>OX031036.1:5002500-10002500 GCA_943735995.1 Sesia bembeciformis | reverse complement strand
GTTCATTTTAATTGCGAATCGTTAACAAGATCAGTAAGGTTCTTTAAGAGAAATCTAAATCGATTTTTGCAAGAGCGGAGGCTCCAGTGTTGCAGTCAACTGACAGTGATTGCTCATGGCATCAGCCATTTTTCAATAAAATCATCAAATCTTTAGGATGTGATTCGATAGTTTGCAAAGGTCTAATGTCTTTTACGAACTTTAATCCAGTGTGAACTTTGGTTACTCACAAGCGAAGTTTCTATCTTTATACTTGGACTCTCAAAAAATGAATGTATCTTTGCAGGTTACGTAAAATGAATTTGTAATTAGTCTAAGATTATATTTCCCGCTGTAAACTTTGTTATTAATTCAGTTTTTCAAAAGAATATACCGACTTTCAAGGGAAAACGAAAAACTGTACCTACCTATGGAAAAGCTTTGAGGCAAAGCATTTTTTTAAATTAATTAAAAATAAAATACAAAGTAATAATTGTTATGTAAACGGGTTACTTACGATTTATTATAGCCGATATTTCGGTCCAGTTACATGAGCCGTGGTCGCAGCGAGACTGCGGACGCGGCTGACAGGCTATTGACAGGCAAATCTACCCTCCGTAGTGTTCGCTCTTGATGCACCAGCCCATACTGAACTCGTTTTTGTTGATTAAGTACCTTGGCACATTGTAGTAACAATATCACCACACACACGCCAGTTTGACCTAAATATCGACTATAATAACTAAATAATAAATCACGAGTAACCGGTTTACATAACAATTATTATGTTTAACCATCACAACAAAAGTTTAAAATCTTAAAATGCAAAGTAGCAAAAATATCATCTATAAAAAAAATTAAAAAATAATTTAAGCAGTTTTAAATAGAAATTTGGAATATAAACACATATTGTTTTAATTCAGAATGAACCAAATAACTACTCTATATACCTACTTACCTGTGGGTATATAGTTTAATTTTCGGGAGTTCGAGATATGGAAACTTCCCTTGTCAATTCATTGGGAATTGGACCGTCAATAACCACAAATCAGTTCTACCGATTGCAACAATTTGTTTTTAATCTTTACTTCTCGTCACTTAAAGATCCGCGTTTTAAAGTTGATCTTTAACGATTTATTAAAGTTAATGGTTCTAATTGTTCGATACTATCCAAGGTTCCATTACCTAATTATATCTAAGAAAGATAACAAACCGGACTCATTCGGTCATTGTTCAGTGATCAAAGTGTCACTTTAATTGATACAGGTGGTTTTAAAATTAATTTTTTGTCAAAGTAAATATGAGGATATACTTAATTTACCTTCTAAGTTACCTTCCTGTTTTTCAATATTGTTTAATTATTTTGTTTGTGGAATGGAAGATTTATATAAATTATTTAAGTTTTAGGGTCGGTAATACAATATTCCCATATGCATTTATTTATTTTCTTTTTTGGATAAGAACTCCTTCCAATCGTTTACTGCAAAATCTATATTTACGTTTTGGGAATTTTAATGTGTTTTAATTATTTATAGTAAGTGTCGAAGAAAATAATAACAATTAAATAAAGTGTCTGAACACTATCGTTACAAGTTGATATATAAGTAAGTTACGACAAGTCGACTGATATAGATATTATTTATTTAGATTTTCTTATAACATTTTTTATACATATTTTTTTACTAAAGTACCTACTGCAACCCTCGACGTGGAGCACGTGATTCTCTCGTCAGCTCATGACCACAGTTGGTATAACTCGGCCGAATTGTCGGGTAAAATAGAAAAGGAAATAGAAATAAGACCCGTTTTATTAATAATTAAGTATATTTACACATATTATATTAATAAACAAATCGCACAATCCCGGGAATTCAATGCACCACTCAACTCACCCATGACGTTTTTGACCCGTCGACACTTTCATTAATATACCTTCGTTAGTGCCCCAGGACAGCCGTCATTCATCAAAGCGTCCATCGGCGATTGTGAAATGCAGGAACTGGGAAAAGGTTGCCAATGCATCAAGAATGACCTATGATTTTAAACATGAGTACAGTGACTCAGTAAAATTATTATTGGTTAGTTGAGTTTATTTCGCATCAGTTACATTTACAGTGGTTACTGCAGGATTCGTCTTTAAATAACTACTGTTAACTACCTGTCTACGTGAGCCAAATATTGTTATCTTTTTAATATACAACTTATAGCAGTGCAATTAGCACATTAGGCCAGTGTCAAGTTTCCTTCGTAATAAACAATTTCAACGTCTAAAACGTATCCTGTCAATGTCCAGTCCCGTCGAAGTAAGTCAGGAGTCGCTCATTAAAGCGTTAGTTGGTTTACTGAGGACAGAAGAGGACTGCTTGGAGACACACGAACAACGCAGGCCCACGTTTTTATTTGATTATCACAAATACCACACACTAAAAACACTTTGAAGTTTTATACAATATCGCTATTAAACCACAAAACAAAAACATAACTTCTCTTTTCGAGTTCCGGCTCAAATATCTATTGCTTTTAGGAAAATACATATATGTATACCGAGTTGCGCAGTGTGGGAACATTCTGGCCAAATTTACCGACAAATAGTAGAAGTTCGCCTGTAGTGGCGGGATGACTACAATGTTGTAGTCATGACTACAATTACGGGATGTTATGGCCCGAAACATCCTCGTGATTATTAGGGGTCAATTATGCCTATAACGTCCTACTGCAGAGTATGTATAGGACATACCCTGCAGTAGGGCGTTATAGGCATACTTGTTATACACTTGTACTTGTGCAATAAGTACCTACTTTATTCTGTGCAGCACAGAGAAGTTAAGTACCCACGATAATAAATACTGGCACAAGAAATTATAATCAAATATAAGCCATAATGATCCATCAAGGGTAATTTAAAATAAACAGCAACGAAGGCACAGTTGGCGCAAAGGAATCTGCAAGCTCATAATTCCAATGATTTCATGTCATTACTCATCTTCAAATAATAGTTTGCACCCCATAGCTTACTGTGATTTCAACTTTTATAAAGAGCATTACGTCGAACGAGGTGTCGTATAGTCCGTTCCAGCTGAAAGAATGATTTCCTATACATTTTTTTTTAAATAGAGAGGATTTGTATTGTAGGGTATATAAATAATAATATGTATTTATGTATTTAGTTAGTATTTTTATACTATTATACTACTCTGTCAAATAAGTTTCGGGATTTTTTTAATAAAACAAAAAAATATTGCTTCAATCGTCTAAATTTATTTTGTCGCCCTCGAATTAGGCTCCATTTTACGCAATACACTATTGCCAGCGAATAATTCATTCGTCGAAACACTTCTTATAGGCACTTTCTGGTATGGCCTTTAGCTTTTTTAGCGTATTTTGTATTATTACGTGATAATTTGAGTCTGGGGATAGTGAAAGTACTCAATGAAAATAGTCAAAATGACTTTCATTTTTGAGTGGCTTTGATGTAGTTTTTTCGGTTTTGGTTCGCTATCGAAGCGCCATTCCGAAGCTTGTTGGCTGGTTTGCATGTCAAACTCATAAACCCACGTTTCGTCACCCATTATAATGCGTTTCATGAATGTGGGATCCGCATTGGCTCGTTCAAACATATCTGTAGCAACCTGTTGGCGGGTATCTTTTTGAAGAAAATTCAGTTCTTTGGGAACGAGTCGTCCCGCGACGCGTTTCATACTTAAAACATCAACCAAAATATTGTGAACGGATTCGTGACACATGTCAACTTCCTGAACTATCTCTCTTAAGCTAGCGCGACGATTTACTATAACCATGTACAGTACTTTCACCTTGTTGATATTTTTTTCAGTCGAAGACGTTGAAGGTCGACCAGAACCAATTCTCGCCCTTTTTTGTATGATTTGTACCACTCATATGCTTTTGTTTTTGACAAAGTCGACTCACCGCAGGCCTTCTCTAACATTTTCAATGATTCCGCACAAAAAATATTGTTGGCAACACAAAATTTGAGGCAAATTCTTTGTTCGATATTTTTATCCATTGTAAAATTCTCAAAGTACATTCGAGGTCGTCTAGCAAATATGAAAATTTTCAAACAACTATTTGGCAGATCTCGCCAAAACTTTAGATGAAAATTAGCTACAATAATGCCAACCTAACACGAATATATTTTTACACGGGCTTTCTTTTTTCAAAACTTATTTCAATACTTATTTGACAGTATATAGGTAAATACATATTTTCCGTACGCACTATGTCTATCTTTTCTATCCTGACGCATATTTCACTTTCTCAGGTCTACTTGAAAAATTCTCCGCAGTCTTTATACATCTTTTTTCCCGTCTTATTTATATCATGTTATGTGTGTATTATTAATTAAATAAAAGAAATTGACATAAGGTATAACCCTTTTAAACAAAATTGATATATTTTTAAATATGTTTCAATAACGATTCCAATTTTTCTTTACTACCTGTATAAAGATAACCAACAAGGTTTCTTTGATTGTTTCTTTTTATTGATTGTTAACTTTGATTGTTTGTCTTCGATATGTTTTCCTTTTTTCTCCTCTTTTCCTCTTGTTTCAATTGTATTTCACTATTTTCGTGCTTCACCTCCTTTTTCATTGAATATTTTTTTAAGCCAGTAAATACCGTTAGGTATACTTACATACGATTTATTTACTTCTTAAGTAGGAATTTGTATTTTTAAAGAGTATTAACAATTTCTTCATTTTGTCTTCTTTCGCAGACCAGTAAAAAAAATCGAAATTAGCAACTGCTAATAAAGTTAGAGACTAATAACTAGGTATTACTTCAATTTCATAATTAACCAGAAAACAAGCACAAATATTTTTCATGATTTACAAAGATATGTTACTCACTAGATATGTTATCTACTGGTAATTTTTATTTTTTTATATTTATATTTATTATTTTTCTCTCTTAGTTCGGAACGGACTGTACGCGTCACAGCAAGACGCAATTCCATCCACACTTTCATTAATTATTCCGAGTTAGATAAGACACTGCATTCTTAACGACCCTCGGACAAGGGCCATTGCTCATCGACGTGTGATTGTGAGACCTCTTGCTTTTATTTCCAGATGAATCATTAGGCTTTGTGTTCGAGAGGGTTCTTCATGTAGTTTACAAGTATGCGTTGTAATTAGTCGTCAAGGGCGCATTTTGAATAAGTAACCAAGCTTGGTTTTAAAATAATCGTTTAACTCTTAAAATTAATAAGATATTTTCTTTACAAAATGTCGTTCCTATCAATAAAAATTCCTAAAATTGAATACGTCAGTTTTTTTTCTTCGGTAGCGTTTGACAACGCAAATCTGAGCTAACTTTTTTAATAGTTAGTAGAGAGGTATCTATACTAACTTAACGGGGCCTATCCTTCTTTGGGCATTGTAACGATTGAACAATTCTTAAGTTACCTATCCCTTGACATCTATATTAAAGTTAATGAATTCTAAATTTTGTTAATAGGTAATTGACGTTAGGCAATTTATTTTTTCTATGAATACATATTCTTTTTTTATTTTATTTTAAGATTTATTTTATTATATTATATTTTACTGATTTTGTATGCTAAGTGTATGGCGCATTTCCACAGCAGCTGGGCGCAGTCGACTGGCTACATTACCCTTCTATCACAGAAGACTACCTTCAACTTTGTACTGCACTTCCTACTTTATCGTATTTCCCCAATATATCTACAGTGAGTCATAGTAGTGAGTGAGATATGTCAGAGCCCATTCCCATCCTATCCTATCCTCTTCCTCTCTATTTTCCCAATCAATTCCAAGTAGTCAGTGCAACCGGGCGCGTGCCAACGTTTGTCATTCTGGACTGATGTTAGCATGTCTGGCATGGATGTCTATGGACGACGGTATCCATTTACCGTCGGATGGACTGTATGATCGTCTGCCGCCCTTTTTTATAAAAATAAAATATTTTACTATTTTAAGAATTTACACCCTTTAAAACTTTTTAATTATTTACAGCTTTTTTCTGAAATCATATTACTTACCCATTATTAAGCAGTGGAGCGAAACAGGTTTATGTTATGTTGTGACGGACTGAAAAATAATAATGACGAAGAATAATAATGACGAAGAATAGTAATGACGAAGAATAATAATGACGAAGTATAATAATGACGAAGTATAATAATGACGAAGTATAATAATGACGGAGAATAATAATGATGAGGAATAATAATGACGAAAAATAATAATGAACATTAATTATGACGAACAATAATAATGACGAACAATAATAATGACGAACAATAATAATGACGAACAATAATAATGGCGAAGAATAATAATGACTTAATGAGCTGAGTTTATTATAGAGAGAACAGATATCACAAGTCACTGCAAGCGGCTCCAATTGAAAATCAGCGCTATAGCACATGCTGCGTTGCGGCCCGTTAGATGGATGGTAATACACACATTTGTGTTTAGTAGGCTATGCGCTTTATGTATTATTATAAATTTTTTTTTTCCTTCTTTCTAACTGATTCTATAACTCGCTAAGTGACACTAAAGTGACACTTACATAGTTATTACCTATATTTGCATCAAATTGAAGATTAACACACTATTCGGCATGCTATACGTAGCTATGATAGAATTATAACAAACCCTAGTAAACTCGAGGGCTCCTTAAATTGACCGAAGCGGCAAAGAAGAGGACAAAAAATATTATAATAATATTAAAAGTGAAATCCTCAGAGCTTTGATTGACCACAAATCAATATTAATGATCAAAGCCAGCGGGTGTTCTGGCGGGGTCTGCGATCTCCTTTTTTCCTATAGGTTAAAAAGAGACGACAAATGTTTGGAGACCTCGCCCTTAAAGCGCTTTAAGTGCTAAACGAATAAAACCATTAATTACAGGGAATTCAATGTACATATTGAATTTATTCAAATGGTGATAAATGGTGGTGTAGAAAACAAGAGGTGCGAAGGAGATGTGTTGCTAGTTCTTTTATAAATACTTGTTTTAAGCGTTGTTGGAATGTAAGGGCTCGTGATTCAGTGCCGGTGCGCACGACATGTACGCAACAATATAGAGCTCTATACGTCCAAGTGTTTATGATATTTAACGGGTAAATTTCATAATGTATGCATTTTAGCGATAATCCGTTAAAATTATGAACTATATACATTATGATATATTTAATTAGACTATTAATTCTAGCAGTGATAGCCGAGGGGTATCTACTCCCTACTCTCTTTCGTGAGTTCAAATCCTCAGCGCGTAGGTACCATTGAATATCTACTTAAGAACCGTTTCACAAAAAAAAAAAATCGTGGTGAAGGAAAACATCGTGAGGAATTCCGTATGTTCCAGAATTAAAAAAATACAATTATGACCGGTCTGGTGGATTATGACCCGAAACCTTGAGTTCAAACCCGAGCCCGTGCCACTCGCTAAGTGAAGGATTTTTCAATTATAGTTAATTCAGTTGGGACGGTAAAATCATAGAGAATCCTTTATGCTTGAGAATTATTTTACAAAATTTTGCTATGTCGAATACTTTGATGAAGCTTTCAAGGCTTCAGATATATTCAGATGGCTCATAACGCCATCTATTGACAGGACATGGAAAACATTAAAAATATTAGGAAAATATTTTTTTTAGTATTATAAAATAATATATTGTCATTTATTTTACATTTAAAAATGCGACTTATTAGCCTTATTGGTAGTGCTGCTGTCTGTCCATCCTGGGTTCGATTCCCGATCGGGGATATTCATTGGTTTAAAGACAAATGTTTGTTCGAATTTAAATGGTGTGTTCGTCTTTATATGTGTCTCTCGACCCACGACACAACTAATCTTAGTGTAGGCCATTGAGTGTAGAGTTATTTATTAAGATGTGTTAATTTTATTTAATGTGGTGCATATTAAGTATAATAGAATACCATCTGGTGTCCAGAATATTAAACACCAGTCGAAACCTAAGTAATCATTTTAATGTATCTTAATGTTATTATATTTAAAATCACAGTCCAGTTTATTAAGCATTATTAACAGAATGTATTTATTACCTGCCCTTCCGATAAGTGAACGCCAAATAATGAAAGTCATTAATTACGACAATACGCGTGTCGTAATCCATTCACCTACTAATTAGATACTCAACATGTTGTTCTTTTAAGATTTTGGTTCCCTTTATTTATACCTGGCGAAAGGACATACGAGTACATGTTTCGTTTCCTGTAGTAGTAGAACGAGAAACTCGTGTGTGATGGTAAGCTTTGATAGAAGTCTTAGATAGATAACTAAACGCTGAGAATAGGGTCGTATATCTCATATTTATAAGTACGTAAAGCTATGCAAGCGCCGACGAAGTCGCGAGCGATCGGTAGTGCCTTTGGCGCTACTCCAATTTTCCAATCGATTAAATACAATTTTTATTTAAATATTCGCATACGGCCACTTCCGTTTACCAAATTTTATAACAAATGTACAAATGTCACCAACACGCTAATGTATCCAAAACCATTCGATTCTAGTCCTTACTCCTTATCATATTAAGGTACCAATGGGTATACGTTGACGGCATTGGTTGAGAGGTTGGTTGAGGTTGAGATAAACCCGTATAAAATTTTATTAATATCTTATATAAAGTCTCTAGAATACAAATATTCGGTAATCTCAGCTAAAGTCTATCCATCTCAATATCCTCTGAAACAGGCAACATTATCCGAAAAAACGGCCTAAGAATTAAAACAATCCGGGACAAATCCCGGTCCCCACTTATTAAGCCGGGGGCCCTCGTTAGGGGCCCACAAATCTCCACTAAACTCGCTCTGTGACAAACACAAAAACCATAAAATTAAATTAATGCTCTTTCGCCAGTTCCTCGTGCCGGACAGTGGCCGTTGAGGAAAACTTGAGGATTACCATCCGTATAGGTACTATACGATGTAGGTAGCTTCGTTTATCATTACAAAGTATGGATGATTACGAAAATTGTTGATATATTATATTAATTATTAGCTACATACATTATAATAATACTATGTTTACAACTTCACGTGGATTACACGTAATTATTGTATCATTTGCATTTATTCTATAAATTCTAATAAAATTTATACCATTATGTGAATATTCATATCAGTACATTTTGAGTAGTGTGGAGCCTTATATGGCCACGTTGACCAAGTGGATTGGCGAGTCCACCCTTTTAGGGGTGATGTAGTTCCTCAGGGCTGATGGGAGCGGCTTTGTTATCCCAGTCGCCTTTTACAACATCCACGGGAATATGGTCTTAAAACCACGAGGTTTAAAAGCCATAAATCCTTCATTCACAAGAGAATGTACTTACATGACGAGGCCCATGTCCAACTTTGTGGCAGATATGTGTGATTTAAATCTATTTATTATTTATTAGTTTACCCGGCATAGTTACACTAGTAATATCACAAGGAAAATAAGTTTTTTTTTATGGACGAAGACGTCTGACGAGTATACAGTCCACCTGATGGTAAGTGGATATTGTCGCCCATACACATCCGAGATACATGCCAAACCAAAATATCAAACGTTGACACAACCTCGGATGCGCCGCCTACCTTTGGAGATATAAGAATGGATTTGGAGAAAAGGTTGGAAAAATGGGGAGGGATAGGTTGGGAATGGGCTCTGGCACATCGTACGCACTACCGAAATACGTACCTACTTACATTAGGGAAATAAGATAAAGTGGGATATGCAGTACATTTCAAGGTAGTCTTCTATGAGAGAGGGGTAACGTGGCCAGTCGAGCGCACCCAGCGGCTGTTGGATTGCAGCGTGCACTCTCCCTCTGATAAAGTAAGTACCTACTTAGGCTAATAATCAAACACTAATAGATACACAGTTTGCACTTAAATAGTAATTAGATTTATTTATGTCAAAAATATCCCAAGGATTCCTTCGCACGGGCTGAGAAGAGTGTTATGAGTACATACTCATAATACAATGCATAGTAATAGTTACTTACATAGTAGGTACTAATATATAATTAGTACTATGTATTGCGAGGAGAGTCAGCTCTTTAACGAATCAAAAGTCACATTAATGTTTTTACTTCCTAAGTCAAAGGAGACAGTTTAGTACCTTTGCGAATGAAACTTATCTAAATACAAATTTGGGACATAACGTTATTATAACTATGTTAAGTTTCATTAAAATTTGTCAAGTGATGTTTGCGTGATGCGTGTCAAGACAGCCAGACAGAAAAAAAATCTAGAATAATTTTAGGGTTTATCATTATTAAAAAATATTTCATTCACGAATTCGTTACGATTTCATTTTATGTATATTAGTAGAGATTAATTGGACTAAAGGTACCTACTTAGAGGTTGATAAGTTAAGAAACCCATAAAAAAACAAAAAGTTTAAAATATCTTATATTTTTCATTCAACCTCTTTCAAATGCAAATACTTGAACAAAAATTACTTATTGCCTCTCTAAAGAAAATAAAATCGGGCCAATATTTTAAATCGCATCGATTGTTATAAAAGTTCTGAATCAACGTTAAACTTTTAAATGGAAAAAGTGGGAGGCATTCAACTTTATTCATTAAAACTGTTGAGTTTTTTAACGTTGGAGAAAACGAAAAAGGTATTCTATGTGTTTATAAACTTTTTTGGTTAATGTTGGAAATTAAAAAAGGAATAATAAAAGGAGTTAAAAGTACCTATATACTGAGGTGACGTTTAAATCTGTTGTTAAATATTGAAATCTAAATAACAAATTCACGAAACTAACTATTATCGAACCGGAATGCGAACCCTAATTTTTTTTTCAAATATTCAAATGTTCGAACAAAAACAAAGGTCTTTGCAGCTCATTGTTAGTTTATTCAATAATGACTATGTGACCCCAGCCGCAAACACAGCGTTGTAGAGCAAAATTATCCTTTAAGTAAGACCAATGAAATTAACGTTAAAGTCATCACAATACAAACACATCATAAGTTTGTAATCGTGTGAAAGCTCAGGTTGTACATACTGAGCCAAGTTTATAGGAAATACACAATATGTCTTTTTATTAATTATTTTGTAACCAAAACATTTTAAAATTTGATATAACATGAAGTAGCCTTTTACCAATGAAATCTTTCAGAATTCATTGTTAATTATAAATGACAATTATAATTAAAAAAAATACTCTTTTTAATAATTATTAAATAGAGTACATTTTTCAAACTTCATATTGAAATAAAATTAGTACAAGATAAAGACATTTCAGTGTTTATCTTGAAAGAGATTATTCGACTTACAGCGACATCTAGTGTCGAATAGCAGCAAACCTCATGTAAGTTGCAAACGTCATATTTTGTAAGCTTGTATTAGTACAGATGAATGAACTTGTAGAATTTATATGCAGTTATATAGAAACAGACACAAAAATACAGATAGCTACATCATATTTTGTAAACACAATATTTGGCAAATGTTTGACTATAGACTGGCCACAAAACTGGCTTTCAAATTGGTAAATCAATATACAACAGAGTTTGAAGTACCTACTTTAAATTTATAAGTAGTAGATGTATTTTAAATTTATATGTTTTATTATCACCATATATAAATTTATGGATGTGCAGGGTACTAAGTTTCGGGTCGCACCACGCGGTCGCAGGTTGATGATACACATACTTCATATTTATTTTATTCTCGAGCATACGGGCATCCTCACGATGTTTTCCTTCACCCCAAGCTGGTGATGATTTTAATCCGTACTGAAGTGGGAACTAAGTGGTACCTACAGGCCGAGCATTTGAGAGTAGAGTGTAGATACACCTAGAATTCCTAGTGATTTGCTAGGAGAGGACTGTGCTCTGCAGTGGAACATAATCGGCTGTTATTATATCGTATACTTAGTATCGTAGGAAAGATAATCGTTGTATGTAGTACCTACGTAGTACATACAACTCGAAATTCATTCATCCAATTGAATGAGATACATCTTGGCATTTTACTCTATTCCATTTTTAATTTTCGACGAATTAATGATCTGTTCTGAATTCAAACAGGACTGATTGTACGCGTCATTCCGAAGGGAAATTTAGCTCTTTTCTATACGTTTTAGAAGAAAAAATGTTTGGTCCATAGTCGTAGTGCTTGATGAGTTCTATCCAATGACATATCGTTTATATGTATAGCCGTTGAATTCTATCCTTTGTACCAATTGTTCCCATGTAGTTTCGGCTATCGTGCCAACCCACCAACAAACATAACACGACAATTAGTGACAATGTTTTTGTTATGATCCATCATTATCGTCCTAAGCAATTGTAAGCGATGGGGTTTTTATTAGTAGAGACTACAATTTATTTTTTCAAAATAAATAAAAGATATATGTCATACATCATTCGCCCACGATTTACAAATTAAATGTATTAACATTAAAAGATCTATGAAATAAAAGCTTTCATTTCATGTATGTAGATATACCTATGATATATAAAGCGTGTTGGTCCTATTTGTAAATTTAAAATTCTCCGCCATGAGTATAGATTTCCTTAAAATATCCTTAATATTTTCCATTTTCTTAATTTTCTTAATCACACAATAGAATCTAATTAAAAAAGCAACACATCAAGTAACTTTGTTACCTAATATACGATTAAAACGTAAGACGATCCCTTTTCTATCGGCCACTGTTATCGAACTAGCTTCGATAAAACGATAGCCCTAATTAATTAGTTCGACTCTCCCACACATTAAACTGTTTACGACCTCTAGCTTGACACGTGACCTACCGTATATACTAGCTTCATTTACGGATTCGTCTGCTTGGTATTCTTTGATTGGGAAAACTATTTCAAGTTCTTTCAGGGAGCTTTAATTACAATCTATGGGCTTCGGGAATGAATCGGTACATCCTATAACATGTATAAAGTACTATCAACAAAGTATATGTTAATAAGTCACAGAAAATATCTACAGTTTGTGGTGTTGATATACACTGAACACTGAATTTCATTCGAATACGTTTCTCTGTGACAGCTTTTAGAGGCATTACATTTATTTACAAGCTCCCAGGAACAAAATATCTCACATTTTGAGAATACATCAAAAACACGAGATTTCCGTCCCTGATAGGAAACTCTCTCCATTGTTAGGGAGTCCCCAAAAAGATTTCCTACACCTCTTTACTATGAAGACATTATTGCGTTTCGCGTTTTTGAATTCGCGATCTCGTTGCGTATTTACGTATTCACACTCGCATTACTGTTAGTAGTACGTTTGAGATGAGATGTAGGCATGTGTGTGATTTTCGTATGTGTGGACGTCTAAAAACACCGGTATAACGTGACCTCCCTCGTCGTCCTCTCGTATGCTAAACAAACCCTGCCCGCGGTTTACATATGCAAGGGAAGAGATCTCAATTTAATGGTGACTTACAATGTACCTATGCTCTCGTATGAGTGGGTGTGTTGGTATGCCAGTCGCCTCTAGGCGCGCAATAGACGGGGTGGGCAGCCCAAGAGGATGGGGTATAAAGGAAAACCATTTACATTTGAGCGATTCGTCCAATTTAAAATTCCTACAAGATAGCTCAGACACGGGTGCCATTCTTTTGAAGAGGCGAGCATCATGCAAGGGACATTCATGCATCGTATTATTTCGTACTTGTTTGCAGAAGGGATTTAATTTTAACGAGTATTTTCTTTATCGATTCTTGTGTAAATTTGGATTAGATGATTGAATTGCTTCTTACTATCTATAAGTCGACACAATAAAGAATTTAAGTCTTTGAGAATTAAAGCTGAAGGTTGAACTTTGTTGACATAATCTGACATAAAACTGCTCCAGACAGAGACGAATTTCTTTCACTGTTCGGAAAAAGTATTTGCGTTTTTTTTTAATTTATTAAACATCAGATTTTTGACAATAATTAATTAGTTTATATAAATAATACAAAACCATCCGGAGTTTATCTATAGTACAGTTCTTTAAATATAATACTGACATTCTGTTCCTATATTTCAAAAGTGAACATTGTCGATATTCGTGAATTTTTCTTGCAGCTTGATAGGCAATTTATTGACCAAATCTGGTACCACGTATTCCCACATTCTTTTTCAATGTACGTTATTGACTTTAGTTAGTTTATGTAGGTAGTACCTACCTAATGGTTGTACTTATCTGACATAAATAACTGGGTCTTACAAGTTTTACAATAAGTTTTACAATTAGGTTTGTAATCCTTTTTATAATGTCTAGTAGTCGTTAATTAGGTTCAATAAAACCAGCAGATTACAAATAATATTTCCAGAGCGGAATGAAATTGATAAAGTTGCCTAACATCGATTCTGGGTCGAAACTGTCATCGCTCAGTTCTCGTTATGAATATGAATCTAGGGTCCGCGAATCAGTCCGGGAGCGTTCCATCAAAACGTCATAGGTCGCTCTCAGGACAAATTTGCCCGCTTGCCCACGTCCCACGTTTTACGAGCCACGCCGACGAAGATTCAGCACCCGAGGGACACATTCCGCCTCCAAAAACTTTACCCGTTACAAATTTGTTTTTTTTTCTGCCTTATCTGCTCCCCGCGCTTTTGGCAAACCTAATTCCGTATTCAAAAATATTTCTGCAAGTATTGTGCTCGTACGGGAACGAACGTTTTATTGCCGGTCATATAACGTTTTAAAAGTTCGTCGGTTTTGCCACGCGGCCGCATTTTTTGCTGCTGTTGTAGTACTGAACGTTACTTTGTCGTAATTATTATGGTAGTTTGATAACTGTTTATGGTGTTTTTTGTTTTTTTATAGCTATTCAGTGGTGCTTGTTGTGAAGTGGTTAGGACTGTAAATCGTCGTGAACAACGAGGAAGTTAAAACGGACTGTTTATTACATCGCTTCACTTAAAACGGCTTTATTTCATTTTTAATCTGAAGTACAAAGTTGATTAAAACTAATCTTTTTTATAGAAGAATTTTATTTTTTATAGAAGAAGGTGACCGACGATGCTGTCGTCCATGGATATCCACGATACATACCAATATCAATCTATAATGGCAAACAATAGCAAGTACTGGATGGAAGAGATTTGGGATTGGATTTGGAAAGAGCGCTGAGAAGGAATAGAAAGTTTATTGGGACGAGGAGTGATCTTCATTCCCATTACATCCATTATTCCCATTACATCATATTGTACCATCAATCAACTTTATGTTTTGACTCGGTAGTGATAGATTTATATGCTTGCAGTGTTATCTATTTTAAAAGAGATGAATTTATTACACACTTCAATATCACACATTAAAAGTACATTTTGCATTTTGGGTAAAAGTGACTTGCTTTTCTGGCTGTCCGTGAGCTTACAGGTGCTGACAGAATATCAGTGCTGTGGATTATCTACAGCGTTTGGTGAGCCAGTTTCATTTTATTGTCGCGCATCACACAATGTCTATGTTTGTAATGTTTTTTTTATAGAATGGATGGCAGACGAGCGGTCGGGCCACATGATGGTAAGTAGTCACCGCCGCCCATGGACACCTGCAACACCAGGTGCCTTGAGGGTGCTCTGCCGACCTTGCTGAAACCTGTTCACAGCTCTTTTGAAGAGGTTGTACTCTTTAAAGAGATGTTCGTAATGTGATGTTGTGAAAACGAATACATGGATATATTTTCATTCTTTCTTTAAAAATAGTCCATGAATACTCATTAATTATACCACCACCAGCTCTTTTATTGTCCACTGCTGATCATGGGCTTCCTCATCCACATTAAGCGCCGCGCTGGGCTAATGGGTTGGCGAATCCACTCGTTTAGAGATGCTGTGATTCCTCAAGGCTTGTGGTAGCACCTTTGTTATCGCCATTTACGACACGCACGGACGGAGATGGGGTGGTGCTACATTAAAACGGGCTCACCCCACACGGTATATTAATAATGAAAATATAAAATGATAATATACCCAAAAGTTATAATTTTCTTTTTCGCAATATAGCAAAGTAAACACAAAAGTGTCGTCATACGAGAAACAAAGTAACGTTAAAGGGCGTACGAACAATACTGTAACTCGTAATCAGTCGCACGCACCACAATACATGCCCAGCTTATTTTGCATTCATGGAATTTTCTTAAGCGTTGTTCAGGACATGAAGACACAATACAAACATAAACAGTAGGCAAATAAATGGAGTATTCGGAAACTTAATTACTTCTAACACCTATAACTACGTATATTGCGAAGACCGTTACTTATGTACATGCAATGCAATCAGTTCCTTCAGTAACCACTGCAGGACATTGGTTTCCTCATGCACATTGTCGTGTGCACGATATTTGGTTCCCACGATGTTTCCTCATCCCGCGATGCACAGGGATGTTTGGTTTTATAACGCCACTCCAGGCAAACAGCTTGGCGAGTCCACTCTTTCAGAGGTGATGTAGTTCCTCAGCTCTCGTGGTAGCGAGTTTGTTATCCCTTAGTCACCTTTTACAGCCGCGGGAAGAGATGAGGAACTTATCAATTGGATGTTATTTTTAGATTGTCTTTGGGTGCACTCTGCAATCCAATAGCCACCGAGGGTACTCAACTGGCCAAGTAACTACTCTCTCACAGAAGACTACCGTAAAATGTCCATGGACAACAGGTCCATGGGCGACCAGGTAGATTGTGTGCTTGTCTGCCACCTTCTTTTCATAAAATAACCTTTCGAACAAATGTACCTATTGCAGAGATTATGGCGTTCGAATTTCGGAAAAAAATTCACTACAACTCTACATAATAAGAGTTAGGTACTGAATCCAATCAGTTTATACCGATAAGTGTACCAATAATTCTTATTCTTAATGAATCATCCGATTAAATAAAAACAAGCTCTAATATATGATATTTAACGTAAAGCTATTAAACATATTTTTTAAGATTTCATTATATTAGATGCCTCTATAAGTATATAACTATAAGATCTCTTTTCACAGATAATGTCCCATATAATCGTAATTAACCCGTGTTTGGTAAAACGACCACCGGGAACACACTCACAGACTTAAATATACTGTATGTGTCAATAATTTGTGTGTGTGAGCCGTATCTTGCGTGTTTACATGAAGTTGACTTACCGTTCTATTGTGACGGAGGCATAAAACTGGCGTGTGGGGGCTACCGTGCCATCCAATTTACTATTCATATTTCGTACCCAATCGTAGACGTAATTTCAAAGGTCGACACTTTGATGTTCATTGTAAATACAAGCGCTGTTTTTGCTTTTACTTGATTGTTGTGCAGAAGGGCACTTGCCCGCCCACACATTTACACGGTTTTCATATCTGTATTTCATATTTTCTCTCGTTTTAAGATAATTTTTTCTTTATATTTATCAACCACAAGTATACGAATTTTAATTAAAACACCAATAGTCAAAGTTTTATAGTTCTATGTTCTATATAAGGATTGTTTATACAAAAGTAAGTTCTCAATTAAAATAACTTTGAAACCCTTTGTGGCAACATATTTGTATATAAATAAATAACGCCACACTCAATGGCCCACACTGGGATTCCCTGTGTCGTGGGTCCAGAGACACATACAAAGACATTCACAAACACACAGCCAGATCGAACATGCATTGGTCTTTTTTTTTTATTAAACAAATGTGTGTCCCTACCGGGGATCGAACCCGGGACCTTTTGCACAGTAGGGTACCAAATGCGCTAATCGGTCAGTTTTATATAAAATTCATATTCATTCATTATAATATAGTTACATTGCGTGTCGGTACATTAGAGTTAGTACCTTTATTGTATTAGGTAGGGACCTACTATTATAAAAGCATAATAAGCAAAGCTATTATAAGCTATTATAAGCTATTATAAGCATTTTAGTGCTTCTCATATTGTTTATTATTGATAGAATAGGAACAAGTGAAGAATATTAATTCAACTTTAAAGACGTAACTTCGATTAATATCGTACAAGTGTATGTAGCCAGTATTTACATTCCAACGGGTACTTATGAAAATCCCGTTGAAATGTAAATACTGGCTACATACACTTGTACGATATTAATCTACTTACAAAAAAGTACAAGTGTATGTAGCCAGTATTTACATTCCAACGGGTACTTATGAAAATCCCGTTGGAATGTAAATACTGGCTACATACACTTGTACGATATTAATCGAAGTTACGTCTTTAAAGTTGAATTAATATTCTTCACTTGTTCCCATTCTATCAATAATAAACAATCTATTATATATCTATTATCAATAATATCAATAAAATATCTATTATATGATAGTTTTTATATTAGACTATCCAAAACACTTTTTTGTCCTCCTCTTTATAACCACGTACAATTATACGGCTACATAAGCTATCTGATTACTATTTACTTCTTCCTTAAAATGTACCTACTTACATGTGTCATTACCCATAAAAATATATCGTATGTCGCACTCGCAACGACATTTCAGCACCGGCATATTCAGTTTCAATTTGATTTCCTGCAAGCGACGACATTCCATTTTTAAGTAGCAATCACATGTCATTTCCGAACCGCATCTACTCGAGAAACTGGTATCATTGCCCGACTGCTGGTAAGGGGGTGGTAATGTTTTTTTTTTCTTTAAAAAATCTACGGTGTACCTACTATGTGTTAGCAAAATACATAAACGAAAAACAAAAAATATATAGGTTATATTTCTCCCATTCTGAGACAAGCCCTATCTGTACTTGTATCTACATGCAGGCGTATCCCACACCATAAAAATGGGTACTGATGAATAAAATTACAACCCACATCAACCATAAGACAAGAGACATACTTACGAGTACACAAACAAACACAAATATTTGTCTGATTTCTATAAGGTTTCTGAACAATTTGCGAATCTTTATTTTAAAACTGTATAACGGGACAAGGACAACAGTGCATTCAACCTACCAGTCTACTATTTTTTCTATGAAAAATTCTGATTCATACAAATTTCTTCTATCGCAAGTGTTATTTGGGAATATATATGCATTCATCATCGCATAAAATATTTTCAATACCTTAACTTTTTATTTCTTAATTAATTTTCTTTTTTTTTTTCTTTTAAGACTTATTTTGAAATTGTTTCTGTATGGCTTATCTTTTTAGATCCAAAGTGAAAAGTAATTTCTGTCAGATGAACTGACGATTTGAAAAAAAAATCGACGGCTGTGTCGTGTGTGGTGGCGGTCCTTAGGAGAGAGAGGCTGACAAACTGATGGTATACTATTAAAAAGAAATATAATATGTTGCACAGAAGTAATTAGGTAAGTACAATTGTACAGTCAATAAAATGATATAACTAATAGTGTCTAAGAAGAACAAATTACCTATTCACAGCTAACAAACCAGCCCCTTGATAATATAACCGTAGGCTCCGCTGCGAAATGGCAGTGCAAATGCAAAATTGATTTTGTATTCAAATGATAATTCAACTTACAACTGGCAAATTTCGCTCCGAGAAATGCTCTTTTAACTTGTAAATACTTCATTGTATACTATTTACATGGAGTAAAGTGTACTTGAGTTAGTTTTATTGGTTTCCAGCGCTGAGCAATAATGCTGCGGTGTCCAGGCATTATTCGGCTGACGATGTATTAGATTAGTATGTATCTACTAAGGCGGTGTTAAAGAGATCATAAATACTTATTTAGTTGATAAATAGTTTATAAACGACTAATAATTTTTGAGTTGACAGACGCACCTTAATTGCACAATTCGCTCATTTATTGCAATACTGTCATAACTAAAAAACATGATTTTACAAGAGAACTTTTTTTAAATAACAACTTGCTGTATTTTTGTGGACAAGCAAAAATAGCCAGTGAACACCAATACGCAGCCTGTATTAAAGGTATCTTTATAATACTTGTACATTTTAAAATACTTATATCAATTCAGGACAAGGGTGTTGCAAGACACTTGCAATAAATGAGCGAATTGTTTGTGCATCTACGATGCCTCTATAAATGCAATTTCTAAGTAATGTCGCATCGCGCCATACGTCACAGCAAACGTCGCTTTTTAATTTTATTTATTTATTTCAAGCATTGATCATTAAAATTCATAAACATTCTACTATTAGCAGCTAGGAAAGAATTGAAAACTATTTTCATGTTCTGTTGTGCTTCTTGCAAGTGTCGGTGTCCCTCAGTTTCCCTTGGAAACGCCGAAAAACCTCGGTCAGCAATCAGCTCTGGTGCAGTTCTAAAATACCTGCATCAGAACTCGTATCACAAACCTTTAGTGCCTGACGTGACCACATCTCAGAGGGGTGTATTAGTTTTTCACACTTGACTGACTGTAGTATGCAGGTATCAAAATATATAAAAATTGTTTTGAATCGACTGGTTAAAGTGAACACTAGCGTGCTTATTGTGACAGACGATCGCCTGTCACAATAAGCACGCTAGCGTAGGTTTAACGTAGATAAGTATTATTTAACTGGTAAGTTCTGCTTATTTGTTTATATGAGATGCACGCCTCTTCCATATATAAACAATGGACTTTTGATAAATGCGATTACGAAATTCCAATACCTTGGTCATGCAGCTAATGAGAAACGACAATATAAGTTGGAGGAACACTGAATTATTTTAATTTATCATTCAATAAAAGTCAAAAGCACGCACGATAGTCGCATCGCATCTTAATATCTTAACTAAATACCTGTGATAATGCAACAACAAAAGTAGGTACTTGATCTTTATTCCGAACCATACCATCTGTCTCAAGACTCGACACTACACACTATCTTCGGCTTTTCTCATCCAGTCACCACCAGCGAACTGCTTCAAGTTGTCAGTCCACCTGGCCAGATGACATCTCTTTGGACTTCCCGATAAGTGGCCTCAATTTGAGGACTCGTCTACCCCATCGGTTATCGGTCCTAACGCATATTTCGAGCCGCTGTTTCAAAATTAGAAAATGATTTAATCACATCAACTAATTGTCTGATGTATTTGACGAATGCTAAGGACATGTCCAGGAGACAATGTCCATCCTTTACTAGGAGGAATTTCATTACACCGGAACAATCATTCAAAACAGTGTTCTCTCTTAGAAGTAGAGATGAGATGGCATAAAGACAAGAGATGAAAATTAAATATCGCTTTGAATATAGTATTTATGTTTTATATCTTATTGGATAGATGATTGCATTTAAAGTTTACAACGTATAAAGTTAAAGATTTTAACGAAATTGTAAACTAAACACATATTCTAAACAGGCCGCACATGGCTCGTCAAATTCAAAATGGCGACGATACGAATGCCTTAAAGCCTATTACGCGAAATTGTCTGCAATTTCCCTTGGCCGTTAAACGATTTGCAAATGCCGATTTCTCATACGTCATAATTCTTTGGCACACAATGAAATTGCAACTCGCTTTTTAATATTTCCGCCTATTTGTTCTGTTGAACAAGAATATGGTAAAAGGTAAGAAGGTTACGTAATATTGCGTTATGCCTATGTAGTAATAAGTATTTAAATTTTAGCTCGGTTTTGTAGACGGATAGATAATAACACAATATTGTACCAATGAGGTCCATAAGTTTCTCGACTGACATATTTCCAGATGCCTAAAAAAAATCAAATGATTCGTTCAAGAACAACTTAAATTTTGAATAAATGAAAAAACATCATTTTAATTGATTGAATTTCGTAGATTTTTTTTTATATATACTAGTGGGCGGACGAGCAGGCGGTCCCACGTGATGGTAAGTGTTACCACCGCTCATGGACACCTGCAACACCAGGGAGTATGCGGGGGCGGCCGACCTTGCAAAATCTTATTCACAGTTCTCTTGAAGAACCCCATATCGTAGCTTAAAGGAAGGATCTCTTGAGGCAGTTCGTTTTACTTAAACAGATCAATTATTGACATTACACATGAAAGAAAATGTCGGTCAAATGACCACCACGACTTCATTGGCAGGCATGGACTTTGTCGACGAAATTTCGGAATACTTTTTCGAGTTAGGACCGCGGGATTTCGTCCAGTTGGCGTTCAATTTAGTCTTTGAGTTCTGCAATCGTATCTATATAAACAGAATCTGTATAATCCACCCGGTTTATATAGATCCTGTTTTTTTTTAAAAACCCACAGAAAGAAATCTAAGCAAGTTAAATCACATCTTCTTGGCGGCCAGTTTGGTCTCCAAAATGAGAGTTGACACGAACTGGGAACTCTGTTTGCAACAACGTCATTGTTTCGAGCGCAGTGTGACAAGTGGCATCATCCTGCTGAAATCACATGTCAGTTATGTCCATTTCATTCAATCTCAACCAAAAAAAAGTTTGTCAACATGCCACGATAGCGATCGCCATTGACATTCATGGAGGCAACTTATCATTTTTTAAAAAGTATGGTCCGACTATCCCTCCTGCCCACTTGGCTCACCAAACTGTCACTTTTTGGGGATGCATCGTAAGCTCATGCAAAGCATGACGATTTTCTGATCCCCAGATCCCGGAATCCTGCTTGTTCACGAAGCCGTTGAGGTGGCAGTGAGCCACGTCACTAAATATTGTGCTGAAATGCATCGTCAACTTGCAATTGTTCCAAGGTCCAGTTGGTAAAGTTCCTACGCTGTCAATGGTCTGTTTCCAACGTTAACCTGAATGCTATTTTTTACTAGACTAAGACGGAGCCATATGGATGTTTTCCTTTACCGCCGGGCTAGTGATAATTTAAAAAAAATCTGTACTTAAGTAGAATTTTATTGGTACCTACGGGTCGAGAATTTGAACTCACGACCTCATGAATGAGAGACGAGAATAGATACCCCTAAGCTATCACCAATCTATCTCAAGTGCAATAAACAAACTAAAATTAGTCACAATCGCAACCCTTTCACTAAATTACTTTCACACTACAAACAAATGGAGGTCATTAGCCTATAAACCCCGTGTCACACGAGACGCAACCGTAGCATATCTAATAGGAAACATTAAGTAGGGGCACACGAAGGTAAACCCCACTAAATACAAAAAAAAAGTTGAAAAACTAACGACTACTGAACACGCATCTAAAACTTAGCCAAATTAAAAGTTGACTGCTATAGACAATAAAAAATATCGAATACGCTTCCTTCATTTGATAGTTTTTGTAATGAGTTTGAAATAGCAGCAGTTTTAGTGGTTGTTACCGTAAGTTAGAACATCGGTGAACTTTATAAAGGGCTTCATTTCGTACTGTAGTTTCTGGTTCCGTCATAAGTTTGGTCATTTTGGGAGGAGAGGGGGGGTCCCAAATCCCAATGTAGTTGGAGTCCCAATTGGAGTCCCAATGTATCTACAACGTATATGTTTAGTAAATGAGGTATGCCAGAGCTAATTCCCATCCCAAGCTCTCCCCATTTTCCCAACACTCCAAATTCATAGAATTTCAAAAGGTAAGCAGCGCATTCGGTGGCGTGGAAATGTTTGTCAATCTGAACTGATGTTGACGATGGTTATTCCTGTCAATGTCCAGTCCCGTCGATGTATGTCAGGAGTCGTTCAGTAAAGCGATAGTAGGTTTACTGAGGACAGAAGAGGAATCCTTGAAAGCACACGAAAATCGCAGTTCCACGCTTTTATTTGATTATCACAAACACCAGGAACAATAAACATTTTGATGTTTAATAACCTATCACTATTAAACCATAATACGCTTAATACACAATTTTTACAATAATCACACAAAATCTCAAGTTCACTTCTCGAGTTCCTGTCGAAAAGTCCAAGGTGACAATGCCGGAGAGTGGCCTAAATCAAGCAGTGGAGAAACATAGACTTTTAGTATGGTGCAGTAGTTATTTTTAATACATAATATGTTACGGTTCAGTCATATCGGAACGCAAGTATTGTATTTATATTATTTATATCTATGATTAAATATAGTATTTATATCTATGATTTATTGGTAGGTGAGAATATTTCTTGTAATATATGCACATTGAAGTAAAGGTTTCATTCTTGAATCTCTACAACGGAGTCTGTCTATCCGTCTATTTGTTTGTATATTTGTTCACGCTAATCTTCGGATCTTTGGGATATCAATTCGTGAGGTCGTGAGTGAGTGACGATTAATTAGCCCAGTTGGTAGTGAACCTTCCTGCTGTGCAGTAGGTCCTGGGTTAGATTCCCGGTCGAACAACATTTGTTTGGGTCTGGGTGTTGCACGTGTTGTGTTCATCTTTGCATGTGTCTCTGGACTCAAGGCACAGGGAATCCTAGTGTGGGCCATTGAGGGTGATGTCATTATTAGTTATATGTATCTTTTTTTTTAATTATCATTAGCTCGGCTGTCAAGGAATTAAAAGAAAGCTAATTATAAGAAAATTAAAAGCTAATTAATTAAAAGATTATTTATATATTTATTTTAATTTAATGCACTTTTTAAGTGTTTTACTAATCCTAGTTGTTCATTTTTGTCTATATATAAAATAATAAATAAAATATGTGGAATTAAGTATGTGGAATAGGCCAACCAGGACAAATCCGGCAAGTGTGGTGGGGACGCACCCCAGCAAGGTCAGCCAGGACTGAAGACTTGAAGAAATTCGTCGGTAGTGGCTGCATGAGAACAGTTGGAGACCGTGTGTGGTGCCGATCGTTGAGGGAGGCCTATATCCAGCATCGAAGAGTCATAGGCTGCTATTGGACAATTAATGAACAGTTAGAATGTGATTGGAATTCGTGAATGAACTATTGTTAAACAATAACATAATCATAATCCACAGTTGTTCCCACCTAGCAAAGGAATTCCATCTAACTATGAAGTTACATTTTATTTAAATTCGTTTACGTCCTTTGGCTGATGGAATAACAAACTAAAGAATTGAATATGGAATAATCTTTAGGAAGTAATCTTATTCTTCTAATATGACTTGTTAATTGTCACAATTAACTTGCCATAATCAGGATTGTCATATTTGGACTTGTTAGAGGCCATCAGAATTTACTATTCTGGTTAGTTTGTGCAATTAGTGTTATACATTAGGTATAATTCTAATTCTAAGGTTAGAAATTATACTCTCTCTCTATTTAAAAAGAAACTTCTCCAAGTAGGACTGGGAGTTGAAATGGGATTAAGAAAAATCCTCGAAAATGTATACTTCCTTATTTCCCAACCCTTTTTCTAAATCCATTCCCATATGGTAAGCAGCGTATCCTGGAGCGTGCCAACGTTGTCATTCTGGCTGGACGGAGGTTGGCGTGTGTTGCGGGTGACCATATTCGTTCACTACTAGGTAGACTATCTACTCTTCTGCTATCTTATTTATATATATACGAGCATAATAATAAAAATTGACAATTGTGTGTGTTACACATATTTAGCTAAGATTTTGTTATTTTTGTATTTATTTATTATTGTATTTACTTTCTCCTTACCACCCAAAGGTTGCCTGGAACAGATCGCTTTGGCGATAAGGTCGCCTGTTACACTTTTCGTATTATTTAAGTTGTCATTTTGCGATATACATATAATATCATTTTGTCCGTCGGTTGCCTCGAGGAGATCGCTTTTAGTGACAAGGCCGTCTATTGCTTCTGTATACATGTAATTAATTTAGTTACAACAGGAATGAAATAAGGAATTTTCATTCATTCAATCAAATGTTGGTGTACAATAAACAGTTTATCTATCCAAGATTTTCTAACGACCATATACTTACCTAGTACAGTGTCATTAAGTACAAGTCCATAACAAATAGCCGTTTAGCTTTTCTTGTAAAGAGAAAAATTGCCATAAGTAGTAGCAATTACAAAATGGATATAATGACCCTAGTTAGCTATTCACAAACGACTTCGGAAATAATTCTGAATACGACATTGATTAGCTTATACCTAGTCATGAAAACGGTGGTGCGCGTACATAATGACAATTTAAAGACGCAAAGGTCGATTTTATTATCATATTGTATGATTCTTGTAGAACTATTAGCCCTTATGACAATAGCTTAATGATTCGGTTGCACGCGAGCCGTTTTTTCTTATCATTGGAAGACTGTAGCAATCGCAGCACTTAATTTGTTTTTATACGAATAGTCTTCAGTATTTTTTCGTGAAGTTTTGCCCTTTCTGTGGTTCACTTGTATTGTTATAACATTTTAACTGAGAACGAACAAATGAATTTACAAAATTAAAATTAGAATTTCACTGCGGATACCAACTTAGTTTAACAGTTCCATGAAGAAAAATAAGAAAACCTATATTGAAAACCAAACTACTAAAAGCTACACATACACATCTTATGACGTATATAATGTCTTGTATTAGGTATAGAAGGCTAGCGTATAGATTTAATCATTTTGATTGTGTACCAAATAAATATACCTATATATAATATATAAATATACTCAAAAGAAAATTGAAATGAAAAACTTGGCAATCGCTCAAACATGTTTTTAATTTGGAGATTCGTTAAAGGTCTTTAAATCGTGGAATTTATTTCCTAACAATAAATCATTCATATAACAGACACTCGAAGTTAAATTATAATTTTCGAAAGTGATCTGGTTATTACAATCACCAAATAAATCTAGACCAAACAAGACCGTTGCCAATTTACCCGCTATATTTCAATTGAAACAGTATCATGAGAGTCAATTTATAATAACTACAATCATATTGTATTATCAAATGTTTCAAAAACGCATTAAAATTTGTAACCTGGATCAAATTGGCAAAAAATATAATCATACCAAGTTTTTACTTTTTTTGAAAAATATTGTCGCCTACGGACATCCACGATATATAAGATGTGTCCACAATAAGGTACATAAGATGGCATGAGAATGGGCTTTGCCAAATCTCACTCATTTTCGGAACACTTTTCTCAGTGTATGTACAATAGATTAATATCAATTATTCAAACAACACAAATATGTGATTTGTGTGTACACAGAAATGTTACTAACAACACAAATATGTGATTTGTGTGTACACAGAAATGTTACTAAACAACTTAAAAACTATGTCAGTATTATCTAATTAAAATAAATTTAACTCGTTTATCCAATCCATCCATTAATCCAGGATATACATTTTTTCCTAAAATCATCTTCAGGATGCCGTGGGAGTCGCCGCTCGTTCTGTTTAATTGAGATTCAGTAACTTCCGCCGGAGGACCACAAACCAATCCGTTTTCGGAGAACATTAAAGACGAGTTGCAGAACCGAATCATATCCAACAGCGCCATGAAGGCATTAAAAATTTTAAATCTGAGCTTTAAATATCATTAGTTTAATTGGTGTTGAACACCAGGATTCGGTCAGAACAGTAGGGTGTTATGCAGCTTTTTACCGGAAACTCTCGAAGTGAAGGATGAGTTTTTGTTCAATTATTATAAAGAATATGCATTGTAGGGTTTGTGGTTTAATAGTGATAGTTTATTAAACTTCAAAATGCGTAATGTTTGTGATAATCAAATAAAAGCATATGACTGCATTTTTCGTGTGCGTCTAACGTGTTCAACTCTTCTGTCTTCAGTAAGTCTTCACTTTACTGAGCGATTACTTCGACGTCACGACATTGACGAGATGTATATTGAATTTGATGTTGTCAATTAAGAACAAAATTTGACACTAGCGCAATGTGTTGATTGCGCTATTGATTTAGGTATAACAAAAGAAAACAAAGTGCTATGCCCCATCTGCAGTTGTAGATGAATTAATCAATACCAAAACTCAGTACGTTTGTCATCTTCTAGGGTTGTGTACAACCGAAAGAACCGACAGAATATAAATTACGAGTAGGTATACGTATATTTCCTTAATCTCTTCATTTCTATATGTAGCTGATTAAAGTAATGAGTGTCCAAGATATAAAGTGAACTAAGTAACAAGGGGAGGGCCCCAAGACTTGACTAATTTATTAACCACAGCTATCGATGGGCCCACCATACAGAAATTAACTTTTCCTATATTGCCTTCATCGTGCATATTAAAATGGCGTGACGAACGAATCTTGAAACTTTAATTAACTATTTTTGATTACATATTTACAACTGTTTTGCTGGTGGGTAAAATGCTGTGATAATGATGTATAGGTAATGTATAGAATCATAGAAAAGAAAAAAACAGTTTAGGATGTTGCAAAAATTATCTTAATTGGAATCTGTCTATTAAAAAGCAACTGATGTCGGCATTAGTAAAATTGAAATGTTAAAATAAGATTACGAATAGGATCCAGCAGAGCACCTACAATTCTTTTTGGTTACAGGTGACCAAGGGCGGCCGTAACCAGATACCACCATGTTCGCCGCCCGCATATCTGTTAGCTTTTTATTTTTTAATAACAGCTACTTCAATGGCTGCTTGGAAACGAGTGTTATTCTCCATACGCCACGGCGTAGGGCGTAATGACTTTATTTCATCTTTCAGTGTTTTCATGATTGAACGCGCGAATGAACGGCGAATGGATATTTAAATGACTGATATGTGATTAAATTATTAGAAAAACCTATCTCTTGCTTAATTAAGTTTTCCGGGAAAATAAATAAATGAACGTCCTATCTTTCACTTATAAATTTATTCAAAGTATCAAGTATCAACAATTTGACGTCCCGTTAGTTTCGTCGCGGCGACTCATAATAAGCTTGAAATTTTCTTATAGCTTAACTACTTTGTAGATTTTCTTCATCGTCAGGGTAGCTGGGCTACGTATATAGGGCTATTACCGCACTAATCTAAATTGATGGGGCGTCCAAAACCGGGCATTTTTTCATAACATTAGTAATTTCTTCGGCGTAAAATAATATAATAAACAAAAGCCCAAGGTTCATTACTTAAGGTGCTCTATTAAACTAACGGTCATTATGTGGAAGATTACGTGACTTTATGGGTGTTTTGTGGCGAAATTAGAAGTAGGTGTAGTTAAATGTATTATGCTTGCTAGGAACGTAATGGGTTGGGCGTCACGTGCTATGTCAGTTTAGTATAGAATCGCCAATAATGTAATCAGTATAGTTTAAAACATTAATGTAATGAATAAACCTTATTGAATAACTGATTTGTAATCGTGACCGTTTAAATTTGGCATTTGACTCTTTGGTATGAAGTTGGATCTAGAAATCGCTAAACTTTTCAGAAGAGCGATTGAAGTCAGTTATAAATTAGCATTTGTTAAAGCCGATTTATTTACACTTGTATTCGCAAGAACTAATGAAAATATCATCATTGTGGTTGACTGATCATGATTATGTTAATACGTACCTATATTCTATGTTTATTAATAAGAAATAAGAGATAATGCAAAACATTTTGAAATCTATTCACATTGCTCCGTACTTATTCACTTTCAGCATTTGTAAATGGTTAGAAGTTTAATAATAAACGAAATAAACAGCAATAAATAATTAAAGCAATCAATAAACCTGGGATTCTAAGTAAAAAATATAAGACCATAACGCTTTTAAGTAATCTATAATACCTACGTATAAATAATTTCTATTAAAAATAAATGGTGAGAAATTTGATTAATGTTGTGAAGATTTGTGAAACCGGGCAATGTTTTAATATCATTGAATATATCATTCATTCAATGCGTCCTGCCCGTAATGACGTGTGGTGCCGAAACGTGGTCTCTGACGTTAGGCCCGGTTCATAAGTTCAAAGTCGCTCAGCTATGGTCGGAGTTACTTTGCTGGACAAAATCCGCAACGAAGAAATAATGTTGCCAACAGCTCAAAGAATCAGCAAGCTGAAGGGGCAATGGGAAAGCCATATATGCTGCAAGACCGATAACCGATTCGAGGCGAGTCCTCGAATAGAGATCACGTACCGGAGATAAGGTGGCGGTCCTTGGGAGAGACCTATATCCAGCAGGGGAGTGACATGGGCTAATGATATGGTATAAGTCCGTGAATGATGTTAAAAAGGATATCACTTGTGTAAGGAGGCACAACGTAAATAAAATATTTAGATATATTTATATTTAAATATATATGTGTGTAATAACAACATTGTACATTATTTGTCACAGAGAAACGAGTACGTGGAGTCATTGGCGATCAATTATCCGCAATTTGAGACACGTGCAGATCGCATGACGACCGTTCGAACAATTTGTATGCGAACACTAATTGCACAGAGTAGTGTCATTTTCGTATATGTCAAACGCCATATTGGCTTTAGCACTTACAGGAAAATTTATTTCAATTTAATTTCTAAAAGATGATGATAATAATGTCGTACATATAACACATATTATATATATATATAATATGTGTATATATATATATTATATAATAATATATATAATATATATATATATATATATATTATATCAATCCCCAAATGAATTAAAAAATAATGAAACAAGTGATACTTAGATTTATAAAATTCTGAATAACTTTTTTTTATAGTGAGTTAGGCAAGCGGTCATGCTAAGCTTGGTAAGGGTTATCGCCACCCATGGATACCTGCAACACCAGGGGGTATGCGGGTGCTCCGCCGACCTTGCACAATCCTATTCAAGCTTTCTTGAAGAACCCCATATCGTAACTTAATGGAAAGACCTCTTGAGGCAGTTCATTCCACAGCCTACGGGTTCGGTTTTTGGACCGAACAGTACGAACCGACACCTTCGTATCAACGAAATGCGGAAGGAAGGCAATTCTGTGACGGGAGTACGGTTGTAGAAACCCGAGGTGGTAATTATATTGAACAATTCTTCAGAGCATTCCCCATTGTATAGGCGGTAGAACACACAGAGAGACGGAACATCTCTCGGAATGCGAGGGGTTCTAAACCGCCCGTGAGAGTGGGATCGTCGACAATTCGAACAGCACGACGTTGGATGAAGTCAAATGGGTCCAATTGATATTTCGGTGCGCCGGCCCAGAGATGTGAGCAGTGCTCCATATGGGACCTCACCTTTGGAGAGCGTTAGGAGTTGCCCAGGAGCGAAGTAACGCTTCACTCTGTTCAGGACACCGAGATTTTTGGAGGACATTTTGACTTTATTTTCAAGATGACACCTAAATTCGACTTTGATTGAAATGTCGACACCAAGGATCCCGATACTCTCCGAGATCTTAAGATCTTATATTAAACTAAGACTGATGTTGAAAATTAACCCTAGAAACTGAATTGCGACTTTGAAATAGATATCTGAGCTAACAAATGTAAGAGTAAAACTAAGTAATGACTCCGGATAAACTATAAAATTATTAGAAGACAATTAAAGCGATATTCGGGTATGAAGTAATTACAAAATAATGCTGCCATTATGGGAAGATTTATACTTAACAATAAATCTTTATGATTCATTTATTCTTTAGAGCGGTGATAGCCTAGTGATATGTTTACCTACTCGATTCACATTCGTATGATCGTGAGTTCAAATTCTGAAGACATAGAACCGAGTTTCTACTTAAGTACGGATTTTTAAAAATTGTTACTAGCTCGGCGGTGAGGGAAAACATCGTGAGGAAACCCGCGTGCTTGAGATATAAAGAAAATCTCGAGTATGAGTGTCTACCAATGCGCTCTGGACCCGCGTGGCGGATTATCTATTGACACTCTAAGGAAGGTGCCCTGCAGTGGGACGTTAAGGGCTGGTACAAGTACAATGAATCTTTACAGTTTAAAGCAAGTAATAGAAATTAGACACGAAGAAAATATATGTAAGTACCAAAAAATTTAAAAATTTAAAACGTCGTTAATTACTCTGTACAATTAGTACAGATCGTCCATTAAACCGGCAGAGATTCATGCAAATGACCCGTCTACGAGCCAGCAATCAGCACCAATCAATAATCTATTGGTAGGCTTAATGACCAGCCAAGGATGCCCGGTCGCCACCAGTAATTGGTGGCTGCCGATAATAATTGAACGCATTCAATAATAATTGGAATAATTATAACGATCTAGCTAGAGCGTCACGGCTATTGATTGATTTTTATTGGCAATTTATATTGTGTCACCTTTGCGATTAAACTTTGATTTTAAAACTCTACATACCTAATGTAATATGTTCACTCCAGTTTGAGGTAAAAATCTGAGATAGTTTTAATAAAACCAAGCAGCCCTACAACAGTCGGATGGTTCAACGACATAAATAGAGCTACAAATAAGACTTGGATGCTACTAGTACAAGACGGCGACAAAGGACGTAAAAGGAAGGTAAAAGGACAGAGAAGAAAAGCTGAGAATGATGATAATGATATTGAAAAAAACTAAATGAGAGAAATTAAAGAAGTGTTCATACGTGAATCCATCTCATGGCTGATCGTTAAGCAGATAATTAAATACAGAACAATGTTAGATTTATCTTCAGGCTGAAGAAAATTATGAATTCAGCATTATCAAACTTATTTCCTTCACATAGCCTGCTAAACGCCAGCCAGAAGGTATAATCAGGCAAAACATAAAAGTTCTACCGATATTTCATCGAAGCGACGATACAAAGGAGTCTTAACTTTAAAACTTTGGAGTATATTAGTTTTTGTATTGCATTACTAGAAGATTTTAAAATTTAAAATCTTTGAACTATCGAAGTTGTGTTAAAGTATGAAATCAGATGAACAGAGTTATGCGGTCAGAGGATACTCCATGATTTTGATACAGTTTTACTACCTTGTAATTTAACTAAAATTGGAAGTCACTATTCACAACTTAGCCATTATAAATAAATTATAAATTATAAATAGCCATTAGCCATAAATCGACTCGATCCTTCCATGTGGTGTTGGCCGGCTTTAGAATAGCATCACTCCATCCTATGGGTGTAGTAACAGGCTACTAAAGAATAACAAAGCTACTACTATAAGACCTGAGGAACAACACCATCTCTAAAATGGTGGACTCGTCAACCCGCTTGGTCAACGTGGCGTTTGAAGGCTATGTAATACTTGAATGTATCCCTCGTGCACAAGACAATATACTCGAGGAGACGGATGTCCACCAGTGAATGCTAAAAGTGTAGTTTATAAAACTAATCTAAAAAGTTGTAAGTACTTGATATGTAAATTGTAAGGTTCGAATGATAAGTTAAATACGCCAACGCAAGTCAGTAAGAGTAACATTTCTCGCTCGTATGAGTTAACAAAGATATCCAAAATGTGAGACCCACGTCTAACTAATAATTAGTATCAAACGTTGGACCACCACGCCGTCGTCAGTCCCACGCAGTTTGGTGCCCAATAAACTAGTGGAGTAAGGAATCCCACACTTTGCCGAGCAATTGTTGTGTCCGGTGTTAATAAAACGGCATATATTTTAGCTATTTTGACAGTTCGAAGCTGTTCGTAACATGAGATACACACGGACACGGCATTTGATGAATAAAAACCACTGATTGAGTTTTATATCTAGAAAAGTCGCAATGTATTTCTGCTGTAAAGTAGATAACACGAGTAGTAAATGATATTTTTGTCAGACACATTGTCAGTAGACACATTGAATTATAATTTCAATTTCAGTGACAGTATATTTTGAATCCCAGAAGTCCCAACACATTAGTCCAGTAAAAGAATAGAAAGAAGATGGCAAACGAGCATCCTTTAGAGATTTAAGAATGGATTTGGAAAAAGGCTTCGGAAAATGAGAAATTGGAATTAACCTCCCAATCTTCCTTGCGGGGATGGGGAGGCAAGAGCATAATGGAATAAGTAAGTAGTTTCTTTTAATCCACATCGAATGGTATAGGATGGAATGGGTTGGGAAATGGGCTTTAGCATATCTCACTCACTGCCGAAAAACGTAAGTAAATTCAAGGGAATAGGGAAGAGTGAGATAACTTGGTCAGTGGGATTGTACCGTACACCCTCTCCCTCCCAAACATATCAAGCAATCAAAAAATAGACTTGGAAAGTGTTGATCAAAGATATATTTCCAATTTCACGATCGAGCAACTCTGTCACTCTTATACTCACAATTATCAAAATCGACTATTAGACTATTGGAGATGGGTTATTATTCTCAAAGTCAGTCGCATAACCAGCTCGTGTGTCATTAGTAATGGCTGGAAGCGACTAGAGAACCGCCTACAGTGTTCGTGAAAGCGTTCAGCTTACGCCTTGATTTGTGATTTCAAAGATTATTGCTTGTACACTCCATTACCAAGTTGCTGTAATCTAGTTTTGGTTCGATTGCTTTGTAATGTTACTTGCTTATTTGAATAATGTATTTGAAACCGTAACACGTACCCATTTGTAAATTTAATATTATTTTTCCCGAGAGTTGTTAGTTTATCTACAATAATCCTTTTAGATTTCTCATTTAATATAAAAATATTATGATAATAATTCATTTATTGTCAGATATTTTATTCATATTCATATTAATTGTTTGTAGAAAGACTTAAATGTATGTTAGTAAAAATGATAATAGCAATAATTATATTGTTTTAACTTAAATTAACTGTCAAATCCAGTGTTAGTATTGCCTTATTACGAATTGGGGCCATAAAACTGTCCGTAAGTGTATCCACGAATATTGCAGAATCGCTGCAGTAGGTACCTACTGCAGAAGTCCCATCAGTATCATGAAAACATAAATATACTGGACACGCAAGACGTTGACTGCTGTAAACCTATGCCTTATAGTAAACCTGCAGACCAGCTTGTTGTCTCTGACCGCCAACGGCCTTCGCTCCCTCTCAATACCAGGATCGTCGCTGAGATCCTCAGACACGATGTGACCCAGATGCTTAAAGCTTAAAGCTGCAAGGCTGTACTGTTTGAAAACGGTTGAAGTATGGCCTGTAGTCTGTTGTTACCAGACCTAAGTATGATTAACTTCACTCTTTTTTGTGTTATTCCTCAGGATGTGCCTCTTCACAGGTGCTCAATAATTCCCTCGGTGATAATCAAAAGGCCTTAAAACTAACACTAATTCGAAATTTGTGAACAAGCTTGAAGGCACATTTCTTAATCGATCGAAATGACAGTTAGTACCACAAGTAAACATTTTAAACATGTGAGAAAATGAAATATGAATATAAAATGTATTCAAAATGCGAAAATTTTAAAAGAAAAATCTAGCAAAAATTAAACAATGGACATTTTCCCAAAAAAAGAATCGTAATTTTTTTATGTCGATTAACATACGCTTGAGGAGTTGATCAATGACACCCTATTTAATTTTTTTTTTAATTCAAATCTAACCGTAACGGTTACAATCTAACTTGAAACATCAAATAAATACAATGTGTAGTTCAAGCCTGAATGCTATTTTCACACGGTGCTGAAACAAAGGATAGTTTTAGACTTAAACAAATCAACATTGTTGCTTCAACATCTCTTCCCAGGTAAATATTAAGATTATTCGTCTTATTCGTCTGCCTTATTCAGTAGCCGGCAAGGTACATCTGTACAGGTCGTAAAAAGAAAAAAATTATGACCGTACTCTTTACACTTGTATACAGCTTCCTCTAACAAAGGAAAACGTTGACTTTTTCTTAAATTTCTTCATTTTTTATTTCTGTAAGCCGGAGTAGAATTTACTTTTTCTTATTTTTATATTTATCTTACGTTTATGACAATTTTATTAAAGCAAAGGCGGTGCCTACGCAACGGCCGCTCATTCATTAAAATGATATGTGCATCGGTGTCAGCAGGACAGCTTATCATTGTAAATAGTAGTTTCAGTAATTCTGATTAGTGATTACTGAGAACAGAAAACATTATTATTGTTTTAAAATTTAGGTAGATGCTTTGGATATTCCTAGGAAATAAAAAAAATTAAAAAAAGAATACTTTATTTTAGTTTTTATCGAAAAACTTTTCCGTCATTCGCCATTGCGTGAAAGCTTTGTTGGTCGTTTCTCAACTCGGGGTCCCATAATTTTTTTTTCTCATTTACTTAATATTCAAATTCTTAGTCAAAAAGTAATTGTATTTTTTTTTGTTTTAATTTTAATAAGGTCCTAAAACGTAATTGCGTCATTTTATTTATGCTTATGTTTTAATTTGTGATATTACAATTTTGAAATATATTTTTTCAACTAGCCCAACCGTAGCCGCGCACACCACAAAAAAGGCTTATCTTGTGCATCGCGACGCGGGCGCATCCCCAAGAATTATTTCATTACGAGCGGCAACTAAACAATGAACACGTGACTGCCAACTACATACCTACACGCTACCAGGCTGAGTACGAGGTTTATGTGACATGAGATTTTTTGTTTTATTACTTGATGGCCGCACCCTGTCTCAAAATGAAGATCAAGAGAGTTGTAATGTACAGAAACATTTTGTAAATAAAATTACCTGCCGAGAAGTCAAGCTTTTTAATTTCTGTTTTCCTGATGAGGTTAAAAGAGGTTAAAGAAACCGAATCAAATCAGTTTATTGTGGACCACGGGTTATAATAACGTTGTCAATTTTCATATTTAAAGTTATGTGATACAGCTAGGTACGTCCCGCAATAAGGAGATACAATCATACCAACAATTTATATGTTTATTATTATTATTTTATATTTTATTCTTATTATTTATACTTGATTTGATTTTTTTCTTTTGTATTGCCTACTAGGCTTGAATGGTCAAAAGTTAGAGCTACTTCTTCAGTAAAAGATTGTCTTATGGCAAGTAGGATAATTGGTCAAATAGGAGGTATAGCTAATAGGGTATAGTATGGTCAAAGAAAAGGAGCGGTAGGTACAGTCTATACGGATTCTCTCTGTGGATCTCTCTTGATCACATTGGGACGTCGGATACAATGGCTCTTATCCTATTCATTTTCCACTTTTTAATATTTATTTTTTATTTCGTTACTAAAACGTTATTTCCAATTAAAAAAAGTGTTTATTCAATGTTCATTGTTTTGTACTGACCCTAAGCTCTTCCTTGATTGAAATGCAACCCACACATCGCATTCTTTTTGCCTCCGCGAAGGCATAAAAAACGACTGTTGCATATTTCGCACGGGTATTATTTGTCCTGTAGTTACTTTGTGGATGTGAACTAATTTGTTGAATAAATTGCCAACCAGGGTTTTCAACTGAACTACGCCTTGGAGTTCTTCAAGATGGCTGCCAGGTAGACGCCAAACTCACAACGCCTAGTGCTGCAAGTGAATATGGGCAACGGTAGCTTAAGGTTATCTATTATGTCTTAACGCCGCTTGTCTATTATGTCTTTTATATGCATAGGAAAAGCAAGTCACGCAACTGCCTCTCTGCCATCTAATCAATAAAACAAAATATTTCCAAAAAAGCGAGTGTAGTATACATCATTTTATGGAAAATTAAATTCCTATAAATTGTTATGTTTATAATAGAGTAGGTATGTAATCAATCAACTTTTGGACTAATTATTTTTACCATAGATTTATAACCATAGACTTTCCTTACAATTATATTTTATTTTTTAGCACATAGATAATTCTATAGTTACAGTTTTTGTTTCCATTTTATGTAAAATTTGGTTCTGATAAACTAGCGACTTCTGCAAAACGTGGACTAGTAGCGACATCTATCGTCAAGTAGTTTACTCAATAGTGTTAGTACAATTTGAGATACAAATAATTATGTTAATACATAACTAAATCAAATGGATTTATTGTTGTTTTAAATAAAATAAAAATGTATACATTTTTGTTGTAGTGCCAAATATTACTCATTCTAAACATTAATGTTGTAGGTACCTACTATCGGCCAGCGATTACTCCTACCTTATTATCTTGTCTTCCGACAAATACCTGTTTTATAGATTTATAATAATAAACCTTTCTTTGTTTAGAGAATATTTATATTTAAACATAACCTTGAAACAATGACATTTTAAATTAGAAATTCTTAGCCAAAGTCAATAAGCCCATACCGACAATAAGGTAGATCCCTTTGTTCAAACTTCACGTCACGTCAGTCTTGGCGATGTAGTGACCTGAGGTAGATAGCTAGAAAGATTATTTATACATACATAGTATAATGTATATACATTATACATATTTTTCGGGAGGGGGAGAGTGCACGCTGCAATCCAATAGACGCTGGGCGCGCTCGACTGGCCACTTCACCCCTCTCTCCCAAAAGTCTACCTTGAAATGTACTGTATTTCCCACTTTTACCTTATTTTCCTAATGTATGTACGTGTTTCGGTAGTGAGTGAGATGTGCCAGAGCCCATTCCTATCCTCTCTCCCCATTTTCCGAACCCTTTTTCCAAATCCATTCCAATATCTCCAAAGGTAGGCAGCGCATCTGGGGCCATGCCAACGTTTCTCATTTTGGACTAATGTTGGCATGTATCGCGGATGTGTAACAGTATACACTTACCATATATACAGTATACAGTATACAGTAAAGGGCGACAGTATACACTTACCATCAGGTGGTCTGTATGCACGTCTGCCGCCTTAGTCCATAAAAAAAATGCAAGAAGGTGTTAATATCATTAATAGGTGGTGTAAACAGAACGAATTGTCGGTTAAGAGTAACAAAACTGTGCTGGTCACATTTAAGAGGAAAAGAGTGGTAGATAAACTACCCTAAATAAGCAGACCCTAAATAGACAGGCCTACCCTAAATAAGAAAACCAGCCCTTTTCTAAGGTAATACTAGACTAAAACTAACTGGGAACGGCAGACTGGTGGCAGACTGGCGGGGGCGAATAACCTCAAGATCTGCCTCTGGTTATACTCCGCCATAGTAAGACTGATCATCACTTACGCTTGCATCGCTTGGCATGCAAAAGCAATCAAAAAACAACTATCGATAAACTAAACAACATACAAAGAATGGTTACATTCTCCATTCCTATTTCATTCTCCAACATACATTCTCCGGAGGCAGTTCTGTGTGTGCTTCTGGACTGGACTTCCGCCTCTACACACTTTTGTGCTTAAAGAGGCAAAAGCCAGTACAAGATTCACACTGCTCTCCTAAGACATCCGCATATCATCCGCCGGTTTTTCTCCCTGGGGGCCTGAACCCCGCCCGAATGTGCTTCCGCCGCAGGTTATACCGTCTCTTCCTCATTTTGGAGAGATAAGATGGTTTAGAACCATATTTCAAATAATAATACGAGTATATCTGGTAGGTAGGTACCACCTTTATTAATACAAATTGTACTTAGATACTTTTTAACTTTCGGATTTCGCAAAAAACATTATGTACCTACATATATCTCTAATTAATATGTACCTACCAGCAGACCTCAAAACTACCCCTCAATACAAAAGTTTATTTAAAATTGTTTTCTCATTAAAAAGTTCCTTAGCCCGTATTAATTTAACCGTGTGTGGAACAAAGGATTCCTCGTGTTCCAAATGTTCCAATTAAAGGAGTAAAGTTTCGCGGTTTTGTTCCAAGTTTAAAGTTTAAACGTATGTTCACCAGAAGGTATTGTGGAGGGTTTGTTTGAAGTTGGTCTTTATTGGAATATGGAGTTTGCAAATTAAAAATGAAGTGTAGTGAAAAATATTTACGAGAATAAGCCAAAAACATGTTTAGGCTCGATTTTCCGAAATTAGTTCGACATATTTTTTTTATTTATTTATTTATTTATCTACAGCATTTTCTGTAATATATTTCACCTATGTAAGTTATTTAACTTATGTAACTTTTTAACATATTTGTTGCTATCGTTTATTATAATTATTACAACACAACGAATGTGTTATATCTATTGTCAAGGTGTTTATATATAGATATGATATGTAATATACAAGTAATATATAGGTATAATAATATATAGGTATTCTAGTAATTATTGGCTCTTTATATTTCAAGTAAAAAAATATTAAAATAGAACAGCAACTTACTTACTTAATATTCAAAAATGTCAAGGATTTGTTTGTAATTATGAGTTTTTTTAGCCCGTATTTACAAACTTCTTCTAGACGCCGGTACAACTGTCCGGAGGGCGTCAATCATTAAGCATTCTTGTTGTGGTCTCCATCCGAGGACTCGCCTGCACCATCATTTTTCAGTCCTGCGGCAGGTATGACGTGGCCATTGTCACTTGAATATGTTGATTGTAAGAGCTATGTCAGTGATTTTTCTCGCAGATCCTTTCGCGAATCTCAACGTTATTGATCTTATCTCGTAAAGAAACACCGAGCATATAGCTTTCTCGATACCTTGATGATGACGACAGACGACACGGGGAAGTTCGCCGGAGGTGATTGAAAGAGAAGTGCGGATGATCGGATGTGGTGGCGAGCCTTAGGAGATGTCTATTATCCACCAGTGGTGAAACATGGGCTTATGATCATGACGATGACGATAATTTTATTAAAATGATTATACAAAAGTATATAGGTATTATCATTTGTTTGATATGTAGGTAATCCCAGGGCCGTCTTTACCAGGGGGTGCAAGGGGTGCGGTGCACCCCTGGCGCCCCGCGCCCGGGGGCGCCTGTCGAGCGCTGAATTCAGTGCCGGCTTTACCTATGGTGCAGGGGGTGCGGTGCACACGGGCGCAGGGTCTTAGGGGGCGCCGAGCGCCGCTCGCGACACCTCCAAAGAGTTCAAAACGCCTACTAGAGGGCGCCCTGCACCCGGGCGCTACATGAGCTAGAGCCGGCGCTGGGTAATCCTTAAAACGCTTAAAGACAACAAAATATACGTAGGTAATTAACATGTCTAAAGTTCCAACAATAAAACGAAACTTTTTCACGATAAAAACCAACATTTAATAGTTAAAATTCTTATGCGCATTACATCACGTAAATACCATTTACGCAGAGAGCAAGTACTCTGGCATTTAATTGTTTACTTTATGTATTGTGGGTACCGTTTTTAAAGATGGCTGCTCGTAACATTAATAGCACAATGGAGACATGAACAGTATGTTAACACAAACGCCATTAAATACGAATACCTATGACGTAAGCCCTATTATAATTGTAAGTCTATGGTATAATGGTACATGGTGCAAAATGCTATGCAATCACGAAATTTTAAGTTAGAAAATCTTAACCAAAGTCAATAAATCCATATCGTGAATAAGGGTTCCCTTAAAGGTGAATAAGTATTCAGATAACGTTACATACTTATGTATCTTCTCGAATAAGTATCTAAATTTTTTTTTTCATAAGGTTCAATGTGATTGTGCACAGTGCATAAAATTCGTGTATTTTTTACATTAAATAAAAATAAATATATTATAACATACAGTTTACAGTACAATAACTTATAGTACACAAGAAATGCGTTACAATTGTAGAAAAAACAGATAGTTATAATATGTACATAAGTATGTTAAGATTTTAGCAACTCTAGCTTCTCCCCATGATTGGAAATAAGCGGAGAAACGGTGATATCTCTGTAATAAGCGGAGAAACGGTGATATCTCTGTAATAAGCGGAGAAACGGTGATATCTCTGTAATAAGCGGAGAAACGGTGATATCTCTGTAATAAGCGGAGAAACGGTGATATCTCTGTAATAAGCGGAGAAACGGTGATATCTCTGTAATAAGCGGAGAAACGGTGATATCTCTGTAATAAGCGGAGAAACGGTGATATCTCTGTAATAAGCGGAGAAACGGTGATATCTCTGTAATAAGCGGAGAAACGGTGATATCTCTGTAATAAACGGAGAAACGGTGATATCTCTGTAATAAGCGGAGAAACGGTGATATCTCTGTAATAAGCGGAGAAACGGTGATATCTCTGTAATAAGCGGAGAAACGGTGATATCTCTGTAATAAACGGAGAAACGGTGATATCTCTGTAATAAGCGGAGAAACGGTGATATCTCTGTAATAAGCGGAGAAACGGTGATATCTCTGTAATAAGCGGAGAAACGGTGATATCTCTGTAATAAGCGGAGAAACGGTGATATCTCTGTAATCTTAATAGTTATTATTCAAAATAAGAACATAAAACTTTATACTCTGTGACAACTTTTGTCATCAAAGCATCTATAGGAAAAATAATCAAAACATTAATATTACATAGAATAAAAATACACAATCTATATACCTACATATAATAAAATTGTAACAGGCCGATGTCTGTACATTATAGATATTGAAAAAAAGCAACATCTTTATTAGAGCAACAGAAGCCAAAACAACAGATTTTAGAAATTTTGTCTGTCTGTCTGTCTGTATGTTTGTACACGCATCACGCAAAAAAACTACTGCATGGAATTGAATGCAGTTTTCACCGATGTATTGCTAGGGGTCTAACTTAAAATATAGGCTCCATTTTACCGCAGGAAAATATCTTATTCCGATTGTTTTAAATTTAATAAACCGAAGCGAAGTGAGGGCGGGTCGCTAGTATTAAATAAAATATAATAAATTGAATCTAAAATGTAAAGATATTCTATCTATGATATGGGATCGATTATAATCTACGGACAGCACTCTATAGGATTGTCAATGAGGACACTTTGGGGCTCCAAAGTGTCCAAAGTTCTCCAGCCGTGCTTCAGATCCACCAAAGGGACAGCCTTGCGTCAAACCATAATAAATTATTATATCAAGTCGCATATTTGGCTTTTCTTTCGCCTGCAGTTATGAGTGCAACATTTCTTATGTTCCTCGCTGCGTCTGTATTTTTTAAATCAGTGTGCTTGAAGCGCAACATCGACATTTGTTTGAAGTAGGCTTACTGTTTTATTGTTGTTACGCAAACGAGTCATTTCCACGTCAGCGTGGACAAGTTTCCTTCTCCTAAGGTGTCTAGGACCAGTACAGCCAGTTGTTTGACTCATCCTCACTTTAAAACTAGTATGTAAGAATAAAAATGACTCAATTCTTTACACAAAAATAATTAATCTCATTTCCTACGAAAAGCTATTCATTCTTTATCCTTCCTAATCTTATTGGCGTTCTAACATTTGAAATAAAAAGTTTTTTTTTTAGTAGAATAAATGACAGATGAGCGGGCTGGCTACTGATGGTAAGTGATCAATACCGCCCATGGACATCTACAACACCGGGGGGCAGGATCCTGTTCTCAACCCTCTTGAAGAGCCCCATGAAGTAGCGTAGCGGAAAAATGACTACTGACATTACATTAAACAAAAGTGCTGTACAAACTGTCTTGAAATAACGTAGGAAAGTATTTACTTCTGTATACTGGAGCTTGCTTAAACCTTCAAGTCTTGGTGACGTCTGATAGTTTTTCTAGTAATAAAACTGTACCTATCGCTAATTACAATATTCACCTTTATCAGTCTTGATTAATCAACCAATCTTGATTCATCTAATCACCGACCTGTCTATCTAGACGGTGTCGATAACAATGTCGTTCCGCTAATGGATGATATATGCCAGTCTATTAGCCTGTATCAGCGCTGCTGGATATTCATTCTCCTTCTCTTCACCTATCTTGTAAAAGTTTCTTTTTCTCTATAACTCTTTCTCTATAGCCCTGTTCAATTTAAGAAAAAAGTGCCGTCCTCATTTTCAGTTACGTGATTTCACCCCCTGACCAATTAGAAGAGGGAGCGTTCCCTAATTGACGAATTAACGATATGTTTCTTTCACTTTCTTGTGTTTCTTTGTGTCACTTTCTTTTTGCTTATTTTTTGTTCGTAGAAGTATAATTTTCATTAAAAGCTACTTACTGTAGCAGGGAAATCAGTCGTCATGTTGTCCAGCAATATATCGGAATCGTTGTGACACTGTTATTGAATTGTCCTGTATACTGATACAGAGCTTACTGAGGCTCGTCTCGGTTTTATTTACTATCATAATTATGCAAGATATGGCTACATACTATAGTTACGATTAATAAATGGGTTACAGAAGTTAGTGCGGAGTAGTCGATAAATAAGAGAACTAATGAGTCGTGCTGTCGAAACACTGATTTTAATGCTTCGTGACGTGCTTCGACAAGCAATCTGTTTACCATATACGACTGTGGTTTAAATATTATCCAATAATTTTTGGGTTAAATTGATTATAGAAGCATTTGGTTTATGTGAATGTAAATTTCAAATGGAACTATCTATAGGTACACAGAAATTGCATATCTGGGGAGCCCTAAGTTTTTCATTTCAAATGGAAGTTTTTAAGTGCTTTTGTTTTTCAAGATTTTGTTTTTCTTTCTGCGATGAAATGATGTTTAAGTTTTACTTGATTATACTTTTCCTTAATTAATTTTAACTTATTTATTACCATTCCATTATCTTAAAAAGAAAGCCAAAATCTTCCTTGTCGACGAGTAAGGGGAAAAAATTGCATCTGACAAATCCATACCTACTCTCTTAACGTAATTGATATCTAGCATAACAGACCCGTTGAAATAATACTCAATTCCGTAACAGAACTTTTAAAAAATACCCAAATTCACAGTTTTTGAAACGTTCCATAAACATTGAATTATTAGGTTGTTAGCTGGCAGCATATGCAGTATTAATTAAATTCAAAATTCATTTCATTGCACCTAAAGATAATTCATTTTAAATGCACGTTCAATTTTCTCACGACGGTAGCTAACGTCGTGTCATCGGAAAGCATACAAAGCGTCATTAGTTTTTTTTTCAAAGGTTTACTTACGTTTTTTTTTATTTACGACTACTTAATTGGGAATTAACATTCAGCTCAGCTAGGCGGCACGTCATCCGATAATATTATTCATGCCGTTCACTATTTGTATTAGTTACAAATGAACGGTTACCGAAATCATTTAAATGCTAATTCAATAATTAAGCCGGCCCGCCCGCAACCGAGCGTGATCGCGAACCTATTGATTCGACGTAGGCAGGCGTACCCACTATTGTTACATTTACATACCTATCTACATACATTATTTCGATACGTGAAACATAGGTAGATGTACTATATGTAAGGAGGTTCATGAAACCTATTGTATCACCATAGGATACCTACATTAGAACAGAACAGGTACAAATGGACAATTAACAGACACGAAGATGGTTTGAGCTGTAAATAATACGATATTTCTATGTCGATAGTTTAAGTGTCAGATGCATTTTTGTTAATTGTTACAAAAATTATGTTCTTCAGTGTATCTCGAAAGCACTGGTTTGTCTTTACGTCAGATAGACTAAAACCATCAATAACACTAAATATGGTCGATCGGGTAGTGCGTGTTCAATTTGTAACCCCAGTAGCATTTTATGAAATTAATAAATAAAAAAAATGTAAATAAAAATTTCTAAGAATCATGTTACGTATCCAAATATAATAAGTAATTAAAATACCCGATAAGTTAGATCTCCATAATTATCATAACCATATGTTAAATAGGTATAGGTATTTCATTAGGTAGCTGTGGGTGGACTAAGTGAACATTACTTTCTGGAATATTTTACAACATATCTTATGAAAACTGAAGAAAGATACAACAGCAGATAGTACGTCGGCTTAAATTAATTATTATTAATAGTTTTAGAAGTTCTAACGGAAACTTCACAGATGAAATTTATTTTTGGAAGCGAAATTCAAAGTCGAATATAATTCCAGCCGTCCGAACTTTACTTACATTACTTTGAAACCGCCCAGTTACCACTTGTAGCATAAATAAATTAAACTTATCGTGTGGACGGAGTCGCGGGAGCGAATTAGTCGGCTCTTTGTGCAATCAAGCGGCCCTTCGCGCCCTAATGAATATGAATACGGCTGAATACGCTCTGAGTGCGCGAACCCACCCGCGGCCGCCGACGCAACTCATTATGCTGGCTGTGTGTTACACTGAAATGTAGCACAGTGTGTAAGGTAAGTAACACAAGAAATATAATGAAAAGTAACATACAAATTATATTATAGATTTGGCGTCTTAAAGCAACCTACAGGAATATGAATATGCCTCAAATATACAAATGTATTTTAAGATAAGTTTTCTAGTTCTTTCAAGTGAATCGGAACATATTGGACAAATACAAACTCTTTTGCAGCTGACTCATTATCAATTTATTCCATAGGCCACTATTATTATTATTGACTGCTCTGCTAGTCAATAAAGTCTCGTATCACTGCGACCAACCTCAAATAAAACGTTATAGAACAAATCTATTCATCCAATCAGAGTAGCCAATACGAAAGTTAGTTACCATAATAATTATTTAATGAACACACAAAAGTTTGTCATCATGCGAACACTAGGTCGCAACTAGGGTTAATATGAAACACTAACACTATTTAGGAAATCGACAATTTAAATGCGGGACAGGGTTAAAAAAGCGGGACGCAAACAAAATTTTGTTTTCCTAAATGGATAGATATCCATAAAACTTATAGAATCGCAACAATGGAAGGTTTGTTTATGTAGTTATTATTAAACATAAAACTGCCTTAAGACATTATACGGGAAGTCTCTTACAGGGCCCTAGAAAAAGGACATCGCAACTCTCGCGGAATGATTGGCAACTGTAGTCGCAGCCCTCCTGAATAACAAATATCGGCTGATAAAATGTTCTGAGTTCTATTCCATCTGAAATGTGTTCCTATGAACACGAGTACAATAATTATAACAGCAAAAATACTTCTGTAACTAAAGCAATAATTGTTACGTTTCGGTGTCATAGACGGTTATCTTACGATTATGAATACGCAAATTCAACTTCTGTTTCGTTGTTACTGTCTGTTCATTTTAGTAGCCCCACTCTGGACAAATTAAGTACCTTCTCGTAGTTACTCATCTGGGTAACTACGAGAAGGCACTTAATTTGGAACAATATAATAATAATCGTAACCCTGTAACCAGTCCTTTTATCGTCCACTGTTGGAAGACACGGACCTTATCATATCCATAACAAGTCGCCTTTTACAACAATCATGGGAAGAGACGGGGTGATGCTGCTCTAACGCCGACCAACACCACACGGCCGTATAACCATATTAACCTAACAAAATAATGTTTAGCCTTAATATTTAATTTTCGGTTACGGTTTCTCATAACCCCTCCAGTGCTGTCAAGGAACAAATTTTCCACGAAAATTATAATACGTCTTTACTTTAAAAACACGAAAATTACCGTTCTTATCTATGTCGCGAACGTCATTAGGTACACTCGCGTTCACATTAACAATAACAATAACACATGTAACTTGTATAATGTAACATAAAAACTACAGTCCAACGTGCTACACCACCTATTATCTCAATTCATTACTGAGAAAACACGGAGTTGTTCTTTTCCGGGCAAATAGCACCGACAAAAGTTAGAAATGGCGGAACAGTCGAGTTCCCATGAACCCATGAACAGATAATATTCATGATAGCGCAGCCGTAACAATTAAACGTGTATGGTTTAAAACAAAAAACGTCGTCAGAACCGGTAGCGAGCGTGCCGCTAATATTAAAGAGGTCGTTAGAGCTCGAGTTAAGTTAGAGTTAACAAAGGTTTACGCGTTCCTTGTAAAATTAAGCCGATGTTTATCTAATGCAGTAATAAGCCGGGTCGTCGTCGCACGTGCGCTAGTTTTAACGAACAGTTTGGCTTTGTGTAGGCAAGGCTGGGTGAAACGCTCACTGAAAATTGTATTAAGTGCTACATGGATGAAGTACAATGTAGCTAATGGTAGAAATAATAATAATATGAGCAAAACACTCTGTTTGTATGTTTCGTTTTTAAAAAGTTGATTGAATTACTCAATTGTGCTTTTAGCAGACATGTTTCTGAAGTGTAGACATTCGGGTACCTATAGAACTCGTACTTTTAGACATTCGGGAAATGTAGTCTTCTATGAGCATCATATCGTATAACGTATCATACCCTAGTATCTCAACCTGTGTCTCTCCACTTCTGAGTATACCTACTCACTCCCTCATCCAGATTTTCCACTTTTTTCAGTCAGTCCTAATATCTTTATAGATATTTTTTGAAAGATCTCAATAAGTTTTTGAATGTCTGTTAAGTATAATAATATCAATATTTTTCTGGATTAGTCTACTTGCAAAAAGAACAAAATTTTGGTATCCCAAAAATTATACAACAGATTACAGTTGACGATTACGTCACTGCTAAAGTCCATTGATATTCGTGCTTTGACACGCATTTCGTTATAATCTTTCAAAGAATATTCAAAAAACACTCATATACAAGAATTTAAGTGTACGCTCACCTTTAATAGTCATGTGCGCCGGCGCTCATCGCAAAGCGTGCGTTTCTAAGGAATGACGTAATCTCTGAGCTTGCATCTCACGTGTCGATGTGGTCACCCTCCAAATTGTCATACACAACCCTTGGATGACTTTTGTAATGTTTTGACTTTTGGCGGCATCACCTGCGTGGGCGAAGTTGAAGACTATCCAGAATAGTCTAATGTCTCATAGGCATTAGTGGAATAGTTTTTATCTTCATACAAACGCATAAGTCATGATTTGTTTATTACGATATATAGGACTTGCATTAAACTACAACTGGGATCTAATTATGCTACTAGCGGCCTTCTGGCTGTGTGATTAGTCGTATATTTTAAGTAAGGAAAAACTACAATGCTTTGTAGATAATAAAGAAACTGGAGTCCCGAGAACCAACAAGCAACCTAAACCTAACCCACCATACAACTTTTAATGTGCTATAATCGGTTTGCTGCTTATTCAGTATTTTCTGTTGAAACTAACTAGAGTTAGTTGATACTAACATAACTAGAGGACAATATTTACAATATTTTAAGTTTTCTAATATTATTAACACTAACTGGATAGTGCTCAAATCTTTTCCTCAGCTTTATAATCCATATATAATCAAACAACAATTTTTCTTATTTAACACCGAATATCCAAAAAAAGTTACTTGTATTAAAATTATGAAATTTTATTAAAATTAAAATTGTATTAAAATTAAAATTGTATTAAAATTATTTAACATTATGAAATACATGTGTATGTACTACCCAATGTACTGTATGTAAATACATACCCATGCATTTCATAGTGTAATCGCGACTCAAGTGTCCATGAAAATATACCTGATCTCAGAGTTATTCTCGGCTATATATTTAAGTGCTGAAATCCGCTTTCCTATCGATGCATACCCGAAATCAGATCTATGAAGTGCTGAATAGAGGTATATTTTCTAAATAAGCGACGAGGAATTTTTAGCCACTAAAACTTAAACAGCAAGCAGGACTTCCTCAGAACCCGAGCCCAGATCTATGGAGCGCTGAATAGAGACATATTTTCAAAATAAGCGACGAGGAATTTTTAGCCACTAAAACTTAAACAGCAAGCAGGACTTCCTCAGAACCCGAGCCCAAATCTATGGAGCGCTGAATAGAGACATATTTTCAAAATAAGCGACGAGGAATTTTTAGCCACTAAAATTTAAACAGCAAGCAGGACTCCCTCAGAACTCTGTGCCATTCTATAAATAGTTTCAGATTCAGGACTTACCTGTGTAGATACTACTATTTATGTATTATATGTACACAATAAGTTACGAGACCTGCGACAGATACGGACGGACAGACGACTTTTTTAAATTTTATATAGCATTTATTTATACATATATAAAATAGACCATACATAATTAATGTTGCTTCGTGCCATATAAACCACACATATTTGTCTTGGCACCTCATTAAATTTAACTTCATTGAACTTGACTCATTGAATCCTAATCAGGTGTCGCACCACGTAGGTACAGGAAGCGTGGGACATCCTTCCAACAGGTGAATATTCAACTCATAGAAGTTTGCCAGTAGTGACTGGATGCAAAGAGCGAGAGGTTGTTCGTGGTGGCAAGCTTTCGTAGAGGCCAATTAATATCCAGTAGTAAAGATTGATGGATAGAACAACACACACGATCGTCCACTCTAGAATTCCCTGTGTCGTAGGTACAGAGGACTTTTTTCTTTTTTTTTTATAGCAAGAAGGCGGCAGACGTGCATACAATCCACCTGGTGGATAGTGCATACTGTTGCCCATGGACATTCCCGATACATGCCAATATCAATTCAGAATGACAAACGGGCACGCTCCCGGATGCGCTGCCTTTGGCGATTTAGGAATGGATTCGGATTTAGGATTGGATTTGGGATATATTCTATCCCTCCCCATTTTCCCCCAATGGATTGGATGGATTTTTAGACCATTGGATGAATTATATTTGATGGGAATAGGCTTTGGTATATCTCAATCACTACCGAAACAGGTGTCCCTGCAATGGGGAAACAGAATAAAGTGCAGTACATTTGACGGTATTCTTGTGTGAGAGAGGGGTAATGTGGCCATTCGAGTGCGTCCGGCGGCTGTGGGATTGCACGTGCATCCTTCCCCTCCCCAAAGGTGCAAACAATAACGCACACAAGCTAATCAGACATACATTGTTAGGTAACAAAATTGCCGGAAATTGAACCTAAGCCTTTTTAAATTGATTCAACGCACGTAATTGATTAATCGATCGATGTACTCGTATTTATATGTTTATAGTTTGAAATAGTAACAGTCACAGAAATGTGCTGAAGGACTTTCCTTTGAAATCGTTTTACCTTCAAAGGACTTTCAGATATAATTTGACACCTATCGTAGCGATGTATAATAAATAAAAGAAATAAACATGAAAAAGCAGATATTAGAGAGGAAAACTAACGGGATCGTATAGAAATCCTAGACGTCTGGCGGAGTGCGTAAACAGACACCTGTTTATTTGCTTTTTCTATATAAAAGTAAAAGGAAGGAATAATCCCGTCTGTGTCAACTCACTATTGATAATAATAAAATTCGTAACACCTACAAAGATGAAATCTGAGAATCTGTAGGTAGGTAAGTACTTATGTAAAACTGTAATAGTATACCAGTAAAGACAAAAAAACAATCTTTTTGTGTCCCGTTATATTTGTTTGTATATTTGTGTTATACCGTATGTTATAATGTGTATGTATTTACGCTGCTTTTTAAATACCTATAGCATTTCTGTACATTATGTCTATCTATCTCATACACACCTGAATATTGTAGCCGGATTTACAGCAAAAAATCTCCTAAGAAGATAATATCGCCTGTAAGAGATAATTTTGTTAATCGGTTTTTAAGTACAAAAAAATTTATGTATAAAATGAATAAATAAAAAGAAATCGACATACAGATGAGAGTGTATAGTACGAAAGATCGACGATGAGTCTCACAACCGCCGGGTCGTGGTAGAAGAGTTTTCAGAGAAGATCTATTTCTAACAGTGGGAAGGTTGTAGTGTATGCATTTCTGTGTAATTTTGCCGGCTAAAGAACAGCACCACCCCCTTCTCCTCCCGTGGGTGTCGTAAAAGACGGCTACCACAAGCCCTGAGGAACTAAACCACCTCTAAAAGAGTAGACTCGCCAACCCACTTGGCCATCGTGGCGTTTTACGACCATACATCACTAATGTACAAGACAATGTGCATGGAGAAGCTTTAATGAAAGGAAAGTAATGAAAGAGAAATAGGAAGTAATGAATGAATAATGGAAGGAAAAAAATGGAAATTAAAATAAAACAGAAAACAATTACCTACTCAACTGTCCCATTTTTATTCATTTAAATTAGTATTTTTTTTAATAAAAAAAGATTGCTGACGAGCATATAATCAACCTGATAGTAAATGGACACTGTCGTGCATAGACATCCGCGATACATGCCAACGTCAGTCCAGAAATACAAACGTTGGCTCGCCCCCGGATGTGCTGCCTACCTTTGTAGATTAAGGAATGGATTGGGAGAAAGGACTGTGAAAATGGGGAGGGATAAGATAGGATGGGATGCGAACTAGCTGCGGCATATATCACTCACCCGACACACGAACGTCCATTGCGGAAATTCAATAAAATAGGGAATGCAGTACGTTTTAAGGTAGTCTTCTGTGAGAGAGGGGAAACGTGACCAGTCGAGTGCACTCAGCGGAGTGGGAATGCAGCTTACACTCTCCTCCTCCCCTAGTACAAAATTATACTAGCTTAAATAGTAGAAAACATAGTAGGTATCTATAAGAAGTTACTAGCATCATTCTATGAATGATCATTTTCATTTATGTATATTATACAAATCTTTGTGATAGATAGACTTTTCAATGTGCCTACGAAAAGAACGTTTCTGTTTACCGACAGCGTCGGGCGAGCCCCGGCCCAATATCAACATAATGTGTGATGGTGGCCGCGCCTTCATTTTTCATACCTAGGTATAGCATTGACAAATCGTCGTCGGCTAAATTCTAAGACTGTTTACATATAAACTAGGGATGTTATGGAGCTCCGTAACCGCAACCGAAAATATCGGATATTTGAATTAAAATAATATTCGAAACCGAATCCGAAATAAAAGATTCGGATGATATATTTCAAATAATTTTATTCATTGATGTTAGGGGAAAAATTAAAACGAGGCGAGTTGATTTGATAGATTTTTCATTCCTTCTTCATATAAGTGAAGTTACAATTATTCCCTATATGGTTTAATTTTTCTTTATTTTTAGTTAGACATTTCTTTAAAAGTTCATTAAAAATATATACGTAACCGAAACCGTATCCGAAATAATTTCATATCCGTATCTGTAACCGAAACTGGTTAAAGAGTATACAATATACCTATCCATATCCGTATCTGGATCCGAAATATCATATCCCTAACAACTCTAATATTTTGAAGAATCTGTAACCCTAACTCTCGATTCCGCACTCATTTTGAAATGGAATGGAAACGGATTCTTTTTGAATACCGAATTAAATTTTCGGACAATTATTACGAGTAGGTACTTCTATCCTGCGGCTGCCGACAATAAAATATTTCAATATCAGCCTTCAATGTTTCACTCCAAGGAAGAAGGTTTCGGACCATAATCCACCACGTGATTGAAGTCCGTACCGTACGGTGGATATTAGCAAAAGGCCCCAAATTTTGTTTTCATTGTTGGACCCGCGGGTTTCTTCACGTTTTCCGTCACAGGAGCTATTAGGTATAATTGATGTTGATCGCTTAAGTGAAAACTTAGTACGGGTGGGAATTAGAGAATGTTAGTCGAGAGTGTATACCATACCACAGTATCAGCCTATGTCTCCCCAATGCTGGATGTAGGACTCGTCTTAGCCTCGCCACTGAAAGGAATTCGTCGGTAGTGCTTGGTAGAGAAGAGCGAGAGTAGATATCTCTAGGCTGTTACCGCTCTAAGAGACTCTTTTTCTTCTCAGTCAACTTGTGTTTGTCCACTGCTGGATATAGGCCTCTCCCAAGGTTTCATTTAATTTTCTCTCACATTTCATTTTTGGGAGGTATAGAAAGCCTTAAAACGCCGAGCCAGCCACTGTGAGTAGGCAAGACTCTATACTAAGAAACGAGACTTTCCTATCAGAATATTTCGAAACCAAACTCTTCTTTTTATGGAATACGCTCCAGAAATAACCTCCGTTACACCAAGTTACAAGCCACTTTTTATGGAATGCGCCAGTCAGCCAGTCTTACGAGTATAATATAAACGTCCTGAACACCTTATTCACTCAAAAAAGGTTAATCTATTCTTTTTTTTTTAATTTACTCAGTTCTATGGAGTAGCAAGCCGCAGTAATAATCAAATTCGCTGATCATTTTATTTACATGTTATCCCCTTTGCATGTAATATTTCCAAAATGATACATTTTGTTATCATTTTGGAAATACTTTATATAAAGCGTTCTTTTGTTTCCTGTAAGTTGAACCGACTATAGCTCAGGCTCTAGATTTAAAAATGCCTATAATAACATTAGTACAACAACATGAAACATCAACATGATGATATCCTATCGAGCATAATTTCTCCCACTTCCATTTAATTAATATAAGTAACTATATATAGTTCTACTATTCGGTATATATAAAATCTATATCATCTCGCCGCAAATTCGAGAGTAGTAAAACAGAAATGTCGGACGAATGACGGGATGCTAAAACATATTATTCGAATTGCAAATTCTTTTCCTATGATAGCGTTGGGTGAGAATCCGCCATGTCCCAACCGAATGTTTTTAAGGATATTGCAAACTAGTTTCTTTATCCGACGTTGCTCGAAACTAATTCAACGAGTATTATATACACTATTTAGTTGTAAACGATTATTATTGACATGGCTTGAATTTGTACATTCAGTGAATTTTTAAGCACAAGTTATGGAAAGAATAAAAAATTGGGCTAATTTGATATTTTGTATTAAATATGGTGTTGGGGTGTTGTATTTTTTTGTGTTATTTGTAAGCATTTATATGTTTATTATGTTAACTACATATATATAATTTTGCACGGCATTGATGGCAAATGTGTCGATCTGACTATGTATTTACCACCTTTTGCAACGCACATTGCAAATAATCAAATTGAATTGAATTGAAATTAAATTGTGATGAATTCAAATAGTTTTATAATTAAATTAGCAGTGCCCGCGACTTCGTGCGTGTATGTTTAGCTCGATTCCCGTAGGAACTTTATACCTAATTGATCTGCTTACAAATTATTATTCTAAATATTAACTAGATAAATACAAGTTTCATTAAAATCTGTCCAGTGTTTTTTGCTTGATACGCGTTCAGCCAGACCGACAACAGTTATGCCAGAACCCATTTCCATCCCATCTTATCCCTCCCCATTTTCCCAATCCATTCCATAATCTGCAAAGGTAGGCAGCGCATCCGGGGGCGTGTCAACGTTTGTCATTGTGGACTGTATCGCGAATGTCTATGGACGACAGTATCCACTTACCACCAGGTGGTCTGCCGCCTTTCTTCTATATAAAAAAAGGTTACGGACAGAGACAGACAAAAATTCCAAAATATGTTGTTTGGGCTCTGTATCATACTGACGATGATTTTTCTCCAAAAATCGTTTATGTACAGATACGGCTTTATTAAGATTTTAATATTATATATTATATAGTTAACATAATAGCTATGTTATATTGTAGATAACATACAATAATTCTATTATATACCTATTATATATATATATATATATATATCATATATATACCTATATATATACCTATATATATCATATATATATACCTATTATATATATCTATTATATATGATTTAATATTTTAACCCGTTTAGGTTATTTATTATATACGATGACTTAAAAAAGTTCGCTGAATGAACGGAATTGAATATCGTATATATGTTAGCAAGTCTTGAGAGAGGCCTATATCCAGCAGTGGTGATATAAAGGCTGCATGTAAAAAGCCATAAAATAGCTAAATCTATGTTTCAAATTGGGAGGTGTCGTCATTTGGAAAGACAGTAGATAGGGACTGCAAAATTAATACACCAACATACAAACATATCTGCTATTTATTTCTTGCATTAGTGTACATGTTATATGTCTCAAACCGCTGACGGGTGACGATCGATGTTAAAGGATTGCCCACGCTTTTAGTCCGGGTGTGGCGTATTCAATCTTTGAGTAATTCCATTTCTAAGTCATAAACTTAATATTCACATTACTTACATAATTTGTGAATGTTTCATTCAGGAACATTCAAGGCTCGTATTTTGTAAATTAAGTAGGACGTGTAATTTATTGTAGTGGTTGCTCTTTATTCTACATAAAATGAATTGTTACAATATGACATTATAGTATTAGCATAAGTTCGAAGGCGGTCTTATTCGTAGAAGGAATCTCTTCCTGTCAACCTTATATCTATATAGACCTTATGTCGGTGCTACTCTATAGGTTTCTGCTGTAAAAGTTCTAATATTTTATTATCATAGTCTACTTTCCTTGTAATTATAACAGGGGAGGCTTATATCCAGCAGTGGAGAGACACAGGCCGATGGTATGATATGGTATGGTATTTTTAACAATCCGTCAGCTATATATCTCCACTGCTGTATATAGACCCAAGCCTTGGGACGTCAGCTCCCAAGGAGAGACACAGGCCACACGCGACCTTCGACTGTTGGATGGATATCCACCATATGCGGACTTCTTTTATTGGTTCGGTCCACTTGCCAGAGGTGACTTCCGTTCTTTGGCGAATCACTTCGTCTCGGTTCTTGTAGCTCTCTCCAAAGCTTGCCGAGAGATTTGAATGATCAAAGAAATTTATACATAGTTATACTTACATATTAAACAGTAGAAAATTTAAACGCAAATCGGTACAATCAGATAAATCACAATCAAAGGGCCACCGAATCGGCATCAAAGACAACCGAACTCCAAATTCCAAAAGCAACCGTACCAAAATCCTTTCACAATTGTAATTAATACTACTCCCAACCAGGAAATATCCGCGCACTCCATCAAACTCCTAGAACAGTACAAAGGCAATCAAATCGTACGAAATGCTACGAATTAAACTGTGCAAATTCTAACCCGCGCGCGTTCCCCGGATTCCACGAACAAGTGGCGAAATTGCGACCCTTGCCATTTAACCCTTCTTGTCATTTGAAGAACAAATTAATCATCATCATTTACATGCAGTACCAGTAGCCAGATTTGTTTCTCCGATTATGTCACCCTCGCTTGTTAGTGGAAGGGGCGGTGAGGAACAGATTTTGATTCGCATTTTCATGTCGTAATTAAAGATGAGAATTAGGTTGTCCGAATTTTGTTCACAGTTTCTATTTCAATTTATTTGAAGCCTAGTGTGTCGGCAAGGAATTACCTTGTGTTTGTATAACTGTGACTTATGTAATGTTCAAATAAAGTCTATTTTATTTTTATTATAAAGAAATTGTTTTTTAAATTTCTGTTTATACCTAGTAGGTACATGTCGTTGAAATAAATATTATTATTTTTTAGTATTCTTTAGTATTTTTTTGGAATATACCCAGCAGTGGAGAGGCATAAGTTGATAATGCATTACGGTAATCTCTAAGTAGGTACGGTACGTTCTGATATAAAACAAAAAAAACAAAACTTTTTTAATACAATAAAAATGTATTTAATAAAGGTAAAATTACCCTGGGATATCTATAAGCTTATTTTCTATTTTATTTATTCATTAATCTCAGGCAACAAGGCCCATAGAATATACCTACAAAAAAAATGTAAAGAGGCCTTGAACATATTTCCAACTTATTACAACGTTGCATTTATTCACACCAAGTAAATGTTGCCTTAAGAAAAAAATAGGATAATAAATAAATTCACTAACATCAAATTTTAATCCAAAGCGAAAATCTAAATTTCCAATATACTGCTACACAATTTCGGCGGCCTGGTCCGTGTCAAACACTACGCAATGGCCGCCCGAGTGTCCGTCAATTATTGCGTTCATTTGGATTTGGCACAGCGGGCGCGCGGGCGATTCGGACCCGCGCGAGACGAAAGGGTTGACTGAGGGGACGCGTGACGAATTGTCCGCTCTCACAGAAAATTAGTTAGGATTTTAATGATTTCGTTTTGCATATTGTTACTGTTATTATTCTAATCCCTCGTATAGATATATTTAATCAGTAACATACATCTAATATAGTAAGTTATAGTATTTATATAAAATTATAATAAGACAAATATTTACCTTAAACCTACATGAGTGAATCCTAGTTAATGTTGTTATTGTAACAATCAAATAAGTTATAAGTTTCAAAGATCAGTTCCAAATTAAAAGATACGCCAGTCCAAGTTACGAAGCCGGGAAGCTGCTAAGTGACGAAGTTTCCTTTATTAATAGCGGAAGTTTTCACTGGTTCATTAGTTCCTACCCCTCGGAAATTCTTTGAGGAGCCATTCAAGGAAACGGGGAAAATGTTTGCAGTGTTCCTAATATCGTAGGATTAACGACACCCTTCAAAATTAAGAAAGGAAAATGAGAATTTTCAAGACAAAATTTCACTCGAACTCCCGATGATTGCTTCGGTTGTTAATACAAAATTTATTACCTAAAGCTAAAATTATTCGTGTCTATTGTCCGCTCGAAGAAATGTGACCCGAACAATACACTCATAATTTACTTTTCGATGCATCCCCGTTCTCTACGGCAGATAAAGTCGTGATAACAAATGGTAACTAAAATAATAAAATAAACCTCAGCACTGTGTAGCAAGCGACATATTTCATTAATAAAGGCAAAACAAACAACAAGATATCATACGGGCTCACTTCGCAGTGTCCATACGTTACGAAGATAAAACAAAAGATTCGAACCCGTTGAATTTATGCGTTATCGAAGTTAGAGTGATGCTGGGTGGAAAACAATGGGCGATCGTGGCGCCCCATGCGGTGAAGAGTTGTAACTAGCGACCGTCCATACGCCTTATATAGCGACACCTATTGCTGAGTAGTCGACACTAACCCATTGTTATCTGTAAACAGAGGTGAAAAAGGTTACGCATATTTAAATATACTTTTATCGCCTCAGTCGACGATGTAATCGATGTAAAACACAATATTTACCACTTAGATATTTCCTCATAAATATTCACAGCATGTTTTCATGTATTTTAAACTGGTCGCTTTCGCCAATGAACTTAAAATGCGAGCATAATTTGGACCAAAAGTTAAATAAGAAACGTCCCTCAAATGGAAAAAGCGGCGAATTTTGCCAAAATATTCATAAGCTGTCATCAAGCGACTGGACCTACGCCAGATGCGGCAAACCGACGACAAAATATTTCGCTGCAAAATACTTACTCAACCAAATCACCCCTCCGCTCTTTAAAATCACTTTTGAGAAATTGAGCGCCATTTTTTTTAAGTTTCCTGAAAAAAAAATGAGATTGAATTTTTTCAATAGCCTAATGTTATAACTTTTCATGTAACGGCTTGCTTTCAACGAGGTTCTATTTAACTTGGACATTGTTTTCAAAATATACCTACATCCTCCTACTGGCTTGGCAATGAGCCACCAACAACCGCTTAATTAAACATGCGCAAAAAGTTTGAAATTCAAGTTTCGAACGTGCATTATTACCTACAACAAATAGTGCCCACTTCCGCATATTACCCCTAAACGCAGCATTACTTAAAGTCACGGGCTCGTTGCGCAGTTATTTACGCCTCGCATTAAAAACAAAATGATATGCCTTCGCCGCTGAAAATCTAAAAAGAATAAGCAATAAAATGATAAAACCCAAATCTGATACATACTAGGGCCGCAGTATCCCGCAGGGCGTTCGAGTGGGACGGAGCTATACATCGGCGAAATGAATACGACGCTACTGTTTCATCTCTCACCTCTATCGTTTGGCGATCTCTGAAGCGTCCTAACTCTTCCCGCAATAAGAGAAAATTCGACCTTAACGCCTGGCGATAAACTTCCAATATCGCATGCAGATTACAACAAATGGATTTGAGATTAATATAGTACGAGTGCCACCCCCGTCTCATACCACCCCATTCGGCGCTCAGCATTCAAATCGGAATCGAATGGATGACCAAAACATAATATCGTTGGAAGATTCAGCTGCCATAAATCAAATGAGAAATAATCTGTTTGGGAACGAGATAGTCGCCGATGCCGTGGCACCATAAAAACGCAAAACGTTTTGTCTGATTGAAATCGTTACGTTACGGGCGGCTTTTTCGTGGCACTATTTCCTTTTTATTTTCCTTGATGTATAATCAATGTGTTAACGGATGGCCGCCAACCGAGGGCTTTGCGAGTAGATTTGCTACACAAAAGATTCTGATATTGAGTTTGAAAGTAGTTTCTCCTTCTTCTTTTATGTTAATGGCACTTTCAGTGGCGTTCAGTAATGGTTTGCGTGAATAAATGTCGCACTTTAGTTAAAGACACATGGGACACACCGCAAAATTATTGTTTTGTAAGTATGTGTTCTCATTTTTAACTTCCTTAGAATGTATCCTAACCTTGACGTTTTATTATTCATTGATGGTTTTATAACAAATTTGATTAAGTTAACGCGTTAAAGCGATTAAAGCGTCAAATGTTAATCTAATAAAATCGATAAAATACTCGGCAGATTGCACCACATGTGGTCAACCTGTCCCATAACCGCGGCACATGCCATGTTTACCTTCCACAATTACCACGGAAGGTTGAAAAAACTCTTCAAATAATTTTTAAAAGTCACTATAAAATGATCTCTGTGACGTGTCCCTAAGGTTAAAAGTTGTGTGAGTCGTGACAGGGGTCCGACCATCTGTTCCGGACGATAGTTATCAAAAAATTAACAATTTGTATCTTGTAAATGACGCGAGGTCAAGCCGTCGATAAATTATTGGATCTTTTAGCGCTTCCTTTCAACGTTTATGCTCACCGAATGTCACCTTTCCCTCATGAGGTATTTGTTTATCAGTAGGTATAATCAGGGAAAAAGTTAATGTATTTTTTGCTTCGTCACATGCTTGAATAGGCAGCTGTTTGTTATCGCAGAACAATTTGTATCTACGTATAGTATGGGTCTATCGAGTCCAATACAAACTCCTTTGTAGCTACATTATTAACATATCCAATAGGCAACTAGGTAGCGCCGAACGCAAGTACAACATTGTAGAGTATGCCTGTACTTTCAGTTTGAGCAAAGAATTTGAAAGATAAATTCACCATAATAACTCGTTTAAGAAAGCAAAAGAAATTTGTAATTATTCGAATGCTGGTTAGGCATATGCTTTAAAACAGTACGTGTACGTGAAACAGGTACTACGCCGTAAATATAAGTAAATCTTAAGACAATTTTGGTCCTAATTTCGTTAGATACTAAGGCCCAAGACACACGGAAGAGACGTTGAGCGGAGACTCGCCAACGTTTGTCATTTTGAACTGGTGTTGGCATGTATCGCTGATGTCCTTTAGTGACGGTATCCACTTACAATCCAGTGAACTATCTCGTCTGCCATGTTATTTGTAAAAAAATATTAATATACCTACTTCAATTAGTATATTGTGATTATATTCATTAGTTACCTAAGGTATATCGTTTAAAAATACAATTTTTAAGCAGCACTTAAGAATCAGTTAAAAATTCGATCAATTTGATTAGAAAATCTTGGGTTTCACGAAAGAACAATTGGGTTTGTTTTTAAAAATGTTTCTTAAAGATTACGTTCGTGCTCGCTCCTTATTCAGCCAGGTGTCATTAACAAAATGATATATTACCGACAAATAAAAAATCAAATTAACCGTTCCAAATAGACAATCGCATGTTGACAAGTAATTATCAAACCGTTTACTTACCAACTTTTTTACTTTTCGTGACCGTTCTGCCCATAAATCTTGGCCTAATGAGATATTTATGCGGGAGTCTTCCTGTCAGCGATTAATCCTTTATTTTCGAATAAAAACTGAACAGTTTTATCAATATTAATTCGCTTATGTAGATCTATGAAACTAGAAGGGTCATAAGATTGTATAGTTTTCAGTCAGCAATTTTAAGAAAATGTATTTTTAGTAATAACTAAGTAATTTCCATTTGGACATTACTTAATAACTAAGATTGATTATTTTTTTTATTATTTGTCTTTCTATTTCACTAGTAGAGTGTTTATTATGTGCAAACATAGCTATGAGGACACAGTAATCAAATAAAATGTAATCCTGTATTTTTTCCATTTTTATTTGCTATGTATGTATGTTACAGTATATAAACAATAAAAATGTGACATATCCATCACCTATGCCAGGCATAGAGTAATATTACCTAATATTCTGTATTTACTGTTTTACCAGCCCAAAATATAGATATTCCTGTATACTTCCTTCCAGTTACTTCCTGTATATATAACATACTTATATGCACAAGATTCAAGTCAGTTGTGAGCAAGTTACTGGGTGTTGCAGGTGTCAATTGGCGACGGTATCCACTTACCATCACGTGAGCCGCTTGCTTGTTCGCCCACTTTAAAACAAAAAAAAGTTAGAGCAAAATTTGTGGAAGGTCAGTGAAAAGTCAACTACACCCAAGTACCATCCAGTATATTTTATCACATGCCTCAAAGTGGCGCGGCTATATTTCATTAGTTGAATTCATGATTTTTTGACATATTTTTTCCCTCTATTGTTTTTTAAAGTTCAAATTGTTAGTAATAGGGATTTTATTACTTTATTATGCTAATGTGCGTTGGCAATAAGTGAATTAAAAGAAAATTCACTTAGATATAAATTCCTCCGAAAAGTGGCTTAGCTTATAACAAATTATCACGTTTGGCTAAATTTGAAACTAAATGAAATAGCATTTTTCTGATATTTAGATTTTGTATTAGTCGCTTGAGAAGATCGGGAGAACGTGTATGACTCATATCCAGCAGTAGATAAGCTGATGATATGGAGTGGTATCACAGCTTATGAAAAGATTCTACAGGCTAGCATTAATTATAATAATGGGATCTAAATATTGAGATAAAAAGTATAACACTAAAAAAGAATATTTTACATTAATTTTAGACTTAGAATTTAAAACTTAAAACATTAAATATCTATACCTAGATAATAAATATGATAAGTCGCGTCCATTATTATTGAAGATAATTAATATGTCTAATAGATACATAATTATGCTCAATACATCTTGTGCTCGCATATATCTTCTTTGGCCCAAAGTTTGCCTGGAACAGGACGATCGCTATAGTGATAATGCTTTCTTTTGGTGTAGACTGAATTCTTCGGTTTGCAATAAAATGCACTTACTTACTACGTTATGCGGGTACGTTAGGTGTGTTCTCGTATATATGTACCTGTGTCGTAAAATGCATGACATTCCTCCTGTCGTCGCCTAAACATACATATCTGCCCTGGAGTAATATTAAGAAATTATCATAATTAATTTTGTAAATAAAACATTTCCTTTAAAACCTGTTGATTTATTCATAGTCTCGAGTGCTATTAGATACGGGATCCGTAACTGATAGTTAACAATTAACGAGGGTGCATCTAATTAAATTTAAGCGAGTTTAATTGCCGTATAATGACCGTTTAGTCGGACGGTCAACAGATATGCATCTTAATAGATAGCTTCAATGCTAATGTTGAGTAGTCCCGACACATGTTGACTATGCAACATGATTATCATGTATTATATTTTTTCATCTTTTTCGTTTTATTTAAAGATAAAAAGAATAAATACATACATTAATGTCGCATAGGTAGGTACTTTGTGCCCGTAAACCTAGAAGGTTTGTGCAGGCACTGCACATTCGTATATTAACTTAATTATTAAAATATAAATATAAAATATTGGTTTCTTATTGGATCTTATTTTGGATAACTGGATATTTGGATTTTGGATCTTATTTCACGTAACACATCAGTCATAATTATAATAAAGTCACCAATCGTATCTACAAAGAAACCGGTTCTCGCGGTCGTCGATACAGGCTGCTCCAGCGTAACCATAATTTAGGTATTATTTATTAAGAGTATGATTTTATGCATTTTATTATTCTATGGAAATTCCTGTAAGATTTTTTTATTATTTTTATCTATTTTTGTTTTACCTATATGTCACAGTACTACATTATCTAATATGTATCTGTGACATTATTGGTATCGTGGCCGTGTGAGTGTGGTATCGGCCGGCCTTAGAATACCACCACCCGACCTCTTCCCGTGGGTGTCTTAAAATGCGACTAAGGGATAACAAAGCCTCCACCATGAGCCCTGAGGAACCACCTCTAAAAGACTGGATTCGCTAGCCCGATTAAAAAACCTGGGTGAAAATTTTTTTTTACCATTGACCTTAGAAATACAACAAAAAATATATACCTACAAATACGACTGGTCAAACTAAAAGTTCTTAGAACTGGCTACTGTACAATGCCTACAATTGTAAAAAACAAATTCGAATTTTGAATGCTGTCAATTGTTTTTTATTTCTTCCAGCAATTTGAAAATTAATTGTTTGCGGAAAAACGGGGAAAAACTTAACATGAGAACATATTCCTTCAATGTTTTTTTAAGAATTTCGTAGCGGTTTAAACCAGAAACAAAGATATAAAATCATTAAGTTAGTATTTAGTGATGAAGCCCCATCCAGGGCTACTGTTTGTAACTGGTTCAATGAATTTAAACATCATCGTACCTATTTTTATTTTATTTATTCGACAAAATTAAGGATACACTCAAAGAAATATACATATAAGGATACACTCATATGAATGCAGAAGAAGCAGTAACGGCCTTCCAAACGGCTGTTGTAGAAGTGGGTTGAAAGCTTTACACAATGATTTCATTGTGTGAAAAACTGTATCGATTTTCGCGGAGAATACTTCCAAAAGCAATAAATCAACGTCCATCTTTAGGTATATCTGATTTCATTTTTGAGATTCTAAAAACTTACAGTGTCACCCACGTTTATCAGAGGTTTATCATTTTTTATGTCTAATTGCACTCGACTTTATGTTTTAACGAGCTTTAGGGAAAACCTGTATGCAGAGAGACCGAAGGTCTTTGTCATTATAGAAAAGGCATTTAACTCGTAAGATACTTATAAATAAGGCTGCCATTTATCCTGCATTTTTACAATTTAAACAGGTATTGAAGGCAATATACTAAAATGTATAAGTGTGCTCATGCTTTTAGACCTATGGCTATCCATATGTAGGCGATGTTTCTAGACATTCTTCATGTATCTACTCGTAACAGACATATTAGCTGTAACATACGTCCCGTGTGATGATGCCCTATCGATTTATACTTATAACAAAAGTAATGTTGATCATTTTGTCTCGAACCGCAAGTAATTTCCTGATGATATAACATTTGTCCTGTGCGGATACTTATCTCAAGTATCCACAGTTACTCGGGCCCAACAAAGACTCCATAAACTTTTTTGGAGTCTTTGTTGGGCCCAAGTACTGTGCAAATCGCAATGTAATTTATGATGCGAACTTGCAATCAATCTGTTTCATGTCGTTTCTATGGATTCAGTCTCGGATTCAGTTTTTATGGACGTGGTATCTGCGCAGAGATCACTTTGCCCACGTCAGTCTTATATAAGGGCCGATGTTGAATATTAGGCCATGACGCCGTAACCAGAACCATCTGGTTTAGTATCCACTGCTGGACATTGGCCTCCTCAGACACATGTTCTTGTTCATGAGGGATGTATAACCTTAAAACTTGCCGTGTGATGTCGGTCGGTTTTAGAATAGCACTAAAAGCCGCATCCACAAATCCAATCCACTACACCACCTCTAAAATATTGGACTCGCCATCCCGTTTGGCCTGCGTGTCGTCTTAAGGCCCACACAACCCTCAAAACAGACGCACAGGCGCTGTAACTATTTTTAGCGACCATTAAAACTAAGCGGCAATGCCAAAGGGTAATTTTTAACCATCGAAATTCCAAGTTCATTCGAGCGCACATCCTCCAATTAACATAAGCGTTTATTTACAAATCGATACTGCGATAAGACCGATCGTCACGTAATGTTAGCTATTCATTACGGCAATTAACACGTGAAACTATAAATTAGAGAAGCAGTGTAGCGTTACGGGCGCGCCTTGTAACACAGTGATGTTATCTCGCAATCGGTATTTTTTGGATATTGATGTGCTTTTGTTTCGGCGAGAATTATCGTTTGGTAGCGCAGTGTGGGACGCCCTCCGGCCAGGTGCACTCAAAGATGTTGGCCGATAGCGGCTGGATGACTAGAGTGGAAAAAAGTATATCCAGCTATCCAACAGTGGAGAGAAATAATTTGAAGGTCAGTAACAGTCACATGACAAACAAGTGACAGTGATCTACATCAATTTAAGGAACAAATGAAGAGATAAGCTAAGCAAACATTCAAACAATTTTTTTCGCGGTTTGCACTACTCACTTAAGGTGACTAATGTTTACTAGGTGATTCAAGTTTTATACTTATTAGGTTTTCCAAATTCTATGGGTAAGTAGGTACCTACACCTACTACAATGTTCTTGTTCGTGTCTCGGAAAAACGTCTAATTAAATCACCACACTTAATGGTCCACACTAAGATTGATTACAGAGATACCTACAACTGCCAGTCATGAACAATGTTTGTCTTTAAACAAATTAATATCCGACCGGTAACCGAACCCAGGACCTTTTGCAGGGGCTTTAACAAATGTGCCAATGGTCGTCGAATAACTTAGATATGTTTGTTATAGTTTAAAAGAAATAATTATTTATGTCGTTATCTAAAATTTAAAAAAATATAAACACTAAACAGGAAACCATAAAATAGTGTCGTCACATGGCCGACAACTGTTGAATGCCCATTGTTGTATACAGTATGTTATTAATTGCAGCAAGGTGCAGTTTTTGGAGCTATTCAACTATACAATATATAATTATGGAGGTACCTACATTGTTCACCTATGTGGTGAACTGATTCGCTATGAACGTTCCTTTTAAAAACCTCTTAAAGTCCAAAGAACGAAACACAATACTATCATGTCCAAGTATGTGTATTTAGCTAGGTATTATATACATTCCCGGAGGGGTGACAATACCCCGGATGGCGAATCGTAATTCCTATTTTACAAATGGTCCACGATTTATAGGACACCTCTGTGATTATTCGCCGCTCGAATATAAATTACCTGGAATGCCGGTAAGAGGATTTTATTTTTGGATTTATAAAGGTAATTTGGTAATTTCGTCGCAGATATAAAATGGAAATAAAATAAAATGAACTTTAATTACATCCATTGGAGCACTTTATTTAATGATGTTCTTGGTTTATGAACGAACAATAATTAGGTTAGGTTACTAAATTGATAGTTTTATGGCTAGAGAAGAAAGCAAATCTATATTAGAAAAATTTCCTAAATTCATTATAACAATAGATACCTAATATACTAAGCTTAATCTTAGGTAGGTATATTGTCTATGGATGTTGGTGTGGTGTCGTGGTGGGAAGCCATCGCTATCTCTATCACTCGGGGGTGGTTGTAAAGGCACTATAGAAGAATGACATCAGTATACTAGGTATATGCGATTCTTTTTTAACTTGTGCCGTTTAACAAGATAACTTTTCAAAATATGTCAATTTACGGATTTGATATCTATTCCAAATTTTATTCATGGTTGGTTGTAATGTACGTACCTATACCTAGTAGGTACCTACCTAAATGAGATTACCTACTTAAATGAATGTTTTTAATCTATATGTTTTCACAGTCACGTAAACTATTCTTTATAAAAATGTACTTAATTTTTAATAGGAGCGATGTTTACGATACTGGTGGATCGGTAGCACATTCATACCTAGCAGCCTTTACTCTAAACCCTCTAATTGGGAATTTACTCTCGGATTAGAAAAACCACTTACTATTAACTGCTTTTCTGTACAACCCCTGTACCAGACTAAAACAAAGTATCTTAATAAAGTATTTACTTACCACTTCCGTAAGAACATAAACCGTTATAAGAACGCCACTAAGCCGCTGGAAGCCGCGAAATTTCGTAATAAACGTGTCATGCACTCGGCACACCACCGCATGAAAAATACACCACGATACATCGCCCGTGTGGAATTTTTAATAGTTTCACCCCTTCGGCTTCACTGCCTAATGTATTTGGAATCTGTCTTGGGGCTTTATCTATTGGAAATGGCTGTTTCGAACTGTTGGCCTTCGGAACTAGTTTTAACTAGTAATAAATCCAGTGTAAGTCGGGACAGCGCTCTCTGCATAGGGAGGACTCGTGGCTTTTAGGTCGTTGCTGGAATTTCTTATTTAGAAAAAATACTATTTTTTTCTTTTATCTTCATGTACCTATTAGGTACTACGTATTATAAAGAATCTATTAATGACAAACAACATATTAAATGCTTAAACCTACGAAATTTTAACAAATTTACCATATCATCAGCCTCTCTCACCACTGCTGGATGTAGGGCCTTCTTCAAGACATGCCTCCATACACTTTCACTGTTCTCAACTCCGCTCTTCTCAAATATATCAATATCAGTCAGGCAAAAACTGTTTCATTTGATTAGGTATCCTACTATTTACAATTTCTTAATATTACATATTTGGTAATTCATTATTCACATTTTTTTATCACGCCATTATCGAATTTGTGCAATTCAGTTCAAGTCGTCGATCCACGTGGCCATAGTGCGTCCCCATCGATATGGGAATAAACTATATAGATAACACATCATACGTTCTTATCAAAGAACCTTCTAGGGGGGTGGGGGTGAGGCAGACAAGGAGGGATTCATTAAAAAGTCAAATTTGAAACTTAAGTTAACACACATGAATTAAAGAATTCGAGAGCTACTCAACATAGAGCACTATTAGCCTCTAACGTGTCTATATACATATTTTCAAATCAATGGGTGTCCCACACTGCGCTTCCCGACACGTGGCTTCCATTCAAGAACTCGCCTACCCCATAGACCCTCGTCTACTTCGTTCCGAATCTTATCGCTAAAAGCAATTCTGAGCATACTTATTAGCTCTTTTCATAGCTTGCTGAGCAATTTTAAACTTATGAATCGGACCCACACAAACTAACTATATTTCAAGGTCATCATACTCAATGTAGCATTGAGCATATTGTATTTTGATCCCTGTGGGAAAATGCCTAGCATGGAGATTTCCTGGGCTGATGTGCTAGATAATGGCTGACTCAGCTGGTCATCAGCTCTTAATAGGTTAATAGATTTTTTTATAGGCAGAAGGCGACCGACGAGGATACAGTTCATCTGGTGGTAAGTGGATACTGTCGCCCATGGCCGTCCCCGATAGTCCACTTCAGTCCAAAATGGCGAACATCCCCGGATGCGCTGACTGCCTTTGCAGACGTACGAATGGATTTGGAGGAAGGGTTGCGAAAATGGTGAGGGATAGGATAGGATGGGATGGCAATGGGTTCTGGCATATCTCACTCACTACCGAAATACGTAGGGGAATAGAATAAAATGGGATATGCAGTACATTTCACGTTTCAATGTAGTCTTCTAATAGTATAGATAGATATATGATATATGATACACGGTAATAGATATATGAAACAAAAAAATACTTACATAGGTCATACTAAGATAATACTTATATGTAAAATATGTATTTAAGAACTTACAGGTTTAGATGGCAGTACCTAATTATGCGTTCAAACATAAGATACAAAAATGACGTCACAATAAATGTTTTCAAATTGCCGAATGTTATTAGCAAAGAAGTTTAGAAATAGAGAAATAAAAAGATTTCGCATTAAAAGAATGAGTAAAATGGCCATTTAACTATACCTACTTATCATAACTCCTATAGGTAGGTACCTACCTAGGTATTCTTAAGCATCCTTCTATTACTTACTTTTGTGTCTTTTGAAAATCTATGTGTTGTAACATTAAAATTCTTTAAATTTTCATTTTTACTTGTCTAATCAAGTAATCGTGCAAATTATGATCGTTATTAAAGATGTTAAGAATAATCAACTACTCTATACAGTCTTATGCATTTCCTTTAGCTTATGCTTATAGCTCCAACAATTAAATTTTAAATCTCATGTCCGTTATACCCCAGCCGCCCCCCACTGTATCGCAGACCGGCTTTATACGGAATCTCTCCTCTCCACGAAAATGCACATTAATATTAAATGGCTTGGAAATGCTGCGTTGTGGGGAGGGGAGAGTGGGGAGACACGGTTGCAATAAAAAAGTGAACGGGCGTTGATGACACAGGTCGTTTTTGTCGTTTTGTTGTTGGAAATTGTTTGAAAATTAAACAAAAGATTTGGTCATGAAAGTTGTTAATATCGCATTTTTACGCCTGATTACGCCAATACCTAAATACCTAAGTGTTAGATATGAATTTGCTAGCCTAAGTACGAATGTAATGTATGTATGTATGTATGGACGTTATACTATAGCTCCTAAATAACTGGTCTGTTCGTTTTTAATTACCCGAGTGTCATAGGATACATTTTTGGAATAAATATTAAAAAAAAAAATCCCAAGTAGATAAATCTTTGTTTTTCGTTATGGGGTAGGTAGGTATAATATTAAAAGTAGAATTCAAATACTAATACCTACTACCTACGTATAAATTTGTTTGCATAGGTACGTAGGTACATATATTTAAATGAATTTTGTTGAGAAATTTGGTATTATTTCAAGTAAGTGCCTAATAAATTTATTAATAGAACCAGCATTAGTTTTTATTGCTTTGCGGTGTGAGGCTGTGTATTCGCATCAGGCATATCCGTTGGACAATCCTATACAAGTGATACAACTAGCTATCAACTACGAATGTCAACCGAGCCATTTCCCTCCCAAAACCCGTACGTGTTTTCCTTATATTAACTACGTAACACTATCCACCTCGCCCCTACCCCCGCTAGTGCCGTCAATAAGAGATGGCGCTAAGAACTAGCACTGCTCTCTCTCACAAGCAATTTACTCCTTACACTAATTAAAAGAGTGAGCGAGATAGACCACGCCTACTCCAGAGAACAAACAGAAGGGGGAACTGAACCCACCAATCAGGAGCCTTAATTGTTTGTAATTAGAACGCTGCGCTCTTCCTTTCACGGAGATGACCAATGGGATTTTGTATTTAGCGGCTTCATTTTGTCCTCAAAAGTAAATTCACTTTCTAATTAGAAATTCTGGCTTGAGAACGATCTTATTTGCTGAGAGCGGTCATTATTCAAAATGGGAGTTTGCTAATTGGATGAATTTATTTATTGGAAATTCTATTTAGGACAGAGACTGTTTTTCTCACGGTATTCAATACTGTTGTTTGCAACTTTGTTTCAAATACAATTAAAAGTGCCATAATTTAATTAATTAGCTAAGACAACACTACCTACTTTAATGTAAGTAAGTATATGATTAGGTAGGTACCTACTTACAATATAATATTTTTTAGAATTTTATTTTAATTTTAAAACTACCATTTAATCTGTAGACATATTATGTCATTGATATGGACATATTATGTCATTGATATTAGATAGGTAGGTAGGCACTCTGTAAAAATGATTATGAATGTGAAGATATCTCTGAATACTTAGAAAAGATCTCTTTTGCACTGTCGTTATTTTGTTTGTGTGTTCACATACACAAACACATGAATGTAAAATATTTTTTTACACAACAGTAGGGTAGATGTCTACCTATCTACTTAAGATAATTTTTTATAATCTTTTTACTATTTAGTTCAACCTTGACTTTGGTAGAAACTTCAATGGGCCATATTTAGAATGGAATTGTTACATTGAACTACTTACATAGATAAAAAGGTAGATAAAAAACTCCTCTCACCGAGGATTCTAGGTAAGGTTTTCTGTCAAGTCCTATATTTGATTATCCGACAGGTACAGGAAAATAGGCATTAACCAACAGCCTGGTTATATTTCACTTAAGTAAGACATTAAATACATGTTAAATAAACATGTATTTAAAACATATTAAACATATTAAACATATTAAATAGTATTAGATGTTATTGACGACCGATTAGCTAGATTGGTAGTGTCTCTACTAGCTGTGCTAGAGGTTCCGGGTTCGTTTCTCGGTCGGACATTGATTTGTTTAAAGAGAAACGGTTGTACGGGTCGGGGTGAATTTTTTGTCTTTTTATTTATGTCTGGGCCAATGACATATGAAATCCTAATCCTAATGGAGTGTGGCGTTATTATTAGGTAAGTATTATTTTTGAATTATTTTATCCTTTCTTGTATTACCTACCTATTATTTTTATTTAATTTTTACACACTTTATCTTATCAGGGGTAGTCATCCACTCAGGGTCTTTTATGTACCTACCCCTAGCACTACCTATCCCATACTTTAACATATCCGGCAATCGAACAAGCCTTGCAGTCTTCTGGCTTCGGTTTATGATTACCTAGAACACATATTCTGCATCTTATCAGACCGTCACATTCTCACAGAAGATGCGTCCAGCGTGTGCAATTCTCTTCCTCCCCATTGCAAGTTAAGTTTTATATATACCACAGTTATAAGTAGGTACAAAAGTAAGATACACTCTAATCTCACACTATGGGATTCTTTATGGGAGCTAGTTCATTCCATTCTGACATTTTTAATTAGATTGTTAACTGATTTAGGTAATTTAACAATTTTTCAAGGAAGTAAAATTTTTCCACTGCCCAATAGGTAGGTTATCTACCTACGGGTAGGATTTTTTTATCTACGACTACATTGGAAACGTTGCAAGACTTTCTTATACCTATTGCAAAGTCTTACAAGGAGTTTGGTTAAAAATAATACTCCAGCTACCTACAATAAAGAAAAAACGGAACAAAAGATATCTAGACCGAGTTCTCGGCAAAAACTTCTTTAACTTCCTCATTCACCATTGAAACAGCACAATCATTCACCGCGCAAACTTTTGTTAGAGAAATCAAACGGCCACAATGAACGGACCAACTTCCAGCCAGTTTGCATATAGAGATAAAAGTGGGGAATATTAATGTGAATCGCCGTCTCTGGGGGTGAACCCCCCTTTTTGAGGGAGTCGGGTGGCCTCCATACTTTCAGGGTGGACCGCGGGACAGTCGTGATTTTAATTATATTGCTACGTGAGTTTATAGTTACAGTTCTAGAAAGTTCTGTTTTACGTTGTTCACATACTAGACGCTAAACAAACGACGGAATCTATGAGAGCCGTCAGTAAAATTTTGTTACACATTGAATGAATCAGTTTACTTCGAATCTGTCTATGTGTGCGTGTGTTGTTGTAGATATGTAGTAAGCAAGGCCAGTTGTCTGTAAACTTATGTATTTTGCCATCTGTAGCTACCTCTGATACGTAGGTAGGTACCTAATTCTGATTCTAAATTAGGGTTTTGATTAAAGTATACAAGGTATTAAGTCGTACACAATCAGATCATAGGACTGCCCATTACACCGTCGCACACGGTATCCGCTCACCTGGCTCTCCCAAGACACACCAACACACTGTCTTCCGGTCTTCCTATTCAGCCACTACCGGCAACTTTTTTTAGTCCTGGATCCACTATTCGTTTCCCGGTACACGGTCTGCATTTGAGGACTCGTCTATCGCATCTGTTGTTGATCCTGCGACAACTGTGACCTGCCCATCCAGCTAACTGATCCTTTGAACTGTGTCGATGACTCTGATTCTTCTACGATGTTCATCGTTTCCGATCCAACCCACCAAAGGATCTCCGAACATATCTCATTACATTGCTATCTACTTGTGTAGAAAAGGGACTGTCTACTGTTTTTACTCGTACATATTGTGTATTATTAAGACAAAGGTAGATGGAGAGAAGTTTTCCAATAGCGGTCTTGGTAACGAGCTCATTTACAAGTATATCTCGAGGCTAAGTAGAAAAACATAGAGCGAGGTTTTAATGAAAGGTTAGTGTGCTTAGAACAGTATTTTTTGCTTCAGTTAATATTGTTTTCCATCCCAAAGAGTTATGTAGGAAGATGTCTTTAATATTCTTTTTTATTTACATAACGTCTTTTACTTAGATATATGTATAAGTAGGTAATACTTATTCAAAACTAGCAACTGCTCGAGTGTTTGCTCAATTGGGATTTGATTTCCGAACCCTATTACGAAAGCTATAATAAATAACGCCACACTCAATGACCCACACTAGGATTCCATGTGTCGTGGGATAAGAGACACACACAAAGACAAATACACATCCAGACCCGCACAAACATTTGTTTACAACAAATCAATTTACTACCGGGAATCGAACCCGGGGCCATTTGCGCAGCATGTAGAGTAACCACCAATTGTGCCAATCGATCACCCGATTAATCTTGATGAATATCTTGATCACTTTATTAGACACTTACCTACACCTACCTATATCTCTACGAAATCACACGAAGCCGTTATTTAAAAAAAAATACTCAATTTATTTTAATTATAAAGTATCCGTTTACCTTCCGAGACAAACACGCTATACAGTACCTACTATAAACGGCATCAAATTTGATCCAGTAGATCCAGTTGAGGTAAACGCGAACAAACAAACAGATAGACAGATAGGCAGACACCAATATATATGAGACATCTCTACCTCTATATATATCTAAAGGACAATGTCTTTCTGTTTATCTTTTTGTCAGCCTGCCTCCCAAAGCTCGCCTAATTTTGATGGAAATATTAATTTTTACTAACATGCAATAAATCAAGCATAAATTTCCTTATAAATTTCTTGCATACAAAGCAGTTGGGTATGCAAAGAAAAACTATAATACCCATACAACAATGGCTTCCCATAAACTTAACCCCTTATTCAACTAAACATTCAACTCACATAAATTTCTTTCGACAAACTAATGTCAATGTAAGAACGCCATTACTGCCTTAAACAAATTCCCCAAACTCACTACACACGAATTTTGTATGTGTAAACACTTGATACGTCTATGTGTGATGCGTGGAGAGGCGAGTACTTACCTATGTGTGCGTTACACATACGTCAGAGTAAAGGGCACATATGCATATGTGGGGGCGTATGTAAATACGTAAACGTTAAACTGCGAGGATGTGTGATGCTGAGACTTCAGAGCGAGAGGTCTGTCTCATTATCGACCTCGGGTCACGGCGCATGCTCTAACTCCAGTCTCAACCTTGCTAACGAACGCCTTATTGCGACAACGGTTCATCGGCGTAATTGAGTTACGACTTTTACGTAGCAATTTCGTTTTTCTCTTAGAACCAGGTCGCACGCTAATTGGGACGAAATTTTTTTGCTGCCTTCTCTTGAACAAATATTGGATTAGACGCGTAATTTGGGTCGAATAGGTAGAATTTATGAATTTTTAAAAGCGTTTGATCATAAGTCTATAAAGGTAGATTAGCTTACAGCTAAACACATAGGTATTTAGATGTAAGCTTATCTACCTGTAATCTATGTGTGTATGTATGTAATGAATGTATGTATTGATCTATGTATTTTTTTGTGTATTTCAAGAACTATTTTTAAATAATTGCTACTTTATATTCTGCTTATTTAATAATGGAAATTAAAGCAAACCCAGATACTACTACACATCAAATCTGTAAACAAAGTTTATACTTTGAATAAAAAAAAATACAATTTATTAGGTAGATACTTCACGCGGCATTTTATTACAAAAATACTAAGCTATTGATTATTGAAATATAATTATTATTGAAATAACAAAAGAGTAAAGAAATGTCAACATAAAAACTTACGATAACAATAATAATTCTGTTTAGTAAAGATAAAAGTTAGTGATCGAAACAATTATGAAAATAATTAAATCTGCCCTAAGAATCCCGACATAAACTCGATTCTACAGATTCTACAGACAGCCATTGTGCTTTATAAGTATGTACCTACTTATTTTATATGATGTAAATATTTTTTAAGTAAATTACTTACTTTACTCGTATGTCTATAACATATTTTTACAAATGAGGATGTCTGCAAAACACGTAGCAACGGAACTAGTACGACCCGGGGGGAAATCAGGGTCCACTTTAAAAGCTAGGACATCTAGTACTTACTTACCTATGCTTTATTTATACAAATGGAAAATCATTCCGCGAACTAAGTGTTAGAGAGATGTAGGTACTCTGGTGTTCTGGTATTCAGTGTTTTTATATATTAAGACGTTGGTACAGTGGTGACAGCCTATTTAGCAGTAGGTACCTGTTCTGACTGAATTATTCCATAAACATCCACTGACCCCCACTGACGGGGCGTTTTTTTTCCACTTACCCACATTAGGTACTACGTTATAACACCTGAATGGGGACTTATGGAAAAAAGATAAAAGTCGCCATCAAAGTTTTCAGTCAAATTCTTAAGATGGCGAGTACCTACGTTCCCGGGCCGTAATACTGAGTTTCTGTTTAAGGATTTTTCAATCGTCAGTGACACCAGTCATTGTCATTATCGCTAGATACCGAGGTAAACATATTACAAAGTTATTAGAAGCATAGTCAGAGAGAATTGCGTCATATCTATTCTTGCAATTATTACACATAAACATAGCTTACTTTTACCAGTTGTACTTCCTTCTTTGCTACAACCAAGTATGACTTTGTTCTTTACCACAATATGACTACATATCTCTATTACTGGCAACACATTGTCAATCAAAAGAATTTTTCATTTAAGGTCTTCTTCCATGCAATCCTTTCGTTTTTTCTTGGGTCTTCAAAATTTCACTAACATTGTCACTAGCACGAAAGGAAATTTCGCGAGGAAACCGGTGTACCTACCTGAGAGTAAAAAGTCTGAGCATGTCCGCAGTCCATCAGCCGACAACGGCCCCGAGTGGTGAATTAACTTGAAAGAACCTCATGTTTACAAGGAGAGACCTGCAGTCAGGGGCGGATCTATATATGGGTTTTTTAGGCTGCAGCCCAAGGCTCCGTGGATATAAAGGGCCCCCAGCCCCCACTGAAGACAATGGACAATATATACATAATGGACCTATAACCTATACATCATTATAGAAAACAGTTTTTTGACAAAATGGCAATTAGTTTGATTAATTAGGTAGGCCCCCAAGTAGTGTTAGCCCAGGGTCCCCCAAATTCACGGTCCGCCCCTGCCTGCAGTGGGATATTAATAGCTGATATCAAGACCTATGTTGATTAAGGCAAAATTTAAAAGTTAAAAGTCAGTAAGACGGATGCTACGATTTTAAAATGCTATGGTGCGACATGTACCTATTAATATTTTTTTTGCGCTGTTTTTAATGACAGTTATTAGTAATCTTATTGCAAAACTAATAAAAACCATCATGCTTAAAGTCGGTCAAGTACCTATACCGTTTCCAAGAACAAAATTAAACGTGATTCGGCCAAGCCTGTAGAAACCCTTATCCCCAAACGTCTGGCGACGTTCAAACTCCCATGTTAATATTCCAGTCCTGTTGTTGGTACATGGATACAATTGATTCGAATATGTTCAGCCGGACCGAGGGCTTCAAATATTCATTAAATGGCCTCCGCCTGCATCCGGCTTCATATTCACCAGACATCGTGGTTAATAGTTCGCTAGCCGGTCTTATCTTCGGCACTCAGTCTGCTAGTGTGAATTGTATCTTTGATACTTGAGATTTATTCCACTCTTCTCTTGGTCAACTTAAAAATATCAGTGACTTATCGAGGTTCTGTATTTTAAATATAACTTTATATACTACATTGTACTTACAATGTTTGGGGAAATTGTAACTCTGTTCTTACTTCTGAATTCTTATGACAGCGCCGGCTGTAACCCATGTAGCGCCCGGGTGCAATCAATACCCTGGCGCCCTCTAGTAGGCTCTTTGGAGGTGTCGCGAGCGGCGCTCGGCGCCCTCTAAGATCCTGCGCCCGTGTGCGCTGCACACCCTGCACCATAGGTAAAGCCGGCACTGTCTTATATCACTTCTGGAAAAGTGTTACCTCGTGTTGAGATTAAAAATTCATATCTGTTTTTGTTTAATTTTTAATATGCATCTGCGTATTGAAGTTTTTCTTTTGAATATTATTTGTGAACGAAGGCGAGACTCTCAAATTGTATTAGTATGTATGTAAGTACCTATGTAGTTCTTTTTCAGTCTTTGCCTTGATAAGCATCACATAAATATGAGCCATGCTGTGACTTTATACATGAGGACAGTACCTAACTATGAAAAAAAGACGAAAAGGGACAGATAATACCTATCCTAAAAAGTTGTTGGTCGATTCTCTATTCTATGTTTTCTTTCTTATAAAGCAGATTGTCACAGTAATTCCGAGTATAGTTCAAACAATATCGGTCGTAGTAAATTACTCTTTCCTTACCTTATATACCAAGACGGCTACAAGGCTAGCGAGGGATGGGGTTATTCGTTTGTTAACCACCAAGACGATAATCGTGTGGATAAGACTTCTTCAACCTTTAAGTATCGTATTTGCATTATTGTCATAGGATTGCGCAATATTGAATGTTATAAATGCAAAGGTTTGTAGTAGGTATATTATATGTCTATAGAAATAAAATGAGTAAGAGTATGGGGCAAATCACTATGTTCTTTAGTTGTTTTTCTAAATAAGTTGTGCCTCATAATATCAACGTTTCAATGGAAGTCACTCACCCACTTAAACGTATTGAACGGTATTGATTGCTATTTAAAACTTATTTTTTGTCCTTCTTGCTCCAAGAAGGTTGTCAATGCAAGCGTGATACTTAGTCAGTTCATTAGTTATCTTTAGTTGTAGATATACAAGTCTATGTTTCCTTTCTTCTTATTCTTATCTTCTTATGCTTGCTGCGTTCCTGTTGCAGCGTTGCAGATTATATACAAGAAAGAATTTAGTCTTATCGCCTTTTTTGCCAGGAGACTAGTTCACACGTGAAGGGTGATCAGTGGTAGAGACGATGTGGAATATATGAATAGGTACTCCGCATATTCTTCAGTTTATATTTTCAGTATAACATAGATTTATTCAGGAGAGAATCATTCTCTATACCGAATGCCTCCTGCTGTAATCCGAGTCTCACTAATTTTAACCACAAAGATTAGTTTGTAAAGATTATTTTAAACTTCAAGTCTTATCCATACTACGTCTCTCTTGCCCCAGGGAGGTTGTCCACGCGGGCGGGGTGGTCAGTGGGAGAATCGGGCGGCGCAAATTAATCTCCATACGTTGTACACCGCCTCCTTCCGCACCCTCTTGTTACTTTACGCTGGAGTCTTGAGATGCTGGATGTATTTAGATAAAGTTTTTTTGTTTAATGACCTAGAACTGCGAATGTGTCTGTTTTTCATGCTTGTGTGGAATTTGTAGTTTTTAATGTGGTTTTACTAACAATTAGCTCAGCCAAGATAAGTAGCTGGATTCTGCACATTATAACATGTAGCTTCAGTTTATATCTATAGTATATCTTATTGTATCGTTTCATTTTCCTCCAGCTACCATTATATCTTACAAATTAATAATTCTGCTCTGAATGATGCTTCAACCAATTACCGATACCATCTTCAAGCCAAAACAAGCTGTTTACCTAATGGTATTGTTGAGATAAGAGTTCTGTAGTGTTCTAGTTCGTTTTGATTCAGAGTCCCCCAGAGTTTTAGTCCACCTGTAATAAATAAATTAACCGTTAGCTTCAAAACTTGACCAATCAAGCGCAGTTTGAACCAATCATCATCATATCAGCTCGCTTTCGCCCACTGCTTAGTATGGACCCGTTCTTTCTTACGTCACAGCCATCCTTATTTAATATTTCCCTGAGACGTCATCTAACCATCATCTAATCGTTAACCCTGATCCATTAATACTAAAGGGAACAATTGGAGGTCGAAGATCATATAAATTGATAGGTTAATACTCTAATATTATTCTAAGTTATAACATTATTATGTCATTTATCATGACTATTGCCCAAGTAAGTAATGAGTAAAAGGAGCTCTAAAGGATTTAAACCCACTGTCAAAACTTAAGTCTTCAAGTACCATTTATTTGAACAATGCCCAGCAATAATGTATGGAGATTAGGTAGTGGACAGACGCGCTCGGTGCTTGATCCGAGATGATACATCAACGTCGCTGCGGACAGTGGACACTCCCCCTTACACCGAACAGTAGTCGACTGGTCGGTATAGTATGGACAAAGTTTTCTAGGCATTGAACTCTGAAATTGAGTTAAATTATTCACTATAATACGAGTGTATCATCTATATCAATAGGTACACTTCAACAACACGTAGAAATAATTAGTTGCATGACCGTTTCATTTATAGGTTTTAAGAAACTGTTCATCTGAGAGGCCATTATACACGTCCGCGTCGCAGTGTTACTGAATACATCATTCACATATATTTATATGCCAACATTTCATATAAAAAATATATTCAATAAGTGAGTCCCTAGATGATTTGACTCGTCTCTACTCATCTCGTCTCTGTGTGTTTGTGTTTGTCTTTGTAGGGGAATTGTGCTTAAGATGACATACTCAGGTAAGATGACATAGTGCCTATATCCGTTCAAATATACGCGCTACAAACGCCTAAACGACGATCACACATCGGCTCACAGATGGCGCCACCAGTCAAAACTTTTGTGAGCGACCGCTTGCGTTGTTTAGATGTGGTGTGGATTGTTTTGATTTCGTCACTCGAAAATATTTTTTTGTTGAAAGTGTTTGTGCCAATAAATATGTATCAGGTAAGTTTTTAGTTGTGTTTGACTACTTTGATATGAACTGTGGTTAATATCGGTTATGAATATTGAAGAATAATTAAAGAAACCTTAAAGTTTTTAAGTCGCAGAAGGTGGCAAATATTTTTTACCTCGTAGGGTAAGATGACATAGCAACGGTCGGCTTAAGATGACATAGTATGTCATCTTACCCTAAAGTTCTTACGTTTATGAATACTTTAAAATCTTGTTTTATTTTTGTTCGGGACGACCGATGCGACAATAGTTTTAAGTCTTTGTTTGAGTAGATTTTATTATTTAAGTTTTCTTATAGTATTTATTTGATAGTTAACATTGTTATTGTTTGATTGATACGATAGATCCTGCAACAGTCGATCTAGTTCATCGTGCTAACCAAGTCGTTGGTGGACCTTCTTTCTCAAAGAGCACTAAATGAGATTTCTCCATTTCCGAAATCAGTGTCTACGGAGCAAGCAAGAAGCATGTAGAGGAAAATCACTGGCTCTCAGGTTCTGTCAGGCACTCCTTTTATGGACGAAGTTAAAGCCCAAGTCCAAAAGAAAAAAGAGAAGGAAAATCGCAGGAGCGTTAGAGCTCGAAAGCAGGTGCAGCGTACTATCCTTCAGGATGACTCAGATGGCCGGATCTGTGGAAGATTTTACTCAGGACGCTAATGATGTTGATGACTCCGATGCTGCATGCCTTTATTGTAACGAATTATATAGCAAATCGAAGCCAGGAGAGCATTGGGTATGTTGCCAATTATGTAAGCGATGGTGCCACACTCTATGTGCTGGCGTTGCACCAAGAACTAAGGTTTTCAAATGTGAAATGTGCACCGATAATTAGGTATGTCAACTTAGACTGATGTGTGTCATCTTACCCACATGGACATGATTTGTGTTTTTTTATTTTATTTCAATTATTAAGTTTTCTATAGCGTCAAGATTTATTTTTGTGTGTCGTAAATAAACGTTTTAAATGTGTAGCCTTACATTTATTTTTTATAACCTTTGAATTTTCAAATATTTGCCTCAAAACAAAAAGTATGTCATCTTAAGCACAACTCCCCTATGTGTCTCTGGACCCACGACACAGGAAATCCTAGTGTAGCGTTATTTATTTATTTCTCTTCCTTGTCTCAGCTCGGGTATATTTCAAATATGGATCCGCCGTTATACAGAAGCCGCTTCCACATTTAGCAAACCGGTGTCAAAGACTAATAGTTATTTGGACATAAGCTTTGCATATTTTAGCTCGCTTGTTAACAGGAGAATTAGCTCTGACCACTGGTCGTGATGAGTTACTGTCGTTTGTTATCATTACACTGTGCTAATGACCGGTTGACGGCATGGAATTTATCATTACCCAGAAGAGGCTGGAAATGTTAGGTGTGTATTTAATAAATGGTAGGAATGATTCTAGAGTTTATGAACGTAGGCAGAGTTTAAATCGACTATTTTGCTAAACGTTATAAAATATTGATTACTTCAATATTAAAATTTAATCGGTTCGGTTTGTTTATACATAGTATCTTCTCGTAATGTTTATGAGATGATACAAAGTTATCATACACGTAACTGATTCCGTCAGTATAAAGCTTTTCTAATATAACAGCAGGTAACAGCTTTCCGTGTAAGTTAAGCGCTTTATTAATAAAAATAGACGGTGAGGCTGCATGTGAGGAGACGGCGCTCAACATCGGTGTAAAGAATATAGAAGTATCTCTCCGTGAAACACAATTAGTGCTTATTTTTTTGCATGTATCAATGGGGTATTTATATCAACATACCTAAATACGCCATTATAAAAAATAATTCAGTAAGTTACTTGTTTAAATAGTCTTGTCTTTGATGGATAGGTATATTCCACGTCGGTCGTAAGACAACCGATGAGGTAGATGAGGTTGATGAGACCATGAATGGAAACCGAGGAACGTAGCATGGGACGCCGTTCAGTTAGGAGGATCGATGACTTAAAGAAAGTTTTTTCTTCATGTATTCTTTTCTTTTTCGTTTCGTTTCTTAATTTTTTCTTCAGTTTTTTTCTTTTTTCTTCAGGTATGGCAATGGTGCAATTAGCACATTCTGCCAGTGTCAAGTTTTCTTAATAATAAACAATTTCAAAGTCTATAACGTATCCTGTCTATGTCCAGTCCCGTCGAAATAAATTAGGAGTCAGGAGTAAAGTGATAGGTAGTAAGTCAGTAGGTACTGATTACAGAAGAGGACTCCTTGGAAGCACACGAAAAATACAATCCCACCCTTTTATTTGATTACCTAGCACAAACACCACGCACGTAAAATACTTTGAAGTTTAATAAACTATCATAATTAAACCATAAAACGCCTAATACACATTTTGTACAATAATCAAACAAAAACTCATCATCACTTCTCGAGTTCCCGCCAAAAAGCGATGTCTTCTTCAACTAGATCGATCTTCATTGACTCTGGTTCCAGTTAAAGCTGCGGTCTTTCTGAAAACTTTCTAATTTAGTGATGATTGTAATCGGTAAGAATTGCAACAGTAATAGCGAATAATAGTTCTTATATTTTACTGACACATCCAGTGCGTCAATTTATATCGATGGAGAACAACAATGTTTTCGTTCGATCAGCAGCTCGTGCCTCTGAAATGAAGTTGGGTATTAGAAACGCAGTATCTACGGGACTATTTCCAATTTGTTTGTTAACATTTCCCCTGGCGTGTTGCGAGAAACAAAGAGTTCTCAACTAGTGTTTATTACTTTTGTGTTTTTTTACATTCTTTCCTTGTTATGGTATTCCAAGACAAACCGTGTTGAATAAGTTGAAGCCTCCATCAAGCAAACTCCATGTGTGATCCTTTCTTTGCCATGTCATGTTATTGTCAAACATACCTACTGCATTTTTTCACTGTCCGATTTACCACATTAGGTATTAGGTATAATTGTCAATTCAGTATGATATTAGATAGGTAGTAGTTATTTTTAACTCCTATCTAATATCATAATATGCTCTACATATGTATATCATAATGTATCATAGCATGCTATCCATAGCATGCTACCATCCATAGTCATTATTTTTTATTATAATAATGATTATTAATAATGTGTTTAGTGCTTGTTCTATGATTATGACTATGATTATGATTTACTATGATTTACGACAATAACAGAGAGGTGGTAACAATCACAGTGGAAATGGTAACCGAGAGGTAGGCTTATAGCACACTCCCGATTATATTATGTAATTCCTCGTACTTTTCTTATAAGATATTTTTTCTAGGTATTAACAAAATAATTATATATCAAGGTAACGTAAATCCACTTCACGTCTATTTTGTATACCTACGGATTTTTTTATGAAATTCAATTATTTATACCTAATACACAAAGTAAAGAAGATATTTCTTTTCTGCTAATGTGAGCAGAGTTGAACAACAGTTGAACAATCAGCTCTTTTGTATCTGGGGAAGATAACCCGCTGAAAAATTAATGAAAGCTTCTGGAACACCGCATTATAAATATTAATAACTGTACCTGTTTATCTGCTTAGGGGGTAAATGAATTTACCTTCATCATAACAAAGCATAGGCGGAATAATCGAAATTAGAATTTATTAGTTACGGCATAAGGGTGGTTCAATTTTCGGTTCCGTGTGTAGCAGTAATGCGTAAAAAACTCATCTCCGTCTTCCCCCTCGCGCCACCTCACCCCCCACCCCCGGGCCCCAGTGAAATATGATGTTTTCCCACCCGCACGGACGCGATTAGAAAATTCGTCGCGAGATGTATGTTATGTTACACCCTTAGGTGTTGATAGTTTTCATATAGGGGTGTGAGGGGGGGAGCATGAATATTATTTTCAGAGTTGTTCAATAAGTGCGCTCTATTTTTCATGGAGTAACCTACTCGGAGGACCTACACCCGACGGGAATGACGAGTTCCCTAGTAGAAGTCGAATGCCAGGAAAATAAACGTCGGGGACTCTCCGGGGAAGTCTTAAACAGAGTCTCCGATAGTGAATACGAAGCTGAGAGAAGATTTATATATTGAATATAAATTTATATATAGAGTATATATGTTTTAGGTATTTATTATCATTTATTACTAAGTGTAAGGTTAACTATACTTGTATTTGTACTTGAAATGTAACTGCTAGCGCCACTGTGACGGCATACGATGGCGCTACTGTGACAGCACAGGATGGCGCCACTGTTATTACCGTATTACCGTTATTCAATCTAAATTGTATTGCATAAATATTGATATTTAATTGATAATATACTGCTTATATTAACATTATTTAATATTAAAATATTTAATTATATTGTTATAGATATTATGTAATCAACAGTCAATATTCTTTTTCTTAGAAATGTATTTTCATCAGTGGCAATACTAATCATAAAATAGGTATAATGTCTGATTTATTATTTGACTCGGGGAACTTATAAATACAACTGTCAAATAGAGTGAAATTTAGAGTGAGATGACACTTTATTGACAGTTCTACATGTCGTGTAACGATAGTGAGAGTGACGAACAATTGTAAGAGAGTCCGAATAAAAACTTGTTTAAATCAAGAGTATTCTGATTTATTTTCCTGAACTGTGACGAGTCTCTCATATCAAGTCATTTCATAAGTTTCAAATGTTTGTTTCCTACAATATTTGTTTCACTTGCACCTACCATAACATCACTAATTAACTATAAGATTACCTAACTGCGTGAAAATGCTTTATAGCATTAAGTCCGCCTTTTATTTAAAGCAATAAAATTAATAATAAGTATCGTGCTGCGTTGAGACACGAACTGAGGGTATGATATGGTACGTAACACAGACCAACTATCCTAAAGTCGGTATAACTCCATAGGTGACTCCGCTCTTAATTTGGTAGGTATTGCTAGTGGTCGACTGGCCCGAAAGCAATTAATTTATTTATAATTCACGCGTTTTTATGAAAAGTGTAAATTTTATTGAGTCTAATTTTCTTCAAAAGACGAAAGATTTCTGACACCTAAACATCTCTAAAGCTAGGCAGTACATCTCCAAATGTATCAAAGTTCGTCATTATTGACTGATTTTGCAACGTACCTACCTACGGTGGATACTTGTATCGATCTAATATCTACACAGAAATCTACTAGAACCGCATTTCATTTTATTTTATTAGTTTCACCAACGACACACCACACATTTTCAATGTATACCTATTATACAAACGTGATAAACATTATAAGACACACACCAGAAAACTATGAATCTATAGTTGATCTAATATCTTAATTAGTCTAGGTAGTGTGGTAATTACCTAATACAATACTCGTAAGTAGTTAGATTGCGGTTTCCACCAGAAACTAGTCGCCTAACTTTTGCACCAAATACAGCTAGCCGTTTGGAAGGACAGTTATTAGCTAGATAAATTATTACAACTATTTATAAGGTGTCGGACACACGGTCTCAATAGTCGCAGAGGCCTGCGAGAAGGCGACCAGTCGTTCGAAAAAGGAGTCGATTAAAAGTGGCGGGGCGCGTCGCGCTGTAATTCGAGCAATTTCTAAATGACGACCTTACAATACACGAGTGCTGAGATATGATTTTACCGAGCAATTGCGCTCGGTCGGGTTATCTCGTGTCTTAGCGGCAGCGCGACCACGTGACCTGCCGCGCGATCTTACCGTACCGTACCGTACCGTACCGTACCGTGTCATTGTGTTCAATGTAATTTTGTTTTCATTTTATTTATTTATAATAATAATATCTGACAATTTATATTCGCATAAACATCACAAAACCGAATGTCGATTTTTCTGCCATGTTGATTTGTTCTGTATTGTCTTGTTACTTTACTGATTAACTGATTACTTTACGGATTACTGATTTATCTTTACTGATCTAATTTTTATTTATTACCACAAATATGTTCATTACAAATACTTACAATTACAAAGAATTCGTCACAATAAATTATATACAGAAATTATTCTATTACAGTAATGAGTTAATGACAGTAATCTGTATGTGATTCCATCCTTAATAATGTAAAAGCCAAAGGTTTCATCCAAGGATATTCTCAAGCCGAAGACTTGGTATAAATTTGGTATCGGTAAATTGTCGATTTGAAGCTACCGTTTTAAAAAAACGTTCGCGTCCTACACTTTGTTTACGCGTCACATTCATTTTCGATTCCCATCCCAAAACCCAATATCCTGTAGGCGTCTATTTATTTAACATATCATATCAGCATTAGCTTGATATATAGAGGCTTTGATCCTTCGGCGGACTGGGCACGGTTTGATTTATGCCCACATTATCGCAATGCAAAGAAATGAGGGTAGTGTCAACGCCTATCGAGTTATTATGTTTGTTCTGCGGACTTTAAAGTGCCTGTTAATAATGTTTATGGAATGTCATAAAGTACTCTAGTTTATTGTTAATACAGAATAGGTACTTCGATTACCGTCGATATGAAGACTGTGAAATATTTATCCTGTATGTAGGTAGATACGGCTTTATCGATAATTAAATCTCGTTTTAGTTTTGGGATAAATATGAATATTTGTTATCGTGTAACGATTAATGTGAAAAGCAGATAAATGGATATTTTATATACTGGGTAATGAGGACACTAAAAATAATCCACTAAACTCTACTCGTATTCAATTCACGGGCGGTTTAGGACCTCTCAGCATTCGGAGAGACGTTGCATCTCTCTGTATGTTTCCTCGGGTTTCTACAACCGCACCTCCCGTCACAGAAGTGCAGTCCATCCGCATTTCCTCGATACGGAGGTGTCGCGTAGGTACTGTAAGGTTAAACAATCATTTTATACCGCGAACCCGTAGTCCGTGGAACGAACTGCCTCAAGAGGTCCATTAAGCTACGATATGGGGTTCTTCAAGAGAGTTGTGAATAGGATTGTGCAAGGTCGGCGGCGCACCCGCATACCCTCTGGTGTTGCAGGTGTCCATGGGCGGCGGTAACACTTACCATCACGTGGGATCGCTTGCTCGTCCGCCCACTTACTATAAAGAAATAAATGTATTTATAAATAACAAATTAAGAAGAAAATCAATAAGGCAAAACGGCAGATGTATTTCTCGAAGTTATAAATATTTTTAGACGGCACTAGACACGCATTTAATTACAGTACGTATAAGTACTTACTTTATTCTTCATCGTTAAACTATAACTCTGATATTTCTTTCCAAACCCGATACCTGGCTACGGACCCCGATCACATGTCGCAATGTTACATCTGCTTACACAACAAAACATAACCTAACTAACATTATGAAGTAAAAATACTAATTTGCTCGTTTCTTTTGAGCAGTGAGTAGAGATACAGGCTGTATCAGATCTATGTGTATTTTATACATCTCTATTTGATTCTTTTTTTTAATTATCTTTTGGACGTTTCATATACCTGCCAATAGTAAATTGTAGGTTACGTAGTTGGTTTTAAATTTAGTACAATAATTGAAATGTTACGTACATTTCAATTATTGTACTAACTAAATGTAGGTACATTAACATGTAGGTTCATTTAATATAACTACTAAACATAGGTTAGGTATATTAAAATGTAGTGTAGGTATTACCGTTTGTTTTCCCAAATAAAAAAAATATTCTAAGGACTGAAACCATAAATTCGTGTCGTAGTTCTGTCTCAATTGACATTAAAAATTAAATCTTTTTTACAAAAAATCTTTCTTTTTTTAATTTTTGCTAAATATGATTAGATATTGGCTTTACATAACAAAACACATTTTTTTTACAAAAAATATATTTCAAATCAATTAACTCAAACTCAAAAGCCCAATTCATTCAGTTTCAGTCTTAGGGAGTGCATCTGACACGCCCTATACTTATGTCAAATACATGCAGGATCCCGGATACTTATATCCAGATGATCGTGCAAACCCAAAGAAGGTCGCTAGATCTGCTACTGACAAATATTCTTAGTTCCATCACATCACATGTACGAATTTCAATTTTGCTATGTAGGTGAGCACCGTACCTATGTGACATATTACTCCACCTCCCCACATGTCAGCGTTCGATATACGTAGATGCTTAATGATATTACTCGGAAATGGGCTCACGCATCCATCTAGTGTTGACAAAATTTCGCTATCACAACATCGCCGGCAAGCCAATAGGGTGTGTCGTTTCACACTATCTACAAAAGAAATTACACGTTCCTCTCTATCAGACCTCTGGGAGGTGGGTGGTGACGTCACCGTCGAGGCCTCGAATAAATGTGATGGAAATTGGAGGATTTGTTTACCCATATTCTTCTCACACTTTTGACACTAAAAGGTATAGCGAGTCGCCTCGTCTGTGTGCAGCCACTATTGTCTTCGTTGTGCATGTGTGTGTGAAGTAGTGAGAATAAATATTTTATTAAAATATTGCTTGATAATGTACGGCGAAAACCATTTTAGTTTTCTGTAGATTTAACTACAACTTCTAGTGCGCGTTTTTACTTGTTGGTACATTGAAGTGCTGGCAGAACATTAGCGCTGTAGTTGCAGTTTCTACTCCGTAGTACGAGTATCAATGCTGAGCATTTGGGGTCAAATGATATCCTCTTCGTTTCCACGACACACAATTAAAGGTTGTTTAGTTAAACTTATGTAGCCAATATGTATGCCCATACAAATACAACGTTCTCTTTCTTTTAGTATTTGTGACAGATACCTACTCGTATATTTAGGTCACGATTTGACCGTGATTTAGTTTTTAAAACATCAGGGGTATTTTAAGAAAAGTGCATTATTGAACGCATATTGATCTATTTATATTGAACTATATCTATATATCCATCTAGATCTATCAAAATCTAATATATCTATCTAGATATTGACCTATGTTCATGTTATTTATGTAATTAAATAGGTAAGTAGTACCTATGCAATCAAAAACATAAATGTTAAATAAATGGCCGAATTCCTATTTGTACCTACCTACTTACTAATAAAAACATGAAACATATCGACCACAGAAAGGATTGAGATCTAGAGAGTGACAAGTTCTAATATTATCGTTGTATAAAATCAAAAACCTATTTTCCATTGTTTACAAAAACCTTAATAAAAACCTTTCATTAGGCAGTTGAGAAACTAAATTGAAGCATCTTGGGTCTTTTATGAAAACTGATTACTATGTTTAAGCAGATAAATGTTCATTATGCCAATAAGTACAAAGGAAAGCAAGTTTCTTATCATTAGGAAGGAACGCATTTAATGAGTATTGTGTATTTTTATTTAATTATTTGTTTTCAACTCGATAGTTCATTCGCATTTTTTTTTGGCAGAGTAACTTAAGGAATAATAAAAACTATATGTAATATAAAATTGGTATGATAGTATAAACATAATACATAAAGGTATAATAAAAACTATCTCTAAATTCACCCATGTTCACTCATAAGCCTATTGAAACCAAACACCGCGACGCAACCCGACTCCATCCCAATTCAATTTATTTAGCGATTTTCAGAACAAAATATTAGGGAGACCTATTTATCAGCGTTCGGTGGAGGCGTCGCAAAACCAACACATTTATCCTACAGCGCACCTCACATACAAACTAGTGCGATTACGTAATATATTCCGGTGTCGTGTGCCTGCCGCCATTTTTCTATTTGCGCCCGACTTTTGAAGGTAGGGTGGTTAATTTTCTAGTAAGTACCGAAAAAAAAAACTAAGTAGAAATAGAAAAAAATATTAAACTCATTAATTGAAAACCTAGAATGGAGACCACGTACCGGTAAACATAGCGTAGGAGGCCCTCCGGCCAGGTGGACTGACGACTTGAAGAGAGTCGCCGATAGTGGCTGAATGAGAAGAGTGGATGCCCGTTTGTATGGTGGCGGCCCTTGGGAGAGGTCTATATCCAGCAGTGGAGAGACACAGGCTGATGATATGGTATGGTATTGAAAACACTTTCAAATAAAGGAAAAAATAATAGTTTATAAATAATCAAAAGAAAGATATGTTGTTTTGATTTTGTTAGATAAGCTTTTTGTAATAGAGCTTTTTTGAGTTCTGTAATCACAATAATTCTGTAATTTATTGTGCGCCCGCACGGGAGGTGATTACCTCCCGTGCGCCCACTACAATTAAATTTTAGATTTATTGGAACTAAGTCCAATTTAAGTAAACTCATGTGTTCAACTAATAAATATTAATTGTTAGAGGATATTTAATCGTTTAATTTGTCAACCTTCTGAGATATCATGCCAATACTCTATTAACCTTATATCAAGCGTTTATTCCCAAGGAGCCCTCATGTCAAACACAAGGAGGAGAACGTGTCAAAAACGCAATAAATAATCAAATGTCACAACACTGGTTAATGGTTAATCAACTAGTGTATTCATTGGTTACCTAACTAATAAAGGGTTTTTCAATAGGGGCGCTCGAACTTTGACATTGTATAGCGGCCATCTTGGTGAAGCTACAGCTGCAAAATTTGACAGGAATACTTTTTTAGTCTTGACATTTTATAATGAAACGCTACACAATTCAACAACGCGTTGAAATTGTTAAAATTTATTATCAAAATCAGTGCTCTGTTCGCCTAACGTTCCGTGCGCTGCGTCCAATTTATGGTATTCGTGGCCGTCCTGCAGTCCACAATCCGTCGTTTAATCCATAAATTTGTGACAAACGGGTCGGTGGCCGATGAAGCAGTGCCTGTACGTCAAAGAAACGCAAGATCATTAGAGAATATTGTTGCCGTTCGGGACAGTGTGCGAGAAAACCCCAGACAGTCCATTCCGCGTCGTGCGCAAGAGCTTGGTCTTTCTGCGACATCAACTTGGCGGATTATGCGTCGAGACTTGGGCCTTCATCCATACAAAGTTCAATTAACTCAAGAACTAAAGCCCAACGACCACAGACAGCGTCGTGTGTTCGCTGATTGGGCTTTAGAGCATTTGGCGGCAGACCCTGCTTTTGGGAAAAAAATCATCTTCAGTGATGAGGCTCATTTCTGGTTAAGTAGCTTCGTAAACAAGCAAAATTGCCGGATTTGGAGCGACGGGAGATTCATCAGGTGCCTCTACACTCCGAAAAAGTCACTGTTTGGTGTGGATTTTGGTCCGGCGGTATCATCGGCCCTTATTTCTTCGAAGATGCGCAAGGAACCGCGCTCACTGTCAATGGCGACCGATATCGGACGATGATAACATCTTTTTTGTGGCCTAGGATGGATGGTTTGGATCTTACAAACATGTGGTTCCAACAGGACGGCGCCACTTGCCATACTGCACGGGAAACATTGAATTTATTGGATGAGAAGTTCGAGGGCTTCGTCATCTCGCGCGGTGGCGACATCAACTGGCCACCGAGATCGTGTGACTTAACGCCGCTCGACTATTTTCTGTGGGGCTACGTAAAATCTCTAGTCTATGCAGACAAACCACAGGGGATTGCCGCCCTGAAGGCCAACATAACTCGCGTTCTTCATGAAATTGGGCCCCATTTATGCGAAGAAGTCGTTCAAAATTGGTCCACCAGGATACGCCACCTACAACAGAGCCGCGGTGGCCATTTGGCCGAAATTATATTCCACACATAATGTCATCAAATTTACTTTAAAATAAAAAAATCAATTGTGGCAATATCGCTTAGACAGCTTGTTTTATTTCATTTCAAAGTTCGAGCGCTCTTAATGAAAAACCCTTTACAACTATTTCTTTCACACAGAAAACAGAATAATTAAAGAACGTTCCACATTTGTATAAAAAGTAATTAAGTTATAGGATGCAAATAAACAAACATTATCATCATTTTTATTGAATGTAAGTATTTATGTGCGAGAGATTTACGGAAATAGTAATGAAACGAACGAATGAATGAAATCATAACGAAAATCCTGTAATGGTTTCCTATAACATTCGTAATAATATCTCATAAATTGAGCCAAAAGAGACTTGGACCTAATAAGAGGGCCGGGCAGCAGTCCAAGCTTATCTAAGAATGCGTAAAATTTATGTTAATGACACCCGAAAAAACGGAAATAACATAACGTTAAACCAAAGGAGAAGAAAGCATAATATTCCCCCGATAACGTGTCCCCGTTAAATGAGCATAAAAGTGGACTATTATCTAAACACACGAAACTGAATACAGTTTAAAAGTCGCATGCGTCTCTCAGAATCGAACACACGATGAAGTATAGAAGTATATAAGGTGATGGTTATTGGAAAACGTAGTATAGAACGTTTTTAGTGGAGAAGTGACTTAAAAATCATTTTGGGGCCTGAATTAAAAAAAGGGGCAAAGATTATGTGATAGAGAAAGTGGAGAAAGGAGCTAAAAAAGAAGCTGTAGATGATAATAGTATGTACATATGATAATAATACGCACACAGGGTATTTCGACCCCGTAGAGCGAAAAGTCATTAAATGATACTGGCTGAAAAGGACTTTTTGAACCATGGTAAAGATTTATTTTTTGGTCTTACTTTCATTTCAAATATGCTTATAGTTTATTTTCTTCATCCTTGTTGGTCAATAATTACTTGTAGGTGTAAAATACTTAAAATACTAGCAATTCTTTTAGTATCTTTTAGTAACTAGTAACTTTCAGCATTGACGCACTCACAAATTTATCAATGAAAATTAACTAATATTATACATTTTGATGACTTATAATTTAAAATGATATAAAACTCAAATACTGCCGTGCATGTAAAATAATTAATCGTCAAAATCTTTTGAGCACTATTTCTCTACGATTACATTGCATTAATTAACAAATTCTTTGACATTTTGTAAGAACGAAAAGTAACTAAAGTCGGATTTTTTATTCGAGTCAGGGATATGACATGTAGAACTGTCAAAAAGAGTGAAATTTGTACGGAGATGACACTTTATTCCTCCAAAAATAAAGCTTTTTCAGAAATACGTATACTATTGTATAAAATATCCCAGTAATGGCATCCCATTACTTTTGAAAGTTTAAAAAAAAAAGTAAACGAAACAAGATAAAAAAAATTAAAACTTTATACTCGGATATTTCGAAACTAGGATTCTGTTACTTTATGAGATGACTTTTCGTTCGACTGGGTCGATTTGTATAGTATGGATAGATTTGTATAGGATTTCTAGACCATTGTGTAATTAAGAGAAAGAAAACGGTATTGTACTTTGTTTCTTTTTAAGTCCTCATCAGATTACATAATTATTTTCTCCTTTGTTTTATAGTACAAATTAAATAAGACATCTGAACCTGGATATATTCTTCTCTTACCATTATTATCATCGTTTGTCATTCTTATTTTTCTCTTATTTAACCCACTACAGAGTATAAACCTCCTCTTTTTCGAGCCATTTGCATCTATATTGTTCTAGACACATTCAGGTTACTCTGCTAACCCAGTCAGCTGGACGGCCTGCATTTCTTTTTCCACAAATCACAGGTTTTTCTAACTAGTCAATCCAATATACAAAAATCAAATTTTAGATAAACGAATTTATCTCCACATGAGTTCAAAGTGCAATGCGATAATATTGCGTACGAGTTTAAAATTGCTACCCACGAACTAGCAAGAGCACGCAAAAAACGCCGCTCGGAGCGACCAATTCATTCCTTCCCATATCCGGTTATCGCCGGTTTATCATACGCCCGGGGCCGCTGTAACTCCTCCCGAGATTATTTTAAGCTTCAACCCTTAACGTTTGATTAAACTGCCATTTTTCGGGCGGAATAGTAGTCCGTAGTTTTAGTCGACATGTTCAACGGACGGCGTAGGGGAAATAGCAATTTTAGCAGATTATCAAGAAACTAAGACATTATTATATACGTGGCAGTAATTTAGTAATTTGAACACTGAGGATATGATGAAATCCCAGAAAATGGTATAACATAAGACATTAGATTTTATAATCTTACTGAATAAGTAGATATTCCGTAATTTTATCTATATTCCTAAGAAAAAATCGTGTCAATAAGCGAGTCAATAAGCGAGTCAGCTGATTTACACAAAGAGGCTAAATAAGAAAACAAAGCGAGGTTTGTAATTTATTAATTATTACTCGTAAATCTTTTTTTAAACCAAGGCTGGTCATCACACACAGTCACCACCGGAAAACTTCTTCAAGTCGTAAGTCCATCTGATCGGAAGGAGTCGCACGCTGTCAATAGATTAAATTATCAATTTATCCAAATCCGTCACGAACTTTTCCCGCGAGAATCATTATAAACTCGATGCGAAGTCGCGGTCACATACAATCGCAATTTACGTACAGTATAATGGTATGTGACTTAATGTGACATTATTTGAGAAAATGGACCTTATTGTCGCTTCTAACTTGCTACATTTTGAGACTGGCAAAATCTTTAAAAAATAACCTAATTGTTTATTGTATTGTCTGAAAAACAAATTTTAATTAAACACGCTTTAACGTCTATATGTTAGAGCGTGCCTCTACTCGTATTTAAACAGAACCTTGAAATAACGAAATTTTAAGTTAGAAAATCTTAACCATAGTCAATATTATAGTATAATACTAAGGTCCCTTAATTGAGATTATGTCATGTGGTCTCGTATACCTAAATCTGATTTATAAATGAGTTCATGTAAAAAATATGACTTCATAATATATCACACCTTAAGTACCTATCTTAATGTTAATTATAGCCTAGTTAGTAGAGACCCTAGTTACTGTGCAAAAGGTCCCAGATGCGATAGTAGTGGGACATTCATTTAAGTTTGTTTAAAGACTAATATTTGTTCGGGTCTGAGTGGTGTTTGTTTTTGTATCTATGTGTCTCTGTACACAGGGAATCCTGGCGAGGGTCATTGAGAGTGGCGTTATTATTATTATTATCAATTAAAAGCGTAATTATCTTACTAGCACTAAAAGATTTAAAAATTAAATAATCTTTTAATCTTTATTTAATCTTTGGAATACTTGCATCCCGCAAACAATAAAAGGTCCAAGATGTTAATTAACAAATGTAATAAGATGGACAATAAAATGGAGCCCTCAACAATCCCAAGACGCCTTCATTTCTGAAGAAATGCATTCATGCGAGCGTATGAAGGCTTTTGTTCCCTTTCCCCCTTTGTCGTCTCTTTTTTTTATAATTTTCTCGCCCCGGAGCGGTTGGACCTCGAAAAAATGCAAAAACCCTAAAAGGTTTTCCAGCCAGTTGGTTTTGAATAGTGTTGGTCACTTGTGAATTACCTTGTAATTTCTATTTTTTAAGTATAATAAATCATTATTAGATAATACTCTCTGCATTCTTTCTTTCTCTGTCCTTTATTGAGACACGAAGATCAAGAAGAAAATAACGAAAAATGAGAGGGAATCCTAGCTTTAGATATAATTAGGTAATAAACAATTACCACTTTCCGATCTTTGCCATATCATTTTGCCTTTGCCTCATTTTTGCCACTTTTCACGCACCAATAGTTTATTTAATTCCGAACGTTCAAATCTTAATTTTTTAACAAATACCTAATCACTTGTCTGACTATATGACGAAACTGAGTTTTAATAAATTTTACAGGGCAAGCTTTTTTCGGTTTTGTGCAGAATGGATTCTACTGTAGGTATCGCTCTTAAATAAAACTATATTGCAAAAAAAAACATGCCGCTATGTACTACAAGTCAAGAAATTACTAAAAATATGCACTTCAAATTTCGTAAATATTTATTTGTATATATGTATATATCATCGATTTGAGAATACATACTGGATATGTTATACAATCACTCTGGGGCAGGCACGTCAGAGTCTAATAGTGTTTCAATAGCTATCGAATTCTTTAATTCATATCTGATTTGAAAATGGAACATTCTTATTACTTAAGTTTCATATTTGACTTTTTGATGATCCCTCCTCATCTGCTTCACCCTAGAAGTTGCCAACCACGTTTCTTTGTTAAGAACGCATGATGTGTCGTGTATAGTTGGATTTTTTATCCGAGTCATGGATATGACATGTAGAACTTCTCCGTACTAATTTCACTCCGTTTGACAGTTCTACATGACTCGAATAAAAAATCCGATTTTAGTCTTAGATATTTTAGATTTTAGATCGATTGCCATATCGATGATGTATTGTTTAAAACAGATAGATACGTCCAAAGTCAGTTTTACTGTTTTCAAAGCAATGGTAGCAGATAACGATACAATGATTAGGTGTTTATAATAATTGAATTTCGCCAAAAATGACAGTTACGTCAGGAATGCGACAGAAAGATAATTATTGTCTTTATTGTTATTCAGTAGACATATCAGTCATTCTAACACTAAATCATGTATAATTCTAGCTTCAAATTACTCATTACGTCTAAATATGTCTTGATTTTAGTTAGAGGAGTTTTTGTATCCATATCTACAAAATCTTCAGGTTTAATTATTACATGTATTTATCACAGTATCTGAATACAGTTAGGTTGGTACTGCATGCTCGTTTTGTTGTGTCGTTCAGGTTCCCTACTCTATAGTAAGCATGCTCGCAACTCTTCATTAAAACACAGATATTCATCGTTCATCGTAGCGTTCCCGAAGTTAGCGCTAAAATCCTACTTTTGTGCTTCGTAAGTCTGTTCTTAGCCGTGTCGCTGAAGAGTCGAAGTTACAAAACACAAAAAGGCCCAATTGCGCGATAATAAACTGTAAAAAAATGTCAAAAGTAGTGAACCGAATCAAGTGGGATGTTTCGCTTCATCTGTGAATGGTTTTCCATCACTAAAGTGACATGCTTGGTTTCCATACAATTTCACGAACGTCTCCAGTTCTGTAAGAGGAAGTTCGTGAGTCATAATAACAAATCGTTAATAGCCACAAGAGTATGAGAGATACATCAACTTTCAAAACGCAACACTATTCCTGTATCCATTGCAATTTTTACATTGCTGTGGCACGAGACGAATGTATTTAGATCCCATTTTCTTTTACATGTGTACCTACTGAATATTTATGACACACGATTGTAAATATTTGGTAGCCCTTTGGTTAATATTACCTCTTATTTGTAGAACACTCGTAGATATGTTTTGGTTTTAAATTTGTAATAAATAATATTATAATCTACATGCACACATATTATGTTTTCAATAAAACCTTCTATGTACATCTATATCTATAGGTATACATATAACAAAATTGTAACAGAGCGGTGTTTGTGGATTTAATATCTTTTTTTTTTAAAATAGTCGTTGAAAAGTACGAGTGATACAGAGCCTAAGACAACAATTTTTGGAATATTTATCTGTCTGTGTGAACGCGCGTCACGCAAAAACTAGTGTGCGTTTTTTAATGAAACTTGACATAGTCATAGCTTATGTACCAGGCTGACATTGAGGGTACTTTTTATTAAAATCCATTAACTAGAGAGTTCCCACGGGAGTCAAGTTGACAACACGTACTTTCTCTAACGTCTACGCGTAACGTAGGGAGTCGTGGGCATTGCTAGTTTATTAATATTTTTTATATTAATGGAGGCAGACTGACAAGCGATAGGTATATTTATATACCTATGTATATTGTAACGATATATGCGTGAAAATCATTCTCATAATTCTTATACCTTTACCTACTCTTTACCGATATTTATTTTGGTGTGTTTATTAGAGATTAACAACCATTAATCATATTATAGGTAAGCATCTAGAGTATAAACATAATATATAGTTTGTTTATGCTTCCATAAAGAAATGAAAGGAACGAAAAATATTCAACATTTCTCACTAATGACCGCAAAAGATCTTTAGAAAAATATCCACATTGATTTACAGCTAACATATCTCGACCGAATCCATTTGCAATCCGGTCCCTCAACTATTCCAAATAAAAGGAATTCCTCGTACAATAGGGAAACCTGGGGAAAAGAAATAAAAAATATAATAATTCAAGATGGCGTCTGGCCACTTAATAACTGGCTGACACCATTGGGAAATATAATTTAATTTTTCTCTATTCCCTTCCCGCTTAAACCAACAGAAAAGGTATATGTTTGTCCTCGTCTAACATTTCCTCGGTTGAATCCCCCCGTTCCCCTCCCACTCCGAAACTTCCGTTTGTTTGGGAGCCTGTGTCACCCAGTGTTCTGGACAAGAAATATTTGCGATATTGTGTATTAGATGATTTGTGTATACGATTGTACGTGGAGCGAATTTATTGCACCATTAGATATGTACCTGTGTATTGGCACAGATTACAGATTACAGATCAGCAAGATATCACGTAGGACATTATGGGACTGTGCTCTCATTCCTTTTATATCAGTCGCTATCAAGTTAAATAAAACTTATTATAATTATACTCTCTTCATAGGAATTGAATGTTGTTATATTTTGAGTTATAATTTATCTAGATCAGACTTTTGGGAGTATCCAATACCCGCACCTTTTCTCGAATATTAATTACCTTACTTACCTTCAAAAATTACAGAGCACTTATACATCAATATAAGCCTTTCGCGGCCCGCTGTAGCCTGTAACGGGTACAGAACTCCCTTAGTAGGTAATCAGAGAGGGGTTTCGAGCCATAATCCACTACGTGGGCACTGCGGATCCATGGACATTTACAAATACCCTATATTTTGTAATTCTCAGACATACTAGTTTCCTCATGCGGCTTTCTTTCATTGGCGAGCTAGTGATAATTGACAAGAATTCGTGATTAAATATATCCGTACTTACAGTAGAGTTAGAAGCGAAGCAGATACCTTTGGAATAGAAATTAAATGAGGGCATTTAAGCTCAAAGTGTGCAGATAGGCATTGATAACGAAAAATAATCCAAAGTTCAGTCAAAGAAGTTATTTCCAAAATATCGAAGATTAAAGTTTGATCTAAAAACTTATAAGTTCCCTATGGGATAAAAATTTTATATCAGACTGAGAAATTTATCCATGAATTATTCGATATATCTACCAGATATTATACAATAAACAAAAAAACTAGAGACTACTAAACGCGATCGAAGTCAAGTAAATCCACATTTTGGTGTTTAGCAGGTATAAATAACACATTTCAAAACTTATTTTGTACTAAAAACATCTATCTCCAATATGCGAGATACAAACGTTATAATAATACTTTAGATAAATAATGTTTCTGGTATGAAGTGTTAAATAGGTTATGTAATTTTTTCGTTCAACTTCAGAAAATATGAATATCTAGAAGTCGAATTCTCGCTTTGATGCTCACAATTGAGTTTGTAACTACTCAAAAGTAGTAACCATTTTACAGCTCTCCTTCTACGTGCTCCATAAATAACGCACCGAAAATCAGCATACAAAGTAAGCTCGGTGTAACCATAAAACTAGCAAAAACTGTATTTACGGAGGTCGCCTGGGGGGCAGGTGTGAACGTAATATTCTAATGTCGGTAAGAGCCCGCCATCCATAATAATATAACCCCACCACCCCGTTATTCGTAGGGTAGTAATGTACCTATAGGTAGGTACGGTAAGACAACTCTTTAGATATTACGTAGAGTATTTGGACGGGTGGGTTTTTGTAACTGACATACTTGAATTATTTGTTCCTAGAGTCACAGTAACAGTCACCGTTGCCAAAACTTCTGGACATGAGATCCTCAAGTCACGGAGTATTGTGCATGAGGGCTGTAAACTACTGTATAATCTTAAAATGCCACACTGACCAAATGGGTTGGCGAGTCCACTCTTTTAGAGGTTGTGTTTCTTCTGGGCTTGTAGTAGCGGCATTTACGACATCCACGGGAAGAAATGCGGTGGTGCTATTCTAAAGCCGTACAGTACACTAATTACAGTAGTACAGTAGAAACTACACTAGGTACAGTAAACGGCCGAAAGTAATACACATCGACTATGATCGGCTAGCTTCAGTTTTGTATTCACATTCGTAGTAAATAATTAAAAATTGTTCATTTCAATTATACAAAAGTACCTACATTGTTTTGTCGATTTTAGATTTTTGCTCCTCGTTTAAATACAAGCTCTAATGAAATACCTAACCATTTTCGTATTTCCGACCGTGAGCGAACGCTGAATGACTATATACTTATGTGGAGTGGTTACAACGAAACGTAATGAACTTTGTAGTGCTTACCGACTGTAAATAATGTAATAATTAGTGTGAACAGCAAGTACAATGCTTGAGTAACAGCAAGTAGGTACACGACGTTAGGTTGTCATTTTGACAGAGTCGCTGGAGAATTTAATACAGTTGTTCCCACTGGCAATCCCTACTGGGAGGGACTACGGAAATTGATCTGGATGTTAGACGGCCACAATGCGATCCCGTGAGGCGTTTGTCTTTATTTGAGTATCTACCTATTTTACTTGTTTCATTTCTATTTCGTTTGACTTCTATCACAGTGTCTGAATTTTTGAATACCTATTCGAATTCGAAATTTTGAATATTTCGACTAAGATATACTCTACCTACATTACATAAGGTCATAAGCACACGCCTTGATTGACAGTGAGTAAAGGGGAAACATGTCCGTGGCATATGAGAAACGAAGTATTGCAGGTATGCAAGTAATTTTTCAGGTAGATATATTGCACTTATTATTATAAACAAGATAACATGAGCGACTTCATAATCACTTTTTTTAGGCATATTTTTTCTTAATTATATTTTTATATGTAAGCTCCATCTAGCAACATCTGGAGTAACTTAAAGGAAATTATGAAAAGTGAGTACGCAAGTCAGCGTCCTCATAAAGTTAGTATTTAAAAAGTACTAGTCATGTAGGTTAGATGGCGCTATAATTTAATTATATTATATGGGAGACTCGGGAATAATTTCAGAACAAAGGAAAAAGGAATAAAATAAATTAAATAAACAATAAAAGATAAACATCCAAATACACTTTCAGAGTTCATTTTACTAAGTTGTATACCCACTCTCTTCTACGTACAGTCTCTCAGCGTTGTCACGGCCGGAGATACGAATACAGCTGACTGGCATTATTTAATTAGAAGTACCTACTGGGTACCCCAGGCGTGAACAATATGCCTATTATTTATTTATTATTATAAACACATATACAACATTTCTTATAAATCACTTAGCATCCATAAACCATGATCCGTTTGTACGGATCCTGCAAAAGAAAGAACTTTTAAAAGCCAACCAAGTTTCGAGTAAATCAGTTTACAGCTGTAAACTGCCTTGTCTCATTATTGATAATGATCAATTGATAAATTAACCGAGCGACTGATGTTTAGTTTATTAGCCGATTGTTAATTAATCCAGTGTTTTGAAGTCATTTGTTTAAGAAAGGATGGCGCTCTATAAACTTCGTCTATAATTTCACGGCGTAAAATAACTGGCTTTAGGGACTCTTAATAATACTCGTAAAGCTTAGGTACTCGTGACTTAACTCAAGATGGCCCACGGGCATTATTTAATTAGTATCAGTACTATAGACGTTATTAATTGTAAATTGTTATTTCCAAGTCACAGTGAGACAGATTTACAATTTATCTCCCTCTAACAGCGATAATATTAGTACTTCTATAATAAACATAATTAGATGTTCTATTTGTTTTTAATATCTGTCTACGTACGGTATTATTTGCTCTGAGATTATACGTAAGAGGTACAGTGAGGCGATAATGTTGTTTTCAATCGAAGTAGTGTAAGTGACCTCGCTGGTACTTTTATTCTATACTTTCCCTCTTCTTTGCTTGACTATTAGTTGTCTAATTAAAAGAGGTAATAAGGTCTTATTAGGGCTTCAAGAGCTGAGATCAAGACTCAAGTTGAGATGATGAGATGCTATCAAATTGTAACAAACTCACACAGTTTTATGGGACCAAGAAAGTATCTTGAAATAAGTACCCTTCATTTGTAAATGATAAATGAAATCAATAATAAAGAATGAAACCTCAAGAGCAAAAAGCATATTCCTCCTAGTTAACACCAAGGAGTTATAGGTATCTGTCTACTGTTAAACAAAATTAGTTTCATAATAGTTTTAGATTTTTTTTCAAAACATGAAATTTATCCTTTCATTAACATTAGCATATTTACATATTTTAAAGACCATAAATTAATTAAACATTTTATCTGAATTCCTCTCTAGGATATTAAGTACTTAATGCATAAAACAATTCTTTCAGATAATTTATAATAGCGTAACGTTGTATCTAGATGTTCAGATAAGTTATATTTTATATGATATTCCCAACAAAGAGCTCACTCAGTGACGATATGCACGGTTATTTACTGTGAGATTGAAGCGAAATCCACTTTTATCTCCGTTATATCTCTCTTTTATTGTCGTTCGAAGAGAAGCACTGATAGCACCTCTATTTACAACTAGACATTACTTGAAACTCTTAAGACATCCCCTTATTCGTTTATAGAAAAAGTAATATAAAAATGAAAAATGCAACTGTTTCAACTATTTATTTTAACGTGGCTGAATACTGTTTATTTGGAATTAATTTAGGATTTATTGTAGGAGTAATAGTTTACTATAACATAGTTAGCAGAAAGAATGATACAGTGGACAGATTTTTGTTTGGTGGTAAAAATATGTCAGTAATCTCGATTTCACTAGCTCTCATTGCGAGGTAAGTTTTTTAAAAATTTTAAATGTGTCCAAATGGACGAATTTACAGCTAGAATATATTTGGTTGTATCAACCAAATATATAAACCGAATTGGTAAACCAATAAATCAACCAAATTGGTTGTATCAACCAAATATATAGCTATGTTGTTGTATTCAAATATTGTATCAATAACTTCGACGATTTGTGAGAATTGCAATCTCTGAATTGTCGTTTATTCTTCGTTTCCATTCTGTTTTTGAATTTGAAGTGTTTGTGTTTCCGTTTTGTAACATACTTCTTGTTATGACGTATGTTGCCGAATAGTGGCATTTGATGGTAGGCCAGATCTATAAGTACAAAGTCGCGCAGAGAACTATGGAGGGAGCTATCCTCGCGGGATAAGATCCAATAAGCAGACAGATCCAAATGGCAATGGGCAGATTATATTTGCCGCCAGATCGACATTGTGTGGGGTAGACGCGTACTTGAATGAAGAAGTGCAGTATAGGACCAACCAAGTGGACGAACGATTAAAGGAGTCCGTCAATAGAGGCTGAATGAGAAGAGCCGAGAATCTTCTGTGGTGGCGAGCGTTGGGACTTGCCTATATCCAGCACTGAAGAGACGGCTGGCCTATCGGTAGTTCGGTTATAACCGAATTTATAATTAACCGGGCCTTATTATTATACCTGGACTACTGATACTAGGCCGAAGAGACATGGGATGATGGTATGGTATGGTAATATAGTATTTTGTCATTCAAAATTACTGAAATTTTAAAGTAAAGTATAACACATTTTTGAAGTTAGCTAAGGTTGGCGAGAAACGTCAACTAAAATAATAACGTTTAGTACATGATTAATAAGTTTGAAATTTTAATAACAATTTTTTTTAATTCTAAGTCATTAACATTTTATACATACATATATTATTAAAGTGTGTTTCACGAACTTATTTATTGTCTAGTTTAAAGAATCTTATACCTCGGCAATTACATTATTATTATTTTTTTCTTATAACAATAAACGTGTTTTTCAGTCACTTAACAAGTATCACAATGCTCGGCGTACCAGTTGAAATATATTTAAGAGGCACACAGTACTGGGCATCAGCCCTTTCTCTTATCATCGTCACTTTCCTCACTGCAGTCATTTATTTACCAGGTAAATATTACATCTGTTCATTCTTGTATATTTACATGTCTGGTAGCATGTGACATGACATGTGAGTAAGAAAAGTTTACACATTTGTGAAATAAAAGAATGAATGAACTCAGAAAAGAGACCGTATTTTCGATTTGTTATAGAATATGGAATTGATTATTTTTCATTGCCGTTTGCAACACGACATTTTGAATGTTATATTGACAACTCCTTTTTTTGTTTTCGCCGCTTCTGCTTTTGGCTACTAAATACGCTTTAGCGTTCCTTTATTTTATACCATTTTATATATTTGCTGCGACTTCGTTCGCGTATTAGCCCATGTGTTAATCCGGATTACAATCTACCTATGTGCTAAGTTACAACGAGGTTCAGTAGTTTCGATGTGATTGAATAACAAACATCTGAACATCCAAACGTTCGCATTTATAATATTAGTGGCATGTTAGACATCGATTTGGGACTACATAAGTAGGTACTAGATATGTTATGCAAGCACTCTAGTGCAGGCATGTTACAGGCTAATAGTGTTCTATGTTCAGTAGCTCTCGAATTCTTGAATTCATATGTGTTTTCTTATTACTTAAGTTTCAAATTTGAATTTTTAATGAACCCTTTCTCATCGCCTTAAATACTTAAATAAGCCTAGAAGTTGCCAACCAGGTTTTTTCGATAAGAACGTATAATGTGTCCCATAGCGATGATGTTAAAGTAAACAAGGCAATGCCTGCTGCTTCGTACAATTACTTTATCGTGAAATTATCGTGAGCATGTTTCTATATTAAAACAGAACGTTGAAATGTAGGTACTGCATTTCCTACTATATACCTACTATTCCCCACTGGTCACACTTCTTTCGGTATTCCCATCCTATCCTATCTCTCCCCATTTCCCCAACCGTTTCTTCAAATCAATTCCTACATCTCAAAAGGTAGGCAGCGCATTTTAGGGCATGCCGACGTTTGTCATTCTGGACTGATGTTGACATATACCGCCGGTGTCCATGGACAACAGTATCCACTTACCACCAGGTGGACTGTATGCTCGTCTGCCGCCTTCTTTGTAAAAAAAAAATATTTTTAAATAACACAATATTCCCTGTTCCCAATTCCCTGTACCGTGTGCCCAAAAACACCTCATTAATCATTAATTAATACACAGATTAACAAGCACCACCTAAACTCAAAGAAACATGTATCATTTTAAACATTAAGTTGTGCAATAAATGTTTGTCTGACCGGGAATCGAACCCGGAACCTTTTACACAGCGGGTAGTTGTACTGCCAAGTGGGTTAATCAGGCGGCAAATGAAATTAAACAGCCACTACAATAAGCTAAGTAAAACTTCCTCGACTGTACATGAAATACTCGTATGTTTAATCTGCTCGCGTAGATTTTCACATAAGCAATTAACCTTTATCAGATTTAAGCTAGTTATAATCTATGTAAAGCGTGATAATGCTTGTTAGGCGATGTTTTTTCCTAGTTGTAGGCTATTTTTAATTTTTATTGCCGACATGATAGTAGTACTCTGCAGATAGCAATACCAATAGCGGTTTTTTTAAAGAGTAATTTTTACATTAACAGGTACTGTAATTGACTGTGGGTACTTGAAATTTGTATGTTTAATGATATGACTATTAAAGAAAATAAATTATAATATTAACCATCTCTGTTAATCATGCGTATCGACATCTCTGTTAATCATGCGTTAACATCTCTGTTAAATGGCACAAAATACCCCATTGTCAAACAGTTAGTATATATTTTTTTCTTTTTCAGTATTTTACAAATTGCAGCTGTCATCCAGTTTCGAATACCTGGAAATAAGATTTTCTACCCACACGCGTACTATAGCTGCGGTGCTGTTCGTTGTCAGCAAGCTGATGCTGCTTCCAATCGTGCCCCACGTGCCACTGGTAGCTTTTAAACTGGGTAATTATTATTATGTTAATAGAATAAATTGCAAATTTCGTGTATATTACATACTGGAAAGCGTAGTGTAAGGAATCCTTCAGCTGAGTTATACTATATGGTATATATAGTTATGGTATATAATACCATACTATGCCATATCATCAGCCCATGTTTCTCCACTGCTGGATCGACCTAGACCTTCCCCGAGACCACCACCATTTGATTTGATTGACGATTTGATGGCTGAAGAAAACGATTTGAAGAAATTTTTATTTTTTATTTGTATATGTGCGAGTAGTTTGACTTGAATAAGATGGTTAGATGAGAAGAGTTTGTAGTGACGAGCCTTGGGAGAGACCTATATTCAACAGTAGAATGCCATATTAGCCTTAATATGTTAGTTTTTATAGAAGCAATCTTGTAACTCTTAAACTTTATTGTATTTATCAGTACAATAAAATATTATTTAATTGATAAATTTCTACATAGTTCAATAGATTAATTATTGAACACTATTATTGTTTAATAAGTATTTTTGTAGCTTACATTTTGATTTATAAAACGGAATATTTTTGTCAAAAAGATGGATAGTCCAACCAATCGATAAACCTTACTTGTATCCAATTTACATAAACGAATTCTATTTTAATAACATGATAGAAATTTTAATAACATGATAGTCATTATGATTTTATCATCAGTATTACATTCATAATTATTGATAGACTCCTCGTCATGGAACAAGCTAACGTTTTTTTTCATTTTTTGGACACTAGCATCCATAGACATACGCGATACATGCCAACATCATTCCAGAGTGACAATCGTTGGCACGCCCCCGGAAGCGCTGCCTATCTTTAGAGATATAGGAATGGGTTTACAGAAAGGGTTGGTAAAATGGGGAGGGATAGAATGGGATGGGAATGGGCTCTGACATATCTCACTCATTACCGCAACACATACGTATATATGTACATTGATAAAACGAGAAGTCATGTCAGCGACATTTCAAGGTATTCTTCTGTAAGTTCAATAATTAACCTACGACATAGGGCTCTTTTTTTAACAAATCTGCGAATAGGATTCAAGATCGACAAAACAATTGGCATGTCCTCTGATGTTCCGGGTGTCCATAGGCGGCGATGACCAATGAGCCGTCCGTCCGTATGCTACATCTTCTCTTAAAAGGAATTCCAACCACGCGCTTAATCTGACGTTTATCAATTCACAGTTTTTCCATTTCTTTGTTTCAGTAACAAATCCTTTAGCTTCTCGAATAACAGCAGTGATATGTGTGTTCTGCGCTACGTTCAGCGCAATAGGAGGTCTACGAGCTATAGTTGGAATTGGTATAGTCACAACCTTCCTGGCACTAGTAGGTACAATGTTGCCAGCTGGATTGGCATTGCTGCCAATGGGATTCAAAAGGATGTGGGAAATTGCCAGTCATGGCGAACGATTGGTTTTATATGAGTAAGTGTTACACAAGATATTTAGTAATTATCTTCAGTTCGTTCATTTATATCTTATCCTGACAACAAGACTTAAGTTACGATTAGCTTAAATATGTATCTCGTGTACATGCGGGATGTGAACCTCAAAAACAACCTTATAAAATCTATTCGTTTACTAATTAGTATAAAAAGAACATATGTTATTGTACATTTTGACTTTTATTTTGAGTGTGGCGTTTTTTATTATATAATTGTTTAAAACTCCCAAGTTTCTAGCTTGGATTTAAATTAATGACAATTTTACCGAAATTCTTTGGATTTTCTCGATTGTAATTTAATCAAAATGCCTTTTTCCAAGGGAGGCGGTGTAATTGACATATATTATGATAAGACTGGCATGTCCATCGAAATTGAGGTATGGTATGGGGCATGATATATTTTATTCACATGGCGTCAAAGAAATTCGAAGAAGAACTAAAGTTGTCGACATAGTTCAAAGAAACAGCAACATGAATTGGCAGTGGGCAGGCCATATATGCCGCAGGACCGATATCGGATGGGGGAGACGAGTCCTCGAATAGAGATCACGTACCGGGAAACGTAGCGTGGGACGCCCTCCCACCAGGTGGACTGACGACTTGAAGAAAGTCGCCGGTAGTGGCTGGATGAAAACAGCTGAAGACAGGGTGTGTAGTGGCAATCCTTGGGAGAGGCCTATATCCAGCAATAGAGAGACACAGGCTGATGGTATGGTATGGTGGAGTTTTATTAATATGCCTCATGTGAGTCATTGGAGTTTAATCAGATTGGTAGACGTCATCTATCCAGACGATATTCGTACCAAAGGTTGTGTGGCAGAGTTCTCTAATAGCGATAAGACGGCCTTTTGTGCAGGTCTCTCGCCTTGAAATGTACTGCATTTCCTACTTTATCTTATTTCCCCAATGTACGTACATGTTTCGGTGGTAAGTGAGATGTGCCAGAGCCCATTCCCATCCTTTCCCTCCCCATTTTCCCAACCCTTTCTCCAAATCCATTTCTATATCTGCAAAGGTAGGCAACGCCCCCGGGGGCGTGCCAACGTTTGTCATTTTGGACTAATGTTGGCATGTATCGCGGATGTCTATAGGCGACAGTATCCAGTTACCATCAGGTGGACTGTATGCTCGTCTGCCGCCTTCCTCCATAAAAAAAATCATCTATTACTCTCTTGTTTCGTTTTGGTGTGCTATAAAGAGTTTTATCCATCTATGTATAATATATGAAAAAAGATTACAGGTAACTTGTTCTCACATAAATGAAATGACTTGTATCAACTTCACAGCCCAGATCCCGAAATGGCTCACCACACGTCCTTCTTCGCAGTGACCTTAGCCCTGAGCACAAACTGGCTCTGGAAAATAGCTCTCAGTCAATCTTCTCTACAGAAGCTTCTAGCAGTTCCCACGATTAGCAAAGCCAGGATGTGTCTGATAGTTTCATGTATTGGAGTTATATTAATGAAATTGCTGTCGTGTTTCCTTGGGCTTACGATTTATGCGTGGTTCGCTGGGTGCGATCCGATGCTCACTGGACAGATTAGAAAACATGAACAGGTGGGTGAAATTACTTTCCAATCAAATATATACATACGTAGGTATACTAAAATCTTAAAAATGCCGTTTCTATACATGCAGTATTTTTTGAAAAAATCGTTGCTATCGTTGCTATGTTGAAAAAACCTACTCTATCCGAATGATACAGAACCTATAGCAGCCACTTTTACATTTTTTTGCTGTCTGTCTCGACACGCATCACGCAAAAACTACCAGACAGATTTTAATAAAACTTGGCACAATTATAACTTGTGTGTCGGGTAAATATTCAGTGTACATTTTATCCAAGTCTATTATAAATTTCCCGCAAGTATCACTGAAGTTCACACGAATAGATTTGTATGCACTCTAGTTTTTGCAATTGCGACCAGTCTTTTCAGTATCTACTGCTGGACATTGGCCTCCTCATTCATATGGTCTTGTGCACGAAGGATGTATGGTAACAAAACGCCACGCTGGCCAAGCGGGTTGGCGAGTCCATTCTTTTAGAAGTTGTGTAGTTCCTCAGTGCTTGTGGTAGTGGTTTTGTTATCCCTTAGTTGCCGCATCACTACACCACGGGAAGAGACGGGGTGGTGGTATTATAAAGCCGGCGATACCACACGGCCAGTGAATCCTGTCTGACTATAATTGGCTCTTGAATCCCAAGTACTTCGGTAGGTGACAGAAAAATCTCTATGTGACATTGTTTGAGAAAAGGGACCTTATTATTTTCAGTTCTATTTCTCAGATACCTGTATTGAGACATTCGTGAAATCTTAAAAAAAATATGTTACCTCCACCCTCGTGGGGGGGGGGGGGGGGGCGTGAGAAGACCTACGGGAGTTACTTCCCCTGGTAGACCCTTTTAACCAACAAGAAATGAAGTTAAAAACCTTTGATGTTTTATTTCAGCTAGTGCCTCATTTCCTCAATAATTTGTCGACGATGTTCCCTGGAATTTGTGGAATATTCATCATTGCTATATTTATCGCAACCACAGGGTAAGTAATATTTCTTCAAGGAAATATAGATACCTTCATTTCTATTAATAAAAAGATGTTTCTATTTTCAGTTGCATTGCTTCTATAATAAACTCAATATCGGGAGTTTTGTTCGAAGAGTTTATTAGGCCTTGGATGCCTCAAAATACGAGGGAATCGACTTGTTGCAAAGTTATGAAGGTGAACACGATTTATTACTATTAATATATCTGTCGTATTTTTCAATAGGAAATACATATCTATATTGGTATCTATTCTGTTCAATTTTGATTTTGAAATCTAATGAGAAATATTGGAGGATGACTATGAACAACTAGGGAATGAAATTGTCCATCCAATCTAATCCCTTTGCCTAATCTACTCGCAAATCTCTGCCAAAGTTGGTCATTTTTGACTGATGTTTCCATGTACTCTGATCACCAGTATGTGCTTGTCTGCCATCTTCTTTCAATATAAAAAGAAGTAAATATATTCTGGCAAAGTAACTCATTTCCAAAATACGTTTGGTTCATTTCCCGGTAGTCATCTATAATCTACGTAGATGGTGATAACGTTGTATTAATTCCTGTTTGGTGGGCTATGACTAAACAAACTCGCTATGTTGACATATCTAACTAACTTACAATATTATAATATATTTTTAATATACTTACTGAATTGTTTAATTTTTTTTACTTATAATATTTTATTATCTTAATACAATATTTTAAATAACCTTATCTTAACATCTTAATATAATTTTATCTTAATATCTACATATCTAATTTAAGAGGAAAATATTTTGCAAATCAGTTTTTTATGCATCCTTTTCTTCATATTTACAGCTTCTCTGCGTGCTCGTTGGCCTTTACGGAGCATCTGTTATCTGGATAGCTAAAGAATTGGACCGTTTGCAGCACGTAGCATCAGGTGTGACTGGTGTGACTGCTGGAACATTGCTGGGACTCTTCACTTTGGGCATCGTATTCACGAGAGCAAATTGTGCTGTAAGTCCTATTAATTATTATTCCTGCTAACGTCCACTTTATATTTTGGTAATGTTCATTCACCTTTCTTATCATACTTATATGGTAATGGCGCAATTAGCACATTCTGCCAGTGTTAAGTTTTCTTCGTAAAAGTCAAAACAAAAACACATTTTGATCATGTCCAGTCACGTCAAAGCAAGTCAGGAGTCGTAGGTACAGTAAAGTGACAGTAGGTTTACTGAGGACAGAAGATCACACGAAAACGTACAAAAAACACTTTGAAGTTTAATAAATTATCACTCTTCCACCACAAAACGCACAATACACAATTTTTATAATAATCAAACAAAAACTACTCATTCCTGCAGTTCCCGCCACTAAGTCCTAACTCATATTCATTAATATAAAAAAAAAATATATCTGGATTAATTACTTAAGCGACATCTGTTCTAAAAGTGTAGAACTTATACATGCGCTTGTATGCGGTAAATAGCTTTCGCCCTCTCTTGTCAAAGCAATGTACTAATTTATCTCTCATCTTTGTTTGATTTTGGTGATGTTTAATGTTATTATTATTACAGAGATGGCGTAACTACATAATTTATAATGCGTTGTTTTATTGGTGATGTATGTGTTGCAATATACTTCAGAGAACCCATGCATTAGGAGAGTCTCGCATGTAGATGCTGTAAGCGGGTGGGATAAATTCACAATTTTTCATACATATTGAACAGCCAGCAGCAGAATGTTGAGAGGACAGTATGAACTTAAAAAAATCCAGTGTGTCCCCAAATGACAGAATGGGGGCAGACGTAACGAAAAGTTCATTTGGGTTCGAACGATCTATCCCCGTTGGCTTTTTTAGTGAAAAGTATCCCGAGCTAAAAGTGTATATACTGGATAAAAGTTCAACTTTAGTCTGTCACTTAAACCATATTTTTTCTTGTATCTTAGTGGAAAACATCTTAGGTAATAATTTTATCTACATAATTATTATTATGTAGCTATTATTCTGTGTCTGTCTAAACTCTGTTGCCGCTGTTTTTACATAAATCAATGAAATCTCTGTATTGACTATTAGAATTGATTTAATTCGTGCGGAACGGGGCGCGACTCGTTTTGGCATTCTTCATTATTATTTTTTATTTAATTAACTAAAAAACCTTTCACAGGTTGTTCCACAATATTATCACGGAAATTTATATTAAATAGGTACACACAAAATGTGTAAAACACTATACTCATACGGGAGATTTAGAAATCTATTAGAGATTTCCAATTTCAGAAAGAGAGATTAAACAAACAGCATGACACATTAAAATTCAACGATTTAAAGTGAAATTTGGAGCAGAAATAATTTTAGTTTAGGTAGGTATATCTGGGTTAAGTTCGTAAAAAATACAATAAACTAACTCAATTACGATAAACTATTTAATAAGTTTTATATAAAAAATAAATCTGCAACAATTGTTGGTCAGGTAACGTAAAGTCATACAAGTAACCAGTGTATTTTCTAAAACGTACTTACGGAAAATGGTGAAACTTACCTTTGTCCTGCAAATAGCCTTTTTTTCACTGCTCAATTTCTCGGCAACATTCTATCCTACACAATCTATTTCGTATATTAGGGCGCGCTAAGTGGCAGCCTTCTAAGCCTCTTGCTCTGCGGTTGGCTCCTCATTGGCACAGAAAACGCTCTCGCTACGGGGGCATTGACATTTCAGGGCAAACCGCTGGTCACTTCCGGATGTGGGAAAGCTAACTTCACGCATGTTTTGGCCAATGCAATGGCCGGTATACCTAATGTGGCGTAAGTAAATTAATTAATTTTACTAATTTCAGCATAATTAATTTCACTAATTAATAAATTATTGTAATAATTTTTAATAAGTACCTATCTACTCTCATTTTTGAGGTAATGAGTTAACTGAGTTCCCTCTTAAGTACGATTTTATCCCATGACGGAATGGAGGTTGTACTTACCTATCCACTTAGAATGAAAAGTCATTTACTGACACAAGACTTAACTTTTTGAGCCTACGTTAATCAGCTTTTGTTCTCTATTTATTGGTCTTACTTTTAGTTTAAATATGCTTATAGTTATAAAAATGGAAATCTACTCAAGAAACATACATAACAATTATAAATTATAATAAAAAGAACAGTTAAAATAATTTAATTAATTTTTATTTTCTTCATCCTTGTAGGTCAATGTGTAAACTACTTTAATTATTTGTGAACTAGCAATTCGTTGACATATGCGAAAAATCACTAAGTAAATATCGGGCGGACCACATGATGGTAAGTGGTTACCGTCGTCCATGGACATGTGCAACACCAGAGGCTTGCGGGTGCGCTGCCGTCCTTGCAGAATCCAGTTTACAGCTCTAATGCAGAATGTAACGTAACGTAATGTAACGGAAATACCTCAGCTCAGTGGCAGTTCATTCCACAACTTTCGGTTTTTTTTTCGGAATGTCTAAATTCTTTTGGCCCTAGCGGCCAAGAGTCACCGGTCATGGCCAAAACTTTCGGGTTCGCGGTATAAAGTGCCCTTTCGACCGCACAGTACGCAGCGTCTCTGTGTCAAGGAAGTGCGGATGGACCGCATGACGATGACGAGCGGTGCGATGGTAAAAACCCGGAGTTGGCATCAAATTGAACAAACAGCTCCTCAGAACATTCGCCTGGTTTAGATTAGGTTTAGGTTACTGTTATTTCTAATTAATTCTGGTATATAATAAAAACACTGCAACAAATAAATAGCACTTATGAAATTAATTTCATAAAAGCAAAATAAACTGTGCAACTCAGGACGAGACTTCGTCTTACCAGAATAAGGTGTTTTTTTTATAAATTTATTGTTAGGTACAGCAGAACATCGGTGGCATGCGGAACCAAGCGTTTCATGAGATATTCATTAATATAAGAGGCATTGCACTGAAGGCATCTCCGAAGTGTAATATTTTTTTTATGGATCGAAAATTAAACAGCAGAATGAATCAAAAACCATTAGACTCAAAGCGTTTGGAGCAAATGTCAAATTTAATTATTTCATTAGCGGCCAGTTGTTATAGGTTGTTACAAGAAGTTCAGAAAGGGACAATACTCGAAAGAGTATATTGTTACAAGGTTACAACCATTACATACAAATAAATTTTATTCATTTTTTTAGATATAACTACTACTCTACTAACATATTATTCTACTCGTACTAACATTTGCCAACTGATTGATCCGATGAATTCACAAAGCAAAAGTCAATGGACGCATCTCTTTGAGCGAATAAAATTTTATTGAACAAATTCTATCAAATAAAGTTTCAATAAACTCGTAGACGACAAACAAAGGGGTATTCGGATATGTACTTGAACGTAGACTTTGTATCTTTTCTTTCCAACTTATTCGTGAATATTATATATAAATCCAAATATCAAAGTAATATTAAATATTTATTGAATTATTACAATCATTTGGAAATAACGATGTCGATATTGACTTTGGTTCATTGTAATGTTGTCAATCACTAAACAGTAAAATTAGGACTAAAATCTAGACTTAGCTTTACTCATTATTGCTTTGATTAAGCAAATAGCAAATGTTGATGGTATTTTTTATAGTGTTACATTATAATACTTTTCGGGAATTATAATATTTTTCGGGAGGGGAGAGTGCACGCTGAAATCCACCAGGCGCTGGTGGGCGCATTCGACAGGCCTCGTTACTCCTCTCTCAAAGAACACTCAAAAATACCTTGAAATGTACTGCATTTCCCACTATATCATATTTCCTAATGTATGTAGGTACGTGTTTCGGCAGTGAGTGAGATATGCCAGAGCCCATTTCCATCCCATCCCTTCCCACGTCCCCAACCCTTTCTCCAAATCCATTCTTTCATCAACAAAGGTAGGCAGCGCATCCGGAGGCGTGCCAAAGTTTGTCATTTTGGACTAATGTTGGCATGTATCGCGAATGTCTATGGGCGACAGTATCCACTGTATCCACTGGCACCAGGTGTTCTGTATGCTTGTTTGCCATCTTCTTTCTATAAAAAAAAGAATACATACCTACTATGAAAAAACATATCACGAATCATGATATGTTTTTTCGATATTTTCTAGGTATGTATTTTCTTTGAAATGTGACAGTAAAGTAACATTATAAGGTACCGTACACTATAGAATGATACCATCAATCATATGTGATGATATGAAACACATGTCATATGTGTTTCATGATTCATGAAACATTCAGCTCTTGAAATAGGATATTCTGTATCACAAGAGTCTTCCTATGGCATGGCGTTATAAAATTGTGTATAGCCAATTATAACTTTTTAGCCAATTTTTGTAGGGGGAGAGTGCACACTGCATTCCCACAGTCGCTGGGCGCACTCGACTGGTGACGTTACTCCTCTCTCCCAGAACACTACCTTGGAATGTACTGCATTTCCTACTTTATTGTATTTCCCCAATCTACGTACGTGTTTCGGTAGTGAGTGAGATATGCCAGAGTCCACTCCCATCCCATCCTATCACTCCCCATTTTCCCAACCGCCCAACGATTGGGAGAAAGGGATGCGATTTTTTATTCTGCAAAGGTGGGCAGCGCATCCGGGGGCGTGCCAACGTATGTCATTCTGGACTAATGTAGGCATGTATCGCGGATGTCTATGGACGACATAAGTGGATACCCACTTACCATCAGGTGAACTGTATGCTCGTCTGCCGCCTTTTTTTTCTATAAAAAAAAACTATATAATCAGAGAAAACAATCCCATAACAATAACAATAAGGTAAGTGTAATAATAGCTTTTTTAGCATTGAATTGTTTTACAGGACAAAGACCTTCCTTCTTTTATGCCAAACCATCTCAAGTGCTGTGCATTGCTATTATTTGTTATACCCCGTCACACCATCTTCTTCTCGGTCTACCTATAATTCGGTGTCCCGTGGCCCGTACATCGACTTTCGCTTACATCAAATAATAATAAAAGTGTATCATAATAATTATTAATCAATCCGGCTTGGGCTCTGATGAGCCATGGTCTGAATCGCGTCTGTGATAACTACCTGAAGCAATGGTCTTGCAACGTTGCATTATGGGCTGATATCGAAGTAAAGAAGGATGGACACTTGTAACATATGAAACTTGGCCTGACCGCCAATACAATTGTAATGTATATCAGTTTATTGATAATTACCTACATATACTGATTTAAAAAAAAAAGTCAATGAAGAAGTGTTTTGCGAATTTCTAACTCGACAAAAATAAGTACAGAAAAAGAAACCTTCTTATTCATTTTCGAGGTACTTTTAAAGTAGATATTTCACTTCCCCGGTACTTTAAGGCCTTGTTGCTATAATAAAAATTGAAGCTTATGTTAAAAGCTTTCATTTGGTATTAATGTGGTTTTTAATGGATACATCAGTCAAATGAGGCATCAATCTTTATTTATAGCTTTTATGGACTCACTTTGTCTCCACAGCAAGATTTTCTTATGGACAGAGGGCGAGACGAGCAGACAGTCCACTCGGAGGTAAGTGGATACTATAGCCCATGGATATCCGCTATACATACATGCCAACATCAGTCCAGAATGCTAAGCGTTAGTAAACACCCTTGTAATGTGAATAACGTGAGCCCTTTGGAGATTTAGGAATTGATTTTGAGAAAGGCTTCGAAATGATGGAAAATAACGGGACAAGGAGTTTTTCTTATGCCATTACATTCCCAATTCTTTGCTGATGGGCTGTGGTACTTATATCTCACTCCCGAAACACGTACGAAGTACCTACATTTTATGGCAGTCTTCTGTGAGCTAATTTAAAAGAACTCCCAAAGAAATGCCTTCAGTAATAATCGCATAATATACTCCTAACACCGCATAATGACTTCACACTTGGTTAGTGGTTCCGCCAACTTTTAATCTTCTGCTATAACTTGGATGATATCGACTCGGCCTCACTTTTATTCCCCCTTATTAAAACTTTGGCCATATTACTATTACTCGATTCGAGCAGTTTTATGACTTTTCTTCCCTGACTTTTTCTTGCAGTTTGGAATTGAAGGTAGTTAAGCGGTCGCGGTCGCTACAAGTCTGTAAATAGACTTCAAGTTTTTTAAAGAATTTAATGTTTAAAGTTGTAAAGTATGAGAGGGAAGCTTCGCAAGGATTGCAATTTGTTCTTATTCAAATATGGCATTCATTAATTCGTTAAAATTTATCTAAACATTTCTTTATTATTACTGATTTGGCGGTGAAGGAAATTCATCGTGAAGAAACTCGCGCGCTTGATAATTCAAAACAATTGACCCATGTGTATGTAATGTCTACTCACAACAATGCAGGTTCTCTATGCTTTGCAGGTACCTTCAAGTACTTAGTAATCTTAATTGAGATTTGAACTTAAGCTGAGAGTTTGAATTCTTGACTGGCTAACTTCTTCAATCATAATGTAAAAATAATTGATAGACAGAATCATACCTTCCCAACATTTTACAATACCGATATAATCAAAGACAATATGTCTTTTAATTAATATAATCAAAGGTCATTATACATTTACAATCAATGGTTTGTACAATGGTTGTACTTAGATGTATAAGCACGAGATAAATGAATAATTAAACCTGTCTACAGAAGCATCTTGTGTTACCTCACATTCGTCCAATTTTATTTTAATTTCAGGACACAAATCCCAACAAAACCTCTTCAATCTCTCTTCCGCATATCATTCACATACTGTCCCTTCGCTGGTGCAATTGCTGTTATCCTCATCGGAGTGCCAATGAGCTACCTCACCGGGAAGCCTCGAACCGACTCCATCAACCCTGATGTCTTCTGCCCTTTAACTCAGAGTATACTCCACAAATCTCAAATGAGAAGTACTTCAGTGTCCCTAGAAGTGAGGGCGCCAAACACGCAGGAGGTTTACGTAGCCTTAGACGAAGCGCTGAAACATCTGAAGGAAGTTATTGATCGATGATTTTGAAATAAAGAATATGGAGAATTTTGTGATTTTATTAAAAATCCTAAATATGTAATCGATGTCTTTGAGAGAAATCTAAATGAGTACAGACTTATCTATCTAAAGCGCCGTCTAGCGGCGGGGACGTGATGTTGTTTCCTTACAATGACGATTGCTGTACTACTGAAAAAAATATTTAAAAGCAAATTATAAGGTATTTATAAAATATTTAAAAGCAACTATTATTTGTAAATACGAATACTGTTTCCGTTATACGAATAGTTAAAAATATTCTTTGATGAATTGCCTTATACAGCAATTACTGTATATAGAAAACAACATTTTATTTTAGTTTTATTCATGACTGAAATAACGCTAGCAGATACTATGTGCACTGACTATAAAGAAATAACAGCTGAATATTGCGATTAAAATTGACTGTTTTATGTTGGTAAAGGTTTAAAAGCGTAACCTACTTTGGAGGCTCAAATTGCAATTTGGAAAATTGTATTAAAAGCAATGTATTTCGATACAAACACCTAGCAATTAGGTAGATATAACTACAAAATTGGTATTATTGTCGACATTATCAAGCCGGGATGGGTCCATATTGAATATTCATTTTATTTGAATTATGATTATATAAAATAATAACTTAAAATAAGTAATCATACTGTACATAGAGTGAAGGTACGATACGATTCCTTTGGTATTGCACTGGTCATACGTTGCGTTTAAAACTGCTTAAATTTTTGGCAGTAAGTTATTTATAAGGTGTTCAAACATTACTGGTATACTTATTTATGCACAAAAGGAATAAAACTTTTCATTATTGAACGCATATTCACACTCTTTATATTTGCAAACTCATAATGCAGCAATCATCCAGCCACTACAGGCAATAGCTGGGTGAGATTAGCTGAAGATCGTGTATGGTGGCGAGCCTTGGGATATCTACACATCCTGGTAGACATTTAAAAGTGAATTGACAAAGTTGATAATTATGATATTTAATGAATTAGGGATAAATATGATAGATAATGTTTCAGTCATGAAACTGACAGATACGTTAAGACGCCGCCTCAGTAACGCACTCCCATTCTTCTCAACACCTAAAGAATGAATACGATTTAACGATTCGATGCCCTCAGCAAATTTCTGCCGTCACCTTCCATTATTCATGTGGCCCAACGATGATATATTGCTTGTCATTAAATCGATCACCTGATCGGAATTCTTGGTGCCTTGAATATTTTCCTTCGTCATTTCTCGCGGTTTTTTGTCTTATCGACGAATTTGATGTTATGATGGCTTTATTACCATATATTTAAAAAAGAAACATTTTCGTTTAAGTATTTTAGTATAATCATAAAATATAATGCCTAAAGTATTCATGTTTGCTATTCAAAAGATCTCGGGTTTGATTAAGTAAGATAAGCATTTGTTTAAAGGTGGGTATTTGCCTGAGTCTCTGTTCTGTACCCTCCTCCTTCCCCTCCTTAGTTTCCCAATCCTTTCTCCAAATTCATTCCTTAATCTCTAAAGGTAGAGGCAGCGCATCAGTGGTCATGCCAATACTGCAATCATCTGTCAGTCTGTATCGCGAACGTCAATGGCCGACAGTATCCACTTACCACAAGATGAACTGTCTGAACCACCTTCTACTTCTACCGACAGCCACCTTCTTTTTATAAAAAATGATATTTTTTGGGAAAGTTCGTAAATCGTTCGTAATAGTAATAGTTCGTAAGTTCGTAAAAGTTATATAATCTGGTTTCAACTTTCCTTTCTAAAACGAACATTCCAATTGAAAAAAATCATTCGAAGAAATATAACAATCCAAATACAAAATACAAATACAATAATAAATAAGTAAAAAATATTCCCGACGTTCGTTACCCTCCAACGAGTAGTTGAAAGAAAATATATACCCGCAGACATTTCAATATCATATTTAATTACAGTTTGCGAAAGAAACGCATGTTTCAAATAGATACTAACTCTAGGTAATACAAATGTCTTGCCTCGTCATTGTCGCAGACATATTATTATCTACAGATATTGTTCCAACGAACAAAGGAAGAAAAAGCATCCGAAACGTAGGACTTGCGTGTAAGGATTTAGTCACGCCACATTAATTCCTAGACCGCAGCTCAGACTGAGTGCCTACTGTCTCGAGTATTACACCAGCTTAGTTATGAAAGGGCTTGTGTACAAAAACGAAAATTCGACGTTGTGTGAAAAGGGTAAAACAGTAGTACGGAACGTTGTCAGTCTCGTTTTTTACTTTTTAGGCTAGAAAATTGCGAGCGGGTTCGAGTTCAGTCGTAAAAGGAAAATGTACGGAGTGGTAATGAAGAGAGAAATTTGTTTTTCTTGCATTTTGTGATTTGTTTGTTCAGCCTAAAGTTAGTTTTTTAACTAAAAGCCTAGCGAAAAATTTAGTAAAATAAGTTACTTAACTATGTTAGAACGACACTTATACTTTTTATGCAATTATTATCGAAACTTTTATTATGAAACGATTAAAATTGCTCCGTAAACAATTAAAACAATTGCATTTTAATATCAAAACAATTTAAATGTAACCTATCGTTAAACATATGTTTGTTTAACTATAATAATAATTATTAATATAATAATAATCTAACTATAGTAATTATTTAACTATAATACTATACAATTACCTGAGATAAGGGACTATAATATTGTCGTTTCTAGTTTCTCTGATATTGAGACTACAATGAAATCTTAAGAAAATCCATCCTATCTCGCTCTATTTTCCAACCCAAATGGGCAAGCAGCCCATCCGGGGGTGTACCAACGTTTGCCAATCTGAACTGATGTTAGCATGTGTCGCGGACGTCTATGGGTGGCGGACTGACGGTATTAACTTACCACCAGATCTGACTGTCTGCTCGCCTGCTGCCTCTTTCTACAAAAAAGAGAAACAAATTTATTTTTGACTTACCTTAAGAATAAGGTGTTAAAGCATATGTCTATATAAATAAAATCTTGAAACAACGAAATTTTACGTTCAAAGGTCATTGATTTCATACCTACATTAAAGCCTCCTCGGTCAGGTAACGTCAGATTGGATTTACATCAAGTAAATCCAATCTGACGTTACCGAAGTACACGATCCCTATTGTAATTTATGAAATAATTACTTTTCAGAATAAGATCATGTTATAAGGCTTTTAATATTAATACGTATTTCTCGAACCTTGGAAATTTTAACATTGAATCTATATTCCCGGAAACTAAATCACTTAACATATTAAGTTTCTGGCGGTTTTCAAATTTACTATATAATTCGGTTTCGTTCAAAAATTATTAAAATTGATTTTCTTAATCCACTTTCATTTTAACAATACTTCTAATAACTACACTAAAACTTCCCGGAATAATTAACATACATACGTACATACTACCATAAGAAAATCAGACGTAGGAGTTTTTTTTAATGTTTTTTCATTATATTAATTTTACGATTTTCGCCTATTTTGAAGACAAAACTTCTAACCATGTTTATACTGGGATAGAAATGCTAATTAAATAATCCGAAAAGTGGTATCAAATAGACTGAGACTATCTATACTGAAAAGTAAAAATAGTTTCATAAACTTGAATGTCCTTTTTCATTATCAGGCCGGAAACTTTTGGACCTCCCCTGGTATATGTATTTATTGTTCTTAATATTTACACGGTGAATTTTTTTCGGTATGTACTCGTATAAATTAATATTTATCTATGTATATGTTTGTAAGTAACTGAAATTTCGTATGCACATCTTAGCTACATGTATATATATATATATATATATATATATGTTTGTGTGTGTGTACTTTTTCCGAACTGATGATGACAAACAGACAGACATTCCCTTTATGTATTTAGTAATCTCCCACAGCATCATTAAGAACAGTTCACAAATGATCTAAGTTCCTATCGAGGGTCAGATGTAACGTAAAACCGCTGACAGTATTGAGTTGGTATTACATTACAAGGGTTCAAGGGATCGAACCGGCTAGACGCATACGTCACATTCGTGTACAGGAATTAATGTTCCATGCCCATTCCAGTACTCGTATACTGCACATAAAGGATTGCCACAGCGCTAATCGTTCGACAATTAAATCTGTATGAAATATTATGGAAATTTGACAACCCTGGTAAACCTTGAATTAATGAGAGACGGGATTTTTACAGGGTTAGTTACTTTGACTGCGATTATGGTGAAATTATTTCATTTATTTATTTAGCAGACTTATTGCCTTGACTTACCTACAAGTCCACCGTTGGTTAAATTAAGGAAATCAAAATGGGTACAGTAGAAGATTAGGCTATAGTAGTACAGTAGTGGATTTCAGGATTCTAAGTACGATTGAATTGATTGACATGAAAACTATACAACTCCTTTTTGCAAAAAAAAAAAATATATTTGGGTTACTAAATTTATCATACAAAGCCTATATAATTGAAATATTTTTTATTTATTTAAGACATTTACAGTAATTGTCACTTATAATGTAGTTTACAAAAGATCAAATTTACAAGTACCTACAATACATAAGGACAATGTGTGCTGACATCTGTACTATGATAATAACATATGTTTTTCATGAAAATAACATTTTATTTCAATTAACCCGGAATCATGAATGAAATCCACAATTTCGGGCTTCGGAACGATTTGGTTATACCTTCTATAATATAATAACTTAATAACACAAAAAACAATAATGTTATTTATTTGTTTCCAAAAAAAAAAAGGTAAAATCCGACGCAGAGAAATTTGAATAACACAAACAAAACAAACGAAATGAGCCCCAAGCCATTTCTAAATGTTGAAACCTCTCACGTCCGCAGTTCTTTCTTCCAAACACCATCGGAATAAATGAAAAAAAGCTGATGTTATACCACCAAATTATTAGCTTTAAAAGCAACACTTTACATCGTTCCGGTACTTTAAAGTGCCTAAGAGAGTAATTGAGCATATCAGCCGTATAAATTCGCTACGTTATTTGCATAAAATTTTACGAGGATGAAAGCAGTATTTGGACTTCTTCGTTTAATGTGACATTAGTATAGGAAATTGAACATTAAGTCAGTGAAGTTAAGAAGCAGATTCATTTACATGGAAGATGCTGCGACGCCGAGATTAAAATGTATGAGGCACGTGTGGTTAACATTAGTAGGTCTTGTACGGAATCAATTTCGAATCTACATTTTGTATGCATTTGTAAAATTTTTAGTGGAAGCATAAAATTTTATATCCCATCCAGGGAGATCCGATTTAGTGCTTCAAGAATTGAAAAAACTTTGTGGATATTTATTAAGTAAGTATTTGTTTTTTTCATATATAAAAAATGCATCAGACGAGCATACAGTCCACCTTACAGTCCACCTTATGGTAAGTGGATACTGTCGTCCATAGGCATCCGCGATACATGCTAACATTAGTCAAGAATGACAAACGTTGGCACACTTGCGGATGCATCTGCAAAGATTAAAAATGGATAGGGAAAAAGGGTTGGGGAAATTGAGAAGGATAGGATCTGATAGGAATGGGCTCTGACATATCTCACTCACTACCGAAATACGTACCTACTACCGATATACAATAAAGGAAGAAATGCGATGCATTTCAAGGTAGTCTTCTGTGAGTGACGTGGCCAGTCGAATGCGCTCAGCGGCTGTGAAAAACAAAGTATGTCATAACTATCGATCAACCAAAATAAATAGATGGATAATTCCTTGTAACTAAACTGTGTATAAGTGATACGGGTGGTTTAAATTAACGAGAGTATAAATTAACACTGTGAACGATTAGTAATAATTACGCCTCGAAATTGCTATCAGGCAACACCGTCAGCACGACACCTTTAGAGTGAAGCGGTTTCCTTATTTTTCCTTATCAATACCCTTCTGAAACAAACAGGACGGCCTTAAAAGAAGTAAGAAAATTGAATTCCAAGAATTCGATTTTCTGGACTAAAGAAATTGAATTTATTTCCGTAATTGATTCACTTCTCGATGACTTTCTGTAGACACTGGACGTAGTGCTCTCCTCTTGAACTATAATGAGTTCGTTAATAGTTACATTTTTCAAAAATAATTGATAAAAAGATTGTTGGTATGTAATGATTTTCTATAGATAGATTTTTCGATGAAGTGATGTTCTGAAACAATGTTGACTAGATGACAGCACACGCGACACACACATGCATATGTCACACTAACACAGAGAGTTATATTAACCGATCCATCTATCCCCCATTGTTGTGACGATTAGGAAAAAGCTCAGTGTTAATTAACCACTTGTCATTTTTAAAATTAAATGTTATTATTTGCACGACGTCTTTTATTTAAAAACCTATTTACACGAAATAGTGTCAAAGTGACAAACGGGAATAATTTTGTGTTATTTGTCACCACTGCAAACTCCCAATTATTGTTCCTAGTGCACTGGGAACAACTCATCACCACTCGAGTCTCGCGCTGACAGCGCTCGAGCGTCGAGCTCTAAGCGTTTACCATTTTTTTAAATGAGGTTCCTACCGGTTGCCACTTGAACTAAACCTGGGCAGGTTCTTAATATTGAAAATACTTAAATGAAGAAACATAAAAAATATTTTTAAAGGAATATTTTAAATGATAGATACATACATACATCAACATACACATACATATGAGTATGTGTGTGTATGTGTCTTCAACACACACAACGGTCATGCAGATAACACATGCTTCTCCCATATTTTACTGTGTTCCCAAATAACCCGGCAAATTGTTTTCTTCAGTTTATTGCATCACGTGTATTGTTTCAGCACATTTCGGTTGAAAATGAAGAGGGATGATCGTAGATGTAAACTGACTAGAATGACTGTTTCTATTTTATTTTTTGTTTTGTTTCATTAGTTATACAAATTAGTTAGTTATTTTCAGACAATATTACAATCTTAGAATATCTATACATATAATCTATATATATAATAAAATTGTAACAGGCCGATGTCTGTATATTATAGATATTGAAAAAAAACTAATATGGGGGTCTTTATTAGAGCAACAGAAGCCAAAACAACAGTTTTTAGAAATTTTGTCTGTCTGTCTGTTTGTATGTTTGTACACGCATCACGCAAAAACTACTGCATGGAATTGAATGCAGTTTTCACCGATGTATTGCTAGAGGTCTAACTTAAAATATAGGCTCCATTTTACCGCAGGAAAATATCTTATTCCGATTGTTTTAAATTTAACAAACCGAAGCGAAGTGAGGGCGGGTCGCTAGTTAAGAATAAGGAGCTAGAATAAGGTGTAACCAGACTTTTCTCGAAACAAGAAATCATGGATTCACTTAATGGTTCTGAATCCATTAAATGAATTTTAATAAATAGGATATTTGCAAAGAATTGAATTGAGTTGAGTACATTTATTTACCAAAGATAATAGACATTATTACCTCGATACGTCTACTTTCGAATTTATTCAAGACGAATGTGGCACCCCGTATGCCAATTCTACACATTTATTTCTGTGGATCTGACAGATACGCTAACAAGAGGGAGCCCTGTGTTTAGAATTCGGTATTCGTCTCTCCCACACTGATGTATTTCATTAAGCCTATCCGTGACACGGGATTCAATGATTTTGTAAAGTGGTATTTCAAATAGACATATTTGAGGCAAAAATTCAAATTAATTTATTTGTATAAAATACCTTTATTGGTAGATACCATTGACATCTCCTTCCGTTTCAAACTGGATTTTTTTATTTGGAGCGACCGAAGTTGGCAACTTGAGTGGCAGCATAATGCTGGCTCTCCGTATTCCCATGTTTTATTAAATAAGTATGATTTGTGTAGTGCGATTACTTCTGGACTTCTTGGAACAAAGTTCCTTTACGCGGCTTGCGGTAGGTGTGATTCGAGAGAAAATGTAACGTCACGTAAGATTTTTAGCCCCTCCATACGCCTTTTTCTTTCTCGCCTTTCTCTCCCTCGGACACGGTATGGTCGCAATTCTCGCCATCGTGTCAGTTCGTCGGTATTCGGTAAATTTCGGAAGGGGACCGATCGCTAGTCCTCTCTCTCATGCCTCGCTCGATCCGAAACGAAAATATCCGATTCGACTACATCGCCATCGCTGATTCGTTGGATCGTATCGTTGTTTTTCGATGTAATATATCGCATAGTGACATCGATGTTTGAATGATATATTGAAAAATACATCGATATTTGCAATACATCGGTTGTTTTTATAGTTTACTAAGATTACGCTTACTCATAAGCGTGGAATTATAATACATTATGAGTTTAAAATGCGTGAGGATCTTCGTTCCCCTGACCGCGCACGTTTTTTATTATTATTTTCTCTTATTTAGCCGTTAGTTATTTCACGCCCATCGGATTGTCCGTGAGACCCTAAATCCCAGGATGTGGCTGAAAGCGCTGTAACCCTCTTGGGTGTTGCAGCGTAACAGATCTTTTTGTCGACACACAATTACACCGCACTATCTCTTATCCATGCTGTATGTTAAATTTTATGTATTATGGTGTTTCGTGTGTTCAAATAAATGTTTTTCTTTCTTTCTCTTAGAGGTAAGAAGCCACAATAGATTTATAATAAGCAACGAGTGACTAACATTTTTTTATTTTATCATTAAGGTGCTAAACTTTGACATTATTTTCCACAAACCGCAAAGAACGAATTGAATTCAATTATTGTAACATTGAATGGACCTAATGGTGCAAGGGAGAAGAATTGGAAAGAAATTGCTTTATGGAAATAAATTTATCAGAGTAATGTAATGAGAAAGTATAGAAAATAATGTTTTTCAATTACTACTTTCATTTTTATGTAATTTGCTTAAACTCAATTAACTTGGATTATTACGAATTATGTTATTAACAAATTATTGTGTTAGCTTTATGTTTTTTTATGTTTTCATGAATAAAGGCTTTATGTTATTGAAATTAAAATTTATTCCAATAATCTCAGTTATAACAAAGACTTCTGATGATTCTTTGGTTATATTTAATTGATTTCTTAGTAATGTGAATGAAAGCATGTCATGTTTAATGAACGTCAAAATGTTGAACTGAAATCTTTTCAATAGTTGGAAAGTTTGTAACAATAGAATAAAATATACTAAAAGATGTCTACAGAAAACTATTTCATTCCTGATTTTCGGTGCAATTTGTGCAAGCTTGTTAAATGGCCTGTGAGTAGTGAAGTGACGGGAGACTTGCTACAACTTCTTTATTTATCTACCATTAAATTAATTAACAAATACATTAATTATATTCATCTGCTCTCGTCAAAAAAGCCCGTTTAAATTGAAGCCAAACATTTAGATGTTTCAACAACATTTAACTTGATACCGAACTGCACAGTAAATCGCAGTTAACCGATCGGCATGCGCCACTTGGATAGCTCCCGGGATTATCCCATCATAAACCGCAAACGTTTCCGACAGAGTAGATAGATAGATCCAATAGATTTTCCGATTTATTTGTAACCTTATATCTATTAGTGGAACACCTTGAACATTTCTTTTGTTGATGTTCTATATTTGTCTATATTTGTCACAGTATAATTTCATAATTATACCTATATCTATAATAATTATTATTTATTAATAGTTTTAGTATTTTTGTTAACGTTTTAATAAATATTTAAACATTTTCCGTTAGTCAGATGTTGATAAACATCTATATAACATAACATGTTATATATAACATAACATGACATAACATAACATGTTATATATACATAACAAGTTAACATGTTATATCTATATAACATAACATTGATAACATGTTGATGATGTTGATATAGAATCTTTGATTCTTTCAGATTTCTTAAAAATCAAAATATTATATTTGTTCAGATTAAAATTTGGCTAGGTATTTAATTCATTATTTCATAAATCTTTAAATTAAAATGTGTATTAATAAAAAAAAAAAAACTAATACCTTGCATATGATTAAACTGTTAACTTTTTATTAACTTAACTTTCATATGATATATAGGTCTAATATGTTTACAGAAGGTTTGCGTTGTTCGCACCACTTCAAATTGAAATAATTTCTTTTGAAAAAAACGTAGGTAACAAAATATGGTATTATAAATATATCCCAGTATGTCCCGCTTCGGCCCTAACAAGCGTCCAAAAATCAACTTTACATTTTACTACTGTATTAAGTATATATTTTTATCGTTACATATTCCAAATACATTCCTATATCTCCAAAGGTTAGCGCGCATTCGGGGGCGTGCCAACGTTTGTCATTTTGGACTAATGTTGGCATGTATCCCGGATATCTATGGGCTACAGTATCCACTTACCATCAGGTAGACTGTATGCTCGTCTGCCGGTTTCGTCTATAAAAAAACATTTTAACACAAATTTGACATTCTTACGTCACTCTTCTATATATGGTAGATAATCATTACATTATAAAACAATTGCTTAAAAGGTTAAAAGAATTAGTGAAAACAATTACTTCAATATAGCTAACCCATTGACTTCCGATTAAAATTATGTAACAGAAATGGAATTAAGAGGTAATTATTGTATTTGGAATAATACTGAATTAAATTGATTTTGCACGATTGAACGTAAAAGAATACCTGGTCATTTGCGCATTACGCAGTAATATTTATTACGGTCACCGCCCACGCTTAGGTCAGCCCCCATTCCTTCATAGACTAAATTGCTCGCAAACCAGAATGAGTTGTCAATATCAGAGATACGTCGGCAGATGGTTCGAGTCGTTTGTATTGTACTCTACTTCATTAAACCCGCTTCGTGGGCGGAATACTAGCGGTATATGAGCCACTATTTGTTATGGCAATTCTAGATACACGTGACGAAGTGCAGCGTTGTGTTAACACTTTGTAAGTTTCTTATTTTACTTAATTAATAATTAATTTTATTCTTAAAATACTACTTTCTTTGTGAACTCTTATTGTCGGTGTTGACATATTGACATTGCTATAGATTTTTAAACTTAAAATCTCGTTGCTTTAAGATTCGTTTTAAATTGGAACATATGGTTTTTTTTAAAGATAAAAAATATATTATTTTTTACAGTTTTCATTAAAATCTCAATATATGGGAATATAATGTAATTGATAGGACAGACGGACAACAGACAAACATTCCTAAAATTGTTACTTTAGACTCTGTATCACTCGTAGGTACTTTAAACTGCAACGACCTGTTCAAATTCAATTCCGTATATTTTTGGACGTATTAGTTCTACTGTTAGGCGTAGAAATATATCACATAATTATTATGTTACAAAGTTTGAGTACAATCATTAAAATACAACTTCATAATTTGATCCTAATGTATAATAATTAAATACAATGTAATTAAATTAATAATATAAGCAATTAAATAATTAATATCTACATTTTAAAATAAAATGTACATTCATATAAATTAATATAATAGGTAGTCGGAAAAGTTCGTGGCCTTCTTGAACGTATGACTTTAGCGCGCCATATTTCTGGCAACACTCATCACTGGCGGGAAAGTGATACACTGTTTGACAGCTCTGCCAGAAAAATGGCGAAAGATAATCGAATTAAATGGACAATATTTCATTCAATGACTATTTATGTAATTCAAAAAAGTCTTTATTATTTTCACTATAAAAAGGCCGCGAACTTATCCGACTACCTGCCTAATATTATTAATAGGGTTTCAAAAATATATTACGATCTTATTATTTACGTATTTTAGTATACAGTGTTACTTTTGAGTAAATACATAAATGGTCAGACTAAAATATAGATTATTCAACTCATTTCACTTTTTTATCTACATAGTTTGGATATTTATACATTATACTCGTCGTCGTGTTTACAAAACTACAGTTATCATTCCGCAAACACTTAGCATTTGATTACGGTCAGTTGAATGAAAATCAGTTAGGCGTGAAGCTGCAGCGCTAGCGCACGTTTTGTGAGACAAATTAATTGTGTACTTGTGTTGTAAATATTTTTCTTTTAAAATGGTGTGGTATACGACAGAATGTGGTAAGTTTATATTACATATTCCTTTCATAAGTGCCTTTGAATATATTTGCGTTGTTGATTGTTGTTTGATTATAAACTGGTTAAAGCGAAACCAGTTTGAGTCATATAAATGCAATCTGTCTGTTCTATATAATCATTTCGTAGGTCAATGTAATGTAAACGATAAAAGTTGTCTCGAACATAGGATCAGTTACAAGAACACCAATTATTGCCAATTTCCATTTTAGTAACAAAGCAATGCAATATTATACAATTTCATATTGCACTATCTACCTCCATATCGTCTAAAGACCTCCTTACTACCTAAAAGTTGTCCGGAAGAAAGTATCTTTAGCGATAAGGCCCCTGGTTGTACTTCTAATTACTTTGTATTTATCTGTATGTTTTTGGTGTACAATATAGTAGGTATAGTACAGTATAGTATAGTATAGTACAATACAGTATAGTTCTCTAGCTATCTACCAATGGAATCGACTCGGGTAGGTACATTGTACCTAATTCTATTATATTCTTTACATTAGACTTGTTCTCCATTCCTATGAAGAAGTTGAAGTTGAAGAACCTATCAATTTTGAACCCTATGTAAAAGAACTTGATCAATACTATCATTCATTCACTCATGCATTCATAAATCTACACTAATATTATAAAGAGGAAAGATTTGTATTTTTGTATTTTTGTATGTTTGTAACGAATAAACTGAAAAACTACTGGACCGATATCAAAGATTCTTTCACCATTAGAATGCAACATCCCTGAGTAACATAGGCTATATTTATTACTAGAAAAAATTAGGGATCCCTCAAAATAAAATGGCTATATTTTATTTTGAAAAAAAAAAATCTTATTAACCGAAGCGAAGCGAGGGCGGGTCGCTAGTCAATCATAAATTGCTCAAATTGTATTGACCAACACATTAATGGTTTCGACAAGTCTAAAGGTACTTTTTTTTAAATTAATAGTATAATCTTCTAATAAATGTTGCCAAGGAGTATCAAGATGATCACAGAAAACACAATTTAGATATGAAACAAAAACAAATACATAACTTTGAAACATACACGAATAAAACAATTTTGAAAAAACAACATAATTCGTGTATACACTATACGTGTTATAAACACGTGTGTACGTGTTCAAGTGCAACATGATCGGTTGCCAGTTAGTATTTATTCGAATAACTGGAGTTCGAATAATCGAGGTTCTGTTGAAATTTAATTAATTGCAGGGAAGTACAAAATACAATCGCTATCAGCGGCAACGTTTCCAGATGCACTGCAAGTAAGTACAATTTCGTGCCGAAACAATATCATATTTTAGTATTATACAGGTGTCCCAAAATTCAACGTCAAGCGGGCACCAAGGAGTGGACCGGGGACCACCTTATGATGACCCCGAGAAAATAAAAAAAAGAAGTCGGCATAATTTTTTTTTGTGATATAAGCATTTTGTTGAAAAACATTTAAAAAATACCTCCTGTGCAACATTTTTAGGTGCTACGATTACAAATTTGCAGATATGACTGATTTTTATTTTGTTAATAGCCTAGATTAATTTTAGAGATGTAAGAATGGATTTGGAGAAATGCGTTGAGAAACTATAATATTATTTTTTGACTAATAAATATTATTTTTATTAGCTTGAATAGAGACTATAAAACAGTGATAACCGTATTTGTCACGGAGCTAATTGAATGATCGCCAATAATAGCTTGCAAGGAATCAGGTGAATTATTTGGTCGTAAGTTACTTTCTCCTCTGGGACGCCTATGGGACCGATACTGAATGTAGAGCATAATCCATAAATCCAAGATTGGTTGTTCTCCTCAAAATTGTTATTTTCAGGTGATAAGAGTAGCTTTCTGCAAAGATGAAGCAGTGAGTATAGGATCAGAAGTAAACAAAAATCCGTTAGCGGCCGAAGAATTGTTAGAATTGTGCGCAGACGCAGCATTGGACGGAGTGTCCCTGGTTGCTGTTTCGATTGATACTGGGAAAGTAGCTGCTGTTGCTTTTAATAAACTACAGGTTATTATAATTATTGAAATAAAAACCTAAAATATATATAGACACATAATGAAGAATGCTGGCTTCAATTTTTAGAAGTCATACTTTTTGCCGCTCGCTGTCTATGGAACTTATTTTCATTTTTTATTAGTATTCAGTATAAAACTTAGCGGCATAGATAATGCAAATATTATAATGAAATTAGTGCAAAACTTTTTCTGAATGTGAGAAGCTAAGATCGAGTAGATATAATGACTAGATATAGCAGAGGTCTATCGGAGAGATAGGCTCTAAAGGTTTAGTGTGGTATTTGTTATATTTTTATTTCCATTACATCATTCTATTCATTCCAGTTTTTGGTCGAATGTTTCCAGGTGCCAACTACAAGTTCATCAGAGAGACCGTTCTTTGAAATATTTGCAGAGGAGCGCTGTAAACAAGAGTCGTCTCGTTCACTCATACAGTTCATGGCGAGTGTGGATGAACGATGCAACCTGTTTGAAAAGTACTCATACTCGTACTGTACTTGAATGTATTATTTTAATAAAAGGCAAACGTAGTCGATAAGAATAACCATTATTATGAAAAAATTGCACGTGTTTTGCTAAAAACAGTCGATGATCATAACAATAATTAACTTTGTATCTAATCTGAAAGTACTTAACTATCTTCTAAATAAGACGGATTATAGGTAACTAGTGTAATTAAAAAAATGTTGAATCACTGCAATTGTAGTTAAAATGAAATAGTTAACCTAAACGGTAAATTTTATATTAACTTATTTTAAAAGTAACAGGAAGTTAGAAATTAAATGATGAATAACAAGGTTAACCATAATAACAAAGACGAATAACTAAACGAATTCTTTCTATTCTTCTTTTTCTACGACTGTTAAAATAGCTTTAATGACACTGAATTTTATTTCTAATTCTAGGTACGGCGCCGACTGCAGTCTGGAGATAATGTTCTTGGCAACTCTAAAAGAACATAGAAATAAAAAATTAGCATCGATATTATGCAGGATTTCTGTAGACCTAGCAAATAAACTTAAGGATGGTCCAGTCGCTAACATTACCCTGCAAGACCTCGGACCAAAGTACTCAGGTCTAAAACCAAGAGAAACTGTGACAATATGTCCAAAGATCTGTCAAGCGATATGGACGTCTGAATATTCGCAAAAAATTGGCAAGACTCTTGGATTCCTCGTACATTTGAAGGTTTCCTATGATGAATTTGTGTTCAATGGGAAAACGTATTCTGAGAGAATAGGTACACCGTCGCCATTTTGTGAAGTTGCCGCCAAAGTTATTGAATAATGTTTTATAAATAATAATTTTGATAATAATACGCATACAAAATGTTTATAACAATGATTTATTATCAAAGAGTCTAAAATTATGTTAATTTTTAAAAAGTTATAGAAATATTTTACTAAAGTGTTATTTTCGCTAATTTCGCTTAAGTCAATGTATTGTTGTTTTTGATAAATAGCGATTTCAGATTTATTTCTTGTGGACAGTTACTAATTGATTAAAGTAAGTTTACCAATTAAATAAACACATTAGGTTTGTCGTTTGCTGCCTGCTAAGTATTCTATTAAAAACTATCGAAACATTATAATTGCGGCAAAGGATTTGGACCACATAATGCCAATAATACATAGAAGTTCTATTACTTTTAAAAATCAACCTTTTTTTTCGCAAAGAAACCATCTGCAAGCATTGAAGTCTAATACCTATTGTAACTAGTTGTCAACTCATTAATATCGGTCTTGTAGTCGCGATCAGATAGCCCGATGCCTCTAATTGCATCGTCCAACTCCTTGCAAATTGGTTCACATTAATTGATTCTGATTCGACTTCCCGAGTCTCTGTCTCGTACCGATTATTCTAGATAATTCCATTAGCTTTATATTGTATAGTTTACATATCTATTCGATAGTTTTCTTAATGGATTTTAAATTAAAAAGTTTGCTCGAACTTCCATGTAAATTGAGAAGTTTGCACTTTGAATAATTCAATATTTAACTTAGTGATAAATAGTGAAAATAATAGTGCCATGTAAATGTTGCGAGTAAATTAGTTAATTGCTCTCGAGTTTTATTTCATTGACCTTTCTCTCTGTGAGCAAATATAACAAGTTTTTCAAATGGTTCGGTAAATATGGAAGTATAGAACAATTAATTTTATTACATTTTATCTTACATTTTTACAAACAATACATTTAAAATCACGTTAGTTTTAAATATTTTATCATCGTCTTGTCACCTTAACCTGCATACACATTATAACAATTATTAATTTAGTATTTGTTGATTAGAGATTAGGTTCCAAGGAAGTATAATAGATATTATGAAATTTCATTCGTGAGAGTTTGAATTCTGTGTGAGCTTCTATGTCTCTATATAAATGCATATTATATACAGATTATGCATAGACACATACAGTAGAGTGGGACGTTACAGGCTGATATCGAAATTCTTCATAAAAACGATCAAAATATTAAAATAAGTTAGGAAGAAATGTCGCCGCAACTATTCAAGCTTGTATTTTCCAAAGCCTTACAAGTAAATACGGCAAAGCCGGCTCAGATTTCGACCAATCATATGTGTAAAGGACTTATTTCATACTTCAACGGTTCAGAAAATTAGGTACAAGTGTACAAACAACCCGTGCGTTTACTCTCAAAGCATTTTGTGTTACGCAAAATAAACATTATGTTGTATTTGCCGACCGTTCGTCATAATTTCGGGTCCGTTTGAAAGGAAACTTTTGGGATTTGTATGTTTTCCAACATACAAAGTCGAGTAAATATCTACAATTTATACGTAAACCACAGAATAAATATACCACAGAATACCTACAAGTATAAATTCAATTGAATTCAATTATTAAATTTCTTTATTTTATTTGAACACAAACTGTATTGCAAGGTACTGTGCTCGTACATATTAAACACAAAATCATAATCAATTTATACATCAGTTTAGCTGCCACTAATTAGTTACTACATAAATATTAACAAGTACATTGTGGGTAGGCACATAAATACGGAGACATCTTAACATCTCGGAGAGTATCGGGATCCTTGGTGTCGACATCTCCAGCAAAGTCGAATTTAGGGGTCATCTGGAAAATAAGGCCAAAATGGCCTCCAAAAAGCTCGGTGTGCTGAACAGAGCGAAGCGGTACTTCACCTCCGGGCAACTCCTAATGCTTTACAAAGCTCAAGTGAGGCCCCATATGGAGTATTGCTCTCATCTCTGGGCTGGTGCACCGAAATACCAACTGGACCCATTTGACTCCATCCAACGACGTGCTGTTCGTATTGTCGACGATCCCACTCTCACGGGCGGTTTAGAACCCCTCAGCATTCGGAGAGACGTTGCGTCTCTCTGCGTGTTCTACCGCCTGTACAATGGGGAATGCTCTGAAGAATTGTTCAATATAATTCCCACCTCGGGTTTCTATAACCGCACCTCCCGTCACAGAAGTGCGGTCCATCCGCATTTCCTCGATACGGAGGTGTCGCGCACTGTTCGGTCCAAAAATTACTTTATACCGCGAACCCGTAGGATGTGGAACGAACTGCCTCAAGAGGTCTTTCCATTAAGCTACGATATGGGGTTCTTCAAGAGAGCTGTGAATAGGACTTTGCAAGGTCGGCGGCGCGCCCGCATACCCCCTGTTGTTGCAGGTGTCCATGGGCGGCGGTAACACTTACCATCACGTGGGACCGCCTGCTCGTCCGCCCTCTAGACTATAAAAAAAAAAAAAAAAAAAAAATACAAGTATATTTAGTTAATTCACAACATTATTACTGTCTTCACAGAGTAATATAGAGGGTAGCATGGTGCAGACAGCAACATAACTAAATAGTAGGTAGGTTTCGTACCTATCCAGTTATCACTTGCTATCTATAACTAAGACGCATTTGTCTTAGTAGACCAGGGTCGATAATTTTTGAAACCAAAAAAAATTATAGTAGGATGAAACCCATTGGAAAAGGAAGAGAATATAACAAAAATGAAAAGAAAAATAATTTACGGGCGATCTGAGGTCGGGAAGGGGAAGGGGGTGAGTTTTTATGGGTAAAAAACGGTTTTCCTTGATTTCCGGAAAAACTACAAGTGTTATGAAAAAAAGTTAAATAGCAAAGTTGTAGGCAATAAAAAGATCTACAACTTTTGTATTTACACTTTTTTCACATAACCTCAAATTTTTTGTGAAAAATTCAAATAACCAAGTTTTTGGTTTTTTATTTTTATCTTTTACAAAATTTTTTTTTTTCCACGAAATTTGCTGAAAACTTACCTATTTATGTCCCAAACACGCTGTAATTTTTTTTGATTTGAAATATTTATTTTTTCACCTTATTTTTACTTGATATCGAAAAAGCACCCTAATTTTCAATCGAAAATTCTCTCGTCAAAATATCTGCTTTTTTAAAAACGTTGGTGGGTATTTTCTTCGTTGAAATCTCTACTTTCTGATGGTGTGAAAAGAAATATATATTACTATGATAAGTTTTCTCAGGAAATGCAAAAAACGAAAAAAACTAGAATCCAAAATTTTTTTTTAATCATTATGTACAATTTTTAGCTATTTATTAAAATTTACACTCATTCTCAATTTCATTTCATTTCATTACTTATTTTTTTTCCTTCGTTTGATTTTCTGTCTTGAACTACAGAATGTAGCTATTGCAGTCTCATCATTATATTGACTTTGACAAGTTCGATGAATATAAACTGATGTCAGTCTCAAATTTTTTGTATTTATTGTCAGTTCTTTTCTTGCTAGACCCCACTAAACGATTCAAAGCTGCTTTTTTTATTTCATACACTTGCTTATCATCTGCCTTATTGCAGATTATACAAACAGATTCATCCATACTGAAAATCTGAAAAGTCAAAATCAAATTAATAATGCATTTACAGTTTTATCATGAGTATAACTAAATTTGTTTGTGCAAAATAAACGAAATTATTATTTTTTTATCTTGTACTAAAATATCACTCGATTCTAATTTTTTAGGTTATGTTACGTTAAACATACTATTTATGAAAGAAAATATGACTATTTTTATTTTAGAGCTGCTTGATACAGATTAAAATACACGTAGTATTTACCTTGCTATGTAGACTCCAAAAGCTTCTTTTAAAGTAAATTTGTCACAATTTTCTTAATAATATTAATTTAAAGTAACAGCCTGCACGTGTATTTTTATAAACGATGTTGTTCACTGCTCTGTATTTCGAATACTGGCTACCGGATTTTACAGCTGCTACGAAATAACAGGTAGTAAGACCCAGACCCTCCTAGCCCCTCTCCCCTTCCCTATGAAATAAATATCTTTTGATGGGCTAAAATTTTTCGTAGGTCACAGGTATATAAGTTATCTTAAAATAGTAATAAATAAGCATCTACGTATATAATTTAAAGAAGATTCTACAACTTTCTCAAAATATTGTAGATGTCTTATTAAATATTAATTTTATTAACTTATTTGGTTGTTAATTAATAGTATATTTCGACTTGTAATTTTTTTGTTTGTCAATATAACATGGAATCTAACGTTTTTCGAGTAATTAAAGTGTAAATTTTAATAAATATGTAGCTAAAAATTGTACATAATGATTAAAAAAAAATTTCGGATTCTAGTTTTTTTCGTTTTTTGCATTTCCTGAGAAAACTTATCATAGTAATATATATTTTTTTTCACACCATCAGAAAGTAGAGATTTCAACGAAGAAAAAGCCCACCAACGTTTTTAAAAAAGCAGATATTTTGACGTGAGAATTTTCGATTGAAAATTAGGGTGCTTTTTCCATATTAAGTAAAAATAAGGTGAAAAAATAAATATTTCAAATCAAAAAAATTACAGCGTATTTGGGACATAAATAGGTAAGTTTTCAGCAAATTTCGTAAAAAATAATTTTTTTTTGTAAAAGATAAAAATAAAAAACCAAAAACTTGGTTATTTGAATTTTTCACAAAAAATTTGAGGTTATGTGAAAAAAGTGTAAATACAAAAGTTGTAGATCTTTTTATTGCCTACAACTTTGCCCTTTAACTTTTTTTCATAACACTTGTAGTTTTTCCGGAAATCAAGGAAAACCGTTTTTTACCCTTAAAAACTCACCCCCTTCCCCTTCCCGACCTCAGATCGCCCGTAAATTATTTTTCCTTTCATTTTTGTTATATTCTCTTCCTTTTCCAATGGGTTTCATCCTACTATAATTTTTTTTCACTTTTTATTATTTTTGAAGGCTTCAGCACTGGTCTATAGATGATATCGACGTAATGAAAATTATATAGCAAGTGATGACTGGATTGCGTACCTACTGTTTTGTGATGGTGTATAATGATACAGCATTTAACAGGATGGCCTAGCATAAAAGGAGGAAGGCATTTGCCCAACAGTGTTTCACACATAACTATCTATAAAATCGATATCAGCCTTTACCATCCAATTGCGAACACAGGCCTACCCTAGTAAATCGCTAGAGGGTTTCCGGCGATATTCCTTCACGGCTCAGTGTGGATTGGTGGATACATATGCTCCAATTTTTTTTTCTAATTCCCGAGATACCGCCGACCTAGTGATAATTTAAAAAAATATACTCTTAATTACCTAAATCTTTTTAATTTTAAATTCTTTTCTTTACGTAAATGGTTTGCGATTTTTCAAAAACCTACATGTAATTTTATCTGACGAATACACATTACCAACACCATTCAACTCTAAAATACTTATGGAAATAGGTTAACTTATTGCTAACCTGTTATTAACAAAATTTCCTATATGTAAAATAAAGTTAAATATTTCCAACAACTATATTCCACAAACTAAAATAATTTATTATTACAGACAGTTTTCAATTTATTCCAAAATTTTCTGGACTTTCTTAATGAGATCTATATAAATCTCAAGTCGTTAACCAAAAGTTAACCAATAACGATAAATTTAAACTTTCCGCATATATGTATACTACGTAAACAATCAATATTCAAAAGCCAATGGAATTCAATTACTGGTTATCAATTAAGTACATCAAACGGCGAGCGAAGTTTGATGTACAGTAGTCAACATATTAAACTACACGTTCCACTGTATGTAAGCCTTTTGTGTAGCCTCAAACTGTGGTCTACCGTACGATCACAAAATATCTAGTATCAATAGTATGACGAACACAACTTAAAGACTGCGCAGGATTTTACTCTTAATGAGTGTACAGTATACCATATCATGCATACTTGATCTTTCGTTATTTCAATCCGATGACTTTTTTTATAAGGAAGTAGGCTGACGAGCTTGGTCACGCGCGATGACAAGAGTTACCGTCGCCCATGGACATCTGCAACACCAGGAGGTATATGGGTACGCCACCGACCTTGCAAAATCCTATTCACAGCTTTCTTGAAGAACCCCATATGGTATCGTAATGGAAAGACCTCTTGAGGCAGTTCGTTCCACAATCTACGGGTTCGCGGTATAAAATGGGTTTTGGACTGAAGAGTACGCGTATCAAGTATCGTACGTATCGTCCGTATCAAGGAAATGCGGATGCACGGCATTTCTGTGATGGGAGGTGCGGTTGTAAAAACCTAAACCCAAGGTTGTAGAATGACTAAACGTCAGCTGATGACTTAAACAAAAAACACCACTGAACTTGTAACTTTCTTTAAGTCATCGGCTCACGTGCCTGGGGATGTCAGAATACTAGTCTAGAATTTGAATGTCATACTTACAATTTCTTCTTCAAAGAGATATATTTAACTGAATGAGAAAAATCTTATCTTATCTTAACAGCAAAAGACAACTAAGTCAACTGATTGGATAATAATCACGGGCCAAGTCAGTGCATAAAGCCTCATCTATGAGATGAATTTAGCGGATAATAACAACTGCAGAGCTTGCAATGAGGAGGAAGGGTCAAATACAAATGCGACGGTCTGGCGAGATGCAGAATGAATATTCTAGCTATTCGTGTACCGGAGCCAGAAGACTACAGTCTTCTACGACTTTCGGATTTCCTGAAATGGAGGAGCATTCAATAATATTTTTCCCTTATTTTTTCTTATTATTATTATTTTTTCAATATAGTCCCCTTGGACTTCAATACACTTTAACCAACTATCCTGAAATGACGATACCGTTCAATTTTTTTTTTATTGCGGTTGCTGTGGAAACCAGGCTGTCATCGCTGCCTTCACTTCTTCATCATTTGAAAAACGCTGCTCTAGGAGAATAGAAAGTAATTTGAGGGGGCCAGGTCAGGGCTGTAGGGCGGATGATTCAGCTGCTGGAACTCGCAGACTTTGATTGCGGTCTGTGCTTTTGCTGACATGTGCACCGGTGCATTGTCGTGAAGAAGCAGCACGATTAATGTGAGCTTTCCACATATTTTCTCCTTGGTGGACTGGCGCAAAGTAGCCATGATGTTAGCGGAGCTCTCTCTTGTTATGGTCATCTTGAATGGCATCAGCTCCAGCAGCAAAAGTCCTTAAGAGTAAGTAAGTCGTATAAGAGTAAGATGATACCTCGTTACTGGATGGTTGAGTTATACGAATTGGAAGTCTACCCTAAACTTAGCTAATTATCGTGGTTGAACTTAAAAAATGCAATGTAAAAGTGTACTTGTACCTACTAGAAATTTTTATTTATTTTTTATAGCTGATATTACGGTCTAGTCACATAAACCATGGATACGGAGAGGCAGCGATAGTGGGAGAAGGTGTTGTTGCTATCGACAGGCGAATCGATCTACCATTCGTTTTGCTCGTCTCTCATTCTGGCCTTGTTTTAGCCTTGTCTGGCCTCTCATTCTGGTGCATTATACCAACAATACCATACGCGCGAGGATTGGAAAACGCGCTTTCTGTTTGACTTTGAAATATCCAATCACAGTAGCTAGCGATATGGGTACTCGTAGATGTTATGATACATGTTGAATGGAAAAGAGATGATCAAATATTACGTTGGAAGCTACTGACAAGGTTTCACGTGACGGTGAATGAGCCAAAATGCACTGTATAAAAAAGAAAATAGGCGACTGCCTCTTTCTTATTTAAAAAGTGCCTTACATAGTGGGTATTGTCTAATACAAATTTATGGAAAAGAAGTAAAATTAATAACATTTGAAGTGAGATCAAAGTCGCCAAGCCACTGTACTTTAATAATTACGCTGTGGAAACCACTAGTGAACCGATCGTGCGATATTGGATTGTTTGCGGAGTAGCTCGAGATTTAATGATCAATTATAGTAAATATTTGCATTGTCGTACTGCTATTTCTCTGAAAAATTAACATATTTTTCCTTTACAATTCAAATAACGATCCTCATTCCTTTTTACTTGTTCTTATATTCAATAGTTATCTATTCGGGGCCCTTTTGTAATGTTCCTCCCAATTATTCTTGGGATTCAAGTATCTACGAGTACAATAAAGATACTGTTTTAGCAAGTTTGCCGTGGGTGGTTTTACTTTGTAACAAAAACGAGTTGTTAATTTATAGGTGTAGCTTTATTCCGCTCGTTCTATTTTATATTTCCCCGAACCCTTTCCGGATTCCACAGCAACAAATTACTGAGCTGAATATTCACACTATTGCACACTTTTTATCTGTAGATAAGTAGTATAAGAAACAAAAACGTATAACGACCTGCGGTCAAGGTCATGATTGAATTTATGTTTTTATAATTACTAATTTACAGTCTTTGAAGATAGTATATTACTAATATTATAAAGAGAGACTGATTTTCTTTATTTTTATTTGTATTTATGTAAGGTTTTAATGTGAAATTATCTCAAAAGCTACTGGACTTCAATAGAAAATTCTGTCACTTTTCGGAAACTAATGCTATGTTTATATTATCGATCAACCAAAATACAGAGTTTGATAATTCCTTGTGAGAAAGGTGATTTACATATCTATGAAATAAATAAATACATGTCTACAGGTGAAATAAATACAAAATTAATATTACAAAAAGCGAGTAATAAAAACTACGTTTTAAGAGCCTTTGCTTTAATTATTTGATTGAAGTCAATAACATAAACAAATTTATCACAAAATATATTGTATTATTAAAATTGTTTCAGTTTATTTAATAAAAAAGGTATAGTTCTACTTACTTATATACCAGAGAGATTTTGTTATTCCGATAACACCATTAGATGAAGAATTTGGTTGATTGATGATTTATATATAGGCTTTGTTTGAGTTCCCTGGAAAACCATAACATTAATAAAGCTGTAATCGCAGTAAATAAACCTCAATGGCTCTTAAGCCTTTTAACTCGTACCTACTTACGTTTGTCATTCTGGACTGATGTTGACATGTATCGCGGATGTCTATCAGAAGGACTGTATGTATACTCGTCTGTCTGTTTTCTATAAAAAAAAAGTTACATTTGAATGAAACTGGATTATGTGAAATATATTTTTTTCTTCTCATTAGATAGATAAAACTCTTTATTGTATAATTGTTACATTATGACAAAAATAAGAAACAATGTTATAAGAAGAGAATACAACCAGACGGTCTTATATATAATTTAATATAATAATTGTATATATAATATATAATAATAATATCTTATATATAATTGTCACTCGAGGAAAGGGTTGTGCTGAAAAATAGGGGTGAATTAGTACAGTGAATAGGGTGAGCCCATTAAAAAAAATTAAACAAATTTTTGCCACTTAAGCAAAGCTGGGCGGGTTTCTAGTAATAAATTTTCTTTTAAATTCTATAACCCTACTGATTTTCCCTTACTTTTCTTGCAATAGTAATTCAGCAAAAAGTAAGTGAAACGAAGCAAAGATAATAAAGACTATGGTTCCATGAAAATTGCTTCAATCGCAATTCTTCCTTGCCACAGTTATAATATCATCCTAACAATAATTTTGCCTCAATCATAAAATAAAAAATCCGCAGTAGTTCATAAAGGCTCCGCTCACGCATAATTCGAACGAGACAATATCTGTTTGCTAAGGCACATTAATCGATCTCAATGGATCTCGGATCGGATTCACTTTGCATAGCACTTGAAATTCAAATGTTGCAGTTCATATTGCGCCTCCCCCTTGTCTAAGTGCCTACAGGTTTCCATGGCAACCATGTCGGCGGTATGCCCCTTTAATTCGTTACAGGAACAATTTTTTGTTTCAATATTCCCGTCTAAATTGAATCAAATGGAATTTCGTTCTCCCTTGCCAGGAAATACTGTCGTCAAAACGATGCTCTCTCATACAGAAAATTTGAGCATGAATTTGATTTGTATTTTTATTTGACAGTGTGAGCGTTTTCAGTCCATTTAACTTTCTGCGCAAAAAAAAAATTAAATGAAATTATCTCCGGTCTAAGTACTTTTAAGTTTTTACGCAACCTCTTTTGAAGTTGAATGGGTTGAAAAATATTCAGGTCGCTTTTATACGTTAACCGAAACTACGAAGTACTTTGGAAATTATTTCACTCCATTAACCAGAAAGGACTAGACGTTACAGATTTAGTGACAGCCATTTGGTTACTACGAGTACCATACATTGCTATAGGTATACAAGTTATTATTTAATCATTTTAGTCATATTTTGAAGAAACACTAACAATATTGCGAGTAATTATCCTTTACCAAATTTCTTGCTTCAAATTAATCCTTAAGGATTAATTGTAATGTAAAGCTATATTCAAATTCGCTCCAAACGTCCAGTCTCCGAATCATTCTGGTATCTATTTTTATATTCGTAAGGAAATGCCTATTGCTCGCCAGTAATGCTTTCAATATCAGTACAGCTTATTGATTGCACATAGAACTCAACTTAGTCTATATATACATATATATATATAAACATCTTATTGGGGTAATTAGTAATTAATTAATAGGCCGGTTTTACACATATTTAGTTTATATTTATAATAGTAAGGAGGAGCTTTATTGTAACATATGTGATATTTATTGCTTCAGTGCTTTTTATTTTTATTACGTTTACATATAAAGTGAGGACTCGTTCATTCTTTGAAGAAACCCCTCAATCATACAATACGAAATCGTCCTTTGTTTCCAGAGTTTTAGACTCGTTTTAGACCATTTAGAAGACTATTTTACAGTTAACTTTTCAAAAATAATCAGGGAACTAAACAAGTCAAGTTACAAACAAACAATCTATTGTTTATCCTATACACAAAAATCTACTTTAGCATGATCAGAGGATCTGCTTAATTGCGCGCCTTTATCAATCCAGGAACTAATTAAGAAGCTAAGTTCCTACGGAATTCCCAGCTGCATTTAGGTTTGTTAATGTATTTTTTTATCAGCTTAACTTTTGATCGATTAATAATCTCTTGTGATTTTACACAGAGGATCCAATCTCTAACCCTGATGGAGATTGTAATGAACTTCATTGTCATGCTAATAACAATTTAATTCCAACGAAGCCGCTTTCAGGTACAGTTTGTAATATTTGGTGACGGTATAAAATATTTCTCCAGCTTTAACCTGTGGAATTAGTATATAGGCATAAGAAAACTTACTTATTATGGTTATAGGTAAGGAGTGCCGTTATTTATAAGTAGGTAAATTGATTTATAATGTTTACTAATTTTGTAACAAAATATGCATTCTAAAATAATTTACCCTAAATATCCACCTGACTAAGATCACCGTATCATGATCACGTAACGACTAATTTTATTATATCCCTATGTTTAACAAAATAGTTCATTATCAAATGCTATTACTAATTAGACCGCGATGTTTAGTGCTTGCTTCGTACAAACATGTTTATAAATGGCTTCTCCAGATAAAGTGCTTTCAACAACCAATTTTAGCTTTGGGTAAACTATAGAGTCGACCAACATCCAATACCTTTAATTGAAAACCTATACAAGTATCTTTTAGTTTCATTAAAACAATATCGATTGAAGAAATCGAGTTTATGAACCAAGGTAGGTATGGAAATATATATCATAGTAAATAAGAGAATTAATATAAGAAAATCAATATTATTATTTTCGGTTTTCTTTCTTTGACTAAACTGGGCTAGGGGTGGTCATGTTTGTCCCATATAGAAAGACCTCTGGGCATCAATGACCACCGATTCAATCTCATAAAATGCTAAAGGGTATCGTGTCAGATTATTTAAGTATTTTGTTATGTATTATTTAAGTATTTATTTATTTATTCTTTTAGCACTATATTGTACAGATGCGGACTTAATACCTTGCTTAAGGCATTATCTACCAGTAGACCGTTGATTAAACTATTTGTTCTAGTACTTTATTTAACCATATCTGTCGTCGGACCAATAACCAATGGTGTAGACGAGTCTCCTAATGGAGACTACGTACCGGTAAAGGTAGCGTTATACACCATTGACTAGATGGATTGATGACTTGAAGAAAGTCGTCGGTAGGGGCTGGATAAAAGAAGCAGAAGATCGTACATGGTGCCGATTCTTGGAAGAAGCTTAGTGGAGAGACATAAGCTATAATATTGTATGGCTCTAGTTTCTCCTTGCAATGCCGTTTTTTATAGAATGTTGGAAATGATCGTGGCTATTTGTAATTTTGAAACTTAAGCACGGAATAGCGATCAAGTGGTCTTGCCGTACTACTGGCGTAAGTTCTTCGGCCAGGATATTCTTATCCTATTAGACCTCCTATTAGATCTAGCTTTGTGTATAATGAGTTGGAGGAGCTCATATTTGTTGTTTTTCATTTTACTTGTATCAGCTTTTTTAATGTCCTCCCCTAGTAAATCACTGGGAGGTAGGGGTTCAGGCCGTAATTCACTACGTGGGCCTAGTGAGGATTGAATCGAAATATTCTTTTACATAAATAAATTAATAATAAAATAAGATATAGCAAATATCTCGATATATTTACTACTTTCTCAATGAAGCAACTAGTGTGAAAATCTTTAGGCTGGGAATGTAAAACATGTCACCGTATGAGATCGCTTGGAAACCGGTGGCTGTTTGTGGCGTCTCAAACATGGCTTCGGAAAGCTTTTCAGCGACACAAGTAAGCCTTATTATAGTGACTCCTATTGTTTCATCCCCCCATCACTAAGGGATGCTACGTTTTTCCGTGCCGTAAATACAATGCATACATATATCAAGCAGTAATCTTCAAATACACCTGGAATGTAATTATTTACCTACCTTTATGAAAACTAACTTAAATTTTATTAGATAAGTTTCAAAGATTTTTGAGGGTTCCGAACCTTGCTGGAAATTGATTAAGAATAAATATTTGAGAAAATATTATCACATAACTTAATAAAATGTTTAGTTTAGTAGGTACTACTTATTGAATATAGCCTGTCGTCCATCTTTGTATTTCGTCATCATTTTAACATGATTAAAATAGTAACCAACATTGACTTTGTTTCTTTTTACTTCTCTTTACTCTGTTATATACAGTTTTTCAGCGTTCGATCACGGTCGGAAATATGAAGATGGTCTCTTTTATATTAGTATCTCTATTGGACAAAGCTGCGCTTGATTGCCCAATTTAAAAATGAGCAGAGACAAGTAAATGTTCCAAGTAAAACAAAATCGAGTTACGCTACCGCTTACTTCAGGTAGTGCACAATGAAGGCCCCTCAAAGCATCCGAATTGACAGGGAAAGTAATGCGCAGTTTCGCATCGAGGGGCATTGTTGGGAGATCATTTACAGGTGTTACTATGTGAAATAAAACAATACAACTGAGAAATAGAATCAATCGCATTACAGTGCCCAAGTTGCAGCGGCCAGAACTGCACTACATCTATGTATATGTAAACCAGTATACGTATGTCGCAAAACATTTCGGTGGTCGCATAAATTGCACACTCTCATAGTTTACGACAGAACTAAATGGTTGCGATGGCCTGGACGTGAGCAGCTAGCAGTCAATTGCACGGGGGCCTTTAAAGATGTCAGAACTACATGATGTCCTTTATAACAACCTCAAGGAACACAATAAAGGAACAGTTGTTACTTTTCGTGCTTTAGGACAAAAAGAATGTCCAGAAGTTTCAATTAAGATTGAACCTTATTTTAGTACCATCAAGCCCAGAAATGTAAATAATGTATTTCACCATCTTCTTATTTTTAAATGGGAACTGCGTATCCACTAATCCGGGGATTTTTATACCTTATATCATTGGGTGACAAAGAAGCAGATGGCAGTCAGAATGTGGATATCATGGCCTTGTTCACAAAGGAACATAAAGAAATATGTTGACAACACGTTACTATTATGTAGGTATGTATAGTGTGACAATAAAATAGTTTTTCTTCTTCGTTAGAGCAACGATCTAAATAGGCCTGTTTTATTTTCAACACATGAAATTTCTAATTATTCAATTGATTTTGTTTTAACACAAGCCTAACTGTAGTAGTTGTAGTCGCAATGCTTTGAAATATCTAGCTGAAGTGTTCTGCTGACCCGCTGACGTTAGATGGGGCCACTGATTTCACATTAATTAAAATTCCCAATATTACACTTCATATGTCGGCCTATTTCAACCTTGCGGAACGGCAAACGGTATTCATAAACGGTAGAATACATCACTACGTTATTTTTGTATTCTCCCCAAACGTATCAAAATAGAGACTATATCAGTGACGGTTTCTCTGTCCACCATTATCGGTTTGTCGTGACCTCCAAGAACATCACTATAAAACTCCCTAAGAACGCCTGAAGCCCGAAAAATTTTCCCTTTACGATCACCTCGTAAAGTAAATACGTATCAGTGATCCTCCGAAACGACGGACGCTGCGAAACAGCGCGCTTATTAAACCACTTTATGGCTTATTTACTTTTTTATGTATGTTTTTATTTTGAAACGGACTACTTTTATATATGCAAGTAAAGTCTTGACATACATGGCGCCGTAAAAGTGTAACGAGCGAGTAATGAAATTTGATCGGTTTTATTGGGCTGGTTTTAACTAACCCGTTTTTATTCGCTTCGTAATTTATATCGATCACTAAAAGTCACAAGTATAGAAATCTCAATAACTTATTATTAAGATTTCTATGGTGGCATGGTTTGGAAATCCAAGTACGCGTACCTAGTGTTTATTTTTGCGAATCTAGACAGTCTCATAAGAGTACTGAGAGACTTGACTTGACCCCATTGAATCGATTGTGTAACAGAATTGCGACACATAGTTGTATGAAGGCTGTTTGATCGTTTGACCGACATGACAATTATTCGAAACCATGTTGGGCCGAACATGTTGAAGCAGGCAACATAAAATTCTCGCTCTTACACTTAGACAATCCGTATTATAGGAGTCAGTTTGAGATAACAACTGCTGTAGTTCATTTAGCAAATATTCCATAATTTTAGTAGGATTTAATATTTATTTATTACTGTATTTATTAGATTTCTGTATTTATTACTGAATTCATTTTTAAATAATTGTTATTGGCTCGTTACGGTTATTGTTATAAAATAATCGTAACCAGCCCTTTTGTCGTCAACTTCTGGACATGGACATGGACTTCTGGACATGGGCTTCTTCGTGCACATTGTATTTTGCATGAGAGATTTATGGCTTTAAAACTCCACGCAACCCAAAATGGGTTGGCTAGTCCATTTTGAGGTGGTGTAGTTCCTCGCCTTAACCTTTTTTAACCTTAACTAATACTAATATTACTATTTAATACTAATATTGGTATTGAAGTATATTGTTCGTTATTTCTGTCAGAAAGGCATTTTGAAATTTTAATTATGGCTCTTTAACAAGTAAGTAGATAAGTAGTTACTTCAAGATTTTAATTTTAAATTTGTTCAGTTTAATTTTTCACAACACTGTAGCGTGAAACGGAAGCAATTTAATGTTTGGGCCCAATTCGTAACGAGCAATTTGCCCCGGAAATAAGTTATAAAATATTTTAACATTTTAGTCTTTCAGTAAATTTTAATGAGCATATGTTTTATATGTGCATGTTTGAGACTTTATAATCATTTTTACTTATACGATATCAGCCTATAATGTACCCACTGCAGGACAAGTAAATTGCTAGAATGTTTCAGGCCATAAACCTCGAAGCCCAGTGCTGATTGATGTATTACACATGTTTCAGATTTTGTTTTTAATTTTCGAGCATGCGAGCTTTCCAACGATGTTATTGTTAAATATCCATATTATTATTTCATTTGAAACTTAGTGGGTCAAGGATTTGAACTCACGAACTCATGAATGAGAGTCGGGTTAGATACCTCAAGGCTATCACCGCGTATGAAGCTCCCCCGCAGCGCCACGATCATCGATCGCTATCAGTTATGACGGAATGTACATTAAACGTATACCTATATAATGTACATTAGACGGAAATACGCTATAAATTATCTATAATCTATGTGTCTATAAGTTTTCCTATCTTTAATAATAATAATATAATCTTTATTTCAACGATAATAATATAATCTATAAGTATATCTATAACGCATAAAGTGTACTCATATGTGTGTCTATATATCATGTGTTTGTTGGAGCTAGTTTCTGGGAGTACACATTAATTTTTCTGCAGCTTATTTAGATCGTTTAGAATGTTCTTTCTCGGAAGATTTATTACTTAATAAAAACGTTCGTAGTATTAAATTTAGAATGCATATCTACCTTAATTTTACCACTGAATAAACATCCATTTATCAGTTACAGACTAGTTTCAAATTAATTTATGTTTATAGGCATGATAGTTTTAAGCATTTTTATTATTTTTTAATTGCTTTTTACCCGTAGCTATCTATCACTGTCAAGGTAAAGTCTCTTTATTCTAGAAAATATTATCACCCAAGAAGACTTCCTTAAAACATTTCCCTACTTTATTATAGTCCCCCAATGTACGCCGTGCATGTGTTTCGGTAGTGAATGAGATATTCCCTCTCTCCACTGTCCCAATCATTCTCCAAATACATTTCTTTAAACCACCAATCTGGAGCATCTGCATCTGGAGGTGTGCCAACGTTTATCATTCTGAACCCATGCTGGCATGTATAGCGGATGTCCATGGGCGACAATTGAGTGTCTGCTCGTCTGTCGTCTTCCTTCCATAAAAAAGGTATTACTGTCAATTCCAGTATTCCAGGAAGTAAATAATAACAAAAAATTATAGATTTACAAAAAAAAAATTGTTTACATTCATCGAATTACACATAAAAATAATTTTGTTTACATTCTCTTGGCTTAAATAAAAGAGCGTAACATTTCTCCAATAGGATGTAAATAACCTCCGTATCTGACAACCTGGAGGGTTTGAAAGCAATCTAGAGCCCTACTATTTTTCTTTTGAAACCAACACAAAAGCAATTGTTGGCGGTTGCTGCCATCATCTGGAAATAGGTGTACCCATTCGTTGGTATTGAACTCGCCTTTTTTCTATACGCCTTGAACGATGAAGGAAAATGCGAAGTGTTAATGTTTATTTATTTTTTTTGTTCGGGTTTACAGCTTCTTTGTTGGGGAATTGTGCCGCATAGAGGAACTATTGTTGCAAAAATCAATGAAGCTTTATAACAAATAATAAAAATATAAGTATTTATTCACTAAAGGGGTTTCAAACGCGTTTGTTTAGAGTTTGGTAGATGAAATTTGAGATCGGAAAACCGCAAAAAATAAAAAAAAACAGGATATAATTAATAATAGTTAGAAAAATAATTTTAATATTTGAATTCAATGTTAGGTTTATTTTATTAATGAGTTCAAGTATCAAAATATTTGCCAACTATTTTTAGTGATAACCTTTTTTTTAAATTTTACTTGACGCTTCGGCGGAGTTACACCAACCATAGTCCTGATAATCAACAAACGCGTTTAAACCAGTGTAATAGATTAATTTACGCATATGTATCCAAAAAGCGAAAATCTTAATAATTTTAATAGGAAACTAGATTATACTAACGTTTGTTGGATAAATGGCAAATATAATTAAACTGAAATTTAATTGTTGTAGTTTTTAATTTAATTTATACATCAAGGTGCTGTAAAATATTATATAATTAATCCATATTCCCAACTTATAAAATGACTATTAACATTAACGTTAAACATTAACAAAACATTAATTAACACGAAACATTAACAATGCCTTGAAAGAGCCACACTAAAATTTCTTGCGACGTGAGTCGGAAGCAAATAGAAACTCAAATTATCTAAAACCCAGTTTAAATATGGGGCATTTGTACTAACGCAAACTGACACAACAAGTGTACTACAAGTGTGAAAGAATTTTATTTTTTGATAATATAACTACGCTTTTGTAAACCCATTCGCTGGCAATGGAGAACATTCATTCCAATCTTCCCCAAATCTTACACTACCGCAATTTAACAGTTCGTTATCTCTCCCTTTCCATGCCTAGTGACCAACACCTCACAAATATATTTAAAATAAAGTTAGCCGAACCCCTACGATACCGCGCAGCTAAGCGTTTTAACCCTCCATTCTCCCTAATGCATTGCTGTCCATTTTTCTAGACAGACCGCTCGATGTGACCCAAACATCCGTAAATCCGTGTAAAGTACCCTCCCGTGCCACACTACAAGCAAAAAAACAGCATACAATCTTCATACGACGCATAAACAATTGAGCAACGCAACGCGGCCTTTTTGAACGTATGACTTTAGCGTGCTATATTTCTGGCAACACTTATCACTGGCGGGAAACTGATATACCATTTGACAGCTGACTTTTTCGTTATGGCGGCAAGTAGAAATTACAACTTAAAAGTTTTATCTTTCATATTTTTTAACAATTTTAAAATGTAAATTAATAACGAGAAAATTAGACATGTTTTACAATTTTTTTAGACAATTAGACAAGGGTATGAATGCTTCTAGTGCTCGAAATGAGATTTGTGGTATTTACTGAGAAGATGCCTTATGTAAAACTACTGCAAAAGATGGTTCAGTCTATTCAGATCTGGTAATTTTGATGTGAACAATGTTCGTCGCTGTGGTCGTCCTATTAAGGTAAATGTTGATGATATCATTGAAAAAATTGAAGTAGATCGACACATAAGCAGTCATCAAATTGTGGAAGAGTTATCATTCACAACTCAACAGATTTGGATTATTAAATCGATCTATTTCGGAAGATATTGGTAACGGGCGATGAGAAGTGGATTACCTATGGATAACAATGTTCGAAAACGATCTTGGTCTAAGCGAGATGAGCCATCACAAATAGTCCCAAAGCCAAGCCTCACTCCGAACAAAGTCATGTTATGTGTATGGTGGGACTGGAAAGGCATTGTGTATTACGAGCTTTTGCCACATGCCTAAACGATTAATTCTGATGTCTACTATTAACAATTAGTAAAATTGAAACAAGCATTTGAAGAAAAGCGCCTAGAATTAATGGATAGAAAAGGTGTGGTTTTCCATCACGACAATGCTCGACCGCATATATCTTTGATGACTAAACAAAAATTGACGGACCTTCGCTTGCAAGTATTAATGCATCCTCCATACAGTCCAGACATAGCACCTTCGGATTATCATTTATTCCGCTCTTTACAAAATTCTCTTAATGGAATAAAATTACATTCAAGAGAAGCCTGTATAAACCATTTAAACTATGGCATATTTATGTAACAAAAAAAAAACTTTATTATTTTCACTATAAAAAGGCCGCGAACTTATCCGACTACCTAATATTAGGTGCTTACTTATGAAATGACCGATTTTATTACTGGGCACTAGGAGTTTCGATATCTTCTGTTCTAATTCAAATTTCAAAATAAAACAAAATGCATCTGATAGCTACGATATTATTATTTCAAAATATGTATTTAATTTGTTTTTCTGTACCTAAATTTTGTTCATATGATTACCTTCAAAATAAAATGGATAAATTGAAAATTCGTCCTATTTTTAATATGAGTTTCGTCGCGGCACCAACGCAAGTCCGACAGCTCACAATATCAACAGTGTGTATGGGCCAAACACCACAAACGATTGCACCGTGCGTCGATGGTTTGAACGATTCCTTCCGTTCTTGAAATTTCGATCTTAGAGATGAGCCCCACGGACGACCTACGACCAACGTTAATAACGATGAATTAAAGGCTATAGTGGAAGCAGATCTATAGATGACCGCTACTGTACGTTACTTGTATTGTGCTTACATAGGCTTCAGTAATAGCCTTACCTACTTTGCACAGATTGTTATTTATGTGTCGATATTCAAGCTAAATTAACATTTTGTTTGGGAAAAGAAAATTCTTTTAGAAGCCACCCGAAAGCCACAGGTTGGTGCTAGGTTTCATAAAAGGGTTTTGTTGTGCTGTAAATAATGTTTAGAATTATAAATAATAATTGTGAATAATAATTGTTGAAAGAATTGTTAGTTCTACTTTCTATTTATACCTAAGTTATATTTATACCGTAACTAGTCTTTTTAACATCCATCGCTGGACATGAGTCTCCTCATCTACAGTGCATGAGGGATGTATGACCTTAAACCTAAGTCCCAACTTAAGTCCATTATTTTACAGGTGGTGTAATTCCTTGGGGCTTGTAGTAGCAGCTTTGTTATCCCTAAGTCACTTTTTACGACACTCACTGCCTTTTGGGTGTACTTTGGACCAATTTTCGTATTTGAAAATACGCCTGAATGAGACGAACGGCATGTCATGTGTGGTGGCGCGTTTTAAGAGAGACCTGTATCCGATAATGGAGACATACAAGGTATTAAGCACGATATATTTCTATCATCAAAGGTTTGAAGCATAGTAAAAATGTAACAGTAAGTTATCTTCATACAAAGGCACGAGTCACGGTCGGTTTGTGGGTGTGCTTTGTTCGTACCGTAAGCAAATACTACTCAGAACTTCACTGAACGCCTAGACGCGCGCCATACACCGCAGTCTAGATCCTGTAATATATTCGCCGCCTTTCCACACGATTCGAGAGTAATGATAATAATAATAGCGACGATAGGCTCAGAGTGAAACTACTGTTCTGTTTTTAGCATACTTCAAGTTTATCTTTTTTATATGAATGGAGTCAGACCGGCAAGCGGCCCGCTCACAAGATGGTAAGTGGCTACCGCGGCCCATGCACGTCACATCTACGCTCTCATCAAATTACCAGAATAAATAACATCTTATTCTAGACTAAAACCAGCCAAATAATCCTAAATAATTCTTATTTCTAGAAATCAGCGGAAAATAATAATGTTATGAAAAGAATCGCGGTTTAGGACGTGTCAGTCTTATCTTGACGAGGGTACCTTATTTACATTGGAACGGAAAATTTCGCTGCCGCCAGCAAACATTCCTACTTCAGCAGAATTTCCCAAATTGAACACAACTGCTGTTATAGATAATAGACCGTATAAACAAAATAAAAATGTAAGTAAAAAAGGAATATGAAAGGGATGGACGTGAAACTTACATCGCATTGTCAAGAAACGCAATTTCATAGTAATTTATTCACACATCATCTTTTTTTCTACATATTTTTTACGAACTTTTCTAATAAATACATATATAATACATGTCACGGATATAACTCAAAATCTGATTATAAAATATATAAAACCGTTCTCGTAAAAAACAAAGTTATTTTAAGGAATATATCAGGAGTTACACACACGTGAAGTTGGGTTGTGCTATTTAAAACATTCGCATCGGTCATTGTTCAGTATAGGTAATGAAGCCGCGCGTAGAATGTAACTGCGCGTAGAATAAAAGATAATTGTTATGTAAACAGGTTACTTGCGATTTACTATTTATTTATTATAGCCGATATTTCGGTGCAGTTACATGAGCCGTGGTCGCGGCGAGACTGCGGAGGCGGGTGAAGGTTGTGCTATTGACAGACAAATCTATCTACCCTCTGTAGTGTTCGTTTTTAATTCACCTACCCACACTGAACTTGTTTTTGTTCATTAAATTCCTTGCATACTATACTAACAATATCACCACACACACGCGAGTTTAAAAACTCATCTATTTTTCTGGGTTTGCAAAGTTCAATGACTGGGTCCCATGTACGTGCCAACTTAAATCCATCCTCACGATTGAAATTTCGGCATTTTTAAATTTCTATTGCCACTGACCATATAATTCAATGTAATTCATATGTAATTCAATCTAATGATTGGTTCCTGCCTCTAATATGTGCTCTGCTATTGCCGACTTGTGTAGGTTATTATTATTCACGGCGGTTATGTGTTCCTTTACATAGTTTGCTATGGTTCGCTTGGTTTGCCCAATGTATGAGCTTCCACAGCTACAGTTCACTTTATAGACTTCAGGGCACTGATAGGGCAAGTTATCCTTAGGAGAACGCAGGCTGCTTGCTACTTTTTGCCAAGGAGGAAATACAGTTTTTATATCGTATTTACTCCGTAAAAGCTTGCCAATCTTATCGGTTACTCCTTCTATATAGGGAAGATATGCCGACTGTCTATCAACCGTATCAGTGTGTTTCCCTTGCTTAGGTCTTCGCCGTGGTATTTTGAACGCCTTTGTCTGACCATGCTTCCGTAACACTCCATCTCGAGATGTTGTAACTCACCAGACAGATGTTTCTTATCGCGCAGATCGTAGGCGCGATTGGTAAGTGATGTGACAACAGACACTAAGTGTCTTGGGTAGTGTTGGGAACTTCCGTGTAGGTATCTATCAGTGTTGGCTTTCGATATACTGAGTGACACAATGCCCCATCTTGATGAAGACTTTCACATCCAGAAACGCTTGTCTTATTGGACTTAACTTCGCATGTAAACTTCATTTTTCTGTGAACAGAATGTGAACAGAACACCTGCACTTGACCTTCTCGTGCGTACACGTCATCCACATATCTTTTCCAGATCTTTATTAAACCAGTAGCAAACTGGATAGCTAACTCTTCAAAATATTGCATCCGTAATTTGGCTACTACTTATGATATACTAGGATTGTACTCTCGAATTTGATCAACTTATTTTCAGCTTTTGCGTCATTTCAGTGACACATAGTATATTGTAAATATATGCTTGTTAATGTAACTCTTGAAACTTTAAAGATTTAAAAAAAATTACGTATTTCCGTACGTTTTACAGTGCTTATCCAACTACATATCGTTTATATGTGTATTGTATTGTTTTATTGTAGTTGAACATTTTGGACTTTTTTGAAAAATTCAAACTGTCTTAATTTTGGAACTACTGAACCGATTTAGCTCATCTACGATCTTAACCGTGATATTAACTTACACTGTTATTGTGCCAAACAGACAAACAACCACTTTCTTTTATAGTTAGAGTTAATGTAAATCTCTGCAAGACATTATTACTCAGAGGACAGAAATGTTCATTAAAAATATAATTTTTTATTTCAACATAATTGCTCCGCCGCACCGCAATCTTCTTACAGGTTTCAAGCTACAAAATAAACTCCAATTAAAATGGTGGAAATTATTTTATATAATAGTGAAAAAGGGGATCTTTGTGTAAGTATTTTTGTAATTATTTCTTTTAATGGATACATAATTTACCTGCAGCTTACTTTCATAGCATTAGCAATTAAAAGGTAGAAAAAACTATAAAAAAATCTTTCAGATACAAAATATTGGGTCGGGGAAAAAGTTATAAACAAATTTAAGACAATTTTTTAAAAAGTTTAATTACATTTAATTATAATATATATGTGCCGTTTTGTTCTATAACTTGTTGCCATCTTGTAGGTAGTGGCATGATCCCGTTGCTGTACAAATTGTGGGATTTTTGGTCAAAAAATTGCGACAAGTAGTTTTGACAGTCTGAAGAGACCGAAACAAGTGAAAATCTGAGGGCGCAAGGTCAAGGCTCAATGTACGTGTGTGTGGTCAAGGTCCATAAAGGGCACACATTTTTTTTGCGGTTTGTGTCGCATTTCTTCCCTTTTTTGTAATAAAACTTTAAAATGTATCGAATTTCTTTCTTAGATTCACTCATTTTCTTGGACAGAAAAACAATTGAAAAATGGCAGGAAACAGTTTTTTTAATTTATTTTTTTATATGTTACCTTTTTAATGGTATCATAACCAGCCAGATAAAAACAGTTCAATCAAAGATATTGGATCGCAACTTCATACATACAAAATACGAAAAGACTCTCCCCGACCTATTATGATATTTTACATAAAAGACGCTCGATACTGGTTTGGAACGATCTACTTAAGTACGAATTTGTTAGTTATAACTAACTTCAAAACGGCGACAGTTATGAAATGTGACAGTCTTAGAAATATCTAGACTTGCATTAATGAGATATTTCAATGCAGATATTTCAATTTATCACTACCTTGACTCCAGGTGGGGTCTAACTTGAGCTTTTATTTTTGTGTTTCTAGTCTATATTATGTTTTGGTGTACAATAAAGTATAATTGTCCGTCTATCTACTTATCTACATACTATTATCGATCGATACACCTATTAATCTTTTTAATTACTAGCTGTGGCCTTTTAATTACCCGGCCACGCGTTGCTGTGGCTGCCCAACAGATGGCGCTTATCCTGTTTTTACCTGTTTTTGGGTAAAAAGCATGTTTTAACCCTGTGATAGTTATATAAAAACATGCGCGTATTTGAATCAAAATGTATCAAATCGATTTAAAGCAATCGATGAAGAACTTTCGGAGATTTAAGATTTTGAACAAACGAACGTGAACATGTTTATTTATATAGATAAAGCTAATATCTTTTGTTATTAGCACCAATTACATATAGCGGGCTTATTATACAATACTGTTCTCAAGTAAAAAAACCTTGGTCTATACATTAATTCGAACTTAAGCTGTAGAACTCCGGTATCCGAACTCAAGTTTAAGAATTTCCTGTCGTCCAAGATTAAACTACATTTGGTGCAAACGCTTATGTTGTCTGAACCTCAAATAACAATTTCTCGATAAGGTTGAATGCATACTTAATAACTATATGAGATTTATCTTCAGTCTACGTAAGTATGACCATGTCTCACATTACCGTTCCAAGCTTTAATGATTTTCTCTTCGTAATCGTAGACGTTACCGACGTTTATTACTAAATTTTGTCTTTTCGGTTCTCACAGAGCCGGCCACTCAATATTTAAAAAGTAATTTACGTTTTCTGAATGACACTCATAAACGAGATCTCCGTTCTGAAGATTGTCTGCGATTACAAATCCCTTATCATCGAACTGGTTTTCTTGATGATTCCTTCGCCGTGCCTTGCTCCATTGACTGGGAGGTAATGCTGTAAGGCATTAATTAAGTCCGCCTTTTGTAACAAGTTACGAAAAAGAGTAAATAAATAAATAAAGAGTAAATACAAGATTAAATACGGAACCCATACTTCATGTAAACTACAAATTCGTTCAAATGAACAATATCTCCAATCAAGATGTGAATAATCAGACTAAACAGCGTATCGTGTGGCTTCCTAAATAGCTGCAATTTTGCTATTTCAATCAAATGTAACATTATCTGAAGACCGCTCATATCACGGATGTTAGAGAAAACCTGGTAACATCATAATAAAGGCTGAGAAATATTTATTTCGAATAAAAATTAATTTCAATTATTTTCGGGATTCAATAGAGCAAGCAATGGTTAATGTAATTGAACGCCGCGATAGGATTTATCAATAGGAAGCCTTCGCCGCGCTGTAAGGTATGATGCAAGCGAAATATATGAAAATCATTATCAAAAATCTATTTAATTTTTTTTCAGATATCACACATTATCGATTGTATGTCAAAGACTTTGTGACGTTTATTGTCTTCATACATAAAAAACGCGGGCAATTGTACTGAGATTTCAAATGAAATAGATGTAAATCTTTATAAATATGAAATTAAATATATTATTACTAATTATTGCAGACTTTTAATTTTATTTAATCTACTCCTTCTATTATATTGAGCATGTTGTACTTTAGTTCCTATTACAAAGTACTTAAATGCGGGGTAAAGCCCCCCTAAAGTCATCAATTCAGTGGATCAGGCGTTTCGAAAGGTCCTGAATGGTCTTGACCCCGAATGCAATACAAATGATTCGGAGCCAATATCACTGTAATTGACAGAAGCAACTCTCAACTCAACTTAGAATTTCAGAACTTAGAACTTAGAACTCAACTTTCAGAAATTGTTTAGAATTTTTATATAAATATTTGCATGATCCCAAATTCGTTGTCAGTTACCACGTTCCCGTTGTTGCGCAACTACCCCTAAAGCTGGAGGCTCTCACTTCCTGATCCGGTACATAGGGGATGATCAACCCCTTCTAGGGTGTGCCAGTTGAATAATTCACAACGCTATTTCAAATGGAAGCACAAATATCTGTTTGGGGATCGCTCTTTAGTTGGCGGTTAAGATTCAAGTTGGTTGAAAGGTATTTATTATACATGTATGGGTATATTATTGTTTCAAAAAAACACCAACTGTTGGAAATTTTTAAATTATAGCTGTTACAATCGTTTTTCTTTCTTGACGGGATTTTTTGTTAAAGTGGTCGTGATCATTATGACGATAGTGACAGATGGTCGCTATTGTTTCACATAATGGTAACAACGGTCTTCGCAATTCTTTTCCATCGGACCCTTTTCGTAATACGAATTTCAAGTACTTGACTAAAGGACTGTGCTTCGCTGAGATCCGTACAGCGTGTAGATCTACTACGTAATCGTTTTCAGCGTATAATGTCCTACTGCATGTTGTATGAAGTAATAGTAAAGTAATAGTATGAAGTAATTTTGTAATAGCTAACTGTCCATAGCTATTGTAAGTTGTCCATGTAAGTATAATTATAATTGATCCAATTCTTATAATTGTAAGAGAGCTAAGTAAAAACCTAACAAGCACTAAAGTTTGGTTCAAAGAACACGGACGGCTCGCATAAACCAAGTTCAACTCGCGATTTGTTTCAGCGCTTAGCGGAGGCGCTCTGAGGCAGTCCGACCGATGGAGAACAGCATCTATCAGCCGGAAGCAGGGGCGGTCAGATGGAGCGGGGGCGGTCGGGCGCAAAAGGTGGCGCCAAGCAGGAGCACCGGCACCCAGAAAGCGGCGGACCAGAAGCTGAGGCAGAAGGCGAGAGCAGCGGCGCCAACAGAACGACGTAGTTGCACTGGTGTGGTGAGGTCTCGTAGATTGAGACTACTGCTTACTTTAATTAAATGTAGATGTGTAGAAGACTCGATGAAGAAAGGAAATTGATTGCAAAATTGAAGTGAAAATGTAATCTTTCAACTTTTTGAATGACAATGCTTAGTCCATGCAATTTTACATTAAGTTAAGGGCATATTTATTAAATTTATAAGAAAGTAAAATTACTAAAAGGGGAAATTTTGAGTGTTTCGAGAAAATACTTAAAATACGTAAATGAAACTATCAAACATAATACACGTTCTATTGAATTTCACCAGAAAACCTAAGAATTTCCTGCCCTGAAGATAATAAACTGGACTATATACCGTTTATTTGACTATTTTATATTCCCGAAAAATATATCTCGAGAAAATTCCTTCATTCCTCTTGAATATATTTTCGGAAAACTGTGAGCGAACTCCTGTTTAAATAGGCCGGGCGCCTTTGATTTTTGGCTTTCATTTTAGTCTTGACTTCTTCCACAAAAAGGGTAGGAATTTTAATCTCAAATTGGATAAGAATCCCTTCATTCGTATTTATTTTGAGCCTATTGTAAACGTTCTCGGCTTTATTATAAAGGATCTAGAACTTTTTGTTCTTCAATAAATGTCAAAAATAGTTAACAATAAATATTACGAGAACCTACTCATTTTTATGAAACTAGATTAGATGGTACAGTATGTTTCCTCTTTACCTTTTTGATTGCTTCAAATTGTAAACAAAAATCCCAAGTAACAAACAATTGAACAAACAAAACTTGCTGCCCATCCTACGATCGCACAGCTGCAATTGTAACCATTTTTCTCGTCCACTGCTGGACATGGGCTTCCTATTGTACATTGTCTGTGCATGAGAGATGTATGGCCTTAAAACGCCACGCTGGTCGAGCGGGTTAGCGAGGCCACTCTTTTAAAGGTGGTGTAGTTTCTCAGAGCTACATAACCTATAAGCGGAAGGGATAGCTGTTTTGATATTGCTTAGTCGCCTTTTTCGACATTCACGAGAACAGATGGGGTAGTCCTATTCTAAAGCCTGCCGAGACCACACGATCAATCACGCAGCCGTATTTAGGGGGTGAGTCAGTCTATTTCCTATCTCATCCCATGGAATAGGAAGTGTAATCCATTACACTTCCATTAAGGGTAGTTTCTTATACCATTCTACACTCTCTCTGTCCCTTTCAATCCCATTAAGTGAAGGGTTTATACTCTTTATTCCCCATCTAATCCTCCTAAGGAATTTTGAGTGCAATGGTATGAGGAATACCTATACTCATTCATCCAAATACTTCATTCATCAAATTTATTCAAATTCTTCTTCATTCAAATTTATCAAACCCAGACGGTGGATCCGGGACATGCGAACATTTTTAATTCTGGGCTATGTTATCTAGCGCGGATGTCCATGAGCAACAATATCCACTTAACCACCAGGTAAACTGTCAACTATCGTGTGCCACTTAGGTACTTTCATTAAAAAAATGTCGTTATTAAATCGTTTCATATTTAATTTTTAAAGATTTTTTTATAATTTATTTCATTTTTTGGTCAGCTACTTACTAATTTCAATGAAATAATTATTTGATTTAACTGTTGTCTTATAAATTACTAAGTTCTTATACTTTACGAAATAAATGCCTAATTGACAATTACTATGTCTTAAACGCACGCCAAAATATTCAATTTCATCCTTTCTAAATTTTGGTTCTTAAGAATTTTCTCTTCTCCAAATAGGTTATTCAAATACGTTGTTGAAATAAACATTTATCAGTTTCTTCATAACGCCTCCCCAATCGGCCACACCGTAAGGTCTAACCTCATTACTCCCCTCTGTTTGGCGTCAATTTTCGCAACAACGCCCTAGAGGGCCCTGCCCTCGCCCTTGCGGCAAGTACATTTGCATACTGCTAGAAGTTAATCAAAGGAATTGTTTACAGACTTTTATAGCGATACAAATTAATTCCGTGTGAGCGTGGCCCACTGTCATGTGGGTGCTTAACGATTATCTATTGATTGCATTTCGGAGATTATTAAACACAATTCAATATCAATTGCCTATAGGGTGACTACAGAACTGTTCAAATCCATAATTTGACTTATTTGAAAATAGCTTTTAAAGACGATAATTTTAATTACCTACCTAATTATTTGTTAATAGTTTGTATTTGTTCAGCAAATCATGATCAACAAAACAAAAGATTTATGAATAACTGAAATAAATAATTTGTTTCAGACGACGGATATAGAAGACGGAGTCCGGCTTTGAGGGACTCCCTATTTCTTTATTGTCACCAGAGAACCTAAGCCACGTGTCAATTTGGTGCCAATTTAGTATTTACTGCAGCTTATTTAATTGTTTCTCTTTGTGAATTAATGCCTAGTAATAGTGTTTATTACTTCAAAAATATGTAGTTTAAAAAAAAATACCAACAGAAATGCTGACACTAGGCTACGACAACTATTTTATGAATTAGAATCATAATTTCATCACGTTTCTTACTCTCGTCAATATCATGTCAGTATATCAACGGAGCTTCACGTACAGACAGCAAAATAGATATGTTTACGCGCGGTGACGATTTACCTTCTTGTGGCTCGCCCGCTCGTCTGCCATCTATAAGTATTCTATAAAAAAACAACTCGCCTTGCTCACTACGTTTAAGACCACACGTACGTACACGTAGATAGATAGACAGATAAGTATTAATTACCATTATAAAGGTACACTTATTATTAAGTCTCCAATTTTACATGTCTTCTACTGTATTATTTCACTTACTCCTCACTACTATACAATCATCAAATAGGCCAAAGGTTGACTGGGAGATTAACAGACTTAAGTTAAATTTGTTAATAATATAGAAATCGCCTACGTATTTGTTTAAAGATCTCCGCAGCAAATCCAATTAAAAAGCAAATAATGAGAACATATAGTGGCACTACTGTTGTTATTGCCTGAAAATTATTTGGCCAAGCTGAGCAATTTTGTGAAACAACCCGTGAAGTAAGATAGTAGGCCTTTAGTGCCGTCCCATAAAGTAAATAGCGTTTGTCTCTGGACAATGGTAGGGTATAGTGACCGAAACACGGAATTGTATTCAAAATTTGTAATGCTTAACTTAACAACACCAAGCAACACCATTGTTGAGAACGTAATAATTATTAAGCTTTTGGTACAATTGTTTATAGATAGAATTTCGGTGTTGTATTTGGTAGTTACTACGAGTATTTTCAACTTTCCTTCGTTTTTATTCTCATCACATACAGAGGATTTATGTGTTTTTCTGTCGAATATTATTGTAGCTTTAAAATATGTAATTTAATCCTTGGTCTACTATTTAATTTAATTTCTATCAGAATAGCATTATACACCTGAACTACTAGTATTCAAGTTTTTTTTTATAGAAAAAGTCGACAAACGAGCATACAGTCCACCTGATAATAAGTGGATACTGTCGTCTATAGACCTCCGCGATACATGCTTACATCAGTCCAGAATGACAAACGTTGGCACGCCCCTGGATGTGCTGCCTCTACCTTTGTAGATTAAGGAATGGCTTGGGAAAATGGGGAGAGATAGGATGGGATAGGAATGGGCTCTGGAATCTCACTCGCTACCGAAACACGTACCTACGTATTATACATTGGGAAAACATGATAAAGTAGGAAATGCAGTATATTTCAAGGTAGACTTCTATGAGAGAGGGGTAACGTGGCCAGTCTAGTGCGCTCAGCAGCTGTGGCAATGCAGCGTGCACTCTCCCCCAATAGTAATAGTTAATAGTATTTCTTAGTCATTTAAGATTGGATATACAGACATTTTATCACTCTAAGAATTAGTTCGAGTCTTGTTTTACCATTGTTTACCCTGATCTTGTATTTTTAGTTTAGTACCCTATGTAGTCTGTATAAAGGTTAGTTTCAATTCAGTCGTTCAAGATATAAAAGTAGATCAAAGAAAGATCAAAACCAATGATCAAATATAATATTATCCAGGATTACGTATTTATGACGTTACCAAAAATTCTAGAAATAAATATGCAAAATGAAATATTAGTAACATTGTATTTTAATTCTAAATATGATGACACAATTTTGTGTAAGAGGCAGTACATTGACCGATACCACAACTACAAAATGAAAAAGCAAACTATGAAAATATTGAGAAACCTTGATATTCTTCAGTCTTAGTTACTGTTCCCTTGAACAAAGGTCCCTTCCTTAACATCGTTCCCTACTCCAACACGTTTCCGGCTCTCCATTCTGAAAAACCCTTTACATTTCTGCGAAGGTATGCCTCGAGGCCTAAGATTACAATAATGTTTGTGTAATGTTTACATACATACGTAGTAAAGGCTCGATGAGCTACAAATTCCCGCTGCTATTTGCGTACTAGAGGTAAAGACAGGAAGGACAGAGGGCAGAGAGTATTCTAGAAATACATGCGTAGAGCATGGGTTGTTTACCTATTTGTCCACGATGTGCCTATATTTAAAATTTTTTGTTATTTTCATTTCACTTATTATGTTCGTTCTCAGTATGTCCCGATAAAAAATGTTTAACTAAATTTTTATTTAAAAAAAATATATTCTTACTTTTTATTTGGGGTCACAATGTTGTTGTATATATATTTAAATTTATCTACATACAATATTTAGTTATCTACTCAAACTCTCCAAGTAGTATAAATAAAGCTACCAATTATATTACCGAAACAAACGATCCATTTTCACCAGCTGAATGAATTTATTAACCCTTAACTGAATTATTAATTACTATCAGTGTAAGTTCTTATGTCGTCAGTTTATATTCCAAATTATTACTACTAATACGTATTAAATTACGAATTAAACCGTTCTGAAGTTTACAAACCCATCCTGAGGGAGGATTTTAAAGATCAGATAGACTTAACTACTGGATCGTTAAATAATAATACTGATAAAACAAACAGTATCGAATCTAATGTAAAAGATGACATAACGGATGGCAAACTTCTTTCTGTCTAGAGTCTAGAGCAACACGAAGCATGCGACAAAGTCTAATACTTACCTTATCTGCTTGCGAAATATGCTCCTGTCTTATGACTCGTATTATCATGCATCTTTACATGACAACATAATTCACGGTCTTATGCTACTTTATCATCCAGTATCATATTATCCAGCTATTAATTACATAAGGATTGTTATACGTACATACATATACCTGCTTTAATAGCAGTAAGAACTAAAACGAAGTTCAGCTGTCCGTCATAATATTTGAAAAATACGCATCTTAAAATCTTAAAATCAGCATTTTTAAAAATAAAATTAAAACGTTTCGGAACAATACAATCATAAATACGCGTTTGAGAAAAGTTATGATCTTATAATATATCCAACACTGTACCAATAATGTTAATATACATACATATCAACCTTCTCGCATGAGCCGAATCGCGTCGAGGCGTTTCGTTGGATTATTATAAGCCACATTAACATTCTGATCCTTGTATGTACGAGCAGCATTAAATCTATGTAGTTTTCATACTGCTCGTCATTTATTATGTCATTTAACCCTTCCATTATACATACAACTATTAATACTTAATAGGCACGTAATTGCGTCGACGAGTGTTTGCAGGAACGTCCTTCATCAAAAGATTAAAAGGGGGCAGTGAGGTATAATCCTGCCTAATTAAGATGAACGTAAAGCTATAACGAGCGGGAGTAAGCGGTGATCTCTCTAACACAGGTGCATTAGCGTTTCATACAGTAAAGAGAATTACTAAGAGAGTGTAAATTAGTAAATTAGTGTCAATTTTGGTGAGTGGAGTTTCCTGGTTCGATTGCTACATGTAATGTTTTGTTTTGTTTTTTGTAATTACGTTCCGTCATACTTTAGTATAAAAATAAAATAAATCCTAAATTAAATGGTACTGGGGGCAACATACTTAAAAATACAGTTTATTTTCGCTATTAAAGAAAATTGGAATAAATTGAACACACTGCCTAAGCATTTGTTACAACTTTTCAAAATAATTATCTTACTCTCCGGCAGCTCGACTGGCCACGTTACCCCTCTCTGACAGAAGGCTACCTTGAAATGTACTGCATTTCCCACTTTATCTTATTCCCTTAATGTATGTACGTATTTCGGTAGTGAGTGAGATGTGCTAAAGCCCATTTCCATTCTATCCCTCCCCATTTTCCCAACCCTTTCTCCAAATCCATTCCTATATCTCCAAAGGTAGGCAGCGCATTCGGAGTCGTGCCAACGTTTAACATTTTGGACTAATTTTGTCATATATCGCGGATGTCTATGAGCGACAACATCTACTTGCCATCAGGTGGACTGTAATCAGGTGGCCATCAGGTGCTCGTCTGCCGCCTTCGTCCATAAAAAAAGGAAAAAAAAACTTTAAATAAATTATATTTTTAACAAATCCTTTATATTTATATAAATTCTATTCTATTAAATTCTACTAATTATAATAAATGTCTGTATCTAATTTCTATCTTTACAGACTCTAATTATATATTATTAAATATTATTGTATTGTATTGTATGCTAACATTGTATATTATTTGGAAAAATAAATGATAATCAGATGTTAATCTGTATGTTATCTATCGATTACGCTATTTACATCGTCATATTAAAGTGGTAACAGCAATTATATATATATATTAAATATATATAAATAATATATATATATTATATATTAAAGTCATATTAAAGTCATGTATAGCACAAAGGTTAACTGGGAGATAATGCTGTAAGTTCGCCTCTTGTAACAATAAAGAAGACAGTAAATACAAAAAATAACAACTGCGTATTACCTAAATATTACTTTAAGGGACTTCCCCTTGCTTAGACAACCTTATAAATGCTTTATTATCGCCCATACAATGACCACCCTATGTTTACGTAACGAACGACCTAATACACGTTGAGGTTTTAATAGTTAGATGTATTCAGTCCACCAACAGCTCGATAAAGCAAAAGGAAAACTATAGCGTTGTTTCATGTTTTTTCCTCGAGTTACTTCGAATCGTCGCCGTTTTCATGCTGCTACGATTTTAATTAAACTTGTCGGCGCAGCGAAACGGCGTCGATTTAAAAATTCATTAAAACCCTTTACCGGCGAGTGTCGTAATCAAGCAATTTGTTTTTGTTGGGTGGTCTGATGATTTACTTGTTTTGTGAATGATTGAAAATGAGGTTATGAATTTAGAACATGCGATTTGACGGTTTTTTTATGCGATCATTGTTGTGGTTTTGTCTGTTATAAGTAGTAATTACTCACAGTGCCCATAGCATGTGGTTCGCACTTAGCCGCTCCGCATAAGCTAATTCCCGTACTACTAAATCGCAACTCTCTGACGGGATCTCAGAAGCAGTGCTTTCCCAGGTACTGACTGGACAGTCAGTACCTGGGCAAGCTGGAAAATCCGGCTTTACCCAGGCCTGTGCCAATCTGACCCCAACGCGACGTATGGAAAGAATCCGAAGAGATGTCTACTTTTGACGTCTATGTGTATGATAGTACGACGCTTCTCTATACATTTATCGATAGATTGCTATCGGTGGCCAGAGCGACACCATGTGCCTTAGCAATTAGAACAAATATAATTTACGAATGTATTTGCACTGTACAGTACGTATGTGCTGATAATGAGTTACAAAGGTGTATTTGTTTGAACGCTTGAATGGTCAATATTATACGAAGCGAAGTGATCACGTCTGTGGTGAAATGCGAGGGTCCGATAGGACTCAAGACTGAGTGTGTGTGTGGACTACATCTTATAGGATTTTAAGTCGTAAGTGGAAACACTCAACGAATACGTCTTAATAAACTGAGACAGGTGCATTTGAACGACAGCCTCAAACACCATCTGTGAGGTTATGAGAGATCGATCAATTTATGTCCGTAGTGCACTATGAACATTATTTACCTAGATTGTCCTAGATGCATAAAAAACTTAGACCGATAAAAAATTAAAATCAAGATCTTTTTGTTTTTACGACCATTGAACACGAATGAGCACCCCAGCTTTACGACGCTTTAGTAATAGTCACATTCCTTGAAATTGCAAGAAGAGGGCGATACCTTCTTGAAACATAAATTCTCAGCATCGTAAACGTCTTCATAGCGAACTAAATGCGATTTCAATTGCCTAAGACGGCATATTAAGCGGATAACCTCGATGTTACGACGGTATAAACAGAATCTTCATTTCGGTAAAACTGGGTACCTCATTACCATTTAGGCCCTGGAATGGGTCGAATATTAAACAGGGACGGATTATGAGAGCGGGCGAGGTGAGAATTGAATTTGGGATAACACGATGTGTTTTGTGTTCGAATGTGGGAGGTAAATTGGTATTGTGTCAATCAAGGTAGTGGGAAAGCACAGGATCAATCTAGATAAGATAAAATCAATCACACTAGATAAAATTCTAGTTGTATTTTACATTTTATCTTATAATTAATTTACTTTTAAGAGTTCTTTTTAATTGACCCCTATATGGTCTGGAATTCTTCCCCTGGATGATGTAAAGGGCGACTAAGGGACAACAAAACAGCTACCACAAGCTTGGAGGAATTCATTACCTCTAAAAGAGTAGACTTACTAACAGGGGTGACCAGAGTGATGTTTTAAGGCCATACATCACTCATTCACTAGACAATGTAAACGAGAAGGCCCACGTTCAGCAGTAGACGAGAATAAAATATGAATGAACCCATAATGCTTCATAACCACTAATCCTATTCAGATACGGTCTTATTAAGTGGATAGTTAAGTGGAACAATTGGCACGTGTTTTACCGATTCTAAAAATTGTGTTGTGGTGCTAAAATCCGGGTCAAATTATGTATAAACCATTTAAATCGCCAATACATCGATATCATTTATCAGTTGACCAGAAAAGGGAATCTATATGTTTTTATTCTGTGTGCTTTGTAATGGACGTAATTTAATTCAAATAAATATATTTTTTCCCGTGCCAAATAGCACGCCACAATTAAACGATAGTAAAGCTGCGGGCTACAGTTAGTATAATATACAAGTTTTATTTGGCTTTGTTTCTAACCTATTGTTTCTTGTATAAGTATTAAGTAACTTACAATTCGTTACACATCTCAAAATCAGAGGACCGTGAACGTATTATCGAGGCGCGGAAAAGGTAGCAAGCGTGCGTGTATGACAACGCCGCGTGCAGCTCTCAATATTTATTTATATATTTATAGCTATACCAGTTGAATAACTATAAAAAGTTTAACATAAAAACTTGTTACAATAATTGGTTATGTGTAGACATTTCGAAGGTGCACAAAGCACTCAACAGTGGTTTTAGTACCTACTTACACCTACCTAAAAACTTTATATTATAAACATAGTTTATAAGTTATATTTTTATATTTAATTTTTTAATTTTAATATTTACCATTTAAGTGAAGTAAAACCTAAAATATACCAGTGAACACTGATAAAAGTACGAAGTAAACAATTATGTATTTAATATTTTTTTGCAGTTTTACCGTTACAACTTGGTAAATCTTAGGATTTACTGGTAAATCTCAGAATTCACCATTATTCGGGATGTTACAATAACATATACATACCATAGTATGCCTAACTCTCGACAATGCATTAAAATTTTCATCTCCAACCTACATTACCCCCGGACTAATTAATCTGCGTTGCGCGGGCATTGCGTACGTTTTAATCCGCTCCTATTATTTGGATTAGGTCGGATTGCGACCGCCATTTGCCATGCAAAACGGAAAGCGTGTTCATACATAGAAACATGCAGGTGATTCGGGGGTTTGTGTAGGAAGGCGGTTTTACATAAGATTCTTATAGACAGTGATTTTAGTCTGCAAAAGATGTTGAGAGCATCTGTAAAGTAAGGTTTTTGCGAATTAATTTTTACTTACAGATAATACTTACTAACATTACATTATATCAACATCAAACAAAAACTACACTTATGTTTATACAGAATGTATCTTGGATAAGGTTTGATTTGTCACGAAAGACATTTCGCAAGTTATTCGTAATACAGTCTGCGGGTTCTCGTTTTTTTTTCGGAATGGCTAAATTCTTGTGGCCCTAGTGGCCTTTCAAGAGTTAATTTAGGGCGAGCGCAGAAGGCGCTCAGTCAGGAACAAAATGTGTATTGCAACGAGCCTAAGGGCTCCCCCGCTGCTAAACCGACGGAAGGAACGGACCTCGGCTTAGGGCGTTGCATTGGGGGGATACCGCGGGATCGCGAGTCGGTGAGAAGCGCCCAGGCACGTGCCGATACCTGGTAAAAGTGTTGGCTGAGGGCCGGTGTGTGTTGACGGTGTAGCGAGGGGGACGTCCACGTCTCCGTCGGCGGGGACGATGTATCTGTGCTGCGGGTTCTCGTATAAAGTATATTAAAAGTTTCAACAGTTTTTAAGGTCATTAATGTGAATTATACGAGTAAATAGCCTTGAAGAAATCTTGAGGAACCTCTGCTCCGTGTTTAGGCGTCGCACATGGGGGTTACTGATCATGGTGACAAGCGGCTAGGTGACCAAAGACTTGTGTGTGCTCGTTCGAATCTTTTCATACGTGGTTATACGTTGATTTTCGTGAGACCTATGACTTCCTAACATTCTTGTTAATTTCAAGGTAGTTTATTATATTTTTTTATTCGAAATTGGGCCTGAACGCGTATAAATAATATTAGAATAAAAAACGTGTAAAAAACGCAAAAGTTTAACAGTTATATAGTTTATTATAGTACCTTACTTTTGCCATAGGATTTTTCTTAAGGCTCTTTCAAAACTACATAACAGCAAGTAAGATATGGAAAATAAAGTTCGCTACATATTGGCGATAGTGATGATAAAAAGTACCTTTTTTTAGACACGCTTGCAGCCTGTGTTACCCTTAGTAAATATAACATTCAATACACGCTAACGCTATTGTTAACCGGACACCCTTCGACAAGTTCTATTTTTATCGAAATGATCTAAACGACAAAAATAGGCATTTCATTTTAGACGTTAAGCAGTAAGCAGAGAGCACGAATTCGTAAGAAATAAGAAGTGTTGTGAAAGTTTAGAAAAAAATCTAATGGTAGGTATCGCTAGAGAAAACGCCATGTGTGAAATGCAAATCGCGTGTAGGGATTTTCCTACTTACGATAAACGTAGTGTTTTCTGTTATGATACCCAGATATTGAGGAGTTTTATTAAAATTCGTACGCCAAGGATATCAAGGATTTGTTTTATAGAATAGATGGCAGACAAGGAAATCGCTTTATTGAATATGAATATTCCCTAGGTACTTAGGTATCTAGGTAAGTTTTAAATAATTATATGTTAGGTACATGTAATAAATAATTTTGGACACAATATTAATTTCGACAGGATAAGTAAAATAATTTCGGTAATTAAAATTTTGTTTGAAATGAGAACAATTTTTTCCCAAATATCAAAATAAGTATAAGTATGTAGAACTGTGGATTCTCTGTGCAAATATAGGTATAACTATGGAACTTCACCGAATAGATTTGACTTTTTGCGTTGGTACAGTGAATTTCCGTGGTATGGTATGGCCATATCATCAAACTGTACCTCTCTTACTCAAATTATTCCTTATACCATACCATCGGCCTATGTCTCTCCACTGCTGGATATAAACTTCTCCTAAGGACCGCCACCACACCTGGTCTTCTGCTCTTCTCATTTGGATGAGGTTGTAGAGTTTGGACGCTACAACCAATTTTCTTCCAATCGTCCTTATTTCTTTCAATCTATTAATTCAGAATATTGATGTGGCTTGCGAATGTTTACACCTATTCAAATTGAAACCTAAAGTTCTAATGTTTCCATAAACATTACCCCAGAATAACTTCAACAAGTTGGTTTTGCAGTCATTAAGTGAGCAAGACATCTGTAAACGTGTTACAGCGTTCCCTTCATTCGTCCCACGCCATTTGTCTTTCGTCGCAAATTTTCTCAGTTAATATTTCAGTAGAATCAAATTACGAAACTCCGGGAACATATTGGGAGACGGATGGGAGGGCCGATATTACTCGAAATACGCAAGGAAACGTCTTACGGCCTATATGTGAACATTCCCAAGAGTTATTCCTCTCCTAATGTCCGGACTGACTCGTCTCGCCATAATTTCGTGGTAGTTTAAAGGCTACAAGATTTTTATGTCTTCCTCACCCGTATTATAGAACTAACAGGAAAGAAAGAGAAGTAGCATATTGACTTAACCCGTTTTTACGGAAGCTAGATAAACAAAAGAAGAAAACGATGGCTTCCCTTTCCGTCTATAATTTATTTCCCTTTTATCTCTGGATTTATTTAGAGTCGTTTCGTCGCGATTAAATTAAAATAAGTTACTTTTGCCCGTAAACAGATTAAAGTTGTCCCAGAATTTAGGTCAGTTTTTGCACAGACAACTTCGTCCGAGCCATAAGGCAAGCGATAAATCTTCCTGCAGTTTCATAACTGTATTTCTTTTAGTTCCAGTGTGATGACACGATAAAACAAATGTTGAGAAGTTGTTGCCTACGAACTTTGCTTTCGGTGAGTTAGTAGAGTAAAAAAGTGGTGCAAAATTTATTGCCTCCAAACAATTTTAAATCTGGATTTCTTTTTTAAAGTTGCAATATATGTTTGCAACCCCAGACGGGAGTTATTATAGCAAAAAACTCCAACGGAAATTAAAAAATATATGTCGTGGATGTAGCGTTTGTTTCTTTGATACTTGTACTTCCATTAAAATTATGGTATATTAGTTTCTATGAAAAATTATGTTAGTTATGACTCGGTTCTAGTTTCCTAGATATTGAGACTTTAGTATTCTTTAAAAAAGTGAGGTGACGTGTCTATTTAAAAAAACAACCTTGAAATATAGGTTAGGTTAGAAAATTTTAATCAAAATAATGTGCCTTTGCTCAGATAATGGCCAATATTATAAATACGAAAGTTGATTTATTTGTTAAACTAATAAAAGTTAAACTAACTCTGCAAAAATCCATCAAACCTTTACCAAAAACGTAGTTCGTGAGACGGATTAACACAGAGGACAGCTAGTTTCATATAATTATTTATTATTGACACGTGTGCCAATAGGGCCAACGAAGTAATTAGGTGTTATAATCACATTTAATGTTAATCTTATCATTCGCTTCTTATAATTAGAATACCTGATATTATTAGAAAATAGATATACCTATTCACATTCATTTAAGACTGACATAAAATATTCACTGGTCATAAAATGTCATAAACTGGTATTGACTAACTGAACGCTCGCATGATTACAAACTTTTTTCGATGATAAATACTTTTTTGCGTACGTAAATTCATTAAAACGTTTGGGAAGATTTCTATTACGGTGGTTTTATAGTTCATTTTCGTTGCTCTAACTGAATGACTAGGTTTGTTCTACAACGTTGTACTTAACCACTTATTCAATAAATTGATAATGAGCTTCAAAGGAGTCTGATTTATTTAATTTTGTACGTTCTTAGATCAATTCCTATCTCTTTGCCCTTATTTAGGCAAACATATTTATTTAAGTATGAAATATTATTAGATTTACATATAAGACGGGCAATAAAGTTGTTAACCCGTCGTGGGTGCTGATGCTGTTCACGCGCCCTACCTGGAACTATCATACCTCTGCCAAATATTCATAATCTCATAATATCCCAAGTTCCGGAAAGTACACAATATTGTATTACCGAGACCTCTGGGTGGCATGCTGGAACCTAATGTGCAATGCAAACACATTACAATGCAATATCGAGCCAGGATTCTGAAAGGCTTTCGCCCGGAGGACCTCTTCATCCAGTCCGCATTTGGGGTAGAACGGGGTGCTACTGCCAGGATTATTTAGAATGTAACAGCCCGGTCCGACTGCACTCAGAGCTCAGGCATGCACTCAGAGTACAGATATTGTATTTATTCTGGTTGAGATCATTGAATCGGCTGTGTGTTGGGCCAATAGCTTCGTGTAGTGGGTGCGGGGTAAACTCATCAGGAGTTGTCCGCGAGTCAGCTAAGTGTTGTACTCATAGGTATGCGTGTTTGTCTATAGCTTAAACAATTGACTGTATAGCGTGACGGCTGGTTCCTGCAGTGAAAAGTCCGATGTATTAATTTAAACAGTGAATCATCCATAGATAACAATTTGCCAATTCCTTTAACTTCCCATTACGAATGCCTCAAAGTCAATTATGGATACCATCTCTGCAATCTATAATAATAAGGTTCAATGAGTAATATATGACTTAGTCTGCCGCACCATGTCATCTGACACAAATATTCTAAATTATTCGTCCTATCTCACAATACCAAATTGTAAAGCATCAACATTTACTGAAACACAGATATTTCGCAATGAACATGCCCATAATCCAATTAATTAAAACTATATAATGATTGAGATTGTGTGTATTTATAAAGAATTATATTAATGCGTTCAAATATTTAAATCTTTGATCTTGCTTCAGCACACAAATCATACCCCACTATTCTAAACGATGGCGCTTAGAATAGGCGTTCTCACGTTGGCGTGTATCCATGGGTGACAGTATCCACTTACCACCAGGTGGACTGTCTGCTCCTCTGCCAACTTCTTTCCATAAAAAATATTCTTTTTTTCGATTTCAACTTTTATGTTTGCACTACATCTTTCTAATAATATACTAATTTTAAATACGTCGTCACATCTGTCGCCCCTCTCAATCTAACCATCTTGATTATCAATTTAAACCAAACGCGTGTATTTCAAGAATTCCATTACATTCGCCATTTAAGCCGCCCGACACTCGTAATTGCTTTATGCATATGTTATTTCGTTCTCACGTCCCAGTTCATTATTACAGTTGTCTGTGCATCATAAATGCACAATTACAAGGTAGAATCTGTACGAGGAACTGCAAAATTTACTACAGAAAGTTAACGCATTTAATAGGAATTACAGACGTTTTTCTGTAGTAAAGAAAAAGAGGGGCAATAAATTTAAGATCGTATCGCCTTTTTATTAGTTATCTCTTCCTTGGCGTACTTTTGTCATTAGTCAACCTCCCCCGTGTAGCTGTGAGACGTTGTTTAGACATAAGTCTAAACAAATTGTAAAAAATGTATACATTTCTATAAAATTGTATACAAAGGTGGAAAACATAGGACACGATTTGTAACACGAGAATTGGAGGCGCGGGCTCCTTATCACTAAAGCCAAACACAAGAAGTCGCTTAAGTTGCAGTTAACGTGTTCTTTGACAATTTGCCACCTCTTATATATTAAAAACAGCGATAACTGACGTCAGTCGGAGAGTTGTAAAAAATGTTATATTATAAATTAGTATAATTAGTAATCAGTACTGTTATAAATCCAATGTGTTTATAACAGGTAGTCGGAAAAATTCGCGGCATTTTTGAACGTCTGACTTTTGTGTGCTATATTTCTGGCAACACCAATCACTGGCGGGTGATATATGATGGGTGATATACCGTTTGACAGCTGACTTTTTTGTAATGGCGGCAAATTGAAATCACAACTTAAAAGTTCATATTTTTTAACAATTTCAAAATGGAAGAGAAAATTGGATATGCTTTAATTTTTTTTGTCCACAAGGCTATGAATGCTTCTAGTGATCGAAAAGGGATTTGTGGTGTTTACGAAGAAGATGCTTCATCTCAAATTACTGCAAAAAAATGGTTCAGTCGATTCAGGTATGGTAATTATGATGTGAATGATGTTCCTCGCTGTGGTCGTCCTATTAAGGTAAATGTTGATATTATCATTGAACAAATTGAAGCAGATCAACACATAAGGAGTCATCAAATTGCGGAAGAGCTTAGAATTCACCACTCAACAGTTTTGGATCACCTGCATAAACTGATTTTGAAAAAAAACTAGATGTTTGGGTGCCGCATGATTTACCTATATAACAGAAACTTCGTGAATAGAATTTCCATATGCGAGATGTTGCTAAAATGAAATGAAATCGATGCATTTCTGAAGAAATTGGTAACAGGCGATGAAAAGCGAATCACCTACGATAACAATGTTAGAAAACAATCTTGGTCTAAGCGAGGTGAGCCATAACAATTAGACGCAAAGCCAGGCCTCACTCCGAACAAAGTTATGTTGTCATGGTGGGACTGGAAAGGCATTGTGTATTACGAGCTATTGCCACCTGGCTAAACGATTAATTCTGATGTCTACTGTCAGCAGTTAGTAAAATTTAAACAAGCATTTGAAGAAAAACGCTCAGAATTAATTAATAGAAAAGGTCTAGTTTTCCATCACGACAATGTTCGACCACATTCATCTTTGATGAATAAACAAAAATTGATGGACCATGGCTGGGAAGTTTTAATGCATCCTTCATACATTCCACACATAGCACCTTCGGATTATCATTTATTCCGCTCTTTACAAAATTCTCTAAATGGAGTAGAATTACATTCAAGAGAAGCCTGTATTAACCATTTAAATCTGTGTTTCACTCAGATCCTCAAAAATTGTATAGCGATGGGATAATAAACAAACAAGGCATCTGTTTCAATTGTAAAAGTTGTAAAGAACTTTACGAGCCCTATCTGGCTCTGGGGGCCCTTTTTTCTGGGATTTTTTAATAAATTTACGCCTTCATAATTTTGGAACTACTAAATCGATTTGGTTTATTGTCGAACATAACCGAGATATAGACTCAAACTACTTTTCTCCCAAATTTCATTTCAATCCGTTAGGAAATGCGCGCTGAAGTTTGTCTACAAATTTCGTTATATCTCATGTATATAGATATATATAACTTCGAAGTTGATTGGTGTAAACACCTGAATTAATCTGGTGACCTTTAGACGAGATGTGTTAATATCATCACCATCGAAATCTAAATAATTTATTTACATTTCTATGATCATCACTATGATTGTTGCGCTAAGTAGCGACTAACATTATCTACCGTCAAACACCAAAATATTATATAGATATATACGATAAGAGTTCTGAGTCTATCTGAGTGAACACATTTATAACGATAGTCATGTTTCCAAATTTCAATGCAAAAAACATTACATTAAGGAGTTCGAATAAAGGGTTTCCAACAGCGCTCCAGGGACCAAGGGAGATAAAAACTTGTTATTTATTTTATAGTGACGCAATAAGGGAGACGTGCGGTATAGAACTTTACCTATTGTGAAAGCCAAATTCCAATACAGAATATGTGCACACAAAAGTGAATTAAATACAAATTGAAGATAATCGTGTTCCTTGTTTGCCTTAAAATACACTTAGAGTAGAACAGATTTCACCATCACCAGCCATTTTGTTATCCACTGCTGGATAACAAAATGGGCGTCATCATACACATTTTCCTGTGCACGAGGAGGGCTTAAAATGTCACGCTGATCAAGTTGGTTAGTTAGTTCATTTAGAAGTGGTGGTGTTCCTCAGGAGTTGTGGTAACTTCTTTTTTCACTTAGTCGCCTTTTACGACACACACGCGAAGAGATGGGGACATTAATGAAGAGACAGGGAAATAAATAGATAATTTTTTTTGGAAATATGGGGAGAACTATCTTGCTAGCTTACCCATTCTCCATGTTGACAAGCAGACCATGTTAATATACTGTCAGAAATAGTCCTCTTCCAATGAGCACCATAAGATTATAAATATTTCCTATGCTCTTTCACTTTTTTCAGGTCACCTTTTACAGGTCATCTGTACATTCGACCGGAGGATTGCATTGCGTTACTAATTATGTCCGTGGTCTCCATTCAATCGGTTCTACGTGAGCTATAGACATTCCATTGTCACTTCAGTTTCTATGTAGTATATGGTATCATTATATAGTATAAAAAGAAAATTTCTCAAACATGCCTGTCTATTCATACGCAGTAAACTCAAAAATCAATTAATGAACTTTTAATACAGTTTATGTTACTAGTTAAGAATGTTCTTCCGTTTGTTTTAGTATCTGTATGTAGCACATTATACCGTCAGCCTGTATCTCTCCACTGCTGGAGCAAGGCTCGATTTTACATACTAAAAGTGAACTTTTTTTGTGTAATATTTTATATTGATATTCGGTACATGGTAGTGTAGAAATTACAATATTTCTGGATAAGGTTAATGAAAAGCAAGCTGACGCAACAGGACCCTCCTTCTAGACTAACTCTGACATAAAATATTCGAGGTAGGTAGCGCGTCCGGGGACATGTCTACGCTTGACATTCTGAACTGATGTTGACATGTATGTATATAGGGCGGCAGTATCGACTTACCACCAGGGGAACTGTCTGCTCGTATGCCACCTTCCTCCATTAAAAAAATCGCTTGTTTAAAACATACATATAATATAACATTTGAGATTTTCGCATTTTTCACACATTTTTATCTAAGTATTTAAACGGGTCTTAACGCAAATGTTTACCTTATTTTACCTGACATATCGTATATATTCAACTTAAGACTCATTTACTTAGATAATACATAATTGTACGAAAATTCATCATAAAATAATCGAACAATCAAACCTATGCTATCCGTTTAAACCGGGATGGGTTGTTAGTGAAATAAATTCAAAATGACACTAAGAAAAATTAGAATCTTTGTACTGTTTGTCATATTTTTGATGTTATTATTAAAATTGGTGAAATTTGAAGTGTCACTTTTATTTTCAGTGTCTGAGCTATCCCCCATAAACATTTCTTATTTGTATAAAAATATTTTGTTACACGATTTTGTTGTATATTTTTATCAATGTACTGCATTATTACTAATCAAGGTTAACTTAAGCAAGGTTATGAACAAGCGGGGTTTGATAACCTAGCCTAATCTTAGTACCAATCAATGCAAATGGAGCAAAATAGAGATTGCTTTCACGATAATGAAGGAGGCTTAAAAGGGTCCAGAAAATGTCCAGAAGGCATTAGGGGGTAGCCGTAACCGGTGCTGGATTTGCTAAAAGAAAAATTTAAATATTCATCTCCTTTTTCCTTATAGAGCACACTTAAACGATTGCTTAAATTCGATACGCCATCTTGTTATTCGATAGCATCCTTCCTCCTTTAATGAACTCAAATTTAAACTGCGTAATCAAGAATTTGTGCTATAAATAACCTACTAAATAGTTAGGAACTATATCAAATCTGAGCGAAATGAATATTTTCAAGTGTAGGTAATTTAATCATTTCAGTTTGACCTTCATCGGCAATCTATAAGTGAAATCAATTCCTAAGTTCCTTCTACCTGTAGGTACATGAACATTAGCAAATGCTACGCGATTTACATTTCGCTGACCACAATTTGACAAAACTTGACCACATTATTGCGACTGGGACCCACGACTTTTACCGAAAATGCTTAAGACGTTAATTGCAATTGATTATTTACTTTAATTATTATTCATTATTTTAAAAATATGACGTCAATAATGTCGTTGATAATCAGTGTAAATGTTAAATTATCAACACTGATTATCAGCGACATTATGCAATTGACTTTGCTATACAAACCCTAGAAAATATGACAAGTACGTATGGTATAATATTGGATGAACGTAAATGTCAGTTTTGTTTGTGGATTGGACACAAACAACACGTTAAATCAATTAATTTAATTTTTTTTTTTACTTTTAACTTCAGGAGTTTAATTAATATTTATGAAGTCAAAATATTTACAATAGATATATAAAATGTTTAGATAAGGAAAACAAATGATATAAAAATATCATTGCAACTATTGTAGACCATTATTATAGTATATATGTAAATATAGTAGTAAATATAGTTAACTAAATCTACGAACACGTCGTCTACTCATAATTACGAGTATTTTATTCTATTGTCACAGTCTATTTCAGCTTGTATTTAACACAAACACATAAATGGAAGTGCAAAGACAAATACGGGCAACAAGCTAAACAGAATAATTTTGAGCAACTAAAACTAACGAGATCCATTCTGTAATTAGATTGAAAAGTTGGTAAATTGACCGCTGCTGCAGAATTACGCTGTCCCGGTGTTCACGAATTTCAGCTTTTAATTGAACTAAATGTGTTCGAATTTTGAATTTCACCAACTTCTCTCTCATAATAATATGTGACAGCCATCACGGGGTCCGTGGGCGACAGAGGGACGTTACGGGCCGAGGGGGGAAGAAGGCGTTTATTTTGCGGGTTTTGAGACACGCATCAAGGAGATTCCTTTCTATACTTGTATTATTAACGAGTTATTCTTATGATTTAGCCCTACTCCAAGACTCGCCACCACACTATTTTTGGCTCTTCTCATTCAATCCCTACCGGCGAACTTCTTCAAGTCGTCGGTTTACGTAAGCCGTGGGGCATCCCACATAGCGCTTCTCGGTATGTAGTCTTCATTCAATAACTCGTCTATCCTATCGGTTTTTGATCCTGCGACCGATACACCCTGCTCATTGCCACTTCAACATGCTGATTTTATGTCGGTAACTTTAGTTCTTCAACGAATCTCTTCGTTTCTGTTCTTATCCCGCAAAAAGAGTATAACCGATTGTGCGGTAAGGTATAGTTAATGTTTTAATTGAGGTTAGTTTTTATGTTGCTTAGGTTACATTAGTTTACCTAAGTCAGATTAAAATACATCAAAATTAAGCAGGCACCACTGTACTACATATTATCACCCAGCTTCCACACAAGGCTTTGCTCGCGTAGATTTTTAACACCTGTAAAAGGACCGAGATGATGGATTTCATGGATGCGCTCGATTTCAGCCTAGATATCAATAATTAAAAGTAATTTAAAAATAAAATCGAATTTATTGCATTATTGTGATTATTGTACCTATGATTATATATTGCAAAATTGCTATACCTACCGTTGATAGGTTGGTACCTATCTACCGAAGTACCTATTTCGGTCTGCATTCATAACAATCATAACCTTTTGCAATTTATTAGTACAAAAATATTGACACATTGTAGAATTACAAAAATTATAAAATCAATTATATTATGTTTATTTACCGCCCGTGATAAATCGGAACGACAAAATAATCAATATATGTATATATTATACATAGAATAATAATTAGCCTTAAGTATAAGCTCGACCATTGGACAAGTTTTAGTCTTCGGCAAGCCAAATGTCCGAGCTACAATCTCCTCCGGGGTATCTGTAAACGACAATCTTCAGTTAAATTTTTGTAGATCAAGGAAGGTCAAAACTAAAGAGTAAATTTTCTTAAGTAAGTACCTACTAATTTTATCTGTGTTTAGGCGACAAATTTTCATAGATATCGGTTAGATATAAACTGATACCAAATGAACACAAATACGTTTTCAAGCTGTTTCAAATTTAATTAATTTAGGCTGTGCATAAATTAAATGTGCATAAAAGTATTTATTGGCTTTACATAACAAAATTTAATATAATAATAATTTATCAATGTTGATTCAACATCATGCTGTCACTTTCTCTCCTCGGTCTCTTTCACTCTCTCCCTCTCAAGGCTAGCGTTCTCAAGACTGCGGACTTTTTTTCCTTGCAATCTGTGAGGGGTCATTCAGCAACATTTTTGTAATTAAGAAATAATGGCTTTGTATGGCATGTATTCACTGACACATTTATAAATATATATAAACATTATAAATATATTGGCTTTTGACCAACTGCGTAGACTTATGAAACAAACTTATCTCCTTACTTCTTTCGGCTACACTACCACCCTGTGTGTACAACTTAAAAGTCCATAAATAAGCTGCCGCCGTTGCATCAGTCATTGAAAAAAAAAAAGCGTCCGACAAAAGATCGTCTACACACAAGGTGTGTTCTGCGCGATTGATTCGAAATTAATCGGGAAAACTTTATAAGTAGAAATGAACCCCTCCTCTTTTGTCGAATCACTACGACTACTTGTCGATCTCGGTCACCGAACACCCTTCGCCCCTAGTTCCGGCATTGTGTAAGAAAGCCAATAGCTTACAAAGTTGGTAGAGTGCACTTAGGAACAACGGAAAAGGCGACCGACCTCATTTCGTGCGGTAACACAGGTCCATTCGGCTCTTTCTCGTAATCAACCAAGAAGTTCTCGTCTAACTTCATTCCTCCGTTCACCGTGTCGACATCCAGTTTCACCATCCATCCACCCTGGATAAAGTCATTATAATAATTAATGGACTATTATTTTATTACCTATAGTCCGGTTATTATAGCATGAGCTCTGATAGATTGGGGTGTTGTCTATTTCACGGAAAACATTTTTACTCCGTAAAAGAAAATTTAAAAAAATATTTTATGACATATACTAGTCAAAAAATTATAATAATCAAATTTGAAGTGTTTATTGTTCTTTTAATGTAATTTTGTTCCACACAACGGATAAATTCATTTTCGTCGATGTAAATACGTGTAAATTCACATTATCGTGTAACGGAATATAAATTGTGCTAGTGCTTACAACCGACTCGTTTTCGATCTTTGATGATCGATTAATTAAAGTACTATAATTAATATTACTTATAGTATTAATTATATAATTTTATTAAAATATTGCATTTAAATTAAACAAGTCCTTTTTATTTTGATTCTTTGATACTGTTTTATTATATTTATATAATCGTGAAAATCATTATAATATACCTAGATTTATATTTCCTGGCTTGTAGCTTTCTAGATTTAGTTTATATTTGGGTTGTGTTTTAAAAATAAATTGAATAGAAAAGTTAACTTTTTAAATCAAGGATCGATTAACCTTGTATTTCATTGTTATAATCAATAATTTAATAAAATCTATTAACTAGGCTATCGGTTAATAAAGTCTCATCAACATCATCATCTCATGTGGTTCAACTGTCTGCTGTCAGAGCTCATGCTATAATAACCGGAGTATAAGTTGTATAATTATTATTATGTTATAGGTACACGTATAATTCACATTGAGATAATACACATTGACCATTTCAATTAATGGTGAAGTAACTGATGTTTTATATAATTCTGACGGTGAAGAGATATATACGTTTAATTATAATTTGTGCGCTTTGCTTTAACAAAGCGCTTTAACAAATACAATAGATTCGGGAGTAATAATTAGTTAACAAGATTCCATATCAAGTCTAGTCTATAAAGCAAATAATTTTTCGTGATAATGAATACTCTAATATTTTAATAGATTAAGTCGTATTATATATTTTAAGTCGGCGTTTAACAATATTTAAAAGAAAAACTTATTTCCAATCATAATAGGTAATGGGTGCCTAATTAGTTTTTGAACAGGATAAAATACTAGTAATCATACTTGACTGGAAGCGCCTTCGTCTAAGTATTGGTCCGCCTTTGTACTTATGGTAATATTGTAACAGTTCATTATGAGTACAATGGAGAGCGACAAGAACAACATCGAAATCGCTCAATGAGAAAAAAACATCCATAATGCGTTGTGGAAGATGCTGATTGTCCAAACATCGACATGAAAGACTCGTAGATATTATCTCAGTATGTGGATGGTTTTAATTATCCGCAACGCAAGATAGCAGTCAAGAACCATCCACAACGCGATCTGGATATTTCAAACAAATTGTTTTCTGTGTAGGAAGGATTATCGCATTGTTTATAAAAAAATAACCGAACGTTTTATAAATAAAAAGTCTGAGGCGATTACTCCGCGCTATGCTTCGCGGTCGTATTATACACTTTTGACCTAAACGAGCCGAATCGTTTTTGGGTACGAAATATTTTCGTGCAAGAATCACAGTACGCTAAATTCCTAACCTCGCCTATCTCGCCTTTTTTTCTTTTCGCCTATTCCTATAAATAAGTTGATTCGCTGACTGACGAGTGTCAACATTATTATCGCTGTCAGAGAATTTCATGTTAACCAGAAATCGTTGTGGACGGTTCTTGAATGAAAAAATATTTACATTATTAACAAACACGTCCAATTTTCTTAAGGAACTTGATTTTATTTCCAATATCGATTTACTTTTTATGTGGCCGAATAAACTATCAAACATATATAAAGTCATAACATCATAAAAATCAACATTAACTAACTTTCTACTTGCGTAATATATAACGGATCATACGCAGCCGTACGCACCGAGGTTACTTCTAGTGTCCCGACTATATTAAAGCGTGATGTAAAAGAAAACGAATGCATAATAGAAGACATGTTTCTTAAATTAATTATCGACATTATGCTCAATATTTAATATACCTACTCAGTAATCGATTGAGGTAATAATATATATAAATGACAAAACTATTGACGATAATCTCTATAATAGTCCCTGGAAAAATAAGATCAATATACATATAAATTGGATGCAATTACCTATTTTCGGTATTCACTAAAGTTCTTGGAAATCCCTATAGCCCCTAAGAAATCTCACAAGTAGACATATCTATTACCATAAAGTTGGTCTTCCAAAAAATATGCGGCTGTATAAATTCCAAAACAAAGGAAGGAAGCATAAAGTCGGGTCGAAGGTTTGATAAAGGAGATAGGGACTGTTTATTGCGGTCCACTTTGGGACCAACGTCTGCGTAGGTACATCTCCGGCGCATGGAAGCAACCACATACTCCGAGGTATGTGAATTTTAATAAAGCCAGCAACCACCCCGAATTTTTGTGGGTTGCTATGCTAAACGAAATTTTACTAGAAGAGTATTATAGCTCGTATACATTACGAATTTTGTAAGAAGTAGCAAACTAGCAACTGCCAACTAGCAAAACTTAGTAAACGTTTGTTCAGGCATTTTTATTGCAATTCAGCGATACATTCGTGTTATTGTAGTTCCATAGGTGACAATTTAGTACTTATAGCACTAACCTGGTACGTATGGAGCCGCAATTATAATGGAGGATTTTTCACGCTAAAATATATATTACGAATAATGATTTTTTTAAATGCTTTCAAAAAGACCAAGATATAGAGATTCAAATCGTCTATTCCCACTTGTTACCAGCTGTGATAATGACGTCACAATATATCACAATTCATCTATTTTCCGTATATTTTAGAAAAAATAGTCCAACGTTTTGTAGGTTTCGTGAATACTATTCAACGATATATCGTTAGTAAATATGTACCTAAATTGTATGTAGGTAAATGTATCGTGACGTCATACTCAGTTCGGTCAACATCTAACTTTGAAAAACTTATATCTTGGTATTTTTAAAGGTATCGTAAAAAATTCACGATATTATTTGTAATTTATCAAACTTTTATTTAAGTAAGAAAAAAAAGTAGTAAATTTCTCCATTGTGTTATTTATAAGCATATTTGTAACATACAATAGCTAATATGTCCTTAAGATATTTTTTTGTGATATAGTGCATTCCATAAAAATCATTTTGCTACTCGGGCGCTAGCATTAAAAGAGCAAATCAAAATATTCTGTTCAAAAGTTCTGTATTTTTTGCATTCTGAGTGTTCTGTTTCTATATAAATCGATATCAGCCTAAAACATCTCACTGAAGCCTATAAAATATTTGACTATTCTGATTATTAACATAGAATTTGATACATAAATAATATTATACAATTGTTGCTATGTAAATCACTTCCATTGCACACATTTATCGGTATATTATAGGTATTTTAAATAGAGATACAGATTTCTGTATCATCAAACGTTTAATGATAAGTAAGTAAATTACATTTGATACATATGTAATGTGTTTACGTATGATATTAATAACTTACTTGTTCAACCATTTTGGGATAAAACTGTTTGTCCCAAGGAGAGAAGAGAGACGACGACACATACAAACGTTTCCCATCTAAAGAGAGCTGCAACATCTGTGCACCTCCGTACAATCGTTTACCCTTCACTATGACTGGTTTGGGAGCTTCCTAAACAAAAGTAATTAATACTCATATTAAAAAAGTAATGATACATTTTTAACCTAAAGTATGTAAAAGATAATTAAATTGAACAGTGAATAAATAAACCATAATAGCAGACTCTTAAGACTATGACATGTGACTTGGAGATAATACAATTTCATAACATTTAATAACGATAACACGTTAAATGAGACTTTAAAAATTACAATACTGAATAATCATTAAACAGAACTAATAATAACAAAACTATTAAATAATATGAATATAAGATAAAATATACTCTTCTTATAATGTATACCGGTATATAGTCTGTGTTTATCTATAGCTGGATGTAGGTCTCTCCCAAGAACCGCCACCACACAAGGTGTTCCACTCTCCTCAACCAGCCACTGTGGGCGACTTCTTAAAGACCTCAGTCTGAGGGTGACCCATGCTAGGTTTCCCGGCAAGTGGTCTGCATTTTAGGACTCGTCTCCCCCATCGGTTATCGATTCTATGACAGATATGGCCTGCCCACGGCCAATCCAGCTTGCTAATTCTTTGAGCTAACTCTAACTATAGATAACTGTTGTACTTTATCGAATTTGAACTTGTGAATCTGGTCTAATATCAGAAAGCAGAAATGTTGTACGTAGACATTATTAAAATGTCCTACCTTTAGTTCCTTATCCTCTACCACGGTTAAATCGTCATTTAAAATTTTACCCCCTAAAATCACTTGACCAGTTAACTTCGGGTGTTCTGGATCTGATATATCGTACTGCCTCACATCACCATGAAACCAGCATGAGAAGTACAAGTACTTGTCATCCAGAGATATAATGATATCGGACATTATACCTAAAATAAAAAAAAAATCTATAACTGTGAAGTTGAAAAGAAGGAATTTAAGAAAAAATAGTTACACTGTAAAGTACTCGTACGTATAGGTATCGTCACGTAAAAAGAGCGCTGGATGTCTGTAGAAGGGATGAGACGGCGCATCGGTACAGTTGCGCCGTCTAGTCTAAAGTATTGAAATATAATATTAATAAGTAATATATATATATACTTATTAATATTATAATAAGTATACAATAAGTATATACAATAAGTAATATCGTGCGCAACTGTACCGATACGCAGACTCATCCCTTCCACAAAAGTACAGTGCTCTTTTCATGTGACGATACCTATATACGTAATAATAGAACTGCAGTTAGAGCACAAGTTTAGTTAAACTTTAATAATTATTCTCGATTTGTCTAAAAAATATAAGAAATGTGTTAAGAGGTATTAATATAAGAAAGTTACCCTCTAGTTGAGACTCAACGCCGTCCTTGGCAACTGTTTTTGCTGGAATGTCTATAACTTTATCAGCTGTCCATGTTCCTTCCCTCGTCTTATAAAATCTAAAACATCGACAGGTACATTTGTTAAAAACAAATAAGGTGACACACAGCCAGAGAATCCACATGATGATAAACTGTCTTTTATAGTCGGCGGATAATGTCGTTTATAAACGAAACACGACATCGGTTAAAAATGACGAACATAGGCAATTTCATAGAAGAACCTACTCTACCTTTGGCGATTTAGGAATCCGATTGTAAAAAATAATCGGAAAATCGTTAAAAGCGTCTTTCCTTTCACTTAATATCAGTAAATTAAGAGCCATTTCACAAAAATGACTAAAGCAAGTTTAGATAATTACAACGCAACGCGATTGGCAATAGTTCATGCCCCCGTCTCTATAGCGTAACTATGGAAAACAAGTTTTGATACTTTGAATAAGCCGAACTTTTCTCCGTGTGCTTCTATAGACAATACTAATGGCCGACGCGAAAAACCCCGAACATAATAGAGCAATTAGAGCAGTTTTGTGATATTAAAATATATATATAATAAATCATAAATTATAAAAATACTTATGTTTTCGTTTTAATTAGGTACAAAATTGATATTATTGTAAGTAATATTTTTAAAAATTCTTTAATAAATGATAAAAAATTGCAGTTAAATGTCAGGTATTTTACGTCGAAATTGACGCACATTATTTTATTTTTTCTCGTGATTTGTGTTAGTTTACGGAAATATTAGTGTACTATTTGTCAATAGAATTATATACTACGTATAATTGTACCTTATCTTGTTGAATTAATGAATTTTAGTGGAAAAAGCACAGCTCTGAAGTTCTTACTAGGCGCGTTTTTACTAAAATGTGGTTGAGTACTACAGGATAAATAAAGAAATATTTCGAAATGTTTTCTAATAAATGTCAATACAAAGAAATGAGCTATTTAAAATATTTACTCAGAAATGTAAAGCAACTTTCATTTCACCTATAGGAGAGCTCAAAAACTTGTATTTTTCGCTTAAAACGTGAAATGGCTCTTAAGTACAAATTAAAACCCTACGTTCTTCTTTCAAACAAACAAAAAAATGCAATCACATGTTGTTAAAAGCATAAAGTTTGAAACACGCATACAGTTTTAGTAAAGTTAAATCCGTACAAATCTCATACCTGTAAACGTTGGCTTGGACGGCGCATCCCACAAATCCCTGTGCGGCTTTAGGATCATGAAGGAATCTGATCTCGAGGGGTGCGCAACCTTCCTTGCCCAAATCTATGACCTGTTGCAGCTCATGTGTCGACCATTTAAAAATATTGAGAGAGGTCCCGTAACGCTCCGGATCCGAGATATCTTCCGATCGTAAGCCACTGTGTTGGTTATTACCATTGTCTTTTATATTGGAAAGTATCATATAGGCAATAGCAACTAGAGTTCATTCCTCAATGCAAAGCTTTTTAATTTTTTTATCTACTTTTTACAATTTGACGAAACAGCTCAATTGTAACTGAATGACTATAAACTTAATACTAAGTTATATCAAAATTTTAATGCAAATCTAAAGTAATCGTGAAAAATGTCATTCATGTAAAATTAACCGCCCTGGATCTGGGGGGGGGGGGGGGGCAAACCGGGGTACCTGCCCCGGGCGGCAATTTAAGGGGGCGCCTTCTTCATATATTTAAAAAAAACTCGGTTTTTATTCTCCTGGTCATAAAAAATCCCAGCCCGTATATTTGTTTTGTCAATTTTTTGAAATCATTAATCTCAAATGGTGGAGGGGAGGGGCGCCAATGTCAAGTTCTTGCCCCGGTTCGTAAAAATCGTAGATCCGGGGCTGAAAATTAATACACTAAAAATGGTGTTAAAAACTTACGTTTTAAAATATTTCGGCGAACCCCATTCAGTGGAGATCATGACGTCATGGTAAGGTTGATACCAAAAATCATAACCGAATTTAGCTAATTTTCCTGTTGTCCACGTTCCTAAAAATGACACAAAACACATAGTTAATAATTAATTGATACATGCTATTTTCATATAATATACTATAAATATATGAATTCATTTCTAAGGTACCTTTTACTTTCAAAGTCTTCGCGTCGATAAGTACGAAATCTCCTTTTCCGTTTTCGTTATTATCTCCCATGGTAGAGATCATGATTTCTCCACTTGCCAAGCAATGTGAGGTGTGCGGAAAACTGCAGTTGACAGTTTTTAACTGAGTTTCATCCAGCACCTGATTATATATTTATTTGTTAGATCAATATCAAAGGATATTTGATGAGCAAAAATGAGAGCTCAGTTGGCTTCTAAGATCTTAGATTATTAGATATTTCTTAGAGCTAAAGTATAATCTCAATCTTGCTACTTGGAAGCAATTACTAAATATTTTCTTAAAGTGCACATATAATTTAATTACAGTTATTGCTTTAGTAATTCGTTTTGGAGCTATTTCAATTTTGTTGTTTTCCTATTATTTTCCTCAACGTTAGTCAATTTCGTTGCTAATAAAATGTGTTTATTTATATTAGAACATTTTTATAAATTCATAATCGTATCTCATACACTGGATCGCAAAAATTCCGGGTCGCTAATAAAAACCGTGATATCTCCATAAATTATATACCTAGATCGCTCGAATAAATAATATGTAGTAAGGAGGTTACTAATGCTTGTTATAAATCTCTAAAGAGGTTTCATTTGTACAAGTTACAGATTACATTTTGAAAAATTTCAAAATTAAAAATTAGGAAAAGAATATTTTTTCTGCTTTTGTTTCAAACGGAGCTGTCATTATAAATGGTTCCTTGGATTGATCAGAGTATTCAATGCAATATCATGTCGTTATCACCTGAAGAATGTACACGGATTATTACCATGGTACAAGAAGGAAGAAGTCAGCGTAGCACTGCTAGAACAGTAGGAGTATCTTTATCAACGGTCCAAATATTTTTTCTAATATTTTCTGGTCAAGCGATTTCAAGAGACCGGCATGAACATCAGGAGACCAGGAAATGGCAGGCCAAGGTGCACAACTACACGAGAAGACCGATTCGTCGTGAACACTATGTTAAGAAATCGACATCTTACGGCTGTTCAGGTCCGAAACAGTCTTCAAGAAATTCACCACAACAATGTGAGCTCTAATACGATTCTGCGACGTCTTCGTGAAGCTGATATAAAGTCTTATAGACCAGCAAACGGCCCCAAACTGCTCAGAGAACATCGAGTTGCCAGGTTACGGTTTGCTCGAGAACACATCCGATGGACAGATGAAGATTGGTCCAAGGTTATGTTTTCCGATGAGTCCAGATTTTGTTTATTTACGCACGACGGGAGACGAAGAGTATTTAGACCGCCAGGAGAACGGTATCATCAAGCGTGTTTTGAAGAAAAGGTGCCATTCGGTGGAGGATCAATAATGGTTTGGGCTGGGATATCTGCAGAGGATCGCACGGAGTTAGTGATCATAGAAAACGGTTCTCTGACTGCTGTCAGATACGTAGGAGAGATTTTAAATGAGCATACTGGTCCATTCTTAGTGAATATGGGTGCAATTTCCATTCTTATGCACGATAATGCGCGACCACATACTGCTCATTTGGTCAATATGTATATTCAAGACGTCGGTATTACCGGCATGGAGTGGCCAGCTCGCAACCCAGACTTAAATCCCATTGAACATGCATGGGACGAGCTCGAGAGATGCGTGAGACAACGCTCTCCTGCTCCCGTTACCTTACACGAGTTAAAGAATGCGCTAGTAGAAGAATGGGCAAACATAGACCAAAATCGTATTAAAAATTTGGTTTACAGCATGCCACATCGTCTTATTGAAGTGCTACGGGCTCGTGGAGGAAATACAAAATATTAAATTGACAAAAAAACTTTTATTTTTTAAGATTTACTGCCAAGTGTATTTTTTTTGTCATAAGTTAGAAGCGAAATTTTCTTATTTTTTAGTATTTAATTAAAGTTATATAGTGTACAGAACGTGTTACACATTTTTTATATGTATTAATCAGTCATCTACAATATACTATAGTTTCGCAAATTAGTCTTATGTATTTAAGAAACTATCACGCCATTTATTAGCGACCCGGAATTTTTGCGATCCAATTTAGTTTAACACCGACCTTATGTAGCTTCGGTTTTCGAGGGTATGTGCCAACGTCCATAACGAAAACTTTGCTTGACCCTAAGGCGGGTAATATGAGAAGGTCGCGCTTTAGACTAGCGTCGCCATGGCAGCTAGAGCACACGTTCCATCCGCTATGGTGGAGCTCGTCACCTGTACTGCCGGTATAAGTGCGGTGAATCACCTGATGTGTAATGGAAAAGAGACACTTTATTAAAATTGTATTTTGTTAAACAGTTTTATTTTTAAGAAAATAAAATTGATACAGTTGAATAATAAATTGTAGTTGTAAATACTTGAGAGAATTAATGCTTCTCTCTTGAGAGAAAAGGTTTGGGAGGATACTTGTATTATACGCCTTGTACGCCTATTGAGAATCCTAACTAATATATAGAAATGAAACAATGACTGTTTGTTTATAATGTCTAGAGACGTATCAACGAATGGACGAAACGAACCGAAACTGGGCACCACGAAACGGACATAATTACGATCCCCGTGCGACAGTGAGAATGCGGGCAAAACCGCAGACAAAAGCTAGTGAGAATATAATGGGATAACAAAATCGAAGCAAACTCTTTCAAATCTTTGGAAAATCATACTAGCGAAAAACGTTGCTAAATTTCACTCGGTACTCTTCTGTGAGAATGGGATAATTCGTCCATTCCGACTTGTCCAAGACTACCGACTTGTCTGTGGGCTTTCCACTAGGTAAGTCCTATGTAACAATTTACATTGACTTTGTCTTTGTGTCTTTGACGTTTTTAACAAGGAAAGATGATGAAATATACAAAAATATCCATATACCCTATGAGTGTCCAGCTTTGACATCCAATAGCTCTTTTCTGGGAGGTCACCCTTTGACCCAGACATTATCAAGACACTCGCACCCTATTTTTCACTATTCAGGACTATTTTTCTGTTCATGGAACATGTGGGTCTTGTAATTTAGAGGGTTCAATAAATCTTTCAGGTCGCAGTGACACTACTTGTGAGTGAGCCTTTTGTGGCAAGAAACCTTCACTTAAATAATAATAATAATAAACATCAATGATTTTTAATCTTTTTTATAATATATATTGTTATTGAAAACAATATTGTTAAAACTTAAAACTAAAATTTTACTTGTCTTCTACAATTTACAAGCGAAAAACTATGTCAACTTGTAAATACGTATTGAAAAAGTTCTTCGAATCGTGTTCCAAACGAAACCCACTTCTAGGAACAAATCCACAGCTACGATACGATATATTGCATTCCGCCTGTTAATTTAGCCCCGGTCGGTATTGCAATGGTAAAGTATACAATAATACTTTCTAGCTAGATCCACAAATCCTGTAGGATTACTGGACGATATTGCCTCGCTATTGCATCGTTTGGTCTATAAACAACAATTATTTTCAACTAATGTCTTCTTTCTCTGTTTGCACAAAGACCTGAGTAAAGAAATGTGTCATGTAAATGTATGTATACATGAAAAATTTTTGGGACACAAAAAGCTTTATAAGGTAATTTCGACTAATGACTATGCTCCAGCCGTTTTTTTTTTAAGTTATGGATGACAGCTATACTTATGTTAACAATAATGGCAACACTATTTATATAATACAGTCATTTTTTTTTCAGGCAGATATTTGAAATTTACATGTAAGTAAGCATAGCAACAAATATGTCTTAATATATTATAACAAATAATTTTATAAAAAATCTACAAATAATGTCTAAATGAACATAATTAGGCCTAATAATATCTAAAGAATTAAAAAAGAAAAACAATATCAGTACAATTTAAATACTTTCAGAGAAAAAGTTATCTGTTAGGGCTTATACCCGTATTACCAGTGCTATGCTGTTGTAGAACAAGTCGAAATTAATAGACAACTTATTAAAAGTATTAATAGTTCTTGTAAAATATTTTTGTTTATACTTGGTTTTAGGTAAAGGTGCGTGAAGTGCGTTATCTACTCGTATCACCATCTAATTCCCCCATAAACGCTGCAAAAAGTTAATTCCATAAAATTAGTTGTCCATATTTTTAAACTAAAACTCGTTAGAAAGGTTCAAAAATGTTAAACAATGGTTATGAGTAAAGCTGTATGTCGCTACAAATGCTAAATATAGGATACAGTAGCTACGGTGGCTAAGTTGTCTGTGATGTAACTTCAAGCATAGCATAATTACCAATAAATATGGCCTCAACTATATTTATTATAACAAACCTTGGCTGCTAATTCTAACTCCGCTATACACAACGCCGCGCCATCTAATGCTAAACGTGTAGTCTGCCTAAAGTCAAACATCTAAATTGGAGCTGACTGAGCCTGCTCACTATTAGTAACTGACTATACGATTTGTGTTGATGAATTGTTAGTATATAAAAATAAATAACAACAAAACCTGACTATATGTAGGTGATCTCGGATCCACATCCACTGTAGATAAATAGTCTTGCTTGCTTTTATCGGGCTGCACGCAAACCACATAGAGAAGTTTCTCTTTGGGTCCATTACGAAATGCCTCTAACGGAGAAGCGTACCCTGGACCACCTTTGCCTGCAGCAAGGAATTATTTATTATTAATGCGTTATAGAATTCTTCGCATGTGTATAATACATTCTCTACTTCTGAATATAAGCCACTCCCAAGGTTCGCCAATTAACAATATATACGGTCAGCGGACCAGCGCTTACTCTGTTCCCAGGTTAATAAATGAATTAGATCCTAAATTTAAAAAAGATATCAGCGAAAATAATTTAAAATATAAATTAAGAACATATTTCTTGTCCAAATTATAATTTGTTCACTGCTCACAGTTAGGTTTTTAATGTCTCGACTACTGATTCCAGCAGTACTTGTATCTTAGACAAATCTGTATGGTTTATTAGTTACAATTATGTTAGCTATATACTTAATCTTTGTAAAATTGTTAATAATAAAAAAAAAAAACAGGTTTTTTTTCATACAGCCACTACCAGCAAATTTCTTCAAATCGCCAGTCTGCGTTGCTGGAAGTCTGTTTCCCAGTTCTCCATCGTCTCCATTCGTGGGCTCGTCTGTCCTATCGGTTGTCAGTCATGTGGCAGATAATTAATTTCCACTATAACTTACTAATTCTGTGAGTTGTGTAGGTGGCGATAATTAACAATAATTTATTTAAGAGATGCTTTTTTTTTCGGAATGTCTAAATTCTTGTGAACCTAGTGGCCTTTTAAGAGTCACCGGACATGCATAGTTTAGGGCGAGCGTAGAAGGCGCTCAGTCAGGAGCAAAGAGTGTGCGCAGCATCGAGTCAAAATCTCGAGCTTTCCCCCGGTAGACCGGAGGAAGGAACGGATCTCGGCTTGGAGCGTTGCTTTGGGAGGGTACCGCGGGATCCGGCTTGGAGCGTTGCTTTGGGAGGATACCGCGGGATCGCGAGTCGGTGAAAACAAGAAATGTTAAACGAATTCATTATCACTTAAATACACCAATACATTCTGGATTGAATACAAAGTTTAATATCAATGAAAAAAGCCATCACACAATTTTGTTTATATTGCGTACATTAGTTGTGTTAAAAGTATTTCTCTTTGATCGTAGTACTGTTTACCTTTTTAAAAGAAATATTACTTTTTCTATTCTTTATGAATTCGTAAATTGGGTTACATAAATGTTTCCTTAATGCTCATCAATCATGGATTTGGCCTGTACAGTATCTGTCAATCATAATTGACTCGACTTTTTATACAGTTCATTTTTCTATGTTTTATTATGTGTTTTATTTCATATCATTATCTTTTTAGGCATTTTTGTTACAAATATTCCTTTATTTTTATTTAATATGTGCTTATTTGTCTAGACTAGTTTTATTAACAGTCTAGCCGTATTTCAGAAACAAACGACCTTTAAAGTAGTATTGATGATAAACTGAGTCTTGGAAATTTTCTTTGCGGCCTCAAAAATAAGTGATACATGTTAATACCATTATATATATTATAATACGTATGTTTCTAAAAGTTAAATTTGTTTTCCATTATTAAAAAAATAACTGTTTAATAAATAATCAATAAAACCCAACGTAAAGCCAAGCGAAATCTTTTAATTAAGCCAAAATGTTAAGAACCAAATAACCATCAAATAACCCACGAAATTGATTCAACCTGCCTTTAGAACTAAGGTAAACAATTCAAATCAACATTTCAGTTCCCTTTAAGGATTTGCTTTTTAAGTTTTGTTTAAACAGTGAGATTAAAGTCAGTGGGCGTTTGAGGAAGGCTGGGTAAGGAACCCTGCGAAGTTCCTTTGATGTCTCGCCTTAGGGCACGAATGATAAATCGCAATTCGCAACCCGCTTGATGTGACTGACACTTTTTTTCACACTGTGGCCTTTTACTAGCTCTTTTATTTCTCTTATCATGTGATATGGACGAATAGGCCCCTCAGAGCACTGACAAATAAGAATATAGATTTAATATGGAATTGAAATGGAAAACAGATACGCGCGACAAACAACCTCGCTGATTGGCATTGGAACGACGTTTGCAACCATTTGACATTGTTTTGAAGGAATATTCACATCTATTTGTATTTATTTATTACATTATCTAGGAAAGAGGTCTTATTTTCGTTTCTAGTTTCCCAGAAATATAAGTATTGATATTTTAGTGAAATATTAAAAATATAACATAATGTTTTATTGCTTTAAAAGAAAAGACTGTGAATTTCGAAAAATCTGTTTCAAATGCTCTGCAGCTTGTGGATATTACGATGGTCAGTCGTGCTTAAATTAAGTGATATAGCAGATGATACCGATGGCTTGACTTAGACATCGATATAAGATGTACGTTTCGATTGAGGGCCATACCATTATAAATAAACGAATGATGTTCGGATTTAATAAAATTTGAAAAAAAAAAATGTAAACGAAATCCTGAAAATTTATTTAAGGAAATTAAAGAAATTATAACGATTTGAAAGGTGGCGCTCAATCGTAATGGAGGTTTACAGAAATCTCAGCAACCACATTAAATAGAAGTGTGAAACCGGTAGGTACCTACTGATTTTTAGTAAAAATTTGGTCGAAACTTTTTACCTGAAGTGCAGGAAACACAACTGAACATTATAAAGGTATTTTACAAGTTTTTTTGAAGCTATGTTTTCATTGCGAATTAGAAAAGAAGCTACAAAGATGTTAGAATCAGATGTTAGAGCGTGTTTCTATTTAAACAGAAACAATGTAATCTTAACCAAAGTCAATACATCCATCGACTTTAGTTTACCCATACCTAAGTTTATTTGCTGAGAAAACGTCATACCTATTGATTTTTTATTTTTTTTATTGGGTTTAACAATGGCTGTTAAATTTTTAAATACTTAATTCTGAGTTTAATTATATTATTATCTCTACTCGTAGTTCTATTCGTACATACATATAAACGCATGCAGTGCAAAGTATTGATTGTATTTTTTGTAATTATTGTCGAACGCGAAATACATTTAAGCGGCCACTGATTACAATTTTAACATGTACCTAGATGAGTATCGATTTATAGCTTTCGTTTTGATAAAGAGAATCGGGAATCCTATCTACTTTATAGAACGAAAATTTGTAAAAAATTAAGTAGGTACTGTAATGTCTGACGGAATTCTTGTTTACTGTCAAGACGTGATAACTCCACGTTATAAGTAACCGACTACAAACGACTTTCACAAACAGTTTAGTTGTGACAATATATATAAAGATAAGAGTACTTACAACATGCCATCTTAATATTTTTCACTATTTTATTATTAAAACTAATAAAAAATCTGTAGATAAAGTAATTAAAATATTTGATAGCACCCGGTAACACCAATAGCCACAACACAACTGTAATTTTGTGGAACTGTGGAAGGAACATAACATGTAAATATATGGCTGTCTCATTCTTGCACGTAGCAAACAAAAACGTGTCTTGCAAGTCGATGTGTATGATCAGATTGATCAGTAAATTCTTTATTCAACCTTCTGCTTGTGTGTTCAGTGTCATGGTCACGGCGATATTGTTGCTGTGAAAAATTGAAGATAAATATAGTCCACTATAGTGGAAAAAAATGAACTGCAATATATATATATATATATATATATATATATCTGATATATATATCGGGGAGATTTCGACAAATCAATCTATTGTGAAAATTTTAATATAGAAACAATTTCACTACATCTCGACTAAGTGAAAAGACCATGTCCAAGGAAGATTTGTTTTATGAATCGTAAATAGACATAATTTTGGTATATATTAGTATTAAATTTTTACTAAATACTAATATGACAACCAAGTAAATTTAAAACTACAATCAGTTTCGAAGTGTATATGTTATATTCATATCAAATTAATTCAAATGTAATAAATAAATCGCATAGAACACGCGTTATATTTCCCTATAACAAAACTATGAGCTAAAAGCGGCATGCAAAGTTTAAGTTAAAAGTATAATAATGTAATTTATATGAACTGTTTAAGATCTTAATTAATTCAAAAAATCAGTCATTAATTCAAAAATCATTAACTATATGTAACATAGTTAACAACAGTCGTTTGTATTCTTTATAGATGTTTGCATCGCTTATCCATATTTATAAAAGCAACATTCGTAGATATTATATTTTTATTTGTTGTCGTTACTCTTATAATATATCGATCAATTTATTGATATTTAGCAGTGATTATGTGTAATCAAAATCATATATGTTCATTAATCTATAAAAATATAAAATTAATAAATAATTACCTACCTCATTATCGCAATGATTTTGTTATATCAATACTGGTTTGCATATTATCACAGCATGTATGCATATATTATGTACATACATATGTACTTGTATACCATATATGTACGATTAGGTATACAGAGATGTATATAAATTGTCAATAGTGATAATAAAAGGTGGAAAGTTAGCACTTTGTTTTTTTATCTTTTTATAAATGGCACTTTTATATACGGGTGGGCAACGTTACATAATTATAAGTCTAGAATATCACGAACACAATAGGTATGAAAGCAAAGAATAGAAAACGGGCCAATGAAATAAAAAAAAAAATATTTTCTCATGCACATTGGCTTGTTCATGCGGGATGGATGGTCTCAAAACGTGTTGTATATACTCCCTTGCAGCGTTACCGTCGTCGTTAGCGATCAGACATGACGGATTGTAATATAGGTATATAATGTATAATACATTAGATGGAAATAATTGTACGTACACTAGTTTAAATAGAAAATGAGTATAGATGAATATTGCCTGCGAGGAACATACTTCCTTATTCGTACTAATGACATTTTCTACTATTTTTTTATGTAAAATATACGCTGTTTATTATGTACATATTGAAAAAACACTGATAACCGAAAGAATTTTAATTTATTTCACAGTTAATAAACTTAATATTGGAAACGCCCGAATATTTAGATTCGCAAAATCAAAACATTATGCTAATCAAAAATATTCAAGCGTTTTCAACGTAAAAATCATTGGATGGAAAAATGTAGTCTGTCTGTAAAATATTTAATAATTATTATATTATGATATAATAATTTTATGTACACTATATCTATACATATCATATTATATTATTATGTATAATACTTAGGTAGACCTGGTCACTGTCGCCGGGTTTGCCGGAATAAATCTAAGTAGATAAGCTGCCCTGTTGTACATCTATTTGTTAATTCATTGATATGTACACTCTCCGGCCGAAAGTAATACACATCGGCTTTTAGAAAGAGACTATGGGCTTGCATCGGTTTTGTAGCCAAGTTTGTACTTTCGGCCGGAATGTATAGGTACAATATGTGTGGTACAATAAAGTATATATAAATTAAAATTTTAGATTAGAATATCTTAACCAAAGTCCTTGACGACAATAAGGTCCCTTTGATCAGATATCGTCATAAATTAACATTGTCTAAAACGCGATAAAAGAACTAACAATGATAGTAGTGGCAGTAAATTATACATAGGAATGTAATCTAAGTAATTGATAAATTAGACGCTTTAATCAAAGTAATTGAAGCGATAACCCGTAAAATGAAATTACACAAATGAAAACATTGGAGAGTCATTTAACAAACAGAAGGCACAGAATCAAATGAAAAAAATGACTCAGCGTAAATGTAATTGTGTCAAGTCATGAGGCATTTATTTAACCTTTATTGCCTGCTTTGGAAGAATGGAAATTTCTACCTTCAAGTTTTTGCCTTTTATTTTGGGTCTAATTGTATTTTCATATCAATGACATTCTTTTTCCACATTTATAAATTCTAATGTTTCCGTAGATTTTGACACAGCGTACAAAATATGTTTTTATTTATATTAATGTGTGTGCAATTTTATTTACGATTTGTAATTTTGGAAAACTTCGCTTTAAAAATGGTTTACACTACAGACAAATTACTACAATAGTTGTAATAATTAAGCAGTTATATATTAGTTGTGATTTTTGCACATGTAACGATCATTCTTTTCTGAAATGTTTAGGCTTAAATTCAACGTCCATCAAATAGAGCAAATGTTAGCCGAAGCGCACATTGATGATTTTTATTGGATATTACGAAAGAGAATTGTGTCATTTAGAAAGAGATTAGGGGCTAGTACAAATAAAACAATCCGATATATATACATACATACATAGTAACATATTTAATTCATTTGATAAGAAATGGTGCCATATGCTGAATTGTGACACTATGGACATGTATAAAATTAATTAAGTGAATGTTAGTTTTTTTATATTGATATTTATACTTTATGAATTTATTATTATTATTATTAGTCCTATCCTTTCTCAACCAACACGAGAAGTATAAAAACCTATCATCCAGATATGCCCAACATTAAACCTGGAGCAAAAAGTTAATGGAACTGTCATGTTACGTTCAAAGAAGGTAAAGGATTAATAGAAGCTAAGGAGAATATTTTTTAGAAAATGGACGTCGCAAACTACTAAAGGTTTATAAACAAAAAATATTTTACCAACGAAGGATATTATTTCTTTGTGCAAGATTTACAGAACTGCTCAGTGATATTACCAATATTTTAGCTATAGTATTTTTGTCTACGCTGCTGTTTACTTACTTGCCAGTCAGTGTTCCCGCTTTTGGCGGGACGTCTCGCTTTTTGAAACGTAAAATACAATGCCGTATCCCGAAAATCACGCTCTTTTGATTTCGATCTATTTTATCGACCTAGTGAACTGCCCGGCGCGGCTATTACTCATACAAAAAATACTTTGTTCTCATTGATGTAATAAATATTGTACTAATTACTATGTTTTTTTAATATGTCCTGCTTTTATCAAACAATCCCCCTTTTTATACTTTGAAATATTAAAAATTCCGCCTTGGTCGAAAAAAAATCTGGCAACACTGTTGCCAGCGGAATGAGAAGGCTCACAAATCAGCGCTGTGTTTGGGTTTACTGGTTATTGTGCGTCTCCACAAGCTGACATGACGACTTGATTTTACTGGTGACATTGTTTTTATTTGTTTCTATATATGACTAGATTCACATCCAAAAGCCACATCTAGATAAAACGAAGAAAACATTAAGAACTGAATAAAGGTGTCCAGATTGAACGCCGGATTTAATTTAGTAAGAAAATAAAGTCATTGTTTCTCCAGTTGTGTGATATGTGGCACCGTCCTGTTAAAACCACAGTTGATCGAGGTCCATATCTTCCAATTGGTTCCAAAAATACTCCTGTAGTATAGGCATAGAGAGGTATAGGAACATTTCCTATACCTCTCTATGCCTACCTAAATACAGATACCTACAAAAAATGGCCCTATGATCCCGCCGAACCAAAAGCCGCATCAAACTGTAACTCTTTGAGGATGCATCCGTTTTTCATGAATCTCTTGAGAATTCTCTACATACGACAATTTTGCTTATTGACATATCGGTGAAGGTGGAAATAGGCTTCGTCATTAAAGATGATTTTTTCTCCAAAATAATGGTCTACTTCATACTGCTCTAAAATTCATACTGCGTTGCTCTTTCGTGTAATGTTCCATGTTGACTAATTGTAACTGTCACTATGTGTAACTGTATGTTAATTATATATGTCACTATGTGACATATATAAATAAACCAGAGTTGCCAAAAGCCAGACAAAAAAGGCGCGAAATTTACATTCTGGGATACCCTATAGTACATACATGTATATATTTTAATTTAGTTTCACTAACGCAACATTCAAATTATTTAAACGTTATTTGTACACAATGAAGATTATCAGTGTCAAGCGGGAATATTCGGCGACAAATAAAAACGTTTGGTGAGTACAATAGATTGTCAAGTTAAAACAGTTAGTAGATGTTCTGATTAAACTAAAACCAAATCTTAGTTAAACATTCTCCGTTCTCTTGAGTAGTTTCGGGTGTCATAGGAGTCATCGGGTTTAATATCCAGGTGGGCCGCAGAACTACTTACCCCTATTAAGATAATAGTTTTATATGAAAGTAAGAAGTTACCTAAATAAAAAGTATTCTATGCCAGATTTGTTATTGGTCGAAGTAAACGTTGAGAAAAAAGTTTTTTTTGGGGATAAACTAAGGGAAAACAAATGAAAGTAAGCAAAGGGGAAGTTACTGTTAAGCTCTGTTTCGACACTGTTCTTAGAAACTTTTTGCTGAGACGTCAATGACTTTATAAACTTTCCATGTTCCATTTCTTGGTTTGTATAACCAAAATAAAGTGGTGAAAGACAATGATATAACAGATATGTGAAATCGTTACAATCATTAATATTGTCACTAAGTAATCTTGAAGAAAAGAGAACAGAAGGAAAAAAAAAACAAATTACGATTTACAGTTTAAAAATTATAAAAGTTTCAGAACAATGTGTCAAATGTTTATACAGGTAGCAAAACATCCTAGATATGTGCGATTTAAACATACAGGTCACTATGGCGTACAAAGCAGAAACAAGTTCACCATAAATGAAATTAATTACAATGAAATGTTAAAGTTATTTAACCACAATAATTTAAAAGGAACACTCATTTTAATTCATTAACCAATCCTCGTTGTACACAGCTACAGTAATAGATTCGTAATTAGTAATTACAGAGGTGCACAAATATACCTAAATATGTACATTGTGAATTTTGAGCCTGTATCTATGTGCGGCATAGAAGACTTTCTTCTTGCGTGGAATATATATATATTTTGTATGTAGGTTATGTAAATATTAGTAACTTCATAGTAAGCCCAAAGGTCGACTGGAAGATAATGCTGCAAAGCATTAAGTCCGTCTTTTGTAATAAAATAATAATAAGACCAAATATTCGTAAAGCATTGGCCAACCGAGCGTTCGCACAATTACATTTTTTTTCTTGCTTCCGCAAATAGATTCATTACGGTGACTTTAAAGTTAATTTTCGTTGTTTTATCCGAATGAATAGGTTTGTTCAACAACGTTATATTTGCGATTGGCGCTACCTATCCGTTTATTGAATATGTTAGTAATGAGCTACAACGGAGTTTGAATTTGTGCGAACGCTCGATTGCCCAATACTATAGTACTAGGGAGATAGGGAAGAAATCTACCTATTGTGGAGATAACAACTTTCGAATTTCCGAAAAAATTCATTCCATTTCAGGGATGTAACGAAATTTTGCTGTCAAACCGCAAGGTGCATATCTTAACGGTTTGAAATGAAATTTGCCAGTGACAGTTTCGGTTTATATCTTGATTAAGTTCGAAAATGAGTCGAATCGGTCAAGTAGATCCAAAAACCATTTATGTCGTAAAGCTCTACAAGTTATGTCTGTCTAATTGCTGTTTTTCTAAAACATGGAAAGTAGCGAAATATTCCATCCGACTAGAGACTAGAGACGAGCTCCCAACGTCCGCGGTGGCCCGTCCACGGTGCCGGGCCGGATGGATACTTTTTTTATGGTACAATACAATTCCTATCATGCCAGGTAACGAAACAAAAACGTGTATTGTACAGTACATTTAATTATGTTCCATTGCAGTAATGTAATAATAACGTGTATAAAATTATGATTTATAGATATTTGTTATTACTTGATATATTGTCGAAATCGAAAGGTACTTATAAATAAGTAAAAACTTGATACTTACAGTGATATATTTATACATATTAGTTGTGCGTATAATATTACATTCATCACAGTCTAAATCTTAGTGCCTACGTCATAGAAGTAATCGTATACGGAAATAATCATTTTGATTTCTCTAATACTAAAATCACAGATTGTATGTACATTGATGACAATAATAATCTATAATAAGAATATAATGGTTTTGGGTAGGTTGATGGTTGTTGACTGTATAAGATCTTACAAATCTTGACATTAACCTCTACAAACCCACCCTACAAATCCCGGTACAGATAAAGGATAAAGGAGAATCTGGTCTCACAGATCGCAATTTGCCTTACCTCAATCTTATGACAGATCAAAATATTTGGGCACGCTGGTGCTTGGATATAAACATCGCACACATAAATCATGTATTGTAAAACGGTAAGCAGCCCTTTTTTTTGTCCACTGTTGAATATGGGCCTCTTAATGCATATTGTGTTGTGAATGAGGCACGTATGGCCTTAAACCGCTACGCTGGTTTTTTTTTTTTTTTATGTACGAAGGCGGCAGACGAGCATACAGTCCACCTGGTGGTAAGTGGATACTGTCGCCCATAGACATCCGCGATACATGCCAACATTAGTCCAAAATGACAAATGTTGGCACGCCCCCGGATGCGCTGCCTACCTTTGGAGATATAGGAATAGATTTGGAGAAAGGGTTTTTTTTTTTTTTTTTTTTTTTTTTTTTTGTCTTGGAGGGGAAATCCTCATTGGATTCCTTCCGCCTTAAAAGTGATCTATTCCTGGCGGAAGGATATGCCGGACTTATACCGGCTAAAACCCCTCCATCGCGTTGTACCCCTGATGTGGAGGTCAGGGCCTGTGTTTTCCTGATTTGTTTATTTCTTATTTTGATTAATTTTCTTTTGTTGTGTTTGGTATTTATATATACCGTCAGAGTCTAATCTATGTTTTTCGCCTTTTGACTCCTGATGTACAGGTCAGGAGTCTTTGGGTCGTCCTGTTTACACAGTTTGACTCTGATGTATAGGGTCAGAGTCATTCAACGCGTTTTTAATACTTAATTTTCTTATTTTATTTGTTGGACCCCGATGTATAGGTCGGAGTCCCAGTCATAATATTATAAAATCTTATCCGCTAAATTCTTGTCTCTCGCTCCTTCCGTCCCATCCTTCGCGCGGTTTCCCGTCTATTTATTTCTGTTTATTGTTCTTCCCGCCACATATCTACAGAACTCCAGAAGTATCTGTCTTCTCTGGTCGCTGGCCATGATGTGAGCGAGAGAAAGGGTTAGGAAAATGGGGAGGGATAGGATGGGATGGGAATGGGCTCTGGCATATCTCACTCACTACCGAAACACGTACGTACATTGGGGAAATACGATAAAGCGGGAAGCGGGTTGGCGAGTCCACACTTTAAGAGGCGGCGGGCGTAGCTAGAAATACAGCACTTCAATACGAAATACTTCAATGATGTCGGTCGGCCATCTTCTTATTCTGAAATCATTTCCGTATGATTGAGTAAAAAAGGAACAAACACCTACACTCACTTTCGGAGTTCATTACGTTAAGTTGTAACCATGAGCGTAGTAGCCACAGTGGGGCCGGTTGGGGAGCTTGCAACCCCTGGCATAGGGAAGAATAAGTAACAAGAAAATTTGTTACTTATTTTTTCCTATGCATTACACCATTTCTATTTGAATTATAAGGAAATTGTTTGCTTTATCACACCCTGGATGAAATGCTTGATTGTAACCACTCCATTTATATAACAGCGTTCACTCACGGTTGTAAATACGAAGATAGCCGAACGACATTATTTTATTAGTAGTACTGTACTAAAGTAAAGCACTTTAAATGAATAATTTATACTGAATAATGTTAATACATGTTACGTTGTTACAATGCAATAACAAAATTATCATTACAATGAATTTATTCTGTTGTCTCAATCGAATAGGACTATTATCTAGATATTATATATGCAAACTATGCTCAAAATAACCTTAGTATATTGCTTTGTTTTATTACACAATTCAAAATAAATATACAAGCTAGAAAATTTCTGCGAATTTTATTCATAAGACGTCTGATACAAAAAGTCATATTAAATGACTTCGTATGTACGACTGATTATGGTACGCGAACACCTACACTCAAAAATGAATAAATGTATTATGAATAAATTTCTGCGAATTTTATTCATAATACGTCTGATACAAAAAGTCATATTAAATGACTTCGTATGTACGACTGATTATGGTACACACGGCAAAATAGGTGAGTATGAATGCATAAGACTTTGTTCACAGACTTGTCAGTGTGAGGGGTAACCCCAAGTATGGATATGAGTAGGTTAGGAATCTGCGAATCTATAGCGGTTGGAAATGATTTTGGAAGTCTTTCAGCACAAGAAAGTCTCTATCTAGCAAATACGTAAAAAATAAACTATACGCACGGGTGACCATTTTATAATGTTAGGTGACAGTCATTACTATAATACGAGTGTGGCGCGATTGATCCGACAATGTTTTGACGGAGTACGACGCGGGCGCGGACAATGCAACCGCGCAACATAACGGGAAGCCGCTCCTGGCGCACTAAACAGTCGTCGCCTCGAGTGTCGCTTTTGTCCACGTTCTGAGTTGTAAACATTCTACAGTTTCTTGTTTAATTGATGCGCGTGCCTGAGTAATGTTTATATTAATAAATCTTTCATTCTACAACTACTTGTGTTAAAACAACATACATATTAAAGAGTTTTAAACTACTCGAGGAACGCGAGTATTTTAGCGGCCGTTAAGCGTTCTTTAATTGAAACCATTTAATTAAAAGCGTTCTTTAATTAAAGGTTGATTCATGTTTTAGGTCCAACATATTCGGGTACAACCACCAATGCTCCAACAATGCTTCAAGCCTGCCAGTGTTGAAACTGTGGTTGAGACAATGGCTTATCGACGAATTTATCAATTTGAGTAAATGACGTGACTTGGATATAAAAATTAACGATAATTAATGATGATAATTATGGAATAAATGAGTACGAGTATACAGCTATTAATAAAACAGTGTTGTATTAATATTTAATTAATATTTTGGATAACATCTCCCCTATAGTGGAATGAAGCATTCACCTGTCAGTTACAAAGTTCCCGAGTCGATGAGCACGAAATCTCCGTTTCCGTTTTCACTCTTATCTCTCATCGCCGAGATCATGATTTTGCCGGCTGCTAAGCATCGCTTCGTGTGAGGGAAACTGCAGTTGAGTGACCTTATCTCAGATCTGTCGATTACCCGGTAATGAGATTTTTCAAGCTGTCAACATACGTTAGAGCGAAAGTGCTGCAGCCTTTGATTATTTGCATAATTTTTGTGGTTAGTAATTTAATTAATAACCTTGAAAATTGTTTTAACTAATTTTAGTTTCAAAATCTAGTAAGTTCAGAGAGACTAGAAAGGACAATGAGAAAAATGTATGGATATAGTCCCAACCATACATCCAACACACATAAAATTAGTGACAATGTATTTGTTATGATCTACTCGTACTATAATCGTTATTTATAAGCAAACGATTACAGTAACTGCAATAACGATGAATTTTTTACTAAAACATATGGAAACGATTTTAACAAATAAAATATGAGAATAGTAAGGCGGTTTATATGATGGCTTGCCCACGGTTTTGACATTGCCTTAATATTAAAAGATCTATGAAATAAAAGTTTTCATTGTGGTTTATCTCAACTGTGTTGGTACATGTTGATTTTTAGGACACTTTTACTCATCGTACTTTCAATAGGATTTCAAAAATTTCACTGTTATTTGGAAAATTTACTTGTCAAAATTCGGCGCAAGATTATATTGAAAAATTCTGAGCTAATGATTTCTGAGCTAAGTAGCTTATCTTGTAAATTATATTAAATTATTAATATTTTGTTCCATCGAAATATCTACGAGGAATAAGCGAAAATATTAAACATTTTTGTCAAAGGTGAAAAAGTAGAAATACTCGAGAAAAGTATTACTGGAAGTTTAACAGCCAATATAACGAGTCCGCCAACTGTCTGGCATGAGTTGGAATGTTTGAAGTTTGGCAACAAGCTCGGGATGAGTTCAATAGGAGCTAGTTGCGCGAAATTGTACTCTAGACCTATTGGATGCTTATAGAAAAATCTATAAATGAATATTTTGAACTCTTGTACGTACAGATTGGTATAAACCAAATTGATTCGCTCGGAAAATTTCACACGTGTATACTGTTACGTATCTAGATGTCAATTAACTTGTATAATTTGCTTATAAGTATGTGCTTGTATAATTTTACCCTTACCATGTATGTTAAATTCCACACCTAATTTTAGCCCATGTGTGACGAAGTTGAAAAAGTTAGCCGGTGGTGCCTGAACTAGAATTACCGAAGACCATTTGTGGAGGTTCGCCTTGAGAGAGGCGCAGCAGTGGACCCAGCAGTGGAGAGACATAAGCTGATGGTATGGTGTGGTGAAGCTAAGATTATTTTTAATAATAAGTTGATAAAAAAACAAAGCACTGTTCAAGTGTCTATAGTTGTTCTTGATTCTCATATTGCTTTTATTGCTATGCAATTTAAGTTCTTCGTAAAGTTAAAAGGTAGGTATTTGAGTATATTTTTTCAAGAATAACTTAATAATTTTAAGCATAATAGTTAGCATAGATAACAAGTAATTAGCAATAGTTAGCAAGTACAAAGAAGCACATAGAAGGTGTTTTTGTAGAAAGAAGTCAGCTAATGAGTATACAGTCCACTTGATGGTTAAGTGGATACTGTCGCCCATGGAACTCCATGCCAACATCCAGTTCAGAATAATAAACATGCCCCCGCTATATAATATAATATTTTAGAGATATTATATTAGTTTCATTTTCCAGATTAGAAAGAAAGACTTTGTTCTTTTGAAAGGAGCTTTGTCGTAAAAAATGGCAGAATTCCACTTTTCCACCGAAGCACCGAGTAAATATTTAGATCAGCATAAGTTCCTTCCTCGCAATAATAAACTTGTGAAACGCGCGGAAAATCCGAAGCATAAAAAGCGAGGAATTAAAAAACTTTGCTGATCCATTGACATAAAAATTCAGTTTTACGACTTTCCCGCACAAACAAGAATCGGCCCGTGACTCTACCGCCATAAGTTTAAAACTTTTGAGATCGCAAACTGCATTTTTAAGCATCTACGAAAATTGTTTCCTCTGTCACGAAAACATGTTAAAAACGTTGTTCAATGTTAAAAACATTTCACGTTGTTAAATACTGAGAAAATTTTGTTGAAGTCAAATAAAAAGTTTACAGGCTGTTTTTGAATTTAAAGCGTGTCTAAAATAAGAATTTCTACAAACTAAGAACGAGTACATTTTTAGGCTTCTCGCGAGTAAGTCTACGTTGCAACATTGCAACTACTTTTTAATTTAAGATTTTTTAAATTTAAATACTTTATTTCACTTAATAGTACAAAAGGCGAGCTTAATGCCATTCTCGACCAGCCAATCTTTGGGTAGAACAGAGAGGCACGTTGCGAGGTGGTATGAAATGTATAAAATAAATATTACTTATAACATAATTAGTAAAAATATTTTACACAAATACTTGTAATTACTATAAACACTTATAAATTATAAATAGTGCAAAATTACGTTTTAATGCATACGCAAATAAATTCATATATATGTCATATATTCATATATACTGGACCACTAGGAGATGGATTAGGTCACGATTTATATCATGGACTGCACTGTTTAGAGTTTTAATTTCGACCTGAGCGTACAGCTGTGATCAGCATACATCAGGTAAGAGCATTTGAGACAGGTAGTTAAGCGATTAATGAAAATAGAAAACAAAAGATGAAAAAGTATACCACCTTGTGGAACACTAGAATGCAAGTCACACCAATCAGAAATTGATTGATCAAATCGAATCGCTTACCGGCGACGACGAACATAGGATGAGAATCAATCCTGTGCTTATCTTGAAGATCCGAAATAAACAAGGGTAGCAATGAGGATATCATGGTCGACTGTATTGAAAGCGTTGGAAAAGTGTATTAAGACCAATACTGTCAACCGTGATTCATCTGTGCCCTCCCTCAGGTCATCAACTACTTTTAAAAGTGCTGTAGTTGTGCTATGTCCAGGCCGAAAGCCGGACTGAAATGGACTAAACAACGAATTCGTGTAAATGTAGTTGATAACCTGCTTATGGGCAGCAGCTTCAAGGATTTTTCAAAGAAAAGGAAGAATAGAGATAGGCATGAAATGACTGAAGGAGTTGGCTTTAGACACTTTAGGTAGAGGGAAAACATAAGGATTACGCCAAGCCATAGGAAAGACCCCAGAAAACAAAGATTCATTAATGATGTGGGCAATCGCATGGACAATATAATCGATAAGAGAGATAATCATTGCTCTACCTACATCATCACAACCCACTTTATTGAATTTGTTGTGTTTAAGTAATTGTAATTAGACATAGGGGTTCAAGCACATTTGAAATGAACCTGATACTATTTTAATAACAAATCCTCGGTCATTATGTATTTATTGTGTTCCCGGGGGGTTCCGATCTCACCACCTCATAAAGATAATTAAAAAAAAACTTCAATAACAGTGTTGCAACTCGCGCCACCTCATGACGAACTGTACAAACTAAACATCGATGTGAAGTAGCAGCGGACGGCGCGCCCGAGCAGCAGCGACGGTGTTCACTACACTCACAAGGATATATATATAAAGTCATCCTTCATTAAAAATTATTCTTATAAAAAAATCATTCTGTACGCGTTAAAATTTAGAATTCGAAACAAATCGAATTATTGTAAAAGTCAAGGAAATATATACGTTTAATCTTTGTCTTGCATCTTATTATTTATTTATTCAAGAACGGAACAAACAGACACAAGTATTCTTTATAATATGAATAATATGAAAATAATAAGTAATAAAAATAATTCAATCGTCCATCACTAAATAACGATAAAGTACATTTACCGAAGTAAATGTAAGTACATTTACAGGAATTCTATTTCATATTTCATCAATATCTGGTTAAGCCCCAGCGTTCCTTCTCGTTTCTTCACGAAGTAATTTCCTTATAAAAAGAACTGTCACTCTCAATATAGAGGTGATAAGCATCAAAACATTATTTTCTTATAACATAAACAAAATACAGTAGGAAATCAACTAACCAATGTCGAAAATATGTCTCACGCACACAGGCGCAATTATTATGCTACAGTTAGTGTGGTGGGAAATCGTATACTCAGGGGACCGAATGTTATTTGTTCTATTTGTTATTTGTTACTTTTGTTTTCTTTTTGTTAGTTTTTTATTAACACAGCTCACGGTTACAATTTATAAAAGGATTAGATCAACAATGTTACCGAACTTTAAGCCAATTACTAACTAATGTTCTGACAATAAATTAATAGGTACTAATTAATTTAAACAGTTTTTGACATTTGTAGCGACCAAGTACTTACATTAAGTTTGTATGTAGAAATCATAATATGTTTACTATTCTCGAGTTTAAAGTTTGCAAAAGAGGCGGTGACGAATATGTGTATATTGATTTTTTCGATTTCAAATTTTCACTGTAGCAAGTATACAGTAGCCTCTATCAAGTTCTTATACTCGTATGTAACTTTTGATTTTCATTATTATCTTTTATACTAGTTGCACTATTGGACCAAGCCGTGATTGAATTGTCAAATCTTAGATCAGATTATGCTAGTTATTTCAACATAGCACCGAGTTCTCCTTACTGTACTGTGTTATTCCGTTGCATAAACGAGGGTTACGGATAAGCACAGAGGGATTTCATCCCTCCGCAATTTGGTAATCACGTCAGGTAATGCCTGCATATAAATTACTCCTTTGTGTCCCGTAATCCCATCAATAGTCTATTGTTTGTTTATGAACAACTATGTATACAATAACTTTTAATTGGGAGAGGCTTCAGAAACAATTTCGTTAACATAATAGCCACAGTGCTCGTTGAATACCTGGACCCATGTAATTTTAATTACTTTATCAAATAGGTGATTGAATATTTTGTAAAACAGGTATATGTAATTTAATAAATATTGGAACATACTTTTAATATTCAATTATTATATATTAATGAGGAATTCCTGAATATTTAGAAACTTATAAGGGTTTTACAAAATTTTAGCACCCCGTAGTACAGCGTTATCACAAGCGGTGAGGATAACATCGTGAGGAAATTTGCATGCTCAATTTTAAAAATATCCGCAGCATATGTATCCACCATTCTGCACTTGATCCGCGTGGTGGATTAGGGCCGTATTTTACGGCTATTCCATCTATCCCTACCGGCTTATACCCCCGGTAGGGAAGACTAAGAGAGGCCCCACAACCTGGAGTGAGATGTTATAGGCTGTGATATCAATGGCAGCTGTCTCTTTAAAATTGATCGGTGTCAAAAACCCAATATAATTACCTCTGTTCTTTATCCATGGGAATCGTCAAGGGGCGTATTTGCATTGTAAAACATAAACAGTCTGGCAAGTCGGTGCGAACAGATAATAAATTATTCACATTTATATTCGTGAAAATCCGGTCTGCATGTTTCATTGAGTCTCAATTATATTTATTTACCGTTTGTGAACACTAAAACAAATAAACATATTTATAATTTATAGCTTTATAGATTTATTTATGCTTTATATTTATACTTTATAGCAACGAATAAACATATTTATGAAAGTGAATTTTGTGTTACTATTTACACTATCTCTTAGGCATCTATTTATTTGTATTGTGTCTCAAATGACAAAAAAGTTTCATCGTATCGACTTTTTAAATTTCTGAATCATATTGTGCTCGTAGCTATTTGTTAATTTTTCACATGTTTAATTAATCACTTTACCTCGTGGTTAACATGAATAACAGCATCGAATCGGAATCAAATAACAGCGTCGTAGTAATGTACCACTGAAGGTTAGAAGTTAGAACTAATCAGAGGTGAATAAAATGCAATCGTATTATGCTAAATGATTATGATTTAAATTTGAAATCCTTGAACTAGTGCAATGAACTAGTATCGAAAACAATTTTATTTATAGATTAATAAATAATCTGCAATAAAACTCCCTCTTAACAATGATTAAAGGTAATTAAGGTAAAGGTAATTAAAGGTAATTAGTTAAAGGTTTAGGTAATTAGTTAAAGGTTTAGGTAATTAGTAAATTGGTAAATTAGTGAAATACTTAAGTAGAAACTCAATGGTATATGTGAGTTGAGAACAGATAAATAATTCTAGGGTATCATCACTTATAACAAGTAGTTAGGATTAAAAGTAATTCAAACTGGTTCAATCTGATTACTTTTGTAAGTAGAGCCGAGTACCAGATTAGCATCTAATCCAATTAAAAAAGTAGTTTCCCAAACTAAATATCTGTTTTAGTGGTCCCCAAGACGATCAATTATATTGTAAAATTTTACGGATTAAGCCCTGTTTTTGAACGTTTAAGGAGTGTATTGAAACTCGTTTGGTTACAGGGTGCGATTCAAATCACATTATTGTATAATCTTATTGTAGGTCTAGGAGCCGCCTTAGGTAATATATTAGTATTTCCAGGAATTCCAGGATATTTCAAAAATTACCTTTTGTGGCGATAGACATTTTTTTTTTCAAAAAAAAAGTACCAGGGGTGATAAGCTAAATCCAAAATACCACCCAGTTTTTTATTGATCGCTGCAATCAAACAGCCGCTGGGCGCACTCGACTGGGCACGTTACCCGTCTCTCACAGAACACTACTCACCGTAAAATGTACTGCATTTTTCACTTTATCCCATTCGCTCAATGTACATACGTGTTTCGATAGTGAGAACAGTATCTATTTACCATTGGACTGAGGTGGGGACTGTCTTCTCGTTTCTTTCTATAAAAATAATTTCAAAGTTATATTACTTACTATGTCTTATATCTAAGACTAAGAAACTACGCGGAAAGCATTTTGGATGAATGTCAGTGTCGTTTTAGACCTGAACGCTCGACGACTGACCGCACTTCTTGCGACAAATGCTCGAGAAAGCCTACGAATACGACATAAATCTGCATAATGTTTTCATTGACTTCCAGCAGGTTTTTGATAGCGTCAACAGAAAATAGACATTACACGCAATGTTGCTGAAATGTGAACAGAAAAGAGACCATTATACGCATAGGGATAATGATCTGAAATCGATTAATTGGAGTATCGATTATTTTGGCCGAAAATTCGATTTATAATATCTTGTCATTGTCACAGTCCCGTCGATGTAAGTCAGAAGTCGCTTAATAAAGCGATAGTAGGTTTACTGAGGACAGAAGAGGACTCCTTGGAACCACACGAAAAGCACAGTTCCACGCTTTTATTTGATTATCACAAATACCACGTACAACGAACGCTTTAAAGTTTAATAAACTATCACTACCATACCACAAAACGCCAATAACACATTTTTTACAATAATCAAACATAAACTCAACTTTACTTCTCGAGTTTCAACTAAAAAGTCCCAGGATATGTTTTAGATTTTGTAATTGTTTATTACGAAGAAACTCGACAATGGCAGAATGTGCTAATTGCACCATTGCTATTTAGGAAGAAAGAAACTCTAAACTTTAATAATATACCAATAAAATCGACGTCTATATCGGATGTACTCATTGGATTGAGTATAACAAGCTCTACAACTTATGTTTAATCAGTTTTTTTTCTAAAACGAACGGTTAAATGCGAAATTTCCTTTTCGACTGGAGCCTGGCATCGGCATTTTTAACCCTGTAAGCAATCAAACCAGAATACGACACCGCCCAGACACGAAAACAATAAATCAAGACGATGCGCTGATAGGGATGGCGATCCGAGATCGATTATTGTGACTGAAAAATTGATTTATAAGATCCATCTCAAACAGTGAATCGATTCTGGAATCTCAAAAATCAAAACGATTTTGGTAATGACAAATCGTAGATATGATATGGTATTTTGGACTGTATGATATTTAGTATGATATTAGTTAACTTGAAAATAATTTTAACTATTTTAGTAAATAGTAGATTTTCAATAAAAAATATATATTTTTGTATTTTAATTTTTTCGTTGTCCAACATAGTATTCGTTTTCACTGATTTTGAAGCGGTTTTTCAAAAGCATATTAAAAATTGTAAACGAATCGATTATTCGACGAAGATCTTTCAAACATATTTAATCGATAATCGGATGTTTGCCCTTAGATTTGAATCGATTGTAAGATTGATTTTTCACTAATAATCGCCATCCCTAGATGCGCATGCAAGTGTCATGCGAGAATGAAACACGTTACATACTATTATATCGCTTGAATGCGACAGCTAACTCATGCATGTGCGATAGATAATGTATTGTGTCAAGGTACATGATATATTGAGGTTATTGTGGCTTGTGTTTTTACCTAAACTTCTCACCTTATTTGCTGTTAAAGGTTATTTATTCATGTGGTCAATATCAAATATTTAAACTAAAACTCCTAGTTAAGAGAAATATCAATCCCCTGTTATATGTTTCGTTATCAGTAATGAAAATTAATGTTCATATTTTGAATGTAATCGGTATTATTTGGCATTCGTCATTTGTTTGTTGACTTACCCTTTAAGGCTTTTAATGGTCTAATTATAGGACACGCCACACGCTATTCTATGAAAATTAAATGCCCAAGCAACTGTTTAAAACTAATAACTAAAAATGACTGTTACTGGTGGTATTATATGAATTGGTCACATTCGAATTTCGGAATATATTTATTGATATCTAATGTGCGATGCATCCTACCTGTGATGCGTATACTATGACAAATAGGCCGTAAGCTGAAATTCTGTTTTTTTATAATACATTTATGTATGTATGTTATAAATTCTAATAATATATATAATTTAGTAAATATATAACGTATACTTCTTTTGTAACGTAATAGTGATGTTGTAGTCACTTATTGTTGTCTGTCGTAGTCACCTGTTGTTGTCTGTTGTGATCACCCGTTGTTGTCTGTTGTAGTCATTATTATTCAAATATATAACATACTCGTTTGTAATTTGGGTAACTGTTGTCCCTAAAACAATACAAAAAGACGGGCTCTCTCGGGCCTTGAAGTAGTAATCATACTACCAATAGGCACTTGTGTTTCTTTATTGAAAGGTTTTTAATGTTCAGTGTTTTTAATAACATATTATTATAATTACAGGTAACTGATTCCATCAGATAGTAAGTGAAATATAAAATCGATAATCGAAAGCTACAACTAGCAGGAGCTATAATAGTATGAAACATAGACACGTAATGTCTGTCACCACTCGCGACCACCAGTCAACTCCTGACCAAGGCTGGTGTCGAGCAGGAATAAAAGGTAAACAAATACCTGTGTTATATGCGTTCAGACCCAATGTACAATATAAAACAGAATGTATGTATTTGTAACACATTACCTTCACTTCACGTTACTTTTGATGAAACGCATATTGCATGACACAGGTGGAAAATATATTCCGGGCAACGTTATAGGAATATTAGTGATTTCATAATATAAAGCAGTGAAGTAGTCGTGCCTCGTCCGTGGTTAAAAGACTTATTTATTATTTTATATTATACTGTAGAGTTTGTATGGTAATTTCTAGTTTGTATAATTTAACGTGTCTAATACAGGTGTACATGTTGCAATTTGATCAGTTTGCGCAGCAGCATTTTTTGTTCATATATCAATTAATAAATCAGAGAGCATTTTGTTGCGATGCCTTTGAACATAAAATAAAATCTTTATACTTACATTTACTTATTTTATACTTACGCTTTGCAATGTTATTGTTATTACACAAATAATACTCAGTAATACAATATTATAGCTTTATTCTTATCTAATAGGCAAGTATATATGTTATCTGAAATGTATTAAATATGGCATTATATATAATTCCTAGGAAACGTATATAATTCCTAAAATCGTCAGATGTATAAAATAAATCTTAGTTAAGCGCGCGCCACGAGCAGAAGAAGGAAGAAAGAATGAAATTGTCGATCACCGATCATCCGTCCAGTCTTTACTGCCTTCATGTCAATGATCGAAATTCATCCTGCTCGTGACGCGCGCTTTAGACACATTTTCAACGAGTTGTATATATTTTCTAAATTAAAATCGGAAATGTGATAAATTCGTTCCTACCTAGAAACGATTTGACTGGTTTACGTTAGAAGTGTGCAAGTGTTATTTTTTTTTTTAAACAACGCCTACAACCTTCCTACGCGGAAAAAAACTGTTATAGATAATTCATATGCTATTGATTTTGCCTCAAGAAAATGACATGTGGGGTCAGGGTCAAGGACCCCGTGTTCAAGGTGAATGACGTTCCAGCGGCTAAATCAGTATCCCCAGAGATCAAAGCCAATAACCCCGGGGTCAATCATTTTCATACATTTCCTAGTATGAGTTAGTAATTTTACAAAATTCCTAGAAACTTCATACATTTCCAAGGTAGGTATTGTATGTACTCGTAATAAATAACGTATCTTTACACATTTCCTAAATCAGCTCATCGTTTTATTTTCCTAGAAATTGTATAAAATTCCTGAATTATATAGGTACATATCCGATAACATACACATATATATGTATATATACATTCATAGATGTATATGTATTTTGTACAAGGACTAATAAATAAAATGTTGTAGGTTAATTGATGTAAAATTAAAATTTTAATGTTTATAAAATTCATTATAAACGAAGTGATGTACTTACATAAATTACATTACTTCAGAATATCATATCATCAAACAATAAAGCTATTAACTCAAGAGATTTGTTACAATACAAATATATGTTGTTACATATTATATATTTGTAAAATATATATTTGTACGCGTCTGAATATACGGATAAAAAATACATAGAAACTTTATGCATCATAATTACTACCACCGAACTTTAAAATATTTTTTTTATTGAATAGAACAATGATGTTTTTTTTTATTTGAAATGAACGATCTTAAATATTAATATTTTTAATAACTTTGTGAAATGATTTATAGATTATTATAGCTAATATTACCATTACGACAATTTATATAAGAAAATATATATTGAACTAGGTAATAAGGTACAAAATTGAAATGGAATATCATTTCAATCTACATGGAATGTCTATTCAAAAACAAATCCTTTCGTTATATTATAATTCAAAGCTTGAAAATATCGGTATTCAACATTCTAAATCAAATTATTCTATTCAATGCAGTAACTTAAATGATTGACGATCACTTACGCTGCTAATATATGGTAAAAGTCTACACTGATAATGGAAAAGTAATTATAAATAATGATAGCACAGTAATAAATGATGGTGAACATGAAAACCGCATTGTTGAAAACAAATTGGCAGTCTATTGTTACCGAGATATACGTGAGCAGTATCGCCATTCAGCGAACGTAGCGTCGTTAAAACTCGAGGATGGCGATATAGCACACACAAGAAAATTGTAGCTTCAAGAAATAAGGCAGACACATGGTACATACGTGCTTTGAGAGACAAATCACCCTTCTGTTCCTGTTCCTTTCTCACATGTCCGTAATGCTTAAACATACTCTTATTGTCAGATCCAAACAAAGGCTTTGGCGAAAGTTCGACACAGATATTTGTCCTCAGAATTATCGGCAGTAAAACTAATCTATCTTCTACGCAAAAAAACTTTCTTCTTCCCCGTTTTATGTTTGTGTGTGTGCGTGTGGCTGTCTTGCATTATCCGCCTTAAACTCGCATGTTGGTGGAACTCATGTCGGATTGAAATATGTCTGCTGATATTCTTAAACAGAATGTGCCACAACGCTTTATCCTTATTTTTCCACAATAAATCTGCAGTCTTCTCCTTAATCCTACGCATATTTTCCTCCAGTCTCCTAGCTTTTATTTCCATTTGTATGAGGGAACGGGTCGTATTTGTCAAAAGGCGGTACAGGTATTCTTTTCTTCTCGTTTTCGTTGTCTCCGGGGCGGTGGCATTTATCAAGGAGTCGTATTCAGCGGTGTCCTCGGGCTGTATTTCGTCCAGGGGCGTTTGTAATTGCTTACTTTTTGCGCGGAGTAAAATGCCGGCAAGTAACACGGCGAGCGCGAAAGTTAGTAGCATGAGAAGTTTCGCGTGCTTGTAGAGGGGCTTGGCTGTAAAATTCATGTCAATAGGTTGCGTTTGCTGAGTGTCATTATCCACTGGTCACGTTGCATCGGTCATGTTGTCGAGAGTGATTTCAGCCGGAAGCGCTTCAAGCAACAAGTCACGTGGTGCGTTGTAGCCCGGCCGGCGCCCTCTCGCGTCGTAGGCGAAAACGGCACTGGCGCAAGTGAAAACACGCCGGTACGTCGCACCCTACGAATTTCCCCAATGACTTTTCCTCTTGGATGTGGGAAGGACGAACCCTTTCATTTGGATGTGACTAACGTTTTTATAACAGGTAAAGTTATGTATATTAAAACAATATGCACGACCATTTATTGTTAAATTATTTGAGTATACTATCAAAGGTTTACAACACGTTAAGAATTAACTATACTCAAACACAACAGGACTCAATTTTGACATAGGATGACCGCCGGAATTATGAAGATCCATATTTTAATAGCGAATTATCTATTAATGAAGTTTGATCATGTCTATTGACTAAAGTTGTAAACGATTAATCAATAGGTAAATATTTCTTTACCTATTGATCACTGCTAACTTCTAAAAAGACAACAAATGGATATAATCTATATATTCTGTATATATAAAGTCTAGATATATTCTGATTTATTATTATCTGAGACATAAATGCGAGTAGCAAATAATATTTTAAGAATATATGAAAAAAGAAATAAAATAAAATAGTTTTTCACGCATACATTTTCAAATGGATCCTAGAATTCACGCTAAATAACACTAGCACTGCAACAAAAATCTCGACGCACTAAAAATAACAGTCAGATAAAATTATACCGCTATTTCTATCATCAACGGTCCCGTAGGTGCGTGACTGGAGGGAGGAATGCTGAGAATTCATCTAAATATCCAACCTACCATTACGTATTACCTAAAACTAATTAAGAACCCTTTCGTAAAGTACCATTATTCCAAAAATATAACACGTCCTTTATATTTAAACAGTTCTGGAATTATCCGAAATTACATAACAGATTTTGACAACTTTTATAGATTAAAATGCGAGGCTACTAACCTAGTATTATATTAAAGAACCTGTTATACTCGTATACTAAGTATTATTTTTTTCTGGAATGTTAGCGTGTATCGTGAACTGTCCATCGGCTAGTTCATGTTCATGTCCATGCTGGTAGTTAATACTGTCCATGGGACCGTCTTTGTATCTTCCACTTTATTTCCATAAGAAAAGTATATTAAGTAATATAATAGATTTAATATCTTTCATACTATAATATATATATATATATATATACAAACATTTAGACTAAATAGTTATATAGGTATATAAATCTCATTACGTATAATCTGTCTTTCGGTTAGTTCGGGCTTATCTAGGATTTCTCGCTGCTGTCTAGGGTATTTTTGTTGGAGGTTTAGTGTTAAATAAATGGAAGATTCGTTGTCCTAGACCAAATCGTGGTATTAGAGACCTTATGCCAGTCAATGTGGAGATCAGTTTCCAAATACTCGATCTAAATCTAGACAGATCTAAGGAACGTTTACTTATTGTGGCCTAGTTTAACAAAAGTGATGGACGGCAATTCTTCAAAGTGGTCCATAAATTACTGACTTTTGATTACCGTAGGATCAGTAAAATATTTCATTGCTCTCCTATCGCTCTCCCAGGATTGCCGGTAGAAATCTCCTAAGGGGATAAGCACGCCTTTTGTAATTCTTTTTTAGCTATTTTTACTATTGGAGTTTACAATAAACTATATACGTGAAACTTCCTTGACCATTCAAACACTGCTTGGCCTAAAATAGCCAAGAAATAGTGACGTTCGCTGAGTCACATCACACACTATATGCGATCACACGTAAAATAAATCGAAAATAATAGTTTTGAAATAAAAGTATATTTTGAAGAAAAATTAATACAAGGTAGGTATTTATTTGCAAATAAAGCAACTAGAGTAACGTGTTATAGTTATTTATTATTCTCAATAGTCAGACGTTTGATGAACTTGACTTGCTGTTGACATGTCCTCATTTTCGTTTATTATAAACTCTTGTTCACGCAGGTTATCAAAGTGTATGTCACGGTCCCAATCAGAGATTATTAATATTTTTGTCCTCTCCACCACATTTACCCAGTTGTCAGTAGTCACGTATGCATACGAGTCCTTTAATAATTCTAGCATATTTTATGCATATTTTAGCATATTTGAAGGTAGGGGGAAAGTGCATGCTGCATTCCCAGAGCCGCTGGGCGTACTTGACTGGCCACGTTGCCCCTCAGTCACAGAAGACTACCGTGTAATGTACTACATTTCCTACTTTATCGTATATCCCCAATGTACGTACGTGTTTCGGTAGGGAGTGAGATATGCCAGAGCACATTGGCATCCCATCCTATCCCTCTCCATTTTCCCAATACATTCCCTAATCTGCAAAGGTAGGCAGCGCATCCGAAGGTGTGCCAACGTTTGTCATTCTGGACTGATCTTGGCATGTATCGCGGATGTCTCGTCTGCCGCCTTTTTTCTATAAAAAAAGGAGTCGTATAGGATTATAGGATTATTTATAGGATACGCCGCCAGATATAAATCTGGCAGCGTATCCTATAAATTGAGCCCATATCTACTGATATGGTTATTACGTTATATTGACAGTGGTATGGGGGAATCCTGAGGAGAGTGACAATGTTTTGCTGCCATTTCGTCAACAACATAGCATGGTTGTTGTTTTCTTTCCTTAATATTTTTAAGATGAATTCATTCACATGGATTCATTCACATTCTCTCCATTGGCACGTAGCCAGTTATTAATTTCTGATGTGTTGGCATTTTACTTAGTTAACGGGAGTAATAGGACGCATTATCCATAAGAATAATAGATTGTTCTACCAGCGATAGAAGTAAGTCCTCGAACCACCTTTCGAATACCTCAGTATTCATTTCTTCATGGTAGTCGACCGTTTTTTGTGATTTGAATGAGAGTAGCACATTTTCAATAAAACCTTTCGCTGATCCTGCATGGCATATAATAAGCCGTTCTCCCCTTCTTATCGGCATCATTGAAGTGAAAGCAGCAGTGTCATCAGTCCAGGACTTGATACTGTGTGGTCTGCATTGAGCCAAGTTTCATCAATAAAAATGACATTTGTCTAGTCTTCTATATTTTTTGCTTGACGCAAAAATTTGCAGCGTGCAAGAGCAATGCAGTTGGGTTCCATTAAAATCTTTCGTTTGTCGGATTTTTATACGAAAAGACAATTGTTTTCAGTATCTTTGATAATGATGATTTTTAGCCTCGGCCTTTTGATGACCACTACTATGCAGAGAGATTACTAACTTTCTCAATGTTGGAATTTCTTTCCAAAAATAATAGTCATATATATGACGGCGAATAGCGTCAATGTCAAAGGTATCAACTGTTGTCATGGGACACGGTCTTCATTTTTTCCTTATTGTAGAAGGGTTATTCGTTTCCATGTCGCTGCTGTCGTAGACTTCGGTGCTTATTTTCGACAGTTAAAAACTAATTTAGCTGCCGCAACACGCTTACGCACTCAAATCGTACTTGCCGTACTGCGACATGCCGTTATGATTTATTCTTTCAAAGTATTCACGAAATCGTACTATGAATTTCTTTTAACGAATAAGGGTCCTTTTAGCACCTATCCCTTCTACATATTGTAAATGTACTTTTAAGGAGGACAAGTACTCAACTCGACTTTAGAAGTGCAAATACAACAACACAGATACTTATAGGAAAAAAACACTCAGCGAACTGAAATACAGTGACTAGCACGGTGGCAAAGCCGCTTCGCCATAGCCACTTTTGCCAAAATAAAAAAAAATCTGCGTAAATTATTACGATTTTATTACATAGGATTTTATTGTTTCCATATAATACAATCGATTTATTGAATTGATTTTATATTAAATAAATTTTTGCGATTAATAAATCAATTATTTAAGACAAATATTTTGAATAAGTCGAATCTATAAAAGCGAATTCAAATTGTATTAAAATTGTATCGATAATCGAATCGGTAATCGGTATGAAGGAATTCGGATATCACTAAACCGATCTGTCATCGAGAAAATAATATAGTGGACGGAGTATAATAATGAAATATTGACTAAAACATGTTAGTAACAGGTCGCGAAAAACATTTTTTAAAAGATGGCTATTTTGTCGCTATCTGGGTACTTTGACAAGGACGTCCCCCCCTTGCTACATAGTGAACACACATCGGCCTTCAGCCAACACTTATACCGGGTATCGGCACGTGCCCGGGCGCTTCTCACCGACTCGCGATCCCGCGGTATCCTCCCAAAGCAACACCCTAAGCCGAGGTCCGTTCCGGTGACTCTTAAAACGCCATTAGGGCCAAAAGAATTTAGCCGTTCCGAAAGTCCGATCTGGATACTGTATGTATATTTGCCTTTATTTATATATGTGTATTTGTATATATTGTGTATATGTGTGTTACCCAAGACAAGGATTCCTGATGTAGGTCATTGAGTGCGGCATTATTTGTTAGCAGTTTAAAGAAACTTACTTTCGTTTGTGTGTTTGAAAGTAGAAAATTACTTTCATATATACAATTGTTTTCATTAGTTACGTAAAAGTACCTATTATGAAAATACCTACTTTACAATTCATGTCAGCTACGGAAAACTCTGCCGTGAATTCAATCCAACTAATATATTCAGGGTTGTTCAGGACTTTCTTGTGCCTACAATTTGGTATTCACTGGATCATAAAAATGCCTATTTTTTTTTTTAGAAAATGCTTTATAAGTCTTTAAATATAAATGATAGGTGCGAGTTCATACACTTAAAATTAAAAGAAGATTACAAACCACATTGGCTTAAAGCATTCGAACCTCCTTTGTAACGCGCATCTTCCAAAGCTACCGTAGCAATTCTTTGGAAGGTTCGCGTTACAATGGAGGTTCGAACGCTATACCACCTCCCTACAGTATAACGTCCGAACCTCTTTTTTAACGCGCACCTTCCAAAGATAGCTCTCTCCTAACTCGTTATTCTGTTGCTACGGTAGCGAGCTGTCTTTGGAAGATGATTGTTACAAAGGAGATTCGAACACCATACCATAGGGAGGTGGTATAGAGTGTGTATAGAGTGGTATAGAGGTGGTATAACGCGCACTTTCCAAAGGCAGCTCTCTCTTTACTCGTTATTCTGTTGCTAGGGTTGCGAGCTCTCTTTGGAAGGTGCGGCGTGACAAAGGAGGTTTAATCGCTATAGGTATATTTGACGGAGCTTCGTTTTCTACATTGACAAAAGTTTTCACGTTAAGAAATCGTTACCAGTACCTGGATTACAAAAAGAAAATTTGTTTAAATACCCTTTCAAAAATCAAACACCTTTCAAAGTCTCTTCGGAACTTGCACAATGGTCCAAACAAAACTTGATACTGCTAAAACAAAAGACGCTGTAAAAGATTTTAAACATAATAATTTTAATACAATCGTGGACCCTTGAGTAGCCGTTTTATAAACAGTGTTGTCTCAGCGCAGCTGCCAAAGAGAGATAAGGCACCCTTTTCAAAGGTTTCTTGTCTTAAATTGATTTTTGGCGGACAGTGAGCCCATAAAATATTTAACAGCGGCCTCTAAAAGACGTTACAAGTTTACCGAGAGCCGATAAATGGGGTATCGATTGCGACTTCTCAGTTGGTATTGAAGGGGACTCCTTTGGCTCTTCGTTGTAAAAGTGTATTGGGAAGTTTCTTGCAAGTTAGTCTTGCAAATGCTTTTGCCATAGACTGAATTGAGGAACATAAGGAAAATATTTTTCGATCCCATCTGTATACGATATATATTTTTGCTAGTTCTTTAATTAGGAAATTAATGCATTTATTAAAATACGCAATTCAACTTTAAATTTAAACAGAAGCCCGATCTTCTTTTTAACATTCATTAAATAATTTATTCATTCATAACAGTGAGTCATGTAACATGCTAATATACACAAGAATCTATAGTCTTTTAAATTTAGCTTGATAGAATGACAGCTGTCAAAGAGCCTCGAATAATGCTATAAAATATGAAAACTATAAACTATAAAAATAATGAACCAATAAAAACTTAAAAATAAATAGAAGGTTATTGCTATACCTACTGTGGACAGCCTGGTGGTCTGCCACATGTTTCTAAAAAAAATATTTATAGAAAAAAAATAGGCGTGAAATGAGCATACAGTCCAGCTGATGGTAAACGGATACTGTCGTCCATAGACATCTGCCATACATGTCAACATCAGTCCAGAGAGACTTTACTAGAGAAGGCCTATGCCCAGCAGTGGGACGTTATTCGCTGGCATACAAGTACAATCAGTCCGTAAAATCACATTTGTTATAATAAGACAACATACCTATTATAATTAAATAATTACTAATAACTCAGATTAGAAAAAAAATCTAATCTGAGACTAACAACAGATTTTTATTATGAAATGTCGATCTCTTTTTTCCGGGTTTGCTGCAAACACTGCATCTATTCCACTACCAGCCGTGGAACTAGTGACCAGAAGGCTAGGAATCGAGTAAATAAATAATTAATTAGTAAGTAATGGTAAGTAGTAAGTAAAAAGTAACTAGTAAGTAAGTAAATAGTAGTTAGGAGGCTAGGAAGGTAGCCAAATGGGAATCAGAGTAACTAGCCCATAACGTTTATATCGCCGGGCCTGCCCTTAGCACGTATCATTTTCATTAATAATCGTTATTAGGCACAGGGTATATAAGTAATACTATAGTTTCTAGAATAGAGATTATAGTTTTAATGGATTCCAAGTAGCTCATCGCAGAGAATGAAGTAAAAACAACGAATCGCATAAATATCTCCCTTAATTAGGCTGCCAGTATCATTCCCAAAGCGATTAGTTCACTGCAAGCTGAAAGGGGCCGGCGTAGGAATGTTTTGTCAATTAGGCATCCTCTCCAGGGGCTGTAAATTCCCATTTGCTACAGAGTTGCCTGTGTGATTATCCTTTTAGGGGGCGGTAGAAATTTATAGTTTTACGCTTATCCATTACATTGGATACTGTGATCGATACAAAGGTACGATTGTAGCAACATGTTATTCATGTTTCTATAAAACATTTCTTTGGAAATAGCTTCAGTGAAAGATGTAGAAGCGAATGGATCAAATTATTTTTCTTTTCACTAACTATTATCCGCGGCTTAGCTCGTGTGTATTTAATTGCGCGTGGTATTTGGCACCAAAAAACATATTTATTTCACTCGTATCCTTTCTGAGGCAGACAAAATTTAAAAATATGTGAATTCACTTGGCTGGTCAACCGATAAATGTAAAGAAAAATTGGCCATTTAAGAGTAATCATACAAAATTTGACTTTAGTTTAGTTTTATTTTAGCCTTAATTTAAGTTACATGTATTCTGGCCCGCTGGCACAATTTTGTAAATGGTAAATACATTTATTTATTTGCATTATAGAATATTTAGGTATAATAAATAAGCTTTTATTTATCTGACCTCTAGTTTACATTTCTAATTTTATTTGACATCTGCAACCTTGTCAGTCTGTTCAAAGACATAGGCCTCCTACAGATCCCGCTACCTCTGTCGGTCAAGTGCTAGGCGTTTACATCCCCTTGGAAGGTCATCTTCCTACCTTTTTAACTGTCTGCCCTTTTTTCTTTTTCTCTCTCTTGGGCACCATGCCACTACTCTCTTTATCCACTTGTCTGTTCCATCTCTCATCACATGTCCTTTCCAACGCCATTTTAGCTGCCTTATTTTTGTTACTATGTTGGTGAATTTTATTTTTTATTTTGTATATTTGATATTATACAACACATTTATCTTTCTGTTTTATTTATATTCATTATACTTCTTTGCATAGAATTGGCATTGGCATACTTTTAATTTTTTTTCTAATCTTTTTGTAAGACGCCATGTTTGACATCCTTACGTCAGACATGGGACGAGCATGTGTTATAGAGTTTTCTTTTACGGCTATTGGTATATCTTTATTTTATATAACATAGCATTCTTAAATGACCAGTGTCTTTTCCTGGCGTCGCTGATCCTTCGTTCCACTTCTTTTCTTCAATTCAGTTGGTAAATATTAATTGTCCTAAATATAGATATTCATCTACATATTTTATTTCAGTAACATCTACTATTATTTTTTCTTTATTTTTATTTGTCCTTATTTTTGTTTTGTCCGCATTCATAGTTAATCATAGTTAATCATTAATCATACTAGCTGTAGAAGCATGATCTATAATGACATGGGATCTTCTGCAAAGATAACAATGTCATCGGAAATTTTAGACGGTTTAGCCGGATACCATTTATGTTTAACCCGTATTTGTCGCAGATCAAACCTCTAGTTAAATACAAACTCTAGAATTGCTGCAAACAGTTTAGGGGGTAGTTTAGGTCTCACCTTTGCTGATTTTAAACTCCTCTCCTTTTTTGTAAGTTGTTGTTATTTTTAACTCCACTACTCTTTGCATATACTTGTTTAATGTTCTGAATGTATTTTATCTCTATTACTTGGCTTAATAAAGTAAAATAAACAATTGTCCAAATTCATTATAAAACCAAATACAACTCGATAAAATAATATGTTCATAGTATTTCGCTTACCAAAACGTTTACCAAAATTCACAAATCTAATCATTTATCAAATTGAATGAAATAATCAATTGCGATCGTGCTATCGGTTTGTTGATTTTCGAAATTTCGATACGGCTTAACAAATGCAATGTCATCAATTACTTAATCCAGTAGTGAAAAAAAATATAACTGTGTACGCATTTGGTGTGTATTTTTGTAATAAATATTAATAAATTACATATTTACTTTACTAATTACTTTTTATTTACTTTAGTATCAAGAAAATCACTTACCTACAACAAAATAGGTATAGTACAAATAAATATCAGTTGAATTACGATATCTTCATGACGCATTTTAGATTCACAATATAAAAAGTCAAGTCGCTCCTCTAGCTATTCGCTGTCATCTTATTTTCATCTACTCTTAAAACACTTAAGAGTATATCCACTCAACACTTATACGATTCAATAGAACCTAAAGTTTACAATTACTGTTGAAACAATTAGTCACGCCAAACAATACTTCTGAAACAAACATTTCCAAAGGGGCACACTTTTTGTACTGACAAACCTCTGAAAAATTAGTATGAAAATAAGGCAAAATATTGCTTTAGTAATGAAAAATTCGCTTCCCTTACAAACAACGAGAGAAAAACGACAGCCAATCGAGTAATCGAAAATAACCTAATAATGAAATCGATGTTCGTGAAAATCGATAGAGATCGGGGAAACAGCCAGAAAATATTGTGACATTAAAGATTCTGGGTCGGCGACGTAATCGAATGTATGTAGGTACTCCAATTAGGGGCCTGTGGGAATTATATTCCGAACCTTGAATAGCGTCCAAGATTATCCCCCGAGAGACTCCGAGGTCTTTGTGTATCTTCGGAGAAAGAAGCTTGTTACGGATTTAATTATGCTTGAATTAATTTTCAGCGCACAATCAGATTAACTCCTAAATGCATTTGGTAATCAAATTCTATTATCCGTTTTGGAGTATTTACATATTATATTATTATTATATTTTGAGATGATTTAACTAATTATTTTCTTGTGCTCTAATTGAATATTGTTGTAAATATAACTTTAGAGTAATGCATATTTGCAAAAACTATGAATACATTTTAATATGAATGAAATTAATAGCGGTAACGTTTGGTTTTTGCTGAAAAGATTAAAGACAAGGAAAGAAATTCTAAAATGCAAGAAGCCACGTGAGGATTTTTAAAATATTAAACATTCATACTAAATAACTAAATAAGTTGGTCGCAATTTGTGGAAGATTCTAGAGCAGCCGGAAAAGTTGAAAACTCCCACTTGAGGCCCAAAGTGGAATAAATCAAACCTCCATCACATCTGAACGTGGTCGAGAGGCGAGCCCCACGGGAAGTTGAAGATACACGCATAAATATTTCGGTGTCTCCTATATGGTACTTTTAGTAATTGGTACAGTTTCTTTACTATATTTTGCCTGTAATAGTTTTCTATCCAGATCCCGCAGTATAAAACCGGTATTCAACCGGTATAAAAAACAGATATAAAAAGAGGGGTGGTCTGGGGGTAACTATTCGAGAATCTAATTTGTGAGGTCGTGAATTCAATTTCCACTTAGTACATTTTTTTAAAATATCACTAGCTGGGCGGCGAAGGAAAATATCGTTTCATAAATAATACAAAAACTAGAGCATACCATATACGTATCCATTATCCGCACAGGGTCCGCGTGTTGGATTATTATAGTCCGAATCCTTCTTAGTAATTTACTAGGGAAGGCCTGTGCCAACACACAGGGGGACGTTATAGGGTGATATTGATAAAAAATAGCTTTTATTGAAAAATAGTATGATTGGGACATACTGAAATTTTGACTCTCGAGTCTTAAGGTTTATTAACGCTTACACGGCGTTCGAGCGTTCAGCGCTCATATTTACAACGCTAATGTGTTCACATTTAAACAGATCATATAGACAGTGGTTAATTATTAATAAAGTCCGTTGGTTTATACAAAAGGCAACGTAAAACACTGAGTGGAGTGAGGACAAGGCACACATTCAACTTGGATCATTACGGCTGCTGAGAGACTTCAAAGTGCAACATTCCTTCCAACTAGCACGTTGTAGTAAATTGTGTTTTAAACACAAAATGAATCTAGTGTTAATATTTACATCACAGTCTCACTGGTTTCTATTATATTTTATTGTAATTGTAACAACATATACAATTTAAATCACAGCATGTCTATCAATGTCCAATGTAATTTGCTAAATTCAGAATTATGGTCCAGTGACAGACAAACAAGACTATTTTATAAATAATATATCAGGTGCTTATCAGTTCAGAGAAATTTGGACAAGCATCGACTCATGCGATCTGGACAATCGCTTTCGCTTCGTATATGCTATCTAGTCATCTAAGCTTTAATTTTCCCCGAGCACTTCATCGCTTTGGTTTGCCCTACAAAACGAGTAACAGATTGAGAAATATTTATTATCTGCTTCACTTACATAGATACAAAGTTCATAAAGCCGTGGTTATAAAATTTCATCATTTTACATTGCTACCTATAGCAGGCCAAGTTTCTCTATCCGACGCTTCGGTATAGCCGTACTAAATTCAGTTTCTAACACCCAATACCGTGATATAGGGCCACTATAAAGTAGTGTTAGTAAGTTGGTAATGCAGTTAATAACTTCGCTAGAAACTTGTTGGAGTTAGAGTGGAAAGTAAATACTCCTCGGACTGTGCTTTCCAGAACAATATACTACTTCGGAAAATCTTTAGCTGAAGTGATCTAGTGGAGATAACATAGTTTCATTTGTAGTAAATGAATTATTACTTCGCCTTTTAAAGCCTGATTTAGATGTATGGATACGATATATTATTATAACGGAATGAAATGATAATGTGCCTATTATCTTTTAAAAATATTACCTAAGTAAATAATAATTTTATTGGGTTAGCTAGCAATTGTAATCGTAGCACTTTGATAACTTTGATAAGCATATTAATATGGTATATTAAATATTGCATATTATTATGCATACAACAGCGCTACATGCATATTATACAACAGTGACAATATTTGTATCCTCACCGTACAAAAATTATAGATAAAGTATCGAGCGAGGACACTGCTTTGCTAACATTGTCGGGAGTAACAAGGTTGATTCTCTACAATTACGGGTGTTTTTAAAATCTGATTACAAGTAAATTTAGTGGATACTAAATACGATAAGAAATGGATATTTCCTATCATCCCAATTAAAAAAGCAGATTAGTACAGTGAAATTAACGAGACATGAGCTTTATGTTTATGTGAGTGCACACCGATAGTGTACAGTGCGAACCAATTCTACAATCGGATTGGACAATTCAGCACCCAGTCACACAGATGCAAAGCTCATGTCTCGTTGCGATAATCGGATTGGACAATTCGGCACCCACTCAACACAGATGCAAGGCTCATATCTCGTTGCGATAATCGGATTGGACAATTCGCCACCCACTCACACGGATGCATAGCTCATGTCTCGTTGATTTCACTATATCCTAATGGTTCAATAGTTATAGGAGGGTATTGAAGGAATGATAATATATATTGTTCGTCCAGAAAGACTACATCTGAATCTCTGAAACTACGGAATTTTTCAAAAACTGATAATATGTAGTTGTTGTATCTAACTCTAATTATAAACCTCTAACAAAAACAACAGATTTGTTATCGAAAGAAATCAAAAAATATTCACGATTTTTTATTTTCTTAGTGTGGTATATTTGACCGAGCGATTGGTGCAGTTGGTAGTGAGTTGGTAGTGGCACTTGCTGTGCAAAATGTGCCCGGGTTTGATTCCCGGGAGGACATACATTTGTAAGTATGTTTGAAAAAACAATCTTAGTAGTATTTTATTATTTTGTAAATCACAGGGGAATAATAACTATGTTTTTAATGAACTATTGAAACACTACCACCGAAACATTTTTCGTACCTACCTACAGTTGTTGTGGTCACTTTATATTAATCCGATAATATCTGAGATAGATATAGAGTGAAAAAGAGAACATTCATTTATTAAAGTCGATTTTATTGTGATGCTAGATAACAGAAAAACACTTCTTATTTACGTTCAAAACAATATGGAAACATTTCTAAGCTGTAACCTATTGCATGGTAATGGCCGCGTCACGTAGGAATCAATGAAATGCAGTTTCATGTCCCGTCTAGGGTAATGAAACTGTATGCTGCTATATACACGTGTATAAGTATGCATGTTTGGTGAAGCGTGGCGCATGTTTAAAAGCCTACTCATTCGTGGTATTTAACTAGTGAACTTGAGCCCTATTTAGTTTTAATTAGTGCCATGATTGTCACAAAGTATACTTAGGTTTTAATAGAATATAAAAAATGGGAATGAGAGTGACTAGAGTTACATGTGGTTGGAAAAGGTGATTTTGCATTTTGCAACCCTAAGCGTGAGTAGCACTCGCCATGGGGCAAGCCTTAGGCTTTAAAGAACAAAAGGTGTTGCCCTAATCACTAATTTTGAGCGTGAAAAACATAATATCCTAGATACAATTTTCTTAAAAAAAAAAAAGAAAATACTGCAACTCCTACAGAAATGTACTCGTACAAAACTCAGGGGTCCGAGGGTCACAATCGAAAGCCTCTTTCGATTGTGACTACCTATATTAGTTCGATTGAGCACCTATATTAGAATAGATGCCAGTAAGAAATCTGCATTGTAGCAAGTGTGAGTCAGCTACCTGTTAGTGAACCGTGACGGTTTGGTGTTTTCAAAAATAAAGCCATACTCTCAGAATGTTCTTGGAATTCTTAGATTACTTACTTCATTCGATCAAAAATCCCCCAACAGTGCAAAATGTTGGCAAGCATCAATTTGATAAATTAGATCATTAACGATTTAAGACAATTACCTAGTATTACGTCTCGTCATTCGTATAACAGTTAGTAAATGATTGAAATCACTCCTGAACGTTGGTCTTCATCATGAGCAGTCAATGGACGATAATGAAATTCTGAGGCAGGCAGGTATCGCATATTGCGTTCAATATGCCCTATAGCGGTACAGAAAGCACAGATTTATATACTACAACACAACCAGTCTAATACGATCCGTTAGCTCACACTAAAACTCCCCTGTAAGTTAGCATTTTGAGTGAAGCAGGGGATCACGGGAGATCTCTAAACGTTGGAGGCACATCATGTGTTTCATGCAATTTCTTGCGCCTGCAGGCGGCGAAATGACATGCGGGGTGCTACGTGTTATATCGACGCCAATAATATTTGGCCCCTGGGCAAACGCTGCGAATGAATATAAAGGAGCAAGCAGGGTGATATTGGAAGAACATATAGCAATATTCGTGAGGGATATTGCAAATAAACAAGATTTGTTTGAGAAATAATTAAACGAGCGGGAAAAAGTTACTGAATGAGCAGAAATTCGATGGTAGCAAATTTAGAGTAGTTTAGGTTCTATGGTCAGTCATTCAATGACAGTTTGTTTTGTTGATCATAATTACCTGCTCGTTTCATTCTGCAATTTCATTATTGCTCGTTTAAATACAAATCGATTTGTTATACTTATTATTATTTATACATGCTTACATATTAAAAAAAATGCCCCATTATTTTTCGATATTGGCCGAATATAATATTAGAAAATAATGTGAAGAAAGAAAGAAGGAATTTATAGTTCATACAATTTATCAAAGAGAAAAAAGCCTAACAGATTTTTTTTTCATTTTTTTACTGGATCAAGGAGGCAGAGGAGCATACAGTCCACCTGGTGGCAAGTGGATACTGTCGCCCATGGACATCCACAGTACATAATAACTTCAGTCCATAATGACAAACATTCGTACGCCCGCGCACCCGAGGGCCTGCCATTGAAGATGTAGCAGTGGATTTAGAGCAAGGGTTGGGAAATTGGAGGGGTATAGGATAGAATGAGATGGGAATGGGCTCTGGCATATCTCACTCACTATAAATTTGTATATTGCGTGATGATAGTGTTACTATATACTGACAGTCTAAACGCCGCCTAAGTATTACAAATTAATATAATTCCGTTTCTATTTATCGTCCTACCAATAGATACAGCGTTTGTTTACCAATTAACTGATAAATAACAACACTCACGTTTAAATCCTCATTAACACATAACAACATTAATTGGTAGGTATTTCTAATCGGGAAACAAACTGAGACATCAACAGGTCTGTATTTTGATTCAACGGGTATGTATTTTGAGATCGTTTGTTGAAACGAATACAAGGGTGGTTGCAACGAATACAACACTCCTCCTCCCATAATCCTACCAACCCTCCGGTTATACAGACCGAAACGTGGGAGGTACACGCTGTACTGCGTACTTGGCTCCCCTACAATTTTTTTTCTATGCCTATGTCTATTAACCACTCTCCCCTTTCCGGGCCATAGACCCCTCATGACATCCCTCTGGTGCTGAGCAGCTCTTATTCTGTTATGGTGCCAAGGCATGCGAATTCTGGTAGCCTCCTGAAGTTCGCGTCTGAGCTAACGAGATCGAAGTGATAGACCGGGGTCCCTCTTTTCTGCAGACGAGCATAACCAATAGATACACCTAACACATCTCTATCAAAACTGCTCTTATATATGTATATATTATTATAATTAAAATGTCAAAAATGTAAACAGCTTTTGTCAAATAAGAAAGTTTCTTGAAACTTTATTTCGATTAACTTAACTTTGTTTTTTACTAAACCCAAACAAGCTCAAATATAAAGTTATAGCCCCACATACATACAAACACGTGGCCACATCGTAGAAACAGATTACATTTTAATAGTTAGTTACACAATTACACTGTGTAAAATAACCTGGCAACCAATAATAGCTCAAAGGCGTTGTGGGTTTCTTGAAACTACACTGAGGCACGCAAACGTGTCAGTAGCCATTAATGGACTTGACATCTTATTTACACATTATCAAAGCCAGGAACTGCAGTCTCTTCGTCATCGACTTGAACACCAAACTGATCTTGTTGCACGTACTTACATTTTTACTCGACAAAATTAAATTCTCAAGATATAGACGTTCGTTTAGAGATTCGTTCACTCTCGCATTGGAAATTTCTACAGCAATGATCTCAATCAATACTATACCATCAGCCGAAGTCTCTCCACTGCTGGATATCTATAGGCCTGTTCCAAAACTCGCCACCACACACTATCTTCAGTTCTTCTCATCCAACCACCACTGGTGAATATCCTAAACCAATCAATAATGATAATGTAAACCTTCAATTGTTTCCTTTTATATTATTGACCCTATTATAACCTAGCTGCGCTTGAATAGATATATCTAGCTAGGCATTTGGAAAATTACGAGTATAATATTTTTATACAATTTTTAATGTTAGTTTTTATATATAAACCTGCAATTTCATGGTATCTAATCTAACACATATTCAGATAAAAATAACAATAAAAAATATCAGCAAATAATTGTAAATAGTATAATATATATATAGAGCAACAGCAAAAATTAAGATAAATATAAATATAGTATACAACGATATATTTGTAGATACACTTCCAATCAAATGATAATATTAATTCGCAAATCAAAGGTCAATTCTGTTAATAAACAAACTAGACAAAAATATGCTGTGTTTGTGCAAAATCTGTACGTTTGATAGTAGGTGGACAGCTATTGGATTTTCTAACTATCGGTTCCGGATTTACAGCTCAGACCCCTCTTAACCTAAACATGCATTAGATCCAACCGTATTGTCGGATTGGGTCACAAAAATATGTTCAAAACGTCGGTTTCCTTACCGTCGTACACATATGATCGCATGCCGTAAAACTATACAAGATACAGAATATTATTAAAATGATTACGGTATTGTTATATTTCTAATGATAGAATATGACAGAAAAGCAGATAGGCCTCTTCATAGTAAGCGGATATTGCAGTCCATGGACACTTGTTACACATGTCAACATCAGCCTAAAATAACGAAATTTAGCACATCGATAGATACGCTACCTGTCGTTAAATGTGTGTATTAGTATTGAACATGAACTAATTAATACTGTATTTGATATATATAAAAAATCACGTAATAATCTAATCTAAAGTTGAAGGAATTAAGTTTTGGAAAAGGGACTACGGAAGATTGGTAATTTAAGATATATTGTGAAATTATTTATGTATTTGTAAAGTCTACGATAAGTTAAATATCGTGATCGTTATTACGGAATATTATTTAATTATTATCATAGAACGTAGTTGTATAATAATTATAATGCTACCCTAATATATCACAGGCTGAATAGTCGCATTCAGTCATGGAAGTGCTTAAACTCAAATAGACATAAGAGAATTTTTACTATAATGTTATTTCCCAGCTTGATAAAACATTTATTCGGAAAACAGTTACAATATACTACATTTACAAAAGAAAATACTAATACATATATTTACGCACAAAACTACTTTGTACTAGTATATTAGTTAACTAAAATGCTATAGGAATTAGGCGTCCCTCTCCCTCACTTATAAACACTGCTTAAATTTAAACATTGTCTAAAATTCATTGTCACTTTGTAACCAGATCGAAATTCTATTTGCTACAGAAGGATCAGAGATTTTAATTAATGATATCCTGTAAGAAGCGTTTATGAATAAAGGACCCTATTTCAAGCATTCGAGCCACCCAAGAGTTTCGAACATTACTGTTACTATGTAGAGTTCTCTACAATTGCAACATTGTCATCAATCAACGAGAATACAATCAATTAAGATTAATAAGGTAATGAATAACTTATCTGTAAATGCATTTGCCCCTGGCATAGATGTTAATATTATATTGTATGTACTGCGCAAGTATATGTGATTGTACCTGCAGCTGCAAATACGTTTCTTCATAATTCTATTATATCTGAGAACAGTTGTACTTATGTAGATTAGAGAGCCGCATTTCACTTCCATATTTCGGTTACATAATAACCTTATACGAAGCTATGTGGAATGCTGACACACCCACTACAAAGACTACGGGGAAACTAATTTATTTTCGCTGACGTTCGGGTTTTCAGGATCTGCCTCGCACACAAATAATTACAATCTTGTGTGGGAGGCGAATTTTCGACTGAATCATATTTGCTTTGATCTCCTTCTGATACAGTAGGTACCTACGTAAATCCATATTTGACAACATAAGATACTAATTGGCATGTATAGGAATGTATCGCGGATGTCCATCCGGTTACCACCGGGTGGACGGCCTATTTGTTTGCCATCTTCTTTTTATAAATATATTTAAACTATAATGTATACACTTATATCTTCTAGTCTACCCAATCATACTTGTAACTGTGATTAACGATCACACAGTCGCCCAACCTACCGCGAAACTATGTTTTATAAACAATGTGTGTTTGCGAAAACAACGTCCTTCCTCGACCAATGTTTCTGGAAATATTCTGGAAATTATTTAATACTAGATAGAACGAAAAATCTGTGCATAAAATTTTAACTTGTTTTATGGTTCGCCTTAGATTGGAAAACGAAAATATCCAATGTAAAACATGTTTTACTCATTGGCCGATCTGTGAAAATTGGTGGCATCATGATAAAGCTATAAATTAAATAGGTTAGAGTTTTACATCTAGATTAAAGGGGGTTTAATGAGTATTAGGTATATGTAGATTTCTTTCAAATTTAGTACAAATTGAAATCTCCATTCATTCGTCTCGAATTAGGGTGGCATTCTGGGGGCGCTTTTCTCAACCCATTGAATAGACAGCATATTTAATCAATAACCCGAGTTGCTGAACCGGAGGAGGTCCAATAATTCATTGCTAAAACTATCCTACGATATTTGCAGGCTTTAGACATTGGCAGCGAAACATAAGAAAGATAAAATTAACAATATCTTTACCATCAATGATTTCAGGGATACGAGACTTTATTAACATTATTTATTTATTATTTATTGCAAAAAAGATGAAAAATCAGTGTGTATACGTTATGTGTATATACATAATATACGTTATGTAGTTAAATAGGGCTCGTAAAACTCTACATGTTTTGTCTGGGCGCATGTCGTGAGTGTTTTTATTTGATATAGGAGTTTAGTTACGTGGTGAAAGTCCGCCTTCTTGTAAGCAGCTCACCTTTGCCTATGTCACCTACACACCTTATAACACAGTATTAGGTTCCTTTGATAATAAAGCCAGTGCTGAGGATCAATATTCAATTTAAAGTCACCTGTGCGGCCCGAAAAGGTATTTTGTTGACATATTATTTTTCCGAAGAAAGAAACACATAGGGCGAAGTAATACGTTACCTACCTATCCCGGAATCACGTCACTTCAATATAAGATTCCTATCGCTGTAAGGCATACGTATATATTGGAAATATCCAACGATCTGACAACGACATTGGATATTGCAAATATGTACATATTTGATTGCGTTCCAATTTGATTCTTCATTGCACTCCAATAAGATGAGCGTGTTATCGTGTTTTGGTTTTATTTAATCAAGTACAATTACAAATTACATTAAGTTTATAAACGTTCATTTATTTTTACTGCGATTCACACTACTCTTTACGTTGTGAAAAGGTTTTAAGAGGAGACGACAGCAGCGTCTTGTCCTGCTGTCGTACTCACTTTTTTCTCAGCATTTATTTTTTTAATATGTTACAGATATCTACCATGAGCATGTCCTTACCTTTTGATTCTTTTAATTAGTTATTTCTTATAGGAGCTAGGACCCTCCAATCAAAAGAATTGTCCCGTTTAAACGTCAGCCGAAAGGATTCCAGTGTGTAAATTTAACGACTCTTATTTAAAAAAGCAAACCTTACAGACATTAAAATTAGAAAAACTATTGTTTAGTGCAAAAAGAAAAGAAGGAAACGGGGGAGTACGAAACCTTATATTTCTAGATTTTTATAGGTATTATAGCTCGAAAGTCCCTTTTAGTCAAAGAAGTTGCAAGTTTTAAGCCTTCCCGTCCCGTTGAGTCCCGTTGAGGCATTTGTTCCAATCGCACTTACCCATTGTACAAAATCTTTGTCGCACCAATAAGCTGTAAAATTAGGTAGCAGACTTACCGCCTTAAGGTATTATACCTTAGAACAACCTGCTCATGATATAGTTTTTATGTCCATCAAAACATTACAAAAATAAAAAAATCCCAACACACTGAACATCGACTCTTATTTTCACGTAGTTATTTAGGTAACAACGTAACTGTGACTGATCTACAATCATTCATTAAACATTACATTATTTCCTATATTCATTAATCCCTTCTTTTTCTTCTTCTGGCATAACTTATTCATCCTCACAAGAAAATATACTGCTCGAATTGCTTATTTTTGAGTTCATCCTGAATCATTCCCTAAGATTTCTGATCGAGATTCAGAACGGCCCTAAGATTCACGGCCACCGTGCATCTTACCCTGCATTATAAGTTGCAAGAGATGATATCTGTCATTGATGCATGACATAACCAAAATATGTAAATCCTGTTTCTTTGATTTCTATTAATTTCTTAAAGAACAACAATTTATAATTTTCACTTTGGAGTTTCTGCAAATTATATTATAAGTGTTGCAAATGTGAAAGCGTTTTAGATGCATTGGCGATCAACTTGCCATTGTTATTTTGTATAATCTTCAAAGCGTGTAAATCTGCCAGTAAAAACATTTAACAGCAAATTTCCTATTTTATTGATTCGGGGATCATTTTTTATACTTAAACATTTACTGTAATTTTATTTCATTCATCTAACAATAGCAGGCTTATTGAACGAGAACCACGGTAAAAAAGGATATTCAAAAAAGCCTGTCCATGGACACAGCTCAGATAAAGCCCTCAACAAAGACTTTATTAAGTTAGAAGGAAGATTTATTCGGGGCCTTTTTGCGGGAGTTATCCATGAAACCATAAATTCCGTTTTGCCTTGGCTAAGCGGTTTATCGGGAGTCCATTCCGCACGCAAATCAAATTAAGCGCGATTATACGACTGTAGTGCGATATATGTGACCGAGATATGACCATGCGGTTATAATATATGGGGACAGTTTAAAATATTAGCCCCTAGATGTGATATACTATACATGATAAAAATCTTTAAATTTGGTAATATATTACACATAGTTTATATAAATTTATTCTATTGTTCATAAATATTTCTGATTCAAAGAGAGCTAGATTCCGCAGTGGTTTAAAGTTGAAAATAAAAAGTATTTTTTTTTATATATATATTTTAACATACTCAGTGTTTCAGTTTGAAATTAATACTTAATCTATTGACTTTTTTCAATAAAATTACTCAAGTCTTCACTCAACCGAAATGTTAAGTATGGACTTTAAAATTAATACAGTTTTTTATTGTGGCTCAGGTATATAAAAACTATGCAATTCTTTTGAGATCAACGATTACTCATCTAAGTCAGACATTAATAAATAATATCTCTAACACTTAAATTTTTAAATAATAATTAAAATATTCCCTTACTAACAAAAATAAATAATACTCATAAAATGTAAACGAATAACAAGCATTAACAAAAGTTAAAAATAATAGAACAGATTAATAATATTTCTATTAATATGGGCTTCAATTTGGAAACTACAAGCTAATTAAAATACATTAGTATACATTAGTAATAAACATAAGGTATTATTACATTTTAAAGTCAAACATAAAATCTAGTAATTGCGATATTATTTCAGAAAAAGTATCTCATTCCGACATGAACTTATTTGATTAATATTTTCTGACTTAAAATTTCGTTCAAGTTTCTGTTTAAATATAAATATTGTCTTATATGTGATTTTTCCGATAGAATGATATAAAATAACGTTATTATTTCAAATTTCACCAAAATTTTCACTAATTAATTTAATATAACTAATAATATTAAAATTATATTCACACATACAGAGGAACTTCTACATTATATACATTTTAAATACATTCATACTTACACGCATACATATATTGTAGTAAAACGACAACCGTCAGCCATTTCTTATGTTATCTATATAAATAAAAATTAAATGCTGTTCGTTGGTAAGCGCATCACTTGAGAACGGCGGGACCGATATGGCTAATTTTTTTTTTAAATGTTCGCATTAGTCCGTATAAGGTTTTTAGGGAAAGAAAAATTGGAAAAGTTGCCCGGAAAATTCTAAAATTCGGGAAAAACTGAAAGAAAGTGCTTTTGTCTATGGGATTTTTGTATGAACTTATTGAAATTATTATATTATTGAAATTTGGACAGGACAACGTCTGTCGAGTCAGCTAGTAAATAATAAATGCAAATAGAAAATTTTAAGTATTCAAATATACTCGCACTTCTAAACTGTGATACTGATCTATGACGGTTAACGCCTATACTACAAAAAAAAAATTGTCTTTCTTAAAGTAAGACATTTGTATAATACAAAAATTATAAAATGTCTTACCGAAGTAGAAACACATTAGCACCTGTAACACCTTAGATTTTGCTTCGACACGCTATGTACCTTAAAGGTTATCACGAGTAATACATGTACAACTCATGGAGCAGTAATTAAAAGCCCTCCAGATTCTAAGCAGCCTCTAAACAATCTTTACAGGAACTACATTGCACCTTTTCATTCTTCTCTCTTTCATTCTTGCTCTTCCAAAAAAACATTGGCATAGAAGAAAGTATTTTCTTTAATTCCTCTCCTCAAAAATCACTTCACCAATCAATGGGACAGTAGTCGATCATTTCAGATATAGTGCATGGTTTGAGGCAGCACTGGTCAGCAATTTGTCTCTTGAATCTTTCGCTGGTCATAAACAGAGCTGCTCTCTTGCCTCGTAGTCTTGTCAAGTTGGAGACTGGAAGATCCTCTATAGAAACATCTCCAGTACAGAGTTGGAAGATGAAATTTGAGAGTGACCTGCTACAGACATCCTTCACTACAGAGTCGAGTTGAAAAGCCTCGCAATGAACTTCTAGTATCCTAGTGAGGAATATTGCATAGAGGACCCAATGGAGTTTAATAAGTTTTCTGGGGCACATTTTCTTGATTTATTTTGAAGGGAATTTTGTCAGTGAGTTGCGGTCGACCGTACAGGACTGCCACTTCCGTCAAGTAGTCCGTTATACTCGGCGCCACTCAATAAATAGAATCGATAACCTGTGTCAATGGTGACAAACTGCACAATAAGTTCAAAACAACATGTGGCAGGGCCCAAGTCAATTATTTATTGTTTATTTATAGATTTAGATAAAGAAATTGTTTAAAGGGTACTCTCGGTGTGGGATTCGGATAAATATTTGTGAACCGCCTTGTTTACATTTGTAATTAATATGTAATATTTAGACGATAAAAATAAAATTTATGAAGTTAACAAAAAGGGAGTCAAGTTATATAAAAAAGAGTAACATAGTAAATTTGAATGTGTGATAATAAATAAGTATTATTCACGTAGCAACTGACAAGCATTTATTAGGATATAAAATTGATTTACTGTTCAATAGTTTTTATTAGTTTATAGATATTAGGTACCTAATATAAATTTTAGTTTTATTAGTCAATAGTTTTTATTAGGTAGGTACCTACCTAATATAAACTAATAAAACTATTGAACAGTAAATTAATTTGATATCCTAATAAATGCTTGTCAGTCGCCGAAAATAATGACCCATATAATATCATGGAAAATTTTCTAATCTAACATTTTATCTTATAATATTTTTGTGACTGTAATGTAATATTAACAATGTGCGTTATCTACTGTAATATTAACTTGTTTGGAAACAAATAGTTATGTACTATATGAATATGATAAAAAGTAAGAAAGAGATATACATATAAATAGGATTTGTTAACAAATCTTGTATGTTTATATGTGCCTACTCATATTGCATTTACATCTATCAAGAACACTTTTATAGTTATCTGTTTTTACTTTTCAATATTAATACAATTTCATTTAACTATTTTTGTAAGACAATATAAGTCTAAAGTAATATTAATTAACTACTTTTGTTTTTCGATATACCTACTTAAAGGACAACGTCTGTCTGTCAGTCCATTTGCTAGCGCTGATCCCAAAATCTACGAGTGTTTATCGATTTTGTTGCGATTTTCGCTGCTGTGTAACTTCTATCGTGTTTCGCCTGCGAAGTTATAAATAAGCCTTAAATAAACCATCACAGTTATCTATTTATTTAGATGATTACGTATTATCTTATAATGAATCACATAGATTACGTGAGAAGCTGAGTGTTAGCGGTATTGACTGGAGAAACCGCTGGAAAATATAGTCTGGAGAATGAAATGTAGCACAACAAAAGACCGGCAAATTTGAAAGTGTTGGTTGCTCACACTCATTTTAATCAGAAAAGAAAAATCGATGGCAGCGCCGGTCGGAAGAGAGACATATTTTACCGTACGTTTTAAAAAAAAAAGTTTTTACGAAATGCACTAATACCTAATAAGTTTTAAGTTTTAATAATCTACGCACATAATACCGCCATTATACATTATACCTCCTATTGAAAAGAGACGCGACTACTTGGGTTTTCTGTTTCTTTACAAAATCTCAGACAATGGCACTGACTCACTAGAACTGTTGGAAAAAATTATCTCAGCGTTACAAGACTCTCCTCACGTTAAAAAGATTCATTATTATATCCTCGTAAGCAGTACTAATTGTGCTATAAATGCGTATGTTAAAGCCTTTTATGTAACAACAATCTTTCAGATGTTGATATATTCGCGCATAAGCTTTCCTAATTCAAAAAAGAGGTGGGTAATTAGGTAATTATATTCTTATTTATAAACAAATATATTAATTAGAATAAAATAGATTATTCTTCACGTATTATCTTCATATGATGTGTTTGTATCCACAAGAACACTACCTTGAAATGTATTTCATTTCCCACTTTAACCAACTTCCCTAATTAACTTGTTTCGGTGGTGAGTGAGATATGACAGAGATCATTCCCATCCCATACTATCCCACCCCATTTTCCCAACACATCCTCCAAATCGATTACTTAAATCTCCAAAGGTAAGCAGCGCATCCTGGGGTGTGCCAACGTTTCTCAGTCTGGACTGATGACGGCATGTATCGCGGATGTTAATGAGCAACAGTATCCACTTACCGTCAGGTGGCCTGTCAGCTCGTCTGCCGCCTTCTTGCTATAAATAAAAAAAAAAACAAGAATATGTTGATAATAAGTATAATAGGAAGTTGAATTCGCGTAAAAAGGAATGCTGTATTTTGCCCTTAGGTATATAAAAAAATTGTGTACCCTTCCCGGCCGAAAGTAATGCACATTGGCCTTTAGAAAGATACTATCTGTATTACTTTCGGCCGGCATGTGTACTTTAATAGAACTAGTAGTCTGTTTGTAAAGTACTGCTTCCTTGTATTTTTATGTTGGAAGACTCTTTGTATTAAAACAAATTGTAGATCTTGACGAGTCCAAGGGTATATAGATAGTTTTTATATATATACGTCGAATATTTCTTTGACACTGTCGTAATTTTGTAAGTACTAACCAAATTTATCTGTTTGATGTTTTGGACCCTTGGTCGAGATATAGATTTTTTCCGAAATTCAAAAGTCTGCTAAATCTCTCTAAAACAGAATTTTATAATTTATATTTTTCGTTATAAAATTAGTATGAAACTTAAATATAAGAAATTCAGCTTAAAAGTTTCTAAATTTGCTGTTCCATTCTTGTCCTGCGTTACGTTTGTAAATATTGCGTAAAATATTTATCAATTCGCGTTGTAATTTACCAAACAATTTGCTGAAAATACTAACAAATACTGTTACGTAACTGATTAAAATGTCATATGAAATTTTAGCTACTTAATCATGATGTTTTATTCTAAAGTAGAAGTAGACTGAGGGGCTGGAGAGAACCGAGAAATGATATTCGCTAGAACGTCAAAAAGGCGTGTATTATCAACGATCCACACAAAGTAACACTTGTAACTGACTTTTCTTAAAAATACAAAAAGATCGCGAGCAAGGCTCGGTGTTGCTATTGTAATTAAAATAAAATATTTTTTATGTTGGAATCCAACACATGACTTAACATAAAAGTCGCATTAATTAAGTTTATCATATTTATTTACTCTTCTTGCACTATACTATACCGAGATGCCTTATGTCCATTCTCTAGTAGTTGACAGTTGGTTAAAAAGCGATAAATTATAGCGGGTGCTGTAGAATTTTTTTTTTTTTTTTATGTACGAAGGCGGCAGACGAGCATACAGTCCACCTGATGGTAAGTGGATACTGTCGCCCATAGACATCCGGGATACATGCCAACATTAGTCCAAAATGACAAATGGTGGCACGCCCCCGGATGCGCGTAGGCAGCGGAGATATAGGAGATATAGGAATATAGATATAGGATATAGGAATATAGGAGATATAGGTATAATAGATATACTATAAGTATAATAGATAGATATAATATATATAGAAATAGATATACCTTTGGAGATATAGGAATGGATTTGGAGAAAGGGTTGGGAAAATGGGGAGGGATAGGATAGGATGGGATGGGAATGGGCTCTGGCGCATCTCACTCACTACCGAAACACGTACGTACATTGGGGAAATACGATAAAGTGGGAAATGCAGTACATTTCAAAGTAGTCTTCTGTGAGACTGTAGAAATTAAACAGTGAGCTTAATATATCTGTATAATAATAACAAAATAATAATATATTATACTTAAAGATATTCGATGGTACCTAAAATGTGCCTAACCAGTACCTAAACATGTACTAATTATTATTTGTATTATACAATCTTTGGCCCCTTGAAATTTAAAATAAACATAATTTAGTTAATGAAGGGCGTTCTAATTACTGTTTACTATCTGCGTTAATATATTACGAAAACAGTATTATTATGTTCATGATTCTAATGTTTTATTATGTAAACATATCTATTAATACATTTATTTATACAAATAAATATACTTCAGTAGGTACTAGAAAATGTTACAAAGTTATCTTAATTATAATTTTGTAATTAAGGTGTGTTATAAAAATCTACTGCGTGATATGCATATTGTAAGTATGGGTATCAAAAACGTACAAAGGAGACAAGTTTCTCAATTTCAACGATATTTTTGTGATTTTTTATAAATCACCTGACATGAATATAAAGCATTTGTTTTACTTCACTGTTTGTGACCCCTTTTCTAGTCGTGCATTCGACGCCAGTGTCAAGACTTTGAAAATAACAAGTCATATTTAAGGCATTTTAGGAACAACGTCATGGATTCTTCATAAATTGGTTTATGAATTTTATGATGTTTAACTTCAAACATACTTTATCTAAGCGGAAGGTTGAATTTAACACCAAAAACAGTTCGCTTATATTCATTAACTGCTCTTTCTGAAATACCATCGTGAACTCTCTGTGAACTATGTTTTCCTTTTAATATAAAAATTAACGTATAGCAAATCTTATTAGAACGATGGAAGCTAATGCTCAGGTTTTTTCTTTCGGATCTAAAAAGGTTTTCCGGACAAAAAGGGATTTCTCTGTAACATTGCCCATTTTTCTTTGCAACACAATAAATCATCGGGCCTGTATGCCAGTGCCAATAACCGTGACAAGTCAACTTCATTGTTCAAAAGTAAAGAATGACAAGAGAATGCGCCAATTTGGCCAACTTACGAATCATACGTTAGAACGATAGAATGTACGTTAGCCTCGTTTAGAATCATACGAATTTGTAAATGTGTATTATTTATTGTACAATATTACTAAAATATCGTCTCCTTAGTAATAAAATCGATTATCTGACGCCATCATTATTTTGAGAAAACTGTATGATCAGCCTTTAACGTCCCACTACAGGGCACAGGCCACCCCTAATAAATGACTGGAGGGTTTCAGGTCGTAATCTACCAAGCGGGCCCAGTGTGGATTGGTGAATCACATACTCCAGATTTCCTTTATTTCTTTAGAGTGAACAGTCTTTTTTTTTAAAATGAGATTAATTCTGTTAATTATACTAAAAGATTGAACAACCGGTTCAACAAGATTGAACCTGAGAGAACAACAGGATTTTCCCTAGTAGGACTGAATAAGATACATAGCTGTTTTTATATGACCACAGCAAAAATATGACCCATGGAGTATTCATAGGACGCTCAGTGTGATTTCCTCGTTTTTACACCGATACAAATTAGATACCTATTCATTTCAAGCGCACTGAATTTGCAACCGTTGAAATATGAGAGTAGTCTTCCAAAGGTTCGTTCATCGAGTGTATTGGCATCTTGACATTGACATCCAATCATTTGATGTTGCTCGAGAACGGATATGCGATGGATAGCTCATCACACATTTATCCATTTCAATGCTTGCTTTTTGTAAGTTTGTAAAATAAACTATTGACACATATGTTATTGACAGCCTCCATGTACATGTTTTTCAGCTGTAGGGGATTAAGAGGGATTCGATTTGATCGATTAGTAGGTATTCTATTTTGATCGTGTCTTCTTTTTCGATATCTTCATCTATGGAAATCTATTCTCGCCGGTAACTTTATAATAAATAATTATTAATCCTATGTTACCGATAGCAATTAATCTGTTTAACCTATCGTAAATATTATAAAAGTTACTCGCTTGTAAACACGAATGTAGTTAAATTTTTCATGTGACATGTTGTTGTGAAGAATGCGACCTGAACATCGCGTTGCGTCGGCGCGCTTTGATATAGGGTCGCAATATATTCAGAGATACAATCGTTTTAAATTGCTGCAAATAATACATTTTAAAAGTTGAATACGGGAGAATATTACTTAATAGTAGATTTACTGTTTTACTAAGCTCTAAAAATTGTAGTAATTTTTACATCATAGTTCTTAAAAGAATGACTCCGTAGTACTAGGAACTGTAGAAACATGGGATATAGCAAATTAAGTCTCAAACGCAAAGGCCTCAATGGTCAAGATTTTTATTTAATTTTATTGCAGTGTGTTTACAAATGGAACTTATATCAAAAATATATAGTTTTGATGGTTATTTGATATATATGTTCCATTTGTCAACATATTGCAGTATCCATGCAACATATAGGTACATTGTGTATCAACTATGTAATTTTTCCATATGAAAATATGGAAAAATTAAATTTATATTTTGTATGAAAATTATATGTTTAATTAATCGAAGTATTGTCCATTATTATCAATGCACTCTTGCTATTTTAATGGAAGTTGATTGATGCCTTTGCTATAGAACTCGTGGGGACGGGAATAGATGAATTCTCGGTTGGCGTTTTTCACTGCCTCATTGAAGTTAAATTTCTTCTCTTGTAAAATGTCATCCAAATTCCGAAAAAAACAGAAATCTGTTGAGGCAATGTCTGGCTAGTACGGTGGGTGACGGAGTTTCCAGTCGAAGCTCCTGTAACTTTGAAACTGTCTGTCGTGCAGTGTGTGGGGGGCGAACATTATCATGGACAGTAGACCAGAGCGCTTGACCAGACGCAATTGTTGGACAGCGAGCTGGTCTATCATCGTTTGCAGTTCTTCACAGTACACATCTGCATTAATAGTGGTGCCAGATCTGAAGAAGCTGTAGTGTAAGTTTAAATCCTTGGTCCGTGCCATTAAGTTTGTATTTAACTACAAAATTTTAAAAAAATATTACTAAATTGGCTGTGAAGGACAATATTCGTGAAGAAATCGCATGTTCGAGAATTTAAAATAAATAAAATATGAAAAAATTAAACAAAAAATATGCAATTCCTAGGGCATGCAATATCGTTTGACCGAAAACCAGTAGGTACACCGGTAAAACCGGATCAGCTTTTGCCGCCATTAATTACCGACAAATTCGGTAAATTAGCGAAGGCTATTTTTACATTGATAACTAACGAAATATTAGGGTCTTATCTATGAAATTTCTGTTTATTCTCAGTGGCCACATTGAACTTAATTATCTTGAGTTTAGTTTCGAATACCAAATTTCAATTAATTTCAATTTAAAGCTAGGATATTCTTATTCAATGAACAATAGAAGTGTTGTATTTAATCCATTTAATCGAAGGATTAAATAAATAATTTTAATACATTTTTTTTTTAATTTTTCGTATAATACGGCGATTTCATATGTAAGGACCCAATATGTTCGCTAGTTGTAAACACAGCGTGCATTTCATTTGTAACAAAATAGCAGTCTAATAAATAAATTAAATATTTTAGGTATCCGAAGAGCGCTATTGATTTTATAATTCTAATCATTTTTCTTTATTTACGACAAGGAATCCTGGCAAATGGCCAATATAGCGTAATGTTGTTATGCTTATGTCACTCAACAATAAGCATCAAAGAATAATACGTCTGTTCAAAAGTAAAAAGTGTTGTAAGAAGAGAAGATAGGTATTTTTCCAAAGTTGCATGCTTTTCACAAACCTAAAATGGGCGAGTGGCAACATTTTTATATTTTTTTAAGGTAATCTTAATTAGACATTTCTAAAATAATTGTAATAATTCACCTAAGTGCTCTTAGTAACGTACAAGATATAGATGGCGCTAAAAATAACATAATTATGTTTATTTATGTCACGCCATTATGTCAAATATGATAACAACAAACATAACGTGACAATTGATAAATCTATATCATTTCACCTAAATATTAGACAAGTAACGAACAATACAGAGCCATAGTAAATAAACTTAAACAGTAACAAATCTTGAGACTTGTTCTCGACGGCACGAGTTTTGAATTCGAACAGTGTTACTTCAAATTAATAATGATTTCGTATCACTGTGCATGCCCAAAAATGTGACTTCTATTATCGTATACCACTAGCACACCCTTCAAAACTTCTCTTCCAAACGCCAATAACTCAGGATCCCACATTCCACTGAAATTTTCAATGGATAGGTATTATTAAATTAATAAATAACGCCATATTAAATGGCCTATTGGTATAGGCCACTTCCAAACAAACATCTATGCTTAAACAAACGTTTTTCTGCGAGAATGAAGTTCGGGGTCTTTTGCACAGATTTCAGAGACAATCGAATAGGTCAATCAGTCGTCTTATCACGGTAGAGCAGACGTCACGTGTTTGTTTGTATGCACGAATAACCGTTGGTAATCGCAAGTTTCACTATTATTGTCTAAACATATTGGGATTATGTAGACAAACTTATTGTTTCGTTTATCGCCTAGTTGCTAAGCGTGCTTCTATGTTTAACTATGAAATTCAAGCAGACGGGACTTTGGCACGAGCATTGCCCAAATATTTACTTCTAAACGCCGCGGCATTCCAAACGGCGCGCTGTTTGTACCAGTTTTAATGCCAGCTTTGCTTGCATTTCTCAGTTCCTATAAGCCCTTGCGTGACAATATTAAGACATTATTTAGATAAATATTTGAACTGTCTTCATGCGAAATTTTGTCTATAATCAGTCAGTAGATTTTGAATTACGAACAATAATTGGGCGAACAAAATCGATTTGGTTCGATTTGTATTGATTTAATTAAATATGTCTGCAGTTGCGGTTGATCAAATATTATGAGTTTGAGAGTCAATAGCAGTTTCTAGGAACTTTCCAGATGTTCCTTTGTTGTCTGTATTCATGGTATTCATGGTATTATGGTATTATTCATATTATTTATCTTTGTGATGTTTTTTATTAACAAAAATGTTCATCTTATTTAAACATTGTTTCTTGATACCAAAACTACTAAAATTATACCTACCCAACTGAGCTTGTGGTTAGCAAATAATAACTTATTATGATTAATCTGATTGTTCTTCTGGGAGGGAGGGGGTACGGATTAGATTAAAATTTAAACTCAGCAATACATATGTGTCGTGCACAATCCATAACGATGGTCCGGTACGAATAATATCGATATATTCCCCGATTTTATAATTTACGGGTATTTGGCGACAGCTTTCTCGGGATCCTTTTTCATGGCTTTCCTAATTACATTTGAAAAAATCCGTACTTTAATTAATATTTACTTTTATTCTAAAATAAAAAATACGGGCATAACTCAATAGACAGGGATTCTAAGCATGTTCGAAAGAGAAAAAGTTGTTCACAAGAATAGTTTAGTGGTAGTTTTAGTGGAACTACTTTTAAGAGAGTTTGCTTGGCTTGCTGCCATAGCCCTATCCAACTACCCGACAAAAAGTTTCTTTGTGAGGGAGCTTCTTTAGGTAATTCAAATTTACCATTCGTCAAAGTTCTAACTTGAAATGAATTATAACAACGGAACTTTTTATGAAATAGACAACCGAATAAGTATTTAATTCTATATGATATCAAAGATATTAGAAAAGAAGCAACATGCTTTTTAATAAATACTCCCGATTTTCATGTTACGATAATACACCATAAGTGTTGTTACGAGTAAATAAAAACAAGCTTTTAACGAAATTTTAAAAAGAAGAAAGCAACCAAAGTAAAGAAAATTACATTGAATTTCATAAAACAATAAATTGTTGGCAACTCTCAATCCGTAGCATTAACAGATAGATTAAAACTTTTTGAATGTCCAAAGCTGCGAAATGCTCAAGTTGGGCAGAGTTGCAATTAATAAGTACACAAAAGTTGTTTAACAAAGGATTAAACCAGCTGGATTTGTACTAAGACAACATTTGTTGTAGTTGCTTTTAAATGTTTAGTTAACTTATTACTGTATGTATTTATAAATTAACTTCGGCTAACGCTTTTGGCTTGAAGGGTAAAGGGTTGCAAATGTATCAGCGAGCCAATTAGAATATACTATAATATACTAAAAAGATATAATATAATCAGATAAACTTGTTTTGGGGCTTCCCAAGTCAACAATAGGCACAAATAGGTACTTACAGGTTGGTAAGTGCTAAGTACATGTGTATAATGTTGTAAATATTTATATACTAAGTAAGTATCGTTTTAATTACTTATGCGAGTATATATGTACGTATACCTTCCATATAGCCTTCCAACCAACCCGAGGTGGGCTCAAAGTTTACATGGAAGTGACTTCAAGGTATTATGTTCACTTTTTTGACATTAATAAAGTGTATTTCAATAAATAAATTGGACAGCATTAGATTGGATAAAAATAAGAAATGGATGTATGAATTAATTATTTTGGACATACTATACTACGTTTTTTTTTCGGAATAGCTAAATTCTTGTGACCCTAGTGGTCTTACAATAGTCATCGGACATGTATAGTTTAGGGCGAGCGCAGAAAGCGCTCAGCTAGAAGCAAAGAGTGAGTGTAGCAACGAGATTAAGGGCTCCCCCGCCGGTAGACCGGCGGAAGGAACGGACCTCATGCTCAGGGCGTCGGTGAGAAGCACCCAGGCATGTGCCGATACCTGGTATAAGTGTTAGCTGAAGGCCGATGTGTGTTCACGGTGTAGCGAGGGGTGGACGTCCAAGTACCGTCAAAGTACCCAGATAGCTAAAAAATCGTTTTAAAAATGTTTTTCGCGTCCTGTTAATAAACCGTAACATGTTTTAGTCAATATTTTATTATTATACTCCGTCCACTATATTATTTTCTCGATGACAGATCGGTTTAGTGATGTCCGAATTGCTTCATACCGATTACCGATTCGATTATCGATACAATTTTAGTACAATTTTAGCTTTGGGCTTTGGGAGGATACCGCGAGATCGCGAGTCGGTGAGAAATATTATACTACTCATCATCGAATGTTCCTACAGTTTTTTTAGCTATATCACTCGCTCTTGTACTCTCTCCTCAACAAGAAGTAGGTACAACAACCATGCATTATTTACTAACAAAAAGCGCCTAAGTAAGTGTCCAAACACGAAATTTATTTTCGCATAAGTTTTCGCTCCAGTCGTACGTAACCGTGTATTGCCATGACACGAGTGCCGTGTCATGATGTATGCCACTTCCGAATACATTAGTACACTGTCTACTTGAGCGTGATAAACGATAAACGGGTGACAGGTACTCTCCTCTAATATGAAATGTACCAACGTCTGTTTAGTAACATTTGTGCTAATGGGATTATTATAGCTCGTGTACACAATTGGTAACAAAATCGTAATGTAATTTTAAGAATTAACATGATAGTGTCCTAATATATGATCTTACAGGAGACTTCCGTAAAATATATTTTTAAAGAGATATAATAACAATATAAAATAAAATAACATAAAATAAATAACTTTTAAAAACAAATAAACCATAAATAAATAAATAAACTTTCCATAAAATAACAGGCGACAGTTCCCTCTCTACACTTTCTCTAAAATCTATTTCTCCACAAAAGTCAATCTGGACTGATGATCGGCATGTCCTACCACCAGGTGGACTGTATGATCTTCTGCAGCCGTCTTTCCACAAAAAGAAATCTACCTCTAATACGAGTATGTAGATAAGATGTCCAACGCAGTATAAACATTTATAATTTCTCCTTATTTTTTCCGTTTTATTATAAAAGAGATTAAAAAGTCTCATTTCAAAACAAAATTTCTTTATAAATAATAAAAACATAGTCCATCTATATTATCATTTAATACATAGTTAGGCTTCGGAATCCCTTACCAGTTGTCATTAGACGTGCTCACTCGCTGTCTAATTTTAAAAGGCAAGTTAGAAATCATTATTCTATTAGTTAGTTCCTTTGGTTCTCTATTTTCTTTCTTTACCAAATGATTTCCTCTCACTACCATTTTGTTTTTAACCTGTTCAATATCGTTCCTTGGAGACCTCAATTCCCTCTTATTTTTCTATCCTCGTCAACTTTGATTCTCATTTGCGAATAGAAATTTGGTGCAGTGTAGATGTATATATGTATTTATATATTATTTAGTTATTTATTATTATAACTACATATATTTATTATCGATAATATCAGTAGGTTTGAGTATATATTGAATATAATTCATTCTGTGGATTTCGGTCATTTTGCACTACATCCCTTTTATTTTTCTCTATCCCAAGGTTTCCTTGAAGAGATCGCTTTAGCTCGCCCATTGTATTCTGTCATTTATTATTTGTGCACATGTAATAACTATTTATATGCAATAAAGAGTATTTATTATTATTATTACTATAAATTGTTCAGTTGCATTTTAATATTTGCATGTCATTATCGACATGTAACATTGTAACTATTGTCAGAGTCTATGGAGGTGTGGAGAGAGCTATGCTCGGAGTTTCTTTGAGGGATAAGATCCGAAACGAAGAGATTTGCTAAAGAACTAATTCGAGCGTATATAGCAGTAATGTAATTATATATCTTGTTGACATCCGTTTATATGTCAACAAGGTTACTCGAAAAAATCCGCCTACACAAGCCTTCATGTAAGGACAACACCTACATTATAATTTAAGGACATTTGGACATAATAATTAATATTTCATTATTTCTTTGTTCTGCATTTGTTCCTCTGACTGCTAATAAATATTTACAAAGTGTTCAAGAGAACTATTCAATTGTCCAAATGTTCCATAAGTTGAATGCTTGAATGAATAAAAAATAATATTTGTGATTGAACTATATTTAGTTTTCAATAAGAACAATTTGAAAGTATAAAGTACCCCTATTTGTGACTTATTTTTTTAGGTTTCAATGATTAAAAACTTTCTTCTTTGGTAAATATTTAACTTAGATATTTGACAAAAACAAAATACATATTATCAGTTTACATTCAAAACTTAAACCTAGAATTTAAAACAAACCTAAGTATTTCTTTCACATCGTGCTTAATCCACATATCTATTTGTATTTTCATTGTTGAACATCCTCGAATAGAAGTTTAGTAATGTCATTTAGTTATTATTTATTTACTTTTTTGTACTGCAGTAATACAGATGTGGACTTATTACCTTATTATTATTGATGTAATTCCATCAGGTCTTATTATATATCTTATCATTAATTTAACTCTTTCCACAATAATCGACGGACACAACCGTTAAATACGGTTTTAAAAATTCTTTTAAACGCCATTGTGAAGAGATGAATGCAAACACTTAAATGTGAATCGTTCAAGGGACGAAAACGTAAAATGCAGCTTTTCAATGTTGCCATCCTGAGTTACAGAGGAGGGTGCGTTTTTATGATACCTGACATTTTAATGAGGGTTTGGGCACCCCATCAATGATTTATTATCAACCCTCAAATCCTTATGATTATTCTGCTTGTAGACCCCACAGTGCCCATTCCCTTTTGTCTTTTTTGGAAGTACCTATTTTTTCACTTATTCTGTATATTTCAAAAAATAAGTATTTTTATATTGTACTAAGATTTTTTTCTTTAGTATTGACGGGATTTCGATGTAGCATTGTCCATAGCTTTTCCAGCACTTTCCACATACAGTCGACAACAGTTAAATAACATAAAATCACTCCCTTTTAGAGCTTATATGTATGGGATAATAAAAAAGATATATTATGTACCAGCAAAAATATACTGGTACTTAGCATACGAAAAGTAGAATTTATTGATTTTTTTAATTTACCGATTGATTGGGAGATAATGTTTTTAAGCATTAAGTCCGCCTTTAGTCACTTTTTGTAATAAAGGATAAATAAATAATTATAGAACATTAAGAGGGTGAAATTAATATTACTACGTTTTACACTGAACAGGAGAGAGATAGCGATGCAATTGGCTGAGGAATCAACCAAAATTACCATCAACTAAATACTATGAACTGTGGTGGAGGTACATGTTGTGTACGATATGTTTAGTGTAAGGTAGATAGAATATTATTTTAATAAACCAGTCTGCTTTGGATCTCGGCCTTTCATTGACGTAACATTGGCGCAGTCGGTTTCTTTAAAAAGTTATTATCGGATTTAAACAGTTATTAATTAATCTCAAAATGCCTATCGGTAAAATAGAACCTTTTTCGGTCGAATCACAAAACTGGGACAGTTACGTGCGTCGTCTAAAACAGTTTATAACCTTAAATAGTATCGACGACGGACTTAAAGTCGCCACGTTGTTTACATTAGTCGGTGGCGAGTGTTACAATTTACTTTGTGATTTGTGTTCGCCCGATCACCCGGAGGATAAAGGATTCGATGAGCTCGTTGAGTTGCTTAGACATCATTTGGAACCTGAAAAGTCCGAGATAGCCGAGAGACACATTTTTAGACAAAGAACCCAGCTACAAGGTGAAAGCATTCGTTTGTATCTACAAGGATTAAAACATTTGGCTAAGACTTGTAACTTTGGGTCGAATCTGGAGGAGAACCTACGAGATCAATTTGTCTCCGGATTATATAGCGAAGAAATGCGGTCGAGGATATTCGCCGAGAAGGACATCGACTACAAGAGGGCTGTGGAACTGGCTAGTGCTCTCGAGGCGGCGGAGCGGCACGCGAGCACGGCGGGCGCTCCGGTCGGCGGTGAAGGCGCTGGCGCGGACGCGCTGCACCGGGTGAGCGGCCGCGGGCCGGCGGCGCGTGCGCGCGGCGGCGAGGCCGGCCGGGGCGGCGCGAGCGGCAGCGGCGGCGAGCGGGCATCGGACGGGCGCGTACCGTGCGCGCGATGCGGTAGGCCTACTCACACGCCGAGTAAGTGTCGTTACAAAAATTTCACATGTGATTTGTGCGGCATGAAAGGACATTTAAAAGTTATGTGTTTAAATAAAAGTAATCATGAGGGGCCTATTGGAAAGGCAAAGTCGAAAGGTCAGTATTTTATAAATAACAGTAGTGATTCAGAGGGCGACTGTGATTATTTTTATAATTTAGTTACGGGCGGCGAAGGTGATAGACCTTATTACGCTACCTTGTTCGTCAATAATGTCAAATGTAAATTCGAAATTGATACGGGGAGTAGAATATCGGCAATACCCAAAAGATTTTATGATAAATATTTTAACCATATTGTAATGCATAGTAAAAATTTAATATTAAAGTCATATACTGGAGATACTATCGACACCCTCGGGTATATTGATGTCGATGTATGTTTTGGCAAACATTCGGCTAAACTTAAGCTATATGTTATTGAAAACGGTGGCCCACCATTGATGGGTCGTACGTGGATCAAAGAATTAAAGTTATCAATTGTAGAATGTCACAAGATAACAGACCGGGACTCGATAGCTAGTAGGTTAAAACGAGAATACCCAGAAGTGTTTGCGGAGGGGCTAGGTACTTTTAAATCATGCATTCGCTTACATTTGAATGATAAGAAACCGGTTTTTGTTAAGGCGCGTCCTCTGCCGCTGGCGCTGCGCGAGCGCGTGGCGGCTGAACTCGAGCGCTTGCAGCGCGAAGGAGTTATCTATGAAGTGGACCGTTCGGACTACGGCACTCCGATTGTGCCCGTCATTAAATCTAATGGGGATATTCGCATATGTGGTGACTATAAAATCACTCTAAATCCTATACTTAAAGATTTTCACTATCCATTGCCACGGATAGAAGAAATATTTTCAATTTTAGCAGGGGGCGAGCAGTATACGAAACTTGACTTATCTAACGCATTTCAGCAGTGTCTCCTTCATGAGGAGTCGCAGGCGATGACGGCCATCACGACGCATGTGGGGACATTTGTATACCGTCGAGTACCGTTCGGTATCAAGTGTATACCGGAAAACTTCCAGAAAATTATGGAGGAGACACTCAACGGGCTGCCGTCTACTGCCGTGTTCGCTGACGATATTTGTATTACGGGTAAAGATAGTGATAATCATCTTAAAAATTTAAGAGCTGTTCTACAGAGGCTAAAAGATAACGGTCTTCGTATTAATTTTGATAAATGCCAATTTTTTAAGGATAGCGTTACATATCTAGGATATAAAATTAGCAAAGACGGTTTGCATACTGACAACAAGAAAATAAAAGCAATCGTCGACGCGCCACAGCCCACTGACATAACACAGTTGAGGAGTTTTATAGGACTCGTCAATTTCTATGCTAAGTTCGTATATAATATAAGTGAAATTTTAAAACCTTTATATGATTTATTGAAAAAAGATGTCAAATGGGTGTGGACACACAAGTGCGACAAAGCTTTTATTAAAATAAAAGAGCTATTAAGTAGCGCTCCGGTGCTCGCTCACTACGACCCGGAGCTGCCGCTCATTCTCGCGGTGGACAGCAGCGCCTACGGGCTGGGTGCGGTTCTGACGCAGCGCAGCGCGGACGGTCGCGAGCGTCCCGTCAGCTGCGCTTCTCGCACGCTCAGCGCCGCGGAGCGCAACTACTCCCAGCTCGACAAGGAGGCCTTGGCTATAGTTTTCGGTGTAACTAAGCATCACCAGTATCTATATGGCCGACGCTTTATACTCCGCAGCGATCATAAGCCTCTCAGTTACATCTTTGGAAAAAATAAAGGTATTCCCATTACGGCCGCGAGCAGACTACAGCGTTACGCTATGACATTGGCCGCTTACGACTTCACGGTCGAGTTCGTGAGGTCCGCGGAGAACTGTCAGGCCGATGCGCTGTCCAGACTTCCATTGCCGCACTCGTCTGTTGGACGAGACACAAAGGAATACGAGGCAGCCACTTACTTAAATTTTGTGCAAGAGGGTTTCCCGCTCAGTTTTAAAGATATCAAAACTGAAACGGCAAAAGATCCCATTTTAAGCAAAATTTATGGTTACGTCTTGTACGGCTGGCCGCCAGGTATAGATAAGGAGTACAATGCGTATTTTAGGCGTAAAGAAAATATCTGTATCGATCAGGGCTGCCTATTGTGGGGCTACAAAATAATAATACCGGGGACGTTGCAAAACGCTATTATAAAAGAGATTCACGATGGACATCCGGGTATTGTTAAAATGAAGCAAATAGCTCGTAACTACGTTTGGTGGGCGACAATAGACGCGGATATCGAGCGGGCGGTGCGCGATTGCGGCGCGTGTCTCGCGGTGCGGCCCGCGCCGCCACCGGCTCCACTCCACTCGTGGCCGTGGCCGGTCGAGCCGTGGTCCCGTCTCCATCTCGACTATTTGGGGCCCTACAATAATAAATATTACCTTGTTGTTATTGATGCTCACTCTAAATGGATCGAAGCTGAAAAGGTAAGTAGCACGTCGGCAGCAAACCTGATTTCTATTCTTAGAAAAATATTTGCCCGTTTTGGATTACCAAAAAGAATAATTAGTGATAACGGCCCTCCTTTCAAGTCAGCGGAGGTCGCGACGTATTTCCAACGAAATGGAATAGAGCATACGCTTACGGCTCCATACCATCCCGCTAGCAACGGAGCGGCTGAAAATGCAGTGCGCTCGGTAAAAAGGGCTTTAAAAAAGGCTTCTTTAGAAAACGAAGACGAGGATACTGCTTTAAGTAGATTTTTATTCTCGTACCGAAACACCGAACACAGTACGACCGGGCGGGAACCGTCAGTGGCGTTGCTCGGCAGGCGGCTGCGTGGGCGCCTCGATCTGCTACGGCCCGATACTGACGAGCGCGTTCGCGACCGGCAACTAGCTAGCGAGCTGCGTCGAGACGCGCCGCCGAGGGTTGTGGCTCCCGGAGATTCAGTGTTGATTCGAGACTACTCTAGGCGCAATCGGAAGTGGGCGGAAGGATTAGTTCTAGATCGTTCGAGTCCGGTGTCGTACTCCGTCAAAACGAGTGACGGTCAAATACACAAACGACACATGGACCAGATAATGTGCGATAAAGATCGTAAATCACGCTTTTCCCTCACGAAAATCGAGGCCTGCGATAGGCCTAGACTGAGTGTAGAAGCAGAAGATGGTAGTGAGGCTAGAGAGCCGAGGGGGAAGGATGAGCTGGCCAATCATTCGTCTCCAGAAAAGAGCCCGAGCTCACCTACGGAGCAAACGTCTCCGGTTGCGCCGGTAGGTCGTGTCCGGCGGCAGGCCGCTGTACAATGCTTACAAAAAATTAGGAAAAAACGTGTGAGATAATGTATTTGAAAGACCGACGCCCCCCCGCAAATGACTTTAATATGTAGTAACTAATTCATTGATATACGAACCACTTTGTATAATGCACAAAGGTACTATCTGTTATCAAGTTATTGTCAAATAAAAGAAAATGTTATGTTCAACTTATATCATGTATAAAGTTTAAGATTGTTATATCATTAGTATAGGTTATAATAAGAAGGGAGGTGTTGTGTACGATATGTTTAGTGTAAGGTAGATAGAATATTATTTTAATAAACCAGTCTGCTTTGGATCTCGGCCTTTCATTGACGTAACAGTACATATAAAATAATACACCTTAGAAGGTAGATTCGCTCGGCGCTTATAGCTAAACGCCGCGCGTGCGCCGGCCGGCTCGGTGCGCAGGAGTTCTGCGACCGAGCCGACCGGCGCACGCGCGGCGGTTTAGCTATAAGCGCCGAGCGAATCTACCTTCTAAGGTGTATTATTTTATATGTACCTCCACCACAGAACTATAATATATTACTTCCAAGGTGGTGTATTACCATCGAGTAATCCAATCAGACCAGGCTCTCTCACAAACTTTCTAGAAACGCACTAGAGTTTTGGACGGTTTTTTTAGAGAAAAAGGCGGCAGACGAGCGTACTGTCCACATGATGGTAAGTGGATACTGTCGTCCATAGACATCAGCGATACATGCCAACATCAGTCCAGAATGACAAACGTTGACACGCCCCCGGATGCGCTGCTTACCTTCGCAGATTAAGGAATGGATTGGGAAAATGGGGAGGCGTATTAACAGGGGCGTGCATCTTTTATAAACAAGTAAGCAGTTATTACTATTTAATTATCACTTATTTACGCTAATCCTACGCTAGTGTCGTTGAAGTCAAGGGCGATCGGTAGCGTTGTTAGTGCACCTCACATTTTCCAGTCGACCACCAGGTCGTATACAGGTATCTATACAAATAGTGATTATATAGATCAGTCCGTTATTAAGTTTTAAAACCTATGCATGCCGCTTGATATGGAATACATCAATTACGAGGAAAACAATTCAAAAAAACATTGCAAGACATGATAGCTCTCAAAATTGCAGTGGATAAAAAATATCAGCATTGTCACTCTGTCCATAGAACTGATCGAGGCGGGAATGTTCTGAATCCCCCTGGAATCCTATTGATTCATCCGAACGTTACAATTTCCGAATATGTATGCATCTAAATGGTTTCGGATGCCATCGTGCGAAAAACTGCAGTGGAAAATTCAATTCACTTTGTTACATGTTACTATGGAATGCTTTTTTAAATTCTGTTCTATTTTTTGGAATTATTCGTACATAAGTGTATTGAGTTACGTTTTTTAATGTAATTACCATTAGATTTCGATTAACCAATGTAGTTTGGATATCGATGCCATTTGTTGGAATATGATCTTCTTTATACGCGCTACTGCGATTACGATTAGTTTCGAAATTAAAAATGAGCTCTGAGCGCCCTACATTCGAATGAGTGGGGGCTAATTAACCTTTAACACGTTGAACCCCGAGAGAAAAAACAGTACCTTTCGGTTCAAGCCATGACCGACACGGTGAGCCCGCACTTGATTGTTTTGTTCGGGCGGTGTCGGACACCAGTGACCGCGCGACCGAACTCCATTCAAAATATGTTTCTAGAGAGGCGAACTAAAAGTTTAGGTCACCGTTTCTCAACCATTTTAGCGTTAAACAATGTAGATAACCTCACGACCCGTGCCTTTGCCGTTTGCCATTTTTTTTGCCGTTTGACATTTTCTCGTATTTCTTTTCTCGTACATAAGTACTCAATTTTTCTTGACCAACCATGTCCCCTTCTATGTGTGATGGCGACCCCCCTGGGGGACGCGTCCCCCGGGTTGAGAAACGATGGTTCTGAACTAGACTATGAGATGTGACCCGCGCAACCCCGTAGAACAACCCGTCTACCGCAGCACGCTAAATTTCAAAGTTGTCGAAAATATATTTGTTTTAGGGATTGGGCCACAAAAAAGTTATGATAACAATTCAAATAACTGTTTTCAAATAACTTAATATTGTTCATTCTATTGTTTTATATATTTTTATGTATTTTTGATTTTTGGTGGTCCTAAGTTTGACAGCTCGACTAAAAGGTGCTCAGTTTTTACAACACTCATTTTTTGGTTCATTTATTTCAATATTTTTGCTTTAATGGTAAACAAGTAGGTATAAGTTCACAAAAGAAATTTTACAAGGAAGTATAATACGACAATCTCATATCAATTCAAAATAATATGTAACGTTACCATAATTGTCGCAAAAACTGTTCTCCTGTAATAATTAAGTTATTAACAAAATTCAAATCATAATTACAACGAAATTGTCTCCGCTCAAACAAAATTATTAAAATGAAAATTGCGGAACCATGACGGCATTAATTCTGAAAGACGTGGATTTATATAAGCAAATATAAATTCATTCTCTTCTGAAACTAATTACTCATTTTTTTTATATTATAGGAAGCAGACAGGCAAGCGCCCCACATGAAGGTAAGGGCTACCGCCGCCAATAAACACCTGATATACCAGGAAATATGCGGGTGCGCGTCGGCCTTGCAGAATCCTATTCACAGTTTTCTTGTAGAACCACATGTCGTAGCATAAGGGAAAGACCTCTTTAGGCAGTTCGTTCCACCGCTTACTTTTACTTTCTCTTATAAAAAGTTCTATCAAATAATAAATTCTAAAGTGAGAAAAGTAAATAATTTACAAAAGTAGGTACTTATAAAACGTTCTAACACTCAAGTTCTAATCCAAGTACATCTAAATTACATAAATGTATTTGTATCAGAAGGTATCTGTTGGTCACTCAAGCGGGGCTTGGTCCAATAGGGCAACAAATCCAAAAGAGAATGGATAGAACAAATACAATTAAAGGTCAAATTTGACATAATTAGTGTTTGAAAAAAGGTAAGTTGCTATGCGAGTTGTTTACTAAACTTGATAAAACTAAGGCACTTTCCCGAATACCGAAGGCATACCTTTGTAGAATTAGGTGTAGTTACGAGTAAAGGGGTTGGTAAGGATCGGACGGAAAGGGGAGGTTTCCTTATCTAATTACACCTTACATTGTTCTTTGGGGAGGTTTGGGAAGTTAAAAGTATGGTGGAATTAGTAGATTCCTTTAACCTGTTATACCCTCTGAGATAAATTTTACCTATCTATAAACGTACATCTTCATATGTGATTAAGTAATCTTGTCAAACAAACATGGTGGTAAGCTGAGCATCCGACAGAAAGATTGGTCAAGCCTGGCATAAATCTTGGACCACGAAATTAGGAAAAGCCATCCAATAAAGACGAATGACTCGACATTCGTGCTTCAATTACACCGACCTGTCAAGTCAGAAATTACCTTATTGACGGGGGTAAGGCCTAGGCCACTGTGCAAATGGGGTCACGACTATTGTAACATTTAGGTTAAAACAATTTTGGGTAAGTAAGGACTTAACGAAATTAACGAATACCGAATACCCTTTATTATTGAATGTAAGGCGTGTGTTACACTGTGAACTAAATAAGTAATTCATTTTTTTTAATTTTAATGTTATGTATAAAAATCTTAAACGTTTTCTTTAAAAAGTCAAATTCGGCAAGTCCCAAAAGGACCGCTAATACAAAAGAAAACAATTTATTTATTGTAGGTCAAAGGTCATATAGCTTAATAAGCTAATATATTCCTACAACCGTCACCATCACCAGTCCCTTTGCTGGACATGCACTCATTGAAAAGTTTGTGTGTTTGCATGTGTGTGTACACACGCAATCACACAAACTTTACAAGAACCGTTTTACAAGTACGGACCAGGCAGTCTTTTCTCATTGATATTTTCAAATATTCAAATAAAAGCGAGGCTGTTCTTGCATCGAAATTTACATATACCTATGAATGATTAAATTGTCAATAAATAAACATTTAGTTATCGTCAAAATTTGTATTTCTTATACAATTTTTCGATACCTTTTAGTGATTGAGTACCTACTAGAGAAAATTATTAATTAAAATTTTCGTAACTTCGTTTAAAGTATAATATACCTACTAGGTACTAGGTGTATTCGGTACTAGGTGGGTACACTGACGATATTATTTTTAAGAGCTCCTAATGGAATGTTCACACAGCGTTTCTCTTAGTAGGTGTCTATAAAGCACTTTATTCACAATATTGCCAGACATGGCCTTCGCGAGCTTTTAAAGGTCACCGAGCTTGAACTGGCCTGATCAAGTTAAATGTACCAAAGTAATGGGTAATACTAAGATACTCTTATTAGTATTTATTTTTAATGTAATACGGTCCAAGGAACTGTGGGTTCCTGGACGTGGAATACAATCCACCTGGTGGTTTATTGAATACTACTTACTAAAAGACACTATATCGCGAACCCGAAAGTTTTAGAACGAACTGCCAGCCGAGGTTCTTCCATTACGCTACGATATGGGTCTCTTCAAGAGAGCTGTGCACAGGATTCTGCAAGGTCTATAAAATTCTATAACAAAATAAAACTACTGCTCGTGGACATCCGCGATACATGACATCAGTTCAGATTTGATGAACGTTAATGAACATCGAATTTTGATGAAGCTGCCTAACTTAGAAAATATGGGAGCGGATTTGAAAAAATAATTGGAGGGATTCGAAAATGATTGAGTATGACGCGTTTTCCATTTCACTGCCAATTCCTTTCCTTTCTTTTTTTTATAGAATAGGTGGTAGACGAGCGGTCGGGGCACGTGATGGTAATTGGTCACCGCCGCCTATGGACTTTCGTAACACCAGGAGACTTGCGGGTGCGCTTGCAGCTTAATAGCTCTCTTTTATAGCCCCATGTCGTAACGCAATGAAAATACATCAGCTGGCAGTTCATTCCACAACTTTCGGGTTCGCGGTATAAAGTGTTTTTTGAGCGCACAGTGCACAGCGACTGTGTCAAGGAAGTGCCGATGAATCGCACGACGATGGCGTGCAGTGCAACGGTAAAATCCCGAAGTTGATATCACATTGAACAGCTTTTCTGAACATTCCCCATTATAAAGGCGGTGTAAAACTCTGATCTATTTACAGTCCTAATAATGAAGAATTGGGCATAATGGAATAAGAATCTTCTTTTATGTCTTTGTACTTTCTATACAACAATAGGATAGGTTGAGGAATAGGGAAGGCAAGGCCGGCAATGCATTCGCATACCCCCTCTGGTGTTGCAGGTGCCCATGGGCGGTGGCGGCGACAACATACCTTTATGTAGCCCGCCCGCTCGTCTACCATCTCTTCAATAATAAAATGCTTCCCATAACACATACTCCTTATTGGATGGAATGGGATGGTTTGGGAATAGGGCTCTCGGAATTCTCACTCATTGTTTTCAACAATCCCTATTTATCGCTTTAAATTATTTACATTTCTCTCATTTACGACTCTCAATGAAAACAATGTAGTGTAACATTCAATACTATGACGTAAATTATTTAAAACAAAGCCCGAATAAATCAATGCCAGACCAATTATTTTACTGACCTTAAACTCGTAACAATATAATTATTGTGAATCGATAAGTCATGTTTGAACTAACTTGCTGTACACAGGTGCTAAATGGTAGTGCCAGGTATCTGAGACGGCACACTAGTGTTGTCATTAGCAATTAATAAACATTATAATAGTTAAAAGTTGGTCGACATAGGGACTTATTTACATTTATCGCGTTTATTTTTAATATGCGTTTTATAGATAGAAATGATTTTTTTATTTTTAGAGTTTGCCGTGTAATGTCGACAGTCGTTAGAGTAGCAAGCACTATCTCATCTTTTCCTGTGGATGTCGTAAAATGCGCCTAAGGGATAAAATCAAAAGGGCGAGTTGACTCGTCAACGCGCTTGACCGGCGTGGCGTTTTAAAAAGGGCGAGTTACGGTTATAGTAATACCCTTATTAAAATATTGTCAAGTAATATTTAATTATAGTATCATGACAGCATTGAGTACCTAATCGCTCGATAAAATAGATAATGAATAAAACGTCTACGTAAATTCAATGCGGCATTTTCGAGGGCCCGATAGCGGTAACTTATCAAGATCTTTGTTTGATCAATATTAACCAGGTATCAATATAATAATCATACCTAAATAATGTCGCGTCGTGTGGTGTCCGCCTGATTTAGAAACATCACGCCATATCTTCCTGTAGGTGTCGTAAAAGACGACTAAGAGATGACAAAGCTCTGAGGAACCACACCTCTAAAAGAGTGGACTCGCCAACCCGCTTGGACAGCAACGTGTTTTAAGACGTTGCATAAGGAGGTCCATGTCCAGCAGCGAATATTAAAAGAAATGGTGGCATTGCAATGCAATTCAGTTATTGACAAATAACATCTTAACATAGATGTGTCACCCCCCCTCTGACTTCGGAATAGACGTTTTACCACCATATCCGCAACTAAAAGTTGCCAATAGACTTCTTCTCTCTTATACCAGACTCTCCTTAAACCTTTCGTTTACGCATTGGTAATACAGCGTCAAAGATGATGTAAATGTCTTACGAATATTGACGTACGCTACTTGGTTCGTTATTTCTGTCTTAGACTACAATCCACTAGGACTTTTAATTGAACTAACCCATACCTACACATACCTGTGATTTTATGTGTTTTAAAATAATTTAAAATATTTATATTTTTGTATATCCAAATTTAAATCTTAATCGTAACATTTTACATATTTGAATATTTTGCTTTTGAATGGACTGCGTATGTCTTGTAGTTATAAAATGCAACGTCCGTCTGTCCTTCTGTTCGTCTATTTGTTGAAATAGGGTAATATCAAGTAGTGTTTTAGTACTTATCTGAGTATTAAAACTGTATTACGCCTCAAGGGATAAATTAGAAAGTTAACGCTACTTAATCAAACTTCATTAACCAAAATCTTACTCTGTTACATGTTTTTACTCCATACAAACGAACTCGCTCATTCAGAAAAAAAAAGGGTTTTTTGTTTTAATGACTGGGTGCCTAACCGCGAGTGGTCAAACTAATCGTGTGCGGTCCTTGTAACGGCCGTGTCGCAGTTTTCTTATTAAAGTAGAGTGATTTGGAATATAGTGTTTTAGTACTTAGTACAATATTAAAATGCATTACACTGGAAAGTTAACATTCCTAAATCAAACTCCATTAACTAAAATCTTGCCGTGTTTTACATTTTTACAAAGAAGTGAGTGCGCTTTGTATTAATGACTGGGTACCTAACCGCGAGTGGTCAAACCAATCGTGCGCGGCCCTTGTGACGGCCTTGCCGCATTAAAATAGCCGGTGTCGCACTGTCGCCAGCTAGCCCGTTGCCCGACAATCACGCCCGCGTACACTTGCCTTATCATTATCAAAATGGCTCTGCGATTACACCATAATCGCTTTACACCTATCAGTGTGAATCAAACAGTGTTTACTAAGTGTGAAATTGTGTTTGACGTGGTTTAATACGTTTTTAGTGCGTAGTGCGTTATTTTCAGCATGTCGTCGACGTCGTCGCCGACGGGGAGGAAACGTTAGTTTATTATTAGTTTTTTATGTGTAATTTGCGTCTCTGCCTTTTATTTTTGTACAGATTTTACGCTAGTGGCACTGTAATATAAAGGGGTCAAGTGCATTGTTTCAGACAAAGCATTATTATATTATTATTAGGCAATATGTTTTAGACACAGCATTATAGCTTAGAGAAATCGTAAATAATGAACGCATTACTTTTTAAAAACTGTGTTCTCTTTAAATAAATAATTAAAAAAATAACAATAATTAATTGTGATCTGTGACATAATACCGTTTGATTATAAAATACAAAGATCTAGTTATTGAACTGTTACCTTAAAAACATTTCTGGGTCGAGTAAATTCTACCTTTTAATGTTTGTAAAAATTTAAATCGAAAATTGAATTTTATTTAATATTGAAATAAGGCCGCTATTACATTACCAAAGAGATGTGATAACATTTTATATACATTACTTGTTCCAATAGCGAAAGATTAATGCAATGAAATAAAGGGTTTTCCAATAAGGACTTGATAACCTTTTCTCAAAATAAAATGCAAACCATTTGAGATATTTCAAAAACTTTATTATCGGGTTGAAGTACAATCATAACATTTATGAATGGAACTCGACTTCGTTCATATGGCCACCGCGGGCACGTTTGCAGCGGTCGATTCGTTGGACCCAATTTTCGATGACTCGGCCACACATTTCGGCCGAAACGGCTGCTATTTCGCGTTCAATGTTGGCTCTGAGCTCTTCCAACGTCGTCGGCTTGTTGGCATAGACCAATGACTTGACGTAGCCCCAAAGAAAAAAGTCTAGAGGCGTTAAATCGCACGAACGAGGCGGCCAATCGACTGGTCCATTTCTTGAGATAACACGCTCATCAAACTTACTCTTCAATAAATCGATTGTAACGTGTGCTGTGTGGCTTGTGGCACCGTCCTGTTGAAACCACATGTTGTCCAAGTCCATATCTTCCAATTCGGGCCAAAAATAATCGGTAATCATGGCGCGATAACGATTACCATTCACAGTAACGTGACGATCATTATCGTCGACGAAAAAATATGGGCCTATGACGCCGTCGGCATGCAAACCGCACCAAACAGTTATTTTTTGTGGATGAAGTGGTGTTTCATGAAGCACATGTGGATTTTCACCCGACCAATAACGCATATTTTGCTTATTGACGAACCCATTGAGCCAAAAATGAGCTTCGTCACTGAAGATGATTTTGCGATGAAATTGATCATCTTGGCGCATCTTTTCCAGAGCCCAATCGGAGAACGTACGTCGCTTCAAATGGTCCATCGGCTTCAATTCCTGAGTCAGCTTGATCTTGTATGGGTGTAAACCAAGATCCTTACGCAAAATTCGCCATAAAGTGGTCTGGGCGATGTCCAACTCTTGAGAACGCCGTGGAATTGACTGCTTTGGATCATTTGCTACGGACGATTCAACGGCAGCGATATTTTGGACACTTCGACCAACCCGTTGTCTCACTGGCACGGCAACATCACACAATGAATATGTAGACTCAAATTTTTGCACTAAACTTGTTACTGCCTGTCTACTAGGGCGAGAATTACGACCGAAAATCGGAGTTAACGCTCTTAAAGTAGCGGTCACCGACTCCGAATTTCTGTAGTAAATTTTTATAATTTGCAGACGTTGTTCGTTCGTGTACTTTACCATGATGAAAATGTTAAGTTTACTGAATAAATTGACAGTGACAGTTCGATGATTAGTGAAAGGGTGCGTTCACAAATTGAATTCAAAGTTGTCAAGTCCCTATTGGAAAACCCCTTATTATCAAACATATTTCACAGTGTTAAAGCGGATAAGATAATTCTAAGAATTAGAATTCAATATATTTGTTTATAATTAAATTTTTCCTCGATTTTTTCACGAAATATTTTACGGCTTATGAATGAAAATAAAAATATGTTTAATTTCATTTAATCATTACCTAAAAATCTTGACAGCGCGGGCGATATTAAATATAACACCTTTTAAAATATGTCATATACACAATTGTTGTGTATACGACACATGTAAGTAACGCACATGTATATTACAAACTTGTATGCAATATATATGTGAGTTACTTTTAAATAGTATAACAACCGTAGATCGTATCAATAATAATGTGGCATTTTTTTACGTCCGCTTATGTAACTGCGAACATAACACGAGTCCAATATTATCTACGAATGTCTGCGTACTCGTACTACAAGAAAATAACTGGGTCATATGTATGTACATAGGTACCTACCTACTTACTCGTATTTCATCGTTCATAAAAAAACGGCTCTATCAAAAATAAGAAAATATAGGTAGATTGTAATCCGGATAACATATAGACTACTATTCGTGTAGACGAGGCGAACGAAGTCGCGGGCAATGCGATTAGTTGGGAAAACTATCTATAGTCATATGCAAATATGTGCAAAGTGTGTAGAGATATCTACATCTAGAATGCAGCTAAAACCTTAAATTTGATTCAAACAATTAAAAACAACTGAAATTAGTTTTCAAACACATGTAACCTATCTGTTCAAACCGCTTAGAAAACTTTCGAATGGTTTTGCCTAACCTTTATTGGCACATGGCTACCCTCATCAATGAACGATAGTTGGAAAGCCTCTTTATTTCAGTACAATGACGTCGATTTCAAGCGTATAAAAATACTTACCTATAAGCAGACTATATTTTTTTTATAGAAATAAGGTGTCAGACGAGCAGTCAGATCACTTATCAAGAGTGACAAACATTGGCATACCTCCGGATGCGTCGCCTATCTATAGAGATTGAGAAGTAGATTCGGAAAATGACTTGAAATTGATGTTCTTTCATCGCATTATATACGTTATTCTTCCTTGGGGGAGTGATGAGATGATTTATTCCAAGTTCACCAGATTCCACTTTTCACAGAATTACACATTCACCAGATATAACAAAAATGGAATTCCACTTTTGACGGGGTACTTCGCATTTATGTGGATGTATGAGTATCAACAATCAAGTACTTCCTTGACTCACGATTATGTGTAAAATCTTATTTACCTGATAATTACCATTATTATCTTCTTTCACCATTCTGGTTCCAGTATGCCAGAGCCCATTCCCATCCCATACTATCATATCACTCCCCATTTTCCCAACCCTTTCTCCCAATTCATTCCTTAATATGCAAAGGTAGGCAGCGCATCCGAGGGCGTGTCAACGTTTGTCATTCCGGACTGATGTTGACATGAATCGCGGATATCTATGGACAATAGTATCAACTTATCATCAGGTGGACTGTATACTCGTCTGCCGCCTTTTTCTATAAAAAATAAAGTCTAATCAAAATAATAAACCTTCTTTAAATTTTTCCTTCAATTCCACTGTTGCCAGATTTTCAAAAACATGTCTGGATTCTGACGAATGTGAATGAAAATTAACATCTCGCAAAAGCGGAATCTGGTAAATGTAAATGGATCCGGATTTATCACAGAGATAACTCCGTCGCTACGTGTCCGAAGTTGGAGCTAAGCTCCTAATTCTCGGGCTGCTCTCCCTCTGTTACGACCCGTGTCGCTAGAGAACCGTTCTAACAAAACACAAAAATTCCAAATTGCGCTACAATTGGCTTATGTCTGAAATCGGAGATGCTTTAGATCTAGTTTCGATTTAGGGTTCTCTGAACCTAGTGGATCTCAACCCCAGTAAGACGCAAGTCTGTGCATTCACCGCTAAAAAAAACCCTTTTGGCATAGCACCTTGCTTTCAGAACATACCTCTTAAGATCTCGGAGAGTATCAGGATCCGTGGTGTCGACATTTCCAGCAAAGTCGAATTTAGGGGTCATCTGAGAAATAAGGCCAAAATGGCCTCCAAAAAGCTGGGTGTGTTGAACAGAGCGAAGCGGTACTTCACCCCCGGGCAACTCCTAATGCTTTACAAAGCTCAGGTGAGGCCTCATATGGAGTACTGCTCACATTTCTGGGCCGGCGTACCGAAATAAAATTGGACCCATTTGACTCCATCCACCGACGTACTGTTCGTATTGTCTACGATCCCACTCTCACGGTCGGTTTAGAACCCCTCAGTATTCGGAGAGATGTTGCGTGTCTCTCTGTGTTCTACCGCCTGTACAATGGGGAATGCTCTGAAGAATTGTTCAATATAATTCCCACCACAGGTTTCTACAACCGCACCTCCTGTCACAGAAGTGCGGTCCATCCGCATTTCCTCGATACGGAGGTGTCGCTTACTGTTCGGTCCAAAAATCATTTTATACCGCAAACCCATAGGCTGCGGAACGAACTGCCTCAAGAGGTTTTTCCATTAAGCTACGATATGGGGTTCTTCAAGAAAACTGTGAATAGGATTTTGCAACGTTAGCGGCGCACCTGCATACCCCCTGGTGTTGCACCTGCAACACTGCCGTTTTACGTGTTACCGTGTTACCGCCGCCCATAGACACCTGTCCATGGGCGGCGGTAACACTTACCATCACGTGGTACCACTTGCTCGTCAGCCCACTTATCTATAAAAAAAATTAAGGCAGATGTTTCGTTTTATTCGTATCTAAACGGTTTTCCATCACTATTTACTCACTAAATTGACACGCTTGGTTTCCATACAATTTCACGAAGTTGCGTTATCTAACTAATTAATAATATGTTTAGAATCCACTCTTAAACACTGTTTAAAAGCTTAAATTTCTTTGTCACTTTTTAACGAGTTTCAAATTCTAATTGCTAGGGAATGACAAAAGATTTTATACAATAATTACATTTAAGTAACATTTATGAGACTTTAGAAAGGTCAACGGATAGACACCACTTTATGGTTACCGAAATTGACCAGTAATATCTATGCAAAAAGCGGAAATTACACCCGTGTTATTAATATTAATTTACAAAATAAAATTATGAGTATATTCGAATATATACCGTATTATACTTAGTTACAACTCTGTCTCTATACCAAATAAAGATCACAAATTCACAGTATACTCGTACGTAACGCATTGAAAATGGACGTTTATAAGGTAGAATTACATTGTTCACAGAAATATCTTAATGTCACTTTATTCTTAAACTGAATAGAGTATATACAATACATACACATATTTACGAAAATCTAATTTAAAAACTCCTTTAATTATTGTATTTTTCTCTAAATAAGAAGTATGTATAAATTCAATATGTTTGCTCTTTTCCAGTGGTGCTCAGCACACTACTCGAAACTGATCACTACAGCAGTTTGATCAATGAACTGACATGTTCCAAGTGCAACAAATACATGAAGCTACCCATCCACCTGTGCGTGGACGGACACAGCACTTGCGGGCCGTGCTTCCAGAAGAACTATCAATGTCATGTCTGTAAGGTAATAAGTAATACTTTGATAGAAGATTTTTATAATAATTAGCAGTGGCCGGGATTTAGTCCCCATGAACTTTAGAATGATTCCCGGAGAACTCTATAATAGATATGGATAGAAAGTACTCTACACATTAACCAGGCACATGAGCCAAGTTTCAATAAAATCCGTCCAGTGGTTGACAAAAAATCCGAAAAAATTGTTATGGTCTCTATATAATTTGTACTTTACACTTTTTCAAAAAATATTTCATATACAAGATACGGCTTTGGTAGGATTTTATTGTTTTTATTTTGGTAGGTAGGATAACATGCGAATTCAAATATTTATAAATTTTTAGAATAGAACAGTTATTATCGCAAGACCTTACATAAAATTCCATTTCCAGAAAGAGTTCTCTCTCATCAGGCCTATTGCTCTGGAGTCGCTCGCAACCAAGGTTCTCTTCCCCTGCACCAATTCCGGATGCCCGAGGCACGCTGTTCTTTCCCAGTTGGAGAAACACACGCCGCATTGCCAGTACCGCATCATCAATTGCTTTATGGCCCGAGTTTATGGTAGTAATTATTAAAACTATTCAGAATGCCCAGACGAAAACTGAGTAACAGTACCAGACGCTTTTAGATTTTGATGAAGTCTTCATCGATATATTTATTGTACGTACTTCTCTTCTTTTATTTTGATTTCTAGACTACGTTTTACATCTTTTCTCGTAAATGAAGTCGCGGGCGCACAGTGTACGTTTTGACTAATCTAGAGGGACAAAACTAAATATTATGTTTTCATGGCTCGATGTACCATAAAATGTTAAATAAAGATGGTTACTAATAAAAAAAAATGTTTTTGCAATTTCATAAATTTATTTTAGTAACGATAAAAAATCTTTATTACTTTTAATAAGTTTTTTTTTGGGCAACTTACGTAACAGTGTAATATACGGATCTGATAGTACAAATAAATATTTCAAAAGGTCAAAATTCGTTCTCAGCTGGAAACTTTACAGGTGTGACCCAAACGAACTCTTCTTATTTCTTTATTTTGAGCCTCTGAGGCTTCCTCGGACATTTGTCCAATTGGTATTATGGAATTTTTAATTATCTCTGCCCCGTGTATTAAAACTTTGTGTAGGGTAACGGGCATAATATACCAGTTATATAAATTCAAATACAAAATTTTAGTTTCATCGCAGTATTCTTGAAACTTGTGTGGATCGATTTCATATCCCGACGAAAGTACTTTTAATATAACTCCAAGACGATAAATCAGAGTTTCGTCAAATCCAGTGATATCTGCTGTGGCACGAAAATCCTTAAAAAATGGACGAGCGGTATTACCGTCATTACTTGTACCAAATCCAGGCTTCACCTTGTCTATTATGAGACCGGTAGCCTTGAATTTTTTAATTATATTTTCTTTCCTTTTCTTTACAATTTCTTTTTTGTCAGCACCTCTTACTTGCCACACTTTAATATCCATGCGATATGCAATATTAAGTAGACATTCCATTATGCGAATATGTGCATGTAAAGATGAAATGCCGAACTTGTACATTTGTGAGTCAGGTATTTTTTGGTGGTTTTCAGAATTCAATTTTTTTCCAGTAGCTTTGCAAATAAAGCATTTCTGCGTTGATGTATTTTCGGCCAGTACATTGCAAACCTTGCCATCAATCATTGATAGTACTAAACAGTGGTTTACCGTTATGGTTTTATCTTCTATTTGTATCTGTGTTGGTGTAAGATTTTCTATCTGTTTTTCGATATTATCACACTCCTGTTTTATTAATTGTGTAGATTCTTTCTTGAAAATGAATTTCATAATCCGGCAAAAGCGTGACGACGAAGATCGGGGATTCTGCCATATTATTTTATCATTTTCTGCTTCAACAAGCCTTATAGGCACTAAAGACAGAATAAACATGTACTCATCTGTACTGTCGGGATCTGCAAATGTCTGTTTGTACAAACTGTGGCCGGAAGAGCCATCGCAGCCCCATTTATATATTAATTTGCAATTTGAGTTAGGTAGATCTGGCCTTAGAAATACTTCTTTAAGAATATTGCTGCATATTCTAGTAGCTGTATGGTCCAAGAGAGCTTGAAGATTTACTTCAGCGGAGATATCAGTGACAATAATATTTTCAACAGGTGGATAGCAGTTTTGTCTTGCTTTTAATAGTTGACTATATGAAGGATATAATTTAAAACCTCTTTCCTTGGCTTCCTGTTGGGTATTTTTGTATTGCTGTACTGTAAGTTTATTTGACACAAAATATGCCAAAGCTTCATCAGGAGTATAAGGTCGTTGCTCTGAACCCGAATCAATAATTCGTCGTTTGGCCGTCTTATATTTCGTTGCCCGTTTAGGTGAAGCTGTAACAACTTCCTCTATCAGAGCTGCAGCATCACGTTTACCCTTGGCTCGCACACTCATCTGTAGGGCTAAAGTTAGTTGATCTTCATTGTAAGTTTCTGTCAAATTCTTCGCTTTCCTTCGTTTTGATTTCATTGAACTCTCTTAAAATTTCTTTTTTGGTCGACCGACCTTGACTCCGGAACTTTTATTAGACGTAGTAGGCTTTTTCTCAAAAACAATTTCCTCTTCCAGCCAGTTTCCATAACTGCTTCGGAATAAATCCAGACGTCTTCGTTTTTGGACCCATTTCTGCCTAATTTTTTCACATTCCCTCTTAACAAAAGCTCTCAATTGTTTTTCTTCTTGTTCATTAAACACCTCGTTGCAGTGAAACGATTTTATGAAGTTAATCGCATTTTATGACATATTCTTTTGCGAGGTAGAACGCCATAACTCGAAAAGTTCTTTTCGCTTAGGTCTCTCACCTGCTGACAAAATTTAAAATTTATCAATAATTGCAAAAAATCGCTCACAACACAGGTTCCAATTCAAAACTAGACAAGTCGAGCTATTAAATAAAATAATTATTAAATGCTGACTTAGCCTGACAAAAGAGATGTGGCCTTTTAAATATAAAAATACTAAAAATATTCTTTATAAATAACGTATTTATTTAAAAGCTGTGATACGTATATAATATAACATAACATGTTTGTCAATAATATGATATATAATAGTTAGGTACCTGCAGAAGTCAAATCCATGATTGAAATAACTCCCTATTTTCACTATAACATGTACACATGCAAACACGCTGACGATTAAATAAATACTTAAATACTCTGGGTCATACTATTTTTTTCCTCTAATATAGTCAAGTAATTACTATTTTTTATTCTAATTTATCAAAGTATAAAACAAAGTAACTAATTTCTTTAAAAAAATCTGTTCAAAGTTTACAGTAGCAGTTTTTCAACATTTCTACCAATGGATTTACTTCATATTTCTCTCCTTTAACTCTAGTTGAAAACTATAAACAATTTTAAACCTATGTAATAAAGTTTCATCTATAAAGAAGTCACTTGAATCTTAACGTGAATGCAATCTAAATAGTGACTATTATGAGATCTAAATACCTAAATACGCGAGCTGTAAAATCTAATACTGACGCTCGTAGAAGCTTTTCACACGCGCGTTTTTAGCGCGGCGATGAATCGTTGACGTCGTACATAGCTTTAAACTCGAAGATAATCTCTGATTAGCATTATTTTGTATTACTTTATTGCATAACCTACCTGTTACTCTAAATCATTTCACTGTTTATTTGCCTGGAAGAGATGAGATGGCTTTTATATTATGTTATTACATAATTTTAAGTATAATTTATTCATCCACTTTAAGGTAATACCATGTTTTCAATTTAAGCTAATTACTTTTATAATACTAACATGTTACTTGTGCAAGTTAAGTTTAATACTTATTTTAAAAATATTCAAGCAGTCGTAAATAAATATTAAAATTAAACAAAAACTCACTTACATCACATTAATATTAACGAAAACTGAAAAATGATATTTATGTTTAACATTTAACTTAAACACACCAGGAATGCAATTAAAAAATCATTCATTCATTCATCTTTGATATCCAATTTTATCACGAGGGCTGCAATCAGTTTTCATTAACCATCTGAATAACAGTCAACACTATTTCAGACACGGTGACAACTAAGCGGGTAACGTAGCGATATCGCTGCGTAAACGCTTTATGCCGTATTAAGGCAATAGTGTGAACGGTTTCAAGCATTTCTATAACGATTGTGCAATGTCATTTGAACATGTGTAAAAATTGTGATATGTCAATCAACGCGGCGTGACGTATCCAACGTAGCTTGTGTAAAGGAGCCAGTAAATATCCTCAAACTAGTACAAGTTGTCGGCATTGACCTACAAACTGGAGCAAACGACCTGACAGAATAAGTAGAATAAATAGGGCAACGACAACTCTTGACAAGTAAGAAAAATCTAAAGAAGTCAGATTTGGAGAAATATTAAAATTATTATGCTATATTTTTTTATGTGAAAGGAGGTGTTATCAAAAGTATATATCTATTTATATCCAGATTAATAACAACTGACTTGCCAACTGATAAGCTAGTTACAGTGAAATCAACTAGACATGAGAGCTTTGCGTTTGCGTTTTGTGCACACCGATAGTGTGCACTCCAATTTTCTACCTATTACACAAAGAATCAGAATACACGACCCCGTCACTGTCTTGAAACTTCAAAAACATGAGAATCGACGACCAGAAACGACCTCTTATATCAGACTATCGTTTTTCAGGCGAGTGCGCATGGGAAGGGAAAGCCGGAGAGTGGATGGACCACTGTTTCGTGGAGCACAAGCAAAGGGTCACTGAGCTCCCATTCATCACTGTTAAAAACCAATGGGATCCGAAGAGGACCGAACCGGTTCTCAATTACTTCCTTCTGAGGTGCTATGAGAAAGTGTTCAATGTTTACCAGATTTATGATAAGAGAGGAGGTTGGTTAATCCATGTCAGTAAAGATATCATTTGCTAGAATATAATAATGATTGTAAGTCAAACGAGCACCGTGGGCAATTATGATAATAATGTCTTTGTAACTACATCGCAGACAAATCGACATTCAGCTATGTGCTTGTTTATCCAAATATAAATTGACAATATATATCAGATATGAAAGAATAAAAAATGGTGCTCCTACAAAAGATGAAATTGGGTATGTTATTGTATTTTATATACATAATATATTGTGAATTGTTTTACATAATAACGTATTATGTATATCTTTTTAGATCTATTATGTATATTTTATACACAAATGCATAATGTAATTTTAAAAATTCATTACTAGCTCGTTGGTAAAGGAAAACATGCACATGTGTTCAAGAATTGAAAAAAAAAACCTTGAGTATGTGTAATTGTGCATTCACCAATCCACACTGGGCCCGCGTGGTGGATTATGGCCCAAAACCAACTAGTGATTACGCTTAAATATTGACTGTTCTTAAGAATCTACTTTCTAAGCGAAACGAAACTTAATTACAAACTTCTATCAATATATTATAATTACATTTATAATTACGGCTTCGGAGGTTAACGACCGTGGCGCAAAGTGTCCAATTTCCGAATTAACACTACGATATGGGGTTCTTCAACAAAGCTGTGAATTGGATTTTGCATGGTCGGCAGAGCACCCGCTTACCCCCTGAGTATTGCAGATGTCCATGGACGGTGGAGGTCACTTACTATCAGTGGGCCGATTGCCCGTCTGTCTTGTTTACTATAAAAAATGTCCATTCTTATTGATATCAGCCTATAACGCCTATAACGAGGGCACCAGCCTCCCTAGTAAATCCTATACTTGGGAGTATCGGGTCACGCGGGCCCAATGCGGATTAGTGGATTCATATACTCCAGATTTTTTTTATTTCTTTTACACTTTTACATACGGGTTTCCTCGTGATATTTTCCCTCACCGCCGAGTTAGTGTAATTTTTTTTTTAAATCCGTATTTAAGTTGATACTCAGTGTAAACGGCGGGGATTTGAACTCACCATCACACGAATGTGAGTCGAGTATAGTATAGGTTATCGCCGCTAGGCTAGGCTATCCGTCCTTATATTTTGTGTAATTAAAATTTTCTGTGGCAGGTAGAATGATGTGGACAGTTCTGGTCAACGACGACCACGCTGAAAGATTTTATTTTGAAGTCGACATATTCCTACCTAACGTTCCAAGCAAAAGGATTGTTTACAGGCGAGTATTTGTTATACGTGTGTAAATATACAAAATCTTAATAAACGCTCCGAAGGTAATACCAGAAATGAAGACGCCAAATTTATGGCTTAATCTTCCGTTCGTAAATGATATCGCGTCGTTTACAAAGTTTGTACGAATTTATGTTTATTTCCTGAGGGAGCATTACAAATTGTGCAATTTTCTTGAAAAAATAAACATTGTACGGTATGAAGAAATATATTTTTAATAACATTTCTCTGCTTGTTTGCAGACGTCCTTGCAAGTGCGAGAAGGATGCAGATTTCTTAGAACACACGCAGAACGTGTACATTCCTGTAGAAAATGTTTTCTCTATGTTGGATGAGAGCGAGTCTATGAATTTTACTGTTAGAATTGGTATGTATTTCTTTCAAATTTTAATTAAAGAGCCAAAAGAAAAATACCTTCAAATATATTTTCAACGTGACTAATATTTTGAAATATTGACCAACCAAATGTTCGCAGGATTATATTTTTTTTGTTGTTTATAAGTCTTATTATTGTGACTTTAATATTCGTTATCCAGACTGAATGAACAAATTTGTCCTACTACGTTATATTTACGGCTGGCGCCATCTATAGAGTTGTAAATTGAGCGCAGAGCGGTCGATGCTCAAACGGTGAGTGAGCGCTAATGAACCTTTCAGAATCGAGCGTTAAACGCTCGTGAACGTTAAAGTCCAAAATTTTAACGTTTTGGTGTTCTTAAACTCTTGAAGTTGAAAGCGGTTAAGCTTCTTAGGATTCATTAACGCTGATTTAGCGCTCGAACGTTCAGTCATCTATTATATAAGTTGATAATGAGTTACAAAGAATTTGTTTATAGTTAAATGTCTATGTTAAATGTTCTTAGCAGAGACATGACTGAGTAAATACGTAAAAAATATTAAAATTAATGATATACCCTTATCTCTCTCAACCCATTCTCCAAATCCATTCCTATATCTCCAAATGTAGGCTCTGCATACGGATGCATGCCAACATTTGTCATTCTGGACTGATATTGACATGTATTGCGGACGTCCATGGACGACAGTATCCACTTACCATGAGCTAGACTGTATGCTTATCTGTCACCTTTTTTCCATAAAGGAAAACTACAAAGTTAAAGAAGTTAAACCCAGCTAGAGCGTTTTCTTTATATACCTCACCAGTTTTTCTTTTAATATCAATATTTAATAGACGCTCTTGAAAGATATTGTATAAAGCTTTAAAACATCTTTAAATAACTTTATTAATAATATTAATATTTTTTTTTTCAGGCGAGGTGGAAAATTTACCTTTGCTGGAGACGCCTACCGGTAGCGAAAGTCTGATTTTACTCAATGAAGAACACAAAGAGGATGAACCATAACAATACAAGAACAACAAATACAGATAAATAAATATCGACAACAGATATAGAAATAACAATAGAGCAAATAAAGGCTGGCGCGGAGGCTTATTGAAATGTTGAAGCAAGAATTATGTTAATATTCGACATAAATGATGAATTGTGACCATCCATCATTGTAGATGATAGCTTTTATATTCAGTCGTAATTAATAAATGTTTCAGAAAGTTTTACGCGTCTATTTTAATTCATTGGAGCAATATAAATTATTCTTCGAGTGCAAAAAGTTTCGCACGTCTCCTTAAGAATTTGATTTGGCCCAAAAAAATTCGTTACTTAATTAAAAAGTTCAAAGGATCTTTTCAATGGCTTTGATTAAGTGACAAGTTTGCACGGGCTTTCAAAAATTTCGAGATACAACTTCCTTTTAGGAAATAATCATGATTTGATCATTTGTTAATGAACATTTTTATTTCAGACGATAATGGAAACCCGAGGTTGTTTGTTCGGTGATCTAAATGGATTTTACGAATCATGCCCCAAAACCCTTTTTAGACGATTATCGTTATTACTAGAGATATGAAATAAAAATAATTACTATTTTCGCCGATAAATCGTCAACTTACAATAGACGGATGAATTAAACTTCCTCGAAAAAGTTCTATAAAAGATCCAATTTGTTTGCCATCTTTTTATCCTTCCTTATAGCTGTGGTTAAAAGCAAACGAACTGAAAATTCTCAGCTAAAATAAAAATATATTGGCGCTGCTATCGATCGGGAGATTGCACAAACCATTAAACTTTAAGCGGTCCGATAGAAAATATCGGAAATAGCAAGCGGACAAAGCAAAATATTCCTTTGAAAACTATTCTTTGGCCGTACTTCATTTTTGAGAGTTCTCGAATTACGAGTATAAAGTCTTGATAATGCATAAATAGCCCAGTAAAATTGGAATTTGAGTATAAAAGATATTAACATATGTGGTAGGCATTTATTTATATATTTTAAACTTCAAAAGTATCCCTCGATAGCATTCTCTGAAAAAAAAATACAAATTTTTAGTACTTTTTTGATACTTTCATTTTAGGAAAGGTAATTTAAGGCAAAATTAAATACGTTACGTTAATAATAATAATCTTTTCGTTTCCGAATATAGAATGAATCTACTCTCAATATTAAACGATATTAATGGATTAAACGATTCGTAATAAATAAATATTAATTTGTGCCAAACTAAAATAGTCACTAGACCAGAAAGAAAAGATAACAAACATTTTATTCAAAATGCATGTACTTTTTTTTACTAAAATACGTCGTCTCAAAAATCTACCTAGTTAACATTTGGGTTTTACCACACTCTTTAGCGCCAACTACACGAGTCAGTCTCTCGCGGTTATATAATCGCCCGTGTAGATTGCTCGGCGATAATTCATATAGTTACTATGGAAACTAACGGCCCGGACAAGGATTTCGCCGCGAGAGAGTCGCTCGTGTAATTGGCGCCTAAGTCAGTGCTAATAAAGCCTTAAAAATATTCCCGTGTTTAGACTACATCTTTTAATCCAAGGGTTATCATCGAACATTAAAGAATTTGGACTCTAATGCATAGGGACGTTTAAAGGTCAGGTCTTAAAGATTTATTAGCGCTCACAGCGGTTGAGCGTCGAGAGTTCAGCACTCATTACAATACTAGTCTGGTCGCGGCTATCACGTGAGGGCTGGGCGAATGCTCCGACCGCCTACGAGTAGTTACAGTAACTGCGCTACACCATGTGAACAAAATTAAACTACCCGATGCAATATCTTTATTGACCGCCACGAGCAGCGCCCACGTGTGCCCAATTTACTGAGCTAGTCAAATTTTACTGAGCTAGAATATTTTGACATTATTAATGATATTATAGAATTACAGCAACAGCACCAAAACTGTTGACGGAAAATTTAATTCAAATAAATTACACGAGAAAATGCTTAATTGAGGAATATTCCAAACTGTTTTGTGTCGCTGAAAATCATGTTGTAAATCATGCCACAGAATTATGAGAGCATAAAATTTATTGCGTTCGCATCTGGTTGCAAATTCCCACCATAGAGAATAATTTTCCAGACAATACACATTTATTTACGACGTCAGAATGCTTTGATCTATCCACGTATAAGTACTTAAATTTATAATTTAATTTGAGAATATTCTGAATGCGTCAGCTAACTTTACCTAGTGATTTCAAATCTGAATAGTTTAAAAGGTGAATAGCTAAATAGTCGGTCTAACTCTAAAGTTTGTAATCGCTGCGTTGAAGCAATTTTAAACGTAATACACTAACTACATTTAATCTCGAGGCGCAGACGTTTGACTACTTACTCATTAACTAAGACAGTGCCAAGGAATGCGCTTCATTATTTCTTCGCTTCCTGAAATTGCGACCGAGAGACTGCTTTTCGCAGCTGCTGAAATACTTAAAATTTGAATACCCCTCGGTACGCGTTGAAGTAACTTCACAGTGAGTCAGAAAAGTTTCCAATATTAAAGTGTAATCTACAAATTAAATGAACTCCCTAACCTTAAATAAAAGATATTGACAGCCGCCGTCAACTTTGATATGTTTGTATTGGTTTTGTATAAACAAATTAATTACCTATGGCTAGTATTTAATGGAGCAGGAAAAATATATCAAATGAGCAGCAAGTCATGTCCATAACAGCAAACTATTTTTGAATAATTGAAATAAATAATTTTCTAACACTAAGAATGTCATGACAAAGTATGTCGACAGAAGTCCGTTTCACGGCACTTCTATTTCTTTATTGTCCTGAGAGAATGAAAATCTAAGTCACCTGCTACCTAAAAGTCTAAATCTAAAATCTTCTAATCATTCGGTATTTTCTGCTGTTTATTTAATTATTTCTCATTAATTATTCACGGATGAGGCAGTTGTATAAAAGAGCTTTTATATAATGATTGCCGCATTCTCATTCAAATGAAAATATAATTTCATCAAAGTGAGGATCATGGCGGCTCGGTCTAGACTAGTTGCCAATTAAATTGACAAATTCATTCTGTAGCAATAATTTGCTTTCAGTTCATGCTCGTATAGACCTTTCTTCTTAATAATAGACGATATTTAAACAGATGATGATTTCATTGGATAATACACCTGTATTGGGGGCAATTATTCTTTATTCAACATTTACTGTAGAAATTAGAGTCGAGTAGTGAAAGGTATAATTTAGAGCTGATGTGAAATAACAACCAGGAGTTTTAGAAAGGAAATTAAATAAAGTTAATTAATTAATTAAACATGTCACGTTCGTATTATAATACAATAACACGGTTTTAAGTAATAGGTTATTGCCTAATAAACAGAAATCAAGTCTTAATCCTAATTGTAACTAATTGTCATCCTTACTACCCTTAATTAATATCATACACAACAAAACAATGTACTCATATATAGCATAAGTTTGTATGAAGAATTGTATTTAGGGCGAAGCCGCGGGCAATAGCTAGTAATATTACAAATGTAAAAGTCTACAACGAATCAACGAAGCGCTGTTAAATTTGACATGTGTGTAGTTTTTATTCCGGTCAAAGGAAGAAACTCGGAAAGAAACTCAAGCTAAAGAACATATAAACTGTTACACGCAAGGGAACCTGCGAGCGATAGCTTATGGATTATGAAATACTAGAAAACCCCCTAGCTTCGCTCAGGTAGCCTAACAATTTCCTAAGAATCCAGACATAGCCTATGTCGCTCTGCATTAGTTTACCTTCCTAAAAGTACGAGAATTTCGAAATCGGCTCTGTAGTTTTTGAGTTCGCATCTTACAACTTATTTTCGCATCAACAGTCTTTTTTTATAATATCACTGGTAATATCCCACTAATATACGAGTATAAATGTGAAAGAGTTTGGACATTTGTTTGTCAATTACGTCAAAACGGCTCAACCGGTTCCGTTGAAACTTGCTAAATGAGTACATTATAATCCGGATTAAAACAAAGCCTACTAATCTTCATGTAGTCGCGGGCAATAGCTAGTAGACACTATAATAAAAACATCGTTCTCGAATTATGTGTAAAAATGTAATTTAATTTTTGCCGTATGTTTTCAGCCCATGTCTGTTCTCGACCTATGTCTGTTCTATGTATAGCTAGTGAGAGTTTAGCGGTCCACAGAGACAAAGTCTGCCACTGAATTACCCCGCACCGGCATCTCAGATGCCGGCAGATGTCGTGCCATCTCAGCTTGACGTTTCGGATAGAATTAATTTCACCAAAATTAATTCCGACTGAAGCGTCTACAGTACACCTTCGTCGTTTTATCACCTCTTATTACAAAACCGCCAAGAATATGTCTTAGTCACGTTACTAAGATACATATATGTATCTATAAGAGATATGAAGTTATATGTACGAATTTATATGTATGTCCGTATGATAAGAGGTAGAGATAGGTACATATCTCTTATAAAAATATGTTTTTTTCTAAAAAATACTTTTTATATTTATGAAACCCATTAGCACAAAAGCACACTCATTAATATTTATTTGCTTAAAAAATAATTCTACTCCAGGTCAGCTTCATCCAGACGTTTTGTGTAACGAATTTCATAATTAAATTAAAGCAATCCCCGAGGAATGATCAATCTGGTATCTTTCGAGTCTCTAGGGATTATTATGAGGCTGAGAGAAAGCCAATTAATTAAGTCTGGACGGTGGATTGCTGCGAAATTAAATATTATAAGGGTATTAAATTTAAAACAATGGAATTTTCGGAACCAACAAATGCCTATTGATCTATGCCAAATGCCTATGCCTATGTATATTGCCTATTGAGTTAAAAATACTATATTATTACAATAGAGATTTCTTCTTGGTGGGCGTTTATTTCCAAAATCTATATAAAATCACCGTGTAGTGTCGAGCAGCGGAAGAATAGCACCGCATCTCGTCCCGCGGGTTTCGTAAAAGGCGACTAAGGTCTAACAAAGCGGCTGCCACAAGCCCTGAGGAACTACACCCCCAACGTGTGACCAGCGCGGCCATACATCCCTCATGCATAAGACAATGTGCATAATCCATGTCCAGCAGTGAACGATAAAAGGGCAGATTACTGTTTTTATAAAATCGTCTATTTAAGAATGTAACTATGATTGTCGTATTATGATGAAACCAGGCGAAATACATACCTGAAGAATGACATAGTATGTGATTATCCGAATATACTCTATGTTTGTATTAAATTTAGTAGACTATAATTTCATTACTCTGTGTACCATTCGACTAAAACATTTTAATAATAGAAAAATATTAATTCGATACAGCTCCACATTTTATCTCATAAATATTTCATTCACTTTATATGTGAGTTCAACTGCTCGGGTCACAATACCCAAATAAATAAACTTTCCTTTCAAAACTTATCCGACTGTTTTATGACAAATGCCACACAAAGTTTTCTACATAACTAATACATAAATTATACAGAAACATATGTATTAGTCTGACAAATTGAATAATTCACAAGGTTATAATCGAGATTCTTTACTATGCATAGATGGTGTTTCTTTTACTATGCGTGTCTATACTACACTGAATATGACGTCACGCCTGTAACAGTAGGGTTAAAAGTAACGCGATAAGTTTTATTTATTAATTTATGTATAAAATTTTAATTTACTGTTAATTATTATGTTAGCAGCCGTTATGTGATTAAAATTTTCTGCCCATACATTAAAAATATTTGATTACTCAGAAAATCAATTTTTTCTATTGCACTGCACTATATAAAAAAAGAATAACAACACAATGTAATTGTTGTTATTCTTATGAAGCGAACACTAATAACAGGACAAGTGCTTACACTCGATCATAGAATTATTATACGTTTCGATAGCTTTACGGACGGTAGTTATAGTTGCGTCGAATGAAGTCAATCATTTGTAACAATTCAAGGTTCCTTAAGCATAGTATTTGAAACGAGTATACCGAATGTTCGTATAGGTTTGCATATGGCACAATAAATGTTATAATTGCTGAAATTAAGATTTTTTTATAGAAAATGGGGGCAGACGAGCATACAGTCCACCGGATGGTAAGTGGATACTGTCGTCCGTAGACATCCGCGATACATGCCAACATCAGTTCAGAATGACAAGCGTTGGCACGCCCCCGGATGCGCTGCCTACCTTTGCAGATTAAGAAGTGGATTGGGAGAAAGGATTGAGAAAATGGGAAGGGTTAGGATAGGATAGGATGAGAATAGGGTCTGACATATCTCACTCACTACCGAAACACGAATGTACATTGGGGAAATACGATAAAGTAGGAAATGCAATACATTTCAAGGTAGTTTTCTGTAAGAGGGTGGTAACGTGGCCAGTCGAGTACGTCCAGCGACTGTGGGAATGCAGTATGCACTCTCCCCCTACCGAAAGATATCAACCACGGAGTAATTTAACAAAAACTGAATTATAGAAATCACCAGTTTCACACTATAAAAAAACTGTCTACAAAGAAGCACTAAATTTGAAATAACTATGGTATAAGTTTAAATAACTGTGGTAGGTACAAGTTTAAATAACTAGGGTACAAGTTTAAATAACTGTGGTACAAGTTTAAATAACTGTGGTACAAGTTTAAATAACTGTGGTATGAGTTTAAATAACTATAGTATAAGTTTAAATAACTGTGGTATAAGTTTGAAATAACAATAGAATAGATTTAAATAACTATGGTATGACCGTGTGGTGTCAGCCAACTTTAGAATAATACCACCCACCATCTCCTCCCATGGGGAGTGTAAAAGGCGACTAAGGGGCAACAAAGCCGGTACCACAAGTACTATACCCCCTAAGTACACAACCTCTAAAGGAGTAAACTCAAATTCCTAAATATAAAGTATCAAACACGTTTTTTCTTAATAAAAAGAGTTCTAAGAGTCTATTTTGTTTTAATTTGCCGCGCTTTTCTTGCTACGTATTTCATTTGCCAGACTAACATGTTGATAACTATACAAGGATGTCAACATAACAGTGTGTAAGCAACATGCATGCAATCTACATATAACTTCATGCTTCATATTTGACAAGAACCTCAGTTCCCATTTTCATATGCAAACGGCAATGTTTCCTTTTGTATATAAAATATTCACTTTTATTACTAAAATACAGCGCTCTAAATATTTATCTTTTTACATATGAACTTATATGAGTATATAAACTAGTTTGAAATTTCAGAATGTTTTAAACAAATTTGTTAAATACAAGTATAAAGCCCGAAAAATTCAATGATGAATTCAATAGTACGAATATAAGAATTTGAATCCTTTTAACACGAATTTAACTAGTGGAAGGCTTTGTAAATGAAAACATCAAGGGTGCAAAGTCAATGTAAACGTTTCCAAAATAATTTTGACTTATATAATATAACACTACCGAAACATGTAAAACACAACATTCCCCACTCTTACCTATTCCACCAATGTACATACGTTTTTCGGTAGTGAGTCAGATATGTGAGAGCCCATTACCATCCCTAAAGGTTGTTAGAACACTCCGAAAATGATTATTTTAACTTCATTTCTATATGTATTTTTACTGAATATTACTTTGTATGCAATTACTTGTATATATGACTAGTTGCATCTTATCTTCATTTCTCACGACCGCGACTCTCTCACGCATAGGGCTGCCACCCTATGCGAGAATGCTTGTCCGGGCTAAGGGTTATCATCGTAAATCGACGGCCGACTCAGCTGTGACGTAAAGCATTCAAAAATCTCAGAAAAATGAGAAATATTATTTTCAAAGTGGCTCTAGTAAACATTTAGTAACTATTAAACTCTAGTAAACATCATACTAATCATATAGACTATTTCAAAGATTATTGTTGTGACAAATGCAAAGGTATAATTTAAAGCGTCGCTGTTTGTACCAGACAGTATAAGTTTTTCTTGTGTTAATTATATATTATTCGTAATTAAATTTTAATAGGTTTATATAACTTAAAGCAACTAAAAGTTTATATTATAAACGTACTACTAAATTTCCTGTTTAATGTGCCATTTGTTTAATCTCCGGGTTTAGGGTATTCCTTAGATGGCAGCCCTACTAACGCATATAGCACGTGGCAATTCACTGTATCCGCGAGGAAGTTCATTGAACTGTAAGGCTTCGTAAATATCAAAAGAATGTAGGCCATTGTATCCTTGAGCCCCCCCGCTCTCCTCTTATCACATTCAGACCACTTATTGCTTTCCTCATATTCATAACAACTAAGATTACGAGATTTATAAAACTATACATATAATAAAATAGTAACAGAGCAGCGTCTGTATATGAAATATTTTTGAAAAAAATGATTACAGTGTACTCTACGAACGATACAGAACCCAAAACATACATTTTTGTGTGTCTGTCTGTCTGTCTAAACAGATTTTTATGAAATTTGGCATAGTTATAGCTTATGTACATTTAGGGTACTTTTTATCCAGATTATTTATAGAGTTCCTACAGGAATCACACAAGAGTTCACGCGAACAAACTCTTTGGCAGTGCTAATCATAGTAATATAAATTGTACCGATATATCTATGTATTCGTACTTACCTTTGATTTATTTTTATATCTTATAGCTTATCCTACTTCTTAAACGCGTGGTATCTCACAGGAATCTTATTTTTGAAACCCTTTTCGTGGTCCCCAAGTAGGTCCACGGAAAATTTCAGTTCAATTATGCAATCCTTCGATTCGTGAAAGCATTTCAAGCAAACAGACATCGTTTCATGTTTATCTATTAGTTAGGATATATTTGGATATCCGTAAGTTTTAATACGTTATTTATTTTTATAAGTAATTATTTTTGAGGGTAGGACGCACGCTGCAATCTCACAGCGACTGGGTACGCCTTATCGGGCAAGACTGAAATAGAATATACATAGGAGTGAGAGAAATTTGCCAGAGGACATCTCTCATCCCATCTCATCCCATCCAGTAGGAACTATAATAGAATAGCGAAGTCTCTTGTACCACCATTCCCCCATTCCATCCCATATAAAAATAAAACGTAAAGTATAACGAGATAAAGTCATACATTATGGTGGCGCATCCTGGGGCTTGCCTACGTACATTCATCTTGACTGATATTTGCATGTCTCAGATGTCCATGGTCGACAGTATCCACTTACCACCATATGGACTGTCTATACGACAGCTTGCTGTCTTGTTTCTACATAATAAAATATTTTGGTGTTTTACAAAGACCAAAAGCATTTTAATTTTTAAAAAAACCATTGGAGAGTTTCATTTTAATATGTTTCATTGCATGAAGAGAGTAAAAATACTCGTAATAAATAGAGTACAAAAGAGTATTAAAAAAAAATACTCGTTCATAACGTTAAACGTTTTATGTTAATTTAAAATGTAAAATTTTATGCAAGCCAAATATACTAAGCGAAAAACGTTCCAGTATATTCTGAATCGACAATTTCCATGTAACCCGCAACCATGTGCCATGAGCACAAACAACATTTTAAAATTTACAATTTATCTTTGTGTGAACAGTGATACCGCAAATAAAGGAACATTAAATAAAATATCCTTTGAATTTACGGCACAATGAGAAGGCAAAGGTTGATGACTGATAAATTCTGCATTGAATTTTTTATATCATCTAACAATAGGTTTTGACATTAACCGAAAGGAACGCCTTTATTGTCGGCTAATGTTTCCAAAATATTGAGTCTATAGTGAGATCTTAAAAAATAACATAATATTTTTATTGTTGTAGATACAACAATAGAGTTGTAGATATTTTTTATGCAGTTTTTTTGTATTGTACAAGAAACAAATGTTAGAACATGTTTGAATTTAAACAGAGTCTTAAAACAAGGAAATAACGTCAATAACGTCACGATTTTATAATGTAGGTAGCAGAAAACCATTTGACACTTTACTAACTTTAAAAGCTTTGATTGTAGTGACTTTAAATCCTCATAGAATATTAATATATAAACTAGCTGTATCCCAAGTCTGCATAAAGTGTTTGTTTTTCTAGAGAATCAAGCAGCTTCTCTAGCAGACATACTTGAGAAACTTAAAAGATTTATCATTATAAAATAAACTTGACGCGTCCGCGATAGTAACGTTTGTAACCAGCCCTTTCAGTACCCACTGCTAGACATGGACCTCGCTGGCCAAGCGGATTGGCAAGTCCATTCTTTTAGAGGTGGTGTAGTTCCTCAATGCTTGTGGTAGTCGCTTAGTTATCCCTTAGTCGCCTTTTACGACACCCACGGGATGAGACGGGTTGGTGCTATTTTAGTGCCGGCCGACACCACACGACTTACATTTACAAACGATGAAAACCTATCGTCAAGTCTCTGATCGCTATAAAGGCAAATATATGCGGGTCATATCTGCCGCAACACCGACAACCGATAGGTCAGATAAGTTCTCGTATGGAAACTACGTACCGGGAAGCGCAGCTTGTGACGCTCTTGGGCAAGATGAACCGCCAACATGAAGAAGTTTGTCGACAGTAACTGGATGAGAAGAACCGAATACTGTGTGCGGTGACAGTCCTGGAGAGACATAGGCCGAAGTTATATATGTTTATTCAATGTATTCATGTATGTAATTATCTAACCTATGAATCTACCCGTTCGTTCTTAACCGGAGAATAATTGCGATTTCCATATCAATAACTATAGAATGTGTAATAATATACAGTGTATTAATATAATTGTGGTCTAATCACCACAATTATGCAAGTTATCAAATTCATACAATAATAACCACTTAGTTCAATCACAATTTGCAATGACGTCGTACATATTATCTGACAATTACGTATGCGATGTATAGGCATAATGTATAGGCGAAATCATTAGTCATAGAGATACCCTTGTTACTGCCAGCCTTTGCTCCTGACATTGGCATATCAGTGACAGCCTCCTACATACATCATGACGATCAACCCTTCAGACGAGGTAAATTTGTCAAGTCACCGTCAGATGATTGATAAAGGAAATCACGTTTGATATTGAATTCGCAACACTAAAGACCCTGTGACAGGAACGCTGACGCGGGAATGGTGACGTTAGAAAATTGAGTGGAAATATTGAAAGTAAACATTAATTTGGAACCTTGTTCGGAAAGCAATCAATTTGAAATAATTTTCGTTATTGGAATATTAAACATTGGAAAATGCCGTGTGACAAATTGAAGGAATATAATGTCTGCAATAACGTCAACATTATTCCAATAGTTGACGTTAGCCGTCAACAGTGTCTATTAATAATTATTATAAGATATAATCAACCTAAATAATGCATAGATAATTATTGGCTGGATGAGAAGACCCAGAGGGCCGTGTGTGGTGGCGATCCTTGGGAGAGGCCAATATTCAGCAGTGAACAGACACGGGTTGATGGTATGGTATGGTAATTATTACCAAGAATGAAAACAAAGAATTTTTATAATATTAATAACCAAGCAATAAGCGGACGTTGCATTGTGACAAAGTAATCGGTAGTAAAAACTCGAAATCGAAGCAATTGCAATTTTATAATCGCAACCTTTAATTCTTGAAAAATTACAAAAGAGGTTACATGATTGAATATTGAACTGAATATTGAATGTTGAACAGTGTTAATTTTACTTATAATATTTTTACGATTTCCAAACATAATTACTTATTAGACAGGTATTTACCACGGACACACTAACCATGGACACCTCGTCACCATGGTTAGTGTATAAACCCAGCGGAAACGTAATTGAATAAGCCTGGCGTAATTGTTACAGATATACTTAACTACACATGGTTACCCCACAGACATTAAAATCTATTTTCAAAGTTTAAGCCTAAATTAAAATTTATACAAGCTACAAAGCAGCGAAGCTACAATGCAAGAAAGATGTTCCTTATGAATTATTCCTAATGCAATACTCGGAAAGATACTACCTGAGTCCAACATTCTACATTGTGAAACTACAGTGCAACAAGTACCCGAGAAACTAACATTTGTTTATATGCAAACTGGAAATAACCTCCGTACCAACAAATTGTCTAGATTCTACAAATAAATTGCTAGTCTCTACAAAGTTTTATTCATGTTTTAAGACATACTTTTCAGCTGCTACTGTGGAATATTGCTTAGTAAATAGTTATGTATAAATACAACATTGTATGTTGTATCTAGATATCAAACTGTCAAATTTATCATGAAACTAGCCACGACCTAGTACATGTAGACGTTAGAGTATTTTTTTTATATTTATTAACTTTTTTTTTGTAAATTGCTACAAAAGGCGGATTATCCCCAGTCAACCTTTACGCTACGCAGGATATGAACTGGTAGGGGAGTAAATAAACGTCACAAATATAAGATAGAAAAAAGAACTACTGTTAATAAATATAAACATAATATTATATGTTTAATAGTATTTATAATATCTATATTTACGACTATTATAAGACATATACATAATAGTTACATACATCAGTATGTATGGTTACTGTGATTCCCGCGCAAAATGTTTAATTGGTCTGATCAAAAAGTACCGTAAATATTAAACCGGCACATAAGTTATAATTATGCCAAGTTTCATTAAAATCTGTCCAGTGGTTTTTGCGTGATAAAAAATGTTTTTGTGGCTCTGTATTAGTCACAACAATCTCTTTAGAAAAATATTAAATGTACAGACATGGTTTTGTTGGAAATTCAAGTAGAAACCATAATATCTGTTTAGTACTTATAAGTACTGTATTTATTGTACCATCCATTCATTAGCATATGGTCAATACCATTATCAATATTCATGTTAATCAATTTATCATTAATTGTTAATATTAATGTTATCGATGTTAATCAATATGAATAGCAAATATACAGCAACGAATAGCAATAGAATCAATTAATAGTAAATCAGCGACACAAGTGTTTTTTTTTATAGATAGATTTATAGCGTGGTATACACCCGATAGTAAACGTTCACCGTCGCCCATGCACACCTGTAATACCGGCCAGGTGGACCTACTACTTCATGAAGTTTGCAGGTAGTGAGTTGTAGTGGTGTTTTTGGTAGCGGTAGTGGTAGTAATTGTATTGCAGTAGGTACGTCCGAATCAAACGATAGATAGCAGTTGAAAATGGTTTGCCGTTTGTAGCGAATTTGAATTTGGATTTGCATTACCGGCAAGTATGTTTCGAGGGATTTAGTAGCAAGAAGTACTGTAAATAACAATACTCGAAAGAGTATTGCTGCATATCCACCAGTGGAGAAACATAGATTGATGGTATGACAGTCAAATAGAATACTTGAGGCAATACACCAGTAACTTCGGTAAATAATAGCTAAAGGAATTACAAACGTACTCGTGCATTTAAACATTCTAACATCACAGAATAAAACACAAAAGCATCATAAATCTGAGCGGTTATCGCGAATCATTGTGTTTGTCACACTGTTTGATGTCGACAACGTCAAATGTCTTTGTTCCGACATTTGGGTGGCATGAATCTGGTAATGAGCATCTTTTATTTTCATTTCTCTTTCTTCGTGTTTATAGAGTATTATAGGTTAGAAGACATTCTATTATGACTTATCCTCAATTGGAACCTATTTCTTGTAGAAAAAGTCAAAAAGTAAAAAAAAAACGTCTCAACTACCTAGTTGAGACTACCTATAGTATTTCCATTTCTTTATTTTCTCGATGACAGTTCTAATTTGATAGTTGTAGTATTGTGTGACCAAATAAGTAATGATATCGATCGCATATATTTATTATATTTTGAACAAAGACAAATACAACAAAAACATTCAATTCAAATTGGATTTTGTTATAAAAAATCGGACAAACGTAAAATATTGATGGAGCGTCACGACGTTGCTATGGCTCGCTGCGAATTTTTGAGCGAAGCCAAAAAGATATCAGATTGGTCAAATGTTATTTTCACTGACGAGACTTGGTTAAATGCAAACCACACAGTATCTAAGAACTGGACTGACGACACCGTCGCTTTCACTAGTTCAGTGCCAATGGGAAAAGGTCAACGCCTCATCATATGCCATGCAGGGTCTACGAAAGGATTCATCTCAGATGCTTTACTGGCTTTTAAATCCAAGAAAACAGTGGACTACCACGAAGAAATGAACGCGGAGATTTACGAAGGATGGTTTAAAGAAATGGTGCAATCTCTGGAAGAACCGTCGATAATTATTATGGACAACGCTACATATCACTCCAGACAAATTGATAAAATGCCGACGCAGGCCAATAAAAAACAAGAGATAATTGACTGACTCCAACGTCATGGCGAAAATGTGGATAATACTTTATTAAAAGTACAATTAGTGAATATTTTAAAATCGAATAAAAGCCACCCTAAAAGATATGTTATCGACGAAATAGCTGCCGAATGTGGTCATTGGGTTCTTCGACTTCCGCCGTATCATTGCCAGTACAATGCTATAGAACTAATATGGGCACAAATCAAAGGACACGCCGCTCGAAACAATACCCATCCCCCTTTTACGGCAAACAAGATGTTAGATTTATTAAAAAATGCATGTGCGGAAGTAACTGCCGAAAACTGGGAAAAAATTGTGAGAAGAACCCAAAACATTATAGCGTCGGATTGGGAAATTCATGTGGCATTCGATAATATAGAAGTACAGGAACTTATAATAAATGTTGGGGAAAGCTCATCGAGTGACAGTGACGATTCATCAGATTTTGATTAAAATAAATAAATAAAGATTACCTGTCATTATAATTATTTCGTTTCATTGTCGAGTACCTACCTATACCTACTTATTTTACAACAGCTTCGAAAATTTTAAAGAAGTTGGCATTATCAATCAAGAATTAACACGTGTAACATCTTGTAATGAAATATAATATTAGTTAATAAATTTGTACAAAAGTATCCGGCAGTAGTTTAGTTTCTTACATTTTGTAAAAAAATATCGGATCTGTTATCGTGTTACGTTTATCGATAACTACATCCCTAAAATTGCTTTCTGGCTGACGTGACCTTGTTAATGAAATATGACGTCTTGGTGCCTAATTTTTGTTCGGAGTTTTAGGCGTTGACGCTAGAACAAAGTTATATCGACCACTGTGTGTCAGCTGTCATCGAGAAAATAAAGCAATGGAACTTGTATAGTCTCAACTGGAAATATTGAAATTAGCAGCAAATCGATGGCAGCAAGTTTAAAGATTAGGTTCTCTGGTGACAATAAAGATACTTTGTATTAACATTCTTTGTAATTAAAAATTGTTTATACGAAAATAGTTTGTTTCGCAGTTCATTATTTGCTATCACTTTTGTATTTTTTTTCCGATCCTTTAAAGCCATTGAAAAATAAGCGACCAAAAATGCGACCACCTTATCTATAGCAGAGGCGTCAGCTGATTAATTGACGACGTTGAGGTATATATAGGTCATTTTATTTGGAAAGTTATTGGAAACGACAAAGCAGACACTCGTAAGCGACATTTTCTGTGTCTTGATAGAAAATCCTTAACTTACATCTTAATTACCCTTATCTTGATCAATTTATTCTAAGAGTAGAAAATTTATTACTTAATATTTGTTTCAAACGTAAGTATTTATGTTATAAACAGACAGATTCAAAACCGAGAACGAATTTTACCTTTGATCCTAAAAATAAGTGGGTATGCTAATGAAACTAATTATGTTTCGAAGATCTCGGATCTGGTTAAAGGTTACATGCATACATTGTGAAAATAGGCTTGATCAACCTCTTGGCTTTCTGCCAATTTTGTAGAATAATATATAAAACAAACAGTATAGAGACTTTACGACAACTCCTAAAATGTAGTCGATATAGAAAAAAGGATGTGCTTCCTAAACAATGTTATTAAAAGCGAACTCATCCAATAATTATTGCCAATACCTAATAATATAGTTACCACCGTCTCTACCTAAAAAAATTCAAGGTCATTATCCGGTCATTCAAATATTATCCGGCGTATTTTTGGAGTTAAAAGTCAATATGCTTTACTTTATTCAACCTCTACTGTAGCCGTAGCAACATGCAGTAGGCCATCTCGATACAATAAGCGCCACGCACTACATACGGCTCTTTCACTTCAACCCAGCGCACTCAGAACTGAGAATGCGAGAGATGCTATTTCCGTATAACTAGGCTAAGCTAGTCTCACTCTAGTCTTTCAGTCTCAGGTTAAAGTACATATGTATCTGACTTTATTGGGTGTTAACGAACTTTATGATTCTGAGTAAATTGACACGAAAATTTTATGATCTTTTTTTATTTTGCGAATTTCTCAATGCAACTATTCTCTCGATGATAATCCTCTTTCAACGTAATGTTGTCCCTCAATTCAGTGTCCTGTCTCTTTCTAGTTCACTATATATCATATGTATTGTCTGTACACACATAGGATTGTATGACTGTATGAGGACTCTACGGCCGTGTGATTATCGGTTATCGTAAAAGGCGACTGAGGAATTTGTTTTCCGCTACAACTAGCCCTGAGTAACTACACCACTTAAAAAAAATGAACTCGCCAATCCGCTCGACCGGCGGCGTGGCGTTTTCAAGACAATGTGCATGAAAAAGCCCATATCCAGTAGTGGACACAAAATAATGGTAAATATATAGACACATTCGACTTCTCACTTCAGTTTCTTTAAACGTGTTCAGTTAAATAAAACACTGAAAGCAGGAGTGAAGATGATCATTGTATTTAATTTCTAGCGGTTCCAGTTTGTCCCTGTCACGTTTGAGTCACAGCCAATGACGTGTGAATCAACCTTTAGGCAAACACGGAAACACTTTGTGTTGTCTGATGTGCTGTCACTTGTACTACGTCTGCGCTTATAATTGAGCGACATCTCGATAATTGGGTGTGCTTCCCTGTGAGGGTTACCAATTAAGTTATATTAGTTTAGTTGGAAGTATTAGCAACATTTTACTGATTCAATATCAAACTACAACGTCATTCTGCAGGGCATAAACTTTCCTTTGCAAAAGGGTTTCCACAACGCGAAACCAACGCAGATTGGTATGTCCCAGATTTTTATTCTTAGCCTCCTGATGTTTCCTTTCATCGCAGAGCTAGTGTTAATTGAAAAATCTGTTCTTTGGAATTTAATAATGCTGCTTTTGATTGGCGTTTAACTGTAATAGTTCAGATCATAGCGGCCAATCTCTACATTATTTACCTGATAATTATTTTTGGGTGAGAACGGGTCCGGCATTGGGCCCAGTCATCTAGTCGTACCCGAATCCTTTGTAGCTTAATATGTTATAAAGTATATATTTATGGCATATCCATAGTTACATGTATATTATCCATGGCTGTAATATGCATAAGGTTTTATATTTATTTACCTACAACACGTAAACGCAACGACATAGGGAATAACCATTTAACTCAATTGGCCATTCATGCTGTTATCGTTCCATTGTTACGGGCGTTAAAACACGACCTTACACAAATTAGAATGCTTACATTTAAATGCCTTGAATATTACTGTTAAACTCTATTACTGCAAAATTAAACTTTATCTTCCGTTCATAGTACGTCTAACCTCACAGGGAAAATTTAAAGAAACTGTGAGGTCGCGTGCATGGAGGAAGCTAGGAACGCTTGGAAATAGGCTTATCCGAGCCAAAATTATCCATGTAATCCAGAGCACCAACATGTAAGGAGTCGGGATGATTTGCTTTGTAAAGAAATTCTCAACGCCAGTGAAACCTATGAGCCTGTGAAATGGCTCACAAGTGCCTGCTCACAGTATAACCCATCCTACATGTGAATACGGCCTAAGTGAACGCAGATTTTTAAAGAAACTGTAAACCAATGTATGTGGTACCTAAGTTCAGGTTACACATATTCTCGTATCTACTTACGACAATCCATCACTGAGGCCGGTCACGTTTGACAAAGATGAGGCTTGCGAAGCCCTAACGAATGTTTACTCTAACTTTATATAGCGACAGTGCTGTATCATGGGATTTCGTGTCAGCCTTACGGGAAAGGTTTTCAAGCTCCTGTGAGTTCAATCCATTTATCCATTTACATAATATATGATTTTAGATATATGTGTGGGACATAGTACGTGCGTAGTGTGGGACGCCAACCGGCGAAGTGGACCTACGACTAAGAAATTCGCTGGATGAGAAGGGCTGAGGATCATGTGTGGTGGCGAGCCTTGGGAGAGGCTTATATCCACAAGTTGGGAGACATAGGCTGATGGTATGGGTGTGGAATGATTTTTTGACATACATACATATGTACACATAATAAATATCTCTCTGAATATAAACAATTAAGGCAATCATCCATCTGTATGCCCGTTTTTTATTTTTTATTCTCTCATTAAACAGGGGCCTTTGTCCTCATTAAGTAGACATGTCAGTCCCATCGTATGCTATAATATGCTAACTACAATACTTATATATAGTTATATAAATACTAAATCATAACGCATTCTAGCTTTACCTGAAGATGGCTTTACTAATATGCTTTATATTTTGCATAATTATACAGGATTATATAAAAATAATACCTGCACCCTATTAACACGAAATTTCTATCCTTAAAACTAAGTTGTTTTGTCCCGGAAATAAAAGTTATTATATGTTTTTAAATGATGTCTCTGACTTTGTTACTCTGTACTACTTACTCACTATACTCACTATACTGGTACTTCGAACGGCAACGCCACACGCTCCATTCGTAAACAGCTATTAATCGAACCACACTATTACGAGTAGATAGGTATGTATGTAAATCGATGCGAACGTACCTGGTCTACTTGTCGCGGGTGTGTGGTTGCTGTGAAAAAGATGCTGAATTTTAAAAAAGTGGCACGGGTCCAGATTTTAACTCACAACCTCATCAATGTGAGTCGAGAATATACATTCCTAGACTCTCATCGCTCTAATAATCCTTGAAGTTTTATCTGAATCATAAAGGACCTATTCAATGTTTCCCATCTAAAGCAAAAAGGGCTTACGAGATATTATGTTCAGTAGATGTGAGGACATTTATTAGACAATACAATTTTGTCACTATTACTTAGTATATTATATTTACTAGAACTGCTATCACCAAATGTTTATTTGATAACAATTGCATGTTGGACGACATTGCACCTTACCCAATATTCGTTAACATTTATTGCTCAATGTTTATAAACCTCAAGTAATATTTCAAGGTATTTCATTATACAACAAATACGTATATTTAGTGGGGAAATTAGTAGACAATAACTGTTCTAAGCTCATTTATAAATGTATCTAAGCTTTGACAAACATTGATAATGTTACAAATATGAACTTATTACATTCTATACACTAAGAAACGTTTTAAATACGTATTGGAACATCAGTGTGGGAAGGCTTTAACAAAGCTCTACATAATACTTGAGGTTTTTTTTTAATATCGGTTTTCATGAGCAAATATAAATAGATAGATTTATACTTTAATGTACATTAAAACATATACTATTATCTCTATTACCTGCAGATAAGCACGCGTGGAATCTATATACATATAATAAAATTGTAACAGGCCGATGTCTGTACATTATAGATATTGAAAAAAAAAAATATGGGGGAAATTATTATAAATTATGGGATATTATTATAAACCATACCGAGGTCTTTATTAGAGCAACAGAAGCCAAAACAACAGTTTTTAGAAATTTTGTCTGTCTGTCTGTATGTTTGTACACGCATCACGCAAAATCTACTGCATGGAATGGAATGCAGTTTTCACCGATATATTGCTAGAGGTCTAACTTAAAATATAGGCTCCATTTTACCGCAGGAAAATATCTTATTCCGATTGTTTTAAATTTAATAAACGGAAGCGAAGTGAGGGCGGGTCGCTAGTTAAGAATTAAAATTATATCTAAGAATAAAAATTATAAATAGAAATTATAGGTTTATAGTTAATATAACTCAAGAACTGCACCTAAATATGTCTGTGGTAGCCATTAATAGGTTTGTTGAAGTGTTAATAGGTAACATACCTACATATAAACAAATCAGAGATAGGTAAACAGGGTAAACAGATAGGTAAACAGGGTGGGTCATGTGTTTAAAGGTTTTTAAAAATCCAACTAATTTTTAAATCACTGAATACAAAACTTGTTGTAATATCGTTGTAATAAAGTTGAATTGAAACTAAACTAAATAGAATAAGCGCGCTGAATGAAATTATTTAGTTTATAAATTAAACAAGTTTTGTCTGAGAACTTTCAAATGTATAAATTCAGAGAATAAATTGTGTTATGTAGCAGCTATAATACTATTATTAAAAATGTGTAAACGAAAACATCATTAATTTTATTATACCTAGTCTAGCCATAAATACCGTTACAATAAATAAAAACAAATTACACTTAAATTTAGAATCTGTCTCTTGAATTAGGCGCCAATCACTATTATATGTACTAATAATATTAAAATTAAGTGGGGTGTTAACCGTATTGCTGTAATTGCATTACATAAAGTATTTTTAAATGCAAATTTTTAAAACTTCATCTGCTTAGATTTAGCAGAATGTTTGTGTATTGGTTGGTACATTGCAACGTCCTCTATTTGTGACAGAAGAAGTTCTGGCTGGCCACGTACTATTCGTACTAAACAGACGATTAAAGCTGTGAAGGAGAGAATCCGAAGAAATAGCTTCCGGAAGCAAAAGATTTTATCCAGAGAGATGAATATAGCACCCAGAACCATGTCACGTATTTTAAGAGATGATTTAGGAGTGCTGCTTACAAAAGACGTACGGATCATTTCTTAACTGATAATTTAAAGAAACATACGGTTGACAAATCTTCTTCGGCAGCACGCAACGAGTACTCACAGACGAATCTTATTTACGGAGCAGAAAATGTTAACCATTGAGGAACATTTTCACAAGCAGAATGATCGAGTTTATACTCATAGCTCTAGAAAAGCTGCTCAATTGGTCGATAAGACGCAACGTGGCCATTATCCGGCTTCAGTGATGGTTGGGTAGGGTGTTAGCTATTAAGGAGTGACTGAACCATATTTTTTGCAAAAAAGATATTAAAACTTCGGCTCAAATGTATTAAGATACAATTCTTGAGAGGGTCGTAAAGTCTCTTAACAATACCGTGCTCCATAACCATGAATTGTCCTTTCAGCAAGACTCATAAGGTCATAAGGCTCGCTCCACACAGACATGGCTAGAAAGCATTATTCCCAACTGTAGTAGAGCTGATGACTGGCCGTCGTCTAGTCCCGATCTTAATCCACTCGATTATGATTTATGGTCTGTTTTAGAGAGCATGGTATGATCTAAACGCCATGTTAATATTGATACCCTAAGACATTCCATAAGGGTGGCAGTTGCAAATTTTCCCATTGAAATGGTGTGTGTTTCAATCGAAAACTGGCCACAACGTGAACTTCTTAAGAAAGATTGTATAAAAGCAAAAATGGTGACCATTTAGAATAAACGTTATATTTATAAAATCCTTATCTATTTATTTCTAAAATAACACAAATTATTCTAGTAAAGATATAAAATTATCAATGTTTTCTTTGTAACAATATTTATGGCTAGACCAGGTATAATAAATATCTATTGGCCGATCAAGCGTTTTGATGATTCATCAAAGTAGTCGTTTATCACTGTTGTATATTATTTAACTTTATAAAGTGGTGATTTATATCCCAGACTTTTGTTTACCGCAGGTTCTAATGAACCTGCGGTAAACAGTTATCAACATAACAGAATAAATTATGATTTATTATGAAAATATAACTTATTTCTCACAATTTTACCCTTAATCATTACAATTTTATAACACATTCAAATAACTAAGCGAGAGACATACGTATAAACGATCTAAGTTTAGTGAAAAACATCAACATAACAGTGTTCTAAAATAGGTGAGTTAGAAACGTCATATAAAGATGTTGGTGACGTGAAATTGTAGAACAATACATGACCGAAGAACACATACAATTCAAATTAAGAAGTATCGTTTTTTCACCCAACTTCAGGAAAAAGGGGAATAACTCGTAAACTAGAAACCGAGATCTGGACCCTTTTTGCTTGGTCGCTCACATAATATAATCGTGTATACGCTCGCTCGGTCAATGCTATAAACTTATAAAGTGATGAGATTTGTTTATGTTTGATTCTAAAGTAAGTTAAATTGGAAAGTCGTCTTGTATGAGTTTAGTATGAGGATTACATACAAATAAGTAAATAATCACATAAAGAATAGATAAGAATTCAGGTTAAGGTCATTTGTGATGGCGGGCATTAAAAGACACTGATATCCAGTACCTAATAGAAAAGCATAGGCAAGACATTTGGTACTAGCTGTGGCCCCAACTTTATTGTATGGTTAGTTATTGTATACCTAACATTTTTAACAAACCGTTGTTAGCTAGTGGGATTGGTTGACCCAGTTAACCCACTTTCATAGAAGTCTACTTTTGTTACTACTAAATGTTTCGGTGTGAGTGAGTATTGTCAAAGTTTATTTCCCCTTATCTTATTATATCCCGTCTCCCTCATTGCACTTCAACCTATTCATTTTCAGTCTCATCCCATTATATCCCATCGTACGCTATGTCATTCCATCGATTATTAATAAGGATATTCCATTTAATTATACTTATAATTCGACATGACATCGCGCGTCGCCCGCTTATATTTCATGATTGATTATTGACTATTATTATGTCACATAAAATTGTAATTTTATACATAACTAGCAAAACCCAGCAGACAATCCTGCCATAGAAATTGATGTGCTACAGCGTCGTCTAGTGGCAAGTTACAATAAAGTTGATAACTCGAAAATATTCTTCGTGCTCAAATACCTATATGTACCAATTTTCATGGCGATCGGTTGAACGGTATAGAAGTTGATGTGCTGCAGCGCCATCTAGATAGATTTTAATATTTTAGTATAAATTTGATAATTGTAATTTTATTATTAATGACAAATCATTATACGCCCATGAGGTATATTATAGAGGAGCATATCATTGTACTTGTACAATGATATGCCCAATGTACGTACGTGTTTCGGTAGTGAGTGAGATACGGCAGAGCCCATTCTCATCCCATCCTATCCCTCCTCATTTTCTCGACCCTTTCTCCCAATCGATTCCTTAATCTGCAAAGGTGGGCAGCGCATCCGGGGGCGTGCCAACGTTTGTCATTCTGGACTCATTGATGTTGGCATGTATCGCGAATGTCTATGCAGGACAGTACCCACTTACCATCGGGTGGATTGTATGCCACCCTGCCACCTTAATAAAAAAAAAATTGTAACCTATGGTAATAACCTTGTCATTGTAATAACCTGTAATTATTACAATGAATAAATAAATGATTCCCGTTCAGACGGATTCGCGTTCAAAATGAAATACAAAAACAGACAGAAAAAAATACCAGATAATGTTTTTTCAGACTATGTACCTTTAGAACTGTTCAAAAAGTTCGTATTTAATGTGCAGACGTCGCCCTTTGTTGCCATTTTATTTTATGTATGTCGATATGTTTAGTACAGTTATATTTTATTTACTGTATATAACTGTATTCCTTAATACCTCACACTACCAATACGCAACATAGGTATGTTACTGTTCTTCACACACATGCCATTAATAGGAAAGATCGGTCGCATGTGTAATGGTTTTCGATTCCAAACTCCTCCATCCCACTAGAAAAGTTTCTGCGCAACACGACGCCGCATATGACAGAAGTTCTAGACAACATGCTGTCCTCAGACGCTTACATTAGCTGCCGAGTGATATTCCGATGAAATATCGATTTTCATCGTGATGTCAATAGATAATTTTATCTTATAGGTACATCCTGTTTCTTAATCCTACGTATCACACTAATACATGTATAATTAAAAAAGCGTTTAAAGAAAAAAAAGTATTTAAACATTACTTTCGAATTCGTTTTTACAACACTAGTTTAACATTTGTATTTAAACGAGCATTGAGCACTCGACGCTCGAGCGCTGAGTGAGCGCTAATTAATTATTAAGTCTAAGCGTCAAAGGCTAGTGAGAGATATAGTCCAAATGTTTAATGTTTAATCATGTAGTTTGATGGTCTTAAACCCATGTAATTATAAGTTCGAATCTAAAACGGTTAAAGTTAAAGTTCAATGACTAACATAACACGGTACAGTGACATCAACGAGACATGAGTTTTGCATCTGAGTGAGTGGGCGCCGAATTGTCCAATCCGATTGTCGAAATGGTTCGCACTGTACACTATCAGTGTGCACTCACACAAAGGCAAAGCTCACGTCTCGTTGATTTCACTGTAGCGTTCGACGCTTGTTTTAACAATACCAATTTAATCGCTTATGGCAAATCTGTATCATTGTAGCAGAGTTGAAACACAGCTTTTAAGACATAAAAGTGATTGTCATTGGTGACAGGTGCACGCAGGAAACCACGGCATTGTCCCTTGTGATAGATTCCTGTACGCATACATAAAATAACGAAATTATTTAATTAATAAGATTTTGTACAAAACTAATAACATAATAAACACTGCGCGTTCGTCGTTGCGTCTTTTAATTAAGAACACGACAATACAATCAATACATATACAATAACTTGAAATGCTAGAACAATATTTGTAAGATTAATCAATAGAGTATTCTTAACTATAACACGCCACACAGAGGTCAAAATCGTCCCTTCTAGTTAATGGACAGCAAATATAGTAAGTTTACACTGCTTTATAAGGCATATTCCGCTTCAAAGGATACTTGTCATACGAGTTTTGTCTACACAAACATTTCCAGAAACAAAGCCCCTTGCAGAAGCCTACTATACAATAATTTACTTAGCTAAATCACGGTCAGAATTCTAACTCCGGAAGACAAAGGTATGATTCGCTAGGTATTCCTTTGTCCCACTGCCACGTGCTACACGTGATACTGTGAGCTTGTCATACACATGCGTCTTTCGGATCCCTCATGCATAATCTGTAACTAAAGTAATTGTGTCACAGACATAGGCGATTTGAAAGAGTAGTTTGTACAAAGAGGCACTCTGAAATTGTGAATAATAAATTATATATAAAATTACTACAAAGTCGCTTCGGCCGGCTTTAGAATTCTCTTCCCGTGGGTATCGTAAAAGGCGACTAATGGATAACAAAGCTGCTACGGCAAGCCCTGAGTAACTACACCACCCGCAAAAGTGTGAACTCGCCAACCCGCTTAGCCAGCGAGGCATTTTAAGGCCGTACATCCCTTATGCACAAGACAAAGTGCTTGAGGAAGTCCCGTGTCCGGTAATTGGTGTTAAAAGGACTGTTAACGGTTATGGATAAGTCGGTATTAATTGATGAGAAAAGCGGATGAACGTGTGTTGCAGCGGACTATGAACCTTCGTATGGAGTGGATTGGAGAGCTACAGCGTGAAGTGTCGTCCTATTCAAATTTTCCAGTGCCATTTACATAGATATGATAGAAGGTTGCATCATAATTATCTACACTAAAAACGTCCCTATAAGAAGAAGATTGCCTGCATTGTACTTCACTAAAGTTCTAAAGCGACATGTCCATAAATCACATAATCCTCCTTTGATTAATACGCCCGCAACGTGACCTACCTTCTACAGTATAGGTATCTTCAAAGAACCAAGAGGGTACTTGATCCGATACATGATTCCGTTCTCGACGTTTAGCCCTCTACTACAGAGGCTCAGTGCTTGTTACTTCACTTGTTACAGTTACTTGTTACAGAATTGGTTACATGCCTCTCGTAACATGTTTCGGTATGCACTAGTCTACATTACTGTGATAGCTTGGTGTTAGCTATCTCAATTCATAAATACAAGATCACCCATCATAATAATTTAGTAAGATTTTTAATTACTGTGTCATTTTTAGTACATTTTTAGTTGGGATGTTCGCTGGCATCAGTAACACAGAGTTCTTCTAACACTTCTCTAACGAACCTCTCCTCATTACGGTAAAATACACTGGATCGCAAAAATTCCGGGTCGCTAATAAAAACCGTGATATCTCCATAAATTATATACCTAGATCGCTCGAATAAATAATATGTAGTAAGGAGGTTACTAATGCTTGTTCTAAATCTCTAAAGAGGTTTCATTTGTACAAGTTACAGATTTAAAAAAAATTATTCTGCATTTTGAAAAATTTAAAATTAGGAAAAGAATATTTTTTCTGCTTTTGTTTCAAACGGAGCTGTCATTATAAATGGTTCCTTGGATTGATCAGAGTATTCAATGCAATATCATGTCGTTATCACCTGAAGAATGTACACGGATTATTACCATGGTACAAGAAGGAAGAAGTCAGCGTAGCACTGCTAGAACAGTAGGAGTATCTTTATCAACGGTCCAAAGAGTACTCCAGCGATTTCAAGAGACCGGCATGAACATCAGGAGACCAGGAAATGGCAGGCCAAGGTGCACAACTACACGAGAAGACCGATTCGTCGTGAACACTATGTTAAGAAATCGACATCTCACGGCTGTTCAGGTCCGAAACAGTCTTCAAGAAATTCACCACAACAATGTGAGCTCTAATACGATTCTGCGACGTCTTCGTGAAGCTGATATAAAGTCTTATAGACCAGCAAACGGCCCCAAACTGCTCAGAGAACATCGAGTTGCCAGGTTACGGTTTGCTCGAGAACACATCCGATGGACAGATGAAGATTGGTCCAAGGTTATGTTTTCCGATGAGTCCAGATTTTGTTTATTTACGCACGACGGGAGACGAAGAGTATTTAGACGGCCAGGAGAACGGTATCATCAAGCGTGTTTTGAAGAAAAGGTGCCATTCGGTGGAGGATCAATAATGGTTTGGGCTGGGATATCTTCAGAGGATCGCACGGAGTTAGTGATCATAGAAAACGGTTCTCTGACTGCTGTCAGATACGTAGGAGAGATTTTAAATGAGCATACTGATCCATTCTTAGTGAATATGGGTGCAATTTCCATTCTTATGCACGATAATGCTCGACCACATACTGCTCATTTGGTCAATATGTATATTCAAGACGTCGGTATTACCTGCATGGAGTGGCCAGCTCGCAGCCCAGACTTAAATCCCATAGAACATGCATGGGACGAGCTCGGGAGATGCGTGAGACAACGCTCTCCTGCTCCCGTTACCTTACACGAGTTAAAGAATGCGCTAGTGGAAGAATGGGCAAACATAGACCAAAATCGTATTAAAAATTTGTTTTACAGCATGCCACATCGTCTTATTGAAGTGATACGGGCTCGTGGAGGAAATACAAAATATTAAATTGACAAAAAAACTTTTATTTTTTAAGATTTGCTGCGAAGTGTATTTTTGTTGTCATAAGTTAGAAGCGAAATTTTCTTATTTTTTAGTATTTAATTAAAGTTATATAGTGTACAGAACGTGTTACACATTTTTTTATATATATATTAATCAGTCATCTACAATATGCTATAGTTTCGCAAATTAGTCTTATGTATTTAAGAAACTATCACGCCATTTATTAGCGACCCGGAATTTTTGCGATCCAGTTTAGTTACATAGCTAAGAAGTAGAACAGGGCCTTATCGCTAAAGCGATTTGTTCCAGCGAATCTTTGTGTGGTAAGGAGAAAATTGAAGGTAAATAAAGGTGTGAAATTGATATTATGTAGATCGAATAATATACTGTATGTAACAAAAACATAAGTCGTGTGATTTCAATCAACTTTGGAATATTAATCTCTTCCCGTCGCTGTTGTAACCGGCGATTAGGGGATAAAAAAAGCTGCCATAAGCTCTGAGATCCTACATCACCTCTAAAAGAGTGGCCTCGCCCTCCCCACTTGGCCGGCGTGGTGTTTTAATGACGTACATGACGTACGTACGTACAGTGGACGTGAGATGGCCCATGTCAACCAGTGAATATTAAAAGGACTGGTTACTATTGTCGACTTAAGATTAAGAGTATTTGGTTAAGATTTTAACTTAAAATCTAACTTAAATAGAGACATGTTCTAACATTAGATTTTTTAAAGTAATAAAAAATATGTTATTCTTTTAAGATAATAAAATCCCTTTTCTCAGATAATATGTTACTCGTAACAGATTGAATGCAGAGCAAGATAACGATTATAAATAACCTGAAACCCCCTCTTAGACACAATAAGCTACAAGGCTCAAACTTTCTAAAACGAACCTGTGTTTTGAACAATTTATTTTTTATGTACTTTATTGTACACACTAAATATAAAAATAGTAACAGAAGAAAATACATTTTTTTTCTTTTTCTTTATTAAAAAAAGGCGGCAGACGAGCATACAGTCCACCTATGGTAAGTGGATACTGTTGCCCATGGACATCCTCGATACATGCCAACTTCAGTCCAGAATGACAAACGTTGACACGCCCCGGATGCACTGCCTACTTTGCAGGTTAAGAAATGGATTGGGAAAATGGGGAGGGATAGGATGGGATGGGAATTGGCTCTGGCATATCTCATTCACTACCGAAACACGTACGTACATTGGCTAAATACGATAAAGTAGGAAATGCAATACATTTCAAGGTAGTCTTCTGTGAGAGAGGGGTAACGTGGCCATTCGAGTGCGCCCAGCGGCTGTGGGAATGCAGCATGCACTCTCCCCCTTACAGAACTATGTAACTATGTAATTTTGTAACTATGCAAATCTACCAGCAAATCTGGGAGAGCGATTGGAAAGCAATAAAATGAATCTAATTAATTTATAAAACTTCAATAGAATACCATAAAAGGCTTTTGACTAATAGGAATATTTAAATATATCTTACACAAAGGAGTAATAACAATCCAGGCCGTACCTGTGATGTAATATTTTATATTTATAACTAAATAGGTACTTTCCTCTGGTAAATAATTTTATTCGTGTCGTAACTTAAGTATCTCCATAAGTATCTTGAGAAGAGCTCATTTCATAAGTAACTTTACCTTCAGGTTATGACCTACAATGACATAAGCTACATGTCGTGAGCAGCATTTACACAAATAAACCGCCTCTCACTTTTTCAATTATGGCTTAACATCACCTGTAAAGTTTTTACAAGCTTGTCCATATTAAGGCCACATCAAAACGCACTACTGCATTGAATTAAAAGTCAGATTAACTTAATGCAAGCAAGACAAGGTGGCCAAAGCTCGTTCTCTTTATGACCGAATTCTTAACAAACATAGTTTCTTCTACATACACGGCTTTAATAATCGGTTGGAATAGAAAAGTGAAAGGTTCTCTGAGAGAAATACCGTGAGAGAAGTTGTGGAGAGACGCTGGGTGACATCCTGCTTTATATGTATGAAGATTCTTCATTTCTTTGTTTCCAGAGGGGAGAGGGAGGTTGACAAGAACATTTTTATAATTAGAACCCCAAACTAGATTAATCTAGTGTGTGGATTAGGTTTAGTAAAAGACTTAGTTACGTAATACAATTTTTCAAAAATACACTGCATTACGAAATGGCCCTTTAATGTACAAAAGATAAACAATATCCGTGGGATATCTGCAGGCAATAGCCTTCGCCAGCGAACTACATATAAGGAATGTGGCGGTCACAATAAATCAGCAATGGTAGCAGTGATACTAGGCCGTGGTGGGGCTCGCAGAGTCTCTAATCCTCAATCCTAATCCTAGAAAAGAATTCAGAAAATATAAATAATTAAAAAAAAAATCGTAGACTAAATCGAAATTCTAACTTAAAACCTTTCACACCGTAAATTAGTTTACTTACCGCTGAAAAGTAATCTAAACATACCAGCAAACCCACTTTGTTACTTTTAACTTTGTTATACATTATACAACCCCTATATAAATGACGAAAACAACTACCACAATGTCTTGAATAAATCTTTTCTTCAAATATCCGATACGAATAGGATAATATGCGTACTAGGAACTGTACGTGACAATTTGACAGCAAAACAAATCTGAGTATACCTAAGATCACGTCAGAATACGAAACGAAACTAAACCGAAAACTTAAAGTAGATATGATATACTGTGGTATCTCCAAAAATTAACCATCAATATGCGGAACGTAGCGAAATACGCTACGAGGCTTGAAAAAGTTAGTGACTGAATGAGAAGAGTCGAAGATTGTGTAGTGGCGAGCCTCAGGAGAGGCCTATATTCAGCAGTGGAAAGATAAAGGCTGATGGTATGTTGTGGTATGACGTGCTTTAAGAACTCTAAATAGAGCTATACATGGTTGGTATCCCACTTTGTATTGCGCGTGTTCATAGACCATATCTGCTGCATGTTCGTCTTCTTCCTTTGTTATAAAAATATTATATATATTTTATTCTTTGTCACTTACTTTAATCAAAGTAAATTGAATGTTTAATATCTGTTAAATATGGAGCTCGCGCAAAATTAATTTATTTTAAGAACTAGCTCCACCATATGCAAAGCATCCTCAGTATATATTATACAGAATGCCCGAACAATTTCCGAAGCCGGAAACCATGCATCCTGTTCATGATTCTGAGTTACAAAAATATAAATTTCCTTCGTATTTAGTTATCTATGCAAATGTAGCAAAAACTAAAAAAAAGTATGCGTTTAGGAAAATCAAGGTTTAGTAACAGCACAACTTACCACGCCACAGAATAAATAATAGTACTACGTAGCCACGTGGCGGCGATAGATGTCTACTGCGAGTAAAGCGTCAGGGCTGTCACAGAATATTTTAGTTAATTAATGTAATGTTATTAAAAATAAAATTATATTTACATAATGTAAGCACTATTATTGATACAATTATATTTTTTATGGGAATGTTTTGTGCAGAATGCTATATTTATTATGATAATGTATACATATAAATATACATATTATTGTATAACATTCGTGCTTGAGTAGTCTGAGTAGTATTTATAATGGAAAATACGTGTATTTTACTTAAATAGTTCACAAAAAATAATGATAGAAATTTTATGCTATGTACAATATTGTAACAATCATAAATTAAATTATTTTCAATTTTTCTCTACTTTTTTGAACGATGTGTTATTATTTTTAAAATGTTATTATCAGTCGTAAGTACAATTTCTGGTGATATAAAATTGAAACGCAATTACAAAACATCGGAAAAATATCATTTTCCAATACTTTTTTGTTTATAGAAAGAAGGTGGCAAACGAGCATAAAGTCCACCTGGTGGTGAGTGGATACTGTCGCCCATGGACACCCGCCATACATGCCAACTTTAGGGCAGAAACTTGGCATGCCCTCGGATGCGCTGCCTACCTTTGTTGTTGTAAGTATGGATTTAGAGTAAGGATTGGGGAGATGGGAAGGAATAGGACAGGATGGGATGGGAATAGGCTCTGGCATGCCTCACTAACTACCGAAACACGTACGTATATTAAGAAATGTGATACATTTCAGGGTAGTCTTCTGTGAGAGAGGGGTAGTCGAGGCCCGTCGAGTACGCACAGTGGCTGTTAGATTGCTCTCCCTCCTAAACAACCTAATACCTCTAACAAAGCCGTCAAAATTTTAATATTAGTAGGCTCTCATCGAATCATCGAATTTTATACTCCATACCTTTTTTTTCTTCCAGAAAATCTGGTGGTATTACCAAACTCCCTTTTATGCTATTATATCTTATCTATGTTTTTTGTAATGTAAGAAGCAACTTTTTTCATTTGTAATGTAAGAAGTTTTTCATTCATTCACATTAATTATACTTGTCATATTAGCGTTCATAAAATATGGTGAAGTGGGACGGAACTGAATCAATATACGTATCGTGCACAGCTCGGCCGATAGCGCAAGCCCTACTGGCGGGATATATGTTATTGATATATGCGTGTGTGTATGCGTTAGATCATTTCTATGTGTATTCCGTTCCAATCCAATTTGTCCAAACAAATATGACGGCCTGGGGTAACTGACACAGGCATAAATTAAATAGTGATAATTGTTTACATATACATAATTTGATTCATTGAGAGTGGAAGGTTGCCTTAAGTTTAAAGCTAAATGTTGACATATATATTTTATTTAAAGCCGCGTCAGGTATCTCTGGTCGCCATGTTTGTGTATACTTTGGACAAATTGGATTGGAACGAAATATATTGAACCAGCTGTTAGATAAGCTCTGGTAAAAGTCAATAAACTCAGAATCATGAACGGAATCCATGGTATAGTTGGTGTAACCCAGTTGAAACGTCGAGTAACATAGAAAAGGTTAAAATTATGCGCTTAATCTATAAATAGTATGTGTAAATGACGTAACAATCTCAAATGGAACTAACGGTTTCAAGACTTGTCAAATAGAAGGAGAACAATAACTTCATTAATTAGTTACTTTTAGTATATTTCGATTATAAATTCCGAAAGAGTAATTATACTTATGATATTCTATTGCTTATGTCTGTACTCTGTCAGATGTAAGGTCATGAAGTCGCAGTTCATACACCCTGGAAAGTATTCGAACGTGATCGGAATCCACTTTGCAGACTTAGTGAATGTAGAATTATTCATGCGCTCAGCATTTCAATGTAAACACGTGCTTAGATGACTGGATGTTGTATCTCCGGTAACGTGAAAACAGATTTAGAAAAGTGATATCTGTGTATTGCAGCTAGCAATGTGTTTTGGATTCTATACACAACTGTAGAATAATGTATAACTCAATCGGCTGGAGGGTTAAGTCGGAGATAACCCGGCGCTAACTAACCCCACAAACCTTAACCTTAATCGCTTCAGACTCAAACTTTTAAAATCAAGGGTTTATGTTCTTACAGATTAACAGATTCGATTTATGTATGTTATTGATTTTTATCTAATGATTTATTGTGTGTGTATTTGTGTGTTTTTTTATTCAATTATGATTTGACCGTGTGGTGTCCTCTGGCTATAGAATATCACCAACCCATCTCTTCCCAAGGGTGTCGTAACAACTGTTCTATGGGAAACAAATCAAATTCAGAAAATGTGGTAGAACAAACGTTGTTAGGTTTAATGATTTAAATTCTGTATTAAGATGGTGCACGTATATGACGTATATGCACGTATGAATAAATGATAAATAAATTAATAGGATCTAGTATTGTATCTTCGTGCGATAGCATGAAGATACAATACAATACGATAGCATAAGGTTGAATCGCTTGTCTTTTCCTATAAATATTCTTACATATTGTATATAGTGTGTGTATATGTGTATTTATATGTATGTATGTATTATATGCAATTTATGTATACAATCTACCTATACAATTTACACCATCTACCTATGATAAGAATATTTATTCCCTCTCTACCCAAAAGTTGTCTGGCAGAGATCGCTAATAGCGATAAGACCGCCTTTTGTGCAATTCATATGTTGCAATGTGTACTGTCTTGTTTTGTTTTGGTGTGCAATAAATAGTTTAATCTATCTATCTATTCAACATCTAACTATAACATCGAAATTTATAATTATCAACTTTAGTGTTTAATTTGCAAATTGCCACTATCAACATTCAGCGCGAAATCTCGCATCCAAAGTTAGATGAGTTCCCGTGGTAGGCGGACAGGGTAAATATTCGTTAACTATTCCTTTGTCGCGACTTGTTTACGTGATGAGCATGTCAAAGCCGCGTTACGTTCTACGGCAGCTCGAGCTAAATATTCATAACGGTATCTCACCAGACCGTTCATACGGGGATTTTTCAGTGAAGCGGGGATGTCGTGTCGTATACAAACGATTACGTTCCAGTTTACGTTTCAGAATTTCCGTTCTCGCAATGACGGGTGGACGTGCAGTCATGTAAAGTAAAAAGAATATAATTTCTCAATGGTTTGTACTTGAGACTTCGTCCACGTAAATATTAGAGTATGTGTAGTAGGTTTGATTCCCGTGGGATTTTTATAATGTATATGGGTAAAAAGGTCGTTTTATGTTAAAAATCAAATTTTTTTCTTTGCAAAAGAAAATTGTTGTGATTCGGGCTTTTTAAGAGTTAATTCAGGAGTAGCATCAATCAACTGCCCGTGAGGTGTCGAAAGTGTGTAAATATGGGATATTTCGACTAACAGGGGAGAGGATATTGCAATGAGGGGAAGTGTGCACGCTGCAATCCAACAGCCGCTGGGCGTGCTTGACTGGCCACGTTACCCCTCTCTCACAGATGACTACCTTGAAATTTACTCCATTTCCCACTTTATCTTATTTCCCTAACGTAAGTACGTGTTTCGGTAGTGAGTGAGATGTGCCAGAGCCTATTCCCATCCTATCCCTCTCCAGTTTCCCAACCCTTTCTCCAAATCCATTCACCTAGAGTGAATGGATTTGGAGTGAATTCACCTTTGTCTACCTAGGTAGACAACCTTTGTCATTTTGGACTAATGTTGGCAGGTATTGCGGATGTCTATGGGCGACAGTATCTACTTACCATCAGGTGGACTGTATGCTCGTCTGCCGCCTTCGTCCATATAAAATAAAAATAACATAATAAATATTCCATATATTTTTTTTTCTCATACTAATCGACCATTTCATAGGTAAGCACCTAATATATCCATTATATATAACTTAGAGCGACATTTGATTCGATTGACCGCGCACCGTGGCGCGTTGAGATCCGCCTTATACCAATGGAGTTTTGAGTATACTCGTCAAACAACACGTTCTGTTCCACAAAACGTCCAAGCGCATTTTGTAATCTACTACCAAAATGTGTGTTCTAAAGCGTCGGGTCTTGAATTTGAGCGTCTAAAAATTTAATGGTTCAAAAACCCAAAAGCAGCAGTACAACTTGAATTGTAAACAGAATTTAAGCGAAAATAGGCTCTAAGCACAAGTGTGTACTACAACAAGCAGACATTTCGCGCACTCGAAATGAGTACCTACCTAGTGGATGCAGCCGGGCGGAACTTGTTGCACTAACAATAACGATACAGCGCGTATTCTGTTTGTTGCATCCGTATTGTGACATGGAACCACTGTGAAGGTAAACATTGGCTCGTATAAATACTGAAAAGCCTATGTTGGAAATTATCTATCAATTTCGATAGAGTTGATTCAGTTTGGTTAAAATTTGTAATTTTGACCATTACTGAGTTTCGTATAGCACTTTAACACTTTAATGGCCGAACTAAAAATTACATGTAGTGACGATGATATAACTTTAGCTTTTTTAAATAACCGTTCGTGTTAATTAATGTCAATGATAATTAATGTCAATGATAATTAATGTCAATGATAATTAATGTCAACGATAATTAATGTCAATGATAATTAATGTCAATGCTAATTAATGTCAATAATAATTAATGACAATTATAATTAATGTTAATGATAATTAATGTCAATGATAATTAATGCCAATGATAATTACTCATAGTGGAGTGTAGGCTTTCTCAGCCGGTGTCCATATTAATTGAATCTTCCGGGCTACTTGGCCGAGGTTTTCTGGAATCTCTTCTCTTTCTTCCAAATCCAAGAGATGTTATCTCTTCGGCTTCTCGAGCGCAACTGCGCAAAAAGCCGAAGAGATAACATCTCTCCGAAAGTGAACGCAGCCGCCACTGAAGATGTCAACCGCAGTTGTTGACGAAACGTTTGGAAGAAAGAGAAGAGATTCCAGAAGACCTCGGCCAAGTAGCCCGGAAGATTCAATTAATAATAATTACTCATAAACGTTATTCAATATCTAACCATTGCATGCATTGCTTAGAATTTGTTATCAATTTCTAACCAATTTTATGTTCTAATTTCTACAAAAGGTCAAGAGATTTTAAACAATGATTAAATTTAAACAACATTTACGAGTAAGAGTATAAAAGTAAGCGTATAAAAATAAAAGTAAGTAATGTATAAGAGTAAGGTAAATATATACATTTACCTCGATTGAAAAAACCTATATGGAGAAGAATAGTCCCCGGTCCCATTATTATCGAGTTTATTTAAGGAGATTTAACATCATGAATTATTTCGCACGAGTATATTTTCCTAGTGAGTACAAAAATGTGTAATATCCACCAATCCTCATTAAGCCATCCTAAATGGATTATGATCTGAAACCGCTCATAATATGTGCAAAGAAAATTCTGGGTTCTGAAATGAATGTAAGTTTATAAACTGTATTAAGTTTGTAAAAATACTGTTATTAATCCACCGATCTTTGTCAATATGGAGCATAGAGCACCAACGAAACAACTGGTTCAACTAGCCAGAGGTAATTTACCTATATTAATAGAGACACTTAGCGGACACTCCGTTAAACAAATCTATTTATGTCGGAACAACCGACAGTCCTGATGAGACATTATCCTGTGTGCTGTGGAGATGCGAGGGTGTGACCGCACATAAGGCAAACATGTAGGTAACTGGAGGTAACTGGGGTGGCTAGCGTATCCTATATCACCGTACATCCATACTGGATACGAATGGGGCACACACAATCGTCGCTGAGCTCGACTAAATGCGCAAACCTAACACAATGAACATGAGATGCGCGGCACCAATAATCGTGGCACACAAATTTCATGATTTCTCTTAGGTTCAATGTTACTGTAGTGTTCATGTACAAAGTCCGGACACAGTGTTAGTATTCACCTCGCTGCACTGAAACTAGCTGAAATACCTGTATTTCATGCCGAGTTCGCCGGACTACATCATGGACTACATCAATGCTAGTTTATCCATAAATTTGTAGAGGATTTGTGAGCATTTACATGAAATCGCAGCCACTAAATGTAATATACGGAAACATAAACATTAGTTGGAAATTCTCCGGCGATGGTATTTTTTGGGGCGCCCCTCCATTTTGACCTTCTATCCATAGGTTGCAGGGATCTTGGAGATCATACTAGATGAGTAAGTATGGTTTTCAGAACTTTGAAGGGATAACGGTTGACGATTGTAGAATGAGAAAACAAAAGACAATCGACACGAGTGTTTTGCTGTGACGAACGATATATGGTGGTGCCAGTATTGATATTCGGATTTTGTGACTTAGATTGTACTTAAGGAAAAGAAATAAAATTTTAAAATTACAAGTTTGATAATTTGTGCTAACCTTATTTACGTGGTTGAAATGCGTACGTTAAAGTACGGATCGGTTAGAAATATTGATATCAATAAGCACAAATAATCGATTACACATAAAAAACAGTTTTTAGTATACAATACGTGCTATATGCAGCGATTAAATCTCCGGTGTCACATAGTCCACATTTATTTTTAATTCTGGAGGGGTATGGGGTTTCCTAACGATGTTTTCCCTCACCGGCGAGCAAATTACCATTTTTTAAAATCCGTACTTAAGTAGAAACACAGTGGTACGGGCAGAGGACCCTGTATAAAAATATCTTTCAGTTCCTGTTTTACACGTGGTGGCGTGAGGTCACAGCGACCAGGATAAAGAGACCAAGATCTTGAAAGGAGTTATAAAGAGTCGCTTGAAAATGTACATACGGTGACGTGCAGTCATTGAACTTAAGACCTTTTTCCTTTATACCATATCTTTATTAAGGGCTCCTAGCGAATTAATTAAACCATTTTCAAGCCCCAATCAGAAAATCTGATCATCTGTCTATTACTTCAAAGGTGAGTTGTCTTAACTTTAACAACATGCCATTTGCTCTGCGTTCCCACATGTCGTAAACACAACTCTAACAAGAACCAAACAATGGCCATACAATATTGTTCGTGAAACAACTAAACACTCCCAATTGGGTAATAAAATGCCTATTCGGCCCACCGCCTCGTCCAATACAATAATCCCTGAAGGAGCAAACATCCCAATTCGAGTTAACATTGGTAATATAAGGCTACCTAAAAACAAAGTACCGGCGAACCATTTCAAAACAAGGCGCCTTGATCAGAGATTTATCGCTAGCTGATGAGCTGATGACAAACATGTTCAAAATTAGGTCTTAAATAAAAAAAAAATATGAACCGCTAAATAAAAATGATTATATTATTGATAACGGTTACCAGTCCTGTGGTCGCCCACTGCTGGACATGGGCATCCTCAAACACATTGCTTTGTGCATGAGGGATGTTTTGCCTTAAAACTGCACGCTGGGAAAGCAGGTTGGCGAATATACTCTTTCAGCGGTATCTTTTATAGCTATTTACTTTTAGCAAATAGCTATTTTCTATTAATTCAGTTCAATATAAACCCAGATGTAATTCTTTCTGCATTCATTTGTTTCCGTTTCATACTACTTTTAGAACAAAAAACGTAAAGTATAATATCCGTTTATTCTGATTAAAGCTACCTTGACTACCTTGAAATGATTTCCTACTTTCCTGTATTCCTACTTACTGCATTTCCTACTTTATCGTTTTTCTACGTAATTCGGTAGGGAGTGAGATATGCAATAGCCCATTCCCATCCCATTTCATCCTATCCCTCCCCATTTTCCCAACCTTTTTTTTTTCGGATTGACTAAATTCTTGTGGCCTTTCAAGAGTCACCGGACTTGTATTTTCCCAACCCTTTTCACTCAATCAATTCCTTAATCTGCAAAGGTAGGCAGCGCATCCGGGGGCATGCCAGCGTTTATCATTCTGGACTGATTTTGGCATGTATCCGGATGTCTATGGACGACAGTATCCACTTTCTATCAGGTGGACTGTATGCTCGTCTGCCGTCTTTTTTCTATAAAAAATATATAATTTCTAATGACACTTCATTTGCCAGACTAGCAATTTTAATTTTCAAAAGCAAATTAGTAATAAATTAGTCCATATGTTTATCTTCAGCCGCCGTATTTTATTAAATTATCCACTCCACATCCTTTATCTAATAAAAGAAAAAGTTTCCCAAAAAGCTCTTGTTCTTGTACATTTTATTTCCTTCTTTTCGTTGATCTTTAAAGGTAGGATCCGATGACAAACAGACTACTCCGGTAGAAAACTGAAGATTTTAAACAAGGTAAATACAGGTAGGCGCTGAAGGAACAAAATATAGTTATGTCTTTTTCACGTAAAACAGACAAAAGGGCGCGTGCTCTTTGAGACGAAGGAGACGTTCATCGCTTCTTTGAAAGAAGTTTACTATGAAAATGTAAACAGTTTTCCAAGAAGAAAAAAAAAGTTTTTTGTGAAGTAATGGTTTGACTGTAGATAATTCACTTGCTACATATGAAGAAAGCATAATCAGATGTTAAAAGTATTTTTGTAACTGCCTCTGCGTGATAGATCTTTACCCACTTGGAACCGGTATACCGCCAACCGCCGTAATAGATCTTAGTTTATCATCACTCTGTCATCCATAAGCTATCTTCAGATAGGTGAACATTAATTACTAAACGGAACAATGTTGTAATAAAAACAATAAAGCATCTAACGTTTAAAGCCCAGTCTCACTTTATTAGCTTACGAGATTGGATCGGCCCGCGACTGGATGACCACCTATCTGTAAGCTACCTAATTTCTGTATCTTAACGTCCTGATAAGCCGCTTGTTCTGTTAAATGAAGCACATGTTAATTAAGAATCTGATCTATACTAATATAATAAAGAGAGAGTGTGAATTTTGTGAGTTTGTGTGTATGTGGAGGGTAATCTCCGGAACCACTGCACCTATTTGAAAAATTCTTTCATCATTTGAAAGGTACATTATTCCAAATGGACATAGGCTATATATTATGTGAAAAAAAATTGCGCGGCATGCAACGCATGCCCGGCACAGCTAGTTCTACAATAAAATATAACAGGAGTATGAATCTCAACAATCTTGTATGTTGTGTGTATCTTGTATCTTGTAACTGATACTTTCAGTCTATCAGTAATGCGCATCTCATATAAACAGACAAGCTTACCATTTAACTATTATCAGTACCTATAGGTATTTTATTACTCAATTGGGAGTGTATAGTTGCTATTTATGTTATCCAATCAGTTAAATACAATCTTTATACCGGAATAATTTTTGTCATCAGCCCATTATTTACCTGAGAATTACTTTAGAACACATTGGGATTAAAAAGGAGAAAATAAATAATTTTACTACAATACAATTTTTGTCTTTCTACAAGGAAGGCATAGTCATTCTAGCAGCGCACGCAAATAATAATTCTCGTATAGCTTTTTAATATTTATTTAAAGAAACTATATTTCTACTAAACCGATTTCTACTTCGTTACTTGAACTGACACACTTTGGCTGGTGACAAAATCTATTTCGGTATATACACGTTCGTCCTACCACTGCCATTACTGCTTACCCAGTCGCAAAATCAATGGTCGTCAGTCACTTTGTACCACGTAAAAACATTAGCGTACCAAGTACAGACACGTAAATTAGCTTTACTTTTAAGTACCAATGCCGATAACTTCATAAAAACTGTTTTAATAGTATAATTCCTTGTCTACGGTAGTAGCACTATAAATATTTGCATAAACAAAACACCTAATTGCAATGTTTGTAAGAGTCAGTTTATTGGACAAATAAACGGCAAGGCTTGTCTTGTCGCCGTCAGACCTGCATCAACTGATAATTACGCTTTACTACGGCCAGCGGGCAGAAAAGAAACAAATCTACGTCAGCCAACAGTAAACAACACATTAAGCGTAAGTTTCGTTCCATCCTCGCCTTTATGTCGACGCAATAAGACTTGCGAATACAACGCTGGTGATTATATGGTGAACAGAATTCTCTTCGAATCGGGGTTAATTATCGCGATGCCCTGCAATCTTTTTATAGAAATAAATGAGATTATCAGAAAGTGTTACCTTATAACCTTTTGAGTATAAATTAACCACAAAATAATATGACAATGTTTGTTCAAGAAAATAAACGATAACAAAAAAAATTAAACCTGAAAAAAGCATTTTAAAATTAGCTTTTATTAAAATGCATTCAAATTAAGAAAATAAACATAGAACTTATTACTATTATTCGATGTGATTTAAAAGTTTGAAATTATTTGAAATTATTATTGGTAATTTGAAATGATTGTATTTTTAATTCTAATTTCTAATTAAATTGCTACGAAAATCAAATAATAGTAATGATTTCTATGTTTTTTTTTTTTATTGTAATGAATTGCAATAAATGCTTATTTTAAAGGGTCTTTTTACGTTTAATTTATTTTACTCTTTTTTATTGTTCTAAGTTGCAAACGATGCCCATCTCGCCGAACCAGACGGTCAAGCTCATGTCACTTACTTTTTATCATTAAAATTGCAAACACATCAAAACTAGCCCAAACACGACGCGACTACTATTCGCCGTTGAGGAGTTCCACAGTGTACTGGCCTTCTTGGATGCAGTATCAGGTCAAGGTCATCAGATTACTATATCATCGGTTGTCATACATGTGTAAAATTTCAAGGCGTAGTACAAGTGGAAGTGGGTTAAAATCGACTTGCAAAATTTGACTTGAACAAATTAACAAACATGTGAAGCTAAATAAACGCTTGTAGGTAATTACTATATCTGGTTATAATTCGAAAAAGATTGCAATTAGCAACTTGAGGAGGCTTTTAAAGATATTTATTGCACACTTTGTGTTTATAGGGTTTCAGCAAGCCGGGGTGAATTTTAACGAGGTTTACTTCCTTAATTAAAATATTTCATTTGATTAAAACTGTCGGCGTATCTTTATGAGAAAGGATATAGTAAGGGATTGTTTCATAACTCTTTGATGGGATTTGGAAAAGCTAGAAAAATAAGTGAAATGCTTTATTTTTAAACTATTCATATTTTTTTATCTGAATTTCAATTACTCAAATATTGTTTACGTATTATAAAGGTTCACATAAAAATATAATTGTTTGAAAAAAAAAACATGTATTTAGACATGTATTAGCACAGTTAGAAGTGTCCTTGCTTACTGTGCAAAAGGTCATGGCTTCGACTCCCAGTCGGAAATTAATTAGTTTAAAAATAAATATTTCTTCGGGTCTGGGTGGTGAGTTCGTCTTTGTATGTGTCTCTGGACCCATGACACCGGGGGTTCTATTATGAGCCATGGAACGTGACGTTATTTATTTTTTTAAATATAATAATTTTTCGCACGTACTTATTATAAAATACAATTCGTAAAGCTCAATATGTAAAACAAACAAAGAAACTGCATTTACTAAATTAAATTTCTAAATCAATTAATTAAATGTAGTAATACATATATGGCTTCTTAATCCACTACTATTTATGGGCTTTAGTCAGTATTAATTCAGTAAAATGTAGCTAGCTATGTACTTTATTAATAAGATGTCATGTTTTTATATCCAATATCATCCGTGAAATGTAGGACCAAAATATCGTAAAAAGCCGTCCTTGTTCTGTAGAAATACATCACATAACATGCGCACATAGAGGTAGATTAGGAGTCCATTCAATAATAATCTTAAAGAGTAAGGCTTGGATATCGGTTAAATTTTCAATAATCTTTTTCCTTAATACTTAAGAATGTTTTATTTCAATTCATTCATATGAAAATATTGTTTATTCAGTTTTGTCAAAGAACGGTTCTCGAGACGTTTATCATTAACGATCAACACTAACTAGTTTGGAATGTTACTCTTTATTAAAATAAAATATATACATAATCAAAAAGAAAAGCCAGTTTTCATTACGAGTATATTTTCACCCCAGTGTGCAGCGCCCCAATAGTCCCACACAAATAGTTAAGTTAAAATCATCGGCCCATACAATTAAGTTTCTATATAATTTCATATTAAAAAAAAAAATACATGAAGTTAGTACATATGGGATCACGATTGAAATGACAACATAGATATACTATTTTTCTAACGTAATCAATTGATAACAAAAACATGAATAGAAGTGACAATGTTTCAGAAACATTGAAAAAAGACATTAAGGATATTTAAATAATAATAAGTCATAATTACCAACACAATTTATTTAAAACCTTGCGAATTTCAAATGCGTCCAAAAGTTAGCTTGAAATGAGCCCAAGTCTGTACGCTTCTTTAAGCGGTGCGTTCAAGTTGAACCGTATCTTTAAAATTAAGCTACCGTCTGAAACTCAATCGGCAGAAGTTTATTTACGTACTTTAGATACTCTTTACAGGATATCAAGTAACAACGGCCTTCGAATGTTTATTACTTTTGCTCCAAATCAGTTCGAGTAACAAGTAGAATAATTCCTATTTGAGTCTTGCAATATTTAGATCCCATTTCCGATTAACTAATCGGAAGTAAGAACTAAATATGTATAACAAACTAACTAAACACTTAGGGACTTATTTCTAGAAACATACCTAATAAACTGTTATGTTTTACCCGAATTATCCCAAATTTTACATGGGTATATAACACATCGTTCAATAAGTCCCGGGACTAACTATGAAAACAACATTTTATCCGCAAAATTCTTTATTATTCATCAACATAATCTCCTTCAAGTGTAATACAATCATTCCAACGCTTCTCTAACTTTTCAATGCCATGTTTGTAGAACGATTTGTCTTGACTCAAAATGAGCCTCAGTAGCAGCGATCACCTCCTCATTCGAGCCAAATCTTTTTCCCTGGAGCATCTTTTTGAGATCCGCAAAGAGCCAGTAGTCGCTGGGGGCCAGATCCGGCGAGTACGGAGGATGGGAAAGCAGTTGGAAGCCCAATTCGTTGAATTTGGTCATCGTTTTGATTGACTTGTGGCACGGTGCGTTGTCTTGATGAAAGATGACTTTCTTCTTCTTCATGTGTGGGTAGCGTCACTTTAACCACTATAGCTTTCTTGGTTATGTTTCGAATTACATCAAATTTTGACACATCTCATCTAAAGGTTGGTACTTCTGAACCTTGGTATATACATGGCATTATTAGCGCCATCTCTACGCTAGTCCCGGGACTTATTGAACGATGTGTTAGTGTTTGGTTTGATATGTACAAATCCTAAGGGTAAGTAGTACACTAAATTCGATTGATAAATATACCCACGTATGTGAGTGATAAACCAACCGCCTCTGAATGACAACCATTTTAATTTTTAATTTGGCGTATTACAGGTGTGTGAAATCAAACTGCAATATCTTTGGAAGCTGAAGCGTTATCGACGTAAAAAAATGCCATTTAATAGACAAAAGTGCAGTCTATTAACTATATAACTCAAACTCACATATATATTCATGTAACATTATGATAAAAAAAAGCCAAATTTTAATACTAAATTTAACATATTTTCTTATGTTTTTCTGATTTACTGTATAACACGATTTATCTATTTAAACAGGTCTTAACGCGAATGTTTATCTGATTTATTTTTATCAGTTAAAAATCGTCTGCTGTTGCTTCTTTCTTAGCAAATCAGATATAATGACGTTTGTTTCTGCGATACTGTTGAATTTATTTATTGTTGAATATATATTGATATTATGTATAATTACTTATTAGTCATAAATTATCTCCTTGGCACTTAAATGTTTATTTATTGATAAATGGGAAAACCAGAACACCATATATTGTACTTGATTTTACATTTTACTATATTCATAGCCCAATAACAATGCCACATAAAGGTTTCCACACTTTACAGCCTGGAAGAAATCACTTTACCGATAAGACCACGTGCTGTACAATGGAGTTCAATAAAGTATCTACATATCTATCTATTTTATAGCTGCAGAATATCAATTTAAGGCGTACCGTTTTACACATCTGTATGTATTCCGACGCATCCATCAGTCGATACCAGCATGGTCCATTTATCATCCAGCGAAAGGGTTCCTTGAAACGTGGAGGGTTTACACGGCTGTCACTAAATGAAAATGTCGGATTAGGCAAATGTTAATGAGGAACGCGTTAAATTACGTGTAACAAAAATCCACCGAAGATTCAGCGACATTAGTGACGATCAGTTACTGCAACGGTTAAAATGTAAAATTAATTGATGAATTTAGTCTGACCGTCGGGTCTTGGATGAGATAATCGAATTACTAAGAAAACAATATAAAAATCCCAATAAAAACAGATTTTTTGATAAAATTACTTTCCAAATCTACAGACATAATTTTCTTTTTCTTTTATTGTCCATTAATTTGTTTCTAGATGTTGCAAATCGCGCCACCTCATGACGAACTGTACAAACTAAACATCGATGTGAAGTAGCAGCGGACGGCGCGCCCGAGCAGCAGCGACGGTGTTCACTACACTCACAAGGATATATATATAAAGTCATCCTTCTTATAAAAAATCATTCTGTACGCGTTAAAATTTAGAATTCGAAACAAATCGAATTATTGTAAAAGTCAAGGAAATATATACGTTTAATCTTTGTCTTGCATCTTATTATTTATTTATTCAAGAACGGAACACTATAGTCGGAATTATAATTCGATTCCACATTTGACATTAGCTACTGTCATTTTGTAAAATAATGATACCACATATAATAGTGTAGTGATGAACACAAAAATCGATAAACAATCGCGATTTATGTTTATGTAATCATAATATTGGTGTGCCAATTAAAGACTAAATTATTGATTTTTATTTAAATAAATACATAATTATTCATAACAATTATTTATTAATTAGTAACCGCTGCTTTATTTTATAAAAAGTTAATATTTTTGTTTTTTTTTATATTAAAAACAAAACTTATAATAAAAGAGCCTAGATAGTTTTCTGTATTGGCAACCCGTGCGCGCTCGTGCAGCTATCGCCATTTTGTTTATCTTGTCATTCGGCTTCATTCTCCTAGTCTGACTGCACGAATATCTCGTTTCATTGCGAATCGATATTTTGTTATTTTGTTGGGTTTTTGTTAAAGTTTTGTTACGTTGTGTTTGTTGTTACGTTTATAGTTTTTTGTGAACTTTGAGTGAATCTATTTGTTTTGGTTTTCCATCAAAATGGATCCTCCGCCAATTACATCACAAAAAGACGTGGATGTTTTCTTGTCTCCAAGAAAAAAACGTCCACGAAAAGCTTTCACTGTTACTGAAAAAGTAATGATCCGCAACGCATATAAGTACGTGAAAAATGAAACTTCTGCGCAATTGGAGGCCTTTGAAGTTGTGGAAGAAAATGAATGTATGAACAAAGTTGCTCACATATTGGGAATAACCTCACGCTCTGTTTGTAACGTTTTGAAGGAAGTAAATAAAGGTGCGCCGCCAACTCCCCCTAAAAAAACTGGACCAAAGCGAAGTTTCAAAGATAAAATTGATGAATTTACATTCTCCGCAATACGACGAATAGTTCATCAGTTCTTTTACCGAAATGAACCTCCAACCATTGCAAAGGTTAGTCAATCAGTCAGACAGTATTATTTTATACCTACATCTTTTATATATATGTAAGTAATGATTCCAAACTATTATAAAATTTACTATTTCAGATTTTACAAGTGATGAACGATGATCCAGAAATGCCCAAGGTTTCCAAAGACACCCTCAGAAAATTTTTGAAGCATCTTAATTTTAAATTTGTTGCACGGTCACGCAAGAGCACACTTATTGATCGAAATGATATAATAACATGGCGCCAGCGTTACTTGCGATCTATATGTCAGTTCCGACGAGAGGGGAGACATATATATTATCAAGATGAAACTTGGGTTAACGCAGGTAAGGCTAATATTTTGAATTAATATACATTTACATTAAATTTAATAGTAATATTGAATGTTCATGTACTATATGTGATTTAAGGTCATACTGTAAAAAAAACTTGGGTGGACAAGCAAGTCACATCATCTCGGCAAGCGTTTTTGGAGGGACTGACCACTGGATTAAAAAACCCATCTGGAAAAGGCAAACGTCTCATAATTAGCCATATAGGTAGTGAAGAAGGCTTCCTGGAAGAGGGGCTCATGATTTTTGAAGCAAAGAAAAATTGTGAAGATTACCATGATGAGATGAATGCAGTTTGTTTTGAGGAGTGGTTCGCTGGAGTCTTACCAAAATTAAGACCAAACTCAATTGTGGTGATGGATAATGCACCTTACCACTCCCGAAAATTGGAAACGGCACCAAAAATGAGCTGGAAAAAAGCTGCCATTCAAGACTGGCTTTTAAATAAAAATATTCATTACGAACCAGATATGGTTAAAGCTACGCTTTTAGAACTGATTCCACATAACGAGTCTTTTAATAAGTACGCTGTAGACGAAATGGCAGCACAACATGGGATCACGGTTTTAAGACTGCCCCCTTACCATTGCGAGCTGAACCCTATCGAATTGATATGGGCTCAGGTAAAGGGGCATGTAGCTCAAAATAATAAAACCTTCAAATTGACAGACGTGAGAAATTTATTTGAGGAAGGCATTCAAAAAATTACGGCCACCGAATGGTCTAAATGCGTATCCCATGTTGTCAAAGAAGAGAAAAAAATGAGTAGGCTAGATATGTTAATTGACAATATCACAGACACATTTATAATAAATGTTACAGAAAGTGACAGCGATAGCGATAGCGATGACGGCGACGATTTATAAAATAAAATATTACCATAATACATCTATTTGTTTTATTTCTCATGTTCCTTCATGATCACATTTATTTATTTATTTCACACACAATTATTAAAGAAAACTCTCAGATCCGTAATAAAATTAATCGTCATAACTAAATTATCCGTTCACAAATATTTAATTTCCTGATATACTTATAATAGTTTACGAGAATAAAATTATAAACGAGAAGAATCGATCCGGAAATATTCCATTTCCGTATCGAATAATTTCGCAACGTTACTATTTAGTACTTGTCATAACGTTGCAACACTGAAATTGTCAAATCTGGAATCGAATTAAAATTCCGACTATAGATATATTTTTTATTGTTGATATATAATATGATATATTGATATTTAGAATATTTTTTTTTATTATTATGTATATTTATATATTTTTATTTATATTGTATATTTATATATTTTTATTTATATTGTATATTTATCTAAAATTTATTAACATAGATTATTATTTTATTATAATCTCACTTAATAAACTTAGAATAAAAACCTTAATATACAATATTCTTTATTGCATAAAATCCTGTTAAACAATTTAGCGGGATCTCGAGCAATCTCTATCAGACAACCTTGAGTTCGCTACGACTGATAATAACATAGGCAGTGTTAATATTTATCAGAGAAATCATAAGTTTAATGTTCTAAAGTTCTTGATTTGAAACTTGATAAACAGTAGTGGCCATAAGCAGATATCTATGTTTGCAGGGGGAGAAGGAGAGTTATCATAATCAAGCTTTTAAAAGACTGTGGCAAAGCGGGTAGAAGAGTCCATTATTTTTGGTTGGTGTAGTACCTCGGAGCTCGTAGTAACAGTTTTGTCATCTCTAAATCTTGATGCTGTAGTGCTATTCTAAAACCGGCAGACACTACGTGGCCAATACAAATTAGTTCGGGTTAGTATGCTTAAATTAGAATTCCTCTTCTTCTTTTGGTACCATCGGCTAACGGAGGTTGGCGCTCGGCATCGGTATTCTCACGCGAGAGACTGCTGCTAGGAACCAAAGCCCGGTGCACATCCCGAAACCATTCTCTAAGATTTCTGAGCCAAGATGTGCGTCTTCTGCTCGGTTTACGGGGACCGTGTGTCTTACCCTGCATTACTAATTGCAAAAGATGGTATTTATTACCAAAATATGATAATTTTCTTATCTAAACTGTTTTAATGACCTCCAAACCCATAACCATTCTCTGTGTTTCTCATCCGATCCACTGATAATACTCGTAACATCCTTCTATTTGCCCACATTTCGAATTCCTATAACCTTTTACACATAGTCTGGGTGAGGGTCGAGGATTCTACACAGTACAAAAGGATGAAGATAGTAAATTAGAATATTATAGTTCATTATCCTCATTACAACTTTTTTGCAATTTGCAAAATATATTGAACAGTGTCTAATAATTGAATTTATAAAGCTAATTTAAAAGAATAAAACTTCATTGAAAGATAAATTGATTTTGGCGACATCCTGGAGGGTAATAATTTTAGTAATTTCTTATAAAAGAACTTATTAGCTTCAGATTTGTATCTTAGACTTTTAGAGTTTCAAACGGAGGGATGCGGACGATACTTTATTGTGGTCGTTTTCATTTACGTATTTATTTGTCTCCCTTTAAACAACAACATGATTCTTAAAAACAAAACTTACATAATCTAAAGTCTAACAGGATTGGAATCGAATCTCCGATTTCATCTTATTCCATCAAACAGCGTACTTGTTCCTTTATTCCATTGTGTTTCATGGAATAAAATCTAATAAAATGTATACTTTATAGTTAATAGGATGCATCCTATCCTATCCGAAAAAGAATGAGAAGAAGGATGAGGATCAACAGAGTTCAATTGGACCCATTTGAATAATTTTAAATCCAACGACGCGCTTTTCGAATTGTCGACGATCCCACTCTCACAGGCGGACTAACAACCCTGAGCGTCGGAAGAGATGTTGCGTCCCTCTATTTATTCTACCGCCTGTACAAGGGGAGTACCTACTCTGAAGAATTGCTCGACACAATTCTCACGCCGACGGGTTTCTACAACCGCACCTCCCGTCACAGAAGTGCGGTGCATTCACTGATGTACTGCTGTACGTCTGCCACTTTCTTTCTATGAAAAAAACAACAGGTTAACTATATTGCTTTTTACAGAAAATTGCTATTGGAATTGATTAGATAATTATTTGGAAAATAGATAAGTAATATCATTATTATTATTTAACTATAGCATATAAGAGATATAGCATATATGTATAATATGCATATAGCATTTAAATTCGCCCTAACTTAAAATTCTAATTCTGTTTTGTTTCAGGGCTATTGTTATCAAATAGATTAAGATTTTATAACATTGTAGAACATTTAGTGGCGTTACCTATAAACTTTTTCTAAAATTGTCTATTGCCTATTAGTGTATCTAGAGTAAAGTAGCAAAGACACGGAACCCTTATCTGATACAGTAATCTCTCACACTTGATAGATTTTTTTATTTAAACGCAAATATTTGTCAAACGTTAAATTGCTCTTGACGATTTGATTATATTGAAACTGCTGATTTTATCAAGAAAATTTGAACTACTCTATTTATACGTCCAATTACTTAGCCAAACTTAATTATGTATATGAATAAAAATGAGAAAAATATTATACGATTCGCCAGTTCTGTTTTATACCACTGATTACATGTTTTTAATTAGTTGTGATATGTTACATGTCTAGGCTTCATTAATTATGTTGAATAGTATAATAGTTGTCCTATTATTTACGTCGACACTATCATTATATCCTCAATTTATTATCCAATCCACTCCTTATTATCACAAAATTAATGACGGCCAAGAAATAGACAAACGAACTCATTTCATTAATGCATGACAAAAGAGTCCCTATGTTAAGTTTCTTTTTAGAGCCTTAATTACAAAAAATCGATTAGCTATCGCCGTTCACGCTTGACCGTTCAATAGAGTGCTCCCAAGCATCAATCTTCATGTCATTTTCTGGCAGTGGACTTTAGAAAAATGGCTTCATCGACTTTACATCCTTAGAGAAATTTCAAAGTCATTAATCTTCCGAGCAAAACCGAGCAGAGCATTTACTTTGAGGAACTTTTCAATTTCAATGTAACAGTTTATTAGGTTCTTTTTGATAGCGCACGCTTTGAATTTATTGATAGACATCGAAGTGGGCTAGATGGCAGGTATCGTATTATAATGTTTCGTACTCTATAAAATATTTCATGGAAACAGGTGGGTAGAAACGGTTTATCACAAATAATTCCTGTCTTCTTGATACATGGCTCCTGAGAAGATGTTATTTCAATTTATCAGAGTGGTGTCCTGACAATCAACTGGAATAGTTCTATATATACTCGTAAGTAGTGTATAAAATCAACTATAATACAACCGGTACGTCGCCTCTACTGCGCGACAAAAAACATAGGCTTAGAAATTTTATTTCTAAAGGCGAAGATCATCATCAAAACCGTAAGAGTCGAAATCAACTGTCAAGAAATACTTGCTTTTTAATAGTAATTAAAGTAAAACTAGTCTCATAAAATAGCTTTTCTTCTAGGGAGATGTTTGTTTTCGGGAGCGCAGTTTCGGGTCCGTTCGTTGGGTCGTTGAAGACTTAGCGACACTGGCCTCTAAAATATTATACACATAACAGATAGTATACGCTCTTGTAAGACATTATTTGTGCCGGAGCTGAATTTGATTTAGTAAGCTTATCATTCCAGGTTGATAACAAAATAAAGGTATAGTATATGGCATGATTTTACTCTTCAGCACTAACGGCACACCGCAAAACAACATGCACCGCGACGAATTGTAAATAAAATATATGCACACCAGTAAACAGTACTCAGCAAACCGCACACTTTGGTATTTTACTCTTTGGTATAAAACCTATCCGTAAAAATAAAATAAAATCTTGAAATCTTGAAAAATGACTGACTTTAAAGCTTAGAAATCAAAGTAAAAAAGGACACAAAAATACAGTTAAGCGCGACGTAGGGACTTGTATAACTAGACATCTAAATTTTATAGGTAACCTCTGCTAATGAATTACCAGCTTAAGTTATATCAATATGATATTGCAATCATATGTTCTCAATCTAATACAAATTTATGTGAATAATAGGTTTAACGCCAGTAATTACCCTGGTGCATTAAAACTACCTGTAATTATGGGGAACTTCTCTCTCACATTATTTGCTTTCCCTAGCAACCATAGACAGCTAAATAAGTATAACGTTTGTTTTATTTCTAAGGCGGATGCCAATTTTTATTTAAAAATTCAAAAATGCCATTAAACATTTTATTATTACCTTCTTATCCATCCGACCCGAGGGCGACTCAACTCCTTGATGAAAGTCGCCTGTAGCGGCTGGGTGAGAACAACAGACCGCGTATAGTCGTGGTGGTGCTTAGACTTAGACTATAAAGTGTTCTTAATTCTACCTGATGGTAAGAAGATACTATCGCCCTTGGAATAACGCCATTATAAAATTTAACTGTTATAAGCTATTTAAATAATACACAGCGTATAAGCAAAAGTCTCATCAATTTACAATTAACAGCAATGTGTGTATAACCGAATCTATTTATTCCATTAAAGGAACTTGGCCACTCTATCCATTGATCTATGTCTATGGCAGTAACAGTGCAATATCGTTTGTTAAAATGGCGCCGCAATTAACCGGTCATGAAAGCTGCACGATGGCTGTAAAACATTTTCTAGAAATAGCACTCAAAGGTGAGGTGAAATAAAACGAGAAACCTAAACATTTCTTCAGTGGACGTTAAGCTACGCAAAACATTTTATTCTATTTTTTAATAAAGTGCATTGTTTATTCTATTTACTTAACCATCTGCATCCAGTTTTCCTTTGTATAAATATAAAAACTATGTTTGTACTTATATTTGTACGGTGATTATCAGTGGATAATTACTATATAAATATGCCGCATATCTGAGAAATACGCACAAGTATATGGCACAAGAACACAAATGGCTAAATGAGAGTTGAGACTATTTGATACAAGCTATTCGAAGATTCGTTGAATTAAGAGATTTTGTCTTGAATTAATGATATGAGACATTCATTGTATATTGGGAATCCTAGGAGGTTAAGTGTGTTCTTATTCACTATATAAGGAGCCAAACAATTAAACTTGTGAGTAATTCCAATTCTTGAATCTAGAGAAAGGTTGTCCGAATGTCTATATTCGTCTTTCGTCTTTCGTGTTTCGTCTTTCACCTTTCGTCCCAAATCCAAGTTGTATGGGTTCGAAAATTAGCTGTAGCATTGGTAATGTGTATCTGACACAGATTTTAGAAACAAAACGGCGGAAAGTAGAGCCAACGGCAATAGATCTGAGTCCACCGTCTTCGCCAGTCTCGCCTACTGTCACACATAATAAATACTTAATTAAATTGGTGGGGGAATGGTGCCGCAGTCCCACAAGCGCTGGGTGCACTAGACTTCTGTTGTAAAATGGACTGCACCTCCCACTTTATCCTATTTCCCTAGTGTACGTACGTATTTCGGTAGTGAGTGAGATGTGCCACCCTCATCTCATCCTATTCTATCCTTCCTTATTTTCCAAATCCTTTCCAATCCACTTCTAAATTTCCAATTAGACAGTGCCTCCGGAGGCTTGCCAACGTCTGTTTTTCTGGACTAATGTTGCAATTTTGTTATTCTGGACATGTATTGCGAATAGCCATAGGCGACAGTATCCACTTACCATCAGTTGCACTAAGCATCAGGATAGATTTAAGTGTAGCGTGAGATGTCCTCCGGCCAGATGGACTGACAGCTTGAACAAGTGTGTCGGTAATGGCTGGATGAGAAGAGCGCAAGATCGTGCGTGGTAGCGAAGCTAATGAGAGGTCTATATCCAAACAGTGGAGTGACATAAGTTGACATAGGTATGACATGATTCGTTGTTACATTTCATGTCATAATATTGTATCTTCCGTTGGCAATCCTAATAGCACATACTTTGAACTCCCCTTCGAACACAATTGGATTTTGGGGCCTTAATTCACCAAACTTGTCCATATTAATTGGTTTATTTTTAACAATATTATTTATACAAATTGTTTTCTAAGTAAAATTAAGTTTAAAAAATACATATAATACGGAAAACCAATTGCTCAAATATGTTTTACTGCTAAAGCATTTTTACAAACCATTGAATCTTTGGCGAATAACAAATAAAAGCTCGTTCATTGAAACGCGAGGATAAAACTCGATATTCCATATTTTCTAACTGTTTTGTAGTGTACGCGATACTACATTCTGAAATATTGGAATAGCTGTGTATGAACTGAAGTGTACGACGTAGATGTGAGAAATTTCGAGGTCATCAACTCTCTGTGTTTGTGCCATACTTAACTGAGTTATCGAATATACGTAAATATACCTACTTGCGTCAAGACCAACAAGAATGTCTTCTTAAACCTGTATTTTGTTTACTAAGGTTACTTGTCTTATACGAATTTTTGGAGATACTCAAACAATTTCTAAAGAAGTAGCTAGAAATACAAACAGTTCAATATAAGCACTCAAATACTTTTCAGGGTGGATTGTTTTGAATAAATTTTAATTTCTAGAGAAAACGCGAATTCTCTAAACAACCCAATATACGAGTATATACAATCTTACACACAGTTTGCTGACACAACTGTACTATGTAGCCGTTAAAAGCAGTTAGTTATGACTTTATGGCGCGCCAGTTTGATGCATTCATAGTTTTAGATTCTACAGAATATATGTGAAAATAATTCATGAATCATGAATTCCTCACTACAGGCAGACGCACATCTACAGCACGCATGAAAACCTAACATAACCGACGTATGTGTGCATGTAATAATGTGCGGGAGGAAAGAGTCATGGGAGATTAAACCCCGTGCAATGCAGGTTCGTGAGCAGTGAGCCTAGTAACGGAAAATGGCCGACAGAATTTATGCACCAGATATTCCTCTGCAGTGGAATATCTGGACTGGAGCGATAATTCAGTGCTCCCCTTTGAATATCAACTCCGTTAGGTGTTATAAATTGGATAAGGTTAATTGCCGAAAGGTAAATTTACTTTTGACAATCAGATTTTATCATATACGTGATTACCCTTTGCAGAACAGTTGTAATAACATTTTTTATGCAGCTTCTTTTTAGTCTTAAAAAAGATAAAGGACTACTGGGTAAAGGACTCTTGTATTTCTAAGTGGTTGGCAGCTTTCTCATCAGGCGCAGTCTCTGAGAATCGTCTACAAAAAGCATCAAATGCACTATACAGATTGAAAGCCGAGTGACTGTTCATGAACAAAGCACAAGAAAAATAGCATCAAATATAAAATTGTATGCAACTATTTGCATGCCAATCTACTAAGGAGTACACATATTGCGAGATTTTACACAATTTTCTAGAAAGTCTAATGACTTAAGATGTCTAATGTCAATAACATTGACAAAATAAGGTCGGTATGTTGACGGTGACAAGAGAAAGGACATAGGGCTGGCGCAGACCAGGTGAAGAGCAGCGCAGTGCGGTTTTCATTAACAACCAACAATCAAGTTTGTTGACATTGGAATAAGATCAAAAATTTACCAAATTTACCAGTCTCCGCGCGCGTTTAAGCGCACGGAGGCAGTAGGTACATTGGTGAATTTTTGATGACGTATTAGATGGTGAATTATTGTTTGTTAATGAAAACCGCACTACGCTGCACTTCGAATGGTCTACGCCAGTCCTTATGATATAATTAAGCGTAACATGGCGTGAGAAGCGACGGGTGCTCAACGGGCAGTACAGACCATGATGTCTCAATCGGTCGACATCCTTGCCATTAGACCATCTATGTTCGAAACATAACTCTGCTTCTAAACAGAGGCTGATAGCCAGCCCAAAAGTATTCGTATTCGGGTAAGTCCTCCAGTTTGCTGAATGAATATGATAATGTGTATGGAATGGAATGAGAAGCGATTTACAACAATTCACAACAATATATTATAATACTTCGATAAAGCGGTTTATATATCTTAAGATACTGTTAACAGTATAGCCGGAAGCGTCCTTTTGCGCGATTGCTTTCAGCCTGTCAAGGGCAGTTCCAGAGCAAAATTAATATAATAATAATAATAATCTTTCGAATGAATACCCAAACTGTTTTATGATAGTGATGTACGAGTATTATGTAATGCAAAATACTTTGTAATGCCAAAGGCAGTTTGGCATTTGTAACTTTAGCACTTACACCTACTACTTATTAAAATAAATCCTAATAATACATGTACATTTACGCATTATTTCCACGCAACCTCGCACTCCGCTATTTATTTCAACGGGAGAAATATGAGTTTTATGATGGTGATTTGTATGCTGAGCGTTATTATTACACCAAATTTTACATATTTTCATACAAATTACATGAAACGAATCAGATATGTCACAGAAGACAAGTTTCACTTGATAAGTTTACTATAACATACCATCGGCGTGTTTCTATCCACTGTTGAATATATGCCACTAAAATCACACCACTACCCACGATCTTTGGCCCTTCTCATTCGTATCGTATCGTATTGCGAACACTACGTAACTCTCTATTGGTACCTATACGTGCCCTAATTCCAATTCAATGACAATTATAATATCAATTGAAAAATATATTATACACATAATGTGTAAGCGATTACAAGTTTTGTAAAATATAATTATTTTGGCTTATTTCAATGTGTGTATTTTTAATAAAATGTCCTACTCGTAATTATTTAAACCAGTAATGATTTCCGAGCACTAAGAAATTATATTACTTACCTAACGTAAACATGTATTAAAAAATAAATAAATAATTCCAATGACTACATGCGAACTTCTTCAAGTCTTCTATCCACCTGATCATAGGATGTCCCGCATTACGGTACATGGTCTCCACTCAAGGACTCGTCTACCCCTTTAACAGCCCGTTGCTATTTCATAAAATTAATTATACTTCATTTAAATCATACCTTTACTCGTGAGAGTAATATAACACAGACAATGTACAACGTATATACAACGAAGCTCTAAAGGCATAATGATACAGAATTCATAGTCTGTTCCATAATCAGCCGTATCGTATTACAGACAATGATTATGCAAATTATACACATTTAAATATGGTTGGTTAATAGGTAATGATTTAAGATTTAAAAGAGGAAAAGAAAGTACTGAAATGTATGTATGAATGTACCTAAATACTGAATTATTATACATACAGAAGGCAATTATTTCTTTTAAACTTAGTATTGTGAATCCTGAGGGTGTCGTTAAAAGCGACTAACGGATAACAAAGCCCCGAGGAACTACACCGCCTCTAAAAGAGTGGACTCGCCAGTGCGCTTGTTTAAACGTGGCGTTTTAAATAAGGTCATACATCCCTCATGCATAATACAATTGCATGAGGAGGCTCACGTCCAAAAGTGAACTTTAAAAGGGCTGGTTACAGTTACGGTACGGTGTTATGAAAACTACAGTATTATGTTATATTATAATGATTCTAACGGAAAAAATATCCCCTGCATGCTATGCTATTCACGAGAAAAAGAAATAAAGAAGAATATATGGCATATAATACTAAAATTAGTTGAGTTAACAAGAATCTTAGTCCAATAAAACAATTTCACTCGACACTTGAAATTCTTAGTCCCGTCCTTTCTCCATTGGCTTCTATTAATAAAAAGAATCGACTTATCATCATATTTATGATTTTTCGCGTACTTAAGTGACAATTGGACTTAGGCATCTGCAGAATAACTAGTATTTAGCATAATAGTCATTGACTTGACTTGCAGGGCGCAGGTCTCCCCAGTAAATCACTAATCAGATCAGTGAAAACCTAGCTGGCTCAAGACATTTTTTATATTGTAATAAAGAGTACAGGAAGTAGTTTGTCTATATATTTTATCGTCTTCAATTAAACAAAGTAATTAATATTAGGTATAAACGTAAACATGGTAATTATTTTCGATAAAATTCTATACATAAAAATAGAAAATACAATAAAACAACTACCGATTCAACCCCTGTCCGTTTTGTTAGTCAAAGTGAAAGATCGTTATTTTTCTACGGGCCCACTTACTTGAGAGGCACCTTGTTAACCCTCTGACATCAAATGGGGAACGAATATTACGAATTATCTTCACTTATCCTTTCTACGTACTTATATTTTCAGCATCCTTTTGAGCATTTGATTAAATTCAATAACGGGTGAAGATTGGAGTGTCTAGACATAATTTTAAATATTCTTTGAGATTTTATAAAGTCTGTATAATATTACATATAAGTATAATATATAAGTAAAACTTATTAACTGAAAACTTAATATTTCAGTTTACACTAACACACCTGATCTTGGAATTTAAAACCAACTAACAATGATTAATACATAATGGGTGATTGAGTTCTACTTATATTGAGTGCTGTGGTGTTGGCCGGCTTTAGTGTAGCACCAACTCATCTCTTTCCGTGGCTATCGTAAAAGGCGACTAAGGGATAACAAAGCCCCTACCATAAACCTTTTTAAACTACACCACCTTTAAAAGAGTGGACTCGCCAATCCGCTTGGCCAACGTAGCGTTTTGATGCCATACATTGCTCAAGGTGCATGAGGAGGCTCATGTCCAGCAGTAGACGAAACTAAAAGCTAATTACGATTTACGGTTGTACAAATTTGATACCTGTGGCAAGGTGCTGGCCGCATTATCACGCTGAATTGCTAGACCAATGCGCTATACGAACTAATGTTGTAGGCATGCTGGCGCCATTATCACGCTGAATTGCTAAGCCAATGCGCTATACGAACTAATGTTGTAAGCATGTTGGCGGGAGTATCACGCTGAATTGATACGCCAATGCGCTATACAAACTAATGATGTAAGCATGCAGGCGGCATTATCACGCTGAATTGATAGGCCAATGCGCTATACAAACTAATGATGTAAGCATGCTGGCGGCATTATCACGCTGAATTGCTAGCCCAATGCGCTATACGAACTAATGATGTAACCATGCTGATGTAACTAATGATAAAACCAAAAAAAAACAGCGTACACAATCGTCGAAAGATATTAAATACGATTTTATTATTAATACAAACTGCCTTAGTCAACTACTTAAATCAATGACGTAACCAACTTGACTGACGTCATCAGACATTTATTCATTTAAAAGCATTCAATTAGATATCATGAATTCTTATAAATTCAAATTATAAATGTCGCAAATAACAATTTATTTATAGAAAAGATGGCAGACGGACGAGTGACCCACTTGATGGGAAGTGGTAACCACTAACATTAGGTTGCGTGGCGTTTTAAGGCCATACATTCCTCATTCACAAGACAATGTGCACGAGGAGACTCATTTCCAGCAGTGGACAGTGTCCTCATACAGCTGTTAAAACAAATAGTCTGATACTTAATAACTAAATTAATATTTTGAACTTCGAAGAAAATTACACAATTTTTACGTATAATTTGCATAAGTTTAAAAACCATAATTTATACTCGGATATACTTTTATATAACTACTGTGGTACATCAATTTCAGGTGTATTTAACTAATAATTTAGGACAGGGTACAACTATATAACGGTAAACAGAGGGGCGTTAGAAGTAATAGCTGCAATCTGGGAGGACGCGCGCCTCGTCTCCTCGCGCCGTCTCAATTTCCCCGGAGACATTCCAAAGATCTTCGAAGCTTGAGAATCTACAGGCAAAGACGTAGTCTTGTTTTCTTGAAATTTACCCTATGTTTTCTAAATTCTACAGCTAATGATTCTACAGCTATATAATATTATTCTACGAAGTTATTATATGACTGCTACATAACCGCCATACTTTAACTCAACAAACCACATTACTAAGTTGCGTTTCATTTAAAGACGTTCAGACACAACGTGAGATGTCATCCGGGCATTGAACTGACGACTTATAGAACGCTGGTTGAGAAGATTAGAATGCCGAATAGAAGAGCCGAATATGATGTTGTAATTTTGAAGAAGCCTCAGTAGTCCATCAGTAGATGGTCGTCATCGTCTTGCGGTTCATCCGCAACTCCTTGACACAGAGTCGTTGCTTACAGTGTGCTCAAAAAGACACTTTAAACCGCGAACACGAAAGTTGTGCAACGAACTGCCAGAGACTTCAAGAGAACTGTAAACAAGACTCTACATGGTCGACAGTGACCCCGCATGCAACGGGACATGCGGTGGCACTGTTTTGCATGTGTCTGTGAATGACGCTTACCATTTACCATCATGTGGCCTGTCCGCTCGTCTGTCATCTATTCTATAACAAAAACACCATACTATTAGCCATAATATAAATATGATTACTTACTATGGATCTGCCAGCATAAACACAGAACTATCAGAATGAACAATAAGGAAGTCGAACTTATCAATATCGAGGTAAGTGAATAGCATTATGACCACAGGACTGGGATTCCAAAAATATATTAAACATTACAAGAAATTAAACTAGCTGTTCTTAATAAAATAAATTTTAAATGTTTACCTTTTATGTTATAATGGTTATTTATGGTGAAACACAAATAGCTAATGAGAATACTTTTATTGATGACGTCATTATTTCAATAATTGTGTGCGGCGACAGCGGGTTACCATACAACGATAGCAAAATGAGCCTTCTATCTGTTTTCATATATTCCGTGATTTCATAGTTATTTCATATATGAGGTCATATATATCTACCAGATTTTCAAGTATTACTCAATATATCTCAAAAAATCCATTTTGACCCCACTTGTTATTCAGTCCTTTCTCTTTTTTACGAGCAATATGCAATCTTTCTTACTCCACTAATACACCTTTAGTCGCCAAATATCTGGGATTTTCTTACAAAACTCAATGGCGCTTTCAATGAAAATCGCTTACAAGCACCTTTATATGAAGGATTAATTTTTGATCAAATGAGCTAATGAAACTCAATTCTCATTATAAATCTCATCGTTAACAACAAACGGTTCATTAGAATCATTTATCATTTATTTGTTAAGCGTTGAAAAACACGTGCTTTACTTTTTGCTTCGTGTTTTTAAACTTTCCTTACACATTAATTACTCACGCCACACCAATCACTCACAAAGCGCACATCCCACTAATATTATAAATGCAAAAGTTTGAATGTTCGTTATTCAATCACGTCGAAACGGCTGAACCGATTTCGCTAAAACTTGGCAAATAGATTGTAATCCGAATTAGCACTACGTACTATTCATGTAGACCACGCGAACGAAACAAAAGCTAGCCACGGGCAAAAGCTAGATCTAATAAACGACCTATACACAAACTCAATTGACTCAAATTAGAAAAACTTTGAAAATGAGAAATAAAATATATTTCATAACATTTAATTCATCATATACTCATCGTCACTATACAAACAGCTAGGTATACAATAAAGGTGGCACATTCAATAATAAATTCAATAAGGTTAAAACGCCGCGCCGTCCATTGCAAGCTAACGAGTCCACTCTTTTTTGATTTATATAAGTCCCAAGGTTGGTAATTACCGCCCTAAAAAACCACGGGATCAGGTTATCGCCGTCCGATATTAGGAGTTGTGTTGGCCATTTAACACCACCCAGGGGATATGTGTGGGGTGCTGAAAGAAAGGTACGGATGCGAGCACCAGTTGCCTAAAGGTAGTATTAAATTTGGGTTTATGTCGGCATTTCGACAACGAAATGAATGTGGCCCAGCAAACTCTACAGATACACCATACCGATATGAATCAGAGAAGGCAGCCTTTGCAGTCAATACTCATCGGTAAGTTTGGAACAAGTGCGTATACTTCGAGTTCCATGTCATAGAGCCGTTTTGTCTTATACAGACAACTACTTATTCATGCCAGCTCTTGTGAAACAACCTTATACACACGTCAAACGCTATCAATGTCTGCACGCGCGCTTAACGAACATTAGGCGAAAACTCAATCAAACATCACAGGAACACATTATACACATTGAATACATTGAACGCGAGGAATTTACGCGGAAGTAAAGCGCCCGATGTTTATGTACCTACATGTTCTTAATTGCTCGACTCCCACTCGTAATTACAGGGAAAGAGACCAATGTTTTACGTTAATAGAAGAGTATTATGGCATCAAATATTATATAATAACGTTTAAGAAAGATAGACAGAAACAATCTCTAAATAAACCTACAAACCGGTAACACCACAACATCAAAGAGAATTTCATGTTTACTCGCTGTCACAACGTCGCTTAACCTGACACTTAAGAAAATTTATTTTCTCCACAATATCTGAGCGCGCCTCACTACCAGCGGACTGGTCAAATGAAAGCGAAGACGCAGCGGAGATAAACAATCAGTAGCGAATCTAGACACTTTTTAAAAGATAGATAGATAGATTAAAACTCTTAATTGCACAAACGGCGATCTTATCGCTATTAGCGATCTCTGCCAAACCACCTTTGGGTAGAGGAAATAAAAATTTTAATCACGGGTAGATAGATAGTGTACAGTATACATAATTACATACAATACATATATATCAATACACATATACACAACACATACATACACACACACACATATGCATACACATATGAATATTGGAATCTGAATGATTCAAATATGAAGTGTATTAACTACAGCAATGGCTCGGTAAATTTTAAACTATACATAATATATATGTCAGTCAGTAACAGAATGAATAAATAGTCTTTAGTAAGTTGACTTCTAAATCTGAATAAAGATTGAAAACGTTTTATGTCGAGGAGAGGTCCACATACGAACCGCTTGCACAGTAAAAGCATAAGAATATGAAGTAGAATAGTGAAAAGGAATGCTAAGATGAAGTTTATTAGAAGAACGAAGGTGAAGTGAGTGAGAGCAGATAAATTGAAAACGCTCTTTCAAATACTTAGGAGCTGAAAGATTAAAGAATATACAGTAGAGGAGGGATAGGATATGACTATTCCGTCATAGGCGAATGGGGAGCCACTTGAGTTGTCGGCAAAACTGAGGGACGTGATCATACTTTCGAAGGCCAAATATGAACAGAATGCTAATGGTTTTGACGCTCAATGGTAGGAAATTATGTGGTGTACTCAAAGATACACACTGCAGCGAACATCATCCTGATTACCTCATCAACCTGTTTACATGATAAATTTCTGTCAATCATTATTCCCAAGTTCCTGACCTGACCTATTTAAAGGAAAAAGGAAAGTTTAAAGGAAAGGATCGTTGAAAACAGCGGATGTAGTTTCCAGTCTACCTTTACAATGAGTTTTGAGCTAACCACAATAATGTATTGAGTCTTTGCTGGATTGACAGTGAGCCCAATACCCAATGATCTGTATTAATTACAGCAATGGCTCGGGAAAGTTCGTCTACAGATGCCTGGGTATACGTCATCTGCATACAGGTGGTAGAAAGAAGATAATTAATTGCTGAGTAATCGAAGTAATGTAAATAGAAAATAAGAGAGGGCACAACACTTCGCCTTGCGGTACGCCAACAGTGACGTCACGCCATGAAGATAATATTTATATCATCAACCAAAATGCGTTGCTGGCGCTCATTCAAATAACTATGAAACCAGTCAATTACCTGTGGAGATATATTAATAATATGTAATGGTAACGTAATGTAAGATTACGTAATGGCGTTTAATTACGTCACGGCCAGCTACGTTCGAAAACGCGCTAAACAATTGAAACCGAAGATTCATAGTACATAGCATACTGTTCTTCATCTATGTTAAGACGCCGGTAATGTATAATTAGAGCGTGACAAGGGTCTGACAGTCGTATTCGGGACAGGAAAGCACGATCTCGCTCGCAATTTAGAAAGGTGCACCTGCGATAAACATACGTATACCTATCGCCAAATAACAAAGAGTTATGTAACTCGTCATAGGCAAATGTTCAATCGTACGTTATGCTTACTATGATCCTGAACTCTTACGTAAGTTTTTCTTGGTTACAAAGGCTTATTTTATCTTACACTAATCTAGTGTCTTTTTTCTGCACGAAGTTTTTAAATATCGCTATATGTTCGCTGCAAGCGCTGCTTGATACAGAAAAAATACGTAAATGAAAGAGTTGTGTTTAAAAACTTGCATTACGATAACGATTCCACGCCGAGTGTAGGCCTCCTCTAGTATTCTCTAGAGGGTTTTATAATCTAGACACAAGCCCAATGCGTAATAAACATTCCTGCGAATTTTCACTATTCCCAAAAACGATTTTATTTATATTTTTTTAGTTAAGTATAAACGATTATACTTAGTGCCTGCCGGCAACACAAATGCGTGCCTAGTGCTACTCATATTACTACTAGTATTCGGTAAAATTCTGTATCCTGTAGCCAACATCTGCATCCTAACCTTACATGTAGGCGATTTAAAGATCGCTATTACGTTGTCACTGATCTTCAATATTATCATCAAAACACATGTGTTTTGATCATGATCAGAGATCATAAACTTGTCGATATTGTTGTAGTATATATAGTCTGTCAGGATTATTTCCGATATCTGAAAAGCCTTGGATTAAAAAAAATATACAATTTCTAAAACAAAAGTACAAAATCATTTTTTTTTAAATATGTAACATTATAATAATATATCAATGAACTCAAAATCATAAGCAGAATCCATAGCTTCGGGCTTTGTATAAACAAAAGGCGATAGCGATGGCAACCGATTGGTAAAATCTCTCAAATCGTCTTGAATTTCAATCAATCGTTCCCCCTAAGGGTGAAAGGATTAGATCATGTATTCTCGTCTCATGTGGTGTACTATTTGCTGAACGCATTTAGATTATGACGGAATCGTTACTCTATTGAGAGAGTTTTGTATCTCCTCATGGTACACTAGCGATTAGTCTAAAGCGGCTGATACATTGTTGTGTAAAATCGTAGTCTTTTCGGGTCTACTCAAAAACTTGATGGATGAACTACAAAATTTGACCCAACCATATCCTCACCCCTTTTAACATCCACTGCTGAATGGACCTCCTCATACACATTATCTTGTGCATGAGGGATGTTTTGGCCGTGAAACGCCACTCTGTTTAAGCGGTTTGGCGAGTCAACTCTTGGGGTAGCGGCTCTGTTATCTCTTAGTCGCCTGTATTGACACCCACGGGAAGAAATAGGTGAAACTCATGGCTCTTCGATTCTGTTTACATTTGACGATCAAAACCTACTCAAGTTCTACGAAGCTGATACATTGAATATCAGCTTCGTAGGACTTGGAGTCATCAATATATAACAGAGTTAAATAATGAGAACATAATCTCTCAATTCAATTCCAATTCTGATGGCCAGTCACGTATTATATAAATCATACTGCAAAATCATTTGACATTTTTCAATATTCAATTGGAAACGCCAATTGATTTGCCTATTGATTTGTACACGCCTACTGATTTGAAGCGGTAAATCGAGTTGTGTAAAACAACTTATCTAAGGATCAGCCTCTTCTACGAGTGAAGCGTTGTTGTTGAAAACAAATTTCTTTGTACGTATACAAATACAAAATAACTTTTGCAGCGGCTTTGAATTTCGGCCAGTTGACCTATTGTTTAACTTCTCATTAAAGGCTTATTGGGCTTGCTTTAAAGTTAATTATAAACTATTAAAAATGCCCTCGAAATTAATTTTGTATTACTACGTTAGTATAAGTCCTAAATAAATTATACATAGCTTTTCGATAAAGTGGAGAGTGCATTGTGAGAGTGCATAGCTTTTGTGAGGGGGAGAGTGCACGCTGCAATCCAACAGCCGCTGGGCGCGCTCGACTGGCCACGTTACCCCTCTCTCACAGAAGACTACCTTAAAATGTACTGCATTTCCCACTTTATCGTATTTCCCCAATGTACGTACGTGTTTCGCTAGTGAGTGAGATGTGCCAGAGCCCATTCCCATCCCATCCTATCCCTCCCCATTTTCCTAACCCTTTCTCCAAATCCATTCCTATATCTCCAAAGGTAGGCAGCGCATCCGGGGGCGTGCCAACATTTGTCATTTTGGACTAATGTTGGCATGTATCGTGGATGTCTATGGGCGACTGTATCCACTTACCATCAGGTGGACTGTACGCTCGTCTGCCGCCTTAGTACATAAAAAAAAAAAAAAAAAAAAAAAAAAAGTAACAATAATTGTTAGTGATATAGGCGACTTTATTTTTTCAACATTATACAGTTTTAGAATACGTATGTAATAATATTTAATGTCTGTCAATTGTTATGAATTTCAAACCAAAATTCAGCTACATAAGCGACGTAATGACGTAATAACCGTCTGCCTCTCAAATATCTATTAAATAAAAAAGGTGTTCACTTTTACACCCAAAGTCCTGGAGAAACTCTAAAGAGACTTAAAAAATAGGGAAGATTTAAAAATAAAGACTTAAAAATCATGTTTAATAATCTATACTAATATAATAAAGAGAGAGTGCGAATTTGGGAGTTTGTGTGTATGTGGAGGGTAATCTCCGGAACCACTGCACCTATTTGAAAAATTATTTCACCATTTGAAAGGTACATTATTCCAGATGGACATAGGCTATATATTATGTGCAAAAAAATTGTCGGGCATGAAACGCATGCCGGGCACAGCAAGTAAAACATATTTTCAATAACTGGAGTAATTACTTTATCGAATTAAGAGTAATTTTATATTACTCATAATTCGATGGAGTTCGCGGAACTCCTACGAGTATTTTTTCATTGTCACCAGAAAACCTGAACCTAACTCACCTTTAAATTTGCCACTATTGATTTGCTGCCCATTCAGTATATTCTGCTGCTCATTGAATTATTTCTCTATGAAAAATTAATTTCAAGAAACTAATAAAGAAAAAAGCTTTAAAAATTATATAGATTTAAAATGAATCGACTATAAAATAACAAGACGAAAATTGCATGTTAAAATGCGCTAACAAACTTCAGACTTCAAAGTTTTAAATCACCTAAAACCCTTGTTAACTTCCAAAAGGGTCTCGATTAAGTCTTCCCTAAGTATTGTTGAGTATAAGATAATAAGATGAGTTAGGGGCGACAGCTGGAAAGTTCAGTCTAACACTCGTAAATCGCACTTTTTGTTAAATTAAAGTTATTTGCAGTGAAATAAAGAAATTAATTAAAATATTCAAAGAGTACCGGTACTGTTATTTTTAAACTTCTTCCATTATTTGTTCATAATTTTGAAATTGTGAATTTCTCTTTTTCTTTTTAATGTTTTAGGTTGCCATGTTTGTTTTTCATGAAATATGTAGGGAATTCGTTAAATACAAATGAATAACGATTGTACAAAATGCGTGTTATGCTTCAAAATTTCTGTTTACAAAGCAATTTAACGGATCAAACAGCGTTTCACAGAAACATATGTATTGACAACAAACATTTACTTTTACACAGGTTCGTACGGTATAGACAAATAAACATGTTACTCGAGAATGTAATATACTTTAAAGTACAAATATAGCTTTATTTTAAAATTCACCTTAGCTACCGGTTTCCCAACCATTTCGATCCAATAAAATCTTTTGTGAAACCCTAAACCCTATCTTCTTGATCCCCGAATATGATATCCATATACTTTAGGATATCCAGCAGTCATAGAAACCTGAATGTAATCTTCTGGTTCTGGTTTATAGTTACCCAGAAGACTCAGTCTATATCTCGTTATACCGACCCATTCGAACAGAAGATGCGTCATGGACTCTTCCATTGCAGGTTCTGCAGATGTTATCTACGGCTAAATTCATCATGTTTTTGTATCGGAAAAGCCTTCTCTACATGATAGATTTAAAATCAATACTCATCTTTATTTTATACATTACTTACTTACTTACTTACTTACTACATATATAAGGACTCATCTGATATTTCACATTTCTATAGAGAATCTTCAAAAAACCTCAGCCATTTTTGTATCCTTAAAACGCTTTTATAAAAACGTATTGTACTATACGTTTTTGTAAAAGTCATGCATTCAATACTCTAGATCAATATCAGCTTATAATGTCCCACTGTAGAGCACACATCGAACCCCCTCTGGGGTTTCGGGTCATAATCTATCATAAATATCTTCAGTGATGTCGTTAATGTTTAATTGACTAACCAATCAAATGCGGCTTTGACCAAACGGGTTCACAGGGTCACAAAAGAAAACAATTGTAGGTCAAAAGTCCTATAACTTGATAGATCTTTCATCGTTTTACAATTATATGTTTAATATTTATTGTAAGGTATATTGCAATATAATATTTTTTTTTTCGTGAAATAAAGATATTAAAAATACTTTTTGTATATACCAAACCTTATCATACCATACAATCAGCTCGTTTCTCCACTGCTGTATATATACTTCTCTCAGAACTCGCTACCGCACACGATCTTATAAGAAGGTATAATTCTAAGAGGTATTTCTCTAATCTACAAACAATAACCATCAAATTATGACACACTTATCGAGTCACCCCGGTAACTTTTTTCCGTCCATCGAGGGCGGGTTCAAAGGAAGTTCATTTACTTTTTAATATCAAGGCAATCCATCACGGGCTGACAGCACCCAACTCAATGGAATGTCGATAACATAAGTTAAGGTGCTAGTTTTTATTCGGGCTTCATTAGATTTTGAGATACACGAGTATTTAAGTAAGTATGTAGGTGGGTGATACATTAGGGTGTTTTTTGGTTGTATAAATTATAGTGACATTCCAGGCTCTTTATGGAAATAAGTTACACATCTATTTAAGACTGATTTGGACATATTATATGGATTTATTACAGCCTTAGTGCATTTTATATTGTATTTTATTTATTACTGACATAGTACTAAACTAAAGGTACCTAAACTCTTTTAGATTAATAAAAACATTAATATTTAGTTACTGTACAAGTAGTACAGTACTTAGGAATATAAAATGTAAACCTAATTATCTAAGAGTTATATTTAAATGAGCAGAGAAACAATACCGAATGGGTAGCAAATTGTGCTCAACAAAACAGGCTATTTTTGAATAACTGTAATAAATAATTTTAAATTACTAAGAGTGTCATCAGGTCAGCACAAAGTCGACGGACAACTATTTTTTTAAATTTGCTGCCATCGATTTACTCCCCAGTTAGTATATTCTGCCGCTCATTTAATTATTACCCATTTATAAATAAATACTTATAATCGATTTATTATCGACGTCATAATCGAATCGACGTCTTGCAGAATGTTGTCAGTAGTGGCTGTAGCCAGTGGCAGATGTTCATGGGCTACCGTAAAGCCCATGGAAGATGCCCATGGGCTACAGTATCCACTTAACGTCAGGTAGACTGTATACTCGTCTGCCGCCTTTCCCCATAAAAAATGAAAAAGTGTGTGGTGGTGTGTCTTGAAGATGCCTGTATACAGCAGTGGAGAAGCAGGCTGATAGCATGGCTGATAGCATAGCATGGTGATCTCATGATAACTGGTGGCTATGAACATAAATTCTAAATATTTTATACTATTGATGAAATTGTTGTACATACATACCGCAACGGTAGCCGTTTTGTGAACTGGGCGACTAAAAGCTCAAGGCAGTTATTATAAAATAGCCTACTTTTCTAAAAATCAGGTCACGAAATGAATGAAAAACATTAAAGGCCCCGACCGACTTACTGGGGCATAACGTTTAATTCGTATTAGCTGTCTGTGCCAGGGAAAAATAAAATTCAGGCGCCCATTAAGTAGGCACCATGAGATTAGATGGAGATTAACTTCATTCTTAGATTAAAATAAATATATAGCAAACTTGCCTATAAGTCTGATTTTAATAAAATTTTATGTAATGGGTAGTCGAAAAGTCCGCGGCCCTTTTGAACGTATGACTTTATTTCTGTCAACACTGATCACAGGCGGGCAAGTGATATACCGTTTAATAGCTGACTTTTTGTTATGGCAGCTAATTAAAATTACTACTTAAAAGTTTTATCTTTCATATTTTTTAACAATTTTAAAATTAGATATGTTTTACATTTATTTTTTGACAAGAGTATGAATGCTTCTAGCGCTCGAAAAGAGATTTGTGGTGTTTACGGAGAAAATGCTTTATCTAAAACTACTCCAAAATATGATTCAGTCGATTCAGGCCTGGTAAATTTAATGTGAATGATGTTCCTTGCTGTAGTTGTCCTATTAAGGTAAATGTTGATGTTATCATTAAAAAAATTGAAGCAAATCGACACATAAGTAGTCACCAAAATGCGGAAGAGCTTAGCATTCAACACTTAACAGTTTTGGATCACGTGTATTAATTGAATTTTGTAAAAAAGCTAGGATGTTTGGGTGCCGCGTGATTTCATCACAGAAACTTGGTGAATAGAATTTCCACGTGCGAGATGTTGCTCAAACGAAATGAAATCGATCTATTTCTGAAGAGATTGGTAACAGACGATGAGAAGTAGATTACCTACGATAACAATGTTCGAAAACGATCTTGGTCGAAGCGAGGTTAGTCATCACAAATAGTACCAAACCCAGGCCTCACTCCGAACAAAGTCATGTTATGTGTCACAAATAACAGAAGTCGCATAAGATTCATTAAACTATTCATAAAAGCTTAACAACTCTTCAATTTAGAAATATCTCTTGTAGTCTCTTGAAACATCTGCTGTTATCAAAACTATGCTCGGATTTTCTTTGTAAGAGATCTGAAACGAAGAGATTGGCCAAAGAACGAATATAGAATCAGTCACCAATATAGCTCATAGAATCAGCATACCGATGTAGTAATGATGAGCAGGTCATACCTGTTACAGGACTGACAACCGATCAGGTGGACGAATGTTTGAATGACTACTACTTCTTCGGTAAGCGCAGTTGAGAACGCACTCCGACTGAGAAACCCGACTACGTAAAAAAATAGTCACTGGATGAAAAAGAGCCCAAAAGGTAATGAAAAAGAGAGACAATGAAGAGACCATAGGTTAAAGGTAATATTATGGATTTGTATCGGAAATTTTCGTAATAACTGCTTACTGTAATTAAAGATAACTTTGCCCGAGATTAAAGTATATGGAGTTACAAACTAATTAAAAAGAATTTAAAAAAAAACGTATAAAAATAGGTACAAGAAAACAATCCATTATGTAAAAGTACGTGCGATACGTAAGTGAATATTAAAATATTGTGTAAAACGATCCAATCAATCATTATTTTGTTATGTCATCTGAAATGGATGTTAATCAATTACGTTCAATTTATTCCTAACACGCAATTGTCTCGTTACTAAAGTATGTAAAATATATTACTATTTATCTTAGCCTTCTTCTTTCAACCACTTGGGCCCAGTTTATATTAGTGCATTTTTTTAAACATATTTTTTTTAAAATTCTGGGGCATATTTTTTAAAAATTCGTTTTTATGTAAAAATCACTTTTATTGTGTTCGGGTTTCGGGAGTTTTTTTTTTATTATTGTATAAAACAATTTCGGTAATAATTACATCAGTTACATTCGTATTTACTTGCTTATATTATTAACATTAATGGAAAATCAACAATTCAATTAACAATATAAATATATATTTGCATATATAATACAAAAGAAAACGTAAACCGTGTATTGATATAATCGTTTAGTATCATTAGTAAATGAATGTACTATATTTGAAATTGTATTTCTATTTTAATGTAAGTAATATCAGGAAACTTTTCCATGTTTTTATTATATCGGCCATTATATACATTTGCGGCCGCGCAGTGTGTCAGGATGTTATTCACATTTTACGTCTTAATAGAATCTGTTCTACCAAAACGAGGATACATAAAGTAATACTAAAAGAATAATATGTACCTATAAAATATTTGTGGGAAATTATCCAACCAGTTAATACTACCAACATTCTGGATACTTTACAAAAAATCGTACAAAAAATTAAAGGCTTTTGTTTAAGCTTTTTGTTTTGAAACGAGTGACGGACAAAGTTGGAACAGTATTGAGAAAATACTTCATTAAGGTTGTATATACTACGTCATCCAAACTTGTCATCTACGCACACCCAAAGATATTATACTTTACCAGACGCCAGGAGCTTATAAGATAGACTGCAGCTGTGGTAGTTCCTATATAGGCCAAACTTAGCGTACAGTAGCGGAAAGGGTCATGTCACGATTTTCCGTCGAATACGTCCGCGGACATTTTTAGTGTAGTGTGCCTTTTCGCAGCCTTTCCGAATGTGAAGATCAAATGCGGGTATTGATAAAACTGCTCACAAATTCCATCCTAGACTACCCGCCTCTTCAGTCAACTCGTGACCACGGCTAGTGTAACCCGTGTCGAAACATAGAGTAGAAATAAAAGTTAAAAAAACCATTAATTTTAAACCTTCAGATTCGATTTATAATACAAAATGTGTACAACATGCTTGTAACTTTTAAAAGGAAGCTCCGGGCATATTACCTTGCGTCATCATAGATGTAGTAGTTATTATATAAATGTGTATTATTAATATTTGTGTGTATATATAGATTTGTATCTTATATGTACTTAATTGTGACTATGAGTTCATTAGGTATGTTTCAGGAATTACGTATATATACTGCTGTCATTTAAGTTATAAATATCCTCATCGTACCTCAGTATTTCTGTTTAACCGAAAGGTTAGCTGGTAGATAATGCTCTATGACGTTAAGCTCGCCTTTTGTACGATCATGTGCAATAAAATTTATTAAATTAAATGAAAATAAACCTGCTCATATATTATATAGGTACATTAAATAACATTTCCGTCATCACTGCAGGCTTAGTAGTAGGTTTATATATTTTTTTCCTTGCTTTTACCATTATCCTCTACTTATTACTCATGATATGGTACTTTTTACTCTGAATTTGTCTGTTAATTTGCTATTCTATTTGTATTATATAGTAGTACATATTCATGTATTTATCTATAAATATACATATGAATTTATTTATGTATTTATTAAGTTGTGATAACGTACTAGTTATAAGTACGTTTATAGTAATTGCCACTATTTGCCTATTAAGCTCTCCTTTTGTACGATTAAGTACAATAAAAAAATTAAATTAAAATTTTATTAATATATTCTTTTTAATAATGAAAAAAATAATTTATCTAAAATTATACAATTTCCAAACCTTTTTAATTATAATTATATATTTATTTATTACATTAATTATGTATTGTAATAAATACTTTTAAAATTTGTTTTCAATTCTAAGTTAAAGCATTTTAATATAAACTGAAATATTATATTTTCCGAAAACTGGAATTGTTTTTTTTTTTAATATTTGTATTTAATCATGAAGTTATTGACTAAAGCTATGCTTTATCGTGCTTGGCAACGGACATATAATATAATTTCATAATTTCTCATTTCCTTTATTAAAAAAAAGTAGATTACTATGAAAGATAGTAAGGAAAACTTGTACTCGTAATTAAGTTACACTAGACATACAATTATCTAATTGTAGAACATAATTACTATGTGTATTAGCCGGAAGTTATAAATCATTAATAGGAAGATGTAATTAAAGACCTGTTATGATTGTCTTCATTAAAATGTTCCGTTGTTCGGTTCACAATGTTTGTAAGTAGAATCATATTATTTGATGAAGTATTAAATTGAATTCAAAGAACTTTTTTTCCAAGTCATTTCGTGACAAATATAGTACACGTTTTTTAATATGTATTTGTTTATAAATAATATCTCGGTAACAAAGAGTGGTTGTGCACATTGGTTATCAAGATATTTTTACCGCGAAACCGAAAGTAGCGGAATGAACTGCCAGCTGAGGTCTTTCTACGCTACGACATGGAACTCTTCAAGAAAGCTGTCAACAGGATACTGCAAAGTTGGCAACGCACCCACATGACCCGTTATGCGTTCATGGGCGGCAGTGACCATTTACCATTATGTGGCTCGCCGCGCATCTGGCATCTCATCTATAAAAAAGTCACAGAACAACGAGAAGATAGATACCCGTATTAATATTATACCATACCATCAGCCTGTGTCTCTTCAATATTGGATGTAGCCCGCCACCACTTACAACCTCTGTGCGTTGTGGAAGGCCACGAGGAAAACATTTTATTTCATATTGACACCACCAAAGGAATGTTTTAATGTTTAAATAAACCATTATATTTTAAAGTACTCTATTATGAAACCATAACAATATGTTTACGACAAAATACGTTTATGTTCATATAATGATTGGAAATACTTGTAATTGTACTTGTACTTGTAATGAATATCACTCAATACATTATTTTTAAATAAAACGTATCCATCCATTTTCAGGGTTTATTCAAATATTGTCTGAAGTCAACATAACTGTTTGAACTATGTACACTTATATGTATATAAAAATATATTTACATACGTAATTGTTATGATTAATTTACACTATGCTTGATATACATGTTTATATACATTGTCGTATTCTTTATTGTATATACGGCATGTTTGGAAGGATATCTGGCCTCCGATGGTGATGAGTCCCATGATGCCTCAAATGAATGATGGCTTCTCTCATTTTTTGATCCCTCAATGTTCGTATGTATTCTTCATCGACCGAATGTCTATTTTTCCCGCGCACCATCTGATTATCCATCGCCCTCTCACTATCTTTGAACAAAACACACCACAGCGACTTGTCCTTATTGTCCCACAACAATGACTTCGTGTATTCTTTCAATCTTCGACTGTTCTCTTCAACGCGCCGCATCGCTATTTCTATTTTAATCAAGTCTTTGTAATGGTCCGACACGGCCGGTACCGTTGAGTTATTATTGTTTTCGTGACTCTTAACAGAGCTTATATTAATTCTCGACAAGTAATAATTTTCATATTGACTAGCTAAGCCTCTCGTTCGCAATAACCACACGACACTGGCGATGAATGTACACGACACTAAAAAAGTTAATATTAGAAGAGTCAGTCGTAGCACTACGCTTGGTGACGTGCCACTCATATCACTTGTTGTTTATGTTTGTCCACGCACGGTATTGCAGGATCGTACATAACGCGTCGACGTAGGCTGCTACGAGATGCTACGAGCTACGGGCGTCCGCTCGCTACGTGATGTCGCTACGAACTGACGTAGCGCGTAGACGGAGCGATGTTGTCTGGGCGCATAGTCACTGTATCTCCGTAGTAATTTGCAGTGCAAAGCTGTAGCCAGGCTGCAGCTGCTTTTAACTCTCTTTGTGCGTTCTTTCTTTGAATTTTCGCGCAGTTATTGTAATGAGACTTTCAAAATTAATTTTTACGCAGTTATTGTAATGAGACTTTCAAAATTATAACTACGAAGACGGGTAATTGCTTTCTACCTGTTTAAAAAGTACTTACTTGGTATTTTACATAACTTATAAAAATATTAGGAGAGTAGTATTTAGTGTTATTTTGACTACACGGTAATTAATTTACAAATAGCGATATACTTACAATTATGATGAGGTTCCAACTTTGGATCTTTACACTCAAATATTTTTTTTTAGGTGGATCAAATATAACCGTAAGAGAAGGTGAAAGCTACTCTTAATAAGAGGAATTAGGTCAATGTGCCGGGTTAACTTGGTGATTTGGCTGAATCGATCTTGTAGCCGATACAATTATTTGAGCAGCACTTGTGTTAAAGAACTAACTGCCTTTCTTGTTATCGATCTTTGTCTACATAACTTACACTTAGATACTTGTTATTTTTTTCCACTTGATATTTTCCGTGGAATCGCTTGTCATTTAGCTTTATTTCTACTTAATTCTCCGAGTTGAAAAATGTAGAGTGCTTAGTTTGTACCTAGTATTTACCGATGAATAATAGATAACCTATTTGTCAGCTGTGATAATGTCATAATAATCACACAATTAAATACACAATAAACACATCTGTTACTATCATTTAAGTGTTTATTTTTTTCTTAATTTAGTTTAATTTATTTATTTGGAGTAATGGAATATTTTAGTGATAGTGTGTAGGGACACAGTGATGACACAGTGCACGCAGAAAGCGCACAGTGTTTTACGTTGCCGTCAATTTCTGGTATTCAGTTCTTGCCCGTCGCCCCCCGCACGCCTTACGAGATGCATAATTCTAATTAATTCTTCTGTACATTTAATAATATAAAATGGAGGACAATGAAAGTTATTTATTGCACGTTCTGAAGGTATCTTCAGAACGTGACACACCATACACCTTAAACAAATAATACACAAGTACCATTTCATCTAATAGTAGTTACCGTGACTTATAACAATACTTTTTCGAGTATTGTCCTTTTCTGAACTTCTTGCTACTAAATCCCCAAGAACCCCTACTGGCCGCTCATACAAACCTAAATTCAATTTCGCTTCAAACATCAAGTGCCTGCATTTTAACTCATTTTCTATGTATCGTTTGATTTGAAAGGGTGTGCCAACTGCACCCGCTAAAGCTTTCAGTATCAACACTACTTCCACTAAATATTATATAACTCACGACTAGAGAAATATTTATGTCCTTATAGAACTGAACAAGTTTTATAAAACTACAAAAATACATTATTAGGGGTAAGTAGTTTAATAATAGACGGGTTTTACTACGTACACGGTTCACTTTTATTATTATATTTACGTTTACTAATAAATTGCTGGACTGAAGATTTAATAAATAATAACAATACGCATTATTTTACAAAAATAAACAATACATAATATACCTAATACAACAATGAAAAATTTATACAATTGACTGCCTTATCGCTTAAGCGATCAATTCCAGCCAACCATAGTATAGAGATACCTAAGTTTGAAAAGATTCTAGTTGATTTGCTGTTATTCTGATAATGGCTACTACCTGAGCCTAGCATTGAAATCCAAGAAAAATATACGAGAAAAACACTATTTCTTCACCGACACATCCTATTAAACCAGGAAGTAAAACAAAATAAACCTACATTCTATTAGACAAAGTATATAACGAGTAAGAAAAATAAATAAATGCGTATCCGCGTGTTTCTTCGCAAAAAAAAAACATGTAATTTAATTTCCTGAATTCGTTTAGCGGGCGACCGCGCCTTCTGTGTTCCATTTAAAATGATATTTGCATTTCCTTTGGGCAATGTGGAGATACAATCTCTTTGACCAACTGACGTTTTTACGTTTCCCGCTACTTGGAAATTCCACATTAAAATGCAAATTTTTTGCAATAATTACCTCAGGTTGTATGATAATTTTATTTCGCAATGAGAATAACTATGCTGTATTTAATTTATGCTACAGCAAAATAAATGGTAAGGTGGCATAAAGTTCGGTTAAAAGTTAAGGTCGACTTCTGACCTTTGACTTCCAATCCAGGCAACTAGTTTAAATAACTAAATCAATTGAAGTCCATCGTGGTTTTAACAATAAGTCGATACAAAATTAATGGGAAATAAATTATGCCAATTGTTCTCTCAGCGTACAATATATTTTTAGTTTTTTTTTGCAATCATATGTTGGATCATAATCCAGCATGCTGGCCTAATATAACATACCATTAGCCAATGTCTCTCCACTGCAATGTATAAAACCTCTTCAAAGGCCCGCAACCACATGCTATTTTATGGGCTTCTCATCTAGTGTACCGCTAAACTTCAGAGCAAGGAGGATGACTGTCGCAACCAACTCAGATAAGTAACATATGGAAAAATGAGTCAATTATTTTCATCGGCTATACTCAGTGGCGGACTAACCTAGGGCCTGAGGTGGGCTACAGCCCCAGGCTCCACCCTCGCTTATCATATACAAACAAAATTAACGGCATTTTTTATAGTTTTGATCTCTTAAAAGGACCAAAACTAGAAAATAAGCCGTTAGTCCCGGTACCTGCAAGATCTTAGTCCGCCACTGCCTATATCACAATGGTTCAAGTCAAAAAACTTTAATCTCTGTCAATTATGACGTACAATACCGAAAAGGAATACCGAAATGCCCAGCGAGTTATGGAGAGTTATGGTTATGCTTGGAGTTCCTTTATGAGATAAATTCTATAAAGAGCTAACAGCAGCTGACATAATTAACAAACTGAAGTGGCTATGAGCAGGCTCTTACAGGACAGACAACCGATGGGGTATCAATCTATCTCTATCTATCTATCATCTGGCTATATGTACTTTTAAAATAGTTATTTCAAACTGGTTCAGTGTTATTTAAATTTTTCACGTTTGATCTTTTCCTGTAAAGTTGACGTTTTTATGTTGCATGTCTATTCGATGGAGCCATGTCGATGCATGTTTATACGAAGTGGTACCAAAATGCTGACCGTGTACACTTAAAAATATACCAAAAATTTCGACATCAATACATACAAACTATGTATATGTCCTTGGATAGAGCTCGTAACCATCTACAACTATTATATAATCTGTATTTTTCTTGAACGTACGGAAAATCGATCAAAAATTAAACGTACAGTAGACGAGATCTTGAAATGTATCCTTGTACCGAGATCTTGAAAAGGTGATCATTGTACCGATAAACGTAGTGTGGGACGCGCTCTGACCGATTGGACCGAACGTGCGACGCGCTCATTTGAAGAAGTTTGCCGGCCCAATACGATATGTTAATATTATATAATTATGTCTTCAGATCAATTAGTATGCTTGCATGTTTCATTGGTATTGGTGCACGTTAATTGGTATACTTCAAATAACAATAATTAATAGAAACTTATAAAATAGTTAATAGAACTCTTCGGTAACATAACCTCTACTACCGTAGAGTTCTATAAAATAAAACATGGTACTATTTACAATTCGACAGACTATAAAATTATACACCATTTTATAAAATTTATAATAAGGCCTTTGGGACATTCTTTTAATATTTTATATTCGATTTCCAACGCTCATTTTCATAAAAAGATAATCTAGCTAGAACGTTCTAAATGAGAGCGTATTCAAATTTAACCCAGAAACGCCGTTCAAACGTGTGATGTCCGAGATAAACGTTTATCGATAATTAACTTGAGCAGTATGTTCTGTAATGATACTCGTATAATAAAACAAGGTTTCTTTATCCAAAATAACTTCAAAAACAACTGATGTTGAATGGGTAATATAATGATATTCACGTTTCTATGCGTTGGTTACATTTATACGTAGATGAAGTTTTCACCTGTCGTATTATCCAATGGAACGAGGAAGCCAGATTGGAATCTCCAATTCTTCAATATTCTTCATTCCTTTCAATGCTCCTTCAAATTCCGATTCCTGAATCCCAAAGGAATCGGCAAAAGCTCATCTTCGGGTGTTTAGATATGAGAACGTTTATAATGACTAACATTGGAAGTGTTGGCATTTATCACAGATGTTCGCGCGACAGTCATTTCTCGTAACTAAACACACTATCGGCTGTTCCTACCAAAAAATATTAACAATGTTATAAACAATAAATATTTATTTATTTAAACTTAATTGCAATGATAAAGTCTACAAAAGGCGGATTTAATGCCTTATGGCATTCTCTGAAAGTCTAAACTTAACTTCAGAGAATGAGCCTATTTAAAAACAGAAACCCTTGAAATTTTGATGAAATAAGATTAATCAAAGGGTTCCTTGGATTTCTCAATAATAAGTATATAAGATTATATTTCACCCCAATTCTCTAATAAAAATTTAACACTCGAAATGTGATGCTTGTACACAAGTATCTCGCTCGATTCACCAACTATTCGCTTACCTTACAGAAGATGAATGAAAATGAAATGAATAATGAAGGTCAATCAAAAATATTTGAGGAGTGAGGAGCGATTGACTCGAGAGCTGTCGATACGAATGGTAAGAAGAGGTCATGAAATTTACACCTATTTCGTATGGAGAATACTGAATGTATATGCAATCGTGGATAGGACTCATTCCACTAATTTGCTAACAACATCTTGATAGTTTTCTCTCTATGCTACTATCATAAAGAAATATATTCACTCAAATTCTCTCTTGCGAATGCTAATTAGTACCTAACAGTTTAATTTGCTAACAAAATTACTGTTAAATATTGGTAATAAATATTTTACCTAATCACAGAAATAAATGTCTGTTATATTTTGTTGATCAATCATATGTGAATACCTACTCTGTCATTCAGCGAAGGTACGTTATGAAGGCATTAACTCCACCTACTATTATATAAACATACTATACGAAGTGGAACAAATTTCAGTATTTTTATAAAGGACAACAAATATCTATTTTTCTGTTCTGGCTAATCTCAGGAACTACTGGACCATATCTTATACGTTTTGTACCTTTGATAAACACATTTTTATTAAACACTATTGATTTAATGTTTATTAAATAATAAACAAGGTAAGCCCCTTCCTTTCCCTGAAAATCGGCGTTCTTATTATGCCAGATCGAACGATTTTAGATAATTCTTTACCAATACGAATCGGTAGTTTTAAAGGTATGCTGAATTTTCTGAGAAGTATTAAAATTAAATATCGTTCCGGTTGAAACGAGGTATAGACCGCTAGTTCATCAATAAAGGTAAAACCTTTCGAAGCTTTTGAATATTCGGTAACCACCCACGTAGACCCTATAAATAGTGAGTATCCAATTTTAACAACGACCAGACTGCTAAAATTGGAAAACGTAATGCACAATCAACAGTAGATCATCTTATTCCCACGCACATCTTAAATCGTTTCTAATAAGATTAGAATCATTCGACAAGACTTTGCTGTTTCCATATATTTCCAGTATGTATCTTTCCACAAGAAGTGTGTTTCCGTACATTTGGAAAAGATGTAGGATGTCAGTAATATGTATCAATTCTAAAAATAAAAATAAATTCTTAATAGTTATAATAAGCATATTAAATTGTATCATCTGTATTAAAATAAATAGTACAACAATAATGACTGGATGTATTTCTGCAGACTTGTGTAGGCTACATTGTCATCGCGCTTTGCGTCAGCTAACAGTCTGACGATAGTCGACTTATCAGCCACATTACGCCATAATATGCCAACGCATAGCAGTAGCTAGCACTACATCTGATTTATGTATGATTACGTCATAGAATAAAATGGGTATTGATTAAACGAAGTAGTATCGCCAGGATAATAATATGTGGGTGTTGTACGCCGTAAAGAGAAGGTCAACGTAAGTCTGCAATATTTCTTATGTTTGGTTTAATATAGCTTGGTTATTTTTTATTTATTTTATCCGGTTATTTAACATTATTTAATCATGATCATAAATATTCATAAGGTCAATGTGTGCTGACATCGTACTAGAATAATCTATTTTACAGCTTTCAGCGCCTTCCCCTAGATCTATTTTTAAGACTAAGTTACAGTTATTTAAGAAAACGGTTTATTCAGGTGGTAATTATTGTGTATAATATGTACGTTGTATGTGTTTTATATATGTATGTCTGTATATGAATGTGTGGGTGTGGTTTTAGATATCCGATTTTAGAAAAATTTAGCATAGAGTCAATAATGTTAGTAATTGTTTATGAGTTCATGTATGGGTGTGCGTGTGTGAATGAGAGTTACAGATGCTAAAAATGTTGAGTACAAGTTGTTAAGAATGATTTAGCGCATTGGTATATGTAAGGATTTGGTATCATTATAATCATGTTTAAATAGCCAGTTCTTGATTATGTTTTTAGTATGATATCTAGTCAGGTGATGAATCCGCAACTGTCTATTAATTTTATTGTATAAGAAGGATACGAGGAAACATCGCTGTCGCCGGATAAAAGATGTTTTATATGTCTTTGTGTTGCACACAATATAGATGCTGCGCACAAAATCGATAGATATGAATAGATTTCTTTTTTTTTGTTTTGAGAACGGTGCACGCATGTCCTCGACTATAAAAACTCTATAGTTCAGTTAAAAAGATCAATGAAAATAGTTGGTTATAAATTAACGAGTTCAGGAGAAAAGAAAAAGTCATTTACAGCGGCTAGTAATGCAGTAATCTTCAGTGCGGCTTTGCAGTTTGGAATCCAAAGGCACGAAAATGGCTTCATATTAAAACGGTTAAACAGTTTGTCGGCCGGTGTCAATATTTATAACCGACGTAATAAATATATGTCACCATTATTCCTTAAAAATATTGTACAAGTACAGAAAATTAAAAAACATATGCTGAAACATGGACTGTTGTCATGGCACTTATTTTGACGCGAATACATGTTGGCATGATTTCAACCGCTTGTTTTCATCAGTAAGGCACATAAATGGATACTTGGTAGTAGCCAATGCATAAATTTGAAGTGAGAGCTCAGTTAAGTTAGAGTGGTATAACTTAACGATTATTACTGCAATCACTAGTTAAGCGCATCTGCATAGCCGTTAGGTATCTGGAGCTGCACAACCGTTATTCCATGCCTAGGAATTTTGACCTATCTGAATAAATAACCAAACCTAATTGAGTAGAATGTCCTGTTAGGTGATCCTGCTCAGACGATCCGAGTGCTGAGTTCGAAGCTTGTTATATATGAAGAGAATTTCTAGTACTATAAGGTGAAATATCTTTTTTTTTCTCATTATTTTATTTAGGGGCTTTTACACTGTTGTGTATGTCAGCCCTATCGTACCCTAAAAGTTACAATTTCACTATCTATCTATACTATAATTACGTCTATCTGTCTGTCTTACTTATCTACATTATTATCTATCTTAATTTATCTTCGACTCTGATAGCGACTTGCAAATTCGCACAGAATGTTTGCAGCTTTCGATGTTGGCTCGGACAGAATTCTATGGAACATCCCCCTACATCACCACCTGTTCAGATTTAGAGTCTCCATCAGAGCAAAAATCATTAGGCAGTGATTTTTAAAAGCACCGCGCTGTTCTCCAAACTATTTCATTAAATGTTCACAAGAATTAATTGTGTCGCTACACATATTACAGGGATTCTTATGATTGGTTGGTAATTAATCTAACTTCGATTATTATAACCCATTACAATTTAATTATCCTGATATTTAAGTATTTGTTGTATAATTGTTTTATGTTTCAAAATAAACTTATAAATTAATTTAAGAGTTTAGTCGTCCATCTTTAACCAATATAAAATAGACCAATGGATTCTACTGTAACTTGATGTAAAGAAATATACAACGCCTTTGTACAGGAATTCAATAACCATTGTATCAATATTTTTGTATCAGTTCTTTCTGTTCAAAACTGATTCAAGTATTACCGAATGAAACGACGATTTTAGAATTATTAATAATTGCAACATATTATATTTTTATAGGAAGAAGGCGGTAGATGAGCAAACAATTCTACTAGATACTGTCGCTCGCGGACATCCGCACTACATGCCAACTTCAGTCCAGAATGGCATACGCTGGCACGTCCGCGCTTGCGCCGCCTAACATTGGAGATATAGGAATGATTTTAGAGAAGGGATTAAAGAAATGATTGGGGATAGGATGGAATGGGAGTGGGGTCTGGCATTTATCTCAATCACTACCAAAACACATACATGTTCATTACGTTTAGTAGGTACGTCATTGCTAAACATGTGTCAGAAATTTCCATGTTCGTTATATGAATTTCCACATAAGTGACGTTTTCCTTCAACGCTGACGTAATAGAAGTGGTACTAAATCTGTTTATGACAATTATACTTGTAAAAGTTAGCTTATGAAGTCAAGGCTGTTAACATCTTGGCTATCAACGCTCAAATGTGACACAAATATTAATATTATAATATACAAACACGTTTTATTTTGAACTTCGTCGTAAGCCAAACCACTTTGTTGCAAGAAGCACGACAAAGAACGACCCGCATCATTCAAACTTATGCGAGTCATTTGTCATATAACAAAAATATGTATTCTGAGGAAGAGCTCCGTCGGCTGACGGCGACTTTTGGTCAAAAATATTATGTAGGATGCCTTTTATTTCCTGTGTATAAAAACTTATTTCTTAACCATGTTATCAATAAATATTATTATTATATATAACTAGTAAATAATAGTTATTAATAAATATATGGTTATTAATAAGTTATTTATTAAATAAGTGTCGTGCACTGTACGGTCCAAAAGTCGTTTATTGCTGAGAACATGTAGGCTGTGGAATGAACTGCCTCGAGAGGGGCACGAGACATATGCTACGACATGGGGTTCTTCAAGAAAGCTGTGAATAGGATTCAGCAAGGCCTGCAGCGCACCCGCATATCCCCTGGTGTTGCAAGTGTCCATGGGCACCATCATGTGGAACGATAGCCCCTCTGCCTCCTTTAAAATAAAAAAATGGTATAACGACCATCTATCAATCGTTATCATTTTAAAACTTTGTTCCCAGTAGTTCTGTTGTACCTAGTTCTGTTGACCGAACAAGAAGTACCTTGGGCACTGATAATGAAAGAACGTAGTGCATTGACCACCAGCAGTAACATGCTCACTGTACTAACAATGATAAAATAATTACACTTTCATACGATCATCGTGCTGCGCTACGGCAGAAGGTTCTTCAAGAAAGCTGTGAATAGGTCTTTAGAAGGTCAGTAGCAAATATAGGTCGTAGCCGTACAATTACTGAAAAATGTTATATACTCATGTTTCTCTTTTGTAAAAATATCTTTTTTTTACTTTTGTGTTTAGCAAAATATTTGAGAATTTAATAAAAACTCGTAAAAAAGGTTTTTTTTTGCAAAAATACCGTTTTTCAGAAATAATAGAAAATGTATAAAAATATGTTATATTAACTATGGTATTATACCTATATATACCTACTCACGGATATACCTAATCAAGCACTGCGTACCGTTTACGATCTGATTACGCTAGTTATAATACCCGTATTATTAACTTTAGACATTCGTCTAATGACTCTAATGGATTTCAAATTACAGATGTGTGGATTGAAAACATGAAATTAAGTTTTAATTGTAGTCTGAAGCGGAGTCAAAAATCAGTAACGAATACTATATAATCAATAATAACAAATAATCGAAATGTAACTTTCTTTATTTAAACAAGTATACTTTAAACAGTGCGTTCTGTCAGTTATAATGTACAGTGCCGAAATGTGGTCTTTAACGATCCATAAGGCCTGATCCATAAGTCCGTGATAGGGACCTGGCAGAATATTAGCGCTGCAGTGTATGCTGCAGCATTACACTGAGTGTCATTTCTGTGGTACCTATTTTCTGTTCCAGTGACGCATATAGATATCCATAATATTTTCTCTTTTTGTTCTGTCGTGCATTCTTTTGTATTTATCTTCTAATTTGTCACTTTTGTATTTACGAGTATCTTCCGATTTGTCACTCTATATACAGAAAATAAACTGTTTTTCTGTCTTTAAAGTTCAAAGTCTCTCAGCGAGCTATAGATAGAGCTATGCTCGATGTTTCTAAATTTCTACTGTATAAAAGATCCCGGGTTGGATTCCTGGTTGTAGAAACACATTTGTATAAAGTTCAGGTTTGGATAGTTTATGTATAATTGTTTGTGATTATAGTGTATAGTGATATAGTGTGGATAGGTTAATTTGTAGAGATCGTTTTTAGCGATAAGCCTGCCATTTTGTGTCCACAATGTTTATTGTTTTGGTGTGCATTATAGGGTTTTATCTATCTATGTGCTAGACAACAGGGAATCCTAGTGTAAGCCATTGAACACAGCATTATATATTTATTTTTTAAAATCAGTTAAAAAATATTTTGATCTTCTGCGACAATAAACATCAATAAGTGATGTGTTCAACACAACTGACACTGTATAAATAGAGATTCCAAAATTATTCATGTGAAAAATGACAAATGTACTAAAATTAACTCGCCGAGTGAAAACCGCCAGTGAAAATCTAATTATTTGCCAATGAATATGCATAACTGGTCATTGTTCCTCATTGAGCATTTTATTCGATTGTTCCCCCATTGTTTCCGACGTTCGATTATTTGATAATAATACAATTCCCTTTGATTATGTTGTATTGTCGTGGCCCAAGGAACGGTACTTATCTTAAGCTTTGTTCATTACACTGATTACGTACAATAGCGTGATGACTTTGTAATATCTAATGAAACCGTAAATTTCTGTATATAAATGATAAATTCTGCGCATAAATATCATTAGATTCTCTAAAATGCAAGATATAATTTTGAGATGTTAGCGCATTTATGTTCCTTAGAAAAAACTCATTTTTTTCTCTTATTATAGTACGAATAATTTGGAACCTACTAGTACAAAATATACAAATAGTGTTTTAGTATTCGATATCGTCCTACAATGTTCCACTGCAGAACACTGGCCTACTCTAGTAATTAACAGGGGATTTCCGGGCCATTATGTACCACGCGGACCCATTACGAACAGGTGGTAAAAGTGTAACCAGCCCTTTTTTCATCCATAAGCCTCCTCATACACATTGTTTTGTGCATGAGAGATGTTTGTCTTTAAAACACCACGCTGGCCAATCAGATTAGCGTGTCCACTCTTTTGGAGGTGCTGTAGTACCTCAGGACTTGTGGTAGCGGCCTTGTTATCGCTTAGTCGCTTATCACGACACCCACCGGGAAGAAATGGGGTGGCGCTATTCTGAAGCTGGCAGACACCACACCCATGGCCATATTTATAGAAACTCAGTGGTACAATCCGGGAATCTAACTCACAACCTCACAAATAACAGTCGAGAACAGACGCTCAATTACAATATTTCTCCAATATTACTTGGAGAAACGAAAACATATTTTTCCGTATCAATGCCTAAATTCGCTTACGGAAAAGCAATTAATTTCCTTTTCTTTAGTCGAAACCGAAATTTGTTATTCATTTCCCGATTTAACCGAACGCACAACACAATTTGTGGATCTTGGGATGAAATTGAAAAAGTTTTCAGTTATTTATTTGGAGCGTTTTGCTATGCCGCGAGGCCAAGCATTAAATCATTTTTGTGCGAACTGGAAACAGTTCGCGAGAAAAAATTCTCCTAAATATTTCGAGAAAAGACCAAGGTTAAAGCATATTACTTTTTAAAAAGTTTGTGCGTTGTGACGAAAGTTTTCAATGTTATAATATAATGTGCTATAATGTATATATTAGTCCACAGTTTACAGCTAACAGTTTGTTAGTATCTCCGGCCAGGTCGACCGACTACTTAAAGAAATTCGCTGGTGGTGGTTGGATGAGAAGAGCCGAGGATCGTGTGTGGTGGCGAGCTTTAGGAGAGGCCTATATCCTACAGTCCAGAGACAGGTCGATGGTATGGTTACCGTTCGTTCGTGTTTACTTTGAAGATGACACATGAAGATGTCACAGTAGTAGCTAAATCTACTGCAAGAAAAAATAATATTGTTATTAATTACCTTTATATCCTTTGTTAATTAAAATACGAATCAATTAACATTACAATTCGCTACACGCTTCGTAATGCGCGCAATGGCAACAAAGCGTAGTCACCTAATTACCGCCAAGTTAATTGACTCACGAGTACACTCCATACCAGTGAAACCACGAATAGTGAAACACTCCATTCTGTGAACGGAATTATATCTGCTATATTGGCCAATCAAGTGATTGAATAAACACACACTCTTTTACAGCTTGTTATTAACTTATTCAGTTAGCGGCTAGATCTTACTAACTGCAAATACAATATTGTACTACAATCCTTTTTTGTTAAAGCAACCAGTAACGTTGAAGTCCCTATACGAACGCAAAAAAGTTTGTAATCATGCAAACGTTTGGTTGGCCAACGCTTAACATATTAATAAAACTATACATATAAACTAAAAAACGCGATTATTTTATATTTAGTCATAACTATAAACTTCGAAAGTATTATTTTAGTTCTCCAAACTTTCTCTCTATCATTAAACACCTGACCTATTACGAGTAATTCATTTGCACTACAACACTTAAAACGGAGCTGATATGTTTTTGACTACTTTTATAATATCACTTAAGATTCAGTCATTGACTTCACATCCATGTCATAGATAAATTAATAGTCTTAACATAGAGAAGGCTCACTTTCCAGGGAAGAAATGTAAATATTTATTAAATTACAGCCACCGAACGAGTCAACGTTCCGCGCGAATTAAATTGAATCTAAAAATTAGCACAGAGTTCTCAAGAACGACTAGCGTAAAATACCTAATATAATAAACGAAGTCGAGACTCAATAACTCACGCTAGGAATTGTATTTTTGATTTGTTTTTATTTCCTAAGTACAGAGACACATACGAAAGAGAAACATAAATTATTCAAATCCAAAAGTACACATGTCTTACCATAAGTACCTACTCGTATTACCAATATGTATTATTCGAATTCAAAAAAGAACATTATTAAAGAAATTTATTCGGCTGGCGTATGACGTTTAATTTTATTTAAAGATGGGTGATATACATAACTGATTTTCAAATAAACATTGATTAAAGCTAAAGTATTTTTGACTTTAAAAAAAAATTACCTATTACTCAAGTTGGGCTTTTACTATTCGATTAGTGTTCGAGTAATCGTTTAGAAAATCAATGTACTTGAAAATTGGCGAATATTCGGAATAATCCTATCGCCGACTAATAGATAGTAAAAAAACAATCGGCGGAAAATACACAAAGATAACCACAAACTGGCAACCGCTCTACAATATTAGTGTTCCCACTGTCGCGCCCCTTTAATTAACAAAGTAGGAGAAGTCGTAATACCATAAGTTTTGATAATGCTACTAAGTTAGTGTTGGAACTTGGAATTGCTACACTGTTGAAAGTGGTTTGGTCTAACATCTTCAAGTAAACACATCAATGTAATGAAGTTTGTTTAATCGCTGCCAACAATGTGGCGAGAAGTATTAATTAACAAACTAGTAATGCGTCCCACGGCTTCACACGAATAAAAGTACAGAACAATATGGATAAACCAATGATATAGTCTTGTAAACCTATATCATTCACCTTAATAAGTAGTTTTAAAGATTTCTTTAAACGATCAAACGAACTCAATTGTACCATTTTTCGACTACCTATTTGGCCAATTGATAGTTTTAAAAAAGCTGCTTTGCAAAAGGTAAAACGGGCATTAATTTGTTTAAAGACAATTATTTTTTCGGGTCTGAGTGGTGAGATTTTTATATGTGCCTCTGAACCCTTGACATAAAAGAACGATAATTGATTGTGACGTTATTTTTTATAGCTCAATGTGAATAAGTCAATGACAAATACAAATACACTTTTAGAAATATAAAAATCACTGTGTACATATTAAATAAATAATGATTTACACTGTATTTTTTAGAAGCCATTAAATGTTTTTTTATATTCTACAAAGATTCTCACGTACAACGCTGTAACGTTGGTAGCCAATGTGCCGTTATTAGCCTATATTAGCCACATTAGCCGGTATTAGTACTAGGCTCATTGTTAAAAGCAACAAAACAGAAAATAAGGATTATATTATATAGGTATGTAGGAACCCGCCGGCCGAAGCCAACTAGATTGCCAGCCAACTCGATCGACATCTAGTTGGTCATGACGTCTGCCATTATTGTTGTCTTTTGTTTTTTATTCTTCTTTTGCTTTTACAATCCATTTATTTGAAGGTTTAATTTTTCATGCTCTTTCTATAAATCTCTTTGTCTGTTTATGTACATCTTGCCTTCACATTGAATATAGTGTTTTTCCTGAGTGTGGACTTTTATTGAGAGGAGGTCCGAGTGTTCACATACAAGCAACCCCAGCACTTTAGTTATATTTCAAATCAATTTTCATCCAGCTGTTCCAGCCTGACAGCTTCAAATATATATATTATTTCTAAGTACTCCCCTGGTTGTCAGGGGAATGGAGGTGGTGCGTCGGGCCGGTAGGCGGAGTGGCGGCAGCGTAGGCAAGCCCAAACAAACCCCAACGTAGCAACCAGGGTGTCGCAAACCCATACGTCGCAAGCCTGATCGTCACCGCCTGTAAATGGTCGACAGTTGGCTTAAAGCGAGCCTCAGAAAACATGGCCTCGTGTACGCACACCCCCGAATTAAATTAGGAAGTATTCTAACTAATAGTTTGGTGTGGCGGTACACGAGACCAGAACGGAGCAATTTTCAATTTAAAAAAATTAGGCAGCCTAAATGAAAGAAAAGGTCTGGAGATTAAAAAATAGTACTAAGTTGCAAAGCATTGAAATACTTGCTCAATGATTCAATCGACTTTAAAACGTTAAAATTTAAGTTAAATAATATTGTAAACATTTTTAAGCAAATAGAAAAACAAGTTAATAACTAAATATGCATTTAAACACTAAAAAAAATACCGTATACATACTTATGCACTCGACGTATTGTACGGCGCTTATGCATGAATATAAATCATGGCGTAAAACAGAGCTAAATGCTATGAACTGATTACAACAAACATTCAAAATGCAATGCTTAAGCTAGGAATCTGTTCGTACATACTCAATCGTACATAGGATGGAGCGCAGAACATAGGATGGTTGACCACATCGACTCTTAACAATCGTAAATAAAAGATTATGAAAAAATATAAAGTCGCGGTGAGCTATAGGGAGCGGTTGGCCCGTCCGCTGCTGCACCGAACGCACCGACTGGCTCGATCCGAACTGTTTTTAGGCACAATACTCCTGGCCAGCCTGTGGAATGCGCTCGCGCACACCCCACGGTCATGCTTAAACCGTTAATACCATTACAACGTAAGAATCAAAATCGCTATATCCTGTTCAAAGTTATTTTGTTAACGTATTTCTTTTTACTTTGATTTTTATGACAACTCTAGATACACACAACATATATTTCCAAAACAAACCGAGAATGTTCATAATAACTTCTAATTACACATTTATTCTTTCGACGATCAATAAGACTTACCTACTCTTAAATGAAACTTCTTACCCAACCTACGTAGGTATAACTCTATAAGTAGAATTACGAAAAGTAATGAACGGTTAACTACGTATTTAATGCTCATTCTTAAAGGACATTTTTGGACAATTCATAGAGAAACAATATACATCTAGATTTTATTGCATCTAATTCGACTACAAAAACATAACATAACATTACATAACACACTATTATCCACAAATTATAGTGAATAAATCGTGAATTCCAAACGGAAAATATAAGTATCTCGCACGCGGCATGATCGTACACGACAGGCTGCGGACAGCTGCAAAGTGAATGTGACCTGAAAGAGTCTTCTTTCTTCTTTGAACTACAAGCTGTTCAGAGCAAACCGTACAAGATTGATATTGTCGGCTATAGTGCTAAGAGCTACAATATCGCTACAAGATTATACAAGGCTTTAAACACAATTTTGCGTAAAAGAATTTATTTACCTTGTGAAATATCTTGATGACGTCGTAGCTAAAGGGTTACCGGTTAAAACCCTCTGGTAAAAATCTTAAAGCCAACTTTACGAGTTTCGTGTGAGTTAAGTTATTCATATGTATAAAAGTATCCACAAATGGAGGAACAAAAATTGTGGAACGTCACAGTCACGACACGTAGCCCTAGCCTAAAACGAGGATTTCAGTCAAAAAATCTCACTTCTGTGTGGGGTTCGTCTTTCGTTAATATAACATTAACTGATCTGAACCACTGCCTAATCTCAACAAAGTTGTATAACTCAACAATCTCTAATTGTTCTCGCGGTGAAATAAGTTACGTAATGAAATACAGATATATTTTTGCGCTAATAGATACACATATTTTTGCTGTGACAGATATAATGAAGATTTGGTACTATTGTCTATTTATAGTTTTAGTACTATTGTCCAATCAGAACATTGGGGTCCAACAAGAATTGGGGGTCGTAATTGTATTAGTTTAAGTTAACAATTTTCTAATTGAATAGTACCAATTTTTTTTATTATATCCGTCACAGCAATATATATATATATATATATATATATTAGCGGAAAAATATATCTATTAGACAAGGTAATAGATATATATTTTAACTGCTATAACTTTATTATGAATAGACATAAAAGTTTATTTTAAATGCATTTAAAGAAAATGTCTCTTTCGAATATCAATCACATTTGGATAAAAGAAAAAAAACTTCACGACAAATTATTTCACCAAATAGATGTCAAATATTTTTCAAACATATATTCAGTAAACTTTCCACGAATTATTATTTATGTAACCATCCCTTATCTTTCATTATTACTAATATATTTTTGTTCTAGCATTACCATTTATTTCTAAGGAATGAAATTTAAATTTAAATTGAAATGGCGAGTTCTGAGAAAGAAACATTTAGCATGAAATTTTAACAATATTGTTTACTTCTTGGCAGTTGTGACAATGCCAGACTTTTCTTATCTTGAAATTATCCCGAGGGAAAAAAGGTTAACTCCGTCACCGCTTGACAGGTGGAAAGAGGAATATCTGAAGAACTTTTAAGTACCTATCCATTAATAATTAATAAGCTTAAACCAAAATAAAAATCATATTGATTGTTGATTCTTTTTCTCATTTGCATTTTACCTATTTGGTATTACTAAATAAAATACTATTAGGCATAAAAGTTTTATATTATGGTTTACTGAAAGTGACATTTTTAAAAACCAATTATTTTGTTTATTTTGCCACGCTGCTTTATTTAAAATGGCTTTTTTCTGGTAATTAGCACATTCTGCCAGTGTCAAGTTTCCTTTGTAATAAACAATTTCAAAGTATAAAACGTCAATGTCCGGTCCCGTCGGAGTAAGTCAGGAGTCGCTAAGTAAAGTGATAGTAGGTTTACTGAGGACAGAAGAGGACTCCTTGGAAGCACACGAAAAACACAGTTCCACGCTTTCATTTGATTATCACAAACGCCACGCACGAAAAACACTGAAGTTTGACAAACTATCACTAGTTAACCAGAAAACGACTAATATACAATGTTTACAATAACCAAACATAAACTCAACTTCACTGCTTGAGTTCTCGCCAAAAAGTCTTTAAAAGGGCTTATATTTAAACGGGCAGCAAAAAAAAACACAAATTGGGCAGGAAATCATGATCGCAAATACAAACTATTTTTAAATAACAAATGTATGTAATTTTAAAAATGACATTAATCGACGGGCTACTTCTTTAATGCCACAAGAAAACCTAAACCTCTCCCACCTTTAAATTTGCCGCCACCGATCTGCTGCCTGTTCAGTTCATTTAATTATTTCTGCTCATTTAATTATATCTGCTCATTTAATTATTTCTGCTCATTTAATTATATCTGCTCATTTAATTATTTCTGCTCATTAAATTATTTCTGCTTATTAAATTATTACTGATTTAAAATTTATTCTTTATTCTATCTGGCGCAAGTCGTTCTGTTCTACCCATTACTCTTCACGCGTTTTCCGCCCCCTTGTTCATGTTTAGCTTTAGGCTCAATATGCTCGGAGTGAGCGCTTACTTAATTCACTGTAACTTTGTATTACACTGTAATGCTCATTATCAAGCTCTAATGTATCGTTCGAAAAGTCTTGAAACACCGAGTCCACTTGTTTTACGATTATTTAGGTTCCACGGCTTGTGGCACCTGTCCTGGTAAGTCAAGTAGTCAGATTACCGCCCTTACGGCTTTGAGTTGTTGATTATTTAATGCCAGCCGGGGAACACACAAGGAATCCAGAGATATTAAGGCCCTCGAGCTCCCACTTGATCACCAGGGAATGCTCGTGCCCTGCAGTGGGAGTTTATATTGGGACTTAGTATCGTTCGTTCAAATGTTACTTTACAACAAGATATTCAAGTTTGTACCTGCTTTAAGTACAACCGTAGTTCTTTTTAAGTTATATAGTTATAAATAATAGCCACATTGATCGCTTCATGTTTTTGAACAAACTAACATAACCTTTATTATTCATTCAGAAATGTATGTTCCAATCCGAACACACATTATGTATGTCTATCAAGAGACATTAGTTACCTTTTATGTATAATTTTTGGGAACTAAATTATAATAATCGAAACCTAATTAAGAACACATTAAGCAACGTTGACAGAAAATTTCAAACTGTTTTCCACTCAACGTTGATAAATCTGCAAAAGTTAAGTCGTGAGAGTTCATGAACTCTACAAAATTAATTAATACTAATGAAATGTACTTAGTGCCCGACCGCCCTCTAATTCTACCTACTCTACCTACTCCGGAGATTATCCCCTGGGAAACATTTAATTTCTTCTTACTGAATATAAAGGCATTGTGTTTTAAAGAGTCTACGTGAAGTTTGTTGTGAAAATAGAGTGGAAACGGCTCCGTCTTTGTCTACGACCAGAAGGGCTGTTCTAGATTTATGTAAAACGATGTTTCGATAATATCGATAGTTTATGCACAAGTTATTTCTTTGTAATAATTTCATCAACATTAACAGGTAGGACTGGATAAAGATCTCTCCTGTCTGTATAAGCCATGCCTCCTATGCCTATAGGCGTTCTCGATGATTTCGAATGACCAGTTATCCTTACGAGCCACATGGTTTGGCCATTGTCACTTCAACTTGTCGATTTCTATGACTTATGTACGTATAATCTCGTTGCATACTTTTTCCCGCAAAGATATTTTAAACAGCTTTGAATTGGAGTTTTGGATTATTTGGATTGGACTTATAGATATGGAGTGAGCTCGCTCACTCCATATCTCATTGCGTGACTTTATCACAATATGAATGATCTTATTAACTGAATAATTTGATAGATAGATAAACTCTTTATTGTACACCACGTTACAAAAAGACAATTTAAATAAGTAACACCAGTCTTCGAGCGCGTTAAGCCGGAAGTAGGCGGTAGGTGCTTGATTTTTGATCTTATTCCAATGTCAACAAAGTTGAGTACAACAGGCGGCCTTATCGCCAAAGGGATCTCTTCCAGGCAACAGTTGAGTGGCAAGGAGAAAACATATAACAATAACAAATAAAGGTAGATGGTGCAATTTCACATAATATAACTTAATAATTCAATAGTTTTTATCAACATATTCTGAAATATGAATAAGAGAAGGTCCCAACCAGCCACGCAAATTAATTTGCTTTTTGAAAAGAAAAATGCTTTTGCTTATCAGTGCATGATATTCAAAATGCTCGAGTGTAATTGAACGGAAGCCCTTTTAGAGGGACTCTTTTGTCCGTCCGTAAAGCATAATTCAAGAACTATTGAACCATTTAAATTTATAAACGGAATATGTGTACACTCGTAAGTAGTTGTGTAAAATCACCGTCTTTTAGAAAAGGGATTCGTTTTTTAGAGGTATTTTAGAGAAATTTATCTATTATTTCTCCGAAAATCGAAATTTCGAAATTCGAAATTCAAGACAAAAATATTCGACACTGTCATATTCAAAGTTCTGAATTCGACAGTATTTTAAATTTATCTAAATTCGGTCTGAACGCGTTTATCTTTTATTCCTACAGTATTCGACATAATTTTCCGAAGTCCAAATGATATGTGTATTGTGTATCGAATTTCGGAAACCTAACACATCGATTACAAAACTTTAACGATGTAAACTTTTAAAAAAAATCAGAGGAAATCTACCAAAATATAAATTTTGGTATACATATATATCGATGAACGATATATGTCGTAGGATAGCGCTCGTGTGCAAACTTTTCAAAAAATGTCAACAAAGGAATCAATCAAAATATATGTTATATTTTCTTTTTTTTAGGGAGAGAAGGCAGCAGACGAGCATACAGTCCACCTGGTGAGAAGTGGATGAGAAGTGGTCGCCGATGGACACCCACGGTACATGTCAACTTCAGTCCAGAATGACAAACGTTGGCACGTGCCCGGATGCGCTGCCTGCCTTTGGAGACTTAATATGTATTTGGAGAAAAGGTTGGGAATATGGGGAGGGATAGGATGAGACGGAAATGGGCTCTGACATATCTCACTCACTACTGAAATACGTACGTACATTGGGGAAATAGGATAAAGTGGAAGACGTATTTCAAGTTAGTCTTTTGTGAGAGAGGGATAATGTGGTCAGTCTAGTGCGCCCAGCGACTGTGGGATTGCAGCGTGCACCCTCCCCTTCAAAAAAAAATCGTTGGTAGGCTATCCTTTGATAGGGCTCATAATTTTCTACAACTTTTGTCTAAACACTTTTGTTTCTAAAACTTACGGAAAATAGCTAATTCGCGGTTCCGATTGGGGCATGGACATTTTTTTTTTGGTTCAACAACTGAAAACTATCAAAAGTATGCACGTATTGCAACACTGTCAATGGCAAATTTGACATGGTATATGTTATTTTATTATAAGTGTGTGACAGCAAGTGACACTGCAAGCCGCTTCATAATAAGATATAGTATGACAAGACACCAAGCCACCCGGACCAGTTTAAATCGTATGTCATTTGACAGCTGGTTTTGACTCTTTCTCGCTTATTTATGATGAACGTGCTATTATTGTTTGAATTCTCACTCGGATCTATGTCATACTTTTGACCAAAATTTTTACTTTTTATAAGAACATTCCCAAGTCATTAACTATAAACAAACAAGTAAGTAATTATAATAATAATTGTTATGTAAACGGGTCACTCACGATTTATTATTTATTTATTATAGCCGATATTTCGGTGCAGTTACATGATTAAGTTCCTTGCACACTATACTAACAATATCACCACACACACACACGCGAATTTGAAAACGCATCTACTTTTCTGGGCTTGCAAAGTTCAATCATTGGGTCCCGTGTACGTGCCAACTTAAATACATCGCCATTTATTTAAAATAATATATTATATAATATAATAAATTTCTCATTTTTTTTTTGTTTCTATAGCCTCTCTATATAATAAAAACAAATGAGAAACAATAAATATGAGCTTTTCCAACTCGTTATACAAGGTAAGATCAACAGAGCAGGAAAAAGCCTGGAAGGCGAATCACATCCTGGCTAAAAAACTTAACCAATAGTACTATAGAGTACTCCGTCACTATTCCGTGTCGCAGTTTTTAAAGTTGCAAATAGCCATGATGTTTGTCAAAGTTCGTTAAAAGACGGCACTGCAAGAAGGAGAAGAGATCAAACGAATCCATATATCGAAGATGTTCCAAAATTATAGTATTGACACAATGTTTATTGAAAATATTATTGTTACCCGGTTGGCGCACCGAAATATCAATTGGAACCATTTGACTCTATCCAACGAGGTGCTGTTCGTATTGTCGACGATCCCACTCTCACGGACGGTTTAGAACCCCTCAGCGTTCAGAGAGACGTTGCGTCTCTCCGTGTGTTCTACCGCCTGTACAATGGGGAATGCTCTCAAGAATTGTTCAATGTAATTCCCGCCTCGCGTTTCTACAACCCCATCTCCTCGATACGGATATGTCGCGTACCTGTCGGTCCAAAAAACATTTTATACCGCGAACCCGTAGGCTGTGGAACGAACTACCTCATGAGGTCTTTCCATTAAGCTACGATATGGGGTTCTTTAAAAAAGCTATGAATAGGATTTTGCAAAGTCGGCGGCGCACCCGCATAACCCCTGGTGTTGCAGGTGTCCATGGGCGGCGGTAACACTTACCATCACATGGAACCGTTTGATCGGCCGAATGATTCCCTATAAAAAAAAATAGAAGGACGAGTGTAATGTCATCTTTTGGTCTCCTATCAACCAAAATACCTTGGTTAAAAATAACAGTAACTATGCTAGACTATGCTTATGCTAGACACTTAGCATAATCCGAAATAAACTTAATAAATTATGACAAAGCAATGTTACTTGTAGCCATTGGGCTATGCTATAATTACAATACTTTTAGGCTCTAATAACGGTGACAATGCTGTTTCAGGATTATTTATTACACAGCGTAATGGAAGGACAAGTTCAACGACCTTCAGACAAAGAATAATTTATTAAGCGCCCGGCAAACAGCCTGTACTTATTAGTGTCAGCGCTTTTCGACTGCCCAATTAAAATTCATCTCGGATGCTCGCTAAACCGTGCATTTCTACTAACCAACATATACTAGTATAAATAGACATTTTTATACTATTGATTTTTTTATTCATCTACAAAGTATTCTAACTACATCTTCCAATTAGAGTTGTCTGGGCAAGCTGCTCCGCTTTGCTACTCATTCGCTCTCACTTTGCTCGTCGCCCGGTCCTCTCTAACGGTACAATTTTATTATTATCATACTTCTTACTGTAACGCTTTAATAAACTGCGAGTATTTATATAAAATTTATATAAATTTTATACGGATGTAGAAAAATTTCAAACTACACTAGTTGCTCTAACAACTAAATGGAATCTAATTGGTCTCTCCTAATCTATGTCTCTCCACTACTGGATACGGGTCTCTGCCAAGACTTGCTACCAGACACCATCTTCGGTTCTTCTTATCTAGACACCACCGACAAACCTTTACAAGTCGTCGATCCATCTGACCGGAGGGCGTACCACATTGATCTTTTCGGTACGTGACCTCCTTTCGAGAACTCGTTTAACCCATCGGTTATAGGTCCCATTGCCACCAACATACTAAATTCTTTAAAACATTATTAAAAGAAAATTTATATCAACCATAAACACTAGATACTTTATCAATAAATAAAATAACTCCTCCTGAAATAAATAACTCCTCAAATGTATATTCATTTAAAAGTATAGTAACTCAAAAAAGTAATTTATACGATAAAATACTAACCCTATAAAAATATTTTAAAGGTGACTTCGAAAAAAACCCGTTACATTATAAAATTAAATTTCAATTACGTAAAAGTGCCTTAAGGAAATTGAAAAAGGATGAGCAGAGTCGAAAGAAGCCTATTTCTGGAGGTATTCTTTACAATCCTTTAAGCTCAATTTACTTCATAGGAATTCCAAAGCATCAGTACGCAGAAATCGAATGCTTCGATTCTACGAGTAAGTTACAGGCAGATCGAGGACTGATGGCAACCTTCTAACGACTGTAAGACCGTGTTCATAAAGACAAAGAGTGAGCGGCTTACTGTGAGCAGGCAATCTGTGAGCCATTACGCAGCCTCATTGGTTTCAGTCAGGGCGTGTCGCCGTGCTGACTGACCAATCATTCAGAGCTACAGCATAAATTTACGCCCTACGACTGAGGGGCTAATTTAACTAAGGCGCTCATTGTTAGCTCTATACGCGCATAGAGCTAATAGAGCATAGAGCTCAAGTAAAGTGTTTGCATAGTGTATTTATGAAATCAATATTTTCATATAAACTGATGATTTGGCGCAACACTGGCAAACTATTAGCTACGAGCTATTAGCCTAATATTAACTTGGCCGTGGAGCTATATCAGACTGCAAACGTTTTATCGACCTATGCATAGTTATCCACTTAAAACCAGGTGTGAGCTGTAAGCTCGTCAGCTGCCTTTTACCTATAAAAAAAAGTTACTAAATACTTTATTACATTCCACAATGTGTTTAGAAATTGGTGAACTTAAACTATGAGAACATTGTGGATCCTATAGGGCACAGCAATTGGGGGAGTTCTAACAGAATTGAGCTAGATTACAAGTTACAAGAAACGAAAGGATGCGCGTACTTCCCTATTAAATCATATACTTGCTTATAGGGTAACCGCAGTATGTGATGGGTTTTTATTATTTGTATTTGCAGCAGCAACGGCAATAGTAGGATAATGTGTATTTTGGACTGATTTCTCAACTAAATCAAAAGCGACTAATCAACGCAAGCTACTAATAAATAATTAATCTATCAAGCTTGGCTTTGTCAAGCCACATTTGACTGGTCAATAAAATAAAACTATCGATTCCGCTACCGCTCTTCAATTATAATGCGCCGCAATCTTTCAGAGAGAGCTACCGACGAAAGCCAACCTGCCTAATCGATTTATAGCAGTGTCTGATTCAGTTGAAAATATTTATTCACAATGAAACAAAATACAATCCGCGCTTCTACTTCCATTAGACGATTGCAAACGTATTTTGTTATGTTTAGTCCAATTTAAGGTAGGTAGGTAAGGTAGAATTGAATGTAGAGATTACCATTTTACTTTAGAACCTTTCCAGACTCCTATTCAAGTTCTGTTACTTGCAAGAGAATTGCCAAATGCTCACTAACAATCTATTTGAACGTCTATCCAACAGTTTTTTTTTTATTCTTCTTTTTAAGGATCTTTTATCCAACAGATGACATCCTAAATGTAGACTTTGCTTTAGAAAAGAGTATATTCAGGGTATAATAAAATTAAATAGAAATTGTTTCTTCAAATACACATTATTTATTATTTAATAACTATAATGTATAATAAAAGATAGATAGAAAAACTCTTTATTGTATAAAAATGCATGTTGCATAATGACCATTTAATTAGGTAACACAAAAAATACAACAGGCTGCCTTATCGCTAAAACGATCTCATCCAGGCAACAGATAACAATATCAATTTTTTTTATAAAAATAAGGGGCAGACGAGCATACAGTCCACCTGATGGTAAGTGGACCATAGACGTCATTGACAATCTTCTATAAACATCCGCGATACATGCCAACATCAGTTCAGAAACGTTGGCACGCCCCCGGATGCGCCGCCTACCTTTGCAGGTTAAGGAATTGGTTGGGAAAATGGGTAGGGATAGGATGGGATGCAATTATACATAATGTCAATATAATACAACTAAAATAAATTATACATATAACTACATTTACTTGAGATGCATACAGTAAATAGATGCATACATGCGTACAAACATAACATACATGCATGATATTATTATATGTACTTTATGTAAAATCATTAACATTGAATATACACCTCTTTGTATAATAGGAGAATGTTGGCATACCTGTAATTACTTGTAAATTCACATAAAGAATTATGTTGTGATTGTCTTAGCAATGTTCTGTATGTATTTAGTAGATAACCCTTAATAAATAAATAAAAACATAAGATGGATAAGCATTGTGTCTGATCTCTACCCCGATTGATGAACATACTTTGCCTGTCTAATCGAATCTCTGTCTGCTAATGTCACGTCACATAGGAAAGAGAGATATATTATGTATAATTATATATTTAGAGAAATATTCTTGAAATATATAACGTCATATTAAAATCACTATTGTATAATTATGAGATGATAATCAACTTCAGCTTCCTTTTCATTGTAATTGGTTCAATGAAGATCTTCTTATTCTGTTTTGATATTTTTCATATTGTATAGAGCACAATATGATGACAAACAATTTCAAACAAATTCGTACACAGGTCTTTATACATAGGACGGTTCAGCTTTTAGTGTAGGCAAACATTACTTAAACGCCATCCGGTGTGTTGACCCCACTCCGGAACACATTAGTACCAATCCAAAATAAACATAAAAACGCCGACAGCGGAGCGTTGGATACCTATATGAACACGGGAAATTTGCGTTCAAATCTCCACAGAGGATTATCGATATACAGTACAGCATAGTAAAATAGTTAAAGAAATAATGTTTATTAATAACAACTGTTTGAGCCGGAAGAGACAGGGTACTGGGCGATTTCTCTTTAGGGTATTGATAACGGAACGCTCAAGTATACAATTACAAATTCGCGCTGACCGTATGGTCATCGTCAAAATAAGAAAAATAGATTGATAGCGAAAGCTTTTATGGTCGATCACGGTATAGAAGATTGTGGAATACATTACCTACAACGAAAATTAAAATTACCGCCCTGCATCTCCGGCATCGCGAATGCCACCAAGAATTCATCTACCTATTACAATTTCACATCACTAGCTTGTTTTTTAATATTTTACCAGAATTGCGATTTTAAACTTTTTTTTAATAGGAATACAGTCCACCCGATGGTAAGTAGATACTGTCGTCTATAGACATCCGCGATACATTCCAACATAAGTCCAGAATGGCATATGTTGGCACGCCCCCGGATGCGCTGCCTACCTTTGCAGATTAAGGAATGGATTTATAAAATGGAGAGGTAAAGGGTGGGATGGGAATTGGCTCTGGCATATCTCACTCACTACCGAAACACATGTACATTGGGTAAATACGATAAAGTAGGAAATGCTTACTTTATCGTATTTAATACATTTCAAGGTAGTCTTACTTTCAAACTTAGTTATATATTTATTTATTCATACTTTATTGTACAGAAATATTGCACCAAAAACGGACTTAATGCCTTATGGCATTCTCTACTTATCGTGTTGTAGTGACAGTTCATAGTACCAAAGGACTGATTGTATAATTCGTATGTGTAAGTAGTCTTTTTAATCAAATCGCCTTTATTCCTGTCTAGCTTAGTTGTTCATTTGCTGCCCAATTTTATTGCTGTAAAGCGCCCATGTAAAGGGATGTTTTGCGCATCCCTGGACTAAACTAGGATATGGGTATTTCCTATTCTCAACTTACAAGATTATTATTATATAGCGGCCATGAACTGAAAATGAAGTTTCTTAAAAAAGGCAATAAACAACAGATAGATGCTATCAAAAGACGAATGCCTCATATACCTCGAATTCCTTAATAAAAGTCAGTGTATCCGGTATGATACCCGCATTATATCTCCAAATACAATTTATATAATGTCGCAATACAAAAATAACCGTTACACGTACGGGGGACCTTCTCGTCATCCCTTCAACGGCAAATTGAGTTACTCAACAGAGTTAATAAAAAGGTCTGGGCGTGACCCGAATCACAAAGACACAATAATAGATCCGACTCAAAAGTAAAACAGGAGATTAGAAAAAACCTTACGCCTTACGTTGGCGACAGGTCGAGATGGCAACCTAAAACCGTATCGCTGTTACTTTTAAGGCTATAATCGTTTGTTCGTCATAGCAATTTGTAGCGGAGTATACCGATCACTCGTTGTAAATTGGTCCCAAGATTGTAATCAGTAATCGATTCGTGAAAAGATTACGCCTTGATAACGAGCCGCGATCTTTTAGAAAATTAACGTTTGTTTCTAAAATTTATAGTGCGTCGGGGTGTTTTAAACAGGTACTTCTGCTCGTTAAAAGTTGCTCTCTACAGATCCACGGTAAGTTATTACTATAATTCCGTTTTTTTATTGTTTTGAAATACTAATCGAATATGCAGCATCCCAAAGTTACGTATGCGCTGAAATCATAAAATTGACATAAATACACAAAAAAACGCGTCTATAACTAATTTGGTAGTCAACAAATCTCATTAATATTTTTGAACGGTAATGCCAAAACATTGCTACAAAAATATTCTTTTAACAGTCAGTTTTAACGACATGGGGTTCTTCAAGAGAGCTATGAATAGAATTTTGCAAGGTGGGCGGCGCGCCATGCCCCCTGGTGTTGCAGGTGTCCATGGGGTCCATGGTCCATGGCGGTAACACTTACCATCACGTGGGACCGCTTGCTCGTCCGCCCACTATTATATGTAAAAAAAAATACACTTTTTAAACTACAATTTTTCATTAAGTGATACTTGTCATATTTTACACAATTTAGCAACCACAGCAAGTATGATTATTGAATTTGTATTCAATTGTATTCTGAAAATGTACTTCAATAGCAATATCGGTCTTGTGGCCGATATTGCTATTGAAGTACATTTTCAGCGAATACTTATTGCATCATTAGCATTCCAGTAACACGGAGCTACCTCAAAATCGGCTTAAGTTAATCCAATTCGATAATGCCAATTAGCATTATATCATAAGCCGCCATATTAACAAGGCAAGAAGGCTCATGACTATAATCCAAGAATATTCAAACTGTCATTTGTGGCCTCGTTTCATAAATGGCCCACAAAGGAAATGATAGATTTGGGCGCGTCACATTTTTACAGCGCGCCTATCAAAGTTATGGTAGCGCTTTAAAATGTGGAAGATGAGAATTTGAGCGACGATGTTTTAGCGTAGTGTGCCTACGGGATGTTCCTGATGATCGATGTTGAAATATGGATTCTTTCTCCAAAAACAGATGCTTACAATAAATCATTTCTAGCAATTATATACTAACAAACTACTGCTCAACTAATGAAAGAAGCTGACGCCTTTCGCTCTACAAATAGAAAGTAAATCTAGGCATATCAGTCTTCGACGTCGTAAAAAAATCCCAACCAGCTAAACATTGTATCGGTTTTGAACTCTAAAAATCTAAAAAAATGCTGACGGCACGCACCGTTTGGAAAGATAAATTTCGATATATTCCACAGGTAGCATTTATGATATTTTCTATAGATACGTTTTAGAAAAAAAATGTTTAGAAATAAATTGAAAAACACCATGAAGCTTATCGAACAACATAAGGCTTGTTGAAATAGCAACATATGAGCTATATTGTCGTTAGTTTTTGTTTACAATTTTTTATTCTCGCAATTTTGAAACTGACTCATTTACGAACTTAACCGAGGTCTGAGACCGACTTTATGAGACTCAAAGTATTTCTTTGCCAAATTTAATTTCAATCAGTTAAGAAATACACTATGCAGTTTATCCATAATTTGGGCGTAAGTCATTTTGATAATAGTTTCATAAATATATTTAAAGGTAAGCCTTTAAAAACGAGTTAGGAATCTTATTGTAGATTTTGATTGCCAGGGAGTAATAATTTTGATTGCCATAGAACGTTAATTTGCCATTTCCTCTCATCGCCGAGCTTATAGGAACGCCGAGCCGTTTATTATAGGAAGAGCTCTGACACCTGACATAAATCTTAACATAAATCTTTAATATGTAGTAAAAATCATTTTACAACTCTATAGTTCTTTAAGATTTTTTTTTCTATTTTATTGTGTTATGTTATGACTTATGACTTAAGAAAGAAGCGGTAGTTACGTACATGAAATGAATTAAATACACAACTATCAGCGCTTTTCTTGTGATAACCGGACCATAATAACAAATTTAAAAATAAATATATAAAGCCCGCATGCTTCAGAAATAAAAAATATACTCCAGTATGTGTATCCATCAATCCGCACTGGGCCCGCGTGGTGGGTTAGGGCCCGAAACCCTCCAGTGATTTACTAGAGGAACCCTGTGGCCCACAGTGAGACATTAAAGGCTGGGTACAAGTACAAGTACAATTTGCCATTTATTAATCTATTTAAACGGGTCTTAACGCGAATGTTTACCTTGCTTATTTAACTCGACGTTTCGGTTGGGTTGCACCAACCAAGTTCTGCCCGTTTACATAGTTAAATATGTATGAAAAACGAGAAAATCTCAAATGTTAGATGTGGCATTTGACAGTTGATTCTAAATCTTACTCTATTATGATGATCGTGTTATGTTTTGAATTCTCACTCGAACACGGTGCTCATCTTTGCAGTTAGCAAAATAACCTACATCTATCTTTCTGATACTGCAGAGCATGATTTCAAGCGCTCAACTCTCTCTACTCTCTCTTCTCTCTTTGGCAGTATCAATATACTGACAGTAGACAGTTTATGAAGCTATATGTACGGTAAACTCACTCGACTCGGGCCCGTTGTAACGAGACACGGTAGTTTGCTAAATTAATTAGTGCATCTCGTTAACGCCGGGAAACTGATACTGCTTGAACTTAATTAGAGCGTTTTAATTATTGGCACTGAATATTGCAGACGTTAATTTTAGTAAGCAAGCAGTAATAATGATGTTTTAGTTTATCTTCGATCATCGTGTATAGTATTAGCCATATAGCTTATTGCATGCTAACTTCTATTGAGTACTATGCCATACCATCAGCCTATCATTCCTTTATTAGATATTCCTCCCCTAACTTCCTAAGATACTGAGAGCACAGAATATATTTGTATATAATAAGTATTCAGAGGCCTCCCTCTTTCAGGCCTTTCAGGCCCTGGTCCTTCACGCGGTCTCATTGATCACTGGCGGATGGTACACAAGCCACAATCTTTTTAATACAGGATGACGTTTCCTTAGTCAGTAAGGAAGAAAATAAGAAAAAAAGGGTAATTCCACTTGGTTACATTGAAGTCGACAATGTACACATAAGTTATCCAACGAATCTCTCTGTGTAACCCGAATGTTAGCTATTAGATAATGCCTTAAAGTATTAAGCTTACCTTTGTACTATAATGTGCAATAAAGTTTGTTAAATAAAAATAAAAAAATTAAAATGTAAAAATATAAAAGTTAAAAAGTTAAAAAAGAAAGAAAGGTCGTAAGGTCAAGTTTTACAGGGTCGGCGGCGCACCCGCATGCCCCCTGGTGTTGCAGGTGTCCATGGGCGGGGCGGTAACACTTATCATCACATCCCGTGAGACTGATTGCTCGTCCGCCCACTTCACTGAGTTTGGTTTTTATTCGAAGCCCGTGGCGGCATACTAATAAATATGCGGATAAAAAAATTAGGGTGACGCGATGGTATATTATATATGTAGTCTTAAACTATAACTATTAAACTTCCGCGTTTTGTAGATATTTTATACTTTAAATCGGGTCTGAACGCTTAAAATTAAACGTAAAAAAAACCTTTAATTTCAACGCGACGTTTCGGCACAGGGTACGCCAGCCGTAGTCACGATTTGACTAAAGAGACAGACAGGTATTCTTATACTAATTTGACCGTTAATATACGAAAAAATTATGTAGAAACATCAAATTTTTCAAAATACAAATTCGAGTAACGAGTATGTAAATCTACCTAAAGATCCTTCAGTAATGAATATAAATTCATTGTTTACCCAAAGACTGTGTAAATTCAAAGCCACATTATTTACAGGACTTTAATCAAGCCGAAATGAACGATCAAAAACAAACAAAAAGTTAGATAAGTTTGTATTGAAGTTGTTAAATTGTGTTTTTCGTTTGACTTAACTTCCCGGCTGCACGACTCAAAGTAAAATAAATAAGTTTTCGCGAGAAATCAGCGCTCATCTTCGTAACGCGAATAATATTTCAAAAAAAACGCCTTTATACGCGAGATCGTTTCATTATAAGTGTATTTTTTTATCATTATCTCACCTTATAAAATGTTAAGAACCAAGTAAATATAATGTCTACATACGAGATTAGAACTCTATTAGTATTCTTCATCGGCTAATTTACCCAGTTGGTAGTGCCCCTGGCTACTTATACTTACTGCTTAGAAATCCCGGCTTCGATTTGGTGGCAATATTTGTTTGAATACACATAAACGAAAAAAAATCAGATTCCGAACAAACTCTTGTCTTTAAACAAATGTCTATTTCTTATAATTGTTATGTGGACGTTTTACTCGTGATTGCAATCCAATTATGATCCAGTTTATCCAATGTCATGAAATGATAAAATATCACCAGTTCATGTAAAAGTTCAGAAATAATATTACAATATATGAATATTAATTAACGACCTAATTATTGAATAACTATAATTATATTATTCAATAATAATTATTATTGAATAATTTTAAATTAATAAGAACGTCATCACCAAGTGGACAATAAAAATATAGGAGGTTATAATTTTATAATAATTGTCAACAGAAAACCAAAACCTAACCCACCATTAAATTTGCTACATCGATTTACTGCTCATTCACCAAATAAATAAACTTCATTTTGATTATTGTTATTTATTATTTATTTTAGTTGAGTGAAACACTTACGTTAATTGACTTTGTTTTCCTGTTCGTATTATTTCCTACACTAAATAGATCGCTACAAATCCATTACTAAATTTTCCAATTTCGAAGCAAACTATTTTTACATCCGTCCGTCTGTTGAGTGTTTACTCGGGTCAATTTAAAACGACGAGCGGCAGCGTATCAAGTCGGATTTCCGTCGGGGAGGTGAGTTTTAGCAAAATTTCAACCTGCCAGATAAAACGGTCAATGTGCAATTTTCGTTTTTAAAAGAAACATCTCGCAAGGACTGCTTTTAAAACTCGTAAAGTACTTAGTAAGAAATGCATTTTTCTCGAAAAAGAAACAAATATATAAGCATGTCTTTGTAACTAATTTATTACATACTAGGTACTAGTGTGTATTGTTCCCGATTCTTATTATTATATTTATATTATACTATTTATAATATTTATTTACGTTCTGGTTTCAAATAAATTTATTTTATTCTAATTTTTATATTCTCCCACATTTTTGAATATTACTGAGTTTCAGCTGAAAGTCAGCGCTGTGGGTCCTCACCCAGACACAGCTGAAGCTGAATTGAACTATGTATGACGGCACACAGGCAGCATTAAAAATGTTATACAGTTGTTCATTCGGACAGTGCAGTATAGACATTGTAATAAAAACATTGTGTCTTTCTAAACACGGATAAACTCGTACCATAAGTGTACTCAGTATACGCAGATGGCTGTATACACTAACATCTAATCAAGAATAATCTGCGCAACCTCTTAGTTTCATTCGCTAAATTGTATGGATGAAGAAGCAAAAGTTGGCTTGCATTTTAACGAGCAGCAAGAAATACTAAAAGAGCAGCAAATCATTATTATCAAAACAACCTATTTTTGAATAACTAAAGTAAAAATTGTTAATTCCATAAATGTCATTACCATGCCGACGGAGTCCCAGAGATCTGATTATTGTTATCAGAGAACCTAATTATTGTTATCACTTTTAAATTTGCTACCATCGATTTGCTGCCCATTCGCTATTTTCTGCTGCTCATTAATTATTTCTCAAAGTATTTTATTATATTTGTTCGGTAACAAAACGACCGAAAACTAACATATTTTTAAAAGGAAACTAGAATGGACTACTGTAATCAGTCACGACATACACGCATATCTATAAATTAAGAGATAACAAAACTTTGTTTTATAGAAAAAAGGCGGCTGACGAGCAAACAGTCCTACTGGTGGTAGTGGATACTGTCGTCCATAGACATCCGCGATATATGCCAACATCAGTCCAGAATGACAAACGTTGGCTCACCCCTGAATGCGCTGCCTACCTTTGCAGATTAAGGAATGAATTTGGAAAATGGGGAGGGAGATATGATAGGAATGGGCTGTGGCATATCTCACTCACTACCGAAATACGTACGTACATTGGGAAATACGATAAAGTAGGAAATGCAGTACATTTCAAGGCAGTCTTCTGTGAGAGAGGGGTAACGTGGCTAGTCGAGTGCGCCCAGCGGCTGTAAAAGAAAGACTTAAAAGAGATAAACAATATCTGTGTAATGTATACACAACCTAAAATAATTTAAAGCTATGAAGCACAAGTAATTAGTTCCAAGAAATTCCGGGTATTTTATAGAAATTATTGTACTGGTAAAAGTTGGTGTAGGCGAAACAAGCACCGCTCCAGGTATTCAATTTACAAACACTACACACGGATGTTGCAATTGCCGAGCGCCGTCAGTGAATTGCGTTTTATTGCATTGCATTTTTGCATTTTTGAATAATTGCATTTTTGAATATCACGAGCGGCCTAAATTATTTAATAAGAAGCGAAACGGAAAAAAATAAGAGACATACTCATATGTACTTAGCAGCAATTCAAAAATTTATTTTTGAAATGAAAAACAATATTCGAATTAAAATCGGTTTAATTACTCAATGTTGTACTTGAAAGTACTAGAAACTAGATCCCACATTTAACGTTTGCTCAGACGATAGATGGGTTCTTAGTAAATGACACCCAGTCTTCACTCCAGCAATTTAATTATCAATAAAGATATTAAAATAATAAAAAATACCTAAATGACAAATTTATTGTTATACAGCAGAAATTAAGTATCATGCGCAATTACGAACCTTTTATGAGATATTCATAAACAAATCGATGTCACAAATATACAGGATACAGAAGGCTTCACCAAAGTGTAATAGGGCACGTCTTTACAGATCGAAAGTTAGACAGCAGAATGAATTAAAAAGCAATCGAGTCAAAGAGTTTGAAGTAAATTTTAATTTAGGTTTTTCATTAGCGGCCAGTGGTTACGATTTCGCAGCAAGAAGGTCGGTAAAGGACAATACTCGAAAGATTATTGTTCCACAACTATAACTATATTCCACACTATATTTCTTCATTACCAGCCAACCTGTGGGTTGATCAGAGTTCTATTTGAGTAGCGAGTCGTGAATTTCTTGCAGAATTGTTGTATTAAGTAACTAAGAAACTACCTAACATTCGTAAGTATTAATCTAATCAAGAAATACAGAAACTGATTCCATCATATTATTATTTGTATAACCATTTTCACATAAAGAATCGGTAAATTGAGCGTTCGAACAATTACAAACTCCTTTGAAGTTCATTAACAACTTATTGAATAAGCGATTAAGTTGCACCAACACCAAAGATTACGTTGTAGAACGAACCTTTTCATTCAGTTAGAACAATGAAAATGAACATTAGCGCTCGATTGGGCTTAGCCCTTTGCAATTCTCTATCCTTTTCCACCATGTGTACATTTACATTGGCGTCGGGCGTATCGAACGTGCCGAAATAATTTAAGAGTGAATTCCGCCAGTGCAACTAGGGAAAAATGTGATTTATCCACGGATCGTGCTCCGCCGGTCGTTCATTAGACGTCGTAGTTGTATTCTGGGGAGAATGGAACGCCAACACGTGAGAACGTTTGATGAGATTCAATTTCCACTAAGAACTCTATACTTATGTCATTGTCACGTGATACATTTTTAAATTAGAATAAGTTAACTTTTTATTCCGAAAACATTATCTATACTTTACTATGTAGCGTTTATAAAAGCGTAATCTGCTCTTTGTCGTCCACTGCTGGACATGGGCCTCCTCTTATGCCTGAGGGACACATGATGGTCGACATGAGGGCCAAGCCGGTTGACGGGTTCACTTTTTAGAAATGGTATAGTTCCTCGGCCCTTGTGGAGTGACTTTGTTATCCCTTAATCGCCTTTTACTATACCCACGGGAAAAATTGGGATGGTGCTATTCTTAAGCTGGCCGACACTACACAGGCATACTGCGCGTATGTAGTATTAAATAAAATTCTTAAAATGTATCTGTTTGGCCGCTTGTTTTTGAGAATCTATTTTCTTTTTATTAAGACACATAGAACTAATGCAGGAAAATATTCCGTTATCACAGATTTTCAAACTTAATATTGAATTTTGGTTTGGAGCTGAGTCAGATCAGATTCATTGGTTTGGTGTAAAGATTCATTTGGTATTTTTGGAAATTAATTGCGGATGAGTCTTTTCTATTCCTTAGCTTTTAATATCTTTACTGTCAAAATCATTAAAGTTAAATATTAATCATTTGGAGTGATTTCATGATGCACTCCGGCTTATCGGGTTGTTTTTCGATCACCTAACACGTTACGATATGAATGCTGTGTTCTCCTGTAAGGCACTAACATCTGTGTATATTATAATGTTTATCATGTTAGTATAGAATGAAAATGTGTGTCATTTGCCAACCTAATAAAATAAAAGTAAAAATCTACCGTTACGGGAAAAGCCAATTTTGATTTATTTGGTAACCAGGCTGACAGTATGATCATTATGATAGTGTGATAAAAATTTAATAGTTTATATAAACAAGACCTCGATAATGATCGAGACAGACAGCGTACACTGTAGGAATTAACTCTATACCTCCTATTAATTTATAGCTTCTATCTTTGATCGAAATTACTCCGGGTACACCTTTTAAACAAATATTTTCAGTTCCGTTCAAATCCACTGAGATAAAATTTGAAAACACATATCATAAGATAATTTTACCTTTACACGAGTTCTATTTCATCGCCAACGCAATCTAGAGAATGGATGCCAGAAATAGAAATCATATCTAAGTTCAATGGTACAAATAAATATTTCTAGTTACCTCAATCGATTATGTGAATATATTTTTTTTATAGGAAAAAGGCGGCAGACGAGCATACAGTGCATCTGGTGGTAAGTGGATACTGTTACCCATGGACATCCACGGTACATGCCAACTTCAGTCCAGAATCACGAACGTTGGTACGCCTCCGGCTGCGCTGCCTACCTTTAACTTGGGAAAATGATGAACGATAGCATAGATAGGATTTCCAATGTCAATTGAAGTAGATCTTTATTTTGATCTTTTTCTGTGTTTTACGGACATCCTCCAGTACCTTTTTCTTGAATTGTTTTGAAATTTCAAAATAGGGTATAATAGAATATTTCCGACAGATTCCTTAATTCAGATGCATATAAAAATAAACAAAACTCTAAAATTTATCTTTCATTATGGCAGCAGTCTCAATTGTGGTGGATTGTATTATAATAAATGGATTAGCACGAGAAACAAACAGAATAATTGATTTGATGTAAACCAACTTTGTATCGCGATGAATAATTTACTAATTAATTTTATTTGGTCGACTTCGTTACTATTGACGCATTTATTTTGTACTTGTAGCTCTACTTGTATCTGTACTTGTATCTGTACTTGTATGTACTTGTATCTGTACTTATATCTGTACTTGTATCTGTACTTGTATCTGTACTTGTATCTGTACTTGTATCTGTACTTGTATCTGTACTTGTATCTGTACTTGGATCTGTACTTGGATCTGTACTTGTATCTGTACTTGTATCTGTACTTGTATCTGTACTTGTATCTGTACTTGTATCTGTACTTGTATCTGTACTTGTATCTGTACTTGTATCTGTACTTGTATCTGTACTTGTATTAGTACTTGTATCTGTACTATTGTTATTATATACGAGTATTAGTCTGGTGGTGTTAGATTTAGTTTATTTCAATGCATTCTCACAAATTGTATAACTTGTATAACAAGCCTTGTCTTGTATAACTCACTGTAGATTAGCTGCCGTCTAAATTTGTAATATAATTCGTATGTAAACATTGTATGTGTAAAGTTGAATGACTCGATGTCATCCAATAAAATGTTAAAGATTCACTAATGGTCTTCGTAAGTATGATCATATCTCGTCTCATCGCTCACAGCATAAGTGGTTACCTATTGAACAACGAAGAAGAAGAATACTGTGTACGCTTTATTCTATTTTATACCATCCATTTGTCCCTGAATACCTGAAATAAAAATTTCATTTTCAGGGACATACTCATAATCGTCATCTTAGCTCTGACCATAATGCCCCGTCCCTTCTCGCCGTACTATACGGGCGCTTGTGTCCAAATTCTTCGCTGTTCAAGCAGTAACTCTCTGGAAGGCACTTCCCACTGAAATTGGAAAGGCACCCAGTAAACGCCATTTGTACAATTACTTATGCAATGAAGTTTCAATAAATAGATATAAATAAACTATTTGTATTTAGCCACTATTTTGTTTCCCTTTTTTATATCTACCTTATTTTATTTACGATATACAAGTAGAACTACTTGTACTTTAATAATAAAAACAGATTCACGTAAAAGGATTTTCGTTATCACAAACAGGACTACGATAAAAGACAGATGCTTTTATTTCATGTAAAAAAATATTTCACTCAAGTGCCTAAATATTTAACTACACCTCGGAGTTAGCGGAGAAAAAAGGGGGCCAAATTAAATGAACATAAAGTAAAGGAGGCATCTTATAAATAATGCGGTCATCAAGGCTTTCCAACGAGAAAGGTTACTTAAAATTTCACTCCTGCCATTTCTCGAGCCGACGTTATGACTCTGAGAATAATTATGTAAATATACCAAGGCAAGTTTATCCAAAATAAGGAGCACCCATTAGATCAACACGAAGCAAGGAAATGTAATTGAAATGAGGAGTGTTTAAATTTTTCATTGCGTTTTTTCATTTTGTCATAATACCTCATAAGTTTTAATTCGGGTTATTTCAATTTGTTTATCTTCATTATCATCTTTTAAAGCTTTATTGTACCCTACCTTTATTCATAGTAAGCTGGCAAGTTATATGCAGGGGATTCTGCTTATTATTACTCTCAAATTGATGTAATTAATTTTGTTGACTTACCTAGTCGAATTTTCTAGCTACAGAGCCGGATTCTGTCTTATTGTCTCGTCATCACCATGATATTAGTTGAGATTGGTACACAAACACCAGGCCAATTTCCAGGCCTTCACTAGGCCCAATCGTATTCCATCACATCGTTCTAAACATATTTTGAAAAACGAAATAAGCAAATTAATGTCAAATTGCTTTATTTTTCATAATCACAGCGCGGCACATCATGACAGCTTTCAAGGATTAGGATTCGACCTTACACTTAAGGCTAATTTATCATAAATTGATGTTCGTAATTCGTGCTCATACGTCAATCATCAAACTTTACTGTCGTTGCTCATAACACGTTGTTATAAAATTATTTTTTATTTAACCTATAACACTTAGTTATACGTTACATAAAACGTACATGACCAAAGTCGCAAAAATCTTTTATAACATCCATAACGTTATCACAGCGCATACTACAGCTATATCCGGGAAGGTTGAAACGAGTTCGCCTGTTCACTACAAAAAGGGTGGAACAAAAATGTACAGGCGTTTCAACCTACGTTGATGCGTCAATGATGTTTACCCGCCCTAAAAGCCTTCCCCATACGTCGAACAAGGTTATATTGGCTCATTGATATATTTTCCACCGGAGCAAAAAGGATTTTAATGTACAAGTCAGATAAGATCAATGAGAGTGCAGCCGTAAGACTCTTTGAAATTTACAATGGAATTGAAAAAGACAGCGTCTGAGCTATCGAATTACTACAGCTAAGCTATTGGAGAACCGCTGTCCTGTAGTCAATATTTTAGCATTATAACATTATTAATGCCATATCTAGTTGAAAGATAACTATTGACACGTTCCCTTTTTCTTTCCAAGGGGTTTTATTAGATAATTAGACTAGACTATTTTCTAATTTTAATTACTTCTTAATGTATGCTCTAGCTAAGCCCATTATTTCAAAATATTTTTACATCTACACACTTATAAATATACATATACTCGTAGCAATCTCATAGAAATTCGTAGCACGACCTACAGATTTTGCGAATATATCACGCTACGCATACCATTGTATAGTACGAGTATTTACAACTCACAAGCGCGAGTCAACTGTGTCACGCGAAAAGTCACCTTCGTGACGTTCTTTCGTATTTGAAGGTGTATTCTGAAAGACATAACGTCTCTTTTATACATGCAGACACTTACCACTACAAGTAAGATAGACGGGCTCTCATAAGTTACAAGAACTTTACAATGGCTGATGTACACCTACTGAACAGATATGTGTACGCGGTTCTAATGGCAGAATGTAAGTCTACCTCAATGTAATTAATACCTATTTTAATATTGACACAAATAAATTTATTATTATAATATTATTATTTCAAGAGCTCGTGGCAATTCGTATCACGATATTACAATAGTGTAGCGCGCTTCGCATAGTTTTTAAAGTACAGTACAAGTATAACTTATACAAATACGTTTAATAGCACTATACGCGGAAAAAAAACACTTTTTCTTTATGAATAGTGAACACGTGTAGATAAGTTTCCCTTTACGAAGCGTCTCGAAGCTGCGACAGTGCCAACATCGGAACGTGTGAAGTTTTAAATGTATTCAGCGCCTAGACTTGTTTAATGTCCATAAACTAGTAACGGAGACTGGTACCGAAGTTACTATTTACTTAATAGTGTTATCTCCAGAACTTGGTGAAATAAAGTTTCCTGTATGCAATTTATTTGTACTTTATTTAGGATTAAAGATGTGAATAATTAATGAATATTTAAGCTAGATAACTTCAAAATTCAATATAGTATCTAATATCATAAAAGGACTTTATATTTATTCGTCTAAATAAATAAATAGATATTATAAAAAGAATATTATTAGTTTTATAAAAACAAAGATTTCTGAAAAATAAGCTCGGAACCGTTTTAAAAATTCCGGTAAATAATATCATTTACGAAAATCATGTGGCTAATATCGTATAACCTAATTTACCTGTTTGTAACAGACGAGTGACTGTCATCGCGGTGACTGTGCGATGACGCTGCAATGTGCATGCAATGTTGCCGTCAAGGCCTTTAAAGGTCAAACATTCATTTGCTTAAAGTCAAAGTGATTGTCCGACCGTGTCCGTCTTTGTGTCTGGATCCACAACATAGTTAATATCAGTGTGGGTCTATAAAGTGCGCCATTATTTATTTAATTTTTACTCAATATTAACATGAACTTTTAACTTTTTCCGCTAACCGTTATCACATTTAGAGATACTTATCTAAAAAGTGTTGTCCGTCTTACAACGGTTCAACACAAAAGGTTTACTACGCCACAGTGCAAAGTAAAGAGGCGATTTTTAAACAGATTTCCAGCGCCACAAACGAATTCAAAGCGGTTGAAGATTCTTTATAACAGCTAGCTTTGCAAAAAATAATCGCGATGCTGAAATATTAAAACCGACATGCTCTGCTTTACAGAGTGTTTATGAAAGAGTTATTTGCAACTTTAGTTTTATCTGTTTTAAGGTTTGCAGTTTTTACATGGTTTGTTCGTCATATATTCTGTGTACAGCAGCGTCTGAAAAATAGCACTGAGAATTTTGTTAAAGCATATTATACTAAGTTGTAGCTATTTGTTATAAAAGCAATATTTATTATTTTCATTATCCCTATCAATGTTCCTTATTAATTCACAAATTAATTTCAACATTTTATTTAACCTGTCTAACTATATGACCGTTGAACCTTAATTGGTATTTGTGGCCCTATTAGGCCAAGCCGCTCTTGACTGGTCATGAAACCTTCAAGTAAGACATACCTACATTTATAACACAAACGTCTCTGCTGGATGTTGAAGTTTCAAATAGTGGGATTACTTAAAGTAATTTCGTATTACTCTTTCTTCGTGCATGTTATAACTTTTTATTTTATTTACTCATACTTTATTGCATAGAAATATTTTACAAAAGGCGGATATAATGCCTTATAGAATTCTATACAAGTCAACCTTTTGCAAACATGATAGTAAGTAGTCACCGCCCCCCATGGACACCTGCAACACCTCAGCTGGCAGTTCATTCCACAACTTTCGGGTTCGCGGTATAAAGTTCCCTTTCGACCGCACAGTACGCAGCGTCTCTGTGTCAAGCAAGTGCGGATGAACCGCACGACGATGACGATCGGTGCGATGGTAGAAACCCGAAGTTGGCATGAACAGCTCTTCAGAACATTCCACATTATAAAAACGATAAAAAACGCAGAGAGATGCAACATCTCTACGGATGCTGAGCGATTCTAAACCACCTGTGAGAGTGGGATCGTCAACAATTCGGATATATATATATATATATATTTATAATATATATATATATATATATATAATACTTGCATTTATGTATAATGGTATAGAAATATTCAAAATTATTATTAAGCCTTGTATTTACATACATTTTCTTACAGTGAAACTCCCTATAAACGCAAAATTATTTACAGTTTTCTCAGTTGCAAGCGCTGAACATACAAATGTTTACTTCAATAGTTCAATAGTGCTATTAAAATAGTTCTCAGCTGCGTTTTGAACGCAGTAAAAGGAGTAGTTTATAACTATCGAACTAGAATCGAAGTGCCTGCCGCAGACGTACGGTCATTTACAACTCGTTATGGCGACAGTAAACGGGAGATAGAGGTTCTCTGTTTCCATTTAGTTCACCCAGACCTTTGTGCCTCAATTACTCATTGTTTTTAAGTAATGCTGAAATTTTTTTCGACTTTATCGCTTCTCACCAAAACAATATTAAATTAACTAACTGAAAACTAACATTAATTTAACTAATTAAATTAACGCGGTCATTATAATAATCATTTGAAAGGGAGAGATCGCACGATGCAATCCCACAGCCGCTGGGCGCACTGCACTGGTCACGTTACCCCGACCTCACAGAAGACTACCGTGAAATGCACTGCACCACTTTATTTTCCTAATATAAGTACGTGTTTCGATAGTGAGACAGATACGCCAGAACCCATTCCCATCCTATTCTATCCCTCCCCATTTTCCTAACTCTTTTTCCTAATTTATTGCTAAATCTCAAAAGTTAGGCAGCCCATCCGGGGCCTGTTAACGTTTGTCATTCTGGACGTATGTTGACATGTATCTGGATGTCTGTGGGCGACAGTATCCACTTACCACAAGGTGGACTGTACACCCGTATTAACTGTATTTTATATTTAAAAAAATGCAAGTATTCACGACAGACACAAAATGAATTAAAATGTGTTTGTATCAGTCTAAATACCACACTTACGTTGTTATGTTGAAGAATATCGTAAAACTTTATGTTGAATATCCATTCGTTCATGTAAATAATTAATGAATTTGTTTTCACTTTTCTTTTGTGGTAGTGACGTTTCATTTTACGCCAGAACCTCGTTGTTGTGTCGTCACAATAATATTATTATGTAATTGTGGCTTAACATTGAGGTATGATAAACATAACAATGAAATATCAATGTTAACAAAAACACAAGTTGTAAGCCCGATGAGCCCGATGAGCCCGATGAGCCCGATGAGCCCGATGAGCCCGATGAGCCCGATGAGCCCGCCCGTCCGACCTAAAGACAGAAATTTTATTTGTTCTTCAATTCGCCCTTACCAAATAACACTAATAAGGCGCCACCATAAATCCAAAACTATCGGAATAACGCGATATTCATCTTGGAGCGTTGCCATGTTGTTTTGAAAAATTAGAGGGAGGCAAGCAAAGCGCGACAGGCAAGGCTTGGTCTCGGTCCAAATTCCGGTTACGGTTATGCACTGTGACAGCTTGTTGATAACGCTCTCCCGGCTTGAAATATACCTTAGCGTATAAAAAAGAGAGAAGAGTAATTGTTTTAGGTAAAAATTAATTTGTAAAGGAAAATGTGAAAGTACTCTTAACAGAATTATCGAATATTGATGTTGTATATACAAATGCCAAAATTAATAAATTTGCATGTAATAGATCACCAACAAGTAACACTTACTTCTTTTTATTCGACAATAATTTAATTGCTATCAAATAAAACTTCGTACATATCAAAATAGAAACTATGTCCGTTTTATTCAGCCGATTTAACGTCCCACTGGTGGCCTCCCTTAGTAAATCACAACAGGGTTTCAAGTCATGATCCACCACCCGAGTCCAGTGCGTATTGATGGACTGAGTAAAAAATCTGTAGTATGTGTATACATACTAAAGATTATTTTAATTCTGAAATATTTATTTATTTATTCTGTATTGCACAAGGTGACAAAAGGTGGATTTAAACGAGTCAACCTTTGAGCTATGCAGAGATGCTGCTGTAGGTACAATAACAGTAAAAATAAAGAAAAATTACAATATTAATGACGCGAATATTTAAGTATGCGATCCGGTGATATGTATTTTTTAAACCGTACTTTTTTTTTATGTACGAAGGCGGCAGACGAGCATACAGTCCACCTGATGGTAAGTGGATACTGTCGCCCATAGACATCCGCGATACATGCCAACATTAGTCCAAAATGATAAATGTTGGCACGCCCCCGGATGCGCTGCCTACCTTTGGAAATATAGGAATGGATTTGGAGAAAGGGTTGGGAAAATGGGCAAGGATAGGATGGGATGGAAATGGGCTCTGGCACATCTCACTCACTATCGAAACACATACGTACATTGGGGAAATACGATAAAGTGGGAAATGCAGTACATTTCAAGGTAGTCTTCTGTGAGAGAGGGGTAACGTGGCCAGTCGAGCGCGCCCAGCGGCTGTTGGATTGCAGCGTGCACTCTCCCCCTCCTTTTCTGTAGAAAAGGATACTCCTCTCGAGTGTGGTTAAGCTTAGTGGTTCGAACCGAAGATTTGAACTCACGACCTCACGATTGCGAGTCGAGAACAGATACCCCTAGCCTATGATCGCCCTTATTTTCAGAACATAATATAGAAAATTCATGACTTAACAACATGTAAATCCATTACCGTACAAACACACACATGAAAACTTTTCCATGAAAACACACATATCCTCTTTTTTTTTTCAATGTTCCCACAAAACGACCCCTTACCAAACATGGGTGAGAGTAAAAGCAATAAAAGTCAAATTACACTCGGAGTCATGCATCACCAAAGTTTTGGGTTCGGAAGTTACAAATTGAATAAAATTAAGGTCAGCTCGCCGGCTCACTGTGTGTGTACGCTGATACCATTTGATGCTGTCAGTCAAACTTCGAAACACATCGTCCTAACGTTTTGGAAAATCCACAACAATTTTCCTCATGTGTGAAATACGATAAAGTTTACAACGCTTTTGTGAGCAAAATATCAACAACTTCTAAATGTTCGCGTGTTCGCACTACAGTAGTTCTAGTCGGACAATAAGTCAATATCTAAAGAGAAATAAGTAAATGAGCTGCAGAAAATACTGAAAGGGCAGCAAATCGATGAAAACAGATCTAACGGTGGGTTAGGTTTGGATTCTCTATTGACAATAAAGATATAGACATTGTGATAGCATTCTTAGTAATTAAAAATTATTTTCTTTATTATTCAAAAATAGAATGATTTTGTTGATCATGAATTATTATTACTTCTGCTCGTAAAAACAATCCTTATAGAAATAATAAATTAACTGATTATGTAATAATGAAAACAATGAAAAACAGCATTGATCTTTGTAATAAATGCGACGCGGATTTTCAATTGTATCTACATATAACACTATACACATAACTTTTATACAAATGTCTAGAAGGAAATTGATTAACTGAGTTAACAAAGTAAACTTCGTCTAACGCTTTATTTCCTCATCTGATGAGGAACTGTCGCCAAATATCGAAGGTGACAATCATATTCAGTTACGGAACACATATTTTTTTTGTGAAACGAATTATAGATTATCATTATGATATGGCATGTCATAATGAGAAATAGATTTTCGTTCTCCTAGAGCACCTTCTCCGTCATTCACCAGCGCGTGAAGTCTCGTCAGTTATAATAATACTTATATCTATACATATAATAAAATCGTAACAGATCCGTGTCTGTACATGAAATATTCTTGGAAAAAGTTTTAGCAGTGACTTTTCACTGCTAAAACTTTTTCCAAAAATATTTCATGTACGAATGATAAAGAACCCTAAAGAACAATTTTTATAATATTTGTCTTTCTGGGTCTGCTTGAACGCGCATCACGTAATAACCACTGGATAGAATTTAATGAAACTCGGCATAGTTATATCGTAGTATCTTTAGTATTTGGAGTGCTTTTTTATTCAGATCTATTATAGAGTTCCCACGGGAATCAAGTTATACATCTATGCGCACGATATCGCGGGCACCGCTAGTGTATACTAAGAAATATAATAAAATATTTATAACCAATTATGAAAAGGAGAATAGTCGATCACGAGTTTTTTTTTTAAATTCGCCTTGTGCCACATACATATATATCGCCCGAAACACATTTTTTTTCGAAAGCCTGTGTTGTTGACAATCTACAAGGCTTGCCACAGTGTAACACAACCTGTCATCGTCGTCGTACGTAACGAATGATGTATAATCTTGTTTCTTTTACATGAACTCACAAAATATAAGAAAAATAGTAGATACTCTTTTGTATAGGTACTATTAGTTACAAATCAGTAAAATCTAATAAAATACATTATATAATTTTAATAATGATTCTACCCAATTTGTCAAAAACTAGTTCACGCCGCGAGTTTCGCCCTTAGTTACAGCGCACACTTAAACAAGTAGGTAATTCCCAACACTGTCTCAAATAACTACACGAGCTTTAAACAAAGTAGCTAAGCTGCTTCCAGAACCACTTCAGCACGACTCTGCGCTTTCTAACGGAGTTCGAAGAGCTTAGCAACGATTACGCAATGCTAGAGACCTTTAGTGTTTTTATGTTTAATGTTTAATTTCTGCCCATTTTAATGTTTTCAATGTTATAAATAATAATAATTCTTTAATTCAAATAATATAATAAGATTCATAAATAGTGGAAGAGCATTAATTACACTTATATCTCGGAACCGGTCAAAACTATCCCGATTGTATAATTCGCTTTTTTTTTATTTCACAAAAAAAATTTTAAATGTTTATTGATTCAAAAATGACGATCGTTGATATTTTATTTAATTATGTTATTTAATCAACGGACAGTATTAAATTGATATAAGTTATGTTCAATTTCGTGCGAGAAGTCGATTGAAATACTAGTATTATATATATTTTTGGAATAGCCTGTAATTTGATATCCCACTCATGAGTTTCATAAACTTTTTTTTAAGCAAACATTATGACACCTAAAATCCGCCATTTTCACTTTTCGAGAAATCAAATACACCAGTAGCACTCATCAAGGCGAATCTAATGACATCTCGTGCATTCAAATCTGTCACTCCGTTTAAGCTCTGCGAGGGAATAGAGAAACGGACATATATACATAACGGTGAAAAACATATCCCTCCTCGAGTTCCGCATTCTGGTAGTAACAACTAAACCAGCAGATAGCAAAGCAAATAGATGAATCGTTACTACAGCATTAGATTCTTCGTCCTCCACTGTCGTTGATGTAGCTGAGGATATTGACGTGTTGGTTATATTTGTCGCTTTAATGAAAAGAAAAATGTTTGAAAAATATTAATAGCACTTAGAAAATAATAAACGTCAATTAGCAAGTTATAATGTATTATATTTAGTGAAAATCATAAAATACTCGTAAGTAGATTTCGTTGTAAATTGAAATATGTATTTTATATATATTTAAAAAGATTTTTATATATAATCAAAAAATAATTCAGTATTAAGAAAAGAGCAGAGCAGTCACGAAGTTTGACATACTATGTTTAAAATATTATTAAGTAAAAGATGAGCAGAAAATGTTCAAATTCAAATTCACTTATTTGTGGACCAAGTTGTGCCGTGAGGCGTACAAATTGACACATGATAAACACAGTGCTGTAAATATAATACGTTTACACAATTCTACTCTCAATACAATGAAATTGGTACATTTATAGTAAATCAAGTACATAGATTAATATTATTATTTTTATATATTTTTTAATAAGAGAAAAATACTGCGATAGAAATCAAACAAAGACAATAAATAAATAGCACATTTACATAAGTATTATTATATTATATTATGTAAATATTATTATTATTATTTTGCAAAAAAAGTATGAAATTCAATTCAATACAATTCAATAATAAGTAATTCAGTCTGTCTTAGTAATTCTACTTATGTAATAAATTCTTTAAATTACAACATTTTTATTTATTAGTCATTACTGTATAAAAGTTTTTGTAACAGACTCTTTCCTCGTTTTATTTCTTTTCGCCAATGATAAAGTAGAATTACATGAGCATAATTTTGACTCACTTCATGGCAGGTTTGAGTTTTTTTAATTTTCCTACTCATTCCCTGTTTAATAAAATAACACATAATTTTACAATTGTCGCCCGAAGGCATAATATCTAATCATTGTCCTTTTTCTTGTCAAAACTTGTAGTAACAATAATCACAGTAATCAATTTGTACACTTTTGTTGTAGTGGCAGTGTCGTTAATTTTTCATTTATGCGTGTTGTGATCTCCTCTAATTGAGAGGACACTTTGTTGTTTATACATTTCTTAGTTTTAAATGATTTGCATGTACAGTGTACCTTTCGTTAGAGATCTTATTTAAAAAACAACGTTAATATAAACAAAATAGACAAGGTATTTGTAGCCTCTCATTCATTCGACAGTTATTATTCTAAAGTCCGCAGTACGTAACTTTTAGTTCACCTGCTACCGCTGACATCATAGTAAAAATACATACCCAGTATGAAATCTCAGTACAAAGATATGTGTCTAAGTAACGTACGTATACATCTAATATCTAATATACATCTAATATCTAATATACGTACGTATCGTCTAATATACGTATACATAAATCTTATACGAACGTAACAAGTATACCTCGATGGACAGAATAAGAAAAGTGAACAATAAATAAAACTTTCAACAATATCTTGCTCGTTACATTAAGTGAATAACGCCACACTCAATGGCCCACACTAGGATTTCCTGTGTCGTGGGTCCAGAGACACATACAAAGCCGAACGTAACACATGCAACTAGATGTATAAACACATGTCTTTAAACAAATAATTGTCCGACCGGGAATCGAGCCCGGGACCTTTTGCAGAGCAAGCACGGTCATTACCAACTTAGCCAATTGGTCGTCATGTTTTACATGCTATACATACAAGAAAGACAATTGATTAACATTAATTTAATTCAAAAATAGATACCTCAAGATTATCACCGCTCTTTCAAAGTTCTAAGCTGAAAATTGCGCAATACTTTACAGTGTTTTAAAATTATAAAAATAGACACTAACTGGCTGTGTTAGCTTTGCATCTGTGTGCGTGCACCGCATTACGGTTGTGAAAGCAAAGTTTCCACACTGAAACCGTTTTTATATTGTGGTAAAAATCCTCAGAGTGCCCGCATTTAAAGCAGCTTACACCGCCGTAACTCCGAATAGTAAACGAAGAATTGCAAATTTATATCGGGTTTTGTATAAACAGGTTTTGATATTTAAGTTTCCTAGGTTCATTCTTCGCTTAAAGTTTATTTTAGTGCATAATACTCGTACTTTCCTATACAATAGTTGTTTACAGTTTGTACCTGAGACTAAGAGTCTTTGCGTAATAAAAATGCTATTAATGATCAGTTGCCACCTACTAGCATTTATATAGAGACATTGCTAAGAAAGAGCGTACTCAAACCAAGCATGACTGTAAATCACACGCCGGTTGATTTTTGAGCGCGCTGTATGTAATTGTGAACGCGTTCACTCGTTGAGCATGCTAGTTTTGAGTTATGAATTTAGGGGCTTGTGCGTTAGTTAAAAATGAGCCGCGTTTCTACAAGTGAACGAGCACTTGCTCCAAATTTTTCCCTTCTGCTTATCCAATTCCGTACCCAAACTGTCCTTTTCTTTTTTTATGTAAACAATAGCTCCTTAACGCAATGTGTTGCAAGCAGTATTGTTGATATCATGTTGATTCGTCGGGACATTTATATTTTCGACTTCAGTTTACATCAATATGTATATCCATTTTAACTGTGTTTTGTGTAAAATAAGCATTTGTATTCAGTACATTGCTTTTTCAATGGTATGCTTAAAATAGCATGATATATCACAATCAAATATATCCAGTTGGATAGCATACTATTTTTTAGTGTGCTAAATAATAGCAAGCAAGCATGCTTTTCTACTAGCATGTGTATCCGTAGCATAATAGTTTGTGACATCTAAGCATAGTATTATTATCGATATGGACTTATTCATATTTAGTATGATTTTCTAATTTAATGTTTCGTTGTTTCGGAATTATGTTTAAGTACAAACTTGCTTCGACATTTTATTTTTAGGATGACGCAATAAAAAAGTACAGCGTGAACCGCCCTCCGGCCAGGTGGACCAACGTCTTGAAAACGTTCGCCGATGATGACTGGATTAGAAGTGCCGAAGATCATGTGTGGTGGCGAGTCTTGAAAGAGGACTACCTATACCACAGCTTACCTAACAACTAGTGCACTCTGAACAAACAGTCCGATTCCAACGCACGGACACGCGTCACACACGCACGCAAGCGTAACAATAGCCATACCGCCAGTCGGGCTTGCGCTACCTGACGCTTTACACGTAGTAGGTATTTATTGCTGCCGCGGTGGGGGAATGCACTAGCTGTTAGGTACATCAGCTGTGACTATATCCAGCAGTGTAGAGACATATAATGATAGTGTGGTAATAAAAAAGTGTTATTCTTTTAAAGATGACAGATAATGATGATAAGCATGACAATATTACACTTCGAATGAACAGACATGTAAATTGTTACCTAAACTGCTATTTAAATCATGGCCTCAAGGCTTACAGTTGCACCCAGGAGGCATTCATAAAGTTACGCGTTAATTAAACATAATTTGTCCCGCGCGATTCGCGTTTACAGTGTTACGCCTCCCACGCTTGTCGGGATCAATGTTCTTTGAATTATTAACGTGCCCGTGGCGTCACTCCTTCGTGAACTATCAGTTGTTTTGTTATTCAACGATGTTTTTGCTGCATTTTTAACAGAATATAATTCCAAATCGATGTCTCTTGATTGCGATATTTGTAGCAAATAGGCGAGCAGTATGTTTATGAAGTGAATGGATGATAGAATTTAAATAAACCTGGAGGCATATTATGAAAACACAAAGCTCCAAATTAGTCAGCTTAAACTGAATTGCTTTATAAAATTTAATTTAAAATTATTATCACTTGGATTGATTGTCTATGGTTAATGGTTAAATGGAAATATGGTGACAGACGAGCACTTACATATGTGTTCGTCTAACGTTGCTGTCCACTTGGTGGTAAGTGGATATTGTCGCCCATGGACATTCAAGATATATGCGAACTGCAATCTAGAATGACAAACGTTATCACGCCAACGGAAGCTCTGTCTGCCTCTGGATATTTAGAAATGGATGTGGGAATAAGACAAATAATAAATAAAACGAAACGAAGAGTATTCCTCATCCCATTACTCCTCCCAATACTCCTTGGAAGATATGGACTAGGATGGGAGTTGAGTGTATAATGAACTAAAGAGTTTCTTTTAATCCATTATACTCTCCATCTGATGGCATAGGAAGGGATGTTAAAGATAGGATGGGGTGTAAGATAAGAGCTAGGCGGCCCTTTGAACTGAACTGATTTGAAATGAATTACTTCATTATTTTTATATTTTAATGTTGGTAACACGTCAGTTACTTTGTGCGTGCATTCCTTTGAGCGATTTCAAGTGTCGTCTTATTTTATATTTATTTTTAAAGGTGTTTCATTATTTATTTTGCAAACAATTTAAGAGATTCTACAAACTTGAATAGAGAGTAGTAAATTTGAAGATAACGTTAGTTTCAGAGTTTAAATTAATTATTTTGGGAGCATTATAATTCGAACCTGGCCATTAAACCATAGTAAACACATAAGGCACGCATTATTTGTGAGCCTTTTGACCCCAAGCAACGCTCAATAGCTTAAAATAGTTATATTAGGATTAAGGCTTGTGAGTTTTGTGACTAAGAATTATTTATACCGCGAACCCGTAGGCTGTGGAACGAACTGCCTCAAGAGGTCTTTCCATTAAGCTACGAGATGGGGTTCTTCAAGAGAGCTGTGAATAGGATTTTGCAAGGTCGGCGGCGCGCCCGCATACCCCCTGGTGTTGCAGGTGTCCATGGGCGGCGGTAACACTTACCATCACGTGGGACCGCTTGCTCGTCCGCCCACTAGTATATATAAAAAAAAAACTTAACGTTTTCCCATAGTATTATATAATCGTATATTATAAGAAGATACTCAGAAATGATATCTGACTTACTATATACCAATACCTCGACAACGTTGAAATAACCTAAATAACCTAAAAGTTGAAAATAGACTGTTAAGTGTCGAGAGTAGAATTGTTTGATTTTTTTACAATGGATTTTTTCATAATTTATTGTTCATTTCTAGTATATCTTTTATTCTACGTGCCGTTGCATTCTACAAGCGTCGCATGCTCCGCGCTCGCCTAGGCGCCCTGTATCCTTTTAGTTAGATAGAACAACAAAATTTTACATGTTTGTAACTATTGATTTATGCCCTAAAATAATTTTATTTGTCACAAGAATGATTTTATGTATTTTATTTGTCACTACAATGGTTTTATATACTTTATTTGTCACTAGAATGGTTATACTCGTATGTATCTTATTTGTCAGTATAATAATTTTATATATTTTAAAGTTGACGTATTACAGGTTAGGCGTTATATCAGTGACACGTTGTATGTCATCTATCTACTGCATAAAAATAGGTTTACAAACTGCTAGTGACAATTACTATGGCATTTGCGTGTCTTGTCATTTTCATAATGTTACCAAGGAACTAATCCTGTGTTCACACGTTCTAACCAATTACTGTAATTTATGGAGTGTATAGCACGCAATAATTTTAGTGGCCAGTTAGAAATACAAGTTAACTGGTATATCGACCTTTAGGACCTTTTAGTAATTACCAACAAACCAAGTCAATTAATATACGCAACCAGCCCTTTTCACGTCCTCTGCTGGACATGGCCTTCTCATGCACAGGGGATCGCTGGCCAAACGGATTACCAACCAGCGGGTTCAACCAAGCGGGATTTCTCTCTTTTAGAAGTGGTGTAGTTCCTTAGGGCTTGTGGTGGCCGCTTTGTTCTCCTTTAGTCGCCTTTTACGACACCCGCGGGAAGAGATGGGGTAGTGCTACGAGTAGGTACATTATAATATGGATTTGTTTACTTCTCCATTTGGAAAATGAGTGACTAAAACAAAAAAAAATAAAACTATCTTATTTTCCACGATAAGTTGCTCTATATGGAGAGAAAATAAAAACAAAATATAACTTACTACTGAGTTTAATTTATTTGGAACAGCTCTGGAGCCGCGGCGAACCAACTGGCAACAACAGTTGCGAACGGCTTCCAGTTTTATTATTAGTTTTATTCTATAGCATAGATTGGAATTCGTCGACACGTTTTAACACAAGCTCCATAATGAGAACGCGTGGACTTCTATGCATCTGTGCCAACAATGAATGGATGCACTTGTTTAATTAATAGAAGCTATTAGTAAACACTGACAGGCGCGTATGTATGTACTTTACATACAAGTGTCGGTCCAGATGATTCAGATCCTCAAATTGGTTTTTCGTTCATTTTTTTTATACTAAGTAAAACAATTTCATTATACTTATGTGACACTATATGCGCAAAGAGACCTTATTGTTGGTATGAACTTATCGATTTTGGTTCAGAGTTACCTACTAAAATTTCGTAAGATTTCCATATTTCTAGATTCTGTTTATATATACATACATATTTATAAGTATTCAGCAATGAAAAAATATAACCTTATTGTTGAAAATAATATTATCTGAGAAAAGGGTCTCCTGTTCTCAGATAGATAACATTGAAGTAAATAAAAAAAAATCCTGAATTGTAAGGAGGTAAATCTTTTGAGATTGTATAAAAGCTTCATAATACAAATTTCACGTTACTTTTCAACACAATAACCGTGTTGAAAGGTCCCTATAAACTCAATTACATGATGAAACAGCTTCAACAATACATATTTAACTGTTTAAAGGGTAAACATGTAGCAACTTGTGAGGGAGAAAATAAATACACGTGGGCAATGAAGCTGCATCATATTATATTCAAGATGTGCCTGTAAGGAGAAGGAGTTTTCTCGGAACAAATTAAATTATAATTTCATGAGGGCCTTTATACTTTTAATCTTACTCCCGCGGTTCAGCCGGGAACTTCCTCGATAGATGGGGTGACGCAATTGCAAGTTAACTTCAAATCTGAAGATAAATCTGAAAAGGATTCTTTAGTGAACGTGACTTTCGATTTTAAAGCTAAATTTTAAATCTTCAATTTATGTTATACAAATTTATTAACAATTTTTTCACAATCGAACCCTTTCTCTTAACGTCATTCTCTTAATCATCTAAGGGTGTGCCAACTAATGTCATTCTGGACTGATGTTGGCATGTATCGCGGATGTCTATGGATGATAGTATCCACTTACCATCAGGTGGATTGTATGCTCGTGTGACAAAAAAAAATGTACAAAAGGCGGATTTAATATTATGCCATTAAAGATTTTCTACCAATCAACCACCATTATGGAGAAGAAGAATCACGGGTACAGTTTTGAATTATAAAACAGAAAGCTCTAATGCATGCATTAAAAACAGAAATGCATACACACATAAATGCAATAATATATACATATACGAGTATGTATACATACACGCATAAATACATACATGATAGTTGTGTTATATAAATAGTATATTTTATTTTTAAAAATAATATGAAACAGAAACTACGGAACAGATAAGGCGGCAAATACACCGAAGTGTGGATGGAAAAAGTAAAAATTTAAGTCACACACAAAATCGAAAGTATTCGTACGATTTAGTAATAAGAAATGTATGTATGTACCTATAGCTTTTTGATCAGTAAAAAAGAAGCGTCTTTCGCGTATTACCTACAATAAATTCACAGTTTTCATGATACTACGACAAAACTTATAGAATTTTACATTTGTATACATGGAATTATTATATTATATATTTACTGGAAGTACACTGTAAATTTATATCCCTACTCATAAAAATATAACGATTATTTATTAGGTACATATATTTATTCTTTAATGTGCAAGTAAAATGTACAAAACCATCAATACAATAATAAATACAAAATAGTTAACTATAAAAATATCAACAAAACACAATTCGGGCTAAGAGATAAACTAAAAGGAAGATAGAAAGTTAAAACAACAAAGATGAAAAATAACTCTAACGTGTTAAAATAACTTTCGAAACAAACGCTTCAAGCGACTGCCGTTGGATGTCAGTGGAAAGCTCATATAAAACGTTTACTGCTAGAACAGCGAAAGAATCTCTAAGGAATCATGAAACTACTAAGACGGAAAATAAGAAGTTTATAAGGAGCGAGGTAAACTATTTAAATGTTATTAAAAAAAATATACAAGTAAGTACACTCGAAGACAAAGGGGTGGGAAAGGAACGAGAATGTTACATATTTTGATACATCAATTGTACGAGAAAGTCAATAGTCTAATTTAAATTTCACGCCGACTAAACGAGGCTTAAACGTATAGCATGATTTATTCAGCATTCATGTTCGTTTGAACGAAATTTTAGAGCAATGTGGAAATTCTGTTAAATTAAAGCCCTTTGTTGATTTACGCATACGCAATTACGGTTATGTTTGTAACGATACAAATCCATTAGTACTGCAGATACTTCGTATACATGAATAACGACTGTTTAGGTGAGGTGATCATCAAAAGTGACTTTATAATCCTCTGACCCTTCGCCTTTATCAATTGTAGTATAACACATCAGTATAGAGATTATACCTGTGATTAACCTCTCTCTAACGTACGAATGTAGTTTCTCTCTTTATACCTCTCTCTCTATACATATATATGGCTTTTAAATCGCTTGTCTTGTCTTCGGGCTCCATTTTACAGTTAGTCGATCAAGCTAATAGAGACTCGTTTATCTTAGACTAAACTGGTTGATCCTAACACGCTTAGGCTAAACTAGTTCGGCATAATAAAAACTAGTTTATACAGAAACCTGGTTTGGCCGATAACATATATAGAGGTAATCTATACTATAGAAGTAACTAACAAGCAAGCTTTTATTCGTACAGGAGAGGTTTTCGTTGACAATATAACGAAGGTACATTCAGCAGTATTCTAATGTCCCCAAAACCATTCGAAGATTGCTCTTATTATTAATAATTAAGATATATACACATAGATGTTGATCTATTGCCAACTGTAAGTCCCATTCCTCCGAAAAAAATAGTAAACCATTTTATTAAGTTGGTATGAATTGTTTGAGTTACCCACTATAGGTAGATAGTACCTATGTATTTTATATGATAATGATGAAAATACTTTTCCTAGTAACCATCGTCTTTTATGGGGCGAATGAATATGTACGTATAACACTCGGAAGTCTACACGATTCCATGAAGAAATATTATTTATTTAAATAAAACTGGTTTTTCACGCATATCGAAATAATAACAAAGAAAAATGTAATAACCACCCACCAGCCGACTTTTGAAAGTCGGTCCATCGTTATATATATTTTTGGAAAATCTTTTCCTCTTGATCTATTCTATAAATTATTCTATTCTATCTTTTACTAAAACGACCTCATTCAAGTCAAATGGTTTATTTTATTTCATTTTCTAATAAAAATAAATGTATCAAAAATTAAGAAAATTGTAGATAAAATTTATACATCTACGTAAAAATAAATTATTTATTAGCAATCGTGTAAGCTTAATTAAAACAATGCTATTTTTTTATAATTAGACGACTCAAAATTTTGTTTTACAAGCGTAAATTTTGTTTTAAAAGTAATTACTTTTAAAACTAGAAAGACTTTTAGCCTCCAAAAACTAATTAATCAATTTTCGTCTCCGGTTTATTCCTCTACCTATAGTCTACCTTTTTGACAATCTTCAGTGAAACGTTTCAATAAAGTTTCAGTAGTTTAATCGTGAAGATGCAACAAACATGTTATATTCATATAAACATCTTGTGAACTGCTTCTTATATTCGTATTGATTTCTAATGTACAGTCAATGACAGGTCAACTTATATCCATCGGTACCTTAATTCGCCAGTAATAAGTACTAGAATCGAATGGTTTTGCGTACATTAAACCGATTTTTGAACTTTTAAACTTTAGTGATTTGTACATAATATTTTGTATTGTATGTCGGATCTGAACGCGTGAAATTAAAGGTTTACCTTTTCTTTTTGTTTCTACTTGACGTTTCGGCACGGGTTACACCAGCCGTGGTGACGAATTGATTGAAGAGGCGGGTAGTCCAGGATGGAAGTGGCGAGCAGTTTTATCAACTACCCACATTTGCTCTTCACATTCCGAAAGGCTGCGACATACTAATGTCCGTGGGTGTAAACAAAAACCTTTAATTATTCGCGTTCAGACCCGATTTTTTACAATATAAAAACTGTAGTATGTTGGTATTAAAGTAATAAATGGTTCATTCATTCACACATTCTACGAGTATACACCTCCCATTCATTCTTGAGGAATAAAAAGTATTAATTTGTATTTATATAAACATAACAGAAGTGTAAATTACAGTTTATAAAAAGCAATGAGTATATTCTTTATAACGATTTCTCTGAGAATTCCATAATCACCTTTTTTTAGAATAGTTGGCAGGCAAGCGGGCAGGCCAGGTGATGGTAGGTGGTCACCGCCGCCTAACCAACACCAAGGGGCTTGCAGCGCACCTGCAATTCTGCTGACCTTGCAGAATCCTGTTCATAGCCCTTTTGAAGAGCCTCATATCGTAGCGTAACGGAATACCTCAGCTGGCAGTTCATTCCACAACTTTCGGGTTCACGGTATAAAATGCTCAGACCCTGCTCATAGAATAAGGAGATTCCTATATCACTTTATACTCAGGATAGGGAGTAGTGATATGAGATACCTCCTTTTTATTATGAGACTCCTCACTCGATGGGGTGGGATGAAAATCACATACTGTAGTCGGCTGTGCAATGTGGTGGCGGCCGGCGATAGAATACCACCACCCCACCTCTTCCCGTGGGTGTCTTAAAAGGCGACTAAGGGATAGCAAAGCCATTACCACGCGCCAGCAGCGTGGCGTTATAAAGACATACATCCCTGATGCACAAGACGATTTTCATGAGGAGGTCTATATCCAGCAGTGGATACCGAACGGGCTAGTTGCATTACATTGCATTGAAGTCGGCTGTGATATTACAGCATCCACCTCCAATTACAATTGAAAATAAAATATAATGCAATTCACCATTTCCATTGTGCATCAATACGTTTCATTCATTTTTCACCAGTGAACAATTTTCCTATAAACCATTTTACCTCAAAGCGGTGAGAACACGAGTAATAAATGTGTTCGTCACACAGACTACAATATGAACCGCGTAATCGTTTCCGCCTGCAATTTGCTTATTGTGTGGTTCATTCTCACGACTAATCCTTTACTAGGTTACATCGCAATCATTAGTCTGTACTTGTTAAAGACAGAGACAGGTATATAGCGATGTCCCTCCCACTTTATATTCAACGTATAGCATGTCATTGTACACGAGTAATTTACACGTCAAGCTACACATGGATTCTTTAATATGAGAGTAGTAGAGGTTGAAATGCAATGGCTTTATTCACTGATATGTTGTCGTAATACAATGGTGATAATTGCACCACTCATTTCCAGTGGAATACACCCAAATCGCAGCTAAATCCACATTAGCTAATTCTTTGTACTTAATTTAAGTAGGTAATTGGAAATACTTGTAGGTGTAATTAATGTCTATTAATGTCTTCTTTCATCAATGTATTAATGTCGTTAATTTGTCTATGAATGTTTAAAAAAATCTTAAAGGTTGCCTCAGTTTTATCATAAATTAAATTATATTTACTCCTATTTTTTTTTATAGACAAGAGGGCGGACGATCCAGCGGTCCCACGTGGTGGTAAGTGTTACCGCCGCCCATGGACACCTGCAACACCAGGGGGTATGCGGGCGCGCCGCCGACCTTGCAAAATCCTATTCACAGCTTTCTTGAAGAACCCCATGTCGTCCTATTTACAATTACCCTCAACCCCATATGTTATTACACTTATTACTATTTATATAGTACTACGAGTATATTGTCTGAAGTGTGGTTATTCTTACAAAACAAAGACACATGCTTTAGAAATAAATAGAAAATTAATTATATAGATTTATCAGTATAGGTACATAAGGAAAAATGGTATATATATATATGCATAAACATTAAGCATTAAAATCTTAACATTTCTACTTAACATCATGGCCTTTGTTCAATTGAATATGACTGAAATTAAAATTGACCTTATTTTTATTTCAATTACTTTTGATTAAAATAAAGGCGACTGTAGAATATACAAGTAAAAAGGCAAACATGTGTATGTAACAAATCACTACTAACTCACTACTTACTACTACTTGACCTTAATTATTATTACATGTCCCAATAGGAGATTAGAAATTTTAATTCTGGTATTCTGGCCGAATGGTACCAGAAAATTCAGGACGTCGAAATTTCAGGAGATCACTGAAAAGTACACCATATCTAAAATACTTTAAAGTGAAAATTATTTTAAATATTCAAAAGGGAAGTCGGGTAATACCCGAAAATTTTATTAAATCTTTAACGAGCCTCTATTCACTTGACTGAAACGATTTTAATTTTAAATTCGTGAGGTAGTAAAATAAAAACAATAATTAATACTGAGGGAAAACTTGGCAGTGCGTCCCCGAACCGTGCCTAATTAGTGACAAGGTATGTTTCGAACAACTTGATCTAAATACTTGGGGAGTATAGTGATGGGAACTTTGATTATGTATTTTATATTATAAATAATTCAGTGATTTATAATCTTCGACCACAGCCACGATACGATACCAGCAACAACCGACTTGAATCTGCAACTGTCAAGACAAGAACTTAAGTCAGAAGCAAAATAAGGTTAGAAGAAATCGTACCTATCTTGCTTTATTACACCGCGGTCGTAAATGATTGAAAACTATTGTAAATTAATTACTTATTAAAGCGTTACTTAAAAATATGAATTTCTAAATAGTTTTTTATATTACATAGCCAACTAGGAACCCTCGTTGTTTTATTATATCCGTCTGTCTATATGTCATAGCCCTATTACTCTCCCATTTTTATATTATATCTACGATAGAGCTTCATATATTAATAACCCAAAAAAATATCTTGATACCTCTTCAGTTACGCTGAAAAAGAAAACAAAAGTTTCACCTCACCAAGTTAGCCGTTGTTGAAGAAGTTGTTAATATGCAATAAAATTGTTTTAACTTACATATTTCTCGAATTAAGGTAGTAGATATGTACTTACTCATTATTGACAAACGACCTCATTTATGAGGACAAATAGTAAGTTGTTGAAAACTTACGACTTACATTACCTCAATATCCTCGTGAAATATATTTAAAGATGGAGTGAGAGGACCTCACGCCTATCTGATTCAAGCACTATGAAAAATGAGTCTGGCACCGGTACGGGAACTATGAAATTCTGCTGGAGCGTTTATTTTTAATTACTACTCGGAAATGTTCTTAATTTACCCAATTGTTGCGAACTTCGGTTGTTTCAAGCCAAGTGTTGCTAATTTGATTTATTAATTAAAAGTTTTTTGTTATCAACGTATAACGTCCCACTGCAGGACACAGAATACATCATCATCATCTTTTAATAACTAAACTGTTTAATTTTTTACGTACCGGGAAACACAGCGTGGGCTTACCTCCAGCCAGGTGAACTGACGACATGAAGAAAGTGCAGCGTTTTCATAACCAATTCATTAACTGAAAAATAGTAAAATTCTTTTGGTTATCAATATTTTCTCAATTTGTACATAATAAACAGTGTTCGTACATTGATTGACATAGGGAAATGGTAACAAATGTCATAGGCGAGTATATCGTATAAGAACCGATAGGAGCTGAGGGAGTATGCCTTCGCAGCGCCATCAACAATGTTTATTTTCTCGTTAACTAGTGTACGTACAGTTATTTCTGTACATTATGTACGTATAACTTACATTACAATCCGTCATGTCTGATCGCGATCGATGATGATGGCGCTGCGAGGGAAATCATATTCGCAACAAAAAGTTTGCAGGTTTGACAAATATATAAACAAATATAAAAGGCATATGGAATCGGATATTGTCACATTTAATTTCCCACTCACTAATGATTACAGGCGTTTAGCCGTTCTATTCCTCATTTAAAACTGTTTTTCACTATTTCTTCCAACGATTCCTTAATTTGAGAAGTTTAAAGCTGCCACATTTAGTATTCGTGACGCGAAATGTAAATTGTACTAACTTGAATTCGAAACTAACTTCGACAATAACCAACCATGGGGAAAATCAGTCAACTTTCAACTACGGTAGGCCGCGCCGTCACTGTTGGCTTAAGTACACCCTTATCATAAGTAACCTTAACTACAAAATGACGAAATACAACTACATATAAAATACATTCACAAAATGAATATATGTTACCCTGTATATAACATTTTATGTAAACAGACCGCCACTGAAGTTAATAGGTATTTTTAATCTATCTATACATACATATAATAAAATTGTAACAGGCCGATGTCTGTACATTATAGATATTGAAAAAGAACTAATATGGGGGGTGTTTATTAGAGCAACAGAAGCCAAAAGAACAGTTTTTAGAAATTTTGTCTGTCTGTCTGTATGTTTGTACACGCATCACGCAAAAACTACTGCATGGAATTGAATGCAGTTTTCACCGATGTATTGCTAGAGGTCTAACTTAAAATATAGGCTCCATTTTACCGCAGGAAAATATCTTATTCAGATTTTTTTTAATTTAATAAACCGAAGCGAAGAGAGGGCGGGTCGCTAGTATTAAATAAATATAAATAAATGCAATTAAATGCAATTTCGAACGGAAGTTATTTGTAATTAGTACTAATTAGAGCCGTTGTAATTTGAATTGTTTATTACCTACTGTAGAAAATTTGTAGAAGTTATGTATTTCTTTGAGAAATTATGAGAAATATAATTAATATCAAAAGCATTAAAATAACTTGGTTAAGCATTAAGTGACTAGAAGTAAGTAGTAAGAATAGTAATAGTAAACTGAAAGTAACTTGATTAAGTAGTAACTAGGAGAGTTCATATAATCATCGTATAGAGAAATCCTCGCCGGGATTTAATTTAAAATGCTTTTTTTAAAAATTAACTTCTGGATTCGGTCAAAATTTGTTACTTGAATATTTTGACCTATTTTTCTCATATTTATAAATAAACTAAATTTAGGATCCATTCTTCAAGTAATATCCTGTTTACTCAGTTTCCACTTCAAATTTTTTTGCTGGACCTAAGTTAGTTTAACTAGTTTTGTGTAGCAAAAATGTCGAAGTGGTGCTATGCTGAAAAATTTCCATACATGCGTCGTATACAGCTTTCATATAAAATTATATTAGGTAAAATAATTCAGTCAACCATCTTACACATAAAATAAATCTCGTCTTAGAAATATTTAACAAATACCCAATGGAGGAACACCTATGCAGGTATTCAAGTTAAATATTAATTAATTATCCTGCTTGAAGTTTCCGGCATACTGCACCCACATGAACTATAGATCGTATGAGCTTAATACTTACTTCAGTATAAGCAGGTAACAAATGTCGAACTCAATTTGAACCCGTATAGAGCGTAGCATACCTAGTAATCTCAGAATGGGAAATGCGGGGAGATATTGACCTAGAACTTTTTTAATTGAGAAGTAGATGAGGACATGGTATACATCTTTTTAATAGCATAGATCTATAAATAGTTGCAGCAGCTATTGGAACAGAAATGTATTACCACCGTCAGTTACAGTTACAATTCAGTCATATATAGATCTGTAACCGCCAACATATCGTAAGCGACAATTTCTCAAAATTGCGATTTTTATCACTTGAGCTACACTTTTAAACGTCTTCGCATATCGTGACCAACTCGCATAGCAGTAATTACAGTGGGTAATTACTACAATGGATTCGTATATCCGTATTAAAAATGTGCTCTGGTATATCTCACTCACTACCAAAACTCATACGTACATTGGGGAAATACGATATAGTACGAAATGCAGTACATTTCAAGGTAGTCTTCTCTATGAGAAGGGTAACTTGGCCAGTGGAGTACGCCCAGCGGCTGTGAGAATGCACTCTCCCCCTACACATTTTAACACACTGTTTTAACATTGTAAAACACTCCTGTAAAATTTAATTTTGTGACACTTGTAATACATGACACTTGTAGATACAGTTGGAAACACACTAATCTATCTAAATCTAAAACCTTCCGATTCCTAGCCTTTTATATTCAAAACAATACTGATTTATTTAGAATAATACGTGTATTAACATGTTAACAGTCCAATGAGGCCACCCTGGTGTCATAATGATTTTATACCACTCTTCTAGAGCCTATACATATCATACAACTTTTAAATTTTCGTGTTATACACGGAGAGGTGTAACCGATTCCTCCCCGAAGTCTGAAAGCATGGATTTATAAGATAAAGATAATAATGAAATTATGTTATTTCTTAAAGATTTCACTAATATTTCAATATCTGGGAAACTGGAGCTGACAATAAAGTCCTTTTTCTCAGATAATGTCACGTATAAATGAATTTAGATACTTTTTTACAAGTTTTTGTTTAACCTCACATTTAACATCAATGAGCTGTGAACAGGATTCTGCAAGGTCGGCGCGCACCCGCAAGCCCCATAATGATGCAACTGGCCATGGACGGCGGTGACCACTTACCGCCCGTTCATCTGCCATCCATTCTATAAAAAAAATATGTTTATTAATTACTTTGTTTCGGTCAAATTTTGCAAGTCGATTTAACCCACTTCCACATGTACTAGGTTGATTCAAATTTTACACATGTATTAAAACCGATGACAATACAATAATCTGATGACCTTGACCTGATGTTGCAGCCAGGAGGACCAGCTCACTGTAGAACTCCTCAACGCCAGACGGTAGACACGTCGTGTTTGGGTTCGTTTTGGTGGGCTCGTAGTTTTAATGACAACACCTTAGTGGCATGGACTTGACCTGATACTGCAGCTAAGAAGGCCAGCATACTGTGGAACTCCTCAACGGCGAGCAGTAAATACGTCGTGTTTGTTGATGGGCTCGCAGTATGACAAATTATGACAAATTATTTATTATTTATGTGTCAATTATATTATGACACAGTTATGACAAAAAAATAGTGACATGAGTGACACTAGACAGTGAACTGTCTAGTTCAGCGAGATGGGTAAACGTTGGTACTAAAAAGGAGTAAATAAATTAAACGGAAAAAAACTTTCAAAAACAAGGTTTCATCAAAATGCACTAAAATGAATATAGAAGTCAGTCAGTTAAATCAGCGAATCACATTAATTTAATCATTACTCAATCACAAACAAATCCCAAATTTAATGTCTTTATGTGATTTAAAAGCTTGTCTCGAGATTTTCGTAACAATTTAATTAATTAGAAATGGAAATTACAAATCAAATTACAAATCTCGCGACATACTTTTTAGCCACATTAAAACATTTATATTATAATGATTAGATTTGTTTATTCGATTTCTATTTTGACTTTTATGTTTATTTTCATAATTTTAATAAAAACTTGTTTTTAAATTGTTTTCTTTTAAGATTAGTAAAACAAAATTAAATAATAAAATTATCATGCTGAAAAATTAAATAATAAAATCATAATAAAGGCTGAAAAGAAGTAGTGATACTACTCTCGAGTTGTTGAGTTGTTGTGTACGAGTATGGTCAGTTGTTTATGGCAATTATTATGATTTAGACGATTTTTTCTAACCAACTGTGATGCAGTCCACCTGTTCTTATAAAACACTTTTTGCATGCTATGTGCTTCTGTAAGGGAACTGCTATATAATAACATGTTAATATATTGTTGCAGCTTGTTGCAGAACCTAATAAAATGAATAAATCATACGTTAATACTAAATATTAGCAGGTAACAATTTAATTAAATATCAGTAAGTACCTACTGATACAAGTATATTAAACAATAACGTATTAAACAAGTGTATTGGCGAAATTCTATACAAGTCTATTAAACGCCCGCTTGTCCAGCATGGACAACCTCCATACACAAGACAATGTGTATGAGCGGGCTCACGTACAGCAGTGGACATTGAAAGGGCTGGTTGCATTGCATTGTATTAAAACAAGGATTATTCAAATTGAACATCAAGTAACTAAACAATATGGACAGAGATTGTATAGAACTCAGTAGTCTCACGTCCCCGTTAACTACTAAATCTACTAATGCAATACAATCACAATAAAAATAATGAACAGAATGTAAACTTTTGTTCCCACACTTTAAATGTTTTTCTTCGTTTGTTACCAACGAAATTACACGTTAGTTATGTCGTTCGTAACGTCATTGGTAGCTGAGAATTGTTTTTACGAACGACACCACTGAGCCCCTGGACAGTACACACCCCTAGACTCAGCAATACCGCTGCACACTGTTGGTGTGCTTCAGTGACGCTGATGTCATTGGTAAAAAAACAGTTCCCGACGACACCACCAGTTGATAGAGAAAAACAAATGTTTTGTCTGGATATTTATTAACTTTCTCAGGTATTGCAGTGACGTTTCTTAAGCAGCCATTTTGGTTGGTTAAGACTAGATCCTCAACTGATTTCAATTGGCAGATCTGATTCACAATTTCACAATCTGATTTCACAATCGCTATGTGTATATGATAACAAAATATGTCAAATGTTTATGAATTAAACTTTTAACAAAAAAATATTCTAATAATATGCAGAACAACGAGCTTATTTTCTTATAAAGTAAGTCTTAGATATGACGCGCGGATAAAAATCAAGGCTTCGTTCGCACGAGCGCAAAAATAGCGCGTGTCGTTTAGGGCGTAAAATGTCGGCAAAATTCGTTGTCACACTCTCCCTATACAAAAAATATAAAGCGCGCTTTTTCGGCCTTTACGGCCGATAAAGAAAGAAATAAAGAAAAATAATAAATTTATTAATCACGACACACAGCGCACATATTTAACAAGGTAACGATTAAAATAGTGATGTAGTACAAATGGTGTGTACATGCTACGGCAACAAATAGATCCGCAACTTTGCTGAGATGCTTCCCGAATCGACGAGAAGTGTTGATATTTTGTTGGGGCCTCTAATGAAACTGATGCCCGTTGAGTCAGCTACACATAGTCTATAATCTAATATATAGTATATATCTATACTAATATAATAAAGAGGTAAAATTATGTGTTTGTACGTTGGGAGTAATCTCTGGAACTACTGAACGGATTTAAAAAATTCTTTCACATATAGGAAGCTACATTATCCGTGTCTAATATACGCTATGTTTTATTTAGAAATTGTATGCGCTCGGCTTACTCGCGCGGTATCTAAATACCATTTTTAATTCATAACATTTAAAACTTTCTACCTACCTTATATTCTATCCGCGCAGTTCATTTGCGCAGTATCTAATAAGTAAATAGTATTTTAAATTCATACCTTTTAATCTAAAATAAGCCTAGCTAGAAAAAGTCACAACTTTCTCAACAGACATCCGAGGCGAGGAAGGCCAAAAGACGTCGTATCGAAGAATCTTCCACTGAGAATGTAAACCGTCTTTCAAGTCTGAGAGAGTACGCATTAGCCCTGAGCGCTCGCAGCGACTTGCCGAGCAAAATATTAGAACCTCGCAGATTCGTGATCGAGAAACTAGCGCTGAGCGTTTACGACGGCTTTCGGCATAGAGGCTAAGACAACAACCTGGAGTGCGTAATCGTATTTCAGCTTTCAACAATAGATCGGCATTCAATTATAATCCAAATATTGATTATGCTCAGCAGAGCACTGTCCAAATTGGAGGGATGAACAAGATTTGCTTTAAGTGTTCCGCGAAAAAATTTAGCGATGAAGCGAACGGTATGTGCTGTGCTGCTGGAAAAGTAATTCTCCCCGATATGCAGGAGCCACCACAACCAATAAAACATCTCCTGACAGGCAATCATCCATTATCAGCACACTTTTTGAAAAATATACGTAGTTACAACAGCCTTTTTCAGATGACTTCGTTTGGCGCGAAAGAAATTCGGGAAGGTAACTTTATGCCCTCTTTTAAGGTAGAGGGACAGATTTACCATCTCACTGGCAGCCTTCTATCGCCATCAATCCGAAGCCCACAATATTGCAAATGTACTTAATTTCCGATGCAGATCAACTATCATTGCGTTCAAACATTGCCCCCATCTTAAAACTAGATTTGATAAATGAGTTACAGACCGCATTGAACAACCACAACCTATATGTATTTCATTTCTGCCATACTTTCGTGTGTTTGAAAAAAACTCATATAAACCGAAGCGAAGCGAGGGCGGGTCGCTAGTCTATAATATAGTCGATACCTAAATAATATATGAAGCCTCGTACACTTACCGCCTCAGCAGCGTATTTGTATGTGTATTTTCGGATATCATTCATACTAACAGATAGTTTACAATGTACACCGTTTGTTTCCTATATTGTGCTCTAACTACTACAATTCTCGACAACACTACTGAATGTAAATGGTCTTTTGTTAATTGGGAGCATGACGTATTAGGCGTTCATTATTAGCAGTAATGATGCAAATGCAGTTTGGATTTATTTGTCAAGCTCTAATTGAGCTAAATTTTTAGTGAATTAACGTATTGTGACATATTGTGGGAAAAACAAAAACGTAATTTGCTATCTTCTTTACTACTTTACGTATTCAATACTTCCTTATAATAATAATAGAAAATTTCTATGAATTTACATAATACAGAAACAGGCTATCAATATACCATACCATCAGCCCACGTCTCTCCAGCAGTGGAGAGACATAGACTGACCCATAGTCTACCGCAGATTTTCTTCAATTTCTAAATACGCGGGTTTTCTCACAATGTTTTGCGTCAGTCTCGAACAAGTGGTAATTAGAAAACTCGAGCTTTAGCAGAATGTCAATTGGTACGGATCGAGATCTACGCTCAGAAATACCCGATCGTCAATGGAAAATAAATACCATGGACTATAATGTTATTAATTCCTGGTTTTGACATTAATAGGTATACAAATATCAAACGAAATTTAGATAAATACTAATTCATTTTATTATGAATAACAATGCAATTAAATTGCTACTTAAAGGCTTTATTCATAGATTTCTTGGAAACCACAAGGTTTTCTTTTATTGTTTATTTAGAAATGCCAAAGTTTGTAAGCCTTTTAAATATGAGTATTACTTTAAAAAAAAGAAGTTATGAAAAAATCATGGTATTTTAAAATTATTAGAAAGACTTGTATTTAATCAAGCAGCAAAAAATACTAAATGAGCGGCAAATCATGATCAATTATGATCACAATGATCAGTGTTTGGATTCTTTCGCAAGATCACCTGCAATGCGGAACTGTTCTGGGAAAAACGAGCTGCTAGTCAAGAATAAACGGAGAATATGTCATGGACAGCGAAAATAAGTTGATAAGTCAAAATCGACCGTTTTTCAACGTTTCTTCCCACTAGTTCTAATTCCTGCCAGCTACGGAAATAATCATTGTTAAATGATATGAAGAAACGTTATTTTTTATAGACATAATTTTTATCTTATATTTATGAATAGCTCTTCGTTAATTAGCAAAAAAAGGTAATGAATAATGGTATCTTGCTATATTATATTCTGGTAATTAAAATACCAAGGCACCAGGAGTTTATTGACTCCTATTCAAAGTTCCTATTCCATTTCATGCACCCAAACTCGAAACATGCTTACCATGGTATGATACAGGCATGTTAATCATGCTTTATCTATACATAGAATGTTATCTATACATATAATAAAATCGGAACAAAGTTGTGCCTGTACATTTAATATTTGAATAATCCGTTATAGATTAAAGTAAAAATGACACAGACCCCAAAACAATTTTTTTTTGGAATTTTGTCTGTCTGTCTGAACGCGCATCACGCAAAAACATTTTGGATAAAACTTGGCACAGTATTAACAATTATGTTACCCATGGTGTCAAGGTCATGCGCGGCGGTGACTACTTACCGCCATGTAGCCCGCTCTTCTATATAAAAAAAAATTATACTTTTTATATAAGTTCATTATCAATTATAAAGTTCCCACGGGAATCAGGCTAACCAAAACTACTCTAATATCTACGCACGCGAAGTCGTGACCAGTGCTAGTTATGAATAAGACAACTAAAGTCCCTGAATTAGTTTTACGTACATCAAAATATTCTCGTTAGTTCAACTGGAAGCAGAAACACAAAGGTCTAACAAACAACTCTTACATAAATTCTTGCAAAGGTAGTAAAAGCCTTTCATGCTCCTCGCATGGAACGCAACACTAATGCGAAGGAGAAAAAGGATCATCCGCTCCATTTGCATATTTCACACTTTGTTAATTGACTTCGCAGCCGAGCATCCAGCAGACCGGATGTCCGTCGAACCATCCAAAAAATCTTGGCCTGCCAGCAACAAAATAAAGACTCAATCCCTTTGAAATAAGAGTTGTGTGAAATTTCAAGATATAGTGGTCTTGTGTACAGTTGTTTCATTTACAATACGTGGCGTCCGTCTGTTTTTCTTCTATTTTTCATCTTCCTATTATATTTCTTTTGAATTCTCTGCGGAGTTGGGGTAATGGAATAGATATTATCATATTTCAGTTCGGGGTATTTTCTATTTTAATGATTTCGTATAACCATACACCCTCTATGTATTTTAAGCAGTTTTATTCGGAATTCTATTCACAGATACGAATAAGTTCATTACCAAGTCTATCAACAAGACCATCGATATGGAAAAAGACTAGATGACACATCATACGTTCTTATCAAAGAAACCTGGTTGGCAACTTCTAAGAGGGGTGAAGCAGATGAGGACGGGTTCATTAAAAAGTCAAATTTGAAATTTAAGTAACTAATAAGAATGTTCCAAGATTAATACTGAAATTCTAAATTATTTAATTTCTTTTAAATGTATCGTTACATACTGTTAAAATTTTGATGTCCAAATCTGGTATTTAAATTCTGAGAAAAGTCTACGTCCAGAGAAGACTTCTGACGACCGATTAGCCTAGTTGGTAGTGATCCTCTTGCTGTTCAAGAGGTCCCTTGTTCGATTTTTGGTCAATTTGTTTACAGAGAAACGTTTGTTCAGGATAGGGTGTTCATCTTGATATGTGTCTCTGAACCCACGACACAGGGAATCCTAGTGTGGCCCGTTGAGCATGGCGTTATTATGATAAAAATATTCCTACTCACCATCCCATCTCCCGTCCGAAGCTGCGCGCCATCTCCAAGAAAAAAAAAGATATATTATAGACGAGAAAATTTCCTCCTACCCCTTTATCCAATCCTGCTCAAACCTTTTCACAAATCAATTTCTTAGAAGTCTGCCAAAGTAAGCGTCGGAACCGAGAACGTGTCAATGTTCGTCATTCTTGACTGGTGTTGGTACATATCGCGAATAGATTACAGATTTTCTATAATTTAGACGAATTCTAATAATGATTGCCAGTATTTTGATTTAGCAGAAAAAAAATTCTTCAATAGCTTATAGAAGTTTGCCGGTAATGGCTGAATGAGACGAGCCAAAGGTTTATTTTATTTTAGCTATACTAAACTAAATTTATACAGGAGCCGGACTTAATCCCTAGTGGAATTTTCTGCGATCTTTGGTTAAACAAAAATGCAATATGGATATATATTGACTGCTGGATATGCTGCTATATCAAACAGTGGTAATAATAAAGTAAACCGAAAACGGAACTAAGCACAAAAATATCAAATCAAAAAATTAATTGCAATCAGAATACATTTCTTAACGATATATTTTATAAATAATGAAGACCAAAATATTTGATACAGATGAAAACTCCTATAAAACGTTAATAACAAATAAGACACATGAAAACGAATGTGTGGTCTCGTATATCATACAAGCGCTGCATTACATTAACACAAAGCCATATAAATCCGGAGCACAGTTACAATCTCGTGTAGTACATTTATTTTGTTGTCCTACACGAGCCATAAACAAATAAACGGTGGCTCCAAGCTTCCAATAAATCTCCAATGAGAAATAGACGAAAAAGTGTTGACGTAAGGTTTAACGCGTGATGTATACAATGTTTAACTTGCCATGTAAATTATAAACTGTCTACGCTTAATGGAACAAACTTGATCCCGTTTTCGACAAAAAAAGCTGTGTATTTATGTTAGATTGGTTAGTGTATGCATCTGGTGCAGAGACTGCAGAGCCGTCCTAATTGTATCAGCCTGTAACGTCTCACTGCAGGACACATTCCTACCCTAGTAAAACACTGGTTGGTTTCGGGCCATAATCCACCCACGCGGGCCCAATGCGGATTAATGAATACACACACTACAGATTTTTTTATTTCTCGGGCATACGGGAGCTAGGACAATTTTTATAAAATCATACTTAGGTAAGTAGAAACTTAGTGGTACGACCCGAGGATTTGAGCTGATGATTGCACGAATGTGAGTTGGATATATGTAGACACCCCTAGGCTATCACCGTAAAACCTTTTTTATGGCAAAATGGACGACCTTTCCAAGGGCTGGACCTCGCTCAACGAAATACAGTAAAAGTAACCAGCCCTTTTATCGCCCACTGATGAACACTGGCCTCTTCCAAATGGCTTATGAGGAATGTATGGCCTTGAAAGGCCACGCTGCTTAAAGCGGATTAGCGAGTCCACTTTTTGCGGAGGTGTAAATCCCCAAGGCTTATGGTAGCGGCTTTGTTATCACTTACATGTCCGTTCACATTCGATTTTTCGGACAAATAATGACGTGACACTTATACAAGCAGTGTGATGCTAAACAGAGCGGCTACATTTGCTCGATTTAGATCTGTCATTGTATGAAATATTACCAAGTCGCACGTGCGATTTAAAGTACTTGATTGCCTTTTACTTTCACGTCAGGCCTTCATGCCTTCGACCCTTTATTATTGAGTTAGTACGGGTGTCGACCCTGCGTCTCTGATGTTGTGCCTACATTATTGAATTAGGGTAATTTGGTGTTTTTGTTTGATGTTCCAATGCCTTTTTTTTGCAAACAAGACTTTGAATTTTAAATGTTCTTTTTCGGGTTACATTTACATATGCATAAATTTGAATTTTCCGTTTATATATAATCGTACTTACATATTGTATTCGGCCTTATTTTAACTGTTAGTTCTTTTATGAGCGATAGTTTATGATCTACTTATAAAAAAGGGTGTGTGTAATTATTCTTCTAAGGTCAAAAACAAATGGGAGCTTGGCTACTACGATCTATTTTGTTTGCGGTTTTTACCATGTGTGGTTTATTTATTTAGAAAAAAACTAAATCGATCTAGTTTACATGTTTGAAAATATGTTTGTTTTTTAGAGACACGCCTCCGTTTGCTCTTTTTGCTCTTATTTCATAAAACATTATCTACAAAAACTGTTTATAAACTTATTAAAATAATTTATTGTACTCACATACAAACACGCTTGCTTGCACACACATACTATCGATACATTCATGTATCGGCTTGTCTGTATAAAAATAAATATTAATGATATAAGAAACTATTAGAGGAGCGAAAGTAACGTGTGCTGTCAATTATTTACCGAAAACTGAAAATTCCGATATTTTTTCATAATCATCTATCCCCCATACTAAAACCTACAAGAGTCGCCTTTGAACTCACATTTGAGGGGGGGAGTGCACGCTGCAATCCCACAGCTGCTGGGCGCGCTCGACTGACCACGTTACCCCTCTCTCACAGAAGTCTACCTTGAAATGTACTGCATTTCCCACGTTATCTTATTTCCCTAATGTACGTACGTGTTTCGGTAGTGAATGAGATGTGCCAGAGCCCATTCCCATCCTATCCCTCCTCATTTTCCCAACCTTTTCTCCAAATCCATTTCTATATCTCCAAAGGTAGGCAGCGCAGCGCATGCGGGGGCGTGCCAACGTTTGTCACTTTGTACTAATGTTGGCATGTATCGCGGATGTCTATGGGCGACAGTATCCACTTACCATCAGATGGACTGTATGGTCGTCTGCCGCCTTCGTCCATAAAAAAAAACATCGCAAAAGTAACATAATTATTTACTGAAAATTATCTAAATTCCAAAATACCTTCACGTAGATCCTCTATTTCAGATACTTCGTATGCCCTTCACGTTTTGTCACTCAGAAAAGTCGCTTTAAGTTGACTAAAAAGGATGTTTCATACGAATACATTAGCCAAAGTTCAGTACCTATACTGATACGCTTCAGTTCAGTGGTCATGAATAAAAAACAACTCTCGGCGAAATCCTAATCCTAACGAATTTTATAAGTGAAAAAGTTGGTTTATTTGTTTTGTTAACTCAAATCAATACATCGCTACTAAATTTGGCACTAGTTGTAATTCGTGGAATGAAATTAGACATATAAGTAATTTTTAATCTTAATTTTGTGCTGGAGAAACCACGAGCAATGGCTAGTTTCAGGTAGGTACTTACATTAAAAGATTTCTTCGTTCCATACAATCTGCTTCAGTACTAAATGCTTAAGTACTAAGTAATACCAAATGAGTAACATCTAAACTAATAAGAGTACAGTAATTTCTTCGCTCCGCCCTGGACAAAATTCTGGCTACGCCATCAGTTGCTGATCCTGCGGCAAATATGACCTGTCCATTGTCACTTCAACGTGCTAATTCTATGAGGTATGTCAGTTACTTAAGTTCTTTGGCGATTCTCAAATTTCGGATCTTAAGCTCAATGAGTGACTTATTCATTTTTCCAACACAAGTATAAAATTAATAGTAAGTAGAGGAGCGTATACAATTTGTGCTATTTATTTTCAGTACGTAAAGAACATTTGGAAATAGTATTCAGTTTCACCGAGTACACGCATTAAGTAGATAGTATATACCTATATATACGCCCTTATACGGGTCAATTCGGCCGATCTTATCACATAATTGATTAGGGCTTTTAACGGTATCTCGTATTAGGATCTCTTAATGTCTGCGGGAGGACATTTTATCTTTATAAGTGTGCACGACAGAAAATAAGGGCGTAGCACAAGTGCAGTACAATTAAGATATGTTATTATGTAATGTGTAAATTATGTAAATCAAGTGTACATGATATGTACGTACTGGCATCGCACGGCTCGGGGAAGAAAGGGGGTTGTCTCACAAGGGTTGCGCAACTAGCGAGGTGAGGACGAATGAATTCTCACATTAGACTAATAAAAGCGTACGAGACAAATCCATACACCTTTCCTACGAGACTATGGGATGTTAGTACGTACATTTATATTATATTTTTTTAAAGTGTCTTTTGTTTATAAACTGTATGTGTTTGTATTCGCTCTCCATAAATGTATTAGGGAAACTAGGTTGCAGGTCAGGGTATAGGCAAAATAAAGGCTACCGCCCGCAGTGTGTTTTATTAAGCATTGAATTAAACATATAAAGTTGCGGGCTAGATGACGAAGTTCCGGTATCGGCGCCACTACTTCCCCTTTACCTTCAGTCCTCCCATTCCCCTTGCTACTCAACGAAGGAGGGAGGGAAAAAAGGGCTAAATTGCCCAGAAAGATATAAAATCATCATGTATCGTCATCGAAAATAGCCTTGTTCTCCGCATAAGAGGAGAACCGACCCTAGGATAAGTGACTTGTAACCTAGAAGTTATGTATGACGTTGGAGAGCGAATAGCACAATAAACTACCCCAGGGAGCAGGGGGATCGCACGGGCAGCAAACTTGCTATAAAAGGCATAGGTTCCGACCTCTCTTGGCCAGTTCGTCCTCAGCACTTCAAGTAGTAACTTGAACTGCTAGTTTTACATTTAACACTCTAAGTAGTGACTTGATATAACAGACTCCTCATAGTGGAGATACCTAACAAGTTCATACAAGCGAGTTCGCTGCCGACTGCCGCTTCCTCCCTGCGCTCCTGTGGTTCAATGTGAATTAGAGCAGCGTTTTATTTCCGTATTTCACCCCTACACCCCCCCGTTGGAAGGCAACGTGCGGCCTGCAACATTGGCCCTGCGGTATAACATCGATCGCGAGCACCGCCTTATATATATAATATATATATCGTAGCCAACATCTGGTCCTTCGAGCCGGATCTCCTGAACCATCGTCATCCAGAAGATCGCCTATCGAGATACGGAGAGAATTTAGAAAATGCCGACCACAAGAAGCAAAAGCGACAAGGAGACAACAGAAGCATCCTCGAGCTCGCAAACCGAAGCTACGGCCACCACGGGCGCAACAACGAGCACAGACTCGTACGCAACGACTGCCCAGACCGCAACCGCGACCGACACTACCACAAGTAAGTCCTCAAACAATAAAAAACAAGCCAAGGACAGTGTCGCTGTCGCCGTCTGCTCCAGGCCACCATCGCCTGTACCTGAGTGCTCCGACCACACGATGCGCCCACACTCGAGCCACGCTCGGTCACGTCGCTCCGTACCCTCACGCAAGAGACTCCTCGCGGAGTTAGAGGCGAAAGAGCGGCTCGCCGAGCTGTACCTAAGAGAGGCCGAGTGGAAAACGAAAGAAATCCAGGCCGCAGCTGAACTTGAAAAGGCGAAACTCGAACGACTGAAACTAGACTCGTCGTCGAGTGAGGAGGACGAACTGGACGAACAGGATTCAGATCCTCAGCGTGTCCACCGATGGCTACACAATCAAAAGCAGATATTAGCCATCAAAGACGCCGAGAAAGAGAAAAGTCCCAAACCCAAGGAGGCAGCTGTGTCGGAAAAAGGCAGTATTAGACAATCGGCCGGGAATGAAAGAGACCCGGGTGTTGCGGGAACCCCCACGAAAGAGGTCCCGTCTTCAGACCATTCTCCACCGGCGATAGACGTGACTACATTAGCCACGGCCTTCTCACAAGCTATGCGCCAGAATAGGGACTCACCTCGGTACGTACAAGAGTTACCCGTGTACAGTGGACACGCCCATAGCTGGCTCGCCTTCCGAGCAGCGTACAACGAAACAAAGGAACGCTTCACTAAAACTGAAAATGTGGCCCGACTACGAAAATGTCTAAAGGGACCCGCCATGGAAGCCGTGAGTTGCCTACTAATAAGTGAGCCTGACCCGCCAGTCATATTACAAACGCTGGAGAGAAGATTCGGGCGGCCAGAGGCACTCATCCGCTTAGAATTGGAAAAAGTGAAGCGTTTACCCAAGGTCAGTGAAAACCCACGTGACCTTTGCATATTCGCAAGTAAATTAGCGAACATCGTGGCTGCTATAGAAGCATTAAAGAAACCACACTACCTCCACCACCCTGAGATGTTGTACAACGTGGTGGAGAAGCTCACTCCAACCCTGAGAAGTAAATGGGTAGACTACGCGGCGAGAGAGCTTTCAGAAGTATCCGACTTCAAAAAGATGTCAATATACTTGAACGAAGAAGCGGATAAGTTTGGCGCTTACGCCCTTCCAGAATACATCGCCGACGAGTCAACAGGGAGGGAGCGACCTATGCGAAAAAGGGTCGAACGCGCTTACACAATAAAAGAAAAGCGCAAGCCGCAAGAAAAGTGGCAAGAAAAATGTTGGCAGTGCAAACAATCACATCAGTTAGTGCATTGCCCACAGTTTCTCAACGCTAACATACACGAGCGTTGGGAGATGGCAAAAAAGAGCCATACTTGTTTCCGGTGCTTAAAAGGTACGCACCAAAGAAACACGTGTCGCGTCAAACCATGCGGCCGCGACGGATGTACCATGAGACACCATGTCCTACTCCACCACCAAAAAACCGATCAACCATCAGACATCCCAGAAAGAACAGAAGAGGTACTGACTTCAACAGTAGCTACCAACTCGAATACGCGACGTCGGGCGTACCTGAAAATAGCACCTGTCGTGCTATCCGGTCCCCAGAATAAAATAGAGACGTACGCGTTGTTGGACGAGGGGAGTACAGTAACCATTATCGACGCATCTCTGGCCGATATATTAGGGATAGATGGGCCCAAACAACCAATGTGGGTGCAAGGGGTGAGTGGGACAGAGATAAAACACGAACAAAGTCGGAGTGTCAACCTGGGCATTAAAGGGAAATTCAGCGGCAAAGAATTCCAAATTCAAAATGCCAGAACAGTAGAAAGGCTGAATTTCACGTCGCAATCCATAACAGAGGAAAACATGAAGGGCTGCACTCATCTACAAAACATAAGAAAAGAGCTCACGTACGACTACGCGTCCCCAAAGATACTGATCGGTCAGGACAACTGGGACCTAATAGTGTCACGTGATCTTCTGGAGGGTCGGCGCGACCAACCAGTGGCATCACTAACGAAACTGGGGTGGGTACTCCACGGATGCCACACGTCGAAAAGTAAGCCCGTAACCTTTTGCGGTCACCTATCCACAACACAGGGTGACACAATGGAAGAAACAATGAGGAAATATTTCGAACTGGAGTCATTGGGAATCGAACCCAGAAAACCCAAGAACGATCCCGAACAACGGGCGTTGGAGATACTCGAGAACACTACTCGACGACTTCCCAATGGCAGATTCGAAACCGGGTTATTGTGGCGAAAAGACGAACTAAAAATACCCAACAACTACCAAAACACACTAAAGCGCCTCTACAACTTAGAAAGGAAACTAGATCGCGACGAACAGCTGAAAGTTCAATACCAAGAACGGGTCGACAACCTCTTCAAATGCGGATACGCCGAGCGAGCCCCCGCAGCGCCAACTAGCGGCAGAATATGGTACCTCCCACACTTCGCGGTCATCAATCCCGCAAAGCCAAAGATAAGAATGGTACACGATGCGGCGGCTCAATCGCATGGACTGTGCCTCAACGACATGTTGTTGGCAGGACCTGACCTATTACAGTCCCTCCCAGGCGTTATTATGCGATTTCGACAACACCCATACGCCGTATCCGCAGATATAAAAGAAATGTTTATGCAAATCAGCATAAGAGAAGAGGACAGAGATGCCCTGCGTTTTTTATGGAGAGATCACCGGCGGGAGGGTCCGCCAGAAGAATACAGAATGACCTCGGTGATATTCGGTGCGTGCTCATCACCATGCACCGCCATACACATAAAGAACAAAAACGCAAACGAGTTCGTCGACATCTATCCAGAGGCGGCGTGCGCAATAGAAAGAAACCACTACATGGACGACTACTTACAAAGCTTCCCCACACCTGAGAAGGCGATCAGAATGATCAAAGAAGTCGACTTTATACACCGACAAGCAGGGTTCGAGTTGACAGCGTGGACATCTAACAACATGAGTGTTATAAAAGATTTCAAGGAAAGAACGGAAACAAACGCAATACCAATAGGTGCGAGCGAGACAGAAAGAACGCTCGGTCTCCTATGGAGCACAAGGGATGATTGCATAAGTTTCCGCTTGAACAAAACGAGAATAGCACCTGAAATGCTTGAAAACACGCGCCCACCAACCAAGAGGGAGGCCCTAAGTGTCATAATGTCCTTGTTCGATCCATTGGGCTTACTATCGCCGATGACAACGCCCGCGAAAAGAATCATGCAGGACACCTGGCGCTACGGTACCAAATGGGACGAGCCCATTCCAGAACAGTTAAGGCAAAGATGGGACGCATGGCTGTCATTGCTAAGAAAGGTAGAAGACCTACGCATCCCTCGATGTTACGACTATGAATCGGCAACCACTTACGAACTACATACGTTTGTCGATGCCAGCGAGGAGGCCTACGCCGCAAGCGTTTACTGGCGAATCGTGCGTAACGACGGAAGTGTACACGTCACGCTGGCAGCCGCAAAGAGTCGCGTGACACCACTGAAGCCCGTCTCAATCCCCAGGTTAGAACTACAGGCCGCCCTACTAGGGGCCCGCCTAGCCGATACAGTGCTACGAGAGCACGAGTTTGAAGTCGCGCATAAAACATATTGGAGCGACTCGCGTACGGCCCTGGCGTGGATAAGATCCGAACCACGCACCTACAAAACCTTCGTAGCACACCGACTCGCAGAATTAGAGACACTCACTAAGAAAAATGAGTGGCGATGGGTGCCTACGGCAGATAACGTAGCAGACGACGCGACAAGAGCGACACCTCACGACTTCAACGTGAAACATCGATGGTTCAATGGCCCCTCCTATCTACTACTATCTAAGAATGAGTGGCCTAGAGAAGTCGAGGTCAAGGTCAACAACTCTGGGGAAGAGAGAGAAAAATGTCTCGCAATAACTGACAAGCCAACTCATGACCATCTGCCAGATGTCCAACGATTCTCGAAATGGATCAGACTGATAAGAGCGACAGCTAGAGTGCTGCAATTTGTCGAATTATGTCGGGGAAATAAATTCCAAATCACCGCTACGCGTTACAAACGAACGCGTGTAAATAAATCACGTGACCCCGACTGGAAGAAAAAAGATAAACAAACTCGAACCCAATCGACCGATACGATGGTTCCCACGAGTTCATCGACCCACCGCGCCATTGACCTAGAAGTGCGTCATATTGAAAAGGCTCAAAAATTGTGGATTCTAGCGGCACAACAAGACAGCTATTACCAAGAAAAGCTGCGCATAAAAGAGAACAGGGCGCCACCTACCGGAGATTTATTGTCGTCACTTAGTCTTATCATCGACAGTGACGACATAATAAGAATAAAGGGTCGTATAACTGCGGCCGAGGGAATACACGCAGAATCTGTGAGCCCAGCCGTACTGAATGGAAAACATATATACACAAAATTGTATATACAACAAGTCCACGAGAAACTTCATCACGGAGGCGTAGAAACAGTCGTAAATGAGCTACGCCAACGGCTATGGATAATGAAAATCCGACCGGCCGTGCGAAACGTGATCAAGAGCTGTATGGCGTGCAGAATAAAAAAGACTAAACCAACAAGTCCGGCCACAGGCGACTTACCTCCAGCTCGCCTGGCCCATCACGCACGCCCCTTCACATTCACCGGATTGGACTACTTTGGTCCAATAGAAGTCACCGTCGCGCGCCACCGCGAAAAGAGATACGTAGCGCTCTTCACATGTATGACGTCACGCGCCATACATCTAGAAGTCGTGACCTCCCTAAGCGCTGACTCAGCCATTTCAGCGCTGAGGAGGTTTATAGCCAGAAGAGGCTGTCCAACAGAGCTGTGGAGTGACAACGCAACTTGCTTCAAGGCGGCTGATAAAGAGCTCGCCCAGTCCATAGCTGAAGCCACCCAGCACGAGGCCACAAACCGCATGATCAAGTGGCGGTTCATCCCACCAGCAGCGCCGTTTATGGGCGGTGCATGGGAGCGCATGGTGCGCTCCGTTAAAGAAGCCCTGCGAGTCACCCTGCACGAACAACATCCAAGTGACGAGACGCTCAGCACACTGCTAACTGAGGCGGAGATGACCATAAATTCCCGCCCCCTTACTCATGTGGCGGTGACACCCGACGAACCGGCAGCACTAACGCCGAACCTTATACTACTCGGCCCGAACTGTCACATGCCGGTTCCCGGAGACTTCACCGAAGGCGACCTGAACGCGCGCCATCACTGGAGGCGCGCCCAGAGGCTCGCAGACGTATTCTGGCACCGCTGGGTACGGGAGTACATGCCCTCACTCCAGTACCGGCGGGAGCCCCGCAGCACCGGTGAACCACTGAAGATCGACGACATCGTCATCGTGTGCGACTCCAACTTACCCCGGAACACCTGGCCACGAGGCCGTGTCACCAACGTCTACCCGGGTAAAGACAACGAGGTACGAGTCGTCGACATCACCATGGGCAACGGCACCGTGCTACGCAGACCTACGAAGAAAGTCGTCGTGCTACCAGTCGGTTCGCAGTGTTGCGACGGCGGGAGAATGTGCACGACAGAAAATAAGGGCGTAGCACAAGTGCAGTACAATTAAGATATGTTATTATGTAATGTGTAAATTATGTAAATCAAGTGTACATGATATGTACGTACTGGCATCGCACGGCTCGGGGAAGAAAGGGGGTTGTCTCACAAGGGTTGCGCAACTAGCGAGGTGAGGACGAATGAATTCTCACATTAGACTAATAAAAGCGTACGAGACAAATCCATACACCTTTCCTACGAGACTATGGGATGTTAGTACGTACATTTATATTATATTTTTTTAAAGTGTCTTTTGTTTATAAACTGTATGTGTTTGTATTCGCTCTCCATAAATGTATTAGGGAAACTAGGTTGCAGGTCAGGGTATAGGCAAAATAAAGGCTACCGCCCGCAGTGTGTTTTATTAAGCATTGAATTAAACATATAAAGTTGCGGGCTAGATGACGAAGTTCCGGTATCGGCGCCACTACTTCCCCTTTACCTTCAGTCCTCCCATTCCCCTTGCTACTCAACGAAGGAGGGAGGGAAAAAAGGGCTAAATTGCCCAGAAAGATATAAAATCATCATGTATCGTCATCGAAAATAGCCTTGTTCTCCGCATAAGAGGAGAACCGACCCTAGGATAAGTGACTTGTAACCTAGAAGTTATGTATGACGTTGGAGAGCGAATAGCACAATAAACTACCCCAGGGAGCAGGGGGATCGCACGGGCAGCAAACTTGCTATAAAAGGCATAGGTTCCGACCTCTCTTGGCCAGTTCGTCCTCAGCACTTCAAGTAGTAACTTGAACTGCTAGTTTTACATTTAACACTCTAAGTAGTGACTTGATATAACAGACTCCTCATAGTGGAGATACCTAACAAGTTCATACAAGCGAGTTCGCTGCCGACTGCCGCTTCCTCCCTGCGCTCCTGTGGTTCAATGTGAATTAGAGCAGCGTTTTATTTCCGTATTTCACCCCTACACCCCCCCGTTGGAAGGCAACGTGCGGCCTGCAACATTGGCCCTGCGGTATAACATCGATCGCGAGCACCGCCTTATATATATAATATATATATCGTAGCCAACAATAAGGATATCTTTATGATTTTGCATAAGTGTGAATATCCCTATTTAAAAAAAAAGAATAATGTGACAATAATAAAAATGAAATGATATTGAAAATTATATATCTTAATATTTTTAATAGAAATCAGATTGTTATCTGACTGTGAGTACAGTTCTCGAACAATTTAGTTTAGCAAACTTAAAAGCAATGAAGTCAAAAGACAGGATAAACTATTGTCCTCACGATTACAAACTTTTTTGCGTCTGTAAACGAGTTATTACATTGACTTAAGGTGTATACTCGTTACTCCAACTAAAAGATCAGGTCTGTTAGACAATGTTGCATTTGCGGTTAGCACTGCCTATGAAATATGTTGGGACAGACCTGCAACGGCGATTGTATGTGGTCGTGTGCTCGTTTAGCCAATAGTTACGTTTGTTCTTTTGACAGTTACTTTTTATAGTCAAAATAAGACAGATAAATCAAACAACCAAACAGGCTACCTAGAAACTGTCGTCCTAATTAATATATGCAATATCAACGTGGCTAAAAATGACGATCTTTTAGAGTATTAGAAAACGAGATTTGGAAGTTTGGGAAAATACTAGAAAAAAAATTACTCAAATTAAATCAATCAAAAGTCTTGAGCATAAGTCTTGATTATATATATATATATATATATAACAAACTATATAAAATATTTATGTTTTGATCAAACTATGGCGTACTACAAACTATTTGATCAAACTATCAAACTATATAACTATCATCGAAAGTGAAACTATGGCAACATAGATCAATCAATTTAGTCATCGAACACAACTACACGCTGTATAACTCAGTCATTGTAATAACGTTAATGAAATAAATTATTTATTTTGTTAACAACAGCGACTTCAAATTATTCATTTTACTTTTTTCGTACAAAACGTCTTATAGGCTAGCGACGACCGAATCAGAGAGAAAGAAAACAGGATAATAATTTATACCAAATGCCATAAATATCTTACGCGTATGTATATTGTGAATCGGCTCTGAACGCGAAAAATTAAAGGGTTACACCAGCCGTGGTCATGAGTTGACTGAAGATACGGGTAGTCTAGGATAGGAGCTGCGAACAGTTTTATCAACTACCCACTTTTGATCTTCACATTCGGAAAGGCTGCTACACACTACACTAATAATGTCCGCGGACGTATTCGACGGTAGATTGCAAGTTTTAAATTTGTTAATCGCTGCAGACAACGATTTCACCGGTTCCCGGTTGATTTTTTTAATTTAATAGCCATGCTATATTTTTTTGTGTTCCTTACACACCTTCAAAAAATAACTTTATGAGTATAGAGCCTCTTAAATTTAGGAATATCATATTGTTATGTTTAGTCCATCTAAAGTTTTAAATTTTTAATAAATTTTAGTCTCTATACTGTTTTTAACTTAGTAGGTATCATATTCGATAATTACCGGTATATTAGAATGTAAGATTTCCCGCGAAAGATATTAAAACGGTAAGATATTAAGACAAATAGGAATACTTTGTCTGTCCTAAATCTTTAGACAAATGACTCATTGCAAAAAGGCAATCGAATTACACAGCGTAGAAAAGGGGGGAAAACAACTAAAAGATCTAAAAGACTCGTTTACAAGGGATCGCACCGTTCCCAGACAAAAAGGCAAATCCCCCATTTATCGTTCACAATAGTATCTTCAAGTAGCATATTGAACAAGTATTTGTGCCTAGCTCTTACATGGATTTACAGAAATAGGGTGGCTCGTTCGACTCAGAGGATAATGCCTTGCAGTCCCTCGCGGAATCCGCGTCAATCCTCCTTGTATTGAGGTGCCGTTTTTGTAAAAGATGAGGTTTTATTTAAATGGCTTAATGAAGGTGTATAAAAGCAAGTCATCGTTTTCAGGTATATAGGTACTAAATAAAGTCTATTTCTGAACTACAATTCTTAATATAGTGACAAAAAATCCCTTGGCAAATATTTGGCCAAAGGATGAAAAGTTTTGTAGCAAAATAATTAAAATAACATAACATAATTTGCAACATTTTTTCAGATTCATATTATAATAACCACTACTGAAATTTTATTTATATAAAACCGTTAGCATTTTTCCATTCCTCCTCCTCGACTAATAAATAAACAAAACAAATGATTGTTCATTTGCAAATATCAGTAATGATTTCAATAAAACTTTAGTACTTATAATTTATAATTACTTATTAATTTATTGGACACACATATATAAATATTAGTTATTATTTATTATACAATAAAGTTATTTTGCAAACTCATCAACTCTTCATCAAATCCAGCGACAGTGATTCTAATTCATAATAAAATTCTAATTGTATAACTAACTATACCCCATTATATATATTATACCCCATTTTACACAAGCTTTTCTTTTTTTTTTCTCTTCTTAATATATTATATATTTTATGGGTATAAACTTTCCTTCGTAAAATGAAAATTCTCTATCGGAACGGAAAGTTTCTCGAAAATAATATGAATCTCTAGAAAATATTTCTTCAAAATATTATCTTTTCTAATTGCATTAAATTCCCCGTTGGTCGAAAAAACGGCGGCCACATGGCAACTAAAAGCTCTTACTAAATACCGTGAAAAATGTAAAATGTAAAAGGGAAACGTCCTCAGTATATTTAGTGTAATATTTCGCCGTCTACTAGAGATTACGTTTAATTGTAATTTACGTGAATTGTCAAAAGTTTCGCGAGACGGCGTCAAGGGAGCAGGCGAAATGACATGTTTTCAGTGTCTGTTATAATTGTGTAAATATTTTGTAAAGGTCTGCGTTTTTTATGAATCCGTCGCTTTGTAAATTATTATAGCTGTATCGACTTAACCGCCCTCCGGCCATCTGGACAGACCACTTGAAGAAAGCCAGCGGTAGTGGCTGCATGATAAAAGCAGAAGACCGTATTTAATGCGATCCTTGTGCGAAACAGCTGGATGCAGCTGTGAACAGACACAGTGATGGTAAGGTACGGCGTCGTGTCTACTTCTCATGCAATTATTACTGACGGACTTCTTCAAGTCATAGAATATGCTGGAAGATCGTGTGCGGTGATGGGCCCTAAAAAGACCTATATCTAGTAATGGAGAGACTATATATCTCCATCACTTGATTGTACGGTATCTAATTCATATTGAACAAAGTTAGAGAGTTTATAGTATTATAGACTATAAATAGAGCAATAGAGTTTATATTACACAAATATAAACTCTATTGCTCTATTACACAGGAGCACAAATAAGTATTCACTCTTCCTTTAATATTTTCATGTCTTCACTATGTAGGTACTCTTATTATTATAGTATTATACCTACATTTAAAATAACATTTTCCTCTCAAGTATTTTTGTTGAACAATAATAATAAGCATGAGAAATAATAATAATAATAATAAGCATGAGAAATATCATGACTTCATGACTGACAAATATTATGATTAAAAATATAAACTATCTGAACGAATAAGAAAGATAAATAAAAGTAAACAGAACTTCGTTCGTGTTTATATAGCAATACAATATATACTAATGTGAATAAGCTAAAGAACAAAAACTACGAACACGATTTATATACAACGTAACTAATTAATACGTAGGTACATTCCGCACAAAAATCAAATACGTACAAAAAAAAAATGACTCACCGATGTATTCAAATTTTCCAGTCTCTAATAATTCCATATTTTTTCCAGTGTCCGTACGAGACAATACGGTAAATTAGGCCACAGCGTGGAGGACATGGCAGGCAGAATTGGTTAAGGCAGTTACTCATGTTCCGATATAAGTCCTGCATTATTTCTATTTGGCTGTGGCCGCGATTTCGTGCGCCTAGACGTTACTTGTGCTGTTAACTTGATTCTAGTGGGATCTTTGTAATTTCGTCTGGAAAAAAGTACCAAGTTTCATTAAAATCGGTCCAGTGGTTTTGCATGATGCGCGTTTAGACAGACAAACACGTGGAAACGGACGGAGATAGAAATTTCAAAAAAAAAATGGGACTATGTGGGAAATATATGGGAGTGTTCCCTTGTAAACAGTCCCTGTTTACAACTTCCCCGTTTCCTCGCACTTCTTCCAGGTTCTTTTTGTTGACGTCCATGTAGGTACGCTTTCGGTTTCTTAACGCCTGACTCACTAAAAAGCGATCGTCCCGTAGCTCAGTGCAACGTTTTTTCCCAGAAACTTGCCTCCTATGAACGGAACCTGTCTCTTGGTATTGCGTCCAGGTCCTTTGGACAGTTCAACTACTCACATTTAGTGCTATAATTTTGTGCTCTTATTGCTTTTTGTGCCATTTTGTAGACAGCAATATTTACTGGATTGAGGCGTAATATGTCAATATAATGTGAAAAACTTAAGACAATGTACTAAAAATAGCAAAAAGTTATTTTAAGTTGACAAAAAAGGTCCAACAGCAAACGCGCGAAAAGTATGCAGGAAGTAACATTTAGAGTAAATAAATTATCTTTTCAAAAAATTGAACATTTTCAACTTTTCCTCCATACCAGCATTATTTATTTAATGGCAGTAACATATTTTATTCATTAAAACCTCTTTAGTAGTAAATTATTGCCAACTATACACCAAAAATAGAACTACCCCTTTTTGCAAAGGAGTGTATAATATATTAGCCTTATTCACATTATATCTTAAAAATCAACACCTATATCACAGCACCTATATATCAACCATTAGTCAAACGTAACAGATCATTTAGGAGATTTTGGTTGACCCTCTGGTGGTATGTATTCAATATCTTCCATGTCATAATCAGAATAATAGTAGTCTACATCGTCACTTTCAGAATCATCAGAAGTCTTAGAATCATTAATCATTATCCTATCCACAAAATCATCCATAGCATGTTCATATTTTCTATATTCGTCTTCACATTTGATTGCATCGTCACAAACTTTTTTCCATTCATCCGGACCAATCATATCAACTTTTTACAATTACAATTTCTTTAATGTGGTCATATGCATATCAACATTTCTTTGAGCTACATAACTCTTAAGCTGCGACCATATGTTTTCAATTGGATTGAAATCCGGATAATATGGCGGTAATCTCAATATAGTATGTCCACAGTGCTGTCTCCAGTGCTGTCATCTGCATGGCATTAATATTGTTTTTCTCGGACGTATTTTTTAATTATGTTCCTTCAATTAAAAAATAAAGATTTGTATTAAACATAATTTCGCTGGCTTGTTTATTTATGGGTTTTCCTTGTCTTGAATTCTTCGGCATTTTTATGAAAGCGACTCTTATAGTTGACTGTAGTGGATAATAAAGTGGCTTTTTTAGGCGTCAGTAAAAAATTTTGACATCCATCATAATATGGACAGTATACCTTATTGAAATTTAAATATAAAAAGGTAATTAAAATAAAGTTGGAAACAGTTGACGAAAGCAAATATATACGTATATAATATATGGATATTATGTATTGAAAAGAATATTTTGGGGGTATTAGTAGATCTATAATATATAAATAATAAATAAAATAATCATAAATAATACCTAATAATAATAATGACATAATAATAATCATAAATAATGAATTCGACGTTTGGCGAAGATACCCGAATATTCCCGATGGCCCATGTTTTCGTGCAAGATCTGTACATATCTGTACATATATACGATAGATTACATTCAATCCAACTTACCCCACCGATATATTCGATTTCAGATCGGATCATGTACAACTGCCCTTAGGCTGTTAATTACATGCTAACGAAGTTTATTTCGTTCCCACTGCAAAATTGGACACATGCACTGAATAAATTAAGGGCGGCGTAAAAAATACAGTTCTCCTGGTAGCTCGCCTTTTACTTAATTATGTAATTTACTAATTATAATTATATAAGGAAATGTGTATATGTACTTACCTTATACAAAATGAAAGAACGACCTTTTACGCACATAGAATGAGGAGACATGGAACCTTGGGTTTTGTTCATGATTGTAAGTGAACTAATTAACATATAATAATACGTGTTTTTTTTCATAAATATTAAGTATTTTAGCTTTGTATTTATCAAAATGACGCTAAATTTAAAAAAAAAGCAATTTTTGCAAAAATGTCATATAATTTTAATGTCAACTAGCGACCCGCCCTCATTTCGCTTCGGTTTATTAAATTTAAAACAATCGGAATAAGATATTTTCCTGCGGTAAAATAGAGCCTATATTTTAAGTTAGACCTCTAGCAATACATCGGTGAAAACTACATTCAATTCCATGTAGTAGTTTTTGCGTGATGTGTGTACAAACATACAGACAGACAGACAAAATTTCTAAAAACAGTTTTGGCTTCTGTTGCTCTCATAAAGACCTCCCATATTAGTTTTTTTTTCAATATCTATAATGTACAAACATCGGCCTGTTATAATTTTATTATATGTATAGATATAGATGTACAAACATCGGCCTGTTACAATTTTATTATATGTATAGATATAGATGTACAAACATCGGCCTGTTACAATTTTATTATATGTATAGATATAGATGTATAGATATAGATATAGACATCGGCCTGTTATAATTTTATTATATGTATAGATATAGATGTACAGACATCGGCCTGTTACAATTTTATTATATGTATAGATATAGATGTACAGACATCGGCCTGTTATAATTTTATTATATGTATAGATATAGATGTACAGACATCGGTATGTTACAATTTTATTATATGTATAGATATAGATGTACAAACATCGGTATGTTATAATTTTATTATATGTATAGATATAGATGTACAGACATCGGCCTGTTACAATTTTATTATATGTATAGATATAGATGTACAGACATCGGCCTGTTATAATTTTATTATATGTATAGATATAGATGTACAAACATCGGCCTGTTACAATTTTATTATATGTATAGATATAGATGTATAGATATAGATATAGACATCGGCCTGTTATAATTTTATTATATGTATAGATATAGATGTACAAACATCGGCCTGTTACAATTTTATTATATGTATAGATATAGATGTACAAACATCGGCCTGTTACAATTTTATTATATGTATAGATATAGATGTATAGATATAGATATAGACATCGGCCTGTTATAATTTTATTATATGTATAGATATAGATGTACAAACATCGGCCTGTTACAATTTTATTATATGTATAGATATAGATGTACAAACATCGGCCTGTTACAATTTTATTATATGTATAGATATAGATGTATAGATATAGATATAGACATCGGCCTGTTATAATTTTATTATATGTATAGATATAGATGTACAGACATCGGCCTGTTACAATTTTATTATATGTATAGATATAGATGTACAGACATCGGCCTGTTATAATTTTATTATATGTATAGATATAGATGTACAGACATCGGTATGTTACAATTTTATTATATGTATAGATATAGATGTACAGACATCGGCCTGTTACAATTTTATTATATGTATAGATATAGATGTACAGACATCGGTATGTTACAATTTTATTATATGTATAGATATAGATGTACAGACATCGGCCTGTTACAATTTTATTATATGTATAGATATAGATGTACAGACATCGGCCTGTTATAATTTTATTATATGTATAGATATAGATGTACAGACATCGGTATGTTACAATTTTATTATATGTATAGATATAGATGTACAGACATCGGCCTGTTACAATTTTATTATATGTATAGATATAGATGTACAGACATCGGCCTGTTATAATTTTATTATATGTATAGATATAGATGTACAGACATCGGCCTGTTACAATTTTATTATATGTATAGATATAGATGTACAGACATCGGCCTGTTACAATTTTATTATATGTATAGATATAGATATAGACATCGGTATGTTACAATTTTATTATATGTATAGATATAGATGTACAGACATCGGCCTGTTATAATTTTATTATATGTATAGATATAGATGTACAGACATCGGTATGTTACAATTTTATTATATGTATAGATATAGATGTACAAACATCGGTATGTTATAATTTTATTATATGTATAGATATAGATGTACAGACATCGGCCTGTTACAATTTTATTATATGTATAGATATAGATGTACAGACATCGGCCTGTTATAATTTTATTATATGTATAGATATAGATGTACAAACATCGGCCTGTTACAATTTTATTATATGTATAGATATAGATGTATAGATATAGATATAGACATCGGCCTGTTATAATTTTATTATATGTATAGATATAGATGTACAAACATCGGCCTGTTACAATTTTATTATATGTATAGATATAGATGTACAAACATCGGCCTGTTACAATTTTATTATATGTATAGATATAGATGTATAGATATAGATATAGACATCGGCCTGTTATAATTTTATTATATGTATAGATATAGATGTACAAACATCGGCCTGTTACAATTTTATTATATGTATAGATATAGATGTACAAACATCGGCCTGTTACAATTTTATTATATGTATAGATATAGATGTATAGATATAGATATAGACATCGGCCTGTTATAATTTTATTATATGTATAGATATAGATGTACAGACATCGGCCTGTTACAATTTTATTATATGTATAGATATAGATGTACAGACATCGGCCTGTTATAATTTTATTATATGTATAGATATAGATGTACAGACATCGGTATGTTACAATTTTATTATATGTATAGATATAGATGTACAGACATCGGCCTGTTACAATTTTATTATATGTATAGATATAGATGTACAGACATCGGTATGTTACAATTTTATTATATGTATAGATATAGATGTACAGACATCGGCCTGTTACAATTTTATTATATGTATAGATATAGATGTACAGACATCGGCCTGTTATAATTTTATTATATGTATAGATATAGATGTACAGACATCGGTATGTTACAATTTTATTATATGTATAGATATAGATGTACAGACATCGGCCTGTTACAATTTTATTATATGTATAGATATAGATGTACAGACATCGGCCTGTTATAATTTTATTATATGTATAGATATAGATGTACAGACATCGGTATGTTACAATTTTATTATATGTATAGATATAGATGTACAGACATCGGCCTGTTACAATTTTATTATATGTATAGATATAGATGTACAGACATCGGCCTGTTACAATTTTATTATATGTATAGATATAGATGTACAGACATCGGCCTGTTATAATTTTATTATATGTATAGATATAGATGTACAGACATCGGTATGTTACAATTTTATTATATGTATAGATATAGATGTACAGACATCGGCCTGTTACAATTTTATTATATGTATAGATATAGATGTACAGACATCGGCCTGTTACAATTTTATTATATGTATAGATATAGATGTACAGACATCGGCCTGTTATAATTTTATTATATGTATAGATATAGATGTACAGACATCGGTATGTTACAATTTTATTATATGTATAGATATAGATGTACAGACATCGGCCTGTTACAATTTTATTATATGTATAGATATAGATGTACAGACATCGGCCTGTTACAATTTTATTATATGTATAGATAAACTCAGAATCATGAACAAAATCTATAGTTCCAAACTTGGGGTAAGGAATATCCTGTATACAGAATTAAATAAAAAATACCTAATTATGCTCTCTTATACTTATCTGAGTGAAACTAACATTTATTTTACAACTTTTTAAAACTGCACTTTTTTCACACAAACCACTCACTCACTCACTCGCACCGATATACCTACGTAGATATAGCTATTTAATAGTAGTGGTTAACAGCTGTTTATAAATGGAGTGTGCGGCTTTGCCGTTTGTAACAGCGTATAAATACTGAATAACAAAGTCAGAGACTTCTTTTTATTTTTATGTACGAAGGCAGCAGACGAGCATACAGTCCACCAGATGGTAAGTGGATACTGTCGCCCATAGACATCCGGGATACATGCCAACATTAGGCCAAAATGACAAATGTTGGCACGCCCCCGGATGCGCTGCCTACCTTTGGAGATATAGGAATGTATTTGGAGAAAGGGTTGGGAAAATGGGGAGGGATAGGATGGGATGGGAATGGGCTCTGGCACATCTCACTCACTACCGAAACACGTACGTACATTGGGGAGATACGATAAAGTGGGAAATGCAATACATTTCAAGGTAGTCTTCTGGTAGTCTTCATTTAAAACATTTATCTTTTTGGAACGAAGTTCCTTTACGCGGCTTGCGGTAGGTGTGATTCGAAAGAAAATGTAACGTCACGTAGGATTTTTACCCCCTCCATACGACTTTCTCTTTCTCGCCTTTCTCTCGCTCGGACACGGAATGGTCGCGATTCTGGCGATCGTGTCAGTTCGTCGGTATTCGGTAAATTTCGGTAGCGGGCCGATCGCTAGTTCTCTCTCTCATGCCTCGCTCGATCTGAAACGAAAATATCCGATTCGATTAAATCGCCATCGGTGATTCGCTGAATCGTATCGTTGTTTTTCGATGTAATATATCGCACAGTGACATCGATGTTATAATGATATATTGAAAAATACATCGATATTTGCAATACATCGATTGTTTTTAGAGTTTACTAAGATTATGTTTATAACATGCCTGAAAATGAAAGTATACGAATGCGTGAATTACATTCGGAGTTTAAAGGTTTAACCGCACACGTTTTTTTTTTGAGAAAATATCAAGTTCAGAAAAATGTCGTAGAAGAAAACGTAGTCGTAGTTTTATTGATAGAAAAGATTGACAAAATCAGTGTTAAGTGTGTGCAGATATTTTATATTTAACCCTATCATATACCTGCATGTTGCCACTATTAGTGACCTAGTTTCAAATCCGATGCACGCCACTGATACACAATACATAAAATACATACGTAATTATCATATATAACTACCTACATATAGGTATAATGTCCGTCAAAGCTTACACCCGGGCTCCACCACATCGCTATCATCAATCAAATCGACTTATCACGTCGCCGTCCAGCGTGCACACACGTCTAGTGGTATGGACGCGGTAAAAAGTAGTTACATTTGTTTTTCTGTTCTACGATTAACGAAATAATGTTATCTAACTTCTTCTCTATCAACCAATTTCTCCCACGCATCTTGTAACTTGTAACATGACAGTAACGGGCAGCGGTTACCTACCAATAGATGCAAGGCACCGGTGCCACGTGCTACATATATATGTATATATGCTGTAATAAAATATAAACTTTTTTTCGGAATGCCTGAATTATTGTGGCCCTAATGGCCTTTCAAGAGTCACGTACGCACGAATTCTTAGCGACTTCGTTTTTATAATGAAAAAGCTTGAATAAATGAAAATGTTTATAGCTTCTGTTCTGTTCAAATAAATAAATCGTTCACTTTTCCATACGAATAAACCAATTTCCATAAAATTTATTCCACTTCTCCGTGGTGACCTCATAAACATGTTTTTCATACTCTTCGACAGCCTCTTCCGGCGATGAAAATCGTTGCCCGCGTAATTAGTTCTTAATTTTTGGAAACAAGAAGAAGTCACAAGGTGTCAAGTCGGGACTGTATGGAGGATGGCTCGTGAGTTCTACATATTTCGCCTTCAAAACGTCGTTTGTCTGTTTGGCCGTATGAGAGCTGGCATTGTCATGGTGCAAGATTATGTGGCGTTTACGGTTGTTTTTACGGAGTTCGTAAATAACTTCCGGCAAGCAAATGCTCGTGTACCAATTAGCATTCACGGTACGCAACGCTTCAAACTTACGATTCTTCAAAGCAACAGTAGCCACGTGTCCTGTTTTTCTAAAAAGAGAAGCGATCATCTGCTTCGTGGCACTTTGCACACGCACCACTTTGGTGATGTTCGGCTCATCTTGAAAGACCCAAATGGTCGATTGCCGCTTTGTCTAGGAATGCCCGTCATGGTAGGTCACATCACATGCCTGTCTGTTTCGATTATATGGCGCACAGCATTGATGTTTTTATTGTTTGACAGCGGTGGACGGGCGAGATTAACACGACCACGCTTCAATTCTGCAAACCAGCTACAAATTGTCATCTTGCTTGGTGCTTCATCGCCAATAGCAGTTTGAAGTCGAGCGAGGCTCTGCTGAGCTCTCAAATTATACCTAAAATCGTATAAAATCATACAGCGTAAATTTTCACGAGTTAAATCCATCGTAATGCAGACACGCAATTTTTAAAATGGCGCCATAATGAAAAACAAATGACTGTTAGATGAAACAAACTTTATTCTACAGCCAAAAAGTTCCATTTTCAAATATTGTAATTACTTTTTAAATCTTGTTTATGTAAGTGGCCAGTTCCGAAAATTTTCGGTGTGACCTATGTATTATAACGATGTTCTACAATATAATATGTTCGACTAGCTGTTGCCCGCGACTTCGTCTGCGTGGACCTTAGTTTATAAACACCGTCTTTACCTTCTAAGGGGTATTTGGTATTTTCAAAAACGATCACACACATTATTTCTTATAGCATATTTTTTATAGAACAAATGTTCGACATGATTCTTTAAATTGATATAACTTTTTTATTTACGAACTGATTGAAATAAAATAAACACTAAATTTTAAGTGAAGCTTACCACAGTACATTAGTGAAAACCACATCCAAATCGGTTAAGCCGTTTCTAAGATTAGTTCTATATTCTAATTCTATATTCTAATTCTAACAAACGCACAGACAAACATTTAAACAGACAAAAAATCTAACAATCATTGTTTTGGGTTCTATTTTTTTTTTTTTTTTTTATGTACGAAGGCGGCAGACGAGCATACAGTCCACCTGATGGTAAGTGGATACTGTCGCCCATAGACATCCGCGATACATGCCAACATTAGTCCAAAATGATAAATGTTGGCACGCCCCCGGATGCGCTGCCTACCTTTGGAGATATAGGAATGGATTTGGAGAAAGGGTTGGGAAAATGGGCAGGGATAGGATAGGATAGGATGGGAATGGGCTCTGGCACATCTCACTCACTACCGAAACACGTACGTACATTGGGGAAATACGATAAAGTGGAAAATGCAGTACATTTCAAGGTAGTCTTCTGTGAGAGAGGGGTAACGTGGCCAGTCGAGCGCGCCCAGCGGCTGTTGGATTGCAGCGTGCACTCTCCCCCTCCAAAATAATATTGCTTTGATAAAGGCCCCCAATAATATTTTTCTCATATATCTTCCATGTACAGACAGCGATCAGTTTCATTTTTATTATATGTATAGATATATGTTCGATTTTTATTATATATGTTTGAGATAAGGTGGTTTTAGATTAAGATAAGGACTTGTTTAAAATTAGTATATTATAAACAAAATAAAAACTAAAATTTATAAATACTTTGTTTTATTTCTACCTTAATATAGCTGCTTATATTATTTCCATTTAAATAAACTGAAATATTTCAAACAACTTTGTTGCTAACTGTACCTCGTTACGGCCACGTGTAATATACGACGTCTTATAGAACTGATCGCCTGCATCCGAACTTTATGCGGGTTCTGCAGTGAAGTTAGAGAAAATAAAATTTGTTCGCGAAGTAAGAATTAAAAAGTTAATTTTAACTAGTTCCATCCTTACAGGTGGGACTTTGAGTTAAAACTACTTTAATATATAATTGTTTAAAGACAAATGGTTGTTTGGGTCTGGATGGTGTGTTCGTCTGGATGTATGTGTCTCTGAACTCATGTCATGGAATTCTAGTGTGGGCCATTGAGTGCAGTGTTATTTAAAGAAGAAAAAAGAAAGATGTTGTGAACTTTTTAAATCTTTAATAAATATTTTTTTGTTGCATAGAATGTACGTTTAGTTGCTGTTTCATTATCTGATGTTACTTATTATTTACTATACGAAAACATCCAACTGTACTGTAAAAAGTTATTTTGTTAGCCAGACCGCAAACCAGAAATACGAAAAATGTACAAAATGTATTCAATATGTATCGCACTTACCATTAGCTTTTTTTTTCGTATAAACATTGTTCCAAATCAATTTGATCCAATCAAATTGTTATCTGTGGCAGCCTCCACAATTACGCTGGATTAATGTTACAAATATGGACATGACTTTTATTTTTGACTTTAATAGACGTTGAAATTCTAAGATTTATTTTAATTCTTTTAAGAAGCAGTTCTGCAAAATAGTTATTTATCTTCAATAACTTAATAAAATGAAACAAACTACAACTATGCGATTGTTGGTATAATTTGTTTGCATACAACAATTGTTTGTTTCATCTTTAGTATGCACTCTGACATACTATTAAAATGATACAATTCAATTATATTAAATTATTGAATCAAAATATATGACAGCTCCGACCATATCCTATTGTTATTCAGAACATCTTCTTTCAGTTTCAATGAGAAAACGAGAAATGTATTCCAACATTGCATACGTTCTACTATACATTCGATTTGCATATAAAATTGCAAAATTTAATATATGAGTACAATAGAACTAAGTTCGCTATTATTATTATCATAAATAATTTTATACATATTTAATAGAAATTTATTTAAATTTAAACAAAAAAATCCTTTCAACAATTTTCGTACATATAAATCTTTATATAACAAGATTCTCTCCATCAAAAGTATCTAACTGTCGATTCCAACGATAACGTAGCCCGCAAATCATTTTTATTAACACAATTTCAATATTTCTATGCATTGTACTAGACATATGAAATTCATAAATCTCTTAAACTACTGACATTGTTATATGGTTTATGGCACATCTGGAGTTCGACACTTAAAAATGTTCCCGAAAGTACCAATCGCGCAGAGTTACTTCAAAATCAAATCAAATATTCAAAACTACTCGTATTCATCAAATAATTTCCGAGTTACAATGCGTCCCCGCGATTCAAACGTTTGGATTGAGGAGCCACTTTTAAATTCACATAACTTTTAAAACCGTTTACTTCAAATTCTAGAATTCATCTTACAAAAGTATTACTACTAAATAAGTGTAACTAAAGGTTTTATAAGAAGTAGCTCTTCAAACCAGACACACACGTGTTTCATTGCTATACTCGTAGTCATAAAATCCAGTTATACGGTTGAAATAGAAACAGAAGATTTTATCTGAACAATTTGTACTGTCGTTCACAGCTCTCTGAGCTCTGATTCCTCTAATGCATTATTTGTGCCTCAGAATGTAACAAGTGGGATATGCCGCTGTAAACCACTTACTATCCGAGTCAAACTCAAGGTCAAACGATTTATGATGACTACCACTACCACTTATGTGTAACATAAAAATCTTGTGCTAATGTTATGTTTCTGACGTGCTCTGAATTACTGATAAACCAGATAGTTCATCAATAAAATCCACAATGCAAGCAAAACGTAAACTTTTCCAATTTTCTCTTATTCCTCGGGAGTATTGTCATCGCATGTGAACTGATACCAGTTACGAGTACCAGTACATGTCCTGGGACTTATGAACTGTTGCAACCATTTACACTAAATTTGATGTACAGTATTTAGGCTTTTGTAGACTGTTTTATATGTTTTGTTACGTTATTATCTGTGGTGTAGAACAAATAATACTTAGCTGCTTATTTTAATTACATATACAAATAACGTATAATAATTAGCTATAGGTAGTACAATATAACGTAGTACTATTGAAAAGTAGTAATTACCGTAACCAGCCCTTTTATTGTTCTTGGATATGGGCCCCCTTGTCCACATTGTTTAGTGCACGAAGAATGTTTGGCCTTAAAAGTCACGCTTTGCCCAAGCGAATTGTCAAGTCCACTCTTTTAGAGATGCTGTAGCTCCTCACGACTTGTGGTAACGGCTTAGTCGTTACCTCAGTCGCCTTTTACGACACCCAGAGGTGTGGTGATGCGGGGTGTTATCACTAGACACCAATGTGTAAATAATTTATTCCCTCGACCAAGTCAATGTTCATAGGGACCAGATACAATCTTCATAGAATGGAGAAGTTCACTTGGTTTAGAACTAGCGGATTTTTAAATAAAAATGTAAGGTAAAAAATTTTATCAATATATAAATACAACATATATACAATTGTATATATGTTGTATATATACATATGTTGTATATATACAACATATATAAGGATTGTATATATACAATCCTTAAAAAGTCTTACATTATAATCTTAAAAAAAGGGAGTTTCAACTATGTTTCGTATGATTTAGAAAAAGATATATTTAGACAAACGTTGTAGAGTTCATACAACACTATTCAACGATATTTCTTTTTATGTGTAAATATCGTGACGTCACACGCTGCTCCGTCAACAATCCAACTTAAAATGCTAATTCTTCGTGAACATTTTGTCACGAGATTTTTGTGTACCTTTCCAAATCTTTTTTAGTTAAAAAGCTAACAAAATGATACAACCTTCCATTGTTACGATACACTCGGTGTAGTGGTGTCTAACCAAAGATACGTTCAGGAAGCGTTTATTTATATCGGCTTTAATTTATTATAAGGTATTGTACAAGTACCCCGAGAGTTATACACAAATGTCTTGCCTAGATTTAATCAGTCAAAAGCCATAAATCCAACTAATTGCGGTCTTTGTATTTCAGAATTCTTGTCATAAATATATTATATGTACCTAAGTTTTGACTAAAATAATTCTTATCAATAACTTACATCTAGGTTTAAATTATGTATTTATATATTTATTAAATTGTAAATACGACAGCATATTAAAACTTTTACAATTTACTATATATATAATAGTAATACTTATCTAATAATAATGCCATATTAATAATGCCCTTCAAGTCAACTCGTGAGCACGGCTGGAGTGACCCGTGTTGAAACGTCGAGTAGATAAAAGGTAAACAAATACCTTGTTTAGAATATAAAATATGTACAAAACGTGAATGTTTAAAATGTTATTACGCATATGAAGTTGTAATTCTATCATTTAAATCGTTAATCTTAAATTAACATAATATTTAAGTTCGATTTGCAAACAGCGTAGATTTTGTCTACAATATATGTAACGACTATTCCAAGAATATTGAAGCAATAGGTATAGTGCCATTCAAACATTTGACATGTAATTGTCACAGGGCACAATGGAATCAAACTGTATCGGCAGCGGTATTCCCTGAAGACATTAAGCACGACTCAACCCGGATCCAATGTGATATACATATATATATAGTACATTATGTGTATGTCTACGTAATTTCAAATATATTGCATCATCATGTGAGATAAAACATTCACTTGACAAAATATACTCTTGCAAGACGCCATTCACTAGCCAAGAGTCACCGGACATGTATGGTTTAGGGCGAGCGCAGAAGGCGCTCAGCCAGGAGCAAGAAATGTTGCAAACAATCTTTGCAGCAACGAGCCTAAGGGCTCCCGCCGGTAGACCGGCGAAAGGCTCGGACCTCGGCTTAGGGCGTTGCTTTAGGAGGGTACCGCGGGATCACGAGTCGGTGAGAAACAAGACGTCATGTTTCGATTTCAGTGGTGTGATGTGAATAAATATTGATAGAATAATTGTATTACAGCCATTACAGCACAGCACATGTATTATGTTGTATTTTGCAATCTTCCAAGTTTTTTTATACATGAAGAACGAGGCAGATGAGCAGTCTATCCACCTGGTGGTACGTGGATACCGTTGTGTATGGACATCGCGATGCCAATATCAGTCCAGAATGCCAAACGTCGGCAAGCTCCCGGATGGAATGAGAACGGGCTCTGGCATATCTCGAGCACTAGCGAAACTTGTGCATACATTGGAGAAATGCAGTACATTTTAAGGAATTCTTTACTATGGTAACTTGGCAAGTCGAGTGCGCCCAGTGGCTGCCATTTTTTGCAAATAAAGATTATCATGATTATAATACATAGTGAGTGGTTGGACAATCTACTATCACCATAGGATTCATTAGCAACTTAAAAGTATATCACTCACTAAATGGAATAGGTCAGCGTACAGCAAACAGACTTTTAGAGTAACCCCAATTCGCTACGTCTGCAAAACATATTGAACTCCATGTGGAACAGTCTTTAAACTTCTGAAAGTAGTCCAAGGAAACAGAACTAACCATTGTATTTGCTACAGTAACTTCAGATACACTGCAGTGACAATAGGAGACGCGTTCCATACAGGGCATTGTTAACCTTTTCAATCGCATTCTCTAAATAAAAATGGTTTAGAAAATAAATGGCATTTTTTTATCGAAGCTCGGTCGTAGTTATGTTCGTAACGCTACGTCGCCGTAGCAAATGTAGCGCTACACCATGTATATGATGAAACTACGTTTTTTTAAATAACTTAAATAGTGAAATAATTAGTGGCTACTCTTTGTAACTAATTTGTTTCAATATACAACCTAGTACGTACTTTAAAATCGATACTTTTAGTATAATCCAGCTTGAATAACGAATTTGGACGTGACCTAGACCATTTTACTTGGTTTGCAGTGAAGTAATTTATGAAATTAAATAAAAAAGCATATTATATAATAATAAAATAATTATAATTAGAAATTCAACTTACCAATAGTTAATAGTTATTGAAAACTTTCATGCTTTCAATTTTATGTTCGTACCAATAATAAATACACATGTAAAATATACTACATTAAACTTACCTAAAAGTACACGACTAAACAAGCAGAAATTTCATATAAATTTCACTTATTTGCAAATAAATATTATTAAAACAAGCACGCGCAAAGCAATATTCAAATAGAGCATTGTTAACAAAGGTCATATTAGGCATTGTGCGACGAGCCTTTACGTTGAAACTGAAGCCCTTCGGGATCACATATTTACAGAGAAATAGTTACAAGAGCGCTTCAAACGAAATACGATCCTTTCGATCTTCAGTCAAGTCTAACATTGTATTGTTTAACATACACCCGACAATACATCAAGCGTAACCTTATTCCATTTTCGCCTTTATACCAAAGTAATAAGACTTACTATTTCCATTTGTACGTTTGATTGTAAGAATACTAATTGGGTTCAGGTTATATGGAGTTGAGGGCCGTATGAAATATTAATAGTAACATGAGAGTATTTCCCTTAATTTTAGGAAACATGTACATAGCACTATACGAATAGGGAATAGGCTCATTTGAAACATGGACGTATAAAGTCAGAAAGGTTTATAAAGTATTTAGTATAGAAGCACTCGATCTACCACCATGTCATTCGTGAACCCTTAAAGAACCGAAAAGGTTAATGGTGTTTATTACTTATTGTAGCGATAATTAACACTTTTTGTAGTGATACAACCACTATTCTGTATTGTTTATCTCATAGCAACATTTAATCTGCCAGTGGATCTGTTTTGTAGTTGCTTCTTTAAGTGTTAGTGTAATTATTATTACTACGAAGTATTTAACTATTTCTTTTCTGTCACCATAATTTTTTTTTTGTTAGTTTAATATTTAGATCTCATCTTCATACAAATTCCTCATAATATTTATTTGAAATTTTTACATATGAAGGTAAAACATTTATGTATGTTGTACAAATAAATCTAATAAGCGAATTAACCAGTAATTATACGTGGGTAATTATACTGAGAGTTTTTAGAATCTCACAAATAAGATGGATAGATCAAATATAAAGGTGGACGTTGTTTTATTGCTTTTTGAAGTAATCTCCGTGACCATTGATACACTTTTTCATGCGATGAAACCATTATATGGAGCATTCAGCCTACTCTTCCAGGCACATCTTCAACAGCGGTTTCGAAGGCGGTTACTGCATTTATAATTCTGCATTTATAAAACGTATTCCTCTAAGTTTATCCTTAATTTGAAGGAATAATTAAAAATCACAGGGCGCAAGGTCAGGACCACATGGTGGATGACCCATTAACTCTACATTTACAGTACTCAAAAATTGCTTCGTTTGTCTGGCGGAGTGAGCTGGGACACTGTCGTGATGGATGATCATTCTGCTTCGAGGGCGTTGTTCTTTGACTTTTTCCAAATCAGGAGGCAAGCAGCTGTTCACATACCAGTCCACAGTTACTGTTTTTTTATTTTCTAAAAGTTATAGTAGCAAAGTAGCCCAGCATAATATGCCAAAGAAGAAGGCAATCATCTTCTTTTCAGCACTCCGTCCTTTCCTCACTTATGATACCTATAACAAATATGGTGCTAATTCTTAATATGACCCATTGTGTTCTGTCCAACAGGCGTGCAGAAATTAATTGTGAATATATATGAATTCATTCATTATCCAACATGTGCCATAATCAATTTCTAAAAATGTCAACAACAATCGATTAATATTAATATCGATTAATTGACTACCGGAAGCACATACTAAAGGGCTACACCGTGGACGTATGTCAGCGTGTGGCCATCCCGGATAGTCACTTAGGCATGTCACTTCAGGCTGTTCGGCTCTTTCCAACACTGCGTATTTGCACAGATATAAACAAGCGACCAGAATCCTCTACCAAGAGCTCGCCCTGAAATACGGTCTCCTAGAACAGAAATTGAGATGTGAGGCGTGACGTCAACTGAAATCATCCCAGTCGTCTTTTCCGTAAACGGGTCAATCCCCACCAGCCTCGAGACCAACCTGAGGTGGTTGTGCTTCCGTGGTGGCTGGCTTACAGCGAAGATGCAGAAGGGAGTACCACCCGATACATCGCGTATCTTCCGCCGGTTTCTATCCCTAGTCTCCCTAGGCCGACTGTGCTTTCGTCGTGAATTATACTGTCTCTCCCTTATTTTGGCTTACCCAGAGAGAGAGAAGATAGTTTAGAAACATGTTTTAAATAATCTTAAACATAAACGTCGAAAATAACTTGATAAGCCTGTACTAAATAATTCAGTATTCATTAAAGGTACATTAAAATAAAAATACGCCTCATAAAAGCCCTCGCACTCCATTTATTGTCTATATGTCATGAAACAAAGCAGCAGTGAGTAAATAAATAGGTACGTTGAACAGTTCGGCTTAATGTGCAAAAACAGAATGAAAAGGGTCTAAACTAAGACATAAACGAGCTAAAATTACATCTCTGTTAAACTTTCCTTTGATAAACCCTACTGAATTATTTATAATGGCAAAATTAAATGTAGCAGACTAACGGCTTAGTTAATAAATGTAGGTGTATTATAATTTTTAATATCTACCAATAAAGCGTTAAGGTTATTTTATGGAAGTTACTTGATATAAGGGCTCTTACATACGACACTACAAGAATCGTGACACATAATATATAAAGTATTAGTAATAAACATAATCCCTTCAACAATATGGTGCATTTAACCTGACATTATATATTAGTGATGACAATTTCATTTTAACCACAGCTTGTCATTAGAAGGCTGTGATGTGGGATGTTTAATTGAAACACGTATTTCTCACGACAATGTTTATTCCAGGCTGTGCTCGTTTTTATTAGGTACGCATTGTTATAGATCAATGCATGTTATAAGATTAATTCTACCATATACACTTCCGAATCTACTGTCATGAGTCTTTTCAAAACATCAAATGTTGTAAAAATACAAATATAGTATTAAAAATAGAAAGTTTAAATTTTTAAATTAACAAAATAGTCAATAACATATTTTACTCAATTATTTCCTAAAGTTCCTATAAAAATGTTTTAATGTCAAGAAATTAACATAAGTTGATAACGAGCTGCAAAGGAGTTCGTATTTGTTTGCACTCTGGTCAAGCCAGTATTTTACAAGAAAGTAAGGCCGCTTGTTGACGGCACGGTTTTCCGCCGTGAAACCTACGGTTGTCATGCATACTGTGTTCTCGATGCATACGGTGATGCCAGGAAGCAGCGCGCTCGCCGCGTGCACCGTGAAAACTGATGGCGAGATATCAAATAGTGTTGTATGACAGTCTATGGGAGTCTGTTAACGACACCGAACGTTTTCACGATTTTGTGACTGCTTACCTGTGCTCATTCGAGTTTTGTATTATTATAATAATTTTGTTCTTAGCTTAGCGCTCAAAAATGACGCCAGCCGTGCCTCCACCGGCGGTTCGCCGTGTCGTGAACAAGCATATACGGTTTCTCTACAACGCGACGAACTCTCCGTGCCGTAGGAAAACCGTGTAGTTAACAAGGGGGCTTAATACGTAAACGTGGCGTTTAAAAAACAGATTCGGCGACCGGCGGCGGGTGGGAGGCCGCTCAATGATTCGCCCTCATGCATGCCTTGAACACACCCCACGCACACATGCAAGGCGCTGAATGCTCATAGAACACAAACTAATTTATCTGCTCTTTGACATATTTATAGATACTGATACTGTAGATACTTAGTAGATACTGAAGGTGACGTAATATTATACTATATTTTAATTATTGATTGTAAAATTTTTATATAATATATCTTCGTGTAACATATTATCGGAGTTACAAATCGTTTACTAAGATTTGTAAAAACAAAAATTAAAGCAGTACTCACAAAGGAATCGTTATTCAAAAGGTAAATAAAATGATTAATACAAAATGAAATATTCATTTACACCGTTGGATTGTTCCAAAACAATACGGGCCGAACAAAGCGGTCGTGATTGCAAGTCTCATTTGCATATTTCATTGACCGACAATTTAATTTCCACTCTCTCTCCGGAGGCGTTAATTTTGGTTCATTTGTCGTCGCACGATTTCATTTACACATACTTACATAGTGTACAACTAGAATTTGACCGAGGCTTTGTGGATGCTGCAACGTGCTAGTTGGTAATGACGATTATAATCGATTTATGAAAGAATTTACTATGAAATATTAATGTTTCACCTTTACACCTTACCTTTACACTTTAACACATATAAGAATGACAGTGTCCTGACTGATTGATTGACTCATCAACGCCGAGCAGAAACCACAAAAGCTATAAACAAAACAGTAGTTTTCTTTTATGACGTAAAGATTAAAGGTGTTAAACGGGGTATCACATTTGGTATGGAAAAAATATTTGCTGGCCCTATGAACTTATAACTTAGTAAACTTGGTAACTAAACACGTGTTTTACCATTTATTCAAAAATATGCTACGAGACTAAAATAACAAGGTGTCAATTTTTTTATGAAATCACAATTGAACGCATTGTAACAGCTAGTAAATTATAAATTGTCACCGGTTTCCTTCATATCAGTAATTAGCACGACGAAAAACATCGTGAAGAAACCGCTTGCCCGAGAAATAAAAAGAAATCGAAGTTAAGTGTACTATACGATTTAATTTCTTTATTAAATTGATAATTAGCTCCGGTAAGCCAGCCTTAATATTTGGAAATGTTACTCTTATATCGTGAGAATCCCCAGAATGCTCCAGAAATAAAAAATCTCTGAAGTATGTGATTCACAAATCTGCACTGGGTCCGCGTGGTAGATTACTGCCCAAAACCCCCTCGTGATTTACTGGGAGGAGCCTATGCCCTTTGGGACGTTATAGGCTGATATAAGTATAAGTACTCATATGTGTTGTGTCAAAACATTTAGACCATGCAATACCATGAAATCCCCTCTACATTACAAGGGGAATTTCGAGGGTGATGCCTCATACTGGGAAGTTACAATATAAATTAATATCTAAATATCCTTCAAGACCATAACGTCCATTTCCCAAGTCGTCAATTTCAATTAATGCAAGTCGTGCATTTAATTGAACTTATTTAATAAATCAACAAAGAAATTCAAGTAAGCACGTCTAGAAACAGTACTCCGTTCGATCTTATTTCGCTTCGAAGTGCCTCGTAGCAGTTTTATCGTCTTAGACACCAATCCAAACAATTCTCACCCCGTGTTGTTGTGGAGGAAATGTGAAAATCTTATAATAATGCCCTCTATTTGTATCGTCTTATCAGTGGCCGCACATTCGCTCCACACTCATAATATTGTATTTCAGCGAGCAAGTGTAATGGTCAAGATAATATGTTCTGTCTCTAGTGGAGCTGCAACATTAATATTTGTCAAAACGTCGACGGAAAGGAAAGCTGTAGACAAAGAGAACGTACGAATAACTGTTGTTTTTGTGGGCAATTTGTCCTTTGATAGATACTGTGTTGTATATACACACACTTACATATAGAAATGAGACCGCCTATATTTTTTCGTGCTAGTTTTACCAAATAAGAGTGCATTCAGTAGGAAACAAATATTGTTCGGGAACATAAAGTCGCATGAGACAAAATATATAGATAGCATGTTTCTAGGACACTACAAGTCAATCACGGATGAGTCTTTTCTAAACTTATTAAAAAGCTTTTAGTTCACACAGAGAGGTCTCTCTGTGTGAACACAGAGGCAAGACCGTGCCGTGTAACAAATCGTTTACTCGAACTCGAACGCGAGTTTCTCAAACATCGGTCAAAAGCTAGTATAACCAACTGTTATCATCATCTGATCACTGTTATCCCTGTTCATCATCATTATCATCAGCCTGTCTCCATCCACTGCTGAGTATAAGCCTCTCTTCGTATGTGCCACCCTCCTCGCTCCTGCGCTGTTCGAAACCATATCCCTCCCGCAACTCTCTTCACATCATCGTTAACCCTATTATCATCGTGTTTTTATAATGTACTTTAGAGAATCGTATACAATATACTCACTCGAACCGTTAAAAGAGCCTTAAGCCTAGCACCAGAACGCAACATAATTTTTACATGACCAATTGAACGTGCTACATTGGTCAAGTTACCTCTCTCTCACAGAAAATCAGAACGTACCACACACATGTTTCCAGAGTGAGTGATGATTACCAGAACACATTTCCCAGAAGGTACAGCGTACAGCGATCAAGGTGAATTCCTTGTTCCAATTTACTCTTGACCCCCTTCCTCTCTACCAAAGACATTCTTCGTCCCGTTGTACTACTCCCTAAATCCCATGTATCACAATTATTTTTTTCAAATCCACTCCCTAGCTATTCAAAATTAGACAGCGTATCACGCTTGAATGATATTGACATATCCATGAGCGGCTTTTTGTCTGTTTGGCTGTTGAGAGGGAGAGTGCACGCTGCAATCCAACAGCCACTGGGCGCGCTCGACTGGCCACGTTACCCCTCTCTCACAGAAGATTACCTTGAAATGTACTGCATTTCCCACTTTATCTTATTTCATTTATAATTCTGCATTTATAAAACGTATTCCTCTGAGTACGTAACGTACTAACGTAACGTAGTGAATGAGATGTACCAGAGCCCATTCCCATCCTATCCCTCTCCATTTTCGCAACCCTTTGTCCAAATCCATTCCTATATCTCCAAAGGGGGCGTACCAACGTTTGTCATTTTGGATTATGGGCTGTCTATGTCTATAGGCGACAGTATTCACTTACCATCAAGTGAACTGTCTGCTCGCCTGCCACCTTTTTTCTATGTAAATATTAATTAATATATAGTAGTGTTGAAATTAATATTAAGGTAAAAGTTGCAATTCACAGCACATTCAAAACATATACAAAACTATTTCATTGCAACTTTATTAGTTACGTTGCATTAGTTACCCACGTGAATAGATTGCTCTACAAGCCGGTGCAAGCTCCACACGCCTTGATTATGTTCCATTATTACATTAACAAAATGTAACCATTCTGACGGTAATCACTGAATGCGATATTAATATATAGGCATTTGGACCCTTCCCTAGCAGGAATGACCCGCATAATGCTACACAGAAATTGTTGTTGCTGGTTTTTGCTGATATCCGTTTAATGGTATTTATTATGTACAGTTAACAACACGTTAATGTGCCTAAAACCGTTCTATTGTGCGCCTTATTGACGTCTTAATAAGGTGTATAAGTGTATAAGTTGACCTGCTAGAGACTATGACATTCATACATTACAGAAATGGGAGTGAACGGTTTAATTTATCTGTTAGAGAAGGGTTTTAATTGGAGGAGATAGAGGAGATAGTGTGTGATGGCGGTCCTTGGAGGCCAAGGACCAGCAATGGAGAGACACAGGTCGATGGTATGTTATGGATTTGTATGGCATGGTATCGTGTGAACGGTATTAGACTCGACGTGTTAATTTTAATGCTTTAATTATCACCTTAATCATATTATTGCTGTACATTTTTTATTTTAATGGAATTTATTTTATTCGTCTTGTTTGGGAATATCTATGTATTACTGTTAGAAATCTTTGTACTAATTTCTTTATTATATTTTTTGAAGAAAACTGTAATTTTCAACGTAGGTTTTTAAATTTATTATTCATTCAATTATAATGCGGAGCTAATTTTGTATGTTCTTAATACCTTGCATGGCTTAATTATTATTTTACTTTGAATTGCGGGCGATTGTCTGATAGAAGAACAGCTGTTTTGTTCAGCTGTCTGAACAACGATGTCATTAGGAGGAGATGGATTACTGTAGTATTACTAATTAATAAAGAAAAGAAAATAAATGGTCAGAACATTGATAAAAGATTGAAAACCCTCAGAAATAATGGGAATCGCCACTATTCTGTCATTTAACTTTAATCGCATCGCTAACATTCCTATCTACTCGTAACTTCCAATCAATATCCAATCGAAACGCTAAAGTGCCACGTGAAGGTATGGACATCACGGGGCGTCCCCGGGCACCCTGGAGCATGTGGGTGCACTGCCGACCTTGCAGAATTTTGTTCACACCTCCTTGAAGATGCCGATGTCGTTGCATAACGGAAAAACCTCGGCTGACAGTGCATTTCACAACGTATAAGCTTCGGGAGATAAAGTATATTTTTGTAAGGATAAGACGACCAATAATATTTCTTTGCCATATTCGTCATCATCATTTTTTCTGATAATCAAATTCTATCCACCACTTCTTTCTCTTTTTATTATCTTCTTGGGTTAAAAGCCGCGCTAAAGTTAATCATGTCACTTCTGCGACGCTTTTGATAATTTCAAACAATTCTCTTCCTCTTCACCAACTTTAGCTACATTAGCTATAAGCTGGTAGATTATCTTGTTTTAATCGACTTAATTGGGCGGCTAAGTACGCCAACGTAATTGCAATTTGCATGATAATTTTGTTTTCACATTGCCGGCAATTGCCAATATCGCTTTTAGCAGTTGGCTCGCTGTTGGATGTTCGCATCGGTTGCTATGCGATTACACGCTGAATACACATATAATGTATATCTATTACTGTTATTAGGTATTATGCCCATATCATAGTAAAAATACACGAATTAATTTATTTGTAGAAACGAAGGCGTCATGGCTTTTTTTAACTACACAAAGCTGCAGGCGCACTATGACATTGAGAGAGGATCTATGTAGTCGTGAATACGAATTAGTGTACGGACTAGCAAAATTGTTTTTTTTTTCATATTAAACGGCAATTTCATCGGTAATTTGCAGATTCACACGCTATAACGAGAACTTTTACAATTTTCCAATATTCGAAATACGTTCAAAATAATTGAGTCATTTATTGTCACTTAATTATAATCTAATACAGAGTAACGAGATTTGAACTAGCTTTAAAATGAACCCATGGCGGACATTGTATCCTGGGATTGTCATGCCCGACTGTAACGTCACGCGGCATATGACGCGTCATCCGCAGCCAGCTTTTTCATTTCCGTTTTTAATCCGCTTGCAACATCACTGCGTAACAGTATTGACGCTAATCGGCGCTGAAAAGCTGGATTTATAACTAATCTGTACTGTATTAATTATTTTGTTGTAGAGTTTATTCGTGGCAATCTTTTGTACTATCTCATATACAATCAGTGGTAAGTAGGCAACAGACTATGAATCGTTTTCTATCATGTATATAAAGAACTTCGAAGGCGCAGATTAGGTCATCAATAAAATTAATGGACCTTAGTCCTAAACTTCTGTTTTGTTCAAGTTCACTGTATTCTAAAAATTGTACAAGAACAGCAAATCTAGATTATTTGTAAATAGTGTCCATTTTATATATTAAGTTGTCACTGGTATAAAGTTTTATATGTAACTAGCTTCTACCCGCGGGTTCGCTTTAAAAGGACTAAGTAGCTGTAAAACATTTTTAAGACCTATAAAAGCTGGACACGATGGATTTCATGTATGAAAATCCATCCAGTGGGTTTTGAATAATTATATTAAAAGTATTTTTTTGGATTTTCCTGTATCAATTTCCTTTTGTCATATATAGATGGCACATATACCAGTTTTCCTTCTGGATATTTTAGCTATACCTACATTAGTTGAAAACCCGATCAAAATACGTTCAGTCGTTTTTACGTGATGCTCAAACAAACAGACATACGGACAAAAAAATTAAAACTACTATTTTGGATTCTGTAGCTTCTAAAGAGACCCCCAATTTTATTTTATTTTATAAATTAAGTCAATATACAGAGTCAACTAGTTACTGGTTTTTATATGTATAGATATTTGTATTTAAATATTATATTGTTATTAATAATCTATGAATAAGAGTTTATTTATAAAGTACCGACTTAGTAATATTCGTAAATATCTATACATATGATAAAATTGTAACAGAGTTGTGTGTACAAGTGGATGTACCACCCTGGTACATCTATTTTAAGTATTTTCTGAAAAAAATCAGAAAAAAAGCCCTAAACAACAATTTTTCGAATTTTCGTCTGTCTGTCTGAACACGCATCGCGTCACGGGACGGGTTTTTAAGGAAAGTCTGTATAGTTATAACTGAAATGCCGGGTTATCATTTAGGGCAGTGGTCGTCAAATTGCGGCCCGCGACAAAGCAAACAATTTTAGTAGATAATATCAAAATATGATTTTGCACATGAAGTTAACTAAATAGAAGTACGCGGGTAGGTATAAACTTCCTCCTGTTCTATGTGTCCGTTAATTGTATGCTAGTTAGTTCATTGAGTTGGCAAATAAAGACTTCACATTGGTCATAGGTAGCAATTGCCATACATAATCTATGGGGCAATCGCGTTTTGACAGCTCAAATATGTCAATTGATTGGTGGTGTCAACTAAACAATCCAAGAATGTGCGGCCCGCAGTGATACCTCACATTGTCCTATGTGGCCCTTGACCAGAAAAGTGTGACGACCACTGATTTAGGGTATTTTTAATCCAGATAAATTATGAAGTTCTCATGGGAATCACAAGTTCACGCGAAGTCGCTGGCACCGCTAGTTGTCATAATAAAATATTAACTTTTATGAGAATAAAGAAGTACAGATTTACTTTCAATGCAAATCATCTACAATACAGCTAACTGGATCATTCGTATTATTTTCCAACAAACATTAGTACCAACTGACAGAAATAGCGTTCTAACCGAACTTTATAAGAACATTTTATGCCTCCCCGAAAGAAATAGTGTAAAATTCAATACAAATCCTCACACAACCGGCGTTGCATAATCAGAAACACCGCTCCAAAGCGGTCACACGAGAATACGAGCAAAAAGATAACTGAATTTTCCAGCAATAGTTGTACCGCTCTAGTTTCCAAGTTTTGCGGCGGATCATTTACATTTAACACAGTATGTTGCGAAACAGTAGTTCGTAATCGTAACCAGCCACTTTATCGTCCACTGCTAGGATATGGGCCTCCTCGTGTACATCGCCTTGTGCGTAAACAATGTAGGACTTAAAAAACGCCACGCACACCAAACGCCACGAATCCAATTTTTTTAAGTTTAAATATCTGTCATCACAGTTGTCAGTTTTAGCAGTATATGAAGTTATGTTCGTGTCCTATAATAAATATATTACTTAACGTTGTATTTTAGCGAGAAGTTGTTAGTGTTGCTGTAAACAAATCTCATCTCCTCCAAGGATGTGTAATGGAATGGGGAAATCTCCTCATCTGATATTGCTTATTGAGGATTCTTCTGTTTTTGTGCTTTTTCAAAATCCACTCCTAAATCTCCAACGTTTGTCATTCTTATCTACTTTTGACACGTATTGCAAATGACCACGGGCGACAGTACTTATTGACCACCTAGTAAACTGTCTGCTCATTTGACACCTCCTTTCTATAAAAAAAAAATATTGTGCAGTTTTTTAGTATTATTTACTTATTTATTTTATTAACACTTTTTTGTAAATTCTTACAAAAGGTGAACTTAATGCCTTACAACATTATCTCCCAATAACCCTTTGGGCTGTGCAGGACATGACGTGGTGGGAGAGTAAATAGATGTAACAAATATAGAACATAGAAAAATGAGCTAAAGTAAGTAAATATTAAAATAAAAACTTAATATAAAATATTTAAATATATGACTATTATAATACATGGTAATAAGTATTTTATTATTTAGTATTTTAAGTTTTATTTTAAAAATGGGGCCTTCCCTTCCTTTGGGTATCTCCCTTCTGTTTCCTCCATCTAACATGCCTTCAGCCCGATACATTTACATACTTCCACGGGAACCCTTATATCCCTATGCGGGCAGCTCATAAAATGCAGAAGCAACACGACCCCGCTTACTGAAGCAATATGCAACTATTAACAAGGTTCTTTAAGGTTCTAAATGTAAAAACTACGTACTTATACTAGGAAGATTTTCTTAAAAAAAGTACCAAAAATAACTTGCCTGACAAAATTATACATCAAAGAACGTGATTTTACAGCAGATCAGTTTGAAAGAAACAACTTTCTGTATTTTTGGTGACAAGCAAAAATAACCAGTGAGCTTATAAGCAGCCAGTAGTGATGGTATCTTTATGAAACTTTCACTATAAAAAATATAGCAATTAAGGGTACAGATTTTTTAATAATGTCACTTGCAATAAATGGGCGCATGTCAATGCATTATTATTAATTATTTATTACACCCGATAAGTTCCTACCAAAGGGTACATACATAAAGGGGTACATTTATTATCGCGAGAGGGTGCAGGCCTAAATGCTGATATAAATGCTCCAATTTTAAATTCTTGGACACTCGATCGGGCTTCCTCAATATGTTTTCCTTCACCGCCGAGCTACTGATACTTGAATCACTACCAAATCTATTTATTAGGAATCTCTAAAGGTAGGCAGCGGATCCGGGATCGTGCCATCGTTTGTCATTTTGGAATTCAGAATACAGATGTACATGATCGACAATATCCACCTACCATCAGGTGGTCTGCTCATATTCCATCTTCTTTCTGTATAAAAAAATCACCTAAAATTGTTCAAAAAATAGAAATGAGAAGGAAATTTTAAAGCAGAGTTCATCGACCAGAATTAATAAAGAAAATTAATTAGAGTCATAAATAAAGTAAGTAATAAATGTGCCTGGTCTCGTTAAAATGGTTTTATATTTAATAAAAAAAAAGTGCGTAAAAAGCGGGTTCATTAAACTGAAAATCGGACACAAAACGTTATGCCAGAGCACATACAGAACAACCACAATATAGGGAAAATTAGTAGTGAGCTAGCTACATAGGATGGGAACTATGTAATAACATACCTAATATTATGCGTTTAACAAATTTCATATATTTCAGTAAAAACATTTGAAAGTTATACCTATAGGTATCAAAACGCCTGCTTAAAATAACGCTTCGTCGCTCGTATAGTATTTTCATTTTATGATTTTTATAACTCTAAACGTCATTTTCATGATTAATCCCACTTCCACAAAAACAAATAACGCAATAATAGAGATTTCGTAATAAATTATATGACGCTCCGTGAAACTACAACGTTGAGCGTTACATTGTAGGTGTAAACAAACCGAAAACTTCTGATAGTATTTGAAAACTGTGTTCCTCGAGGATTCCCGACAAGCCTGCGTCTGTGTGAGTGGGGCGCATTTTATTCGTTTGTGTAAAGTTAATTTACTGTGTCACTGTGATACATGGCACAAACGAATCCTTGCATTAATTTCAACGGCTGGCCCCGACAAACGTAATACCATGATAGGATAGGTTTTAAAAATAGATTACTTTCGGTACTGATGAATGTTGTTCCCGTTCGTATTGGCCGATAGAATCAGCGATTTACTTGCGCTATATTTACAACTTTACTATTATTTTCTATCTCATCAGTTTTCCAGCTCACATTACCAAACAGAGATGGCATTGTTGGAAAACGGACAGGTGGCCCACATTATAGTACCTGATCATCGCCACCCATGGCCAGCTGCGGCTTTAGTAGGGTTGTAAGAGTGCCGTCGATCTTGCAGGATGATATTCACTGCTGTCGTGAAAAACTTCATGTCGCAACTCAGTGGAAAACCTCAATTGTCAATAAATTTCACAATTTTACACGATATTTTAACCCGATTCCAAGCCATGGCAAATTCCCATAAAGATAGCGAAAAACGACGATTATGGAATAAATGCTTACGAATGGTAAAAAATTGTTGAACCTGGAAACTCAATTAATGAATTCATCGCCGTAAGATATAAGTTTTTGCAACTCATGCCCTGTTCGTAGTAGTGAATATGCATAAAAAAGACCTTATTATATCTTTCACAATACACCTTTAAATACATTTACGCGAAAATTATTTTCCCGTATACGGACATTTTTTTAAAAGTGAAGTTGACGTGCGTTTGTGCATAACTTAGCATAGGTAAGATGGAACTTAGCCTTTTGATTTTGTTTAGTCATACAATTCATACATTGCGAAAGTGTTTAATTTTTATGTCTCCGGGTACCTATTTAACTAAATACCGAACCTAATTCAGTACAATTGAATAACAGTTGAAGTATTTAGGTAACTATTTTTCATTTTATCCAAAATTAGTTGAATATGCCAAACGTCTATAATTAAACTGTAAAGCTTCTTACTCCTGCAATTTATATGAACAAAAAGGTTTATAAATTAATATCACGCAACATTAACATTTGGTAGTTTAAAGCACAAATTAATTGTGCTTACAAACGAACTTAATGAAGAATTCGCGTGGCGCATTTGTTTTGATAAAATTTTGAACATGGTGTTTAGCGATATTTTAGTGATAAATATATACCGTAGGTATTTAGTAATTGTTGAGTATATTTAAGTAGAATAGATATTTAAAAGCGGACAACCCAAAATATGTAGTATACGATGACGTTTGACATTTATTGTCCAACATGTTCGAGGGTAGCTTCGTGTATTATGTAAAATTAGTTATTTCTACAGAAATAAAGTGTTTCCATCGAATGGCTGCCTAACATTGTACATTCAGTAGTCAAGGCAACGCTAATTATACGATTATTTCATTATATTCGTATGTTGTGATACCAACATTTATTTACTACTTACTCGTATAGACTAAATTATATGAATTAAATTTGACCGGCCTACGCGGCATGACCCAACCGGGCCACCAATACAAAAGAAAATTTAAGGGCAAAGGTCCATATATCCTGGTAAGTTAAATGTATTTCCTATAGTGACAACTGCTGTTGTAAAGTGTTATCTTTATATATATCAGTATTGATTAAGAGAATGAAAAGTAATTTTCTCTTGTAGTATACAACAATAATAGACAGAAAAATATCGTAGATCTTCGATAGTCAGATGACAAAAACTGTGACCGAAAAGTCTTGAAACAAATTGTGATGACCTGAGATTTGAGTAAAAAATGTCGAGTAATAAATACGCTTGAATACGAACGCGTACGAGGCCATTTATAAAGATTTGTCGACGAAGCCGCACGGATGTATCTACTTGAATGCGGCTTGAGCCTGTCCAATCCAACCTGTGTGTATAATACCCAAAATTTGTTTAGTGCATTGCTTTTCAACTGCAGTAGCCAATAGCACCGTTTTAATTTCAATGGGGACTACAAAACATTTCAATTAAGCAAATATCTATCTAATAGGCAAACATAGACGTCTGATGGCAAAATTTTTTTTTTCTACATTATGTACCAGGCTACTCGGAAAGTTTTGCGACAAAGTTTTTATCTATGGAACACTGGCTGGTTTTGATGTCAATTAAAACTATGACTATAACATAAAAACAAAACATTCCAAATTCAAATTCCCTCCATATTTTGTTACGAACTGTCTTGTTACGAACGGAATCAAAATATCGTGTCTCATTATAAAATAGATATTTGACTGGAACATTTCCGCGGAATGATTTTGTGTGATTTTAAATGTTCTATAAAACCTGAAAATTCTTTGAAGCGGTTGCCCTTTAACAGCTGTTACGGTAGACAACGTCGTGACAGTAAAATTATTAATTTGTGAAAACAGGCAAATTACATACGAGGAGATTCAGGAGAGATTGCAGATTGGATCGGGGAGTGAGTATAAAATATTGCATGGGCATCTACGAGTTAAGAGGATAGTATCGCGCTGGGTACCGCACAACCTCACCGAGGCACAAAAACAAGTTCGTGTCAAATGGTGCCATGATATGATAACAAATTTTCAAGCAGGGTCATCTCGGCGCGTTAACTACATTGTCACAGATGACGAATCTTGGATCTACTAGTATGATCCAGAAACTAAGCCTCAATCTACTGTCAAACTGTTTCAAAGTGAGCAAACCAAAAGGAAAAGAGCAAGAAGCGAAGGATTTTTTTTAGTTTATTCACTTTAACTGAAAATTACGAAACTAAAGCAGCATTAACGCAGAAGGTACGTAGACAAGTGTTTGCCAAACGGTTTTATTGCAGTGAGTAACAACCATCCAAACACAGGTCTCCGCTGGATGCTGCTGCACCATGACAACGCGCCCTCTCACTCAGCGTTTAAAACAAGGGCCTTTTTGGACAGTACCCCGGTTAAAACTTTAGGTCATCCTCCTTACAGTCCCGACTTGGCACTTTGTGACGTTTTTTATCTCCCAAAATTAAATCCTACTTAAAAGAGAAGCAATTTTCGTCGCCGGAAGACGCGCTGGCTACGTTTGAAATGGCTGTGAAAGAGGTATCTGACAAATAGTGGAAAAATATTTTCAAAATTGGTTCAGACGCATGAAACTTTATATAGATGCAAGTGGAGAGTACTTTGAAAAAATATAATAATAATATTGGAATCGGTGGAACATTATTTTCTTTTTCACAAAACTTTCAGAGTTCTCCACGTGCAATAACAAAAACTCAGTAACACTTTAGAGAGTGTTGTCTAAAACGTAAGTCGTATGACTACTGCGTTAGGTTACCCGTTATCTAATTATCAGAGATTTAGGTTCCACCTAAAATTTCTTTTAAAATAATGCTTCAGGATCACTTGTAATTTATAATCAACGCAACAAAGTTAATTAGTTGCTTTCTTTCCTATCATACTTTTGTTGTCCAAACCCACCTTGTCTACCTACTCCTTGACTTGTTTTGTTCCTTGTCTACGGCATGTAATGTATTATTTGTGCGTATATGTTTATGTAAAACATTTAATACACATTTATGTAGGTATACATTTTATGTTCTGTTTAAACGAGGACTTTACGATGCACCACCCTCATGCATTTGCGTATAACCAAAAGTTGACACGCAGACAATGCCACCAGTCCGCCTTCTATGTGACTTTCATATGAAGTAAAGCATAACAATAATAATATTATGTTAGTATTGAACCCCGTGAACTTCCATCGGGGTCTCCCACATTCTGGTTCACCGCAGGAGAGTTGAGATGCCATTATACTATTTCTCTAAATAGTTTTAATTCATAAATTAATTAATTAATATAAATGCTATGCATATAGTCCATTATTTATTACATAAACAAATAAAAATAAATTAGTGACGACTGACCTTCATATCTTTTAATGTCTCTAGTCCGCTGATGTTTCAGAAAGCCTTTAAATGTGTCTAATCGAAATAATAGAAATTAGAGAAGTTAATGTTATCTAATCAGTGTCTCTGTTAGTTCCCAAACGTCTGAAACTGTGGAACTACTCTGCTGGAAGAGAAATATCGAGTAATCAATAGATCCAAGGACTGAAAGCATTTCAAGTTTCTCTAACCGGCGCTGTGGTTTGTCCGCGGCATATGCTGACTTGGAGACCGTTTCCGACGTTGCAACGCACGTCTTAATCTTATTGAATAAGTCTTTATATTTGTGTTTTTTTATTTTATATGCATTCTTTTTTCTTATTACGTGTAATTCGATTGTTTCTCGCCTTTTATTGTGTATTGTGGTGTCGAAATAAAGTTAGGTCTATGTCTAATATCATTTTAAGGATTCCAAGAAAGGACATTTCTAAGAAATATTGGTGTAGACGAGATCAACAAATTGTGAAAAAATTAATTACAGCAAGCTCCTCTGTAGCCCGCGTGGAATAGAACTGTACTTAACGACTTCAGGTAATGAAATATTCAAAATTCGAGTACGTACACCTCACAAGATACATTGACTACCTTCACAATAAGTTTCGTTTCTCTAACTGGCGACAATTTTGGCTCGATAAAAATATATTTTTGCCGCAACGTCATTGACCTCTATCACCGGCCACCGCACTTTACTATCGTATCTGTCAGTTCAAGGCTCGACCTCCTCGATAGATTGGAAGGCATCAATTTCCTTCGCTGTATCCCTCACCTAATTCGGTTGGCCTATTAGTTAACCTCCTCTTCCACTAGTTGTAATGTAATTAATTGCTCTAGTAGTATTTAATTAAGTGAGAATAACTGAAAACCGCTTATTCATTTATGAAATTAGCGATTATATTTTTGATTATATAGTTCAAGGCCCAAATATATGAGAAGAGACAAGGACTCAAAAGCCGATTCAAGGGCTCAAGCACCAGACTCAAGTACCTACCCGTAAGTACGCCCTTCATCCATGATCGTCTATTTGACAGGCCCCAACGGAAAGTATCAACAGGAGATATTTTATCACTAAATACCTATTTTGTACCTAAATGAATTTGAATTACTTTGTATCTCGACCGTTTTCGAAATATTGACCTTTTATTGGAGCGTTCAAGGCAGTCAAAGTCGCCAAAAAGACCTGGATACTAGCAAAAAAAAAGAGGCAAATGGCGTGAAGAGAGGAAGCTTATATCCTGAGCTAAGATTAAATAAATAATAATAGATTGAAGCTCCTTTCTATCAGACAAAAGGTGGCATATGACAAAATGACAAACGCTCGCATTCCTTAAAGGCGCTACATACCTACACTGATTTGGATCTTACGATTATGAAGAAACTGATTATAAAGGTTAGCAGATAGTTATTATAATGATATTAGGGAAACGGTATGTGATGGTATGGAATTGAATACGTTGAGATAGGAAGGTAAACTGGCTCTAGCAACTCTCACCTACTCACAAAACCTGCTACGTGTCAGCTATGACAGTTGGGTAAAAGTGAGCCCGATTGGCTTGGAGATGCAACGTCATCCTCCTACGAGCAATATTTATTAATAGTTTATAATAAATGTATTATAAACAATATTTATAATACATTATACATAATTTGACCTTATTTCACAAAATAATCATTGCTATTTCAGGTAAAAAATATTTGTTTTATATTGTGTAGGTTTTAAGTGGGCGCTGTCAAATAAGTCCTCTAAAGTAATTGACTAAATTACTTGAAGACCTCAGAAGCGATTTTGTTTATAGTATCCAGCTTCTAACGGGTTTAAGTTTTTGAGAGTGCTTTCATGATATTATTATGCAAAAGAGGCCTCTATTGAGCAAAATATTATATTTATTTATTTGAATGTACCAGAAATTAAAATGTACCATCTTATTCTCAACAATTAAAATAAATATTAAGTAATGAAAAATATAAAAATATTTTTTAAAACTATTTTTGTTATCTTATCTCCGAACAGATTTTCCGAATATTGGTACTAGTTAAATCTTAAAAAAATAATAAATGTAATATTTTTTTTGCTTCACTGAAAATCAGATATTAAAGCATTTAAACAAAATCTTGATATAAAGAAAATTTTAGTTGGAAAATCTGAGCCAGACTGTTTGGCAGGAACCCAAGAAGTAAAGTTTGTTTGATTATTGTAAAATTGTGTATTGTGGGATTTGTGGTTTAACAGTGATAGTTTATTAAATATCGAAGTGCTTAGTGTTAGTGCATAATGTTTGTGATATTTAAATAAAAGCGTCAGATTGCATTTTCAGTAAACCTACTATCAGTTTACTTCGACAGTACTGGACAATGACGTCATAAAACAATTCTGTTTTAATATTTGCTGTGTGTCAACCAATGGCTATGCCAGAGTCCAAATAAATAATTCAAAAAATGTTCACCAACGTCAACAAGTCCTTAGCAACAATACAATACAAGTCACATTTAACTATGGGTGCCTTAAGCACTTGTTTATGGATTCCACAAACAACGTGTGTATTTGTTAAATGATGCATGAGAGTTGCCCTACCTTCCGCTAGGTTTGCTTATTAGCTATTACGCGAACTCCGATCAACGTTATCAAAGTACTGCGTCAATACAAAGTTCGTTTACCCCACATCCGCAAGGAGCGAACTTATTTCCTTACCAATATTTCCGATGCTATGTCTCGCGGCCTCGTTTTGTACTTATGACACAAGAACGCTTTTATCTCAAGTCAGCCGATGAAATTGGAGATATGTTCTTATCCAGGGAAAGATCTTTTTATGCCTAAAGAGCTCGACTAAAGAATTGAGAATGCTTACTGAGATGGTTCTCGCATTCGAGCTCAGATGAAGACGTCTCTGATGGATTTCTTTTGTTTTTTTAAATATTATATAATAAGTAATATTGATGCAAGAAACATGCCTAAGTCACTAGCTTGGTGACTTAATCAAAAGCTTTTTTATAGCATGGATGGCAGACAAGCGGGTGGGCCACATGGTAAAAATTCAAAGTTGGCATCAAATTTCTTCAACAGCTCTTCATAACATCCCCATTATAAAAGCGATAGAAAACGCAGAGAGACGCAAAATATCCACTGATGCTGTGCGATTCTAAACCACCCGTGAGAGTGGGATCGTCGACAATTTGGATAGCGCATATTTGGAGGGAGTCAAGAGGGTCCAGCTGGTGCACCTGCCCTGTGGTATGAGATCTCATACCTCAGGATGATTTCTCATACCTCAGGACTCTGATTTCTCTATGTGGGATCTAACTTGAGCTTTATAAAGCAACAAGCGTTGCCCCGGAGAGAAGTACTGCTTCGGTCTATTCAGAACGCCGAGCTTTTTAATAGCAAGTTTTGTCTTGCTCTCCAGATAACTCCGAAACTCGAGTTTGCTTGAAATATCGATGCCAAGGAATGTTCTGAAATCGAGGTGCCACGACAAATGGAGCTTTCTTAGCAGTGAATGCACAGACTTGTGTCTTGCTGGGGTTAAATTGGCACAATTCCACCACCACAATTAAATGCCACCCGAGTTTATTCCACAAATACCCTAGAAGGAATAAACTCTATCTACCCTTGATAGATAAGAAATTCTACCGTTGGTAAACTGTCTTTCTTAATCATTTTTAATAATTATAGAATTATTAAGTATATCGATCTATTAATACTTATTTAAAAATAATTGTTAAAAACAACTTAACCTAAGTTAAAATTACATTTACCTAGTGTCGACGCAATTTATTAGAAGTTTTAAATTTATGAGCTCGACTTGATAGCTTAGATCAGGGGTGTCCAACTTATAAAGCCTCAAGGGCCAAAATTAAAACCTTGAACGTAGTTGCGAGCCATACTTACATTCCTTTAAAAATAAAAATAATATATATATATATATATAATATATAACAATATTTCAATTTAAACTTTAAATTAAATTATTATTATATACTTCTAATTTTAAAGTATGTAAGGTAAAGTTATTAATAAAACCAAAAGTAGTAATATTTCTTCATATTGCTCAAGTATTTGTTTTACATAAATAAGGAAAATATGATGGACTGAGTAACAGATTCTAACAGATTCTGTCCGTCTGTTATTCCTCAAAATATGAGTAAATATTTTATTTTAATTAAATTATAAACCAGCATATTTGTTAAAAGTTTGTTTATATTAAATTATAAAATCTTTTTTAAAAGGATGGCATTTCAAAGTAATTTTCTGATTTCTTTTTGTCTCTTTCGGGGGCCGCACAAAACGGCATCGGGGGCCGCATGCGGCCCGCGGGCCGCCAGTTGGACAACCCTGGCTTAGATGACAAACACTTCCCAGGAACACCACTTTTCTGGCACTGGCACAGGTTTTCTTATTTTACGTTAATTAATTTATTTAATTACACTGTTTTGTAAAATATTACAATACTTAATGCTTAATGCTAAGGCGGACTTAATGCTAAGGCATTAATGGCATTCATTAAATACTAATTAATTATGACATTGCATTGTGTAAGCAGCATAGCCTATTCTTAATTTATGTAGCAGAGCACAATCCATTCGACGCGAACATGTATCATACCAATTTTGGGGTATTTTTTTTTTACTCGCATGCATGCCTCTCAGATAAACAAGTCCACGAGTTTGAGATAAAAAATGCTGTTTTTTTTGTAACGGGATACTTATGTACTTATCTAATAACTATATCTAAATTAGGTACCTGTATTACTTAGCTGTATATACATATCTAGTTTTTTAAATTTTCCTATCAGACCTACATATATAAAGTCGACTGACTGTTGTCAAATCGACTGACTACAATGGTCGCTAATGCGCGACACCGTGTGAACATTTTCAAGCGGCCCCACTTCTTTCGAGTCACCTGGTAAAACACTGAAAACATGAACATTTGTAAACTGAGAAAAATCGTAGGTATTGTCATAAGAATATATAATAATACATATATTGTATATGATGGAACTAGATGATCTCATGCTCTCTAGCGACATCTATTATTACTATTTGCAATATTTAACTAGCGCCATCTGTATTTTTTTAATGTAACTATACAAGACATAGGTAGGTTGAGCTTAAAGTTACTATGCAGCTGTCAACGAAGTACAAGTAAAATCCGACAGATGAGACAATTATTTATGATATATGTATTTCGCTAGATGGCAGAGTACGTAAAAAATGTCACAAAGTACAGACTATGTCCTAGGCCGAACAGAATAAAATCTAGATCACAAATTGAAATTATGCATGAATGAAGTTGAAATCTTGTAATAATAACTTCACAAAAGCATGTTCTTTTATTGTGTTAATTTAATTTTTGGTTTAAACTAACTGAATAATTAATCAAGTAGGTAGGTTAGTAGATACATAGTAAGTAGATTCCTATTATAAATAACCTATAATCTGTAGTAGGCATATTCAGCATCACCAGGGCCGTCTTTACCAGGGGGTGCAAGGGGTGCGCTGCACCCCTGGCGCCCCGCGCCCGGGGGCGCCTGTCGAGCGCTGAATTCAGTGCCGGCTTTACCTATGGTGCAGGGGGTGCGGTGCACACGGGCGCAGGGTCTTAGGGGGCGCCGAGCGCCGCTCGCGACACCTCCAAAGAGTTCAAAACGCCTACTAGAGGGCGCCCTGCACCCGGGCGCTACATGAGCTAGAGCCGGCGCTGAGCATCACTGACTGCCTTGGATTCGTACAACCTTCCTTTTTCATGTGTTAAGAATCCAAATACCTTCTACGATCTTCTTATTGTTCTTTAACTATAAGTAACATTACGCACATTTTGTAACTGACCTTGCAAGGAGTAAATAAAGGTATATTATCTACTACCGTCCTAGTGAAATGTTCTTATTCCCACAACAAACAAATAAGCGAGGACATGTTGAAATGGAAAACCACATCACAATGGAAAGCAACGTCACAATGGGCCCCGGTTGCACAACAATAGGTAGGTACAAATCTTACTAAACACTAGGTTTTTTCTCATAGGTTGTTGTATACCTTTGTTTCCAATAAATAGAAACAAAGGAATATAACACCATTTAATGCATTTGTCTGTAGGTAGATGTTTTCATACATTTTTTTGTAATGAAAAGAAGGTGGCAAACGAACAGACAACTTTCCTCATGAAAGCGAATACTGTAACCCATGGATATCTACGATACATTCAATGCCGGCGTTAGGAGGGTGCGATGTAGGGCGATCGCCCAGGGCGCGAAAGCAAGAGCGCTGAATTTTCCGATGACCGTAAAATAAAAAAAAAATAAGGAGCAATAAAATCTTTCTTCTTTCTACGTTAGCTCTGGGTAATGTTAAAGGAAAGTTTCAGTGTCAAAAATGTATCTGGAATTATTAAAGTTAAACCGCTCCATTTTATATTTTAATTTTTAAGTCGCGGGGACGCCACGACTATCTTGCCTGGGGCGTCTTTAACCCTAAATGCGACAATACATACCAACATCAGTTAAGAATGACGATACGCTGCCTACCTTTGACAATTTAGGTATGAAAATCTGAAAAGCATTGAGAAAAAAGGGTAATATTGTTATCCAATGGATTTGATAACCGATTAGGCTAGTTGGTAGTGATTCTACTTTCTGTGCTAAAGTTCCTGGTTTCAATTCCCGGCTGGACATTTGTTTAAAAACAAATGTTTATTCGGTTTGTTCTGGGTGGTGTGTTCGTCTTTGTATGTGTCTCTAGACCTGCGACAAAGGGAATCCTGGTGTGGTCCATTGGGTGTAGATAATTAAAAAAAAATATTTAGCAGATAAGTTCTTCAAGTTATCGTCGTAGTAAAGGTTTAATTTACAAAATATACAAACTGATAACATAAATAATTTACTACCCTAAAAGAACATATGTAAGGCTGAGAACATTTTTTCCGTGTTACGTTTTTAAATTGGGTCGTATGCTCACACTTCACTTAAATGCGAAGCACGTACTTGGGACTGCATGGGTCAAGCAGGACACGAAGACTTTAAAAAGGGATCTTTATAAGAAATTCGAAGTCAAATCATGACACGCTCCGAAATTTCAAATGAATTACGTCATCTTTCAAAGATCTTTGGGAAATAATTAGGTATACACTAATAATTATCGTTATTCTTCAAACTTTATCTATTTAAATGAATTGTAAAAAAACATATGTCGTATTTTAAACTAATAATAGCTTGAAAAATAAGGTGTTTTGACGTGCAGTTAAAAATTTCTTTATAGAAAGTATTACACAACAGGAAACCAGCTCGTTTCACCACAACAGAAGTAACCATCAGAGATACAATAAGTTTCGTGACATCGCTGTAATTTACTGACGAATCCAATTAGTGAAGACTCGCCCGCGATCCTCGACACCTGCGGGCTCGCCGGGCTGCTTCCGCGTTACTGCATAATTCCATGTACTTGGGGCTTAAGTAATAACTTATATTGCTTGCTTAATAAAGCCTACAACCGCTATATGATTAGTTACATGCATAAACAGTTTAGTTTTGAACTACGGGAGGCTCAAAGTAGGTTCTTTGGAAATTAGCGTACCTACTAGCTTAACTAGGACCTTTTTTATAGAAATAGACCATCCATTCCATTCCAAAAGTAGGCAAAGCATCCGGGAGCGTGCCAAAGTTTGTCATTTTGGACTGATGTTGGCATGTATCGCGGATGTCCATGGGCTACAGTATCCACTTACCATCGGGTGGACTGTATCCTCGTCTGCCGCCTCCATCCATAAAAAAAACTCTTTCATTAAAATACCTACTCTTGTCTACAATATACCTACAATTGAAGTAAAATGATCAAAGTACTGTATCAAAAGTACCTACCTAGTAAAATGATCATTGTAAACAACAATATAGAAGCGTCATATAGTAACATATATGTAGTAGGTACATAGGGGAAAGTCTGATAATTTGGACCATTTTTTTTCAAACGCGTTTTAAATATATATTTTTTAGATTTTTACAAATGTCTATTGTATGAAATGAAACAACAATTATTAGGCTTTGCATTTATTAAGTATTTATCAACATAATTATTATAGATATCTCAATAATCAACAAAATGTGAGATCCGAGCCTTGTTCCAATTTAGCCAACTGGTTGGACCACGGGGTTGCTAAATTGGACCTCAATAGGCTCTGAGGTAAAACAAATACGTCATACGTGGATACGTCATAAAAACAAATCTAATAAAATATAACCTATAAATGCCGACAATCATTTCGAGTATGTTGATTGTAGATAAATTACGCTTCTAAACTATAAATTAACAAACACTGTATGCTTACCTTTAACTTAACTACACTCTTAGCACGGATCGATGGAATTTACATTAAAAATAACAAAAATAGATTTTTCAAAACAAAACAGACGTTCAATGGCACAACGAAAACAATATGGCCGTTATGCAATGATAAGTTCATGCAATGATGCATATCGCTTGGTGTTGCCAATATTGAAATTTAAAAAATACTTTTTGAGATATGAGGGTGATCCAATTTAGTTGCCGGTCCAATATACCATACTTTCCCCTACCTATATTTATATGTAATTTATGTACATATACTGTACACCATCTATCTACCTGTGAATAAAGTTTTTATGTCCTCTCTACCCAAAGGTTGTCTGGCAGAGATCGTTAATAGCTATAAGACTGTCTTTTGTGCAATTCATATGTAACAATGTCTGTTACTGTCTTGTTTTATTTAAACCTACCAAGTTTCCAATTCATTTATTGTGAAAAATAAAATTTCAAAATAAAACAAGAATTTTCATACCACCGTTTCTTATTATAAAAACGGTCAACAAAACGTCTTACAACGTACATATATGTAAGTGTAATTAAATTTTAAAATAAAAATAATGAATCTTTATTAGATTTTATGGTCGCCTTTAACAGTTATCATCACAGTTAGTACTGTGAATGCATAAATGTGTCGAACAATTAACTTAACCATTATAACTCTCAAAATCATCTAACTGTATCTATAAAAAAATTTATCGATAAATTGTATAACGGTTCCTTTTCTTATTGTTGTCAACCGACGCTATTTCAACATAAAAATTAAGACTGTGCACGTATAAAAAACAGTTTTTAAAAGTATAAAATTAATACACTGGATCGCAAAAATTCCGGGTCGCTAATAAAAACCGTGATATCTCCATAAATTATATACCTAGATCGCTCGAATAAATAATATGTAGTAAGGAGGTTACTAATGCTTGTTCTAAATCTCTAAAGAGGTTTCATTTGTACAAGTTACAGATTTAAAAAAAAATATTCTGCATTTTGAAAAATTTCAAAATTTAAAATTAGGATAAGAATATTTTTTCTGCTTTTGTTTCAAACGGAGCTGTCATTATAAATGGTTCCTTGGATTGATCAGAGTATTCAATGCAATATCATGTCGTTATCACCTGAAGAATGTACACGGATTATTACCATGGTACAAGAAGGAAGAAGTCAGCGTAGCACTGCTAGAACAGTAGGAGTATCTTTATCAACGGTCCAAAGAGTACTCCAGCAATTTCAAGAGACCGGCATGAACATCAGGAGACCAGGAAATGGCCGGCCATGGTGCACAACTACACGAGATGACCGATTCATCGTGAACACTATGTTAAGAAATCGGCATCTCACGGCTGTTCAGGTCCGAAACAGTCTTCAAGAAATTCACCACAACAATGTGAGCTCTAATACGACTCTGCGACGTCTTCGTGAAGCTGATATAAAGCCTTATAGACCAGCAAACGGCCCCAAACTGCTCAGAGAACATCGAGTTGCCAGGTTACGGTTTGCTCGAGAACACATCCGATGGACAGATGAAGATTGGTCCAAGGTTATGTTTTCCGATGAGTCCAGATTTTGTTTATTTACGCACGACGGGAGACGAAGAGTATTTAGACGGCCAGGAGAACGGTATCATCAAGCGTGTTTTGAAGAAAAGGTGCCATTCGGTGGAGGATCAATAATGGTTTGGGCTGGGATATCTTCAGAGGATCGCACGGAGTTAGTGATCATAGAAAACGGTTCTCTGACTGCTGTCAGATACGTAGGAGAGATTTTAAATGAGCATGCTGGTCCATTCTTAGTGAATATGGGTGCAATTTTCATTCTTATGCACGATAATGCGCGACCACATACTGCTCATTTGGTCAATATGTATATTCAAGACGTCCGTATTACCTGCATGGAGTGGCCAGCTCGCAGCCCAGACTTAAATCCCATAGAACATGCATGGGACGATCTCGGGAGATGCGTGAGACAACGCTCTCCTGCTCCCGTTACCTTACACGAGTTAAAGAATGCGCTAGTGGAAGAATGGGCAAACATAGCCCAAAATCGTATTAAAAATTTGGTTTACAGCATGCCACATCGTCTTATTGAAGTGATACGGGCTCATGGAGGAAATACAAAATATTAAATTGACAAAAAAACTTTTATTTTTTAAGATTTACTGCGAAGTGTATTTTTGTTGTACTAAGTTAGAAGCGAAATTTTCTTATTTTTTAGTATTTAATTAAAGTTATATAGTGTACAGAACGTGTTACACATTTTTTTATATATATTAATCAGTCATCTACAATATACTATAGTTTCGCAAATTAGTCTTATGTATTTAAGAAACTATCACGCCATTTATTAGCGACCCGGAATTTTTGCGATCCAGTGTATTTTTAGTCTTTAAATTATTACACTATGGTATTGGTACCAATGTAGACAAAAACCCATGTATAGAACACATTATTTGTAGCGCGACGGTTTTAGTACCAACTACGTTTAAAACATCTTATCGACTAAAATACATTCTTTTACAAGTTTGTATTTACCAAGGGTAGCAAACTATCAAACAATTAAGTGTTTACATCAGTACTATTATAGATTGTGAATAGTAGAAATTTCTAGATCAATTCTTACAGACTTATACAAATTAACCTCTGCTCCTGAATGCAGATGATCGTGCTCACGCGTCCATATCTCGCCGGAAACATCAACCTGCTCGGGTAATTACCCTCCCTCAGTATATCAAAGTGTTATAATTATGGGTAAACAGGTGCCAGTCGCGAATAACCGGACAGATGGTAGCAATTACACGAAGTAAACAAACTTCATGTGTTCCTCGTATATGTGTAGGTTTAATTGTATATAGTTGAAGCGCATTGTAGATAGAGCACTTTGTTAATTTTGTGTCCGAATTAACTAATAAATAGATAAATTAGATGACAAATAGATGATAACTGTCATTAACTGCCTACATTGACACCCCTCCCCCTTGAATAAGATTTTCTGCATTACGCAATCTCTATCTAAAATTATAAGAAAATAGTTTGATTTGGATTAAATCTTGATAACGTCCTAGAACGCAACTATTTACCTTTTTAATTTGCACACCACAAACATAGAGAATGTCGCCTAATTTTTCACTTTGCCAAACAAAAAGCCCAAAATTATTCATTATACTTATACTTGTATGTCAATGACCTCGGTATCTTAAGCAGAATCCATGCTTTCAGGGTTTGGTAAAGTTCGTACACAGCCTATGTAAGGTTGCACACGCGTCACATTTTTGCTACAGATATTTTGCGTTCTTGCTATGAATGTTTATGTATTAAACTCCTAACTTGCAAGGCGCATTTGTCACTTAGTTTCTAAAGCAGGTGGTTTCTAAAATACATTAAAAAAACAATATACCGGTCCGGTTTGACATTTAAGGTAACCTGCTGACAGGCCAATTAGGTGCGTGTTTCAAGCAAGCGGTAGTCTTACCGACATCCCAATTGTAGAAACTGGAAAAATTAGCAATGACCTGCGTCTGCGGACTTTTAAGTAGAAGGACTCTTAATTGAACAAACGAGTTTGATAATGATATTGATAAATGTTGTATGAGCTCCTTAAACGATATTTTAGCTTTTGAAACGGGCAAGCGAGTTTATAACGAACAGACAGGTTGTGAAATATTTTCAGCATATGGTATAAAGAGTACAAAAATATAGACCCAGTCATATGACTTATATCACTGAAATAAATAATATTATTTATTCACAACGAACACTAGAAAAGGAGAATTATTTTACTTTCTACATGTATTTAACATTTCTACTAGTGAATTATTATTTTCATTTAATACATATTCACTTACATATAATTTAATATTTTAATGAGTTGCAATGACTTATATAGCTTCTGTATGAATCTCAGAACCTCACGTCGTTACCTTACAACAGGGACCAAAATACAACATACTCTAAATATGCATACGATTTATATTGTGATACATATTGAGCACCTTGTATAGATAATATTAATAATGGACTCGATATATTATTTTGATTATTATTGTTATAGATATTTTATATTTTAGGCTAGTACTACTGTATATTACTACGGTTCTTCAAGAAAGCTGTGAATAGAATTTGGCAAGGTCGGCGGCGCACCCGCATACCCCCTGGTGTTGCAGGTGTCCATGGGCGGCGGTAACACTTACCATCACGTGAGACCGCTTGCTCGTCCGCCTACATCACTATAAAAAAAAATATATCTAAATTGATGTTGTATTTGAGTTTATAACAATAAATACGAGTAGGTATAACCCATGAACTCTCGAACATAGAAAAGTCGTTTGAAGGTTTCTTGTGAGTTCCTGCCGAGATTTTAAAACAGTTTGTGTTAAACAGACACAAAATTAAAATAACATCTAAGTGCTTATTTGTAAGCTTTCAGTCGTATCTACTTATATTTAAAGCTATATGTAAATTAACTCTACAATTCAAATACATTTAAACATACTCCTACGCCATTTATTATCACAATTATAGTCGTATTTTTCGATGAGATGAAAAGGGTCATCGCGTGTTAAGCCTTGTATGGCTGGAAGAGAAGGGTCTGATCTCCGAAATCCTACACGCCTGCATTAGGTTAATCACGCACGCAAGTGGTATGTTACAAAGTAGTAGTAAAAGCGGTCACTGATACCGTTGAATCCATTTTGGTACGTTGATTATGATCGAAAAAATTGTAATTGTCAATTTATTTACAACTATGTGTACTTACGTCTCAGTTCAACTCACTTATATTTCCATCTAACAACATTGTAGCCAGTTACTCATCTGTTTTTAGAGATAAACGAACAGAGTACTTGATTATTTCTGAAAATCGTATAAGTTATAATTATATGTATAATTAAAGATCTGAACAGCCTGTATGTATATTTAAAATATACCCTGGCTGTCCTTTAAAAATATGAATGGTACAAGCGATCACTTACCATCAGATTATCAATATGTCTCCTATCTAAAGTACCTACCTAAATATTTGGTGGAAGATACTTATACTATGTGTGAATTCAGTATTTGAATCGATCAGTAGTCAAATGTAGATAGAATTGGTACATATGTGACTTCCTTCATGCAATGTGTCCTATAACATTTTATAATCCCTCTGGTCCTAATGTATGATGTATTACGCTGATTCCGCGCACAATACATACATCTTGTTATATGTAGCGTATCGGGTCGTAACGAATATGGAAACGCACCTGTACCTACTATATGGAGCATTTTAATATTTCTTATCTTTATTACCCTTCATGCTCGTACATTGTAACTTTATCTGGTACCACATTATGTACTGTGCTGTGACGAAATGCAACAAACGAAGCGATGAAGTGACAGTGTAAAGTGAAATACACCTTGCGACATTTTTATAAACCCATTCTACTGTTCCTTATCTGTATAACTCGACTTTGTATATTCCCAGTATTACGCATACGCACGTGGCCGGCAACGTGTTTTGTTATCGGTTTTGTTGGCATTTTACCTATTTATATACAACCGATTAGTAAAACTTATAAGACATTCTACTGCTTGTTACTTATATACGTAGACATTGTATAATTTTCAGGGTGTTAAATTACTTACCTACCGCACTCAATCCCATAGGAACATTGTATTGTTATAAATTTATATCAGTGTTGAAGCACCTCACCACATGTTGCACTGTATTCTATAATATACGTTCAGATTCATATTATATCACTCCAATCAATCGCGATTCGACAATAATCGATATTTCGTGTATATCTTGGATGCGGATTGACCAGTCAAGCGCGTTTTGCACCAACAGGACCATTAATATAAAAGAGAATAATTTAAGGCCAAAGTTCACAGCTTTATATGAAAAAATAAATTGAACGCAAAGTCGCACTGAGGATACAAATCGCGTTACATTTCTTACAACTTGGGCCTCTATCCAGCGTGTGTTCACTAAGTACTTATTTACTTTGTAACGTATATTTAATCGGACACATTATAGATTTTTGGAACGAAGTCCTTTATGCGGCTTGCGGTAGGTGTGATTCGAGAGAAAATGTAACGTCGCGTAAGATTTTCACCCCTCCATACGCCTTTCTCTTTCTCTTTCTCTTTCTCGCCATTCTCTCGCTCGGACACGGTATGATCGCGATTCTCGCGATCGTGTCAGTTCGTCGGTATTCGGTAAATTTCGGTAGCGGGCCGATCGCTAGTTCTCTCTCTCAGAACTATACAGATTTTATTACGAAATACATTCGGAGTTTAATAAATGCGTGAGGATCTTCGTTCCTGACGGGGTCCCCTGACCGCACACGTTTTTTTTTTATAGATTTTTATTTTATGGAAAATAATTGGGAGACGAGCATGCAGTTCACCTAGTGGTAAGTGAATATTGTCGTCCGTGGTATACATGGCAACATTAATTCAGAATGATTATGAAGATTAAAAATAAACTTGGATCTGAAGACATATCAAATCACAGTTTCGAGAGTTCAAAAAAATCTACACCAGTTTATAATGCTTTATTCGCTGTAATAATTAATTGCGTATTCATTATCGTGAAAATATTTTATTTCTAACACATTGACAATCTGCTTGCTTGTATAACATGTAAATTTAGAATTAATTAGAATTTAGAATTAAATCGCTCCGGTACAAAGGTTGCTACAATAAAAACGCTTATAACTGAAAATGGGTATAATCGATACCTAACTCGAAAATAGCACTGGCATGAATGACGTACGTCTGCGTCCTCGAACTTTCACCTTTCGTCCATAACCTATAGTGTAGAACAAATATGACAAGTGAATAGAAAAACGTCCGAAACGAACCTCACACACACATATGTACCGAATATGTGTTGCGGACACATCTCGAGGGATCACTGAGAAACAAAATTACATAAATGTCTATGTACACTAGTTTTTGCATGCAGCTTCACTCGCATGCAATCCGAATTCAGTTGGAAAATCGTTAAATTTATTCTCCCTTTCATACAAAACCATTTACAAAAGTAGGTACCTATATTTATATTATCAATATATTTTTATTTACGCCAGGTTTTCAAATCTGTCGAAATAGTTATAATAAAAATACTTGTCAGGGTTTATACCCTGCACTGCGGTTACTTTTTAAATACGTTTGTTGATTATTAACTACGTAACTGTTTTATAACTGTTTTTTAATTGTCTAGTTTTCACGTTTTGTCTTCAGAGAAACTGACTTCCAGAGGGGGATGGCTTAAATAGTGAAAAAGTTTGAGTAAAATAACGATGTGTGAAAAGCAATTTTAAGTAGCAAATTGTTAGAAGAACGGAGTGTGAGGGAATGGTAACAGAGAAATTAGCTTTCCTTTAAGTAGTTAGGGTATTGAAAAACATTTTGTAGAGAAGGCAGAGTTCTTTTGGTTGGTAAGTCTATGGAGACCTGCAACACTAGTGCGAGGGCGGTTGCGAGTGTGTTGCCGACCTTGCAGGATCCTATTCACAGCTCTCTTGAAGAACCTCATGTGGTAGCTTAGTGGAAAAACCGCAGTTGGCAGTTCATTCCACGACTTTCGGGTTCGCGGTATAATGTCTTGAAGAACACACTGTAAGTTCTGTTCCTTGTCAAGGATATGCGGTTTCACCGCTTTTTGAAGACGAGATTTTCGTTGGTAATAATCCGTAGCTGGCATTAAATTAAACCGCTCTTCAGTACATTTAGAGTTTAGAGTATGTAATGATCACGGCGAAGACGAATAGGAAGCCCTAGAACCTCATGCGTTTTGTTTATAGATTACTTACCGTGTTACCGTGTCCAAGACTAAAGTTCATTGAACAATAAAGTACCAAAGATTAACAATGCAATCCGTGGAGGCCGTATTTGATTTCATCGTTACTCTGTGTCTAGTCGAGACATTTAATTAACACACCTTTGTATGCTTTGCCTGGCGACAATCCTTTGAATAATGCCTTTGTTTTATGAATAGAATAATTTATAACAGAGTTTTACATACATTTTTGTAACATTCGTAACTATCTGCTCAAGCTTCCCTCATGTCATCGTTACCAGCCCTTTTGTCCTCCACTTTTGGACGTGGGCCTCCTCACGCACATTGTTTTATGCATGGGGGATGTATGGCCTTAAAACACCACAATGGCCAAGCGGGTAGGTGAATTCACTCATTTAAAAGTGATGTAGTTCCTCAGGGTTTGTCGTAGCGGCTTTATTATCCCTTAGTCGCCTTTTACGACACTCATGAGACGAGATGAGGTGGTGCTATACAAAAGCCGGCCGACAATTCAAGGTTGACGGACTTAGACAATTTATTAGTTAAATGTTAAAGTTCTGATTATTTGCTTCTATTACATATCCACCCCTGATCAACGGTATGTTATGGTAAACGGCAACACATGCTTGTGAGCGACAGGTACTTTTTGCTCTTCTGTCTATGGAATAAAAAATGAAATAAAATCATTGGTCATTTAAACACAATTTAAGGATAAGACCGACTCGTATTAAACAATTTTGCAATGTACCTAAATACCAACTAGGCATCCAAATGACTGGTTTTTATGACTTTAACACATGTGTCTTTATGTCGCCATCATTAACACACACACGGCCGTATGTCGCCAAAGGTTTTAACTGAAAAGCAGCGCCTAGTTTCTCATTGGTTCTCAACTTTATGCTGGGTCGAACACCGTGACGTTTGTACTTTTCATTGCTTTACGTTCCTTTCTTTCTTCTTTTAAATATTATGCGTCGTTTTAAATAAGATATGTATTTTCTTTATGTTCAAGTTGTGTCTTGAATCTATTCCGTACAACAGTAATAAAGTTTTTAATTCGCTCGTCTGAAAACGTCATACTTCAAGATAATATAATAGAAATCACTTAATTTACTAGTGGATGGAATGACACGCCATCTAAAGCAAAGCGGATCAAAGAACCACAAGCTCTGAAGCGATTCAACTTGAAGATACGACCTACTTTTGAAACTTTGAGCGATCATTACCAAATACCGATAAGAAGTCGCTACCGATAAATGCTTGAATTAAATATTTGATGCGATCGTCGTCAAAAGTTACCTTTCAATCTCGAAATATATTTTAGTAGCAATTTCCAATCTCAATCAATCAATCCAAACTCAATTTGAAACAAATACCTACAGTCAAATTGCTAAAATAACAAATAATGAATTACTTACGAATCGGGAGATTCGATTACTTACGATTACTTGATATTATAATACTTACGAAAGGGAGAGTGGCAGGTAACGTTGCCAGGTCTCCGGGATATCCGGGATTGTCGTGGTATTTGTTTCTGTGTCCCGGGAATTAAGCAGTTTATCCTACAAGTGCACACTATGATAAAAAATATTGTAATACTCAATGGACGGCTGAAATCTGCATAAATGCTTATGATTCACAAGTTGAGATACTTAATTTTGTGGTGGTTTGATCCTTGATCCTTTGATAAACTTTGATCCTTGTGGTGGTTTTGAAGTTGATTTTGCATAAAAAGTAAAAAATAATGTTACTTGAATGAAACCTTATTTTTTGTTGCAAATTCAAAATGAGACATGCAGTAGAAGTGTCCCGGAAAAAGTAATTTTACATCTGGCAACCCTAGGCGTAGGTAATGTTTTTCAGTTCAGGTGCTGGGATCAATCATGACATGAAGGAAATGTAAAAAAATTCCTTTGTATTCTTTTGTTTAAAATTTCACCTGTAGCTACAAAACGATGGACGGATTAAAAATCATAATAATAAATTTAAAATCCCTAATTTTAATATTGTGTTATGTGTATCTAGTTAGAATTGAATAAAGTATCGACCCATAACCACCAATAGCTGATGCTGATATAGCTGGTGCTACAGAACTTTTACATCTATCTATATAGGTACTAGTATAAGTCGTGGATCAGTAGATCTAATACTGTAAAGGGCGTCCCATTTCGATGCAACATGAAGGGAAAGTATTTTAATTATTGAAGATAGGAAATTTCACTTAATGGAGACTTCATTTTATTTTTAAAAATAAGTAGAACTGCAATTAAAGATTTTTGAAAAATATTCTGTCTGAACCGGGAATCGAACCGGCCAAATGTGGAAAAAATATATCTGTATTTTTATGACACCCATCGAAAGGGCCAATCATAAGAATCAATTCCTTCTAAATAACATAGTATCTTAAATTAAAAGAAGGCCAAAAAAGTTAACATTTTAATTATAAAACAATTCAATGGAACACGCATCCCTGAAAACAAATTTAAAATAAACGAAAAGTTAATGACGTGTCTTTATGGTTCAAAAAGTATGCTTCTATTAAGTCAAAACTTTCTTTATACGCCATATTAAGCAAATTTAAACAAATTAACAGAATAATTGCAAATACGAAAACGAAACACAAACAGAAATCTAAAGGATATCTTGAATATTCAAGCGTATGTTCCATTATCGAATTAATTATTTTTTTAAGTGCGATAAACAGCCACCAGCAACGATCTTTTTTAAAAAATATATTAATCGCCTTGTTAGCTTGTTATTTATCATTTTTATCATGCACATAATATTAAGGAAGTGGGTACTTATTAGTAAACAATGAAAGTAGTTATCTATGAAATGATAATGCCGATATTGTTAGAAGTACGGAAAAGTCTATTTATTTAGCTGAACAAAATTTTAAATTGAATGTTGAGGTTCGATTCCCGATTCAGACAGGAGATTTTTCAAAAAAGTTAATTGCAGTTCTACTTATTTTTAAAAATAAAATGAAGTCTCCATTAAGTGAAATGACCTATCTTCAATATTTAAAGTACTTTCCCTTCATGTTGCATTGAAATGGGACGCTCTGTATACTGTAGATCTAAAGTCGGATTATTTATTCCGATTCGAATCGGGGATATGACATACAGAACTGTCAGAGTGAAATTTGTACGGGGATGACACTTTATTGACAGTTCTACATATCCCTGACTCGAATAAATAATCCGACTAGACACATCTGGCATCTTTTACATCTTTACATGTTAATATACTTTACATCATTTATTAAATCAGAATATATATATTTAGGTCTTTTCGTTTTAATAAGTCTGTACTGCAAAAGCCCTAAAATCCTCAACTTAAAAGGGTTATCTCTCATCTCTTTTTGTTTTTACAGAGGGTATTAAAACGATTTCACTAAGTCACTGCGCTACAAAACGATAACATAAAACCAACCGTAGGCTTCAAAGGCTCTTTTATTCCGAAGGTAAACAGAATGGAAGGGTAAATGGAGAATGGATACAGGGGCTCCAGTCGACAACGCAACAAATAAAAACTGGAGGCTAATGATGACTTTAGTTACGCCGTCTACAGATTACCGATTTGACATATGTCAGATTAATGTACACTTCTCGGCCGAAAGTAATACACATCGGCCTTTAGAAAAAGTCTATCGGCAAGCGGCACACGACAGAGAACGACACTCTACAAAACCGAAGCGAGCCGATCATATTCGATGTGTATTACTTTCGGCCGAGATGTGTAACTAGTGATTGACTATAGACAATCATAGCAGTAGCATTAAATACTTTTATTAACAGGTAATGATAATAAATACTTTCGATGATGTGATAGAAAAAATACATTGTGGTTAAAATATGTTTTATTGGGTATTTTATAGTGCACTATTCTGAATCAGAACCACTTGAACTACTGTTATCGTCGTCGCTATCAGTTACTTGAATAATTATTTCATTGTTAATTATGGAATCAATCCTAATATCGCGGTCATAGTCATCCAGAATTATTTTGTTTGATTTTCAACTACTTTCGCCCAGTTATCTTTTCTGACCATCTCACGCGCTTCTTTTAGCAGGTTTAGCAGGTTTTATTAGCGCTGAATGGCGGAGTCGTATTGTGAAGAGCCTACGTAAACTGTAATACATATATATATTATTATTAAAAAAAATATTTTTAGTCTTTGTTGATATATTGATTGGTATATTAAATAGAATAGTGGGATAGGATGAGTTAGGATGGGATAGGTTGGGGTTTGGGGGAGATGGGTTGGGTTGGGATGGGATAGGGCGGGATAGGATCGGTTCACTACTGGCGCGAGGAGGAGGAGTCGGAACGGGAACGAGTTCCGACGCCGAGAGAGGTGGAGGCGAAGCGCGCTGAGCTCCGCCGGGCCATGATCGAAGAGTGGCGACAGAGGCTGGGGTGTCCCGCCGCCGGAGCCAGGACGGTGGAGGCGGTCCGTCCGGTCTTAAACCAGTGGCTGGACAGACGACACGGAGTCCTGACCTTCCGGTCGACGCAGGTGCTCTCGGGACATGGCTGTTTCGGGAAGTACCTGCACAGGATCGGGAGGGAGCCGACCGCGGTGTGTCCACACTGCGACGGCTGCCCGGAGGAGACGGCCCGGCACACGCTGGAAGCGTGTCCGGTCTGGGAGGAGCAGCGCGCCTCTCTCGGCGCAGTAATAGGCAGCGACCTCTCCTTGCCAGCTGTAGTGAGAGCTATGGTCGGTGACGAGGGGTCGTGGAAAGCAGTGACGGCCTTCTGCGAGAATGTGATGCTCCAGAAGGAAGCGGCGGAGCGGGCCAGAGAGCAGGAGGCTACTGACCCGCTGCGCCGCAGGCGAACCGGGCGCAGAAGACGGGCTTACGCCCGCGATCTGCCCCCACAATAAAATGAGCCCGGCCGGCGAACGCGGGGAAGTTCGTCGACCAAACCATAAGGGCTCATAAGAAGAAATGGGCGCTCAGCTCGCGTGTTCCCGAGCGACGCCCACCCTCCAGGACCGGCAAACAAACCAGATACCGGGGCCCGCACTAGCGGGCCGTCACAGCCGGGGTCGCGGACGAATGCTAACAGCGTACCCGTGACCCTGGCGCGAAGTGAGCAGACGGAACACCGTGGGGTTTTAGCCGGTAGGAGTCCGGCATAACCCTCCGCCTGTCCCCAGCGGAAGGGTATCTCATGATGGATTTCCCCACGTTAAAAAAAAAAAAAAAAAAAAAAAAAAAGGCGGGATAGGATGAGTTAGGGTGGGATAGGTTGGGGTTTGGGGTGAGATAGGTTGGGTTGGGATGGGATAGGGCGGGATAGAATGTGATGGGATGACCCGTATATTGTCGAACATGTTTGATCCGTCACTGCGCATTTCAAGGAACGGTTTTTTATTCCGTTATCTTTTCTGTATGATTTTTTCCAGCATTCTCTTGAATAATTGAAGTGTTCCACTCTAAAACGAATAGACGCAATAAACATCATTTCCTGACTCTCGCCGTGACCCATTTTAACATCGAATTAAGAGCAAGGAACCAGTTTACGGAGATGTCGACCCCAATAATTAACGTCTGTAAAAAGATTTCCTAATGGAAATAGCAAAAAATCTGTTTGAACTGATGATTTTCCTACTCGTGATTAATTTGAATTAGTAAAAACCTTTCTTCGGTTGCCGATCGATTTGGCTTGGAGACCTTGATTTCTTTAAATTAATGAATGAAAGTATATATCGCAGTGTCCAGTATCGCAGTTGACAGTCGGCTCGTAATCATAGTTGTTGTAAGCCAGGTGAAACTAAAAAAGGTAATAAAAAAAAAAGGCAAACAAAGACCCATTTAATAGACAATTACATATTTACCTATTTTAAATTCATATTGTTAATCAGGAAACGCTTATAAATAAAAACATTTACAAAAAGCGAAACTTTATTCAAATATTTATTCAAAATCCAATTCCTTATCTTACAAGTAATCGGAATCGAATACCAAAATGGAAAATACAGTATCAGTATCCAGTGTAATTTTTTGATCAATAGTTTTCGTTGAAACAGGCGAATTTTCTCCTTGTTATCTGATTGATTTGTTTTGACATGCTATTTTAAACTCCATTTTTTAAATGACTAGCGACCCGCCCTCGCTTCGCTTCGGTTTATGTTGTTTTTTTTTTTTTCATTTTTTTTTTCAAAATTTCAAAATTAAATATAGCCTATATTAGACACGGATAATGTAGCTTCCTATGTGTGAAAGAATTTTTGAAATCGGATCAGTAGTTCCAGAGATTACCTACAACATACCCACAAACAAACACACAATTTTACCTCTTTATTATATTAGTATAGATTTCAATTTTATAAATTGTAACCAGTATTTGTAACGAATATATAGTGCTACCAAAAATGATGCATATAACCACGAAATATGTAAAATATAATGTATATGTACCTATTTATATGTACATAATGGTATGTAGGTACTTATTACGTAATAATTGGTATATAAACAAAAAGATATTATCGATTTCATATCATTTTCATCTATTCATGTAAACTTTAATACGAGATTACGAGGAACTTGAATATCTAAATTAAATACAAACTACAAATTGAAATATAAATTACTGAATCCGTTGTTTGTTGTAATATAAGCAAACTAATGTATATTATGTATTCATTATGTAATCCTAAATGTATATCTACACTGCAATGTAATAATAGAGAATTATACATAATCTAAGCTTCATTGTAACGGTTTAAGGCGGGTATCATCGATGTAGGTTGGCCACCCACGCTGTGTGATAGTAGGGTGACCAAACGCCGATCTACAAATATAATTAGTCACCCTATTGCATTTAGTATCATTGTCAAATTTGAGAATTTTCAATTTTATAAATTGTAACTAGTATTTAATTTTGTGTATACAATAACGAATATGCAGCGCCACCACATAACCACATAACCATGAAATATGCATAACCCATGAAACCATGAAATATGTAAAACATACGCATACTACGTAATATTTGCTATATAAACAAAAAATCTTCTCAATTTCATTTCGTTTTCATCTATTCATGTAAACTTACAAGTACAAGTATACCCTCGCATGAGGGTATTTTCCATATATAAATAATTAAAACTTATAAAATAATTATTTATAAAACATATTTACGTATATTTCTTATGCTGTAAAATACTGAGACTACGAGTCAACTCATAACCATACCATACCATCAGCCTATGTCTCTCCACTGCTGGACATAGGCCTCTCCCAAAGCTCCCCACCACACACGATCCTCAGTTCTCACTTGCCATTATATAAAATTTTAAGTAACGTTACATAATCGACGATATAATTTTATTACTAGACTGCTAGTGTAAATTTAAATAAAATTTAACCTTTTGCCAAGTAATATTAGGTACGATACGATTATTTTTCTGGGCCCAATTTTATTAAATTTAAATATTAAATGGAAAACATTTCTCGCGTACCACAGAAAAGCATAACATACTACAATAACTTCAATTTCTGAATTGACATTGATTTGGTCCACACACGCTACGGCAGGATGCATTAAGACAAATAGTAGCTATATCTCAATATCTGTATCAAATAATAATAAAATAATTACACAATAAGAAATGTCCTCTGTGCGTTCGTTAAAAATATTTCTCCATGATTTTTGTCCTTCGTTTCAATTTTCATCCTCTCTTAAAAACTCTATAACCTCTATTTTCTTAAAATTTTTATTTTCATAGGATTTTTCTTGTTTAAATGACTACATGTCTATTTCGACGTACGAAAAAATTAACCTGTATACAAAGACATACTATATTTAAATCACTGCCTATATACCTACATTTTCCCCACATTAACCCTAAACCAACCCTAAACGTGACTTTATTAAAATTTAAAATGAGGGAAAAGACTAATTTAGCGATTGCAATTTAAGAGGGGTTTATACGTTTCCATGACAACGCGCGCACAACAAAGGGTTTGTAAAAGCAATAGGTATATGTAAAATGTGTTTAAATACCCTAAAGTCGTCGCCCCATTACCGTATTCACAGTGAACAGTATGGTACCTCATGTAAGCAATCAAAATGTCTGTCACGCACACCAAGATACTATATTCTGTCATTATGGAGTACACTCGCCCTGGCCGTCATCCCACTGAGGAGATTGTTCGTCTAATATAAATAGGTAAGTGACGACCCTTATTCTGATCACTTTTGTAAGTCAACGCGGTGATAAGTTCTTCAACGCTATAATGTTACGCTGAGTACAAAATATTTTAAATTAATTTAAGAATTTAATATTTGATTATTTTCCGCCACAATGTACCAATAGAGATAACACTTATATTTGTCAAACAATTGTAATATAATTGTAATAGACATTGCGTAAACCACGGACGGAGCATATACAAAGAAATTAATTGAATTTTATAAAATTATATATAGTGAAATTTGTAATTTATTGCAAAATTAAGCTGACTTTTGTCGAGGTTGGACGAAAAGTGCTCACGACGTTAGTCGTCAAGCGAGTGATACACTACTGATCGTTTATCTTTACTGTTATAAAAAACAGCTTATTACAAAGAAACTGGATAACGAAATCACGAGACAAAGGAACTGCTGTAATTAACAGTTTAGTCGAAAATGAGAGTTTCTTAGAAGTTGTTTCCAACGACTGTTGCTACGTTTTTAATCTGTAATTTATATTGGCTAGTGGCTGCGACCACCGTTGGATAATATACGTAGATAATTACTTTGTAACTTCGATCCTGTATCGACTCTCCAAAATTGCACACTGTGGGCATTGTATTCTTTGATTTCTATTATTCTTGTTTGAATTAATTCGGTACGTCTTGTTATTGTGCAAATCTTTTCGTTGTTCAATTTCTGCACCCATTTGGGAAGAATATTCACTCATATTACTCACCTCTGTATTACCTCAACTTACTAATTTATTGATTTATTCATTAAATTGGAAAACTAATCCATTAATTGGCGCTTACTGTCAGATTTGATGATGTTTAATAAGAATTAAACATTAACTTAATAGAGCACTGGATGGATGGATGCCTCAACGGAACTAGCTACCTATTTTTGTTAATGTAAGCTAACCATGGAATTAAATGTGAATAGTTTAAAATAATTAGGTAATTAATAATTACTAATCTTTAGTAGCAAATAGTAAACCAACCATACACCTCTAAAGCTTTTAACGTGTAACCGTGCAAATGGAATTGACTACTAGTTCACTAACAGGATATAGAACCTTAACAAGAATTTCTTTTGCGTAGTTGTTTTTTGGTATTATCAACATGAAATTACAAAATTTTAATTTTTATTTAGAAATGTTACTGCCGTGTTTTGTCGTGTAACCATCGTCCTTGTTGTACAATGTAATACAAAAGTTAACTCGAACAGTTTACGAGCTCCCCTTTCTGCTGCAAATCCCGCATAAAATGTATAACATTGCAAGGAATTTGCATAATAAAACCACCATAATTTTCATTCTACATAATTTACCCCTTCACTACCTTCGTTTAACATTTTCACGAGTTGGTAAAAATTTATTTGACTTAATTTTGGCTCATTTAAGTGGGTCAGGCAAATTATTTTTTTAAATGAATTAGGAATGTTACTTTTAAAATTATATTATCTTTACTTGCCATTTTCTTTGTATCAAATATATAATATTTCATACAAATTTTTCATAATTTTTGATACAAAGAAAATTCTTTGTATCAAATATACCGATGAAAAATTATAAAACTATTGATGTCCGCGATTTCGTTCGACTGAGCTGTAAAGTGATTCCCGTGGGAACTATATAATGGACGTGTATAAAAATTATCCAACATGTTAACCCGGCACATAAACTATAACTAAAAATTCGTCGTTTTTTTGAAAAACAAAAATTTCAAAAGTTGTGTTGGGCTCTTTATTACTTGTACTTTAACACTGCAACAATTTCTTTTTCCAAAAAATATTAAAAACGCAGACACGGCTTTGCTACGAATAAAGTCAAGTATAAGTTAAGTTTAAATAAAAAAAATAGTTAATTTTAATCAATCAATTTTCTGTTAATAACTAGGTGATACCTTCCACACCTGACCTTATCACCGTGATAAACTGCGATGTCCATAAAAAATGTAACCTGAATACATTTATTAATTTATTTATATATTGATAGTTTATACAAGTTTATCTATTCTTTTTAAAATCTTAAGAACCTATGATATGCAACTTTTCATTTTATTTCACTTCTTATTTATTATTTTATTTATCTTATTTTTTTATGTCGCTTCTAAACATTATTCACATTCTCATTAGTTCAGTTCACGTATACCCAATTTTACCTACATAGCTACCTCGATAATTATCTCTGTACCTGAAAAAAAGGGTTCCAGTCAATTTTCCCTCCATCACGCAAAAACAGCCTGACTATTCATTCAGCAATTAGTTAGGCCATGTAACCGGAAAACCCCTATCGCCCCTCAACATGTGCAGTTCCGTACGAATCATACACTTCACTGAATCAATCAATACCTTCTTACAGATACACAGAAAAGATCCTTGTGGGTAGTACCTAATAATTTTAGCGTAGGATTCGCTATCTTATAAGTCTAAAACATCCCAATTGCAAAGCATAGTGGGATATTTTAACCTCCCTTAAGAGGGGCTTACGAACCGTCATTCCCCACTAGTTAATGCTCACTGTTTCGCTCGCGTGTATTCACATAATTACGTTTATTTGTCAGTAGTATTTGGCACAAAAAAATGTATACACATTTATTTTTGCATTATATCACCGACAAATATACCGAAACATTGGCGATTTAATCATTCTATATAAAATTTGTATCTCAGCCCCCACTAGACACAATATTGAAAAACGGTATCACAAAATATTTATACCTAGTTTCAAGTCAGTAGGCCATTGAATAAAATAACTTTTCCATACAAATTTTAACACCCCATTTCACCCTTTTAAGGGTTGAATTTCAAAAAATCCCTTCTTAGTATGTATTTACGTCATAAAAGAAAGCTACTGTCTAAATTTCACGTTTCTAGCGTCAGCATTGGGTCAATCAGCAAGGTGAAGATATTTTGTCGGGTCAGATGTTACATAATCCTCGGATATTTTTATTAATTCTCCTGTTTCCTCACGATGTTTTCTTTCACGAGCTAGTGATAATTGAAAAAACCGTAGGCTTATGTAAGACGCTCATATATGTTACTCGTAGTTATTACGTAAGTGCGGCGCTGAGAAATGTGGGCGACACGAACCAAAATAATTTTCTTTGATGTATGAAAATGATAAATGAAAGCTGAAACGTAGAAGTTCGTCAAAGAAGTTCAACGACTAACTTCAAAACTTTTCAGACAGATAAAGTTGCCCTATCTGCCCTACTTGCAGCACCTGAATCCCCAAATGGTGCCTGGAATGAGTCTAAAGGAAATATTGGAAAGAATATGGATGAATTGGATGAATCGAAAATTTGAAAGTTTTTGGTATAAGCTATTGATGTTTCCCGGTACCGGAAAGCGCAGTGTGTGACGCCCTCCAGCCAGGAAGACCGACGATGTGAAAAAGTTCGCCGGTGGTGGTTGGATGTGAAGAGCCGAGTTCTGCACATCTCTTGACCACACGCACACATAAATGCAAACGTATTCGTATTTACATCCACACTACCTATATAAGGCGTGTCCGAACCATTACTGAATCTGAAACCATGGATGATTCGGAGTATATTGACAGAAAAAAAATATAAATACTTTTTTAAGATATTTGTTTTCATTTTGCGTTTTTTCATATAGTTCTTTCATCTGACAAAGGCGGGTTACGCTTAATGGTGATTGTACTCGTAAATGTACATTGTTTTAGTATACGCCGCGGCGGGTTCGGGAACCCAACTAATTGTAACCTTTAAGATGAAAGAACTATACAATTTTACTAAACACAAAGGCAAAGAGATATTTTTAAGAAAAAATAAGTAACAATCAGAATAAGCAGAATCCATGATATCGGGTTTCGGGAAAGTTTCGAACACAGCCTGTATGTACTCGTATTTGCTTGACTTGTTCTACTCGTATTTACTTTCATCTAAATACATTTTCATAGTACTATTCTGTCTCTTAAAGTAACTACAATATTTATTAATCAGAATACATACCTGCATGGAGGGAATAAGCTGATAAATCAAAATCAACCGTTTTCCAGGGGTTCAGTTTAAAAGTATATTGTTTGTTTTTTTTAATTTTACCATCTGAGTTAACTTCGCATCGTATAGCGTAGCGTACAAACGATATGCGATTGTAGACGGGGCTCATCAAACTCTATAACTTTCGCTTACACATTTTTTTCCCTAAAACGTATGATAACTATCGAAACTATACCTAGTAACTATCGAAAAGTATCTTTCAGAATATGGCGCGTGCAAAGCGTCGTTATTGTGTAAAAGAAAGTAAAAACTGGTTAATAAGAAAAGTAACATTTTTAACGAAAGCATAAATAATTAATCATAAACAAGCCTATTCGGAAATAAAAAATAAACAAAGGTTATTCTTTTGTTTTATCCATAACTCCAAATTTCTATCTTGAATTAATCTATTTAAGAGTCAATTATTTACCTAAGAATTAACAAAATCACTTAAATGAGAAAGTTTACTTCTTTTTTTATGCATTTTTCTTGAATGTCATAGAAATGGTCTTTTTTCTAAAGAGGGCAGTTATATCTCCCTTATAATGGAGGATTAGATGGGGGCACGCTACATGGCCCTCCCTGTCACTCACCATATTTTTGACCCCACATTTCTCCACCTACATACGCCTATGAGACTGAATACTCAAATAATACACATGTATATTCAAGAAATTTATTTTTATCAAAAGCATATGATTACGAAAAGCAACCTACACGTATATTATATTATTACAATCTAAACGATATAAAACCCAATTTACAAGAAAATTTTTGCTTTGACCTTTTTTATAAGAAAATATAAGGGCGATATTTTTTTATGAAAATAACGTTCCCATTTACAAAACATTATCATGCTCTCAATTCCACGTCTTATGGAAAATTGAGTCTCAAAAGATCAGGAATATAGATCTAAGAGAAATATTTAACGGAATGTCAAATGTTAATTTTTCAGTGTTTGATCTTACTTTCCTTACATCGACTTCAATACCTAACGACGAGTCTTTCTCTTTATTTTTGTTTAAAAATAAAATTTTATTTTTCATTATCATACCGTACCAACAGCCTATATCTCTCCATTGCTGGATGGTCTCTCCCAAGGCTCGCTATCATGCACGATCTTCTCTCTTCCTAATACAACATTGAATTGATTGTAATAAGAAGCAATCTTGATTGATAATAATCAAGATTTAGTATTAGGTACTTGAAACATTTAAATATTTATACATTTTCTTATTGCTTGTATGGAATAAAAGCCTGATTACCTTTATCGTGAAAAAAGCAATCAACTCTATGGACAAAAATGCTTTAAAATAATTTATAAGCATCTACATACTTATAAAGGATTTTAAAGCATTTTTTCAAAACTTTATATGCATGTGTTGTGTTGTGTGCATGTGTTGTGTTGTATGTGATACAAAAGACTTACATTAAAGTTTAACCGTATCCGTAGCCAGCCCTTTTCACGTTTACTATAATACTATATGGCGTGTGTAGGGTGTATGGCCTTAATCTGAACGCCACGCTGTCCAACCGGGTTGGTGAGTCCACTCTTTTAGAGGTGGTGTAGTTCCTCGGGGATTGTAGTAGCTGCTTTGTAATCCCTTAGTCGCCTTTTACGACAATCAAGAGATGAGAAGCCACACGACACCAAAAAGTATGGTATACGTATATTTGTGTAAATTTCATTAGTCTCAGTAACCGGCGAAAACCACACGTAACGAATGGTATTTTTCTGCGGTTTATAACACGCTGAATATATAATAAATCAGTTTGACCATTCAATCGCGGTTCGTCCATCTGCGGCCATTAATACAAACAAAAGAACAATTGAGAGATTGTCAGTCAAAAGTCATGCAACTTGATGCGATAAATAGTTATTTAAAATTATTTACAAATGATAATTTTCAAATAAATAAGACATCGATAACCATAGATTAGTAAAAATGTCGTAAAACGAATGGTAAGGGGCGAGGATCCGACCTCATAGGATTTGTGGAACTTAATTACAGTTCCCGGACCACCCAGGTAGACTCATCTGGTCCGCCATTAGTCGCAACTAATGTTCAATTAAGTATTAGAGATATTTGAAACTATACGCGGCTGAATTATGTTACTTTTAGGATTTTTAATCTGTTTCGGTCGCTATTAATGAAGAAGTAATTTATTAGGCATAGTGTTTGTTACATTAGTCAATAGGCAATTCATTAAAGCATAGTGGCAAATAGTGTTTATTTATTTATGTAAAACTAAATGTTGACCGCGTTGCGTGGATTTAATTGAGTTTAATTGTCGCTTAAGTTATATTTGACACAAGAAAAATCGATATATTCGTAATATATCACGTCCTACCTCATTTGATTTGATCTAAGTCCTTTCCTGTTGTAATAATCCACGTCCCGTCGCATATCTCAGTTATTTAAGTGATTCCATACAAAATTTGTCAGCCTGTAGCCCCTTGACAAGCTTTTGAAAACTGGTAAAACATAAATTTAATTATTTGGATTGTAAAATATTTACACAAAGTTTCAAATGAATACCACCATTAAATATTATTTTCCATAAAAACTTTGACACCCCGTTCCATGTCTTTAGGGGTTGAATATCGAGAAATCCCTTCTTAGTAAGTCTTGATGTCATAAAAGGAAACTAATGCCCCAATTTCATGTTTCTAGCTTCAACAACTCCGAGCCAAAACTCTGCTCGGCGTTGATGAATCAATCAGTCAGTCAGATCATGACATTTATATCTTTATAGTATATTATATACCTATATAGTAATAGATTTTCTAATATTCTATTTGGAACTGCTACACTTTAAGATCTCTTTTTCGGTAAAAACCTACATGAAATTGCTAGTTAGATACATTAAAATCTGTCGTACTCAAATTGGTAACATATAAACACACTCTTGCTTTGGTGTTCAAATAAATGTATACAATACATACATATATATATATATATATATATATATATATATTGTTTACAATATACAAATTGGAATAAAAATGAACAAAGTTCTATTTTGAGTAGTCAGGAGTGCGTTGGCCCAACAGAGGCATTAATAAAAAGAGAACAATTGAAGTTCAAACTTCGTTTAGTTTTTATGGATCATGTGTTAATTTAATGTAAAATTAATTTCCAAAATCTATATTAGTATTGTTTATTCATCCGAGATATTGCTATATATTTATAACCATTCAGCGACAGTCGCTTGCGCCGGTTGTTGTCGTTCCACGTTTAAATACATACTCGAATACGAATGGTAATAATGTTTAACTTAAATTGTGTTTATACTATTTATTTAGTAACACCCAAATGTAACTTCATGTACTATTTAAAGTTAAACAGCACAACATTGTTATGGATGATGAAAGTGTAAACAAAACTTATGAAGCGAAAACCTCGAAGGGGACGTTTCTACCCTCCTCGTCACAATAATGACAAAGTAGTTTAGTTCCCTCCCTCTGGTGACAGTTTAAAACGAAAACGATGGTCGGAAAATATGCTTTTCATTGTTAACGACACCGTGTTAACTTTCTCGATACTAACAGCGCATAATTTCAATTTTCTTGGATATTGAAAATAGAAAGAAGATAAGAAAAAATATTACTTTAATTCTTGCCTACAACAAATACACCGGGAATAACATCAATAGCTGGAATTGTTAATTACTGTGTCATCGACACCAACTAAGCATAGATTTGCTGCCTTAAACTGTGACGCTAATTTTCAGTAAATATGGTATAATTTATCTTTCGATTTTTTGGAACTTCCTTCTGTGTTTCTTTGATTGTAATGTAGGTAAGAATACTATAAAAGCTCAAAGTTTCCACACTCCGGTTGAATAAAGAAAAATATATTTCAAAACATTGACTTATTTGTCTTTGTTCTTGCGTTTGTGCTAGAATTAAGCCAAGAAAATTAAGTGTGGGCTATTAATTAATTTACTATTAATTACGAAGTTCTAAAATTTTGTAATTAATTTCACTTCACTTACTATATTTTAGTTTACTGGACGTTTCGGACGTTTGGCGCCGATTTTGGTCAGTTCTTACTGTGCAAAACCCGAAAATCATAAAAGTATCCTTTTATTCTAGATTTCTGAAAAGTTCTAAAACATTCATTTTACTTGTGACATACGCTTCAAAGTATAAAAGTGTGACATATAAAAATGATTGTTATTTGTCAAATGTCCTATTTGTACTTACGTATCGTAACCCCTAAAGAGTATAATACATCAACGTCAGTCGTCTCCACGACGACGTTCCGTTCCCATAGATAAACCAAATGAATAGATCACTTTAGCTGTGCCTATCGTGGGTTTAGAGGGTTAAAGAATTTGTAAACGGTTTGAATCACATAAACGCAGTGTTACACATTTTTACATGGACTTTACACAAAAACATTTATAATAAACGTTAACTAAACTAAGTTAAAAAAAAACAATATACAAATTAAGTATCCACTACAGTCATGGTGACTTAAAACATAAGGAAGAAGCCATGAATTGGGCGATTTATCCAATTGGGCGAAATGGCATTGGGCAGATCACATTTGCCGCAGAACCGATAACGTACCACGTACCGTGTAAAGCACGCACAGGGAGCAGGAAGCGAAATAAAGCGAATAATACCAAAAATAAAGCGAATACTCAAGTTTTGAGGACACTCAAGTCTATTGAAAAGTTTTTCAGTGGCATGTAAAAAGCATACATCGGCACTATCGATAATTGGAAGGAGTTTTATATTCATATAAAATTTGTCAAATTCGTTAAATACATATTTTGGTAAATTTGTTAAATTCGTTAAATTTGTTATATACATTTATCTAAAATTAAATAATTTAATTTATTTTTAACACTATTTACCATGTCGGCAAACTGTTAACAATTAGTAAATGGCTCCATGTTTAGGTACCTACTTAAATTTTATTAACTAAACTAGATTTCATTAATTCCTTTCATAAGTGACAAGTTAATAATAGGAGCATTTTATTTTATTTTTTTTACTGTATGTATGCAAATATAGATCTAGGTTAGATTTAATTAATATTGGATTACTTAAATTAGATTGAATTACATTAGATGTTGAGTATGAAATAACATCGCGTACAACATTTGTACGCGATGTTAAAACAACAAGTAAACAATACCTCTGTATAGGATTTATACAACGTATTGTTAATATTATTTATGGAACAAGTTAATAACAATGGCAGGCACGATAGATAAAGAAAGTAGCATCGCGTCAACTCGTCGCCGACCACAGATACCTAAATGTGGTGAGTGGCAACACTGAAATACATCACCGCTAAACCAATTAAATCTATAAACAAACAAACACACACAAAACAAAGAAAATAACACAGATGAAAAAAATGGTATAAGATTATTTATTTTTATTTATTGAACAAACTTTATTGCACATTATCGTACAAAAGACGAACTTAATGCCATAAGGCATTCTCTACCAGCTAACCGTACAGATTATTTGGGATGAACAGATACATTGAGAGGTGCGAACTATTATACTACTTAAAACTTATACTACTTAAAAGACGAAAATAATAAAAAAAAAATATTATAATTAAAATAAAACTACGCTATGCTAAATTAGTTTCCTTGTAATTTCTACGTTTTGAATATTCAATTTATCACAAAAAGTACTTAAAATCATTTACCAGTCACACAAAATTTGAAAACAAGATTATTATTTTGTCGCATATATATTATAAATATGTAGTAATAAATTGCTCCCATATATTTTATGTTTATATCGTATATATTCATATTATAGGGACATTTATTGTGGGTAAGTACTTATGCAATCCGCATCTGACACCATGTCTGATGATGACTCATTTCATTCTGCTCTAGCCTCAGATTCTTCATTTTCGTTTTCTGATACCGTCGATGAGCCACTAGCACTAGGTACTCTTGTCACTCAACAATTTCTTAGATTTCCATTAAATTTTAATGTGCTATATTAATACCGAAAGCATTTCTCAACACTTTTCTGAAAATCTGGACACCCATGCAATTGATAATGACTTACAAGCTGTTCTCATTTCTGAAAGCAAGCACACATGCACACCCTTTCATTCATCACAGACAACATGTTTTCACATTATATTCACACTTACCTGTTTCATTATTATTCTATAGTGTACTTACCGACATATTATTCTTATTCCTCCTATTTCGTACGGTTTATTCCTTGGTTGCTACCTTCCTTGGTTAAGTACTTAAAAATAAATGAAGAAAAGTCTTTCAATCTTCTTTACACCTCTCTTTCTAACGTTTTCAATAAAAACCTGCAATACTCAAGATATTTTTAAACAAATTAAAAGCATTATACCTACTCGTAATTAATTAGGTAATCATTTTCTTTCCTGCGTTTTTGGCATTCAGCAAATTAAATTACAGAATGAAATTGGAACAAGGCTTGGATGCAAATTTACAGTGTGAAGATCCACATACATATTATGTAATATTATGTAGATAGTGTGGGTATGACAGTGACATGCAGCGGTTTCATCATGAAAACATATTGCATTACCTTCGTACCTCACCCGGCACGGTTACTGAACGCACCGAACATCGCGCGAATGCTGCCGAATGTGGATCTTTACTTTAGTCGTCCCAGTCGTCCCCCTTCAGTCCGGAGGTGTCCGCGGGCGGCGCGCCACGTCCGGCGCACGTCCTCGTGCCTCGCGACATTGCATTGTTTTTGCCAAATAAACCATTGTTTAATTCCATCCGACCAAAATCGATACGACAATACGAGTGAAACTACACGGCCTACGATTCTTCAGGCTGATATTTAGTGCTAAAACATAGTGACAATAAAGTGTTTTGCATAGGTACTTGTGAGAGCTGGTGGCTTATTGACAAGTGAAACTCCCAATAGTCTCATTCAACCGTAGGACCGTTTGATAGTTTATTGTACTGTTATAGGATTAAGTGTTCTATATATAATATAAAGTAAACGATTCAAATCAATATTTGAGTGGAACTCAGCTGCCAGCAGTCGAGGGCTCTTACAGTGCGGTTTACGAGTATTACTAGGTTGCATATTGATTGAATCTGTGCCCGGATCACTGGAATTTCTCAAACGTTTACGGTAAGCATCACCTTATATCTGTATATTGGAGAATGTTAGTAAATCACTAAGCTTATTTCAGATGCACTCAAGAAACGATTACAAGCTGACTGACATCAATAAACATTTAAGATAAGTTATTTCTAGTAAACGTTTAAGTCAAGAAGTTGAAATGAAATTGCAATGCAATGCAACCAGCCCTTTCAGTATCCACTGCTAGACATGAGCCTCATGCAAATTGCATGAGGGATGAATGGCCACAAAACGCCACGCTGGCCAAGTGGCTTGGCGAAATTACTGACATCAAAGCATGCAATATCGTCGACCAAAATAAACACCGCACGCCACAAAAGTACTAAAATATCAAATTTTAAAAGTCAAAACAAAATATTCAGTTTGGTGTGTTAGTTCACTACTTTAGCTTGACGACAACCGTTAGTAGATTCGCCTACATACATGTTTGTACGTCAAAAAATCGAATTGGCTTTAAAACAAATAAAGACGCATGACGAACGCAGCAAGTCGATTCTGCGACTTGAACAGTTTTTATGCAAGTTTTTGTCCATAACAAAGAGGCACCAAGAGAAGCCTAAACCATTTTAGGCCGATTGCCAACCCTGACCACTGCAAATCGTTTTTATGTCAAGAGCAGATAGAAACAAAAAAGTTGTTTTAAGATTGGCGATGACATATAACATGTGTCACGGTGTTTTCAAAACAAATTGAAGTCATTTAGGTCGCAGACAAAAGAACAACTCGCAAAAAATCCTTTTTACTTGGCTACATATTATATGAATGACATTATGGTAAATGCTTACGAACATTATGGTAAATGAACAATGCTTACGAAGTATTTTAAATTTCTATACAAAACGCTTTCTAATCATAATCCACTAACAAATTGATCATGATCAGAACTAATATCGCCCATTATAATATAATGGAAGCCAATAAGCTATCAAGGGTCAAACTAAGCCTTTACATTGCAGTCGTGTGACTGGAATTAACTTGGTAACTTATTGAGTTAAATCCTCACTAATCGGATACATTGAGTGTTTCACCAGATTGTTACATAACTTTGTAGCTGTAGCCAGAGAATATATTATAGATTTAAAAACATTTACATTATGAAATAAAAAGATTATTCCCTCCTATACTGTATTAAAGAACTTATACAGCCTACTTTAAAAACAGAAATTGAATTCTTTTGAATTTCAACAAACCGTTGAAATATAAAAATGGGGAGGTTCGGAACTGATAATGAAACTCGCAAAATGGCAACTGGATTACAATAGAAACAAATAATTAATACGAATGCCTACCTGTGCAGCATTCATGTGGAATCTTCGGAGAGTAACAATAGAACCGAACGGAGGGCGAGGCCGCCGCGTCGCAGCGCAGGTAGAGCAATATACCTCAGGAATAAATGTGGTTTCTATTGCATTGTGTTGTATAACATCGTAATGAATTAGTTTACTTAGTGCGTTACTAGGAAATTACACAGTTTTATATATATTTTTAATAGTTACATCTGCAGTTGCAGCGTAGTCTTCAATCAAACATCCTAAATCAATACAACTCATACCACCGGGGGATTTACAGCTGTTTCCGCCGAAGCTCCATGTTTTAATTAAATTTACCTACTGTGCACGTACAACGCGCAGTTTATGTGAGAAATCTTGAAGCGCAGTTGCAGAGCACACCTGACGACAAAAACGAGGGAAGGCAACCAGTTTCACCACCTGGTCACTGCACGCACGCACACATGGCAAAATCACACTTCGCACATTTCAATAATATTATAAAAGAAATTAAGGATCTTTGAGCATTTTTTCTTGAAATAGCAACTCGTACCAACATTTTTTCACGTTTTAATGCGAAAAGAAAACGCAACCACTCGCAGTTGCTAATACCCACACATTATTATCGCTTTTGCTCGACAGTCAATTATTTTCTTCGCTGTAATTGTGAACGAACAGTTGCAATGCAATTGATGCCTCATTGTTTTATACCTTTCAATGCTCACATGCACTTTCTACGATAGTTAACAAAAGAGTGAAATGTACCTATTCAATGCCGTCATTATTGCGAAAGTATTGAATGACTTTAAATTTTACATTAGTTTAATTACTAGTCACTAATTTGGCCCTAACTTATCTTATACAACATAGTTAACAAGTATCAGTCAATTAGGTTGATTGTCCATTTACTTTATCATGTCCAAAATGATAAATTTCATCAGACCTAAGTGGAGTAGTTGTCTTTGTATTAACGTTCTCATCATTGTGAATGTGAACGATTTGTCGACACAATGGCGGTGTGCTTTCAATTATATACCACTTCTGATGCTCGTCAAAACGTTATTTGCACAATCGCAGTCAAACAATGTATTTCCAATTTAGACACAGTTGCGCCTAATAATAAATACATATAAGAACAATCGATCATGCTAGAAACTTTTAAATATGTAATGATTACTTTTAGTAATTTAGCTATATCACGGACGATAGATTAACCGGACTGTTTTCATTCTATTTCACTGGGTATATACATTGTATAGCTATACGTCTAGATCGGCTTCGTGATATAGAAATACATATATGTAACTTTTTTATTATTTCACTAGATTTATTCAGTGATTTAACAATGTTTTCGAATGTATTGAATTGAGCTAGGCTTTTGTTAACGATTTCTTGATATTTTCTGGAGGAAAACAATAAAACTAGTTTTATGTAATAAAAATGTAATAAAACAATAAATGTTTTATTACATTAAATAATAAAATAAAATTATTAGTAATAAAACAAATAACAAACTAAACAATAAAATGTAATAAAACTATGTAGTTTTAATCTATCACTAGGGACATAGCTATATCTCGGTGATTTCTACCTTACTGCGCCATATATAATATATATTATACATATTTTCATCCTTAGTCAACCCTTCGTATTCATCCTTAATGCTTGTGGTCAGAAATTCCAAAGTGGCTCGTGATTCATCTCTCTCTTTTATTCCCAGTAACCTGAAACGTATTCAACATTTCTTTCCTTTTAATCATACACATGTCCACAGATATTCAAAACAAGCTCTACTATTTTAAAATGAAATATTTTTTTCTTTATTTAGACTTTTTGCACTATATACATACAGATGTGGACTTAGTACCTTAAGGCATTCTCTACCAGTCGACCGCTGGTCGATGTTAATCGTTGGCTTTTCTCAGTAGTTTGGTTACATAATATCAAAATGCATTAAGTTCAAGATTTTATCATCTTACTATGAAGACTTTATCTGGGTATTAACCTTTAGGTTTATAATTTATGGAATCAGACGCTGTTTTCCGTAAATCTATTGTGTAATACAATAAGATACGTTACTTTACTAGCGAAATATAGAGCGTCTTCATTACGCATCTTTCACTATTGTATTAGTAATTTTTAATTTGTAAAGTTAAGTACCTAATACAGTTTCTTAATCCCAAAGCACATGCTACAGTATACTCATTAATTCTGACGGATATCGTGAGGTAACGTTATCCGTAACCTTAATCTGAAGCAGCCTAGATTTACGTTCGGCCTGTACTTTAGGTGCGACCCACAATTTTTGGCGGTTTTGGTTACTAATTGACCTCATTATCATTCTCATTATGACTTTTGTTATTAGTAATATATGTCATACATATATTATTTTATTGTAAATCAAAATGGCTTCAATAAAATTAACGTTCGTCTATTCCCTTAAATTTTAAAGTTATAAATTTTGATTGTGATACTTTGATGAGAGAATAATTAAAAACGTGAATTGCATGGTATTATGTTATATTATTTTAGGAGAAACTATAAATCATCTTTAGAAAGTGAATCTGTTATTTAAACGTGTGTGAGTGCAGTTTTTAACAATTTATTCGGTATGTATATTTCACTTTAAAATGTTTGATATTACTTAGCGAAAAGCGTAACGAATTGCTTTTTAAATGACCAAATTCTTCCACATCGAATAATGAATTAAACGTTTCAACCTATTCTTTTGGTTGTATGAAATATAATTATATTATTTTAAACCACTCTATGATATCCTCTTAGCGTTTGAAGATATCGGCCGTTAAATTTCGAACCTCGCAACTTTAACGGTACGTGGAAGTAAAAAGATTGATGTGACCATCAATCACGATTTTTTTTCTCATCAAGGCCATGACGTAAACTGATATATATGTTTGGTACGAGTATATTTCTCGTAATAGCTACGTGTAATCAACTAATGTTTATTTAGCATTATTCTGAGAAATCTTATTTCAGTAGTATATAATTGAAAGCGGTCTTCTTATTCTGTATTTATTTAGATTGTCAAACAATAGCTTACAATCAAGTACTACAGTAGACTGATCAAGACTTGATACTAATAAATGTGCATCAACAGTTCAACTCGTTGTTACTTATTACTTATTATCATTATTACGTCATTACTGAAGCAGAAGAAGTTTAAACGTGGTCAATAAAATACCATATTAGTGCTATACTGAAAGTATCTTACAATTTGCAAAATTCCAACATCTTTCACTTGGAAACAACTCCCATTTAAATGGTTCGATTAAAGGTAGCATTAGGCCACGTCCGGTGATTCTTGAAAGGCCACTCACTAGCGCCACAAGAATTTAGCCATTCCAAAAAATATAAAAGTAGCATTAGGTGGCTTCGCATTATTTTATTACGGAGCTTTACACCCAAAATCCGCCCGCTGACCAAGAGAATATGTCGTATTTTAATAAAATGTTGTTATACGATTCAGTCAAAGATTGCACTCATCAACTATCCAGTCTTATCTGAAGCAATACAGATATAAGAGTATCTCGTTAAATACAATACATAATTAATATTCAGAATGATTGGTTATGATTATCGAGATAATAAAGTAGGTTTCTGCCTATTAACAATTCACGATTACATAAAGACGCAAGTCGCAAACCGGATGGAGAGCAAGTGGTTACAATTGGGCTGTTTTCCCACGCAACAATGCTAACTACCCACGCTCGTTACATTAGAACATCGGTGCCAAGTGACACATTTACTGCCCAGCAATTGTTGACGTTGAATGATAACAAATTAACATGGGGATTCCAGTTACGCCGTAGTCACGTGAAGTAAAAAAATATATTTTAAAATCTCTTTTCTTCTACCTCTACAAAAACTCAATAAATCAATATCGAATATATTAATAGTTAATTCTTTCTCGGTGGTTATCTATGAAGATAATTCATAAATAATCGATATTTACAATTTATTTTTTTAGAACCAAGGATTTCAGAGCGGGTTGATGAATCACATTGTTTTCGTATCGACTAACTGCTTTGATCAGCATCTATGCTAAGGCTCATTTACACAAGGAGAGTTTTCCGAACGCGTGCCGAAAATAAAATCGCTCAAGAATATGCTAGCCTAGTACCTATAAATAACTGCCATCATCGTGTGATCAGTGCTATCATCGAGTTTCTATTTTATAATGTTTGGTCGCTTATGAGAATCTATTACAATATTCTCGCCTTAGAAACTCCTATGAGCCTTAATCCAGTATATTGAACATGGTCTTCTATAAAGTTCTATAACATTTTCTATATTGCAATTTTTATGTATCAAAATAAAATACTAACTTCTAACTTCAAATATATCGTGGTAAACAATTCGTCACAGATAATTGAATATGACACAGTTATGGGGTAAACACAAATTCTCAATCACAATTAAGTAACGCAATATAGGACCCTGTTAGTACAATTGGTCACGTAACAATAGTAAATTGAGTATTGAGCAAGTGTGTAATTTGGACGCAGCAATTATGTCTCAACTTCACACGACGCGACGACACCAACATAGTTTTTCCAATCTTATCAATTTGTTCTTTCAATTAATATTATATTTCAGTCTAGTTAGTTTTCCTTCTTTCCACGCAGTTTGGTACCTGAAGAATGTAATCATAATATCTCAAGATTCTATACATAAAATACTCGTAAAATGGGAACCTAATCAAAATCATTCAATAACTTCTTCTTGTAGTGGCTTCTTCTAAAGAGAGTTGACAGTTGTCATGGGTATTTGTATTTTTGAAACTACAACACGAAATAGTGGTCGAGTGCCACTGGCGCAAGGTCTACCAGCCAGGATGTTCTTCGCCTTCTAGGCCTCCTCCTGCCCTGGCTCCTGTCTTGTATAATAAGTTGGAGGAGCTCATATTCAAAAACTGTTCAAGGTCTAAACTTTTGTAAATTATTTCTTGAAACCTCCGTTACACTATTTAATATGTTTAATAAAATTTGATATACATTATGTACCTACTTCATTAATAAAATTAATTATGTCAACAAACGAATAACGTTCAGTACCGGTTAATCGAGGGTTCACACAAATACAAACTGTTTTGCAGCTCATTATCAATATATTCAATAAGCGGTTAGGTAGCGCCAATCGCAAATATAATGTTGTAAGAACAAACCTATTTATTTGGTTACCGCAACGAAAGCAATAGTTACTTTGGTTTTAAAGATTTTCTGACTTAATGGTTCATTGTTTCAAGATTCCGTTTATATAAGTATATTAAACAAAAAAGTTGTAACATATGATTTTTAAAATAAAGCAATAAATGATATATAACTAATATGTTACTTTTTAAATGTCTCGATTTCTGGGAAAATAGAACCGACAATAAGGTCACTTTTCTCAGATGACGTCACAAATAAATCTTCACATCAATACTTGTTAGGTCATTCGAAAAGTGCTTAATGAATTTCATCAATACAGTACCTATTCTCAATGCCGGTCCCGTCCTACGTTATATATGCATTTATTGATATCGAATTGCAAAAACAAACCACTTATGAAGTAGGTCACTCGGTTCAAATAGCCTCCACAATCGATAATGCTCCGGTATAATCGGAATTTGGGCAACAAGTATAAGTTAGGGTTCCATATGAATACACGCGAGAACGATTGAGGCCAATAATACCACATGTTACTGGAAGTGCAAAAGTGGCACATCACTAAAGAAAATACAGACAAAAGAGCGTTGAGTAATTAATAACACTTAATGTACCTTTATCCCGGTTTTATACTCTTTTCAAGTAGTTTTTATCACAAAAGAGAAATGACTTCTGAATCTGTGTATAATAAGGTATAAGTCTACTTTCAATACTTTCTCTACTTTCAATAATATAACACAGAATTAAAAAACTCTTCTCTCTCTTGTTTCTCCTAAGGAGTTCTTCTCTCAAACCTATGTCATGTTGCGTGTGTTCTTGAAAGTGTATTTGTATGTTCACTTATTCGATCATCATGAATTATGTCAAAATCTTCTGTACTTCATCATCTTTTAATTGAAATAATACAGATGGCACCGCCACTCTTAAGGGGAGATATTTCCTTATTTTCCACAAATTTAAAAGTGTTTATATAAAATTGTAAATCCAATAACGTATAGTTTACATGTATAGACGCAATTGGAAGATTTTATACAAATCTCCTTAATAAGATATAATGCAAATGTAACTTATCACCAAGAAGTATGAGGTTACCTATTGTCTTCGCGTTCACCAAAACAATACCGTTACTTAAGGAGGTGAAAACCAACGGTTACTCGAGAGGTCCTTTACGTTTGCCTTACAAATATTTTAGTGACACCTCTGAACTAATGGCCGGAGATAATTGCTATTTTGTTGCCATGTAACTTGCCGCCATTGTATTTATGATCGTAGCAACATCGTTCATGCTATGGGAATTTAATTTAATATTAGGAGTAACACCACTACTTAGTAAAGACAAGTTACATTTTGAATAAATAGAAATGTAGGAAAAAGAAAGAAACATATTGTCTCCACATCACTTTCAAATATGTAGTAGGTGGCATTACCTAACATTTGTTTTGCCAAGAGAATGTTCTAAGTAGTTACCGTAGAATTCCTTGACTTTTCTTTTCCTACACGTAATTCGTTTAGTTCGTAGGACAGACGCGGCCTAAATTAAGTGTCTTATGCAAAATAAATGTGATATTAATCATTAATCATCATTATAATGAACAGGTTGTCATATTGTCAAAAACTTTGATATCAAGTTCTCCTTGATGGAGTTAAGTTATTTAACCACCCAATATTTTTGTTATCATTATTATGTCGAGCTATTATAAAGTATATACATTATATATGCCAGGATATTTATTTAAATAAGCAGAAGAGAAGATATATAAGAATTCTACCTCAGAATCCGCTCGTTTGCCCAAGTCATTCTACCTCTCTACAACTTTATTAATATGACATGTTATAGGTAATAACTGATTATTGAGACCTATATCAAATAAATAATAGTTCATTCATATATTTATATATTAATAAAATGTATATACGTAATAGTAAAATATAAATGTAGGTCAGCTCACTTTGAATAAGGTTACCATTCATCCTATTCCCAAATGTTTTGGGTCCTAACAAATTATATCCCATTCCACTCGAGAATATTGAATAAATAAACAAACCTTACATTTACTTGTAAATATATCCGCCCACCAGTTCACTAACCAGAGATAACGTAGCTTTTTAACTACTAAAACCAGACATTACGCATAAAAAAATAATCGAACATGTGTTATATATATACATTATTGTGTTGATTTATGTCTGGAAATGTCACAATAATACTTGTGTTAATAATCTGTTGTATCCTCAATAACTTGTTCATTTATTTATGAAGCTCTTCCAATTCGAAAAAACGCCCGTATACATTTTTATAGTTAAAAAATTAAAATCTATAATTTTTTAATTACCTTTTTTTAAAATATATTGTACGACCCGCCCTCGCGTCGCTTCGGTTTATTAGATTTTTTTCTTCAAAATTTCACAATAAAATATAGCATTTATTAGACACTGATAATGTAGCTTCCTATTTATGAAAGATTTTTTGAAATCGGTTCAGTAGTTCCAGAGATTACCCCCAACATACCTACAAACACACAATTTTACTTATGAATATAATAAATATTTAATATAATAAAGAGGTCTTTATTATATTAGTATATTATATTACTTAAAAATACGGTGACCGGATTTCGGCAGAAGGTCGGTATCTATTATGTATCTTTGCGTTATTTATATGTAATCAACTAATCACTGAATTTGCTATCAATAAAAGTTAATTTATAATATTAATTAATAAATATAATAAAGTTAATTTATTAATATTAAGTTTCAAGTCGCTTAACGAGCTATGGCAAGAGAAAAAATCTCTCTTCCTAACTCGAAAATTCGAATCGCTAAAGTCACCGATTCAACTCAAATTAAGAAGCTGAAGTGACAATGGGAGGACGATATCTGCCGTAGACTATCTGAAGTGGCAGGTATAAGGTAGAGGAATCCTTGAGCAGAGCCCACGTACCGTGGAGCACAGTGTAAGACGTCCTCCGCCCAGTGGACCGATGCGACGCTGACAACTTGAAGAAGTTTGCCAGTAGGTAGTGAAAATGAAAAAAGGGATAGGTGTGTATGATGGCGAACCTTAGGAAAGTAGATAAAATAGGCTGGGGCTAAGAAATTCGGTATTTATAGTACGGTACTACGTCTTTACGCGGAATACATAAATAATATATTATAATCAAGACAATGACGTTTAAAATCGTCAAAACTTCTTAGTCCTCAAGAATAGATGCCATTCTGATGATTCTTTTTAAATGTTTTGTTATTATATCTATGGTGTATGGAAAAAGGAGATGAGTCACGAAAATCAACAAAATTAAGTATTTTTACAAAATTAAAAAACCGAAAAAGAGGTACCTATGCGTCTTTTTTACCCAATAAAAAAACAAGTCAATCAATTAATTTCGGGATTAGATTTATACACTGTTAGTTAGTAGGATTGTTAGTAACCAATTCAAATAACTCATTGTTTAATTTTCGTGACCGATGGGTTTTTTTCCATGTTCCTTTTTCCATACTACTTACCACAGACTTAATATTTCAAACCACTTTCTTTAGTTTTCTATGTTAATTCTAATTTTCGATTATAATTTCGTCGCTGATTTATAAATATGTTTTGAAAATTTTCTTAGATATTTATAGATAGTTTTGGAAATTATTTATAGTGAATCAAACGAATGGCCCCTTGAGGGAATACCAAATTTTACTCTAAGGAAGCTTTATTTTATTTTAAAAGATAAAAAAAACTACATTCATGCATTACATAGATTGGATGTTGTTACACCATGTTCCTTTGGATTATTTAACATGCGAGTTTCCTCATAATGACATACTTCATCGCCGACTTAACAATTCAAAGTACAAGCTTATAACATGTTACTATATAATTCGATTACGTTTAATGCACATTTTGCATGTTACTTAATGCTCAGTACCGTACGCGGCGCTGTTAACATCTCGACAATATTTTCTTATGTAACCCATTGTCTGTCGCTGGAAGCCCGAGGTGTGGTTATAAGAAGAACCTGTAGGCTGTAATAACTTCACTTTCTCCCGTGTATCTATTTATCTGTAATTTTAATCGGCTAAGATAAAGATAATATAAAGATGGGATAATAATTTTTACCAAACCATTCAACTTTTAAAGTGTTATGCTATTTTTTAAAATTATGAAACGGTATAAATGCTAAGCTATAAAATATAATCAATACTATAAATGATGTAATGCTATAAACGTTATTCATATGCATGGTTCACACTGCACAGTTTCAATGGCCGCCTATCAGACAACGTAGAAGCATAAGAATATTATGCACGCTTTTGTCTGTTTTTTACAATCCATTTGTTCCTGAATATTTGAAATGTAAATCTCAATTTCAGGGTGATGTTCACAATTTTCACCTTCACTCTGCCGACAATGCCTCTCTATGTCCCCTCTCTCCGTACCGGCTTCATTAAGTATATGTCTGTATTTACTAGTTTATATATATACGATATTTTTATTTAAGTTTATTATGTATGTATTATATATAAACTAAAACTGCACCCGCGTTCTGTTTTCTGTTTAAACTTGTGTTTGACTGTTAGAGAATGCCATTTTAAGCATTGAGTCCGCCTTTTGTACATGTCAAATACTTGTGCAATTAAAGTTTAAATAAATAAAAAAAACACTCAACATTCGAATTCCATTTCGACGTAGAGTACCTGAAGAGGCCTTCAGTCAACTCGTGACCATGGTTGGTGCAACCCTTGATTGGGTTGCACCAATTGGGTTGTCGAGTAAACAAAATAAGGTACACATTCGCGTTAAAACCCGTTTAAATAGATGAATATGATTTTGTTTAGTATGTATCTCATTTCAACTAACTGTCTACTTGTAAATAATGCCTTAAGTAAGCATCTGTTCTGTATATTACAGTACATAAATAAATACAATATAAATGTACATTTTTACCAATATTCTGTAATTCAGCATCAAATGCATCCAACTCTTAAGATTAAATGCTCTTCAGGCCGACAGTATCAACCTAATGCCATCCTATTACTGATCACAAGTCACAAGCTGCGTCTTGTAAATACATCAAGTGTTTATTACTCTGCGTTATATAGGACACGACTGTTTATATTCAATTACGCTATGCTGTCACACCTCAAGGCTGGCTATCACAAACGTTGCACTAATTAAGAGTTAGTACATACAAATATAGCCATCGTCGTTTGGCCAGGACGACAATGGACATGTTTGGTCACTACGCAGGCGGAGTATTAAGCCTGAGCTCCATCTAATTTGGCATTGATATTGACCGCTAGTAAGATCGTCCTCTTTGTTAGTCATTGCGTTGTGTAGGATTTGTTTTCTTTGCATTTTACGTCGCAATAAATAAAGTTGTAGATGTTCGATGACACACTATTTTATAACAGTGATACAATACAACACTTGTAACTGTATTTTAGAGTAAACATAATGTTACTAAAACAGATATCCATTCTGTTCCATAGTAACATACAGAATTATTTCTTTTTCGCTCTGACAAAGACAAAAATTAGTTTGTTTTCAACTACCTATTAACTATCTCGCCGTGTTAAAAACTTGTTTAATTTTCTTATCTGAAATTACACTTTTTATCTTATATTTTTTTCAAGGAGAATCCACCGCTTTTAAAACAAAATCCACGCGGGTGACGCCGTGGGCACAAAGCTAGTATACCTATATAATAGTTATTGGCATACGCCGAAAAGCCAGTCCAATTACACGACATATTTTATAGTGATATGAAAGATTCAATTTTGAACAATGCATTCAAGCACCTTCACACCTTCCAACTAGGAAATAGCTTATGTATGTTGACATCACATACATAATATACATGTAGTTTGCAATAAAATGTTGGTAGGAACCTAAAATGTGGTTTATCGCTTAATGTCTTCGCAAACTAGCGATTTTTCACATAATCCACCCTTCAACAAATGCGCCAATATTACAATTATGTTAGTGACGCAAACGAGAAATGGCTGTAGTCATACTTAAAAATAACACATCTTAGTTTCATTCATCTTAGTCCAGCATTTGCTTCGTCATCTATCGCTCGGCCAAGCTGGCCCGGTTTACTTTACCAAATCGGGTGGTACAAGAAAGGAAATCAAGCCTAGTTTTTTTGGTGACCGAACAAAAATAAATCTCTCTTATAAATTACCAAGTTTCCGTTGAAATTAATAGCCTTAAGACCATAAGCCTTTGAAAGTGCCTTTTCACAATGAGTCCGGCTTCATTGAAATCCATTGTACACGTACTTTGATATTGGTGGTAACCGAGACCTTCTCTTTATGGCGAGGCTTGCCGTTTGCAAAAGGATAAGTATTTATAAAAATAATGGTGTTATATGTAATACAAGTTTAAAAATGATTATCTAATAGCAATTAGTTTAATTAGCAATCATATAAAATATTTGTTTAAATTAAAATCGACTATAATTATCGAACAAATGTCAGAAAATAATAATTTTCTTAATTAATTTATAAAAACATAATGAATTGGACAATTATAACAAAAATCAATTAACCAGAATATATTTAAATGTAATTTAAACTTTTAAATATACTCTAAAAATGTATTTTTATAAATAGTTTTTGTTTTTGTATGCCTCACTTAGTTTTCTTTGAGTCATATAAGAATCTTAACAATCTTATTTTCCGATTTATCCAAATCAACATTAGACAAGGTAAATGCCATATCAATTACATGTATTCCCTCAATGAACCACTGGACCAACGAATGAGCGTCAGCCAAATTAACGAACACGGTAAATTAACAAAGGGATTTTATTAACTCAGCCTTTCCTAATAGTACGGGATCCGGCTGCGAAATTAGTACATGAATAATGTAGATAATCAAACTCTATTTTTTAAGTATTATTAGAAGTGGGGGAATTCATTTTTCATAAGGTGCCAGCTAAAAATTGCCCGCCAGTACTATTAATTAAAATATTATTAATTGACTTTTGGAGAAATATTGTCTTTATATCTTATAGAAATAAAACCTACACCACTTCACAACAGTGTATATAAAAGATTTGAAAAGTCACAGCTGCCGTTGATTGCCCAGCCGCAACCTTTAGGCACCCAGGTGTAAGCAGGTATAATTTTGTATAAACTTTTCGTTCATGACGTACATTTGTTTCATCTGTACCACATTAAAGATAATTTTTTTCTCTATTTAATGTTATAAAGCTGCCTATAAAAAACAAACCGCAAATCGAAGTTGCCAGCCCTTAAAGATGCTAGGTGTTGTAAATAAAGTGACAGAGTGAGCGCGCGACGCTACTTGTTAGACAAGGATGCCAAATGCCAGAGCTGTACGCGTTTTTTGAGCCATTGCGCATATCTCGATAGATAGGGTTCTCAAAGTAGTAGTAAGAACGATTCTATTTCAATGCTCCAAAAATTAAAACAGATAAAAATAAATGATATCCGAAAAAATAATATTAATTTCTTAAATAATAATAATTTTTTTTATAAAATAAAAATAATATAAAATATTCAAATAATAATAACAAACTTAGATACGTACTATTTAAAAAAATGGACTTCATGAACTTTTGTATGTTATCAAAACCACTTAATAAAATTAAACTTATATTTTAAAGTTAAAAATCTAATTGATTTTCCAAATAAAATCAATTAAAAAAAATTTCAAATTTTCAAACAAGTTTTTCAAAAAAAAATAGATAAATCAATTAAATAATTATAAAATCTCATTCCTTATCATTTATTAAATTTTACAACAGAAAACAGTAGTGTTAGATAAAAAAATAGATAAGCATTTGGAGCATTGAAATAGAATCGTTCTTACTACTACTTTGAGAACCCTATCTATCGAGATATGCGCAATGGCTCAAAAAACGCGTACAGCTGGCATTTGGCATCCTTGTCTAACAAGTAGCGTCGCGCGCTCACTCTGTCACTTTATTTACAACACCTAGCATCTTTAAGGGCTGGCAACTTCGATTTGCGGTTTGTTTTTTATAGGCAGCTTTATAACATTAAATAGAGAAAAAAATTATCTTTAATGTGGTACAGATGAAACAAATGTACGTCATGAACGAAAAGTTTATACAAAATTATACCTGCTTACACCTGGGTGCCTAAAGGTTGCGGCTGGGCAATCAACGGCAGCTGTGACTTTTCAAATCTTTTATATACACTGTTGTGAAGTGGTGTAGGTTTTATTTCTATAAGATATAAAGACAATATTTCTCCAAAAGTCAATTAATAATATTTTAATTAATAGTACTGGCGGGCAATTTTTAGCTGGCACCTTATGAAAAATGAATTCCCCCACTTCTAATAATACTTAAAAAATAGAGTTTGATTGTCTACATTATTCATGTACTAATTTCACAGCCGGATCTTAGACTATAATTTATTAACCTGTCGCTCACGTTCTGCACCAGACACATTGAAGAATACATTTAATAATAATATATATAGGTACAGTTACCAACACGCTAATGTACCCTAAACGGTTTGATTCTAGTAGTACCGATGGGTATACATTGCTTTGTTGCTGAGTGTACATACATGTAATAAAATATATATGCATATATAAAATCATAACAATGGCGTGTTAATAACATTAATATTCTTTGAAAAAAGGCGTTGCAGTGTAAAGTAGAAGTAATCCAGAGCCCAAAGCAACATGTTTTGGAATTTTTGTCTGTCTGTCAACTGTCTGAACGCACATCAGACATCACGCCTAACGAGCGGGGGAAATTAACAAGGTGTCCTTATTAGCACAGCCTTTCCTAATTCGTTAGCATGTCACGCACTGCATTAAACTGACGTGGAGTAATTATTAGAAAGATAATAAATACCGCGTAGGTCTGAACCGTGCACTACACTTGCGTAGGAGGCGCAGCTGCCGATAATTTTCATTGAATTATTTTCAAAGAAATCGGTTACACGTGGTTTAAACTAGAAACCAAATCTAGTTTTATCTAATGTAAAATGCAACCACTGTACTGATTCTTATGGAATATACTTTTTAATTCGCCCCGCCTAGCAACAAGAGTCAGAAATATCGTCATTATTTTTAATGACATGTAGAGAAGATTGTTTATTTTTATGACAGGAATATACGTCAGTACCTTCATATATTCTATGTTCCTATATTTTATGGACATGTCATGGAACAGATTTTGTAAAAATTATACCAATGCTTACGTTAGCATGGGGGAGGAAGAGCTTTGCGTACTTTCGCTGACAATGAGGGGGGGGGGGGGGTAAAAATGACGAAAATTCTGCTTACGTAATACTTGAACGGACCCTTACTGTCATTTTCATGAAATATTTTCAATAAATGTTGACAATAAATATTTTAAACATTTCAACGTATTAAGAATAAAACCAGTAAATGTTTCAGAGTAATCGTTTAATAGGCATTCGCGTATAAGTCATTCTATATTCAGCACTGTACACCGGCAGTCACGTTCAAACGTTATGTTAACCACGCGACTTGACTTAAATAATTTACCCATTCACAAATATTGTTATGCATATGCATTGAACTTATTTAGAAAGTAATAAAAACTGTATTATTTGCTAAATTATTTGACATTAATATGTGAGTCAAGTAAAATAAAATAGGAAAATATACGCATATAAGACCTGTTTAATAAATATGTGCGAAAAATGCGAAAATCTTAAAAGATATATAGTACTACCTACATATTTATTAAGATACAAGTACATATACAGAATTCATAAGATTTGGCGAACTATATAATTATGTCGTTTTTGTGTACAACACCTGGAAAAATCAAAATTTAACTATAATTAACACATTATTTGAGTAATATAAAATTAAAAAGCTTTTAAAGACAAAAATGCTATAAAATTGCTTCTCATCTAACTTTGTTTTAATTTTTTATCATTGAAAGAAAGAAAATTCCATCTATCTAAAATCCTACACGCGAAACATTCGTTAGCCTTGCGTGATCAAAATGTCCTAAGCTCATTTTCAAGTAAAAAATCTTAATGAGAGGTCCTACCAAGAACTGGAGGGCTCACAAACTTTTGTTACTCGAGGGAGTACGGTTGCCTTTTTACAGATTTAGTTCAGTAAAATTCTTTACGAGTTCGAAGAACAAATTTACCGAGTATTTGTTACTGTTTTGTCTCTTGGCCCATCAAGGCCCTACAAAATAATTGCTCTGTCCATTAACATTCCGTAGCATCGTACGGGCCACTAACGTAACTTTCTCGACTGGGTGTAACTACAAAACATTACATTTGAACTCACGAATTTTGAAGATAAAACAACATTAACGAGTTTAAACCCACAATTATAGATATTAACTGTTTTAGGAAACAAGTTTTAATGGTAGTCACGTGAAGACACGTGACTACCACATTGTTGCGGAACATTGTTCTTATCCGTGTCCTAATTAGGTAATCTCTGTCAACAATAATTTATAATCAGTCGCCCGGTCTGTACAGGACACGTCTTAACTAACTTTTTTATCATATAACTTTGTCAACGTCCGATAATCAAAAGTATATTAGCAGACATTTTTAACTACACTTAAATTGTATAGCATCGGGCGGCTGTAGAATATCATCACCCTATCTTTTTCCGTGGGTGTCGTAAAAGGCGATTAAGATATAACAAGACCCCTACCACAAGCCCTGAGGAACTACACCTAAAAAGAGTGGACTCGCCAACCCGTATGGCCAGCATAGCGTTTTATAGCCCCACACCTCTATATACAATCTGCATGAGCAGGCCCGTGTCCAGTAGTAAACGATAAAAGGGCTGCTTAAAAAATACGGTATCTCTTCATACGCATAATGCCTATTTTGACAAGGAAATTCTAGCACAAGCGTCCGGACGTACCTCAGTACCTACTGAACCATTAAGTAATAAAATCTATAAGTCAACGACGTTCTTATGACTTCGTTTGACCTGATTTAGGTTAAGAACCAAGATAAGAATCGCCGACAAAGAGAATCTGTTGGAAACCCATACTTCATTAACCATTCACATGTCAACGGCTCGCATCGTAATAAAAGGTTATTGATCTGGAAGTATAAAAGGGTATTCTTGGACATTATCTTAAACGGCCAAGTTTGTGGGATAGAACAGGCTGGACGTGCTCAAGTGGCCGTAGCGTACAGTTAATGGCTACTCGTCCACTCTGCCACAGTGTACTGAGAAACAAGGGTACAATCTTTATATTCTATCAACCTTTACAAACATAAAATGAGTGGACACTACACTCCACTTATAAATACGTGGTGGTTTTGAATCGTGACGCGCGCCAGCCTAACTTGACGGAAATGCTTTTTCCAGTTTGCAGTTCTCGAGATGTCCTCGTTTGTTTTTCTTAGTTGCCCAACTGTCGAGAATGACAACTGAATTTATATAAACGCCTGACGCACGATAATGTCTTGAGACAGACACGTAATATCTAATAGAAACTTTGGCTCTGAGAACTGTGTATACTAATATTGTGTGTAAGCGTAGCATTTACAGAATTCATACGAAGATTCTTCACCGACTCCTCAATACACTAATGTGCTTCTAATGTATTTTTGAACTGGCATTGCTTTCATTGCACAATCAATTATTCGCCGCTTTGTAATACTGGCATAAGCTAATGGATCACCAGTAAGTAGAAAAATAAACATGAAACAACAGCCCAGTTTTTCGTAATATGTTTCGCTTAAAAAATATTATTTCAGCATATTTTTGGGTTGATATCTAGTAAGCAAATGTCTCGAGAGATCCTCTTTGTTTTATAACCAAATGTGACGTATATAATGTCACACATTTTTCTTTTTAAAAGTCTTTAGTAACATCTTGGCAACACATTTTTCAAAACTTTAATATTTCAAGAATCTGTTATAATTTACAAATAATCATAATGCGATTATAATCTATACATATTATTCATATGTAAGTAGGTATATTATTGATACTAAGTACAATATGTCTAATGTCTAAATACTATATGTAATGCCCTCTACTGATCCGCTCTAGGCCCGCGTGGGGGATTATGGCCCACAATCCCTTTCGTGATTGCTTCACTTGGACGTTTTGATACCGTGCGTGAATAATGTTTATTTTAATATATTATTATTTTTCATTCCCGTATCACAGTCGTCCTACATTCAATATTGTCCGTTTATATTGAAACGAAGTATAGGCGTCTTTGCTTTATACTGCTCGCTGCCATTAAAAATATTGCAGAAAGTAGTCAATGACATTGAAGCTACTCTAAATGTAGTAAGGCGAGGGTAGATATTTATAATTTTACACCCACTGGCATAGCTATGTCATACCTTACTGCAAAGCAGGAATTTTCTATTTCGGAGCTTTACGAGCGACAAGAATTTTAACGTTTTGTCGTATCACCAAGATCATGCTTTGCTCTGTACAAGCAAATTAGTATATTTACACATATGTGCTTGTCTATTTATTTCAATTCTTCCTTTTTAAGATGTTTGGTTACTAATAAAAACTTATTATTATTTAACAGTTCTGGGCATGTTTCTATAAAATTTTAGATTACATTGGAGTATGGAGTACAAAAATATCTCGGGACTTCACTATCCTAATTGCTTGGATCTTTAGAAAATCCCTGTTATTAATGAAGGCTTGTCGTAAGGAAATCCTCCACATAATTTTTAAAATGGCGATTTTCGTCTTCCACAACTGTTTCAGCTATGGATTAGAGTCCAGAATCGTTTCTTCGATTCATTTATAGTAAATTTCATTCACATCTGGCAAGGTCAAATAAACCTATTTATAAAATTGCTTCAACTAAAAAGCATCAGTCTTCTTAATGAGATAAATATCCCTATTTATGTTGAGTACCTACCTCGTTAAAGAACCTCATTTTTTTCATTTTCTCTAATAAATCTGTTCATCGTTCTTTCAGTTATTTAATCGCAATTTCACACTGTTCGCGACTAATAAGGAAACATTATCCCACTTGTATTTTACCGTAACATCACATAATACTGTGAGATTACGTCGTGGTGTGGAGATTCCGTTGCCACATAACGTGATTATAGATTATACCTCTCTGTACGTTCAGCAAACTGGCTATCAAAAAAAAAAAAATAGTGTATCTTTTCAGTGTACTACTGTAGGGCTGTTTTCCAAATGTGATAAAAGGATATGCAACAGTTGGTAGCTCACATAGAAAGGTTGAAAGGTAAAGCGAAAATGTTGCCAGTGTAACAAATATACGCATAAAATACTTTTAACTGAAAGAGTGCATTTTAATAAATTAGAAATTGGATATTTCATGCTACATCCTAAACGGCTGGAATATATTGTATATCCAATATATTTGTAATTATAGATATATTAATTTTATGAATTGTTTTTCCATGACATGTCACAAGTGCCATCATCCACACGCAAACATAAGTTTGTAGCAAAATACTGATATGACAGTTGGAACACACTAATACTGATCTAGCTAGCTTGATTTATGTGTTCACATTGTTTGCTTGGCTTTCACTGATTAGTTCTGATGCTTTACGATTTTACAGCTTTGATTACTTACATTCCTTTACCATCGTGTATTATTGGTCTTTAGAGCAAAGTTGCATTGATATACCTGCTTTTCCTTCAAAACAACTTCACACTAACAGATGTCCAAATCTGGTTCAACATATTTAAATACTGTACAAGATAATCGATTGTTAAAACCAATCTTTAATCTGATCGTGATATTGAAGGCGAAAAAATTATCTCAAATGTTTTTTTCAAAAACAACTGAATAGACTTTCGAATATGAAAAAGAAAATAAATAATCACCGAATTCAGCACATCTAGATTATAAATTCAAGTAGAGATAAAAAAATTAAAAGATAAAAGAAGTGCTTTGGTCAACTCACGTATAAAACTTATTCCAGCTTACAATGCTCGCGTATCCATATCGCATATCCGCTCGTAAAGGAGCTTTTTCTACACGTAAGCAATAAAAGGTGTCTCGGATATACATTTTATCCGGCGGCCTATCGTGGATTACGGCTCCTATCCGTTCGTTGCCTCCACTCCTTCAGCTCCAATAAACACTCGAGAGGTCCTCGGTGAGTACTCAGCATAATAATATTTTCAACCTCAGTCTAGTTGGCTATATTTCTGCAATATTTTCATGTCTATATGTTTAAGTAAAATATAGTAATGAAAGCAATTAATTATTTACTTTCCTCTTACTTGTTACTTCATAATTCTTACCCAATTCTATATTGAAATACAAAACCTGTAGACGACTTCTATCAGTTTGTTAGTTCACCCGCAGAAGAATGATCCACAGTGCGCTTTCTATCACTACATTAATATCTAAACTCACATATTTTTAAGGTGCTTATTTTATGCTACATAATTAATTTGTAACAAACTATCCGGCATTCTCTAGTTTAAGTTTACCCAAATGAATATCAAACATCGAACGCTCGACATTAAAAAACGAGAAACAATTCGAAGACTTACTTTTGCAGCATTCCCTACAACGTTGCTTGATTGAAGTGCTTTGGTCAAGTGATTTTTTTTCTTGTAATAACCTATCGTTTGCATATTACACGTTAGTGCTCTGAATTTACTTGTAATATAGGTACTTGATCTTTACACGGAATTACTTTTGTTTGTACGCATCTTTAGATTATCCATTTTCCCCTCTCAGTTTGGCCACTGAGCGTCGCCATTATTTGTAATCCCCTAAGCAAAGTTGAAAAATATATTTCTATAAATAGGGTAATTACAAAACATTCGCGGCGTTATGTTTCTGTTATGTTCATAAATCGCGAAGGCTTGCACTTAATCCCCTGTCGTGAAATCACTTGAGACTCACTTTCATCCCCAAATGGCCCATTTTCGGCATAATCCCGCAATTCGTCTTTTCGGAACATTTCATTTGGACCTCCTTTCTATCTTTCAATATTTATTGGATTAATTCGTGTTCTCGTAACCTACGGTATTACGTAACAAACAAACCTACGTAATAAACTCTCCAGTAAAGAAGAAACGATTATTTATTTTAATATATAATCTCAAAGTACTGAAACATATTTAACTCGCTTTGATTGATGTATTCTCTGATTATACTAAAATATGCTATTTTTATCTACACTAACTCTATACACCAAACCTATTTTAAAATGGGCTAAGCCTCAGATGCTTAGTGACCCACTAGTATTTACAGGAAGACCAATATCTATCAAAATCGTATTTTTTTCTTTTGATCTTTTTAAAACAAGGACTAACGATAATGGCATAAAGTTTAATAAGATAATTAAATGTACTATTTTCTAACGGTGAACAGACTATTAGATTATAACCGATTTCTCTTTGGAAAAGCCACTGGAATTAATTGTTCGATAAACTTAACCGTTTAATTTTCCTTATCGTAATAAGATCCCTAGCGAATAACTTTAGTCAAATAACTCAGTCAAACGTATGAGATCATAGATAGTTTTAATATTGCTTGTTCTAGCGGTTTGTTATCTTCGATCCGTCGATACTTTCTCACATTTGATTGGCAATTTGACAAGTCAACAAGCAAGGGTACTTATAATAATCTATTCCTTAACCAGTAATTTCTCCCGATTTTGTTTGGTAGGTATATAAGATATATAATTACCCCATATTGACGTATTTTTTAAAATTGGTTCCTAGCTTATTATCTATTAGATACATAGGACTAAATGCGTATTTTTACTTGTTTTACTGGACATTTCCACTAGTTAATAATTTCTTTCAGGGATTAGAACCTTAATTACAAAATTATCTAATTATAATATCGTACCTAATTGCGAAATCGACAAAGACACAGAATGTTTCACTTTGAAAGTTAAAGGAAATGAGTCAAAGGAAACACCGGCTCTTTCATGCTTCGCAACAAAATACGACAAAACAAACTCTTTAGTAAATACCAAGTTTATTTGAAAGGAAATTAAACGAAATACATTTTCATAACCAACAAAGCGGCGCTAACACAATGCAAGCCGGAACGATGCTCTGATTACTGTACGTAGTAATTTTACGTAGACACAGATTAAAGACAAAACCAGTATGGAATCAATATACAGCGACGTTATACAATGACATGTTATACAGCGTTATTATACGTACACTACAAAAATATGCCTTAGTACGTACATACTCTTCTTTAAAACATTAATAGCCACTGTTTCCGCAGCAAGCACAAATATTAAAATATTCTGAACCAATACATTAAACAAATCAAATCTACCAATGAAAAATCAAAATTGTATAATAATAATTGAAAAACTATATAAATTTTCTAATAATTATATAACAGGAGAACGACTGAATAAAATCTACACGAATAAAATTCACATGGTGCGATTTATATCTCAACGATATGCTATTAATGTTTATTTAAAATTGAATGACCGCGATGTGCGCGAAACATTAAAACATTTTATTAAGATCGATCACTGGTTGTTTCAGTTTACTGCGACCTGAATTTACCCCGTGTCTGGCAACGAACAATGCCGTAAAACGAACAGAATTAGAATCGGTCGGAATCGGTAAACTACACAATGTGTGGCGCATACGCGTTACACGTCGTCGCTTTGTGTTGAAATGAAATGGGGAAACAAAAATATTACAGTCATATAGTTTTGTAAACATGAATATATCGAATATTAGAAATCAGTATGCTAGTATTTACATACATGTAAATATTAAACATGTCTTCACCATTTTGGTGTCTTCGAGAGTAAATTAAACATTATCCCATATAATATAATAAAAGATCAACGGTCAATCGCTTAAACGCACATTTCACCCAAATAAATAAAGGATAGTTTAGTATACTGCCCTCATTACAAAAAGGCACAAGTGCATTTTCTTGACATCCAAGTAAAATAAAATTTGGTAAAATTTTCATTAATTTAAAATCAAGCTAAAACCTGGAGTTTTGGCTAAAACAAAAACAATAACAATTTATCTCTTTATTTATTATTAGTTTTGTAATAGGTACAGAAATAAATATAGATTTTGTAAAAGAAAGTATTCGAAATCCTATCCGGGGAAATGTTATAGGTAGGTAGGAACTGCTAAATAGACTTTCAGGACGTATAGAGGATGTAGTCGTAATTATTGTGTCGAAGTAGAGCGCCACCACAGATGGCCACATCTAACCGCAAAAAGCAACCTAACTGATCATCCTACTGGAAGTATGTGCCTATGTAAAGAGGCATTCATTAACTTTATTTTATTGATCAGTGGAGCTGTAATAGCCTTAGAGTATATATTTTCGACTCAAAATTAAAAAGTCAGAAGTATATTTAATATCTACACTCTGGGCCCGCGTGGTAGACTTTGGTCCGAAAATCGTCGTGATTGCAAGATGTTTATGCCTTGCAGTGGGAGGTAATAAACTGATATTAAATTACACTATTTTGTTATTTAGTGCTCCTAAATTACCGAACACTTCGATACGGAGGTGTTGCATACTGTGAGGTCCAAAAATCGTTTTATGAAGCGAACTCATGAACGAACCTGCCTCCTGAGGTCTAAACTCCGTTGTGGTTTACACAATTACGCTGTAACATGGGGTTCTTTAAGAAAACTGTAAATGGTATTTTGCAAGGTCGCAATACCCCCTGATATTGCAGGTATGAAGTATCCATGGGCGGCTGTAGCCACTTATAAGTTCGTACATAAATAATTATGCACAAAACTCTTGAAGCATTTTTGGATAGCCGGTCTGAAATAATAATTGTTTTATTTTAAAGTATCAAAACTGTTTTGACAGGCTACTGACTACACCGTACCTATCTTTACCTATCTTTTACTCATTTGCGATTATTGTTTATGTCAAGTAATACATTGTAATCTCAAGTACATCTCGAGAATTTTGTGTACATTTATTTCTAGACGGGACTACTAAAGACCGCTGCCCCGTATAAAAAAATAGCAATTGAAATTAGATACCTACCGTGCATTTCATCCGCTATGAAGTTAGAATGGGAGGCATTAGATAGCATGTTACACCCACATATAAGTGCTTTGGTATAACTAACAAATTAATAAATATCGCTGCACTCGCCCACATTACGATTGCCTGTGTCGTGGGTGCAGAGAACGAAAACGAACACACCACCCAAACCTGAACAAACATTTATCTTTAAACAAATGAATTAAAGAAATCGAAACCAGGACCATTTGTACAACAGACAGGGGCACTACCAACTGAGCTAATCGGTCGTCAAATATTTTTAATTTAACTACAACCAATGGATTTAACTAGTTTCAAGAGTATGTCGAACAGGACATATCAACAGACATCGTTGTCCGTAATGTGCTTAGTGCACTTAAATTGATAGTATCACGATACTTCCGGCCAGTGTCATACAATACGCGTTCCGGCGGAAGCACAGGCGCGTGCGCGCATCAAACAATGCTCCCGTCAGCACGGCAGTATAACGGGTTGTTGAGTTTTATCGCTAGCTGTACTTTTGTTGTGACTTTCTATACTCTATAAATTGTACCTATTTAGAGAACCAATAAAGTCAACAATCAAATTTATAAGTATTTTTATGTAGAGAGTTATGGGAATGATGATACGGATGATACGATACACAAGGAGTTTCTCGAGTTTCTGGAACGCCTGCAGTAGAGAAAAATATGTTAATAGAAAAATATTAGAGAAAATGTTAGTTATGTTAGAGAAAAGAAGAAAAATAGAGAAAAGAATATGTTTGTCTAGTTTAAATAAGTGTTATCATCGAGTTTTTGTTATCATGGGAACAGTTGCAGGCGAGAAATGAAGTTTGTTCGCATACGCGAATTGTATACAATATTCCGGCTATTCCCTGTATTCCTACAGGCTGGTCTCCACTCACATCTTCGTCATTTTTCATCATGTCAACAATCGATTAGCCTTCTACTTTCTATGCAAAAGATCCTGGTTTAATTTCCACTAACCTATGCGACGTGCAGCATAGGTCGCGGTATCTTAAGACGTGTTCACATTAAACTAATAGTATGCAGCTAACAATTTATCGACATTATGCCAAATTACACTATGCCAACGGTTTGCATATACGCCGCGTATTCAGCTTACAATGAGCACTTACTCATACTTAGCCAAATTAGCCGCTCAGTCGTAGAGCTTAAGCATGTTATTAGCGTTTCTTGATTGGTCAGTCAGCGCAGCGACACGTCCTAACCGAAACCAATAAGCCTACGAAATGGCTATTTGCCTGCTCACAGTAAGCAGCTCATCTCTTTTCCTATATTTGAACACTTCTGTGTTCAAATGTGTGTTCAAAAACACAGGATGTGTTCAAATTTAGGCAATAAAGTTCAATAATAGTTCAAATAATGAGCCTAATTCCAATTGTTAACTTTGTACCTCTTTACGGACTTCTTACTCATACTTACTCAAATTCATCCAAAAAAATTATACCTTTCTTATTGTACTGTATGTATCCACCGTGGTTTCCTGGGCATACATCAGTTCCGCTGGCTGCTCACCGCACATTTCATTGTTAAATATCTCCATTCACTAACTACACTTTGTAATAACCTAAAGATTTACATCATACTATTTATTAGCATTTAAATCACTCTAATTACGTCAGTTTACAACTAAAACATTACAAAGTTGAAACTAGTATTATTTATACTTACGTTGTTTCTCATCTAAATACGTAATAACTAGTTGTGTTTTGTAAAGCAAAACTAGTATGTATCTTAGTACTTCTTGCGATCCTGTTTCCTCATAATGAATGCATCCAGAAGGAATAACTATTCAGCCAGAATTTAATCAGAAAATATCAGAAATATATTAAGAATTTTTCAAGTCCAGTTTTTTTTACCGTATTCAAAGGACGTATAAATATATCTCTAGCAGTAATTTGCATTTAAATAGTAAATTTACACACTGGCGACTTATTTTTTCTCTTTGGCTATTTCTTACCTTTATCCTCGATAAAATTACTTCTTATAGAAAATAGAAGGTTAATAAATAATCAAAGATGCGTTGTTAAAGAACTCTTATGAGACAGTTCCTGAATTGCAGTCCCAGTTATTTACCAAGAATGAGGTGTAAGTTATGAAAAACCTTTAATATTTCACAACGTAAACAAAACTACATATTTCGTTTATATGAAACACTCATTTCTGCACGCGCGGCCTCTTTGTTCTGAACAGACTGCGCCAGAACTTTACAGGGAACTTTACATTTGTGAATGCGACCTACATTTTCAGAACTGATGTTCAAAATAAAATAAATAAGTACGAATGTAAGAATATAATATCATTTAGAATTATAATCCAATAAAACTTCAAATACAGTGCGTGCAAATGCTATAGCAACAACAAGTCAACGACTCAGCATTATGCTTCACCCAAGGAAGAGAAGCTGGAGATATAAGCTCTATATACAACAATAAGTACTATATACAAATTATTATACAAGCTATAATTATTATTATATTATTCTAATCTTGTATATTAATTATTTATTATTACACAAGTTTGGTGTTTTTACACAAAACTACGTACCTCTTTTAGAATGTAATACCGGTTAAGAAACAAAAAAATACATAATGTTAAAATAAGCTGTATTTGATAGTACACGTTTTCGGCAATTTGCTATGAAAAGTACTGAACAAAAAAAATAGTTGGCATTACGGGGCTACGCAAATTTATAAAAAGTAGGCATAATTCGATGTAAATCTATTCGATGTACTCATATGTAAACATTGGAAATTGGACAGTGTGACAGCAGGCATTTCGCTACGAAATCCGGTCATGTAAAAAAAGCTAGTACGTCACACACATATTGATCGATTAGTTATATCAAATATTTAGAAATAGTAGCACACTCATTATTTAGAATAGCGACTGCAGTACATTTGCACAACACATGGATTTTAACTAGCGTTGTAATTAATAAATAATTAATATTGTATCAACGTCAACAAGACGACTGGCTATTAATAATTATGTGCTAAAGTTCCCGGGTTCGACTCCCTGATATTCATTTGTTTAATAACATTTTGTTCAGGTCTGGGCGGCGTATTCGTGTATTTAAATAGCTGCTGGATTCGAGACCCACGACACCCAAACATTTTGAGTGTGGCGTACCTACTTATTAAAGAAGAAAAGATCTTAAACCTCGTTTGTGAGTCAAAAAATAACAGTCTACAACTAAGTAGAACAACAATAATAAACAAGTACCATACCTCAATAGTCATAGATACCATTATAAATGTTTTGGGGAATTTTGAAATTCAAAAAGACTTCTTTAAAGATGGAGGTTTAGCGCTGATGTAAAACAAAACCCCCATTACATTATGTGGCATTGTTTCAACGCGTCTTTATGACGCAAGAGGAGTCCTTTATGACGTTTTCTGTTTCACTCATTCCTCCATCCTCTTAAGTGCGTTCGTGATAGTATGATATATTACGAGCTATAATAAACCGAGCCCGTGTGCTCGTGAACAGTAATTGAAGGGGAGACGGGGCTAAAACGATCAACATCACTTACGTATACGTAACAAGGTCTAATAAATCAAAATTAATGTAATAAACGTTACATATATGAAATATATTTTGGAAAAAGTTGTCCTAGCCTAAAATACAAATGTTACGAGGCTCGAACAAAAATTTTTTTCTGTCTGTCTTCCTGAACTCTCATCACGCAAATACTACTGAACGGATTTTAACGAAACTTGGCACAGTTTTAGCTTATGTGGCAGGTTTACATTTGAGGTACTTTTCAATTGGCTCCATTATAGAATACCCACTGGAATCAAACTACCTACATATACTCCCAACAGTTTATAACTAATGAAAAACTTTCACTCTCATTAGTGAATTAGTAACATAATGGTAATAGCCCAGAGTTTATTCAACTATCCTACTCATACACTACTCACTCCTACTCATATACTACTCACATTTTTGAATTCGTGAGTTCTTGAATTTACCTTGGCCCGTACCGCTGAGTTTCTAGTTAGGTACGATTTTTTCAATTATTATTAACTCGGCGGTGAAGGAAAACATCGCAAGGAAACCCGCGTACCAGAGAGTTAGAAAAAAACATGTAAGTATGTGTAATTAACCAATTCGCACTGGGTCCGCCAGATGAATTGACTCGACGCCACCTCGTGATAGCAAGGATGTCTGTACTCTGCATTGGGACGTTATGGGCTAATGTCGTTCTCTTATAAAATCTGAGTAATAATTTATACTTTTTTGAGAAACCATTTTTTGCCCCTTGTACGTTAAAGTGACGCACATGGGGAAGCGTCAAATGGACTCGCAGCGAGACAGCAAATGTAAACGGCTAATGTGGACAACATTCATTGACAGTTTACTTGACACATGTCTGTTTATAGGAATTAGTTTGACATAAGTGTCGTGGACAGGCAGACTTACTAAGAAACAAATATATTAAAGGGATCTCGAAATTAATAGCTTCTGGACGACTGTTCAGCAGCTCGCAATACTTATACTTTTATCTCGCACTAACGACCCGCCCTAGCTTCGTTTCGGTTTATAAGGTTTTTTTTATCATTTTTCAATATTTTTTTTCAAAATTTCGAAATAAAATATAGCCTATATTAGACACGGATAATGTAGCTTCCTATTTGTGAAAGAATTTTTGAAATCGGTTCAGTAGTTCCAGAGATTAGCCCGAACATACCTACAAACACACAATTTTACCTCTTTATTATATTAGTATAGAAGTATAGATATAGAAAAGTACTATTAGATGCAATGTAATAATGAAATATGCAATAAGACTTTTTGACGGTAAGTCCAGTTTTGTATGATTATTAATAAAATTGTGTATTGTGGGTTTTGTGATTTAATAGTGAAAATTTATTGAACGCCAGTGTTTTTTGTGTGTAATGTTTGTGATAATGAAATAAAAGCAGACTATGTATCTCGTGTGCTTCCAATGAGTACAACTCTTCTGTCCTCAGTAAACTTACTCTTACATTACTGAGTGACTCACTAACTTACTTAGACTGGACTGGACATTGACGAGATGTGTTTTGAATTGTTTCGACTTTATAATTATGGTCAATTACAACGATAACTTGGCGCTGGCACAATGGGCTAATTGTGTTACTGCCATATAAGAAAAAAAAAGATGCATTATTTTGGCACTATCATTCTCTAGATATGTTTTCATACATAGGTAAATTTTACACAGTTCCTAGCAAATACAGTGAGGTGATTTGATACCAGTCCAGCATATTGCGTCTTCGGTGCTGATTGATCTTGTTAGCAACGCCCGGATGGCTGTCGGATTTAAACCCTCAAAGGGCTCTGTCTGGGCTTTACTAAATATATCTGGCCATTACTCATGTTTGCTTTGATCCGGAGTAACCAGACATGTTAAATGTTGGATTACAAATAGAAAAAGGTATTTTATTAGGTATTTTCTTTGTTATTTGGACAGGATCACTGGCCAGTTGTCAACGGGATACCAAATAAGTTACAAGTAGTGTGTGGTATGTAATTCAAAATATAGTATTTATTTATATACTTTATTGTACACACAAATGAAATAAAAATAGCTACAAAAGAAAAAGCATGTATACACAAGGAGATTTCTACAAGCAAACCTAGGAGAGCGATAGGTGAGCAATGAAATACGTAAATTATTGTTCAATCTATATAAGAAGCAAGATGCGCGCAGACGCAGACACATACTCTATAACTACTCGTATATGTAGATCTGTATACGTAGAGCTAACTAAATATAATGTCGTGTTCACGGTATCTTCCACATTTAGAAATGACATACGCACCATATTTGTGGAGCGTTTAGTTTTCAATAGTATAAATAAAACAAAGTATGATTGCTATAAACTTAAAAACTGCTAAACGGATTTCACAGTTGAATTTTCTCCTTTAAAAATTAAACATCAACGACGGCCGGGTTAATAATCAATGGTACGGTGCACTATCGGAAATGGTAGAACGAACCCATATCAAAAATTATTTTTGGAGATATAGGTACTATTTCAGCCACACGTTTACTTTTTTTATGACGCGTTGCGGCGTTTATCAATAATATCAATCGTTCGTATCCTGTACTAACAATATAAGATTACTGATATGACAGTGTAGCCTTAGTAGTTTAAAAATAAATTCGTTATCATATCACAAATACTTATTACTACAACAAGAATTTCAACTTCGCTTTATACAAAATTTCCTTATTACATTCTCGAAGAAAAAAAACTGCAATTTTTTACTTATTGACCGAGGGATACTGTCGACGCGGAGCGATCTACCGACTTTATGTTATGTAGGACGCCAAGTTTAAGATCCAGGAGGATTTTTATAGATCATAAACGTGAAGTTACGTAAACTGATAAGTACGCCATCTGTTGGGAGAAGGGGACGCACCTTGCATTTATTTAGTTAGATGAAACAACTTTCGCCAGTGCCCAATGTATGTACTTACATACTAATTATTTTCACGCGATATGGATGATAGAAGGAAAATGTCAATAAAGATCTTTATTTTACGAATAATAATAGCAAACAATCATATTATAATTATATTATGCTAGCTACATCTATAGGCTGATTGCTCTATGTTCTCACGTCAGTAATACATAATATAGCCATTTTGTAACCTGTAATTCATATACTTATATTTATATGAATGTCCTTTGCGTGCTCACGGAGATACCTTTTCAGAGGCGCCGTGTTTTGCTTCGCTACGATACAAAAACGGAACCATGACCGTGTAATCTGATCTATTCGTATATTGGTCACTAGTTAGAAGGTTTGGTTTGAATGTTGGCTTGCTCACTATACACAATAGCCTAATATATCCAATTTCATATCTAGCAAAACATCGTGAGGAAACCGGCATATTCAAGACTTAATAAAAAAAATGCGGAGCATAGGTATGTATCCACTACTCCACACTAAGGTGGTCCGACATCCTAGTGATCTTGACAAATATTCTGAATAGATAAATTACAATTTATTTATTCAAAGTATACGAAGTGGTTTACTTATTGACCCTTATCATTTTAATCGTAAAGATAAAATAAATACTTATCGTTATTTAATTAACATCAACAAAATAATTCACTTTTACGGCCAATAATCAAGATGTTCGAGATATGATTAATGATATGAAAGTTTAGCAAACAATTTATTTTTCTTTTCTATATGATATAAAACTACGTACCTACATAAAGTATGCGCGAACCGAACATTCGAACGATAACATCTTCGAACGATTATTATAAACTTATTCAATAAGCGGTTAGATGACTCTAACCGCAAATTAACAAGTATAACGATCTTATTTTCTTAATTAGACAAACGAATATCGAATTTAAAGTGTCTGTAAACACTTGTTTATGAATTGCAAATAATAATATTTGTAAAGGTCCTAATAAAACTCCAAAAGGAGCATAGAGTGCTCTATACTCTAGGAGAGACACAAGCGGATGGTACCATCCGCTAGTGTCTCTCCACTGCTGGATATAGGCCCAGGGACCGTCACCACACAAAGACTTCTTCTCTCCTTATCCAGCCACTATGTACAGAAGTGGGCGGACGAGCAAGCGGTCCCACGTGATGGTATGTATTACCGCCGCCTATGGACACACTCAGTTCTTTTTTATGTAGAGAAGTGGACGGACGAGCAAGCGCTCCCACGTGATGGTAAGTATTACCGCCGCCCATGGACACTACTACTACTACTTATGGAACTACACTAATGAAAACACATGACTAAATACACAAATCTATTTTATTTTTAGTTTACTGATGTCAGACTTACATAAAAAAAACTATTTCTACTTTTACGTCTGTATTTTTGTTAGATGTTAACGAACTAGCAGCAAATTTTTCCGCGACTTTTAATTGAGTTTTCATTTTAATAACATGTTTCTACGCTAAACAACAGGTCGACTTACACCCGTGACCTTTTAATACCTAATAAAACTACTTATAAGGGTCAAAATAAAATTTTGTATACATTAAATGTTGTCGATTTTACATGTAGATGATCCCCGCAATAATAGAGTTGCAAAGGTCTTAATAAGAATATATGAAATCCATCTATAAATGAGAAGTTATTCTTCAAATTGCATGCTTCGATTTGGAAATAACTTTCCAGACATCAAGAATCCATGTCCAATATCCACTCCATAATTGGAACAACATACTATTGAAATCTTTGACAATCATCATTCATCATCGTATCAGTTTTATGCAAAACCTATTTGTTTTGTGTACAATAATATCAAGAAAATAACAATAAAATGCCAATAAAGTTATATAAGGTTAAAGGTATCTTTGTGTATTAAAATAATAACGTCGAAATTTATTACAATTTTTACGGCTGAAGCGGCGATAATCTGAAATACGTATTTTTCTATTAGCGTATCTGCTGCATGGTAGCTATTTTAAGGATTATTACTAACTACCGCAGTCTTCATGTCGCATACCAAGCTATTTTCGTTGATTAGTATCTAATCTGTAATATCAGTTTATACTGACGACATTGACTTTGATAAATTTATCACGATCAAAAGACAGCTGATATAAGTATTTACATTTATGTTCTAAACCCACAGTTACGGAATGTTTTTGTCCACATTAAAACCCATGACAATTTCACAGGAGTCATAACAAAATCTATTTTTAGGTGAACCTTTTTTCTTGCTTCCTTTTCTTGTATAATACATGAAAAAATGTTTAGAAAATCTCATTCGAACATATTTCTTATTTACAGGTTGTGCGCAGTGGGAGGTATTTACTGGAGTGGTACGTATTTGTACATACTTATAAACATACTATTTTAGTAACGTAAGCATACCTCATATGTACGTAGATAAGCAATATATATAATAAATGTTATTATTGTGCATTATAAATTTATGCACCTGAGTACCTCTTTACAACCTAAAGTGCGCGGCACGAGCAGGAAAAGTGTCGGTCTAGTAATGTTTTATTGTACAATAAAGCAGTATTGTTTTATTGTATTAAGGTTCAATAATATGAGGGGTCTAGTAAAGCGGTCGGGGTGCGACGAATTCATACAAATCTCTGCGTCCAGTCTTGGCTGACCTCTCATATCGTGTCAATGACCAAATTTTTTCCTGCTCGTGGCGCGCGCTTTTGAAAATTCATGCACATATCACATTAGCAGAAAAGTTTCAATAAACCTAAAATTATTAAAACACCTGTAGTAGTTCAGTTTGTGACAAAATCCACTATCGTCTCGTTTACGTTCATAAATCATTTCGTACAAGCTCGCCGATTTTGGGTACTTTTCACTTGGCCCAATTTGGTCGACGTACATTTGCCTAGGGCGACCCTTTGCTGGCTGTTTCATTCACATTCCTGCAATTTTCCTTCGTCACTCTTTATCATTCATCTTTTTTACATGTCTAAACCACCGAAACATTCCTCGTTCCCTTTTACAACATCGTGCAGTTCAAAACGACCTTTTATCACGATAATCTCTCATGCCATGCAATCAAAACAAACCAGCAAGTGATATCTTCTAGCGTAAAAAACAAAGTACGAGTACTTGCAATAACTCTTGTTTTATGATATGACTTATAAACAACGCTCCGAACTAAGAGCTTGTCGAGCAAGTGAAAATTGACCCAAATACCGCTTCAGTGAACCGTACAACGTTATGAACAAATGTGCACTTGGATGAGGGAGGCGTTATTATAGGATAATTATTAGCAAAATTATACACACTGACATGGAGAACAGCGAATAAAGGGACACAGAGGATTTCGTAAATTTCTTCCTAGCATATAGCTTTACAATCAGACATAGGTGTAAGCAATGGAGAACCACTTAGTAACTTTTTAATACAATAAGTAGCAAATGGACGGGAGGCCCGTATAATGAATTGGTCATGACCGCCCATGTACACCTGCAACACCAGTAGAGTTTGTACTAACGATCTTACATAATCTTAGTTACAGCTCTCTTGATAAGCGTCATTATCATCTCTTGATTATCATAGTTTAGTGGAAAACCTCAGTTGGCAGCTCATTCCACAAATTTCCAGTCCATACTATAAAATACATTTTATAGTATTGACTCGAAATAAACCAGCGTTTATTTATTTATTATACGGGTCTGAAACGAATACCATTTTTACCATTTTTGTTTCATTATTTCCACGTTTCCGCTGGGTTATACTAAATTTATCACCTGGCTTACACCAAGTTGAGTCGGCGGAGTTGAATCGTGACCAAGGTTGGTGTATTCCAGCGGAAATGTCAAATAAAATAAAAAAGGTAAACCTGGGCGTTTAAGCTCTGATTAATAGATAAATAAATATGTGTAAAAAACGTCTAAATCTAAAAGTTATACTCATAATGGTCCTGTAGCTCATGATTAGATAACTGATGACGTGTATAAATACATGTCTACATACCAAGATTCTAGCTACACACATACGTAATTATGACTTTTAATATCTGACAGCAATTTTATTGGTAACTATTTCATTGGCAATGACTAATAAATAAAATTGTGTTTGTAGTAATGCGTTATTAATTTATGATACGACTGGAAACATCTCATAATTTATTAGCAGTGAAAGTAAGAGAATGTGCAAGAGGGCAACGGTCTAAAACGATGACTATCATCTCACTTATAGTCAGCAATGTTTGAACTTAACGACAACTAAGGCGAATTTGGATAAGCTGTATTTCTCGAAACCAAAAAAGACATTTCCTCATAATCAAAACTTACTCGACTCACGCGATGTACATTTTTATGAATTATTTTTAATTAATCCCAATGTGTTATAATTTATAAACTTTTAACTTTGTGTTATAATTTATAATTTTATTTACCATATTCCTCGTTTTTTATTTATTTGTTAGTTTAAGTAAAACTGATTAGGACTCAGGACTCGTTCTAAAAGTTGTACGCGACTAAATAGAGACGTTGAAAAATATATCAACGAATACATACCCAATACTGGAAACCAATAGCTCCGATATTGTTTGCGTTCTGTATTGTAATGCAGTATATCACGTATGTACACATGTCCTACATGTAAACGGGGTGCGTGTGAACACGGGGGCGGAACGTTCACATGAACATATCCATCTTGAATAGATCCCTACCACTTCAAAAACCATGCGCTCTTCTTACACACAAGTAAAATTATTCATAAAGCAGAAGGGCTCGTGATATAATGGTCTTGTAAAGTACAGATTTGAGTTGCACGTGGGGTGTGGGAACGTACTTTCAACTCCCTCTTTGAAAATGCAAGGTGCAATTGCACTGTAACTCGGGAACCGGATTTATCGCGAAAAGTTTTAATTGCGTGCGAGGGAGAGTCGCTAATTGGATGACTTTTGATGAGCTGTTGTTTTGGAAGTTAAAGTACCTAATATATTTTTTATGCGTCTGCTAACCGAGTTAGTTACTGGTAAAATTTATTCGCAATCTCGTTCCCGTCTGCACGGACGACATTTCCCAACCGAGTGTTCGCACGACTACGAACTATATTTTTGCGTTCGTAGACGAGTTATTACGATGAGTTTAAAGTTTATATTAATTGCTCTAACTGAATGAATAAGTTTGTTCTACAACGTTATATTTGGGGTTGATATCTGTCTAACCGCTTATTGGATAAATTGATAATGAGCTGCAAAGAAGTTTGTATTTGTGCTAACGCTCGATTGGCTGATACTGTAAGAACTATTTATTATACGTATACTACGAGTATAAAAATACTATACACATACAACTGTTGTGTACTATACATACATGATATCAAGTGATATATGACATTATCTCAGGAAAGAGATCTTATTGTTGACTTTAGTTCCCCAGATATATTATTGAGATTTCAGTGGAATCATAAAAAAATATTGCTTTAACTTAAAAATAGATATTAGGGGAGGTTTCGATTTTTAAACAAAATCTTGTAACAAAGAAAATTTAACATTGTAAATCTTAACTAAATTCAATAAGGCATGGTTTGTATGGTTGGTCATTTTAAGACGAATAATATCACTTGCAGATGTCGAGTGTAACCAAATAATATGTACGAGTACATATTATGTAAGTACGTATTATAATTTCAACTGCAAGATTTAATAATTGAACACCCATTCAGGAATTTTGCATGCGATGTTGAAACTAAAAATTCATTAGCATCAATTTTGATACTAAATGATTTTGATACTTCGATACTAATGCCGCTTATTTAAACAAAAGAGAACATAAAAAAAATAGAATAGAACATGCAGACACAATGATTGTGTACGCGGTTTTTACACAACACAGCTGTGTTGTAAGAGCACTGTCAGCTGTTTTATATTTTTTCTTCCCACAAATACTATTTGTAAGACTATCTCGCCACCTGCTACGAACTACACATGATAGCACACATGTTTGGAACTGACGACGCGATACTTTGACGCCAACCGAAAACTTCCTTTATTGTTTTGAACGAAGTTGCAACTAAAAAAGAATAAGATATATTTGATATTTATACGTTTTTCTCACATTATTGTTATTAAACGGGTCTTAAAGTATGTTTACGTTTTTTTTTATTTTACTCCATGTTTCGACTGGATTACACCAACTATGGTCGCAAACCGACTCATTCAACTGACTCGAAAGATAAATTTATTAAATGATATTAGTTATAATATTTATTTGGTTTTTCCCATAATACAAAACAGCTTATTAATGAATAATTTGTAATTAATCATTAATCTACGAAAAGTAGGTAAATATTATGGTTCCTATTGTATAAAGCAATAATGTAAATCTGTTAAAAAAATTGTAAACAATTTTATTCCTACGTGTTTACATCCTTCTGCAATAATTTTTATAGAAAACGTCAGTAAAATCTTTTATGTTTATTATCATGGGAAATAAAAACCCACCTTTTGCCCTGTTCTTTTTTTTTAAACATTGTAATATAAATTTATTTTATTTTTGTAACTTTCTTACCCCATATGTTAACTTTGTGTTATATCAATAAGTTCATACCGACTGACTACAAGGGCCCTTTGCTCAGATAACTTCATAACAATTTTATGAAAATACCTACTAAGTATTTATCATATACAATCCTTAATAATAATAATAATACAACAAGAGTTCTGTATTTTTTCATAATTTACTATTATTTTTATACTTACTCCTTTGTCTGTGTCGCTGTCGATCCCCTTTTGATATTGTAAACAATACTTACTGAATACAGGTACAATAACGGTAAGGAGAAACTTGACATAAATGATGTTTAACTTTGAATCGTAAACTAAGTTTCGGCTTTCAGAAAATTTCAGTCGAATAATGGGGAAAGTAATTTTTAAATTAAATATTTACTTGATAAATCTTAACAATTTTCTACTGAAATTACTGAACAGTATGTAATGAAAATGTAAAAATAAACCCTCACTTTAATTTGAGGTTGTTACCAAAAAAGGTAAGCTTAACCGTAGAATGAAACTAAATTTTGGTTTAAACTTTTTGTTATAAGCGACATGATTTCCTACACGACATAAAAGTAAATGTATGAGTATACAGCTATCACTCACAATTTTACCTTCCCACTGCGTCCTTGCCCAGATAGAGGTAAACAGAACGTGATCCAACGACCATCCAAAGTGGAAACATAATAGACGTGTTTTAATCGAACTTTCACGGCGGCTTCGTTTCACACTGTTGATATTTGTAAACAACGCCGTATCGAGTTATATTATCTTTAATTTTACTACACAAATATGCATGAGAGAAAAAAAAGTGTTCCATATTTTAAAAACGAATTTTAAGGGACACGAAGAGGAATACTACACGGTCGAGTGTCACATTTACATATTTTTTCTATTTAGTTGAACATCTATATGCGTAATAAGATGAAAAAGATCGAACAAAATAGGAGGAATTCTATATTTGGAAAAATGATTTCTTATAAATTCGAACAGTAACTGTTTCGTTACAACTGCACTTATGAACCTATTGTGTACTTGTACGATATCACTCAATTTAAATGTTAATTTAATTAGGTACTTTATTACTGTTACTGTTATTTTTTATAATAACAAAAACCTTAAAAACTTTATGTTCTCGTGTTTACCATTTTTTTTTTTTTTGGTAACAAATAGAAACCCGAACAAAGTCGAATATTATATTTACCTACTGCATAAAATACTATTTGTATGTAGCTGTATACAAGAAGAATATGCCGTTAGCGACTCAATAACTTCTTGAAATTACGACTGCAGCAAATTATTAACTTTAGATCCATGACATCACTCGCGCCGGCAATCTGGGACTACAGTAAATTTCGCAGTCTTAATTAAAAGTTTATTTTTAGCTCCCGGCGCCATGTCAAGGGAATATTGAATTTAACTATCGGAATACTGCGCAGTTTTATATTTATAGAAAAAGGTCTTCAGTAATTAAAGATCGGTGTACAATATAATCTGTAGTGATGGTCTCTACTAGTGTTGTTAGGGCTATGATATTTCGGATCCCGATACGGATATATTGTATACTCTTTTACCGGTTTTAGTTACAGATATAGATATGAAATTATTTCAGATATGGTTTCGGTTACGAATATGTTTTCTAATGAACTTTTGAAGTTTGAAGAAACTGAAAGCAAAGAAAAATAAAACTATGGAATAATTGCAACTCTATTCTCATAACTAACGAACGAAAAATCTTGTCGGAACTCGCCTTGTTTAAATTCCGCCCCTAACGGCAATTGATAAAATTATTTGTAATAACACCCGAGTCTTTTATTTCGGATTCGGTTTCGAATATTTTGTTAATTCGTATATCCGATAGTTTCGGTTACGGAGCTCCGTAACATCCCTAGTCTCTACAGACTCGAAACAAGCCCACTGGTACATATCCCCTATAGTTTAAGAGAAAGAGACAGTAGAAAAATATATGTATAAGAAAGTCTGTTTTTTATCAGTCCTAATGGAATTTTATTAATTCATAGAACTATTCTTACCTTACGGCGTACGTTATTAAAACTCCGCATCAGCTGGAGAACAAAGCCTAGATTTTTTTTTACCTTTATAAAGTTAATAGTATTATTTATAAATAAGTAGCCTTTGCCCGCTTGCTCACTATCCCACGGAAACCTTAGCTTTGTAATCTTTGTCTTTTTCGGGGTCTCCAAGATGCATGCAAAAATTCAGATCGATTCCATTGATGTCTGAAAGCATTTCAAACGAACAAACATACATCGATTCATTATATTAAGTTAGAATCATTAAGTACATTAAGTTTGAATTTGGATTTTGTATGAGTATAGCAATACAGATGTAAATTGGATCCAACAATTTGCATTGAACTAGCATGGTAAATCCTGACACAAAATCTCATAATCAAGACAAAATCTCATGCGCACAAGCAATTCCACAGTTTCTCCAAAATCGTCCAAATTGACTTTTTATTACCATAGGCTGAGTAAAAATATCAAATTTTCATAGGTTGAAAACAAATCGATGACAGTGCCCTATGTAACTCAACTATACGTGAAGCTTCCTCAATGTCCTGATTTTATTTACAACTAGCGACCCGCCCTCACTTCGCTTCGGTTTATTAAATTTAAAACAATCGGAATAAAATATTTTCCTGCGGTAAAATGGAGCCTATATTTTAAGTTAGACCTCTAGCAATACGTCGGTGAAAACTGCATTCAATTCCATGCAGTAGTTTTTGCGTGATGCGTGTACAAACATACAGACAGACTGACAAAATTTCTAAAAACTTGTTTTGGCTTCTGTTGCTCTAATAAAGACTATTATTAGTTATTATTATTATTCCCCATATTAGTTTTTTTTTCAATTTCTATAATGTACAGACATCGGCCTATTACAATTTTATTATATGTATAGATATATACCTATTATATTCCTGATAACAGCTATGAAGAATTCCGAACATTTCTCACGTATCTGCAGAATCGTGAACAGAATGGTTACAGACTTTGGGAAAGGCTCGGACACAACCAGTATTAAAACAGCTAATTTTCAAATAAATCCAGACATGAGTCACACCACACGACAAGCATAATGTGGCATCCAACCAATTCCACGCACATTATTGCACATCTAACTGGCAAGTGATGTATCGTAAGTAGGTCGGATATTGGGGGAGAGAGCGGGAGCCAACTGGGTCGCAGCTGCAGGGTCACACACTCGTGGACCGTCATCCTTCACCAGTGAATTATTGATAACCGTGTATTCCAGGTTACATGTACGTTTAGATACAATTGCTGGTGGTGAAGGGACATTTAATGAAAGGAAATGTCTATTTCTACAGTAACTATGTTTACTACTTACTATGTTTATTTATTTATCTTACCATTCATTTCTCGAATATATGTCGAGCTATGTTAGATCTAAATTGATTTATTTATCTATTAAACAGGTATTAAACGTCTTTAAATAAAATCAGGTATTAAATGTTTACTTTTCTTTATTTTACGTTTGGCTCACACTAACTGGGTTGGTCTCGCACGATACGCGTTTAAAACGTATTTAATGCAAAAACGCAAATATCTTAAAGAAATATGATAATAAAAAACGAGAATAATCTTAAAACAATATATTATTTCTTAAAATTTGACATAAAATAAAGACAAATCGTAATTAAGAGATTCAACCCATAAAACAAATCGATACCATGAAAAATTCCATAACAGGAAGACAATTTGCTTAACTAACAGATAATGATATCCAGACAGCGATAAGTACGTATAGACATAATTCCGTACCTGAAAGGTTTTCCCTAGTAAAGATAGATCATCAGTGTCATCCTATCTACCTATGACCTTCATGAAATATTGGGCGATTTGTACCCTCAAACCCGCCCGATAAGTCGGATTCAGAAACGACCGTCATTACCATTGTGTGAAACAACGTCATTCCGTATCACTGGATATTTAGGATCGTTACAGAAACTTATTCTGAAATTCCCAACAATTGGGATCTTTGTATCTAGATAATTTTATAAACACTTGTCTTGATATATCTAAGAATAACGTAGTATACCAAAAATTGTCACAATAGTTTAAAATGATACCAAAAAATATCATTCAATTGTAAGGAAAAAATCTTCTCCCAGTGGAATATCTGCTTATTTTTATCTAATCGCATTTTTTATCGCAAATAACGCCTCAAGCGATATGAAATAAGTTAAACATTGATATTGCATTGCATTGTATGAAATATTCACGCTAATATGAACACATTATTTATTACTGGCTTCGCATAAAGTACAAATATTATTAAAAACAGAAAATGCGATAATGGTTTAAATTAAAAAAGTTAAACTATACTCACTAATGCTCATTTTGAACATTACGCACTCTGGTGTTATATCTTAGACGCGTAGATTTATGAATCATTAATCAATTTCCGTTAATGATGTAGTCGAGAAGTTATAAATTCAACATTTAATGACAGATTCATTTAATGTTGCGAGTTTAAAAAAGTTATTATGAAACAATCTTTAGATTAAAAGTAAGTAGCTGCAATGAAAAGAAGTAAACTAATATTTGAGAGGAAATTTGAATTCAGTTTAATTTAATGTTAAATATTTCCTAGAACATCGACTATTTAGTTTGTCTATGGTGTCCTGCTTCCACTACAATAATCGGAGCATCTACTCCTAAAAAGTAAGGATCTTGATTAAGGACCAAGCAACATAATTATTCTATTCTTCTTACAACACAAAAGACAGAAAACATAAACACTATGACTTCAGGGAGCCGGGTAATTGTGTAGAGACACCACACCGACACGGCGCGGACCCCAGAATGCCTTTCATGCATAAAAGTATAAATTTCAATTCACATCATGAAAATTTTATTTATGTTGCATTTTATGCTCATTCTTTAAAAGATACCTAGATGTTTAAGCCTTTTATAGTTTCTTTGTAGCATATTTTCATACTTATCCAAATTTATCATATTTTTCTGTTTCAACATAAAAAAAAAGTATGTACATATATAAAGAAGTAGTTGAGTATAAAAAGACAAGTACGTATTTTAATATAGTTATTGTTTGATATTAAATTATAATTATTATTAATTTGAATTATGTAGTGATTGAATATAATCTAATATAAAAAAGTCACTAGAAGTATTTGAGAGGATATAAAAAATAAATAATAGTCTTTGTAGTCGCGTTATTAGTTATGAATTTTGTTTTGCTCAAGGTTAGGTGAATTTATTTGTTTCAAAAGTAATTAAATACATTTTCCCTTTCAACTAATACAGATCCCAATAAAACCTTGCTGTAAAACGGGGCCTAGTTCTTGTGCTTGTTAATAAATAGTAGTAGGTACAATTGGAAATAGGGCCAAGACCAGTGTCATTTTAGTTATGAACCTAGTGAAACACTTTTAAATAAAATGCGAATTTAAATTTGTTTTTAAATAAACTTACTTTCAATCCGTTTTCAATCAAATATCAATCAGTCATTATTACGCATCTTAAATCGTGTTTATTCGGTCACGGTTCTTTCTTTAATAAATAAAAATGAACGACAAATTTACGCGAAGAAAATTCGATTAAAATTTCATTTAAGATCGTCTATTGCTTTCAGCTTAAAAGGAAGTGATAGTCACACAATAACAAGGTTATCAATGTAGTTCTGCTTCAACTCGAATGCATAATAATGTTTAAACTTATTGATAAAATGTATTTACATGTGGCGGAGACCTACATAATTAGTATTGGAAAGATAAGGCATGTCAGTGTTTTTGTTTTGACATTATATATTAGTCATTATATCAAATCTAACATATAGCAATCACGTTTAAGACATTGCATTGTGTTATAGTCTAAAAAACGTTTCCTTGTATCGTTATTTTTAACATTTGCATCAGCAAAGATAAAATAAAAAGCTTCAAATCATTCAACACGCACTGAACGCCGGAACACGCACGCGTTCTTACGTTTTGTGCAAAGCTAAGATTAGTAGTTCATGTGAGTAAATTTTAAAGATACAACTTAAAACAGTATGACTAAACATAAAGAGCACATAAGAACAACCAAGTTGCCTATATATTTTTTAGATACAAGGTCCTTTACAAAAACTTTACATAATGTGTTACAACAAAGGAAGGGAAACTTACAAAACTTGTTATTACTGAAACAAAGTTAACGGTTCGGAAGATTAAGCAAAGGAGGTCGCAAAAAGCAGCTGTTCCTTTGAAAATCCCTCCCCCCGCCTATCTATTGAAAAATAGATCCCCAACGCCACGTATTTCCGCAATCAGAGCAGGTGGCCTCAAAGTCCATAATCACGATGATTTGATGTTAAGCTCAAGACAACCAAGCGAAGGTAAAAATAATTCACATCTTTTAAAAATGTTGCCTTCATAACATACGGAAACCAAAAATCTTACTAATTTGTCAAAGTATGACTGCAGCGAGAGATACCTATATTAAGTTAGTCGTTTTATTTAGTTTTATATTCACCTGTAAAATTGGATTATTCCCAGCGGACACATCCAAACCCGCCACTACTGGTGCCCGTTAGGATCATAATTTTATTTCCATCCACCGCCAGTGGTGGTTATAATTTTACTTACTAAAACACAAATGTGTCGTGTTAAAAATGACACATTTGTGTCATTTTGTAATTATTAAAAAAGCCCCCCCCCCCTGCGTCCAACTCTTATTAGAACAAGGTAGCTTGCATATTTACTGCATACATTAATTCGTATGTTTCTTTTGGTTTATGAATTACTCTACTATTTTGATATATCAGTATCAGACTCAAAACAGTATAAATTATAAATCAGATTATTATAATTATAGATTTATTGATTTCAATCTTGAAAACCTATGCTGGATTCCGTGGGATTGACTACAATCCCGCAAATATACTGCGGGATTGAAAACGGCAGGATCGCAATCTCTAGTTACAATTTATATTTAAAAACGAAGCAGGTTTGAATTAATAATATCTCACTCACTACCGAAACACGTACTGCTACACGTGCCTACATTGAGGGCATAGAATAGGGTGGGAAATGCAATACATTTTACGGTAGTCTTCTGTGAGAGAGGGATAACTTGGCGAGACAATTCAAAAATTTTAATGAATATTGTGTTCAAAAATTTGTAAACCATGTTCACATTTTTGTAGACAACGCAATATTTACCTAAACTTCTTAAGACAAAACTACTCTCGATATAGTATCGGTCCTTCTTCTTTCGATCCAACACGCACTTGGCCGAATTTTTTATAACGTAATTTTATCCGTTCCAGCGTAACGATGTTAATTCGACAATGGCACAGTATGGCAGCCGGCCGTCTTCAAGGTACGCTGAGCACACCTGTACCGTCTAATAAAACCCGTAATTACCATCAAAGCCTTGACTCGAAATCCAATTATTTATTTAAGACATTGTGTACGTACTGTACCTACGTCCGCTGTTACGTTGAAGGTCAATTCAATTGGGATATTTCACAAGCTTCTACTAACTCTTGGATAATCAGTTTTGCAACTTTAATTCCGATCATTTTCCAAACGGATGTATAGAATTTGGAGATAAAATAAGAAGCTATTGTGATACTTATATATGATACAAATATTTTTCTTGCAATGCAATGCAACCAGCCCTTTCAGTATCCACTGCTGGAAGCAGGCCTCCTCATGCACATTGTCTTGTGCGTGAGGAATGTATGGCCTAAAAACGCCACATCGGCCGGCCAGGTTGGCGAGTCCACTCTTAGAGGCGGTTTGTGGTACCAGCTTTGTTATCCCTTAGTTGCCTTTTACGACACTCACGGGATGGTATTATTCTACAGCCAGCCGACGACAACACACGGCGGAATACTATTAGTGGACAGGATTATATGCATTTTTCTCGATTTTATTGCATATTTCTATGATTTTTCGTTCATAGTGCATAATTATTAGTGCAAATTTATAATGCAAAAACGTCAACTAGCAAAACGCTAGAAATGTTACGTATACATACAGACCTACGATATATACGTATACAACATATATACAACTTCCAAATGTGCCATTACCCCAGGAACCAATAATAACCCGAGGGGGTACCTGATTAAAAGCAGTTTTGTGCTATACCGAACATTTTGAGGTCATAAAAGGGGTAGTTGGTCAATTTTATAGTTCCGATGCACTGGCGATTGCATCGTGCCAGCTGTAATTTAAAAACTCTTCATTAAGAAGAATATGGCACTCATTAAGACGCACTTCAGTGATATTCCCGACATAAAATAAAACTCGAAACCAAAAATCTTCGTCTGTATAATTCCATCGCAATTTTAAAAAGGGTGGAGTTAGTCCAGTCACTTCCGGACTCATTTTCAGAGAAGATCCGAAACAAGTTAGACGCCATTCTTGTTAAAAATCCGGGTCTTGACGCAATTAAACAAATAAACGCGTACATTAATGCCGCAGGTCAGAGCTTTCCTGACTTTATTTCTGCGGACATGGCACCAAATTTCAAATCTTGCCCTGCCACGTCAGTCGACGTAAAGCGGTCTTTTTCGGCCTACAAATTAATTGTAACTGACAAACGTCACAAGTTTGAAATAGATAATTTAGAGAAGTGTATTGTCATAAAAACTATTAATCAATTGTGTAAATTTATGTCAGATCTTTTATTTTGTGTAATAAAAAAATGATCTCACACAAAGTTGTTTCTTTTCTGATAATGCATACTTTGACACTTTGACAGTGCATATAATCCTATGTCTAATTATTAGTAATAGTATTTTGTATTGTATAAGCCTATAACGTCCCACTACAGGGCACAAGCCTCCTCTAGTAAATACTGGGGGTTTCGGGCCGTAATCCACCACGCGGGCCCAGTGCGGATTGGTCGATCACATACTCCAGATTTTTTTCTGGAGCATTTCCTCACAATGTTTCCCTCACCGCCGAGCAAGTGACATTTTTTTAAAGATCCGTACTTAAGTAGAAACTCAGTGGTAAGGCCTGAGGATTTAAACTCACGATCACACGAATGTGAGTCGTGTATAGATACCCGTAGACTATCACCGCTCTAAGTAATAATGTTATATCAAAAGCTCCCAATATGAATAAACTAAGAAATGTGACCACTTTTCCAAAATTAGTAGCGAGATTCTTTCCTCCTCAATGGAAACAACGTTATTTGTGTTTTATCGTTATATTGTTCGTTTAGGAAAATTGCTCTAACATTATGGGTTATTTATTTTAATAGTTTAATAGAATGTAAAATCGCGTAGAAATGCTTTGAGCAAAATATAATCTTAGTGCAGTTTCTCGAGCCATTGACCTTAAATCTCCAACCTGCTCGATAGCCGGGGGTCATTTGCGAACAAGATTACACGTTGCAATAGAGAGCGATGCTCTCAATAATAACCGTGAAATGCATCATTTTAATCATTTTAACTCGTTTATGGAAATACAAAACTTTCTTGGAAAACTGGTAATAGAAATCGCCGTTTGACCTACATTTTATTCAATAAAATAGGAACATACATAAACATAAAAGCTGGTCTCTCTATGAAACGAATATGACTGAATTGCAACAAACGCAATATTCTCTGAATAGCTTTTACAAATTTCTATTTTGAGTATGATTTAAATCAATATTTCGATTACAGTAAGAAATCAGTGGGTATTCATCACGCCAGCTGTGTCATTGTTGTCTTACAATTGATATCCTTTGCTAGTGAATAAATAGTTCTATTATTTAAAAAAGTACAAGGCTACTAAGCTTTAAGTCCTTTATTAGTTTGCCGACCTCCTGCTTGAAACATCTGCAGCCAATATAAATGATGTGTGCCTTTATTACAACACAGCAGATAGATTAGCCCTAGAGCGAACCGAGAAACTAGTTTTAAAATGTGACTGACCTTGTCATTTGTTATTGCGAGGAAAGAGGACAGGTGATTAAAACTTGTCTAAAAATTAGATCTGTTAAATAGACACATGTTCTGTTAGGTCCCGGTACCCACAACTGATACCAAGTTGACAGTAAGCCAGTAGGCCAAGCGTACTCTCAAGTACTAGCAAATGGGACGATTAACCGCAGAGCTTAAAGCTAACGTGATAATTTAATTACGTATTTATTATGATAATGAGATCATAAGTTCCCTACTTTTACTACGTGCAATGACCATGGTCTTAATCGCAATCAACTTCATTCTGCGTACTCACAACTCTTTAGACATAGTGATTACTTATAATAGTAATAAGATATACCTAATATGCACATGGAACAATATACAACAAAAATAAATTATGGATTTATTTTCACCACAAGCATTCACCACAATGCTTCACGGCGTCAACAGTTGACCACAGAGTATACCTACGAGTAAACGTAAAATCCTAAATGTATTTTATTAAAATTTAGAATAACGAAACATTAGTAAGAGGAAAGAAGAAGAGAGGAATTCAAACATATTGTTGATTTCTTAACCGTTTATCATGAATATGTATGCAAATTAACCATTAATATTTAGGTACAAATTTGCCGCTCATTATCAAACAGTCTCATTCCGGACGATGAAACTAGACATGTTCCAATCCCTAATTTCCAACCGTTCGTATCAGTTTAAAAGCCATGTAATAATGATATTTTAATCTACTTCTATAAACAGTCGCGCCAATCCGCAGAGCAAACTGAGAGCAAATTGGAAATGAAGTCGCTGTGCGGTCTGTTCGGCCTCAATCCGAGATCCACAGCTCCGGTAACGGTGACGCTAAAATGTTAACCGTTTAATGTAGTGAGAATTTCGAAGTTTATGACGAGATAGCTGAGGTAAAAAAAAATTGTTTCAATTGCTTTAGCTTCAGCATTGTAGTACTTTAGAAAACATTCCTCTTCTTTAACTATTTGTTTTAACGACTTTATTTGTACCAAATTATATCAATTGCACCAAATTGAATCATTTAAACTTGCACTCATTTAACTTCATTTAAAAGTCATTTATCTAAGAGTTGTTATCAACAATTAGTTTCTATCGCCTTTTACACTGACGAGAACATCAAAAATTCCATGAAAATCATCACTTCAACTAAGAACGTATTAAAATTTCTACATTTTAATACAAGCACCTTCGAACACAATAGGAGAATTTTACTAAACCATTGAATACTCTTGTGACTTAGAAAGTACAGTTTTGACTTCAATTACCTAGAAAAATTAACAGATTTTTGTTTACCAACAAAATGAAACATTAGGTGAAAACTTCATGATTACATTAGGTGGTACTACATTAACTACATTAGGTGAAAAAGAGTGATTAGTCAGTAGTTGCTTAAAGAAATTTACATAATTATTGGCGCAATTTATACGAGTATCGTGCAATTAAAATAATGTGAACATGATCTCTCATAAAATATGGATTTCCTTCTCAACCTGTCTGTTAAGGCGACACGTAATAAACTCGATAATTTATTAGCTTTCACTAAATGTAGGCTGCAGGCTTATAACTCCCGCCAAGTATAGTTGGCCACAAATAAGTAGGTAGTTGTCATTGAAACGAACCAGCCCTGTTGATTAATGTGTACACAAGTTTACACTCGTAGTATTGAACAATTCTTTAAGCCCGCTTTCATATAGGTACGGAGAGTTTCAGCTTCGACTTACTATTCCTATATGCCTTACACGATTAAAAAGTTTTAGATGGACTATGGATTCTAAATATCATTGTTTTTTTTTTAACAATTAGATTGGGAGCTTCATGACAAAATTACTAATGAAAAGTAAATCTTTATTTATTTATATACAATATATTTGTTTTGTGTATAATACTAGGAATCACATAAAATTAATTAGAATTAAATCCAAATAATTCGTTGAATAAAATAAATTGAGGTCCTTTTAGAGGGAATCTTTTTTTTTTATAGAAAAAGGCGGCAGACGGGCATACAATCCACCTGATGGAAAGTGGATACTATCGTCCATAGACATCCGCGATACATGCCAACATCAGTCCAGAATGACAAACGTTGGCACGCCCCTGGATACGCTGCCTACATTTGCAGATTAAAGAATGGATTGGGAAAATGGGGAGGGATGGGATGGGAATGGGCTCTGACATATCTCACTCACTACCAAAACACGTACGTACATTGGGAAAATACGATAAAGTAGGAAATGCAGTACATTTCAAGGTAGTCTTCTGTATCTTCCGCCAGTAAAGTACCAAGGCCTATTCTATTTTTATTTCCGTTTACATTATTACTGTATTACCTACCTTGTAATAATTACCTTGATTTACTTTTTTTATGTTTTTATAGAAACGAGAATGTATAAAAATACATTCTTTCCGGTTTTACAAATCTAAAGTATCTAGAAGGGTAAAAAACCGAAACGGTTTTTGTAGAAACTAAAAATGGTCATCTTATACAGCTCAAATTCGAATGATCGACTTCGCAATCATTTAGATTTCGATTACGCAATCATTATATGTGATCAAAGCCCGTACGTAAGTGCTCATTACCATTAATGGTAACATCTAACAAACATTAATGTTTACAAAAAGCCAATACACGCCGGTCACGAGTGTGGGTCAGAAATCACGGAGCGGGTTCAACGGACAATAATGCGAGAAGGCGCTCGGTGTGTCGTTACACTAATGGGCGCAGGACCGTGTGTGTAATCATCACCTATACAGGTGGGGCAGTATTAATCACAGGAAAATAAAATGCAGAAATCAATTTGAATTTAAACTAGCTCATAGATAATCACGGAATATATGAATGAGTGTAGATGGAAGTTACATGTTGCTATTATTGTATGGAAACCCGGGGTCGCCACACTCACACATTGAAATAACAACAATACATCAATATGAGGGTGAGGGTGCACGCTGCAGTCCCACACCCGCTGGGCGCACTGGATTGGCCACGTTATCCCTCTCTCACAGAAGACCATCTTGAAATCTACTGCATTCCCCACTTTACCTTATTTCCCCAATGTAGGTACGTACTATCCTATCCCTCCCCATTTCCCTAACCCTTTCTCTAAATCCACCCCTATATCTTCAAAGGTAGGCAGCGCATCCGCGGGCGTGCCGAAGTTTGTCATTCTGGACTGATGTTGGCATGTATCGCGAATGTCCATGGACGATAGTTTCCACTTACCACCAGGTGGACTGTATTCCGCCATTTTTTCATGAAAAAATAAATAAAAGCATTCTCATTCTATTACCATACTGTTATAATTTTAAACATTTAAAACCTACTTTATTTTGAAAACAATTTTATTTCTTTTTATAATATTTAATACCTTTTGACGAGCATTGAATTTGTATTAAAAGTATATGAATTTAAATTTTTATATATTATATAAGATACCTTATTTACTGCACTATGTTTGATTTTATAACTCTTCTTCTTCGGTTTGATGGCAGTATCAGTCATCGACTCGAGCGCGACGGCTATTTTGCCAATGTCACGTGTAAATGAATTTCAGGTAGAAATGGCGTCGCTCAGTAAAGCGATAATACATTTACTGAGGACAATTGGATTCCTTGGAACGACAAGAAAAACGCAGTCTCTTGCTTTTATTTGATTATCACATTACGCACATACATGACACTTTAAACTTTAATAAACTATCACTATTAAACCACAAAATCCACTATACCTACATATTTTTTATAGTAACAAAAACTCAAGCGCATCTCTGGAGCTGCCGCAAAAGAATTCGATTTTATAACTCTCTGATATTTAAAGGAAAATGACAGGAATAGAGATGGGGGAGAATACGAATAGAGATCGGTTGTAATCGATTAATTACCGATGATGACCATTTAATTGTACAGACTTATAAATATTTAATTGCATTTGCATCAATATATTAAATTATTTAATAATCACTTATAAACGATATTCACATCGTGGCTGTTCCATAAGTAAAGTCTGACCAGAGAAATAAAAAACTTGCTGTGGGGGCGCCACATTTGCTTTTTTCATAGCTAGTTAGAGTTGTCAGTAGAATATATTAGTTCTATTAGTTTTACGCATCATGGCGAGGTTTCTTATTTTCTTGGTCAGGCTATAAGTACTCACATCACATTCTAATATATTTTTGCTCTGTGACTGTCGTTATTTTAGTAGGAATAACTTTTATTATTATATAGGTAGTATGGTATTATACATATTTCACAAAAACTGGACCTAGCAGTTGATTATTCTGTATTTTTGAATAAATATGCTGCAGTGCAACTATAGTCTAATTTAAGTGTACGAGTACTATAGCTTCTTTGGAACCTACATATATGTTATATTGTTATATATTGATGGAAAAAATAGTTAAGCTTCTAGCTAGGCGTCTTATAAAGACACGGTACGGTTGCTGTCAGTTTTAATCAAGTCTACCTATTGTTTTAATTTGTACAGTCCATAACCAAACACACTGTATAGATATGCCATGTCATATCATAGTTATAATTTGTATTCCTATAAAGAACAATGATAATAAGAAACTTTGATGGCTTTTAAAAATATGTGTGACAGATAACAGTTATCAACAATTTAATGACACAAAGCTTCGACATGTGGACAGATTAAATTTGTTCTTCGAATTATCTGTTTTGTACTCTATATTTTGGAGTTTATCCTATTTCCCTAATGATGAACGTGTTTCGGTAGAGTGAGATTTGCCGGAGCCCATGCCCATCCCTTTCCATCCTATCCCTCCTCATATTCCCAACCTTTCCATCACATCCAATCTCCAAAGGTGGGCAGCACATCCGGAAGCGTGTCAATGTTTGTCATTCTTAGCTGATGTTGGCATGTATCGCGGATGTCTATGGGCGACACTTACCACCCAGTGGACTCTTTGCTCGTCTGCTGCCTTCTTTCCATATATATATATATATATATATATATATATATATATTAACAAAAGTTTAATGTTGATATTTTATGGGCATTTTTCGTTTTTATGGAAACTATAAGATATTTTTCCTAACAAGATGTACCAACTGAGCATTGTAAAAGGGCAATGCTCAGTTCACATCCAATCTTTTGACTCTCCAAGTTCAATGTCGATTTATAGCTATCCACAAGTCATAATATCAAATAACACTATCCACCAATTGGTTGCATATTAGTCATAATGTTAACTCACACAGACACTTATGACATAATGACCTTTGTTTTGTTAACAATAAGACACGTTATGATAATATCAATAACTGTTTGATATCAATTCAGTGTACGAGCGTACAAAAGCCAAAGAGCCTTGGATATATCTCTTACACCAATTTGTTATTGTGTTATCAAGGAACCGATCGCAATGAACAGAGACAAATCTCATAGCTCACGCTCAAGCCTTGACCTGTATAACCCTTATCGATGTCACGAAACAAACATTACGATCACACACAAACTGGACGTAAGATGGAAACAATATGCTATTTATTATTCTATAATACTCGTCGTATTTATATATTAGTTAGATTAGTTAGTACTCCAATCAACTCCCAAAAAGCCGTCAAAAGAAGACTAACTGACCACCACAACGTGGCAACTTGTTTTTTTGTGAAAGTGATAGTTTTGCATCATAAATGGAGGAACGATACGAGTTTTTTTCGATTCAAGTGGGGGAACGGGTAAATATGCTCTTTTTTATCAACCCAATATATCCCACTGGAACTCATTTACAAGCCGATTTATCGAACATAAAAAAATATAATAAAAGCGAGTAGTTTTGAATGGGTGATTTGCACCTCAAACTCATATCGTTCCTTCATCTATGATGCAAAAGCTATCACTTTCACAAAAAAAAACAAGTTGCTTCCTCGACGTGTTCACCTAGTCGTCTTTTAGGGGGTTGATTGCAGTACTGTATAGGGAGGATCCAAAAAGTTCGCCCTTTCGAACTGTCACTTGATTTTCGATTAGCTTTTTTGGCAAGTAGTTTATAGAAACATGGAACACAGAAGAGAGAAAAAAGTTTCAGAAAAGAAAAAACGAATTATGATACCTCCCCGAAACTAAATGTTGCCTATAACTATACATCTATACCTTAATTATGAGAACTTAAGTTAGCACATTATGCAAAGGATTCTTTACACGCACAATAAAAGACTTATATATTAAAAGTTATAATCTGTATCTCAATTTTTCGTTATTCTTTAGGAATTAGAAAATATAATATGTTTTCAATCAGAGAAACCTACAATCATAATGTAAGAGAACGCCTATAAACAACAGTCAATTATGACAGTGTTCCCATATGCATACCATCTCTCCCACGTGCATTATGCCAATAAAATCATTAACGTATTAACATACAATCCCTACACGCCTTCGGTAAACGAACCAAAACGATTACTTCCTGTATCATTATGGGCCCTACTGATTAATCATTTACGAGAATAGATTTAATTTCCTTGGTAAAAATCACTAAGTACCTTATCGAATCCTTACCATTTAATATCTACAATAATATCTTTACCTATAACTAGATAGATTGATTCACAATAATCTAAAGAACTATTAGTCGAATATTGCAATTTCACTGGTTTTTTTTTTTTTGTAATGTTTCTTGACATTTTTTTTTCCAAATCGGTTTTAGTGATTTCGAAAATATAGTGGATTATATAAAAGGAGGTGATCTCTAAAGTTTTCACGACGAAATTGAATTCTAGACAACGGAAGCCGTGATCAAAATATTATAAAGATGTATTATACGAGTAATAACGACAGACTGCTAAGTTTGTTTGTATTTGAGAGGTTATATTGAGATCTGCTGAATCGATTTTGAAAATCCTTACACTACGTACTGCTATCACCCTGCTACCCTGAGAAAATTCGAGAAAGACCTCTAGTTAAAATAATGTTCCAAAAGCATTTTTGATTCAGTGTCTTCTGAATGTACCTATTTCTCTCCATCTACAATTAATTTATTGCTTTCTAAAAGTAATTTGAAAGTAGAAAATCATCACCATTTATTTACTGCCGTGTCACTGTGTTAGTAAGTTTTCAACGTTCGCTATCTAATCGTTTATTTAACTGTTCATCTTCCATCTTTCTGTTGATTCGTGACATGCAGTTTCACTCAGTATCACATTTTGCACGTTTCTAGTAAAACATGGCAGTTTTCTTGATACAGTGCATGCACTGTTCCCATGGGAAACACCTCATTGTTTGCATCAACTTTCTCGGTTTGCGGTAAAATATTGCCTCGTATTCACTACCAGTCAAATGTCGCACACACTACTTACGAGCAACATCGTCGGGAATGATACTCCAAAATATTTGTTGACACCATATCCGAAATATTGCTTGATATCTCACAGTAAGCTCATTATATAAGCTCCGATACATATTGCGGTATATTATGTCCCCTAGTAAATAGAAGCCATTATTGACAAGCATGGGGTCAGCATTTAAAATTCTGGGGCCCAACAGGTAGAAGGCGATTAGTACGTTACGTGTTTTTCGGGGTCGCGTATTAATATTAGATGATTCAATTTGGGTTAGACGTTACGACGATAACAACGGACCTCTATATTTTTAGTAAGGTAGCCTACTAAATAATTTATAAATGAAATGATGCCTTTTGACAGCTCGTATTGAGCTCTTCTTAGCTTCAATAAAAATACATCTACTTCAAAGTTTTAGGATGTTTAGGATCGGATATGCTTACTACGTCAGAAACGTTTGTAGTTAATCGTTTTAAAAATGAAACACGTGTCTGGCTTGTCATTATAGCACCATTCATCGGGTAAATTGCTCTCAAGCTTGGTTCTAGTTATAAGCGCAAAGCGAACTTGAAGTTAAAATTTACCTACAAATAAGATATAAGTTGCAAAAGGAACAGCAATATTTATAACAGGAACGCTCTTTAAATGTTAGCAGGATACACCATTACCTAATAGTATGGAAGCTTAATGGTAATAGGTGAATGTGAAAAGGGAAGAGGCCTATATCCAAAAATGTGACATATTTATGGCATACTGACAGTGTTGCAAAAATAACGGCTGAGCGTGGAGGAGACTCATGCGTTTTGACGATCAAAGATTTGAGGCTCGTAAGCGTTTCAAAACTTGAACTATAACACTCAGGACTGTTTAATGCTCTAGTCTCTAGTCTGACGCTACAGCTCAGCTCTCATTTTCACAATACTAGATGCTGATGTTTATACAGATAAACGGAATTGCATTTATGGTATTACAAGTCCAAAGAACTCGCTGAAGTCTTATCACTTGTCGATCAGTCTCCATCGAGTAGGTCAGGAAGGCGGTCCCGCATCTTTCATTGGGAGTGCACGGAAGAGGGAAATTGCCCTCCGCCTGCTGACACCCACATCCGCACATCGCTATTTGTCTCGATAGCGATCACTACTTACACGCTGTTCACGGAACTATACAGTTGATTATTTTCCTTTTAGAGTCATATCATTCTATTAGCCTGTGTCTCTCCACTGGTATTATCGCTACCGCATTGCGTGTAAATTTAATTGGTGCGTGATGGAATTTTTTATTGGTTATGCAATCCTTTCAGTACCCAATGCCGGACGTGAGCCTCCTCATGCACATTGTCTTCTCGTGCATGAGGGATGTATGGCCTTAAAACGCTGCACTGGCCAAGCGGGTTGGCCAGTCCGCTCTTTCAGAGATGGTTACGTAGATATTGTTTGTTTCACATTATACTTTTGTCTATTTAATGTTATATTAAACAGATATATATATATATTAAAATGTGTACCCGATTATATTTTTAATTTAATGTCAAATTTGTGCGCCCTTTTGGAATACTCTCAGTCAGTTACAATAACTCTACTTAATGTAACTGATAATCGAATACTGCCATCTACAAAATCCTGATTGCTAATAACCAAAGGCAGATAGCACGTCTGCAGAAATGCTTACGTATTTTTGATTGATGTTTGGCGATATATATCACAGATATCCATAGACGGCAGTATCCGATTACAAGCCATCAGGTCACATCTCTTAATTGTCTGACACACATCTCTTCCTTAAAAAGTACTTTTTATAGTACTTATAAGATAGGCTTGCAGTTATTAAGAACAAATCATTGTTAGGCTCAACTAATCTATGATTAAACGAAGTGTGATTCTAAATTAATAAAATTATTATTTTTGTTGCAGGTTCTTGAAGACTGAAGTTCATTTGACCTTAAGTAGACACACCATTCGTCTATCTACACGTAAGTATGACATCAAGCATTATCACTTTATAGTATAAAGCCCCCGAAACGCTTCTATCTGGATTAAGGCGGCTTCCCTAATTTGATGCGGTTTTCAGTGTTAATTAGGGTATTTGGGTTTTAGTGCATTTCTTATTAACATTGGTGCAGTAGTTTCGAAAAACATTTTATAAGGCAGGGTGGTCAAATTTAGCATTTTCGCTCAAAATCGAATTACAAACAAACAAATCCACGAACAAATGTTATATAACGTACTTACATCATAGTATAAAGTCCCTAAAAGGCGTAATCGAAAATTTTGTTCAATAGATTTTGCTGCATTTTAATGCAATTTGCTGGAGCATATTTACCTGTCACGCTATATAACTTTGACCTTCAATAGTTCTTGTATTAATTGCAGTATTGGGCCAAGCCGTGCTTAACTGGTCAACTCCTTTATGGCACATCTATGACATATAATCAATACATATAATAAAATCGTAACAGATTAAGGTTGACATTCAAGAACCCGTGTGAAAAGTTACAGCGGAGCAATGAAAACCACCGGTGCTAGTGATTAGTCGTTAAACGTATCTATGGGTCAATTTCTGAATACATCTATTCCTGGAACTGTAATTATATTTTATATTCGCGGGCATATTATTTGATATAGGTATGCAATGAATGATAGCCTAGCCCTTTACTTCTCAACTCTCATTAGTAAGATCGTGCCATTAGTGCCCGTACTATTAAGAAATATATTTTTAAATCATCGCTGGCTCGGTGGTGTAAGAAAACCTGCATGCCCAGGAACTAAAAAAACTAGTGCATTTGTATCATCAATCCACACTAGGTATGCGTGGAGGATTATGGCTTGAAATACTCTCGTGATTACTACAATAGAATGCTGTGACGCTGTGCCCTGCAATAGGACCTTATAGATTGATATCGAGACATATCGATAGTTGAAGCTGTAGTTACAGTAAAATTGATTTCAATATCCTGATCAAGCAATTGATTTTGATGCTAAAAATTAGATATGTATTATCGATTTAAAGAAAGAAAATTGATGTTTCTTTAAATAAATATGCACGGCGAAAATAAGTAAACAATTTTAATAAACCATTATAAATTATATACGGAATGTAAAAATCTTCATCATATTTCTGCTAGAGAATGGGTTAGTAGAATGGATAAAATTAAACACGTCTAATTTATATTATGGATCCAGAACCACCTACTTTTTAAATTAACACTTAACGTCACTCTAAATGTACCATCAGTTGTTAAAATGTACCTGTATGTTCATCAGAAACATACAGGAAGCCAAACATAAATTACCCGGATCTGGAATAAACATTTGCCTTTAAACAAACGTTTGTCCGACCAGGAATCGAACACGAAATATTTCGCACAGCAGACAGAGGCCCGATTGTGCTAATCGGTCAAATACTCATATATAAATTATCGAATAGAAATATTATTTATATCGAAAATGTTAATCACTGCTAAATTATTCATTTCACTTTGTTTTGGTGCGTACATCGCATACAGACGTGACGTCTAGCCGGCAGAACTGACCTGTTGCATCGCATACCAGGCTAGTTAGCGGAACACTATAACTGAACCGACTGCACGCCATTGAATTACCGTTTAGTGTGTATTGAAACTTTTATACCAGCTAAATTAATTATTGTTGAAGTATGTTAGCGATGCATGATAAAGTGGTATTGCAACGTTACGATAGTATTATTTAATAATTTTGTTCTTAAGGAAAATTGAAAATGTTAAACTGATCCCAATTTTTTTTTATCGTTGCGGAAGATATAGTTTTCAAATGCCTATCAGCCTGATTTAAGTACTTAAACTAAAAACATTCTTTAACCATCGACCGAGGTCATAACAATTCGAATTTTGGCCGTATTAACAGTAGCTTAAAAACGTTATTATTTGTTATTTAATTAACTTATTATAAATAAATTAAAGAACAGACAAAGAATATTTTAAAGGAAACAGAAATTAAGTTCACATAAATATGTAAATATTAAGTATAAATTAAATTTTATTATACAGAACTCCGCAATATTTGCAAACTGAACATATGATACGATTAAAAACAATCATTAAAAACGGCATACTTTTCTCTGAGATACTCTTTAAAGATTCCGATATTACATATAAAAATATTTTTATTTGCAACTACGTGTATAAGTACTCGAAAATGTTAAAACACCTGAAAGCTTTTTGCCATTACGTAAACAGAAAAGCAATTAAATTGGTAGCGAGTAATAAAGGCTTCGGAATGAAGTACATTTGCGTACATTTTGCTTTTGTAATGTAACAGTATTTTGGTACACAGTTGTATATATCACATTATGAAATTGGTTAAACCCTAACCAGACCTATTTTTCATCCATGCAAATCAAACCATGCAAATGCAAATTTGCAAATGCAAATGCATATGGACATGCAAATCGGCTTGTGCATGAGTACATAAAACCCCATCCTGACCAAGCGGATTGGCAAGTTCACTCTTTTAAAAGTTGTGCATTCCCTCAGGGTTTGTGACTGTTATCTTTTATATTTAAATATATCAGAGAATAAATACATTAATGTTGCCTGCTTTGTGCCCACTTTGTACATTAGTATAAAACTTAATTTTCTAAAATATGACTATATATTACTGGTTTGTTAAAACCAGCCTTAGCCGCCCTTTACGAAACCAGCAGGAAAAGATGGGGTGCTGCTATTCTGAAGTCGGCCGTTATAACACGGCCCGAATGAAATTCATTACTGTGAACCCATTTCACTGCCTCATTTGCGTTCTGGTTAAACAATATCAACGGTCAGTCGTACCTCAGAGAACTTCGACTGATAAACCATTTACCATCAGATGTTATTCCTGTCGTTCCAGTTATCCCATTAAAATGTAATGCAGATAAACAACTTAATATAGAATGAATTAGATTTTAACGACTGCGTATATATTATACACAAAATAGATTTATTGACCTACATTCAATTTCAATTACGAATTCAACCAATTTTCCCCATTCAATTTCTAAACAAAAATTCTATCAAATACGAGTTCGTTATCGAATAGCGAAATAAAAGTTAGACAATTTCGAAAAAGAATCGTGTCACTACAGTATCAATACGTATTAAATCATTTTCTATAGTGATTCAGTAGGCTTTCTTTTTCCGGTTGGTTTGCGCGTTTCTGTAATGGGAGTTCCGTCTAGGTGTTTAGGCGTCGTCTGAGGGCAAGGGAAAGTAAAGGGCCGGCCACATCATCGGGCTTTCTCTCCGTAAACGTCATAGTAAAAAAATGTTGACCGCACATTCACGGTAGAAATAACTGATTTCATTTTGTTATTAGTTATTGGTAGACTGAAATTGTGTTTATTATACTCTCGTGTGGTGTGTAAATAGGCACTAGCCACCAAAAACTGCTCCACGACACGACACACCGCCACAAAATAAATGTAATTTCAACTCGTAATTTAATAATGTTAATATGTAAGTGTTACAAAGAATACATTACAAATAAATGCGGTATTTCATTGGGTCAATAATAAATTCACTCTTCATAATACAAGTAGTCCAATAAAATCGATTGTAAGAAACATTCCTGACCAATGTCACTTGCAAGGACACCACGACTATGACACTATAGTCCTTGTAAATGACCTTGTACTTGTATTTAAATGCCGCACCGTCTACAAACAACACGCTAACCTTTGATAAAATGAAGTCGGTCGAGTAAAAATAAAAGTGACGTTACTAGTTTTACGAGGTATACGGGTCGAAAGTCCGCCAATATGCGAACGAACGAACGGAGTCCCACTTGCGATTTATTTGATCTCGAATAGTAATTTCCACTCTCATGAGACAAATAAAAAAATTATACATACTATGCCATCAACCTGTCTCTCCACTGCTGGATATAGACCTCTACCAATACCCGCTACCATACCTGGTCTTCTACTCTTCTCATTCAGCCTCTACCGTCGCCGCTCTACAAATCGTTAATCCACTTGGATGAAGGGCGTCCCCCAGTACGTTTGCCTGTATCTTATCGATGCTGCGACAGATGTAATATTAATTCTATCTGATATAATTGTAAGTATTATTACAAATTACAATGTCTAGATGTCGTGGAACTAGCTATTATTAAAACAAAGTAACTTATAGCTATAGTCTATAGACTATTGTATCTCTTCAACATCACGTTTGTAACACAAACTATCACAATAGACTAGAAAGTTCTTTTTCAGCGACACAGCAACAATACAAGAGAGACTTATTGTTGAACGTAAAACCTTAAAGCTCACTGCGTAACTCGTGATTGTTTATTTTATATAATAGATGTTTTATGTAATCACTAGCATTTGCCAGAGGCGTCACCTGCTTGGGAACTCCCAAATTCTAATCATTAATTCCCAAATCATTAAGATATTGTACAACTACATGCATTATAATATAATTTATTTCAGATTAATGTCCATAGACAATTTTGTATAAAGAATAATTTTAAAATAATGTAGAATGTTATTTTTTTGTTGTAAAATGTAGAATCGTATAACCTTTTTGCGTCCACTGCTACCTACACACGGACCTCCTCATGCACATTTTTCAGTGGTTGTGGTAGCGGCTTTGTTATCTCTTATTCGGCTATTACGACACCTACGGGAACAGATGGGGTGCTCTTATAATTATTGTTAAACGTATAACAAAACTTCTTTTTTAATATTTCAGTTTTCTCTAAAACCTAGAATTTAAAACAGTATTTTGTTGTACATCATGATCATTGTATACATATATTGAGCATGTACAATATATAATGACCGCTATTTTCTACCGAACTGATTTTTATAAAATATACACTATTTTTCCTAGATAAACAGCTTTGCTAAATACAAAGCCCAAAAAAATTATATTTATCCAAAAACAATGGTAACGTTATATGCCAATTAACACAGAATCATGAGCTGCTTACATGGTTCCGAGTATCGGTAAAGGTTCGGTTACAGCCTGCATATGAGGACAAATATGAGATAAACCACAACTTGCTGTAAAAAGTTACAACTTGCTAAATATAAATTTTAAGAGATAAATACACAAAGGTATATTTTCTGTAGATACTGTACTGAATAGTTTCGTAACCCTCAAGGGGCACTCCGTGGGATCGGATCATGGTTCACAGCGGTTCTTGATTGCATAATTGAGGTACTATCATCTGCTCGCAGACGCAAGACGACAGCAAACTATTATAGAAACGCGATATGTTTGATGATGATTTCATTATTTTGTAAATAGTCTAGAGTCTAGACATATGAATGTTGCTAATTACCTACGTCCTAAGTTAGCAATAAATTGCTAACATGAGACATAAAAAATAATTACTTGTGTGGTTATTTTGAAAGGAATTTATTGATCTTTCTATAAAGTCCTCTTATTCATTTGTTATTTAAATTTAAAAAAAACGATTTTTTATTGCGTATAGTTTAGTTTAATTACATCTTCTGTTAGCAAACAAATATTTTCATACGGATTTATTGATCTTTCTATAAAGACTTCGTCTTCGTTAAATAAAAACGTTAAATAAATATTATTTTTATTGTTCACCTGTTATTAAGTTATAATATATCCAAAAGCAATTAACCTAATCATTCAACTGAACTGCAATTTTCAGAATTTAAATAATACCCCTATGCACATTTGAGAGAAATATTTATCTTACCTAAAGAACTTGATACCTGACCGTCAGTGGCAACAGACGTGAAACCTTTATATAACTTTATATTAAGGTCGTTGCCCTGGTTTGGAGATCAAACGAGCGAGACCAAGCTTTGCAAGGTGTGCGGAGCACGCAGCACGCAAAGTGCGGAAATACAATCAGCAAGAAAAGTACCTAACTGAAGAAGTCTTAAAAAATGAATTTTCAAATTGATTGTATGAACGTTTCAGTGGATAACTAGGTTTCACATGATTACATCAACAACCATTAGATTATTTAGAATAATTTAGATCGACAATTATCACATTTCATCAGATAAGACTTTTCCCCATCTTGATAGGGGTACATACAGAGGTATTTTTAGTAAGAAATAATATGATGATTAAAGACCATATGCAACAACTTCCTGGCTGTCTGTACTTTACGAGTTCAGCCCGTGCCTCTGGCAAAAAGAGTCGACGACCCGTCTGCCGCGAATAATTATATTTAAAGGGCGCGATGGAGACATCTTGTCTCGTCTGCACTCCCCCCCCCCCCCCCCTACATAAAACCCCACCCCTCTGCCTATTATAAACAGTTTGAAGCGTAATTTGTGTATGACAATAGTTAAGGCATCCTGTTTTACAAGTGCGCATGTTGACCGGTCAACTCCACTATGACTCCATCGGAGCTGTGAGGAGGTACCACTTTTCTGTAGTAATAGGTAGATATTATTTATCATATTCTGTATTTAAATAATGTGTTTTTATCATTTTGACTAATTTATCAGTATATTTGGACTTTAAAGCAAAAGTAGTTTCATACGGAATATCCTTGCAAAATAAATGCCTTTATAGGAAAACGATTACAAACCTCGTTTACTGGGTAACTTATGGAAGTATTTCACCGAAAATTGTAGGCATCCTTGTTTTCCTGTACATTGAGGACATATGTTACACAACGTATATTTCTCCAACCTACACTAAGTGATGTAAATAGTGAATCAAACAGTTTTAAGATTTTGCTAAGATAATTAATTTCTAAAATTTGTTGTAACTGCAAGTATTTCTCGTATGCGAATTCAATGCGTGTGCATGCGATGTATTTCGTATGCGAATATAGTTTTTTCGAAACCTTGCCAAAACTTTTTATGATAACTTCTCTGAATTAAATAACCGACCGTAAAGGGCACTAGGTCGTTTTCCCTCTCTCTGTCATTTTTGCTCGTAAACAAATATGTAAAGAACAAACATTTTTATTGCTAGTAAAACGAGTTATATAAAATCGTATTTTATCTATGTAAATACATCTTGACCGAGCCCGCATGGTGGATTATGGTCCGAAACTCCCTATAATAGTTTTACAAGGGGATGCTTGTGCCATACAATGGGACGTTATAAGCTGATATCAAATAATCCACTATAACGATCTAACCCTACTATTAGAAAACGTATACTAACATTTGATTTGTAATTTTAGTTAAAAAGACTTTATCTCTAATAGCCAAGTAGACAGAATATAATTTTTTATAGTGTGTAGGCGGCAGATGAACAGTCCACCAGGTGATAAGTGGATACTGTCGCCTATGGACATCCGTGATACCTGCAGCAATCCAGAATAACGTTACCACGCCCCGGATACGCTACCTACCTATGGAGATTTGGAAATTGATTTGGAGAAAGGGTTGGGAAAATTGGAAGAAATGGGATAAGATCGATTGGGAATGGGCTCCGGCATATCTCACTCATTACAAACACGTAGGGGAATAGGATAAAGTGGGAAACGCGGTACATTTCACGGTAGTCGACTGTGAGAGAGGGGTAATGTGGAACGTGGAATGGACAATGTTCGTAGTAATAACCATATTTACTTTTATTTTCCAGGTGAGAGCAAGTACTCGTGATGGTGCGATCAGACGAGAGCGTGAGATAGCCGCACCAAGGCACGGCGCGCACAGCATGGGTGCGAACATGGGCAAGAACTCGAGCCTGCTCGACGCGCTGCCCTCCGCGCAGGGCACGCTCCACGTCGTCATGCTAGGCCTCGACTCCGCGGGTAAAACTACCGCACTCTACCGGCTCAAGTTCGACCAGTACCTCAACACTGTCCCCACAATCGGTTTCAACTGTGAAAAAGTTAAAGGGACTCTTGGAAAATCCAAAGGTGTCAACTTCCTAGTATGGGATGTCGGCGGACAGGAGAAACTTCGTCCACTCTGGAAATCCTACACGCGTTGTACGGATGGCATTATATTTGTGCTGGACTCTGTCGATGTGGAGCGAATGGAAGAAGCTAAAATGGAACTGATAAGAACGGCAAAGTCCCCTGATAACACGGGTGTGCCCATACTAGTGTTAGCAAATAAGCAAGATTTGCCCGGGGCGAAGGAGCCTCGGGAGTTAGAGAAACTGTTAGGTTTACACGAGCTAGTGTCCTCTCCGCACGGGTCGCGTGATGCGCACGCGTGGCACGTGCAGCCCGCGTGCGCCATCACAGGCGAAGGCCTCCACGAGGGGCTCGAAGCACTCTACGAAATGATACTCAAAAGAAGAAAACTGGCCAAGTTACAGAAAAAGCGTGTCAGATAAGCGATACCTTGAGAAATGCAAGAGGTGATTTTATCAATATATTGTAAGATGATATTGATCGATATCTGAAGTATTATTAAATGCTCATTGTGTAGATGGTCTTTAAAATGTGCGAAGTTGTAACACCAAATATTGTTTTATAGATATGTAACGTCTTATGAAAATATTCCATCATAATGTTGCTCAACGTTTATTGAACATTTTGAAAGATACGAATATTTTGATAAAATTAATTTAACAACTAGTCATTTTCTTTTGAAAGTAGCTACGGCAAAGTGACTATCAATGCACTTAGATATTTCAGTTCAAAATTAAACCCTCGTTCATTAATCACGCTACAGATTGTGTAGGACTAAATATGACACAACTATTTAACGATTATTCAGCGACACTAGAATTTTCGTATGAGGCTGACAGAACGGTGAAGTAGTTAGGTGCTAAATTTACAAAAAAAAAATATTGGTAAACGAACAACCTTATCTGTTGAGGAATAACAATTATTATCAAGAAAATAATAACAATATAGTTAAACCTCATATTACTTACTCCTTCCTACATTACAATAAATATGCACAAGTAAACGACACAGATTTTAATATCTAACTTCACTCCATCTCCAACAATTCTGTACGGTTTCTCAATAATTACACGATCACGCGTCATCTCTATCGTAAAAATCTTATTAGATGTGGACTTTTTAAATTTATTACAATTTTCGGCAGGCAAGTGCACCACATTGAATATTTGGCGTCTTTCATCATAGATAAAACACAATCGACGTAGATTCCTCAAATTCCTGATTGAAAAAATAAAATAAAAATGATTATTGGAAGTGATTCACTTGAAAACTACCGCATGCTTCGGATTATTCCATAAGTCCCCACTCAAAAGTCCACCCTGGTAGACACGTTTTTTTTTCCACTTCTCCCCACTCAAGTGTTTAACGTAGCCGGTAATAAAACCATAAGGCCCCAGCAGGGTGGACTTTTAAGTGGGAACTTATGGAATAATCCCATGCTTCCATACAATTTTTACTATATTTGAACGTGTTTTTTTAATAAAACACTTGATCGATGTAAACCCTTTGTTTTCTTTGATTAACGTTTACTTACCAATAAATTGTTTCAGTAATAGACGATAAACGTTACATCCCGTGTTATCTTACTAAAAAAATGTTGTAAGAGCAATTTAAATCGTGCTTTCTTGGGACAGTCTATATGTTGAAAGGTATCTCGTTGGATATCCTTTAAAATATCGGTCGCCCCATATCAAAACCCAGTAAGGAACAAAAATATTTTTGACAAAATTTTATTTAGAAAGCTGGCCTAAAAACCATGCAAAGATGCAAATTAATTTGGATGTTTGAATGTTTTTGGGCTCTCCTATAAAATTTATTAAAAAATACTTACTAGGTTTATATATGGGCCAGCCGATACATTGTATTGTACTTTATTTTAAGTTTAGATGGCACTTTTTCAAGAATGGTAGATTCTAATATACGTCCCAGAAATATATTTGAAGATTATTCTAGACATTCTAAAAAAGAAGCCATTCTAAACATTTTGTACCAAATTTTCTTGTTTTAGTAGCTAATAAATATTTTAGTATGTAAAAATTATTTAACATTTATTCTGATGTTTTATGTATATATTCTTTTATAAAGAGGCTTTTACTGTTTCCGTCTTTGCGGTTATCTGCTTTATGTACATACTTTGTGATTTCCTGATTATAGAGAAGGAATACAAATAATACAACGGAAAATTCGATATTGGCAACATCATCAGCTCGTATACAATGTTATTCGCAAAAATACAGGACACAATAAATTCCTGTCATCACAACAAATGAAGGTATGTTCTACGACTTTCTGTTTATTAACCATTTTCCATACATGAAATTACAAAGCGGAATAATAAATAATTAATGGAATAATCCTCTTCGCAATTTGCCAGTTTTATAGAATGTGATTACGCGAAGAACAAAATAATTAATTTATCAGACTTAATTGGAAAATTTCTAATATAAAAACGGCGCAATAACAACGCCCGTTTGAAATAGAAAGTCGTGTAAAAAAAATCATTTTTCTGATCTCAAGAATTCATTACGTAGACGTTGTTAGTGTTTTGGCGACAACTCCGTGTACTATAGCTACTATAGCTACTATAGCATTTTACTATAATATTCTAATTTATTGTACGGGCATTTGATGTAATATAACTCTCTATTGGGCTTATTCTGCAGTTTTACTTTGTCGATATTTATGATACAGCAGTGACGAGTCAATGAGATTTTTTATTTTAAACAGCATCGAGGTTGAAAGTAAAAATATAATCCAGTGGGTGGTCCCATAATGCCACTTTATTTTATCATAATTATCAATTATATTTAATGATTATATTTATTTCGTATTTTTATTATTAAGTAACTAAATGTTCAGCATTTTGATACGATTGATCCTATATCTGAATTGTTTGATTCGTTGCATCTATATTTTGATAAATTATGTAATTATTGTCAGCTTAAGAATAAATGAGAATTAACTCTATAGACTTGTCGTTTCTTGTTTCTAATGTTTAAATACTTACTGGTTTTACAATAAATTTTAATGTTTAACTATTAACTAGCTGCTGTTGATTCTATATCGAAATTTTGTTTGATTCATTGCATCTATAGTTTTAAATGGTTTTATTAGATTTAATTATAGTAAATTGAAATTGAAACACATCAGGATAATGATAATTAAAAAATTGAAGCTTTAACTGTTCTAAAAATTTAATCTCTACAGAGTTGAGTTGAGGTCAACTCGGTAAGCTTGTCGTTTCTTGTTTATGGTGTTTAATACATACATAGGTATTTATTGTTTCAATTGTAGTTGAATATATAAGGATAGTTATAATTAAGTCATATTGTATTGAATTAATATAAAGCTTTTACCAGAGTTTATGTTACTTACCTTGTAAATATGTAAATTCCAAGTAGTGACTTGTCAATACCATGAAACCAAACATTTTTATCAGTAGATAATGTACATTTTGTTAATAATATTCGTTTATTATATCTACACCCATTATTCATTATTATCGTATTATATGTTTTATGGAGGCATATTAAATGCATAGATGTTTTCATATTGAACCCCGAAAATAAAGTCTGTTTTAGATAAAAATAACTTGTTTTTTATTTGAAAATATAGAATTAGAAATGTCACTCTTTCCTGTCTTCATCGCCTGTTTTTTGTAAATATTTAGCGGGGTCTTCATTGGGAGTCCAGTCCGTGAAGATAGTCAAATAATCTATCTCTGCCTCAGTTAACTCTTCTTGAAAACTTTCATGTACTTTTGATTTGGAATGACGTGCATCCACTCGCACTTTCATATGGATCCTACTCCTTCTTTGTTTCACGGGAGGTAAATAGGTATTGCGATCTTTTACTATGGGAGCATAAGCGAGACATAATTCTCGTTCTAACCTATTGAAATAATGCAGTTCCTTTACAGCTACCTTTGCTCTCCTGGCTTTCTCTTTTTCCGACTGTAAATAATGCGATATAGCTTTGTTCACTGTGTCAGTATGTTCTGCCTCTAAAAGCTTCGAGTAATGCAAATAAAAATGTTCTATAGCTTTAGCTATAGTCAGCATATCCATATTCATCGGCTTAGCGTCGTACACTTTTTCGTAACAAAACTCCAAATGTAGATTTAATTTTAACACCTCGGGTGCACCAACGCTTTCATAAAACGTACCATTAATGACAATAAAAAATTTAGCTTTTAATTCATAACACCTTTCCTCACATGATTCTAAAAATAATTTAAGGCATTTGATAGCTTGATGAACAGCGGCAGTATCTTGGGCTATTGTATCTTTTAAAGACCGTATACCTTTATTAATCATTTTCGCATGTGGCGCAAGATGATTTACATGTTCAAAATGATTTAGCTGTTGCGTTTCAATTGCATTAAACACATCCATTATGTCGCTCGGACTAGTAAAATATATCACTGGTTTTACATATCGTAAGCACTCTGCTTGTAATTTAATAAATATGACAGTAAAAGTATCATTATCGGTTGTGTTTCCTAAATCGAAACCTTTTGCTTCTATTTCAACAGATCTAGCAAATTCTCTGTTATGTGATCGCCACGTTGTCGGAGATAAGTAGTACAGAAATCTTCCATACATTTGTTGTAAACTATACTTATATTCCAATCCAATAAGTCTCGACCTTATTTGATACTCTTCAGCTGCAAAATTTTGTAATTCTGCAACTTTCCGATCGACTAAGTCTTTTAACCGATCCCATTTTTCCAACTGTGCGATAGATCTTTGATAGTCGTCCCAAATGAATCTATCGTAATAGTTTGCTTGATCCATGCACTTTTTAACGCATGTATCATATTCTTGCAATTGCTTCTTATAATTTGTTTCAATATTAATTATGGTGTCATATCTGTAGGCTATGTCTTGGATAATTCTTAAGTAATCATTAAATACGTATTTAATGGATTTAAATAAAGGTATGCGATGAGTCAAGGGACGACCATCTACGTATTTAAAGTATTCCTTGTTTGTATCAGTTACACACACGATATTATCAAGTGGAGTGTCAGTGTGTAATCGATGTTGAAAATTGGCACTAATAATTTTATATTTGTCTTTAATATTGATCGTAGATAGCTGTTTTTTTCTGTTTCTATTTTGTATTTTTAAATATTTTGAATATGGCAAAAATAAAATATTTCTTTCTAAATTATTTAATTGTATTGGTTTGTTTCCGGGTACAGAATATTTTGTTACAGAACAAGTTGACGACTTTCTTACTCTTTTCTCCGACTGTGGCTTTTTGCTTGGTATTGTATCACAGGGCAGTTTTAAAGTACTAATATTTTGAATTCGTCGTTTAGGTAATTGTACAGTAACGGAATGATCGTCTTCATCGTTCATTGTCAACAAGAAAATAAGTATAATAAACTAAATCAAAATAGCAATAAATAATCATCCAATATTCCACTAATTAAATAAGTACAACTGACATTGATATTCTTAAACCAACTGGATTACATAATAGTTTCAAATAAAGCAGAATTTGATTTCTACCAATATATTTTTCGTTATAAATATGTCTAAGAGGTAACAAAATTTACACAAGAATTATTGGAAATAACATCATGGCAGGGTGGATTTTCGCGGTACCCATTCAAAAGCAGGTTTCACGTATTGGTAATATTCTCCCAAGTATTGCGCTGGATTCGCACCCTCGCACCATTCGGTAAAAAGTAATAGTCCCTCGTGTTCTTCTTGGGATATTTTATATTTTTTAGCCTTTCGTGTCCCACTTTCTATTTCTGCATTCTTTTTAGCAGCTAATGCGAGAGCAATTCTAGTCTTCTTGTCTAAAAATTTTGTAAGTTTAGGTCGGGCACACTTTTTAGGCGGTAAAAAAGCTTTGTTCATAGCATTCGTCATTTCCTTAAAAGCTCTCAACTCTCTTTGTGCTTTATATGCATTCTTCATCAATCTTAAATCCTGGGCGAAGAAGTCACTACGTGCTTGATTTACAGTCTTATTATCTAACGAATCAAGTCGTAAATTGTAATCCTCATACATTACCTCGAGAATTTTCATAGGATCTTGCAGGCTTTGATGTCCCTCCTCACATTTTCCAAATACTTGCTCATATACATACTCTACACATATTTTTAGTTTTAACGTTTCGGGATGTGCAACACTGTCGTAGAATGACTCATTTAAAATCCGGAAAAACTTTTCTTTTAGATATTCTTCATTGTATTCTTCTCTTCTTATTTCATTACTCAAAAAGTCAATGTAAAATTGAAAATAGTCGAGTTCTTGCTTTGTCGCCCTATTTAGTTGTTTCATGCGTTCTTGCAACATTCTAAAAGGAGCATTTGTTTTAGAAAGTTGTGTTAAGTATTCTCTGCTTTGTAATTCCATTGTACGGAACCTATAATACATTTGTTCAGGCGTCTTAAAGTACATAAGCGCAGGAAGTGGGTTTCTCAACTCTATTTTAGCAACTTCAACCATTTTATCGATGTCCAGAGTTTCAACTAAATCATTGTCAATCGCAAACTCTCCAGATTCAAACAGGATTGATTGAACTCTACCTCGAAGCTTTTCATCATACACTTGCCGCCATGATAGAGGGGCGGCGAACATTAAATAACTACGATAAATCTTGAGCACACTTCTGATGGCATCCAGTTTAAATATAACATTATTTAAAATAGTTAAATTAGAAATGTAACCAAGAAATTCGGCATTTTTCATAACCAATTCATCATAGACTTTCTCAGTTTTCGACACTTTAATACAAGCTTTCTTATAATCTTCCGTCAAAAACTTTTGAAAATTCCTAATATGTTGTTTTAAATTCTCTGCAATGCGATCATGTTCTTTCGATTCTTCTATGATGCCTTGTTCAATTTTCATTAACAAATCACGTCGATAACCTATTTGTTGTCGGTTCATAGCATAGCTGCGAATGTTACCCAGGTATAATTTTATATCATCAAAATTTCGTAAAGGACGTCCTTCAATTACAGTATAAAATTCAGGATGAATTTCCACCACGGCCCTCACATCATCTGGTGGTTCTTCAATAAACAACCGTTCCGATATATCTCTAGTAGCCGCTATTCGCAAATTATCTTTCAAATGTAGTGGCTGAGATAGTCTGTTCTTGGTAATTAACTTTTCTTTTCGATCACTGTATTTTATATACGACAACAACTTTTCAGACCTTGGAACGCGAAAGGGTTTAGGTTTTTTCTTATCTTTTCCCTCAGAAACGGCATGCTTTCGATTAGCAAAATAATGTTGGGTGTTTGGTACATAGCGACGTCTAAATATAATATCTAAAGTTTTTAAAGGAACCATAGGCTTTCGCTCTTTTTTTCCACAAGACATTTCTATTAAATACTATTAAAAATTAACCAAGGTTAAACTCTAAAGTATAAATTTATTACAAAATCGTTGTAAAGTATTCTTTGAATAGAGAAACACGTCACATAGTTGATGTATATTTCTCATATACTAAGTGTCATGCTTGATTTTTAAAAAGTCTCCACCATCTCTATATTCGTAACATGCAAGAAGGCTACATATTTGTACTAGATAAAGTACTGAAAAATTTTAGAATGAAATGGACACATTCGTAATTCAAAATACACCAAATAATATCTGAAGTAGCTACCCGACATTCTACGTCGCATAGTATAACGAACTGCCTGTAGTCTCTGTTGTGCCTGAAAGTATCTCAAAGTATCAAGTATATTAATTACTTCATTATACAGATTCCTGTGTTTCGTTATTAAAAGGTATTATTATTCTTTGTTAATTCTTACAAACTATAACTTTATCACTACTAGAGGTAGCCTCCGCACAGATGATCTCCTTGAATCGAGACGGTTCAAATGTACAAGTAGAGACTACCGCCACTGGAGACGCAAACATTTATTTAATCTCCAACATAGTATTATAGCAACAAGAATCCGATAATGAGATCCTCCGTGCTTTTTCCGAGACTGTCCAAGTCCCATTCTCGGATACTGGTTACCCGTGCACCGCGAGAATAATACGAGTAGAAAGCATTGATTGCGTGCGTATACATTGCATAAAATGAGAAATTACATTTTGTTGTAATATGTTTTATGTATATTTTTTAATTTGTTTTGTTTTAACTGTTATTTGTAAATTGGGTGTATACTATTATTATTATTAATGTTTAAGTACCTTTTTCTATTTATTGAGATTTAAAATCATAAATAAAAATATTTATGTTTTATGTTTTTATATCATAAAGACAGACCGGCAATAACTATAGAAATTAAATCTTATTAGGTATAACACTTTTTAAATCTTTGCATGACCTAAGATGCCTATGTATTATATAGAGTTCCTACTGGATATATGATGAAAATATATCAGTGATAAATATTTTACTATTCAGACTTCATTAAAAACAGGTTTTCTTGAAGGCTCATAACAAGATTTCAGGCGCTTGGTCAATTTGTCGACTTCTTTCAAGAGGTTGCTTGCTTCTTTCGCCTTCTTTTTAACTTTATCTTCATTTGCATATGTTTCTCTCTCGATTTCTTTTATAACATCTAAATCAAAGGCAGATAAATCCATCATCAAATTATCATATTCATTTTCAAGGGCCAAAGTCATATCTACTACGTTAAGATTGGCATCATTTTCTGCAATCACCTTTTCGTATGCATATTCTACATAGTTAAAGATCTGTAACGCCATTTTTGAAGACACCAAATATTTGATCTTCTCTTCTAAAATTCTGTAAAATATTTCTTTTATTTCAACTTCGCGAATATCGTTCCACGTGATAAGTTCTTCAGTTTCTTTCATCTGTAAAACATAATTACTGTAGTATGTACTTCATTCGGGCAAGATTAAATACATATATTAATAAAGAAAAATATGTTTAATGCCTATAATTTAAGCTTATCAATAAAAATGTAGTTCAACTGAGACATAACATGTTACAACCTACCTTTTGCTGAATGTAATCCAGCTCTTGATTTAGCAAGCTCTTGAGACGTCCTAATGTTATTAAAAATTTGTTCTTATCCGTAGTTAGTTCCTCTGTTACAAGCAAATAATTCAAATTCTGCTTTTCCAGCATCTCAAAAACGTATAACAATTGTTGGGGCGTTTCAAAATATAATCGTGGAGGAGGTAATTTACTCAACCGTTCCTTTATTAAATCTATGTCGATTTTTTGGAAAATATCCGTATCCATTGTAAAGATTTCTGAATGCTTGGTATCTAATTTTATATTTTGACTTTTTAGCCACAGAATAGGAGCAGCCTTCTGAAGAAAATTTTCGATAGATAACAAAATTAAGAAAGTCTCATCAATGTACTGCAAGTTCGATTTGAGAGATGCCATCTCGTAGTTGGCTTTTTTGTGTTCTTCCATTTGATTTGCTAAATCTTTTGCACAGGCATCTGATTTTTGCATTATAGCAATAGTTTTATTGTTGTCATCTGCTAAGAATTTGTCAAAACTGTTGTGATACCCCTCAAAGTTTTTGGAGACTTTTTCATAAATAGTTGTTTCAGTCTCAATTTCCCTGTCTATTCTTAAAATTTCATCCACAAGAAAACCGTGAAGAGTCCGTTTTAAAGCCACCCCTTTAATGTCTTGTTTATATTTATTTATAGACGTGTTTGGTCTGATCGGTCGCCCTTCAACTAATGAATAAAATTCTGGATCAATGTCTGTAATGGTTTTGATATCACTATCTTTATTCGTTTCTATAGGTGGCAGTTTAATTCCAAACACTCTTTTCCTCGACTCTGTCTTCACAAGTTTTTGACTTCCTTTATTATTCATAGTTTTACTATGCGGAGAAAGATCACAACGAAACTCACCCACTCTAATAAATCAACACTGATCAATATCACCATGGCGACATTAGTACAATGGTTATCAAACACTTATATAGAATGCATATTATATATAGAATGAATTCCTCGAAATATGTCTGGCCGTATGTTTGCAATAAACTTAAAAATAAGTCTACATATTTTGATGCAACTTTCATTGTGCGGGTTATTGTGCGTATTGGAGGATTCTGGAGTGGGTGGTTATAAAAATATCGTGCATTTTGTAAAACAAGGTGATTACGTTTGACATCAATTATTTAAACATAAAACATATTATACATTAATCTCGTTTAATGAATTTAATTCCAGTTTTAATAAAATTGACTAGAAGACTGTATAATATTTACAGATTTTATACTCGTACAACTCAGATTAAAATAATAATATTCGATGACATAAATAAATAAAATCTTTCAATCACTGGAACTGTCACTCTCTCGTTCCTCTCTCTCTTCATCCTCAGGCGCCTCCTTAACGAGCTCCCACGGCATCACGGGCAAAGGCTCGACGAATGAGTCGTCTATCTTCAACTTGTACAGCAAGCGAGGTGTAAAGTGGCTGGCCAGAGGCCATACACTCTCTGTACATGAGAAAATTAGAAATTAAATAATCTGTATACAACATATCACCGAATTAATGCAAGACCTGAAACAAGCCAACTAATTTAAAATAAATAAAACCGTTCTAGCGATAAATAAAATAGGGAATAAATGACCGGACACCGCCGCGTCGCCGCCGCCAGCGCCGCGCAGGCGACGCGCTTAGAATGCAACTGCGCTCAGTTACATAATATACTGCGCTAAAATAAAAGATATACTACAAATTAACAATGAGTTATGAAAAACCTGATGTAAAACAGGTAGAATCAATTCTACTCTAAATACTGAATAACCTTGTATATTATTATTTTATAGAAAAAGGTTGCTCATGTGCAAACAGTCTGGAACAACAACTGCAACATGTTGTTCCAGAAAGCACACATGAAAATTAAAGTATCTACCACAAGAAAACTCTAAAGGAAGCTTAAAAAAATGTTTTATACTCCAAGTACAACACTTGGAGTATAAAACATTTTGTATATATTTATGTAAACCCAGTTGTATATATTTCTTGGTTTATATTGTACTTCATACATGTATATAGGTAGTATAGTATAAGGTAGTAGGCGCACTCCCTTACCGCATAAGATAGACATGCAATAAAACAGTATTTTAAGAAACGACAAACGAGTTTTAGTCCTACACCCTACTTGAATCTGGCTCAAAATCACGAAGGTGGAAAATTTACTTCGCCATAAAATAATTTACTAAAATCATAACTTTACTAAACAAATGATCATTAGTAAATATTTAATAAAAACAATTTTAACTGTACATCGTACAATATAATATAAACATTTTTAAAAAACAATAATAAAAACAATTATATTTCAAAATTTAAGCACGAAAAGTCATTTCGAGAACGCGTCCTGAAGTAAGAATCCGTAAGAGAAAACGCCGTAAATCCATTTATACCTACTTACAAATAATATTAAACAGCTTTCTTTATTTATTAGGGGTGAATTTTATCTAATATCTAAATTTCGTAGTTATTTCTCTAAAAAGAAAAAATATTTTAATAGAATATACCAAAATATTTTGTCCGAGAATAAGTGCGTCATTTTAGTGAACGCAGCTGTAACTAGTTGAAAATCGTTTTTTAGTTAACGCTACCTTTCGGCGCTAGTGCACAGTTGTAGTGGGAGGTGTTATTGTAGCCGGCTGTCATTCGTGTTTTCCACAGTATTTATTATAATTAAGTGGTAAGTATCATTCAATTTACTATCTACAGAGCGTACATAAATAGGTCATCATTCCGGGAACGCGTTTATTAGTCTGGAATATATGTAACAAGTCCTATTTAGAATACAAATTACAAAGATAATCTTAAATATTTTACATGAACTATGCCAGACTGTGTCAAAGATGGCTGTCATTAAAATCAAGCGCGCGTTTATTGAAAACGTCATTCCGTGAACGGTCATTTTGGAAACGTTCCCAAAGATGACGACTTCTTCCCGAAATGATGAAGACGTTCCCAAGAGATGTTTTGTTCACTACGTGATATCTGCTATTGATATTTATCAATGTATTTACTGTTTTTTTTACATAGTCTTCTATTGATATTTATTAATGAATTTATTGATTATTTTTTTTACTTAATTTGCAATAAGATAATAAAGTCGTTGATTTTCAACAGCAATATGGAGTCTAATGAGGCTGAAAATAAGACCAAAAAAGCAACTGAAAAAAGATAGTGTGGCTTATTTGCGCCAAAGAGAAAAAACAAATGCCAGGAAAAGAAAGTTTTTAGATAAAATGACTGATGAACAAAGAGAGATTAAAAAAGCTAAAGACAGAGCATACTATCAGAGAAAAAAGCAGAAAAGAAAGTGAAGAACATTGCCGAGATGACAGAGCGGGAGAAGCGGAAGCAAAGAAAAAAATGGAAAAAAGCATAAAAAAAAGTATAGGGAGAAGAAAAAAGCATTATCAAATATTATAAGCAATACGCCGCCAGATTGAGATGACGAACCAGCCGCTATACCTTCAGCGAGAAGACAAGTAGGTAGGAAAATAGTACGGAAAGACAGGAGACCAGGGCATATCGTAAATTAAAAAAACAAAATGAAACTATAATTCAAATGAAGTGAAAAATTGAGTCTTTAAAGAAAAAAACTGAAAAGAAGAGACGAAAAAAAAAGAAAATGTACCTACAACGCCTAACAGCAACGTTGATGCTTTATTAAAGAATACTGACGTACCATCTGAAGTACGCAAAAAATTTTTGTTTACCGAAGTATTGACGACCCAATTACAAGAAAAGGCTGATACTTTAAAAAAGAATTCCAAAGAAGAAGAAGTCTTTCAAAAATGTATTAGTGGAAGTACTTTGAGGAAATACAGATTACTTCACATGTCTAAGAAGTTTTTATCAAAGGGGAGAAATAACTCTATTCTGACGTCCAATGCGAATGTTCGCGAGGTTGTTTTGAATCCAGATGTTCGTCAAAAAGTCATAGATTTCTTTGAAAGAGATGACGTGAGTAGAATGTGTCCAAGTAAGAGATATTTTGTAAAAAAAATGGTATGAAGAAGCAAAAGCGCGTACTTTTATTTACAGTCGAAGCACTATTACCAAAATTCGTAAAAGAAACTGGGATTAATTTATCTTATACAACATTACTCAGATCAAAGCCATTTTGGGTGGTAGCTTCAAAACCAAGATACCGGCAAACGTGTTTGTTAAACATGAAAATTTTGAATTAAAATTTTAATTTAAGACATTTAAGATCACTAAGAAAGTTGCCATTTCGAGTACAGTAAAAGAACTAAAAATTGCTCTAGCTGAAAATTATTAAGGTCTGTAATTGGTTGTGTAATTCAGTCCTTTAGAAGACTGTTGCTTAAGAACTAACTAAAACTAAGTAAAGATTATTATATGTTACGTTGAAACCAGATAATGACTATTTATTTGTGATTTACATATACCCAACATCCATAATGAACCCATATCGTCATTCGGGGCACACACTCGTCATTTCGTGAACGCCTGATCATTTCCGGGAACGTCACTTGAATTGGGGAAAAACACATAAAATTATAAATATTTTTATCAACAAAATGCTTAGTTATATAACAAAAGTTTAGTTGTGTGTATGTATAGCTAATTTAATTACGAACTTAAGTGATTTTTTCCTATTTGAAAAACTTTGAAAAAATTAGTCGTCTTTATTCATTTGGGGGGGTATTTTTATGCAAAAAAAAATTATCTGTAATATTTTTCAATTTTTTTTATTATAACTATTTATTATATCCCCGCGCTATCGTTTAAAGTAAAAAAGTTTAATGTTTATGTGTTTTCAGATATTTTATTGGATTTATAAAATCGTTCCCGAAATGACTATTTTTAGCGTCAAGGTTTCTTTAAAGCAATATAACAAATTAAAAAAATGATTCTGTGCTTGCGCCTTTTAAATACAGATCATACGTGAGTTAAGCAACAGTTTAAGCTAATTTTCATAATCAATATTTCTCAAAATTTTATTTCTAAAAACCAAACTTGAATTTGCCACCTTGGTGATTTTGAGCCATCTATTTAAACTTACTTATTCTTCGAGCGCCTCAGTAATTTTAAGATACAATGTGATGACTTGATGAGGCTAACTTACCAAAATAGAAGACATAATCATCGACACGTCGATGCAAATGCATTATGTGACGAAGATCTAGAACATGCGGCGACGCCAACAGGAAGTCCAGCAACGTGACTTCGGGCAACACTTCCATTTTAGGATCCACCGGACTCAGGCCTTCGAATGATAACTGTGAATTAATGCTACAGTTAAATAAGTGTATACTTTTGTAACTAAGTACCTACTTAGCTAGTATCGGAGGCCCTATAGATAACAGTAACTGTAATACCGTAACCAGCATTTTTATCATTCATTGCTGCACATTGTCTTGTGCAGCAATGAATGATGATGAGCGATGTATGGCTTTAAAACGGCACGCTGGCCAAGCGGGTTGGCGAGTCCACTCTTTTAGAGGTGGCGAGTCCACTCTTTTAGAGGTGGCGCGTCCAATCTTTTAGAAGTGGCGTGTCCACTCTTTTAGAGGTTGCGTGTCCACTCTTTTAGACGTGGCGTGTACACTCTTAGAGGTGGCGTTGTTCCTCAGGACTTGTGGTAGCGTGTAGACTTGTTATCCCTTAGTTGCCTTTTACAACACCGGCGGAAGGTGTCGTATAGCGTCCTCACCACCCTTGAATTTAAAATAGCACCACCCCATAGAGTAAAGAATTATAGAAAATATCATTAATATTAAATTATGTATTAATTTATATTACCTATAAAAAATGGTCTTAATTTGGTTTGGTATATAAGATTTATAATAACACCTGGACTAGGAAATAAGAAACTAAGTAATCGCCTCAGATAAAAGTTCTTTACGAAATATGTTATTTCTCAATGGAAAGATGGGTATCTAATATACTAACAAATAATCAGTATTATGGTAAGCATAGCATAGACAGCATAGTCAGTTAAGGTACGGTACATATGTCAACTTCAGTCAAGAATGAGAAATGTCAGCACACGGTCAGATGCGCTCTCTCTTTGAGAATTTAAAAATAAAAATAAAAAATATAGGACAAATCTTCTGTCTTATGTGGGAAGGAAAGAGTATTGACTCTAATAATCGCAGCTCACTCACTAAACAAATTACCTACGGCAGTTCAATCGGGTGTCCTACAGCCAGCAGTCTTCCTCGTTATGCTATGAGAGCCTTAAGATGAATTGCATAATAATATGTTGAACTAACCGTATGCTCTGCGTTAGCCATGGCGCATAGCTTCTTAATTTTGTCTAGACAAATTCTTAATTGCTCCATATGTTCGTTTAGAGGTCCAAAAATGTTCATTGTACCAACGAGTGATGGGGGCCGAGCTGTGACTGCGCGCCAACCGTTCGAGAAGAATAACTAAAAAATAACAGCACATTTAGAATTACTATAACTTACTCACTACTCAATAACTACTTATGTAGATCTTGAAGACTCGATTTTTAAGAGCACTTTTTGAATGTCAACTTTCCATCTTTACTAGTCTCGATAGCAATTGTCAAAATTTGACAAATACATTGTCTTGAGCCTTAAAACGGCAAACTAGCCAGGCTGGTTAACGAGTCCACTCTTTTAGCGGTGGTGTAGTTCTACCTCGGGGCTCGTGGTGGCGGCTTTGTTATCCCTTAGTCGCCTTTTAAGACACCCACGGGAGAGATGAGGTGGTGGTATTCCACAGCCGGTAGACACCGTTAGGTCGCCTTAGAATTTACTTGGCCCTAATTAGCTCAGTGAATGACGGTTAGAATTAAACAGACAAAACTGTTTAACTCTGACCGTCATTACTATATAACGCATTAAGATGCCCATACACATAGGTTGACGTGTTGTCGACCGTACTTATAAATGAATATATAAAATGTAAAAACTAGTCACAGATATTTACTGTCGTTACAGAATGATAGATCATTAATATCTTCATCCGTTTAAACAGCGGCCTCTCCAGTTTTTGAGGCTCTTCCATCTCCAACGGAATCTTTTCCTCCTGTGCGTAAGCGACGGCCGCTGCGTACGCTGCTGCATTCTCCTTATCTAGTCTAACTTGGAGCTCTATCCATTCAGTTTCACGTTGAAATAAAAATCTTAGTTGCCTGTGTATCGTGTCCTCTGAACCCTGCATCATATTTTTTTATATTAATGCTTTTTGTGTAGATTCTTATGAAACACCTAATCGTTAATGATAACTGAAACGGCCCATCTTATCGTAAGTATTTACTATTACTACCTTGGCATACCATGGGTAACTCGAGAAGACTGCGAATGTACCATGAAGATCTGAGCAAAGCAGTTACATTTTAAATAGGTACCGAGATATATTAGTCCTATGTGTAACCGATAGCATATGTAACTATTAGTAGGTAGGCCAATACTAAAATAAATGTTAATGACGTCAAACGAGCAGAGAATCCACTTGGTGATAAGCGGATGCTGTCGCCCATGGACATCCGCTATGCATGAGAACATCAGTCGAGAATGACAAAAGTTGACACGCCCTCGGATGTTGTCTGCCTTTGAAGATTTAGGAATGAATTTGGAAAATGAGCAAGAATAGTATAGGATATGATCGAAATGGGCTTGGCCATTATATCTCACCCACTATCGCAATACATATCTACATACATTGAGACAATAGGATAAAGTAACAAATGCAGTAGTACATTTTACGATAGTCATCTATAAGAGAGGTGTAACGTGGGTAGTCGACTGCGTCCAGCGGATGTGTTTTATAGGGTAGTAGGCAGACGAGCAAGCGGTCCCACGTGATGGTAAGTGTTACCGTCGCCCATGAACACCTGTAACACCAGGGGGTATACTGGTGCGTCGCCGACCTTGCAAAATCCTATTCACAGCTGTCTTGAAGAACCCCATATCGTAGTGTAATGGAAAGACCTATTGATGCAGTTCGTTTTACAGCCTACGGGTTCGCGGTATAAAACGATTTTTGGGCCGAACAGTACGCGACATCTCCGTATCGAGGAAATACGGATGGACCACACTTCTGTGACGGAAGGTGCGCTTGTAAAAACCCGAGATGAGAATTACATTGAACAATTATTCAAAGCATTCCCCATTGTACAGGCGGTGGAACACACACAGAAACGCAACGTCTCTGTACGCTGAGCGGTTCTAAACCGCCCGTGAGAGTGGGATCGTCGACAATTCGAACAGCATGTCGTTGGATGGAGTCAAATGGGTCCAATTGATATTGTAGCGTTCACCCTTCTGTTTCCTTGAATAGTTACACATAATAATTCGAACTATCCATTTACTGTAAAGTAATAATTAATTACTGTAAGTATTCAAGGAAGTGCGCTACGCGGTAGATTACCTCTGAACACAGGACGAAAAGTAATATTACCTATATAGCGTATATATAGGTAGGTGCTATATACGTCTATCCCATTCTATCAACCCAAAGAAGAATTAGAAGAGTAATGGGATTCACCCCAATCCTTTTTTCCTAATACACTCCTAAATCAACATAGTCGGCATATCCGGGGACGTGCCAATGTTTTTCATTCTTGACTGACGTTGGCTACAGCTTGCACTGACCACTAAGTGGACTGCCTGCTAGACTGCCACCTTATTACCCGAGTACTTTCAATAAAAACATTAGTAAATCTCTACGAAATCGAAAAAAGTCAAAATGGTATACTCTTGCATTCAAATTCAGAAGGTCATTTGACTACAAGTAATTTATTTAATATTTTTTCATATAAATATACTTTTATTTCAAAACTACTATTTTCTATTTATTTTACGTGTGATAGCTTATAGCCTTTGGTATGACTCCAAGAACGCCACTAATTCTTTGCCCTCAACAATAAAGTATGACATTGTTTCGAGTAGGTACACTTACTTGACTGTCAAGAAATATGGAACTTGATAGGCGTGCAAACGTCAAATAGAAATTAACATAGTGGGCGGGGTACAAGTATCTACCAATCATGTAAGATACAAACCTCGATAATATGTACGAAATAACTATCGTAAACCAGCAAGAAACCAGAGATTTCCATATCGCAGTAGCCAGAGTTGACAGCTTGTATCGTGTGACGGAATTGTGTTATTAAATCTTCCTTGGGCTGAGCCGTGTGCTCTCCGGCGTATATCATCCGAATAGCATAAGTTTTCTGAAATTTAAGGCCGATATACAAGATGCTACTTAGTAGCATAAAAGCAAGCTATTAGTTGCTTCCTACAAGCATATGCGAACGTTGTTGGAAAAAGGCATGCTTAAAAAGGCGTGTTAATTAGTTAGTCAAACACAGGTTGATTACTAAGCATGCTACATGGGGTGCGGGTGGAAGATAAATAATGTGCCGATTCGTAAACAAATGTATAGACGGTATATGTATATAAATCGCTATTTACTACCAACCAAGCATGTTTTTTCAGTAGTGTAGCGGTCCTTTATTTTTTTATAGAATAGATGGCACTCGAGCGGGTGGGCCACATGAGGGTAAGTGGTCATGGCCGCACATGGACACCTGCAACACCAGGGAGCTTGCGGGTGCGTTTCCGACATTGCAGATTTCCCGAGTAATGGAAAAACCTCGGCCGGCAGTTCCACAGCTTATGGGTTCGCTTACGAACCCTACGAGACATACGCATTCCGAGCCTGATGAACTCATCCCTTATAAGGGGTTTTCCAATAGGGACTTGACAACTTTGAATTCAATTTGTGAACGCACCCTTTCACTAATCATCGAACTGTCACTGTCAATTTATTCAGTAAACTTAACATTTTCATCATGGTAAAGTACACGAACGAACAACGTCTGCAAATTATAAAAATTTACTACAGAAATTCGGAGTCGGTGACCGCTACTTTAAGAGCGTTAACTCCGATTTTCGGTCGTAATTCTCGCCCTAGTAGACAGGCAGTAACAAGTTTAGTGCAAAAATTTGAGTCTACATATTCGTTGTGATGTTGCCGTGCCAGTGAGACAACGGGTTGGTCGAAGTGTCGAAAATATCGCTGCCGTTGAATCGTCCGTAGCAAATGATCCAAAGCAGTCAATTCCACGGCGTTCTCAAGAGTTGGACATCGCCCAGACCACTTTATGGCGAATTTTGCGTAAGGATCTTGGTTTACACCCATACAAGATCAAGCTGACTCAGGAATTGAAGCCGATGGACCATTTGAAGCGACGTACGTTCTCCGATTGGGCTCTGGAAAAGATGCGCCAAGATGATCAATTTCATCGCAAAATCATCTTCAGTGACGAAGCTCATTTTTGGCTCAATGGGTTCGTCAATAAGCAAAATATGCGTTATTGGTCGGGTGAAAATCCACATGTGCTTCATGAAACACCACTTCATCCACAAAAAATAACTGTTTGGTGCGGTTTGCATGCCGGCGGCGTCATAGGGCCATATTTTTTCGTCGACGATAATGATCGTCACGTTACTGTGAATGGTAATCGTTATCGCGCCATGATTACCGATTATTTTTGGCCCGAATTGGAAGATATGGACTTGGACAACATGTGGTTTCAACAGGACGGTGCCACAAGCCACACAGCACACGTTTTTTTTTTTTTTTTTTTTTTTTTTTTATTGTCTTGGAGGGGAAATCCTCATTGGATGCCTTCCGCCTTAAAAGTGATCTGTTCCTGGCGGAAGGCTATGCCGGACTTGTACCGGCTAAAACCCCTCCATCGCGTTGTACCCCTGATGTAGAGGTCAGGGCCTGTGTTATTCTTGATTCATATTATTTTCTGGTTTTGATTTGTTAATATTGTTGTTGTTTGGTATTTATATATATACCGTCAGAGTTTTACTATTTTCTCCTTTTGACTCCTGATGTACAGGTCAGGAGTCTTGGAGTCGTCCTATTTACACAAATTGACTCTGATGTATAGGGTCAGAGTCATTCAACGCTTTAGTTTAAAACTTATTTTTCTAATTATATTCTCATAGAATATAACTGAGTTGTCCTAATCCTAATATTGCACGTTCTGAAATTTATGTAGATCTTTTGATTTCTAAGTTTTGTTTCTCTTAATTACTCCTCTTGCCACATATTTGCAAAATTCCAGAAAGATTTGTCTAATTTTGTTGTCGCTCCCCATTATCTTGTTTATATTTTCTTTTGTGATTTCCTTGTCCATCTTCATTTCAGCTTCAAATCTCTTCTTTCCATATACAGGGCAATCAATAATTAGGTGCAATATGCCTTCAGCCGCGTCTGGGTCACAGATACACGCCGAACTCTCCTTGCACCGGAAGCGATTCAGGTACTCGGAGAATCCGCCGTGTCCCGTTAACACTTGGGCAATTACCGGCTCCATTTTGATCTTCTTAATGATGCCATATGCCCTAATGGCGTCCGGAAAGAAGGTCTTTGTTACGGCCGCCGTCTCTCCCTCTTGGTAGCGCCGGTTCCATTCGTCAAGCGACTCCTCACGAATTTGTCGCTTGACGAATGAGATCGGGTAGCTATCATATTGTGCCTTCACTTTAAGATTCCTGGCAGCGAGTTTTGCCAGCTGGTCAGCGCGCTCGTTCCCTTCCAGCCCCGAATGTGCTTTTATCCAAAACAAGGAAACTTCTTTGTTTTGGAGTGTGCTTTGCGTGATGTTGGCCCTCGTTTCGGTTGCTAGAGCACAGCACACGTTACAATCGATTTATTGAAGAGTAAGTTTGATGAGCGTGTTATCTCAAGAAATGGACCAGTCGATTGGCCGCCTCGTTCGTGCGATTTAACGCCTCTAGACTTTTTTCTTTGGGGCTAAGTCAAGTCATTGGTCTATGCCAACAAGCCGACGACGTTGGAAGAGCTCAGAGCCAACATTGAACGCGAAATAGCAGCCGTTTCGGCCGAAATGTGTGGCCGAGTCATCGAAAATTGGGTCCAACGAATCGACCGCTGCAAACGTGCCCGCGGTGGCCATATGAACGAAGTCGAGTTCCATTCATAAATGTTTTGATTGTACTTCAACCCGATAATAAAGTTTTTGAAATATCTCAAATGGTTTGCATTTTATTTTGAAAAAAAGTTGTCAAGTCCTTATTGGAAAACCCTTTACATATAGTCTCTAGAAAACTGTGATAATATTATGAACAAGAATACGTCCAGCATTTTTTGGAATTATCTGTTTCAGATAAAAGAAATCTGCTCATTAAATATCAGCCTATAACAGGGGTCACCAAATGGTGGACCGCGGTCCGAATCCGGACCGCCGACGTATTTTGTGTGGACCTTAAGAAAACAGTAAAATTCATATCTAAAACTTTTATTTAAATATGTCAGAAAGAATCTCAGAATATCAAAACAAAAATTTTTGGTAATTTAATTTAGCCTGCGTTTTGTCTTCTTTTCTTTGCCGCTCATCGGATAGCCACGACAACGGACGACGCGAGACAAGCCGTGGCGACGAAGCGACGCGCGCGAACGATCATGATCACTGACCATGCCATTAATATTCGCATTAATATTAGATATTTACTTTGTATTTTTGTTCATTAGGTAGTTAGATGTATCCCTTAATAAACGAATATTCAGATTTCTTTTCGTTTTATTTGTTAATTGACATTTTAAATCTTGGTTACATTTTAAATCTTGGTTGCTAGTCATCATCTACCAAACGGACCGCGACAGTCTTATAATTTTAAAAAACGGACCCCCAATAAAACTAACTGGTGATCCCTGGCATATAACATCTCATTGTAGCGCTCGAACCGTCTTCTGTTAACTTAAACAAAAAACCCCTCTTATTTTGGCCCGTAATGAATGTCTCACACAACTGTCGGGTATCACAGAAATGTTTAAAGTAAATGTAGCATGACACTCGATGGCTAAAACTAGGAAAAACCGTGTTCTTCTCTCTGATCTCCCAGATTCCCCGTTCAATAAAGACATACATAGCTATCCACACACAGAGGTACATTATTTAATGCTCCAACCTCTAGCTAGTCTAAACCCTTAATTATACTCAACCTGCTGTCTTATTTATACACAGCATGGAGTTACACCAACACATCACTATTGATTTGTCGATCATCGCAGTTATACCTACTTTGCTTGGTACACTCAATTGTGGCGTTATCTGAGCAAAGGGACCTTATTATTGGTATGGACTTACTGATTTTGGTTTAGGTTTTCTAACATAAAACTTCGTTGTTTCGAGATTCCGTTTTATGCTTCTAGCACCTAGATTTTTAAGATAAGGCAATAAAAACGATATTATTTTAAGTACCCTTTTCTAAAATAACATCACAATTAAATAATACGCTTCGGTAAATAAGGTCCAGTGTATCCAAATATCCACAGTATCATAATGATCACTTTAAAATGTTTACTCTCTAAATGCTGTTCTACTAACCAGGTTAACTCTCTGGAAGTTCTCCTCTACAACATCTAACACAGATTTAGTGTCGAGCTCCGGCAAAGCCATGACTATATTGTCTTATATTGCTTCATTATCAAATAATTTTCCTTGCGCTTCTCCCCTATATAAGTTATTATTTATTTAAATCGCTTAAAGTTACGTTTGCAAATCACTGACGCCTATAGACGTCAACGTGTAAGTAACCATAGAAACAGCTTCAGAGATACCGTATTATCTTTCAGTTTACAATCAGATTATATTTTTAAATCTATTTAATCGGTAAATTCATCTTCAGAAAGTTAAGTTGTGATTTTAATTATTTGATTGATATATTATCAAATAAAAGTTATCACGATTTGATATTTCAACCCTATAATTCAACCATTTTATAGAAGAGATTGCTAGAGACGAACGGGCGGGCCACATGATAGTAAGTGGTCACCGCCACCCGTGGACACCTGCAATACCAGAGAAGATGCCGATGCGCTGCCGAACGTACAGAATTCTGCTCAGTTGAAGAGCCCAGACGAATACGTTAAATGGTCGAACATTGGGTCCTCTAAACATATTCTACGCTGGTGTTCAAACCTTCTAAAAAGCTTGTCAGTAAAAGGTATTTCAAAATAAGACTTTATCGGCACATCATCATAGCATGAATGTTAAAATGAAAAATAGATTTATTTAGTACATTTATTATATAATAATAATTTAATAAAAAAAGGCAGTAGAATACGAGTAGTGCCTACGCTCCGTTGGATAAAATTAAATGATAGGTATTTTTTCACTAGCTTTTCAAAGAAAGATAATAAAATGTGGAAATGAAATACAGATTTTTTAAAAAGAAGATATAATTAGTTGTTTACTAAGATATACATACACCTATTTAGACTACTACAACAATAATTGTACATGTATCAGCCTATAACGTCCTACTGCACTCTGCAGGGCACAGGCCTCACTGGGGGGTTTTGAGTCCTTATACGCCACGTGTATTGGCAGATCACATACACTATTTTTTTTTTGAGAATTCTAATTAATATTTACGAAATCTATTCCATGATCTGTTTTGATTCCAATTGTATTGTTTCGGTTTATACTTCGCCTGTTCCTTGTACTTGTTAGGTACGTATTCTCGTGCCATCTGTATTAACTCATCGGGAACATCCTGAAAACAGAAATAAATTAGTACTATAAAGTTCTATAAGCCCAACTTTGAGGATTTCCGGGCTCTGGGCCACGCATGGGTTGAGCTTGGGGCCCTTGTGTGCTAAACTATTTTATTATTCCTCTCAGGCTCCCTAAACCAAAGGAAATCTTGAAGGAAATCTGCCAGATACTGCCAGATTTTTTTTAATCCTGTAAATTGTATTATTATATAATAATTATGAATAAAGTTCTACTACTCATAAATAATTTATTTTATTGTAATGGCTATATGCAGTAAATCTGCGGGTCTATTCTGCTCAATAATCAGCAGATATTTAAAAACTTTTTTTTATCCGAGACCTATGCCTAAAGACGGCCCTGATTATAAAGGTTTTATTATATAAATAATGTAGCAAACAAGCACACAGTCCACCTGCTGATAAGTGCATAAGTGCATCCTTGGACATCCATGACACATTTTGACATCAGTTCAGAATGACAAACGCTGGCACACCCTTGGATGCGTTGTCTACCTTTGGGAGATTTAGAAATAGAATTAAGAATTAGGAAGATGGAGAATAGGAAATGCAACGGAACGAGGGGGGTTTGCCTCATCCCATCACACTTCCCATTCCGGGAGTAAAGTATTTGATATTCTCTATTTGATAGAGTATTCTCTGAGTATAAGGAAAAAAAGGAGTTTCATTTATTTCTTTATACTGACCATTCGATTGAACACGAACCAATAAGATGGGATGTAAAATGGGCACTGGCATATCTCATTCATAATCATAATATATTTATTTGCCAAATGGTAACAATAAGATGGAAGTTTTCGGTAGTTCCACATGGAAATGACATGCAAAATTTAAACATAACATGCACTAATTAATGTAAAATATAAGGTCAAATAGATTATAAAATAACCATGTGTGGTTACAAATCCACTTTCATTTTATTTTTATTTATTTACTACTTTTTATCTTACGAAAGTCATAATTGATTTCTACAAATAATAATAATAAATACTCTTTATGGCATACAAGGTTAACATGTGCATATATCTTTAAATGACAGAATACAAGAGGCGACCTTATCGTTAAGGTGATGTCTTCCAGGCAACCTCGGGAGAGAGAAAAATAGAAGTGATATAGGTAGTGTGAAATGATAGAATTTTTCAGATAGAATTATGTTCAATATATGTATGTGTACATAGGTCACACTGAAAATTTCCGGAACTGGCCACTTACATAAATAATATTTAAAAAGTAATTACAATATTTGAAAATGGAACTCTGGCTGTAGAATAAAGTTTGTTTCATCGAAGTCATTTGTTTTTTCATTTTAAAATCATTTTCATTTCATTTGGCGCCATTTTAAAAATTTCGTGTCTGCATTACGATGGATTTGTCTCGTGAAAATTTACGCTGTATGATTTTCTATGATTTTAATTGTAATTTGACAGCTCAGCAGAGCCTCGCTCGGCTTCAAACTGCTTTTGGCGATAAAACACCAAGCAAAACGACAATTTATAGCTGGTTTGCAGAATTCAAGCGCGGTCGTGTCAATCTCAGTGACGAATTTCGTGAAAGTCAATCAATCTTACACAAACATTTGGCTGTGCTCGAAAGCTGTGCTCGCGGTGGATGCCACACAATTTGACTGAGGCTCAAAAAACGGAACGCGACACTTGGTGCAATGCTATGCTTAGCAGATTAATCGAAGGGGCGTCAAACATGGTCACGAAACATGGATTTACAGCTACGACCCCGAAACAAAACAGCAATCGACCATTTCGGTCTTTTTAGAAAAACTGGACACGTGGCTACTCTTGCTTTACAGAATCGTCGTAACGTGAATGCTGATTGGTACACGACCATTTGCTTGCCGGAAGTTATTGAAGAACTCCGTAAAAACAACCGTAAACGCCACATAGTGTTGCACCATGACAATGCCAGCTCTCACACGGCCAAACGACTTTTTGAAAGCGAAAAACAGAACTCATGCGCCATCTTCCATACAGTGCCGACTTGACACCTTCAGACTTCTTCTTGTTTCCAAAAATTAAGAACCTAAAATTAAGAAGATTACGTGGTCAACGATTTTCATCGCCAGAAGAGGCCCTTCGAAGAGTATGACAAACATGTTTCCGAGGTCACCATGGAGGAGTGGATTAAATGTTATGGCAATTGGTTTATTTGTATGAAAAAGTGTATTGACGCTCACGGAGAATATTTTGAGAAACAATAAATTGATTTTTGGCCATTTATTGCAATTTTTTCTTATTCATTCCGAAAACTTTCAATTTGGCATTCGTATACGACTATATCAGTAACAAACAAGGTATAATAAATATTTATAAGAATAAAAAACTTAATAATATATAAATAAATGTGGAGATTGGGCCAAATAAAACTGGGATCTTCAACACCTTACTACTTTATATTCTTCTCTTCTTACATTAACACCTTACTTTCACCTTATTGGGTCATAGCAACACCTTTTCTCCACGAGTCCACGACCATCCGGAACGCAAGAGACCATTAAATGTGTCACCTTCCACACTTACATAGATCTTCACACACACCGCTCATCTTCAATCCCACTTAAATTAACACATATATATATATATACACATCTACATCTGCATTCAATATTAATTTGTACTAACCTGGTTCGCTTCCTTCAGCACAGATATCAAATTCTTTGCTTGTCGTCCATCCTCGCCTGTGAGAATGGTATGAGCTATCCCCTTATTCTCAGAGCGACCCGTGCGACCAATTCTATGAATGTAGTCTTCAGACGTGTTTGGAAAATCATAGTTTATCACGTGTGTTATGCCATCAACATCTGTGGATATTAAAATTCTATTGACATAGGTATTTTAAGTAACCGTAACCATCCCTTTTTCCCTCCACTGATGGACATTGCCTTGTGCATGTGGGATGAAGGGCCTTAAAATGCCACGCTAGCTGGTCAAGCTGCCATGTGTAGCCCTGGTCACGTGTATATGACACACGTGATCACTGCAACACATGCATAATATTAGACTCTAGGCACCCAACCAATTTCAGTAGTTATACAAATTTTAGCAATTCACTGCAATCAATAGGGTGACCAGTCCACTGGGCAGGATGATTTCTGTAATCCATAAGTAAAATATGATGTAACTGTAGTCTGCCATTACATAACTTACCAAGTCCTCGTGCAGCAACATCAGTTGCAACAAGAATGTTTGTGTTCCCATTTTTGAATTTGTTAATGATTGTATCTCTTTGCATTTGTGTTTTGTCTCCATGGATGCCGACTGCAGGCCAGCCATTTCTTCGCAGCATCAGTGTGAGGTCGTCGACAAACTTCTTTGTGTTTGTGAACACTAGCACCTTTCCGAATTCCTCAACGGATATGTTGTGCATTATTGATTTAAATCTATGACAAAATACATACTTTATATTTTATGTTTATACAAAAGAGATAATCTCTAAATTGTCCCGCACATCTCACATGTGACCTAGTCAAATCTAGTCGACTTGACCAGTTTGCATGACCAAGGGACTGCAGTAAGTCGGTCACACCTGTCATGATCATGGTCACACATAGACGTCCTACTTCCTGGTGGTAGTACATTTATTTTAGTTCATAGTACAATTTAATATATTTCTAGTACATGTTTTTCATACCAGCCTGGAGTTGTATGTTTCCATGTCACCGGCAGGAAGTAGGACATCACAGAAGCCATGTTTTAAATGTTGATGTATATTTATAACATAAGACAATGTGACTGACTATCTATAGTGTTATCAATAGGTTGTGGTAGCTCACATGATTGCATGTCCTAATACACAATAGGGCGGATTGCTGGTCACTGCAAACAGGTGACACATGCCCAATGCCTAAATGCATAGAAAAGTTTCTATAGGCAGGGTTAACTATGTATATTAATTTCTATTCATTATTTTATACATACGTTTGAATTTTCTCATTGTGTTCACAAATATGAATGTTCTGCTGAATATTGTGGTTAGCTGACAACTCCGTTGAGCCCACATTGACCTGCACATACTCTCCCAAATAATCTTTTGCCAAGTGCTGCACTTCCTTAGGCCAAGTTGCTGAGAACATCAGAATTTGTCGTTCAAGGGGAATTCCTTCTAAAGCTTGACGAATCTGTGGTTCAAAACCCATGTCTAACATTCTGTCTGCTTCATCCAGCACTATATAGGTACATCTATTTAAAGTAGTGGATTTACTCATGAGGAAGTCATTTAATCTGCCAGGAGTAGCTATAACTATATCAACCCCAGCCCTTAATTTTTCTAGCTGCACATTCCTATTGGCTCCACCATAGATACAAGCACAGCGTATATTGAGCAACTTTTTGAAGTTTATTGCCACCTGCTCAATCTGCCTTGCTAACTCTCTTGTAGGTGCAAGAACAAGAACAATAGGACCTAGTCCCTTTTTAGCCTCCTTTTCTTTAATGTGGACAACGGCTGGTAAAAGGAAAGCAAGAGTCTTTCCAGTGCCTGTCTGAGCAATACCAACAAAATTCTGACCACTCAAAGCTATGGGCCAACCTTGTGACTGTATAATGGTAGGCTTAGTGAACCCTTCCCTTTTCAAAAAGTCCTTTATATATTCAGGAAATTCACATTTTTCTATATCTATGTAAGGGCTGGGTATATCTTGCCCAATGATTGTAATATTGTTCTCATTGCGATAGTCGTCAATATGTTTCTGCTCTGCAGTTTTTGCAGAGTAAAACCTATGATTGTTGAGTTTCGTTTTGGTATAGTAAAGCAGGTGTTCTTGGGTGGACGTCGTATGTAAAATTCTCAAAGCATTTTGTGAGTTAATTATAGCTCCCTCGGTTATAAACTGTTTAGCATTGTGATATAATCTGAAAAGTATCGAAATTCAAAATGAATTAACTATATTTATTGAAATAGATAAAAAAAAAGAAAATTGTGTTAAACTTATTACTTACAATTTAGCCGAATATTTTTCTCTAAGAAATTTTCTTAAAGTATTCAGTGCCATGACTACCTTCCGTTATGTTACGTAAATAATAATACTTTTGTAAATATTTTATAATCTCACATGCCTATGGTAAAGCAGGAAATTTTAGGTTGGAATATTCAAGAACATGAATGTATTACGAAGGAACGTTTTCTTTCTTTCTAAATATATTATGGCAATGGTGCAATTAGCACATTCTGCCAGAATCAAGTTTTCTTTTCTTCATATATGGCAACGGTGCAATTCGCACATTCTGCCAATGTAGAATTATTATTTTCTCCATTAAAAAATGTAGTTGTCGAAGTCAGGAGTGGCTCACTACAGTAATTTTACCGCGGACTGATGAGGACTTGTGGCGATTCAATCGATCACGCATTCTAACGGACACTATTTAGACATCACTAGTTGCGTGCCACATCACTAACCCGGGAGAGAGAAAAGATGGAGCCCCTTAACAATATTGGCAAAATGGACTTCCTGCATTTAAGCTAACTAATAGGGATAATTAACCTCTGCCGTGTACTCTTATGTGTTACTTACCGGATACTGTGTAAAGGAACAATAAACCAAATATTATAGCTTCATAACACCAGGACTTCATTTATGACTCGGGGGTGTCTCCAATCCCCACAGACTCCTTAGAAGCGGAAAAAGGCAGTCCTATATTATTTGAGTATAACAAACAATAAGCACAAAAGCAAACAAACTTTGAAGTATAATAGACTATCACTATTAAATCATAAAACGCACAATATACAATTTTTATAGTAATCAAACACAAACTCTCCAATTTGCATAACGATTTTATTCGTCCACCATCATCTAACCTTCGTCGTAAATATTGGAAAAAATCGTTCAATCGAAATTTTCGGACGTTTACCTCTAGCGTGTACTGTGAATTCTTCTCTTAGCATGTCTCTTAGATAACTTGACTACACGTCCCGCTTTTAAGCTGTCCCCAAAAAACATAAAAATGTCCCGCTTTGATAAAACAGGCCGTGTGATAATGAATTCAACGTGTGCGTGTGCGTGTGCGGTCAGGGGACCCCCGTCAGGAACGAAGATCCTCGCGCATTTTTCTAAACTCCGAATGTAATTCGAAATAAAATCTGTATGTGTATACCGAAATTTACCGAATACCGACGAATTGACACGATCGCGAGAATCACGACCATACAGTGTCCGAGCGAGAGAAAGGCGAGAAAGAGAAAGGCCGTATGGAGTGGGTAAAAATCTTACGTGACGTTACATTTTCTCTCGAATCACACAAAGTACAAGTTTTAACAGTACCTACACACAACACATTTAAAAGTACAAGTGTACTTTTAAATTTAATATTCATTTACAAACAAAATATCAGTTTATAAAACAAAAAAGTGATTTCCCTCAGACATCACGTGAAAAATGTCGTACTGATTTCAGTATTGCACATGGTGGTGCCAGTGATATCGAAAAACATTTGCGTTCTGAAAAACACAGATTATCGTATCATACTGCCGCTTCAAGCTCAACAATGTTGAGCCTCGTACAATGATTTTGAAGTTGCAGCGTCGGAGGGTGCCTGGGCTTATCACACAGTCCAAGAAAACCATAGCTTTCGCTCTAACGATTTTGCTTCGATTTTAAGTTTTGTTTTGAACCAAAATTTAGATGTGCACGTACAACGCACGAAACCATTCGACTGTAAGACGGTGGACGGAGATCAGCCCAGGCGTGCTGCTTTAAATTTCTGTTATAGTAATTTTGGTGGGCGGGATGTCACAAATGCTTATTTTTGTAAGCTTCGATTAATAACTCATTAGTCCAGTTTATATTTTTTGCTTTCGCGCAAGACGGAACAGATGATACGTACACTTACTACACGAGTGGCGGACACGTCCAGAGTGCAGACTGATTCAGTACCGTATCTGTATCTCCTTTGATGATCGGACAGACTTGATAGAACGAGTCGTATCAAGTGCATATCATGACCCGTCCACTACCGATCATGATACGCATCTGTGATACGGATCGGCAAAATGATGGTTATGTGGACCCACCTTTAGTAGCTCTATACATATATTTATGGATTAGACGTTTGGCGTAGATACCTGAATATTCCCCGATGGCCAATGTTTTCGGTGCAGTCTCGTGAACGTTATGATGGCGAGATAATGCCTTATAAATTATAAACCTTACCACTATTTTAATACCTACATTTAAAAAATGGTACCTCAATGTGTTGAAAAAATAGCAAAATTTGTGTTGATGTGAAAATGGCGGGACCGGTATTGATTCTCGAAAATTTTAACGTAATAATCGTAGTATTACACTGTCTACATTAACATATACCTAATTGATACCTTCTATGTTCATTTCTACATATTTGGTACTCTAATTTGAGATAATTTCACTTTTGCTGCGTAATTTTTCACCAGACAATACGGCTAGACTATGATTGCTGACGGGGAATTGTTTCTTTTAGTTCGGACACAAGTGTGGACCGATGTCCCTTTATTAAGAATTGTCGACAGCGGCAAGGGCGATTGGTGGAAAATAAATTTCATTATTAGTAAAACAGGCGAGTTAGTTTCCTACATGTATATAATTCGTTGTGGAATAAGTGGTGGTCACTTTGGAAAAGTAGTGATGCTCTGAAGTGATGTAGGGGTTTCTAAGCTTGCTGCAGTGAAAACGCTATTCTAGCGCTTACGTTGATACCAGTTTGTAGTATGAAATTGATGAAACAAGGAAAAGGCCCCCCTTTTCTATCTGAAGAGATAGCAAACCGTTTCGACAGGAAATAAAACATGTTTAAATTTAAATTATATTTATTAGATTTCACCACAAGATCATAGAACAGAGAATTGGAATGATATTGATAGGTACTTTTTAATTACTCCAATCAGCTGTAAGTACACTAACCGACATGAACATGGCTATTATTCCCTTTAGAGATTTCACTATAACAAAAATGTCCTTTGCTAATCCTCACCAGAATCACAGCTAAAATTATCACAGTGCAACAAAAATACTTCAAATAAATAGCATTGTGAGAATAAAGTAAGAAACTCAAATAAATAGCCAACATACTGCATAATCAGACAAACGGAATTACGCCTACACGCTACACTTTCACGCAAACAGTATTCCTTATATGAGGATTTGGTTAATTATTAACTAGTGAGCCTTAAGAGTTAATAGTCCATGAATCTCTTGTGACCGCCGTTTCCCTGTGCATTGCTCTTGCCGAAGTTGCCTCCGCGTTTGAACCCGCCCCCTCCGGGTCTTGCGCCGCCCCCGAACCGGCTGCGGTTCCAACCGCCGCCACCGCCGCCGCAACGGTCGGCCATAGATTGCAGCTGAGGACTGATGGACTGTGAAATAAATACATCAATTTATACAACCAGCTTAAAATGCCAATTAGAAAATTAACTTTTCACTCATAGAAATTTAGATACAATTCTGCATAACTGATCAAAGCGCCAAAAATGAAATTTTACAGAAAAGATTTTGTTATTGTTCTAGACTATTTTACAAGGCGCTGTTTTAATCTTAAAAACTGATAAGGTAAATTTTATATAAAAAAAATGCTTTCTAAATTCCTTGAAATTTACACGATCGATTAATGAAATATACAGTGATTAAAGATATTTATTAAGTATTTGTTGCAACAACTAGTTTGTTGTAATAACATAGGGTATAATTCACTATAATATATTTGTTTATGTGTAACAGCATCTGAGGATGGGATCTAGACAAAAATGTGTAGACACCGAAGGCATATAGCTGTATTAATGTACCTCATACTTGCATTCATGTCACGCCAATGTAAAGACGTACCCATGCCAAAGGTATGAGGAATGTGCACACGATAATAGAAGCTGCATTCCAAAACTTGCGATGTTCACTCATTCACAATTTAAATATGGTGCACTTTTTTATGTTCAAAGTTCATATTTTATTATTATAAAAACTATTGCACATTATAGTACGAAGGTTTTAATGCCTTACATATCTTGATAACAAAATGAATTCTGAATTTTAACTAGTCTCTTCGCTCTGTGATCTAAATTAAATACATAAATTATTTCATGTTGTAATTTATTTATGTTAATAATCTTAGTTATATTTTATTACTAATGCTACTACTATTTTTGTTTATGTTGTGATGTCTCAAGACGTTTATACTACCTATAAAATTAAATAAACTCCAAGCAATGAGACGCTTCCTCTTCCATCCTACCCTGTTACATTTTTTCATGTGACTGGCAAAATAGTTATTAACTGATACCAGCAACAAATCAAACAAGAAAACAAATAATGTTGCATGATTTCAATGTGAAAGAGTGATATGGGCATATTTCAAAACTCAGTCTAAATTACCTGACCTGACCAAATTTAGCCGACAGTGAGTACTGACCTGATTGGCTTCTTGAAGTACAGATACGAGATCCTTGGCCTGGCGCGAATTTGAGGGTGTGAAGAAAGCATAAGATGTGCCTTTAGTTTTTGAGCGGCCAGTTCTACCAATCCGGTGAATGTAGTCCTCAGATGAGTTTGGATAGTCAAAGTTAATAACATACTTTATACCATCAACATCTGGAAAATAAACTTGAATTAGACAAGTAGATTAAGCTAATGAATGTTCAGATTAATTTCAGTTGCTAAGTAAAAAACCAAAAGCTATAACAGCATTCAGTTAAGTATTAGCATTTAATTAATCAGATATGGTAACTCATATACTTACATGAATGAGTTACACAGACATATGTACAATAATCCAATAATTACAACTTTCAATTGCCTCTCACTTCAGAACCCTGGAGTCTTGCTAAGGGCATTTTAGTTTAACTTAGTTTTCATGGCTTTACTTTCTATTGCTTGTCTATTCAGATTGCCCGGTTACAAACTCCATTTTGGCCGAAACAGAAAACCCTTGACCCCTCGCTGAACATCTCAACTGTGGTCAAGTTTTTCAACGATGCACCTTACAATTATTAGTTCTTATCTTTCAATATACGTTATGTTTGTAATGTATGTCCACACAGTGCATCACCAGGTTTTCTTCAACTTTCAAGTGTATCCGCATTAACGGACATACCATCAAGCTTTCCGGCCTCGGGTCCAATCACAGTGAAAGGCACTTATGAGGCACCATAATAATGACGAGTTATTGCATTCTCAATAGAATTACCACTGCATCAGACTAGCGTCTTATCTACAAATCCAGTGCAGTAACTTGCCCATTAACTTAGGACAGTATTCGGATAGAACACAATAACTTTCCGCCAGTGCCTCTGAAATTATAAAACAGATGTATGTAATATTAACCAATAATTACCTTATGAATGAACTTCAGCATTTGTGTATAAGCTAATGAGAATTATTTAAATTTGACAAGGTAATATTTAGAGATATTGGACAATTCTTACCTAGTCCCCTAGCTGCAACATCAGTTGCAACAAGAATACTGGCACGGCCTTGTTTGAATTGATACAATACATCATCTCTTTCCTGCTGCGTTTTATCTCCGTGCATACAAACTGCAGACCAACCATACCGCCTAAGGCTCCTAGTTATATTCTCTACTTTCCTCTTGGTCTCAACGAAAATTATAGTCTTAGCTCCAGGTTCTTGGCTCTGGGCTATTTCTTGCAGGAGCACAGTCAATCTAAAAATAATAATAAAACTTATTGCACTGTAATGAACTGCTTGATAATTTGTGAAGTGTATTTATATCAGATCTTCTTAAGAGGATAATTTGCAAATCTAATCACAAAACATGTCATACTACTTTCATAATCATCATCTACAAAACAATCGGCCAAATGTAAATAACAATGTAATAAAAATAAAATTTACAACTTACTTGTTTTCCTTTTCATGTTCCTGGCAGATATCAATGATCTGCAAAATATTATGATTAGCAGATAACTGAAGTGAGCCAATGTTGATCTGAAGGTAGTCTCCCAAGTAGTCTTCGGCTAGTTTCTTAACTTCCTTTGGCCATGTTGCTGACCACATCAAAGTTTGTCTATCTGGGCGAATCTGTTCAATAATCTTTCTGATTTGAGGTTCAAAGCCCATATCCAACATGCGGTCAGCTTCATCCAGAACCAAGTAGGTACAGCGTTGAAGGTTTGTAGTTCCTTTCTCCAAGAAATCAATGAGTCTTCCAGGAGTTGCAATAACAATTTCTACACCCCTCTCCAAGTCACGAGCTTGTTCCCTCTTCGGAGCGCCTCCAAAAACGCAAGTGTTGCGGACATAAGAAGCATTCCCGAAATCAGTAGCGACTTGTTGAATCTGTTGTGCTAACTCCCTAGTTGGTGCAAGAACCAAAGCAATGGGACCATCTCCACGTTTAATAGGCTGCTGATTGTTAATGTGCACAATTGCAGGCAAAATATAAGCTAATGTCTTTCCTGAACCAGTTTGAGCAATGCCAACCAAGTTCTTTCCTGACATAGCAATAGGCCAGCCCTGTGCCTGAATAGGAGTGGGCTCCTTGTAGCCCATGCCGTTTATGCTAGTGTAAACGTAGTCTGGGAAATTTGCTTCTTCAAAATGGTGGATGGAATTGGGGACATGGACACCACTCACTGTAATTTCATGTTGTGTCCTATATTCTTCAACTTCATAAGGTGATCTATTCAGTACTTGTGGGTGTGGGTTGTAGAAATCTTTGTTGAAAGGTTGAAGGGACATGCTATCCCAATTTGGGCGACGCATGTTCTGGCCTCCGGAAAACTCTTTCTTGCCGGAGAATCCTCCAGAACCTCCAAATCGGCTGCCACCTCCACCAAACTTTGACCCACCATTACCAAATCTGGAAGAACCATTGCCTCCAAATTTATTTCCAAACTTGGAACCTCCACTGCCTCCGCCACTGCCTCCGTGGTTATTCCAACTTCCAGACCTAAAACAATAATACATTAGATAAAGAAACTGCTACACTTCTTACAGCTCAAGAGGGCATGTCTGCCTCATTTGTAATGACTTTCCCGCAAAAAAAAAAAAAACATCATACCTTTAAATACATTGATATATTATTTTCCATGTTTACAGACATCTATCTATAAGGAAGGTTGACATGAGTTTATATTATAAATCTGGTCTGAAGGCGTAAAAATTAAAAGGTTTTGTGTGTTTTGGAGAGCACAGCATGCTCTAAAGGAGACTATAATATTGAATGCCTAAAACATTACATAGGGAGACAGTTGGCAATTTTCCTATGGAAAGGATGCATGTTTCATCAAAACTGGCCATATTGTTTGAAAGATTGCATGAAATGGTAACCATTTGAAATGTTATATTTTTAAAATGCTTACCTGTCATTTTTTTCTTAGTAACAATATTTATGGCTAGACTAGGTATGTGAATGTGCAATAATAGTTCAAATAAATTTAATGTTTCAGTTTTTGACACTACTAGTCAGACCACAAAGATGCTCTTTTGGGAAATCAAAATAATATGTAGTGCTCTTTTGCAAGACCTCACAAATATATAGTAAATAAAATACATCAATGTATCTGAAGTGCTAACAATGTAGAAGTACATATTTAAGAAAAAATTGTACACATTTCTTGTTGGCAGATATTTTATATGCTAAATCAAGTGTTTTCTAATTGGTGGTAGGCTACCTTGAAGGGGTACGTACGTGAGCAGATTGGACTATAACTAAATAGCAGAAATACTGAGAAGTTAAGCAATGTAGGGTAGTTACCTGTCACTGAGGGGTGGTGGTCAACAGAAGAGAAGAACAAGGAATCATTAGTTATTGAATCATTCATTAAAACCATCTATCTATATTATGTGGACATTTAGAAACAGAACATGCAAATTTCAAAGATAAATCTATAAGAATTCTTCGAAGATAAGAAGTGAAATAAAGCCAAAAGAAACAATTGGGGCATTATCTCTGAACACAAATGTCAACACCTTATAAACCTCTTATATAGTTAGTTGTTTAATTGCTAAGGAAGGAAAACCACTCGCTTGTCAAGTCTTGATTGGCAGTTGCAAGATAGTGAAATGTATGTTTGGGAAAAAATGGTGTGAGAACTTGATGTCATTCCCATGTCACATAATAGTATCTCGTCGTATTGAGGACATATCAATAATGTGCACCACCAGCAGATTTGACGCAATACAGAGCAATTATTTTCCTATTCAACTTCATTGAGTTTAGTGTATGTTCATGAGGTGTACTGTGAAGTTTTGTAGTTTCTCCCTTTCAATTAGCATGGAGGGGTAATTTTTGGTATTGTTACTACTATGCCAAAAGGCCACAACTTGGGATATGCTACAACAAAAGTAGCAGCAGTAATTTTCAGTTCCGGCCACATAGATGACAAATGGTGCAAATGGGTGCATACATTGAGTGGCTCTTACTTGTGAAAAGATACCAACCAACTTAAATAGGACATCACTTAAAAGTTCTGTAAAGATTGTATTTTTTTTTTATCCAGAGGAAAAGTTATATCAAGGATATTTGAGTTGAGACATAAAATTGGACTACTTTTTGTTGATGGACCTAATACCAATACTCAGAACAGTTATTGAATGGATGTATATGACATCATTCCGAAATCAGTTTCAGATGTATAACTTTGTCTGGAAATCTTAATTGGATGCAGATAAAATTGGATATAAAAAGTAATCTTCTGAGTTTGTACAATCAGTTTGCCTGAAATAGTAGAATGGAACTGGATAAATAACTTGCTTGCAAACAATGCAACTGAAGATCTTTATATTTCTGAACAAGAGGATAGAGATCTCATGTATGGTAGGCTTAAGAATTGTTTCACAGATAAATCTGATTAATTTTTGGGCTGAATTAAATGGTGTGTATAAAACTAGCAAACCTGCACTTAAATTCTTAATGCCCCTTTGCACGACATCACGACACGAGCTGATTTTCGGCTATGACACACAAAATCAACATCACCACAGACAACAACTTGAACAAGATTTAAGACAAAAGAAAAAAATTACAACACTTTTTACAATTACAAATTTTTACAATTTTGTAATGACAAATGTGCTCATTTATCACAGTAGTTACTCCTTAGAATAGTAATACAATGTTGGCTATGACAACATTGTATTATGACAACATTGTATTGGCTATGACAACATGATACAAAGTAATACAATAATACAATGGCTATGACAATGTATTTTTTATAATAAAAGATTAATAAGGTGAATTCATGTTGTATATAAAGAGTTTTTCGCAAGGGTAAGCATGATTATTTTATACTTATAGTTTTTTAAATAGTGGCAGATGGCAGACATAATTACCACTTTGATTTATTTATACAACAATCAGAACCCTCAATCTGTACTAATATTATAAAGAAGCTAAGGGAATAAATTCCTAGTGTGGAACTGGCCAGTCAATTCAGATCACGAGTTGAAAGACCAATTTTGAACTTGTAGAGATGCGCTATGTACAGAAGTTTGACCGTCAACGTCATACAATCAGAATTTAAAAAATCGGACATATTTAATAATGCCCGTGTGAGCACGAACAAGATGGCTGGTTGGCAGACTACCGAACTTCCAACAATAAATCAATAAACAAGACATGAAAACGATGGGTATGAAATTTACGGTATGAATCACCATGCGATATATGAAATGAATTTGTAATTATACGCTTCACTTATAGTGGAAGTTTGTTATAAACTAGCTTTACGCTATAAGTATTTAGTGTAAGTAGGTCCAAAAAATAGACTATGTTACAAAAAAATATAATGCGAAAATAATAATTAACAGGAGACAGAATTTTGCAAGTAAAAAGGAATCTCATGTAATTTGAATATAATGGTTATTATTACCACGTTTATTACCTATGGTCAGAATGGCAACTTTTGGTTTTTACAATTTTACTTTTAATAAAATACAATACAAAATAAAAATGGGAAATAAACTCTGATCGGAAAAGTAAAATATCAATTAAAATTACTTACATTATAAATGTTGAACTTGAGGTGGAGATGTCTTCAATTTATGGAGATTTTTCAATTAGAGCAGTCTCGATCTGGAAATTAAAAATGGATGACACGATGAGTAACGAAATGTTTTAAGTCTATTTCAAATTTCTTGAATAAAGAACGGAAAATTATATTCGTTTGGAATTATTTAATAAATGTGAAGTGAAATGAAGACCACTAGTTTAAAAAGATTACTGTAAAGGGGGGAAAATGATTAAATTGATCAAAAACACGTCTAACCTGGAGAACTGCTTTTGAAGAGAGAATGATGAAAAGAAGGTGATTCAACTTCATCGAAGTTCATTCAAAATTTAATGTTGCCACACTTGCAACTGTTTTTTTTTTGCTTGATAGTGCTGCACAGATACTAGTCCTTTTAAGCCACTTTCCACGAAGTCTTTCCTTTGTCACTGCTCATTCTTCAGGTTGTCGTATTTTTACGGTATTTTTTTTATAATAAACTGATATATAATTTTACTTCCATTATATAGTGTTTTATTTATTATAAGAAATGCTTTAAGTATGTCATAGTTACTAATATAAATTCATCGATTTCAAAAACGTATTGTTTGTAAATTATTATTTTTTTGCTTTGACTATTTATTATACATTTTTTTCATTTAGTTTAAGTTTAAGATTTGGGAAGTTAGCTTAGATTTTGAATTACTGTAATAATTACAACTTCAGTTATTTTATGAAAAAATGCTGATATACGAGCAGACGGGCCGCCTGGTGGCAAGTGCATACAGTCGCTATGTAGATATTCGCGATATTTATTTAAAAATCTATAAAGCCGCATTTACACACTCATACGAGTGGCGAGGCGAATCACGGGGCAAATACTAAAGCCAGAAGCCAATGAGTAATCTGTGCCCTCAGGGGCGCCGACTCCGTGGGTGGTCGAAGGCTCCAGTACCCTCGACAAGTAAATAGTGGGTGTCCCATGACCATGACCACCCATGACCATATACATCAAAACTAATCAAGAATCGGCTCTAAGTGATACCTCTACTACATCAGCCGCCGCGCGGTAAGATGTTTAATTTATTTTTAATGAAATAGTTTGATTCTTAAATCACAAAACATTTTTTTTCTCCTTCGCTCAGGATTTTTTTTTTTGTAATGTTGCAAGAAATAATAACACAATCCCTTAGTCAATAATTTTTTCTATCTGGCAATGTTAACTAATGATAGGCGGCCTCAAAACTACTCAAAAGTATCTCTATTCCTTCCTTAGGCATATACGTGTATTCGCTGGACATTTCAGGGGTTAAAGAGTCATCAAATGAACATGAGCATCCACGGGGCTTTCTAAAAGCCGGCGCACCTGCGTGCGCTCGTTATTTGCCTCGCGACTCCACATCGCCGCTCATGAAGTTCGCGTTCGGGAGCAGTTTTTTGGGCGCGAGTCAAAGGAACGAAGATTCTTTCTCATGTGCGTCAGCAGTTCTGATTTTGTGCACGACACTTTATAGGGGTGTTATGCTCTTCCATCCACTTTTGTATGTCTCCTTTACGGGTTGCAGTAGTGGTAGCTTTATCTAATTGCATAATAAGATATGATGCGTTGTCAAGCACTCGCCTCGTCGAGTGGTGAGGAGAGGCACGAACGCGAATGTCTAAATCCGCTATTATTCATTTCTAATAAAAAAACTGTACTAAAGTCGGATTTTTTATTCGAGTCAGGGATATGACATGTATACCTATCAATAAAGTCCCATCTCCGTACAAATTTCACTCTGTTTGACACTAATCTGTGTAAATAAAAAAGATCGAATTAATCCTTCGAGTAAAATTTATACGTTTTGGAATGGTGCCTTGAATTAAACCATTCTAGGACTTTTTGGCGGAAACCCGAGAAGTAAAGATGAGGTTTTGTTTGATTATTGTAAAAAATGTGTATTCTGGTATTTGTGGTAATAGTGATTGTGATTTAATTAAATTCCAACGTTAATGTTAGTGCATAATGTTTGTGAGACGACCATTATTCGTGTAATTTTGGGCTAGTGATTGTTACATGTGTGGACCAATAACTATGCCAGTATCCAAATTAATTATATAAAATAAAAATAAAAAATAAATCATTCGTTCAAAATTAGTTTGAAACTTTGAACGAATGAAGATGTCAGTTTGTACGTCGGTCTCGCTCTCTTAACATTTATGTAGTTCCGTAGTTCGGCATTTTAACTTTTATATTTCCATTTCGAGTATTTCATAATCTAAATACAAGATTTTTGTTATAAATTACACATACGCATAGTTAAAAATGGCTATGCAACCACACAGCAAGAAAAGAGTCTGCTATTACTACGATAGTAAGTTATCATTTCTTTACCCGCCACGGAGTGTCCATTATTGTTTTAGATAATGGAAGCTGTATTAAAACAGTAATATTTTTTTCAAATCTTACTAATTACATATAAATTTACCTGATTGTAATTTACCTCAAATATCATCTAATGTTATGTTATTGCATTCATCTTTACACATATCATAATATGTGTTGTGTCATTCTAAACCGTCTGTATCCCGATCTTCGTTGCTATTGGCCCATTGAATTTTATTAGCATGTTCCTGTGTACGCTACAGACTATTATGTGTCAAGCCATGAAGTGAACTGAGTAACAATTCTTTATAAACTTGAAATTGATAATCTTATTTTTTTATTTAAAACTGAAATTCTTTTTATCTCTAAGGTGACATTGGAAATTACTACTATGGGCAGGGTCACCCTATGAAACCCCACCGTATACGCATGACGCACAATTTACTTCTCAACTATGGACTTTACAGAAAAATGGAAATTTATGCAAGTATTAAATTCTATCATTAATTATTTATTTATTAACACGAATCCACAGCGAAACCAATTGAAATTTACATCAGTGTAAACTATTCTTATTGTCAAAAGGGATTTTACTGCATGTATATATATTTATTACATATATATATTATATTATATATACCCAGTTATACATTTATTTAGGTTGTACCTTAGATCAAATCAAAAGAGGAGGATATGTTACTCACCGCATGTCACCCTATTAAACAGAGTCCAACGGACCTGCTTAGTTCAGTCACTGATAGAACAGCAACTTGTTTGTACATGATACACACACAGTTTTGTAGTGAAAAATTCATTTAAAAATACTTGCCTGTGCAAATGCACAATATTAATGAAAAAATAATCAGTACACAAATCACTCAAGGAGCAAAAGCCAGAGATGGAATTACTTTTCACACGTAAGTGCACCAAAACGTTATAATTTGTAGAAGTTTTGTAAAATTATTAGTTTACATTCGCCCATTAATGAGTGAGTGAGATAAAACTATATGAAATGTGCGAGTGATACATTTAGCTTGTTTCGCTCTTACTCCAATTTATCGATTTACTCCTGTCCAATCCAAGCTCATTGCTCTATCTCTGTCTTTTGGTGTTGCACATCATGACTTCAGTTATAACTGTATTGAGTTTTTGTGATGTAGTTTGTGCAGCGTTCAACCCTATTTTCAGTTGGCGCAATGTAAGAACATCTCCCTTTGCTTTGATCTAACGATTATACCCAGTTATCTATTTATGCTGTTTACTAACTTACTAATTGTTCTTACTGACAAACGCAGGTCCTAGCATACCTAACGTGATTTTTCTCATCCTGCACTGATGGAGACTATTTTTAACATTGCTACATATAAATATAAGCTAGTATTATAATATATACGTGACGGGAAACGGAGGAGACGGGGCGTGGTGGGATGTGGTCCGGACCAAACATGAAAAAGCATAGTTGAGGATGACGTTTTGCCTGATCTGCCGTGCACGTCACCGATCCCCGTGCGTAGCTAAGACTCATTGTCACAATAATTTTACTATTTCAATGCCTGACATTGGATCTTTGGATCTTCCTCGCTTTCATACTTGCCAATGTCACTCTCTGAGATGTCTTCTCCTACAGACAGCCCTGAATCTATGATTTTTCCGAAACGGGATAATAACTTGACATTGCCGCTCCTCCCCTCCAGCATTTGAGATTAATGATTTCAAAAACTCACAAAACAAATATACAGGTTGGGATTTTTTGTGACCGGGAGTTAGTTGTTAGTTATTCCCTTCATATTATTTCTCTTTGGTTCATTTCTTGGAGGTGGTCTTTTTCCCAGTACTCGCGATCTAGCCTTTCTATAGATTTACTTCTTTTTTCCAATCACGTTAACACTACAAGGGTAATGGGTTGGCGTCATTGCAGCTATAACGTCAAAGTCAAGTTTGTTAATGAATCTGTCAAAGCTTTACCATTCTGGGTGGATGTGTGACTATTAAATCTAGGGTGTGTACGAGTTGAGATCACTTGCCAAGATGACTAACTCGAGTGACTCGAGGTCAATCCTGAGTAGTCCTGTATGGGGGGGGAGGCAAGGAAACAGATGCCAGAGTGGCAGGTGTATGACCTATAGCGATGGGTAACTCGGATTCAAATGAATCAAAAGATCCGAAACCGCGAGCGGAGCCGAAACTTTTTATTATTCCTGCTAACTGTTATTGACTTTGTTATTTTATATGTTATTGGCTTGCTGAGTTACATGAACGAACATGATACAAAGCGAATGATTCGCTCTCCGGCTCTTATCTATATATATATATTAGAGATGCGCCGAGTACAAGTTTTACCGAGTAGCTGAGTATCGAGTATTACTCGGTTTTATGTTAGCCGAACCCAGTACTCGGCTGAATTACTCGGTTCAGTTTATGTAGGTATGGGGCGCGTTTAAACATGATGGCGTTGTGCGCCCAGTGCACCATAAGCTGCCTTTGTTAAATTTCGTATATTAATTGATTACTTGTTTCCTTCATTTAATTCAAATTAATAAATGCTCATTACTTTATTAAATGTGCTTATTTTGATGACACTCGCGTATCTCCGACAATCAAGTTTTTTTACACACTATTATTTTAACCGAATATTCGTCACTTAGGTAAACCGAGTTATTCGGCCGAGTAAGAGTACTATAAAAATTTCCGAGTATGCCGAGTAATAAAAGAGTACTCGGCGTATCTCTAATATATATGTATATAAAAGAGGATGTTGGTATATTGGAGATTAATATACTTCGACACCGTTTGACCGATCACCATGAAAATTGGCACATATATGTATCTTTTCATGGAAAAGGTTTTTATGCTATCGACTTTGTTATAACTCGCCACTAGATGGCGCTACAGCACATCAACTTCTATACCATTCAACCGATCACCATTGAATTGAGATTGAATTGAATTGAATTGCTTGAGCACGCAGAATATTTTCGAGCTATCGACTTTGTTGTAACTCGTCACTAGATGGCGCTGCAGCACATAAACTTGTATGGCAGGACAACGTCTACGGGGTTTTGCTAGTAAAATATAAACCGCGAATCAAAGGAGTCAAGGAATCATTAAGAGGTGTCAGATCCGCGAACAGAGCCGGATTAAGTGAACCGAAACACTCGGAGGAGTCGTGAATACCCATGTGGCGTAAGATAGCCCTTGAATTAAAGCAAAATGAAAACTAAGCTTTGTGAATTTTCTTTATTTACATTTTATATATTTCGTCCAACATAAAAATGGAGTCATTTCGTCAAGTCTAAAAATTCTTTTGTCATTCAGAAATAAGTATAAAACTGACTTTCATCATGAAGACGATTTTGAAGATGAAGTGTGTGGTATTCTTCTTCTTCTCCTCTTTTGTGACATGTAAGATATACTGAACATCTCCTTCTTTCTTGCAACTGCGTCTTCTTCATCTAAGGCGACCGCTGTCATTGCTAATCTTTCAGTTGAAAATCAAACATTGATTTTTACAATTTAGTACAATACTACGTTTGCAGCTCGTCGCCGTGACGGCACGTATGTATTAAATTCAGGTTCTCATTTCCGTTCCGTGCGGTGTTTTATATCGTTACGTATGCTATGACCTTTAATAAAGATTTGTACCACTTTGTTACTACTTAATACAGAGAATGTCTAAATTACTCTATCTATTTTCAAATTATATAAATTTAATTTGAATGTTCTTCCACAGAGGCCCCACAAAGCAACTGCCGACGAGATGACAAAGTTCCACTCGGATGACTATATCAGATTCCTCCGCTCCATAAGACCAGACAACATGTCAGAATACAATAAGCAGATGCAAAGATGTATGTATATAAAGAAAATCCCTTTCAAGTCAACAGGTTACATTTGAACCATCGGAAAAATCATATATTTCTTTGTTAGTATTTTCCCCCTTTTTTTTGTCAAGTCTGTGTTTGGTCCAAGTACAATTAAATACAAAGATTTTGTATCTACATATTAATAAATAAATCCTATAAGTTGTGACATTTCTTCAAACTTGCTCTACAATATGCAATATCTGTGGCATTATTTTCTAATGAACCTGTTCAATAGATAAGATAATAAAATTAATAAATCATACAGAAAACAATTGATGTTATTAAAGACGCCAAAATTGTGAAAATTCTAGATTATTTACAGACAAAATTTTGGCTCAAAATGCTTAAATAAATTATCCTGTACCAATACCAATAAAAAATACCAATAAATATAAAATACCAATTTGATGAACAATTAACTTGTTCATGTTTTCATTTGCCTTGACGAAAAAGGAACTAGTGAATTTCACGAAGAGGTATTTGACTAAACAAACACTGACTTGGCGAAAAAATAAATGATGAAACAGACTTGACAAAAAACGGAAATGACCATCGTCATTTTTATCATTTATATGATTGTAGATAGATTTACCATCAGCCTATATCTCTCCACTGCGGGATATAGGCCTCGCTCAAGGCTAGTTCATGACCAGAGGTTGGGTAGTGTGATATTGGTACTTGCGGTAAGAAAGATTAATATGAACATTCCCCTTTTCCGGATGTCATTTTAACATTCCCGCACCAAATCTAGGACTTTAAACTCAGATTAGTCTCAATTAGTTTTAAAACAGTTTTTCTTCCTAATCGTTAACTTTTCTTGGCGTAGAAGAGGAAAGAAAAGTAGGTATTACAAGGTCTTCCAATTTTCTAAAATAATCTATATTCCTACCTACCTATTTACAAACATACTTCTTTCTTAAGACATAAAACAGTTACTCTATTCTATCAACAGAAAATTACATGGAAATTGAACAAAATATGTTGATATTATGAAGAAATTATATTAGAAATTTTCTAATTTTACACTCATGGTCTTCGCGATCAGAATTATTTTGAAAAATTGTTGCCGGTCTTTTTTGAATACACATCGAACAAAAATCACTGGATGGATTTTAATGAAACTTTTTCATTGTCACCGCTATGTCCCGTGTTAACATTCAGGTTACTTTTTTATCCAGATACATTATAAAGCAAACAACTAGAAAGGTCTCTCACCTCATCAAATGTTGCATGCATTTGACGCACTAAACAACAGAGTTCTAAACATGTGGAATAGATTCCGACAAGAACTGGTATATTCCTTAACACTGGCGATTTTCAAATCGCGACTAGATAAAAGAACGTCAGAGCTAGATTAATGCATACACCACCACAGATATAGGCACATCAATTGCAGGATGCTCGCCTATTATGAAATAAATAAATAAATAATTTATGTCCTGGATCAATTTATAGGACACCTCTCTCTATCCATTATAAATTCCATGAATATAAAATGGGGTTTTCCTTGCATACCATACAACGTATACGATGGGATGGGGTGGGATTGGACTATGGCATGGGACAAATTTATTCAATGCCATGTGATTGAATTGTATGAGGAGAGATTGAATTGAGTTAGATGGACGGAGATTTGATAGAATAAAATGGAACGGTGGGTTGAGATTGGATGAGTACCTACTACTGATACGGTATGACTAGGAATGGGATAGAGTAGGAGTGCAGTTCACTAACTACACATACTCTAAAATCCGTACAAAAACTTGTTGGTACTGTTAGTAAATACAATAATTATCAAATTAGCAAAATCTGTTTTTACGGAGCCAGTGTCAATCCATGTAACGATATGAAATTAATTAGGACTATTAATTTGTTAGGACTGTATTTTTTTCATCGCCCTTCAACAAATATTTATATTTTTTATATATTTTTGTTTTATAGTCAATGTGGGGGAAGACTGTCCAGTATTTGATGGCTTATATGAGTTCTGTCAATTATCGGCTGGTGGTTCAGTTGCAGCTGCTGTCAAGTTAAATAAACAGGTAAACTATTATATATTTTTTCTTATTTAACAATAATGCAGTGGTTGCAGCAAAATGTTAAAAGCATTGCCAATGTCTCCGAGTCCAAGTAAAAATATCTGATTTAGGAAGTCTTTCTTTGACGATTGATACTTGAGTTGGTGCAAACAGAGTTAGTAGGTTGATTCATTTAGATTTTATAAATTCGGACATAAAGAGGTGTTTATGGATTTGCTCGTCAACCTGCGTTACTAATAGATTTTTATTGAAAGACAATGGGAGCTGCTGTCGATCGATTTTCATTGATTTACTGAAAATATTAGGATAATAAGCAAGCAACTTAGACATGCTCAAAGGCACACAGCTCTTGATATAAAGTATTCATTGTGTAAAAGTTTGATTAACTTATTTATTATTCCTAATTTAAAAACATCTTTTAATTATATAATCTTGTCTTCCACTTGTTAGTCTGACCGACTGTAAATATTCATTTATTTAATTTATATTACATTTACAGCATCTTTAATTAAAAACCTTGTATCTTCTTTGAAATATAATAGTATTATTAATATTGTATGGTATTTAGTATGTATTTTTATTATCCTTTGGAATTTATTTCTTGGTATTTTTTATGTATATCTATACATATAATGAAATTGTAACAGGCCGATGTCTGTACATTATAGATATTGAAAAAAAACTAATATTAGTCTTTATTAGAGCAACAGAAGCCAAAACAACAGTTTTTAGAAATTTTGTCTGTCTCTCTGTCTGTATGTTTGTACACGCATCACGCAAAAACTACTGCATGGAATTGAATGCAGTTTTCACCGATGTATTGCTAGAAATACATCGCTCTAACTTAAAATATAGGCTCCATTTTACCGCAGGAAAATATCTTATTCCGATTGTTTTAAATTTAATAAACCGAAGCGAAGTGAGGGCGGGTCGCTAGTGCATAATATATTTGTTTCTAGCAATTAGTAATTGACGGTGAAAGGGCTATTTGACATAAAGGCAACATTTTTATGGTTTTATGTTATACACATCATTCTAATCTCTTAAAAATACCATTAAAATGATATAAATAAATCTTAAAACGTGGAATATAAGTCAAATAGACTTAATCATGACGTTAACAAGGTTGGAAAGAGATTGCTTCAGAGATAAGGCCACTGTTTGTATAACTATTTATTCGAATTGTATTTTCTCTTTCACTGTATTCTTCTGGTGCACAATAAAGTTGATGAAAAACAATTCCTTTTTTCTATTTTTCCTCCTTTAATATGAGATTAATACACATGTGGGAACATACAAACTTTAGTGCTAGACTTGCAACATTTTATTTTGTATAAAACCACCTAATCAACCTTTTTTAGGCATCAGAAATCTGCATCAACTGGGGCGGTGGCCTTCATCACGCCAAGAAATCTGAAGCATCAGGCTTCTGTTATGTGAACGACATTGTTCTGGGCATATTGGAGTTATTGAAATATCACCAGCGAGTGTTATACATCGATATAGATGTGCATCACGGTGATGGTGTTGAAGAGGCCTTTTATACAACAGATAGAGTCATGACAGTGTCATTTCATAAATATGGGGAGTATTTCCCTGGCACAGGTTAGTGAATTTGTTTTAAATTTCTTTAGTTAATCAGTAGTTAATTTTGTCGATCATTGCATTGGATAGTACATTGCTGATGTTGCATTGTTTAAACTCTTTCTTAGATGTTAATAACCTAGGGGTATCTATTCCCGACTCTCATTTGTGCGTTCAAATATGCTTAAGATATTTGCCATTAACTTTTACCTCGCCATTTACCACAGATTCTGCTTAAGTACAGATTTTTTAAAAATTATTATTAGCTCCCATGTTCCAGAATAAAATATATATATGTATATCTGGAGTATTTATATCCACTAACAGGGACCACGTGGCGGATTATGGCCCAAAACTGCCTTAGTGACTCACTAGGGAAGGCCTATGCCCTGTAGTCGGAGGTTATAAAGGCTGAGATCAGATTGTCTAGGAAAAACAACATTATTTATGCCCATTCTCGTTATCCAGAAATTATAACTTTAAGGTACAATTCCGAACTCGACAGCAGACTGCAGCAGCAAACCGCTGCAGACCACACTACTGGATTCTATAATTTTGTATAAACCGCAATCGGAACGCAGCGTCACTGTCGTCTGTCGGTAGTAAACCAGTAGTGTCGCCTGCCGTTCGCTGCTGCCGTCTGCAGTCTGCGGTCCAGCTTGGAATTGTACCTTACGTGAAATCTTGAACGAAATCATTTTTTAATAGGTACTTTTTCTTAACAATGAGATGTTGCATGTTTTAGATGGAAAGAATCTTGAAACAATGAAATTTTAAATTAGAAATACTAACTAAATTCAATGAAAATATTGTCCCTTTGCTCAGATAACGTAACATAATTATAGTAATTCATTTGATTGTGTATGATCCTGCTGTTTCCGTTTCCGCGCATTGAACTACCTACTGGTTACGGTTTTTACGGTTCAATAATAAATATTTATCGTAAAAACACGCTGGACACGGGGCTCATGCACATTGTATTGTGCAATGAGGGAAATAGGGCCTTAAAACGCCTCGCTGGCTTGGCGAGTTTAGAGGTGGTGTAGTTCCTCAGTGCTTGTGGTAGCGGTTTTGTTATCCTTTAGTCACCTTTTACGACACCCATGGGATGAGTCGGACTGACACCACTTGGCTAATTTCGCGTATTTCCTCCATGTAATTTCTATTGAGCTGATTTGACCCATTATGTAATTGGTAACTAAGTTGATCTGGATCCATATGGAACAATAAAAGTTGACCTGGTTTCAACTGTTCAAAACAGGTGACCTCCGCGACATCGGCGCGGGCAAGGGCAAGTACTACGCGGTAAACATCCCTCTCCGCGACGGCATGGACGACGAGTCGTACGAGTCCATCTTCGTGCCTATCATCTCCAAGGTCATGGAGACCTTCCAGCCCAGCGCGGTGGTGCTGCAGTGCGGGGCTGACTCACTCACAGGTAATGGTTATAGCTAACATGATGTTACATACATTTTTTTTAAAGATATAATTTAGCAGGCGTGGGTGGAGACAATCCACTTGGTGTTACCATTTACGTGGATATTGTCGCCCATGGACATTCACGATACATAGACATTCTATTTATCTTCTACAAAGCCTGAAACCATGGAATCCGTCCATATATATGTGATTATTAATTTTTAGGGGTCGCAATACCGCCTGTATTTACTAAAACCGATATTAACGGTATTAAATATTATTGATATTTTTATAAAAAAAGATATTGCAGGATTAAAACAATTAACATCAGTTGGCTTTGAGGTTCAAAATAGTGTTTTAATTAGATTCAAACAGAAACAGAAGTCCACGTGGCCGGAGGGCGTCCCGCGCCGCGCTATCCGTTACGTGGGCCCCATTCGTGGGCTCCATCGGTCCTGCGGAAAATATGACCGCGCATTACCACTTTAAGATGCCGCTAAGAAACTCCGAGCATAGCTTTCTCCATAGCTCACTGAGTGACTTTAAACTTATGGATCAGGCCTACCGTTAGAGGCCACGTTTCAGCACCGTACGTCATAGCGTCTCAAGTCTTTCGCCTTCAAGCATTGTGGTATAGGCCATGAGAAGAGCCCACACTTTTTTTCAAATAGTGCCCAGCCAAGTTGAATGCGTATTTCGACCTCGTTGCTGAAGTTGAACCTGCCTAGTTGCATGGTTTGCCCAAGATAGACATAATATCATAGTCAAAACTTCGAGATGTCTACCAGTCCCGCAAGATCACGTTCATTGAACATAATTTTCGTTTCGTCTAAGTTCATTCCGAGACCGACGCGTCGTGATACTTCGTTAAGGTCCTTTAGCATCTACCTCAAATCATCCAGCGATTCTGTCATGATGACTATGTCATTGGCGAAAGGAAGATGCGAGATGTACTCACCATTCACATGATTCCACCTCCTTTCCAGTCCAGCATCCTAAATGCATTGTGAACATTCGATGTGACATCTCCTTGTCTTGCCCCTCGACGCCGTTGGATCGGCCTGGTCTGCTGGTCTTGTATTTGGACCGTCATGCTTGAAGTGTTATACAGACGTCTCAGCAACTCGATGTATCGCCAATCGACTTGCCACCACTGTAAAGATTCCAGAACAGCCCAGGTCTCGATAGAGTCGAAAGCTTTCTTTCGTAGTAGGTACACAAAGACCAGACACAAAGGCTGATTATACTCTTCGGTCTTCTGTATAATCTGTCGCAGTGTGTGAATATGGTCCACTGTGCTGTAGCCTTTTCGAAACCCAGCCTGCCCCTAAGGCTGAAACTCGTTTAATCTCTGGGCCAGATGATTCGTAATTACCCTCGAGAACAGCTTATATACGTGGCTCGGGAGAAATATTAGTCTATAGTTCTTCAATAAGGCGTTTTTGTTTGATTTTTTTTTTGTGTTTTTATCATTAATTATATGTATATATATATATATATATATATATATATATATATATATATATATATATATATATATATATATATATATTTGTATTTACAATGACTTACTTGAATTATTTAATAATTAAAAAAAAATACAAAGTCCATCGTCTTACCAACAAAATGGCGTTCAGTTCATGGTGATACATGGCGAGTCAATCGCTGAGCTCTAACCCTGTCCATACTGGTGTTTCCCAAGGATGTGTCTTGGGACCAATACTATACTTACAGCAAGCCTCAAATAAATAAGGTTACAACTGGGACCTTTGCAGATGATACTGCTTTATTCACTTCCCACTCGGACCCGAAAATGGCATCCCACTTTCTACAAAAAGGAATTAATGACATATCTGATGTGTTAAACGCTGGAGGACAAAGGCGAACGAATGCAAATCTGTACAAGTAACGTTCACGACTAGATGGGATATCCGTAATAATAATGTCAATATCCCTCAATCAGATCAGATTAGATAAGTATCTCAGATTGTACCTTAATAGAAGGCTGACATGACAAAATCACATTTACAAAAAGAAAGCAATTTAGTATACGCTTGAAAAATTGTATCAGATGTTGGAACGCAAATAATGGCTACACCTAGATTGATATATAATAATTTTTATTTCCAAAATGTCTTAAATATACAGAGACTACAAAAACAGCAAACAATAAATAAAAAATAAACAGGGCTAATAAAACTGCGATCCTATGTGTGTCGAAAGGACATCTGTCTCGGCGCACCACGAAAACGACACAGCGCTGACTTTCAGACCGGAGTAACAGTAGTGTGCCCTGACGGACACAATAAAATATGAATAAATAACTAATCTACCTATGGTGAAACAATATTTATTCCTCTCTACCCAAAAGTTGACTGGCAGAGGTCGCTATTAGCGATAAGACTGCCTTTTGTGCATTTCATGTGTTACAATGTCTTCTACTGTTTTGTTTTGGTGTGCAATAAAGAGTTTTATCTATCTATGTAATAATTATAATGTTTGCTTGTCAGGTGATCGGCTGGGTTGCTTCAACCTGACGGTGCGCGGCCACGGACGTTGCGTCGAACTGGTCAAAAGATTCGGCCTGCCGTTCCTACTCGTCGGCGGCGGAGGGTCAGTGTCGTAGCTCGCCCACTATTCTCTATCGTCTGATTTAACTTTTTTATATTTATTGTATTCTTTGAAGTAAACTTACAGCTGAGAAAGAATATAAACAAAAAAATAGTGTAAAAATAAAAACTATTTCAGTTTTCGCAGATAGAAGTCTTAGGGGCCTTTCTCGCCGCCTTCTGACTTAAGGCATCCTGATACAGTAACTGTCAATAATCTAATAGATAAATTATCTGCCAATTAATTCTATCTGATACTAACTTTCTGATAAAGTAGAACTAACTTAGTAGTAGATCAAGAGGTGGTGAGAAAGACCCTTTTATAGTCTTATTAATAGAAGATAGTCTTAACCACGTCATTAAGTGGCTTGGTTTTTGGCATTTGGGATTCCAAATACCAGATGTCATTTCCAAATTGCTTTTTTGAGAAGTTACTAGTCATGATCGAATTTTTGGCTACTGTACAATCCAAAAAGAAACTATCTAGGACCAAGGAATCTTGTATTTCTCTTTCTATTTCTAGCTTTGCTAGAAAATTACAGTATTCAAACTTACATTTAGTTAATTACTTGGAGGAAATATTACAAGTGTTTTAAAAGGCAACAAGTGATAACGAAGCCACCTACAATGCCTGAAGCTCCTCAGAACTACACTACTCCCGAACTACACGGCCTCTAAAAGAGTGGACTCGACAACCTGCTGCCCGCCGACAGCGTGCCTTTATAAGCCTATACATCCCTCATGCACGAGGAGGCCCGTGTCCAACAGTGGACGATAAAAGTACTGGTTATTGTATATTGAAAGATACCTACAGCATATCTAAAATACAACATTGTTCACTATACAGATACACAATTCGCAACGTATCTCGGTGCTGGACGTACGAGACATCAGTTGCCCTCGGCGTTGAGATCGCCAACGAACTTCCCTACAATGATTACTTCGAATACTTCGGACCGGACTTCAAGCTACACATATCGCCAAGTAACATGTCCAATCAAAACACAGCGGAGTATCTCGAAAAAATCAAAACAAGACTGTTTGAAAACCTACGAATGTTGCCGCACGCGCCTGGAGTTCAGGTATGTATGTTTCAAACTTTCATGGTGGATTGTAATGACCCCATTCAAAACCTTGTAATAAAAATCTACTTTTTATAAAGTCCACGTGATGTTGCCGAACGACGTAGTGTCTAATAATGATTAAAATTCAGTCAAAATGTATCTAAAATACTCAGAGATATGTTTGCCTGTATGTCTGAAATAAACTTCCAAATTACTTGATGAATTTTAATATGGTTCTCCTAGTTATGTAGTGTTTACTCCAGGAAATGTCGTAATATACTTTTATGAAAATTGTATAGTAGTTTTGAAGATATGTATACCGTGTTTTGTAAGACTGAATGTCCAAAAATGAAAACCACAGGCAAATGCTAGAATAATTTAAAGTGTAATTTTATTTACGTGTCTACAATTAATTAAATTTGTCTCAGGTACAAGCCATTCCAGAAGACACGGTAAATGATGAATCTGATGATGAAGACAAAGTAGACAAGGACGAAAGATTGCCCCAAAGTGAAAAGGTAATCTTATAACTCGCATATATAAATGTAATAATAGTGTGAATAGGGCCCGGTCGGGCAGCGCGTCGCCTAATGCTAAAGGTGATTATAAGAACAACGATATCACTACTTACCATCTTGGGGGCCGTCTACACTTTTACCAATTCTACTGGTAAAAGGAACGTGCCCTACTGGATTATTTAATATTGCTCTATTGAACCGAATTGACGACCCTCAGAAGTATTAAAAACTGAAAAACATATATAAAAATATTTATTATAGTCGAAATATTGACCCATATTATCTACACACTCGCCACCTCACGAACAGTTGATCGATGCTTTTACGAAGAAAAAATAAAGAAAGGTAAGAAATTGAAAAATGGTGTACATACGACGGACGCGCGCCATTGTGGTTTTCCTTTTATTAATTATTTGATTGTGTCCAGGACAAGCGCATCACAGCGGACGGCAATCTATCGGACTCGGAGGACGAGGGCGAGGGCGGGCGGCGCGACAACCGGTCGTACCGCGGCGTGCCGCAGCCGCGCAAGCGCCCACGCCTCGACAAGGACGGGCTCGCACCCAAGGACGAGATCAAAGGTATAATACATTGCACACACACTTACTATACGTTACACAACATCATTGCTATCATATACATACACATACAAGGTTACTGGTAAATAGAACAGTTCCTTTCAAGAGGTAGTAGTATGGAGTGTAACGATTATATACCCGTCCCAAACGTTGATAGTTTCTCTGCCGAGATATTCAAGATTTTGTATTTTTCTCGAATAATTCTACCTTCCATCGATAAAACTCAATTATTTTGTAAATTAAAGATTACCTATTTACTTTTTTGTTTTAAAGCTTAGTTGAGTATTGCAGTGAACTGATAGGTAAGTAAAACTATCTAGAACTACGAATAATAAATGAGACACTAAAACTTAAAAAAATACAATGAAAATTACCAAACATACGAAAACAAGTGTTTATTTTTAAAAAAATTCGATTATAGTAAGTGTAAAAACACAATAAACTATTCTCATGGAGACTGCAGCAGACTGCAGCACTGGTTCACATTGTCCCAGTCTGCTTGCAATACATAAAGTATGAAGACAGTTGTTTACTTCATTCTCGTGGATGTCATCCCAACTAACAAATATAAAATTAGTATCATTGTGTTTGTTATTATCATCTACCATTAATTGTTATAAGGGCGTTTTTGCTTTCGGAAATTGTTGATGATCCCACGTGTGGACAACGCTTTGTTACGTTCTTATTATATGTTTAGATATTTTTGAAGTTTTTTTAATTCCAAATATGTTTTTCGTTTCCAGCTGAAGATACAAAAGATGAAGGTAAAATTGCAAGCAGTATGGAAGAACCAAAGAAAGACATGACTACGAATCCTTGATGTGCGAAGTAACTGCGGCGCAACACCACTGCCCCGAGCCTCTAGGAGCATAACGTCAAAATGTCCAATAGATTATAATGTTTATGTCGAAATGCTCAAGTGTCATAATGTCCATTTAAAATGACAAAATACACGTAACAATTAAATTCCTAAGGTATTATTTTATTACTGACAGGTAACATATAATCAAACCTCAACCGAAAACGGTAACGCGGATACGTAGCGCTTTATAAAAAGTATAACCCAGAAATGAAGCGTGTCTATAATAGAGGAACTAGGCGATGAAATTATTATACAATATTGACAGTTATATAACATTGATGTAAACGAGAAGTTAGTTGTTTATAACGTTTATCTATTTGAATTTGCACATTAATCAGTTTGACAATTGGACATTATTATGACACTTGGGCATTTTAACCTTTGGACATTGGGACGTTATTAACCCTTTTGGACTTTTAACATTTGGACGTTACGCTCTCGGGCGGTGCTGAGGAATGCTGTCCACACTCGCGGTGTGAACACACACCGATAAATTTCCTCACATGTGCTGCACACACGAGTACTTGCGTCTATACAAAACACTCCAAGCAAAATAGTACATATGTTGGGTAGCTATCGATAGTTTGACTATCGATATATGACCTTCTAAATCAGTCGTACTATCGATAATATAAGATCAACATGCGTCGATTAAAACCATAATATGAATATCGTAAAATTGAGATATGTTATCTATTATTTTCGATAGTATCGATAATATTGCGGGACTGACGTTTCAAAAACTCGATATTGATATATTTAATTTAATCGACACTTGTTAATATAGTGCCTATAGTGGTCCAGTTTTCGAGATCAGGATTTTATCGATAGACGTTACTGGCAACACGCAACAGTACATGTGAATAAATATCCAAGGATCTCAAGTTTTTTTTACAAGAAGGACAAGATTGTACGAGATTTATTTTTATCCTAAGTAATAGTTGTACGAGTACTTCGACTAGAATTATAATGATAAGGTTTCTGTGCGTCTGTTATTGGAGGGAGTGAATTTTGTCAATTTAATGGCAATGCCGATATATATCAATGGAAGATTTCATAAACCGTCGAAAGTATTTGAAAAACTAAGAATCTGACCAACGAAACCTGACGTAACGATATATAAGGTCCTTCAAAAGTAGTGTGAAATATTTTAATAGGTCAATCAGTACACAAACTATTATATCTAACTAAAAATTAACATGAATTTCATGATTTTAGATTATATTAAAAATATGAATCTTCTGCATTAGTTATTGTGTCATCAAAAACAGCGTTGAGGTGAAGAAGCCGCTTGTGATTATGCCGTTGCCAGCCTATTCTTATCTCTATATTTTGACATCTCTTACCTATGTTCGTGACCAGTGGACACCACTTTCTATGCAGGCGCGTTAACAACTACTAACTTCATAGTGTCTTCACTCGCCAGCAAGGACTTGCTGCAACGCTGTGTGTTTTCTTCAACACACAATAACTTTTTTGTTGTAATGCAAAACATTTATATGTATGTGTGTCTTCAAAAACACACGAGTTGAGGTGAAGACCCGTTTGATATCTGCTGGTGACAACACAAACGCTATGTGATCTGTAATAAACAGATAAGACGTTAAAGAGAGTCAGACAGTATATTAGGTAAAAACAATGGCATGAACATATTTCTACTAATATCAATCAATTAGTAACTATTATTTTTTTGTTAAAAATGAAATCCATATAGAAACAAAATAAAGTTCTCTTTTATATTCTCTACTTTTATAATATTTCTATACTCGCACGAGATTTTATATTTTTTTATAATATAAGTAATAAAAATGACAATTATACTCCGATTATTATAGCATGAGCTCCGGCAGCTGGAAAAACCAGTGATGAGACTTTGTTAATGGATAGCCTAGTTAACCTCTCTGTGGCCGAGTGTCTGTGGCTATCGGAGCCTCTGTACGCGAGACGATTTGGCGCGCACTCCACGCGCGAGTCAATTGTTTATGAAATTGAATTGTATTTATACAAAGATCGAAATAGTAGATGTTACTTTTTTTAAAAATATAAATGTAATTTTTACGTGGACAGCAGTGTACTATAGTTTTTACGTAACCGTTCAGAAATCGTAAAATAGGTTAATCAAATAATCGTGTGCCAGAGCACTATATCGTGCTCTGGCACACGAGGGGAGCACTAAATGAATGCACGATAACGTCCTCCGGCGTACCGAAGGTTCGTTTTTTTTAAATTATTGATTATAACTATGAAATACAATTTTGCAGATACTTATTTTAACTCTCTATGACATCGAACCATTTTAATTCATCATTTCCTCTTATATGCCTTATTCATGAAACTGGAAAGGAGACTAGCGAAGTTGTTGCTGCGGTGTCGAAAGCGATGTTTTCGTACCTACCGCCAGAAATGTTTAATTAAATGAAATTGTGCCTCGTATGCAGTAAACAAAAAATATAACTTTACAATTGTAGATAATTTACTCTGCACATTAATTAAACCAATAAATGACAAAAATTATATGTATTTATAAATGGAATTCATACACATGCAATTTTTCATTATCCAATCAATATATTAATTATAGTCCCGGAATGAGCTAAATGCGTGCGGAAGGAATGTGACCATTTTTTGTCACTTGTTTTTAGTGTTGTACTACAATGATCTTACTGAAAGATCGATATCGGTTTTAGTCGATATTTTTAATTTAAATGTCACGGTCAGAAGTAAAACACAAATAATTATAAAAAACATAACTTATTTTTTAACATTTTTATTTACTTTCATTATTTATTTATTTATTATTTATCACACATTAGATAATATAGTAAGTAGGTATACATAATTTTTAGTTTTAAACAGATATTTAATGTTTAGTTTTGAGAAATAAAGTTAATAAAAAACAACAAAAAAACAATAGCTTGAAAGTACTAAAATATTGCCACAATATTTGATAACTTTTCTTCTTCACACAACTTAATAACATTTCGCACCATATTTCGACTTTGACTTCGAATCACCGATCGTTTTTTTGAATAAGCTTGGTCACTCATTTTAAAAGTAAAATGTATTTTAAATTTATAGTAAAAATCTACCGAACACGTGTTATATCGATGACGAAAGAGAAAGTGAGCAAGCGCATCCCTTAACTAGCCGGCACAAGTGCGGCGAGACGGCTGAGAGGGGGGTGTGCTCGGGTCCCCACACCTCATACCGCGCGCGCATTTAGCTCATTCCGGGACTATACGTATTTTCGTGTCTCGGTGTGAATTATTTGAATAAATTGCACTAAAACAATCGGAGATTTTATTTTTATACTCTCGTAAAGAGAAATAATTATAGAATTAGGATAAGGTCTTAAAAATGTTAATAGGGTAACATTAGTTTTTAATGTTAGGCATTTTAGTCTTTCACTTCTTGTAGACTATATTTTTAGTTGATTGATAGTAAAATCGAGTTGAGATGATATATTTTGTAATGTGGTGTGGAGCCCCAGTTCACACTTTCAAAGTTTAGGTAATTTTATTAACTCACTCATACTTGAACTCGAATCACTATCCAACTAAAAGTTAGCTGCGAGAATCCATACATGTGTATAATTTAGATAATGTGTAACAAAGATTATTGTGGGTGTCTTCGATATCTACAGTTTCTAAATTGAGTAATCACTTAGTTTTACTGGGATGCTTTTAAAGGCTCCCGCACATGGACGTGGACTGTTGAGATCGCGTTCGTGACAGTTAATTTCATGATGATGTTTTGACCACCACCCTTGAAGGTCTCTCGAGAGCCACGATAGTGTCATGTGTCGTAGCCTTTAACATAGTTGACATACATATGTAAGAAGATTACGCAAAAGACATCGTTACTGGTCAACATAATCAATGATTTTTTCATGTTATTTTTAAAGTGAATTCTTGATAAATCTGTAACCTTTGTCTCTTCGCCTGTTGATTTTAACAAACAGAAAATTGTTTTTATTTTTATTATAATTATTTATTTATCAGACACTTCATTTCTAACATATTTCATGCAACTTACAAGGCGCGCGTCAATGTATTTACTGTATCGGCCAATCGAGCGTTCGCGCAAATACAATCTTTGCAGCTCATTATCAACTAATTCCAAAGTGGTTAGGTAGCGCCAACCGCAAATATAACGTTGTAATAGAAACATATTCGCCGTAAAATAATTATTATCACTATATAACTCGTTTACGAATGCAAAAAAGTTCACATACGAACTTTCTATTTTTTTTTTAATAACCATTTAACACATTAAATGAAGCCCTGGTTCCCACACTAGAACAACCCGTATCATGGGAGCCAACCCTTGGTTGACCAATACTTTTAATGTTATATTGTAAAGGATATGAGGTCTCTTTTCGTGAGTACGACTACTCATCACTACAAGCGAGGCAGACGCGCGCTCGTGAGGTGCAAGTACTACAGTAAAATCAATCAAATTAATCGTTGTAAATAATGTTATATTATAATTTTCGTTAGACTAATTTTGAGAGATCGTACATTATTGATTTAAACACAACATTTTATGCATTTAAAAACTAAGCACCGAGTAAACTGCTGATATTCTGTAACTATACAGTGTACTCTTAAATTGTTCGTTTGTCGTCCGAGTGGACCATTACAGTTTGTTTAGATGCAAGTGTAAATATATTTTTCATTGTTAAATATATCCTATTGTGTCTTAAGTTTCTTTCATTTTTAAAGACCCTTAACGCTATGACGTCCGTCACGGTGCTCGGACCCATGTCCAGCCGCGGACTACTATACACGCGACGTTTTTTCTGTGCGGCCCATTATACAGAACATATTTAAGTTTCACCATTTAAAAAAACTGTACCTATATATTAATGGAGTATGTACATTCATTTTGTACTAGCATGGTCTCGGTACATAATGTAGTTATAGAGTTACAATAGGGGTCGGGCTGAAAACGTCACGCTGGCCCGCCCACCTTATGCCTTAAATTTCTATACCAAAAATGAAAACGATACATATTCCTCAACAGGAGTACATTTAAGGAATAGCTCTAGTCGATGGGCCGGGCCAGCGTGACGCACGTACGTGCCAAGCAATTGTATAGAAAACCTTGCGTTTGCGTTAAAAGGTTTGCGGCAAACATATCTATCTATAGGCACAGCAAATAATGAAATAGCCTACATTTAAATTCTGTGGGCGAGAGGTTAATATTCTAATGCTTGTTTATCAAGAACGAAAAATGAAATTTTACATGTTGAGTATACCATACCTACCATTATTATTGTACTATACTAGTACTAAATTATACTTTGCATTTACAATTATTGTTTATAGCATTCTTTATAGCCAAATAGCTTTTTAGAAACCTGTAACTGCAAAGGGATGTCTGTTTAAAAACCTCAATTCTAAAAAGGCTTTACTTCTCAGATTCTTCATAAATAAAACTGGTTTGCGGACGGACTACGTACAACAGGTCACAGTGACGATTTCCGGTACTGGCCACTTACATAAACGATATTTAAAAAGTAATTACAATATTTGAAAATGGAACTCTGGCAGTAGAATAAAGTTTCTTTCATCTAACAGTCATTTTAAATAATGTAGAATAAAGTTTTTTTTTTATTGTGGCGTCTTTTTAAAAATTGAGTGTCTGCATTACGATGGATTTAACTTGAAAATTTTCGCCATATGATTTTCTACGATTATGTAATGTGACAGCCCAACAGAGCCTCGCTCGCCCTCAAACTGCTTTTGGCGATGAAGCACCAAGCAAGATGACAAATTATAGCTGGCTTGCAGAATTCAAGCGCGGTCGTGTCAATCTCAGTGACGAATTTCGTGAAGGTCGCGTCCACCGCCGTCAACAACAAAAACATCGATGCTGTGCGCCGCGTGATCGAAACAGACAGGCATGTGATGTGACCTACCATGAGATTCGGGCATCCTTAGGCATAGGCATGAGTCAGATACAATCAATCTTACACAAACATTTGGCTGTGCTCGCGGTGGATCCCACACAATTTGACTGAGGCTCAATAAACGGAACGCGTCACTTTGTGCAATACCATGCTTACCCGATTCAACAAAGGGGCGTAAATTTGGTGTGGAACATAGTAACATGTGACGAAACATGGATTTACAGCTACGACCCCGAAACAAAGCAACAATCAACCATTTTGGGTCTTTCACGCGCCACTCTGGCGGGGTTCGGCCCCGCCAGAGTGGCGCGTGTGCAAAGTGCCGCGAAGCAGATGATCGCTTCTTTTTTTAGAAAAACTGGACACATGGTTAATGTTGCTTTGGAAAATCATCGTAGCGTGAGTGCTGATTGATACAAGACCATCTGCCTGTCGGAAGTTATTGACTAACTCCGTAAAAACAACTGTAAACGCCGCATAATCTTGCACCATGACAATGTCAGCTCTCACACGGCCAACAGACAAACGAATTTTTGAAGGTGAAAAACGTACCAACTCATGGAGCCATCCTCCATACAGCCCCGACTTGAAACCTTGTGACTTGTGAAAAACCAATTACGCGGTCAACGATTTTCATCGCCAGAAGAGGCTGTCGAAGAGTATGAAAAACATCCGTTTCCGAGGTCACCACGGAGGAGTGGAATAAATGTTATGGAAATTGGTTTATTCGTATGAAAAAGTGTATTGACGCTCACGGAGAATATTTTTAGAAACAATGAATTGATTTTTGGCCATTCATTGTATTTTTTTATTATTCATTCCGGAAACACGTGTGGCCCTCGTACCTTTTGGTCTTATAACACGAATAGTAAAAAAATAATGCCGTTAGTTAATTTTACTTGATTGCTAATTTTTTCAACCTGCTTACGCTGCGCGCTGCATTATCTTTTGGGTTTTTATATCAATGTTCTTCTATCTGTGGCGATGATCCTCGGGAGATGGAGAGAGAAAGACAGGCTGATGGTATGGTATATTGTTTCTCAGAAAAACATTTTTTTAAATAAAACTACAAGCTCGCTGTATATTGTATGTAATTATAAACAGATTATCACAACTCTCTAGACATAAATTGCACCATAAAATAAAAAGTACCTTCAAATCAGTCTGGTACCTGGGACATAAACATCAACTAAATAGGAATGAATATAAAAATACTATGAAATAATTTTGCAATATACATACATCTACATCAGTAATTAATTACATACAAGAAATTCCAATAAAAGACAGCCTTAGTTTTTTATATTCAAGAAAAATTAATTGATTTTACAAAGTTATTCTAATGAACACTTAAAATTTATGGAGCGAGTTCTACATTATCGAGACATCGTAAATTGAATCTTTGATCACTCTGCAAGTGTCCTACGCTAAATTTTACCATACATTTTGAACTTTATTTTAAAAATCACACTTGTTCATATTTTTAAAATACTCGAATCCTACTTTTATTTTAAATTTAAAAGGAATGTATAACTTGGAAGATACCTTTTATATCTTGGGGAATTTACTGGAAGTACTATATCAGTACGTAACATAATTATAATTAACTGATCATAACTCTATTGTGCGTTATTGTAGGCCTTTATAAACATGACTAGGTAAGACCAATTATTGCCATGATTGTTCTCATTTTTTGTAATTAAACAATCTATAAATGAAATAATTGTAATATTAATGTGTTAATAACTATAAATTACGTTCGGCTAAAATATATTAGTGTCTACAAAATACAAATTCATAATACAATAATAACTGAATCACAGTAAATACAAATCAGAGTAAATATTTTATAGGAGACCTTAATAATCCTAAGTTACTTCGAATTATTATGACCATTACCATAAAATTATAATAAATGCATTACATTAAATGAAATGGCGATCAAATAGTTAAAATACATTAGTAAAATGACTAATCATCTACTGCCTAAGATTTAAAATTCTAACTGGCACAATTGTGAGCATCCGAGAATAAAATCCGTTTTACCGTAGTCTGGACATTGAGCCTTACTCAACTATCACGAAACTGTCTCGCGAACTGCACGCGGGCGGCTCAAGCCTCTGTGCCCTCTGAAAGTCACCAAATATTTTATAAGAAAATAATTTTAATAACGATCAATATTTGTTATTTTACTTGGTACAGACAGCCGATAAGAACAGTTTATATTGATTGCCCCCGCCTACTGTTTTCGAAGTCGCTAAGCGAGCGATATAAAGAACTATGATCCGGAGTCTCTGCTGGACAAAATCCGTAACGAAAAAATTCGACGAAGAACTAAAATTGCCAACATAGCTAAAAAAATCAGTAAACTGAAATGGCAGTGGGAGACGAGACTTCGAATGGAGACCACGTGGCGGGAAGGCGGTGTGTGTCAGTAGTGGGTGGATAAGAAGATAGGAAGACCGTGTGTGGTGGCGAGCCTTGGAAGAGCGTTATATCCAGTAGTGAAGAAACACAGGCTGATGGGATGGTCCCAGGTTCGAATCCAGATCACACGAAAGAGTTGCTTGTCTTGATGGCTTGGCTTGTGTTTGTCTTTGGAAATTCTAGTGTGGGCCGGTATTTATTATCAAAGAACAGTTTAATCATAAATCATGCTAAATTATTTTTCTGTTTCAAATTAAAAAGTAGAATGTTTTCTCACAATTCTGTGTCGATTGTGTGGGACAAAGTTTGGTAGATTATTTTATTATACTTAAAAGGTACATCTACCTAACAACGAATCCTAACAACGATATCCTCGTTGATATCCTAACAACGAAAATACAAATAGTCTCTTAATGTGAAACTAACAAAAAAAAAAATTAAAACCTCGACAATGCTGCAATGTATTAAATAAGTTATTAAACTATTTTAAAATTTAGTTACTTTTATGATAAAAAAATGCAAAAATTTGTGACAACCTCCGTCGACGGAATTTCGTTGCATCGTATGCATAACGGACATGGGGCAAATTTTCTAACACCCTGATTTTTGTGTATTTTTATATAGAGTAGTCAGTAAACCAATATTATATTGAACCGCAAAGCGTCAGTGTTAGAAAGGTGATAGATATAGCAGAGTTATAACATTTTAAAATCTTCATTTATTAAAAGTAGCGTGACGTCACAGTAACGGCTGTATGGATATAATCGTTCGCCCTAAAAAAAATGACTATGCTATGGTTCCTAGGTACTTACATAATTACTTAAAATCTCTGTATTGTAAAACTAAAGTTTTATCCCTAAACTCATAAAATAAAATCTCCCTCCGACACCTACATAAAAAAACAATACGGATAGAAAATACTATACGTACCGCAGCGTATAACATTACGAAAATCCTCCGGAATCATTTTCATACATTTTGTATAAATAATCGCACACTTCAAGCGGCCCGCGTCGCACCACGGCGCAGCGGACTGGTTGATCGCTCGCCAACCGTATTTATGCGCCGATGTTATGCGCTGCGATGCGGCCCGCCTCAATGTGCGATGGACGGGACGCGCGCAGTTAATTGACGTAATTCGAGTTATTCGTTGTGCGACGACGCGACGTGAGGAATATAATTCAACAGATAATCGACTTAAATTATTGCGTCAAGCTGCGGCCCGCCGCGTCTGTAACGTGCGTCGTCACAGTTTTGCAGTACGACACGCTGCGGCGCGACGCGGCAGTTATGTGCGTGAGCCTTAACACCTCTCATTTCCACAACATTAAGTTCGTCACTGGTCTTCATGAACTACAATCACACATGTATCAATTTAGGCAAATTAGTGAAGTTTGCCCGTCCAAATAGAGCAGCGACATTCATTGTGCAGTTTCGAATGCAATACGATAGGTAAAAACTAAAAGGCTAGTGTTAGAAAAAAACAAATTCGGAATGCTCGTCAAACGCCGTTAAATTTTCAAAGCTGTCATTTGTTTTTTTTTATGTCTGGCGGCAATTTGAAAATTAAATGATTGCGAAAAAACGAATTTAACAAGAGAACATTTTCTTTCAATGATATTTTATGACTTTCGTTGCAGTCTAAACCAGAAACAAAGTTATGAAAGACTTAAGTTAGTATTTAATGATGAAGCCCAATCCAGTGCTATTATTTATAACTGGTTCAGTGAATTTAAACGTGGTCGTAACCACCTCAGTGATGATGTTAGAGAAGGGAGTCCTGCGACGGCGGTGACGGAGGAAAACTTCCAAACTTTGCGGGTCATGTTTGAAGCAGACAAACAAACGACATATCAGTAGATGCGGGCAACATTAGGTATTGGTATGAGTCAAGTTCAAACTATTTTACACGATCACCTACGTCTTACGGGTAAGGAAGCTTTGTGCTAGATGGGTTCCTCACAATTTGAGCGAAGCTCAAAAACACTGCCGCTTGGAATGTTGTCTCCAAATGGTTGAAAAATTTGACAATGGGCAATCAAATACTGTTTTTGATATAGTAACAGATGATGTAAGCTGGATGTACGTACTGCTATGAGCCTGAAACTAAGAGGCGATTTACGCAGTGGGTCTTTTCTTTCGAAGAATTGTCGAAGAAAGTAAAGGAAGGACAGAGTGCTGAAAAGAAGATGATTGCCTTCTTCTTTGGCAGATCAGACCACTTTGCTACTATAACTTTAGGAAATAAAAGAACAGTAACTGCGGAATGGTATGTGAACAGCTGCTTGCATTCTGTTTTGGAAAAGTCAAAGAACGACGATGCCCACGAAGCAATTTTTGAGTACTGTGAATGTAGAGTTAATGGGTCATCCGTCATACAGTCCCGATCTTGCACCCTGTGATTTTTATTTATTTCCTAAAATTAAGGATAAACTCAGGGGAATACGTCTGATGAATGCAGAAGAGGCAGTAATGGTCTTCCAAAAGGTAGTTGTAGAGGTGCCTAAAGAAGGGTAGGCTGAATGCTTCACAAAATGGTTTCATCGCATGAAAAAGTGTATCGATTGTCGCGGAGAATACTTGGAAAAGCAATAAAACAATTTCCATCTTTATATCTGATTTCATTACGTTAATTACGTATTATCTTAAATAACTAGAAATTCAAGCTCAGAAAGAAAGAAAACAAACCGCAGTCGGTTTACAACAAAGAGATTTTTGCCACAAATACAGATTATGTTTTCGTTTATATAGCTCGATGACAGGTGATGGTAGAGTTTATTTTGATCTGTGGTGACATTCCCTTTTTTTAGACATTACGACAAAAGTAGCAAACCATACAGCCGTAGCTGTGACGTCATCGCATATATTTCACATTTTACGCTATAATTTCCTAGTCCTTTGTCCAAAAAAACTCGTAAGAGATGCTGTACGTGTCTAATTTTTTCGAAAAATTAATAAACAATGAATCATTAAAAAATTTGGCCTATGTCCATTCCGCCGTAGGACGGATTTTGAATAAAATATATAGACATAAGAAAGACAAAGCCGAAAGATTTTTCTGGCGCACACACGGCGGAATAAATCACTGAAACTGAAACCGTCGTGCGGAGGATTATATACATTCTTGTCTTTTCCGTAAGACATTCGTGCCCTTAGTTCTGTCTTAAACGTATCATTATCACGCGCTGCTGGACTGCGGTTCATTTAACGTGATGCTAAATTTTACTAAATAATTCGATTATAAAAATATATTTTCCATAATATAATGCTCTCATAAATGCAGCTACAATGTTCGTTACTTACATATATATCATACATTACTAACCTGGAGATATAGGATGATCTCGTAACATTGAGCCTGAAAGTAAATAAGATTTGTAAAGTACAATATAACAAGTGTATTACTGTAACGAATTATAATTTGTATTAATACATGCAGTCTAATTAATATAACAAGATTCATTTTTTCTACAAAAAATTGTATGAACAAAGTTGACTGACATAACAGTTGATTATAACAAAGATTTGAGTTAAAATGTTACTACTATAAATATAAAAACTATTTACAGCAATTAAACAGGAATGCTATTGATAAACATGCACTTTGTTATTGCGTTATCAGGGGTCCTACCACCATCTTTTACAAAACAATATTGTTGCAGGAACGTTTTGTTTCAGGCTTAAAACAACATTACTCATATTCGTGCCATGACCTCCACCAAAGTATTAATGCTTAGTGCAGAGAAAGAACGAATGATTTTAATTATTTGGCTATTCCCTGCTAAAAAAACAAAACGAGATAACGCTATATGAACTGTATAACGCCATTTCTTTCATACAACGTTCCGGTTTGCACTACTCGATAGTAAGCTATCGAATTGTGTTGACGTCACCAAAACTTTCTATTAAAACATCAATAAAATAAGCTTACATGAAGGACGCCGTGGTGCGAAATTGAGAAGTAAGGTTAAAATAATACTGCTATAAGGAATGGTGGTAAGGCCCCTGTACTGGGGAGAAATTCATCATGCATAGTATGTCAGTAAAATAAGACACAAAATAACTATCTATAGTATTATAAAAGAGAAATATTGGTCAATCGAGTGTTCTCATAAACACAAACAATTTTGCACCTCATTGTAGAAGCGGTCGGGCGCTTATAGAAGCCTAGCGCAAATACAACGTTGTAACACAAAGTTATACTTTCTGTTATAGTAACGAATGTTAACGTTAAAGTCGTCATAATAACTGGTTTACGAACGCAAGAAAATTGTAATTATGTGAACGCTTGATTGGCCCGAACCCGCTCGAACCTTCACCAAAGCTTGAAACCATGGATTACAATTTTGAGTTATTTGACGTATAATGTAACGGATTCTTTTAAAACTTATCAATTTTATATTATATTTAGAATATTAAATTAATATTTAGAAAAATTTAGGAAAAAATTAATAATAAAAAAAATTAAACAGAAAACTAAAATTTTCATGTCAATAAATTCAGAATCAGAAACGGTAATCACGGCTTCAGGCTTCGGGAATGGTTCCACGTCATGTGTTCTGTGCAAAATAACGAACGAACACGATTATAAGGTCAAGCGATGAATTTAAATGTCACCCTTTAAATCTATTTGCAAACATGTTCAATTAATAATTATTTCTACTCGTAGATTGTAATTAAGCGCGCTGTGATGTATTCGTGCGGGTATTTCACATTAGTGGGATAAATTAAATGTTTAATGACAAAATCTACCTTTGTAGTAATATATGATTTTATACACGAAGGGCCTTCACACATGCTCTGGAACGCAGTGCTACCACTTAAACGTAAATTACGATATATTTAAAACTATCCCTTTGAAAATTCATATATTGTATAGAAATCTCAAAAACTATCTCAGCTAACACATATTTACAAACAGTTAATCACACAAGAAAGAATGTGCACACAGCACACATCAAGTCAACCATTTTTAGTCAGTGCAACAAGGACCTAAATAAACTTAAAGGCACCCATAAGGGTTACAAGTTCATTCAAATTTGCATATTTAAAAGAAAATAAATCTTACAGTTACATAATTGCACGACTATATGACTATGTAAGTATTTCATGGCCGATTGAATTGAAAATGTTACCGGACATGTGTCAAAAAGTCTGGAAATATATGAAGAAAGATTTAGGTATAAAAACTTTAGGTATAAAAATAGAGGCATTTATAAAAATATATCCAGAGCTATTTTTACACTTATCACAACATTTATAAAATATACACTGGTATTTTAAGATGGCCGTCAAAGTTATTTTTGGCAAGTTCATTAAATTTTTGTTGCACTGCATATGGACAAAACAAGATTATACTTCAATTGTATAATCTTCTTATGTGCAAATATCATATTATCAATTTATGTGTGTATGTATATCGCAGCGCAAACACAAAAACCAACGAAAAGCGTTGGTTTAATCCCAAGGTCGCCGGCGGCCCGTCCGCGGTGACGCATGCATGATATACCTATATAATAACATATTATATACCTAAGATATATTATATGCAAGTTTATTGCATGCTCTAAGGCGTTGGACACCGTCACCGCGGACGGGCCGCCGGGGACCTTGGGATTAAACCGAAGCGTTTACGTACAGACAGACAGGCAGACCGTCAGACATTGATATAGCGACTAGTAGTAGTTCAGTAGAGTATAGCGTCAGAAAGGTTGTTACTGGTTAGTGCGGCGCCGGGGGTGATGCCCACGATGCTGCCGCCCACGCACGCCTCCACACCCTCTGCGCACCACCACCACCAGTTAACACAAAGACACCGGTGCGTTTGTCACGCACAAACGCACTTATATTACACCATTGATGAACCAAAATACATAGATGGATAATTCCTAGTTATTGTGAAAAAGGAAAACTATCAGTAATACGTTGTTGGTAGTTTATAGCCGCCAGATGACAGACTAAATTGACAGGTCAATTTGCCCGCCTTAAAACTGCCTCGTTTTTAGGACCATCATGTTACATCTCTGTATTTTGGTTGATCGATTCTTCACTTCTTAAACACTGTAGGATGTTTGACTATATTTAGTATATCATAATTAGTAGAAATTGTAATATATGTGAGCAACAGACAAACATTTTATAAAATATCTGTAATGTGGGTAGGTACTCTTTTACTCTCTCAAACGTATTTGTGTTATCCCAAATTCCAAAATCTCTTAAGATAATAAATAAATTTAAACTAAGTTTGAAGGACCATAAAATGACGCCACTCGAGAGTACTATTCCAACTACGCACGACTCAGTGATAGTGAGTGAGAGTTACCAAGTTCGTTTTCCATCCCACCCTTTTTCCACACATAATTAGAGAGTATAATTGAATGAGGGTAATACCCATATCCTATTACAATCCATAATTCCCATGACGTCGTCCGTGTAATTTTACAATTCCCACGAGATTTTGTAACGAATCGGAATAAAAAGTATGCGTTGACGAAACAAATACTGTACTAAGTTCAATTAAAATCGATCCAGTGGTTTTCGTGTGTTGCACGAACTTTGTTCGCGGGAGAACCTGCAACATGAACTACAACTATATATATTTATTAATCTGTCCAATGGTTGTTGCACAATGCACGTTCGGACAATACACTTTATATTAGGTAGTCGGATAAGTTCGAGGCCTTTTTATAGTGAAAATAATAAAGACTTTTTGTATAACATATAAATATTTATTGAACGAAATATTGTCCATTTAATATTTCGCCATTTTTCTGCAAGAGCCTTTATATATTTTACATTTTGTATTTTTGCAAATGACAGCTGTCAAAGTGCCTCGAACAGTGCTCTATAAAAATAATTAATCTATAAAAAACTAAAAATCACAGGTTTTTTTCCATAGGTACACGCACGTATTTTTTATTTGTATTGCATAACACTGAGTCGATAAAACTGAGTCGTTTATTTGTATTGCATAACACTGCATAAATCAACACATTATTTCTATTTGATTATTATGATTATTGTCCCCATATCATTCGAGGCACTTTGACAGCTATCATTCTAATCAAGCTACGAGTTAGACAGGAGGCGCGACAGCAGCATGCAAAAGTGTATTGTCACCTGTGGTGCAGGAGGCGGCGGAGTCCGCGTTGACGCCGGCCACGGACCACGGGCGCGCCTTGCCCGGTGTGCGCGCGTACCCGTTACCTGCCACCACAGAACACCAAGTGAGCCCACTCACCACACGCGCAATCGTAGTATCGCAAGCATAGTGTGTGCGATATGTTTATCGCACTATTCGAACGAGAAAGGAAAATTTGTGTGTATGTGTCCCAAAAAATATCAACATGATATACCTCAGATGTCCATAACCATAACAAGTATGTATATATTTGTTGGTGGGGTGGGACGACATTCATACATTTTTTCCCAAGGTCATTTATTTGAATAAGTACGCAGTTACGTTCACCAGCAAAACGTGCGAGCGCTAACACAAATTGTGTACCACATTTCGTGTCGCAGGCGCAGTAAGTTCTTTATGACGCGGTGTGACGCGTGCATATCAAGTGTAGCAAAATGAAAAGCCAATTACATTTTCTGATTGAGTTTGATGGAATTTTGAAAGTAATCCGTACTAATGACGATCGAATGTACTAATAAACACCTCTTGTACTCACAATAAAGAATTTGAATTTGTAAGAAAAAGTAACAAACGTATAATATAAATTCAAAAATTCACATTCAAATTGTTTATTTGCATTAAACATACATTTACAAATTGTTATGACTCCCCAAACTAGAAACAAAATATATCTTGGGAGCCAGCACCTTCCCAGAATATATCCTATTTTAATGCAAATAAAATTTTTGTTTCATTAATGTATTATAACGAATAACGATATGATGCATACTCCAACGAATGCACTTGTTTGATGCAAGTGTACCACTAATGTACGGCATAGCATAATAAATGTATTATGCGTCTTTGGTGTGTCGCTCGTCTCATACATATACAAATTAGCACAAACCTATAGTCAAGGCCGTCGCTTTCGCAATTATACCACACTGCACAAACTCAAATACAACCATCGGTTGGTCACCTTCGCTACCGCGGTTGTCCTCTTAGTGATCGACACTAATGTTTGAAAGCGGCGTTTGAATACCATTGTATTTTTCTCACTTCAACAATTAGCAGCTTGCGCTGGTGTATCTCGAAAAAATTCATAACTTCCTTCGGTTCCCGCTCAAAAGTTAAATTAATCATAAAATTATAAGCGAATTCCCGCAGCGATACAACTGAGACAAAAGCCACCTGCATTCCCGAGAGCGGTGACATGGACGATCACTTTTCACAAGAGACAATTAGGCCAAAGACGATTACATTTTATATAACTTACCCATTGTGTTGACGTTATCTGAAGACCGCGAGGGCGGCGGGGTCGTGGTCGCCGCCCTAGTGCCTACGTTGTCGGAAGACTTGCAACGAGATACCTCTGAAAATTAAAATATTTTTTTAAGGAAAGAAGGTGGCAGACAGTCCCACCTGGTGGTAAGTGGATTTTGTCGCACATTTTATTTATTTATTAGGTACAGAACACCAACAAAGTACACATATACAAGGAATAAATAACATGAGTTAGATATTTTCCTTTCGTATATCTCCAAAGGTGTAGGCAGCGAGCGCATCCGGGGGAGGGTCAATGTTTGTCCTTCTAGACTGATGTTGACATGTAACACGGCGACAGTTTCCACTTTCCACCAGGTGGACTGAATGCTCGTCTGCCACCTAACGTCTACAAAAAAACATGTCTAAGTGTTGGGACAAGGGATGGAAATTTCATATTCTAAAATATTCTAAATCGGGTCTGAACACGTATAATAAAGGTATATTTGTACACCAGCCGTGGTCACGAGTTGACGCAATTGTGTAGAAAACGCGAAAGTTATATTGCTAATCATAAGAAATTTCGCAACTTGGGGTCTTCCTCTTGGCTGTATAACGGAACAAGGAATTTCATTCTTGTCATTTACACTTTAATTATTCCTCCTTGGGGTTGGGGAATAGGGAATATAATAAGATACTTTTTTAATACCATTATAGTCCTCACTCTAAGAGATGGAATGAAAAATGGACTTCAGCATATCACAAATAAATAAATAATTGATTTATTTAATTTTAATTGTTATTATTTACTGGTTTTAACTACTATGTTGTTAAATTACTAACGTAGTTTTAGGTTTTTTACTATCCCAAGTGGACCTTTTTGTTGTCTAAATGTACAACTAGCGACCCGCCCTCGCTTTATAAGTTTTCTTTTTCAAAATTTCAAACTAATATATAGCCTATATTAAACACGGATAATGTAGCTTCCTATTTGTGAAATATTATTTGAAATCGGTTCAGTAGTTCCAGAGATTACCTCCAACATACCCACATACAAACACACAATTTTACCTCTTTATTATAATAGTATAGATAACTAATAATAATATCTCACTCACTCCAAAAACAGGTACACAGTGCATTTTATAGTGAGACAGCGCGATGAAAATGGTGTTGGCGACGATATATAATATATATAAGGCGGTGCTCGCGATCGATGTTATACCGCAGGGCCAATGTTACAGGCCGCACGTTGCCTTCCAACAGGGGGGTGTAGGGGTGAAATACGGAAATAAAAACGCTGCTCTAATTCACATTGAACCACAGGGGCGCAGAGAGGAAGCGGCAGTCGGCAGCGAGCTTGCTTGTATGAACTTGTTAGGTATCTCCACAATGAGGAGTCTGATGGATCAAGTCACTGCTTGAAGTGATAAATGTAAAACTAGCAGTTCAAGTTACTACTTGAAGTGCTGAGGACGAACTGGCAAAGAGAGGTCGGAACCTATGCCTTTTATAGCAAGTTCGCTGCCCGTGCGATCCCCCTGCTCCCTGGGGAAGTTTATTGTGTTATTCGCTCTCCAACGTCATACATAACTTCTAGGTTACAAGTCACATATCCTAGGATCGGTTCTCCTCTTATGCGGAGAACAAGGCTATTTTCGATGACGAAGCATGATGATTTACATTTCTTTGGGCAATTTAGCCCTTTTTTTCCCTCCCTCCTTCGTTGAGTAGCAAGGGGAATGGGAGGACTGAAGGAAAAGGGGAAATAGTGGCGCCGATACCGGAACTTCGTCATCTAGCCCGTAACTTTATATGTTTAATCCAATGCTCAATAAAACACACTGCGGGCGGTAGCCTTTATTTCGCCTATACCCTGACCTGTAACCTAGTTTCCCTATTACATTTATGGAGAGCGAATACAAACACACAATTTTACAAACAAAAGACATTTAAAAAATATAATATAAATGTACGCACTAACATCCCATAGTCTCGTAGGAAAGGTGTATGGATTTGTCTCGTACGCTTCTATTAGTGTAATGTGAGAATTCCTTCGTCCTCACCTCGCTAGTTGCGCAACCCTTGTGAGACAACCCCCTTTCTTCCCCGAGCCGTGCGATACCAGTACGTACATATCATGTACACTTGATTTTATTTACATAATATTTACATATTACATAATACATATCTTAATTTACTGCACTTGTGCTACGCCCTTATTTATTCTGTCGTGCACAAATGGTATGTGATAAAAATGTTAATGGTGAAAAAATAAGTTCAGCTTTAGGTAATAGAATGAGGCTTACCGTTTTCTAATAAAACTGGCGTGCTCTCGCCTGACGTTACACTATACCTGTAAATAAACATTCATTAATAAAATATGAAACCTTTTAAAAGAAAAGGAGGGTCGCAAGTAACATTTTAGATGTTACTTGCGACCTTTTTAGCATATAACGGGAACACCGCTTTACATACTTTATACCTCAAATATCTCAAACCCCTCTTCAAAGGGGTTCAAAGGGGCATAGTCCCAAGCCGCCATTATGATTTATATATTCAAAACTGCGTGGCGCGATGCGACCCACGAGTACGTGTCAATAGGGGGATGCATACACTGTGTTATATAATATTATGTGTTATATAATATTATGTGTTATATAATATTATGTGTTATATAATATTATGGCCTAAAGTTTCAAGTTACGCAAATATTACCATTGAAAGAATACTATATGATCATGCTTCTACTAATTAAATTGTTATCAAATAACTATTTTTGCTAACTTTTATACATGTTGGTAAAAATAAAACAAATATTTAGGTCATAATCATCCCATGTGTCACGTTACCAAAATAATTAGAGGTAAAGGTCGCTATACTATTACATTTTAACTCATACCTTAAAATTAAAAAAGGTGGGCGCGCGTTGGGTTTCTCGAATGTTAACAGACGCACAAAAGAAAACAAGAGTAGACATTTCAAAGAAAAATTTGGCAATTATTGACCGAGAGCCAGAATCTTTTCGACTACGTCTCGTGACCGTTAATGAAACGTGGGTTCACAATTTTGACCTGGAGACGAAGAACCAAAGTAAGGTGTGGAAAAGATCATCCCCCCAGCCAGCCAAGAGATTCAAGGTCTCTGCGTCCGCTGGCAAGATAACTGTTTACTTTTCATATCATTTTTACAGGAAAATTTCATTGTTATTGGCAAAGGAAAATTTAAAACTTTGATTGGGGTGGTGTTCAAAAAGTGTTTTGACTTATGAGCAAAGCATGTTTTGCAGACTGCAAAGTCCCGTGTTTAGACGCCTGTCGCTCACTGTAGAGAAAACTATAACAGTGATTATAAATTGAATGATTATACCAGAATGAACCAGTTAACAAGGCTGAAAAAAGTTTAGTTTACACAGAGCCGTAACATAACATAGTATAATTATATTGTGTGGTCCCGTTGCAGCGTGGGCAAGTGTCTGTGCGATGATGGCGAGGTCGAACGAGTGCAGCGAGCGAAACGTGAGCGGTTTGTGCGCCGACAGCGACGCCTACTCGCTGCCTGGGGGTGTGCGACACGTGGCTAGAACTCATTACTTTACACAGAGTAGAATATATCAAAGAATACTTACATGGTGTCATCCCGCTGCAGCGTGGGCGAGTGTCTGTGCGGTGATGGCGAGGGCGAGGGCGAGGCGGGCGAGGCGAGCGAGGAGAGCGAGTGGAGCGAGCGCGAAGTGAGCGGCGTGCGCGCCGACAGCGACGCCTCCTCGCTGCCCGGCGGCGTGCGGCACGTACGCCAGAACTCGTCTAACCCTGACATATATGTCCACATTTTTATTCATTTATTTGGGCACGCCCACGATATACATATAAAACATGATTTGAGCATACAATAATGATATGATAAGACTAAAGTTCAGTATGTATCCCAATTATAGACGTGCACAACACTGATCAAATTTTATTCAGGGCTAGATTGTGACACAAAAAAATGTAAATTTGAAAATCGAATAAAAATAAAGAATTTTTGATTTTGAAATATTTTTGGAATTGTATATATTTGCATCGAATCATTCGGAAACTAACGAGTGTATGCCAGGAATTGTATATATTTGCATCGAATCATTCGGAAACTAACGAGTGTATGCCAAAACTCGCCCAGACCTGACCAGCACACATACAAATTTTTGAAACATAAGTCATATTAGATCGAATATTTCGGTAACTTCAAAATGCATGTATGAGGTTGAGTTCACATACTCAAGGAACTGTCAATCCACCCTCAACGACCGAAGTGGTAAATCAAAAAGAATAAAGTTCGAATAAAATAATATAAATTAATAACCGATACCTTCGTAACTATTATAATAATCCACAATTTAACCAATTAGTGTTCGAAGTTCCATCAAACTATCTTTATTAAAGACGTCAAAATTGACAGTGACATTCTCTGCCACTCTCTCTTTCGAACGCTAGCATCTGTAACTCGGTTGTACTGACAGGCAAGATCGACAAGAACTGAATAATAAAATATATTATAATACATGGCAAAAACACAATAAGAAACTGAAGTAATTACCATCGTCTATATCCTGCGATTGATCTGTAATAGGTCTAGTCGGTGCTCTAGTCTTATTACGTCTCGGTCTCCCTGCAACACAATTTTTTCTTATTAACAATTTTTCCTCATTATTTTACTAGGATATCAACTTTCTGATATTTTGACATCAGATTCAAATGTAATGATTATCTCTAATTATGATTGTCTCAAGTGTTACAGATGTCATATTGGAATGAGATGCATTAATAATGCTTGTAAAATACAAATGGAAAATTAATATACATAGGTCACACTGAAAATATCCGGAACTGGTCACTTACATAAACAATATTTAAAAAGTAATTACAATATTTGAATATGGAACTCTTTGGCTGTAGAATAAAGTTTGTTCCATCTAACAGTAATTTGTTTTTATTGTGGCGTCATTTTAAATATTGCATGTCTGCATTACGATGGATTTACCTCGTGAAAATTTGCGCCGTATAATTTTCTACGATTTTAAGTATAATTTGACAGCTCAGCAGAGCCTCGCGCGGTTTCAAACTGCTTTTGACGAAGAAGCACCAGGCAAAACAACAATTTGTAGCTGGTTTGCAGAATTGAAGCGTGGTCGTGTTAATCTCGCCCGTCCACCGCTGTCAAACAATAAAAACATCAATGCTGCGCTTCTTTTTTTAGAAAAACTGGACATGGTTTCTGTTGGTTTGGAGAATCGTCGTAGAACGACCATTTGCTTGCCGGAAGTTATTGATGAACTCCGTAAAAACGACCGTAAACGCCACATAATCTTACACGATGCCATAATGCCAGCTCTCACACGGCCAAACAGACAAACGAATTTTTGAAGGCGAAAAACGTACCAACTCATGAGTCATCCACTATACGACTTGGCACCTTGTGACTTCTTCTTGTTTCCAAAAATTAAGAACCAATTAAGCGGTCAACGATTTTCATCGCCAGAAGAGACTGTGGATGAGTATGAAAAACATGTTTCTGAAGTCACCACGGAGGTGTGGAATAAATGTTATGGAAAATGTTATTCGTATGAAAAAGTGTATTGAAGCTCACGGAGAATATTTTGACAAAAAGTTAAATTATTTTTGGCCATTTATTGTAATTTTTTCTTATTCATTCTGGAAACTTTTACGTGTGGCCCTCGTAGTATAAATAAAATGAGACTTTGTAAAAAAGTGAAATGCCTTAAAGAAGCCTGAAAATTTCCTTAGACATCATCTTGTTGTTACCTTTAACAAGATGTCGCAGTGTGTGTGCGGGCAAATCCGCGAGCGCGTCGGCCGCCTCCGCATGGAGCGGTGGCAGAGACAACATCTCGTTGCTGCTGCACTGTTGTTCCGCCACGGATTTCGGTCGCACTCGACGGCAACCACGATCGCGCCTGCGACCGCCGAGAGGGGTCGCCTGGTTTAAGCAAATGGTTCGTGTTGTTTAACATTTTTTTATGCCTCAACAATATTTTTTATGGCACAAAATATCTTAACATGCTGTATACACAACTTATTGGTCAATAGAATGAACTCCAACATAGTGTCATAAGCCTTGTTATGTATTTTCTAGACTGTATTGTGTACAATAAATAAACAAGTCATAGATTTTAAACAGATGCTGCTTTGGACGGTGTGTGGCGTGCAGAGTAAACTCCTCATCAACTGTTTCTCTTCATTTTGCAGCAAGTCTACGTTCGTTTTGCCTAGTCAGATATTATAATCTGGACTGAAAGTTGATTTAGATGGCTTTTAAATTGACTTTTGTAAGGATGTTGAGTGAGTTTTATTCCCTTCCCTTACAGTCGTTACAATGAGATCGTGAACCTTGATGTTACTAGGGTGCATACGATATATTTTAATACTAAATTCTAAATGGAGCCTTTGAATCATATTTATCTTGACACCTAGTGTTAGATGCCGTATGTTCATATAGGTTTTAATACTTGTTTGGCTTAACATATAATACATTTTATGTTTTATTTTCCTAACATATTGCATGATTGTTATTACAAATAAATTAAAAACAGAAAAAAGGGTAATTAATCCTAATACTATCAAATATATATTACTTACCAAATTTAAATAATCCAGTTTCTGTATTGCATGAAAATATTTCAACTATATAATACTTTTATTTTTTTTTATATGTAGATGCACATTTGTTTAACAATCAGAATATATACATAAATTAATAAGTGGATTCAAGCATGATTTAAATTCATTATTATTGTAATTGAGACTTAAGGGCTCTGCAAGTCATGTTTCGTATTAAATCACTGCTGATTCAGTAGAGTCAGTATTTTTGATTATTGCTGATATATTATGATCATCTTCTTTATTATAGCTACCAATGTATATGAGCTGCATGTATCGCAGGATAGTTTTGGCACCGAATTGTTAGACCTCTTCTACATTGTTGTTCTACGTACATGGTTACATTGTTGTTTCGTACTGTTCGGAACTAAATATGCTGGTTTTAGAATTTGTTAGTCCCAAATATGATCTCAATACCACTAAGTATTAAGATACTGAGTTTCTACTTAAGTACAGATTAAAAGAAAATGTTACTAGCTACTAGTGTTACTAGAAAATGATGTTAGGGAAATCATCGTGAAGAAACTCGCATGCTCGAGAAATAAAAAAAATGGAGTACCAATACGCCAATCCAAATCCACCAATACGCACTGGACTTGCGTGGTGTATTATGGCCCGAAACCCTCCAGTAAATTACTAGGCCTATTTGTCATTATAAGCTGATATACATGTACATAATTTCAATTCCCCCAATCTCAATTCGGAGATTTTATTCAACTCACCCCCGAGTGTGAGATCGGTGTGAGTAGATCGGGTATGTCCGCATCGCTGCTGGGCCCATGATCACCATCCGTACTCTCTACGCCCTCGCACGCCGCTAATGCGAGGCTCTCCACCGCTTCGCTGCACACAAACAAATAATGGTTTTTATTTTATTTATTATTAGCGGTGCCTGCGACTTCGTTTGCGTGAACTTCTCATTTCCTCGGGAACTCTCAACGATCTAGATAAAAAGTACCCAAAATGTTAACCCGGCACATAAGCTGTACCGATACCAAGTTTCACTAAAATCCAACCAGTAGATTTTACGTGATGTGCGTTCAAACAGACAGACGAAAATTCTAACAATTATTGGATTCTAGTTCTAGTATTGGATTCTGTCACTAGTACTTTATAATACAGTCACATTTCTTCATAAAATATGTCATGTACAGACACGGCTCTGCTACGATTTTATTGTACGTATAGATTATTTATTAGTAATATTATTAAATTTTGAAGTCAATTCATAGAAAAATATAATATTTCACTATGACAAATGTTTATTATCGTTTAAATAATAGACTAAAGGGCTCATTTACAAGTCACTATAAATGTGGCCGTATACGGCAGAGTAAACGAACAGCCAAGACTAACTACTGTCCGCGCGCGAGCTCCGAGGACGCGCGGTATGAGGAGCGGAGGGGACTCGCGCCGTTCTTCAGTTCTCGCCACACCACCGCGCGCCCCTCACTCATAGTGCTGCTTGCCACGCTGAGACAAGCTTATGTCCCGTTATCGATCTCTGCGCATTATTACCTGTTATATTTTTATTTTTTATTGTTATTGTTTTATTACTTTCATTGTTTAAATACAACAATATGGATAGCGGGGAAGGTATAAGTGGTAGAGTGGAAAGAAAGAAATCCTTTGTTATACATCGATAAGGACGTGAAATGTCTAAACGCGTTATTAATTTCATATTATAGTATACAGGAGAATAAAGTGCCCCCAAAATCAAGCAATGTTAGACTGGCTGTATCAAAATCTGTATTATAAAATCAAATTGAGGGCGACTCGAGTATGAGAAAAGTTGAATTTTACAGTTTAATTGAAAAGCACAAGGCTAATGAAATATTAAATGAAATATTTAAAATTGATGAGCTCATAAAATTTCACGGCCATGATGTAATTCGTTTGCTGCCACACATGTGTCTTGAACTCCATCGAGTTAACATGGGCTAAAATTAAAAGGATTGTCAGGAAGCATAGTGTCTCATCTGACCTGTCATTAAGCAGTCTTAAAGATGTTACCGAGTTGGCTTTAAATCAAGTCAGAGAAGAAGATTGGTGTAGTGATAATGATCATGTCTCAGCATTGGAGGAGTATTGGCAAAAAGATGGGCGAATGGAAGATGCCACTGATCAATTTATTATTGAAGTTGTAGAAGACAGCGACATTGACGTGTCAGATTCGTCCATGTCGATAATTTCTAATTCAGAAAGTGAATATTTTTTATTAAATGTACCGTACACCACTTAATAATTGTTTTTTTATTTATCCTATCAAAAATACTGTTGCAACCTACCATCGATAAATTTATCGACTTTAGAACATCACTAGCCTGTGACGTCAAAATTCCTCGGGCGTCCTCGGAGCTCGCGCGCGGACAGTAGTGTCATTAATACGCTTCCGCTGAATGCGGCTGGCTGACGGGTACGAGTGCGATGTGAACATACGACCGTATACAGTCACCGTAATAGTGTAGGTGAGAACATTCGTCGGTTTTTGATTATTTGACCCAGTGATTGTAATGTTTATGATTGTAAATATTCTTTTATTATAGATTTCTATCTTTTAGTCGGTCAACATGCTTCAACTTGCTTACGCGCAAGCCCGTACAAACCAGTTGGTCCAAACACACGAGTTTACTTGCGCAAACTGGTTATTAAGTTTAAATTATTTGTTTGTTTCCTAAATATATATTAAAAGTAGCAGTTGCTCGTGGTTTTACGTGCCTAGATCGCAATTAAATACGTTCTATGTGTCAATATGTCCCATGAACTACGTATATTATGCCAAGAGTAGCAAATCTTTGCAGAGTTCCTAAGCATCAAACAAATGAATAAATAAACTTGCACAAGTAAAATATTACCAGTCAAACGCGATTCGTCTACCGGCGGGCGATAATATAAAAGAGAACAAAGGGTCAAAGGTTATGCCACATGACAAAATAAGTAGAAAATAATAATTTATTAGCTCAGTTGCTAGTGACCCTGTCTGCTGTGTAATAAATAGGTCCCGGGTTCGATTCCCCGTGGGACAAACAGTTGTTTAAAGAAAGGTGTTGTGTTCGCCTTTGTATGTGTTTCTGGACCCACGACACAAGGAATTCTAGTGAGAGCCCTTAAATATGGTGTTAATATAATTAAAAAAATAAAAGACAACAAGTACTTGAGTAGGTCCTGCAGAGTGGAGGTGCAAGGAGCCACGGCATCGCGCACGGCCTGTAACGTCACCAGTTCGCTGCTCACTCCGCTGCCGCCCATAGCCGCGAACACTTCAGTGCATCTCTACACGAAACGATATACAATCAACGCCTCCGTTCACATTGATTCACAATCAAGCTCCACTGGTGTACCCAAGGAAAATTTTTCCTCCTCTTCAATCTACATGTGGATTCATGTCTGATTCTTTTTTTCTCTTCGATCCACTGGTTGTTATAGTATTAGATACCGATCTTGGGGTCTCATGGTCACCTGCGCAGTAGTCAAAATTTAGGACTGTTTGGCGGCATGAGTGAGGCGGAACGGGCGCGGCACACTGCAACGCTCGCCGATTGGCTCATGAGTCGTAGTCACGCCCTTTTCAGTACAGTCGAGTGCAAATTTATTATTTATATTTTGAATAATATTAAATTAATATATTAAAAATTTAATATACTGTTTTTAATTAATATCAATAATGCCGCGACGAAATGTGATTTTACGAAGGCAAGCGAGGCAATTAATTTATGTGATCTATAAGTATGTATGTATATGCAAGATGACTAAATGGAAGGTGTCATTCCATCAGACACAGATATCGATTGACGCATGATTACTTCATCTCCTTCTTTATTCTATATTTTAGATACTATATATTATTATTCTGTGTACTTCATTACCCAATTGTGTATTTTGTATGCTCGCATCGTTTCATCGCTATTAAATTAATGTAAGCAATTAATATTCTTTATCATATACACAACATCTTATAATTTATTTTTAAAATTATTAAATTAATATCCATAATAAAAAATAAATATAAACTAATTCAATTTCTTTGAAATATTCCGCCAAATACCAAAATTCCTCACAAACGGAGCCGCAGCCAAAAGCTAGTAATATAATAATATGAATAACTGTAATAATAAATATTTATTATTTGCAAATAAACAATTTTGTTCGGAAGTGTACATGCGCGTTCTCATTCCCACCACTTGGCTGATGGCTCAGACCTCAACATCCCTGTCTCCGATTGTAGTAATGAATTACATTTTTGTTGTTTTAAATAAAATGTGTAGTTATTATATTTACCTCTAATCATTACATTCGCCGCCTTCACAAATGTGTAGATTGAAGTGGCCTACGAATATTACTATTAATATAATATAAATAAAATAAATATATAATTACAAATATATAAATATTTATAATTATACTTGGTACCCGAAATTGGTGAATCGAAGTGGCATAAAAAAGTTATTATATTTGAATTCCTAAATTGGTCAATCGAAGAGGAGGAAAAATTATCCAAGGAACTAGCGGTGGAGCCGGATTGTGGATCTATGTAAATGGAGGGCAATCAACAATAGGACAATGTATACCAATCGGTATAGTTCGTTCATCTCATGAAGGCGGGTTACGCTTAGTAGTGGTCGTGTTCGTACATTTACATTACTTTAGTGTACGTAAATTTGAAGAACGCTGTTGGGTTTCTGAATGACGCCAAGGCGGACACTAAAATAATGTACTATACGTATACGAGCACTACTAAGCGTAATGCGCCTTCGTGAGATGAAATAACTATACCTTAATGTATAAGGAATAGAATTGAATGTTTTTAGGTATATTAGTGTTGCCGACTGTACATTTGTGACGTTATCTAAGTAAAAAGACCGTATTGTCGGTAGGGTGGGTCTTTTTCTAACTTGCAATTTTGTTGTTTCAGGATTCTGGGTAAATAGAAACACGCTCTAACATCTAATTTTAAGATAAAGCAATAAAGACTTCATTAAAGTCGTAAATATCTGGTAAATTCGAACCGACAATTAGGTCCCTTTTCTTAGACAATGTTACGTCTATACTCCTCTATTTTATGTGTTCAGAAAATATAAACATGATTAACTGGTAGAAAATGTCATATAGCATTAAGCTCGCCATTTGTTCAATCACTTGTGCAACGAACTTTAAAGAAATAAAATAATAAATATTAATTCTTCATTAATAATGTAAATTACTAATTATATATCCGTGGCTATGTGTTATCGCCAACGTACGTACCTGCAGGTACTGGTGCGCGCAGCCGGCGAGACTGACCGATTGTCGCGTCGTTTGATGGCTTTACCGTAATATACGAGTACATCTGTCCTTGTTAGTATCAGGCGCCAAATGGCCGTCAGCGTATCGCCACGACTCGCCGGCGAGTGAAATATAATTGAGTAGACACAGTGAGCGCGTCGCGTCTCGCGGCAGACACGCGGCGAGTCCGTGGCGTTTTACTTTGCTGTCACTCGCCGTGTGTAGATTATCTCATATAGTAATTATTGAAATTAATAGCACGGCGAGATTATCGCCGCGAGAAACTAGCTCGTATAGTTGGCGCCATATAGTTAATGTGAGTACTCACCTGTAAGTACTGGTGCAGCATGTGGTGCGCGGCAGCAGCGGCCCTCTCTAACGCAGCGGGCAGGGGCGCGGGCGGCAGTGCGCCCGCGGCTGCCGCTGCTAATGCCGCCGCTGCCTCGCCGCCCGCCCACGCACGCTCTAGCGCAAGAGCGCGCAGTCGGTGCGACTGACCGACCGTCGCGTTGTTTGATAGCCTGCACACACCATGGAGGAGTTCACCATTTTATTTATTTCTTACTTGAAAAAAGTTTGGAAATTACAAAAAAGGAGCAGCGTGTAATATCATGATACATTTACATAAAATCTTAATTTAATTTCTAGATTGTACCTAGTTCCTTTATTAATGAGCCAAGACTTATGCAGTTTATTTTTTAGAATTAGAAGTTACGCTGATTCGTACTGCCTATTATAGTATCAACTGAAAGTGACTCCGATTAAACCAAGTCACTTGTCAATCTTAAATTATTCAATATCAATAGCTATTTTAATACCAAAAGAGAGTAAATAGGCTAACAGCTATCTGACTGTAGATTTTTCTTTTATTTTACTCCAAATAATAAACCTTGTTAATTAGAACAAAAAAGTTAGTTACTTGAATGTTGAATTTTTCGGGTAATATTATTCATTATCATTATCGAGTAAAAAAAATGAGATTAAATAATTAATCCAACCTAATCAATTATATTTTTTCTGCCTCCGTTCACATGGATCCACAATCAGGCTCCCCCGGTGGATCCATGGATAATTTTTCTTCCTCTTTCTAAAAATAACATTTAGAACAAGTTTTCGTACGATACCCTAAATCAATTCATTTTTAGCTCAAGTGCCGGTATTAAAATCCCAGGATGGATATGTCCACACTATGGTATCTCCATTTCTTTATTTTCTCGATGACAGTTCTAATTTGATAGTTGTAGTGTTGTGACCAAATAAGTAATGATATCGATCGCATATATTTATTATATTTTGAACAAAGACAAATACAACAAAAACATTCAAATATATTTTTTCAAGGTGGGAACACTCAATGGCCCACCGCCATTTTGTGTTTGTTTTAATCTGTCACTCGCAACAAGACGGTCGTGCTAGTCACTACATTTCTGTTCGCTGAGTTTTTTCACATTATCCATACGTTACGTTGTGTATTTTGTGTTCCTCCGTGTTGATTGCTGCCCAGCTGTCAAATATCAAAATGCCGAAAGGATCTGTTCTGAAAAGGCAGGCGAGAGAACTGGTGATCAAGGTTCGTAATTACTTTGAAGCAGAGTATCAAAATGGTGGCCCGCTATTACCACTGTCGCAAGTGCGAGAGCGTGTTGCGGCCGCATTAGGAATTAGTGGACCTACTGTTTCAAAAATTACTACCGAAGCTTTACGGTACAAGCGGCATGCAGGAAAATAAGCTTCGTACGCCGAAGAAAAAACGCCAACCACGTCGTGTGACATCGGTTGACAACTTCGACGCTGACGCTATTCGCCGTCATATATATGACTATTACTTGCGCAAAGAAATTCCAACACTTAAAAAACTTGTTGTTTCTTTACGTGAATGTGGTTTGTTCCATGGCCAAAAATCGTCATTAAGCTTGGTTTTGAAAGAAATTGGATTTTGTTATAAAAAATCGGACAAACGTAAAATATTGATGGAGCGTCACGACGTTGCTATGGCTCGCTGCGAATTTTTGAGCGAAGCCAAAAAGATATCAGATTGGTCAAATGTTATTTTCACTGACGAGACTTGGTTAAATGCAAACCACACAGTATCTAAGAACTGGACTGACGACACCGTCGCTTCCACTAGTTCAGTGCCAATGGGAAAAGGTGAACGCCTCATCATATGCCATGCAGGGTCTACGAAAGGATTCATGTCAGATGCTTTACTGGCCTTTAAATCCAAGAAAACAGTGGACTACCACGAAGAAATGAACGCGGAGATTTACGAAGGATGGTTTAATGAAATGGTGCAATCTCTGGAAGAACCGTCGATAATTATTATGGACAACGCTACATATCACTCCAGACAAATTGATAAAATGCCGACGCAGGCCAATAAAAAACAAGATATAATTGACTGGCTCCAACGTCATGGCGAAAATGTGGATAATACTTTATTAAAAGTACAATTAGTGAATATTTTAAAATCGAATAAAAGCCACCCTAAAAGATATGTTATCGACGAAATAGCTGCCGAATGTGGTCATTGGGTTCTTCGACTTCCGCCGTATCATTGCCAGTACAATGCTATAGAACTAATATGGGCACAAATCAAAGGACACGCCGCTCGAAACAATACCCATCCCCCTTTTACGGCAAACAAGATGTTAGATTTATTAAAAAATGCATGTGCGGAAGTAACTGCCGAAAACTGGGAAAAAATTGTGAGAAGAACCCAAAACATTATAGCGTCGGATTGGGAACTTATAATAAATGTTGGGGAGAGCTCATCGAGTGACAGTGACGATTCATCAGATTTTGATTAAAATAAATAAATAAAGATTACCTGTCATTATAATTATTTCGTTTCATTGTCGAGTACCTACCTATACCTACTTATTTTACAACAGCTTCGAAAATTTTAAAGAAGTTGGCATTATCAATCAAGAATTAACACGTGTAACATCTTGTAATGAAATATAATATTAGTTAATTAATAAATTTGTACAAAAGTATCCGGCAGTAGTTTAGTTTCTTACATTTTGTAAAAAAATATCGGATCTGTTATCGTGTTACGTTTATCGATAACTACATCCCTAAAATTGCTTTCTGGCTGACGTGACCTTGTTAATGAAATATGACGTCTTGGTGCCTAATTTTTGTTCGGAGTTTTAGGCGTTGACGCTAGAACAAAGTTATATCGACCACTGTGTGTCAGTTGTCATCGAGAAAATAAAGCAATGGAACTTGTATAACATTTCGTAGAAAAAAGTGAAGTTTAGGTATATAGACACCCGAATTTGCTATCACTAATTATGTTTATCGTGTTTGTATACAATGGAAATGTATAGTGTCGTTGGTGAACCTAATAAAATAAAATACGAAGGCATAAATCGTCCCGGACAGCAACTGTCCATAACGTCAACATATGTGTAAATAAATACTAATAGTCAGTTAACTCGGTCGCTTGACAGAGCAAGGCATTGGTGCGGTTGAAGGAGTGCGGAGTCCCCTGCCTGGGACGCCTGCAGTATGCCGGGACGCGTGCAGTATGCCGGGACGCGTGCAGTATGCCGGGACGCGTGCAGTATGCCGGGACGCGTGCAGTATGCCGGGATGCCTGCAGTATACCGGGACGCGTGCAGTATGCCGGGACGCGTGCAGTATGCCGGGACGCCTGCAGTATGCCGGGACGGCTGCAGTATGCCGGGACGCCTGCAGTATGCCGGGACGCGTGCAGTATGCCGGGACGCCTGCAGTATGCCGGGACGGCTGCAGTATGCCGGGACGCCTGCAGTATGCCGGGACGGCTGCAGTATGCCGGGACGCCTGCAGTATGCCGGGACGGCTGCAGTATGCCGGGACGCGTGTAGTATGCCGGGACGCCTGCAGTATGCCGGGACGTCTGCAGTATGCCGGGACGCGTGCAGTATGCCGGGACGCCTGCAGTATGCCGGGACGCCTGCAGTATGCCGGGACGCCTGCAGTATGCCAGGACGCCTGCAGTATGCCGGGACGGCTGCAGTATGCCGGGACGCCTGCAGTATGCCGGGACGCCTGCAGTATGCCGGGACGCCTGCAGTATGCCGGGACAGCTGCAGTATGCCGGGACGCCTGCTCGGCTTTCAATGCTTTCAATCACTTAGGTGTACCGTCTGACTGTTTGAGTGAAATTAAATTTCCCCAACCGTATGAATGCTTTCCATCACGATTTGTAATTGATGATAATTAATTATATTACTAAGTTTAAAAAAAGTAAATTATAATCATTTGAGAATAAATGTCGCAAAATATATTTGTCAGTTATACATCTGACAAGGCTATTTTATTATTCAATAAATAAATAATGGATATTATAACCTATATTCTATTTTATACATATGTAGAATACAAACAACCTAAAAATATATATATTATTAACTCGAAAAAATACATTTACATACAAACATATATAAAACATTACCCTTTTCTACATGCGCAGTCGGGTAAGTTCTTTCTTTTGTATGAACCATTGGTCATTTTCAGTGGTTAACCGGTTGTCATTTTGCGCCGCAAAGATGAGTTCATTCACTATTAGTATTTATTACACATATGACATATTACACATATCCGTGAGAGCTCACCGTTCGTGCAGGTCGCGCCAGAGCGCGGCGACGCGCTCGCTGGCGCCGCGGCCGCCGGCCGCCGCGTCGCACCCGGGGAACTCCACGCGGCGCACGCTCACCGACCGGCGCAATGCCGTCGCTATGTCCGTCAGACCTGCACCCAAACAACATTCATTCATTTATTTATTCAGAAATCATACATTCACTTATCAGCAATGTAACAATCAAATCCACAGACTTTGATATTTAATTAGTTTTCCAAAAAATATAATAAATTATTGCGCTAAAAATCCCTCCTGACCCACGACTACCAAACCGCACTACCGGTAGTGTCGTGGGGATTTTCTTTTCCCTTCTGCACTTAGTAATGCCGTGGGTCAAGAGGGCTAAGAATGATTAATTAAACTATTACTATATAATATTACAATGCCGTGTTTTCAAACGTTTCTTAACCAGCAACCAAGTTTTAAATTCGGTTTATTATAATACAATGAGTGTTTGACACGATTTCACCGGCCTATATACATACATTAGAAAAATGGAGTTGCTAGGTATAAGAGGTTTAGTATTAGAATCTTTATTCAGATTCTAATGTGTTACAACATGTGTGGGTGTACAATAAAGATTTTATCTATCTATCTATACACTCGCCCTGCAAGCTGAACGCGTTCCGGTCGATGTAGAGCGTGTGCAGCGTGCAGTTGCACTGCAGCGCCTTAGCGAGCAGCCGCGCGCCCGCGTCGCCCGCTAGGTTACCGCCCACATCTAACGTGCGTAGCCTTCGAGCGCCGCCCAGTGCGTTCAACAGACCGTATAGATCACCCTGTTACACAAAACTATGCCTGAAATATTATGTACTAAAATATGGTTCCAGTACATAGTACCCCACATGTCTGAACACAAAAATGTTTGTTTTATTATTAAAATGTAAAATATGTTAATGAGAGAATGTGTATGTGATAAAATTACTAATTTTTTCAAAGTACAAACGCCTAAATATGGAAAAGACAATGTTTGTTTTTATCAAATAGTGCCAATAGTCATAATATCACATTATGTACCAGTACGTCTGTATGTAATTTTCTTTTAGTGCGAAATTCTACAAACCATCATGTCACAGCAATTTTTTCAAGCCGAATGACGGACGGCCATTTTATCGTTTCTGCGGTGCGGCGCACTACCTTGATTCTCATAACGACAGATTCTCGAATGGATAGAGTAGTCATAAAAAATAAAGGTTAGGTTTAGGTTACGTTGCTCTTAATTCACAAATCACTATGAACTAACGATGATCTTAACAATGCTATCATTGATCATTTAGTAGCAGCGTTTCGCAAGTAGAAATCGTAGGATCGCACATTTAAATGTGTGGAGTTTAGCGTTGGATCGTCACAACTCATAAGTGAGTAAGTCACCAATGCTAATAGAATCGAGTATGCTTAGGGTCTAATCTGTAATTAGGGCCCAAGCATAGTATTCTAATCTTAAAATAAGCGGCGCGCATCCGTGGTCATGCCAACGTTTGTCATTCTAGACTGACAATACAGTAGTCATGTTTCACGGATATCCAAGGTCGAGTTTCACATACAATCATGTGGCCTGTCTGCTCATCTACAAATCTCAGTGCATATTATAGTGACACTCTTATAATACTCGACATTAATATTTTAACTTAATTTTATGATTGTCTTAAAGAGTAACATGATAAAAAACAATAAATACCAATTACCTTTAGTTTACAATCACTGAGATCTAGAGACGTCAACGCTGTATCTGGTTCTTGAAGGACGTGCACTAGCGCCTGAAAAATATCAATACATTATAATAATACTGTCAAATAAATAATATTCAATAGTCATTTATTAATTTAATAGGTACTGAATACTGACCTGTATTAAAGGCGGTGCATGTGACCTTTTCCCCAACAATCTGCTTAGTGCTAAATGCGTAATAGAGTGGTTTTTTCCTATCGCTCTAACTATGCCAGACAGTTCAAACTCCATACCTGAAAACGTTAACATTTTTCGATTAATAATTACTTGGCCAAAAGTTTTAATTTTGTCAATTAAAGCTGCATTCCAAAACGTGCGATAATTGTTCCTTGACAGTTTAAATATTGTGTATACTTTTTTTATCTTCATAACACAAGAAGAGATGCAACATTACTTAATTGTTTTGAAATTCAGCTTTAGTAGCAAACCATTGTGGTTTCGTTGTCATTTCAATATGGCGTCTAAAGTTAGTATGTAAAATCATACTATTAAAGCATTGGGAAACTAAGGGTTCGTAAATTACAAATTCTTTTGCGTTCGTAAATGAGTTATTGCGGTGACTTTTAAGTATATTTGTTGCTCTAACTGAAATTCGTATTTGGGGTTGAATATGTGTTGAGCCGCCTATTCAATATGTCGATAATGAGCTGCAAACGAGTTTGTATTTGTCCGAATAGTCGATTGAGATGCGTACTATTATCAGAGAGGTCTAGCGAGCGCAAGCAGCGCACGCCGTGTATACAGGACTCGAGTACGTGCGCGGCCTGCGACGAGCTCAACACGCCGGCCAGATTCAACTGCACACCCGCCGCGCTCTCGTTGCACGCGAGGCCCAGTAGTAAACTCCTGCAAATTTGACACAATCACGTGTCGGACAGTATCGCAAAGTGGCTGCGACCAGCAAAGCAACTGGTCGCGTGAACGGTTCACATTTGTAATATTTCACCGTTGCGCATCAACGTATGTATCTTAACGTCGTATTAATATTATAGACGCACTCTTTACTTTCCCCCCCCCCCCTGTATCATCGTATCATTTCGGTGCCTTTTCATTCATTTGTGCCAAACACCGTCCAATCACGTCGTCAACTGGCGAAGCTTACGAGTTTTGGCTATTTCTTGCGCCTATTATATAATTAATTATTAAAAATATCCTATCAAAAAAACAGGTTTAAAGTCGGAAACCGTATCGCGGAGTAGAATAACGGACTCGTGATAGATCGACTAGATATTGAGACATCGATCGAATAGTTATCGATAGACAGCGTGTCTAGTAACTGCGGATCAAAACATGTTAATACCTACGTTCATGCAACACGTTGCGGATACGCAGCGGTGAAATGATGATACATATGTAGACCGGCGTTAAGAGACACGACTTACTGCGAAAAATCAATAAAACTATTGACAAGTCAACTATACAGGATGTTTTTTGAGATGGGTCAGTATGGAAAAGTCGGAAACTATTAGAAACAGAGAAATTTGTTCCAAGGAACTATGGCGTCGATTTAAGTTATGACAAACTGCATTGAAGGATTTTCAAAAACACGGTTGATAATTGAACCCGTTCATTTTCGTTGAAAAAACCGTTTGCTGTCATATATCATACGACACCATTTAAAAACTGTGTACAGACTAGAGGCACGACCGGTTGTTACTGGGGACATTTAGTCGGTAGACACCTAACTCCACTCTTTATTTTAATTAAATATAATTCTACCCTCAGTTAAATTGTGTTGAAGAATACTCACACAAAGTTTAGGATCATTGTTTTCAATAAAACTTTAACTCTTCGTTTCAGCCCTTTAGGGATTAAATTTCGACAAATCTTTTATTAGTGAGTGTTTACGCCATAAATAGAAGCTGCCGTCCAAATTTCATGTTTCTAGCTTCACTAGTTTTTGCTCGAGGTTGATGAGTCATAGATTATATTTTATGTTTATACTTTATTTAATTTAATCATCTATATACATATAATAAAAATGTAACTGATCGCTGTCTGTACATGGAAGATATATGAGAAAAATATTATTGAGGAACTTTTATCAACGCAATAGAACCCAAAACAATGATTGTTAGAATTTTTATCTGTTTGTCTGTGCGTTTGTGCGCGCTAATCTTAGAAACGGCTTCACCGATTTGGGTGCGGTTTTCACTAATGTATTGTGGTAAGCTTCACTTATAATTTAGTGTTTGTTTTATTTCAATCAGTTCATAAATAAAAAAGTTATATCAATTTAAAGAATCACGTCGAACATTTGTTCGATAAAAAATAAGCTATAAGAAATAATGTGTGTGAACGTTTTTGAAAATACCAAATACCCCTAAGAAGATAAAGACGGTGTTTATAAACTAAACTCCACGCGAACGAAGTCGCGGGCAACAGCTAGTTTAAATATACGCCTTTGGATTTCCATAACAATTTAACCGAAGACGTCCGTTTTTGCCTACAATATCCTATCTTGTACTATGATTTTCTTTTGTATTTTATAGAGTACTAGCTGTGCCCGGCAATTTTTTTGCACATAATATATAACCTATATATAAAAGATTGTTTGAAATCGGATTAGTAGTTTTGGAGATTACCTCCTACATACAACTTTACCACTTTATAATATTATATTAATATAGATATTTGTTTCATTTACTACCTACTTTAATATAAACTGTGCCGTTTTATTTCACTCGACAAACGGAATGTTAATTAAAGACAAGCCTTACTGTCTTCAGTAGATTATAGATCATATTATGTAGGTAATGTTTCATTTTGACAAAAATAAATTACAAAAAATAGGTAAGTGCACTGACTTGAGCGCGTCCGGCGGCATCTTGCAGTATGAGAAGTCGAGGTTGGTGAGAGCGAGGCAGGCGGTAAAGAACTGTCTGAAGGAGGGTGGCGGGTCCTTGGGGCGGCGCGCCGCCGACCACGGGTTGCGGCCCAGCAGCAGCGCGGAGAGGCGCGCCGCGCATCCGCGTAGCAATGCGCCCCACATCTGTACCACATTCACACGATATTTACATACACGGCCCGAACCATTTCCGAAGTCTGAAACCATGGATTCTGCTCGTGACTCTCGAATATAAGGTTCGAATATGTGGTATTGCACAATGGTGCAATTACCAAATTCTGAGCGTGTCGAGTTTTTTTCGTAATTAAAGTCAAAACAATTTAAAACATATCTTGCAAATGTGCAGTCACATCGAAGTGAGTCAAGAGTCGCTCAGTAAAGTGATAGTAGGTTTACTGAGGACAGAGTGGGACTGACTCCTTGGAAGCACAAGAAAAATGCAGTCTAAAGGCTGTTGACATTCAATCCTTCACATCGTCGCAAAGCGAATAACTCTCGAATTACTTCTTTTAACTGCGCCCGTTCAACCCACATGGAGGTGGACCGCGTCGCAGCGCATAACATCGCTGGGTGGCAAGCGATCCGCCAAACCACTGCGCTGCGTCGCAATGCAACCGCCGGCTGAAGTGTGCGATTTATTTTTTCTAAATGGCTAAATTTTTGTGGCCCTCATGACCTTTCAAGAGTCACCGGACATGTATGGTCTAGGGCGAACCCAGAAGGCGCTCAGTCAGAATCAAAGAATGTGTGCAGCAACGAGCCTAAGGGCTTCCCTCCGGTAGACCGGCGGAAGGAACGGACCGAAGCTTAGGGATTGAAATGTGCGATGGTTTATACAAAATGTATGAAAATGATTCAGGAGGATTCTTGCAATGTTATGCGCTGCGGTCCAGTCCGTCATAATATGCGCGAGCCTTTATGTTTTTATTCGATTATCACTAACAGACACGAGGCACTTTGAAATTTAATAAACTATCACTATTAAACCACAAATCCCACAATAACACAATTTTTAAATGGTTGAAAGATAATATTGAGATTTCAATTGGTGTGATTGTTGATTTGGCGAGGTTTTGCAACTTTTTACTTACATTTTCTAACGTAGTCTCCGTATTAGTCAAATTGAGATGCGTGAGAACATTAGGTTGGGCAAGAAAGTTGTATAAGTTCTGAAAAAGAAAATTTAACAATTTCTAACCAATAATAACGATAATACTCGTATATATTTGTAACCAATATGTCACTTCTAGCAGCACGAAATGCTACATATAACCTACCTGAAGTATTTCATTTTATTTGGGCACTGACAGAATATTTGTACATATGAATATATAACTAATTCATATACCAATTAAGCTATCACAAATTACATAAACATTAACAAGTGGAATACTATTATAATATATTATAATAATATATACATTTTGTTTTAAGAAAGGGATAATATATACATTGTGATTTTCCGTACAAATATATTAGCAAGTACATGCAAAAGACCGATATATAGTATTTTTGGCATAGTTACATAGTTACATCGGGCAAAATGTAATTTAAATAATTGGTTTTAATTCCTAATATTTAGTCGTAAACACTTAAAACACGTTAAGGAGTTTGTGCAGAAATATTTTATCTTTAACAGTGCGTCGGCTTTGAAGACTGTGTATACGATCATCACAGAATATACTATTGGTCCGCATGGCTTTATATCTTAAATGTTTAACTAGTGTGCGCTGTGGGGCTTCCAACGAATCAGTTGAAACATTATAACAAGGGTTCCAAATAATACGGGCGTATTTTGGAATGAGTTGTACTGATGTATTACAAAGTATTACGATAGAACTATTGACTTTGAATAATTATATGACGATTTACTATCAAGGAAAACATTCAAGTCTCGCATCACGGACACGTGTTGAACAACTTGCTGTATACGAGTAGCACGAGTACGAGATACCTTGATCACTATATCACTCAATATGTAGTAATTACATGCACCACTAATGTACTAATTACAGTTTGTACAGTTGCGAGCTGTGTACAGTTTTTAGGAGAGCTGCTAGTTCTACGACTTTTAGTAGATAAGTGATGTCGATATTAAATGTTAGCGTATGTTAGATCTATCGTTTTGGTATAATCCAATAGATGGCAGTGTTATGTCCGGAAATGCTGGAGAAGCGGTCCGCGTCCAGGCGTTCGCAACAATAGCAGTTGTTTCATGTGCCGCTGTGCCGAACAAATTTGGACTGATAGTCCCCTCTCCAGCGTATGTGTCGCACTTACAATGATTTCCGTAGAGAATACGAAGATATTGGTCGGGATATATTTAGTGGCAATATGAGTATGGCAGAATTCTCTTCCTAATTCTGATTTCTAATGTTATTTCATTTTATGAATTATCTTTAATTATATTTTTTAAGCATGCTAGGTATGCCTGTAATTGATGTACCACATAAAATATTGTTTCTTGTATCTGTTTGTACAAATAAAGTGTGTACATTGTTAGAGCCTTATAAATAAATATTGTTATTTATCAATAGGGATTTTAAGTTCCGTATTATAATGATTACTGCATGATTGTGGATGACATTCAATTGTTTTTTCCTTCGCACTCGAAGAATACTAATTAAGAATACTAGAAGTAAATTACTACTTTCTAGTACATTTCTGTAGTTTCTCATGTTTGTTGGTGAACAATAAAATATTTTCTGTTACTCCAACAGTATGATCAGTGGGCTTAAGAAAATGGTGAGTAATTTGGCGTTTGATTTGTTTGAAAAAGCAGACAGTGATAAAGTTCCAAATACAAAATGACAAGTTAGATTTGCGAATGAAAATCGCCCGTGTGTTTTAGAAATGTCAACTTGAAACTTAACTTTGCAGTGCTCAACATAACTTTGGGATGACTGTACATTATTATCCATTTAAAAATAAAATCAGGTAAATTATGTGAACACGACTAAGAAAGTCGTGTGACTTTCTTAGAAAGTCAGTTAGATTTAATTGGCAGATAATTTATCATTAATTTAGATATTTATCAGAGATTGTGACCCCAAGGGCCCGATACCTCATCAGACGATGGTGAGAAATGCCCTAAATATTGTAAAATGTCGAGTCGACGAAGTTACAGTTATAATTAAGACACATTATTTAGTCATAGGCTATGAAGCTGTGGAGTGTTCTCCGCTCTTCGTGCCCGTAGGCACGGTATTCGCGTGCAAATATTACCTAACACTCATTACACTCACGTGCACATCGTCCTTGAGGTTGTTATGCGAGAGGTCGAGGTGCGAGAGAGTGAGCAGGTGTGCTGGATTGTCGTTCAGCATGGCGGCCAGGTGCGACACGCTCTTGCCAGTCACGCCGCACTGCGATAGCGCCACGTGTCGCAGACCGTCCGGGTTGTTCGACAGGCCAGTTAGTATACTGATGGCTCCTGAGATAACAAACAGACAAAGTATTTCAGTTGCTATAGTAGTCGGATTGTCAATCTATGACAATGGCAATATGACAGTGACAACTTAAAGTTGCAGAACAACAAAACAGACAAAACAAATTTTTAGCGCTGTCCAGTGGTCGAGTAATAATTAATCAAGAGAGAGAAGCTATAATTAATTTACCATTTTCAAAATTCGATTTTTTTTTATAATATTGTACAGTAGGCAGTTCTAAGAACTTATAGTTTGACCTATCGGAGATACCGCACAAGTTTTATACGATAATGAAGTAACAAATCAACAAAAGTAATTTACAATATAAAAAGAAGTTTAAAAAGTTATAATAATGAAAACAAAAAGCAATTGTGGAGGTTATAATCAACATATTTCGCATGTTTTAAAATAATTTCTTGAAAATTGACAAATAGCCAATTAGACATGTACAACATCTCGTATGAGTTTTATTTTTTCTGGACAAAGAACTATGAAATTTATTGCGAAAAATGTGAAACATATGCCATGACGTCACAGTTCGGCTGTATGGATTGCTACTTTTGTCGTAATGTAAAAAAAAGGGAATGTCACAACAGATCAAAATAAACTCCACCGTCACCTGTCATCGAGCTATATAAATAAAAACATAATCTCTATTTGTGGCAATAATCCCTTGTGAACCGACTGCGGTTTGTTTTCTTTCTTTCTGAGCTTGAATTTCTCGTTATTTACGATAATATTGCATTCGATGCTCTGCTCCATTTGTACGGACAAATTCCACTATTTTACCTAAAATTGATACATGTATGATTGGAGAATACATAAAATACATTTTTTTTAGTTAGATATAATAGTTTTAGTATACAGAATGACATACCTATTAAAATATTTCACACTATTTTTATAGGACCATAAAAGGTCCTATAAAAATAGTGTGAAATAAGCATAATATACAAATGTACATATACAAAAATATATAAATAATAAAATATATAATACATACATATAATACACAAAATAAAGTGATAACGCAAGATTTAGTGTATTATTTATTTATTTCTGTAATCAACAAACAGCCTTTTATGTAACTTATTTAAAGAAATATGTTGCTAGTGCTAATGGCTAAATACAGATTACACCGACATAGATTGATTGTGGGCAAGTAATAGGTGATTTTTATTATTATTAATAATACATGTTGATTTGTGTATGGATTGGTGTGTCGGTGCGTGTGTGTGCTCATGCGTGTGTGTGTGCCCCAGTGTAAGGATGTGTTAGTATTTGTATGTATGTGGTTTATTTTAATAAAAAATAAAATTAAATAAAAATAAATATTCTTAGGTTTAGTTTGCTAACGCTACTGGCGGGAGTCAGTGTTCGACGCACACAAGTGCACGTGTATGTTGCACCATTACAAACAAGGCTACCGGTGACAAGTCACGCTACTTTTAATAAATGAAGACTTTAGTTTAAAATGTTATCTCTGCGATTATCATATTTCTAACACTTTGTCCTTCAATCTAATATATTATATTGTTCTACTCTATATAAAAATACACAAAAATCAGGCTGTTAGACAAATTGGCCCATCCCCATTGTAATTAATAGTGACGAGCTCCCCTTGTCCGGTTAATCCTTATTCCCATTGTTCCTAATATTCTTTCTAACTCCACTCTTAAATCACTAAAAGTATGCGGAACATCCGGGGACGAGCCAATATTAGTCATTCTAGACCGATAATGGCATGTATTACGGACATCCGTGGGCAACCATATTCATTTATCATCTCTTATAGGTACTATGTATAACTTCAGATTATTATGGCTTCAGATTTATTATATTAATGGTCTAACAATCAGATTAAAAAGTAAAAGGCGCCTTACAATTAATTTAGGTTTTCCTGTTTCCTTTAGCATACAAGTTAGACTTACTACAAATGTACTTGAACAATATACAGTCGAAAAACAATTGAGTATCCAAATAGCTGTAAAGACAAACACAAACTGATTTGTGATATAATAGATTTAATTAAGAATAGTGATTCACAGTCGAATGAACAAACAATGCTTGTAAATAAACATTGTTTTTGCAATAACACGATTGTTTTTGAAATTCAATCATCAAAATAATAAATACAATTGTTTTAGAATAACATCGATCCTTCTTAAGACAAAAGTGCGTTTGAGTTAACAGGTATGAATGGGATTGCATCTTGCGATTAAATAAAACAACATTATTCGACACAAAAATAAAAATACTACACTTTTAACAAAAAAGTTAAAACAAACTAAGAACAAAAAGTAGTGGTCATAATTAGGTTTGTCTCGTAATACTATTTCTCGCTGGCTGATTTATTGTTTATGTGTAGCTGAAACTTAATCAAGTTTCAGCTTAATATTCATAGGTAGTTGATTAATATTCATTTATTTACTTTGAAGTATTATGTATTCAGTTTTTATTATAATATGGCATTTACGTTATTTCTTGGTTTACTAGATATATATTTATATTTATTCTATATATATATAAATGTATACAATAAGTATATATTTATTCCTAGCAACGATATGTACATAATCTACCTATTATTCTTGTACTTAGCGATCTTATTAACCTGACAACTTGTTGCTTTAGCGACAAGACCATTTATATATATTTACTTATTTAAATTGTCGTATCACTTACATTGCTTCTGTTTGGTGTATAATAAAGTGTACTTAATTATATTTCATCAAGTTTCTAGGCGAGAGAAGGATAGAACATCTAATCGCGCAGTGTAGTCATGTCATAACGCGGTTCCTCGCTATCATCAACACCTGAAATGGACTCAAGCTGCCAAATTATCGTAGAATTATAGAGTGGGAGAGACTGACTCACCGTTGTCCTCGCGGTGATTCTGCGAGGGGTGTGCACAGCGGGCAGTCCCAAGCGCGTAGCGTAGTCATGTGCAACGCGGTTCTTCACTATTATCAATAGCTAAAGTGTACTCCAGCTAACGTATCATCGTGCAGCTCTACAGACGGGAAAAGAATGTCACTTAACCTTATCCTCGAGGTGATTCTGCGAGAGGTCGATAGTGTGCATGGTAGGCGGCCGCCATGGCCGGGCCAGCGCGTACCCCAGTCGCGCGGCGTGATCGTGTCGCAGTACCGGCGACGCACTATATCAGCTAAAATGGAATCTTAACTCTTGAAGTGGACTCTTCGTAGAGCTATAGACTGAAAAGGATGTAACTCACCCTTATCCTCGAGGTGGTTCTGCGAGAGGTCGATAGTGTGCATGGCGGGCGGTCGCCGCGCCCGCGCCAGCGCATGCCCCAGCCGGGCGGCGTGGTCGTGTCGCAGCGCGGCGGCGCGCCAGCTGAGCTGCTGCGGCGGCGGCGCGGCGCAGCGCACCACGCGCGCGAGCGCCTCCCACGCTTCACCGCCCGCGCGCACGCCGTCACCGCACACGCCAGTGAACCATGTGTTGTGTTGTAGCGTTATTAGTAAAGGAATTAGATCTCTGAGAACAAACATTAACCTATCAATCTATATTGATGTAACCTTGTAAACTATCAAGCTATATGGACTTTTGACCTTCAATTCTCTTTTGTATTAGTAACCCTAGAACGAAGTAGCGCTCAACTGTTCAATTAAACTATACTAAGCGCCATATAATGACAGTATGGCTATAACAACCTCATTAAAATTAGTCAAAGTAAGGGACAATATGCGACGGTCTTTCAAACAGACAAATGCAATAATTACTTGCGTTTGGGTAATGAGTAGACTTCCCAACAATAAGACTATTTACGTTCTCGGTGACAGTCAAGCTGCTCTACAGGCGGGCATGTCCTATAAGATTGATTCTAGTGTAGTGCTTAAGTGCATTAATAATGTGTGATAATCTAGGTAAACTCAATAGGGAGGATAAGGTATTAAAACCCTTATGTCTCTCCCGGGACATAAGGGTTTTAAAGGCAATGAACTGGCGAAAAATGGATTAAAGATCAAATTCATTTCACTCTTTGTAGGCCTTGCATTGGGAACAATAAATAAGGCATTTAGAGAACAAGCCCAACAATAGGCTCAACAGCAATGACAGAGATACATTTAGGCTGGACGAGGTAAATTTTATCCTACAGCAAAAAACAACTATGGCAACTGACTGGAGTATTCACGGACTACTTCAATACAAAAAGCCTCCTCTGTAGAATGAATTTAGCAGATGATAACACGTACAGAGCCTGCAACGACGGAGAGTTCATCTTCTGTGCGAATATGACGGTCTGGCAAGATGCAAAATAAGTCTTCTAGGCAACCATAATCTGGAGCCAGATTATCTGGATCCACTTTAGGCTTCTACGACTGCCGGATATCCTGAAGTACATGGACATCATATTTGGGGAGCAAGAACAGAAGATATGGTCAGGGGAACACAAAGATCTCATTGGGTCGAAGTGATTGGGAATCCAAGTAAATGATCACCTTTTAATAAGATTAACAAGTTTATGATTACTTTTAACAAGGCCTTTTAAAGATTCAAATAATTTATTAAATTTTACATAGTCCAAAGTACATTTGACAAACAAGGGCACAAACGTACTCTCAAATTTGTCAATCCTAGCTTCCTTCATTTTTGAAACATTTTTATTTTGAAATGTTTTTCGAATAAGTGCCAAATACCCTCTTGTTAATGTAATTCATGTGGCGTTTCTTTTTTATTATTATGGTTATTTCTTTAAGCTGACTAAGAAATATGTACAGTAATTAGATTATCGAGTGATTTTCGCACATTTTGAAACACAGCATCATTTGACAAACATTCAAAGAAGTCGTCAATAAAAATAAAAATAAACATATCTTTAAACATGTAGTTTGAGAAACACATAAAACAAACCATAAAATAGCACGTGACATTTGTTAAATTATTTAAATCTTCACAGCATCCGTTAATTAAATAGAGAGTTGAAATAAATTTGCAATGTCAATAAATTGAGCGCTGAAGACACCCTTAAACATTACACCGCGAACCTGAATGTTATGTAATGAACTGCCAGCTAAGGTTTTTGTACTGAGCTAATTACGTTATTTATAGGATAACATATAATATATATTTTTTACAATGATAAAACAAAAGGTCAACTTCACTTGTGGAGCTCCCGCAGAAATGTCTATAGGGTTTTCAAGAGAGCTGAATCCATTCATTTTTGTGTCAGTTTAAAATGACAATACAGTACTACTAATTAATATCAGTTGGTAATTTTTGGATTTCAGATCACGACGGAAAGCCGAGAGACTGCACATAACATATAGTTAAAATGTAACGTAAATGTGTGTTCGGATGTTCTTATCTTTTTTTACTCATCATATCTTTGTGATCGTTCAGAATACGAAAAGAGCCGACCCATATTATTTATTTATCAAACTGACTAAGATTATTTACAATATATCTTTAGAAACTAGTTTCTTTCAAATTGTGTGGTAAAATTTAAATATTTCATGACTACTTCGACGGATATATAACATACCTTTGATCTAAGTGGTCGAAATCCTTTAAATGTAGCATTCTAATGTCATGAGCCAAGTATATGGTATCGATATCCCATGCCACCTCCGCCCTGAAACAGGACATAGTAATAAACTGTCTAATTACACTGGTCAACAAAATGAAACTTTTCTCTGGCTATAAGTAAATATCATATTTTTTCACTAATTTAGGGCTGCTGAATACGAATATGCAAATAAAAATTTTAAAGTTGAAAGTTAAAGTCAGTTTAAAGTTAGAATCGTCCCGAATCAGGACCCATGATGATTTCTTCTTTTACTTTATCTCCCTGCCAAGCTCTCTCCACTTCATCAGAATGCCGAAAGCTGAAATGGAATGTCGAATGGAATGCTGAAAGTAGCCGAGTAAAAAAGACCTTCACTACGTTATTTTTAATGAACTATTTTAATAAATTAAACCAACAAGTATTCATTCCAAATAAAATGTGATACCCAAGATTAATCTTCATTTAATTTTAACCCCGTAATAATGGAAGTAGGCAGTCTCCAAAAGCGGTGTTACTGAGCATCTGATGACTTAGTGTACTACAAACAGTAAAAATTGTCTCCACTATGAAAGCAGTTATGTGACTTTTTATAATAGTTGTTTTTACGAAGAAAACATACTTTTGATATTACCAAAATCTTCTAATATTCAACGTAACAAATGGAAAAATAATAAAATATTTTATAAATCTTCATACAATACGCCCACTGCTGAGCCACCCGCAAAGATCTTAAATATGGTGGGTGTACATTAAATATAAAAGCTAACTGTGACTTTTAAGTTGCATATTCGGATTTAGCGCGTTGAAAACAATAGGAATACAATACGTGGAGAACTCAGAAAGTTTGGCGAAAAAGAAAAACAATGTTCTACATATGTATGTAGTGTGTTTATGAGTATTTTATGTAGTTATGTTCTGGGTTCCAATTTTTTTATTACAATTTTTCAAAGTACTCTCCACTTGTATCTAATACGAAGTTTCATGCATCTGAACCAATTATGTAAACATTTTTTTCCACTCTTCCTCAGATACCTCTTTCACAGCCTTTTCGAACGTAGCCAGCGCGTCTTCCGGCGACGGAAACTGCTTCCCCTTTAGTTGGGATTTAATTTTGGGAAATAAAAAAAAGTCAAGGTGAAAAGGTCACAAAAAACAACTTTAATCGGGGTACTGTCCAAAATGTTTCTTGTTTTCAGCGCTGAGTGAGCTGGCACGTTGTCGTGGTGTAGCAGTAGTCCGCGTAGACTGTGTTTGGACGGTTGTTACTCATTGCAGTAAAAACGTTTGGCAAACACGTGGCTACTTACCATTCTACGTTAATGCCTGCTTTGGTTTCCTAAAGGTACAGATATCAGGTAGCCAGTAACAGTGAAAAAACTGTTTTTTTTCAGGGCTTCTTGTTCTTTTCACTTTAGTAGGCGTTGGCTCACTTTGAAACAGGCAAACAGTAGATTGACACTTAGTTTTTGGATCATACTGGCAGATCCAAGATTATTCGCCTGTGACAATATGGTAAACTTTACCGCCGAGACGACCCTGCTTCAAGTTTTGTTTTCATATCACGGCACCAAACAACACGAACTTGTTTTTGAGTCTCGGTGAGGTTGTGCGGCAACCAGGCATCCTCCTGAGTCGTAGACGCCCATGTAATAATTCATACACACCCCGATTTAATCTGCAATCCCTCCTGAATCTCCTCGTATGTAATTAGTTTTAACGAATTACATTTTTCATTGCCGCCACGTTTTCTACGTTAACAGCCGATAAAGGGCGACCGCTTCTTTCTTCGTCAGCCAAACTTAATCGAACACGCTTAAATTCATTGTAACAACGATACACGATTGCCTTAGAAGGGCACTTGACTGCCAACGTTATTTGAAGTTTATTAAAAGAATCTTCAGGTTTTAAATAATACAAAATCATAGCGTAGAAATGTTGCTGTCGAATATCCATTTTTAACGAGACACATTTTGATTTGGCTCGTAAAAAATATGAAGGGAAAATTGAATTTGGAATGTTTTGTTTTTATGTTATAGATAGTCATAGTTTTAAATGACATTAAAACCAGCCAGTGTTCTATAGATAAAAATTCTTGTAGCAAAACTTTCTGAATAGCCTGATGTTTTCGTGTAAAAGGCAATTTTGATGCTGGACTAATATTATTATTATGTATTATGTATATACAGGTACATTACGAAAACATTAGCTATCGGCTAATCCGGAAAAACCAGAACGCGTTTATGAATTACCTGTAATTGCGTACTTTATTAGGAGATACTTTATTACTTTATTGCATAGACGTGGATGACGCTTTCGGGTGTTTGCGGATTAGCTGATGGCCAATGTTTTTGTAATGTATCTGTACCTACAGGCTGTAACCGAATCTTTCCGCGAAATGGTTTGTAAAATTTTCATGTCAATGAATTAAGAATCATAACGAAAACCATGTTTTCAGATTTTGGGGAGGATTCGATTACACGCTATATAATAAAAACTGACGAGTTGTGCACAATACAATATCTGACGATACATATGGCATATCGTGAATAAGCAAAAGATTGGTTGCGAATGTTTTTTTCGGTGCTGAGTATTATTAATCTCCTGCGACGCTGAATAATGGAAAAGGCTCAACCAAAACTGTCTTATTTAGGTACGACATGCCAAAATATCGCCAGGTACTGCTCTTAGGCTATGTGCATAACATTTTTCTCACATCAATGATACAATGAAATAAATTATACTAATTGCATCCGAGTGCGTAAAATATACAATGGCTTCTCGCTTATGGCATTCCAGTGCAAAATAATATATAACAATTGCTAACCTAAAAGGCGTTTGACATAAGTCGCACATAGCAGCATACTGATTTGAAAAATCACCACATGTGGAGTGTTTTCGGGTACCACTGACTGGTTGGAGTTGAAACGGTATATTGACCTGCAATTCACATAAACTAGGTATGTCATAAAATAATCTAAAATACAATATACTTTTTGAGATTTTCCCGTTTTTTTACTAATATATATTTATTTATTTTATTTTATCTTATTTTATTTATGAACAAATAATCCACAGCAAAACAGTATATTATAATAAGTTCATATACTGTTTTGCTGTGGCAGTGATACACCAATAAATAAGGATGCCAAGCGGAAGTGCCCGGCCTGGTGCCTGTGTCTGTAACTAGATAAGTTTGTAAATTTGTTGTTACACCTAATAAATAAAAATAAAAAATACTAATAACTAGCAAATGATGACGACTCAATACACCTGCTAGTAAGAAGCATGACAGTTACTAGAATCGTTTCTCGAGTGCCAGTAGAATGGAGACTCTAAGTTTGTAGTTCCCCCTTTCCACTTCCCTGCAGGGAAACATACAAAATCAAACGGTTTGCGATTTATTGGTGTACTATAAATTAAAACACATACTTTTGACTGGCAAAATCTGAATACATATGCACAGTAAAACGCATTTACAAGGTACTGGCATACTTTTATGCCAGTAACACGCATGTGCATCACTGTCTTTATTACATATATAAAGTTTATTGCTGAACACGGATTTAACTATGTATACAATGCAAAATAGATAATATGGGCGATGGGTTTATAGATGACCTATCGCGTAAGACTCAGGTAAATGTATGTGTGCATGTGCCTTGAGCGGGTTGGATGTGGGTGTGAGTGCGTAACAAAAAAATGAAATTGAGATCCAGTAAGTATCGTGTAGGAGGGTGCCTATGTGTGTGAGGGTGTGTATATTCGGTGAAGCTCCGCGTTTACATGGCGACATATTTATTTATTTCGTATCAGTATTACAGTATATAAAGCCTTTATAATTATGCGTATTCATTTATTTCATTCTACAATATTGAATTTAGAATGAAAAAATCAGAGAACCTCACGTTGCTTGTAAAGAGGACGTAAAAATCCTTGATATGTGTAGTTTAAATGCTGCTTTAGATGAACAGAATATGTCTGCTTTGGAGAATAGGTTGTTGTAACATTTGGGTAATCTACTGTATACAGAGTTGGACACATAATTAGTTATTGCTACCGGAATGAAGAATAACTTGAGTGTGCCTCGTGCGAGCTGATAACCGGATCGTGTTTGATAGGAGTATAGGACAGTCAAGTGTACTAGAGCATATGTCGTGAAAAAATTACATGTTCAATACTGTGCGTCTATTTTTCAGTGTCAATAGGCTGTACCGCTAACAGGAGTCCTCGTAAACAGGACTTAACGCGTAATTTTTACCCTTTTTATTTCCTTCCATCGAGTTCCAACGATGGTCACGAGCTGAATGAAGACGCGAGTAGTCCACGTCGAGAGCTGATAACATTTTTTTCAACTATCCGAATTTTGTATTAATAGGAAGTGAAAAAACTGCGGCAGTGAAAAATGCGGGCAGTTGGTCCCAGCTCTCGACGTGGACTAACCGCCTCTTCAGTCAGCTATTGACCATGGTTGGTGTATAACCCAGCCGAAAAGTCGAGTGAAATAAATAAGGTAAACATAAGCTTTGTTTAATAGATAAAATATTAGTAAAAAACGCGAAAATCTCATAAAGTTATACATATTGAATTTTAGATTGTTAGATTATTTAAAATTCATTTTAAAAACAGACAACTTAAAGCATGGCACTAATGTTAGATAGCCATATAATAAAGCGAATTGAAGTCATTATCCTCATTTAGCAGTAAATTGGCTGAATTTAAGTGTCTGATGATTCAACTTGTTAATTTACGAACCTTGCATATAATATCCTCCATAGCCACATTCGGGAACAGGTCGTCGTATGCGGCGACCAACGCGTGCACCGCGTTAACAACACCCTCGCATGACCCCTCCTCCCCTGAAAATATAAATTAATAAAACATTGGAATTTCCGATAAAAAAAATCACACGAATGGCAATGGGAAATGTACTTTGTTACATTATTGTTGTACATTTTATGATAGTCTTCTGTATGGGTCTCCATGGGGCTACTTTATAATAAAGAAATAAATCCTTAAAACAATAAATATATCCCTTATTATACAATATAAAAAAATCTTAAAGCAACAGTTTTAAATGTATCCCTAAAAGTAATTCGCGTTTCAATAATAAAATTGCGCTGCGATATTTTTTTACTTGCTGTGTAAAATTTAATTTTTGGTGCTTTTTATTCGTTATAGCTACATACAATACTATACCATACCATCAGGTCTGTGTTTCTCTACTGCTGGATATAGGCCTCTCCCAAGGAACGCCATGACAAACGGTCTTCCGCTCTGTTCATCCAGCCACTACCGGCGACTTTCTTCAAGTCATCAGTCCACCTGGCTACGTTTCCCGGTACGTTGTCTCCATTCGAGGACTCGTCTCGCTCATCGGTTATCGGTCCTGCGACATATAAGGCCCGCCAACTACCACTTCAGCTTGTTGATCCTTTGAGCTATGATCGGCAATATTAGTTCTTCGGCGAATCATAGACTTGAATCATGAACATAGACGAAAATTATTCTATTTTTCAATTCAATTTAAATGTATAATGAATAAATAAATAGTTTTATTTTTTACCTAACAGTAACTTCATTTATCAATATGGAAGCTTGTCCGATATTTCATTTACATACCCCATCCCTAAATGAACATCATCACAAATCTCACACACCGCGGATATAAAGTTTTGGTATCGCTGTGGCAGTTGACATTGTACGTCTATTAGGTAAGTAGGTATATGGGGAAAACATTGATTAAATTATCTACTTGTGTCAATGCCACAGCTAAACATTTGTAATTAACAAACAATAGGCGTAATCGAACTCACCTATAAGTATAGAGACGGGCTTGTGTTCATGGATGAGTGTTATTGATAAATGATTTGCCTTTTTGCTTTCCAGTGCTTCAATTTCCATTAGGTGAAATCCATTGTCCACCTGACAAATAAAAAAAAAGTACTACTTTGACCAAAGATATATTATTGTAAAATAGCAAATATCACAATACTCGTAGAAAACAGGAAATAATTAAATGAGCAACAGAAAATACTGAATGAGCAACCAATGGGTGATAGCAAATTTAAAGGGGGGATTATGTTTAGTTTCGTTTGGTTAGTAATTTAAAATTATTTACTTCAGTTATTCAAAAATAGGTTGTTGTGTTGATCATTAATTGCTGCTCATTTCTGCACGTTTAAATAAAAGCCGTAGAAACCTTACTATGAAATAACATCACTTGTATCGATACAATATATTCTACATTTACTAGAAAGATAAAAAAGATAAACCTCAAAAGAAAGAATTCATATATTTTATGTATAGTGAAAATTTATGGTGTAAAATTGAATGAAACAATAGGTAGCTAAAAAATAAATTATAAAGTACTCACCCTTGTAGGTACTTTAGAAGTTGTAATAAAGATCCTATATGCTGTCACAACCTGGAAATGTACACAAGTTAATATGTGAATTAATCTTTATTATATGTGTACTAAAATAAGTGTATATTAAGATTTTATTATTATTACTGTATGTGTAATAAGTAAGCAACATAACTGATGGTATGCCTAGTCTGAGCGGTGAGCCCATTAAATTCAATGCTAGGATAAGGTTAAGGTTCAATGGGTTCCTTCCGCGCCTACGCTGGTTGCTCGCTGGGCTTTCCACAAGCTGAACCCCCCCGGTGGGCTAGTGCGAGGGCGGCGTGCAGAATCTGGGGCGGTGCCACATCCCAAACGGTTTACTGCAGGGACCTATCCCTATTGGCGTACAGAGGGGCTACTACAGAAGGGGATGCAATCCTGGTACTGTTGCCTCCGCCCCCCGTAATGGGGAAGCGCGGTAATGTCGAATTTGACGATTTGCAAACAGCAATCGAGCGCTCGCTACAACAAGCTACAACTCTTATATTTCTATCCATCGTAAAATTTTGAGTTCCTCATGACGAATTTTCCGGATATGAAGATGTTTACGTTAACCTAATATATTTAGAATTATCTATATGAAATTTTAGATTTCTATCTCATCAAGAAGTATCAAAAACATCATATAAATCCCATTGGAATGGATTTCTCTCTATCGGTGACAATTAGAGGCTATATTGAACTTTCCAAGTCGAAAAAATAAATAATGAAATCAACAAACAATCCCACTATACAAATTGCTACTTATACAGAAAATTCGTTTTATTTACTTTTTCAGTAAATGTTCCTGTGCAAATATTCTGTATATGTACACAAGTTGGGCGTAATATTTTTTGTAGCAAGAAGCGTCGTGATCAGTCTCTGACAGCCAGCGGCGGTATGGAAAGTTGGAAACCGACTATGACCAACAGGCAAATGATGTATAGAATATAGACAAAAGCGAGGCAGAAATGTCATAAAAATAAACTATGAAGAACTCAACAAGGAAAATTAATAGCTTCAAGTATTTATTTTTTTAAAAAATGTGATTAGGTTAAATTACATATTAAAATATGCAAATGTATATATAGTGTTGAAATTAATGTATAAACCATGGAATAATTCAATAGAAAAACAAGTATAGAAGTTACCATTATTAATAAATAACAATAAATTACTATATAACAAATAAACTAAACACATCATCAAAAGTTATTTTAAACTATAACAATGGTATAATTATGAACCTAATTTGTTTCTATTTATTCCTGTTTCAGACTAGTTTTAGAACATAGAGTAGATATCAAGTTCATATTTCTAAGCAAATTAAGCTGTTAAGAACCAAAGATCTTTTTTTTAAATTAGCTGTTCCTTTTTTTGTTCGAAATTCAAAAGGTTAAGTTAGAACCAAATATAATTGGTGATCATTTGTCACTTCCTGCTTTTAACCTTTTTTTATTATAACATACTTTAAATATAAAGGTGGCAATTGATCAAAGTCCATTTGGTGGTAAATGATATGGCAAAAATTATGGTATGTCAAATTCCATAATGGATGTAATTATGGATGTAAAATTATGTCAAAAAAGACATAATTTTTAATACTTTATCTTAAAAACCAGACGTTTGAGCTTTTAAGTTAGAAAATTTTAACCGAAGTCCATACTAACAGTAAGATCCCTCTGCTCAGATGATACTATTACTCCAGCCTAAGACAACGATTGGAATGTCTGATGTACTGATAATACAAGATTGAAGATATGCCTAGTTTAAAGCAAATACATCCTTTTAAGGATACATCTTCTGATTATGAATAGTTATGTGTAGCTACTATTAGTGCAATTCCTATCCATTTAACTGACTATTCAACAAAGAATAAAATCAATAAATTAATCAATATCAGTCTATAACGGGGCGTGTGATGTAGGCTGGTTTTAATCTGGCCCGCTCATTCTGTGCGTTTCATAAAAGTCGACTAAGGGATAACCTAAGATATATATAGAAATAGAAGAATGAACTTGGCAACCTGCTTGGCCAGTGTGGCGTTTTAAGGCAATCCTCATGCACAAGACAATGAGAGCTCATGTCCAGCGGTGGACGAAAGTCCCACTGTAGGGTACAGACCTTTTCTAACAAATTATTAGGAAGTCTTAGGCCACAGTACACCACGTGGGCGCAGTGGATTGGTGAATACATGTGCTCAAGATTTTTTACATGCGGGACTCATTGTCGAGTAGATGGTTATTTGGTTACAACCAACTCTTCCATCATTCACTGCTGGACATGATGCATACTGTGCGTGAGGGATGTATGACCTTAAAACGCCACGCTGGACAAGCGGGTTAACAAGTCCTCTCTTTTAGATGTGGTGTAGTTCCTCAAGGCTTGTTGTGGTAGCCGCTTTGTTATTCCTTAGTCGCCACGACACGACACCCGCGGGAAGATATGTGGTGGTGGTATTCTCAAACCGGCCGACAGCACACAGTCAAGCTCTACAACCGCTTTAGATATATTTATTTTAAAACACACAAAACGTAGAAAAATCTCCCTTCTTTTTCTTTTTAGTTCAATTCGGTTCAAACAGTCCTTGTCATGGTTTTGTAGTAGGGGCACGGCTTACTGTCCATGGACAACCATGACACATGGCAAACACCAGTCCAGGATTACAAACATTGGCATATCCTCAGAGATACTGTTTAATCTATAAACTGTACCATGAGACTACCTTACCAATATCACATTTCGCTACAGACTTGAAGGCACTCTGTACAGTTCTCGCCCACAGAGCTCTAGGTCTCGTCTTTCTTCACTCCCAATATCCATTTTAGGTCAAACTATCCCCTAAGCTAGGAAGACCAAATATTTTGGAGTCACTCTAGAGTTTAGACTAGCTAGACCATCAACTGATACACTCACAGGCTACACATATACACCGTCCCCGCCGGCGGAGATGAGAATGTTCCCTCCGGCAGAGATGAGAATGTCCCCCCTCACTACACTGTGAACACACACCAGCCTTCAGCTAACACTTTTACCAGGTATAGTGAAATACCTGGATGCTTTTCATAGACATCCTCCCACTTGAAATATGTGTAAACACATAGTTTAATCAGAAATATATATGTTTTAAATAAAATGACTCGAAACATTTTTCATCACAGAAAAATGACTATAATGTAATATAGAGGTACTAGTAGATTGTGTGTGCAGATCATTTAACAATCCTAGCTTAAATTCAATGTCACCAATTCATATGAATTACACAAATTGGTACAGTCAATTTCACATTGTGTAACTAATGGTACTCAGGTATTGAATGTGGGTGTATCTGCTTTCAGGGATCATTCACCCACACATAACTAGAGCCGACCAAAGCTAAGAACATGTGACACACCTAAATGACTCATTCCATTGTGAACCCTATCAGTATTTTAAAATTTTATTGATAATCTAATGACGTTTGTTGGAGTAGGTATTTATTGATAACTGTGTTTACAAAATACTTCAACAATTCCTGATTATTTAAAGTGATTTTGTTATTAATTGGGTATTGTCTAAAAATATTAACAATATTTTTAAATTAAATATTGGCATGGAATTATAATTGTGTGTCATAAAACTTACTTAATGAAATGTTTGTATATGAAACATGATTTTTCTAAGTAATATACAACTGATAAATTAAGTTTTATGGAAACATAAAAATATTAAATCAGTCTTAGGTTATCTTTTATTAAAATGTATACATAATATAATTATGAAAAATACTTTACCAAAACCCTGTTGTCAACTTTATCTCCTCGTGATTCCATTCGAATAAGAGATTTGTAGAGAATTTTAACATTTTTCCCCAATACATGACTGATGCTTTCTGTAAAATAAATTAAGTTCATAAATTAAACACTTACTATGGAACAGGGCCGACAAGTTATTTATTTAATTAAGAATTTAATAAATATTTAATGTTACCGCTTAATTCCGGAGATATTTGTGATTTTGTTGACATTTTCTTGATTTTCTTTAATGTCATTACATTAATTTTTCACGTTTTCTAATACAAAGTACATCTTTATTTATAGCATCTCTTTCTTGAAACTTTGTAGTTATATTATAAGGCTTTAAACAGGAATAAACATAATGCACATAAAAATACTGAAAAATAAATGACCTAAAAACAAGAAACACAACACACCTTGTCTTAGCTCAATACCAATACATACATATTACATAGGTACATACGCACATACACTGGCAAACAAACGTATGTCTAGTGTTTAACCATATTTTTCGATACGGTATAGCATCGATATTTTGAGACCCGATATATTATCGATATTTTAGTTGTTACATATTACAAATTATTCACTGTTACTCTACCAGCGCGTTATTCTGTTATCGAGGTTTCGACATTTTCATTACCAATAGATTAATATTTGCCATAGCTACGACCAATCAGATCCCGGTTTTTAAATTATTTTATCCGTGTGTAATGACAATACATACATTATACGATGACGTCATTATACGATATGTTCTTAAAATTCTCTCTAAATTCTATTCTTTCTATTCTCTAAATACCTAGGTAAACACGGTACACAGCAAGGAATCCTCCAAAATAGATTCGTGCGTAAGGCCGTGGCTGCCCCATGGTACTCACGCAACGTCGACCTCCACAAGGACTTGGAACTTCCCTCCATCGTCAAATACGTGAAAGACTCCGTCCGACGCTACTATGACAGAATTCCGCATCATCCCAATCCCCTAGTAGTAGACAGCCTAACCCATGTACCCTATAGGAATGACCCTTCTAATTGCCGTCGTCGTCTTAAACGACCCCGACGATCCAATCACTGCTGCCAATGCGGCTCTTACACCACACACGCAGACTACACAGATACACTGTCTCCACCGGCGGAGACGTGGACGTCCCCCTAGCTACACCGTCAACATACACCGGCCCTCAGCCAACACTTTTACCAGGTATCGGCACGTGCCTGGGCGCTTCTCACCGACTCACGATCCCGCGGTATCCCCCCAATGCAACGCCATAAGCCGAGATCCGTTCCTTCCGCCAGTTTACCGGCGGGGGAGCCCTTAGGCTCGTTGCAACACACATTTTGTTCCTGGCCGAGCGCCTTCTGCGCTCGCCTTAAATTAAACATGACCGGTGACTCTTGAAAGGCCACTAGGACCACAAGAATTTAGACATTCCGAAAAAAAAAAGCAGGGTATCCTGCAATAAAATCTGATATATGTGTAGATTTGAATAATAGATATTATCGACATTTTTCATTATATTTATTTTAATGAATTTACGCATTTAGAGAAATGATACAAAGAAAAGAAAATACTTAAATATAAAGACTAATCTAGTTATTTGTAAAATAACTAAAAACTAACTTATAAATATTAAAAATGCTTAATAAATAAGTGCTTATTATACAAAATGCTCAAAATATATAATTATATATTGAGCAAGTTATACAAATTTGGTCCCTGTGAATCCTGTGATAGGGTACCCACTACGCGGACATTAGACTAGCGGCTTTACCTCGCTGGATGGCAAGTCTAATGCGGTGCACGAGCCAACCAGGCCAACCAATCGAGGGTCGCCAGTGCTGTCAACTAGGCGCTTCGAAATATATTCTATAAATGAACGCGCGCTACGACACCACGAGAAGGTAACAAAAATGTATACGGGACCGATATCTCGACTATCCGATATATAACGTATACCGATATACGGGACTTTAATTAGTTAACATGACTAGATGTCTACCAGTATCAATACCAACATTTCGATGCCGATACTGGTAAAGTATCGATACGAGTCGCCGATATTTCGAAATGTAGTTATGTGTTTATAGAAATCATCAATAGAAGAGCTTTTGTGCGGACCTAGTACCGCACACACTAATCATCGCTCTTCATAGATCGTATTCTTTATTAGTATTACTAATCTATTCTTTATACTGATGGCCAAAGAACCTAGCCTTTAAGTCAAAATACTTACAAAAAATAATATGTACAATGCATAGATAAAGTGCGCGCCAGTTAAGTCTGCGCGCGACTGGTGGCGTAGCTAATGTTGCCAGTTATGGGAAATTGCTTTCCGATCATAGACATAAATGGGAGATAAGGGAAAAATATAATTAGCTAATAAAGTGAACTACGACCAAATAATAATTCTAAAGTAATAATAAAGATAGGAATATTAAAAATTATGAACATATTTTTTATTATGCTTAATAATAAAAACAACATTCAATATTTTTCAAAAAATTTTAATAGGCATCTAGCGTTACTTTTAAATTTTGCATAAGTGTGGTCCTCAAGTGGTTCAATGCCTTCCATTGTATTATTTTCTGGATCTTCACTCATTTCGTCGTCTGAAGAGTCTGAGCTTCCATCGTCACTTGTAGGATCAATTATAAATTTGTCTAATTCTATATCCAAAAGCCTGTCGGATTCGAAATATTGGTCTTCCATTTTTTCCGCGTGTTGACACACATTAATCCATTCCTCCGTAGTTATAGTACTAAACGCTGCTTCAGTTATTGAGGATATTTCACTTGTAGCTTGACTTACATTTTTCTCTGCAACACGTCTTTTGGCTATAGCCCATATTTTTTCGATGGGATTCAAATCACAGTGATAAGGAGGTAAGCGCACGACCTCATGTCCATGTTGATTTAATAAATATTCGACCTCATATACTGGTTCTCCTTTATGTTTTTTTATTAATTCGTACAACTGTGGTTTTATCCAGTAATCTTCAAATGGAATACTATTATTTGAAAGCCATTGCTGCATTTCTGCTTTTAAATTGCTCATTGTGGGTGCTTTATTTATTTGAGTGCAATGGTATGGTGCATTATCCATAACCACGATGCAGTTATGTGGCAAGTTAGGAAGAATTTTTTCAGTCACCCATCGCATGAAATTTTTCGCATTCATGTCATCATGATAGTCGCTCGATTTTGATTGTGACTTAAACATTAGGAGTCCATTTTCAACAAATCCTGTTTTTCCTCCAGCGTGAGCTATAATCCATCTTGCACCGGTACTATCCGATGACAAAACACCTGGTTCTTCATTCGATTGCCAACATTTTTCGAGGTGATATGAGGCATGGATATATGTTTCGTCAAGGTAGATTACAGGGCGCTTATCTTCCCGGTTTTTACGCATCCTTAAAATAAATTTAGCTCTCCAAGCTACAATATCATAACGTTCCATTAATATTTTACGTTTGGACTGGCACTTTTTATATTTGTATCCCATGCTTCTCAAAATACGCCTTAAAGTTGTTTTGCTGTATTTGAATTCAATATCAAATTTCAATGCGAGCCAAAGCTTATGAATGGTCGGAATTTCTTTTTTGACAACATAAAATGAGTGTATCATATGCCTTATAGCACACTTATCAAAATTGTCTATTTCCAAAAAACTTTCTCGGTTTCTATTTTTTCCTGGTGTTACAATTTTTGAAGTCGAAGCTTCAGCTTTTTTTCCTTCTTGAGTTATTTGAGTGACAGTGCGTTCAGAAATACCTAAAACGAACATATGTATGAATATCCAACAATATACCAATAAAACAAAAATACCCCACACGAAGGCAAAATACCAAGCAATGGTCACCCCAAAAATTACCTGTCAAGAAAGCAACCCGAGCCCGTACTTTAGAAAATGGTACAATTGGACCCTTATTGTCTCGTTCTAATTCACAAGAACGTTTCACCTTCAGAACAATGTCTCTGGCAGCACTTTTAACGACTTTTGGCATGATGATTACGAAATTTAATCAATAAATATGAATAAATACACAAGAGATTCAATACGCACAGTTCACTTGTCATAAGTCAAAACAACAACATCATGGCGGCCTGGGATTAGTTCCAATTTTCGCCGCGCGCAGACTTATCTGGCGCGCACTTTAGTTCACTATACAAGTTCCATTGCTTTATTTTCTCGATGACAGCTGACACACAGTGGTCGATATAACTTTGTTCTAGCGTCAACGCCTAAAACTCCGAACAAAAATTAGGCACCAAGACGTCATATTTCATTAACAAGGTCACGTCAGCCAGAAAGCAATTTTAGGGATGTAGTTATCGATAAACGTAACACGATAACAGATCCGATATTTTTTTACAAAATGTAAGAAACTAAACTACTGCCGGATACTTTTGTACAAATTTATTAACTAATATTATATTTCATTACAAGATGTTACACGTGTTAATTCTTGATTGATAATGCAAACTTCTTTAAAATTTTCGAAGCTGTTGTAAAATAAGTAGGTATAGGTAGGTACTCGACAATGAAACGAAATAATTATTATATAATGACAGGTAATCTTTATTTATTTATTTTAATCAAAATCTGATGAATCGTCACTGTCACTCGATGAGCTCTCCCCAACATTTATTATAAGTTCCCAATCCGACGCTATAATGTTTTGGGTTCTTCTCACAATTTTTTCCCAGTTTTCGGCAGTTACTTCCGCACATGCATTTTTTAATAAATCTAACATCTTGTTTGCCGTAAAAGGGGGATGGGTATTGTTTCGAGCGGCGTGTCCTTTGATTTGTGCCCATATTAGTTCTATAGCATTGTACTGGCAATGATACGGCGGAAGTCGAAGAACCCAATGACCACATTCGGCAGCTATTTCGTCGATAACATATCTTTTAGGGTGGCTTTTATTCGATTTTAAAATATTCACTAATTGTACTTTTAATAAAGTATTATCCACATTTTCGCCATGACGTTGGAGCCAGTCAATTATCTCTAGTTTTTTATTGGCCTGCGTCGGCATTTTATCAATTTGTCTGGAGTGATATGTAGCGTTGTCCATAATAATTATCGACGGTTCTTCCAGAGATTGCACCATTTCATTAAACCATCCTTCGTAAATCTCCGCGTTCATTTCTTCGTGGTAGTCCACTGTTTTCTTAGATTTAAAGGCCAGTAAAGCATCTGACATGAATCCTTTCGTAGACCCTGCATGGCATATGATGAGGCGTTCACCTTTTCCCATTGGCACTGAACTAGTGGAAGCGACGGTGTCGTCAGTCCAGTTCTTAAATACTGTGTGGTTTGCATTTAACCAAGTCTCGTCAGTGAAAATAACATTTGACCAATCTGATATCTTTTTGGCTTCGCTCAAAAATTCGCAGCGAGCCATAGCAACGTCGTGACGCTCCATCAATATTTTACGTTTGTCCGATTTTTTATAACAAAATCCAATTTCTTTCAAAACCAAGCTTAATGACGATTTTTGGCCATGGAACAAACCACATTCACGTAAAGAAACAACAAGTTTTTTAAGTGTTGGAATTTCTTTGCGCAAGTAATAGTCATATATATGACGGCGAATAGCGTCAGCGTCGAAGTTGTCAACCGATGTCACACGACGTGGTTGGCGTTTTTTCTTCGGCGTACGAAGCTTATTTTCCTGCATGCCGCTTGTACCGTAAAGCTTCGGTAGTAATTTTTGAAACAGTAGGTCCACTAATTCCTAATGCGGCCGCAACACGCTCTCGCACTTGCGACAGTGGTAATAGCGGGCCACCATTTTGATACTCTGCTTCAAAGTAATTACGAACCTTGATCACCAGTTCCCTCGCCTGCCTTTTCAGAACAGATCCTTTCGGCATTTTGATATTTGACAGCTGGGCAGCAATCAACACGGAGGAACACAAAATACACAACGTAACGTATGGATAATGTGAAAAAACTCAGCGAACAGAAATGTAGTGACTAGCACGACCGTCTTGTTGCGAGTGACAGATTAAAACAAACACAAAATGGCGGTGGGCCATTGAGTGTTCCCACCTTGAAAAAATATATTTGAATGTTTTTGTTGTATTTGTCTTTGTTCAAAATATAATAAATATATGCGATCGATATCATTACTTATTTGGTCGCACAACACTACAACTATCAAATTAGAACTGTCATCGAGAAAATAAAGAAATGGAAATACTATAGTCTGTCAAAGGAAAGATGGCACAAGACAAGTGCGCCAATTTTTTTTAGACTGAATTTCGTTCTCAATTCACTTGTTTCAGTTTCATAATATAATAGTTTCATCATTAAAAGTAGTTTTTTTCTGAATAAAATTAATACGGCCTATCAATTTTAAAATTGCCGCTTTTTTCTTTTCGCCACATTCCATTTGACAAACTGTAGCTATTTTAGGAGCAAAGGTGGGGTAAAAAGAGTGCGATCGTGCGCATGAAGCCATAATGTGAATTCGACACAAACTACACAATATGTTGTAACAGGGGCGCCGACTCCATGGGTGCTCGGGGGCTCCAGCACCCATGAGAAGTAAATAGTGGGTGCGGAGCACCCATGACCATAGACATCTAAACTAATCAGGAATCAGCTTTAAGCGATTCCTCTACTACATCAGCCGCCGTGCGGCAAGACGTGTAATTTATTGGTAATGAAATTGTTTGACGCATCAATCACAAAACTTTTTTTCTAATTCACGATAAAATACATTTTTTTTTATAATGTTGCAAGAAATAATAACGCAATCTCTTGGTCAATTATTTTTTCCATCTGGCAATGCCAGCTAATGTAAGGGCCTCAAAAAAAGTACTCCTATCTCTATTCCTTACACATACACTTGTGTGCGTAGTCTGCGGAGTACATTTCGGGCACTTTTTCCTTACGCATACATGTACAGGGGTTAAACGAGTCATCAAATGAACACCCACGGGGTTTTCTAAAAGCCGGCACCCCTGTGTTGTAATGAGAAATAACGAAGAATTGGTATAACGAGAGTTGCTAGAGTCCATTTCCCTTCCCATTCAACCTCATTTAAATAAATAACGCCATAGGTATAGATTCATCCCTCTGTTTTGCGTGGATCCACACTCCACAGACAATTTTGTTGGCCATCCATCTATTGACAGCGTTCTTTCTACAACGTTGTTTTGTGACAGTACCAGCAGTGACATTTGACACTTTCATAGTTACTTCTGTCTTAAAATACCTACAGAAGTTTTATAAATGTTCTATTTTTATTCTTGCTATAAGTTTTTGTTGAATCAATAAAATACAAATGAATAAGAACTACGAAAGGTGTACATACTGTAACCGTCGCAAGTGGCTTACATCCAGTTGTCTCCGCAAGTGGTTGAAACCAATGGAATGTAAACATTTGCAACGATCCATTGATAACAAAAGAGATATTACTAATACGGACATAGTTAACTGTGTATTTTTACAGGAGCGCAAGTCTCCAGTAAACACCAATAAATTTATGAAGTTTTGGAAAAATAAACTATTCATCACGGGCAGTGTGAGGTCATTGCAGAGATACATTGGCAGCAAAAACAATGGGAGTGAATATACTTGTAATAATAAGAACAATGATGAGTCTACATCGTCGGATAAGCGTATTGTGGCCGATACAGAAAACGAAGTTAGGAAGGAGCCTGAACCACATAAACAAATTGTAGCTTGTCAACACTTGGAAGGTCACTCAGTTCTCAGAGGCCACCATTTCGAATCTCTAGAGTGTTGTTCCATATATTGTCAGTTGTTTAAGTGAGTACCTGAATTTTGTTGCTCTAATATAATGGCTTTTCCTAATATTATAACTTGTGTAACTAAATTGAGAAAATTTTGTAAAGATTTCAATTTAATGAATGAATATTTATCAGACTGTCTAATAAATATTCATTTGTTCCGATTTTCCAACAAATTACAAAAATCATGTAATTTAATTCAATATTAATAGAAGTTGACAATGAATACAATAAGATTATGAAACTATTGCATAATAGTATGTCACACTTGAAATAATCGTAGAATATTAGTGTGTCACATATCTACAAAGTAAAACAATTATGTTATTAAATTTCTCTCTTGTCTGGTAAAAATTTATTCAATTGTATTTTTTATAATTGCAGACATGGGTGGTATTGGGGTGGAATCACTTCAAGCGAGGCTGAAGAGCTCCTTGCTGGACAACATGACAATGTGTTTCTTGTGAGAGACTCCTGTGACTCCAGGCACATACTATGCGTGTCATTCCGATGTGTGGGACGCACCTTGCATGCACGGCTGAGACATGCCAATGGCTTGTTTTCTTTAAATAATGAAACATTTGTGCCAGCAAATAGAATATCAGAACACTGTGCTGCAGTAGATGTGAAGTCTAACCTTTTTGAGATGCCAGTCAAATTAGCTAGACCTCTGAATAGGTAATTAATTATACATATTTGTCTAGGAATATTAATGATACTGTTGAGCACTTCAAAGTTGAGTTTCAATTTAACATTTCTAAATTATATAAGAGTTATTTTCGCTTGCAAATTTAACTTGTCTATTTATATTTGGGACTTTAACACTGTCTATTTTTTCAAAGGAATTGAACACAAAATTGCTCAACATTTTCGTGGGCCTATTAACTGTAAAATGAAGGAAACTATATTAATACTCACCAAAGGGTAATACCATAAAATGATGTAATTATTTTTACTATAATTGTTATTTAGTATCTGAATTATGGTGAAACATCATTACCTAATCATACAGAATCAATAAAATAAAATTATGTGGCAATTCGTAGAAACAATAGCCCATGGTACTGCAACAAAATTGTCTATAAATTTACCATTTTGACAATTTAACATCAATACTCTGGGAACCAAATACAAATATATGAGAATAGATACAATAAGATAACATTGGCCATTAGCTAAACCGGTGACACAGTCAGTCCAGAGAAATATATGGAGCTGTTTACTCTTTAAAAACTGCTAATTGTATTAATATTGAACCCTTGAAATATGGCTAGATAATAGTATTACATTGTTTCTACTTAGGTTTTATTTATTTATGTATATTTGCATACTAGATAATTATAATAAGTATCTATATTGTGTAATGTATGTACATATAACTTTTTTATTAGCCGTACATTATATCTTAAAAATCAACACCTATATAGCAATCATCAGTCAAATGTTACAGATCATTAGCAGATTTTGGTTGACCCTCTGGTGGTATGTATTCAATATCTTATATGTTATAATCAGAATAATAGTAGTCTTCATCGTCACTTTCAGTATCATCAGAACTCTCAGAATTGTTAATTATTATTCCATCCATAAAATCATCCATGGCATATTTATATTTTCTATATTCATCTTCACATTTGATTGCGTGATCACAAACTTTTTCCATTCATCTGGACTAATCATATCAATTACATATTTCCAATAACAATTTTCTTTACTGTGGTCATATATACATATTAACATACAACCCTATACATATATATTACATATATACAAATACATATTAACCCTTAAGCTGCAACCATGTTTTTTTAATCAGATGGAAATCTGGATGATATAGTGGTAATCTCAATACAGTGTGTCCATATTCAGCTAAAATTTTGTCAATAGGATATTCCACAAATCTTTCCTTATCATGAAGAATAACATTGTGAATTTGAGGCTTTGTCATGTTTTACCAACCAGTTTATCATATCTTGTTTCACAATGTATTTGAATTCAGAGGCTTTTCCACATATCTATTATGATATGCAGCATTATCAATGACCAATACCGATTTTTATTTAAGTTAGTAATCAATTGATTACATAGCCATTTTCTATAATTGTTCCTGTTCTATCTCATTATGATAGTTTCCTGTTGTATCTGTAGATTTATACATTAATAAAGCCCCAAGAATAAATCCATTTTTACTGCCTGCATGGACTATAATAATAAGACATTTTTCTGTAGAAATGGCTTGTTTTATATCTTTTCCTGTAGAATCAGTCCAACTTTTACCTATGATATGTGACATAAGTTTCATCCATAACATAAGGAAAAGGGTTTTCCAATAGGGACGGGTCGATGTTGACAGGCTGTGGCGGCCATTTTGTTTTAGCGTACGTATAGCCAACACCCGTACGTCAAAGGAACGCTAGATCGACCGAGAACATCGCCGCTGTCCGTGAAAGTGTGCAGGAGAACCCAAGGCAGTCAATTCCTCGCCGTGCACAAGAACTCAGCCTTTCGCAGACTTCAACTTGGCGAATTTTGTATTGGCCAGGAGGTCAAAGTTAATGACCATAGACAACGCCCGTTTGTTAGCTGACTGGGCTTCGGACCGTTTGAAAGAGAACCCCAAATTTGGCCGAAAAATCATCTTTAGCGACGAGGCGCATTTTTGGAAGAATGGCTATGTAAACAAACAAAATTGCCGTATATGGGACGACGCCAACCCACACGAGGTTCACCAGGTGGCAATGCATCCACTAAAAATTACTGTTTGGTGCAGATTTTGGGCCGGCGGCGTCATTGGTCCGTACTTTTTCGAAAACGACGTTGGTGAGGCCATCGCCGTCTACGGCGAGCGGTACAGATCAATGATAACAAATTTCTTTTGGCCCGAATTGAACGATATGGACGTATACGACAAGTGGTTCCAGCAGGACGGCGCTACGTGTCACACAGCGAACCCCACGATGGACATTCTGCATGAACGATTTCAGTGTATGGTTATCTCTCGCAGAGGTGACGTGAATTGGCCACCAAGATTGGCGATTTGACCCCGCTAGACTTTTTCTTGTGGGGTTTACCGAAGTCGCAGGTCTATGCCAATAAGCCGCAATCGACCGATGCCCTGAAAGTCAACAAATTCCAAATTCAGCCGGATCTATGCGGCAGAGTCATTCAAAATTGGACCTCTCGTATCCTTGCCACTGTAAGAAGCCGCGGCGGACATTTGAACGATGTCATATTCGATACATAATAGCATACATGGGCCTTTCAAATAAAAAAAGAATTTCATTAATACCTCACACACAGCTTGTTTTATTCCATTTCAACATCAACCCGCCCTTATTGGAAAACCCTTTATATCATTTCTCTGCCTTCAGATCAAAATCTTTTAAGAATTTTATCCGTTTCAATCGTTTTATCATCCTTTTCCATCAAAGCTTTCCTGTTGTTGTTGAACTAAAAACCCAACTGATGAAGAATTTTCAATATCTTCCTATGTATAGGTATGTATTCAATACCATCCATGTCATAATCAGAATAATAGTAGTCTTGATCATCACTTTCAGAATCGTCTGAACTCTGAAGTATTAATTATTATTATTAGTTACATTTGTAAAGTCTTGAGTGTTTCCACTTGCTTAAACCTCACATGAAAATTATGCACCATTCTTCTTACAACAGAATAGTCTAAATCATCAGGATTCAATAAGATTTTTTTTTCTGTCTACATTTTTTTTGAATTTCTGACTAATTCAAGCTCTTACAATTTTATGGATACTTGTACGGGAAAGACCAGTTGCATCAGAAACTCTTTGTTGCATCTTGTTAACATATTTAGTTCTAAGGCGTTAGTGAAGGATTTTGACATCCATCACAACATCATTACATTCACAGGATGCCTTTTTGAAAATTCAATATAAAAAGGTAATTAAAATGAGCAAATATATATGTATAAAATTTATTCTATTGAAAAAAATATTTTGGGGGTATTAGTAGCTCTATAATATATTTAATTTAATTTATGAATTCAACGCTTGCCGAAGGTACGCCAATATTCCTGATGGCCAATGTTTGTATGGCAAGATCTGTATGTATTATGACAGATGTTATTTGTCACATGCAAGTAGCAGCCTCTGGCGACTTTAATATTACTGGTAGCCCTTATTTATTTTAGATAGCATGTAATGATTCCATTACTGAATTTCATTAAAAGTTCCTGTAATTTATTTGTTCTTTTTTTTTATAAGGTGTCATACGAGCAGAATCCACCTGGTAGTAAATAGATACTGTCACCCATGGTCATCTGCAATACATGCCAACATCAGTCCAGATTGACAAATGTTGACACACTCCTGGATGTGTTGCTTTGCTTACCTTAGAAGAATTACCTATGAATTGATTTGGCGAAATGATTGGAGGATTGTTAACTTTGTGTTAAAATGAATGCTGAACCTTGATAACAAACCATGCACTTCTGGTTGTCTAGTTTGATGAGAGTTTATTAGAAGGGTTTGACAGTCCCTCAATCTTTTGGTATTTTGTTTAGTGTAAGTGAAGCATCCATCAGATGCCATTTGATAGATAGCCGAATGGCTATCTGCTTAAATAAAGAATGTGCCTTTACATTTTCATCATTATCCTTTTGGTTCTAATATTAAAATTTTTAATATAGCTGAATTAAAATTTTACAAATAACTTTCTTCTGAAATACTCACGGATTAGTCTACAATGAAGAAAGTTAAATTAATTAAATAACTAGAAGTTAACTAAACAACTTCCCTGTGAAATGCTAGAACGAATTAGAAGTTGACAAGTTTCAGTAATATTGAATCATCAGTGCCATTGCTATTTCACTGAACTATTGTAGGATGTCACTTAATTTTTCAATGCATTATGCAGAACACGGATGCTGTGTCACTGGAACTATACAGAAATTTATGTAAAATTTATTTGATACACACAATGTTCACTGGCATTGTTTATTGGTAAAATGATTTTATTATTTTTCATGGAACATTTCCTAGGAAAACTGAAAATGTGGAGAATAGCACCATTAAACTATTTGCATTAAACACTGCCTATTCTTTTATATTTCAGATTTGCGAAACTGGATTCATTACAAATGATCTGCAGATTTGTGATAAGACAAACGGTCTCTTCCAGTCTTTGGAGTAAACTGCCTTTACCATCAAACCTGATAACTTATGTATCCGAGGGTAGTGACTACATTGTGCCCTCGAGCTAATGTAGAACAACACAGTGCCTTCAATATATAATGATTATGTTCAATGCACTATATAAATGCCAATCAGTGATCACCGCTATGACAACTACAGATAGAGATGTTACATGACTTGACTTTTATTGATAAAAATGTGGCCAAATGTGAGTAAGGTATAAATAATAACTGAAAATTATTATTTTACTGATATAAAAATCATGTTTTTAAAAATACAATCTAAATCACTACTAACGTTATGTAACTTTATAAAATAGTAAAAGAGTATAGTAATAAAATATAAAACCTACACAAAAAGTTACAGGATATTATGGTACAATTTAATCAGTTATATCCACAATCACTAAGATTATTATCGGAAGCGTCGTCGCTGCTGTCGTCTACTCATATTATCAATTCATTTTCAACTATGTTCTCAATCTTAACATCCTAGACTGCTCATCACAAGACACAATCTATTAAAACAGCTTATGAGTCTCGAACTTGTCGAGACATGTTCACAAATAATGCCCATTGAGTAAGTTGCTCCCAAGCTTAAAGTATTTTAAGAAAAATAGCGACTAATTACGAAACTTCATGAGCAATCAAATGACATAGTGGTGGCCACTGATTGAGCTTAGTTTACTTATAATGTAAGCTTATTTACAGTTGACTAATGGACTATGTCGTTATGGATATGATTATGTAAAAGGTGTTTATTTTATACAGAAACAAATATTTTAATAAATTACAGATTTATATTTATAACCCGTGTCTTCATTATTATGGGGTTAGAATAAATAAAAAATACATATGAACAAAACTATTTAATCCTCAACATTACTCTATAATAAAAAATATAACTTGCCTACTGAACTGAATTACTTATCTACATTTCGTAGGCTTCCCGTTACTTCAAAGTATTTATTCCCAGGATATTTTTAGCCTGAAAATTAACAGCAGAAATTATCATCAAATTAACAGAATAAAAAGAGTTGTCTCAATCTCTCTTTCCAATATAGTTGTTGCAAAAAAAATTAAAATTGCACATCTATATTTATAAAATGCAACATCTGTCTGTCCTTTTGTCTGTTCGCTTATAACTAGGGTATGAAATTTGATTTTTTACTATTTCACTACTAATAATAATAAGGTAATATTATAATGCCTCTAGATGTCACTCACCGTCACAAAAGCAGCGGTCAAAGTCTGTGGAGCAGCAGTTACAGGATTCAAGTTGAGAGCTGTTTGAATTAACTGAGCGTCTCTTATACGCGACGAGAGGAAACTCCTTGTGGCACTGTTGTCCTGGCTGTTGTCTGTCAGGTAGAACAATTCCGTAGCTTTGTAGATACCAGCCAGGCCTACTCGGCGAATGTACCAGTTGAACTGAAAAAAAAGTACAAATTTTGTACAAATAATCTACCCACAAGTGTAGGTATTTTTTTAAGGCTTTTATTTAAACAGACAGCAAGAAATACTAAATGGGCAGCACGATCAATAAAATTAACTATCTTTGAATAACTGAAATCAATAATTTTAAGTCAAGCAGACTCTATTTCTTTATTGTCGCCGGACAATAAGCGATCGTCAATACGGATTCCATCATAATCGCTCAGGTGGCGATCTTTTAGTGTAATGCCGGGACGAAATGTGACTACGAAGGCAAGCGACGAAATCAATTTATGTCGTCTATAAGTATATGCAAATCCACCCAGATGCCTTAATGGAAGGTGCCATTCCATTAGACACAGATAACGATTGACGCATGATTACTTCATCTCTATCGTTATTCTTTATCGGAGATACTCTACATTCTTATTCTGTGTACTTCATTACCCAATTGTTTATTTTGTTTGCTCGCATCGTTTCATCGCTATTAAATTAAAGTAATTAATATTCTTTATCATATACATAACATGTATTTAATTTATTTTTAAAATTAATATCCATAATAAAAGAAATTAAAAACTAATTCATTTTCTTTGAAATATTCCGCCAAATACCAAAACGTTTCGTCGGAGTATGTTACAGGTTTTTTATCTGCACCAAAATCACTATTTTCTTTTTTTCGGCGCAGGTAGCGTGCCCTCCCAAGCGGCGATGTCTGGCTTTTGTATCAATATCACTCGGCCATTTATGCACTTTTTAAATTTTTAACCTAATTGATTGATAATTATATGTCGTAATGTACTTTTTTCACCTCGAAAATTTAGATCTCTTAGCAACAGTCAGGATTTTTTTTTAAAGCGGATTTCTTTCTTCACAGTATAAAAACTGTTGATAATGTTTCTTAACGCACAAAGATCAAAATTGTCCATGACAATTTTGGTTCAAAAGTTACTCGAACCTGGCGAAGAAGGCGGCGTTAATTGTTTTGCTTCATTTTTTATATTTATTCATCAGAGTCCTTTATGATACTCCAGTTGCAGCACAGGTTCTTTTAATAACTTGGTTATCACGAATACTGAACATTTTATTTGCCCTCTCCATTTCGAAAAAAATCAAAACATTTAGGATAACGTTTCTTTCTTCACTATGTATAGTCTTTCACATGTCTTCAGAGTTCAAACAACAAAACATTTGTAACGAAAACAATTAAAATATGTAACAAAATAGTCAAAAGATGAAACAATAACAACACGAAATTAAAATGACATGTTTATAACAAAAAATAGTTAATAGTTAAAAATTGTCAAATAATTAACAAACAAACAATAATAATTATGCAAGAACGTAACAATAAAAACACGAAAATAATCAAATTGTTGAGACGCGTATCGACAACAAAGATGCTATCTGTACTGACGTAACGCCGGCCGAACGCGACGGGAGGAATTCGCAGTTGTCAGCGGGGAAGCGAGGGGTGCAATCAATACCCTGGCGCCCTCTAGTAGACTCTTTGGAGGCGTCGCGAGCGGCGCTCGGCGCCCCCTAACACCCTGCGCCCCTGTGCGCCGCACACCCTGCACCATAAGTAATTACCATAAGTGCCCGCGCGCCCATTTCAAATGAACTTACACTCTATTGACTTAGAGATCATTTTGCTACTGGGCGGCAACGTGTCAAACGTACATACATACACTGTCTTTGGATTAGAGATTTTGCCGCGCGCGTGTTGTATTAAATAAAATTGTTATTTGTGTAGTGTAGTAATGCGGTATGACAAGCGCCGAAAGCGTAATAAAAGTAAAAAAAATATTATTGTTATTGACTATTTTTTTTTGCTTGCGCATACATATTTGTCGTAAGTAACAAGTATATAAAACTGTGCAATGGCGTTAAGTTCAATGAAATATCCAAAAATTCAGCGCTCGACAGGCGCCCCCGGGCGCTCCGCGCCCGGGTGCACCGCACCCCCTGGTAAAGACGGCCCTGTGGTGGGGCGTGGGCGTTGCATTCCAGCGAAGTGCACAGTTAATTCAACCGCGTTGTACCTATATGTAGGTACCGCAGTATAATTCTTATGACGTTGTTATAGGTGCAAAGGGATGATATACATCAGTCATTAGCAGCATTCCTCTACAGGAATGGTCGCATTAATAGTGTGACTTGACTTGATTTCCTTTACATTGTCTCGGAGGAACCAACACATACAATTCTTTGATTAAAACTAATTTTTTTATTTATTATTGACATTTTAGAAATAACATTAATAGTACACAGCTTACACTTGTTTTTTTATCGATACAATTGAAAACTGCTTTCAAACACTATTATCAACTGGCATGGTAAATATATCGTGCCTGAGTGCTCGATTGCTGTGTGCGAAGCCGTTTCCGCGCCCGGAAACGGTAAAGGGAACCCATAGGTCGGTTAAATATTTATTAAGCCGACATATAATTAATTTACTGATCAAATAATATGTTCTCTTAATTATTTCTCTTTGTTTATTAAGAACTTAGCCCTACCTATAAGTATAGGGCAAAGTTACAAAACGAAGATCATTGTTTAACAATCTAAATCTTTATAAAATTAATAAAGAAAGCGACGCATCATGATTGTTTTAGATTGTCAGAGCTAATTTCGCTCATTTTGAAAAGCAGCTTAGAATATGTTACAAAAGATCACCTACTTTTGTAACATATGTTTGAATAATTTTGGAATCATTGTCTACCTAACATCGGGTCCTTATTAAATTCGTGTTATTTATAATACATCAACATAATGTATAAGAAAAATCAACTTACATCAACACTGCGGTCTCCTGAGTGATAACAAATATCATCCACTAACGAAAGCAATGTGGCTAAACAGTTTGGTACATTGTTTGGAAGCGCTTGAATTGCCATCGCCTTCGGCCAGGTGCTCCTACAAAAACGAAAGAACTACAGGTAGTTTTTTTTTATAGAAAAGTGGCAGACGAGCAACAGCCCACCTGGTGGTAAGTGGATCCTATTGCTCTGATGTTGGCAATTGCCAACATCAGTCCAGAATAACAAATGTTTGCATGCCCCAAGATTTGGTTTTGGAAATTTAAAAATGGATTTGGTAAATAGGGAGCGATAGGATAGGATGGAAATAGCTCTGGTATATCTCATTCGTTACCAAAACTCGTATGTGCATTGGTGGAATATGATAAAGTATGCAGTACATTTTACGGTATTCAGTGTCGGGGCGGGGTAACGTGACGAGTAGAGCGTGGCCCGCGGTTCTGGGATTTCAGTGTGCACCCCCTCCTACCCTTTCGTTAGGTAAACGGCATATTTATGGATCTGTTAAGTTAATAAAGATTACGTTGTGAACGAAACCGATAAGTGAACTTTACTACCTAAATTTCAATTAGTCCGTTTGCCAGATGAGAGGGCGATATCGGGCATCACTTTTCGGTGTTGTTTGCGATGCGGCATGTCAAAGGGCGTAATTTTAAATCTGTTTACCGTTAAATGAACTTTAAGAATTTGAGAACAGAAACGCGAGTGCAAGGTCGATCGTTTGTAAACGCTACCTACTATCCCCGACACGTCAAGTGTTTTTCGGTATGAATTTTTTAAGATCTCAATAGGTCCGCTAGTGATGCTGATTGCTTTACTATAGAGAAAAAAGATACGATAGTTGGATATAGGTACAAACGAAAAATTTCACATTAGGGACTGTTTGTTCACAGAATAATAATAAATAACGCCACACTTTATTATGTGTGGCCTAATGCTCACACTAGGATTCCGTGTTGTGGGTCCAGTGACAAACAAAGTGACAAACACACCACCGAGATCTGAATAAACATTTGGTCTTTAAACTAATGAATGTCCAACCGGGAATCGTACCCTGGATCTTTTACACAGTAGGCAGGGGTAGGTAGGCAGACGGTAGCGTCTGGACTAAATCCTACAAGTTGTTAATTATTGGTTATATTCAAACGAAACTGAAATAAATCCATTGCTATGTACTTAGGCTGAAACACATTTGAAAAGAAAACTGTTTTCCACGAGTTGGTATAGAAATATTCTATTTTTATATAATATCATTAACTTACTTGTAAGGAGCAATCATCAAGAGTCTTGTTAGGATAGAATTCTCCACAAATTTTGTTGGTACTTTTGAATCCTGTACATCTTCCTTTGGCCACTGCACATCAAACAAAGGCAAACATTAATTGCTGAGAAAACTTAGTTTTATTCAAGGGGAATGATAGCTATAATTTGAATAACTCACCATTTTCATTTGATCTACCAACTGCTGGTTACATTTGACATTAAAGTAGTGAACAAGATCACCTCCGCCATTAGGAAACAGACCGTGTGTGACACCAGGATAACCAACTGCTTCAGCACCCGCACTCAGTGACTCCACAGACCATCCACTTTTTGGAACAAACTCAAGGGACTTTTCCAAAATGTGATTCTTCACACTTTCCTCATATTGCGTTTCTTCATGTTCAGTTGTTACCAGTTGCACATTTATATCTTTTTCTACTTTAGCTTGACAATAGTTTCTAATTATTCTTTGGGTATTGTTACCAGGAACAGAGGCCAGCGGCAAAACAAATCTACGGCCATTCCTTAACACTGTTAACAAAATTAAATGGTCTCTTGTAACTAAGTATTAAAATTTATTAAATGATAAGAAAACTAAGTTAGAACTGTATTATACGGAAACAGGTGTAGTAAATAAATAGTGTAAAATGCTAATAATGATTTATTGAAATTAATATTCAGTTATTCACAATCTTTATTAACACCTTGCATTTTATTAATGTTAAAACACTCAGAGACGCGTGCAACAAGACCCTCGATCAAATGAAAAGCATTTATTGCAGATAGTATTATTTCTTTCTTCTTTTCCGTTGGTATCTGATCCAGCATGTTTCCTCCTACATTTAAAGAGACCTTCAATGCTTCAGAATGATCCTTGCCCTCTTCTATGTCCTTTAGTTTCACTTCATAATGTGCCTTAGACATATTCAGTCCAGTTCTTAGTTTGTCCAAATAGTCAGATTCAATTGTTGCAAAACCATCTTTTATTCCAGTCACATTGTTTATATCCTTCAGGGCTAAATATCTCAGTAAATTTAATGTAGAAATTATTTGATCTGCTAGTTCCACTAGATCCGACTCTGCTCCATATGGCAGGTAACAAATGGCCTTTATCATGGTCATAAGTTGTGCACCAGTGAGACAAGCTGGTAATTTCGGTTCTGTAAATGCTTTGTCTATAGAGTTTTTAAACAGAGTAATAGCATAACCAATAATACCAGAATGATGGGCGTTTTCTATTAAGAATTGGATAAGAGTACATCTACCCTTATAATCAAACTTATTTATATGACAACTTATTAATTGCAATCCACTCTTACGTATGCACTCATACTCTGAGTAAATGGTTATATTTATGAGACTCCTACACAAAGTAAAATGCACTGGTATAGATAGTAATGTATGTGAGATGTCATTGGGCAAACGGTTGATCAACCCTTTGCACAAGAGTGTTGCCTTGGCTAAAGGTCCATACTCAGTAAAATTTAATAAGTGATTTACAGCAAACATAGCAGTGTTAACTATATACTCAATGGAATACACTTGTGGAATAGCAAAGTCTGGAATTTCAAAATGTCCAGAAAATGTAACATAGATCAAGCTTGACAGAGTTGTCATATTGATCTTCTCTTCATGATCATAGGGTGATTTCTCTTCATCATCTATATCTGTTTTCTTAGACTTTGATTTTTTGTTTTCCTTATGAATTTCAATGTATGATAGAAATTTTAACAAATCTTTTTCCAGGGAGCATATATCATTGATAATAGTAGCACAGCACTGCCTAGCTTCACTTTTAGCATTAGAATCAGGATCCAAATCTATGTATATTAAAGGTTTCCCAAGAAGACTTATCAAGAATGCTACTATGATTTGCTTAGTTCTGATACTGGAATCTGGCACAAGCAGTTCTTTAATAAAAGGACTGTAGAAATGTGGCAACATTGAATATACTTTTGTAATTCTTCTAATATTAAGATCACTGTCCAGCAATAAGCGCTCTTTACCTTCTAATTTGTGTTCAGGTATAGGTATTTTGTCAATGTAAGTGCTTATAGAATTAAAACACCATTCTAATGACCTTCCCCGTTTAACAGTTAACTTCTTTAATAGTTGCTGTAAAGGTATTAAGATTATACTGAACTGAGCATCATTTGTTGCTATTTCTATCTGTTCTATAAACTCTAGTAGTGCTTCTTCAGGTGTAGCTTTTTGTACTATAATTGACAATAACTCTTCACAAGCACCATGCAGAGATGGTTTTATAACCATTGTGTCATCCTGTATTTTACCTACAATTAGCGATATTAAATCCCAACAGTTATCTTTAAAAGCTTCAACATATTTTTCCTCATTAGGCACATTTAGAGCTTCTTTATATTGTCCCGAATCTAGTAGTTTAGACACAAGGTCTACGACATTTACGCTTAGCTCCATGTTAGGTGGTGTGTGTGACAAAATATATCCAATGATTTCTGAAATTAAGTAAATTGTATATTCTAGAAATAGTCCTAAGTTGAACGTATGTGACGTTCTGAGAAAAAATACTATTTTACGTAAAACATGAATACTTACAACGATAAACGTTCCGTAACTTGCTCATGTTGGAAATACGAAAAAAATGGGTTGCTGATTAAAATTTTTGATAATTGATTGGGTTTCCTATCTATTTTACGCTTTATAAAACCGGAATACCTTACGTTAAACGTGATCTAAACTCAATAAATACTGGCCATTCCCATTACCAAGCTAGTTTTATCATTTGCATTTTTTTGTAATTTTTGGTCGTGATGGATATGTACAATAGTTGCTTGACATTTGACTATGATTTGACATTTTGAAAAATATTAGTGTTGCCGCTGGTCGTATTTTGGGTTGTCGTATACCACTAAAAAATTGCCGTATTTAAACAAAAAATGCCGTACATAAACATTTATTTAAAAAAAAAAGTTTTTAACGATAATTAGTTTCCCATCAAATTTTCCATATTTGGCAAATCATCTTCATGTTTTTTGTAGTCAACTGAGGCTTTTTAATTTTTTGTATCATTTCGGCACTTGGTTTATAATTAATACAATGTTGTTTGGCTTTCTCTGAATGCACTGCTTGGCCAATAACGCACCATTTATAGTAGATGTTATAAGCAGGTTTCGGGTCTTTGTTTTAATCAAGTTCACAGACCTAAACATCCTTTCAGAATCGGCGTTTGATTGCGGCAAAGACAATATCTCTAAAACAAATTTTGCCAAATTGTTAAATGGCGACTCAAGAAAACTTAATATTTTACTCCAAAACTCGTCAGGCGGAATTGACTCTACATTCTTAAACGTTTCTTCAGGAAGAGTGGTACTCGCAAGAAGTCTCCATTCATCGTCAATAGCCTGTTTTTCTTCATTTGTTCTCAAGATGCAAGATGATGCATTCTTGATGAAGCAAGAAACCTTTAGAATCAAAGGTAAAAGAGTTCGTTCAGTGTTCCTTAGTGTTCGCGACGACCGGCTCATAATCTGTACATAGCATATAAGTTTATAAGTATATAATGTATTGTGATGTAGGTAGTATATATTTTATTAATTAGTCTGTTGAGGGTAAGTCAGTTCTAAGCCAGTCTCCGATTAAAGCTGTTAACAGATAGATGTGGTTTTATTTGTAATAAGTTCCGTAGGATCCCCAGGAGACCAGAGATTCTCTAGTGGCGACGATTATAGCGAGTATCACGCGTTCACATTAAATAAACACAGTGTTTGTCTGTAATATGTGTAAAAGTGCCGGAACTGTGCGGTGTTAACTATTGCGTTGCGAACAGTATCTACAAAAAATGGCGGTTGGAAAGAGCGGTGCGTTTGACGTGGCTAATGACAATTGGGACACATATGTGGATCGTCTAGATCAATATTTTATTGCCAATAATGTAAAAAGTGAGTTGAAAGTCGCAACTTTAATTACGGTCATTGGTAATAGTGCGTATGAGTTGATGGTTAACCTTTGTACCCCGGACAAACCGTCTTCAAAAACTTATACGGAGCTTGTGGCAGTAATGAAAGTACACTTAAACCCCAAGCCGAGTATGCTGGCTGAAAGGTTTAAATTTCGGCAACGGATCCAAAAACCAGGTGAAAGTATCGCGACATACTTCTCGGAACTAAAAAGACTGAGCAAGGATTGTTCTTTTACGGCAGACAGTTTAAAAGAAAACATGAGAGACCAATTCGTGTGCGGCTTGGTAAACGATGACATACGGCAGAAGTTGTTTACCGAAGACGACAGCATCACTATCGACAAAGCGTTTAAGCTGGCCTTGTCAATGGAGGCGGCAGAGACGAACGCAGCATTAGTGGAGGATGGTACGAGGGGCAGGAACGGCAGTAGCACACAGGATACCGCAACCGTACCCGTGCATAAGTTTGGACAGGGCGGCAGCGGGCGGCGCGGGGCGACCGGCGGCGGCAACCGGCCGGCGAGGCGAAACACGCGCATGGCGCGGGAGTCAGTGCAAGCTAGCGGCGGCGGTCCAAGTACCACGAGCGGAGCGGGCCAGGACGAGTGCAGAGTTTGCGGGGGCAAACATAATTCAAATACGTGCAAATTTAAGCTATACGTATGTCGAATTTGCACTCAAGAGGGGCATCTAAAGAGGGTGTGACCGAAGTTAGCGAGAAAAACTTATTTGCATAATATGCAAGAAAACAGACAGAGCAGCGACGGCGACGGCATCAGTGGTGCTTATTCGGCGGATAGCGACAGTGACGAGGTAATGGTACTTATTAATCGCTTATCAATTGGACAGTGTAAGCCTATTACGATTTCTTTATGTGTGCAAGGCTATGACTTAAAAATGGAATATGACACGGGGAGTGCAATCTCTTGTATTAATTACCAGTTATATCAGAAAATGTTTTCAAACTTACAAATTAAACCCACTAAGTTAGTTTTAAGATATTATACGGGTGAACTAGTGTGCCCGGTGGGTGTAATCAGGCCAGTTGTAAAATATAATAATACGGAAAAGATATTGGATCTGTACATTATGGAAAATGGAAATACCGTTTTATTAGGTAGACAATGGATGGCGGAGTTAAATATATTAGTGTCAACCCTACAGTACAATACAATTAATAATAATAGTTGTGAAACCGGTTTTAACTTCACGGAATTTCGTTCCAGATATTGTGAAGTGTTTTCGGACGGCCTGGGGCGGTTCACGGGAGGACAAGTGAGCATTCATGTGCGCGAGGGAGCGCGGCCGGTGTTCATGCGCGCGCGGCCGCTGGCGTATGCGCTGCGGGAGCCGGTGGAGCGCGCGCTCGAACAGCTGGTGCGCGACAACATCCTCACCCCCGTCGACCACTCGGACTGGGCAACACCGATCGTGCCCGTTGTGAAGAAAGACGGTACGATTCGAATTTGCGCCGATTTTAAGTTGACCTTGAATAAGGTTTTGGAGGTCGACCGTTATCCTTTACCTAAAGTAGAAGATCTTTTGGCTCGCTTGCATGGGGGCGAAAGATTTAGTAAAATAGATTTGTCACAAGCGTATGCTCAGCTGGAACTGGATGATACTAGGAAAGACGCGGTAATTAACACACATAAAGGGCTTTTCATGTATAAACGTTTAGTATATGGATTGTCGTCGAGCCCGGGGATTTTTCAGCGGCGATTAGAGCAATTGTTTGCAGATTTGCCTCACGTGGGAGTATTTTTAGATGATATTATCATAACGGGGAGGGACACGTCTCAACACTTAGATAATTTACATAAAGTTTTCGAACGCCTGAAGTCCAGTGGTCTAAAAGTAAAAAAAGAAAAGTGTTCTTTCTTTGTGGAATCTCTTGATTATTTAGGGCATGTCATAAGTAAAGGAGGAGTACATACGTCCAAAGATAAAGTAGAAGCGATCGTTAGAACTCCGATTCCAAGAAACGTATCAGAGTTAAGGGCTTTCATTGGGATGGTTATGTATTACGGAAAGTTTATAAAAAATGTAAGTTCAATCCTTACACCCCTATATAATTTATTGCGTGTCGGTGCGAGATACGATTGGAGTGAAGCGTGCGAGGCGCGTTTTCGCGGGTGAAGCGGGCGCTGAGCTCGAGTGAGGTGCTGGTGCACTACTCGCTGGAGCTGCCGCTGGTTTTTGAACGTTCGTACGCCCAAGTAGACAGGGAAGCATTAGCCATTATATATGGTATCAAGAAATTTCACCAGTATTTGTACGTGTAGGAAATTTATTTTGCGGACCGACCATAAGCCGTTAACATACATTTTTGGTAGTAAAGTAGGTATACCAGTTATGGCGGCGTCTAGATTACAAAGGTGGGCTATTATCTTGTCAGGTTATTCGTACGATATTGAGTATGTTTCGTCTGCCAAAAACTGCGCCGACGCGCTGTCACGACTGCCGCAACCAACAAAGAAAAATAACACCGTGAACGAATATACGTATTTAAATTTTGCGGAAAGTTTTTTGCCAGTGACAAATGATGACGTGCGCGTAGCAACGGCTCGGGATCAGGTACTGAGCAGAGCAATGGGTTACATACAGTCAGGGTGGCCGTCACAGTGTGTAGACGATGTGTTGAAGCCGTATTTTAACAGACGACATGGAGCTATATCTTGAACGGGGTTGTATTATGTGGGGCTACAGAATTGTAATACCATCGTCATTACGAAACACGATTTTAAAAGAATTACATGTTAGTCATATGGGCATAGTAAAGACGAAATCTATGGCTCGTAGTTATGTGTGGTGGCCCAATATAGACGCAGACATAGAAGCGACGTGCCGCGCGTGCGAGACTTGTGCGATGGAAGCGACCGCACCGCCGCACGCCGCACCTCGCAGTTGGCCGTATTTAGCTCAGCCGTGGAGTAGATTGCATGTAGATTTTTTAGGCCCGTATCAGGGAAAAACCTTCTTTGTAGTTATTGATTCCAGCTCAAAGTGGATTGAGATATTTGAAATGAATAAAACTAACCCTACAGCTGTAATAAAGGTAATGCGGTCGCTATTTGCGCGTTTTGGCCTACCATTAGAGGTAGTATCCGACCAGGGCCCGCCGTTTACTAGTATGGAGTTAAAGGAATTTTTAGTTTTAAATGGTATTAAACAGTCGTTTTCTCCAGTGTATCATCCGGCTTCCAACGGGGCAGCAGAGAATGCAGTCAAACTATGCAAGCGAGCAATAAAGAAAGCCATCCGAGATGCAGTAGACATTGACACAGCGTTACAAACATACCTATTAGCTTATAGAAATAGTATTCAAAGCACAACCGGGGAAAGCCCTGCCATGCTGTTGCAGCGCAGGCCGTTGCGGTCGCGTTTAGACCTCTTGCGTGGAGATCACGCGCGCCAAAACCAGGTGGAGGAGGCACAGCGCCGGCAAATGTCGAGCTCCGGCGCTGAGCCGCCCCGACAACTCGCGGCGGGGGATGCGGTGTGGGCTAGGAACTACGGAAGTCAGGACAAATGGTTAAAGGGAACAGTTATAAGTCAAGAAGGTTCGCGTAGGTATTTAGTGAATAGTGATGACGGTCGACTTCTAACGAGACATAACGATCAGATTAGGCGCAGATTTCGACGTTCTAGTCTAATGTATCCAAACGCAACGCCCGAGGAGGCCAGTGATGATGTCGTCGAACAACAGCAGCCACCGACAGTAGCGATGTTGAGATATAGGGAGGGGACGGGTAGTGGTGAAGTAGGAAGTCAGGAACCACCGCTGGAGACTGATGCAACTGTAACAAAGGTTTCACCAACCCGTAACGTGAGAGCGCCACAGTCGCCGTTGATTATTAAGGAATCACCGACCGTACCTACCGCGAGTCCCGTGAAGCGTCCCACCCGTATGCGTAAGGAGCCGGTTAGATATGGGTTTGAGTTTGATTAGGTTAGTTATTCGAGAATACTACATCTAAGACTTACTTAATCATTTATTAAGTTAATATTTAGTTAGTATTAAGTTTAGTTTAGTTTAGTATTAAGTTTAATATAGCGTCATAGTATTTAAGTAGATAGTGTGTATGTAATAGATATAAGTAAGATACATAGTTTCTTAATAAGTATTGTTATATTGGTAAATGCCGTAGTTTAAGTGTGGAGGTGTGATGTAGGTAGTATATATTTTATTAATTAGTCTGTTGAGGGTAAGTCAGTTCTAAGCCAGTCTCCGATTAAAGCTGTTAACAGATAGATGTGGTTTTATTTGTAATAAGTTCCGTAGGATCCCCAGGAGACCAGAGATTCTCTATGTATAACTATAGGTTAAGTACAAATATAAATGATTCAAAAAGCAGTAGGTTAAGGTAGGATACTAAAGTTAAATTGTCTTTGCTAGTTCGTTCCATTCAGACAGTTATTTCATTCATTGTAAAGGGATGTTGGAGTTGAACAAAGGACGAGAAAGCGTGTAAAAAACTAACAGCTTATGCAACCCCGCTATAAACATTGAACAGACAAGGGACGAGAAAGCGCGTTCCGACCTAACGGTTTATACATCTTCACTATTGACACTGAAAACACAAAGGAAGAGAAATCGCATCCCAGACGAACGGCTTGCACATGCGGACCGTAACGGGCACGTAGGCCAACACAGCGCACTATTGGTCGTCGTAACAGTAGAAACGCGCAACTCCAGCATCTCTCATTGTATCTATATAAATAAGGGCGAATCCCAGCCCACAGCAGTCAACTCGTAGTTACCACAGTAAACGCATGTCTAACAAATAGTTAAGTCTGTACTGGATATAAGTCTCAAGAATAGTTCACTGCGTTTTCCTTCTTCACAATCCCAGCAACAACACAGTGCGGGTAATACAAGCCCGCACACTGAGAGCTTGCGAAATTGTACACTTTGGAGATAGTATCGCTATCTTTTGCAGCAACACATCCGAAAAATCATACCTGTTCTTGATTTGACAGCATCCAGTAATTAGAAATTCTCCGACTCTTTTTTTAAAATCAGCTATCAAATCGGACTGCACGGATATTTGGTTTAACTAATTCAGTCATTATTTGTATCCCTAAATACATCTCTCCCCCTAAAAAATGTTGTTTATTGGTCGGATCTACGATGGACAAATCATTTTGAGCAACATAATCTCTACGCACATAACAGGAACAGAATATCTTGATAAGTCTCTCTATTGTTAAAAATAAAAGTAAAGTTTTATAAAGGGATCGTGAAGGTCGTTAAATATTAGTTCTGCCAATCAGTCGCGTTCAACTATCAAAATTGACAACTAATTTGACAGATTTGTATAAAAGCTATTTGAGCAGATGTCATTGTTGTTGACTGTATGCTAATTGCCGTATTTTAGCGTACGGTAATGACTACTCTATCATACGCCGTACATTTAATGATTTTATGGTCTGATTGACGTACTTCTGGCAACACAGAAATTTTATTTTCCTCAGTCCGATCCAAAATATCGATATTTAAATATCGATAATGACAACTTTTAAATATCGATATTTTTAACAAGATATCTTAATATCGACATTTTTAACAAGTTACCGCAGTATCGATGTTTTTAACGAGATATCGTAATATCGTTACTAAATAAATGTGAGTGCATCAATAGATATGCCAGTGTCCAAGTACATTTTATATAAAATAAAAATAAATACCTTTTAAAATAAGAATAATAAAAATGTTATGAAACTTAATTTTATTGTCTTTTTTTGACTAAAATCTAAAAAAACTCCTAAAAGTACAGACATTGGTATAAAATCTACTTCTTTGTTTGTGACTGAAGGCGCTTTTTTATTGGTAATAATGAAAGCCGCGCTTTCATTATCCCAATTAATTTCATTATCACAAACATCACTCACGAAAAACATCTTGAAGTTTAACTATTATTAAACTATCACTATTAGACCATAAAACTCCTAGTACACAATAATCAAACAAAAACTCAACTTCACTTCTCGAGTTTCCCCCAAAAAGCCTCGACAGATGACTTTGACACTTGCTTTGATATTTGACAGTTATCAATATAATTTTGTCACTAATTTGAATTTTACTTTTTGTGTACTGTTTTAATATTTTCTATAAAAGTCACGACCATGGCCGCAAAACAAAAAAACATATTTACACGAAGTAAACCATTGATGAATATTTACAGTGGAGTAGATCACGAAGGTAAAGAGGTAAGAACTGAGAGAAGGGGGAGGTAAATAGATGTTTTAGAATAATTTTACTAGCTAATGTAATCTTATAGGTGGAAGTACGTGAGGATGCCGAGCAATTAGTGAAATGGCATGAAATATCGGAGGCTTTGGTAGTGGCCGGCTACTACCGTGCACAGCTTCAGGGATTATCCGCCTTCGACAAGATCGTTGGGGGCCTCACCTGGTGCATAGAGTTGTGTGACATCGATGTCGACGTCAGCCTTTTATTCGAAGAAAATCTTACTATAGGCAAGAAGATGTAAGTACACACAAATTTTAACGATTACTGATTAACCCAGTTGGTAGTGCCAATGCTGCTATGCAAAAGGTCTCTAGTTTGATTAGTTCAGTTGGACATTAATTTGTTTAAAAGAAATATTTAATAGGGTCTAGAGGTTATGGTCTCTTTGTATTTGTAGTGATACACAACACAGGGAATTCTGTGTACACAACACAGTCCACACACGAGTGTGGACCATTGAGTGTGGTGCTTTTATTTAAATAAAATATCTAATCAGCTATAATTATATTTCTAATAATGTTTCCTCTTTTCAGTGCATTGACAGAAAAAATAGTAAAGGTTCTACCATCTATGAAATGCCCCTACATTATAGAACCTCATCAAATTCAAGGGTTGGACTTTATTAACATTTATCCATTAATTCAGTGGTTGATAAAATACTCAAGTGAGTTTAGAGAAGCAAAGGAGGATGAATTGAGGAGGTTTGCTGTCATGCAGTATGAAAAAGACCACATATTTGAGAGGGATAGAGCATATTTAATTCAGAGAGAGAAATTATTGAGAAACCTCTGTGTAGTGCAGGTAAATAATAATAATTTTATATTATTTAATGTCATAATTAAAGTAATAGCTTGCAGGGACTCGCTGATTACTTCGACTAACAGAGGGTTGAGATTTCGAGTAATGAAGGTTTTGGGGCATTAAGGGAAGGGAACAAAACTTTTTTTCGAGTTTCGGGGGTTTTCGACTTATCGAGGTTCGACTTTAATTCATTTATTTCAGACCACAAGATCCATATTTCATTCTATAATTGGTGTTAGTAACAATTTCAACTTATAGACTAGACTATGTTAGTACTTATTAAGATTTTATTACTAATTATATATAATATAAACACACATATACACACACACACACACACGCATAAACACACACACACATATATATATATATATACCAATATTTTACATCAGACATTGGCTATCGCCGCCCATCACCTCTTGTACGATGCAACATGCAACACCACTGTCTTAGTATTGGGCCATCCACCCTCTCTGCAAAGATCCTCAGCAGCATGTTAGCGCTGCCCCAAACCATAGACATCAGTGATGCTATTCTTTTCCCCAATATGCCAAAGAAATTGGGCATGCATTTGTGAATGCCCATTCACAAATGCAGGGCAGCACCAACAACACCCGTAATACATTGTTGTATTGGATATGCAGGGCATTAAACGATTTTTGCATGTAATTGAACCACAGATTGCACGTATAAAAATACTGGCAGTATGTCTTAAATAGTGTTATTTTAACCTCTTTAGAGCAACATGCAAATGTGTGCGCCAACATATTACATCTCACCGTCAGCGCCCTGTGCTCCCTTTCCATGTCCTTATCTTATCATTCATTGGACAAGTCCTCTGTGACCCAGTGGCCCAGGTACTTAAAATGCGTCACTTTAGCGAGTGGGCAGTCATTCAGCGAGACCGGCGGTATAGTGGAGTATGTTTTATTACCCGCCTTAAACACTAATAGCTCACTCTTTGTGGATTCTTTGTGTTCTTTGTTTCACTTTAGCGATAAGGCTGCTGATTATACCTACTTCTAATTACTTGTATTTCTGCTATCTATCTACACTAATACTATTATACCTAGTATGGTATGATTTAATTGAAAAGCAAATCCTGTTATTGAAAGTTATGAAAATCCCAGGTTCTTTAACAATTATTTTATCAATGTTTTTAACCCATCAACAATAAATACCCGGTGTTTTGGGCATATTATGTAATTATACTATGGCTTTCAAAAATTATGTAAAATTATACTACCTATTTCAATCACTAATTATAATGTCAGTAATAAAGATATCTTATATTTTTTTTAGAATTTATACAAACCCTGTAGGGTGCGAAAGAGGAAGGGTGGACTCCCTGGCAATGAGCTGGAGCAAGTGAATGCAATTCTCTCTGAGTATGATCAGCGTATGTTGTTACATATCTCCACTAACCACGACGAGGCCAAGAAAGATGAGGGACTAGATTTCTTGGTAAAAAAAAATCTGGAAATTTTCGTAATATTTATTTATTTTAAAAGATTTAAAAATAAACATTTCATTTTCAGTATGACTATGAAAAGACTCTGGCTGATCCTTCTGAAATTACCACTGAAGTAAGTTATTTTTTTATGTTTAGGTAAATAAAAAACGCATTAGAACATTAAAACTTTACTGAACAATATACTTATTAATGTTATTATATATTCCTAATTCACTAACTGCTTTTAAGAAATACTGCTACACTTTTAGTAAAATAATGCAATTCCTCCGGATGGGTTTATATTACTGGAGGTGACTTACATAATTGCAACGTTTGTCACCGATGTTACATTATTATTAATTGATCTTAATTCAACCCATCGAGGCACGGTGCAATCGTTTGTGGTGTTTAGCCCATACACACTATTGATATTTTGAGCTGTCTGACTTGCGTTGGTACCGCGACGAAACTCCTATTCAAAAATAGAACGAATTTTCAATTTATCCATTTTATTTTCGAGACAATAACATGAACAAAATTTTGGTACAGAAAAACAAATGAAATACTGATTTTGAAATAGGAGCATCGTAGCTATTAGATGCACAATAGCTACGTTTTATTTTTAAATTCGAATTAGAACAGAAGATATCGAAACTCAAAGTGGCCAGTAATAAAATCGGTCATTTCATAGCTAAGCACCTAATATAATTAATTCGTCCAATGTTAGGAGTGGAAAATGTAAACACGGCCAAATAATTGTAATTAAACAACTTATTAAACAATTCTTTGAATACAACTTGCCTCAGGTACCTAAAGCTTACCCTCCATTCGGGGTGCGGGTGGGGGAGATTTACATAAATTGAAAATATTGTTGTAGCGGCTATACGACAGCCACGCGACGGGAAGAAATGGGCTAGTTTTATTGTAAAGCCGGCCCACACAGCGCGATACAACTTTTTTATAATAGAAAGTTATTCCTATCGCTATATTATTTCCTATCGCTTGTAAAATTTTCTCAAAATACTTTAAATTTTATCTTTTCAGACTGACAGATACAGAAAAGGTCAAGAAATCAATGAAAACCCCGCTGATATGAAAATACATTATGCAGTTTTACATTCAGAATTAACTGGAGAGGTTTCTAAAGAATTAGAAGAGAGTGAAAAACTAAAATACTCAGAAGATGTAGACAAACTGACAAAGGCAATAGACACAATGACGTATGACATAGACGTGTTGAAAGATACACATGAAAGCAGGATGGAGAAATCTAAACAGCATTACGCTAATGTGATAAATAAGTTACGAAAAATTACTAATAAGTTGAACGCTAATGATTCCAGGTAAAGACATTATTATTGTATTTACGTCTGATATAAAAACCTTGGATACGCAGATCCAAGTAATAAAATGACAAATGAGAATGATAAAAACAGTAAAAGAGATTGGCTGGAAGAGATCGCCTTAGCGATAAGATCGCCTCTTGTATTCTGTCATTTAAAAAATATGTATTAACCATCTGTAACGAATAAAGAGTATTTATTATTATTATTATAAGAAAAAAGTATCCACTTGCTACCAGTTGGATTGTTCCTTTGCCAACTTATTTCTATTAAAAAACACTGAATTCCACATAGAGTATTCTAAATTCTTACTAACAAGTACCACTAGTCTGATATGGCTAATTTAAAATGTAATTAGTTTTAAATTAAATTATAAAGTAAATTTTGTAAGTAATTAGTAGATATGTGTATTTACAGTGACAAAAGTGCAAAGGATATATATAAATCCTTGAAGGAATTAGCAAGGGAAAGAAATGAACTACTGCAAATTATACAACATCGGGAGAAGCAGTATAGGAAACTCGAAGAGGATATGAGGTATGTTAGCCCAATAAGCAGATAGATAAACATATTCTTATAATAATAGACCTCTCTATTATAACCTTATATTTATTATAGTTTTATTCTCTTTGCTTATTGTCATCGATTGTCATCTCATTGGTCAGCGTATGATGCAATATTTTTTTTGATAAATATGTATTTTTTTTAAGTTAGTATGTTCAATCAAACCAAGCCAAAGGTCTTTGTTAATATTTTTCAATGACTGTGTTTTGTGAATAAAATAAAATATTGTAATATATCCATTGGTTGTCTGGAACAAATTGCTATAAAGCAACAAGTATATAATTCTCTTCTAATAATTGTCCTTAATTTTGTCATAATTAATTTTGTTATACTATAGAGCTTTATCTATTTCTCCCGGATGTCCGGGCAACAAACAGTATTCTGTTAAAATTGTATTTCTATTAGAAAATTGAACAGTGATAGCCTAGACTCTCATTAATTATATCATGATTTCAAATCCTCGACCCATACCAATGAGTTTCTAAAATAAAATTATATTACAAGGAAACAACAAAATATATTTAAAAAAATCAAGGAAATCCGCATGCTCGAGAATTGAGAAAAAAATATCTAGAGTATCTGTATCTACCAATCTGCACCGGACTTGCTTCGTGGATTATGGACTAAAACACTTCTAGTATTTTATTAGGGCAGGCCTGTGTCCTGGGATTAAATAGGCTGATATTGAATATATCTGACAAAATACAATAGATAAGTTAGCATGCAATAGACTGTTCACAGACTATACGTTCAACCAGCGACCTGCAGAAGTTATGAAAGCTGTCAGTAAAATTTTGTTACACATTCATTGAACCAATTAACGTCGTATCTATCTATGTGTGCGTATGTTGCTGTACGCAGTGAGCAAGGCCAGTTGTCTGCAAACTTATCTATTCTACCGTTTGTACCAAATAAAATTAAATAATGTTTGAACACCCATATTCTTCTGGTTGTGAGCTTAATATTAAACACTTTTAGATCTGTACAAGATCCTAACACCAAAATCGAAGAAGAACCATTAACATCAGCCGAATTAAAAGAATTCCACGAGAGAGAGGATAAATTAAAGTCATTCATTGGCAACATAAGATTGGAACTTGCCAAACTAGTCCGTGAGGTGTTGAGGTACACTGTGGCTATAGACGAGGTGCCGGGCACCGCCGAACTGCTGCAGTACGAAAAGAGGTTTATAGAACTTTATAATCAAGGTAAGTGGTAACCAAAATAAAAGGTCTTCACTAGGCCGTCCCTAGATCTACAATCGTCTTAACGCGAATATTTACCCTATTTATTTTACTCGACGTTTCGGTTGGGTTGCACCAACCATGGTCACGAGCTGACTGAAGAGGCGGGTAGTCCACGTCGAGATTTGCGAACAGTTTCACTACCTGAATTTAGTCTTCATATTCCGGAAATTGCGGCACACAGGGGTGTGCATCTGGAGGGGGAGAGTGCACGCTGCAATCCAACAGCCGCTGGGCGCACTCGACTGGCCACGTTACCCCTCTCTCACAGAATACTACCTTGAAATGTACTGTATTTCCCACTTTATCATATTCCCCAATGTACGTACGTGTTTCGGTGGTGAGTGAGATGTGCCAGAGCCCATTCCCATCCCATCCTATCCCTCTCCATTTTCCCAACCCTTTCTCCAAATCCATTCCTATATCTCCAAAGGTAGGCAGCGCATCCGGGGGCGTGCCAACATTTGTTGGACTAATGTTGGCATGTATTATATCCCGGATGTCTATGGGCGACAGTATCCACTTACCATCAGGTGGACTGTATGCTCGTCTGCCGCTTTCGTACATAAAGAAAAAAAAAAACAACACACAATATCAGAAGTAGCGTCCGACGAAAAATCGCGAGGTTTAATTTTATTATATATTATTTAGGTTATGCACGATTTAGATTCCATTTTGAGTATTACGAAGGGGCGATTTGTTTTAAGATGTATTCGTATGTATACGGTATTTAGGTAGTTTGTATACACCTTTGTATTGTGGTGTGCTGTTAGCAGTCACTGCTAGCAGCAGTGACTGCAGTAAATATTTAAAAAAAATGGTGAATAATATTAAGGGAAATGGTTACTGTTGTTTTTAAACAATACTAGCGACTTCCTGCCAAGATTACCATAAAATTAATTTCCCACTTTATCATATTTCCTCAATCTACGTACGTATTTCGATAGTGAGTGAGACATGCCATAGCCCATTTCTATTGTATCCTATCCCTCCCCATTTTCCCAACCGTTTCTACAAATCTTCAAAGGTAGGCAGTACATCCGAGGGTGTACCAACGTTTGTCATTTTACACTGATGTTGGCTTATATCGCGGATGTCCATGGGCGACAGTATCCACTTATGCTCCTAAAGGCTCGCGATTCCTTCACTTTAGCGTAGGCTTGGCGTGGATAAATAGTGGATAAAAGGTAAGCTTTGCTTATCTGCTTGAATGAGATGCACACCACAGGTCTGAGGGTCCACGGCCCACGACACAGGGAATCCTAGTTTGGACCTCTGAGTAGGTAGCGTCCATTTTGTTTTAAAAGTAATGGACGCCCCCTGGAAAAAAATCGGGATAGAAAGTGTAATTTCAGGCTATCTCTCTGCTAAAATTTCAAGACTCCAACTTAAAAAGTTTTTGAGATATAGATTTTGCATCGAAAACCGCTCTTTCGTGCCCCCTTCCAAGTCAAATATCAAAAAAATTCGATGAATGTGTGTTTTTTAATTTAATTATTTTGACACGTGTTTAATTATTTTAAACTAGCGAACCGCCCTCGCTTCGCTTCGGTTTCGTTAAAACAATATTGAACTATACGTATAAACCTTCCTCTTGAATCACTCTATCTATTGATGAAAATCGCATTAAAATCCGTTGCTTAGTTTAAAAGATCTAAGCGTACATACAGAGGGACAGACGGCGGGAAGCGACTTTGTTTTATACTATGTAAAGATGAGAAGTCTCTATGCTAAATTTCAAGTCCCTAATTTAAATATTTCTTGAGATACAGACATTGCATATAAAATCTTCTCCCCCTTTTCCACCCTCTTCCCAGTAAGATCTATAAAAATCCTTCCTTGGTGGATCCTTAAATCATAAAACTTATCCACTGTGCAAATTTTATATTTCTAGATTTAGCGATTTAGGCTCGGCGATAATAAATCGGTCAGTCATGACATCTCTTTTTATATGTATAGATTTACGACTGGTTAGCCCTGTAGACCGTGTAAAAGGTCCCGGGAATGATTCCCTGTCGGACTATCATTCGCTTAATGACAAATGATAGTTCAATCTAATTCAATAGTTTGTTTGATTCTGGGTGGTGTGTTCGTCTTTGTATGTGTTTCTGTATCCATCACACGGGGAATCCTTGGGTGGTTCCATTCATTGAGTGTAGCGTTCTTTATCTATTTTAAGATTTTTTTAAAGAAGTATCATACCATGGGGGATGGGTACTTCTTTAAAAATTTTAAAATCATAAGTTATGGAACTGCCATGGTTACAGATTATATACGGATTTATCACAGATACATATTATGTAGTGTTGTTTAACACGTGTGTAACCGTTGTTTGTTGTAGTTGCGTGGAAGCACAGGGAAACCAAGCAGTATTACATATTTTATAACACATTATACGAAGTTAAAACATACACATCCAAAGAATTAGGACTGCTCAATTCAATTTTAGACAATTATGAAGAGTGAGTATACTTTTTTATATATTTTTTTTTCAATAACTCCTTATATTTATATTGTTATTAATCGGTTTCGCTAATATAAAAATACAACTACTTAACTCTGCTGCAGAATTTTGATTTTCTAACAGATATGACAACGATCTAATCCTCTATAAAAGTAAGCTAATCTCATGGAACCATACAGACAGATGTTTCAATTTGTTGTTCAATGGATGCTAAGAAGAATTTAAAAAAAAAAAAAAAAATTATATTGTTTTTAGTGTATTTTTTAAATGTATTATTTTGTAATGTATTATCAAAATAATACTAAAATAAATATCCATATCATCCAAAAAATCCACACTCAATTTTATACATTTAAGATCGTGTCAAACAGAATAGATGATGATTAAAATTAAAACATTTATTGTTACAGAGCAATGTCCTCGGCTAGAAAGAGGGAAGAGTTTATGTCACAGTTTGAGTCTATTGTGGAATGGGTGAACCAAACGGTGAAAAAGGTGGAAGAGAAGTTCAAGTATGAAAAAGAACAGAAATCCATTTTCCACGCAGAATACTCTCGTCTTATGGACGTGCAGAGACAATACGCAGCGGCTCTCAAAAAGTTAGCTGAAGAGAGACAGAAAATCGGCAGAGACAAACTACGAAACACTTGATAGTTTTATTTCATTTTTTAATCTACTTCGTGTGCAATCATCACTTATCGCTATTTGAATACTTATACTTACTGGACCCTTGTTACGCAAAACGCCGTAAGTGATAAACATGTAGTTTCTACAGGAAAATGGCAAATAGTAATATATAACTGTAAATAAAAATCTTATAAAATATGTAATAAAAAAATATATACCAACCTATGACGTTTTGTGTAACTTTTGGTACAGTACAGTACAGTACAGCCAGAGAGTACAGTACAGATAGTCTAGTCTACAAAAGAAACTGGATGTTTTTCATTTTTATACTTTATTCATTGCATTTATATTCATATATTGGAATTACAAAATAGATATTTATGTTACGTATTTGTAAGACTGAAAAGGCTTTTTATTCTTATTTTAATTACTCAATGTTGCCTAAAAATAATGGGTAACATAATTTATTATTACATGTTTTTAAATAAAATTACGTTTTATTTATATAAGAAAACTAAATTATTATAATACATTTTATTTTTTAAAATTAACAATACATATATATTAACCAAGGTAAGCACAATATTAGCACACTAGTCAATTTCGGCATAATACTTGACCAACAGAAAACCTAGATGTCTACTTACTTAAAATTCACCTCTTAGTCGTGCGCTGGCGACAGTACATAGAATATTGAATTCAGATGACTCAAGAAAGCATTACCTCCCTACTCCATATAAATATTTTTCTATTTAATGGCAGTTAAACAAATTAGTTGAATGAACATTCTACTGTAATATTTATAGTACGAGATTCTACAATAAAGTTCCTTATAAAGTTAGATGTATCTCCAGATGTTTCCCGCAGTGTGCTCAACGTAGTCCTCTATAAAAATTAAATTGTCCATACTTCGAAAACAAGTGTAAATGGTAACGTCGCCCAAAACGCTCATCATCAAAGCGTGACCACGCTGCTGTGACCGTGACTCTTATGCGAGCTATGACTCTGGCTGTGACTGTGACTCTGGCTGTGTCCATGCGAGCTCGGTGACGACTTCTTATACATGGAGAAGCTAACTAACTCTCGGTTGGCATTCGTCATTGCCATGGAGTGTGAGACCACGTCGTAACCGAACAACGCGTGAAGACGGTTCACCACCACGAGCGTCAAACCTTTCTGCGTTATACGAACTGTCCGATCAGAATCCGCTGACGCGATCGTCATTCCGAACGATGTGTTCAACTCCTGGAAAACACGTTAGGTGTTATTATTAGGTGTTAATGAAGGATGGCGTTCTTTTAAATTAAAACTACCTCTGTACGAAAAGTGGTTACTTTTATAGTAAGTATATTATTCTGCCTAATACCACTATTATACGACATGGCTATACAATTCGTAGATTGTATTTTTTTGCTTACTCTTCAAAATTATTTTCAAAACATGAGTTCGTGTATCTAAAAAAACAATAAGATGGTACAAGTAGGTAGCTAAATCCAACTGATTATTAAAATTATCACACCAATATGAATGCAAAAGTTTGGATGTTTGGTTACTTATCCCGTCGAAACGGCTGAACCGGTTTCACGAAACTTGGTAGATTGTAATCCGAATTAACACATAGGCACCATTAACTATTATGTAGCCTACGCGACCAAAGTCGCGGGAAAAAGCTAGTATCAAAATAATACGAATCTTCATCGTCTTTAGTGGCTTTGTTACTAGCCGTTTATGCCGAGTATGATTTTACCACTCGTTCTAGATTATTTTACACATACCTACTGCATGTCATTATCTTAACACTTACAGCGAAAAATGTAAATCAGTAAAAACGTCAATGTTTACCCTCACTAAAGCTGCTCGTTCTTCACTTTTTAGTCCGTACACAGTTGCGCCTTCATCCTTAGACAAATGCGGCGCGCTGAGGCTGCCCATTACCATGATGTAAGGCATGTTGTAATGTGTAATTTACACCGAATTAAAGTTAACAACACTAAACAATCACCGGCGATATGACGCGGACCATTTTAACCATGCTGACAATCAAGCGCAATGTAACACGCGGCCGAGACCGCAAGTCAGGTTCAGTAGGTATTTGTGTGTGAGTGAACTCTGCCAGGTAACCTGTACACTGTACACGTCTACAATGGCTTTACACGAGTATGTATAAGTATAGATAGCATGTAGTATCGGCACAGTGTGTGTGTATCTGTATCGCTGCGTGTAATTATGTGTGACGTGACGTCCGATCGTCACATGGCCTTCACGGGCGCACGCTCCGCTCGGCGTGAGTGGTGCGCCGGCGCCGCGCGCGCCGCATACGAAATTATGCATATTTAGGCGTAAGGAATAAAATATACGTAATTTATAGTATATTAACAAGCGAAAAATCTCTATTACACTAGCAAAGGTGTTTGATAATGTTTCACATGCATTCCCCGTTCGTTTATAAAATTACTTTTTTCATAATTGTCATAATACTTAAGTAGCTACGTAATGTTCATGAAACATGATCAAAAACCTGTGATGGTGTAGATATATAATATTAATGGATAGGATTTTAAGACGTAGGTAATGTATTTTCTAATCGTCCTAGGGTTTTCCTAATGCATCCAATTATCCTTGGATTTAGTCGAGCTAAATTAAAAATTGGAAAGTGTTAGCTATAAATGGGCATATTTTTCAGTATTAAACCTATCCCAATAAAAACTGGTAGATAATGTGTCGCTTTGTCAACAATGAAGTTAAAAAAAATCGAGGTGTCTATTGGGCACTTGACAAATTCAAAATATAAACAGAAGCGCTAGGATTTATTTAATTTGAAATAAAATATATACTTACCTGTAGTTTGTATTTAGTTTTACAGAATAATATACAATCATGAGTCATTCTATGAGCAGCCCCAGGAACATTCAACTAGGCATGTACCACCTTGATTTGCTTTGATTTTATTTATTTTAAGGACAGTAGATATTTTAAATCGCAACATAATGAGTCATCGCTTGCATGTTTTGTCACGTAGTTTAGCCTCATTAGAATCGCTATTACAGTTATATTATAATACGTGTAATGTTTGTTGTAGTATTCGAAACATACCAAAAGGCACGATTGGTATTCGTTCAAACGATGGCGGAGCTTGCTACCAGAGCCACAAATGTAAAATGCTTAGAGAGTGCTGGAGTTTTGGGTTTGTAATTACGCAGCCTTCAAATAAAAGAACATTCATTAACTTAGGACTTGGTAATGTTACAAAATCTACGAGTACCTACTTATGTAGGAACAATCGAAAGTTACCCCCTATTGCTATATCATAAAGAATCCAAATTGTTTTTATGTAAGTAAGTACATGATTCATGATATGAAACATGAATAAAGAAATGTGCAGAAATTTTAGCCAATTCCAACTTGGCTTGGAAAAAATAAACAGCAAAATATAGGTAGGTATGTAACGTTACAAATACTCGTAATATCTAATTATGTAGGTATACCTAATGTGACCATTTATTCTTTGACTCAAAACGGGACATTAGTTTATTTAGGTCAAATAATAGGTAGTCAATGAAAAAAAACACTTTTTTAAAGTTATTTATTCAGAAAAAGTTAGTTGGTTTAAAAGTTACGAATCACAAAATATAGGTACCCAAAACGTTTAGTTATATTTATATTTATCAGAAGAACAATTTTGTTTTAATTAGTCACATCGCGGCGGAGGGCAAGGGCGGTGACCGGCCGTCTGCTACTCAAATTTTCGCGCGGTTTCTGAAAACGGGACAATTTTGCGTCCCACAGTTCATTTCGGGGACACCGGGACTCGTAATTGTAAAAAGGGACAGTCCCGTTCAAAACGGGACGTCTGGTCACACTACCTACCTACTCGTAGTTGAGCAAGATAATACAGAATTACTTATGTTACCTACCATTCTCTATTGCTGGATACGTGGGTGACTAGTCTGACTAGGTGAATTTTGAGATACAAAAGAGAAAAATAGTTACATCACAATTTTTTATTACAGTTTCTCGAAATACCTCCATTTGTCTCTATACAGCTATTCATTCGTCTAACTAAAACAAGATTTAAAGCACTGGCGATACTCTTCATTAGCGAGGTCCTCAACAGCTGCCATAAAAGCATTCCGAGCGTCCTCGGAGCTGTCGAAAAGAATGCCGCGGAGTCCACGCTTCACTTGTGGAAAGAGAAAGAAGTCACATGGAGTTGAGAAAGAAGTCGCATTGAGGGGGAGAGTGCACGCTGCAATCCAACAGCCGCTGGGCGCGCTAGACTGGCCACGTTACCCCTCTCACAAAAGATTACCTTGAAATGTACTGCGTTTCCCCACTTTTATCTTATTTCCCTAATGTATGCACGTGCGTCGGTAGTGAGTGAGATGTGCCAAAGCCCATTCCCATCCCATCCCTCCCCATTTTCCCAACCCTTTCTCCAAATCCATTCCTATAATATCTCCAAAAGTGCCTACCGGGCATCCGGGGGCGTGCCAACGTTTGTCATTTTGTAAAGAGTTGGACAGATTCAGCCAATAAACGTTTAAAACAACCCATTTCCAAAGGTAGATTTATAATTGTTCACGCCGGTAACGAAAGGGGCTTTGTACCCGATGCTCTTTTATTAGATCAATCGGCAGACCCTGAGGGTGATTACCACAAGGAGATGAATTCGGAGAAATATGAGAAGTGGTTACGAAAGCAATTGATACCTAATTTACCGCAAAATACAAAGGCGTATTCCTTTAACTACAGATGCCAAGAAGCCTGAACTTTATGACATAATAAAACGTCACAAAGGAAACTATTCCGAATTTAATGTTGATAGAGTTCTGGACTATCAGGTCCATAAAGAATATGGACACCGCAATTCGTTTGCCAATATATCATCCGGATTTTAATCCGATCGAAAACATCTGGGCCCAATTAAAAGCATATGTTGCCTCTATAAACAGAAATGAATGAAACCACTGTGAAGATATGATATGATAGGAACCGAAGAATGGACGGAAGTCTGTAATCACGCCATTAAATGTGAAGTAGAGTTTCTGACACACAAAGAAAAACTCGACAGCGACAGCTTTATAATTCATGTTTCCGATTCAGACAGCGAAAGTGTCTATAGTTGATTCTGAAGATTAATACATTATTTTATAATCTTCCCAAAGGTGATTGTATATTCATAAGTCTACTGTTAACAAACTACTATCAGATGACTTACATTACTTCTTCCAAACTATCAGATGATGCTTGATATTCTATTAAAAGACAGCAATGTAGGTACTTCGCATAATTTGTTATAGTGGCACTTCCGAACTGCTCCGATAAAATTCGAGATATGCCGATGAGACCTCATTAGACACGCTAATTGTATTGTACATTTTTTTTTTTTTCGTTTTGACTGAATGGCTTTTGGAATTGGAATTTCAAATAAATGTTTTAAAAACTATAGGTACCTACAGCTCAAATGAGATAGTTGGTTCTCTTTCTGAAATTTGAGTATTTCAAAATTTACCTGGTCACCACCACACGAGCTTCTGTTCTTCGATCACGGTTATTAAACCTAATTAGTTTTCAATAATGCAGAGCTGTTGCGACCTCTATTATCCGATGCGTGCAGCACCGTCCGCCAGTGTGCGGTAGTCGCCGCCGCCAGACTGGCCGAACATGACGAGGGCATCGCCAGGCAACTCCTCAACGGAGGCGTGGTTTCCGTCACGCTGGAGAACCTTAACAAATATAATGTGAGTGCCTTTACTGCTGAGAAAAACAGATATCTATTGTTCTAAACATAGTTGAAGAAGCTCGAATATTAGTAGCTCTTTTTTCTGTACTACACCTCAAACTAAAAAAAAATCGACTACAAAGCTTTTTCTTACCAAGAGATAGGCTAAAAGTACCTCATCTAATGGGCATGCAAGTGAAACCAATTGTGTAGAACTTTAATTAATGTCATCTGCTGTCCTGTTAAGGCAGTTATTAAAATTTTACACAATTACCACGCAGTAACAGCGCTAGTGTCCTATCTTCTTATCGTAATCTTATTATTTGTTTGTAATTCAGGTTTACTACAAACGATCTGCACTATATCTAATGCGCGCTGTGGCTAAGTAAGTAACCTGTTCTAGTAATTTGGTACAATAGTTACCACTTGAACTTAACCCACATTTACACAAATAGCATATTGTTTCAGACACAACGAAGAATTGGCCTCAGCAATTATACGTCTCGGCGCGTTAGAGCATATCGTGTCATGCCTTGAAGATTTTGATACTCAGGTAGGTATATTTATCATAGGTAATTTATGCGTATAAATTCTTTGTACGGAACGCTAAAACTGTTTGGTTTGATGTTAACATTGGGTTTTTGCTGTTGCATCTCTAGTCATCGAAATGCGCCCCTGTAAATATAAAGGCATGTACAGGCAAGTCTAATAAGACATTACAGGGCGCTGTGAACATTGCGCAATGAATCGAGTTATTGAACCATCGAGCTATGATATGGGTTTCTTAAAGCAAGCTGGGAATGAGATTCTTGCAATACCCGCAAACCTCCAATAGGTGTCCATGGACAGCGATCATCTCTTAAAAAGAAAAAGGAACTGATTAGTATGATCAATAGGTATATTTGAAGGTAAACATTATTTCGTCAAACCCGCAAGGAAACATTCAATTCATTAATCATCCATAAGCGAAGTCATCTAATTTGTAGCAGCTAGGTTAGTTTGTGAGTAACTGCAAACTACTTCTAGTTTTATTAGATATGAGAGTTATTATGATAAACAAAAACACTGACACGGGTTTTATCGCTATAGGTGAAAGAAAACGCAGCATGGGCTCTAGGCTACATAGGGAAGCACAACGAGCAGTTAGCAGGCTCCGTTATAGATGCAGGGACACTACCCTTGTTGGTGTTAGCTTTCCAGGAGCCGGAGATGAGTCTCAAACAGGTATATTTTAGAAATGTATTGAATTTAGTTTTTATACTATTATTAAAAAGTTTTAGGCATTTGTGGTTTCACCAACCTGTGCTATATTTTCGACTGCGCCCACTCTTTGTGTCTGCGCCCGTATGCTGTGTAAGTAGAGCGCCTCCGATTCACGGCGCCCTCTCGCGCAGGGCACACAGGCGCACAGGACACCTTTAATTGGAGGCTTACACTAGACTCGCATAACGCGACTCGCACACCCCTAAAGCCGGCACTGGTTTTAGCATTACAGGGCGCTTACCTTATTATTTCGCTATTACTGGTCCATAACTTCCACCCACACTACTACACCACGGTTCCTAACACGCACCTCTTCACACGCACGGACATGGACCACAACAAACAGACTTGTGCTCCTGCTCGTGAGTTGAAAGGACTATACAATCTGTAATCCAGGGATTTTTGTATACATTTGTACTGTATTTACGAAGATTTAATAGAAATAGGTAATTTTATGTGTAGATTTCAGCCGGCGCGCTTGTGGATCTGGCACAGCACAAACCCGAAGCCGTTGTCGACGCCGGTGTTATACGCCACTTAGTGCGCGGATTAGAAAATCAAGATCCGAAATTAAAGGTAACTTAATGTTTGTACTTCTAATAAGTAGAATGGATGACGCTTTTCTTTCCGTTACCAGTTAGGTTTTATTTGATCAAACACAAATAAAAAAGCTTAGAAATTATTGTATTGAAGTGGATACTTTATTGCCTTCATTTGCTTTAGGTACAATAATTCATGAAGATGAATAGAAAGAAGACTTAAATTTTAAATTGCAAAATCCTATTCACAGCTTTCTTGAAGAACCCCATATCGTAGCTTAATGGAAAGACCTCTAGTTTGCAGAAGATACCCGAAAATACCCCCTGGCCAATGTTTTTGTGCAAAATCTGTACCTACCTATTTTCATACCAGGAACAAGTGATTATGTGTCGGTAAAACATTGGTTTTACTTGCTGGAGTAACTACGAGAACTTCACTAGCATTTCACTTTAATGTTATAAACATTAAAGTAAGTTCTAAGTTGTTAAAGTACCTATATCATTTGTCAGCCGCTGAGGAGCTCCTCAGCTACACTACCTTAAAAAGGTGGACTCGCCAACCCGTTTAGCCAGCGTAACGTTAAGACCATACATCCCTCATGCACAAGACAACGTGCACGAGGAGGCCCACGCCCTTTAACAATATAGGTATTTTTAAAGGAACTTCAACAAACCATTCGTGAACGAAAAAAAGGGACCGGTTACGGTTATATCATTTGTCATTTTGGATGTCCAGCGCAGCACTCTATGCGCCCTGAGCGCTGTTGCTAGCGCGCGCACCGAACTAGCGGAGGCAGTTGTGGCAGGTGGGGCTCTACCGCCGACGTTGCTACACGCGGGCCACGACGCCGCGCCTGTACGCCGCGCTGCTGCTTGCCTCATCAGGGATGTCGTCAAACACACCGTCGACGTGAGTATTAATATCGTACAGATACGAGTGGCAGACAGTCCACTTGGTTGTAAGTCAATGTAAGTGGATATTGTCGTCCTGCGATATTTGCGATTGTATCGCCATAGTATCTGTAGGCAGTCCAGAATAAAATACGTTGGCATGATCTCGGTTACGAAAAACAATATCCACCTTATTTGAAAAAATATCAACTTCTCCACATAGGTGTCCTGGTATCATACTATCTGCTTTACGTAATTTTATTATTCAGAGTTTTTTCGGACATTCAGTAATACTTAAATATTTTCATCGATGTGTTGCTGGTTAGGATTGGAGGGGGATTAGGGAGTATAATGGGATGAGTAACTTCCCTTATACACTCCTCCCTCGATGCTCTCTCACTCCCAAAACAAATTAGTACAGATACATTACGAAAACATTGGCCATCGGCCAGTGCCGGCTTTACCTATGGTGTAGGGTGTGCGGCGCACACGGGCGCAGGGTCTTAGGGGGCGCCGAGCGCCGCTCTCAACGCCTCCAAAGAGCCTACTAGAGGGCGCCAGGGTATTGATTGCACCCGGGCGCTACATGGGCTAGAGCCGGCTCTGCCATCGGCTAATCCGGAAACACCTAAACGCGTCATCTACGTCGTGGACAGTTAGGCAACTATTGCATTGCGTCATCTATTGCAACAGGTATCATTCTAACTTAGGGCATAAAATATATACTTAACATTTTTTTTACTAAAATTAATTAAATGTTAATTTTTGTTTTTTCTTCAATGACACACGTTGGCTGTATCGCAAGCCAAAAGAGAAGATAGACTTATATGTAAAATAGGTATATTATAATTATTAAATATAAGAAATATTATAAAATACATATATATTAAAAAAAAATAAGGAAACAAACGTGTATCGCCAGAAGTAATAATAGGTTAGTGGCTAAGTAAGTAAGTATTCTTTATTGTACACTACGGATAGTGTTGAAGTTGCTAGTTGTTGATGTAGAAGTTGCTTGTCGAGAGCAAATAATAAGCAGCTTTGTTGGAGCTAAGGATTTAACTGCACTACATAATTATAAGCTAATCTATCCTAAAGGCGCGGGGAGCACACGCGAGTAGCGCTGTTTTCGTACTGATTGGTTTGATTGCTGTAGATTAATGTATGTCTGCGTTACCGCTGACTCGGCGATGTATGGTTGTGCGTAGCTACACCATACATGCTCCCGCGCGCGAAATAAACACAAATGAGAAGAAAAAAGTTACGTCTCCCTTAAAAGTTACTTTTCGTGGTAACGGGGAGGTGGCTATAGTTCGTTTGTTTGTAAACTTCATGCTAATATTTTTGTTATTTTAGAGAAACAACTTCCAATATTGCTTCCAAATTTCCAATAGTTGCTGTATAATATTTTGTTCACTACTTGTTTGCGTCATATTTGCTTGCATTGGCGTTAATATCCTTTTTTCTTCTTGATTGGTAGTGTATTTAATGTTAGTTGCTGCTGATTTGTCATCAAATGACTTTAATGAGTGTGGCCCTTGCCACCATAATAAATGATCCTTTAACTGAGATGCCGACAGGCCTCGACTGGCGGCATCGGCCGGGTTGTCTTCTGACTTCACGTATCGCCAGCAGTTTGGCTTAATGACCTCAGTTATACTTTTTGTTCTGTTTGCTACGAATGTTTTCCAGCGTCTCGAGTCGCCCTGGAGCCATCCCAGGACAACCATTGAGTCACTCCACCCATATATGCTGATGGGTTGCTCGCTTAAACAATTTACTACTTTCTTCATTAGTCTTGCTAATAAATCAGCGCCGCATAATTCCAACCTTGGCAATGATACTTTTTTAGAAGTAGGTACCAATCGCGTTTTTGCGACGAGTAGCACTACAGCTGGTGCATCTCGTTTCTTGATACGTGCATATATTACCGCAGCGTTTGCCTTTGTCGACGCGTCACAATAGCCGTGCAATTCAATGACGTCACCGGGTTGGTATCCGATCCATCGAGGTATTTCAAATTTATTTATTTGCTCAATATCTGTTTTTAATGCTGTCCATTCCTTTCGTTGTATGGCATGGTGCGGAAGGTAACATGATAGTAGTTCATTGCCCCTGTTGCGGCTCGGCGTCATATGACTTAAGGCTATGTACTCATTGATAAATATTTTATATTGCTCTGCTAACGAAGGCTGTTTATTAAATTTTCGTTCCAAGTTATGAAACTGCGCTATGGCCATCTCCTTTGATGACCCTAATTTTTTATTTGCATCTGGATGCAGTGGTAACTTTACTTCGTATCTTCCATCTTCTCGGCGTTTTGTAGTTGCTAAGTAGTAATTAATACAGTCTTGGTCTTCAGACAAGAAATTTGTTCCTTCGGTGATGTCTTCAATCTCCCAGAATTGCTGTATATCGCTAATATTATTTAGTACAACATTGCATTGATAAGATGTAATTTCACTACCGCCGCCGTATACTATCCACCCCAGCTGTTTGCTGTGCTACAGGCTCTGTTACACACTCTCCTTTAATAAGTCCATTTAATAAAATCATCCCGTGAACACTCGTGTTTAGTAATAAGTCTATCGGGCGGCTAACGTAAAAGTGCGGATCAGCTAATTTTACGTTTTCAATATGTAACCATTGTGGCGCGCTAAATGATTTGCTCGGTAAATCATTCAATAAATCATTCATAATAAGTACGTCTGTACTGAATATAAAATCATTGTTATAGGAAGCGCAGTTAATTGTTAACATGCCTTTGCATTTGTTTTCTTTTTCTCCGATACCGTATATTAAACCATTGCATCGTGACCTCTGTAAGCCTAACTTTTTAACTGCACTTTCCTTGATTAATGAGACTTGAGATCCTGGATCTATGAGAGCCCTAAGAGTTTGGAAAGATCCATCCACGGCTGCTACTTTAATCAACGCTGTCGCCAGCAAAGCTTCGTTTAACTCTCGCTTATTCTGCGTGGGGTTGGTAGTCACCGCCACATGTTGATTTGTTTGATCTAAGTCCAAACTTGTTGTTGCTGTGTTATTCGGCTGCGGCCTCGTTTTTACGTAGGCGTTATGTATGACGGAGTGGTGACTTCCACCGCACTTGCGACATCGTTTCGTGGACGTGCAATGCTGACCATTATGATTGAATAAGCAATTCATACATAGTTTTAATTTTGTTATTGTATTTAATTTGTTATGATTTGGTAATTCTAAAAATGTTTTGCAATTATATACGGCATGCAATTGATTGCAAACTTGGCATTTGATTGTAGTCACGTTAAATGCCCTATTTATTGTTTTGGATTTATTATAATTATCCACAAATTCATGGTTATATTTTCTTGCTATTTCGTTATGAGATACTTTTTGATTTGGCTGACTGCTGAATTTTGCTTCCCACTTCTGACCCCACTGACTGCTGAATTTTGGTGCTGAATGATCTTGCTTCCTGCGAGATGACTCCAGACTTGTAAATTTGCTCTCTAAGTAGCCTAAAAATTCTTGTAATATCGGTAGTTCTTTCGGATTTTTAAGTGAATCAATGTAATCACCATATGTTTCGCTGTCAAGCTTCTGCGACAGTAGGTGCACAAGAAGTGGATCCCAAGTACTGATGTTGATTCCTAAGTTGCGAATAGCATGAAGGCTTTCAATGAAATGTCATGTAGTTTTTTAATATGCGCTAGAGATTGATGCTGTGCAGTCGGTAATCCTAGTAAAGCATTAATTATGGAAGTAAATATAAGCTTCTTGTTATTGTATCTATTGTTTAGTATTTCCCAACATGTGTTGTAGTTGTCGGAAGATATCGATAGATGCTGAATCAGTCTCTGGGCTTCACCTCTCATCTTGCCTTTTAAAAACTGCATTTTTTGTGCGTTGGACAAGGAAGAGTTGCTATGTATAGCTTCATTAAAAAGATCTTTAAAAGATAGCCACTGTTGATAATCACCTGAGAAACTAGATACATCCATTCGGGGTGTTGACTGCTCTCTATGCGATACACTGTATAGCTTCATGTTAATGGCCTTTTTTAATTTATTGAACGTCTGTTCATGCTTGGTGAAACTAAATTCGTAGTCGTCATCTTCTTCACTGATCTCGCTCTGTATTTCCCAATGGAGAGAATCGATTTGAGACCATCTAATTTGCAAGGTCTTTAGTGCATCATCTAACTCCCATTTATCAAAGATTGACTCTAGTTCAATATGGCTCACTGTTCGCTTGAAAGCTTTGAAATTAACCGCTTGCTTGCGTAACATGTCATCTAGTTTGCTTGTGGCACCTCGGGATTCCATGACAGTTACCGCTCTCGTCTCTCCTTCTTTTTGGTGCTTGTAACTCGCGGGTATTGCTTGCTCTTGCCGTTCTTGCTGTTCCTGCTCTCCTGCCTTGTTTGAGTACGCTGCTTTGTTGCTGGAATATTTTGCGTGCTAGATAGCTCTAAACGCTGTTTTGCTGCTGCTTTGGGTGTCTATTACCCGCTGTTGCTGATGTCGACCACTTTGCTGACGCCGACTGCTAAGCTGCTATGCTGCTATTATTGTCTTGACGCTCTCGAGTTGATGAAGTCAATGAACTGACGTCCACAATGCTGATTCAGTACGGTCGCACTCACTAGTACGTAGAAGTGTCGCCCGTTTTGGCTCGAAGGACCATGTAGAAGTGGCGACCGTTTTGGCTCGAAGGACCATGTAGAAGCTGCTAGAAGTTGATGTAGAAGTTGCTTGTCGAGAGCAAATAATAAGCAGCTTTGTTGGAGCTAAGGATTTAATTGCACTACATAATTATAAGCTAATCTATCCTAAAGGCGCGGGGAGCACACGCGAGTAGCGCTGTTTTCGTACTGATTGATTTGATTGCTGTAGATTAATTTATGTCTGCGTTACCGCTGACTCGGCGATGTATGGTTGTGCGTAGCTACACCGTACAGATAGAAACACAACACAATACAACAACAGAAAGTAGTATACAAAATGCGCTCTTATCGCTAAAATCGATCTCTTCCAGACAATCAGGTTAGAGAATTTACGAAAAATAATAATTACATAGTTGTGCGTACGAATACGAAACGCACACAAGCCAGTGGTTAACATATATTAGAATGTGGTTACAAACTAATTTAATAAACTCCGAAAGTCTGTTTGATGTTTATTTTTTACTCATTATTTGTTTGTTCGGAATATGAAGATGGACGACCGAGATTATTTAATTAGTATTACTGTAAATACTTTGATGTTCCCAGTTGGCGCAACTGGTGGTGAATACTGGGGGCTGCGGGCCCCTAGTCGAGCTGATGGCAGAGGCGTCCGGCGTGCGCATCCCGGCGTGTATGGCGCTCGGCTTCATCGCCGGACAGTCCGACCAGCTCGCGATGGCTGTTATTGAATCAAAGGTTCACTCACTGCATTCACTTTTATTAAAATTAACGTGTTGGAATGTTAAAAAAAATGTATTCGTTGTTTATGGTTTACTAACGACAAGTTTTTCCCAGGAAACTCCAGGTTATGGCACTTAAACGAAGTCATGAAACCCAACAGCTTGTAATAATATACCTACATGTGCATTAGTTTATCTTCATAAAAATGAAAAAAAAATTAAAATAGTTCTTAGTATTTTTTTAATTTACCTTTTACACAAAAAAACAAATAAAACGGTAATTTTAATATACATAGATTTGGTGAACCGCTACATAAAAAACACGTTATTACATAAAATTATTCACCTCGTCCATAGATAGATATTACATAAAAAAATACACGTTGGTACACACATCGTTGTAGTTAAGTAAAATCGCTTAAAAATTGTCCCCTTTTTATTTTATCCTTGTTTATTTTTAGTGCAAGTAATTCTGATTATTTTTTAAAGAGACATTCAATTGCGGTATAACACTTACTTAGGTGCTATACCAACAAAGGTGGTTGATTAGCTGGTTACCTCAAATTACAAGATTCTTAAAATGTAGCTAATTTCCAGGCCATACCAACATTAGTGTCAATACTGCAAAACAATGAGATGGAGGACGCGGAGTTGTGCGCGGCCGCGTGGACGCTCGGGCACATCGCGAAGCACTCGCCGCAGCACAGCCTCGCTGTCGCGGTCGGCAACGCGCTGCCGAGGCTCTTGCAGGTCTATTATGATTGATTATGGCTCGAAACACCCCAGTGAGTTACTAGAATAGGCTTGTGTCCTGCAGTGGAACGTTATAGGCTGATACAAGTATAATGTATAAAAATGAAAATATGTCCGTTTGTTTATTGGAAATGCTTTCACGCATCAACGGATGGACGAATCGAGGTGAAATCTCGTATTCTTGGAGATCACGAAAAGGACACAGGCTACAAAACAAAGGTTCCCAAACAAACAAAGGGTAAGGTGGGATAGCGAGTAATAAACTAAGGTGGGGTAGAGGGAATGATTGAGAGGGAAAGTGCACGCTGCAATCCAACAGCCGCTGAGCGCGCTCGACTCGTTACCCCTCTCTCACAGAAGACTACCTTGAAATGTACTGCATTTCCCACTTTATCTTATTTCCCTAATGTATGTACGTGTTTCGCTAGTGAGTGAAATGTGTCAGAGCCCATTCCCATCCTATCCCTCCCCATTTTTCCAACCCTTTCTCAAAATCCATTCCTATATCTCCAAAGGTAGGCACCACATCCGGGGGCGTGCCAACGTTAGTCATTTAGGACTAATGTTGGCATGTATCGCGGATGTCTACGGGCGACAGTATCCACATTCCACCAGGTGGACTGTATGCTTGTCTGCCGCCTTCATACATAAAAAAAGGGAGTACGCAGTACGAAAAACTAGCACATAATAAAACTTTGGTAATGTTTCTCTTAAGATAAATGCTTAAGAATGCTTTACATAATTATCTAGAAAAAAAAAGTCAAGGAACTGATCAATTACTAAAAAGTAATACATATATGTATAAAATGTATATTCATATATGTATATGTGTGTATTATTAATACCTACTTCAAAACATATTATCCAGTTATATACAAATCCGAAGTCATCAGGCGAGGTCCGCGCGCGCGCGTCATGTGCCCTGAAGCAGTGTCTGCAGTGCTGCCTGCATCGGCCGGCGCTGGAACCCCTGCTTCATGCAGCTCCTGCCTGCATACTCAAATATGTACTGGCACAGTATGCTAAGGTATCACCCATTACGGCTTGTGTAATTTCAATGTACATGATAGCCAGGATTAGTATCGGCATTAGAATAAATAATTAGAAGTAAGAAGTTAGAAGTAGTTACCTGTCTAGTAGACAGCTAAGTCGCCGCGCGGCTGTAGGATAATAATAACTCAAGGTCGTGTGGGAGTGTCTCTTCTACTTTACTTATTATTTATTCATATGGTATTAGTTAGGATTATAGAATCTTTGCCCTATGTCTAGATCTGTGTTCAGAAAGGAGAAACACTGGAACAATAGAAAAGTCTATTTTACAAATCCTCCAACTCTCACAACGTCCAAGTCGCTGAAATTCCACTGCAGAATGTTCTAAAAGTCTAATTAGCAAAACATTCCACTCGCAACTTGTACAATCAATGACAGAAATATTAAAAATCATATTTTGTTTTAATAATAGCAATGGCGAATAACAAAACGAATTAAAAAAAATATTTCTCTACTATTGTTAGATACAATTTGTAAACTAAGGAATCTAAAAAAATCAGGAGGTAGGATTTTATTCAGCATTGTTGTTATACGTCCAATACTTTTTAAATCAAAAGGTGGGACCTTCATTTGCCAGCTTTTCTCGTTAGTGTTTTATTAAACGATAGTTACTTTTTCTGCGAAGGCTTCCTTTAAACCTACGCGTAAACCTACGATGCAACCCGGCGAATAGATTATTGGTTCGATGATTTTCATTACCAATAGCTTATATTCGCCAAATTGTATATTGCACTAGCGACCCGCCCTCGCTTCGCTTCGGATTGTTTTTTTTTCAAACTTTCAAAATAAAATGTAGCCTATATTAGACACGGATAATGTAGCTTCCTATTTGTAAAAGAATTTTTTAAATCAGTTCAGTAATTCCAGAGATTACCCCCAACATACCTACAAACACACAATTTTACCTCTTTATTATATTAGTATAATTTTGTCTTGGTAGTTTCTCGCGTGCAATGATTTTACAATTTATTATATGTATAGACTAGCGACCCGCCCTCACTTCGCTTCGGTTTATTAAATTTAAAACAATCGGAATAAGATATTTTCTTGCGGTAAAATAGAGCCTATATTTTAAGTTAGACCTCTAGCAATACATCGGTGGAAACTGCATTCAATTCCATGCAGTAGTTTTTGCGTGATGCGTGTACAAACATACAGAAAGACAAAATTTCTAAAAACAGTTGTTTTGGCTTCTGTTGCTCTAATAAAGACCCCCCCCATATTAGTTTTTTTTTCAATATCTATAATGTACAGACATCGGCCTGTTACAATTTTATTATATGTATAGATAATATAGGTATTTATTTATTTTTGTACCTATATGTTTTGCTAATTAGACCTGCATTCTAGGACTTTCAGCGCCTTGAGAACGATTTGTTAAATAGACGTGCGAATTTTTGCTATATAGACCTTCTGCTTGTAACACATAAATAATACACACACACATTGTATACACACCTACTTGATTAATTTTTTAGCATAGTTTCAGCAGAATTTTAGATGTTTTGAATTCTCATATTCTGTTTTTTTGACTATGGGACTTGATATTTTAAATCTGTTACATTTGGTTTCAAAGGTAAGTATAGTATTTGTATCAGAAATGTACAGTAAAACATAGGGTGATTTCACTTGTAAATATATTTGGGACTTTAACAGTGTTCTTTCAAAGGAATCAAATGAGAATATTCCTGGGTCTTTCTTCGTCCTCCATCTAGGTTCTCCACCCGGATGAAGCACGAGGAACTATAATGTCCTTGTACTCTATCAGCAAGTACAGTTTAATGGAAAAAATAAAGGCATTATTTACTTATTACATACTAGCCTGTGCCCGGCAATTTTTTTGCACATAAAACATAATATATGTCCATCTGAAATAATGTACCTTTCAAATAGGTGCAGTGGTTCCGGAGATTACCCTCCACATACCTACACACAAACTCACAAAATTCGCACTCTCTTTATTATTATATTAGTATAGACTTAAAGGGCGTTTACTTACGAAAAGTATTTGTATAAGTCTATATGAATATCTCGAAAGATTTATTTTTAATGAATATTTTAACACATTTTGTCCAAAAAGTGATCTATACCTTTTCTGTTTTATTGCTCATCTAAATAAAAACTAAAGGCACTGTATTTGTACTACAACAGAAACCCCATCATCACCATGTATCACAGCCATTTGGTAAAAAAGCTTTCAGATACATCTTCCAACACCTCTACTTTTTTCGTTATTGCTTAGAACAAAATACAATAATTGTATATAATAATTATTATTCTCGTATCTTTATCATATAATCAGCTAATAACAAATAAGAAAATTTACCAGGAACCTCAACTTCGTATCTTTATTATCTTATCTTTTTCTTTATCTTATGCATAAAGAATATCTTAATCTTTAAACAATGTTTAAACGTTATGTTTAAACAACGTAATATCTTTAAACAATGTTTTATTTAAATTGCATAATTTTTTTCTTATACAACACAGTCTTTTTACTGGAAAAAGGAGGTACTGAGGTAACTAGATTGAGGCTCTTACGATACAGTGGATCTACCGCCTTTTTATATATCCTCGTTACTGGTTCATTGGAGCCATGGCTTCCGGTTTAACATTTTCTATTGCAAAAAATAACAACCAGTATACAGGTAACTTTACCATCTTTTGTTTGATGCTCGTTCATAATAATTATGAAGTCCTAAAATAAAAAAATATATATATAACTACATAGCTTTTCCCACAGCTTCACCTGCGTAGATTTGGATTCCCAAGGGATAAAAATAATCTTTTATGAAATTTGCTTTATATAGGAAAGACTATATACCTACTACAGAGATATTATGTATGTGAAGTGAACACTGACTGAACCAAGATATTTCATTCCTTTCTTTTTTGATTCGTTAAACACCCAGAACTGGTTACAGGTTTTATGTCTTGTGCTTATAATATAAGAAACTATTACAGTCTACCATGACCACCCTTTCTATTTATGATACTGGGAGAGTGAGAGTTTGGACTCTCATCAATTTTCATTTCACTTGCCATATTAATATAATAAATACTATTTGTAAATAGTTCGACAACTGTACAATGTTACAAACAAATGATATGAGGTATATCTATTTTCAATTTTCTGGTCTGTAATTTCTGTCAAAAAGTTTGTAATAGTAAATAGATATAAAATTAATCACAATAATTGTGTAGTGTGTTAGAGGTGAGTGTACAATAACATCATCAGTTGGAGCACAAGCCCAATATAATTCCTCATGCTTCACCTAGGTGGAGCATGAAGAAAGACCCAAATTCCTCAACATTTTCATAGACCCACCGTATAACAAATTAGTAGGTATATTATATAGGTTTACGTGATGTCTTTCTTGTTTTCGTGATGTCCATTGTCTTTCTTAAGGACTAAAGAGTTTAGAAACAAAATGATATTGAAAAGTATACATTTTTATTATTGTCATTTGCCATTCTATTTACACAAGCGGTTTCAGTACACTTAGTAAACAGGCCCATCATCAAGTGTGTCATCCTCTTCATCATAATCCTCTCCATTGTCAAAGTAATTATTTGCATAGTCTGTGCCATCATCCAGCTCATACTCTTGCTCCTGTTCATCTTCTAATTCTTCCTCGTCGTTGCCATCCTCCTTCTTTGACGGGTTTCCGTCTTCATTCGTCTCCACGCCTTGACTAGTATCCTGTGATTCCTTTTTCTCCAGTGTTTGTAATTTCTTAGCAATAACTTCCTGATCGTCAATTTTGCGCTTACGAGATACTCGAATCTGATTCGCTTGTGGCCTTAACTCGGCAGGTATGTTAGTCCATATGCAGTCCAATGGCTTCCCCTGCTTTTCGCGAGCTAGAAGTTTATATTTATCAGAGTAACGTTCTATATCGTCATTCCGTATTTTTGCTTTAACATATGCTGGAGATTCGTGTAAATACTGTATGAATTGATCTTTAACAATTAGCATATAGTCAGTGGCAGCGTCACTGTGTAAAGGTAAGGGTTTCGCCTCTAGTTTAGGAAACAAGGGAGGAGGTGCAAGAGTTTGGGAGATGTTCTCGGTGCGCGTAATACCAAGTTGTTGAAGTTGGTCTTGTGTTAATGAATTTCCACCGCCTCCACGGCCTCGGCCTCTTCCTGCCATAAATACTAGTTTAAAGCACTTTTCTTATTATTTAGTTACAAATTTTAAGGTTATATTTTCGTTTATTCGTCGTGTTGTCAAATGTCAAAACCGTTTTTTTTTATTTATGGCAATTAGCACATGCTGCCAGTGTCAAGATTTTACTTACGACACAATTTAATAGTCTAAAATGTATCCGGGTTGGCTTTAGAATATGGCCGCACGAATTTAGGGTTGATAGGGGTGGCATTTTAAAGGGATAGGTCTCCCCTTTCAAACGACACCCCTCCCCCCCCGCGGAGATGTTTGGTTTTTTTTTAAATAATTTTTTTGTGCACGTGTAATGGAGCAACATTTCAACAAATAATATAACAAAAATATTCCAAATATTATGTTTTTGCAAAAGATATAACAAAGTTGCGACAAACAATGCATTGAAAATAATGTTTGATAAAAAAATGCCATTTTTATTATTATTACAAGCTTTTATTTAACTTCATATGTATGTTCGGGTCAAATCTTGCAACGCCAAATTTGAACCACTTTCTCTAAACTTACGACTTTGAAATTTTGCATGCTTGTTCAGTTCTGATGACAATACACTAAAATGATAGAAATAACTTGATGCTGCAGCCAGGATTGTCTCCTCACGAGGGCTCTCCTCAACGGTTAGCAGCACGGACACAAAACTTTGCATATACATTTAATTTTGATAGCTAAACATGATCTTCACCATGAACTGATGCTGCAGCCAGGATTGTCTCCTCATGAGATATGATGAGACTCACACCCAGTGAACAGTCCCAATGGCAGGTGGTTAAAAGGTTGTTTTATAAAGATAATTATAACCACCCAGAAAACTTTGCCGATGTAATAGAAGAATTTGTGTGTCGAAGGTCAATTAATAAAAATAAAAGAGATCCATTTGTATAGATCCATCCTTTTAATGAAATGCACATTGGCAATAAAAATCCCAAAATGAAATACTACATCAACAAAAACCAACTAGATGTTGTGGAGTGCCAGAAAGATCTTGGAGTACACATCACATTGAATCTAAAAAATGGGAAAGCCATATTATTAAAATAACTAAAAAAACAAACTCCATTCTATACACAATAAGAAAAGCTTTCTCCTACATAGATGAAAATCTCTTCCTAAAGATCTACAAAACTTACATATGTCCACTACTAGAATATGCATTCCAGATTTGGAATCCTTACTTCAAGAAGGATATTGATCTTCTCGAAAGAGCACAGCGCAGAGCAATCAAAATGGTCCTATCTTTGAAAAACTGTACATATGAAGTTCGACTCCAAAAACTAGGCCTAACCATCTTAGAACAACGAAGACAAAGAGTCTAATATTAAGTCTAATAGAGACATACAAAATACTAAATGGACATTACAACACAGCAAACATGACAAACATTTATACTATGAACGAAAACAAAAACCTGAGAGGACACACACTTCTCACAACTGTGCCGACCACAAGCAATCCGACTACAAGCAATCCGAGGAAATACTTTTTGCCCAACCTTGCCTAACCATGTGGTGAGACTACTGGAATAAATTACTGGAGACTGTTATTAGTGTCCCCTCAGTGAACTGTTTCAAAAATAGACTGGACAATTATTTAAAAAAAGTGCAACAAAACAATGTACAGGCATCAGCTTAAAGCTGCTAGTGTATCGGAAATAATAATAATAATAATTTGTTGAACTTTTAAAGGCTGTAAAGCATATTATAAAATAAATTAATTAATATAAAGAAAATCTTTTATTAATTTAGTGGATGTCACAGAACCGAATCTGTCAACCCCGAATCCACGTGGTACTTGTCTGCCCTACCCCTAGAGTGTTTTTATAAGCCGGAGGCGCGAAGGGAGGGCAGCCCTCGCCCGCCGTAACATAGCATAGAAACCCGTGCGAGCCGTAGCGGTTGAGGCTGGTCGCTGAAGGCGACCAAAAAGCCGAAGCTGCGGAGGCGAACATGGGTTTCTATGCTGTGTTACGCAAGGGCGAAGGGGCTGCACTTCCCGTAGCGCCGGAGCAGTTGCAATGACCCCCTCAATTAGTGCGATGCCTTTATGAAAATCCTTTGTCGTAATTTTGAGGTTAGTTTCTAAGAAACTTCAAATTAATATTTCTCACTAACCAAGCATCTCCGCGGCAGGGGAGTGGTACCAGGGGGTTACCCCGTCCCCCCTCTCCCTCCCCGGTCCCTTTTCCCCCCTTAAATCGTGCGGTCATATTCTAAAGATTTACCATGTATCCTATTAAAGTCCTGTACGGTCGAAGTAAGTCGGGAGTCGCTTAGTAAAACGATAGTAGGTTTACCGAGGACAGAAGAGTCCTCCTTGAAAACACGAAAAACGCAGTCCCGCGCTTTTATTTGATTATCATAAATATCACCCACGATAAACACTTTGAAGTTTATTAAATAACAAAACGCTCAATACACAATTTTTACAATACCTAAACAAAAACTAAAGTTCACTTCTAGTTTCCGTCAAAATAAAGTGACAAAACGCTTTTGACAAACGAATTTTTAGTTGTCTTTCAAAACGTGTGACTAATGCTCTTTGATAATATAAATCATACTTCATCTCGTTTTATCAAAGCATTAATTACAGGCAAGGAAATGGTATAGAATATAGATAGATACTATAATCTATACTATAGATTATAGATAGAATGTTGTGATCACATGCACTTTTTTCACTTTGCTTCGTTATATTTATAAATAAAAAGTTCAACTTCAGTTTCTAGTGAACTTCGCACGTTTTATAATTGACAGTTTACGAACTGAATTCAAATTCAAGTAATTAATACCCAGCTTTTTTTTTTCAATTTATCATGTACCTATCTAAGCGGCCCTCCTTTTGTAATGGAGAAGGGGTTTCACAAGGGCGTAGTCAGGATTTTAACTACGGTGGAGCAAAGCAAACAATTTTCTTATAATTTAAATAGAGATAGTGTAATACAAAAAGTTTGTTACTTATTCTTCCTTACTCCGCTTGGAGGGTGGGTGACAAGCGCCTAGTGGGGTTTCAGTACATGAATACCACGCTAACCTAGAGTGAAACGTTAATGAATTTTCTCAATTCTCGGTTAGGATGGGCTTCTCGGTGTGGTGGATGGAGTCGCCCTTTCTGTAGAAACTGAATTAACCGTTTTGTACATATATTTCAGATTTTACCAAACGACGCAAGAGCAAGAAGACTGTTTGTAACAACTGGGGCTCTAAAGAGAGTACAAGAGATAGATACTGTTCCAGGAACATCTCTTAAAGAATACATTAATATTATAAACAGTTGCTTCCCAGAGGAGATTGTGAGGTACACGTTTTGTACATTTACTTTTGTAGACTAGAACTTCTAGTTTAGAAGGTAGAAAACTGGCAGACCATAAAATAAGCAGGTGCTTATTATGATATTCTGATAATAGAAGCCAAAGAATTGCCATTCTTGATACTTAATGAATGAGAGATATCCATTTAAGTAGTGCAACATTTGCTTAGATGGTAGAGGGGTTCTTAGGTAATAAATGACACCTAGTCTTCACTCCAGCAATTTATTTATTGATAAAAGTGTTGAAATAGTAAAAATTGAATAGTATTGTATTGTATGTAAGTATTGAATAGTAATAAACTAAGGTGTTTTTTTACAAACGCATAGATACAGAAGGAATTACTGCGGTGTAATAGGCACACCTTTACAGATCGAAAATTGGGCAACAGAATGCATCATAAAGCAACAGAGTCAAAGGGTGTGAAGTAAATTTGAATTCAGGTTTTTCATTAGTGGCCAGAGGCAGGGCTGACTTAAGCCATGTAAAGGCCCCCCAGGCAATGATCGGGCCCCTTCTCACCTTAGGTAGGTAGGTAGCATTTAAACCTTATACCAATACCAAATTTTAATATTTCGCCACTACTATTTGTAGGTAATGTAATGTAATTCAATTTATGCAATACTTGCAATTGGTGAAGTAAAATTATAACAATAATTTATTTCTTGATTAACTGTAAATCATTATCAATAATCAATTATACATCAGTCAGAAAACCGCATTGAAAACTTTAAATATTCAATTATGTTTTCGAATCATTAACTTTCCACAGTTTTTTTTGATGTGAATTATTCAATATATCAAATTAAAACAACTTGGACTTATTTTTCTCAAGGGGCGCGGGGCCGGGCCCATAGGCAATTAGTTGCCTATATGGATAATCCGAGACTGGCCAGTGGTTACAATTTAGCAGCAGGACAATCAGTTGGTAAAGGACAATAGTCGCATATTGTTACAGTAGGCCTGTTGATTTTTTTATGAAACATGTTTGATATTTAATTTTAATGCATATCTTTACTCCTTTTAATTTTAGGTACTATACACCAGGTTATTCAGACTCATTACTAGATAGAGTGGAAGCTTACACTCCTCAGGTAATTTAAATTCTGCATCATTTACTTTTTCATCTATGGTATTTATAAATAACAAGACAAGAATTTTTATCTATCCCTGGGAGTTACTCTGTTCTGAAAGATTTACTGTGATAAACTAATGATAAGATTATGTAACATTTGTTGGGAAGGTAGTGGCTCTTGATATATAGATCTATCCTACTCATAGTTCATTGTAGGGTTTAGGTCGATTTCGTCCAATCCCCCGAATGTTCTTTCGTAGTGTCCCTTTCCCTAAATGTCTTAACAACCGCGCCATCCAAATGGGTAATTCATCAAATTATAGAATTAGTCGAATATGCAATATATTATTTGATTTTATAGATTAAAACGCAAATATATGCTCTATATTTTAGTCTGTTTACTAGCGAGTTTCTAACAAAAACTACGAAATTACTTAGCGGCGCGGTACCCCGCGCAGGGGTTTATTTCGGTCTATTGGCGGGAGCTCTTTGTAACGCACGTGCAAATAAAAGGGTTTAAAAACTACCATTATATTGTGTAAGTAGATATAATACTTTTTATTTCATTTTGTTTTAGAACAAATTTAAAATTGTGTTTTAAAAAGAATAAAACTAGGTAGATACATTAGTCTATGGGTGAGAACCTTTGCGATTTACGAACTGACTGTCATTGTGTGCGAGACCTTCAGCGGTTCAGTGTAAGATTTCCGATGCGCGTAGGATCCAATCCCCAATGTTATTCTGTGGTGATAGCTAGAGAGGAATGGGACATTTCGGGAAAAAGATATTTAAGGAATAGATGAATAAGATAGCTGAATATTACTTTTTTGGAGGTACATATCAGTTTCCGTGGGACACTAGGTAGAGGAAGCTTTCTTAAAAAGAAAGCAATAGACAAACTAGCAAACAATCTTGGTCGCCTTGAGACATCCGTGATGCATGCTAACATCAGTCTAGCTAGAATGACAAACGTTGGCCATGTTCCTGGGTACGTCGCCCTACCTTTGCAGATTTAGGGAGTGAATCTAGCTAGAGGAACGGTTGAGGAAACTTGGGCAATAGGAAGTATAATCGTAAAATTTATGTAAGGTAATGTAGTTATGTAATTATGTAAGGTAGGTACCATGTAGCGCCCGGGCGCAATCAATACCCTGGCGCCCTCTAGTAGGCTCTGGAGGCGTCGCGAGCGGTGCTCGGTGCCACCCAAGACCCTACGCCCGTGTGCGCCGCACACCTTGCACCATAGGTAAAGCCGCCACTGTACATATTCAAACGCGCTATTCTTGCTCGCCCTCAGTCATCTTATCAGTCAATGAGTACCGCCAATGAAATTGATGCTAGATTCTATATGACCAAGTATTCGTTTATACTGTCTGTTCGCTTTTTCTTAATGCTTCTGTTGTACTTTTCATTTATAAAAATATTTGTTTCAGATTCCAGAGTTATTTACCGACAGGGTGCCCAGTGATTGTCAAAGTGAATTAACATTAGAAAACGTAAATTAAATTATTCTTGAAAAAATATATTTTTATTCAATAAACATGTTTTTGCGAAATACATTATATTTTAATTATTACTCTTTCTCCAATGTCCACGCAGTTATTTGTATTTGATCCGTTCTACCTCCAATATTTGATTTTTCTATTGTCATTGCTTGGCCACAGACCTTGTACCTGCAAATTGTAAGATCAAAAAGTGAGGAGTAGATATAAAGAAATTAGTAGATCTGATTGAGAGTATATAAAGGTGGAAAAGCATTAAAAACTGCACTTTTCTTTCAAATATTCAATATAAAAAAAGCTTGTAAAAATAAACGTTTCCTTCTCATGTGCGTACATTTAAATCATAAGGTAACACAAAATATGTTGTATGATTAAAGGAAATCTATTTTTTATAATTAACAATTTATTTTACCATATGGTTAGGGACTCATTTCTTTTACACTGTATTTTCTACAGCAGTTTAATTTACAAATGTAAACTATAAAGATACGAACAATATTCAATACTCACTTGTAAGCATCGTTACACAACATGTTTAATATTTGAACACCTTGCGCATCAACCTCGAAATAATGCTCCTGCTTGGTATTGATTATACGCAAATCTGTAAGATCTCTCTCCAAACCAATTAAATCTGTTAAAGGGAGGCCCTGTTTAAAGAAAGAATACTGATATAAGTACTACTTTGTCAAATAAGTTTCGGGATTTTTTTAATACTTAAAACAAAAAATTCAATCTTCTAAATTCATTTTGTCGCCCTCGAAATAGGTTCCATTGGACGCAATACACTTTCGCCAGCGAATAATCCATTCGTCGAAACACTTCAGGCACTTTCCGGTATGGCTTTTAGCTCTTTTTGTTGTTTTACGTCAGGTATGGGCAACCTTTGACATGTTGAGGGCTAAACTTTAGCGTGCAAATACGTTCGCGGGCCGCGTTTAAAAGTAGTGATAATATTTTTTGCGATAGATATTAGACATGAAATAATACGACAATGTTATTATAGTACAATTTATTAAAATAACAAAATGAAATTTAAAAAAATGGTACATTATAATTAAATCGTTAAATTTGCAATTGTTACAAACTAGTAACTACGAAAGTTAAATACACCGAAATCAATGAGACACTTGAGCTTGAATTTGGGAAACTAATCCATCGATATTTGGATTAATTCCACTGATACAAAGACGTAAAGAATTTTCCAAATTATCGTCAGTCAGTCTTCTACGATGTGTTGATTTATTAACTTTCATCAATGAAAAGAACTGTTCGCATTTATAAGTACTGCCAAACGCACAAATCAATCTTCTTGCGAATTTTCTAAGCTGCGGAAAATTGTGTTTTTCTAGGTATTTTTTGTAGAAATCGCACAACTCTACGTCTTCAAATTTGGATTTTAGGAGTGAGTTTTCTTGAATCTCGATCAACTCCATTTGTAAGTGTATTGGAGCATTTTGTACATTATATTTTGTAGGAGTAGCAAATAAACTGAAACAGTCTTCCATGTTTTTGAAGTCGCTAAATCTGTTCGAAAATTGTTCCGACAGTAACTTGAGTTCTTCAGCATATTGAGCATAAGCAATATTTTCATACGCAGAGAGCGTGTTGAAATGGTAACTGTTACCAGACAGCATCTGTGACTCCCACAAGCGTAGTTTGATCTGAAACGCTTTCAAATGGCTGTACAAATCATTTACTAACTGTCCTTGTTTTTGAAGTTTCAAATTTAAATCATTCAAATAGCCTGTAAGATCGACCAGAAATGCTAAGTCACATATCCATTTTGGGTCACTTAATTCAGATAGTGGTTTATCTTTTATTTTCATAAAGTCTGCTATCTCATTTCTAAGCTCGTAAAACAGTTTCAACATTTTTCTTTTGCTCAGCCATCTGACTTCACAATAATATGTTACGTCGTTATATTCAGCTGATATTTCATCCAAAAACGCCTTGAATTGACGATGGTTAAGCCCTCGGGATCGAATAAAGTTGATGGTTTTTACTACCACATTCATAACATTCTGGAGTCGAATGGACTTATCGTTAGAACACAAGTTCTGTTGGTGGATAATGCAATGAAGGACTATCAAATCATCTTTTTGCACATTTAATTCTGTTGCTTTTTCATTCAAAATTCCGATGAAACCTTTACGTAAGCCGACCATAGAAGGTGCACCATCAGTGCATACTCCAATTAATTTTGACCATGGCAAGCCAAAACTTGTGAATACCTTTTGAACTTCAATAAAAATATCCTCTCCTGTAGTGGTTCCTTTTAGCGGCTGTAAAGCAAGCAATTCCTCAGTAACAGTGAACTCCTTATACCTTTATTAACCTCGAATAAATATAGCCAGTTGAGCTGTGTCAGACAAATCGGTGCTCTCGTCTAATGCTATGGAAAATGATTCAAAACCAGCCATACGGTCAGTCAATGTTGTTTTTATATCATTAGCCATCATTTCTATATGTCGAACAACAGTTCGTCTTGACAAACTAATTTTTTCAAATTCATTTTTCTTTTCAGGACACAAAATACCGCAAACTTCTAACATACACTCCTTGATAAATTCTCCTTCGGCAAATGGTTTTAATGCCTTTGCAAATTTTGAGCTAACTATAAAACTAGCTTTCAAAACATTATCAAGTTGTGTTCTTTGTTTATGAAACATTTGTTGCTGATTTTCCAAATTTGCGGTAAGCTTCTGGATTTTGTCTGTTCTTAATTGTCCTGTCAGTGAGTGCAGCGTAGCATGCTTAGTTGAGTAATGCCTCTTTATATTGAATTCTTTCATTAGTACTGAAATGGATTCATTACACAGCAAACAAATAGGCTTACCATTGTGCAAGATAAAAAAGAATTCTTCAGTCCATTTTTCTTGAAACTGGCGACCTTCTGTATCTACTTTTCGTTTCATTCCACCAGACATCATTTTTGTTTACTTTTCGTTCAATAAACTTAATAACAAACTATAGTTAGTAACCACTCAAGATGCACACAAAGTCACAAAGCGAGTTGACGGCTCGAGCAGTTCGCTAGGATATCGCTTGTCCAAGTTATCACCTCGGTAGCTCAAATAGAACTGAACTAACGTTCGGGCCATCCACCCGCTTATATAGGCAAAATGAAGGAATAATCTGGAATAAACTAGTTTAGAATAATTGAGAAGCAATAAATCTTTTGATGTGTCGCCCGTGAGGCGGCAAACCTCAAAGAATTTGATCGAGCAAGCCGAGTGGCGGCGATTATCAAAGAGTGAGGCGGCAAACATCAAAGGATTTGATGTTTGCCGCCTCTGTCACTCCCGTGAGTATAAGTACCTAATGTAATATTTTTTTAATTGGGTTTTTTCAAAATGTCTCGCGGGCCGGATCATATCTTACAGCGGGCCGGATCCGGCCCGCGGGCTGGTTGTTGCCCATATATGTTTTACGTCAACGGACTCAAACGTCTGCCACGAAGTGGTAATTTGAGTCTGGGTAATAAGAAAAAGTCACACGGGGCCCTAACTAGAGCATGGTCGATGACATTCGTTGAATTATTGACTAAAAATTTCCGTAAGATGATCGAGTTGTGAGACGGCGCATTGTCGTGGTGGTGAGGAATTGTTGTTCCACAAATATGGTATTTTCCGACGAATATTCTCTCGTAATCGCCTCATGACGCCCAGATAATGTTTATCGACTGTTTGATCCTCTGGAAGGAATTCCGAGTGGACAACACCATGATAATCAAAGAAAACAACAGTCAACATGATCTTGATTTTTGAGTGGCTTTAACGTGGTTTTTTCGATTTCGGTTCGCTATCGAAGCGCCATTGCGAAGCTTTTTGGGTGGTTTGCATGTCAAACTCATAAGCCCACACTTCTCCACCTGTTATGATGCGTTTCATGAATGTGGAATCCGCATTTGGTCGTTCAAGTATATCTACAGCAACTTGTTGGTTTAAGAAAATTCAGTTCCTTCGGAAGAAGCCGTGCCGCGACGCGTTTCATACTTAAAACATCCAACCAAAATAGTGCGAATGGATTCGTGACACATGTCAACTTCCTGAGCTATCTCTTAAGAAAGCGCGACGATTTACCATATATCCGTCACCTTGTTGATATATTTTTCAGTCGGACGTTGAAGGTCGAACAGAACAACTTTGTACTACTCATATGCTCTTGTTTTTGATATAGTTGACTCACCGTAGGCCTTCTCTAACATTTACAATGATTCCGCACAAGAAATATTGTTGACAACACAAAATTTTAAGGCAATTCTTTGTTCGATATTCGATCCATTGTAAAATAGAGGTCGTATAGCAAATATGAAAATTTTCAAACAACTATTTGACGGATCGCGCCAAAAGTTTACATGAAAATTAGTCACAATAGTGCCAAACCTAACAGCAATATATTTTAACGCGGGCATTCTTTTTTTAAAATTCCCGATAGTTATTTGACAGTATGTATGACTTATCTGAGCAAAGGAACCTTATTGTCGTTGGAGTTATTAATTGTATTATATTTAAGCGGGCAGCAAACCTTGATCAATGATCACCAAAATTACTTCTTTTAATAACCGTAATAAATTGATTATTAATTACTAAGAACGACACAACCAAGACGTGGGAATGGCGCTTCGCGGAACTCTTTATGGTCACCAAAGGCATAGGTTAGGTAACCCACCTTTAAGTTTGGTGCCCGTTTTTTTGTTATTCATTTATTTCCCTTATTAAATTTGGACAAATTTGTTTAAAATTTCGTTGTTTCAAAATTTACTGAAATCACGGGTACAATTATATAGTAAGCCCGATACGGCATGCAAAAAAATTTATGCACTGTTCTATTACATTACAGATTTTTTATACAGAAACATGAAGTTCTAATCTAGATAAAACAATTTTATTTTTTTTAAATTTCACGTCTCAATATCTGGAAAATTAGAACCGACAATGACACATTATTTTACCTTCACTTTACATGATACTGCTTGTATAGATTCCAACTCGATAACTTGTATGTAATGCATTTTTACTATTAAATATAATTACTAGCTATACGTCGTTCTGCTGCTAATACCGTGTTCTCTATTATTAAATTAAATGAATTTTCTTATCGAAAGTGTGGTTGTGGTTACAAATGATAAAACTTCCGTTTTCGCACTTGTTTATTATAAATATAATAGGTTACACGATTTCCTTCTGTCTTCTCATATTAGTACCTGTAAATATACAATAATAAAATTATGAAGTGGAATAATTTCGTGTAAGGTTTTAATGCCAGATATGTATTTTATTCAGAAACTTTGTATCTTCAATAATATTCGAGATATATGCTTGTCTAATAAATTCATCATACAAATTTTTTACTAATCAATAATATATCATATCATACCTAGTCTGGCCATAAATACCGTTACAATAAAAATAAAAAGATACATTTGAATTTGGCATCTGTCATTCTCACGCGAAAAATAAATGATTTTATCTCATTTTGGCGCCAATCATTATTAAATATGATACTAATATTAAAATGCGAGTGGGTTGATAACGAAAACCGTATTGCTGTAATCACATTAAACAAAGTAGGCGTGGAGCCAAATGTACCGCTTGGTATTTAGCCGAATGTTTGTGTACCTACCGGGCTTATTGGTAGGTACATTGAAACTCCCTTCGTTTGTGACAAAAAGGTTTAGGCGTCCACGCACTATTCGTATTAAACAGACGATTAAAGCTATGAAGGAGAGAATCCAATGAAATCCTGTCCGAAAACAAAAGAACCATGTCACGTATTTTATAAAGGATGATGAATGATGATTTAAGATGATTTAATGATGATTAAAAAACGTACTGGCAATTTCTTAGCCGATAGATAATTTAAAGAAAAATAGGGTTGATAAATCAAGACAACTTCTTCGGCGGTACGCAAAGGGAGCTCACAGACAATTTTTATTTACGAACGAGAAAATGTTCACCATTGAGGAACATTTTAACAAGCAGAATGATTGACGATTTCGAATAAAAGTTATATTTTTAAAGTGTTTACCTATTTATTTCTAAAATAACAGAAATTCTGCCAATAAAATGATATATGATATAATATCAATGTTTTTTTTTGTAACAATATTTATGGGCGGGCTAGGTATATGGTATGTAAAAAAAATTTGGTTTTGGGGATTTTTATATTTCATATAAATAAATAAATTCTTTATAAAATATCACCTTTACTTGTTGTGAATATGAAGTGTGAAGAAAACTGACGGGATGTCTCTGTAAAAAAAAACACTAATTATAATATTATTTGTTATTTGATAATGCAGTTTTTCAAGTGTTTTAATTTGTTCAGTTGTTACCATACCATATTTTCCCCACGGTTTTGTGAGCCAGGGATAACTTAGCAAATCATCATATTAATTATATAAATACACTGAATTTTTTAAAATTATGCATTACTGAATTTCTCATACACCAGCTATTTTAATACAATAAATAAAACACTGCGCATAGCTGATCAATTCCCGAAACCGGAATCCACCGATTCCATTTATAATTCCGAGTTAATCGACATGCAAATATTACAAACCCCCAGAAACATATTTTTAGTAAATGTTTCTCATGATATTTCCCTTCACCGTCAAGCTAGTGATAATAATTAAACATTTTGTACAAAGTGCGTGGTAGGCGCCGGGGATTTGAACTCATGATCGCACAAATGAGTCGAGAATACTAAATATAACCTCTTTGCTATCATCACTAATATCCTAGCATTTATGGGCGCGTATAATTAATAAAGATACAAATGGTTTATAAATTACCTGTCATTACGTCATTTTGTCTGGAACTTGCGAGATCATGTGACATCTAAAACGGAAACAAAAAAATTGCTAGATTAAAAATGTCATGTTATATTACAAAAGTGGGAAATCTATAAGGCTTCAGAAGTTACCATACCATATTTTCCCCATGGTTTTGTGAGACAGGGATAACTAAATTATTTCATCATTTGCATATTATAAATACCATTAAAAAATTATAATTTCAAGTATTTCTATAAAAAGCCCGGCTTCATTTTGCTAAATTTATTTTAATACTCACCGGTATTATCCCGAAGCTATAATCTTGCACAGTTGCACGGAGGTAACTAAAACAAAAATAAGTTATTTTTTAAATTTAAATCAATTTACTTCGAGTCTTAGTGATTTTTTACTGTGAACACTTGATCAGTGAAAAAATTTCATCAAAATTATATGATATATGCTTGTATCTACATCATTTCAATCAAAATGGACTACATTATACACAAAATACTTAGGGTCTTTCTCACTACCTCCTGATAAAGTAACTGTTAACAATCAGATCGATAAGTTATCTGCCAATTAAATCTAGTAGCGATAGGTTAGCAGACAATATCTTTATATTTGGCCAATAGTCTTTATATATATTTTTTATAGAATAAAAGGCGGTAGACGAGCCTACAGTCCACCTGATGGTAAGTGGATACTGTCGTCCATATCCATTCGCGATACATTCCAACATTAGTTCAGAATGATAAATGTTGACACGCGCCCGGATGCACTCGCCCACCTTTGCAGATTAAGGAATGGATTGGGAGAAGGGGTTAGGATGGGAATGAGCTCTGGCATATCTCACTCACTAGCGAAACACGTACGTACAATGGGGAAATACGATAAAGTAGGAAATGCAGTGCATTTTAACGTTCATCAGTGTTTACTTAGAGCTTCGTGACTTTGTCAAAACACTATTTGCAGTGAATGAAAATAATTATACCATACCTTTTCCTTAAATCTGTGTGGAAAAGTTGCTACTACTCGCATAGATGATGTATAAACATGCTTTTATAGGCATTCTGTTCTCGTTTCCTTTGCCTAAATGATATTTCCATCAGTAATCACCACTTTGCTTCAATGCTTCTTTAAGTCAGAAAATGTCAGAAACTTTCATTTCCTGTATGAAACAAAATATTTATTGGTGTTAATACCAATGTCGACTAGATAAAATATATTTTTGTCTAGAATTAAATCAGTAGATCAATCAACATTGTTTTGTATTCAGACTGGGGCGATATTGCTTCATCATAGGAATGTGGCCATAAAATAAGTTAAAGAGGGTGGCTTTTAGCATCTTTGGCGCCTTACATTAAGTTTGTATTTGTTAAAACAGAATTCCCTCATTGACAATCTGTCTTTTCTGCACTATGAAGATAGAAAAAAAAATGCACCATAATTTTAAAGTGATTTTTCCCAAATTTTATAACTAGCCTTAGAATAATAATTAGATATATTTAGTGACAAAAACTGTTAAGATGTTAAAATGTATTCTTCATACTGACAATGATCTTGAGGGATTCTCCTTTAGTTTCATTTTTAATAATCCTAATATTGATAAATGGCTTCATTCCATTACCGAGAATCAAAACAACAAACATTGTTATTAAATTCAAGTAATAAAAAATTATTTGAAAATATTTAACATTTTAATCAGATCAGTATTTCAGATAGGGGGCGATACTTTGACATATTCAATTAAAAAATCAAATAACACGAACCAACATACTAATTATGAACATACCCATATTTGTTGAAGAAAAGTCAGTGTCTATATCGATATACATATTACTGGTTGTTCCAATGGAGTAAAATTTTTATATATTTTCTTCAATCTGTAACAAAACAAATTTATGGCTGTTGTATTTGTTTAAAATAAAATTTTGTACGATATTTACAAATTAGGGTTAGTATTGGCGACGTGTAGCCGGATCCATCGGGCCAACATCGGCGAGTCCCGCCTTGACGCGAGCGTACTCAGGATGCTGTTGGTGATGACACGGAGATGGATGGATGCACAACGCTTCCGGATGACGCCCTCGCCCAGGCATGTTAATGATAGTTTTAATTATACAAAAGTCTTTATTACATACCTTTGTAAGGAAGACATGTAATCTTCAAAAAGAAGGAGGTGCATACCTGTCAAAAGATTAAACACACTTTTAAAGTTTTAGTTGCAACAATCACATAAAAATTAAATAATAAGATAAATAAAATCAGTACTGATCAATCATCAAGATTCAGATAGGGGCGATACAAAACGTCATCATTAAAATAGGTAATAAAATTGATTTTAATTAAGATTTTGTGTCAAGATTGTGAAGTATTAAGAAAATGTAGTCAGTTATTTTTTAATTAATAAGTGGAAGATTACATGTCTCAACCGTTCTAAACTTATGCTTTTAACTCGAGTTCAAGGGTTCTTGAATTTTAAGACTATCCAACATTAAGAACTTGGGATTGTTAACACTCGAGTGTTACAACGTTCATAAGTGCTCATTTAGTGCTTCAGCGTCGAGCTCTCATTTTTACAACACTAAACACAAGTATTATCATAAATATCACACAAGACAGAAATTTAGAAACACAGTGAATTTAAATTATTAATACCACTTTTCAAAAACTCTGCCATGTTCAAAGGACTTAATTTCAATTTCAAAGGACTTTTCCGTGACTTTGTCAAAACAATATACTAAATAGATTGCAGTCACTGAAAATAATTATATCATACCTTTTCCTTAATTCTCTCTGTGGAAAAGTTGCTACTATAAGATGATGTATAAACATGCTTTTATAGGTCTTCTGTTCTTGTTTTCTTTGCCTCAATGATATTTCCATCAGTAATCATTCCTTCGCTTCAATGCTTCTTTCAAAGTATGAATTAAATTTTTTATTTATTTTCTTCAATCTGTAACAAAAATTAATGGCTGTTGTATTTGTTTAAAACAAGATTTTGTACGATATGTACAAATGATTTACATTAAGTATCTTGTTACACTCAACCCTTGGACATAGAGCTATGTGAACTGTATGTCTTACACGGAGTGTGATGATGTTCCTATCCAGAGTCAAGTGCGACAGTTGTGTCCGTTCACACATCGGCTTTGGTAGGGTATCAAAACGGTGTATTTCTACGGTACGCTAATGTAGGCAAAGACATGGTTCAACAAATAGTGATACTGAAACACTTATCAGGATGACACGCTTAAATATTAATTACAATAAAGAAAGAAAATATATAAAAGAAACTAAAATCTTTTTGGTGAATTCATCAAATTAATTAATTAAGCATATTACAAAATTAACGAATTTCGAATAGATATCTTAACGGGACACGACGACTTTATTAATATATAATTTGTGATTACCGTTATTATTAATATATAAATGATAATGTGTGATTTATTATTACTATTGTTATTAATATATGAATAATTATTAGTAATTTATGAATGATGTTGAATCTATGAATAATTAATTTTGGATGCCCAACAGGCTGAATAATAATAAAATTGTAACGGGCCGATGTCTGTACATTATAGATATTGAAAAGAAACTAATATGGGGGGTCTTTATTAGAGCAACAGAAGCCAAAACAACAGTTTTTAGAAATTTTGTCTGTCTGTCTGTCTGTATGTTTGTACACGCATCATGCAAAAACTACTGTATGGAATTGAATTCAGTTTTCACCGATGTATTGCTAGGGGTCTAACTTAAAATATAGGCTCCATTTTACCGCAGGAAAATATCTTATTCCGATTGTTTTAAATTTAATAAACCGAAGCGAAGTGAGGGCGGGTCGCTAGTGTATGAATATTTTATAACTTGTTGTACCTATATTCTGCAAATAAACTGTTTGAGTATTAAACTAAGAAAAGATCAGAAAGTCAACGACAGTAAGAGCCCCCGCATATTTGGGTACTAGCTGCTAAAGTAGGATTTTGTATTCGAGTCAGGGATATGACATGTAGAACTGTCAATAAGGTGTCATCTCTGTACAAATTTCACTCTGTTCGACAGTTCTACATGTCATATGCCCGAATCAAATAAAAAATCCTGGAGTAAGGCAATTTTCTAGCGTGAGATGCGATAAATAAATAACAACACACTGAACAGTCCACACTAGGGAGCCCTGTATCTTAGTGTGGGTATCACACAAGACATAAACCACCATATGCATGCTAATAACAAAGAAATATCTGACTGAGGAACAAATGGAGGACCTATTGCACATAAGCTAGAGGCAATACCAACTGGGCTAATGCACGCAATGTGCAACCAGGGAAACGTTTTAAGACACACTGGTCACATGATATTTTATTAATGTACAGTGGTTCTAATGGAAGAATGAGTATATAAACAGGTGCTGGGTGATTAAATGTCATTGTTAGAAAAACAGTAAATCAAAGTGGTCTAAACAAAACCAGTGTAACAAAGAGCTCTGTATCTTAGTGGGTTAATATAAAAAAATATGAGACTAACCTTCTAAATTCAAGGGCACGTAGAACTCTGGCGACAAAAGAAAGATACATTTTAAAAATTACATTTTTTTGTAATTGTAGTTGTAGTTTTGTAATTATGTCAGGAAGAAAATATTTTAAATCACTGAAACTCATACGAACGAGACAAAATTTTCATCATAAAATATATGTGTTGTATTTATACCATACCAAAAAATGATCACTGTTGAATATAGGTCTCTCCTAAGGGCCCACTATACATTATCCTTAGCTCTTCTCATTCAGCTACCACCAGAATTTCTTAATCTTGAGAATTTTAGTTTTTAGAAATTTAGAATTTTAGAATTTTAATGATAGTTTTTTTTTTTTCCAGGAATCTATAGTACTACCTACATACCTTTGTAAGGAAGAGATGTGATCTTCAAAAACAAGGAGGTGCATACCTGTCAAAAGATTAAACACACTTTTAATGTTTTAGTTGCAACAATTACATAAGAATTAAATAATAAGATAAATAAAATCAGTACTGATCAATCATCAAGATTCAGATAGGGGCGATACAAAACGTCATCATTAAAATAGGTAATAAAATTGATTTTAATTAAGATTTTGTGTCAAGATTGTGAAGTATTAAGAAAATGTAGTCAGTTATTTTTTAATTAATAAGTGGAAGATTACATTCTTAACCGTTCTAAACTTATGCTTTTAACTCGAGTTCAAGGGTTCTTGAATTTTAAGACTATCCAACATTAAGAACTTGGGATTGTTAACACTCGAGTGTTACAACATTCATAAGTGCTCATTTAGTGCTTCAGCGTCGAGCTCTCATTTTTAAAGTCAAACTAAAATCTAAAGTCAAAAGATTAAACACACTTTTAATGTTTTAGTTGCAACAATTACATAAGAATTAAATAATAAGATAAATAAAATCAGTACTGATTAATCATCAAGATTCAGATAGGGGCGATACAAAACGTCATCATTAAAATAGGTAATAAAATTGATTTTAACTAAGATTTTGTGTCAAGATTGTGAAGTATTAAGAAAATGAAAATGTAATCTGAGTAATTTTTAATTAATAAGTGGATTCTTTTGTGATTAAATAGCTTAAGAGCAAATAAAGAATTACCCATTTATACGTCAAACTAAAGTTCTTAGAACTGGATTTGGTAAGAATAAAACACAAAAATAAGAATTTTGAAAATGGAACTCTTTGCTTGTTTAATGTTAAACACTGTTAAATTTTCAAAGCTGTCATTTTGTTTGTTATTTCGGGACGGCAATTTGAAAATTAAGTGTTTGCGGAAAAAATAATTTAACAAGAGAACATTTTCGTTGAATGAATTTTTATGACTTTGGTTGTGCTCGAAACCAGTAACAAAGTAATGAAAGACTTAAATTAGGATTTAGCGATGAAGCCCCATCCAGTGCCACTGTTTATAACAGTAACTGATTCATTGAATTTAAACGTGGTCGTACCCACCTCAGTGACGATGTTAGAGAAGGGCGTCCTGCGAAGGCGGTGACGGAAGAAAACATCAAAACTGTGTGTCATGATTGAAGCAGAAAAATGAACGACATATCAGCAGATATGGGCATCATTAGGTATTGGTATGAGTCAAGTTCAAACTATTTACCACAATCACCTATGGGTAAGGAAGCTTTGTGCTACATTGATTCCTCATGATTTGAGCAAAGCTCATAAACACTGCCACATGGAATGGTGTCTCCAAATGCTTGAAAAACTAGACAGTGGTCAATCAAATTATGTGATGATGAAAGCTGGATCTACTGCTATGAGCCTGAAAGTAAGGCAATCTTCACAGTAAGTCTTTCCTTTGGAAGAGTTGCCGACGAAAGTGAAGAAAGGACAGAATTCTGAAAAGAAGATGATTGCCTCCTTCTTTGATTAGATCAGGCTAAAATGCTACTATAACTTTAGAAAATAAAAGAACAGTAATTCCATACTGTTATGTGAATAGCTATAAAAAACTCTATAAAAAGTCCAATGTAGCAGGAAACCGATTTTACCCATACAAAGAGCTCAAAAAGCTGGATCTTTTTGTATAATTAACAAATTTTTGGCATAATTGCTAAAAAGGATATTTGGTAAACACTAGCAGGTCAGTGAGTTCATTCGCATGAAGTTTGATTCCTGTGGGATAATTGATCTGGAATCTGGAGAAAAAATACTCTAAATGTTAACCCAACTATAAGGTTAACTATGCCAAGTTTCATTAAATTTTGTCCAGTGGTTTTTGTGTGATGTGCAATTCAGACAGACAAAAATACTAAAAATGGTTGTTTGGGCTCTGTTCTTTGTTTTCCAAAAAATACTTCTAGTACAGACACGGAGTACAGATTTGTTACCATTTTCTTATAATATATGTATATACAGATTTAATTCTCTGTTATTGAATTTACCTCTATCAGCAAATTGAAAATCATTGGTATACATTTACAACTACCTTCCCATACAGCATTTTGGAGAAACAAATTGTGGTTAATTCTCTATATATAAGTATAAGTTAAGTTGATTTATATACATGTCACACTCAACCCTTAGACAGAGCTATGTGAACAGTATGTCTTACACAGAGTGTGATGTTCCTAACCAGAGTCAAGTGTGACAGTTGTCTATTCACACATCGGCTTTGGTGGGTATCAAAAAGCATCCATTGTTGTTAGTGCTCCTTACATTTAGTGTATCAAGTTTCAAAACCAGTGCACGCCACTGGTCAAAAGTAATAATAATAAAGAATTTATTTTGCTAATAACCATAGATAATTAATTCATTATACACATGAAATAAATGTAGTGTTACTAAATTAATAAACAATATAACTTATTAGTGGAATATTCAATACTAATTTCAGTAAATAAACACTGACCTTTTACAGCAGTAGATAGAGTGCAGATAGTTCGATCTGAAACAAAAATATCTCGCTGTAATCAGTGTGCAATAAGCATGATGGATCACACTGTAAGTTAACAGTATCAGAAAATATGGTAAAGTAAAATCATTACTTTTCATACGAACGAGACTTCTTGAATCATCATTTAAATAAAATTACTTTTTGTGATTTTATAGATAATTGAAAGGAAATCTAGCTTACCATTATTTCCAAGTCCATTTATTTACTGTCAGCATTGTCTGAAAAATAAAACAGATTGAGTAAAGAAAACACACCACATGTTCTACAAAATAAAATAAACTCACCTCATGTCACTAAATGGAAGAACAAAATTACATTAGGACTAATAATGACACTAATTGTAGCTAAGAGAAATCCTTTATTTGAGTCTGTTCAGTCACTTTCACAAAACAAGAATTACTTCTCTGCTGGCTTCTTGGTTTTCTTGGCTTCGGGCACTTTCTTGATGCGGGGTTTCTTGGTGGACTTTTTGGGGATCCTCTTTTTGCCGAACGTGCCGCTGCGCGCCGCTTTCGACTTCAAGCACTTGAATACCGCTGTTCTCGCGCGATTCCTCTTTACACGTGCTGAAGTCAACTTGAATCTGTCATAATCCGTCATCTGAGCGCGCTTCTTTTTGTTTGCAAGCTTCTTCGCCCACTGACTGTCCTTCCATTGCTCGTTTAGCTTGGCTTCTGTCCATGCTTTTCTCACAACACGTGTGGGTGCTGTAAATGAGTACTTGAGGCGAAACTTTGTCAGGTGGAGTTGGTTGAGGCGGATCTGTTGGCGGGAGACGCCGCTGCCGGGACCATCGACGAGAGCGCGAGTCTGATCAATAACGTCAACCACGCTCACCAACTTTCCCTTCAGGGGACCATCCGCCACCAGGGCGACGCGCCCCGTTTCCACGTATCGTTGGAAAGGCATGACGTCCTGAAAGATTTATATATAAAAACTTGTAATGACTTGTAATGTTTTATCAAACACGGGGCAAAGTTAAAATGTGTAAATAACATGTATTTGCCGACACCATTTCGATTAAGACTTTACATTTTAGACAAGAAATAAGTATGCAATACTCAAGATATGGCCAAAAGCCATAACAGATAAAAATTATAAATTATATACTGGGCTCAATATTTTGATGGAAATGGATAAAAATATTCTATTCTAACCTGACGACGTGTTTAAAGACAAGAATACCTGACAAAAAGACTTAAGTATTGGTTGTCAAATTTGACGCTGTATGTATTTTTGTCATAATTTACAACTGTGAATACAAGTGTTTTGAGCCAAATACGACAGATTATAATTTTTATTTTTTTCTCGTTTTATATCCCGAAAGCAACAATTACAAATATTTTTTTAATATTTTATCCTTTCTATGTTGTTATGCAACCTATCAAATGACGCAACGATACATAAACATATATAAAATCATAATTCTACATTTTTACTTATGTTTAATTACACGATAAATTGTATTCTATTAAATTCTCTATTAATAAAGTACTCACGTAGAAAGAAATAATTAGAAACAAGAAATTTAGATCATGGATATCAAAATAAATATATGTTTTCTTAAATTAGGGTAGGCCAGCTGAATTTAAAAAAAGTTTAGAGGTTATTCAGGCCTAAGGTTAAGATATTTTCAGTTATCTTGGTGGATATAAGATATCTAAGATAAAACGTACTTCGTTACAAATATTGAGCAACTTGTCTCGCTTCAAAGTGGCCTATAATAATTACGTTTGTCTCTCAATTTTGAACCGGACCCTTCCCAGCGTACAAAAGCATCAATATTAATAAAAAAAAACTAATCCATAGATTAGATCCATCCATTTGCTCCATTCATCTGTGCTATTTTTATAATTTGATACCAATTAGAAGATTGCAAAAAAATGATAGAGAGCGTTTGCAGCAGATTGCGTATATCTCTCTAATTAGGACTTTTTTTACATTTCTACCTGCACCAGTAAATTAGAGATATTGTCTATGCTATAGATATAAATCACAGAGATCTATGGTCCGGTTATTAAAGCTAGGCACGCACTACGAGTTTTAAGCCGTGCGGCGAAAAAACCTGCGACATTTTAACGTGCGGCAAAAATAATAAAAAAGAGCAGGCGCGCGCACTACGGCTTAATGCTGCATCAAAGGAATCAGTTCCAAAAGTGATTTTGTAGAAGTAGTAACAAATTAATAGTAACTATCTTTTTCTCTTTGTTGGGTTTCATTCATTTCACTCCATCTTCTAAACAAATTTTGACAAACTTCTACCCACAATATATGTTTAATGTTTCTATCGCTGCATTTTTTTAAAGATATGTCATATAAAGGTGGTCTTCTCTCAACTTCAGTAATAAGCATTTCAATAATAAAATATTCATCCGGATTTTCTAAATCAACTCTCACTGTAGCCATCGTTGCTCCAGAAAATATTTTTATGGTAAAAATTATTCAGCGAAACGTAGTGCGCGCAGTCAAAGCTTAACCAATATGTTACAAAAAGACGATTAAGCGCCGCGCCGCAAACAAGTTGTAACTTGTTATTGTTACAGACTTTTCGCCGCTGCGTCGAGTGCGCTCAATACAATTGAAAACTCTATATTACAAAACAACGGCGACGCATTATGCTTCAGTGCTTTTTCGCCATGCCGCCAAAAACTCGTAGTGCACGCCTAGCCTAAAGGAAGAGCTCTGACATAAATCTTTACCATGTATTTTATATCATTTTACAACTTCATAGTAATAAGGATATATTTTTTTCCAATTTATTGTGTTATGTCCTAGGAAAAAAACGGTATTTCCATAAAATGAATTAAATATAGTCGTAAGGTTTCAGCACCATATTGGGGATCGTGCGCGAAATATAGAGGCAGCACTACTGCCGAAGTGAGCGGTCTATCCGGACCATAGATCTCTGTGATGTATAGCTACAGCATAGACAATATCTCCAAAATATTACTGCGCAAATTACTGGTGCATTTTATCATTTTTTTGCTATCTTCTAATTGGTATCAAACTATAAAAATAGCACAGATGAATGGAGCAAATTGTAATCTATCGATTATCAAATAGTATTTTTTTTAATATTAATATTGATGCTTTTGTGCGCTGGGAAGGGTCCGGTTCAAAATTGAGAGACAAACGTAATTATTACAGGTCACTTTGAAGCGAGACAAGTTGCTCAATATTTGTAACGAAGTATTTTTGATCTTAAATAACTTATATTTTAAAGTCCACCAAGATTAATAAACCCTCCCATATAGTTCACATTGTGGTCACCAGTTGGCGTTAAAGTCATGACGCACGGTCCCAATAGTATACTTTTATATTTCTGTACTGTAAAGCGGCAAGTTTAAACGTTACTAAGCAACCAAATCTACACAAACATATCATAATTGATAAGCTCTTATGAAGCTGTTAAATTACTGCGTAACGTTTGTTTTAGACTAATAAAATTTGATTAAAATGCGTTTAAAATATTCCAAAACCCTATTGGAAGCACAGGTAACATTATTTATTTGCATTATTTCTAAACTAAATTTTGTTTTATTAACGAAATATTGAATGAATTATGTTTTTTTCCGTTGAGTGTGTGTGTGATTGTTGATATTTAAAATAAATCTCTTTTTATAAGGTTTTCTTTATGCAAAAAAGTAATTGTAGTCATGGAAAAGTGTTTTAAATGCAATAAAGCAATAACAATAGTCATCTGATTTAGTGTTTAGTGCAAATGTGCTAAAACCACTCATACAGTGCACCGTAGTTACAGTGAAGCAGCTGAATGCCTTGCGTACTTCCCAAGCTCTTGAGTGGACACGTAAGAGTTGCTTCATCACCAGCGTCATCGTATAGAGTACTTACCAGAAAAAGAGGATGACCAAAAATGTCTAGAAGAAGATAGGTACATATGTATAGTGGCACAACTATGACAGTTGATATCAAGATTATCAAGAAATAATCTGGGGGACGAGTCTAGTGAGTGCAATTGCAGAATGCCTGCATGTAGAAGCGAATCAAGTAGAATCAATAAAAAGAACACCTGGCCACAACGAGAAATTAGACACGATCACTTTAGCATCCAATCAACGTACATATGGTCAGTGGTTAAAAGCAGGAAAAAGTGCTCAAATAGTCGTAGCATACGTTATTCCTAATACGTCTAGAGAGTATTTATACGACCGGCAATAACATGCCAATTAAAAACTGGGCTTTCGCAAAACAAAACAATAATTAGGAAATCAATACAGGTTTATTTGGCACAATAACAGGAGAATTCTCTTAAGGAAAGAAGCAAAGTTATTCCAATTAGAAAGGTTGAAGATATACAAAAATACAGTAACGTACACCATTAATTTATTAAATAATAATAACCCACCTGTAATTACATAGGTACTTATTGTAAGTATTTTTTAGCACATTCTCGTATATAGACTTTCGCATTTTGCATTTTGGATATATATACTTATTAGACTTAAAACTGTTTCCTTGCACAAATAATTAATTTTATAAAATATTATAATATACCTAATAATATGTTAAACACAAACTACGTCGCCTTACCAGTAAGTAAGGCGGCAAATGGACGTAAGCGTAGGTGGAAGATGAAATAAATCACACGCAAACCCGGAAGGATTTATGTGATTTAATAGTGAGTAATGTATGTAAAATGATATGGTAAATAAAGTTTAAAAAATAAAAAAATATTTTTGTATTATTATTCGACATTTTCCTGGCCGTTCTGGTTGTTTGAGACACTTTATATCGCGAAGGCGCAAACGCGAAAGTTGTGGAATGAATTGTACTGAGGTTTATCCATTAAGCTATTATTACTACATGGGACTTCATGGAAGTTGCGAATAAGATTCTCGATAGCGCACCCGCCTTCCCTCTGGTATTGTAGATATCCATGGGCGTCGGTTACTACTTACCTTGTGGGTCGCCCCGCCCACTCATCTGCCAATTCTTTTATTTAAAAAAATAGTAGATAGGTAATGAAGATTAGAATTGATTTTGGGTGTTACATTAGCATCTATATTGCCGATTGTACAGACATTTTAATAACCACGCATGTTAAAAGAAAGTGCTAAAAACAGGATAATGAGAGTCCAATAGCGGACATAAGCTGGTCTCCGAATAATGTGAAGCTGGCGGTGGCGACGTGCGAGCGGCTCGTGTTATTGTTCGATCGCGAAGGCGTGCGCCGAGACAAATTCAGCACGAAACCCGCTGATCCTGCTGCAGGGAAAAAATCCTATGTTATAACTGGTATGTATAAATTACATTACTAAAGCATAACATAAGCATTACTAAAGTAAAGCTAAAGTATTTACTTGTTTTTTTTTTGTAAAATGATTTCAGTAAAGCAAAAAATAGAACTTCAAAATTATGTATAACTAATCATGGGATATAGTATCAGGTTACCATCAGCCGGCTGGTCTATTCATCAGCAACTCACTATAAAATATGAACATGATCTCGACAATATGTTATTACATATTAAAGGTTGTACATGAAATATATTTTTAAAACGATGTTGCAGTGGACATAGCTAGTATGAATGGATATATATAAAGCTCAAAACATAAATATTTGAAAATTTTGTATCTAATTGTGGATACTACAAAATCTGAAGGAAACTATAGCTTTTGTACGGGGTTAATTTTTACGATACGCTTTATCTAATCATCCCACTATACCATATACAACTTATTCGATAGGATGCGATGGGATTGAATTAAATATTCAAAGTGAATGAAGTCACGGTCGTAGTTTCTTAGAATCATTTATATTGTTTATTAAATTTAATATCAATTCATTTAGTATTTTTATTTTAATGTTAATGTTATTTCAGGCATATCATTTAGCGAGAACTCTGAGATGTTAGGTGTTGCGCAAAGTGACAACATGGTATTCGTGTATCGCGTAGGCGCGGACTGGAGCGGGAAGAAGGTGATTTGCAATAAGTTCCCACTAAGTGGAGCGCCAATGCAGCTGCTGCCGGCTGAGAATGGCTTCTTTGCTGGCACTAGCGATGGGAAAATAAGGTAAAACTCAAACTAAACAAGGTAGTTACGTAATAAGAATAAATTTCATCATCAATTTTATTCGATTATGCAGATGCAGTCGCTGATGCAGCTGCTACCGGTTGAGGAAAGCACGTTTTTTTAATGGCACTACTCACAGGATAATGATAATTATATTATAGCAATGTTTGAATATGCATAAATACGAATAAATAAATAAATAATATGCACACTTTTGAGAAATTTTTGAGAATTTCATTGTAATATAAAATATTTTCGTTACAATAAATCGACTTAAGAGTTATCGAAAATATACTGATTGCCATTATCACTACTCATTTTAAAGTTCAGAATGATCCAGTTCACAATGGTGTTTCCTGAATGAGGGTAATAAGTTTTTTGCTGAGATTCAGATTGTTAGTAATAAATTTACACCACAGGACACCAGCAAGGCTTTTCACCATACCGCAAATACAGATATTAGAAAAATAAAGTATCTACATTAGGTACATTACAGTTAGGTTAAAGCTGGGAACATGGGTAATTGAGAACAAATTTTTATTTATGGTAAATTGATTAAAGCATGTTCTCTAGAGGAGAGCTTAGACTTTAGAGGTATATACCTATTCTCGACTCATATTTGTGAGGTCGTTAGTTTGAACCAGTGCCACTGAGTTACGACGTTGAAGGCGCTGCTTGCCCGAGAATTTTAATAAGTCTGTCATATTGTTGAATGGAAAGAAGGTGGCATGGCATATATGAGCAGACCTTATACCTTAGAGTAGGTGGATACTGTCACCTATGGACAACTACGATATTAGATAAGTATGACAAAAGTCCGCATGCCGCCGGATAGAGATTAGGAAGGAATGAGGAAAAAGGATTGGGAAGGATGGGGAATAAGGAGTATAATGTGATGTATAATACCTTTAAATCCACACTGGGCTCGCGTGATGTATTTTAGCTTCAAACTCCACTGTAAGGGGAATCCTGTGCCCTGCAGTGAGATCGATAAATACGAGTGGATGATATCGAACGATCGATGTTTTTAATAACTCCTGTTTATAATTACTTGGATTGACTCTTAGCGTTGGGTAAATAGATGTTTTTTTGGCCTTAGAAGTAATCAGTCATGTTAATGGACACTATGCAGTCTGCATAGAGATTTCTTTTCAAGCACACGATCTAACACAAAACGGTCTGAAAATGAACTAAACAGTATGAAAGTGTATGGGACGTCTTCCGAGTCGCCCGCTACAGACGCGAGCGGCTGAGCCTACTTTTTACTGTCGCAAGTGTCGCGGCGTTAGTGACGCGCGCGCCTGTTGCTACAGACGCGCTCGACGGAGGTCCACTTTATTTACTCAAGTAAATAGATGTTTCTCGTTCTAAGGGCTGGCGCAGATCAGCCGAAGTGCAGCGCAGCGCGGTTTTCAGTAACAGAGAACAATAATCTTTGTCGACATTGAAATAACATCAAAAATTCACCAACGCACTAGTAGGCACTAGTGTTCGAGCGCGTTAAACCTTTAATGATAACCGCTCTGCGCTGGGCTTCGGCTGCCTGCCTTTAGTATTAATAAGAGTCGTGGGCAATTTATGCAGTCTGCATCTAGTTTCCAAAGTCAATATAAGATGTAAAACGGCCTTATAACGGTCTTAACCGTAAATATAAGAGGTTTATTTATCTCGGCCTCGCAGATGTTTGGAATGCAAGAACAACAAAAGTTCGAGCTTATGGAGTACGGGCTCATGCTGCGTGTCACTGGCGCGGGGCGGGAGCGGAAGCGGAAGCGGAGAGGTGACGCTCGCCTCGGGGCACGTCGACGGCACACTCTATGTCAGTGGACGGTTGCTGCTGCGATATGCGCTGCCGCCAACCGTGCTTATACTGTTGCCGCCATATGTATGATTATTTATTTAATTAAATATATGAATATTTATCCACATCTTGGCCGTGTGGTGCCTGCTTTATAATAGCAGCACTCCCTTCTCTTCCGTAGGTATCGTAAAAGGCGACAATAATATAAACCTTGAGGAACTACACCAACTCTAAAAGAATAGACTCACCAACCCGCTTGGCCAGCGTGGCCTTTTAAGGCCATACATCCCTCATGCACAAGACAGTACACTACATGTATACTACATGAGGAGGCTCACGTCCAGCATCCAATATATATCATTGTAGTAGATCAATAAATGTCTAGCAAGGAATAGTCAAACTAGTTAATGAAGAAAGTGATACTGATAGATAGACAAAGTGGTAGTACCTATACGTAAGAAGGCAATTTGAATTTTGCGATTGATAGAGTGCTAGAACAGACACATGTTTCACTAGTCACTTCTAGCGCAACGAGCAGCAGTAATAAAGAGGTTGGGGCCAAATCTACCCCAGAAAATAGTCCTAGTTACTGTGAAAAAGTCCACCTTTGCATCTGCAAACATGCCTGAGACACTAAAAAGGGGGGGACATGATTCTGAAGGCGTTATTGTATTGAATTCACTGTATGCTCTCCGTGTGTAGCTAACCCAGAACTCAATAGCGTAAAAACTCGGACAGTAAGCTTTGAATAATCTTATTTTAACTTCTGCAGTGCATCGTGCACATGGGCTAGCATATTGACACGAAAAGACAATGACCTCCACTCCCTTTCTATATTCAAGTCATCTTTCAATTTTCCAGTTACAATATGATGATACAATATGACCCAGACACTTAAACCGGGAGACACGGCTCAGACATACACTAGTGAATTTTATGGGTGGAACATGCTGCGAAGTTTTATTATTACTCCTAATGACCATGAACTCGCTCTTCGTTTCTGGTATTTCAAGGCATGTTCTTCAGCTTAGACCTCAAAAACACTGAGCAGCTTTCTTAACAGATTAAGATTAAGAGATTTATTTATGTAACATAACGACTTCGACTGAGCTGTATTTTTAACTAGAAAATGTTTTCAGTTGATAGTGGGTGCGTGTGACGGACGCGTGTCCGTGTATTGTGCACAGCGTGGGACACTCTTGCGGAGTGTGGAGCCTACGTTACCTCCTGATCGCAGGGACCTTATCTCTGCCGCGCCGAGCCCCTCTGGGCAGGTGAGTTTTAATTCAAAGATATAGTGATTAATCAATTGGTTTTTGTATTAGGAGGGTGCATGATGCAATTCCTCAGTATTTAGGCGTGTTCGACTCGCCGAGTTACCTTGATCTCACAGAAGATTGCAGTAAAATGTACAATAACAAGTACATGTACAGATGTACATATGCAAGTAAATGTATGTGTTTCGGGAGTGACGTAGATATACCAGAGTCCATTTTCCATTCCATTCCATTCTATTACACGTATTCTACTCTATTCCCTTTAATTTAATATATTCCATCTTTCCCCTTTAGTAGAGATTGTAATGAGATAAAAAACTTCATACTCTATTACTGCAATCAACTTCACCAAAAAACCGTCAAAACGATTAGGTGACTACGACGAGGTGGCAATCTTACCTGTTGTTATAACAGGACATTTTGTTTAAAGACGGTGGCATTCGGCGTGTTCGATGGCATCTTAGTGGGGGATGTGTCTGAGTCCGGGGCGTTGGAGTTGACGGCAGCTCAAATCCCGAACTTGTACGCGGTGCGCGCACTCGCGTGGAGCAGCGACGGGACTAAGCTCGCGCTCGCCTCGCAAACGGGGGCCGTAATACAATTGGAGGCGGTGCTCAGGTGTGTTCACAGTGGCGTGCATCTGTTTTATTTATTAAACAAGTGTCACCTTTTTTAAAAAATATTTCAGGGGTCTAACTAAAATTCATTATGTCAAATTTTGTATGGAATCAAATTTGTACAGAATTTTCAAATCAATTTCAGTAAAATGAATGAACAATAATTTTGTCAAGATAATTGAAGTCCATGCGAGCGAAACCGCGGGCAATAGTAGTCTCGCATAAGTAGAAAAGTAGAGCTTATCATTCAAGTACTATTTATCTACGATAAACATTTGCTAACATGGGCGAAACACGAGCGATTGTTACGAGTTATTATTTTGTTCCTGTCATTTTCCAGACGGTTAGAAAGTCTTTATATGGGTGTAGAGCTCACGCTATACAGTTCACAGTGCATTAACGTTTATTTTGTTGTCATTTATATATTTTTCCTGCAGATTGATAGGCAGTTTATTGTACTTTGCATACTTTTTATCTAGATATAAAAGCAATGCCTGCCATGGTTGTGATGATGTAAAAATGGGTCCTGAACGTTATTGAACTAAATGAATTAAATCATCGTTAATGAAGTAACTAGCGTGCACTCAGTTCTCGAGCGACGATCTCTCGGCACTCATTGTTACAACATGACATCGTTTATTTTAGACGTGATTTGGTACGAGTATTGCAATGTGTGCCGCGTGTGTACACACAATCCCTTTCGGACCACTATGTCGACTTCTTAAAATGTTGAATTCTCAAAATGTCCATTCCCAGAATGTTGAATTAGAATTTCCCAAATTTATTGAATTCTCCCAAAAATATACTCAAGCCTAAAACAAAAATAGCCTTTATCTAAAATGGATACAAAACAACTAAAATCAATGATTATGACTAAAAACCTAGTTTCAATTGGTGATATGTTCCAAAAGGCTTAATATAGAGATGTATATTAAAAAAAACATATACTGGCTGACCGGAGTCCGGGAAATGGACATAAATCAAGATTTAACATTTTGGGGATTCAACATTTTAAGAAGTCGATGTAATGGTCCGAAAGGACAGGATGAACCGTTTGTATGGAGTGCACTAGCTGTTACGTAAGATGTGGTTATCGTGAGATCGGTTGTGCGTAGACGGTGGGTGTGGCGCGACACGGTGGAGGTGCGGCACGTGTCGCCGCGACAGCTCGTGTTGTCGCGCCTCGGCGGCGACGCGGCGCCGGTCACGGTCACCACTAAACACGCGCAGGACATATACAACGTGCGGTTTATTGGTACGTCTTAATAATGCATCTCTATACGAGTTACTAGTATACAATGATAAGTACTCATTTATTATATATTTTGAGGTCTTGGCCCATCTCTCTTCCTATGGGTGTCATAAGAGCGACTAAAGGATATGAAACCACTACCTCAAACCCGAAGGAACTTCACCACATCTGAAAGAGTGGTCTCGCCATCCCGCTTGTCCAGCGTGGCGTTGTCTTGTACATCAGGGATGTATGACCATAAGGTCCACAACAGTGAAGATCTGTCGGTCGAGCAGGTACTCGAGGAGCTTGCGGTCGCGCTCGCCTGCCACCGCGACCTCATTGAATGACGTATGACCTTATGGTCATACGTCCCTGATGTATAAGACTACGTTCTAAGATTTGTTTACGGTTTTTACCTATGGAAATGTTGTAACTTAGTAAATGGCTTAAAATTTTTTGTATTCCTTGTATTTTATACTATATGTAATTCACGCTGTGAAGTTTTCATTATAAACAAACAAACATGAATTACAATTGTCCGTACACAACTATATGTACATACACTCATTTGGGTGTTACGCGATAGTTCATTGTATAAGTAAGCCCATCACCTACAATAATTATCTATTTTGCATTGTATAAGTACATAGTAAAATCTGTTTTTGGCAATAAGCTTAATTTACATGTATAATAAGTTCACATTACCGTTTTGCTGTGGATTTTTGTTCACAAATAAAATAAATAAATAATAAAATATAATAAATACAAGCAAATAAATACAAATTCTTTTGTCGTTCATTATCAATTTATTCAATAGCCGTGCAGGTGGCGCCAATCGCAAATATAACGATGTACAGCAAACACCTACTTTAAATTGGAGTAACGAATATGATGAGTCACTTTAACATGCTTGTAACCGGCTGAACGCTCTGTTGGCCAACGTTTTATAGCAAGACGCGAGAGCCCATCTATCTGAGATGCATTAATTGTTTTTTAAAGTTTTATTCTTATCAATGTGTTTCAGGTAGCGATTGGTACGCGGTATGTCGCACGAGCAGCACTTTAATTCTGTGCGATATAGCTCGAGGTTTGACCAGTGAGGTAAGTAAATAAGGTAAAAAATAGTACACGATATGTTGAAATGTATTTTCATTATGGCTACACTATGTAACTGTTTGTGGCTTAAAATCAGGGTAACCATTCATTATTTTTTTAAATAAAAAATAAGATGAGTTTTGTATAGGTACGCTTAGATTGCTCCCCCTTGTGTGTTGTGAGCATGCAATATGCTTTTATGCAATCCAATCTTATCTGATATGATTGACGTATTTTTTGTGAATTATTTAATGAATAAATAGCATTCGCAATCGGTTGTTTCAATTGCCGCACTCATACACAATTATTATTTCCACTGCGCGGGATCCACGAGGACTTCATGTGGCCTTCAACACAATATCCATACATAGTGGCATTCGGAAGTGTTGACATAGAAAGTGCGCCATATAATGTTGTCCGTATCACAAACATTATCAGCGGTATTGACACAAATGAATCTTATAGTTACAAAATGGTAGGCTTTATTATTGGTTACATTTTTATATTAAGAACTATGTTTATTTATAAATGAGTATTTCTTTTAGAAATCAAGTTTAGATAATTACCCTAAAATGAACTGCATTCCCCACTTTATTCTATTCTCCTAATGTACGTACGTGTTTCGGGTATGTAATTGGTTGAGATAAGCCAGAGCCCATTTCCAATTCGTCCTATTTTTTTCTCCATTTTCTCAACCAAATCCTTTCCTAAATCTCCAAAGGTAGCCCAGCGCATTGTTTGTCATTCTGGACTGATGCTGGTATGTATCGTGGATGTCTGTCGGCGACAGTATCCACTTACCACCAAGTGAATTCTTCTGCGGCCTCTTTTTGTATTTATTTATTCATGAATTGGAAAACTAGTCAGCACATATCTAAATTATACATTTTACTGTATAATACTTAGTTCCAATAATAATGCAAAATAAAGGTTTTCACACATACAGCTTATTTATCCATAACATCCATCCATTCATATTAATTTATGTTTTCAGAAATATTAAAATTAAAATCGTTAATTTCAAACATACAGAACATTTTTAATTACAAAAATAAAAATCACTATTATATAAAAAAAAAATCACAATTCATCAGATTCCGTGGTCGGGCGGGGGGGAGCGTGTTTACGCAGCGGTGGGCGGCGCCTGCCTGCTGCACCGCGCCGGCGAGCTCAGCGTAGTCGAATATGGACTAGACAAAGTGTTGCACACTGTAAGATTGTTTTAGATATTACTTGACCGTTACCTTCCCTAAATTTAGTCTGAATAGCAGAGCGCGCTTGAACTAAGACTGCAAGTCGAACAAAATTGGGCCTTGGTTCGGGTAAATAACTAGAAATAAAAATGGAATATTTTCTATCTTAGATTTATTCAGATTTGTATGTCAGTTATCTGATACAGACTGCATAGAGGCTAGTTTACAATCGCTCTGTCTTAGCCTAAACCAAGAATAGTCATTCTCGTTTACTTATCCGGTTTTAATTAAGCTCGATTCCGACTAAGACTGTCAGGTTTGGATAAATAGAAAATTCTCTTTGTTTGAGTCGTGTATGTAAGGAACCCTAAGCAGTCTACATAAATATTAGTGAGTTAGACTAAGCACTTGAATTTAATTTGAGTCACTAATATTAATAGTAGAGCAGTAGTAGGCCATAAACAAAAAAGCATGCCAAGAAACGTCTGTTTATTCGGCCTTTAGTTGCTTTAAATACGGTTTAACTTTAAACTTTTTTTAATATTGCTTATTTGGTTATTGACTATAACTAAATAAGTCGTAGGCACTGGTAGTATATAAATAAATGTTCGGTATTTTTGTAGGTTCGTACGGAACGTGTGAACCCGCACGTGTTGAGCGTGCGCATCAACGAGGGCGCGGCGGCGGGCGAGCGCGACCGCAAGCACCTCGCGTACTTGCTCGACCGGCAGACCATCGCCGTTGTCGACCTCACTAATGGTGATACATCGATATTGACCTATAACCCTTTGCATGACACTGGCCTTGTGGCTATAATCTATCACATAGTCCTTTAGAGGCTTTCGAGGTAGAAGGTCCAAGGTGGATAGGTGGAGTACTTCGGGTTATACTCCAACACATAGCTCTTTAGTCTTTCCAGTCGTGAAGACCCAAAGTGGTGTCTTAAAAGGCAATAACAAAGCCGCACCTAAAAGCTTCAGGAACTACACCATCTCTAAAGTAGCGGGACTTGCTTCACGTGTTGAGCGTGAATTCAATGAGGTCGCGGTGGCAGGCGAGCGCAACCGCAAGCTTCTCGAGTACCTGCTCGACCGACAGATCTTCGCTGTTGTGGAACTCACTAATAACCACACTAATGAAGATTCTTTCTGAAAAAAATCACGGCAAAAATCGATCTTAAAATAATAGATTCTCCGATTAATCAATCTAAGATCACCATCCCTACGGCAGACTAGCAGAATATCTACGTGGTAAGTGGTGGTACTCGTAAGTGGATACTGTTGTCGTGCAATGACTCAATGACTGGTATATGGCGTGGATTATGTGGATTGACGACTTGAAGAACTTCGCCGGTGGTGGTTGGATGAGAAGGAAGAACGGAAGATCGTGTGTGGTTACGGGAGAGGTCTATATCCAGCAGTGGAGAGACATAGGCTAATCGTATGGCACTTCTTGGGATTTGTTTATGCAATCAGAAGCAGTTTTGTAATTATTCAAAAGCTTATAACCCTATTTATCTCATTTTAGTTATATTACATTCAACGAAAAAGATTTTCTGTTTAGTAATAATAAGAATATAATATTTTTAGAATATAGCAAATTGACGGTGTTTATTTTTTTTTTAAGTCTGTACAATTTGATGCCACCATTTTTGAATTGCACATTTCACGAATTGCACATTATGCGTCTAAAACGTTTTGGTGTATCGATGTACAGGTGTACAATTAGGTCAGTGGTGGCACGAGGCGCGCGTGGACTGGCTCGAGCTGAACGAGGGCGGGCAGCTGCTGCTGCTGCGGGACACCAGGCGAAGACTTGCTTTATTGCGGCTCGATTCTGGTGACAAGGTGCGATATATACATTTGCTGAATTTCAATTTAGAAATTAACGATTTATTTATTAACAGGTAGTATTGCATCGACTTCAATAAATGTGACTTGACAGTTATAACAAAAGGTGTCGAAATGTGAACTTTGATGATCTAATCTATAAGAGTAAGATCACACTTGGAAACTTGCAATAGTCGCTTTGCAACTAGTTTCGTCAATCAAAAGAAATGTACGAGGTTACATGGGAGTGATCACATTTGCAATTAGTTACAATGCGATTTGCCGACGACTTTTTTTAAATTGCAAGTGCACGCAAATTTTAGTGCAATTTTAAATTGCCTGGAATCGTTTCCCATATAAAACTAGCATCGCGCGCACATTACGCGAAAATGAAAACGTATGAGAAAAGCAGATGATTTGTGGCAAGCTTTTGAATAGGCCCTATACCAGTGGATCTGAAAGGAGACAAGGAAAAAGTGAAATGTCTCAGGGTTCGGGATTTCAGGATCTGCATAGTCGTATGCCTTTGTATGTCTCAGGATTAAACACACAGATAATCCTGATTCGGCGGTCAGTGATCACTTCGTAATATGTTCACTGCTTGTACAGTGTGCAAACACAAATGAAAACATAATATTTACTTATATTCAGTGCCGGCTTTGCCTATGGTGCAGGATGTGCAGCGCACGGGCGGGTCTTAGGGGGCGCCGAGCGCCGCTCGCGACGCCTCCAAAGAGCCTACTGGAGGGCGCCAGGGTATTGATTGCACTCGGGCGCTACATGGGCTAGAGCCGGCTCTGCTTATATTTGTATAAAAATGAAAGCTTCAATTAATAATGAATTTTATTTAATATAAACAAACATAAAATCGTTTCTTTAGTTAAAATAATAAACTTCGAAAAAAATAGATTTAATCAGAGTTAATTATTTTTTAAGGAAATCCTTAAAAAATCAATATTAGAAATCTATTTTTTTACATCTAGTTTATTTTACAATTCTCTTAACAAAAATATGTCTTCAATTCTTTGTCGAATTTAATATATCGCAATGTCTTCCCCAGAAGTGGCCTTTACAAGAAGTGGTCAAATCCAGAAGTGGACACTGATCGCTAAATCGAGACAATCCTAGTGTGGACCGTTGAGCATAGTATTATTTAAGTGAGCTTTAAGTAATTGTTTCATGAAATGTTTTGCAGGATATTATTGCGAGCGGCGTGGGATTCGTGCAGTGGATCGAGAACAGCGACGCTGTTGTCGCCCAAACGCCGACTCATCTTCTGATTTGGTAAGTGACGTGTGGTTTCATTTATAATAAATAGCAGACAGACAGTAGGTGGTTACAGTTCCTCCATGGACGTTTGTAATAAAGGAAAACGTGCCAACGTCCCTAGTATTTATCAGCCCGTGTTAATCGTCATTATTTGATAATAATATGGGACAGGATGATGGCTGTGTTAATTAATGCACATGGAGGTCCTAAACTATACAAAAACAAACGGTCATGTGCTCTTCCAACATGGACATCCGCGATACATGGCAATATCAGTCCAAAATGACAAACGTTAGACGATGCGTTGTGCCTACCTTTGGATATTTAAAGGAATGGATTTGGAGGAAGGGTGGGATAGGATGAAATAGGAATGGGTTTTGACAAACGTAATAACCATTCAACTTCGAGTTATGCTTTATAATTGTCCGCATTCGTTTCTGTGACGATTCGATTATGAGCATTACTAGGCCCCCTGACCGTGGGAGAATTGCGTTTCGTGTTCGGACTTGGACTATGTACATATGCGAGCTGTGTAACGCCCGTCTCGATACTCCCACTGTTGTATTGGTAATGAGTGAATTCGAACTGTTACATTACATGCGAACACTCCAGAACAGTGTGCATATTTAGTCGTGGTGTCCTGAGTTTGATCGTGTGGTGACTGTCGGCCGGCTTTAGAATACCACAACCCCATATCTTCCACAAGGTGTCGTAAAAGGCGACTAAGGGATGACAAAGCTGATATTCAAGCGCTGAGTAATCATACCATGCTGAAAGAATGGACTCGCCTATCCGATTGATCAGCGTGCCGTTTTAAGGCCATACTTTCCTTGTGCACAAGACAATGTGCGTTAAGATATACATATTCATCAGTGGACGATAAAAGGTCTGGTGACGATTAGTAATGGTGAGGTGATGTACAGGTACAGTGCGTGGGAGCCGGGTAGCGTGGAGATGGCGGAGTGCGGCGGCGCGGTCGTGCGTGTGGACGCGCGCCGCGTGTCGCTGGAGGGCGGCCGCGCGCGCCACCTGCAGCTCGACGAGCACCGGCTCGCGTTTAGTATGTACAAGCGTAACTTGTGGTCTCAGTCAATATAGAAACATAGTACATAGACAACGCAAGTTTGCGGAATGTTATAGTATGCTATGCTATAACCAAGTGTGTTACGTCACGAGTAAATTTTAGTTATGGAGAACTCATCGATAATTAATGAAACATCTCCTTACTGTTCACCTCATTTGACGAATTTTTATAATTGGTTAGCGCAAGTAGACATTTTAAGTTTTGTAACAACGACTTGCTTAGCGGCACGGGTCAGAATAGACTGAACAAGAAGCGCGAGAAGTAGAAGCATAGTGTCAACTTCTGACACAGTAACGAACAGCTTACAGCATGAACAGCTTAGCCCTGAGATTCGAAACGTGGTTACGTAGATTTATGAAGTTAATCATCGCCAACTACCTGAAAAAAATCACAATTGCGAATGTAAAAGTTAGTTACCCGACTGCGGGGAAGCACCAACGGTATTTTGAAGATGATAGACTGGAGTCCATCGCCCATGCAAGGGTCACCGAGCTACATGCAGCGGGAGTTGGTGTAACTTGGTGAGACTTCGGGAGCCATATTCTGCATACATTTTTTGTATTACTAATTTAGTTTGTAAGTCTGTACTAAGACTATTATTGTTATTATTATTTTCATTTATCTTTATTAATTATTTATTTATAAATAACCTCCGTTTTCTATTTTTGCACTCACAAGACCATTGTATTTCCTGAAATATGACTAAAATTATATTTTTTACATGTTGACGTTAGTGAAATGTTCAGTTGAACTGCTTGTGTTTGTGCAGACAACGCTCTGCGAGGCGGCGACCTGTCCGGCTGCGCGCAGTACCTGGACGCAGTGAGCACTACTGCAGACGTAGCGCCGCTCTGGAGACTGCTGGCCGAGCGCGCGCTTGCTGATGGAAACATACAGGTACCGGTTCCAACAGATACAAATTCATTTGCAGAAATCATCATTTTATCAAACACATTTTTTCTTCAATTATCTTGCATGGTCAAGATTTGATTAAATTTTGAATTTTTGGAGCAAAATTTGTAGTTTATCAAAAACTACATTACCACAAATGGGTACTTAAAAAGGAACAAAATTTAATATCTAAAAATATTTTTCTTAAAATTTAATTTAGTGGCAATAAGAAGATCCTGGTTTTCTGACCCCATTATATGTGCGTGTTAGGAGTGACCATGACTACGTATGACACGCATAAATGCTTTTTTGTACGTCCTACGAAAACCCTGTTGAGTCTGGACTAGTGTTTAAAAATCATGACTTCTGGGTTATTTAAAAAACTTCATTGAAAACAATTTTCAAATAATTTATGGACCACAACTGAAGATTGTCCATCGCCACATGTAATATAATAAATGAAATATGTCTATTCTCACATAAACCTCTTCCAAGGTTCACCAACACACACGATATTCGACACGTCTTGTCAGCTACTTATTCAGCTACGAACGGTGAATTTCTCCCATGTAGTCGGGCATCCCACTCTACACTTCCTTGTATGTGGTTTCCATTCAAAGACTCGTATTTAGTAGAAGCCTGTATTCAACAAACAGGCTGATGTTCTAGTATAAGCACCTATTCGGAATCGGTTACATTCATGCACCTTGATGGTGCATCAACGTGTGCACGATTTCTACTCTTGACTACATTTTGTGACAGTTGGCAGCGAAGTGTTACCGTGAAATCAGCGACGAAGCTCGCACCTTCTATCTAGACCAGACAGTAGAGTTAGCTGCGGCTGAGGGCGACGGTGATGCCTCTGCTGGTATGTTTCAATAGTTTTATATGATTATAAATATATATATATATATATATATATATATATATATATATAGAGCGATGATAGCCTAGGGGTATCTACACTCGACTCATAGTCATGTGACTGTGAGTTCAAATCCTCGAACCGTACCACTGAGTTTCTACTTACGAATAAGTACGGATTTGCTCAAAAATAAAAAATAAATTTGGAGTATGTGATCCACCAACCCGCACTGGGCCCGCGTCGTGGATTACGGCCCGAAACTCCCCAGTGATTTACTAGGGGAAGCATTCGATAGAGGGTTGTGGAAGGCAAGAGGTGAAGGCTTTTACCCAGCAATTTTGTAGGTAGAAACGGTATATATCTGCGTAGAAACGGTCGATTCACACACAAACTATGACTGGGGGTCAAATGGCGCAATGTAATGAAGAAAGAAGAATAGTAGAGGGATGTTGCAAACTAACCGGCGACAGCGCGCTTTTACTACTAATAATTTTAGATTAATCATACATAAAAGTTAATTCACACAGGTCTCAACAACGCAGTGGTCCGAGCTCGACTGGCGATATTTGCCGGCGACCTATCTACAGCAGAAGAGTGCTATGTAAAGGGTGCTCAACAACCGGAACTGGCTATAAACATGTACAAACAATTTAACAGATGGTCGGATGCCATTGCGCTCGCTGAGAAGGTCGACCGTGCTTCCGTGCACGCTTTGAAACAACAGCATATGGATTATTTGATATCCACCGGTAAGTGCGTCGTAAGCAAATAGAAAATATCATGATTTATTCTACCCTCATAAGTAGAAAAGGCATTAGTAATATTTTTAACGAAAGTCATTTAAAACATTAAATTCGGAGATTAAAAATAAACAAAGAGAATATACATTGGTTATTTTTTTTGTTTTCTCCAAAACTCAAAGTTGTTCTAGCTTGATTTTAAATGAAGGAAAATTTTAGCATAATTTTTGCATTTTTCTCGAATGTCATCAGAATGCACTTGTGCGTATCGTTCTAAGTATTCACAATTCTTTTTAAATTTAACAATAACTTAAAATTTCTTACTCTCCTCTATAATAATTAAAACTTTAACAGGTGCATGCATAAGCACATGCACATTCTACATTTCTTATGTAGAAAAAGGCGGCAGAGGAGCATACAACCTGATGGTAAGTGGATACTGTCGTCCATAGACATTTGCGCTACATGTCAACATCAGTCCAGAATGACAAACGGCACGATATCGGATGCGCTGCCCACCTTTGCAGATTGTGGAATGGATTGGAAGGGATGGATGGGAATGGGCTCTGGCATATCTCATTCACTACCGAAACACGTACGCACATTGGGGAAATACGATAAAGTAGAAAATGCAGTATATTTCTAGGTAGTCTTCTGTGAGAGAGGGGTGACGTGGCCAGTCGAATGCGCCCAGCGGTTGTGGGAATGCAGCGTCCACTCTTCTCCTACAATGCATCCCTCATGCACAAGACAATGTGCATAAGGAGAAGGCCCATGTTCAGTAATGGACGATAAAAGAGTTGGTCACTGTTAATAAATAGATAACTCGGAATTCAGAAAAGTTCCTATTAGCAAAAATTTAGTTTAATCTTACTTTATATCAAAATTTTAAGAACATTAGCTCCACTCCGAACCCACATAACCGGGGAAAAGTTTTTCTTCCTTAAAAGGCCCCCAATGCAACCACAGCCCAGACCTCATAAGTCTTTAATCCGCTCTTGATCTATCCTTCTATATCTGTGTCACATTATGACAATTGGAATATGTCGATAGGTCGGCTAGGTGAAGCAGGTGGAGCTTTAGCAGCTTCGGGAGATATAGTGGGTGCAGTAAGGCTGTGGGTGCGAGGGCGGCGCGCGCGTCGTGCAGCTGCCTTATTACTGCAGCACCCACAGCTGTTGGCCGATACCGAACTACTGCACACCGTGCACTCGCAGCTAGTGCAGGTGGGTCCAGTTGATAGGCTGTCTTGCTAGCATCGAGAGATGGAGATGGGAGTATGGAAGTACTTAGTGAAGGCGTCCTCTTTTTACCAGCGTTTATTTGTCATTTAACCAATACAGCGGCGTTGGGATTTTTGCATCCTGCAAACAATGGACAAATGGTGAAAAGTAATAGTTTGATTGATTAATTGTTATTATAAGTTTGAAATTATTTTTGATGCACCCTCTTGTTTCCTCCTTTTCCCAAACGCTGACTTTTGTATTTTTTCTGTGTAATTATGTGTTTGTTATTATCTGTGTCTGAGTATGAATATACAAATAAAAAGTGTACAATATACGAGTGGAGATATAGTGAGATGTATCGTAGGATATAAATAACTATAGGACACCAAGGCTTCTTGCTGCCATCTTATTGCTGATAAGAAATCATGGGCGTAGCTAAGGTGGGGTTACGTCACGGTGGGGGTTAGGGCGCTTGCCCCCCCCCCCCCCCCCCGGCACAGAATAAGTAAGGGCATGGAAGAATAAGTAACAGACTGTCTGAATTACACTACATCTATTTAAATTATAAGAAAAATGTTTGCTTTGCCCCACCCTGAAAGGTAGTTTTGCTGGTAGTTATAATCTTCATTCATATTGATTTGCCTGCCGTGTGAAATATAAACCATTTTGTTGAGCACTAACTATAAATACTGTCTCTATCTGTCATGTCGATTCATTCAAATTTCATACGGAAGATCATTTCTCATTTATTTCCTTTCTCAGGAAGAGTGGTGGGAAATGGCCGGGGAAATGTCGGAGAGGAAGAGCGACAGCATAACTGCTGTAGAGTATTATGCAAAAGGGAACAACTTTGCTCGAGCTGTTCAACTTGCTAGAGAGGTATTTATAATTCTTTACTACACAATTAATGATAAGTGTTTTCTGAATATTTTCCTAAATTGATATAAGGACGTCATAAATCTGAATTTCAGAGGACTGCCATAGTCTACATACCGATGTCAAAAACAAACAACTGGGTCTAAGTAGTAAGTGGGCGTCAGGAGAAAAGTTGTAATACAGAGACTGGAACTAAATTTTTACATAAACTAAAATCTATTTGAAAGGAGCTATCTCAACTACAGCACGCTGGTTCCGCGGTTTAATTCAGTAGAACGCAAGGCTTCCGTATCGGGTGGTCTATGTTGCAAAATGTTTACGTAGACTAAATATACAAATAGCTCAATAACCAACCGCTAAATAGCAAACGGTCTTAGTAGCAGTGTCCGAAATGTAAACTAGTCCAAAATCTTAAAAGCTGAACGTTAATAAAGCGAAATGTCTATCTATAATGTTCCGTAGTGAAACAATATTAATATGTGTATCAGTTTTAGGTTTAGAATTCAGCCGGACCCTTTTGAACGTTGTTTGACATTGCTTTGATGTTAATTTATTTTACTTTATTTCGTCCTAATTTTTCAATCATAATTTTATCCTAAGAAATCCATTTTTTTTAAAAAATGTCCCTTCTTCGGTTCAAAATAAAAGTTTTTATTTGCATAAATTTTGTTATTTACACTTATATTTTTGACCACTCACAAATGGGATTTGGGTTCCCTAAAAATCGTTACACTACATGTGCGAAATCAAAGCAGACCTAACGATGCGTTAATTAAAGTCAACACGGTTCTAAAAATGGTTAGACCAAGACACAGTACTAAGTTTAGAAAATTGATTTAGGTTGGTAGTAGGATTTCGAAATGGATTTAGGACCTAGTACTATTCTTCTTCGTTTATTTCAGGCGTGTCCTGAAGAAGTCACTCGTCTGGAAGGCATGTGGGGCGCGTGGCTAGTGTCGTCGCGGCAGGCCGGCGCCGCCGTACCACATCTCATAGAAGCAGGCGATACGAAGGCCGCGCTGCTAGCAGCCATCAAGGCACACCACTATAGGAAGGCGTTGCAGATCATGCAGGTAAACATTTTGATTGTAGATTTTATGAAATTATACTTCTTGTGTCTTTTAATTAATGGCTTTGGTGGACAAAAATAAATTGTATTTTTCGCTTTAATAAACTTGGGAAAATTTTAGATTTGTGTAATTTTGCAACTTCGGGCACACCCACGAATCCCCTGGTATTGGAGGTAAGACGATAGCTCATCAGTCCACTTTAGTATAAAACAATGAGTCCACAAGATGTCTATTACTTTACTCTAAACGACTCTCACATTGTTTGTACAGGCTATTGAAGACAAAGATTCGATTCGGGAACAATGCGAGCAGCTAGGAGACCACTTCATTGCTACGCAAGTAAGTACAATTTATGAGCAAGCAATACTTTTTCATGAAAGACATCGGCGAAATGAAACGGTTGATTACTTGATGTGGTACACTTTTAGCACTTAATTATTTTAAATAAAGCGTTTTTGACGCTGGAGTGTATCGTGTCAGAACTTAGTCAGTTTTTGGTGATTTAGGCTTGGCGATTATGAATCAGTAAGTCAGGCAATCAGTAAGTCAGTCAGGACATCTCTTTTTATATGTATAAGTAATTAGATGATAATGATGATGACTTTGAAAATTGTATTTTTTGTATAATTCCTGTGATTATCATGTAGGAGTGGGAAACAGCAGAGCGCGTGCTAAGTTCGTGCGGTATGGCAGAGCGTTGCGTGCGCGCATACAACGCGGCGGGGCGGGTCTCGGACGGGCTGCGCCTGTCCGCCGCGCATCTCTCCGATCACGACACTAGGGAGATCTACATACCGCTCGCTCAGCAGCTCAGGAAGGACGGTCAGCTGAGGAAAGCTGAACAGATATATATCGGGCTTGGTGAGCCAGATGAAGCCATATCCATGTATAAGGTACATGAACCTCCGCCTCCCATGGTCCAACCAACCCTGCTGCTATACAGATCGAATCGTCGGAGGTACGCGCCGTACTGCGTAGGCTCTTCCCGGGGCGCATCTGCTGTGCCTCCCTACAAATTATTATTTCACTCTCCCCCTTCTGGGGAATGGACTCCACATCTACGATATTCCGGTGCCGAGCAGCTCATTTGGGTTCTATATCTTGTACCATTGGGCCCATGTATCAGGTACGTAAACATTACATACCGCTCAACAGCTGAGGCAGGACGGCCAGTTGAGGAAAGTTAAACAGATATATATCGGACTCGGGGAGATGGGCGAAGCTACGAGTACATGGATATGTATAAGGTTCCTCAAGGCGGCCAGCTAAGAAAAGCTATAGATAATACTAATAATGTATTTATTTGCATAACATGGTACAAGATGTTAAATAGTATTAAATCAATGAGCTCGTTATTTATAACTAATAAACGGCGTGTAAATGTAAATTACAAAATGCCAAAAAATATTTAATTAACAAAAAATAATAAATGTCAAAATGTTATTATCAATAATGCCGCTATTAACTATAGTCATAATATTCGTTACACTCCTTGAAGTCTTTCACAACGCCCGTCCATATTTATAAAAGCAACAGTCTCCGTTTTAATAAATTTGTCATTAGAGTAAAAACATTCGTCAATTAATCATTCCCGTAAAAAAATATAGAATTTATTCGTAGGTAAGTCTACAATCTGTTTTGGAAGCTTGTTGTCTATTACTGATAGGTTAACATATAGTGACAATTTCGTCTGAGCAATTTTTATGGTATGTTGACATGTCTAAGGAAGTTGAATGGCAGCACGTCTACCACTGTTATTCTTTCTTTGAAAATGGGACATATTTTATCTTACAAAACTTGCCGCTTCGTAATATGTACAAACGAGGTACCGTTAAATATAGCTCTACATGATTGGCTCAACTTCGTTTCAAAGATTGTTTGAATGCAATTCTTTGTGCGATACAAATTCTAGTGATATCAGAGGAGTTACCCCATAGAGTAATGCCTTAATGTATAACCGAAGAAACATAAGCATGATATACCATAATCGTAATTTAAACACACGTAGTATTTCTGATTTTATAAAATGCAAAATTTATTGTATTAACTTTCTTTGAAATGGGTCTCTAAGCTCCTTCCAGTTCAAATGTTCGTCAATGGTTATACGCAAGAAACTTCTTTGCTTTATTTGCTCTATTCCTTCCAGATGATAGATACGCCACGTCCATTTTAACACTTTTCCTTTTATATGTCTTGAATTGCAAAAATGTTTTCTCTATATTAATTTTTAGATTGTTTCAATGTAACCAATTGATTGTTTTATTCAAACTTATGTTAGTGTTATTTCGGAAAGCACTTTCATTTTCCCCTTTTATTAAATGTGTTGTATCATCCGCTTTAGGGAGGTCATTTATATACAGCAGAAACAATAAAGGACCAAGAATACTACCTTGAGACACTCCCACTTTATTGGTTTTTAGTGTAGTGTCTTAATCTTGAAGTGTATTTTTGTTTCTTGATTCATTTTAGTTACTCTAGTTATCTGTTTTCTATTACTTAGATAGGATTCAAACCAATTTAACGCGAGACCTCTTATGCCTTATCTTATGCTATAAAGAGATATATTATATAGGGCTCGGAGAGCCGTATTAATTTATATCTATGTATAATGTAGGTAGTATGTTTGATGATGCATTTTATTCACACCTACGAATAAATACCATAAGGAACTAAATCAAGAGATATGACTGAGCAAATATGAGAATATTTAAATTAAACATTGTATGATTGTCAGGTAGCAATTTATAACGTACCATTGCAGGCCTTCCTCAGTAATCAATGGGGGGTTTAGTGTTATCTCAGTGCGAATTGGTTGATACACATGCTCCATGTTGTATGAGGTTTCTACTAAATTTAAGTATGTTTGGTAAATGTCAGCTGAATGTAGCGTTCATGATAAACTATAGATGCAAATTATTCATCTTATAGGAAGCGTCTCAATACGAGGCGATGTTGCGCTTGGTAGCCGCTCACCGCGCTTCCCTATTGGAGGCGACCCGTCGCCATGTCGCTCAAGCTCTTCACGCTACAGGAGATTTGCGGGCTGCAGAAAATTACTACATACAAGCCGGTACAGTGAGATCAACCAGACATGAGCTTTGCTCATGTGAGTGCACACTGATAGTGTACAGTGTATCCACTCACACAGATTCAAAGCTCATGTCTCGTGGATTTCGCTTTAAGCCTCCAAAGTCATGAAAATAATTCAACACAACAACAACACATAACAAAACAACACAACATAACACTATGTAACATACATATGAAACATACTATGTAACATACATATGAAACATACTATGTAACATACATATGAAACATACTATGTAACATACATATGAAACATACTATGTAACATACATATGAAACATACTATGTAACATACATATATATATATATCCGTTTGAAATATTTTTATTCTGAGTTTTTCTAATGTCAGGAGGAATCGCATTCCAGAGTTTAATTGCCTGCGAGATGAAAGAGTTAGTCGTAAGGCCAGTATAGCCAGAAATGACTTGGAGTATGGAGTTAACGGCAGAGCGTTGAGAACGTTAATGAGTATCACGTCGAAATGAACTCGGTAAACTGGCATGTTAAGTCGTTACTTAACTAAATAAACTGTAAGTCCAGGAACGTGTAGCGTGTGTGGCCACGTGTCACTAGTGTCACAGTTTAAAAACCTACCGCTACGACCACACTATCGTACGTGATGTCGTGACATTACGTCGTATTCGACCTTTTGATTCGGGGCAAAATAACGACAGCGATATAATCGGCATTCGACTTAGCGCGAACACAACGAATCTCTGGGGCCTGTGACGAACGGTTTAGGTATTAGCGTGAAGCTTCGCCCGACAGTGTGGCCGTAGCATTACAGACAGGGACCGTTCTGATCAAATGCCAAGAACTGAGTGACGCGATACGCGCGGCATCCCGCCTCAGCCAAGTGTGTATACCTTAAACTTCGCGTGTGGTGTTGTAGGGTCGCGTCAGCTGAATATGTTTCTGCCATAATACTCATATATTAGATGTTCTAGTAGAAAAATAGCGAACCTTACCTTTTATCAAAAAATATTTTATATGATGTGTCAACCAACAAAAAAACAGACGACTGGAAGAGCGCAATCCAGATGTACCGGTCGGCGGGTCAGTGGGAGAATTCTGAGAGAGTGGCGCGGGCGCATGCTCCCCCTGCCGTACAGCAGCAAGTGCTGTTACAGTGGGCGGGGGCGCTGGGGGGTGCTGCGGCGGCACGACTGCTAGCCGCCAGGGGGCGCGCGGCGGTCGGCGCGCGGTGGGCGTTGCAGGCGCAGAGGTTTGTATGCATTTATGTATTGTATGTATCTCAAGTAAGTGTATTTATGTTGTCATTATTTAAAATTTCACCATCTACTTTATTTGATATTGTCATTTGGCGCATCGTCAAAGATATCGCTTTGGCCATAAGGCCGCATGTTGTACTTTTCGTGTTACTTCTATATTGTCTTTATACATGTGTTGGTGGTGTAATAGCGGTAAAAGACTAGGGTATATACTCCAAATGTATGTGAATAATCTTATATTGATTAAAATGATGGAAGGCCTAGCTTCACCCAATTGCTGCCATTGAATTGCTTTACTGGTACCACTATAACAATAAGAAGTATGCCCAGTTTCTTCGGAAGAGGCGCGTTGACGAGTCCACTCTTTTAAAGGTGATGTAAATCCTCAGGGTTGATGGTAGTGGCTTTGTTATCCTTGTTATACATTTAAGCGAATTTCAGGGGGCTGTGAATGATATGGACGGCAGAAAACTAATTGCCGTCAGTGGGCCTGTCACCTATTCTGTTATCTGTCACCTGTTACCTATTCTTTAAAAATCCATATATTTTCATCCAACTCATCAATCACTGAAGAAGACTTTAAAAATGACTAGTTAACATCACAAACTAATACGCATCATTAGATGGGACATCGCGATGGAACTCTGCGACCTTGGCGGAGGTATCACCCGACGCGAAGTATCTCGCCACGAAGCGGCCGCACTCGCAGAAGAAAGACCGGAAGAAGCTGAAGCGGCTTTTCTACGAGCTGGAGCCCCCGAGGATGCGGTGCGCATGTGGCTGCACAATGGACACCATCAAAGGGCTCTCACGTTAGCTGAGCAACATGCCACACATATGGTAAGTGGTATCAGCACCTGTATAACCTTTGCGAAAGTATCACTGCTTCGAATCATTGCAGTTAGAGTTTCCAGATTTCGTTTCTCCCATTTTCATCCTGTCACCTTCCTTTATGTGATATCATAATCAGTTGCGTCTCCTTTGACTACCGTTTTTCCTTACTTGGTCAGGAGCAACAGTAATCGCTTACCAACAATCCGATTGTCTACTTTTTACGTTTGAAAATATATTTAACTTACCGTGTATTCTATGAAATGTTTGTAGCTAATTGTACCTCTTTTTTAGGTAGAGGAGGTTCTGATAGAAGGCGCGCGCGCGGCAGCCGAGCGAGGGGACTTGGCGCAGTTCGAAACGCTCATGATACGCGCTAATCGGCCACGGGAAGTCGTACAGCACTATAAGGACCTAGGTAGAGTTTTTGAGCTCGTAACCTAACATGTGCAAACTGCTCGATAACTTGTTATTAATATTCGTTTATCAACTATTTGCGCGCGAGTGTCGCGCAATTCGGGGCATGCGGTGCCTGACAAGAAATTTTCTCCCTATACCCCATGTTTACACATGTGTATCGAGTCAATAAACGTTGCTAAAATCGTTTTCTTTTTTAAATGGATAGCAACAATAATTGGAAGTGCTCACTATTTAAGGAGCTAACTAAAGTCTTATTGCACACCGGTAAATCGGCATCAGCAAGAAAATATGACAAATAAATCATGTTTATATTCACAAGTACCTTGAAGTGAAGCCCCGTAGTAATTTACTAGGGGTGGCCTGTACCCGGCCCGGCAGTGGGACGTTATAGGCTGATATGTATCTATCATAACATTACACTGTACTTTCCAAAACTATGTTGTCTAAAATATAGAGTGATAATAATATTGAAATCACTTATTGACTAAGGTCTGACAAGCCGCCATTCCCTTCGATGGCATATAGCTTAGCGCTCTAATAATACATAGGTACAAATGGAAAAGTCATAAATAAAAAAAAAACAAGATAAAATACTAAAGTCTATTTTATATAACACACTGTATATAAAATAGTAATGTCAACAATTATTAGTTCGAGAACACTAATAGTTTCACTTCTGTTACCCAAGACCCTAAAGTTACGCAACAATATAGGTACATAATCCCAAAAATTAAATCCGTTCCAACAAAAAATGTATGAAAACTTGACACAGTGTCACAGTGACACAAAGATCACAGACAGATAGGCAAGTATACGCGTCGAATTTATAACTCCTTTGTGTCTCAGAGGTTCAATATGAGATTTCTTCCTGTTCTCGGTGGTAGCTTTGTACTATATTATAGAGCTTGTGTTCTGAGTGAACCTAATCGCAATGTAGAGAAGGAATAATTTATTTATAAAACGATCTAACTATATACAGTATATTCTATATAGTATAAAATGTTAAGTTAACAATCAGCGAGTAGAGTCGTAATCGTATTCAGCTTACGACTTTACAGCTTTACTGTACGGGTTCGCAGAACTATGGGAGGAGGCGTCGCGAGTGTCCCGCGAGTACCTCCCGGACAGCGCGGAGCCAGTTCCTCCTACCGTGCCGCCGCTGCTGCAACGAGCTGCTGACCACGCTGACAGGTTCATTAGATATTTTGTGCTAAATATTTAATTCAAAATATTTAGCATCCTCATTAATTCTATAATTGTTGTTAACAAACAATGATATACTTGTTCTATCATGTATGATAGATGATATCTAACAAGTTCGAACGTTGGCATAAATATAAACTCCTTTGCAGTTCGTTGTCAACTTAATTCAATAAGCAGTTAGGTGTCGCCAATTGATTTGATTTTAAACTTCAATTTGTAGAGGGCAATGGTGGGAAGCGGTGGAGTTGCTTTGCGAGGCGAGCGCAGCGGGCGCAGGGGGTGGGGCCACGCGTTTAGCGGAGCGAGCGGCTCTGCGCGCCGCGAGGCTCGCCAGGGACCAGCTGCACGGCGCCCGTCGCGCGCAGGCAGCTGATATGTTGGCCGACAGGTAGTGTTACCACTACATACAACAAATAATAAGAATAGTTGTGAGTAGTGATCAACGGTAGTAAGGGGTGGAGTTGCTCAGCGAAGCGAGCGCATTATACGGAACGAGTCGGTGCAACGAGCGATTCTACGCGTAGCAAGACGCATACGATGCCCGACGTCCAGGGTGGGGCAAGGCAAACAATTTTCTTATAATTTAAATAGAGGTACTGTATAATGCAGAAAGTCTGTTACATATCCTTCCCTATTTGGGGCAAGCGCCTCAACCTGCCCCACCGTGGTTATGCCCACGCCCGACGTCGCACGCTGGCGGTTCACATGTGACCCAAAAAGTGACGTCACCACTATTTGTGTATGTCAGTTTGTGATAGCAAGAAGATTTGTAATGATTAATGACAGGAAACTGGAGTTTGCGATGCGAACGCAGCATATGGAGCGAGTTTGTGGAACAAGCAACTCTACAAGTTTTAAAACAGAGTTTAAAAACAGGGCTCGAGCGTATATTATATATTAGGCGAAATGTAATGTCGTCATAAATACTACGTAAATACGGCATATAATATGAAGAGTTGTAATGGTTTAATGGTAAGAAGCAGTGTGGTGGTTTTGTGGAGCGACCGCAGTAGGTATTCAGACGAATTATCGGAACGAGCGGTTGTACGCGTCGGAAGATGTACTATAAAGTTTTATTATAGGTAAGTTACACGGCCCTAAACAGCCTGAGGCTGAAAGGTATGTGACGATATCTTACAGAAATGTATGAACACGCGATCTTAATAATGAGTACCGATCGGAATGAAAGACTGTATTCTACAATAGTGCCTAAGATGAATAACGGCGTGATCAATTACGAATCATTTTCCTCAGGCAAGTTATCGACATTCTAAGTAAGAGGAATTTTGAATGAAGGTTCAAGAATGAGTTTGACACACGGTATTAAGTGTGTGTGTGTGTGTGTAAAAATACTAAGAGTGTATGGAATTATTGCTAGAGTTGCAACTGTATTGTTATGAAATAGCTGCATTGAACTTTCATAAATGTTATAATATTCATCAGGTTTGCGGCTATCGGTCAAACAGACGTTGGCGAGCAGCTGCGAGCGGCCCTCGCTGAAGAATATGGCGGAGATGACGACGCTCCAGGTTAACCTTTTTATAACCAACTTTGATAACTTCTCCTATGAGTGTCATCTCTTAACGGATGTTGGCTATATGGATTGGAGTATATAAATGTAGAGTAAGCGTTAAAAAACAATTGAGTTTTAGAATATTAGCGTTTTATGGCGGGGACCTCGCATGCTGCACCCAACAGGGTGCACTCGACTGACCTTGTTACAAATCTCTCACAGGAGACATTGAATGACCTTGGATACCTTGATTAACTGCATTTCCCACTTAATCCTATTCTTCACTGTACGTATGTGTTTCTGTAGTGAGTGAGATATGCCAAAGCCCATTCCCATCCTATCCTATCCCTCCCCATTTTCCCAACGTTTTCTCCAAATCCAGTCCTACATCTCCAAAGGTAGGCAGCGCATCTGGGGCGTACCAACCTGTCAACGTTTGTCATTATGGACTGAAGTTGGCATGTCTGCAACGCGGATGTCGCAGGGCGACCGTATCTACTTACCACCAGGTGGACTGTATGCTCATGTATGCTGTATATCTGCTGTATAGCCACCTTCTTCTTATAAAACAAAATTGACACTTATACACATACACTAGAATTATCATAATAACATAACATGGGCGTTGGTAGCCACATACCATCACGCAGGCCATTCGCCCGTCTTCCTACTTTACTAGAATAAATTTTGAAACTCAGACAAAATCAATATGAGGCGGAAATTGCAAATGTCACCTTTTGACGACAGATTAGCGCAGTTGCTAGTGAGTCTATTTGCTATGCAAAAGGTCCGGGTTCAATGCCCGATCGGACATTCAGTTACTTAAATACAAATGTTTGTCTAAGTCTGGGTGTTTATCTGACTTTGTCTTTGTGCGTGTCTCTGGACCTATTACACAGTATCTTTTACACAAGGAATCCCAGTGTGAGCCATTGAGTGTGGCGTTATTTAATATTATTATTTGTTCCCAATCTCCTCATTTGTCTGTCGTTTCGGTTCGTAAAGGAGCATCGGCAGAGTACGAAGCAGAGGGTACTCCTCCTGGTCGTGCATCATCACCATCAGATGCGGAGGGAGAAGCGTTAGAGCGATTGGCGCGGGCGGGACACTGGCAGCGGTGCCTGGTGCGAGCGGGACCTAGAGCGCCGCACTATGCGCTCAGATATGCCGCTCATTTGTTTAAGTCGCATCCGGTAAATACTTACATATACATATAAATACTGATATAGGAATTTTTGTTGGGAACTCGAAAAGTGAAGGTAGAGTTTTGTTACGTATAGGAGCACCGGCAGACTATGATGCAGAGAATATTCCTCATAGTTGTGTACCTAGAGCGCTCTACTGACCACGTTACCCATGTTACAAAAGACTACCTTGAAATATATTAAATACATTTCGTAATACATTTTCTACTTTATCGTATTTCCCCAATGTACGTATGTGTTTCGGTAGTGAGTGAGATGTGCCGGAGCCCATTCTCATTCCATCCTATCCCTTCCCTCTTCAGAACCCTTTCTCCCAATCCATTCCTTAATCTGCACAGGTGGGCAGCGCATCCGTGGGCATGCCAACGTTTGTCATTCTGAACTGATATTGGCATGTATCGCGGATGTCTATGGACGACAGTACCCACTTACCATCAGGTATGAACCATATGCTCGCCTGCCGCCTATTTTTCTATAAAAATATCGAGAAAATTGTTTTAATTCTATTTCACAGCGTCAAGAAAGCATCGACATCGAAAGCGAAGAAATCCCGGAAGCCCTCTCGCAAGCGATCGACACTCTCCGTCAATACGTAGTGGGCGAGGAGCTTGTGATCGCGTCGCGGGACGCCCCGCTCGGCAAGGCGGTGTGCGCGGAGTTGCTGGTGCGAGCGTCGACCGCGCCGCGAGCGCTCACGGCGCTCACCGACACCGCAGCTATTATGCTGGCGTGTGGGGCTGACGACAGGGCGATGCAGGTATAATAACACTGCTCACGAAATACGTGGTCAAAATGAAGGCGGCTAGTTCTTGGATCTTACTATTTTATATTGTAAATCGGGTCTAAATACATATAATTAAAGGCTTTTATTTGCGTTTTGTTTCGACACGGGTTAGGCCGGCCGTGGTCATAAGTCGCCTGAGTGATTAATCCAGGATGGGAGCTGCGAGCAGTTTGATCAACTACTATCTGCAGATGTATTCGATGATAAATCGCAAAGTTTAAATTTGCAAAGCTGACGATAACGGTTGCGCAAACGGCTGACAAGTCGCACACTTTTAAGCGACTCCATATAACCCCTTTAAAGCAATAAGGAAAAATTAGCAGTTGTTATCTTTAAGACTTCAAGAGAATCTCCTATATCTATGAAACTAGAATCGACAGTTTTGTCCCGTTTCTCAGATAACGTTACATATTATGTACATAAATCTAACGAAAAATAGAGTAAAGTAACGCAAAGTAATCTTTCATTATTGGAACTGCGTAATGACTTAGATAACCCTTACCAATTTTGTTACCGTCCACTGCTGGATATGGGCCACCTCAAGCACAATGTCTTTTGCACGAGGAATGTATGGCCTTAAAAAGCTACGCCTGACAAGTGGGGTGGCGAGTCCATTCTTTTAGAGGTGGTGTAGGCTTGTGATAATGGCTTTATTGTGCTTTAATCGACTTAAAGCCAGCCGACATAAGACGGCCACAATTGTATACGAGTACATACATGTTACATTTGCAGGCTATCACGCTCCTGATAGCGGTGCAAGTGCCGCAGGTGGCGCCGCGGGCGGCGCGCGCGCTGCCGCGGTACACTGACATCATTGTCGCTGATGTCGGTACGTTCATTATTACATTTACCTTTTGTGGATATTGTTAACTGTTAAATTGATTATTACAGAAGATTGCTTAGGCGGTGACTGAAATTTACCACAGCTAATTTCCCGTGATAGCCTAGGGGTATCTATACTCGGCTCACATTCGTGTGATCGTGAGTTTAAATGTGCGGCCCGTGCCACGGGGTTTCTATCAATAAATTAGGACAGACGGGTTATTAGATAAGATGGAATGGAATAAGAAATGGGGGTCTGACATATCTTTTTCAAAACCGAAACACATACGTACATTGTACATTTAACGGTCAAAGGAGGGGCTGGCCAGATGACCATAATAATTACCAGTTTTAAATGTAACAACCGTTATCGTCTATTGCTGGAGACGGGCGTCGTCTTGTGCACGGGGGATGTATAGCGAGTTAACTATTTTAGAGGTTTCTCGGAGCTTGTGGCATCGGCTTTGTTATCCACCACTCGACGATACCCTGTACGACGACACCCACGGAAAGAAATAGAATAGTTTACTTTTAAACAATTAAAAAGTTACAAGGAATACTGATGGGGAATATTTAAAGATCTTTGAGTTATTTATCAATACTATACTCATTATTATTGTTGTTGATATTTAGTAGATAGATTCGACGAGTGACGTCTTGTGACGGCTTGTGCTAGGGGCTTTGTTATCCCTTAGCCGGTTTTTTCGATATGTGAACAGGTCTTTATGTATTGCATTTATAATTTCACATTATAATCGTGTGCAGCTCTGTACGTGTGCGGGATGTGCGTGCGGGGCGAGGGAGGGGCCGGCTCGCGAGAGGCGTTCGTGCTGCTCAACCGCTGCCTCGACCTCGCGGAGGCGGCCGACGACGACTCCGCGCACATGCTCGACTACACGGACTTTGGTATGTACACAAACAACGATATAACACTTGTTCCGGTTCTTCTTCTTGCGGTGCCTCTCTAATTAGTGAACGTTGGCAATCACCTCCGAATATTTTGGCCTGCCTCTCGCGAGGCGATACAGTTCCATTACACTCGCGATACGAGTCCACTCTCTTATGTTACGCAGCCATGACTTTTTCCTGCGACCAACACACCTCTTTCCGGCGATCTCGCCCATTATAATCAGTTCCAAGAGTTTGTATCTTTCATGCCTTAACATGTGACCGTAAGCCATGCCTTAACTTAACATGCGTATCTGCACGCAATTTTTCTGCACTTGACAGTCTGCAAGAGTTTGCGTTTCCAAGCGACTCGTCGCATGTCTTCCTGATTTGTGACTTTTTGCATCCATCTGATGTTCATAGCATCAAACGTCTCTATGGTACTGTACGCAAAAATATATAGGGTTAAATTTAAAAAAAACATGCATCCCTTTAACAACGAATTTCTTTCATTAAAACTGTCAACTTTTCTTTATAGATGGTAGTTTATATATTTTTTGTTTATAGTTTATAAAGTTAATTTATGAATTGTCATAGCTCTAAGAGAATTAATATTGCCATTTTGTTCTTTCAATTATGCCGTTTTAGGTTAACTTTCGGTATTAGGTATATGTGATTGGTATCAGAGTGCACGGACTGGGCGCGCGACGTGCTGCTGCTGTCGCAGGCGTGTGTGCGCGGTGCGCCGTTGGAGGACGCGCGCGAGTGGGTGCTGGCCGTCTCCATGGACCAACAAGTGGAACAGGTACACTAACGCACAACATTCCGTTGCTGAGACACCATCCTGTATTTTTAATTTGACACTATTAAAGAAACATCGTCAACATGATATGATAGATGAATTAAGCTTACTGTCTAATTTTTTTCTGCACTCGCTTTAATCTTTCACATTTAATCAACGGTCGACTGATAGAGAAATACCTTAAGTAAGTCCGCCTCCGTACAATATAGTGCAAAAAGAGTAAATAAATAAAATAATATGTAATTCAATTATATCACGCCACAGTCGTACGTATCAAACACGACAGTATTATAAACACGGCAAAATTAAGAATAGTTTTGGGATAATTAATTTAATTAATTAATTAATTAATTTTAATTAAATTTAATTAAATTTTTAATTATATAAATTAAATTAAATTAATTAATTAATTATTTTTAAATTAATTAAATAATTATTTTTAAATTAATTAATTAGTTATTTTTAAATTAATTAATTAATTAATTTTAAATTAATTATTAATTATCACGGCAAATTAATTAAGTATTATAACCTTTGGGTTTTGGGGAGGCACGTGCGATGAAATTTATAAAATGAATATAACTTAAAAATGATTAGGAAATTTTTTACACAAATACTTGCAATAAATATAAACCTTGGGTGGTGAAGACATCTCTTTGAGGCGAAGTTTTGTTTAAGATGTAGCAGATGTGGAACTTTGTGTTGTTATGAACCTCAAGGAGCTCTTGAAGTAAGAAATAATTTAATTATTTATTCAGAAATCATATAGTCGCGTATCAACAACGTAACAATCAGATACATAAACAGACTTTGAGATTTCATTACTTTCCAAAAATAATAATATGACACAATAAATTAATTTGTGCTTTAACCAACATACAGCTTATGTATCATATCATAAAATACAAAATAAGATAAAATTCACAATAATGAGATAAGTGGTTTTATATGCATATGTATTATAGATACGTGTATGCCTGTTGTATTTGTATGTAAAGCTGCCAGTGAGTGAGCAGTAAGTATCCTACGGTTTCTTATGTAAGCTTGGCATCCACGTTGCTCAAGTTATGTTTTGAAATGTAAAAATGATTAATTCCATTCTATGTACGCTCAGCAACAGGTCAACGTATATCCATCGGTACCTTAATAGGCTATTAATAAAGACTAGAATCGAAAGATTTACATTATCGTGTTGCTGATTGTACCTCTGAATACAAGTAAGTTATTATAGTAAACATTTATTAGTGACAAATTATGTGTATGTGTGGCAGACGCTGCCGGTGGACAGTCGCGGCGTGTACGCGGCGAGCGTGGCGGCGGACGAGCCCTGCTGCGTGCTCACCGGCTACCCGCTCGGCTCACGACTCGTCACTTTTAATAACGGTAAGCGATCTAATACTTTGTGTAATCTTAATCCACGTTCTGTAACTTCCTTGCATGTTATATATATTCTATTAAAAAAATTGATTGGTATAATTATCTGATAAATCACTTTTTAATAATGTGCAAAAAGATGTTCGTTATAAAATGATCGCGTCTATGTGAGCACAGTATTTACATAAAGACTACTGCAAAGACTGGTGCGACTGCGTGGTGAGATGCAGCATGTGGTGAATTCATGCGCATGAGCTTTGCAAGCGAAGCATATATTAACTCGTTGACTCTCATGCAATTAGTCGTGGGAGACGGACGTTTTTATTATGGGACGCTGCAAAATGTCATTTCCATTATAATTATTTATAATAAACAAGTATACTCTACTCTATTACGTACGAAACATGTACGTACATTAGGGAAATAAGATAAAGTGCGAAATGCAGTACATTTCAAGGTAGTCTTCTGTAAGAGGGGTAACGTGACCAGTCGAGTGCGCCCAGCACTCCAGCATGGGAGAGCATATATTATGTATATATATTATTAGCTGTGCCTGGCATGCGTTGTGCATTGCATTTCATTTTTTTTCCAATTTTTATCTATTATTCATTTATTCAATTTTTATTTCATTTATTATTTTTTTATTCAATTCAGTTATCTGCTTCAATTTTTTCAATGCTAACATCAATATTTTCCTTAATAGACCACGGCGAGGAACATCATTCACATCAAAATTATCAGACCAGACCTGAATCGACTGACCATTTTTTGCAGTAGTTTTAGATAAAGCACCTTCTCCGTAAACACCACAAATCTCTTTTCGAGCACTAGAAGCATTCATACCCGTGTCGAAAAAAAATTGTAAAACATCTAATTTTCTATTATTAACTTCCATTATAAAATTGTTACAAAAATATGAAAAGATAAAACTTTTAACTTATAATTTCAATTTGCCACCATTACAAAATGGTATATCAGCTGTCAAACGGTATATTAGTTTCCCGCCAGTGATCAGTGTTGCCATTTACACGTTCAAAACGTTCATACGTTAAAAAAGGCCGCGAACTTTGCCGGCTTCCTATTATATAAAAAAAAACAAGGTGTTAGAAAAATTCGCCCATGTCCATTGCTACGAAATCTGTAGATATGCTACGAATTCGTAGCAGTGCGTAGCGTTTCGTAGTACCGCTGCGCCTACGTAGCGTGACTGCTTCGCACTCTGATACGGGTATATTTTTATAATACGACATGCGGTCTACATTATCATCTATCAGAAGGATGACAGAAGGTGTTAAATTATTTGCCATTTAATATACATAACTGTTTAGATTTCTGTTTATATAATATACATGTTTATTCACATGTAGTGGTAATGTAGTGTTCACATGTAATATACATGTAGTGGTTACGTTACCCTCTCGCATAAAAAGACGAAGACTATGCAATTCCCACTATTTAAATGCAACTATTGCATTTTACACTTCATCCTATCCCATATTCTCCCATTGCCTGCACTGTACGCTCGTGTTTCCGTAGTGAGTGAGAATTGCCAAAGCCTATTCCCATCCTGTCCTATCTCATCTGTCCCTATTTTTCTAAACTTTTCTCCAAATTCATTCTCAAGTCCCCAGAGGTAGGCAAGCGCATCTTGCCGCCACTCGTCATTCTGGACTGATGTTGGCATGTATCGCAGATGTTCACGCGCGACATTATCCACTTACCAAGTGGTAGCTCAGATGCCGCTTTCTTTCCATTAAAAAAAAAAACAAGAAATGTGGCTTTAAAACATGTTTTTACCTTAATCACAGTCCAGGAATTTTCCTAGAATTTATACTTAGTACAAAATAGATATTTTAGTCATATAGCTAAAATATGTATTGTACTATATGAATGTACGTAGAAGTAGTGTCGTTAATACAAACGCTGAACGTTACACTAAGTTAGTGCTGTTGAACTTTAACCGTTTTGGACTCTAGCTTTTAACTACAAGGGTATAAGACTATGAAACATTAAAAAACATATAAAACATTAAAAACTATAATCCTAACTAACCTTTAACGGTAGTCTTAAAAGTTAATTTTTACCGTTCACTTAGCGCTCGAGCGTGTACTGCTTACCGCTTGCTTTTACGACACTACTTGCGCGACCCTATCCGGTGTGCCCTTGGCTCAACTTTGCGAGAGATTACGTATGATTAGTGCTCATATGTATGGTTTAGTGTATGATGTACGGTGTGGTCAGGTCGTTGCGCGAACCGCGAGTGGTGGTCGCGGGCGTACAGCGCGGCGCGCGGGGGTGCCGGGGGCGTGGGGGGCTCGGCGAGTGCTCTGTTACGTCACATAACCGCCTGGTGCGGGCCCGATGATTACTCCCAACTGTAAAGGCTTACGCATATTACGGCGGGCCACACTGCAGCGCATAACATTCCAAAAATCCTTCTGAACATTTCGTATAAAGCATCGCACACTTTAGGCGGGCCCCATCGCACCGCAGCGCAGCGCACGGACAGATCGCTTGCCAGCCATATTTATGCACCAGTGTCATGCGGCCCGCCTCACTGTGCGTTGCATTGAACGGGCACAGTTAACGGACGTAAGTTAAAAACTAACCGTTTTAAATTATTGCGTTGAGGTGCGGCCCGCCGTGTCTGTGATATGGATAGTCGCAGTTTTTATAGTGCGACGCGTTACGTCGGGACGCGGCTATAATTTGTACGTATAGTGTAAATGTTAAATGTCCTATAAAAAATATATTTAAAAAAATGATTATTTAAATTTAATATTATATTTGATTTGCATTAAAAATATTTATTTTTCAATTTATATTCAGTTATAAATTTAATAAAAAGATCCTTTCAATGATATGATTTATATAATAATTGTTGAAGACCCTATACAGCTATAAAACTATATATAATATTTTCATATCTTTTATATAATAGGTACTAGAACTGAATGTTTCTTTATTTCAATTGGTAACTTTAATGTCAATATGTTATCAAGTATAATATATAAGGTCACTTTTCACGTGCGGACACCCATCACCACAAGTAAAACAGAGGCGCGCTAGTGTGTTGCAAGAACTAAAATATATCAACGCTTAATGTACAAGATACAAATATATCATTCGCAATGATAAATCACTTTATCGCGATAAATATTGCAATGCAGGTTAATTTTATTACAATAGTTGCGCGCTTTTTGATTTGCCGTTGGAAGGACCATAAATAAGATCATATAAAAAGTCTACGACGTGAAATTCTTATTGCAATAATGTATAATATTATCTTGTACTAAAATGTCAACGTTATCTATAATTTGTCATGTAGATGTTATATGTATGTACTCATATATGCATAATGTTGTTTTTATGTCAATACTTTAAAATCCAATAAAACTATATGTAATTAAATCCTTTGTTTTTTTACAATCCTTAAAAAATTTGGATATCATAGCATATAATCAGCCACTGCTGGATATAGACCTCTCGCAAGGCTCGCCATCGCACGCTGGCTTCCGCTCCTCTTATCCAATTGGATATTGGATGTCTTATCCAATTGTCCAATTCTTATCTAATGGTCTCATCCAATGGTCTATTTTGAGGGGTAGTTTAGAATCTGTAACTGAAATGGAATTTGCACTAAAAATTAAGAGTAATCCGGCGATGGCGGTAATCTTGCTTGCTATTATATTGTTTCATTTGTTTTAACTGTCGGTGACAAGTCAAGACAGTAAACTATCCTGTTTGTGTACTCGTCGTTTGCCTTCATTGCAGTCGTTTCATATTGTACCTTATGCCAAAATGATGCCGCGAAAACAATCCACTTTAAATAAAAAAATCAATGGCACGCGCTTGTTGGCAATGGTATTCAGGGGGCGTTAAGGAGGGCCTTAAAAGTGCAGATTGGGAGAATTAAATTTACTTCATTTTGTAGAAATTAATGTACTATACCATACATCCTATTACTTTTTAAATTATGTAAGTATTCTGATTAGATGTCTCTAAGTACAACTTGAGACAGATAAAATTACATTTAGTATCAAAATAGAGAGAGAACCAGTTCCAAGGTAGGCAGCGCATCTGGGGTCGTGTCAACGTTGTCATTTTGGACTAATGTTGGCATGTATCGCAGATGTCTATGGGCGACAGTATCCACTTACCATCAGTTGTATCAAAATATATCAGGTGTATCGTTAGTCCATAAAAAAAAAACGAAAGGTTACAAAGTTTATAAAAATAGTTCATCTTAGAGTTTTAGTTAGTTGGCAATGTTTACAGCTTCCTGATAGAAATGAAACACCAGAGCTTATCGTTTATACCGCTATAATAAACTCATTTTGTTATCACATTTATTTAATAATATACTTTGACACACATATTTGTTACGTACTAGGATTTGTAGAAGTTAGTCCGCTTCATAATAAACACTGAAAAATCAACCTTTAGGATATATTGGGTTTGAATTACGCATCAACTAACAAGTTCTATGTGCAGAAACGTATAATATTCTACTGAAGTTTAAATACTCGTACTTAACAGAATGTGTGTATTGCATTTTTAGTGGCTATTGATTCTCAGTGTTTGAACAAGATGCGGAGCGATGGAAATGACCACATAATATCGTGTCGAGGAAGAAACACATTAAGTAGGAAAGCTTACACGATGTCGTTTAGGTACAACATAGTATGATATATCCGATACCATATCACATTGATTTGTCACGCTAGTGGCCAAGTTACAGATAAATGGACCACATAACATGTATTAATCTCTATACAAGTGGGATATGTGCGGTGTAAGTGTGGATGCGGTATCGGGGGTCGTCGAGGCACATAATAATTATTTAGACAATACATTTTTTACATTTGTCTCTTACGTAGTATATTATTTTTATACTAACATATCGAAATAGTAAGCGTAAATGAATTTCATCGATTCCAACATTCTGCCGGAATCGATAGGTATATTTTTTTTATTAATATCTACATAAATATCATTGATAGATTTGTTACGAATTGTACGACTATATCATTTTGTTCACAGTTATGCAATCGAAAGTAAAAATTACAACAAAAATAATTATACCTAGTACAAGTTTTAGTTTAGAAGGAGTCATATAATATGGTTAATTAAATATTAGATATTTTTTCGTTTCAAATAATTTGATATACATATCTAATCTAATAGAATTATATAAAGATTTTAAATATATATGTGTATATCTCTCTCTTAGATAGTGTACAACCATGGTCAAATAAAAAAGGTCATATACATAGCTATAAACAGACTAACTAGAAAAGGGTTTCCTTAGTGTGCGGCGCGCGAGCCGTGTGCGGCGCGCGGCCAGGGAAATGCCACGTGAGGACAGTACGAGAACTTATATACACATTCTAATGAGATATTGTCAGCGAGCCATTAAGCTGTTACAGCATTGGAAGAACACAGATTTATTAAGATTATTACAATACAATTTTTCACGTAGATATGTAATTTGTAACTAACATCGATAATAAAAATATTCCACAAATATACTCGTAAATAATGTACAATATTGTTTGTTATGAGCTAGGCCGGTTCGACCGCCGCCAATGTCTTCTCTATAGGACCTTTCGAATGGTTTCCTAAACATTGAACAGCTGACACTACTTAAATAACGTTACATAGATTACACGTATGTCTGAATGTTTCCTACAAAGAAATACCGAGCTCTAAGATTACGGCGTCTACGAGTAATACGAGAAACTAATGTTAAATACTCGTTAAGATGATTTAAAAAGACTAGATTAGAACATTTGTCAGGAATGTTGTACATTTGGTTTGTTTTCTACGATTATAAAAGATTGGTAATAATGATAAAAGTTATCACGAAAATAGTTGTGCGTAGAAAATTTAGGAAAATAATTTACATAGTTTTTTATTTACAGTAGAGATATAATTTTTTAACACGAAGAAACGATGTTTTGTAGATTAGAAAACGTCTACTACAGATTGATTGTAGTGTATTACATTAGGGAAAATTCACTAAAGCACAACCTTGGAAGAATAGTACCTACCTAGACGCGCTTACTCACTAGAATAACATTAGAAATTTATTAATCATATAAGGCAAAGTGTTGAAGTTGGGGTTATATTTTGAGATGAGATATAATATAGTTTATAAGATATCTATAAATTTAGTAAGTACGTTATGCGAATCGTGGTTTTGCGCTAAACGATAAAATAACGACATGCAGATCCATAGCCTGGTTGGATCAAAATAAAATAACGTACACTACAGCGTTCACACAAGAGCTCATCTATTTTGTGTATTTGACATGAAAACGCTATAAACTTTCTTGAAATCTCCGCCTACATCATATTCTATTCTAATAATAAAACATATACACAAATGCTATGTGTTATATAACACATATTATAACATCACTACATTCGTACGCGTAATTTAAAAGTCGAAGCAACCTTTTTAAGCTCCTCTTTATAATATAACTACTGTCTAAGGTGATGTTGTCTTCAGCGACGAGAATACAATCTACGTTCGGTATCTATACAAAACCAAATATAAAGCGGCAAACCAAATGTCCGCTTTATGCCTGTCCAAGTTTACAGGTATTTACACCACGTAAATTGTAATTGATAAGTTCTTTATCACGATCAAAGTCATGGGAACCATCAAGATTTTCTCTTAGATAAAACAATCGCATTGCATTAAAATTTTACAGATTCAGATTTATTTACAATAAATAGTAGGTATATAGCGCCACTAGGGCAGCAAGGGGCTCGAGCTCGCTAAACGGTTTTAGCGCAAATTGTAAATACAAGTTGAAACTATAACACGTGGCATCATACAGGGATAATTGACATTTCTAAATCTTCGTTGGAATGTTTATATTTGCTAGTCTAGGACATTTATATACCTGTTTTAGAACATTATTGGACATATTATAGCTAATATGGTTGTATTGGAGAAATTGTTGAATATGTGAAGTACGTGGAAGGATAATATCAAATCCATCCACCAATTAATGCAATAAGACACATCCGTGCGTGATGCCTCGTGTTGTAATGTTGTAAAGCCGTCGCCTGCCGCGCTAGTAGTCGGCGCACCGGTCGGGCGACGGCTCGCGCGATCAGTCGGGCGACTCGTCGTGCGCGAGCGAAGTGGCCGGGAACAACGGGTACCAGCCGTATGTGCGCTGAGGTAGAGTCAGCTTCTCGAGGGAGATTTCCGCGCCGCCGAGCGCAAGGTTGTGCTCAAAACCACCGCAACGCTGCCACAACATCACCACTAGTGTGCGACCGAGGGCCTCGCTCGCCTGTAAAATCCATAAGTTGGCAATGGGATAAATATTAAAATAAGGGAGAGGTCCAGGTCTTGTTACATAAAGTTGTCTAGTCAGAGTCTTCGATGAGGATGTGTTAGGTTCTTAGTCTTAGAGAAATCAATGCCAGGTGAGCAAAAGTCTGTAGCTGAATGCAATTGGAGTGTTACCTGGTATTTGAGGGTCTGTTTGAAGTGTGGCTCAGTAGTGCGACGCACGACGCGCGTCTTGCGCTTGTGCAACCACTTGTCACCGTCGCGCAGGTAACACTTTACGTACGAGTCTGGCACTTCGCCGTTCACACCGTACACGCGCCGCGCGTGAGACACCTATAAGCGATAAGTAAATTCATTTTGCTAGGGATGTTATATTTTTATATTTTTTATAATACCATTATATTTACTTAGGAACAAACGGCAAACTAGCAATTATGAATAGATTTACATCCAGAACTACTGTTCCATAATAACAAAATAAAGCGTTGAATCAAAATGTACAAGGATACTTAACAAATTACGTATATTTTGTATCTATTTTATGAATTCAAAACAATTTCGATACCTCAAGTTCGAGCTGGCCCTTGATCATGATGATACTGATGTTGATCTCAGCGTGCAGCGGTGGCAAGTCCGCGTTGCGCGGCGGCAGCTGGCCCGGCCCCAGCGGCACGTCGTCGCTATCGGCGCCGGCCGCGCCGGCCGCGTCGCACGCCGCCGCCGCCGGCACCGCCGCCCACATGCTGCCCTTGCGCCCCGTCGCCGTGCCTGCGCATCTCTCAACACATACTACCAGCACCCAGCGCCCGGCTATAGACTAGAAACTCTTAATATACTTTATAGATGGGATCGAATGCGGGTGAGGTACGAGACTAGAGTTGTTAAGAACACGACTTTCTTTGCTAATAATTTTAATATGTATTATAGTAATATTTACGTATTGCTCAAAACATTTAATTAGTTAACAAAAACATATGAAATGAGAATATTAAACATTTAAAATGATAAGAATAAACATTATACATAAAGTAAGCACGTCAAACAGCTTCGTGCCAATGTACAGTTTCAGACTGGAATTGGTTCTTCGCCTAAACACATAAATGAAAGAAAAAGCGTTAAAACGTGTGCAGCCAAGAGTGTAGTCGAGTTTCTAATAGTTGCCTGAAGCGTTTTTAAATTTAGTATGTTAAGCATTCCGTGTTATTAACAGCCATTAATTGAAGTTAGATAATCTCGTGTCACGTGGAAACATAGCGTGGCCCATGCCGTCGCTGGCCGACGAGCCGCGAGTGTCGCGTCCCGTGATGCTACGTCATGCGCGACTGTCCTAGCGGCGACGCATACGGAAGCGTCCTTTACTCATTCACTAGTTCAGAAATTTCAATTAAACCTAGTCTATAAAACGGATATAAAACCCATCTACGGCCTAAAAATAAGATTAATTATGTACAAGAAATCTAATAGAATGCGTATCGTAACAATGAGTGACATTCGCAGAGGTAATGAAGTCCAAAACATCCTAGGCGACACAATGCCATCGAAATGAACGTTGACGGGCAGCCGAACAGACGGTACACAGAGACAGATGAAGTGAGCGTGATCGCCCGCGACCGGGCATGCGTCAGGACAGTACAGTACAGACACAGTGAAGTGATGAGAAGCATCGGGCGCAGCCACATTCAACGGTGCGTGCGCGCGGCCGCCGCGCAAGCGATGTATGACCCATGCTACTACGTGGCCTTAGGCTCTGTTCCGGTTCTCAATCGGGACCAGGTGCAGCCGGGAGTTCCGTCGTAGAACGCCCGGGTTCAGCCTGGTCTCGACGGAGGCGGTAACGGAGTAGGGCGGCCGTCGGACGTCACAAGGGATCGCGTACACCGATACCGCGCGAACAAACCCTTTATGGGAGAACGCGCGGGCGCGGGCACGAGCAGTCGCTTACCGAGGTGCTAACGGTCCGTCGCTGCTGACCAAACAAGCACAACAGTACAAGTCAGTACTACCCTCAATGTTCGCATAGTCTAATGGTGGTTGTGAATGGGGGTCGGTCGGAACTGGTGAATACGGTTACTTCGGCGGCGATCGGCGGACACTCGAGCCTGTTAACGGAACTCGTGTTTCGAATCGAGGTGCACTCAGGCACGATCGCCGAGATTTGTGGTTGTTAATTAAATAAAGTTAGAGAATTAAATAATTAAAAAATACAATAAAAACTCTTTATATTAGAAACTAGTGATTTTTCTTATTAATAGATGAAAGTAAAATATTTATAGGCATGAAGACATATAATTATTTTTTGAAAGTAAAACTCATTTTCTTATTGTAAAGTTCACATCAATTCAATAATATTTAAATATAGATTAGGCAATTCGTTTAATAACGAAAATGTATGTGTATTATTAAAGAAAATATACTTATTGTCTGATAAATAGGTACACAATTAACAAAGCTTTCTGTAATAATATTCCATCAGCGGCTTCTGGTTTGCTACGAAATTCGTAGCTTGTTAGGCGTGGACCGCGTAGCTCAACTACGAATTTCATAACATATAAAATAGACGCGGTGTATATTCGTAGCTACGATTTTCATCACGTCGTAATTGTCTAACAAATATATTTTGTTCATTCTGTTGAAAATTGTTTTAGAATACTGAATAATGTCTACGACACTTTTAGTCGCCAGTTATGTTGTTTATTTACCGGAAGAGTCTGTTTCGAAAGGCATGTTAAGTACGGGTCGTTTTATTTATTTTGTATTTTATGTGTTGGTTGACCGTACTTATAATAAGTACGTACTGTTGGTGTGGTTACAATAAGAAAACATCCAGTAGTACCGTTTCATGAAATGCGCGAGTGCGCTCTAAACATACGCATTAAACGCGCTTCATATGAATATAACAAATGATCCCCACAGTGTGTGTGTTACGCAACTACAACTGTTTACTATGTATACGTATTCTAGAACCAGGCGGCTTTCTGTAATAACAATTCTCACGTTTAATTTAAGAATGTTTGATTTTTCAAATTGAATGAGATAAGATCAATAAGACAAAACACTGTAAGCAATAAAAATATTTTGAAATTGAAAATGTCTTTATTTCTTTCAATTTTTACACACCAGATCTACAGTGAGTCCCTGACTCAAACTAAATTGAAAATCTGTATCTTGAAAGCCAGTAAACAGTGAACTTCATAAATTGTTCATTAAAACAATATTTCAATAACTCTGTCAAGAAGTATATGGGTTTTGTCGCTTATGACGTTATACTTTATAAGACTTGATATGTCGCAGGCAGTGGATGGAAGTGGGTGTGTGGGTGTGGGTGTGGGTGTGCAGTGCGATACTTACGCCTGGCGGTGGAGCCGGAGAGCGAGAGCGTGCGGCCGAGCTCTCCCTTGACGGCGCGCAGCGAGCGCAGGATGTCGTCAGGGTCGCGGCGAGCGCATGAAGAACGCCGCCGCTGCCGACTCGCCCCCATCACCGGCACCGGCTCCGTCCCGCCCTCTGCGCACACACGTGCTCTGTGCCCTCATGCGCACTCAACACATTTGTTGAACTCATGCGCGGAATGCACGCAGTGGACTCATGCATTTTATTACCACTTCATTCACGCGCATATCGCATACCTTATATCATTCTCATCAATTCCTGCGCATTATCTAACAGAGCATCCATCGTCACATGATTTTACTTTGACTTAATGAACTAATTTTACATGATCAAGCGCTCACCGACGTCATTACACTTCTTTACTTTTCACGTCATACCTTAAACTTCTCATACTAAACGTTTAACTACGCAAGGAAGGATTATCATTTCGTGCTCAGGGCCAGTGCTCAGATAGTAATTTGCGTGCTCAGAAATTCATATGGTGGGCTGAGTAAGTACATAATAATAAATAGATTACAAGGCAATTGAGGGCAACCAATCTTCATTATAGTAGGAATTAAATTACCACTATTACCACCGGGATTTGCAAACACTTCAAAAATTGGATTATAATACAAAATTTAGGTACAATCAATGATACGAGTAAGTAATTGTAGACGTTACCTTTATCTGGCTGTTGAAAAGAAGATCGCCTAGAGCCCGGCAGGGAGCGAGAGAAATCTTTCCCAAGCTGGTAGACCTCAACCTCAAGAGTTTCGGACTGCGAGGAACCGCGACGCGATCCCGCCACCCATGCATGGTCGGGGTGTAACAATGATGCACATTCACCAATAGAGTCAACGTCATCTGGAAATTGTTTCATACGAAAGTCAGAAAATCTGCTACGCCTACATTTTTATCAATAATCTCTATACTTGTCATTCCGTAGTTGGAAGAAAGGCACTGGCTTGTAAGCTTAAGAAATAGTTTGCTAATGTATGTTGGAGTAACCTGATACGGAGCGTTGTGAAGCGAAATCTCCCCGACGCAGAGCTCTTGCGCCGGTCAGCGAGCCGCGTGGCGAGGTGCTGGCGGACCGCGTACCGCGTTCCTCTAGAGTCCACCAAACTGCGCGCTCCTCCGCAAAAGCTTTCTCTATCTCCATCTACAAATTAAATTACCACCAGTGAAATCTATAGCCGATCAACTATAGGTTACAGCCTATTAGCCTATATGGGAATAGACTAGATGATACATCATACGTAAGAACGTATGATGTATCATATCATGATAAGATATCAAAGAAACCTGGTTGGCAACTTCTAAGGTGAAGCAGATGAGGAGGGTTTAATTAAAAAGTCAAATTTGAAACTTAAGTATTACGTAATAAGAATGTTTCCTTTTCAAAACACACATAGATTCAAGAATTCGAGAGTTACTGAACTGAACATAGAACACCATCAGACTGTAACGTGCGCTGCCTAGAGTGATTGTATAACATATCGTCACCCTTATGCCAAAACCACGAATGTGCAATTGGATAGTTTCGAGAAAAACGATTTTAAAGATCATTCGCTGTGAAAAATCGGGATTATGCTTTAGCCCAGTGATTTCTCAGGTATATTAGTTGTACACGCCCTATTTATACTATGTAGGTTCATGTTATGAGCAATATCTAACAATAGGCTATAAACATCGCATTATCACATTCGTGGTTCTGGCAAAAGGGTGACGATATGTAGTATGTATTCGGAAATCGATGGTTACAGCATTAGGCAAATGGGCAGTTCTCGAAGGGTTACTTTTGAATTCAAAACTGCACTTATTTGTACTTATTAGCCGCGAGTTAGGCCGGCTATAGAATAGCACCACCGCATCTCTTCTCGAAGGTGTTGTAAAAGCCGACTAAGGACTACCACAAACACTGAGAATCTACATACACTGCACCCTTAAAAAGTGGACTCACCAACACGCTTGGCCAGCGTAACGTTTTGAGACTATACATTCCTCGTGCACTTGTCTTGTGCACGAGGCCCATGTCCAGCAGTGGATAATAAAAGGCCCGGTGATGATGACTTATGATGACTTATGATGACTTATGATGACTTATGATGACTTATTCGTACAGTAATATAAACAAAATTTAAGACAGTGAGTATAATTACTGTGCATTCTCCAATGAGTACAGGGTCGATTCCGGGGCAGGCGTCCCACAACGTAAGCTCTAACGCACGTCCTGCCAGCAAGTCAGCAGTGAGTCCGCCGAATCCCAGAGTCGCGTTCCATACGGGGCTACATGACGCCGATGCGGGGTCGGTCTCCACTGGTGGGCAGGACTCGCTGCCAAACAATAAACATTTATTCTTAATTAGGAATCCTCAAAATTTTAATAAATCGACTAGTATACGACTAGTACTGACTAGTATTATTAACTAGCTGTGACCGCGACTTCGTTCACGTGATTTCGAGAATGATTCCCATGGGAACTAGATAAAGGGTCAGAACGAAAATACTTAAAATATTAACTCAGTATGTAAGCTGTTAAGTATGGTTATTGCGTGATATGCGTTCAGACAAACCGACAAAAGTTCAAAAAAATATTGTTTTGGGGTCTGTATCATTTGCACTTAACACTGCAACGATTTTTTGAAAAAATATTTCATTAAATACGAGTACATAGATAAGAAAATACATATGTTACATAACTTGAAGTAATTATGACATGTAGTGTAGTGATGAGTGTGTAAATGTGCGACGTAACAAGACGTGTGATGATAAGGAGGTTGTTTGTATGTGTGTGATATTAAGAGACATATAATTACAGCGAAGGTAAGAGGCGTATTCTGGCAAAGGCCTCAGGTTCATCTCCGTATCCGAGGGTGTGGTCCCTGGGTGGCAGATCGTCGGCAGCAATCAGCACAACAACCAGCTTGCGCAGCTCGCTCTCGAACCACACCTGCAGTTGCGCACGAGCCGGAGGACGCTCGCGTGCGCGCTCCGCACGCTCTTGCTCCTACAACATATTCTTATATTGTAATATGCACAATTTAATATGAGAATAAATCACATAAGTGAAGCAGTTTTGCCAGACATTCATTATTGTTACTGTCAAATTACACATGAATGTAAGTTAAAATAATAGTGTGGTTGGTCCACGTCGATATGCCCACAGATTCTAGATTTCGAGTACTGTATGCATCCCCAAAACTGCTTTGATTAAACTAGACACTGATCAGTTACAACGCTTATAGCACACCCCGGTTGCGAATTTGCAATAGCATACTTATTTTCCTTGTTTGAAATTTAAACAAGTGAAATAAGCGGTTTTATTATTGCAGTTTGACAGTGTAGGTGTGCTACGAGCGTGTAAATTACGTAGTAGTATTGCAGTGCAACGGAGTGTAGTATTATTTATAAAAATGTCTGTACATATTACTTTTAACTTACAGAATTACAAACATTGAAGTTACATTGCATACCACTATGTTCTGTTACACATTGCTACAGAAACAAACAGTAAGAAAATACCCGGTGTTTTGGCAAACCCAAAAGAAAAATAATCAATAACGATAAAACTTCCCAAGACACGGAATGCAAACTCTAAGTGAGACGTAACCTTTGGGGGGATGACTGTATCATAAGTAAATAACATGCAGCAACGATCAGCTATTTTATCAACTGTCCATCAGCAAGAGAGAAATCTGTAAATTCTCATTCAGTGCGATTTACAGCAATGCAATCATGTCGCCATCGATATTGTCTTTAGAAACATATAGAAACGTCCTGTAATTGTCTTAATTTCAGTTGCAGTGTTTCAATAATAAAACATGCTTCGGGCTGAGGCTTTTCTATTCAAACACAAAGTAATTAATAAAATCGGACGCTCTCATCCGCCATGCAGAAAGCTTTATCATGCTGATATCGGTTTGATAAGCTGCAGATACCTGTTAACACATGAGTATTAGTCTGAAATACTGGATACCTCATTTTTGTATGCCTATTTTTGTTTGAATTTATATTTTTTTTTACAAAAGCTTGTTTGGGATCAAAATTATTGGAAAAACTAAATAACTATTGTCTACATCACGCACCTACTTCTTCAAAGTTAAAAATCTAAGATTCAGCTAAGTAGGGTATCGCAAATAAGTAATTACATTACGTTTATTCCAAGTCGTGGTAATATTTCTTTTGTGACAGGCCTTTCGATTCGAGACTGGAGTTGGTTTCAAAAGATAATAAAAGTTTCGTTGAAAGAATATCTGTAACACGAGTTGTTTGCAAGCATCTTCTTATACAACATTTGTTACTTAGTTACTTAGTTAAAAGTCTATTTAATTAATAAATTTTGTGGACGTACTTTATGTGCAAAATATACTTAGGTAGTTTAATAAACTTTAATGAATTGTATTTAGAAACAAAACATGTACTCGCATGTATTATGAGTTCATTATTTCGCATTGTAACCTCTGCTACTCGATTAGTTAGTTGATGGCTTGAAGCAATACAATACGTAATATTCATATAATCACGAACACAATAAAATTTAAAACTCAACTGCATATAAATTTTATTTTCAAACACCACGCATGAATCAAACTCGTGTCACACACAAAGGCTTCACATCCTATTCGGTGCTCTGTACTAGATCAATATGCACATATCCACAGTGTGCCACTTCATGCAGTTCTCAATCGGTAGGTAATGAGTCCAACAATCAACTACTGAGCGGAGCGGTTATGTACATCGTGTCGCTGTGGGGTGTCGTCGCGCCACGTGACGCAAGCGTCGTGCGCCTGTCGCTTAAGGTGTTCCGGAGAGTGCGGGGTGCCGTGCGGCCGCCACTCGAAGCGCCTACCACTAGTCGTTGCGAGCGTCTCTCGATACATGTGCGGCAAACACTACGCTAATTGAACAGCAAAAGTCGGTAACAGATAGTCGATGCTCAAGATATGAGACTGTACAAACGGGATTGTGTGGCGTTGCGGTGGCTCGCGGAAGTCGCGGACGACACACGGTTCTCGCTGCCTCGCCCTTCCGGCGCCTCGCGCTCGCCTCGAGCCGGCATCGTCGCGGGCTGCCGCTACGCGCAACTCGTCGCTAACTTACTGTGCCACTTGTGTTCCGCGCGTTACGTGTGTTGAAGTGAACTGTTTGTGCCGGCCTGTCTACCACGTCAGTGAATGTATATGTATATAGAATCTGTTATTTTTCCAAGCTGAAAGCGGCGGCGATTCTAGCTTCACTACATCTTTATTCGTACTGTCGAAGGACAACCACTAATGTTAACCACGAGAGCCTATTGATGATTATTCGATACAGGGATGAATCCCCTAATCTACCATCGAACACTAAAACTGTGGTTAGCGTCTCTCTACACTTACATAGTTATCATAGTGAGATTGGTCACTATTTGTCAATTTGCTGATCGAGCCCTAAAATTGAACTCCGCCCGGCGCCGATGATGGCGAGATTATGAAATTTGTCGGGTGATAGAAAAAATAAAAATCTGAAAATAAGTAGGTAGCATTTTTTCATACACTTCACTTAGGATAACCATCATATAAACGATAACACGAATATAGATAACATAAAATATAGGCAGGTATATATTTCAAATAAACAAACAAGAGCATCCCTTTTTCTAAATAGTAAAAGGTTAACAAAGTTACAAACGTCTACAGTCGTAGATAGAAACACTCTTACAACTAGGCTAACGTGGAAGATGTTGAGTGATTAGTGCTACAGTATCACAGCAGAGCCCTGCTTACGAGAGACCTTGCACTCCACTTCTTCATCTAACCCGAATCCAAAGCATTATATGTTCGTCACATAATTTTTTTTTACAAATTATTGCTACTTTTTAGGAAATCTTTGAAATCTTTAATATAGTGCAAAATGTAGATATGATATTTTATTGTAAACTTAATATCAGAATTATAATAATAACTCATTTGATAATCATATTAACGATACACTTAAGTGCCTCGGATTCAGTTTTGACAGAGAATCTGACCAACTTCAGAGCTACAGCGATCGCAAATTTCACCCTCACATAAGACATGATGAAAGAAACTTTACACCGATAGATATCACCTCCCCGAGTTCAGTAACAACATCTATTGAGTGATGAGTTACACGTACTATTCCGGTTAATGGATCATCTACGACACATAACGTTACAGTAGGTATACTCAGTGTGACGTGCAAAGTGATCGATTAACCCGAATTACAAGGATCGTTAGTTACTATGCATGTAATGAGTGAACCGAGAAGCGCTGACGAGAGGCACCGAGTGACAGTCTCTACTAGAGTTTATGAAGGAACGAGCGAATCGGCTCAATGTCTCATGGGTCACAACACATATATTGTTACAATTAAAGCCTATAGGTATTATACCGGGGTTTTCGGCAATTTCCGTCGCGTCGGAGACGATGGCGACTTGTCCTGTTCGGGTTCTGTGAACCAAAATAATTTGCATTACACTAATACTGATTCCGAAATTGGACCACGTTCCAAATTTAGAAATACAGTAGATCAAAAGTGAATCAATTAAAGGAATAGTACGAGTATTGGATAAAAATAGACATTACCGTAAGATCGAAGGTCGCGAAGAAGAAAAATGAGACTAGATAAATAAATGGTGCAGTAAAAGTAGTGTTCGTGTGATAAGTGAAGTTGTGAGGAGGATAACCAACTGTTAATAGAAAAGGAAAAGCCTGTAAATAATAAAGTTACAAAATATAATAAGATATAGAGTTCATACTTAGAGAAAGAATAGAGAGAAAACAGCAAATAGAAGAAAGCTACGCAATTTTAGAGTTGAAATATTAAATATATTGAATTTCAATAGAACTTTCCAGACCTTTTGAAGACAGATTGAAAGGACCTGACGATAAAAGTTAACAATGTGTAATTCAATAACGAAATTATGACTAATCAATCAATTTAATCGCGTTAATGTCTGTCCGCCTCGTATTTGGAAACTTCAATTGAAATAGATTTTGTAGAACATCACATTTTTAGTATAACTTGTAAGTAGTCATCAAACACAATCCAAGCAAAATAATGATTTTACATTGTTACATGTAATAAAGTGTTGTTACATGTAACATGTCCATACTAATTATAATCAAATGATAAAGATGCTTAGCTTTCGCCTATTTACGAATTTATGTAACGGAGATAGGCGCAAACTACTTTTGTATCAAATTTTATTTCAATCGGTTAAGTAATACTCTCTGCAGTGTGTCCACAAATTTCAAAGGATAAGTACCTACATAATAAATACATTCCACATATATACATATATTTACTCGTATTTACAGTCTATTTAACGTCTCAATACAGGGCACAGGCCTCATCTTGTAAATTACTTTGGGCCATAATCCACCACGAGGACCCAGTTGTTAATTGGCTCATTATTGGATATTACATGTCTCAGTTTTTTATATTTTTTAACTAGCGCGCATTCTAGAGATAGTATTTATGGAGAATGCGCCGAGGATTTGAACTTACGACGCCTCACGAATGAGAGTCGCGAGTAGATATCCAAATATTAAACTTCGAAACTCTTGTTTTGGATTTAGCTTAGTCAATATATAGTGATTTTTTTCCAAAATTCTTAATTTCTGTAATACTATTAGATTTATACTAGTAATACTGTAATACTAGAAATGTCTGTAATGACGATCAGCTGTCAAGTTACGTGATGCCATGTGAATCCTATACAATTCTTCGTGTGTCCGACGCCCAAAAGCGACAATGTAGCTAGTGTATAGTATACAATACCGCAGTGTCCTGTACCGTATAGCGCGTGCATGGAGGGTGGTGCGTACGCAGAGTGCATGAGTGGAGTGTCGTCGTGCGGCGGTGCCGGCTCCACCAGCAGTTCGACGCTGTCGCCGCCGCGCTCGAGCACCGCGCAGACCTCCTCGAAGCTGCGCTCCGTCAGCGGCACGCCGCCCCACTCCAACACCTGCAATGGCCAGTTACATGTTACATTCAATCATGCATGTACATAACTATACTGCCCTCCTAAGAAGAAAACACATTCGCAACATTTTTAACAATAGCATAAGAAACATTTTATTCGGAAATTAAAATTAAACAATGATAAATACTATTACTATCTACAATATTCTATTTACAAAAATACGATAATAAAGTGTAACCAGACTCTTTTTGTTATATTCAAAACTCTGTTTCTGGGTTGATTGTAAATGAATGAAAAATTTCATAATCTTCTTTGCATTTTTCTCATCGATATGCACTTGTCTTTTTTTTCTAAAGAGAGCAGTAGGTATACCTGTTATGAGTTGAACAAGTTTTCACCAAAAAGTGTTCTAAAATTAAGGTGCATGAGTCTGGCAAATGAACGTGAAATGGCAAATGAAATGGCACGTGGCAATGGAACGTGGCACAAGAACTGAGCGGCTTTACAATTTTGATATTATACAATTAACAATTCTCCATTGATAAATCTTATGACCTTTATAAATAAATAAATTACGCCACACTCAATGCCCCACACTAGGATTCCGACACAGTCCGATGTTTAAATATGTAAATATATATATAAAAATATATTTCAGATAACTAAGGCCCATATAAAAAATACCTTAAACTAGACATACATATAATGTAATAAACAACCTTCACTACATACTAATAGAGATTATTCTTGCTCGTACTCGCTTCCGAACACTACCCCTTCTGGCCAATAGCCAGGACTTCTAATGAACTGCAGGAACCCGGAGCTTATAGGTCTTAAAATTGCTTGACCTATAATTGGACTCTAGCTGCCGCAGCTCCACATTCAGCGGCGCGTCCTTGGTACGACTCTGGAGTCTTTCCCGAATGTACAGCTTGATGTCGTCCGGCGTTGTATTCTCATCCAGGCTAGATAGGTAGATACCTACAGTCAGTACCGCAGCCTTGAGATGGGTTGATGCTGCAGACACGGTACCGCGCTTATTATGATCGCGACGTCGACGATTCTTCCTTTTCACTAGGATGAAACCATCGGCATCCCCGACCAGCGCGGCTGGAGCAGGAGACGCGACTTCGTCTTCTCTTGTTGAATGAAAGGCTTGGGATACGAGCGGCGACTGGAACGATGAGACACTTGCGCATATGCGTCCTTTGGAGGAAGGGGGTGTTAGATGATATAGTGCCATGCGGAGGCAGAACGCATGGTGCGGGACAGGGCAGCAGCGTCATGTGGATATGGAACGTGGAGTTATAGGCGTTGCAGGTGTATTGACTCGGGAACGTCTCGTTGCATCAGTTGCAATGACTGAAGAGTCGACAGGCAAAGTGTCGTGTCATGTCGCGTCGTACTGTCAGGTTTTGCGTAAGTGACTGCGAAACAACGTTACCGGCGGCAACTTGTGTAGGTCTCGCACCACGTACGTCGGAACGTAGTCCGGATCGGTCTCCTTGAACATCCTAAAGATATTATATAATGGAGGTCCTTTTTTCCACTGCCATCCTTTTGGCGCATCACAAGATGCACAGAGGTCACAGCTGCGGTATCGTACAACATCTTGGCTGCACATATTTCGGTCTCTGTGTAACTGGAGGCAGATTAAATTTAAATTTTATTTTATATAAATTAGTAAATTAATGATTATTAAGTATTAAATATTATTATTAACATTGAACGTTATTATTTCATAATCATCTCGTCTCTCCCTGGGTAAGAGACGGTGGAGGGAGAGACGGTATTAATCCCCGGCGGCGGAAGCACAGTCGGCCACGGTTTAAGACCCCAGGGAGAAAAACCGGTGAATGATACACGCGGCATCGAGCAGCACCGCCTTCTGCATCTTGGCTGAACGTCAGCTACCGCGGAAGCCCAACCGCCTCAGGTTGCTCTCGAGGCTGCTGGGAATTAACCCGTTTAAGGACAAGAAGATTGGGATGATTTCTGTCGACGTCACGCCCCACATGTCAGTGATCTCGTGTGTCAGGTCGATATACTTTCTTCTTTTCTCGATTTTAGCTTTCACGAGGCCTTCATCATGCGGGATCATGGTGATGGCCACTAAAAACATCCGAGACTGTGCCCGGTCCGTCAACACGATATAGTGTTTATTCGCCAGAATGGTCCTGTCCGTGATGTCGGGTAGAGCTTTTGTATTATTATTAATATATCATCATTTAAAATTATTTTTTATAATAAGAATTCTTTAGTATCATAATAACATTTTTCTATTAAAAAAGACTAGATTATTAATAAATTTTAATCGTTTTGTTCATCTTTTATATCAGACGGAAGTTTATTATAAGTTTTAATAGACATCGAATATGGACCAGTAGCACAGTGTACATTCTTAGATTGTGCCAGTACTATGCATCTTTAGTACTATGGTTTAGGTAGGTAATCGAACAGTAATTAATAAAGTTTTTGAATACACTAACAGACTCCATAGATCTTGTTGTACACATATTCTGCAAATAAATTGTTTGAGTTAAGTTTTCGTGTATTGTAGGATTCTCTCAGATACATTACGAAAACATTGGCCATCGGCTAATCCGGGAACACCCGAACACGTCATCCACGTCTATACAATAAAATATATCGTAATAAAGTACGCAATTTAGGGCTATATAATTCATAGATGTGGATGACGCGTTCAGATGTCTCCGGATTAGCCGATGGCTTATGTGTTCATAATGTATTTGTACCTTTACTATAATATATATAGATATAGTAACATAAACTGACCGTTACCTTGTCGCCCTGCTGCAGCCCCGCGAGGTCGGCGGGGCCGCCCGGCACTGTCCACACTATGACAGCTTCTCGCCGCCCTGTAAAATCTGGCTTTCCTCCTACCACGCGCATGCCAAAACCGCGAGCTGAAATATTCATTATGTTCTAATAGACTTTGTAAAAAATCCAGTAGTAACATTTAGTTTAAAGGGTAATTTAGAGCCTATTTGACTTATTTTAGATAAAATTTTACTGAATTACTTAAAGTTACTTAAGATTAGTCCGTGATATCATCTTTAAAAATAACTGAGTTACAGTGATTAGAACTTATAAGAAAAAGACCATGCTACTGTGTTAATGACGTCGTTATCGCAGTAGTACCGTTAGTCACGAGTAAGTGACACATATAGTGATTGCTCCCCACCTCAAATGTTCTCAAGCTCTTCATAGTTTCCTCATTTTTAATGAATAGGAAAGAATATTCTTAATACGGTTTGGTATTTGTTTTAGTGGTGGAATAAGTGTTTATCCCATTGTTACATTATTTGCAAAATAAAGACTATTTTAGTTGTCGGCGAATAGTTTGTGAGTTAGTACTTATACTTATTTCCAAATATGATCACTTGCCTCGGTGTCCTTTGTCGTTAGGGTCCCTTCGTAGCATGACGCGGCGCGGTGCGTGGTCATCCACGTCGTGTATGACGATTTTGATTGCTTCCGCGTCAACGGACATTTGCCGCGCGGCCGCCAGCGCGGCAGCCGCCGCCGCCGAGGACAGATCAGCTGCGGCGTCCGAACCGCGTGATGTGAGCGCTGCCATAGCGCTTAGCGCGCCTGTCCGCTGCTGTAGCGCTGCTATATCGGGCCTAGTGTTTCATCAAAATTAAAACACTTATTTAAAGCACGTTTTTACAATTTCGATTAAAACTGGATATTATTACAAGTCGAAGAGCACTTTTTGTAGTTTAGGATAGAAAATAGTTTTTCATTACGTGATATTTTCCTCTACATATTTGAAGTACTTAATTATTACGTTACACCTTCTGTTGAAGTATAATCCATGCGAAGGAGTCAGTCAACACTACATGGATTGTTTAAGCTAATACCGTGTTAAATCTTTAATCGTATGATTTTTGTTCACTTTGTTGTATTGGAATGGTCCCATAATTCGATAGGAACGTTTTGCAAATATAGATTTTGTTGTAGGTAATGGCCAAATTTCATAGCGTACTTTTCTTGTTCTTAGTATATATAGTAATAATAATGTTCACAATAATAATTTGTAAACATTAGTATTTGCGAACATTTACTCTCAGTAGATGTTCACAAAAGTGTAACTAACAGTTGGCTGCCTCGTCGTCTAATCGGGCGCTCCTCGTCGACGCCGAGGCCACCGATCTGCGGGGTTGCTTCTGGTTCCTCCGCGCGATACGAGCCGCGCCGCGAGCCTGCGCCGCCGCCGCCGCCGCTGCCTAGCACGTCCACTGCCGATGCTCTGTTAACAATCAAAGGGAATAGTTAGATAGATACACTTTATTGTACACCAAAAATATAAAGAGAAATACAAAGTACAAGTAATTGGAAGTACAACCGGCGGCCTTAGTAATTTCATCCAGGCAACCTTTGGGTGGTAAGAGCGGTTTGATATCGACCATTGATATCGTAACACAGTAACGCAATAAGTCAATCACTCCCTGTGAGCTCTTGAGCTGAATGAAGGCTTGCACTATAACTCACATGTTAGTAACACATTTTTTGCACAGCGGCGCCACCAGCCTGCTCCTACAAAATGGGTTGTGCGCCATAGCGCATCTTAAGTGTGTAGACACAGTCAGCGTAGTGCTACCCATGTCTATTTAGAATAGCACCACCCCATATCTTTCCGTCAGTGCCATAAAAGACGACTAGGGGATAACAAAGCCGCTATCATAAGCGCTGAAGAATTACACCACCACACAAACTGCATTTTTGTACCTAACTACTAACTAACCTCTAAAAGAGTAGACTCGCCACGATTCACGATTTACCTGCGAGACATGGGCGGTGGCGCGCCAAGACCGGGCGATAGCACGGGCGGCGCGGAGTCCTCGTCGCAGGAGCGCTGCCGCGGCGCACGCACGGAGCGGCGGCGCGCGGGCGACACTGTGCTCGCGCGTCGCGACTCCAACTCTGGCGCCGGGGTCGATGTGCCGCCGCCCTTTAACTGCCGCCGCGGGCAGCGTGGTTAGACACAGTCTTACACGTGGCGTTTTAAGATGCATACAGATTGTGATCGACCGATGACATCGACCATTCAAATCGATTTAGTTTTCACTGCACCGAAACATATCCGGGATCTACGTCGATCAGTATTTAAAATTAGACTGTTTTCAATCGATGTCGATCGATAATGTGGAATAAATCGTCCATCTATTGATCTTTGCTTGATCGATGAACGGTCAGTGGTCGATCATCCTGTGAACTTATCGAACAACAATTATAATTGAGGCTATTAATATCGATCGAATATCATCTTAAAGGAGATTGTTCTTGCATTTATTGAGGAAACGTACACATTTTTGTTTTTTTAATTTGAGAGAAAATAAAATATGTATTAAAGCACAATGTTTAAACCTGTATAAAGATCGACTTGAAACTTTATATTGTAAACAAATGAGAGTAAAATATGTACTGCAAAGACTGAAGCTTTCACGACACCTCAGGCGGTGGATTATCATCATTTTTGACTTTCGAATCTCGGTGGACATTCGAATTTCGGAAAAAAATATTGATATGCCTCCATTAAGATGGTATCACGCATGGATGGACAGACGCTACCTTCTCCAACTCCTTAAGTGAGGCGGGCGACACATCTGAGTGCCGACGCAGTTCCGGCGAGCGCGGCGGCGCGAGCGCGGTGCTGCTGCCGCCCGAGCCGAGCCGCGCTTCCGAGTGCCGCCGCTGTAGCGCGTCCAGTACCGGCACATCGAGCAGGGAGTCTGTGCTGTCCTGAGCAGCAGGCGGCAGCCGCGGGCCCGCCTTGCGACGACACACCGAGCACCGCCATGAACTCTGAAAATGTTTATAATAATCATTTTGGAAGTCGTTTAAAAAGGAAGTTAGCTATTAACAATTAACAAACTAGCTATTACGCGCATTTTCGCTCGAGTGGATTTAATTGAGTTTAATTGTGATTACATACAAGATTTGACACTATATTTTAAACGCCTGAGATAATTTTGGAAAAATAAGGGTTTAGTGTTTAGTTACTTGTATTGTATTATAGAATATTTATACCAAGTTTCAAGTTAATCAGACCAACATTTTATTTTTCATACAAACTGACACCCTGTTTCACTTCTTTAGGCGTTGAATTTCGAGAAATAAGTCTTTACGTTGTAAAAGGAATCTAGTTTCATGTTTCTAGCTTCAACGGTTTCGGCTCGGCGTTGATGAGTCAGTCAGTTAGGACATTTATTTTTATTATATGTAAAGATAAGATATAAAATGTACTGAGTCTGGCCACAAATACCGTTACAATGAAGAAAAATAAATAAATTACATTGTAATTGAATCTGTGGGGAAAAAATATGTTTTTTCTCATTATGGTGCCAATCGTTATTAAATATTTTACTAATATTAAAATGGAGTGGGGTGATAACGAAAACCGTATTTCTGTAGGTAATTGCATTACACAAAGTAGGCATGGAGCCAAACGAAAATTTTAAAACTCTATACCGGCTTGGTATTGGCCGAATGTTTGTCTACCGAGCTATTGGTAGGTACATTGAAACGTCCTTTGTTTGTGGAAGAAAAGTGTCTGACCGTCCACGCACTATTCGTACTAAACAGACAAAACTGTGAAGGAGAGAATCCGAAGAAATCCCGTCGGAAGCAAAAGATTTTATCCAGAGAGATTAATATAGCACCCAGAACCATGCCACGTATTTTGAAAACTGATTTAGTACTTGCTGCTTACAAAAGACGTACTGGTCATATCTTAACTCACTTGGCTACACCCTAGTGGCCATTATCTTGCTTCAGTGATGGTTTGGTGGAGTGTTAGCTATCAAGGAGGGACTGAGCCGTATTTTTGTGAAAAAGGTATAAAACGTCGGGTCAAGTGTATCAAGATATGATTCTTTAGAAGACCGTAAAGCCTCTTAACAAGACCCTGTTCCATAACCAAGAATGCTCCTTTCAGCAACACTCAGCATCAGATCGTAACATAAGGCTCACTCAACGCAGTCCTGGCTAGAAAGGAATATTCCCGACTTTATTAGAGCTCAAGACTGGCCGTCATCTAATCCCGATCTCAATCCGCTCGATTATGATTTATGGTCTGTTTTAGATGGCATGCTCTAAACGCCATGATAATATTGAATCCCTCAAACATTTCATTACAATAACCATATAACAATTTTACCATATACATGTTGCGTGTTTCAATCGAAAAGCAAATGGTGACCATTTCGAATAAATATTGTAGTTTTGAAAATGCTTACCTATTCATTTCTAAAATCGCGCATATTCTTCTAATCAAATAAAATTGTAAAAAATAAAAATATCAGTCTTTTTTTGTAACAATATTTAAGGCTAGCTATCCTGTAGCTGGTGGATGTATTATAGTTATGTAAAGTAACTTGACGTATTGCAACTAGTATTGCCGCGTATGGCACTTCGTAACTTGCGTAACTTCATACTTCGTAGCGTCGTAGCATGTATCTCGTAGCTCCACATTTCCTAGTTTGTGTAGTCACTTAGTGCGGTAACTTTTGTATTCGCATAATTGTCTGTCCTAGCATTAACTAGGTAGTAAGTAGTTCTTTAATATAATTTGGTGATACTGACCGCATCATCGTCACCAGCGGGCTTGGAGTAGGACGAGCAGTCCTCGCACACGCGGTGCTGGCAACCGTTGCACGTGTGGAACACCTCACCAGGCTTGAGGGCCTTGAGACACACGCGACATGCGCCTGCTCGAGATGGCGCTTTACCTGCCTCACTGTAAATACCAATAAAATCCTACTTGTAAGATACGTGTTAAATATTCAGAAAAGTCTAGTTGTTACAAATTATGGGTATAAATATATAACCACATTTAGTTTCACTAGGACACAAAAAATAGTGGATCGTGAATATAGCGGTAAAATATTTTTATTAATTCGATTGGTCAATATATGCGGTAACGATGCACGGCTTTGGTTAACTATTAGTTAACTAATAGACAAACTCAGCTTGTACTTACTAACTAAATAACTTAAATAACAACTAAGACATAAGTACTGTTGTTTGTGTCAGTATAATTTAGGGAGCAGTAAGTTAATTTTGAATTTTGACTTATAAACTTCCAAAATCTGATTATAATCATTATTATGATATATAATACCATCTATAAATTTATAGAAAATAACTATGAAGTAAATTATGAGTTAATGTGAATAAGAAGCAATAGCAATGGATATATTTTTAAGTATTTTTCGTTGCGTTTAGTTACAATTTCTAAGACGTTCTGTTAATAGAAATAGATGTACTTAATAAACACTACTTATACCGCTTCCTGGTACCATCACTGGTCTGTCCTGAGTTCCTGAGGTACTCAAGCTATGGCAGTAAGAGAAATAGGTACGCACTTTTAATATATATAATGTTTGTAAAAGGTGATGAAACCGTATTACCGTTCAGTCTTCGCTGGTGTGGGTGCGGGCGGCGGGTGTGCGGGCGGCGGCGCGGGCGCAGGCTCGCCTGCACCGTCTGTCGCGCCCGGCCTCGGACCGAGCTTTGTTACTGAAACATAGAGTACAAACCGAATTAATTCATAATTATAATCGCTGTGGATATCACTTATTATGATAATACGTACACGTCTTTGTCTGCATATGATACGAAATTATTAACATGTGAGTATATTATTAACCGCAAGTTAAAAATAATTATCTGCCTAAACTTCTATTTAAATATCTAATTTTCGAACCAAATCGTCTACTGAGTTCGAAGAATTCATTTTAATACGAGTTTGTTTTCTCCTTTAGTATCATAATTTTTGCCAAACTTGTAAAACCAGTATCGTTATAGACTACCCTTACATAAAAACGTTAAGACACCCTTGTTATTCAACTTTAGTCTCAAGTCGCGGGTTTGTTCAAATACGGCAAATTTCACGAGAACAAAGACATAAGAGTCACGATTAAGGGACTATCTGCGCCCACGTGTTTGCTTCCGCAACAATAAAATTAAGACGGTTCTAAATTACTGCGTTCACCACGACCCTCGGCTTTTTTCCAAATAAGTAACTTTCTGCGGTTGTCGCGATAAAAAGTCAACAAATATTTTTAAATGAGGGGATGTTAAAGAGAAACCTACACGTTGAAGAAGTAGCTTCATTCCATTTACAGTTGTTTTGCAATAGCATATAAAAAACTGAAGCAATAGAAAACTATTTAAAAAATCTCACGATAACAGAGATTTTTCATATTATTATAAAATATAAAATAATTTATAGGTTCAATAAAAAATGCAAATTGGAGTTAAATAAACGAAACACTGTCCGTCTCCAACAAAATAATCACAAATTCATTCAAACTCAAATTACATTCAAGTCATTGTTATGAAATACCGAATTGGAATGAAAGGAAGGGAATTCAAATAAGTCCGCAGTTTGTGTCTATCCGGCGAGCAGGAATCCACTGCGATGAGGTAGGGCGCCCCCTGGGAGGCAAGTGCCTCGCGATATTCTCCGCTATATGAATATTGAGAAATGCTCATAAATTCCACTGCGAACTTCTGCCAGCTGCTGTCAAATAGCGAGCGTTATTGTCTTATAACGCTTGTGTAGGTACTTGTTTAACAATATTATACACGAGTAAAAAAGACAAGTGTGACGATTTTGTTCATTTTACTAGTATTTTTTACTACGCTGTATAATCGTAACCAGCTATTGTTGTACATGTTGCTATTGTTGACAATCCTCAAGGACATTGTCTTGTGGATGAGGAATGTAAGGTCTTAAAACGTCACGCTGGCCAAGCGAGTTGGCGAGTACACACTTTTAGAGGTAGTGTAGTTCCTCAGGGCTTATTATCCCTTAGACACTTTTACCACAGTCAAGGAAACAATTGTAACGATGAATACCTACGTTATTTTTTAATCACAAAATATATAACCGTTATTTTACATATGATATTGTATAAACATTTCCAGTAAAAAGGAACCAACTGTCTGCTTCTAGTTTTGGAAATAATGTATTTTTGTAAAGTTTGATGATATATGATATTTTCGGATTTTGTTACATTAATAGCAACCCGCCGTAGTTTCGCTAAGGTGGTAACCCAAACAAAGTCTACTTCCATCTGCATCAATGAAAAAAAATTCAAAAAAAGCCAATAGTTTCCAGTATCATTTTGACTTATGCCGTGTGGTGTCGGCCGCCTGTAGAACAGCGCGACCCCATCTCTTCCCGCGGGTGGCGTAAAGGGACTAAGGGATAACAGAGCAGCTATCACAAACCCTAAAGAACTACACCACCTCTATAAGAGTAGACTTGCCCACCACCTGCTTGACTGGCGTGACATTTTAAGGTCATACATGTGTTTAAGGGCTTGTAATACATCAGTCATGCATAAGACAATGTGTATCAGGTAGCCGGTGTCCAACAGTGGACAATAAAAGGATCGGTTACGGTCAGTTTTTGACTTTTTTTTTTACTTTACCTCGTACATACAAACAAACAAACTCACAGTCAGTCTTTGTAACATTAGTATAGATTAATGAATGGTCACCTATTTGTCGTTTCTCACAACATCACTGCATGTTATTTTTAACTCACAATTATAGAAACAAAAAAAATAGTTAAGGACCGAGAGGACGTTGTTGATATTTTTAGAGCATTATGACGTCAACTTATTTCTAGAATTTAATTTGTAATTACTTCATAAATTTGCTCGTAATAATTTATCACCAATATAACTGACAACTGGAAGTGTGTGTGGCTCTTTTAAGTTAAAGAGTTTTAATCGATTTTCTTTCTTTAAACTGAGTTTTTCAACCTTTAAATCTTGTATGATACAACGACATTTCTAGTTTCATAATTCACCCCTATCTCAATACGCCGATCTTTTATTGCCCGAAAGTTCAAATTTCCATTTATTTGAGTAACCAAGTATAATACGAATGTAAAACATCAAATATATTTACTTGTCTGTTTTATTGAATACTATATACATAGATTAGTGCTGTAATGATATGCACTAATAAAGCTATACTCGTAATTACTTCTATCTCCTGACCCTTCACTAATGAGCTTATCCTGCTAATAACACAGTTGAAAAAGTTTTTATTAATTATACAAAGTAGGTATGTTGTTATAGGTGTAGTTTACTTGAGCTCGAAATGAATTAATCGTGCCCGGGACCTAGAGAGACGTAAATAAGGGTTAGAGCGGTCCCAGGTACACAACTAGAAAACTTTTCTCCAATCTCCAACCAAACTCGGCACGTGAGTATATCGCTAGAGGATTTACACCTATGTGATTACGACCTACGATCAATGCAGGGTTGTATTGTTTGGCATGTGTGTGCGTTGACCCCTGCGATAGGAACTTTCGGTGGTCAAAACTTTGTACGAAGGATGGAGCCCTTATTTATTTTAATCATGGCTGTGTGTTATTTTTATCTTTTATCTCGTCTGATATTTTCACAAAGACGCTTAGTCATGAGAGATTGTCCCAAGACACGTTGTTCGGCCTAGCGGTGCATGAAGCGGGAATGTTGATTTTCCACCCACGGGATGCTCGGAATGACTCGAATATAGCAAAAAATATTATACAACTACACCATTATTCAACTACACCATTATACAACTACACCATTATACAACTACACCATTATACAACTACACCATTATACAACTACACCATTATACAACTACACCATTATACAACTACACCATTATACAACTACAACTACCTACATTCAAAATTATGTGAGATTTTTGTTCTAGAGTTAGCTTTAATTTTTGTTTAAAAATATGTTTGTTTCGTTACTTATAAGTATTTTTAATGTTTCCTTAATAAATTACTAAATAATACGCTTCCAACTGTTGCATAGACTTCAACGGAATTGTTATAATAAGCTAAATTACTGTTCACAGGCTTCGCTGTTTTAAACAAATAAATTGAAAACAACTGAATGGAATTAATTTATATCAGACATAATTTTATTTCGGACAATCACGGAATTTAGGCGGATTTAATTAGGAATGCTTTTAAGGTTATAATTCTGTAGCGCTTCGGTTCAAATAAGCCGAGGGAGACTTTCGAACGGATAATTGATGGAGTTACGCAATAAGCGGCAACATTTCTTAGTGAAGTGCAAATTCAATTCGGTATAATAAAGGTGAAAACTAGATTTCTTGGCACTCTTCCGGTGCTAACTAAATTCGCCACAGGATAACTACTACCCTCGTATTGGAATGTCAAGTAATCTAGCCATGATAGGAATTGAAATCTTCAATTATAGCCGGACGGCGCCAGCGCTCTTATTTTCTAAGTATTTGTTATACCCTTGGCAATATTCATATTTGTAAAAGGCCGATGGCAGCGCCAGTAGAAAGGAAGACATCTCCATTTTCCGTAAATGTTATCAGTAACTGTAACCAGGCCTTTTATCGTCTACTACAAGACGTGGGCGTTAAAACAGGACGCTGGACAAGCTGGTTGGCAAGTCCACTCCATTAGAAGTGGTGTAGTTCCGCAGGCCTATTTTTCTGCTGAACCGATTTAACCGAAAATTACTAACTTAACTGGGATCCGTAATAGGCATATTTTTTGGAAATCTCCCTAATATTACTGATTCATAGCGATAATACAACATGTATTCCTAAATGTTTTGTACACTGACGTTTCGAAGCATTGTGTTAGCTGTGCGCGGTTTATTATTAGTAAATACACGTATAGTAAGTATGTGTATTTTATTATATGTATTGTTTGTAATTATTTGATACAATATGCTTATTGATGCACCACCCTTTTCATTTCCGTTTAACCAAACATTGACTGGCAGAGAATGCCACTTGGCATTAAGTCCGCCTCTTGTAAGTTGTACAATAGTTCTTTGTTTATTAAAGTTTTAATAAATAAAAGCAAAAAGGCAAAAGGAATAAACCAAACAGAAATTTTAACGATATACTCAGCATTTTCCACGTACATTGTTATAAAATTTTCAAGTACCATTAACTTTTCTTAATAATTATTATTACATAACTTTGTTCTATAACTTCGCGCGAAGGAGCAAATTAGTCCTGACATTTATAGGTTGTTTCGAACCTTCAATGTTATTATATTTTACTGTAGATGTTCGGAAGTTTATTTACTTATCTGAAATTTACTTTAGACAAATTTTCACGATGAATCGTTTAAAAGCCTAAATTAATTCTAAATTAAATATTACTATTTATGATTTAAAACTTTTGATGTCTAATAAAAGGTTCAATCAGTTGAAAGATAGTCGAATGACAATGATAGAGGGGTATTGTAAAAACTGTTGTAAATTAAATGCAAAATTAATTTATGGTACACTAAAGAGTTACCAAGCAGATAACTACTGCAGCAGTGCTACAAAATTGTGAATTGTGAAGCTATACTAGGATTTACGGTCTACGAAAGAAAACAATCGTACGAGTTGTATTACACATTGCCATCTGTGCCATTGCCATACTAGGAAATAGGAATAGGGGACTCATCCATATGGGAATAGACTAGATGACACATCATACGTTATTATCAACCTGATTGGCAACTTCTAAGGAGGTGAAGCATCTGCTTCACCTCCTTAGAAGGAGGGGTTCATTAAAAAGTCAAATTTGAAACTTAAGTACTACGTTATAAGAATGTGCCAGTACTTTTTGGCGGGAACTCGAGAAGTTTTTATTTGATAAATTGTAAAAATTGTGTATTAGGCGTTTTGTGGTTTAATAGTGTTAGTTTATTAACCTTCAAAATGTTTTTCGTGCGTGATGTTTATGATAATCAAATAAAAGTGTGGGACTGCGTTTTTCGTATGCGTCCAAGGAGTTCTCTTCTATCCTCAATCAACCAACCTACTATCACTTTACTGAGCGACTCCTGACTTACCTACTTAGACGGACTGGACATTGACAAGATGTGTTTTAAATTGTTTTGACTACGAAGAAAACATGACACTGACAGAATGTGCTAATTGCACCATTGCCATTAAGGAAGTGAAAAAAACAAAAATGTTCCATTTTCAAAACACATATGGAGTAAAGAGTTCGAGACTGAACATAGAACACTATTAGACTGTAACGTGCCGCCATAGAGTATTTAACATATCAAGTATGTATTCTTAAATCTATGCCTGTACTACTCTCACTCTCGACGCGGTAACCTTTCATACGAAAGTACTTTATTAGACATTTCATAAATATATATATATGTGATGTTTTAAATACATATTACTTTATTTAATTTATTTGACTAAGCGATAACAAACCCGCTGCCATAAGCGCCGAGGAATCACACTACCACTGAAATAGTAGACTCGTCAACCCGCTGGGCCAGTGTGGTGTTTTAAACTCGTACATCGCTCATGCTTAAGTTAATGTGCACGAGGAGGTCCATGTCCAACAGTGAACTATAAAAGGGCTGGTTGCGGGTTTGCAGATGTTAGTGTTGGGAAGACCGCAAAGATTAACTGTTTATTTAGTTCGCCTAACTACCTACTCGCCACTGGGGCAGTCCGCTGTCTTACAGTTTACGATTAAAATGACCGGCTGTGTGATAGATAATAAACAGCTATAATACCTTACAATACAAGGAGCGGGACAATAATATTCTCAGTTCACTGGTGTTCAAAATGATGCAAACGTTTGTCGTGAGCTGCTTGAGACCATTAACAGGACTCTTTACTAATTTTACAATATAAAGACAGCTATAGCGTAGGGGTATTTATTTTTGATCGTTATTCGTGAGTTCAAGCTCCAGCCCGTACTGCTGAGTTTCTACTTAAGTGAGTACCACTAGTTAAGCGATGAAGGAAACTCACAGAGTTAAAAAAATATGTGACTTGTATATCCATCAATCCGCACCGGACCAGCGTAGTGGATTAAGACATGACAAATTCCTCATTTATCTGGGGGAGACTTATGCCCTGCAGTGGGACGTCATAGGCTGCTATCGACATACATACAACATATGGTAAGTAGGTACATTATATTAGATAGTATTAGCACTTATGTACAACTATTTTTGTTGAAGTTAACTTTATATGTGTGTGTGTGTAGTTGAATGGTATCAAAGTTTTTGCTTCTTTTTCCCTTACCTTTGTCCTGTGCGGTAAGCAGCGAGGAGGAGAGGGTTTGGCGCAACTTGCCGAAGGTACCCGGCTCCATCTGGCCCTGCGGCGTGTTGGCCGTCTCCTCCGTCGCCACCATCTGTATACAAAATATAAATTCTTATACTCAAAGTCAGTGTTATATTACCTAATTTTTATCTACAGGAAATATAAGGAACCCATCCGTAAATTAATACGGTAAATTAATCCATAATAAAACCAAGTTCGCGGACCGATAAATACAACTACATACGTTTGTATACCTATACATTAGTTCATAGGTATTTACAGTGTACATACAAGTTAATTCTACATAATTCGTGTAATTCTATTATTCTGAAGCATACGTTCGTCTCTCAAATATATTATACAATTTATTGAAAATAGGAGCTTAACACGTAAATGTAGTGCTTCAAAGCGCATTCCATGCTTATCATTTCGACCCATGGTCTTCCTTTTGTATTACAATATTAAAAACTTATTCCCTACAATATTAACATTGAACATTTTCTTTGCGGTGACAGGCTGTAAGTAAGGCCACATTTATTTATAGCATAGTAGTTGGCCTAGTATTTACTCTTGTTTCATTGTATGCCTTGTATGCTGTTCTACAAAGTAAATAAATAAATAAAACAGGGATTGAGCAAGCATAATAAAGAGTGAAAAGTTCTTTTGCATTAACGAAAACTCATGTCGTGGAAAGCCGTCGTTTTCACGGAACGATAAAACTCTTCATACAAAAATAACGACTGAGTAATACTGTCGTAAATTTTATGGAGAGCAACAGATGGAGCCTGAAATACATCAGAGGCGAAGAAATCAATATTGTCGTCTACCGAACTCCGCTCTGAGCGTTTTTATTGCTCGCTCTCTGGATCGCAACTCATCTCAAACTTTCTGCTTAATAACCCTATCTTCAACGATCTCGCCTATCCGAGAAATCGTCTATCGTAATTGGATACCATCTTAAAGAATTTATTATAACACTAGATAAGATTAGTACGACGGTAGTACCAAGGAATTAAACGGTAATGGACTATACTTTAGAAGTAAAACCATAACCATTTCTCAATAATTTTTGTCCAGGGGAAGGAACTGAGCAAAGTCTTCAACAAAGCTAACTCGTATCGGATGTTGCAAAATGGCGCTCCAAAACGGAGTCGGGAAGGAAGGAGACTGTAAAGCCGCAGTAGATAGGCGTGTTACGCGCTTATCGAGAAACCCACAATGGAGACATACCGACCGACTTAAATGAGCACCAAGTTTCTTGGATACTTTTTTTTATTAAGCACGATAAAGCGGAACAAGTGTCAGAGACTTATTACATAATAAGTTAATATAAACGCCGATAAAAGTAAAGATTCAGACAGATTGCCACTTTTAAAAGACAGCTCATACATAATGAGCGTGCCTAATTTACTCAGGTAAATAGGACTTTGTGGTTGTCCTGTCATTTGTTCGACCTCTTTTCCTTTCATACAGTTGTGAAGTTAGTGAAATTTGCGCTGACGCTACAAATGACGGAGTTGTAGTTTATTTATATTTTATTCAAGTTCGATATAAAATTTTATTATGTTATGACATTTGGAAGACGATGAAGGCGAGCAAAGATGAAGGTAACGGCGTATTAAAACTAAGAACATACATACCTATATATCTAACAATTTAAAAAGAAAGAACGAAAGAGAAAAATAGTTTGTGTGTTGTTGTGCTAGAAGTTTTCGGCGCCTCACATGAGGAGTGGGTGCGGGGACAATTCGCGTCGTCATGCGGACTCCCGGAAGCCCCAATAAATTAGCCAAGTTCGCAATAAATAGTGTGCCGCCTGCGCTGATGGTCTTTGGGGAGTTTGACTGGGCTAGTTCGGACGTAACCAGCCTCAAACAGGGTTTTCATTTGCAAAATCACGAACAAAGAACAAAGAATTTATCAGCGCATGTTATAATAAGCGCATGTTTATAATAAGTTTCACGATTTTTGGTGATCATTTTGTTTATTTTTTTAATTTAATTTAATTTGTTGCTTAAGACTTAAAAGGATTCGGACGTTTCTTAAATAACCTTAAGTAAAATAAAAATATCTCCCAATAAAATAGAAAAAAAACTGACGGATGGTAACCCTACGCTAAGACGCTATCTTCAAAGCAGCCTGTGCTGACATTATTGGATTCGCTAGCAAACCGACCTCAATCGTGACTCGCGTGCTTATCCTCAGATTAAATTATAAACAAGTTCATATACTTATAATAATTTTAAAGACTGTATTTTCCTCCATATTACAGGTTCTTCAACTTTCTGGCCCTTATCTTTTATAATTTAATAATAATATTCGTGACGTCAGGCACGTAAGTAACGTTTCTAGGTCTCCGGGATTCTCCCGGTATTAGTTACTGTGTCCCGTGTCCAGGAATTCAAGAAGGTTGTCCCGGAAATGCACACTATGATAAAAGTTATTGAAATCCTCAATTTATATTGCAATCACACAGTTATTGACGGCTCAAATCTTCAGAAATGCTTTTGCTTCAAAGTTGTGATACTTAATTTTGTTAATACTTTGATTTATTGTTGCTTGTAGTTTGGTAGTTGAATTTGGATAAAAGGTAAAAAACGATGATACTTAAATGGGGTTTTATTTTTCGTTACAAATTCGAAAGGGGCATGCAGTAAAAATGTACCGGAAAAAGATTTGTTTTATCTTGCAATCGTATATGTAAGATTGATTCTTTTGCAATCGTATTGATTCTTTGGGGGTTTTAATAAACAAACTACAAAACTATAATTGCTTATAACAAAAAAAAACAAAGCATTCTTTAAGGGATATAATTATTAAGATCCCAGGTAAATGATCGATCAACAAAATACTGCACTCATAATTTATCCCGTATGCGACATATCATATACGTATCATTATAATTTATATATAGGCTTTCAAAAATGTGAATTGTCAGCAAAAATCATGACTTGGCAACAAATATAACATGCTTAGCTGCATTATCTCTATTTCTGCCTTTCATACTTTCAGCATAAAAGTATATTTTTGATAACATTTAAATATACTTCTAGAAACTTTAATTTTTTTTAGGATTCTGGTATAATACTTACATAGTTTCAATTTTTATCTCTGGACATCTAATTTCGTAAAAAAATAGGATAATGGTATAGCAAATGGTGTGTGGCGCGCCGCGGCGCCCGATTCCACCAATTACAAACAAGTAAAGAACACAAATACTAACAGAAAACAGAAATACAGAACAGAACAGCACCAGAAAAGCACCTTAATGAGCAGCAAATATATAAAAGCAAAAAAGTGGGTTAGGTTTTCTCTTGTGACAATACAGGAAAAGGCGTCTCCGTCCACTTCATGATGTCCGTCTTAGTAATTTAAAACAAGATAAAACGAAATTAAATAAAGTAGAGTAGAGTAATTTATTTCGATTATTCAAAAACAGGTTGTTTTATTGATCATAATTTGCTACTCATTTAGTATTTTTGTAATATGTTCATTGATTTTAAGAAGCGCTGTTGAAGCTGAATAGGTCATAATTTACATTTACTAATTCACGTTATTTGCTGGACAAATTAAAAAATAAGGATCTTAAGAGCCATTTCACTAAAATGACTAAAGCAAGTTTAGTTCATGCCCCCGTCTCTATAGCGTAACTATGGAACAAAAGTTTTGATACTTTGAATAAGCCGAACTTTTCTCCGTGAGATTCTATAGACAATACTAATGGCCGACGCGAAAATCCCCGAATATAATAGAGCAATTAGAGCAGTTTTGTGATATTAAAAAATATATATAATAAATCATCTATATAAATAAAAATGAACCCCTATTTCTGTTGGTCACGCCATAACTTGAGAACAACTTTACCGATTTCATTCATCTTTTCTTTTTTAATTTTCTAACACTTTGTAGAAGGTTCTTACGGAAAGAAAAATTAAGAAAATTGAGAAGAAAATTTAAAAAATAATCAGAAATCTTAACGACTATTTAAACTTCGCGCGTTTGACAGTTCGCGCATTTGACAGTTCGCGCGTTTGACAGTTCGCGCGTTTGACAGTTCGCGCGTTTGACAGTTCGCGCGTTTGACAGTTCGCGCGCCGCAAATGTCGTTTAACAGCTGCATCGGTCGATCAAAAAATTCATTTATTCATTTCTTGGTGCACAGTCCATTCGATCGGAATGTTTATCCAGTTTTCAGTTTGTTCAGTGAGTTTTTTGAGAAGTGCTGTTTTGTCGTCGTTTTGTCAATTTTTTATTTTTAGTTGAATTTTTGTTCTTTAAAATTCCACCAATTAGACGTACCAACTTAGGTCGCAGAACTCGCAATGCTGCAAGTCAAAGATATATACGAGCAAGTCAAACTGACGAGCAACGTGAAGCGCAATGAAGTTGAACGGAATCGATGGAATAGAAATCAACAACGTAGAAATGTTGCGTTTAATCCCCATCGAGCTGCATCGAGGTGTCCATGGGCGGCGGTAACACTTACCATCACGTGGGACCGCCAGCTCGTCCGCCCACTAGACTATAAAAAAAAAAAAAAAAAATTAAATTATAACGTGGCAATCGATTACAGTTCACAGCAAATCGTTGCTATTGGACCAATGAACGTTGTGTGTCCACATTGCAAGGCATTTAAATTTAAAAATGAAGCCCCTGGATTGTGTTGCGCCAGTGGTCAAGTCAAATTGACGCCATTGGTACCGCCAACAGAGCCACTACATTCATTGGTTTCCGGAAATGGGCCAGATTCTAAACATTTTTTGACTCATATCCAGCAATACAATAATTGCTTTCAAATGACGTCATTTGGCGCAACAAAAGTTATTCGAGATAATTTTATGCCTACTTGCAAGGTAAGTGTAATGGGAAACAATAAACTTTTACCACCATGTGGCTGGTGCAAAATACGTTGGCAGCTTTCAATTGACATGGTGTAAAGTACGTTGGTAGCTCTGAATTGCCAAAAGCTACCAGAAGTGAGTGTGTTTACAGAAGTTGATGGGGGAACGGCAGTGCTGCCAATGTATTTTGCCAGCCACATGGCGGTACAAACACTTCGCTATACAATTACCTATATTACATCTATTTACCCTTGTAGGTTCAGGGTCAAATATATCATCGAACAGGTTCCTTATTGCCAACGCCGGATAGTGACTACAAATTTTTGCAAATTTATTTTATGGGCGATTCAGCAAGACAAGTCGATCAGCGTTGTGCACACAACAATTCGGTGAAAAGACCAATTGTGGAACAACTTCAAACATTATTCCATCAACACAACGAATTGGTTGCATTATTCAAGACCGCATTAGACCGCATGCCATCTGATAATCACAAAATTGACATCAGAGCCGATAAGACGCCTGCAGGACAATACGCAAGACGTTTTAATGCGCCAACAATTGATGAAGTCGCTATTGTCGTCGTGGGTGAAAATTTAGAAAACCGAGATATTGTTTTACATCGGCGGAACGATCAACTGCAGCGTGTGTACGAAACACATCGATCATATGATGCGTTACAATATCCTATCTTATTTTGGCAAGGTGAAGATGGGTATCATTTTTCAATCAAGATGATAAATCCAGTTACAGGTCAGCTAGTAATTTATAAAAATACTTGTGTTCGTTTTAATTACGTACAAAATTGATATTATTCTAAGTAATAATTTAAAAAAATCTATAATAAATGATAAAAAATTGCAGTTAAATGCCAGGTATTTTACGTCGAAATTGACGCACATTATTTTATTTTTTCTCGTGATTTGTGTTAATTTACGGAAATATTAGTGTACTATGTGTCAATAGAATTATATACTACGTATAATTGTACCTTATCTTGTTGAATTAATGAATTTTAGTGGAAGAAGCACGGCTCTGAAATTCTTACTGGGCGCGTCTTTACTAAAACATGGTTGAGTACTACAGGATAAATAAAGAAATATTTCGAAATGTATCCTAATAAATGTCCATACAAAGAAATAAGCTATTTAAAATATTTACTCAGAAATGTAAAGCGACTTTCATTTCACCTATATTAGAGCTCAAAAACTTGTATTTTTCGCTTCAAACGTGAAATGGCTCTTAATAATAACATTATAATTCGCGGTATAAAAATATATAAGTATTTGAGCCGAATAGTAACGCTCGCTACACCTCCGTATCGAGGAAATATTCAAAAAGCACAAATATTCAGACCATAAAAATATGAGTCGCTAAATATCAAACTCCAATATGTCCTTGATAAGTAAAAAAGAGGTATGGCAGTATTTTTGTTTGCACCTACCAACGGCGGTATTGTCTAGAGCATAAAATTCAATATACTTTACTTTGGTAATTATTACCCCTGGCAACATTTAAATTTGACGGTTGCCTTTAAAAATACGCCAAACACGATAAAAATAGTTTGGACATACTGGATTCTGAATTAAACCAATGGACACACTTGATTTTGAATAACATGTATGCTTGGACATATTCCATTTTGTTTCGAACCGTCATTGACTGACGTCATCATTAGGGTTACCAACCTAGTACGGAAAAATAAAATAATTACATAAAATAAAAATTTTAATAAAAAGATTTTTTTGCAAAGATAAATTGTTTATTTATTTACGTAGAGCGTTCAACATAAAAAAATAGTAAGTACTTATGTACGTAATTTAGTCACACAAAATCAAGAACTTCTTCGTTCTCTATATCTCCAGGACGTACTGTACTTTCACAATCACTGTCCATTACGATGTCTCTCCTGGTAAGTACATTTTTATAATAAGATAGTTTTTCCAAGTTTTGCCATTCATTTCCATAATGTTTGGTCAAAAGTTTGTTGACATCATTCAATTTTGGTGCTTTTACGGGAATTCCGGCTGGTATAGAATTCAATCTTAACTCATTAAATCTCTTTCCGCGTTTTGTCAAAGATTTATAATCACAAGTGTCATTTCTATAAGAAATTTCACCGCGAACGACAACTTTGTTAGAATTAGCTTTTTTGAATACTATTCTTTTACATTTACTGATTTGGAAATGCCAGGTCTGAGTACCTTTTAAAAATTCTTTGGTTTTTTCTTTCCAGTCATATACAGGTACTTGGGTCACAAATCTGTGAATAGTTGCGTGTTCTTCAATAATGTTTATATATTCACTTGGCATAATAATGTTCTCTTTTTTCCTTACAACTTTTTCAATTAAGGCGAACACCCTGTCGGCGGGCAAGAAAGAATGCCCTGTTACGGGATAGACAATTTCAATGTCTTTGATATTGGTAGTTATCTCAAGAAGCCATTTCATAACCATCGTGATAATAGTAGAATTCTTATTTTGTCCGCCGCAGCCATCGGATACCAGTCGTATTTTGCTAATACCAGTTAAATCTGCAATATTCAAGCAGTGATACAAAGCTGAACAAGAAAAGAAAATTAATTTTTTTCCATAGATCTAAAAAAAATAGAAAATTTTTGAAAGAAAATGAAGAAGAGGAATTGGGACAGTAACAAAATTTGCTTACAGACAACCTTGTGTGATCGCAAGAAGGACTAGAAATGTACAAAAAAGTGTAGCAAGTGCTTTTATTTTATTTTTAAAGACCATACCGCCAAATCTGTTACGTGTACCAAATGCTAACTTAGTTTAGATATTATAAGTAAAGTTTAAGTTAGTTGTGATTTGTCTAAGAATTTCATGTCGTTATTTTCTCATTTTTCATTGATCTCAAACCATGCTCCTTTCTTTTGTTATTTAGACTGTATAAGAAAAACGTCAATAAGGAGATTTTTTATGTTATCTTTAAGTTTTTTTTAAAATTAAGGACTTCTAAAGTCAAGTCTTTTAAAATTAACCTATAAAACTAAGTACATAGTTGGCTGATAAAAAAAATGCACAATGAAATATTTCAAATTCTAATAAATGTGGTTTGATGTTTAGATTATAAGTTGTTTTACTAGATTTAATAGAAAATATAAGGAAAATCAGAATTATTTGAGATTTACTAAGCATTTTCCAGTGGGGTCAATTTTCACCCCCAATACCAAGTATGTAACGTATATTAGCAATACCAGTTGAGGGTTAAATTCATTTAAGAGGGCATTTACGAAAATTAGTCAAATCACTACTTTCTTAACAAAAAAAATATTATTAAATAAAATGCGTTATTATATTATTAATTAAAACTATTTTATTTTTACATAGTTTCGGGTTTTATACATAGTTTGGTAAATGGTGGACATATTGGAGTTTGATATTTACCGACTCATATTAACTTTGCCATCTATATATATTTTAGAAATTTGTAAATTCGTCTGAAAACAATTCTATACGAACCTTTCCCGACGCTATGAACTCAGACCAGGAAGATGCGAAAATGCATCAAAACTGGTCCATATTCGGTGTCTATTAAAATTAAAATTTATAATAAACTTCCGTCTGATATAAAAAATGAACAAAATGTTTTAAAGTATTATTAAGAAGCTAGACTTTTTTAAAAGAAAAATGTTATTATGGTACTAATGAATTCTTATAATAAAAATGATATGTTAATAAAAATAATGATAGTTACAATAATAATAATTAATGTTAATAATAATGGTTAATAGTTAATAATTAGTAATAAAATAATCAATTTATTAGTTCTACTAAAATAAAGTATATTATTTACCTACTTACATATTTAAACATTCGGCCTGTCTCCATTCCATTGCGGCCCTATGGGGCGGGCTCACAGATGATACATGTATTATTGAAAAATATCTTTCTTGTAACCATATGCAAGCAATGAATGTATTGAGTATTTTTAATATTTATTTAAAATAGTTTTTTTCTCAATCTGCTATACTGTTACATTTATTTACTGTCCTGCCACTTCACGTCCTGCATAGGCGAAACCTAGATAAATATTATTGTAAGGCATTAAGTCCACTTTAGTAATAATTTACCAAAAACAGTAAATAAATAAGGTCCCTCTTCTCCGATAATGTAAGAAATATAATTTTGTACTAATGCCTAGATACAGTAGAGAGTGATAAGGCAGGTATGTAGGTACACTTCGATTAGTCACTAGGTACACCGGTGGAGATTTGTGAGATAAAGTAGGTCATGAACAGGCTGTGTTCATGACCCGCTTGAGAGGCGCGAGGGGCGGAACGGGGCGGCCCTGGTTGACCCACTTGTTGCCTCAGACCGTTATATTTACATTACAATTCTAATTGATGTTACCATGGCAAATGTAAACCAAATAATACAGTCATACTAGTCACACTTCTTGATTAACCCATGAGGCAACCGTCTGCCTCTGACCCATATTCAATCAACTGTCCTTATCGACCCTATTTACCCAACATTACTTATATTCTGAAAGCTCATTTGTTCCAGTGGAATAACCACTGGAGAGCGATACTAATTAAATGTAGAACGACCCTGAGCCCACAAAATTAGTCTATTTACTTCTTTTGCGAGGCTGTACTTTTCCGTTGTACTGGATCACAATGAAGGCCGTATTTCCTTACGTGGTGTTCGACACGCGACCGGGAGAGAGGGACCAGTCAACGGGCGGGGAGGGGACAACACAAAGGAATGTAATTACGCGTCACCGACACACGACCCGATTGCTCGTCTTTAGTTATTCGAAGTCCCCACATAAAGGGCACATACTTATTTATTTTGATAATAACAGGGTTTATGTAACTATATGAAGTTTTTATAATATTGGACGGACACATTTATGTGATACCTATTGATGTTCTGGCATCGAAATAAACGAACGTCGAAGCTGTGACGTTGAATTTGACGTGGACGTGACTCTGACCAGTTATGAGTATAATCTATAACTTGATACACTGTGGTGAAGATTTTGATGTTTGTTTAGTGACTATCTGTATAGTATTTAAAAATCCTGTACCATTTAATACAGTCAACGATTACTTTCAGTACTTTTTGTCACTAATTCCGATTTTTTAATAGCTTATTTCGGGAATTATATGATTGTAGCAAAATTACTTCAGTTTAAGTTATGAAAGTATAACATTTTCCACCAAATGCTCTGTTGAGGAGATATTTCGCAAAAATCAAAACACATTCGAAAATTTTGCGGTTTTTTTTTAGTGGCATTGCCCGCGGCTGTCTGTCGAGGTCGATAACTTAGATTTTTAAATAGGGCTCCAGTACGTACAACATACCAAAAATTAAAAACTACCCGACCTTTTGCATGGCACGATGTATAATTTGACTGGATTCATTAGCTTCATATTAAAATAAATGTCCTAAGATCAAACAAAATACGAGCACATTTTTTCTAGCTATATTTAAAACTAAACAACCCATTTGCACGTTTTTATGTTGTACAAATAAAAGCAAAAACAACAACAAAATAAATCTTGCTACAAATAAGAAGCAAAGTGTTAGGTGGAATAAAAGGGGAAAACAAATTTTAGAGATTTACTGTTTCTCCAAGTGTTCCATCGAGAGTCTGGAACATTTCCCTTCCGAAATCACATTAAGGTAGTTTGAGCGCAGCTGGTGGGAACTACATTCGAATAAATCTAAATCAGGAGCCGACCACATTCCCGGTTAAATCCACTCGAAGCCTTGACTCTTGGTCTTCACGCCCGCACAGTCACATGTCTACATAGGAGTCATTTACAAATAATAGAGCTTTCTCCTTAGGGATTAAGCGTATTATCTGTATGACAAAAAATAGTTTTAGTAAAGCTTCGCACAGCGCTTATATTCAGCAAGCGTAAACAACCGGGCATGAATTAAAATGAATAATTTTCGTATGTTGGAAATGAGAATTGCCGGTCTATTTTTCCTTCTCATCCCATCCCATTGTATCTCATCAAATCCCATTCCATCTAATCTAATGGAGGGATAGTATGAGGGAAATCACTTATACCACTATATTCCTCGTTGTTCCTAATCCTTTTACTAAATCCTGACTTTTAAACGCTCCAGCGTTATTTATTTTTAACTTATGTTGACATAACAAAGCCGATAACAAGCCCCCAACAACACAACGAGCTCTGAGGACCTACACCAGTTGATTGTGGCGTTTTAGGGCCATACATACCTCATGTATAAGATAATGTGAATGAGAAGGCCCATGTCCAGCAGTGGACAACAAAAACGCTGGTTATGGTTATATTAGCAGATATCGTAGGTATTCATAACAGTATCCGCTTGCCGTCGTGTACACTGTTTGCTCTTCTACCACCTTCGAATAAAAAAGTAGAGCCAAATTTTTTTTTTTTTTATAGACTAGTGGGCGGACGATCAGGCGGTCCCACGTGATGGCAAGTGTTACCGCCGTCCATGGACACCTGCAACACCAGGGGGTATGCGGGCGCGCCGCCGACCTTGCAAAATCCTATTCACAGCTCTCTTGAAGAACCCCATAAATTCATTCTATTCATTCTATTCTACAATAAACGATCAATCAATAAGGACGTTCTTATTTCAACAAAGTGACTTCAATCAAGGTGTATTTCAGTAAGATCATTTCATTTTACTTATTACATACTGTGATATATTTTATTTATAACACAGAATCCCCCAGTATTCCGCCTTAAGCTGTTACAGCCGGGTCGGTACCCGGAATACAGTCCAACCTGGGTAAGGCCTTTCATCTGCGACTGGTCGCACGCTGCGATCGTATAATTTGACCCGGATGCTCCCCCGGCATGTTCCGCGTACATCAATCAACCTCCACAATCGCCCGCTCACCACATTCTGTCGGCCATTGTTTGAGTTACGTGCAAAAATAAAAATGGTTACTCTATACAAAATTGTAACACACACACGATTTATTTAAATCAAAGAAATTCACCTTAATAATTGTTCAAGCCTCTAGAGTTTAAGAATTATCAGACGTGATTTGTTCTCATTAGAACTAAAAGGTTCTCATTAGAACTAAAAGGTTCTCATTAGAACTAACTATTCTAGAACATAAGAGGTACTGTTTAAATCTTACACAAAACTGCATTGTACGCGTTAATTAGAACAAATTTAAGGTACCACATATTTTACTTTCTGAAAGGACAGATTATTTGTGAGTAATGTCCGGCGAGTAGTTCAGGAACTACTTTGTACGGAAATTTGTTAAATCTTTAGAGGGTACTCGGACTTATAATAGCGAGTATACTGAGTTAGTTATACGATAGGTCAAACTAAAAGTTCTTAGAACTGGCTACTGTGAAAAACGATAGAAAAAAAACATTTTCGAATTTTTAAAATAGGAAATGTTTACTTGTCAAACGTCATTAAATTTTCAAAGCTGTCATTTGTTTTTTATTTCTGGCGGCAATTTGAAAATTAAAAATGAAAATTAAATTTGCGAAAAAATGAATTTAACAAGACAACGTTTTTGTTCAATGATTTTTTATGACTTTCATTGCGGTCTAAACCAGAAACAAATTTATGAAAGACTTACGTTGACATTTAGTGGGTGGGGACCCAATGCCACTGACGTGGTCGTACCCATCTCAGTGGCGACGTTAGAGAAGGGCGTCCTGTAACGGCAGTGACGGAGGAAAACATCCAAACTGTGCGGCTCATGATTGAAGCAGACAAACGAACGACATAGGTAGCAGATACGGGAACCATTAGGTATTGGTATGAGTCAAGTTCAAACTATTTTACACGATCACCTACGAGTAAGGAAGCTTTGTGCTAAACTGATTCCTCACAATTTGAGCGGAGCTCAAAAACACTGCCACAAGGAATGGTCTCTCCAAATGCTTGAAAAATTCGACAATGGTCAATAAAATCCTGTTTTTGATATAGTAACATGTGATGAAAGCTGGATCTACTACTATGAGCCTGAAATTAAGAGGCAGCAAAGTGGGCCTTTCCTTTCGAAGAGTTGCCGACGAAAGTGAAGAAAGGACTGTGTGCTGAAAAGATCTTAAATCTTAATCTTAAATCTTAAGTATCTTAAATCGGGCCACTTTGCTACTATAACTTTAGAAAATAACAGAACAGTAACTGCGGACTGGTATGTGAACGGTTGCTTACCTTCTATTTTGCAAAAAATCAAAGAATGACACCCAAGAAGCAGAACGATCCTCCATCATGACAATGCCCCAGCTCACTCCGCTAGACAAACGGAGCAATTTTTGAGTACCGTAAATGTAGTTAATGCGTTATCCGCCATACAGTTCCGACCTTGCGCCCTGTGATTTTTATTTAATTCCTAAAAATTAAGAATAAACTCAGATGAATCCGTTTTATGAATGCACAAGAAGCAGTAGCGGTCTTCCAAACGACTGTTGAAGAGGTGCCTAAAAAAGATGGGCTGAATGCTTCACACAATGGTTTCATTGCATGAAAAAGTGTATTGATTGTCGCGGAGAATACGTCGAAAAGCAAAAAAACAACTACCCTCTGTATATCTGATTTCATTTTTGAGACTCTTAAAAACTTTCAGTGTTACCCACGTACAATGATGTTTATGTGAGTAGGAGCACAGTATAACGGATACAATTGAACAGAAGAGATATAAGTAGGTATATATAAATTATACGATCTGTGGCAAAAAAGCGTAAACAACATTTTTTAAAGAATACATACTTATGTGAACAATACAATAAAATAGGGTTCTCGTAGAAAACACTTGTACGGATCAAGGAGTTTCTTGTTATTGTCCAAAATGTTGTTAGGGTCAAATTTGGTCGACAATACGAGTACACTTAAGTTTTTATTTAATATTTTTTTACGTTTCAAATAAAAAAATGTTTACAGCGAAATTGACTGTAATAAACAAAATTAAGTTTAAATTTTATTTTCTTATTGCGCATAATATAAAGATGAAAGTCAAAAGGAGTTGAAGTTGTTAATTAATCAAACGTTATGTATGTATTAATTTTAATACGGAAACAGATAGAAGTTTCGATACACAATACACTACGTATTCCAGACGTCTTTGTTGACGTTTCGACTTTTTTTTGTTATTACTGTCTGTCAACAATAATAATGGCAAATAAGACAACTATGAGAAATTTATCAGAGCTGTTAACAATAAATCCTAGACCCACAGGTTTGCAACACAATTTAGCAATAGATTCTAGATCTAGCCATAATCCAAGATGCATTGTGATCTATATATTCGGATACTATTTAATTTATTACATAGATTTAGTTTTTATGTAATGTAGGTAGGTTGAACATATACGAATACATTATGAGACGACGACGCGCGACGACATAAGGCTCAAATTAAATAAGGTAAAATTTCAATGAGACTGGGTAAGCTATCCGGATCTGAAGTAAAATCGGTAAGTATCTTAAAAAGGAGTTTATTTTTAAAATATTAAATTCTGCTTATTCATTATGACTTTTTAAAGTTAAATACATTGAATAACATGTCTTAATTGTGTGCGGCTACGCGGTGCTACTGTACCTTGAAATTATATTATGTTTTCACTACCGGTGATATTATGTTTCACTACTCCAATAAGTGTATGTAGAAGAATATATTTGACTACTGGAATTTTTACGAAAACATACCTTAGAATTATAACGTTTTTCCCAAAATATATCATGCAAAGAATTTAAAATTAGACTAAATTGAAATTTGGTTTAGACTTTTTTTAATATCCCGAGGACAGATGAACCGATGGATTACGGCGTTTTGGTTAATAGCGTTTCCGTAACGTAAATGGATAGGTATGTTTACAAAATTATCAGATTTCATTTGATAAGGGTTCAAGTGTCAATATTGAATACATACAACTTTAAGCTGGGTAAACGAGACACAATTTGAAACTTGCTGTAGAGACGTTTTGATGGCAAATGTCACTTCGAAACATGTTTACTATGTCAACGTCATTCCCGCCGATATATAGGCCGACGGACGGACGTACATAACCTCACGTGTACCTGTCCGTGTATAATGAATTCGGGTTATTGTCAGGTATGAATATAATTACAGGAATAGGTAATCAACATACAAGCCGCCTCGGCTTCGTACGGTTTTGTGAACAACACTGTATTTCGGTCAGATAAACGATATTATAACATTCTAAGATAAATAGTCGATTTTGGTTTGTTTAACCAATTAGTATTTATTTAACACCGAAATTTCAGCTTTAGTTTTATATGTTAACTACCAAAACCCGGCAGACGTTGTCCTGCCTGTGTATATTTATTTACCTCTGTATATAAAATCACAAATTATTCTGTTTCCAAAAACTTCCTTTTTTAAGCGCTGAGTAAGCCCGCGCGTGTCGTGGTACAGTAGCAGTCAGCGAAGACCTGTGTTTGGACGGTTGTTACTCACTGCAGTAAAAACGTTTGGCAAGTACGTGGCTACGTACCATTCTACGTTAATGCTACTTTGGTTTAGTAAAGGAACAGATGTTAGGTAGTCAGTTAAAATGAAACAACTTAACTTTAAAAAATCCAGCGTTTTTTGCTTATTTCAATATGTGACAATATCGTAAACGCGCCGAGACGACCCTGCTTCAAATTTTATTATCATATCACGAAACTATTCGACACGAACATGTTTTTTAGCCTCGGTGATGTTGTGCGTCACCCAGCGGGATACTATCCTCCTGACTCGTAGATGCCAATGTAATATTTCATACATCCTCATACTCATACTCCCCGAACTAATCTGTAATCTCTCCTTAAACTCCTCGTATGTAATTCGCCTGTTTTCTAAACAGCCGTTAAAGGGAAACCGCTTCTTCCTTCGTCACCCAAACTTAGTCGACCACGCTTAAATTCATTGTAGAATGATACACAGTTGCCTTACGAGGTCACTTGTCTGCAAACGCCATTTGAAGTCTATTAATAAATCTTCAGATTTTATAGGACATTTAAAATCATACGAAATCATAGCGCGGAAATGTTCCCGTCGAATATTCATTTTTAATGAGACACGATATAATATATGATTTAGCTCGTAAAAAAGGAGGGAAATTTGAATTGGGAATGTTTTGGTAACAATCATAGTTTTAAATGACATCAAAACCAGCCAGTGTTCCATACATAAAAGCTCTTTGTCGTTAAACTTTCTGATTAGGCTGGTACATGCTGGTACATGCCTAGGCATCAGTTCTGATGTATCTAGTATTAGTAGCATATGTGTCTCCTTAATATGAATTTAAATAAGTTAATTTTAATAGGTTCATGATAATTATATATACTATAAGTTGTAACCTATATTATATCGTCCAATTGTCACCCAAAGAAAGATAACTTGTGAAAACGTTCAATGTGTATAAAGTTCACGTGATATTGTTCAAATTAATTAATAAAAAATAAAATAAAGTAATTGAGTTCCGTCACAGGAGACACATTAACTAATGTGCGTTTTATATTCTTACCGCTGTTTAAAAATAACTAGTAATAAATGTTCATTTAACTAAAATTAAACCTGAATTTGTATTGTAAGGTTAATTAGGAGTATATTGCTACCACCTAAGTGCTAACTAAGTGCTAATTTACTCATAATTTCAAGTCTCTTTTATTATAAGTACTTAAGTTCTTTTTGGTTGGCGGAATGATAGAATAATTTTATTGTTATTTTTACGCGTGACGGAGCGAAGATGGGGTGTATGCATTTGGAGTAAGAGAATGTATATACGTTTGTGTACCCCTTTGTTACCACGTTTCTCTGAAACAGGTGAACCGATTTTAAAGCGGTTTTTGTAAACGTTTAATCGTACCATGGAGCATGTTTAAGGGTGGGTGTTGTATAATTCTAAACTAAACGAATTCACTTATTCGAATGCGTCTTTCTGAAGAGAGTATTAATAGTTATAGAGACATATTATATACATAACCGAAAGCATCTGATGCTGAAGCCGAAGGTCGGTAAGGAAACTCCTTGAAATTTGACGGTACAATAATGGTGTTTGGACTCAATTTCTGGAGTTGGTTGGTTCAATGAACAGTTCATTGATGAGGAGAATGATGCTATATCCCACAGTCGACTGATCGTGTTATCTCATTCCAACAGAAAAATAATATGTACGAACGTGATTATAATTTCTAAATGAATGCATTTGTTCAAATGTCTATTTGTGTTATAACAGTTAAATATGTATACTATACTTTACATATAACCGTCAGCGTCTGATGCTGAAATCTATGGTGGATTTGACCGAAGGTAGAAATTCCTTGAAATTTGACAGTGGAACTAACGTGTTTGGACTCATTTTTTGACGATGATTAGTTTGATGAACAGTTTAGTACAAAGGGGAGGACAATGCTGTATGTTACAGTAGACTGGGCGTATCTGACGGGCCGAGTTTTCTCATTCGGTGAATTGAGGAAAGCGAGATGGACGGGGTGATATGATATATTCCTTTTCCCACTGTTCCCAATTCTCTTTCTAAATCTATATTTTTAATTCCGAATTAATTAAAATCCGTTTTTTTATTATAACAATTATAACCGAACATTATAACAAGAAAGTTGATTCCGCAACGCACCCTAGAAACCCACTTAGAAAGCTGTCCTAAAATACTCAGTTTTTGCATATACTGCATACGCAAAAAAAAATGTATGCAAAAACTGCGTTAAAATCAATTCAACCGTTTTAGGAAAAAGTGGTTCACTGTTTCGTCGTGGGTAAAAATAAAACAATATTTTTGTAGATACCCTTCCAAGCGCTCGTCTCGCTCTCACCTTTAAACAACGAATTACCATTTAAAAAGGAAAATATCCATAAAACATTTATTTATCAAACGTTCCGTTGATTCGGTACGGTTTATTTTCATTGAAATTCGACGAATACTGTGAAATTGGTTTGAAAAAGTTTCACAACAGCTTTAAATAAACATTGTTTCATTCAATAGCTACTTGTTAATATGTTTCACTTCGGGAAATTCATTCGTACTGTATTGTAGATAACTTTTGAATGCTATTTTGAAGAATACAAGTTTAAGAATATTTATTCTGTTTGGCATAGAAAATGTGTTATGAAAGCAAAACTTTGTGAAAGTATTTGAAACGAAAAAAGTCGCTTTAAATGCAAGCCTTTGATAAAATGCACCTTTCTGCAAGCCGTGTTTGCTAATAGAGACGGGTCAAAGCGCAAAGCTGTCCAGCAGTGCGTATTTCTTTCGCTCGAAGCTAACTACTCTTAGAACTTTTTGTCGAAAAAGTATGAGAACGTAAACAGTATTTTCCCTTTATCTAATCATATTATTGTTTTATACAAAGGATATGTGATTTTGTCAGCTAAAAGGTACCTTAGTGCCCGTTTTAGTTCTCTGTATGACAATAGGTGTATTAACCAAGTGAGGCTTGGGCCATCAGAGCTGCCGCGAATACAAAAGAAAACAATTGAAGGTCAAAGGTCATATAGCTTGATAGATTAACTAGGATTCATCTATTACTATGCTATAGGTAATAAATAGATCAAAAGGTATGCAATAATTAATTCAAGACACGACCTAAGCGAAAGAAACTGCTGTAAGCACAGTTAAAAACAAGGACATGTGTAAAAATATAAACCCATTGTTGCTTACATACCGTGTACATATATATGTCTATGATGTGTGCAAAACAAGTGATCACAACAAAATACCATGTAGAGCCGCTACAGCTGCTACGAGCTACGGATCACTGCAGTAAACGTAGTGATAACAACTATTCTGACCATGTATTCCGACTTACACTATTAACTTTACAACTTTCCAGGATAAATATATCCTATACCAAGGTGTCAGTCGCAAAAAAATATCCCAGTTTATTATAGGATTAGTGCGAACAGATATACAGACACATTGTCTTTATACATAAATAGATTTAGTAGAACCACTACTGCATAAGTAGATAAGTAGGAAGGACAATTTGGAGACGAGGTAAAGTATGTAACTATCATATTGTAACTACATAAGTCAACAAGTTCGTTCGTGAATTTTATGCTCTTACATACGAGTACACGCCGTTCGATGCCATTTTATTTAGATAAAAACGTTTTATTAAAAGCACGTTTGATATTAAATACGACACACACATCTCTTGCTACACATACACACAAATACGACACATCTAGTTTGTTATTCTCAATAACGAGGAATTAACTAAGTGATAAGATAACATAGTGAATCTGGAACGAGTGTCCTAATTCTGTGTAAGCGTAACCTGCCCTTGCTTTCATATTATCTTATTACATTGTCTTGTGGATTAGGGATGTATTTATTGGCTTAAAACGCCACGCTGGTCAACTCGTTCCTCACGAGTTGTGGTAGCGGCTTTATTATCCTTTAATCTAGTCCAGTCGGAACAGACATTTAAATAGAAAAAATTAGAGGCCGCGATTTTTTTTTTAAACGTCGGGGGGGGGTGGTTAGAAGTCTAAATATCGATTTTCGGCGCAATCCCGCCGCCGCCGTCGCCGCCATCTTGATTTAAAGTTCAATTTTTTCGTTTTTCTGAAATAATTCGTTAATTTACAACTTTAGAGCAAAAATGGTGGTATCCAAAGTTGTTGGAAATTAAATTTCCTACAAGTTTAGTCATTATCATTTTTACGCTAGGATCAATATTTGCAGTTATACTATCAAGTTTATAAAAAAATCGGAACTGAAAAAACACCATTTTTAAAATTCTGCAATTTTTTCCACAGATTCTGTGTCAAAAATAAGTAATATCTATCATGATTAGAAAGTGGGATGCGGTTGCCTCCTATTTTTTTTTAAATAATTTTCTTTTTTCAGTTTCTAAAATAAAATGAAAAAATTAATTCCTAATACCTCTAACATGAGTAAAAAAAATAAATAAAAATAAAACAACGGAAAATTTTGATATTTTGCATATTTTTCAAAATTAAGGAGGAAAATATTTTTTTTTGATAAAATACTTTAATAGAAAGCGATAACTGAAAAAACACCATTTTTAAAATTCTGCAAATTTTTCTACAGATTCTGGGTCATAATTAAGTAATATCTATCATGATTAAAAAGTGGGATGTAGCTGCCTCATATTTTTTTAAATAATTTTCTTTTTTTCCGTCTAAAATAAAATGAAAAAATTAATTCCTAATACCCCTAAATTCCTAAATAATTCTAAATAATAGTATCTAATCTAATAATCCTAATACCCCTAAAATAATTCCTAATCCTAATACATGAGTAAAAAAAAAACGAATTTTGATATTTTGCATATTTTTCAAAATTAAGGAGGAAAATATTTTTTTTCAAGAAAATGTATTTTTTTCATGTATTTTGGAAAATATGCAAAATATCAAAATTTTCCAAGACGTTTTATTTTTATTTATTTTTTTTTACTCATGTTAGAGATATTAGAAATTAATTTTTTCATTTTATTTTAGAAACTGAAAAAAGAAAATTATTAAAAAAAAATATGAGACAGCCGCAGCCCACATTCTAATCATGATAGATATTACTTATTTTTTACCCAGAATCTGTGGAAAAAATTGCAGAATTTTAAAAATGGTGTTTTTCCGGTTATCCCTTTTTTACACAAAAATGATCGTCGCGCCACCTGAAGGAATGGCGAGAAAATTCTTTAAAAAAATGAGGCCGTTTTTGAAGTGGAACCAATGCGAAAAAAAAAGTTACGCGAGGATCTGATGACCCGAGGGAAATGACCCCACGATTTCACTTGGAATGCCCCATATATATATATATATATATATATACAGACCCTATAGACGGAGATGAGGACCAAAACGGTCAGGTAATTTGAGCGTCAATAAAACTCCGAGAGATACATACCTGAAGGACCCTTCCCGGGGACAGCTACATATATATATATATATATGTTTTTTATGTATACTCAGTTCGGGGGTTTTCCAATATACGTTACAATATATAAACATATATATATATCCGAAAATATTGATCGTGGAGTAAAAACAGTGCGAGAACCAAAGTTGAAGAAAATAACATTCCACCCATTACGATTTTTTTTATAAACTTGATAGTATAACTGCAAATATTGATCCTAGCGTAAAAATAATAATGACCAAACTTGTAGGAAATTAAATTTCCAACAACTTTGGATACTACCATTTTTGCTCTAAAGTTTTAAATTAACGAGTTATTTCAGAAAAACGAAAAAATTGAACTTTAAATCAAGATGACGGCGACGGCGGCGGCGGGATTGCGCCGAAAATCGATATTTAGACTTCCAACCACCCCGCCCCCCCGACGTTTAAAAAAAAAAATCGCGGCCTCTAATTTTTTCTATTTCAGGCTAGTTTTATGTCTGCCCCGATTGGACTTATCGCCTTCTACGACAGCCGCGAGAGCATATTGGCTGGTGCTATTCAAAAATCGGCCTATTCTAAAGACACCCCTCGACAAAATTTTGCACTTCGACAATTCTGTACTAATTCTGTGTATGAAAGTTATTTATAAATAATTAAAAACCCAAACGACACTATAATTAAATAATATGATTAATAATAGCTTTCATTATTTATAAATACTGTGATGTATTTTTTATATCTATAGGCCAATGGCACATGGATGGATCACTGAATCGCATGTTTCCTCACGCAAACATGTATTAGCGGAAATTGCTAGGGTAAACGTATTATTTAGCCATGTATAATTAAAGTGATCGGTCGACCTTTAGTATTTTATTTCCGTTGCGTTATTTATATCCAATCAGCGTTGTCCATATCCTCTTATATGTATATTATATGTATTTTGACATCCTGTAGGACGTCAAAAAACCCATCCCGGAAGTGAAGAATAACTCGATATCCTTTTAGAAGATCGTAACTAATTTCAACAACATTGAAAAGGAAGTTGATGGATTACCAAAAGAATATACGTATTATTATAAAATACTGGTAGAAAAAATCAAACTAAACTCGAGTTAAAAATGACGAACTGTTTAAATGTCCTCCGGCGGGATTGAACTATAAAACCTATATTTCCACCGTACGGCGGCTTTCGTACTGTAATCCACAAGCATCGTTCTAATAAATTAATTACTAATCACATCAAATCGTACTAGTCAGAAAAAAACGTGTGCGGTCAGAGGACCCCCGACAGGAACGAAGTTCCTCACGCATTTTTTTGAACTCCGAATGTAATCTATACATATAATAAAATTGTAACAGGCCGATGTCTGTACATTATAGATATTGAAAAAAGACTAATATGGGAGGTCTTTATTAGAGCAACAGAAGAAAAACAACAGTTTTTAGAAATTTTGTCTGTCTGTCTGTATGTATGTTTGTAGACGCATCACACAAAAACTACTGCATGGAATTGAATGCAGTTCTCACCGATGTATTGCTAGAGGTCTAACTTAAAATATAGGCTCCATTTTACCGCAGGAAAATATCTTATTCCAATTATTTTAAATTTAATAAACTGAAGCGAAGTGAGGGCGGGTCGCTAGTTCGAAATAAAATCTGTATGTGTATACCGAATTTACCGAATACCGACGAACTGACACGATCGCGAGAATCGCGACCATAGCGTGTTCGAACGAGAGAAAGGCGAGAAAGAGAAAAGCGTATGGAGAGGGTAAAAATCTTACATGACGTTACATTTTCTCTCGAATCACACCTACCGCAAGCCGCGTAAAGGAACTTCGTTCCAATAATAGATTCGAAACCGGCCTCGACTTCGAAATTCGATTTTTTTAAATTATTTTTTTGATCCGCCGAAAAGATTCACAAACAGTTGTACCATCAGTTTTACTCGTTCTATCAGTTGAAATCAGATGGCGTACCCATTATGAATATTGTCGGACATTGGGGATAAGTAATAACAATGCAATGCAATGACACTGTTACTGTAACCTGCAAATGATTGGATCTTCCTAGGTCACGCGGGTGATACTGTGACGTCACTGTCCTTAAATGGGTCACCTGAAATCGTCATTAACTAACCGGTGTCTCAGTAGACGGATCCATAACTGTGAAAATGTCATTCTTTGTGCCTACGCGGAGGAATATTTATTAGTATTGAAGCAGCCGTACAGTGTATTTTATACATCAGTGTCGTCTCTCGCCGTAAATTTATCATCTGCGTAATAGTACCTAAGTGACTTAACACCTGATGGTACGCGTTAAGTAATAGCCATGTGTTATTATTAATAGTTATTAATAGCCATGTACATACCGCTACATCATTACATTGCCTCTAACCAACGATAAGTGATAAATAATGATGTGGTAGAATGTTAGTTAATTTATTTAATTTCTAATTACGTGGTGTAGTGATTGCATTTTATAGACAACTCGACTTAGTTTTTTCTTAAATAATTTATACTAAGTTTATAACAGAAACGAATAAATACTTAGAACAAGCTGTCGTATAGCAGCCTCAATACTAGTATTCTTTTACAGGAGCAAAATAATTTAACTATAATATAATCCGATTATTTATTCGAGTTAGGGATTTGACATATCACTCTGTTTGACAGTTCTATATGTCATATTCCTGACTCGAATTAAAAATCCGACTTCACGGTGGATGCTTGTAACATTCGATACAAAAACCGCTGTACGGCGGAATTACAACGCATGCGATATATAATGCCACCGCCGCGGCGGACGTTTAGCCACAGAATATTGCATAAACTGATATTACATCGTACAAACCTCTTAGAAAGATTGCTTGTAAAATTGTCTATCATTGCCAAAAATAAAATTAACAAAGTATTCTTCAATTAGACAAAACTAGAGAATAACTTGTTCCACTTAGGTAACTTTATTGAATATGACATCGAAACCAGGTGAAATTAAAGTTGTGTGCCATAAGCATTATGTGGGCTGGCGTGAAGCCCTGAGAGATATTGTTTTGATGAGAAAGAAAGACGCTTCCACTCAGCGGAGCGTTAATTCATCTCGTAGGAAGATAGGAAGCGCTAGTGAGCTCCCCCTCCAACCCATGCTCAATTCACCCCTCCCCTTCCGTCTCTGGTCTCACCTGCCTCCCCGATAAGCACATGCGAAACACCGGAGCGATACGTTATTCATGAATAGATATTATTAATTCAAAAATATTTTGCATAATGTAATAACATTTTCAACGGCTTTGCGAAAAGACGCCTACTTAAGAGTATTTACGAAATACTCATGTGGTTTAAGTGAGATGTTACAACTTTGGAACTTCTTGCGGTTTAGTTGCCCGCCCGTGATAAAACGCGGTCCAAGTGAATACTTGGACGGAAAAAGAATTCTTCCAATGTACTAATTAGTGGCAACTAGATACAACTTCAATTTGTTTGATAAAACTTTTTACTTTATACTACATATTTGTAGTAATGGACTTTGTAAACGCTCTATACCAAACACCGATTTGTGCTCGAGCTATTAATTTGTAATAGACATACCTACTCTTATAATCGTATTGATTGAGATATTCAAGTGCGTTTGTGTTGTTTTAGATGGCATAAAAAAGGATTATGAGTCACCGAATTGTCTATGTTCTTATTTTTAACGCTTAGTTAATTTGTTAGTTGAAAATACTTGCTACACATTCATATCGATCTGTATCATAAACTACACATCTCTACATATGTCTGAAAAATACGATTTCATTGATGTATCCATAGGGAATTACACTGTTAAATTAAAAAATATAAAACGTGACATTTATCGATTGTTTTCTCGAACATTATAATTCGACGTTACAATAATATATTTTTGAACAACGGTTTTTGACACGGAACAACGGCAGCTGTAAGCTGTTCAAGCGAGTAAAGTTGCAGAGTAAACACTAGTAAATATTATATGTAAACGACAGTATAGATCCACTGATGCCTAGAATTAATTTTATTACAGTATCTAATGTGCAAGATAATCTTTGAATATCTACATTTAAACATCTTTTTTCCTGCCCGTATGATATTTATAAACAGTAAGGTAACATATTAGTATTATAGATTTATTTGAATGCTGTGATGTTTGTGTATACTTGTCACATTTTAATAGCATAACGATTTCACATTTCTAAATGTATAGAAAATAGGTAGATTTAATTCTAAATCTGTCTAAAATTAGACTCGTATTAATTAACACGAAAATATTTCATATTTTTTTCGTCATATTTATATATGACGAAAAAATAATTGCAAAGCGAAATACAAAATTTTTGTTTTACTCTGTAAATACCACAGCATTTCCCAACGTTGGAAATGTAAACAAAGACGGTTCCTTATTTGCGCAGAAATAAAAGCTTTAAAACCATAAGCTAAATATAAAGCTTTAGTACTTGCAGCGAGCTGGTGGCGGTATAATTTGAGTTAAAGCAGTGCCGCACCACAGAGAATTTTAATTAACGCAAAAAATCAAAACAGCGAATTCGTTAGTCCAGTACAGTTATGCTTGTGGAGAATTCCAATAAATGGAGAGTTTAAAATGACTAATATGAAGACAAAATTTATTTCACACAGCGACTTGTTAATGACTGTAATGATTCTTTTAAAGAACATATTTAAATTAATTTTTAAATCACTAAACACGAGTAAGTCATTCAACAAAGCTGCAAGTAAATATGCTTTACATTGTGAACACTGTTACTCTGTCAATTATTAAGTGATTATTAAGTAGCTGTGCTTAGCAAGAATAAATAAATAAACATATTAAAAACTCACCTTCTTCATGAAGGACATGACGTTAGTAACGTTTGTAGGCAGCATGGTGGCGCTTTATGAGCTGAGACCGCAGGAACACTCACATCATCACCGCACTACACTGAGGCACCGAATATCACACACTTTCAGCTGCCTTAATCAGGGATCAACACACTTGCACCGAAACAAGACATTTTGTTAAAAATACAAATCTTAACCACGACACTAACACTTCACAATTCCTCGCGGTCTTCTTGAAGATTTAATCTGAAAAAGAAACAAAAACATAATTATGAGATAAATATTAAATGAATTTGTTTGTTTTATTTACTTATTCTTTTTGCACTACATTCTAAGGATGCGGACTTAATGTCATAAATAAGGCATTCTCTAATAGTTAACCGATGGTTAATTGAGTTAAATTAAAGCGGTTGCAGTAGAACTTAAACAGTGATATTTATGATATCCGTCGATGGTATATATCAGGGGTGGCCAACAAGGGGTGATCGACCGGTCGATCGCCAAATACAGACCGGTCGATCACGAAACGAAATTAAATTTTTTGGCCGATATCAAAATTTTCGTTAAGGTTGACATTATCAAAGAAATGAAAGCACAAACTTTACATTATTTTTCTGTTATCTATTGATATTAACTGTATTATCATATTATTGATATTCATAGCTATCTAATTATTGTTTTATTCGTCCCACTAAAGCACAATTAAGTCGATCGGAAGAGGTCAAATTTTTTTTTAAGTAGAACACTGTTCTAAACAAGTTGGCCACCCCTGGTATATATAATAATACTAATACAACAGTTTTGGATTAGTTTTTGGACGTGGAAATAACACTTTGGAAATTTCAGGCTCTTTGGAAAATATATTTTATGTACCTTGGAAGACGAGACAATAGAAACACGACTTCATTACGATTTTATTATATTGTGTTTAGACAAAAATTTCATTTTCGGTGAAGAATTTTCTTCTCGCACGTAGTACGCATGAGCAAATAACACTCGACTGGGAATGTTTATCTAACAGTAAGTATAGAGTGCAGTTGCGGGTCAGCGCGATATTCAGAACTTCGACCGCTTCATCGACAAAGTCGACTCGGCATGATGAGCCACTCAACAGGTCGCCACTTTGGTCGGGTTTAACGTCTTTCTCTTGCAGACCCTAAACAAACAACAAGTATTATAAGTACTACACTTCATACACTTTTAAGATCACCTTTTATTTGCCTACAATCTATTGAATACTGTATATAATGTCAGTGTAATCTGTATTGGCTATTAGCACTAGCAACATATTGGTTAAATAAGTTACATAAAAGGCTGTTGATTGCAAAAAAAAATAAAGATTATTGTAATAATCTGGTTGGCTGGTAGAGAATACCTTAAGGCATTAAGCTCGCCTATTGTACTATATTGTGCAATGAAGTGTAAATAAATAAATATAAACATATTTCAATCGCAAAGTAGGTAAATACGGCATGAAATAAATTGGTGTACCTAATCAATTCGTTTAGTCGGTATTCAGACATCAATATGTCATTGAAACGTTCACCGGAAAACTACTGGAGTAGTATACAATATACATATAATATACCGACAAAGTATCCTGACGATTTGAATCCACTACCGTACCGTATCCGGAGTTTGTATCGATACGTGAATCGTTGAGTGCTACTGGCTAATAATGTACTAGCTAAAGTAAATCTGTCTGGCTCCCTTTGTGTCTGGATCTCTTTTTATATAGATATTACTGAACACAAGTAACTTCCAGTAGGTATATTATTTTTACTACTAAAAAAGGACGTTTCGAGCGACATAACCCATCAAGAACGTTGTTAAAGTCGGTGTGGTAACAACACCAGTCGTTGTTAATCAAATACCTATTTAATTTGATGAAGGAGGACATAACGAATGGCCGGAACTAACTTTGTCGTTGAACTATAATTGCAGTATCAATAGACTAAATAAAGTATATTATATATAAATATATAACAATATAAGAAAGAACTACCCTTAGATAAACTTCGAATAACAAGATATGAGCCTATAACGTTCCACTGCAGGGCACAGGCTACCACCAACAATCTTGAGGAGGTTTCGAGTCGTCCACCACGCGGTTCCAGTGAGTATTGATAGATACACATGTCCCAGTTTTCTTTTTAAACCCCGGGCGTCTAAATAATAAGACAGTTTAGACCGTTTTATGTTAATCATTTATGGCTCGTAGGCTGTGGAATGAACTACCTCTAGAGGTATTTCCATTACAATAGCCTTCTTCAAGAAGACTGTGAATAGTATTTTGCAAATACCCCATGGTAATTTAAGTGTCGATGGGCGACGGTAGCCACTTACCATCACATGGGCCGTTTGTCAGTCTGCCTACTTTACTGAAAAAAACCAAAAAAAAAATTCAGCACGGCGAAAATAAATAATCTCTTAATTGCACGCGTGATTTCTCTCGTATAAGTCACTCCGACACGTTTGTGAAAAGACTCCCACTCTCTCCAAATAATAGAAAACATGTGCTACTTAACAGTTGATCCTGACTCTAGCATATAGCGAAAGTGCTACGATTTAAATTCTCAGTCACACGCTCCTTTGATCTTAACGGTTATCAAAAAAATATTATATAAATCTAAGGTATTATCAGTAATATTTTTCCTCCTTCTTTACCAAGCTGGCACAGACAAAAGGATGAGATATTTTTACACAATTTTATTTGTTGAATATTTTCCGAGCTCTCAAGAAAAGCTTCGAATGTCAACAAGAGTATAAGCCGAGGATTTACTTGCTGTACAATACGGCTTAGTCGAGTAGTGTAGGATGTAGACACGCAATTCGCGCGGTTGTGGATTCAATATGAAATCCATCTTTGGACTTAAATCGTGGCCATACAACTACATAAAGCTATCAAGCGATTCTTGTTTGGCCAATAGAGCCACTAATAACAAGTCTAAGCTTATGCAGTTTCATTTTTATATGATAATATGTAAATGTTCAACTTTTCTTGCGCCAGATTAGTAGATATATAGTTAATTATGTCATGTTCTTAAGTCCAAATTATGAACACATTTTTCTTTAATTATTTATTTATTAAAGTCCTACATACAGCAAACTTTAATAGATCTTTTATATAATTTGAAGCACAACTTTCAAGATTTTTTTGTCTTACTTGTTGAATTTGTTTTTTGCGAGCGAATAAAGCTCGATGGAAGCAAATTACGTAAATATTTTGCCGGGACATTGAGTGCGATATTAAATCGCGCGGGTAAGTCAATTACGGTCGGCTATCTCGCGCGGCCCGCTGCGCCGGATTACCGTGGATAATTGAAGTAGGCTGGGCTCAAGCTGGCACAATGTACCTTTTATGCTAGCTAGGTAAAACTAGAATTCGTTTATGCTAAGGTTTTCTAAGTGTTAGCCTACAAGTAGCTGCGTCACATCGGGTCTCTTGCTGTTTTTTACGTGAGCAAAACATTTGTGTGAGTTAATATTGAAGTGTAGCTTGAGTGTTACGCTACACATTTCTGTATTTTTTTTTCTTCTGCAGCAGTTTGAAAATATCCCCCGAACGTCACAGATATGGGAAGATACAATCAGTGTCGTGTGCATAAAATTAGAATTTAAATAAAAAACAAAATACAAAAGCAGCACAAGTAGAGTTACCCGCCTTCTCTAAAAGCCCATTTTAATATATTCGTTAGTTTATCCTAAACGCAAAAAATAGTAAAATCTATTTTCCGATATGCGTGTCATCGACGTTTTTTTAAACATCTTGTGAAAAGAGGTGGACACGAGACAGCTTGTAGGTATTACACATATAGGTAGATGTGTTTTATATAATGTTTAAAGAAAAATGTATGCATGAAATTCTACTTTATACTATCCACTTATTATAGTGTTTGTCACGACTACACGACAACTGCATACCTAAGTACTTACCGCACAAAGTATAAATAGATAATTAACACTTGTACCGTATTGTCGCAATAGACAGAATGTAGATGTTATTTATTATGCTTATATTTATTTACTTCTTCAAAGTGATTCTTCTTATTAAGATGCCATATTCATCGAAAGTTAGCGAATATTCTGACAATTTGAACCTTGGACACAGCAGCGTTAAACAACGGACGGTTGCACCTAATCACCGAAGTGATTAGGTGATAAACACTTACCTAATTATCAAAAGTGTGATTATGTTAATGTTTACCACCAAAATCATTAAGTACGTATTGTTATTATTGGCAAAAAAAATGTTTCCTCTTGCAGGGGGGAAGCCCTGCTAGAGGCTTCCCAGAGGTTTACAAGAGGTTTTAGGGCAAAACATTTATTTTGCCCTAAAATTTACCGACAGACCTAGCAAAGCGTAATAGTTCTTTCCTTGCGGATTCAAAGAATGGATATGAATAATTATAGATTATTTCTGTAGGTAGGTATAGAAGGTGCCGAGATAATAGGTACCTACCTATATTATGACAAGTCAAGTAGGTCCCCATATACCTAATTCATAATACCCTAGAACTCATTCAAAATCCCGGTGAGAACGATAATGAGAATCAAGAGTTTTACTGCAGACATGAGTTTAAATTCTGTCGGAGTGTTCGTTTTGACCATCGTTTTTCAGGTCGTCCATTTTGGTAATAATGCGTTTAGATCATCGAATTGATTTCAGTTTATTCCTCTTTAAACTTTAGTTGATGCATTTTAGTGCTTATATTGTTGCCTATCGGTATCACATCACGCAAAACGGGTACTTTGCGTGGTGTGGTCTGTTTTGTTCTGTTCTAATATTATTTTTTTATTTTGGTCTATAACTCAACTTCCTTGTGTCATATGAAGACGACACATACACCAGTTTTCCTTCTGAACAATTAGCTATACATTAGTGAAAACCCGATCAAAATCCGTTCAGTAGTTTTACGTGATACTCAAACAAACAGACATACAGGCAAAAATTCTAAAAACTTTTGGTTCCGGTTCTGTAGCTTCTAAAAAGAACCTTCAAATACATTTTTTTAATTTATTCATTTAGTCTCAACCCTTTTACTTTTTTATTATATGTACAGATTATACAGGATAACAGCTTCTCCACTATATTTGATCTCTTTTTCAGCTATGAACATTGGAATATAATGTCCATAGGTAATACAGACTAGTTTTAGTTAAAATGAAATTTACTTAGTCTGATCATAAATACAGTTACAATATAGGAAAAAAAAAAATACATTTTAATTTGGAATCTGTCATTCTCACGTGAAAAATAAATGATTTTTTCATTTTGGCGCCAATCATTATTAAATATTGTACATATTATACTAATATTAAAATGGAGTGGGGTGATAATGAAAACTGTATTGATGTAATTGCATTACACAAAGTAAGCATGGAACCAAATGCAATTTTTAAAACTCCATTTGCGTGGTTTTAGGCGAATGTTTGTGTACCGGGCTATTGGTAGATACATTGAAACGTCCTCTATTTGTGACCGACAAAGATCTGGCCGTCCACGAACTATTCACACTAAACAGACGATTAAAGCTGTGAAGGAGAGAATCCGAAGCAAAAGATTTAATGCAGAACCATGTCCCTTATTTTAAGAGATGATTTAGGACTTGCTGCTTATAAAATACGTACCGGTCATTTCGTAACCGATAATTTAAAGAAAAATAGGGTTTTAGGACTTCTTCGGCGGTACGCAAAGGGAGCTTACAGACAAATCTTAATTACGGCCGAGAAAATGTTCACCATTGAAGAACATTTTAACAAGCAGAACGATTGAGTTTATGCTCACAACTCTTAGAGAAGCTGCTCAATTGGTCAATATGATGCAACGTGATCATTATCTAGTTTCAGTGATCGTTTGGTAGTGTGTTAGCTATTAAGGAGTGACTAAACCATATTTTTGTAAAAAAGGTAGGTAATAAAACGTCAGCTCGAGTGTATTAAGATACGATTCTTGAGAGGGTCGTAAAGCCTCTTAACAATACCATGTTCCATAACCAAGAATGGTCCTTTCAGCAAGACTCAGCACCAGGTCGTAACATAAGGCTCGCTCAACACAGGCATGGCTAGAAAGGAATATTCCCGACTGTATTAGAGCTGAAGACTGGCCGTCATCTAGTCCCGATCTTAAAATGCTCGATTATAATTTATGGTCTGTTTTAAAGAGCATGGCATGCTCTGAACGCCATGATAATATTGAATCCCTAAAACATTCCGTGAGGGTGGCAGTTACCAATTTTCCCATAGAAAGGATGCGCGTTTCAATCGAATACTGGCCAAAGTTTTAAAGATTGTATAAAAGAAAGTGAGTCATTGTAATATTACTTTAATAATTAAATTTTCGTTATAACTTATGTAGTTAAAAATTAACATAAAACACAAAGAACTTATATTAAATAAGAAAAACATGATAGGTAGTTTAACTCTCTTTTGAGCTCAATGGATAATTACAAATTAATTAAGCTATGTCTTACACATTAAATTTGAAAAATCCATAGGTATATTAAAATAATTTCACGATCTATCACAACGTTATCTAAACAAGTCCTTCACACATGGCGACCTAAGACAATAAACACTTTAGATAGAATTATGAATATACGTGTATATGTAAATATATGAAACTATTAGGACATATTGCCGCCGGTCGTAGGGTAATGGCCTAATGATACTGTAATGAGTAAACCCTATGGAACATGTCCTGATGGTATATTTTCCCGTAGTGAAAGAATTTTCAATTGGCCCAGTACTTTTTGGGATTAGGTTGCACAAAACTTCCTATTTTTAAAATTTTATTACAAGAAACCTTTCAAAAAATATAACGATGGAGACAGTCGTTAGTTGTCACAAGCATTTCCTTATACCACCATCTCATATGCGGGACGAGTCATTTGTGCTGTAAACACGTAGAAGCACTCTGCTTTCCATGAATTGATTTCACGAATTTACCTTTATTATAAATAACTAATATTTGATCCCAAACAATAATGACAAAGCGATTTAAAAAAACGCATTGGGCATAAGGTTATTTATAGAAACTACTAGTACCTACCTACCTAATTGTATAAAGAATATACAATATTTCCAATAATAATTTCATATAATGCAAATAATTCGGAAGTTTGTAAAAACATGAATGTCAATATTGCTGTGCCGGTACTAATGAATGTACCTCAACACGTGCTTGTAATAGAAAGCTAAACCTAAATACTGCAGCCACATAAAATGCTCGGGTAAATTTAGATTTTGAAAGTAGGTAAGTAAAAAACATGTACCTACTTCTATAAGTAGGTACATATTTTTTACCTCAGCTAAACGGTATATTTTGACAATATTGCTTGATTTTTTGTCTAAAATAACTGGGCTAGCCATCATTTACAATAAAAAATTCGAGGATGCTGCCCAAGGGACCTTTCAGATTTAGATTGAAAGAATAATATCAAAAATTAAAATCTTTTACAATATGTGACTATTCACTATTTTAGACAAAAAATCAAGCAATATTGTCAAAAATTTCCATTTAGGTGAATTTTGGCACACGCCATGTAAACACAGTATTCTAAACAACATATTATTATCAAAACTCGACATTGATATCGCGTGTGCGTTTTGAGATATTCGGGGTCAGAGGCCACGAAATGCGGTTTTTCGCGAAAATCTCGTTTTTATGGCTCAGAGGTCAATACAGGTTATTATAAAAAATATAGATCGTAAAATTTCCTACAAAAAAGATTCTATACATTTTTGTAGAACAGTTTTCGACGTAGAGCGCAGGGAATATAAAATGACTGGGCTATCTTTTCAAATAATTTAATTAATAACTTATTTAATTAATTAACTTAAAATACCAGAATTGAGTCATAAAATCAAATCTTTAATTAAGAATGACTGAATTAGACCGAGTTAAACGGTTTAGAAGTCACAAATTAGAAAAAGATCGAGCTACTTTATTGACAGTAAGAGCTAGCGCGCACTACGATTTTTTATCGTGCGATAATTTTATCGTAGAAATGCAATGTATGGGTTTGTACGGCAATGCGCTCACATACGTCCATAGGAGAGAGACAGAGATAACGATAGTTGTTTACCTCAGATATTCATATTAGTGGTTCAGTCAGCTCCTTTTGGCTTATACTTACTTTCATATTTATTATTTGTTTTCCTTAATATAACTTGTGAAAATTTTATTTATATAATGTATTCATTAATTGCGTATACCTTGTATGTATTATATTTATACTTATGTATATATGTATCTATAGTATGTATGTATATGTAATAATGTATATTAGGTAGTCGGGGATAAGTTCGCGGCCTTTTTGTAGTGAAAATAATAGACTTTTATGTATTACATAAACATTACAACCTACATAGAATGTTTAGGGTTTCTGAGCGAAAAATGATTTAAATGGTTTACACGGGCTTCTCTCGAATGTAATTTTACTTCATTTAGAGAATTTAGTAAAGAGCGGAATAAATGATAATCAGAAGGTGCTATGTCTGGACTGATGGAGGATGCATTAAAACTTCCCAGCCAAGGTTCATTAATTTTTGTTTAGTCATCAAAGATGTATGCGGTCGAGCATTGTCGTGATGGAAAACTACATCTTTTCTATTCTTTAATTCTGGGCCGTTTTTTTTTAGTTTGTTTCAATTTTACTAATTGCTCACAGTATACATCAGAATTAATCGTTTCGCCATGTGGCAAAAGTGCGTAATATGCATTTCCAGTCCCACCATACACATAACATGAGTGAGGCCTGCCTTTATGACTACTTTTGATGGCTCCCTCGCTTAGATCAAGATCGTTTTCAAACATTGTTATCGTAGGTGATCCACTTCTTATCGCCTGTTACCAATCGCTTCAGAAATGTATCAATTTCATTTTGTTTTAGTAACATCTCGCAAATAGAAATTCTATTCACCAAGTTTATGTCATTTAACGGTCATTTGCGGCACCCAAACATTTTCCTTTTTACAAAATTCAGTTTATGCAGGTGATTCAAAACTGTTGAATGTCGAATGCGAAGCAATTTGAGGACTGCTTGTGTCGATCTGCTTCATTTTTTTCAATGTTATCATAAACCTTTCTTAATAGGAAGAACACAGCGAGGAACATCATTCACATTAAAATTACCAGACCTGAATTTTTTTTGCAGAATTGAATTTTTTGACCTGAATGAACCATTTTTTTTTTGCAGTAGTTTTAGATAAAGCATCTTCTCCGTAAACACCACAAATCTCTTTTCGAGCACTAGAAGCATTCATACCCTTGTCGAAAAATAAATAAGGGGAAAATTAAATATGTTTTACAACTTTCATTAAAAAATATGAAAAGTTAAAACTTTTTACTTGTGTTTTCTATTTGCCGCCATTACAAAAAGTCAGCGGTCAAACAGTATATCACTTTCCCGCCAGTGATCAGTGTTACCGGAAATATAGCACGCTAAAATTATAGGTTCAAAAAGGCCGCAAACTTTTCAGACTACCTATTATTTATTTTACCACACTATCTAAATCGTGTTTTACATGCACCTCCAAATTGAACTTCTCTGATTAACCCAAAGGTTGGCTGGTAGACAATGTCTCAAGGTAAGCTCGCCTTTTGTACAATACTGCGCAATGAAGTGTAAAAATAAATAAATATTCTCAAGCTCATATCTACATAATTTTGTAGGTAATTAATTTGAAAATGTTTTTATAATAACGCCCGGACATCTGAATCGAGACACCCTGCATTTTCAGTTTTGATGGCCCGAAGATTTAAAAAAATGTGTAATGGATCAAAAAGTATTTATGCGGTTTTCAAGCTGGCATACTAACTGAAATCATATTCAGCCATTATGCCATTATTCCATTATATGCCATTATTCCAAATTTGAGTAGTTCCAAATAAGTATGCCATTATTCCAAATTTGAATTCAGAGTACTGAAAAAAATGAGTTTAAGTGTAACAAGTCGTGTGTCCGCCTTTCTCACAGGGAAGTTTGTATTGGATATTTGAAGAAAACAATGGTTTAACTAAATCAATCGTTTATTCCATAACTTGTATCGCCTCCAAGAGCGTTTACGACGGCCGTCATGCGGTTTAGCGTGGAATCAATCAACGTCACTATGACGTGTTGTGGAAGATACTCCCATTCTCCCTCAATGGCAGTTTTCAGCTCCTGCAAGGTCTGCGGAGCTGGGTGGTGAGATCGAACACGTCTTTTTAGCTCATCCCATAAATGCATAAAGTCGTATTTTTAATTAGACGAAGCCAACTGACAGTAGCTAATGTCACTTTGTAAAATAATGTTGCCATATTTAAAGTAATAGTGATGCGTTCAGTTCTCGTTCAATCAGATGAATGAACAATGAGTGTGAATAGTTGAATCATTTCAAACTATAAAAGAATATTATTTCTATTTTACAATAAAATTGTATAAAAGTGCTCTGATATAAGTTACTAGTAGTATGTAACTACAATCAGTTTTTTGACGGCTTATTACAAAGCGCGGCGCGGCGACTAGTGCCAACACCGATCAACGCCGCGCGCGTCGGTCGCCATTTTGTTTGTAATTCGGCTTCTAACCTCTGGTCTGATAGCACGAATGTTTTTTCTGCGCTCACGCTGTTTAGTTATTGTTTTTGTTAAGTTTTTCGTTACGTTGTGTTTGTGGTAATTGTTGTGTTTATTTGTTGCTATATTGTTTCGTACAAACGATATGGATCCTCAACCAAGCACGTCAAGCCAAAGATTGTCTCCAAGAAAGAAGAGACAACGGATTGCTTTAAGCGTTACCGAAAAACTTATGATACAAAACGTCTACAAACACGTATTTGAGGAGAAAGCTGCTTCACTATTACCTATTGAGGCTCCCGAAAAAAAAAGAATGTGTTTCGAAAACAGCTGACATTTTGGGAATTGGTGTGACCTCAGTTTACAGTGTATTAAAAGAATACAAAGAAAATGAACAATTTAAGTCTCCCGAGAAACGTGGACCGAAACACAGTTTCAAAGATAAATTAGACGATTTTACTTTTGCCGCTATAAGGCGAAAAGTACATCATTTTTTTTATGACAATGAGCCACCCACCATTATAAAGGTAACTTAAACTTTATTCCTTCTACTGCATTATATTCTGTGTCCACCATAATGTTCTTTGTAAAACCAAAGTATTAGATTGCGTAGACTTCCTTACTCAAAAACTTTTTTTTATTACTTTACAGATTCTTAAGGTTGTCAATGAAGACCCAGACTTACCCAATTTTTCTTGGAGTACATTAAGAAATGTTATGAAACATTTAAATTTCAAATATGTCACAAAATCAAGACAAAGCATTTTAATTGACAGACAGGACATTATTTTATGGCGCCAGCGATACCTTCGAAAAATTAAAGAGTATCGAAGGGAAGGAAGGTATATTTATTACCAAGATGAAACCTGGATCAACGAAGGTAATTACAATTTTCTGTTTTCTTTACATTAAATTGTACTTTCAATAATTAATTGATATTTTTCACTATCTTGAAGGTCATGCACCGAAGAAGGCATGGATTGACCAGACAGTGTTATCGTCCCGCCAGGCCTTCCTAGATGGCTTGACCACTGGCTTAAAACAGCCTTCAGGAAAGGGCAAACGATTAATTATCGGCCATATAGGCGGGGAAGAAGGAATCGTAGAATACAGCTTATTAATATTTGAAGCCAAAAAAAATAAAGAAGATTATCATCAAGAGATGAATGCCGATTCCTTTGAGAAGTGGTTTAGGGGGGTCTTGCCAAAACTAAAACCAAATTCCGTAGTAGTGATGGATAATGCCCCCTACCACTCCAGGAAACTAGAATCGCTGCCTACAATGTCTTGGACTAAACCTAGAATACAAGAGTGGCTAACGAGCAAAAATATTTCATTCGAAGCAACAATGGTTAAAGCTACTCTTATAGACATTGTACGGCAGCACAAACAAGAACATTGCGATAAGTATGTTGTGGACGAGATGGCAGCGCAGCATGGGATAATTGTTTTACGTCTGCCCCCATACCACTGTGAGCTTAATCCCATTGAGTTGGTATGGGCGCAGGCTAAAGGATATGTTGCAAGAAATAACAAAATCTTCAAAATGACAGAAGTAAAAAAACTTTTTGAAGAAGGACTTCAACATATCACACCTGAAAAATGGAGTAGCTGCGTGTCTCATATAATTAAAGAAGAAGACAAAATGTATGGTCTCGACCACATGATCGACAATGTTGCAGACAGATTTATAATTAATGTCACCGAAAGCGATAGTGATGATTTTTTATCTGATGATGAATAAAAACAAATTATGTAATAAGCGATGTTTTTTATTTTCATTACCTACCTATAATTGTTATATTTTATACATCTATAGTTTCAACTACATGATGTATTGAAAATAGGACAGTCTTACAAGTTTCCTCGCAATGTTTTCCTTAATGTTTAAAACATTCGGTATTCAGTATAGGTAGATACTATAGGAACATAGTCGTCGAAAACTCGTTGGTATGTACAAAGCACGACTAAAATTCGAACTTGGTACCCGATATCGGCAGTTCGGCACACTAACTATTCACTAGACAATCGAGGCAATTTCATTCATTCAGGAGTTTTTTCAATCATTCACTTTGTCACAACACTATTTTTATTTCATCAAAAACTGACAACACAGTAAACGTCAGTTGACTTCGTCTAATTAAAAATTTAGTGGTGGCAGCCGTGGTGCTGTCACAATTTGAAGTCCAGTTTTTCCTTCCGCGGAAATACCTGTCCAAGACCCCCGCCGTAACTCACTTTCTCTTCAATACAGCACTACACACAACGTTCTCCCTGTCTTCGGTACACCTTCCTCCTTCCATCATTACCATACAGCATAATCTTGGATTCATCAGTGAAGAGTACCTGTCTCTATTGACGTTGAGTCCAATGCTCGCGCGTAACTAAAGGCGCGCCATTCGGGAAGCTCGTGTCAGTTTGGGCCCATTGGCTGGCTTATGTAGTTTTCTATCACGTTCTTCGAGTCTCCTTCTAACAGTTCGAGCGCTAACAGCCACTCCATGAAAGTCTCGAAGCTGTTCTTAGATCTGTACTGAGGTCGGGTGGCAATTGGTCTTGAAGATAAACCGATCTCGTCTTTCCGTCGTCACTCGGAATTATGGTCCTCCTGGACGGCGAACGAAGCCGCCAGTCTCTAGGTATCGATGGTACACTCTTAGAACAGCAAAATGGCTTAAATTAAGTTGTGCACTCACATTTCACTAAGCCCAGACTGAAGGTTGCGTGGCTACTTCAGGCGCGCGCATTATCTATAAGGTCAAAATCGGTTAAAATCTCAGGAAAAACACGTTAACGAAACATTTATTGAAAACAACATCAGTAATTAAAAAAACTGCTCCTATTCAAACTTTCTGCTTCCTTATTTTTTTCAGAACCATGAACTGACTCGATTTTCCTTCTGTGGTTCAAATTTGGAACAATAGCATAAAAACATAATGGTGAATATGCCAGCTTCAAAACTGCATATAACGGTTTCTTTGTCCTAACATTATTTTTATGTTGCAGGCCTTTATATATAAAAAAAATGTAGGGTGGCTCGATTCAGGTGGTCGAGAGTTGATTTTTTGTTTCTGTTGATCACTTAATTTTGTTTCTTTTCTGACTCTTGACGATATATTTTCCCCACTGTGCGGCCGAGCCGGTGAGCCGCATGGCGACGTTGGCTAATCATCAACTCCAATTCCATCACTTCCTTTTTCTATCTTCTCTCAAAGCTTCATCAATAACAATCATGAGGCAATAAAGGATCCATTTTACTTTTTTTAACATTCTTGTAAAGTACTTATGTAACCGAGAGCCTCCAGACAAATAAACAACTTGGCGCAGATATCAGCGAGCCGACGCTGAGCGAAGTGTACGCCGCAGTGTATTATCCGCTTGGTGGAAAACGTAACTAAAGTTAGACTATAGCGTGCACACATCGCTCAGTCAGCCCACTGATATTACGTCCTGGTATGCACGCGCCCCTATGCTAGAAGTGTACTGTGGGACAAATAGTATTATAAATGTCATATGTATATTTTTGCGAAAGTAGCCTATTTATGGGAGGACCGATTGAAAAACAGGTATTATTCTTTCTTTAGATTGATGCTGTATCATATAGATATCGAGATTTACAAAAAAAAATTTAGCAATAAATATGCAATCAGAGTCGTACAATTGACGAGAACCAATTGTATCTTAGTTATATACACATTATAGTAGTTTGCTGTCTGGAGATCAAAATTGATATTATCCTACAACGCTCCAAACAAAGAGGCAATTAAAAAACAATCGGTAGTTAAATACTTAGTGGTACTTATCGGTAATCAATGGTACGGACAGAGATTTCAACTCCTACACTATGAAGGCTCTTCAATCTGGAGATACTCCCTCGGTACTTCCACAAAACTGACTTCAATTTTATAAGAACTGACTGAACGTGACGTTTCGCCGACAAAGACTAAATAATGAGATAAATGCGTGTCGCTCGCCTCGCGTGTTAAGGGCTAGAGACTATATAATAAGTTATAGTATCAGATTTTTAAAAGAAAAATAATCGGCGTTTTGGTAACTTACCTTGAATCGTTGCCATGACTTAAACTAAAAAATGAGATACGTAACTGATTTTCAAATTAGTATTTACTCTTAGAAGTGTTTCTTTTTGTAGAAAACCCATTTTAGTTACTATTTACATTGGGATTTTACTATTCAAGTATTCGTTTAGAAAATGGCGAATACGTATTGAAAATTGGCGAATATTCGGAACATCCCTAATACATAAGTTCGCTTCCTTCTTACTTTTTGATACCTATTTGTTTTCGGTATGTTATTGTATAATAATATATGTTACATCATCTAAGGAGAAAAGGACCTTATTGTTGGTTCGTTTCTCAGATTTTGAGTTACATGGTTGCCTGGAAGAGATCGCTTAAACGATAAGGCCGCCAGTTGTGTCTTAAGTGTTTGTATATTTTATTTTTGTTTGTATATTTGTACGCAATAAAAAGCCTTATTATTATATTATACTGAACAATCAGATGTTAGAGCATGTTTCAATTTAGTCTTGAAACAAAGAAATTTTACATAGCAAATCTAAACCAGTCATAAGCTGATAAGTCCATACCGACACTACGGTCCCATTGCAACTCTCACTTATGTAGTTAAATAGAATTTATACAAAATTATATTTTTGACAAAAATGTATTATGTAATGTGGAATGAATCAATTTATTACTGCAAATAAATACATCTGCGTAATAAATCAAATCATTGGATATGTTTTCGCTAATGGATGTTAGCGCTAATTCAAAAAGACTGACTGAACAATAAGCATACATATATTTGGATTTGTATATCACTTACATTTGTATGTTACATGCTATTCAGCTTCACCAAGTTATAAAGTAACAATATCAATTTGAGAATACTATTGCTAATAATTGTAAAATGTGTAAATCAGAATTTGCAGGCATTGCAGTCGGATATACATATAGTATAACATTATGTGGGGTGGTGGGATGTGTTACAATCATTTCCAAAGCAAGTCAAAGAAATATAAGCAGACAAATATTGTGTGCAAAACAGCAAATTGTTATTACCAATGAAATTGCCGTTTGTTCATAGTGGCCATTCTTAGTTATCTTGCGTTTGGCTTGGAATACCAAATTCAAATTAATTTCAATTTAACACTGTCATTCCTTTTCAAAATCAGTTATTCATTTATTTCTCTGTCAAACTACTTTTTGCTTAGGTATCGTTGTTTGCGAACATGGAAATGTTAAAAATTCGCGTTGATTTCAATTGTGTTTCGTTGTGTTAGCACAGACAGCACGCAATATCAACGATGTGTACGAATCAAACAACGCAAATGAACGGACGGTGCGTTTTGGTTTGATAGTTTCCGTTCTGGAAATTTCGACCTCAAGGACAAACCCCGTGGACTGGAGACTAAAGTCGATAATGGAGAATTGAAAGCAATACTGGAAGCGGATTCATCTCAAAGCACGTTTGTTAGCAGCAACGTTCGGAATAAGTGACAAAACGACATTGAATCATTTGCGTCAAATCTGGAAAGTACAGAAGCACGGAAAGTGGGTACCGTATGAGCTTAATGAAACTCAGCTGCAAACAGGCGTCGAAACTTGCCTTTCTTTGCTGAACCGGCATAAAAATGAAGGGATTCTGAATTATATTGTCACTTGTGATGAGAAGCGGATCTTGTAAACTGAGTTAAAAGAAAGATGTAAATGATGATGAAAAAGCTTGCTATTATACAACCGAGCCTGGCCAATTGTTCTAGTGTACTGCGTCTCCATGATAACGTTCACCCACACACTGCACAGCATATAGTCTCAAACTTACAAGGAGCTTCAACTGAAAACTCTCCATCAGCCACCATACTCGCCAGACCTTGCCAGAAATGGATCGGAATTTCAAATTTCAGAACTTCGGAATTCGGACAGTGAAAAATGCCTTCAGAGAAGTCATCGAATACCCAGGAGTTCTACAGCTGAGGCATCAATCAACTTCCATTAAAATGGCAAAAGTGCATTGAAAATAATGGACGATACTTTGAATAATTAAATACATAATTTTCCTATAAATATAAAAATATCCGAATTTTTCCATATAAAATGGCAATTTCATAGGTAAGGATTTCATATTAAAAATTGATTTCATAGCATAAAATACAGAAATATATCAGTCAGTATTCTTTTAAAGTTTATGGTTATGGCACTGGATTTACACATTAATACATATTTGGTGTGTTTATGTTTTTTATTTATAAATAAGTTTAAAACATTCATAAGAATTTGTATAATACCTACCTACCCTTTAAATAATTTTCAAATTAACTAGAATGTCACATAAATACATAATAATGCAACAATAAAAATACAGTACTACTAATTAAACGATTCAAGTAGGTCATCTTAATATTTCCCACTATGTCAACAGATGTATATGAGAGTGGTTACATTACTATGTAACATAATAAACTCTCAGTTTGGAATTTTGTTTATATTTTACTCATGTCTGTGTTTGATTGCAGGAAGATGTACATACAACTATGATACATATAGTTACATTTTTTTCATGCTTTCTCAAATATGTTACAATTTGTAATGTTGTTCTGAGAATAAATTTCTTATACCATAAGATGTCAGAGTAGCATTATTTAATTAGTAATACTATTCTTTTGTATATTTGAAAACAAGAAATGAAACATGCATTCATTCAAATGCATATTTTATAAGTACATAATAAGTAAAATTATATTTTTACTGTTGCAATGAACTTAAGTGAAGCCTATATAGCAAACATTAAGATAATATAAAAGATATGTTGTAACTAATATTGAAAGCTCATCATAAACCATCCATCACCTTCAATTTGGTATTCTAACCATTTACATGAGCAGGAACAACATTGACTTTAACATTACTCTGGAAAAGAAATAGATAAACAATTAATATTGTTTACATTTAAACCAAAATTGCATTGCATCCTTACTTCTGTTTGATTGGGTGGTTGACTGTTAGAAATGTCCACCATTTTTATTACTTGTGCAATGAAGTTTAAATAAATATAAGACTGCAGTGAGATACTGAAGTTGGGTCATGTAGATATACTATCCTTAAGTGAAATTAGCTGTTATATTATTGATTGTACACTTTCACTGTAGGTCAAGGGGGTCGCATTTAGAATACAGAATTTAGATGTATAAATTGTTATTTCTTGGACAGATTAAAGTCAATGCTGACAACAGTCGTATTTAGTTATTATGAGATATCACTTTGCCAATGTCTAATAGTATACTCTAACAGTCAAGACATTAACATGTTACACAATCCTTTGAAATTAAAACACACAGCTTGTACATTCATTAAAATAAGTTCACCATTCTGCATCACCATTGGCTTTTTGAAAGACATAATCCTTTCCTGACAGATTCATAATCCCATCTTTTAGATAGAACTTCCACTTGTTGCGACTACGAGTTATCTTATCATACTGGCAGACAACCACATTATCGGTATCGAACAAGTCACCAATCTCCTCATCGGACACATCATCTTCAGAATTGAGGGGTTCCTCATCAGCACCTCCACTCTCATCCCGCTCCTCTTCCTCCTCCTCTGCCCGCTCCTCGGCAGACTCTTCATCCTCGTCATCATCTCCAGCTCCATCGTCTGACCCATCTCCAACGTTTGAGCCTTCATCATCTGAAGAATCTAGGGCTCCATCAAGAGAGAAGGGTGCGGTACCACCGCGACTGCCTCCACCACCATCAAACTCATTTTGTTGTCCTGCTAGTGCAGAGTTAATGTGTTGCTGTAAAAGAGTTGCAGCTAAAGGCTGAGGGAGACTTATTGTTGCGTTTATAACAGGACCTGTCAGCACTTGATGGAGCTTGTTACCATGAAGTGCTGATGCAGGGATTTGAATAGTGAATGAGCGAGGCTGTGACCCCGGCACGCTCGGTTGAGCAGGAAGTGTCAACTGTACAGGCACTTTGTTGTTGGGATCCAAAACATTGGGTAGATGGGTGCCTCCTATATTTGAGGCAGAAGCGCCATGCTCCACACCTGCTCCTTGATGGCTAGAACCTTGTGCCATGTGTACTTCTCTCTTAGGTATTATATTGTTACCATTGGCTTTGAAACTTTGTAAAACGGGTGGTGGAGGCGGCATAGACGGTTCTGGTTGGGGCGGGTCCATAGCGCCACTAGCCGTTAACTTCGTTTTCCATAATTGTTTCAACTCTTGCAGCACTTGCTCGTCCACACCATCGTCTAAGAAGCAGTCCCGCACCCCCGATATCACGTCATCGACAACAGAGTTGTATAGTTTCAGAACGGACGATTGACTCATAGTCATCTTGAAAGTATTTGGTTATTTGCGATTACAATGATACACCCGCTTAATCGATTCACTTAGAATTATTTAACTATACGTTCCGAGAGCAAGTTTAGGTAGACTTGCTCAGGTAACGAAAAGTGAGTATAAATTTTCTTGTTCACTCACATCTCAATGACAAATAACACCAAAGAACTACACAGCCATTTTGACGAAATATTTATACAATTATTGTCAAAAGTTACTGGTTCACAAAGTTTCGTGAACGATACTTTTATCTGCACTCCATATCTGGTTATTTTAACAAAATTCCAAAATAAATTTTGACAAATAAAACCACTAAACATAACCTACAAACAAAAAGATGATAAAATTTTTGCCAGATTACGAAAAATTGTCTTTGGTCTCGGTTGAAGTCGTTTGACGCATGCGCGACTACAGCGCCACCTGGCACCACAGGTTTTGAGTCTCCTCCATAAAATCACACACCGCCCACATAGTTTTATACAGGCTAACCATAGACTTTGCGGTAGCAGAAATACTAGATCTGTGGACTAAATTGATGTGCATTTAGAATTGCGCGTTAGAAGACATTAAAATCAGACATTACTTTTCATTCCATTTATATCCGGGGATCGATATTTCAAGTGCACTCATAAAACGCCCGTGTGCCAGTTTCATTTAGATTTCAAGTAAAATCACTCTAAAATTAAAACTCGCTACGTAAAGCGAAAACATTATTATTCTTATACCATCCTACAAGATACTTAGGCTTATGAGTATGTCTTTCCATCTATACTAATAATAAAGAGAGAGTGCGAATTTTGTGAGTTTGTGGAGGGTATTACCCTCCACAAACTAGGTATTACTCCGGAACCACTGTACCTATTTGAAAAATTCTTTCACCATTTGAAAGGTACATTATTTCAGATGGACATAGACTAAATATTATGTGCAAAAAAATTGACGGGCATGCAACGCATGTTAACGCATACGAAAAACGCAGTCCAACTCTTATATTTGATTATCACACACACCACCTACGAAAACACTTTGTAGTATAATAAACTATCACTATTAAACCACAAAATACATTTTTTTTATAATAATCATTTCTCGAGTCCTGTCAAAATAATTAAGTCTAGGCTTAAGGACTGAGTATCCAGGTCTACAAATAAAACAAATAGTTCTTTGTCTATAATTTTTAGACCATAAAACGAATGTTCACAGACGTTCGTCTATCTCCATAAAGATGAACTAACTTAAACGAGTTTTTTTTACATTGATTGTATGAAAGTTTTTATAAATAAGACTTTCATACAATCGGTACCACTTACCTAAGTATATTCACCTACCTAAATGTAATGTAATACAATTTTAGTGTCTGACATTCTTTTCCACTCATTGGCTGACTGAAAAAAAATGGTTAAGTACTTTCAAGGATTATTAATCTTAATATATTATTTTAGAGCTGATTTTTATGTGAATCTTATCAAAAATACATAATAAAATAGTACCGAAATACCTAACAGAAATCTTAAAGTAGTAAATAATGAAATAGGTACATCTATGTTCATGTTTATGAATGTTAATTTTTAAAGCATAAAGCATTTTAAGGTAATTTTTAAAGATAGTTTTTTTTTATAAATACTTACATAACTATTTATAGAAAAACTTTAGTATCGTTTTAGTAGTCGCTTACCGCTAAATATTTTTTTTTGTGCCATGCTAAATTTTACTACAAATTTTACCTTGTCGCAAAGTTTCCCTAATGGATGTAACTGTAATACTTAGGGTATTATACTTACCTACTTAAGTAGGTACTTACCTAAGTATATTTATTATGATTTATGTCTCGAGGACTTGTACACAAGATTGTATTCGCACTGTTATCGTGAGTGTGACCCCAACAATTCTAGCCTATATAAATCTATTATAAGTAATATAAACGCTTCTTGAACCGATAATAAAGGTTTTTTTGCCAATCCCAAAGAGCAATACAGTGTGCGAGCGAAAAGGGGTTTGAAAATTTTCCTAGGAAGGTTGGCATAGTCCCGAGTTAATGTTACAGCCAAAAAATGTTATAGGTAGGTATAATATTATGTCCTAAAGTTTCACGTTAACGAGACGATTGAAAGATTATAAATGACCGCAATCTTTTCTCAGTGTATAAACAAAATCTACAATATAAAATGTAATGTAAATGTGTAAAATGAGATTCTCCTAATTAAATTGTTATTTAATTACCTAACAACTTTTTTGGCTTACTTTTGATGATAAACCTGTTCATAAAAATAAAACAAATAGATGCTAACTCACACTTTACTTGTCATCTCAAGTGTCACGTTACCAAAATAATTCGAGGTAAAGGTCGCTATACTGTAATTATGTCTATGATCTAATTAGATGTTACTGAGTATTCAATTGTGGTTAACAAAGTGTCTATTATCAAAGTTGTCACAAGAAGTACACAACCGTTCGTCTGTAAATCAGGTTGCCGCTTTGTCATTCATTGTGCGCAAACGTCTTTCTCGTAATCGTTTCACTTTGCCGACTGAGATTTGACACACGTTTTTTTTACATTTTACGCATACAGCGTTTACCAAAAAGAAATATTTTTCAAATAGACTGATATTTTATTAGGCTATGATTAAAAGGAGCAGTAATATATTAAATTTTCGGTTAGTATGAAAAACAAATTGTGTGTTTAATAACAGATTTTGAGAAAAATCATTGAGATGATACAGGACCCAAAAAAAACATTTTTAGTATTTAGTATTTTGACATAGGTAACATTTGGAGTACTTTTTATCAAGATCGATTATAGAGTTCCCACGGGAATCACGAGTTCACGCGAACGAAGTCGCAGGCATCGCTAGTATGTCAATAAACTAAGAATCATGAGCAGAATCCTACTAATAACTTTGCCTACTAAATTATTTACTTTAATTAATACTTTATTACTATAAAATTAGCAGATCGAATGTAGGTGAGTAGGTAAAACATTGGACGTTTTCATCGACTTTATAGTTATAATTTATCCATATAACTAATCCATAAAAGTTTGATGTTTTTTTTTTAAATCGTAATTTACAATCCGTACTAAGTAAAAAAATACAAAATACAAATTATCGTGTAACGAAGGTTTATCGAATGTAAAAGAAACAAGATTTTTCTTTATGCAAGACGACGGCGATAGATTGTATTAAACTATTGCAGATTGTCAACAAGACTTCTGACTGGTTTATGTTTCTATTTATTTTAACTTTTTCAGAGGTAATTAGACTTTTTTAACCGTAGAGGGTTTATCAAAAATTTTAATTGTCTTTTTATTTAGAGCTTTTTAGTTAGGAATATACCTATAACAATATTTTATTTCCTTAAACGCATCCAAGTCCAACCATTATCGGGAAAAAATTTCTCTAAGAGCATACGTAACTGTAATACTTCACCCTTTTCTCATGTAAAGTAACCAAATTAATTACGATTCAATTTTACTCGCTGTGTCCATGGCTGCCTTCGTGGAGTTTAGAGTATAATAACAAGTAAATACTTGTTAATGATACAAATTGTTCTTTGTATTAATTAACATTATCGACGAATGGGATATAGTTGAACTGGACACGATCAACTGACTAGTTGAATTCACTTTAACACCCAATCTTATCCAATCACATTCATCTATCAGGTAATATAAGGTAATATAATGAATGAAATCTCATTATGCTGAATATTTTCCATGCGCCGCGCGCATGATAGGCCAGTCGGCTGTAAGCATACATCATCGTCCTCCCCTTTGTAGAAAGCTGTTCATCGAACTAAACATCGCCAAATAAATAGTCCAAACACGATAGTTATACTGTCATATTTCAAGGAAATCTCTTATCCATCTTAGACTCTCGCACCAGTCGCTGACGGTTATATGTAAAGTATACCTACTCTTACATTTTAAACTATTAACAACACAAATATGCATTCGAACAAATCCATTCATTTAGAAATTATAATGGCTATTATACACATCAATCTTCTGTTGAAATGAGATAACACAACCAGTTGGACGTACCCAATCGGCTGTGCAATACAGCATCATTCTCCTCTATGTATTAGGAATGTTCATTGAACCTAACAACCCAAAAAAATGAGTCCAAACACCATCACTGTACCGCCAAAAATCAAGGAGTTCCCTTACGCATCTTCGGCTTCAGCAACAAATGCTGACGGTTATGTGTAGGTATAATATACACCTCTTTAACTATTCACTTCAATAAGACGCATTCGAATAAGTACATTCATTTAGAAATTATAAATTACCCCCTGGTGAGTTAGAACCACAACACAACACCCATCCTCAAACACGCTTCAAGGTACAATTAAGCGTTTACAAAATACACTTCAAAATCGGTCCAGCCGTTTCAGAGAAAAGAAGTAACAAGTGGGTACACAAACATACATACATTCTCTTACTCCAAATGCATAAACCATCTCCGTTCCGTCGTGGATAATAAATATGAACGAATAATTTTATGGTTTCCAGATTGTGGGCCCAATACAATGCCAGCAACGAACATTAAGTTTCTGAAATGAAAATTTTGTTGACTGTTTAAATCTTTGAGTTTAAATGTTGAGATTAAATCTTTGAGATTAGGTAAGTCATTGAGAAAGTACATTCCATACCATGTACATCATTATCGTGTCACAATAATGAACATCTTATTAGCTCTGCGACAACCTTTCCGGACCGTCAGCAACACATTGTCACTAATGAACTCAAAATCATTCGATTAGTCCTTATTACTAACGTAAAACCACTGTCATACAGCACTAACCCCAAATGACATGCTTTTGTCATCTATTCCCTCACTTTTTGCCTTATTTAAGAATCACCAATTTATTCATGGCTTGGTTATCTTCATGAATATCGTATAAGCTGCTAGTGATTGCGACAAGTACGGTTATTTAGTGTATTTTTTCATAATAATAGATAGTTTAATTGCTTCGTGATGAAGAGATGGTCAACTAGTTATTTATTTTTTACGATTTCACAACAAATTACATACAATATTACAATATTACATAAATATTACAAGCTTCACAACATTCAGTTACGCATAAAATAATACAAAGTATTTTATACCATATACTGCCAATTTACATTTTATGATTAATAACGACTTTTCTGAAATTCAAAACAGCCTTGACATTCTTAAAAGTTCTGCATAAGAAGACACAACGTTGTGACGGATCGCACAGAAAGCGGACCAGCACATAGATATTGATACAATGTAGGCAATACAATGTGTATATATATATATATATATACATATATACAAGTAATAGTTGGACCAGGAGTCAGGTGAGCGGGTGGGTATGACATTCTGGAGCGTATCGATCGGGCACAAATAGTTAGCCGCCGCCGCCGCGCCGCTATTCGCAGGCCCCCGTCCCCGGATTGCAACCGGCTGCACAAATATTTGTAATATTTAGCGGTTTATAATTGTACCAATAATATGGAAAACTGATTTGGTTACGGAATCTAGAGCTTGTCTGCCTCGTCGCTTATAACATACATTATTTAATTAACTTTTAAAAGATACAGTTTTATCAATAGCCGTTCCAATTTTACCTATGCACGCGATCAACTATAATTATATTAGATTGGAACTATTTGGTGTATATATATGATGTATATCCGTTTTATATGGAAAAAATCAAATATATTTTTTGTATCAAAATTATATATTTAATTAATCGAAGCATTATCCATATCAATGCATTTTTGCCATTTTAAGGGAAGTTGATTGATGCCTCGGGATGGGAATCGATGTATTCTCTGAAGACGTTTTTCACTGCTTCTTCATTAGTTAATTTTTTTGCGTTGTAACAAGTTATTCAAATTGCGAAAAAAATGGAAATCAGTATGGGCAAGGGCTGGCAAGTACGGTGGGTGACCGAGAGTTTCCAGTCGAAGCTCCTGAAACTTTGAGACTGTCTATCGTGCAGTGTGTGGGCGAGTGTTATTATTGAGAAGCAGTGGACTAGAGCGATTAACCAGACTCTGTTGTTTGATAGCGAGCTTGTCCATCATCGTTTGCAGTTCTTCGCACTACACATCTGCATTGATTGTTGTGGCAGATCTCAAGAAGCTGTAGTGGATAATACAGGCACAGGACAACCATACAGTCACAATGAACTTCTTTTGACTCAGATTACGTTTGGGACATTGTTTGGCTGTCCCCCGGGTTCAACCACTGTGACGAACGTTTACGATTATCATACAGGATCCACTTCTCATTACAAGTGACAATACGATTCAGAATCTTTTCATTTTTGTGCCTGTTGAGCAAAGTAAGGCAAGCTTCGAAGCGTGTTTTCAGCTGACTTTCATTGAGCTCATACGGTTCTTTCTGACTTTCCGAGCTTCTTCACTTTCCCAATTTGAGGCAAAAGAATCAATATCGTTTTGTCACTTACGCCGAAGGCTGTTGCTAACTCAGACGTAGTTTGAGATGAATCCGCTTCCACTATTGCTTTCAATTCGACATTACCGACTTTAGTCTCCGGTCGTCCACGGGGCTTGTTCTTGAGGTCTAAATTTCCAGAACGGAAACGATCAAACCAAAAACGCACCACCATGCGTTCATTTACGGAGTTCGGTCCGTACATATCGTTGATATTGCTTGCCATCTGTGTTGTGTTGCTGCCACGACGGAAGTCATTCGAAAATAACGCGAATTTTTAACTTTTCCATGGTCACAAACACAACGATATCTTAGCAAAAAGTCGTCTGACGGAAAAACAAATGAATAACTGATTTTGAAAAAGAATGTCTAAGAAAATTTTATAAGTAATCTATACATATAATAAAATTTCGAATAGGCTTTGTTTCATCCGAATCGACTGACGGGAAGAAAAGATATCCCAATTTAGAGTTTAAAAACTGAAATTCCACGCGTACAAAGTCGCGGGCACAGCTAGTGGTTTATAAGTATCTATAAGTAGAAATAATTTTCATTCCACAAAATTGTATAAATATTACGAAAAATTGTGTTTCGTAAAAGAAGGAAGATTATTAAGATTTTGGAAAAGTAACCAACGTAATTTTGGACCTTAATTGTGTTTGAGCCGTATATGAATCGTCGGTAATCTTGAGGCCTGCTGATCACCCTTGGTTGAGATGTAGGAAACTTTTACAAAATACGAAAGCCGTGGTCTCGCCAATAAATACATCTCTTCAAAATATTTCTAAAAGATGAGAGGTCTACTGTAACAGCGTACAGAATATGAATGTAACTTCCATAAAAGCTACTTACGGGTGCCGATAAAGAACCTATGGTGCGGCACGGTGCGGCGTTTCCGTTCAATCAACTTCCGTTTCCGGCATATGATATCTCATCGCATCGCATACAATTTACTCGGCACGCCATACTCGCTATAAAATTATAACGAAAAATGTGACAATACGTATTTAACATTCGTACATTTCAAATATTAAATTCGAAGTGTAGTTAAATTAGCATGCAGTGCAAGTATGCATTTTCTAAGTGTGATGAGGAGATTCTTCCTGTGCCTGAGCTACGAGTATTCTAACTTTGAAACTGTAAAGCCTCATTAGTCATTAATCATCACTGAACAAAGGAAACTTACGATACGAAAAAATAGACGCAAATGGTTTTCTATTTCGCTATATTATTATTATTACAGATGTGCAAATAATAACGCGAGTATACACAATATGTTTACATCATAATATTCTGCAGTTTATTACAAAGAAAGCAACCAAGAGTAACATCAAGGAAGGGAAGGCACTAGGCTAGGCACATCTATAATTAAATAGATTGTAAGTCTTCAATAATAACACCTAATTATGTACAGGATTGTATTATCTAAAACTGAATTTTATACTCCTAAGTAAGTACTTACTTTCACGATGTTCATTTATATTTGAAATCCCCCAATGAATTTGAAAGTTTGAACATCCAGTTTCTACTTATCTTCCCTTGAATTGTCTTTCAGGAATGACATCATAATCAGCAGGATATAGGTCTTTAAACAGAATTTATATTTATACTAAGTTTGTTGTTACTTGTTGTTCTGTCGAGTAGAATATACCAATTTTAGACATATTTTGAAAACGTTTGCTTCGTCAAGCAAACGAATATTAAATTCTAAGTGTAGTTAGTGTAAGTAGTTAAGTGTACGTATGAGTTACAATACAGCTTTCTTATCAAGCCAAGTAACGACCCCGATTGATTTGTTTGGGCAAAATCCGATCAAAATCATATATTAAGTAGCTTAAGCATATCCTACTAAACTAATAATTATCTAATGAAATAGCTAACATACGTGAGTATAGTAAGTACCGTGCATAATATATTCATAATGCGGATGCGGATATCCTACGGCTCTAATTTTAATACCTAATTAACACGTATTAGAGATATTTTGTAACGGATAAACCGCAGAATTGCGTGGAAATGTTAACAAAACTAATAAATAACAAACTTTAGCTTACAAAAATAATGAAACAAGTTAAATACCAGCGTGTCTACTGAAATAATTTAAAATAGTTTTCGAAGAAATTGGACGCCGCCACGGGCTATGTAGTATTAAACAATCCCTGACTTTATTATAAGTTTGATCGGATGCAATATTATACTTGAATTAGTTTAATTTCAAAATTTCTGGTCAGAATGAACCTTGGTATACTTACAACGTTTTCCGAAATTATTTATTCATGGAGACATGCGGGATATAGGACTTCCTTTGTGTAGAGATAAAGATATTAGGTAGAATACTCCATCTCCATAAGTTTGAATATGCTGCCCTAGTTCACACTCTAAATCATCACTAATGCGATTCCTTGCAAGTTACTCGAGTTTGCGTCGTATCACATATACATCGCTCAACCGCCGGGAACCTAATAAAGTAATACTCAAACTGATTTTTCTTGGAAAACTATTTTCTTTCCGTTTTAATAACGTTTTGCTAGCAATAGAAGATAACATGTGAGTAACAGAAAAGTGTATTGTATAAATACAAATGTGTAAATATATATAACGTGGACATTCTATTTAACTAAATAGATTTGTCTCTCGTCAGGGTAAATGCAGTCTCGCTATCGGTAGGTAAGCTTTTTATGACTCACATAAAATTTAATTATGAGAAATACTGAATGGGCAGCAAAGCCATGGCAGTATGTATAAAAGTGGGGTAGATTTAAGTTCTCTGGTGAAAATAAAGACATAGAACTCCGTTCCTTTCTGTGATGACATTCTCAGTAATTTAATATGATTTAATTTAATCGTTCAAAAATAGTTTGTTTTGTTGACCATGATTTCCTGCTCATTTTGAATTGTTTTGCTGATTTAAATACCTGCTTTTAATTACTATTTGCTGATTTTATAAATAACTGTTGCTTTACACCTAAGAATTTAAGCTAAATATTGCTGGTATTGTTAATTATTAATACGACACATACTAAGATTGGGAGCGATCAATAACGAGTGATGCTGAATTATAACAAAATTAATTTAAGCTAATAATGTAGAGGCTATCTATAATCGTATTATGATCGAACGTGGGAGCTTTGCCACAATTTGCGTTTCGATTTTATAAACGGATGTTCATTACCGTGACAGACGTAACAAAGTACCTACTGTTTTCGTATACTTGTTATATAAAAAGGGATTGTTTGATAAAAATACAGTTTGCATTTAAAACAGAAAATATGTTTTTTCTATTTTTATACCTAGTGTTATTATTATTATTTTATCAATTTTGGAGCACCCAATCTTACGGCACGCGAGTTTCCTTATGAAGATTCCCTTCACCGCCCAGTTAGTGATAATTGATAAATCCGCAGAAACTCAGTGGTACATACCGGAGTTCGAGCTCATGAAGTCAAGAATGTGAAACGAGAATAGTTACCCCTTAGCTATTTATTACTGTTCACCTTATTCACAGATCACTGCTCACAATAAACATTGCTATCATTAGGTACTTGCAATGTTTTTACAATCTTAAGCAGCCCTTTTTCGTTCACTGCTAGACGTGGATCTCCTCAAGCCCACTGCCTGGTACGTGAGGGATGGCGAGTCCACTCTTTTAGATGTGGTGTAGCTCCTCAGAACTTGTGGTAGTTATCCCTTTAGTCGCCTTTTAGGACACTCACGTTAAGATGGTAGTGGTATTCTATAGCCGGGGACGCTGCACGGCCAATGTTTCTCTACTAACAAAAAACAATCATGCATATGTATTATATATTCACTTCGTATTTTAACACTTGCGCACAACATTAATGCTTTTTGTAAAGTGTGAACAAAGAACAGTGAGCAATGTCGCCGGTCGTACTCTAGTGGAATGTACTCTCGTGCCCGAGTTGATAACTGCTTCATAACCGATACACAGTGCATACACGTACTTTCTACCATGTACTAACGTTTATTAATTTAAACAATAATTCAAAAGAAACTGAAAAATATAATAACATAGTATAACTTCAAAGACCAGATTTTTTATTGCGTCCCCGCCAACTTCAACACTTTGTCACACACGCTTGTTACAATTGAAACCGCGGGTTTCAGTTCGGAATAATAAATTAACTAATGGAGGTATTTAATTCCATTCACGTAGCGAAGCCAGGAGCTCGCCTTGGAGCTATCTTAAGGAACCGTAACATCTAAGTACGTACGTCGTTCCACAGGTGGGTGCGAACCACCCCCCGCCCCCGCCTCTCTCGCCGCCCTTCACATGATACACCTACATAAGCCCGAGTGGCCGTTCCATGGCTAATTTTACGACGTGCCCATAAATTTCAACTTTATTGCTCGTAGGCTCAGTGAAAAGCAATGCCTATTCAGGCACAAAGTTGAAATTTATACGAGCAACTATTATATAGGTACCTACCATACATAATATACTGTATATTGCAAGCTACGGATTTCCGTATTTGCGAGGGAAGTATTGTATCGTTATTTTTTTATTCAGTTATGAGTATGTGTAATATGTATATTATACGTTCTCATATTGTACTGTTCTATGCATTCATCGCGGGGTAGCAAACATTAAAAAAGCAATTTCTCTTTTCAAATGGTTTTGGGAGACCTTTATCTTCGATAAGTTTCCTTAGTGGAACGACAATATCAGATTTGTTTTCTTACGGAAATCCCTTTAGCGAGGCCGTTTAAAATAGTGATAAATAGTAGCCAAGTCGGATCACTAGACAGCGCATTAAGTTGGATAAGATAAGACTGTTCTTAGAGTAAGTTCTTTTCGAGTGTCTGTTGATAATTCAGGACAGTTGTAAAAAAAATATGGCATCGATATAGGCAAATACCTACTTCACAGATTTTCATAGCAACAAAAGCAATCGTTTTCATAATCATGTTATTGTTAAGCGTTGAAATTACCTTAGAGTTCCTATAAATGTAATAGAGCTCCTAAACTTTAAACTATATATGTAAGCGTTAGCGGTGCCAACGACTTCGTTCGCGTGAACTTGTAATTCCCATGGGAACTTTATAATGGATCTGAATAAAAAGTATCCTAAATATTAACCCAAGGCATAAGCTATAACTGTGCCAATTAAATTCCGTCCAATGAATTTGCGTGATGCCACTTCAGACAGACAGACGGGAGAGTAGAGTATTTCGGTAGAGGAAGGAGTCCATGCTGCATTCCTACAGCCACTGGGCGCACTCGACTGGCCACGTTACCCCTCTCTCACAGAAGACTACCTTGAAATGTACTGTATTTCCTACTTTATCATGTTTCCCCAATGTATGTACGTGTTTCTGTAGTGAGTGAGAAATGCTAGAGCCCATTCCCATCCTATCCTATCCCTCCCAATTTTCCCAACCCTTTTTCCAAATCCATTCCTTAATCTGCAAGGTAGGCAGCGCATCCGGGAGCGTGCCAACGTTTGTCATTCTGGACTGATGTTGGCGTGTGTCGCGGATGGGCAACAGTATCCACTTACCATCAGGTAGACTGTATGCTCGTCTGCCGCCTTTTCCTATAAAAAAAGACTGACTAAAATTCTAAAAATGGCTGTTTATAGAATTTTTAAAAAGAGACACTGTTTTTAAAGAGAACAGACACGGCTCTGTTACGATTTTATTATATGTATAGGTAGATATTTGTAATAATGTTCAAATATCTACCAATGTATATGTTAAATACTATTTTGTACTAATGTTGGCATGTATCGCGGATGTCTATGGGCGACAGAATCCACTTACCATCAGATGGACTGTATAGGTACTTGTCTGCCGCCTTAGTCCACAAAAAAAAGATATGCATAAAGTAGTAGATTAGAGTAGCGTTATTTACAGTATTTTGAAAATAGAATAGAAATATTGTCTATTGTCGTGTAGAAACATCGGGGAAATGAAAGATTGACCAAATCTAAAAAAGTTATAAATATTAAAGTTACGTATTTGGACAACACCGATAGACGACTATCAGACACCAATGAACATGAGTTTCTTCTGACAAAGCTTGTGTTTCTGACATTGTTTTGCTTTAATATTTGTATCTAACCACTGCAGTTCTCTTTAAAATTATTTAAGTTTTACGATTTTATTCTAATATGTATTGATTTCAAATGTATTGATTGACTGAATTTCAAAATTCTTATGGTAAAAACATAATTCCAAAATATAATAATTTTACATCTACTTAGAGGAATTACTTTTCTTTTATACTTTATTTCTATATTAAATTCGAGCCACGTAAAGAAAGTTCCCCTTATCACACTTGACAACCAAAAAATCCCATTTGTCATGGGTTATGGCCGTACAATCCAAATGGGCAGAATCCCTTTCGTTTATCCCTTTTCACCAGAAGAAAATACCAGTATAATTCCGTTAATGTTATCAGTTAAAGCATACTTGCCTCTGTAAAAGAGAAGTATAACATGAAGTGAAAATAATGTGTTGAAATGAACGCCATACCTGAAGCAAGAACTTTTAAGACACAAAGCGTTATGTTGAAACATTAGATAAGGGAAATCCCAAAATAGTCTTGCAAGCGAGCTAGAGCACCGCGAGGTTTGAGGAAAACGTCCTACTTGAAACTGAAAGTCGGTGTACACAAATAACCACCTCGGGAGGCAACACAAATTTCTATGAAAAGAGGGTACTTCGACAACGATGAGAAATTCTTTGTTTTGGATTTAATAATGCGGTAGGAGGGGATGACAGCCATAGTTACTCCTTAGTTTACTGTTACATCAGTACGAGGAGTAAGTTGTCGTTTTGATAATGCATACCCCTAATAAAAAGTACTTATTTGGTAAATTTTGTTTAGACATTTGAAAACATTGTAATATCAGGGTAGAGACTGTTTTATTCAAGTTTATTTCCAGAAATGCTTCACTATAAATTGTGTACAGACACTAAATACTAGACAAGGTGCGTGCCTCGTGTTAGATCCACCACTAATTTTTACTCAAACAAAAGACAATCCACTTTTGCTGTAGGCATAATGAGATTTGTTTTGTATTTGTTTACTTTTTATTCCTACTCGACGTTTCGGCACGAGGTACATCAGCCGTGGTCACGAGTTGACTGAAGAGGCGGGAAGTCCAGGATAGGAACTGCGAGCAGTTTTATTAACAACCCACATTTGATCTTCACATTCGGAAAGACTGCGACACACTACACTAACAATGTCCGCAGACGTTATCGACGGTAAATCGCAAGGTTTAAATTTGTTAATCACTGGATTCCACGTCGAAGACAGTTTATATCCATCTTCCCGATTGAAATTTTTATATTTCTTAATTTCAATCGCTTCACGTACAATCCTAGGATAATAGTGACGTTCGGTAGAGAAGATTTTGGGAGTGCAGAGTTCTATCCAGTGAAACGTCGAGTAGGAATAAAAGGTAAACAAATACCTTTATTATACGCGTTCAGACCCGATTTAGAATAAAAAATGTGTACAAAGGCGAAAGTTTAAAAAGTTATATAAAATAATAATTCAATTTCTCAGAATTAGAGGAGTTAATTTTAACTAGCAGCTCCAAAAATCACATTGTCAATTCGTATCGCAGACTCGTATGAATTTACGACGACAATGACACTTTACCACATTTTTTTTATAGAATGACAGATGACAGTCAATACCTAATCTCCCTCTCTCTCCTGGCCTTACTTATATCAGGGGTCGGTCCTCCTAGTTTCTACTAGTCTGATTTACGCATTGCCCAACACTCTGATCTATATACAGAAGAGAGCTGGTCGTACTGCTCCTTTACTATGGACGGGTATTCTTGAGTCGCAGAGTATTGCAGGTAACGACCTCCATTTTATCCAACCTGTTATGATCTTGTTCTCTGTGTTATCCACATCTGATGTTGAATGATTGATTGGTTGATTGATTGATTGATAAATTCTTTATTGCACCAAAATGTGTGTACAAAGGCGAACTTAATGTTTTAAAGCATTTTCTTCCAAGCTAAGAAGAATTGGTTGAGGTTGATTTTATTATAGATCCGAGATATTTAAATTGGTCTACTATTTTTAGAGGAGTGTCGACAACGTCAATTCACTTAATGTTAAGCGTGTTCATGAATACCTATGAAAATGCTAACGTCAATTAAAAATAATGAACTTTGACACGTTCGGCAAATACGCTACGTGCCAACCTCTAGGGATTTAGGAATCAAGAGTTGGAGAAGGATTGGAAATGAAGAGTATAACGGGATGAAAGAAATGGGATTGATTAAGATTGACTGGGTTGTGGTGAGGTGGTATGGGATAGGAAAGAAAACAAGCACTGACAATTTAACTTACTACCACAAAATTTAATACGCTGGCGTAATTTTGTGTGAGAATTCTTTTATGAGTTTCACCTACACAAAATTCTACAGATAAAACAAAGATAGCTAGCAACAACGAAATATTTTCATAATACCTAACCGTGCAATTTTGCAGGTGTTGAGAGAAATAATGTATACAATGTAAACATTAATATACAGATCCCGTCTCGGACTCAAAGAAAATTAAAATTATGCTTTGTTCTGGGGTTCCAACTTAATTCTGTATCTTTCTTGCAAGAAACTATTTGTCGAAACAAAGTCGTGCTCATGAACGATAATTGCGAAATCCGTTCAAAGAAGTATGATTGTAAACTAATATTACTCCAAAAATATTTCTGCTTCTTTGCGTCGGTGTAGTCTGTATCTGTGCAATCGTCATAATACAATATAACTCTGGTATCATGTCTGTCTAGCTGTCATTATTATACAAGTGTGGGTATACGCCACAGTATACTTAAACTTAATTTTTTGAAGGGGAGAGTGCACCCTGCAATCCAACAGCCGCTGGGCACGCTCGACTGGCCACGTTACCCCTCTCTGACAGAAGACTACCTTGAAATGTACTGCATTTCCCACTTTATATTATTTCCCTAATGTATGTACGTACGTGTTTCGGTAGTGAGTGAGATGTGCCAGAGCCCATTCCCATCCTATCCCTCTCCATTTTCCCGTTTTTCTCCAAATCCATTCCTTAATCTGCAAAGGTAGGGAACGCATCGTAGGGAAATATCTACGTCCCTATTTCAATCGCTGATGTATAACTGTACGCACTATAACTATTTATTACGAGTATATATAATGTTATTTTGTAGCAGAAATATTAGACCTGTAGTTATTTTGGTTGATCGATAGCGAAGGTTTACGTAAGGCGATTTAGTTATCAGCTAAAATCATTTCGTTAGGAAATTCAAATGTGCTCTGCTCTAAGTATTTTTGGTAATTATGAAAACAGGATAGGCTGTATTCGTCAATTTAGAGAGTAGAGCCCGCAGGCAGCCAGACGCCACTCGCAATTAGCGCGATAAAGAAAGACATTTCACGTCCTTGGTTAGCTGACAAACAAAACTCCTCCATGAACAAAATTAATATACCTAACAATAACAACGCAGGCTGTGCACGTTTTAATTTACTTGAAATTACTCAAAAGATCCGGCAAGAACGAGAGATTTATTCTCCTAAATAACCCATATATCATTCGATCAAAGCGACGATTTCTGCGAGTTCTATTAGAAGAAGGGAATAAATGACTTCATTAAATATGGCCCTTTACATTCAGCGCCTCTGACGGCGGCGTGTAGTCGCGCCGCGCAAATTGGCTGTTTATCGCGCAGAGCGGGCGTTACGCAAAATGCGCTTGTTCACGAGCCAATTTAAACCGTTCCTCCACAGTACCGCTTAACAAAGCTCTCGACAAAACAAGAAAATAAAATAGTTGTTGTGACGCCGTTTTGTTCGCCATGAAACATAGTGTATTTCTTGAGCCATATCTAAGATTTAGGTTTCATTTCGATGAAACACGCAAATAAGACAAGAATTAAATCAAATAAATAGATTATGTATTAAGTTATTTAGGTAAAGTAACTTGCCGTATGGTGCCAGCATGCTTTACAATACCACCATCTTTTCCCGTGGTGATTGTTGTAAAAGCGACTAAAAGGGATATCGGCTACCGGGAACCCTGAGGAACTACACCACTTCTAGAAGAGTAGACCCCGTAGCCAGCGTGGCATGGTAAGGCCGTACATCCAACATGCACACCAGTCAATACGCATGAGAAGGCCCATGTTTAGCGGGATTTTAAAAGAGCTGGTTACTACGGTTATTGGATAAAATAAATAAGAATTTAATTACTATGTTTAAATTTATAATGTTGTACCTGTGCTAGAAACGTTGGTACACGTATTAGTAAAGACAATATGATTTCAATATTATAAACGGTGAATGTTAGGCAAACGAATGTATTACTCAAAAATTGTGGAAATTAATGTGAACGCCTACGCTTTGTTTTGACTTCCTTTTACAAAACACGAGGTAAAAACAAAAACATGCGGGGCTACAAGTAATCTAGATTAATGTTTGAACTTTAATGGTTTTCAAATACCTACGCATAATCTATAATAAGTGACACATTCCTCGCCTAATATGTACCTATGGACGTCTGTCAACGTGATTGTTACGTTCCAGTTCTAATATGAGAGGCGGGTGGGCGGCGGCACGAGGATGGTATAACCCTTAGGTGAGCGTCGGAAATGAAACCTCGAGCACGTTAATTGCGCGCAATCGGTCCCGGGTAATTACTAATCTGCGACGCAGTCATGCCTGGCATCTTTGGACATATCGCACCTTCAGTTTAACATAGCCGTAACTCGTATTATGTCGATGTTTAGATTTAATGTCGAAATTTAATTTAGATTATTCAAAAGAGGAACTTAAGCTACATATACTTACTCATGTTTTTATTATTTTTCGTCAAATTTGATAACATTATGGCCAAAAATTCATTTTAATCTTTTCGTAGAATAAAAATATTTTTATTGTAAAAGAAATCAGTAAAAAATAATAAGCATAAAAATACCAAACAGACTAATAATGATTAGGATTTTATTATTTTAATGATATATATTATATAAAAACTCGTGAGAAAAATAATAAAAAGTTATCCACCTTTTTACGGTTTTTTTTTTTTGCTGTACTGAAAAGTTATTATTTTCGGATTGTCTTTATTCCACTGAGGATACGCTATTTTTACTAAAGGTTATGTCGTATGTTTCGCCGGCCTTTGACATCGTTGTTCATATAAAAAAATATTCGTATTTTTTTTCATAAAGCCATATTAATATTATGCCTAGTGCATTTATCGCATAGGTTTGATAGATTCTCAAACATCATGTAGACGTAGAGGAAGTGAACAAGGAGTTTATTACTTTTCCAACCTGTATTTATGAGTTATGCATATATTAAAAAGAAAAAAAAAATCTCTCTCTGCTTAGATATTTTTTAGATTTTGTTAAGACCACACCAAACATAAGACTGGAGAAGAAGAAAAGAGCCTCGTGCTTATATAAGGCGGATGTTAGCCCGCTGTATATACGCCTTATATATTATATTAATAAGCTCATACCTCAGCCTGTATCTTTCTACTGTTGAATATAGGAGTTTCCCTAGGCCCGCCACCATACTCGGTCTTCCGACCGTCTCATCCAACCATTACCAGAGACCTTTTTCGCAAGAACGAAAAGCCGAGTATACTTGAGAGCATTGGAAGTAGCCTTCATCCGGTAATGTAGAAACATATGCTACGGTAATGTAGATCACGCACACATATACGCACACACATACGAATATACATACACATATATACGCACATAGAATTACGATATATATAATATAAGATATTATAGTATCGTATGTACATATAATGGTTTTGTATTGAACGGGTATGACTGATTGCAATTTGCTGTCACCTCAATATGGTTAGTATTTAGTGTAATCTTGTATTGAAATTAATTTGCTTTAATTTTACCTTTTGTTTATATATACTATGTATCGTTGTTGGTTTAGCAATAATAAAATCTGATGGTAAATTGAATGGCCTAGGCTAGGGCCAAACTAGTTGCAGTGAATGGTTTACGTTTTAACAACAAACATTTGCTTTTAGGACGGTGCAGCAGGTATTACATTTTCTCATTCCTATAGTATTTCCTCCAAATGCCAGGTATGCCAAAGCCATCCCATCTAATCCCATTCTATTCTATCCACTCCTATCCTTATTATAATTATAAGTCTATTATAATAGAATAGTAGAAATTCTTTATTCCATTATACTCTTGTCTACTCATCCCACCCCCACCCCTCAAAGAGGATTGGGGGGTGTAAGGAGATGAGAAAAACTACTCGTCCCGTTATTATTATTATTAAATACATTTCCTCCACTTATTCCAAATTCAATTCTTAAATCTGGAAAGTAGCGTATCCAGTGGCGTGGTCATTCAGGATTGATGTTGGCCTGTATTGCGGATGTTCACGGGCGCCGTTATCCACTTATCACCAAGTGGACTGTCTGCTCGTCTGTCACCTTCTTTCTACAAAAGAATATAAACACTTATATATTGAAATAAAAGTTATAAAATGGAAAATAAAATCATATACAGAAGTTTCAAAGTGGCTGCTTTTTTCTCCATAGGTTACTTCCTCTACGAAAACTAATGCTGCTCTTTTAATTGTGGCAACAATGCGAATGCAGAGATTTCCGAGTTAATTGCGTCATTAAGAAAAAATTGTCTGCTGCTTTCATTGTGAAAATCTTTTGTTACAGGTTGTTCATAGGTTTATGGGCTCTGATGACAAGTAAATTAAGCACTAAATCGCAAATTCAAATCGAAATTACAATTTTTCACGATTCAATGAAATAAGTGGTAAAATTTTATTAAAAATGAAATGAAGTAAACTTCACGTACTATGTTAATATGATTATGTAGTTACACACTTAATGGTTTTTAAGAATATATTCGTTTGCTGTTACGAGTAAGATACTTCAGGAAGGTACAAAATATTTCACTAGTATCAAACTAAACAATATTATCTAAAAATGCTCTGGTTTACAACCTCCACAGAACTCTAAAAAATGTCCATATTATTTTTAAGAGTGTAACAAAAAACCTATAAATAAGGCGGCGCTCTCAATGACTGACACTACATTAGTCTCGCCTATTACGAGGGGTGAAAGGCTTTGCCGCGCTCTTTTCAGAAAGAATAAACTTGGGGTCTGTAACAAAAACTGAAATGGCAGCAAGGGCTGCCACAAGCGATATTTACTACAATAAGGCCTATTCTAGTTCCTATTCTACTAGACAGGCATGTAAGGGCACATTTATTTATTATATCTAACCTCTGTGAACTGTAAATGTAAGGTGGGTATGTGTTATTCACAATAATATATGGTCTTTTTTTTTCTCAAATTAATAACGCTACACTCAACGACCCACACTGGGATTCCCTGTGTCGTGGGTCCAGGCACATACAAAGTCAAACACAAACAAACACCCAGACCCGAACATACATTTTTCGTTAAACAAACTAACCTGGGAATCTAACCCGAGACCTTTATCTACATAAGGGAATCTACACAGCAACTGCACCAATAGGTTGGACGATTAGTCCTATTTTTTATTATTATTATTAGTCAAATTGTTTTAGAAGCACATACGTATTTATGGTATGAAATAAATATATTATACGGATTAGGAAAGCGATATTGCCCGTTCAGTAATTGAGGACAGTCAATTGACGGTGGACATCAACAGTTCATAATTCACCGATTTTTTATGGAAGCGTGTAGAGACACCCTTCGTAACAATCGTGCCAAGCAAACTATTTCACAATTAGTAGGGACACGTTAATCAAAATTGAATATTATTCAGGAAACATTTCCATACTTGGTATCGCATCTTAACGTGATCAACAAAAGATTTCGGACCTAAAGACCAAGCATTTAAGAAAGTACCTATTTAATCTCTGAGTTGCACTTATTAAATATTCACTTTGCTTAACTTTAACAATAAGCTCACGTAAAATGCTTACCAGTAATAAATAAAATATATTTGGTCGTAATCGTAGCTACTAATTTTTTTTTTATTTCGTATAAGATAAAAACAATAGAATAAAAATCTAACAGAATAAATAGAATGAGATGACCATAAAATTAGCGTTTTACAAAAGCAATCCAAAATTCGTGCTTTACAAAATTTTCGTGTTTTCGACTTTTATATATTTTTTTATCTTAAAAACTTTTTACAAAAACATTCGAATCCCTTTTTATAGTTTAGGCTAAATTTTTTAACATCGTATAATGCTTGTTTAGGTCTTCCCCTTGTTCGATATTTCCTTTGACTCAGCACACAACAGGCTTCTCTGTACCTACTACGTATAGAACTAGAATGTAACTAGAACATGTAATGTAACTTAGAAGAGAAATTCATTCAAGAACAAAGCGCAATACGCATACAAAACAAGCCGGTAAAATGACGGACAGCAAAGTGGTAATTAAAAACTCTTTACGAGCTCTTCTCTTTTGTTCTGACCTCTTGTCCGGGCCGGTTTGCAAGAGAGAACGCCATCTAACTTTGTATTCCGAGCATCGGGTCGGCATACTACATATAAACGTATTTTTTTTATTTAAGCTTCCTTTTTATTAGTGTCGTACCTTATTTTAACGGCTGTTTGAAAGAAAACAAAAACTAAGTGCTTATTGACCGTAAACGATTTTACTTTCAAGGTACACCTATTTATATTTAATAACTGTCAAGATAAATTTGTCACGAGGTCGAGGCGGCAGTATATGAATGTGATAAGACGACGGTGGTCATATTCCGGTGATAACACATGCATGTCTACGTACAGAATGAAAAAGGGAAGCAGAAAAGCAAACAATAAAAATGCGAAGCTATTTTCGGCAGATGTGCCTTTTTGGAAACATATTTTATATTGAGCGGGACACAAATAAAAAAGCTGTACCTATGACACCGTTAACTATATTGTAGAATATATGAACCTATTAGATTCGTCTATTTAGAAGGTACGCTTTAGGTAAAGTATAAATTAACATTGTATTGTGTTTTTTTTGTTTATAATATGATAACAGAATTTTAATTATGTATAATTATATAGGTATGCAATTAAAATTCTGTTAACATTGTTCTTATGGTAATTTATCCTAAAGTTTATTTTACAGTTCACATACTCGTAGTCTAGGAGGAACGTAAAATTACTTTTAAATTCTGAAAAATAATTCTTTAATATCTACCTATAATATTATATTCTAATATACTTTATTCGTTATTACTTATTCAATAGATTATGCAATAATCCTTGAAAGCTGTTTGTATAATTTATATTTAACATTATTGTATAAATAACATGCCGCTTATAAGGGACAAAATCATTATTCCTAAGCATTCTCTACTAGTCAAACAGTTGTGTAAACTTTAAAACGTGTCCAACGCCGCCGTTATAAACTAATTTCCTTCGATTGTGAGTGAGTTGAGTGATGCGAAAAGAATAATTTCCGGAGATGAATGCCGCCTCAAGCGGATGTTTATTACACGGAAAAATCCCCAACTCATGAACAGTCGTGACTATGACATATCGTGCGATGCGGCTCCTCCTAATGACCTATTTATCTTTCCCATTTGTGCTATTGCCTATTTGCTTACTTAGATCTGGTGGAATCGGGAATAAAATAAAACATTTGCCATCTTATAATGCCATCTATGGGCCATCTTACTGCAGGGTACAGGCCTTCTAATATATTTTAGGTGATACTGAATTATAGCAGATTTTAAAATCTAATGCAATGTTCGCGCAGGCGCGCACAGACCGCTTTAAAGCCTTAATTCGCAACAAGCCCCAAACTGAACAGGATACGTGGCAGTGACAAGTATCGTGAGAACAATAAATGGTACATTTCACTGTCCTATCCAGAAACACTGGATAGGACTGTTAATTTAAATAATTAATAAATGTATAATTAAGTATAATGCAATTTAATTTAATTTATTAATGTGATTATTTTATTGAATTACTTTGATTCTTATATATATATTTTTTATACATTAATGGAGGCAGACAGGCAAGCGGCTTACATGATGGTAAGTGGCTATCGCCGTCCATGAACATCTGCAACACCATGGGGGTGCGCTGCCGGCCTTTTAGAATCCTATTCATAGATTTCTTGAAGAACACTATGTCGTAACATAAGGGAAAGACCTCACGAGGCTGTTCGTTCCACAGCCTACGGGTTCTCGGCAAAAAACGATTTTTAGACTGTACAGTGCGCGACACCTCCGTATCAAGGAAATGCGGACGTACCACACTTCTGTGCTGGGCGGTGCGATTGTAGAAACTTGAGGTGAGAGTCATATCGAACAGTTCTTCGGAGCATTCCCCGTTATACAGGCGGTAGAACACGCAGAGGGACGCAATGTCTCTGCAGACGCTGAGTGGTTGCAAACCGCCCATAACAGTGAACTCGACGACAATTCGAACAGCGCGTCGTTGGATGGAGTCGAGAGTGCCAGTATAAGAGTGAGCATTGTAGAGCATCAGACGTTGCCCCGAGGTGAAGTACCGCTTTGCTCTGTTCAGCACACTGAGCTTTCTGGAGGCCATTTTGGCCTTGATGATGACTCCTAAATTGTACTCTGTTGGAATGTCGACACCAAGAATCCCGATACTCTCCGAGATCTTAAGGGCGAAAGCTCCGAAAGCGAGGCGCTAAGACAAATTTTACTAACATAGATTTTATATTTCTGCTAACAATTTCTATTATGGATCAATTACTATGGTCTGAAATAAATTAATTATTATTATATACTTGAATTACAAATATTTATCAAAATTTTGGATATACACTACCAAAAAATTTAATGTAAGATTTTTATGTTGGTAGACGAGCAGATTGTCCGTCCACCTGGTTGTAAATAGATACTGTCACCCATGGACATCCACGTTACATACCGACATCAGTCCAGAATGACAAACGCTGTTATGTCCCCGGATGCGCTGCCTACAGCCGGAGATTTAAGAATGGATTTATAAAAAAGGTCGGATATTTGACAAAAGTGTCCGTGTGACAGGGATATGTGTACATACGAGTATAATCGCGTAACTAATGACATTGACTGTTGCCTATGTAAAATGTAAATTATGGTTAAATAATTTATTTATAGATTTATTACAATTCAAGTGAATTTTTCAATACCAAATTATTAGAATTAGATTACGAATACTGACTAGTACTTAATATTAAGCTATAAAACGTTTCTTATCCTATAAATAAAAATATCCTATAACTTGACATTCAAATAATCAATTATAATTGTTACAATGTTATCCATGTACTTAGTATATGTATGTTGATGTGTGTCATATATCAGTATCTTGTGTTGTGAATCTAACCATGCAACTATGAATGTGACTGAGTGACATTGTATTAATTGAATGTATGCCCAGTGAGGGTAAACTGCAAGTTGCACCTCAGCACTAACACTTGCTTCTATAGTAGTTGCAATATATATTATAATAAATTATTCGGAACCTTGTCATCACGAAGATTTTCAGAGCATAATCTACTACGCAAATTCAGTGTGTATTGGTGGAATTCATCAGATTTTTTGACCGAACTATTGAAAATTAAAAAGTCAGTTAAATTAAGTAGAAACCCCGTGGTACGGGCCGAGGACGAACTCACGATTTTATGAATGTAGCATAGATACCTCTAAAGCGTAATTTAACATCATAATTCAGCTCGTTGGATTGTTGGATAAAGCTCATAAAACTTTATATTCGCCTAAACATTTTTTTCCAAAACTGTTAAAGTAAAAACTTGTGATTAAATTTTTTCCAACGCTTCACTTTGTTAGACGTTGGCTCACTTTGAAACAGCCAAACAGTAAACTGGCGCTTGGTTTATGGATTAAACTGGTAGATCCAAGATTCCTCACATGTGACAATATCTAAAACACGCCGAGACGACCCTGCCTTAAATTTTGTTCATATGTCATAGTTTTAATTGACATCAAAACCAGTGTTCCATAGATAAAAACTCTTTGTCGCAAAACTTTCTGAGTATTCTGGTACGAATAGTATGTCAAAATCAATTTTAGTAAGTATTGGACTATGGGTTTTAGTATTACTTTTTCAGTTTTTTCACTTTCATATTTGTACGTCCGTATGTTACAATAAAGCTTTCGGAATTTTTCATGGAATATGTAATAGAAAAGTCTGATGCTAGTTCACCTCGCAGCAAATAGCTTGCACTTGAAGCAACCAAGAATACTAGGTAAGTGACTTTTTATGTCAAATATTAGAAAAGCTAATAAAGGTAATTCACAAATTCCCCTATCCCTGCCATACATGTTCACCGCGCCTTCGGGACGATATCGAGCGAGACCGGCAGCGCTTACTCGAAATACAACACACCCGTTTCAAAAATATTTCGTTACCCTTTAAAGCTGTGTTCATTATGTTTTACGGAATTGCTCTAATTTGTACGTACCTTTATGCTCAGCATATTAGGTTAAAGTCAAAAGGGACGCAATACAATCATATTTTTAATCCAACGGCTGTTTATTTGATTCCCTTTAGCGAGATTAAGTAAATAGCATAAATGAAGTAAAGGAAATGCTGAAAAAATATTCCAAAAACTTAAACGAGCCAGAAATTCCAATACATATATGATACACGAGTGTCTTCTCGTCGCCGAGAAGCCTGCATTGGATCGGTAGTGTACATTGGTGGGATTAGAGAAGGCAAGTAGAAGTGACAGAAGGGTAACAAGTTAATTAAAGAGGATCTGTCATGTAACCCTTGCGTCAGATAGCGCGCGGAAGCGGGCGCGGAGACGGTGGCCGCCACGCGAGGCGAGACTCATTAACCCGGGTGACAGATTTCACACCCGCACTCAAACGCGAGCTCTCACAGATTTAGCCTTAATTTGTCACGCGCCTATGATACCCATAGCCGATTAGACGTTCTTGCGGTTACATTTTAAATATATTCAATAATATACCAACAACACAAAGATAATAGAATACAATAATCCTAGAATACAATGTAAATACAATGTAAAAATTTGCATTGTATCCTAGTTATTCACAGAGGTTACAAGTTTGCATACTTTCAAATTTCCTAGAGGTGAATTCCGCAGAACTTTCGTTCTCAAGATCAGGAAGATATGTTAAGTTGTATTACCAAATACCTATATATACAATTTCATTAAAAAATATATCTATTAGGTAAACTAAACATCTTTTAATTTACAAAAAACAATAAAACATTATTAAGTAATCACAACATTTTATTCTCAACCACATCAACAATGTAGCATCATTATACTACATACATCCTCATCACAAGTACGAAAAGAAGCATACATTAATCCTCGTTCTAATATATTTTCTTGCTTCTCAATGACTGATGAAAGCTATTGTGTTTCACTCAGCCAACGACGGTTTGCGATAGATCAGGCGGGTGCCGTTACACAACTTATACATATATCATTGAACGTATACAATACAACGAACACAAGTATATTGAACGAATGTTGAGCAGAGAACCTGCTTTAAACAAAGTACCTACGTAATAATAATGCATATTGTCTATATATAAAAACATTTTCTATGCTATAATAATTCCCTATTCTTGATATCTACTCTGAACTATTAATCTCCAAACTTTATCCACCTGACTTAGGAGAAAACTCATTGATTAATCTCGAGCTATTTGGCCTTATATATAACTTCTATTTTTTTTTTACTCGTCAATCTATTTTTGCTCCAGCCACCAGGTTTGATTTATTTGCTTACGGCAAATTTAAAAATACTTCTTGTATGCCTACGCTCACTGTAGATGTAGATATACAGTCGTACAGTACAGTACACAGGTATATTACATAGCAGAGGAAGTACAGTTTTCACTTAGGAAGCGAGTTGAAAGTTTAATGGTGGGCGGCGAAGCGAGTGAGCTATCGTGACGAGAGTGCCTTCACTTTATCATCGTAATTACCGTTCTTTTCCACAAAAGTTGTAAATGATATTTATGTTGGGTAGGTGCTTATAACTTTTAGTTTAGCAGTTTACGGGGAAAAAAGCATTAATTCTCATAGCAAGAAAGCGCAAAAAGAAAAAGCGAAACTATTTCATCGAAAACGAGCGGAAGAATAATACACTAGGGGCTGGATCATTTGATCATATCTGTACATACATATAAAGCGTGACGTCTGTCTGTATATTGCGCTTTTTACTATAGTAGGTATGTCACATTTTCCAAAAAGGATCTATCCGCAACTTGGATCCGCAGCTTTGAAAATGCAGCGAATTATTACAAGAAATGTACATATTAATTAGAGTTTTATAAAAAACGTGGATTAAATAGCAAAATTAGCGGTTGCACTTTTTTATACAATGACATTGGAGCAGATAGTTCACCAGAGCGGCGCTAGCTTAGTGTTATCTGTTCTCAACTCATTCATTAGATCGTGCGATCCAAATCCTTAGCACATACCACTGAGTTTCTACATAAGAATGGATTTTTAAAAAAATATCACTAGTTCGTATGTATCCACTAATCCGCACTGGGCCCGTGTGGTGGATTACGGCCCGAAATCGCATCGGGAAGAGGTGTGCCCTGCAGTGGGACATTACTACCCATACTATATATACACACCAGTTAACACCAGTCACTGCATTACCTACCTTCGGAGATTTGGAGGTCACAATTTGGGAAAATATTGGGAAGGATGGGAAAAAAGAAAATTAACGGGATGACATATTTTCCTTTCCTTCTTCCATTATATTCTTGTCTAGTGGGATGAGGTGAGATGGAGAATAGGGAATGTAATTGATGAAATAGACCGTTATTTCTTACACTCCCTATCTAAAAGTAGGTACATATATGCTTTGGCAACACTCACTCACTCGCAAAACACACTTATATGTTTCACGGCAAACTCTTATGAGAGAGGAGTAACGCCCGTCAGACACGTCCAATCAGCATGGTGTACACAAGGTACACACCTATTGTGTATTACTTATTTTATATCAACGAGGAAGGAAGCCGGTAGTTAATGGGAAATGAGAAAAGCTCAATATACGGTATCAAGCATCTTCAAACTATTTTTTTCATACCTTCATAACTACTTGTTCGATATAATTTCAGGTAGTCTCCACTCCGCCCACGCACCTAATCAATGTTATAGCGCAAATATAGCCTATTTGGAGATGCCATTCTGGAAGCGCCGGCGAACCATATCTACTAACATTGCAAATAGCTACATAATCGTATAAACATAATAAATATAAAAGTCAATACCGTAGCGTCGAGAAGTTTACTGCCAGTTCAGCAACGATAACGTCTCAAAATTAAAGGTTATTAATAATAACCTTATTAACTTATTAATAACTTATTATTTTCCTAATCTATACATATAATTAAATCGTAACAAAGCCGTGTCTGTACATGAATTATTCATTAAAATCCTTGCAGGTTATATAGTGCGAGTGGTAGATCCCAAAGAACGACTTTTGGAACTTTTGTATGTCAGTTTGAACACACATCACAAAAAAACCATGGACGAATTTTAATGAAACTTGATTTAGTTATAGCTGATGAGATATGATATGATTATGATATGAGAGCAGAAGTCAGTACATAAAGACCACTGGATTGTAATGAAAATTAGTACAATTATAGTTTATGCCCGGAGTCAATTTATAGGGTAATTTATATCCCATTATAAAAAGTGTAGTTCCCGTTTCCGCCGAAATAATTCACTATATTCGATAGGCTAAGATGGGATTAGATTATGAGATGGGACAGATTGAGATTAAATGGGATGGGACTCGTTAGAATTTAGTGAGGTATAGTCGGGATGAAGAAGATGGGATAGGACTAGTCGGGATGGAATGCGATGGGTTCGGATGGGATTGAGTGAAATGCAGTTGGATACGATGAGATCGTTTCGGCTTGGGATGAGATAGAGTAGTAGTATCATGAATTAACCACATATATTCTTGAGTTACCGCGAACGAAGCCGCGGGAACAGCTGGTGCGTATGTAAAAAGGAACATCTGTTTGTCTATGTTTTCACACTAATTTCAGGAAGCCGATTTGTTACTGTTTTCATGGTTCTGTAGGATATCTATCCCGATATTTTATATCAAATTATTCAAGTAATTTTAAAAATATTACCACTTTTATTATTTTTTACGTTTTTCCTGTTGAAATGATGTTTTGAGCAAACGATCCCGCTACCAAAGCTGATGTACGTACAAGTAGGCATACGAAAACACGCATTGTTACATTCTAAAGTAAAATGTTTCAAAAATGTAGTTACAACATGAAACTATGTCGCTTGTTTAAAATAAAACATCATTTGTTTTTTTATAAATAAGAACCACTTTTCAATCACGCTTATACAATTTGAAATGATATTTTGTCACTGTGCTCTCAAACAACACTTTTTGCCCATTTTTTACAAATTCGTTTAACAATAAGACCAGGAAGGTGAATTTTATATTCCTAAATTAGATTTCCTACACATAAGAAAAAAAAATTACTTAGTAAACAGCTTAGCTACTATATGGTAACCTACAATCTGTGTAGTTACCTACTTTTATTTTATACTTACGATCAACATTTTATACTACGACCAGCTGTTCCCCGCGATTTTCGCGTTGATTTAACACAATATTTAAAAACAAGTATTAATTTTATTTGTATTGTGGAATATTACACCAAGTTTCAAATTAGTATGACCATCAAATGTTTTTTTCCATACAAACTTTGACACCCCGCTTCACTCCTCTAGAGTTTAGAAGTTCTCTCCTACAGTTCTCCTCTAGAGTTTCTCTCCTCTAGAATTTTAAGAAATTCCTCCGTAGAAGTCTTTACGTTATAAAAGGAAGCTAATCTCCAAATTTCATTGTTTCTAGCTTTGTTGGTTTCGGCTCGGCGTTGACATTTATAGTATACTAGCGACCCGTCCTCACTTCGCTTCGGTTTATTAAATTTAAAACAATCGGAATAAGATATTTTCCTGCGGTAAAATGGAGCCTATATTTTAAGTTAGACCTCTAGTAATACATCGGTGAAAACTGCATTCAATTCCATGCAGTAGTTTTTGTGTGATGCGTATACAAACATACAGACAGACAGACAGACAAACAAAATTTCTAAAAACTGTTGTTTTAGCTTCTGTTGCTCTAATAAAGACCCCGCATATTAGTTTTTTTTCAATATCTATAATGTATAATAGAAAAGATCAGGTTGATTCGACCGCTACACTATTACGTAAAATATTAATTAGGTAGGGGAGAAAGTTTCTTCGTATTTTCTATAGAAATTCAAGACGAGAAAATATAAAGTTTAATTACATTTTCTAATAATAAACATGTGCCGTTTTGACTCATAACCTGTTGCCATCTTGTAGACAGTGTCATGATCCTATCGCTGTATAACTTCTGGGGTTTTTGGCAAAAAAAATTGCGACAAGTAGTTTTGACTGTCCTATCTTGATGTCAACCTTACGCTACTTAAAAAGTTCTGAAGTGACCGCAACAGGTGGAAATCTGAGGGGGTGTAAAATCAGGGCTATACGGTGGATGCACCATCACTTCCCAGCCAAGCTCCGTCAATTTTTGCTGATTGGCTAAAGATGTGTGTGGTCTGGCGTTAACATGGTGAAAGATCACACCCTTTCTGTTTATCAGCTCAGGCCGTTTTGTCTCAATTGTTTGCTTTAATCTATTTAGTTGTTGGCAGTAGAGGTCAGAATCAATATTCTCCCCCGGCGGTAGAAGCTCATAGGGAACGATATCCACTCCCACCATACACACAACATCACCTTGTTTCGCTTTAAGCCGGGTTTTGCCACTGTTTGTGAAGCTTGTCCGTGCTGCGACTACGATCTTTTTCGCACTTTCTTGTCGTAAGTGATCCACTTTCGTTTCGTTATGTTTCGTCGGTTTCGTTTTGTTTTAACAGAGAATAGCAAATGGAAACACGGTTTGTGACTTTTTTCCGTAAGATCATGTGGCACCCAAATATCGAGCTTTTCCTGTACAAATGACTTAAAACCGTTTTGTGATCAACACCCAGTTCCTCAGCAATGTCATAACTACTGATGTGTTTATCTTGCTCCACCGTTTCATAGATGGCATTAACTTTATCTGTAACTGGGCGACCAGAGCGAGCTGCATCTTTCACGTTAAAATTTCCAGACTGAAAATGTTTGAGCCAACTTTGTGCTACCCTTACCGATACCGCATTAGATCCATTAACGGCATAATTTTTTTTGCGGCTTGTGTCGCATTTTAAAATTTCAAAATGTAGGGAATTTGGTCGTTACTTTCACTCATTTTCACAGACTGGAAAATAATTTTAAATACTAAATACTGGAGAAATAGTATTTTTTAATATTTTTTTTAGAATGTCAACTTTTAATGGTATTACAACCAGCCAGGTACAAATAGTGCAACCAAAGTGATTTGATTACAACTTCATACGTACAAAATACGAAAATACTATCTCCCCGGTCTATTATTACTTATTACACCATTCACATTACATTTTGAATTATAGTTAAATATTAACGTAATATCACACATAAATAATATTCCAAAATATTCCTATATGACATATAGGAATATTCAAATTAATCGGTCTATTATAGTTATAGTTACACCTCGCACTTTGATTTCACTTTTTAGTTGATACTAGCAATACCTGTGACTTCGTGCGCGTAGATATTAGACTGCAGGTATGCGGTTAGCTTAATTCCCGCGGGGAACTTTATAATTGATAATTTATATTGGATAAAAGTATCGGCATGCAAGTTATAACTAAAATCTTTAAACGTTTCCTTTAAGTTTAATTTAAACCCGTCTAGTGGTGTTTACGTGATGTGCGTTCATTTAGTGGTTTTTACGTACTGCGCGTTCAGACAGACAGACAAAAATTGCAGAAATTGTTGTTTTGGGCTGTGTATGTTAACACTAAATTTGATATATTTTCTTTAATATTTAATGTACAGTCAAGGCTTTGTTATCATTGTTAAATATTAACATATATTATATATTATATTATTAACATATTATATTATATTATATCATATATAATAATATGGAGTGGCGGCCTTAGGGGGTGGCGAGCCGGGCAATCGTCCGGGCCTCGCTCTTGCAGGGAGGGGTCTCGCGCAACAACCCAAGTAGAAAAAAGTTGATATTTATGTTATCAAAGTTTAACAACCTTTATAAATCTACTAATATAATATTTTAAAACTTTAAATTTATTTATTTATAACTTTTGCATTTCTCGTCAATCATCAGAATACCTATTTTCAAATCACATACTTTGCACAAAGGACAAGGGCTTCGCAAAGATCTGCCACCCGGAGCCTCGCAATGGTTAAGACCGCCGCTGATTATGTGTATAGTATGGATGGTGATGGATAGCCGTTGCTACTACAAAGTAATGTCGTCTGGAATGTTCCAGGAGTCATGTGTGTAACAGGATTTACAAAACCCGAATCCAAGGTTCTCACCAATTAAACGGCGGGCTCTAGGCCAGGGGTGTCGTTAATTAAGACGTAAATGCATTGTGTAGCGCATGTAAGTAATTATGGTTACATAGTTTGTCGAGTGTGGGCCAAGGGGGTATGAGGTTGGAAGGAGTTTGGGGTGAGAGTGCTGAACAGAATTGGTTCTCGAAACCTCTCTCCGAACTCAAACTAGACTTCACTCGCTCATGCCAACTATTCATATTACTAATTACATTAATTTAGAGAAGAGCCGTTCCAACTCCCAGGTCACTCGAAAAACTCAGAGTAGATAGGTATAAGAAAACCGCTTTAAGGTACATTGTCATGACAAAGGAAGCCAATTTACATTCTGTATGAGAGCCTCATATATAAAATATTATGAAAGAAATTGAATGCGTAACAAACAATAAAGAAATGTTGTTCTGTCGCTTTTAGCTACGTATAGAGGTAAGAGCCAACATGTTCGGTTTTATTTATTACAAACAATATCAATAAGTGTATCTGTTACTTGATTTGTTTTCGTAAGAATGTTTTTTAAGTTTGCACAACATCGTGACGAATGAGATCATAAACTACTAATATTCTTAAAATTTTTAGAGCATAAGTATTTCAAAAACGTTCGCTTACCACGTGAAAGGAGCAATTCATTTGGAACCTCATTACCAGCACAACCAACCCACCCAAAATGGAGGATAGTAAATAAATCAAAGCGGATTTCGATCATTAGTTTTAATGCACTGCACCTAAGTAAATGGATGACCCTTTCCGCAAGCTCTTGTTTGCATGTTAATGGGGTGAAGATGGATTTCTAGGCTGAAGATGGATTCTCAACACTAGATTGGCTCTATTAACGACACAAGATTTAATTTTAAATGTACATATTGTCATAATCGAATATCAACACTAAACTGTTGTATAATAATGAAGCATATAATAATGAACTGTTGTATAATAATGTAGCACTTAGTAATGAACTGTTGCATAATAATGAAGCATATAATAATGAACTGTTCTATAATAATGAAGCATATAATAATGAATCACTTAATAATGAACTGTTGTACAATACTGAAGCATATAATAATGAACTGTTGTATAATAATGAAGCATATAATCATGAACTGTTGTATAATAATGTAGCACTTAGTAATGAACTGTTGCATAATAATGAAGCATATAATAATGAACTGTTCTATAATAATGAAGCATATAATAATGAATCACTTAATAATGAGAGTGTTCATATTGCACTTGTGCTGTGCGGACGTGTCGCTTTGGCGCCTACTCCGTATGTCTAGCCGTGCCGCGATGACCCAGTTATCGGAAGTGAAACAAGTCACGTCTAATGTGTAACTACCTGTTAAGGCGCAGCTTTAATTTGTAAATTATTATGGCTTTGCCTACATTGAAGTTAAAAACCGAAAACGAACATCTACTGTATCAACACTATAAAGAAGAAAAAGTAGCACGTGAGAAACTGCAATGTTTAGTAAACGACCTAAAACGTCAGATAGCAGCACTCCAGCAACAATTGAGTATCCAGGAGCAAACCCATAAAGCCCCTAAAAATATACATGGTGACACTGGAGAGACCTCAGAATCGGTCCAGTATGAGACAGACGAAGAGGAGCTCGCAAAAGAAACGGAGTGGGTTCGTCAGAAAAGCAGGAAGAAAAGGAAATTGAACATATCATTATCCCCACCTCTACAGCAAGAAAGTCAAAGAGAAAAACTAAAAGCTAAAATCACAACCAAAAAGTTACCCCTTCCGCCACCTATTGTAGTTGAAAATATAAACAACTACCAACAGTTCTACGACCTTCTTTCTACAAATATAGCCCAAGACTCATTTATTGTAAAAATGATGAACGGAGAGAACGTGAAAATAAACGCCAATAGCGACGACTCATACAGAGCTATCACGAAATTGTTGTTACAAAACAACAATTTATGGTACTCATACGAGAATAAACAAGACAGACCAATAAGAGTAATGGCCAAAAACTTGCATTCATCGTGTCTGCCTGACAGGATAGTGGAAGATTTAACTTCAAAGGGATACAAAATCCACGAAGCGGTAAACAAACTAAGCTGGAAGAAAAAGTTACCTCTTAACATGTTCATGCTTTCATTTCACAAAGATGAAGATATTAATAAGATCTACGGTATAAAGTCTATTCTGGGTTGCAAAGTAGATGTGCAACCTTTAAAAACTTCCAATCTCATACCGCAATGTAAAAGATGCCAAGCCTATGGACACACACAGAAATACTGTTCTATGGAACCTAGATGTGTAAAGTGTACAGGGAAACACCTAACCAAAGATTGCAAAAAACCAGCTGAGACTAAGCCAAAATGTGTTCACTGTGGTGAACCTCACCCAGCAAGCTACAGAGGGTGTATAGTAGCCAAAGAGTTACAAAATATAAAAAATAAAATAGCCAAGAAAAATGTCACAGCTCCCGCAGCCCAGACTACTGTAAACAAAGAAAAAAAGGTTACCAGTCAACCCGTTAACAAGGGCGTGTCTTTTGCGCAAATCACAAAAGGCGATCACTTGTGTCCTAAACCACAGTCTCCACCCAGTACGGACGAGAAGATTAATCAAATTCTTAACCTTTTAACATCATTTGATGAAAGGCTGAAAAAACTTGAAAGTAGCACCAAGACAGCTACACCCAAACATAAAAATGGCTAACACATTAAAAATCATGGCGTGGAATGCAAACGGACTCCTACAGCATCAAAACGAGCTACGTGCAGTCATAATCACGCAAAAAATTGATGTGTGCTTAGTATCGGAGACACATTTTACAAAAGAATCCTACATCCACATCAAAGGTTATAATACTTACTATGCATTGCATCCCAATAACACTGCAAGAGGAGGTAGTGCCGTCATCATAAAAAAGAGCATATACCATTATGAAGATCATAAATGTGAAGAAGAGGGAATTCAGGCTGTAGCTGTTTGTGTAAAAACAAAACGCTATCCTATTATTATTTCAGCCATATACTGTCCACCACGGCATGCAATAAAAGCAGAGCAATACAACAGTCTGCTTAAAAATCTTGGTGACAGATTCATATTAGGAGGTGACTTTAATGCTAAAAACACTTACTGGGGCTCAAGGCTTACCACAACAAAAGGAAGAGAACTACTCAAAGCTATTAGAGAACTCCAATGTAATCCCTTATCTACAGGGAAGCCCACGTACTGGCCAACGGATCCACAGAAGTTACCAGACCTAATAGACTTTTTTATTTATAAGAACATATCTAGTAACTTTCTACACATCGAGGAAGGTTATGACATGAGCTCAGACCACTCACCTATTATTTTAACATTATGTGATAAAATAGTTATAAAAGAGAAAAATCCCACCTTAATAAATAAAAATACAGACTGGGCAAGTTTCAAGTCAGACTTGGACAGTACAATTGACCTGAAAGTCCCACTAAAAACTCCTGACCAGCTAGATCTAGATGTAAGAAAATTCATAGGAGATATCCAACGCTGCGCGTGGGAAAATACGCCAGATGTTAAAAAAAAGATAAGAGTTAATTACTATCCAAAAGAAATAAGGCATCTTATAGCGGAAAAAAGAAAACAGAGACGGAAATGGCAACGAACTAGATTTCCGCAAGATAAAAAGTTGCTGAATAAACTTACAAAAAGACTACGGAAATAAATTCAAATGTTCCAGGACGAAACTATGCACACTTACCTTAGTCATTTAACAAGTGATCGCACAACTGAGTATTCATTGTGGAAAACTATTAAAAATATGAAAAAACCTATGATGCATATTCCCCCCATTAAAGAAATGAACGGAAAGTGGGCCAAGAGCTCTGAACAGAAAGCAAATAGGTTTGCACAGCATTTAGAACAAATTTTTCAACCCAACGAAGATAACCCGGGTGACCTTACCTTAAACAAAACGTTACAGGATGAACTAGAAATAAGACTTGTGACGCCAAAAGAAGTCCAAAACGAAATAAAGAACCTAAACCGGAAGAAATCCCCCGGATACGATCTTATTACTGGTGAAGTTCTCCGACATCTTCCACTTAAAGCTATAGTAAAACTGACCACCCTTATCAATGCTACTTTTCGACTTAAACATGTACCTGACATGTGGAAAGTTGCCGAAGTTATAATGATACCGAAGCCTGGTAAACCACCACACGAAACAACATCATACAGACCGATCTCTCTCCTCCCAATAATGTCAAAATTAATGGAAAAACTTCTCTTGAGACGATTGAAACCTATCATAGAACAAAGAAATCTAATCCCTGACCATCAATTTGGTTTCAGGGAAAAACACTCTACAATCGATCAAGTGCATAGAATTACAACCACTATAGAAAAAGCACTAGAGGAAAAGAAAGTCTGTACGACAGTTTTCCTGGATGTAGCACAAGCATACGAGGGCCTTGTACATAAATTAAAAAATATGCTCCCCAAGCAATTCGCAGACATATTGGAGTCTTACCTAACACAGAGAATGTTTAGGGTAAGACAAGATGATTCATTCTCAGAACTCAAGCAAATAAAAGCTGGTGTACCACAAGGGAGTGTACTAGGTCCGGTCCTGTACTTATTATACACCTGTGATATTCCAGAGATAGAGAACAACACCATTGCAACATTTGCAGATGACACAGCCATCATGTCTACTGGGGTCACGCATGAAGACGCAGTGGAAAAGGTACAAACCGCCGTCAATAAAATCCTTGACTGGGCAAAAAAATGGCGAGTGAAATTAAATGAATCTAAATCAATTCACATAGATTTTACGAATAAAAAACCCAACTATCATCCGGTGTACATAAACGGCCATGTGATACCGTACGCGAATTCAGCCAAGTATCTAGGCATGACTCTGGACGCGAAGCTTCGCTGGAAGGCTCATGTCAAAAAGAAACGTGATGAGTTAGAACTTCGCTACAAGAAGTTGTACTGGTTGCTTGGGAAACATTCATCTCTGTCATTGTATAATAAAATACTATTGTATAAACAAGTCCTCGTGCCAGTTTGGACTTACGGTAGTCAGCTGTGGGGCTGCACCAAACAAAGTAATATCCTCATGATCCAACGATTCCAGAACAAAGTACTTAGGGGCGTGGTCAATGCGCCCTGATACATTAGAAATGACGACCTCCATCGGGACCTTAAAGTGGACCTCGTTGCCAACGTTATTAAAAAATACGCCGAAGCTCACGAACGAAGACTTCATCACCATGTGAACGTTGAGGCCATCCAGCTCCTTGATAACACGGACATAGTCAGAAGACTGAAAAGGACGAAACCTTTTGAGTTAGTGTAGTGTTAATATTATGTAGGTACTTAGTGAAATAAGTGCTCCTAATAAAGTTCACAAGAACAGAGTGACTTCCCCTTAATAGAGACAATAAGTAAAGTGTTATTGGACACATTCTTAGTTTTACCCTACTAAGCAATTTAGGTAAAATTTAAATTACTCATTAGTCTTAATATTATGACTAGATCGTAATTTTAAATGTAATACCTCGTTATTAGGTATGTCATTGTTAAATAAAAAAAAATAAAAAATAAAACTTAATAATGAACTGTTGTATAATAATGAAGCATATAATCATGAACTGTTGTATAATAATGAAGCATATAATCATGAACTGTTGTATAATAATGAAGCTACTTGTATTTACATCTTCTCGGAACTGTACCAAATTATAAACAAAACAAACAATGCAATCGCATATAAATAATACTCTCTGTTGGTTTGTATAAATTAAACTTTTACATATACATTATAATATATAGGTGTGGCTTTGTTTATTTATAATAGTTTAAGATATAATTATGTGTGCATCATTTGGGAAAACCATCCAATTCTCTAAATCTATTTCAAATCTGTTTCGAAACTATAGATTTTTTAATTCTAACAGGTTGACGTGTGATGGAGTTTCATGGAGATACTGTCCACCGATACTTATTTTTTGCTTTTCATAGATTTTATATTTTTTAATTGTTTTTAGAAGATGTAAAGATTTTATATGCCAAAAGAGTTAAAAATTGTTTATCTCCTAAAATATTTTTTGTGTTCCTAACTCATGTTGTAGGAGTACACAGGTATTCTTTTGATGCGACGGATTCGTTCTACGTGTTATAGGTAGGTCTATTCCAAAGAACAGAGCATCTCTTCACATGTATATATTACCTATAGACAGATATATTAACTCTTAACCTAGCTAGTTGGATAGTGGTATCTATATGTACGAGTAGCTGGCAGTGGTTGCTCGCAAATGTGTTCTTTGATTTACAAAAGCTACCCCCTTGTTCGGCACTACCGATCGAACAAACTTGAGTCGAACAAGTGCAGTTGAAAAGCCGCCCAATACCAATAATATGTGGCGTCTTTGAAGAATCGAGAGGATCGACTCTTGAGAAATAATCGAACGTGCCGAATCTAATAAGTGGATAGTTCGACCGAAGGATGGGAATTTATCGTATATTCCAGTACAGATGACAACAAAAACAACTAAATGACTGTGATGAAATATGAATAACAATTAAAAGCTATGAATTATAAAATACATAGTTAAAAATTATAAACTTGTATGAATATGAATAGCAATGAATTTTTGGTTAAACGAATGTTGAAAAACATCGAGACAATAATGAATGTAGACGTATACCTACCTAAAATTATTTATCTACGAAACAAATAAACAGCACTAAACATAAACCCTCTCTCACATAAGACTACCTTGAAATGTACTGCATTTCCTAATTTATTGTAGTTCCCCAATGTACTTACGTGTTTCGGTAGTGAGTAAGATATGCCAGAGCCCATTCCCATCCAGTCCTCTCTCTCCCCATTTTCTCAATCCATTCTTTAATCTGCAAAGGTAGGCAGCGCATCCGGGGGCGTGCCAACGTTTGTCATTCTGTACTGATGTTGGCATGTATCGCGGATGTCTATGGACGACAGTATCTACTTACCATCAAGTGGACTGTATGCTCGTCTGTCGCCTTTTTTCTATAAATAAATAAATAATAATAATCTATTCATTGTGACCAACCCCCGGGACCTACAGCTGAGTATTCCACATATAACCATTCTGGGTATTGTTATATTTAATGAGAAATAAAATCTACCTACAGATCTACCTACACTACGTACTTATCTACCTACATCAGATCTACCTACTTTTGTTTCATATATAAAAAAGAACACGACTAAATAAACACAGATAAATATAATAAAATGTATGTAATTTTAGAAACTATTCTTCCACAAAATTATGTAAAAATTAAATAAAATAATATATGAAAAGGCGGAATAATATAAGCTCTATAAGCAAACTTCGAGTAGCCCATTCGTAATACTCATCGTGCTATAGACAAGCTCCGAACCATCGATGGCTAAGGACGTCCACGAATCCTTACGTCACAACGTATAGCTTTGTATGTTCAAATCTTACATCTGTTACATACATGGCAGTAATTAATTATTAATTAAACATTATATTTAATTAAGGTTAGAGCTAATGGCGTACGCTTTTTATAAATTGTTTCTACAAAAAATATAGAAAGCTACAATATGTAGATACATAGATAAAACTCTTTATTGCATCGAAACAGAACAATAACAGACATTGTAGACACGAAATACATAAATATAAATGGCGGTCTTATCGCTGAAAGCGACCGGTGCCAGATAACCTTTGGGTAGAGAGGAAATAAATATTTTGATTAGATATAGATTAACATTTTATTTGAGTTGCATTGTTTATCTATTATACATTTCAACTACTAAATAAATGTAAACGTTCAACAGCGTCCTCAGACAATTTATTAGTCGGCATACTGTTATCAAAAATTCAACGTTGTCTTTACATCTCCGACTAATGTAACATCAGATTCCTTTTCAGTGCATGAAAAGTCGCGTGTTTCACGAATTTGATTATATTAAGGTTATCTTGGCATTAAAATTTCATTAAAAATAACACAGACTTTGTTATCTTAATCTACCGAGAACTTTAGCCTTATTCATGGTGGATATTCAGTAGTATATTGTTTATACGAATACTTTTGTATCACGCAGCTACTAAATTAGCTTGGATTCAGTTAAATGTTATTTTTCTGTAATTTTAATATAAAATACGAGTATCAATTAGATAACTAAATATATTTTTTTTATTTCATAGCATGCGGATTAAGAAAACATAAGTAGACAACTAAAACATGTTCTGTTGAGCCAAACAGTCTAATAACTAATTCAAATGTTTCAAGCTTAATAAAAGTTCATGCACCATGACACGCCATCGTGACTGTGACAACATTCATCAAACAGTAATATTAATTATCGTATTATTAATAGATACCGGGAACTCAGAAATAATAACTAACGGGCAGTGTCATAGAGTGTTGAGCCCGCTTAGTGTGCCACTACACAATTTCAACGTTAGCAGCCGCTTCCAAATGTGCAGTAACGGGCGCGGGTATAAAGGCCTGTCAGCGGAATGCGGGGCGCGTGCGCGCTCGCTGTGCCGGCACCATTAACTGCCAGATGAGAAAAACTTCACATCTAAATATATTTCGATAGGGCCTTTTGTATGCGCTTTTGCTTTTACGTATAATAATTTGTTTCAATTTAGTTTATATAACAGAAACACGTCTTCAAATGTTGTAGTTACGTATTGATTTACTTTCATGTAACAGAAATTTACTTGTAACAGGCAATATACTTTTGTACAAATCATACAAATAAATACTCACTGCGTTATTTGAATAAAGTTAATTACAATGTTGCAGAATTTGTAACAAACAATTATTAATTAGATATCATGCGTTTATTGACGTCAACATCATGTCAGCCGACATCATTATAAACTGAGTCGTGCGTACAATACCGACTGATTTTAAATATCTATATTTAATGATGATATTTAATTTAATGAATTTAAATTCTATTTTCGCGATTTCTCAATTCTCTATACGTATATTTATAACACTGGAGAGTGTGTGCGCAAAAGCTGCAAAAAACTGTAAGAGGGAAAGAAAATATAATTATTTGTGACCACAGACCACAGAAAAATTCAATTAAACCGTAATTATAATATACTAACCGAGGAGAAACGTTGATGCACGTAAAATCAAAATTACCACTAGTACAGGAAAACATCGGTCAATCTTATCAACGCAGTTCTATTTTTCTAGTGGAAACGCTGCACCCGACAGAACATAAAAACATCGATATTTCGAATTAGCGCGATACTGTCGGAGCTGTAGTGAGAACGCAAGCATGAGTCGACCGACTATGTGTTTCGTGAACATGCACGAATAGTACAAGACGTGTAACATACCCTTGTATATGGATACCTTATAAGGATCTAATCGTAACCAGTCCAGTCTACAATAAACTACCTGACACTGTAAAGGGTTCTAACTTAAATATATTAAAGAAAAATCTTTTCAAATTCCTGATTAAGAAATGTTATTACGAGTTTTTGAATTTATTGTTTATTGTTGACGAGTTTTGAACGAATAATAATTAATCACCTTAATCTTTTAAGATTCATCAATTTTTTGTAGCTTATTATTATGAACCATGTAGTATAATTAGTATTTATATTTAATTATATTATTCTTTGCACGCCCGTTGAGGGAGAACATAGCGGGAATTAACAATAATGTAACGCCATATTATGCTACCTCTGTTGCTGTAAAATAAATTATTATTATCATTTTGTTCACTGCTGCACACCTATGTCCAGCAGTCCTGTCTCCTATGTCCTATGATGAGAAGGCCTACCTTCTCATGCACATTTGCTTGTGCATTTATTTGAACTTAATCTTGAAACAACAAACAAGTCTATTCTGACAATAAGGTCTTTATTGTTCAAATAACTCCATAATTATGTATTTTGATCTTCGTCTTAAAAATTAAGGACTTCATGTCCATTCACGCATATTTTCGTGTCAGAGTCGTATCAAAGTCTCTTATTCTGTTAATGTCATCCACGCCCGTAAATTAAACATTCTTTCATATATTTTGCACTGACATCAATGGATTGTCCGCGATATATCGTCCGGGTCGGGCGTGGCGTGTATGATGGAAGCTTCGATATAAAATCTATGAAACGAAATTTTAATGTACACACTTTGAGAGGTTGTACTCCTGTCATAGCTCTGAGGTGGGACGTGTGTGTGCGACCAACACCAATAACAATTTTATTATTAAGCAGATATCATATAAATACAAGTATTTATATGATATAAACGAAATAATATAAATACAAGTGTGACATTAAGCGCCTTACGATTCAAGGGGAAGCTTCATAATAACAGATAAGGTTAATTGTTAAGAGAGCTATTAGTGACAAAATTGCCCCTAATCGCAGTAACGAAGCGGGAGTACACACACCCGGCCTTATTACAAGCCCGCAACCTCGTAAAAGTGTCAAATCATTAACCAAAATTACTTTTCCGTTCGAACTGTTCGGGGAATCCGGTGGTATTCATTCAACTTTGCCCTCGGAAATTTCGCTTTAGGAGATGTATCTCCTAACTATGTTTACATATCACAGGTGTATAGAAGCGTCCATTAGATCGTCCATTGTTCTGTCCCGAATAATCCCCTCAAACCCAAATTGACGTGGCCAGTCCATTTATTGATTAAATCCGAAATACATAAACGAGGAGACAAATCTCCGGGGAGTTATCCTCTTCCTTAATTAACGATGGAATTTGATCCTTGTTTGACAGTCTTGTATAACTTTGATATAATAATAAATTTATATTTTATTACTTTTTAATTACGTTGATTGGAGAAATTGAAAACCTTAGATTTTGTTTACACTTTCATATAAATACGTGTATCAGCCTATAACGTCCCACTGCAGGGTACAGACCTCCCCTAGTAAGTCACTGGGCGGTTTCGAGACGTAATCCACCCACCATGCAGGCCCAGTGGATCACATATTCCAGTTTCTTTTTATTTCTGGATTATGCAGGTTTCCTAGCGATGTTTTCCCTCGCCGCCGAGCAAGTGACATTTATTTGAAATCCGTACGTAATTAGATACTTAGTAGTACGGGCTGAGGATTTAAACTCACGATCACACGAATGTGAGTCGAGTATAGATACCTCATACACTTATAAAAAAATATTTTAATGGACATAGAGTGTGAACGATCGTAGTGCTTATTATTATGACATGTGTACATAACATGTTTAATTATACAATTCACTTCTATAATATTTTAATCGTGATCTATTTTAATAATTTTAACTTGATTTATAATCGTCATCAATTATTCCAAAACAGCTTACGAAACATTTATCCAAAACATTTTTCATTTATCAAATTTTCCATATCCGACATTTGACTCGACATTCTCTTTATTATAAAATAATCACTTTCATTGCAAAATTAACTACAATTTTAGTAAAATTCTCAGTTTGGTGCGAACATAAGGCAATTGGTCATTGGTTAATTAATCCAGATGATTTGCCCGATCCCGCCACGAATCGAACTACTATTTGAACCCTATTGAAATCCAAGTTAATGTTCGGAGTTCATTAATTACCATTTAGGCGCTACTCCTGACAATAACTTTTCAACTATATTGATTCTGATTTATAACGAAGTGACAATGTGTCAAATAATATTGATTGAAAAACCATGAGGTAAATAATACAGAAAATAATACTTTTGAACGACTGACAAATAAAATGTAAATCAGTTGGAGTCACGTGCAAGAGAAATTGGAATATAGGGAGCTGTTAAAATTTAACAACGTTCAAGAGCTGTCGGAGGCGCAGGCGGCCGAGGGCGTAGCGCTTACAACCCTCTTTATTGCCGGGCTTATTCCCTGGGCGGTGTTGCCACAACCAAATCGGAACATCCGCATATTATTATCTTGTTATTTCACACAACACAGAGCCGGCAGCCTGTTGAATCGGAAATATTAGGTAGCAAATGCGTGACGAAAATATTCGCTTTAGGCTTATATTTATATGTTGATCTCTGCAATGCTGCTGTTGTTTTAACAAAGCTGAACCCAAAGGTTTCATAACGATACTTATTTGACAAAATATCTAGTGTTTACAATGTTCTTACAAAGATGGATGACTATTACAAGTATAAATGAAAAGAGACGTTATTTACAACGACTGTGAATAATAGACTCTAATATTAGTCAACAGGATATGAAATCCTAATACTAGCTCCGAATATGATGATAGGAATAACCTTTAAGCAAAATTTAGCACCGCGGTTGCAGGTTCCAGCGCCGCTGCCGTACTTACCTACGCATATTTTATGCTCCTATAGGCTCTTTTTACTCTTTCAGACTATAATCTACAATATGAATACCTCGTAACCAAAATACATTAACTAAAACTTAAAACAAATTGCAATCATATTTTAATAAACGAGTAACATTTTGTCCGGGTTACTTTTATCTTTATTATTTGAAAAATTATACTTCTCATTGTCAAAAAATATCTGAGGGGAGCAATGGCGGCTGAACGTGATTTATCAGCATCAAGCGATGAAGTCGCTCAATGGAGATAAATTTCGGCGTATCTTTTACTCCATTTTATACCCGGCCCCGTTATAAGTAGACAGGGGAAAAAACGCCGCCATCAAATTATATTTACTTTACCTAGCTTCACAATAAATAAATGTATTTAAAGTCTCATCAGCGTATTGCATTGTATTGTCACAGCGTTCACATACCTCATGTATCGATTGGAATCTTTAACTGAGGGTCCGGATATTTACAGTTCATTAACGATTCGGAGTGCGACCCGCACGCTCACGATTAGATACATCTCGTTGATTGACCTTATCCACCCAACTGCTTTAAGGGTCTCAAAAGGACAGCCCATGAAATGTTTATTTTAGCAATTTATTTCAAATAATCTTGTTTTCTAGAAATTGAAAGACCAACATTCATATCGATAGAAAGCAGCTTACAAGGTTGTGTACTTAGTTGAAAGACGTATGCTTTGAGTGTGTATGTTGAGACGAGTATGGAAGGTGGGCGAGGCGGATCGTTAGTAATGCCGCCCACGGCCCGCGCGGTCGCTCGCCACCCAAATCACTTTGATTGGACGCTCTCTCAATACGCTTGCTTTATACGCTTTTGCTTTGTCAATGTTTATGCGTTTGCATAAACACACTCAAATTCGCAATCGAGCGCAGGGTGCAGAGGATGTGTATATATGCGCTGCTTCATAATAAATACTCTTACTTGGAAGTGGTAAAGCAACTCATATAACGAATTTACAAAATAACCTGCCATCAAAGTTTTCTGTCATACTAAAGACATAAATTATATTTTTACACTCATATGCGTAGAAAACTTTCTATAGCATACAACAATTGAACAATAAATTATCGAGATTTATACGACATTAACTTAATATTACTCTAAGTTTCAAGCGACAACTTGGTGTGATTTGCGCGATAGATCCTCAAAGGAAGTTCTTATAAAGTTGAGTGGAGTTCTCCAAACACGATGGAAGCCAAACGATATTAGCCTTCAAAGCAGTTATATTGGAAAATGTTCATCATAAATCTTACATTGGTATTGCTTACGTTTTAAATAAACAAGTTGATAATTTAGCAGTAGAAATTTCGTTATATATTTGATAATAAAAAATGGTAAAGGATTAAGCTACTTTTGTAAATATGTTTGTACTTGGTATAAGCTGTCAGAAAGCGCACGTTTGGTGACAAAGACCATAAAGACGGTCGACGGTCGTGGCACGTCATAGTGGCGACGACGTTAAGCGACGAGACATCGCACTCTTTATGCAAAGAGGGAAAGAGCGGGAATCTACGGTAAGTTCGCGCAGGTGCTACGAGAGCGCTACGAGTGTGCTACGAGCTAGGAGTACGAGACGCGACGCTACGAGACGCGACGCGCACCACCGCATAATGAGAACAATAAAATTCGTTTATTTCTGCTAAACTTATATAATTATTTTTATTAGATTACAAGTATTATTGCAAGATTTACAATTTCATGTTTAACAAAGATTGGCCCATTACCAGTTTAAAGATTTTTAAAGTTTATTTGTAATAGAAATGAGAGACATTTAAACAGCTAACCTAATGTTAAATGAATGATGCCAACATCAATAAAAAATGACCGATGTCTGTAGTTGCGCAGACTACCTTTAAGTCTGGATTTGAATAAATTATATGGAAAGATCGAAGAAGACAGGGATTGATGATACAAAAATAGCAACATCAATTAGAAGGCGATGTATATTATATTTATAATAATACGAAAAACGGTGTAATTTTGCCGTAGACAATTTATTAACTAGCTTGTTAATGAATAGTACCTCTATTTACTTGTAATGCGTTGTCGTACATAGCTCAAACTTACTTAAGAAACGCATGACAAAGATGTTAATCTCGCACTACACGTACTTATCTCAAGTATGAGCAGACACCGCACATAAATATGGAGGCTGAACTCATCGCGTATGTAGGATGTACTATAACTGTGGACGCGCCTTATCAACACACTCCGTTACATACATATTTCATGTAACTAGCACAAGCTAACACAATGTTGGCAATTAAGCGTCTCTACGCAAAATATGTGACTGAAATTCGATCGTAAATTCATAACTAACTATCTATCTACCACAGATATCTTCTCTTATGAATATAGAAACGTTCGCCATAGCACTGACGATGCCTCAATAGTACAGATTTAATTAGAGTAAAAGTGTAAAGTATATTTTCAACCGATAACAAAAATCTGTTCTTAGTTGAACTCATACGCATGTAACATTGTTAAACTTTTCCAATTTAATGGTACTTAATTAATCTCACAGCTGTAGATGTTTCCCATCAATAAATATTACACTTCATTAAATTTTTTTCAGTATAATACACAAAACATATACACTCTTTATTTTCATTTACGGGAACATAAATGTATAAATTTATTTATTCAAATGATAAAAATATTTACAAAGGAAAATATATACAAAAGGCGTGCTTATCCCCTTAGTAAACTTTTAGCAGCAAACCTGGGAAAGTGATAGGTGAGCAATGAAATGGGCACACACACACACACATATATATATATATAAATATCATAGACAAAAATGTATGTAATAAATAAGTTAATGTATCAATGAAGACGAGGTTCTCAAACTATTATTTAGTGTGAAAAGTTTGGATGCTATGATAATGTTATCATGATATACGTGTTCTTGAATTACCCGAACGGAATCTGTGGAAACGGAACAGAATATGGCAATAATCGTTGCTTTTACTACGTATATGTTACGGCTAGAAGCCGAAGTCTAGACCTAGGTAACATATTTTAGGTAGTATACCTACTACCCGTACTGGACCAGTCCGCAACATCTCAATTTCAAATCACATTTCGAAAAGGGACCTCCTATTTACATGAATTTTTAAGATTTACATTTACCTATTTACATGTTACATTTTTAAATGCGTTTTTATTTATTAAGATTTGATGTTTATTTTTTCAATATTCGATAATTAATCAATAATATTACCTATTATACAAATTCCTTTAGTGTTGTTTGTTAGACAGTAAAATGAAATGCTCTCTAAATAAAAGATGACGCCGTAAGGCCCATCAAGACGGGCTTCCACCAAATGGAGAAACTGTAATGGCGGCCGCTCGCGGAGCCTCTGTGTTTAGACTTAGTTCTCTTTGAATATTTAATACCGGTTACTTCTATTGGAACGGCAATTCTCTGGCTGTCTGCGACGCGACCTACTTACTGATTATTTTTCCGAAAATAAAACATATAATTGCAAATACTTACAACAATATATTAACAATAGTATATTTATTAAAATTAGAAAATAGGGAGACACGTTTATAAACGTTGTTAGAAACACTGATACACTGTAACACCTTAAGTGCGCTGTGTGCTGTGTGTGCAGCACGTGATTGGTGAGGTAGGCGAGAGAATATTCAAATGTATGTTAAAGGAAGGCACGGCCGTGACCGACTTCATCGTGACCGATATCCGTGCAGCGAGCGGGCTCCCCGCCCGCTCTATCCGCGGAGACCCTAACTGCATGTAATTCGCTAACTACTATAACGAGTTCTGCTCCGACCTTCACACAGTACGCTCAAAACGAGAAATCATTATTTTCCCAAGTTCTGATTAAACCGTGCCGTAAATTTTATACAATAATTATTCATAATGCCCTATTTAATAAACGTATATGTTAAGTACAATAAAACAGCAGCCTATAATTTATGAGGTTACGACGTCGAAATTTTGACGACAGTTTAATAACTGACTCGATGTTAGCAATACCGTTGAGAGCTTTAAAGCTCGATATAATTATCATTTATTAAATACATAGATAGATAGACCTATCTGTTTTAAACATTTTAATGTCGGCTTAATGTAATTTTTTAAACATTTTAATTTTAATGTATTTTTTTTCCACAATATTTAATGTTTCAGGAAACGCTACGTTGTCACGGCATGTAAGTACGGATTTTTATATAGCGGTGAATTTTTCAGTGTTGAACCGCACACGGTGTCCGTGGACGGCCTGCGTCAGCGAAGCGTCCGATTTTAATGACGACGACACGTGTCCGCCGGTCACTGCATTTGCATAATTTGAAAAGCTCCAGCCTAATTAAGACATCAGCCCGGCTAACACGACCTTGACTTATATAAATGTAGGTATATTTGTTGAATATATTTTATATGTTATTTATAATTGACCAGGCTCTACCAGCAGTTACTACTTGCAACAGCGTATATACAGTACACAGTCCATTTACAGTATATCTCTAACAACATATCGGTAGCCTGATGCTATCTATCAATATGTAGGTAGCGTGACACATACTAAATAAGTTAATACACTAATAAATCATAAAGACTAAGTAAATAATGATAAATAAATAATAGACTAAATTGCCAGCGCACTGGCAGACTACAATTGTTGGGCTCGGTAAAATCAGTTGAACATTAAATCCTGGATTATTTCAAGTAGTAGTCTACTAGACATAATCCCCAATAGTTTGGGTAGTCCCTAAACTGCGGAAACCAGAACAGATGATCTGAAAATCCTTTGTCGGTCCTAGTTAAAATCCAAAACAGTGAGGAACCGAATGTTTCTATTTACAAATATAAGCAGAGGAATCATGAGACAAATAAGATAAAAACGACATATTTATTCTTTCCTTTTAAAATAATATATGACTTGAGTTTTATCTAGATGTACCTATCAATATTCATGGTCAAGGATTAATTCCATATGAAGATCAAGATTAAACCATACAATATTTATTAACAACAAAGAATTATGTTAGCGTATAAAGTAATTTTGAAAACCAGTCGTAATTAGGTACTAAAGGTCTGTTAATTGCAGTAGGATGTTATAGGATGATATCGATAAGTAATTTTAAACATTAGAAAGGCATAACTGAAAATAGCAGGCGCATCACTCCGACCCGTCGGTCAATAAATTGATATCGATTAATTAATCTGCACTGTAGGTACATAATTTCACCAAAGATTCCAGCCGCGCTCTAACTCCATGTTGAACATGAATCACTGCCTCCTCAGGCTACAGGATTTACCGTATTAGCCTTAGGAAGCTGTTATAGCCCAAATCGAGGATTTAAACGTTTAACTTAATTCCCAAACGGTAGGATTCTGCGGCCATTTTATAGCAATCTTAATTCGTTACATACATTTAGAAACTAGCACACACAAAATAAATCAGGCTCATTGTTTGCGGCATTGCAATAAAATTGCGGTATTGCTCTTCTTTTATAGATACTTTATACTTTTATATAGTTATTTAAAAAAGAAAGTACAACAACATTTTAATAAAATAAAACGCTTTGATGGAAAAAGTTAAATGGAAGAGCCCACAACGCGTGATACGTTCAAAGCTTGAGCGTTACCGAAATGTTTTCCCGTGCTCTATTGCTTCAAAAAACAGCAGCGCCCGCTGACCTTGTGTTAAAATCACATTACATTACTTATTCTTTATTACTATACTCATATTATATTTTGATGGACTAGCATGCTAGATTACGATTAATTGAAATTGTATTCAAAATACAGCACAATAAAATGTCAATTCCAATAAAACAAATTAAAATCCGATGTAACCGATTTAAAGTACTAAGATATTTTGTAATTAAGTTTACAGTTCTGTAACCATGATTAACTTTAACGTTAGATGAAAGCATTTTTACTAAAGTGAGATGTTTAATGGAAAAAGTTTTAATGGGATTTGATGAACGAAACGATTCAAAAGTCGCTCTGGGTACAAATTTCTTAAAAGCAATTTTCAAGACACGGTCCTAGTTTCAACGAATGCTGCTTCTTTTATTTGTGAAGGTACAAATGTTTGTAACACAAATGTGGTACAAATGGGTTCTGTAAATTACTATTTTGATCATGGAGATTATTTTATTTTTAAGTGTATTTTCTAATATTTATTGATCTTGTAGCTCTTGGCTCACGTTCATATCAGATTAATTAGATTGTTTTGTATGACTTTTCATACAAAACAAACTACACCCAAGAACACCATTTCAAATTCTTTATTATTTTTTACTACTGACAACATTAAAAAAGACTAACGTTTTAGTTATATTAACTGTCACAATGTTAACAATGCTGAATATAAATGACTGTGGTTAAGCCGTTGGCGACACCAATAAAGGCATAAAGTGGGGTCGTGTCGTAGTTCACCAAGGACCGCGACGCTCCACCCGGCACACCATACAAACATAAATTAGGAAAGAATGGACCAAGTTGCGACTCTAATGCCAGATTGAACGGATTAAACGTCTCTACAAGGAAAACTCGCCGATCCAAGTGAAACGGGTCACATTTCCCCACTAAGTTGTTCTTGTCCAGATCGTTGTTTTCGGTAAGCCAAAATATTTTACAGTTTTCAACATTGGAAAGCAATACTCACGATTCACGACTTTATTTTTAGAATGTTCACAAAATATTTTTGCTACCCGACTAATCAGTTATTTTTATTAATTTTAATTGATTATTTTTATTTTATGTTTTATCCATCAGTTACAAATTGCAAATATAAATATACCAGTACTCATAACTTTACTATAATAAAAAGTACACAATCATACCAATCATAGTACACACAATCATAAGTACACAATATTATTACAAAATGAAACACTTTAATTGCAGTTATTGTAGTAGCTTCCTGGATAGGAGTTAATGAATTTCCGAAAGGCTTGACTCCGCCTTGAATATTAAATTGTTTCGCGTGTAAAAAGTTGTTCAAATTCCGAGAAAATGAATATCAGCTGTTCATGATATGGTTAGTACAGCACGTGACGAAAAGTCTCCAGTGTCTCCAGTCTTGGAAAACTAATGGATCAGATTTTTTTATACAATAGTAAGCAGACAAGCGGGCGGGCCACATGTAAGTGATCACTGCCGCCCATATACCCGCAATACTAGGAGGCTTGCGGGTGCGCTGCCGATCTTGCAAAATTCTGTTCACAGCTGTCTCGAAGAGCCCCATATCGTCGCGTAATAGAGAAACTTCGACTGGCAGTTTATTCCTCAACTTTTATTCATTCATTCATTCCACAAGATGGTATTTATACTCAAGATTCACCATTGTTTTATTATAAAAATGTACCGAACAATGACTTTAGATAAATTCTAAAAGTATAAAAATACATCCTATTAAAATTATCAAAAACTTTTGTCTTATACAATGACAATAAAATATAAGATACGTACCCTCAATATATAGGTTTATGTTAAAGCGCAGGACCGTTTTACTCGTTCCCCGACGTGTGCTCCCTGCAAACAAATTATGTTTATTTAGGTTCCATTATTTACATATTACGAATGCCTGATTGTATCCCTAGTGAGGATATTAATTAAATGAAATTGTTGACTTGTTGTCAACATTTGTAATTGTTGTGGTTATATTTGCCATCAATACATATATTTTTCTAAACTATTGAGTATGTTCATACAAAAACCGCCATAGCACACGATATATAAAAGATATGTATAATTTATTGTACACATATAACACAAACTAAATAAAAAGGAAGGAGAGAAAATATGTACAAAAGGCAAGCTTATTTCAAAAGTATGCAATTACCTATTTGACAAAAATATTAGTAATTAGGACGCAGTGCTTGTTAGGTTTCGACATCAAAAGAACATGGAATTAAATTAGAAGCAATAGATGTTTGATTTAATAAAGTATCTAATAGATTTCGTTACGTGTAGGTACAAGTTGTAACGAGCATGTTGAGCAATGGTACAATCTTGTTACTTTGTAGCCCCGAGGCGAGGCTCTGGTAAAAATATCTCAGGAACAACTGTGTACTTCTTCTTTAGGACTTGGACACACATTATACCTTAGAAAAGTATTCATGTGTTGGGTTTGATTTTACCGTCATCTAGAACTGTAAAAACAGCTTTTATATGTGATAGTATATAATAAAATTGTAATGAAGACGTGGTTATACAAGACATATTTTGTAAAAGGGATCATTCCAATGTACAATGCGAACCAGTCCGAAACAGCACTTTTTGGAATTTTCATATTATTTTTTATACACAATGCAAAAGAAAACTTCTTGATGTATTGTACATAAGTTAAATAAGTTAAAGCACCTTCCACCTCCCACCTTTTGCAGGTGGAAGCTGCACGTTAAAGTTTGGTTATTTAGCACGTTTAAATTTTTGATGGGTGGAGTATCTTTTTAAAGATGCTTTCTTTTCTTCTTAATGCGCTTTCATAATTTATTTTTCTGATTCAGTTAATATGTCGTTATCGTTTTCAACTTTGATGCAAATAACGTCATTCCATTTTTTCAAAATCTGGGGCGCTAAACACATTTTTTTAATTAAATAAATAATATGTATTATTTCATGGTCGTAAAAGCCATTTGGCTTTTTCTACCATATGAGCGGTTGTTATTAAAACCATTTGAAATTTACACAAGCTGGTTTTACACCCTAGGCGAACTTATGGCAAAAAATGTTGTCTTTAACGTCATCATTTCTGTGAAAATTTTTCTTAGGCTCACTAAAACAAAAGCCATTTTTGCGAATATCCACATTTTAAATATATAGTTAAATATTATGTAGTTTATATGTGTAAATAGCCCATTTTCGCCAAAGTGAAAAATTAATAAACAAGAAGTATTAATACGAAATAAGGGCAAAGATAAGTACTAGGTATATTTCGCATAAATCTCTCAAAATAAAATTTTCCACATTTAAACTTACAACAGGCTGATGATTTGAATACTGCGAACCAATTATTTTCTTAGCAAACTCTCTTAAACTGTCAGGTATAAATTATAATGCTCCAACTGAAACGCATCGCCACTTTAACTTGGTTCTAAACTTTCCTTGTAAAAGTTACATTTAATCAACTAAAATGTTCATTTATAAATAAGAATATTTTTGTAATAATGCCCCTCTTTAATGCGGTCATTGGCAAGCTGGTCAGATGCAACAAGAATGCATTCAACCGAGTCGTCCACTTGTGGCCCTTGAGGATCCTCAAGATGTAGAGAATCGACGGTAAATTTTCGAGACTTCCTTGAGACATGCATGGAGCAACAGAGCACGATCCCTGAAACACCACGATCTTTCAGGCAAATGGATGACGGCCGCTGAAGACTGGATTCAAATAAAAAGGGTATCGTCCAAGGAAATTGTCTGATTCCATTTTGTTTCTGCATTGCATTGTACCCTCTAACTACACTTATGGAAAAGATGGTGCGGGCGGCCGAGCCTTCAATTTCGAATAGGGGTTCTTTTTTACATAGCCGAGCTCAAGTTATTCTGCTCCACTCATAGATGACTAAATGAATTGCTTTATAGGTCATGGACGACTTTAAGAGTCCCGTGAAAATGGAACTAATAAGATCGATTAAAGTGTGGTGCTGCATGTGCAGAGAAGACAGGTAGTTCTTTCCGACGGAGTTGAAGTCGGCTCCAATCCCCCAAAAATACTCTCCTAAGGTGAACACATCTATATCTGGGCGTGTTTGAATCGACGAGTATTAAAGTGACAGACGTGAAATGGTTAGTTTGCGAGGCATATTACGAGCGTCTGACAAGTTTTTAATAGCTTTTGTCGAACGCTAATATTATCCGATCTGATAACGCCTCAGTCATACCCGTTTTCTTCTATACTTTAGCGTGTTACTTTACTATCGGAGTCTCAGACACAAACTAGACGGTCTAGACAGAAAGATGTTCACCACCATAACTGTACACAGGATGCGACACCGAAGTCGTCTGTAGATATGCATACCCCACAGAAATGTGGTAGTCGTGGCCTTTAGAGCGCTAAATTCTTTCATAAATGCGAGGCAAGTAATCTTTAGAATTACTTCTTATTGCTGATGGGATTTATATCAAAATCGTGGCAAGTGTCGAAGGGTTCACCAACTTAGCTTCCAGGTCGTATAGTGCATAAGGCCTTATGGAAAGAGAAAAGGCTGCTCTTCACGAGCCTCACGTGGCCTCTGAGCTTTGGCAATGTCTTCGGAAAAATCTGAGAAAAATCCTGTGCAATCTATACTAATATAATAAAGAGGTAAAATTGTGTGTTTGTTTGTATTGGGGGTAATCTCTGGAAATACTGAACCGATTTTAAAAATTCTTTAACAAATAGGAAACTACATTGTCCGTGTTTAATATAGGCTATATAATTTAATTTGAAATTTCGAAAAAAAATTTTTGCAATACTGAAAACTCTTATAAACTGAAGCAAAGCGAGGGCGGGTCGCTAGTACAAGATTAAGCGGTGAAGATGCGAAATTACCAAATTTACATACTGTAGGATGACAGCACAGACGTATGTCGGCATGTGGCCAACACAGAGAGTCACTCGGGCGTGACATTGTTATTATTGTATGGCTTTTGCCAACGCTGAGTATTTTCACAGACAATAACAAGTTGCCAGAATCCTACGCCAGGAGCTTGCATTGAAATACATCCTGTCATATTACTCCGAACGCATGTGCTTCTACCAGAGGTTTCGTCGTCTATCCCTTATTTTGGCTGACTAAGGAAGAAACAAAAATTTGATGGACTGACAAGCGAAATAATATAAATATAACTATTATCATAATATAAAAAAGTTACTAATAAATATCTACGTGCAACAACGAGCGTTAACGAAGTAACATCTTTTATGGACGGTATCTCATTTTGTCGGCTTTATAAATATTCAAAGGGACAAAGTACGGCAGAGAAATTCGTGAAAAATGAATTATAGCAATTAAAACTGTTTAAGACTTCATAAAATATTCAAAGAAATTGAAAAAAATGTGACGGCAATAAATGAAATTTCATTTCCATGTCTTCGAAACCAATACTGTAGTTAACGTGAAACAAAGTTTCGATAATTTTCACCATTGCCAAAACACAAGCAAACCATATTTAGTAGCTAAGTAAAAGCGCTCAGGTAAAAAATAATAAGATTTTTTGTTTAATTCGAAATTAATGAACAAATCTAATAAGATAACATACCAAAAATATTAAGTTGTAGTCATATTCAAATCCTTCATTGCAGAGTTACATTTCCTTTAAAACGTCAGGTAATTTATTAAATAATTTTGCATCATCAACATATATACTTTTATTACAACGTTAGTCTTTGGAATGTAAATTGGCAGTACATTATATTTATTTGTGTATCTTCGTGGATACTTCTTATCCTCGAATTGAAAAATATTTTGTATTTAATTTCACGAATTATTTATTTTCTATCCCTTGAACATGACTTCAGTAGATCGAAAGTTGGTCTCCAGCCGTAATTATGTAGTTTATTTAGAAGACGTTAGTGACAAACGAAATTAGACGCCTTTATCCATAAAAACAAACGTCACTGGTTGCCTATTGTTTAAACAACCACATACAGCGTTCATCAGATCATATGCTACCATTGACGTTGATTTATTTTTTCCAAGGACGGTTTGTTCTTTAATATTGTTTTTTTTTTCCAGAAAGTTATATAGTCGATTATATATGGCTTTTTATATGTCGATTATATGTAGGTCCTAAACAGATTTTAATTTATAGTAAACTAAACAAATTTAATAACGTATATTTACAATTATTCCCATTTCCAATTAACCTGATTGACCGTCCTACATGGGTTTAATTCAGAGGGATCTCGTCGGGTGACACGCACGTTCACTCAGATTTTTTCAATCTCTGATCGTTGAAATGACTCACGGCACCGCACGCTTCATTTCTCAAGGCCTCAATTACGCCTCACTCTTATTTTGCCTATTCCTCCTCTCAAAGCTCTTGATTCACCAACACACCGTTAACGCGACCAAAATGAAATTTATTCTTTCAGGAACACTCGCCTCAAGACGGAACTGACGAGGTACTACGCATAAAGGCAGAACTGTGCCTCTTCAACATTATTAGCTTCGTTATTGAAATTGAGTACAATTTACCTTTCATTTAATATTTTTATTTTATAACTTTAAGAGGTTACGTATTTTATACAAGAAGCTCTCGGTATCATAATATCTTTATTATTCATCCAACTGGAGCAATGCGGCAAATAGCTAATCTTAATAATAAATAATGGCTTTAGATACACAATCGCATTTAAACAAAATAAATAGGAAACGATTTATCATTAGGCGAGATAGTGATTAACAACTGTTTCGATTACAAACCCACTCGGCTGAATATAAAACCAGTGAAGAACTTAATCAAATATAAAGCAGCGGACAACCATTTGTTGTCGGATAGAGGAAGATCCGGCAATTAGTCTAACTGTTCTCGTAATCTCTATCAAACAAAAGGTATAATATACACTTCATCTACGTTCCGCAACTGTACTACCTATAGGTCGAGTGGTCAATGTTGAAGCTACTGTGGTCTAGACGACCCCCGTCAACCAAGCTTTTTATTGACATAGACGACAGTACATTCCCACAGATAAAAATAGTCACATTCAGTTAATAAGAGTATTTTCTGTTCGCTGTCTTGGATAAATTCATAGAATACTCTTTTAATAAATAGAATATTGGTTCTATTAACTGAGATATCTAATGAGATATCTAACGGTCTTTTAGTAAATATGAATTGAATTGCTGGGGATATCTCGTTAAAATTTTAGACAATGGGCTCCTAAAATAGTCACATTATCACGGAGAAGGTAGAGGGGTAGCTCCCGTCGCTAGTAATTAAGTTGTATTGTACCCTATATAATATTAATAAAGTAATCAAATTAATTACCAGAGATTATTTTCTTTTACATTTTTTTAACATAATCGAAATAATTATAACATACTCTACTTATAACTCAATAAATAATTAAACTATATTAATTATTGTACATTTGAGGATTCCTTACCCAAAATACTAATATGAACATTGTGAACTTTTAACTATAGGTACTTGTGAACGCACTCACTATTCCCGTTAGGACATTTTGACATCCGTCACTTACGTTTATGGTTAGATCCGAACGTGCAAAGAATGACAGTGTTACAGTATATTTAATGTAAGTTACAGTTTACAGTTATGAGAAAAAGAAGTACAAATAAAAAGAAGTTAATGATTAAATTCGGTGTTATTTTTTTATGGCGGAACTAATACAGAACCTTCAATGCGTCATCTGACGAGATTGTCTTGATAGATCCTTTCCTCGGTATAAATATCACGACGACTATTATAATTGAACATATTGACGATTAGCCTAGTTGGTAGATCCCCTGCCTGCTTCATTAAGGCATTCATTTAAGACTTTGATTTTAAGCTTAAGACTAACGTTTGATACGGCCTGAATGTTGTGCTTGTCTTTGTATGTGTCCTAATGTGGGTCATTGAGGGTGACGTTTTTAAATATAAATAAAAGTGATCTGGTATTCTCGAACACTCCTTTAGGAAGTGATCACTCATTCCATCGATAAATAGAATGTATTAGATTACTTCTGATACGATGAAGTGAAAATCAAAGCGACAGTTAGTCGATCACGGGTGAACAGCTGCTTTCAATGTTATTACCCGGTCGCACACGATACGGCCAATGATTACAATATGCGTGTAAGTTCCGGCGAATCGATACTAGCTGCTATCACCGCGGTGTTACATATTTGCAACATACATATTTACATATTACATATTTGCGTACTTCGGTCACGCAAATATTCATTGTTATGATGAATCCAACTTGAACCTTTCCACACTTTTAGGGATGTATACATCCCGACAAATAATAGAAAGGTCAAAGGTCAAGGTCATTTGCGGGTTAAATGCGAAACCTTAAATCAATGTTTAAAATAGTTATTTTTTATTGCAGTTTTTATCTTTACACTCAAACGGAAATACTTTATGGATCTGTCCATAGTATCAATAAGTTAAATAACTACAATAGCAATTGGTCTGTTAGTCAAAGTCACGTAGACCATTTCGGTAAAATTATGAAATGTTTAAAAACGTCATCCAGTTTAGGCGTCCGAAAGTTCCTCTCAAAGTCATTAATTTTTCAAATTCAGGGACAAACTTCTGACTAAATTAAATAAGTTTTTCTATTATACACAAGTGACAGTGCCGAGTATAGAGTCAGTAGTATCGTTAAAAACGGGCGGCCATGCAAGCGCTTGAGTTTGATACCATTGTATTTCAGTAGAATGGCCGTGTGGTGTCGGCCGACTTTAGAATAGGCACCTGCCTATCTCTTGCCGTTAACGTCGTAAAAGGCGACTAAAGAATGACAAAGCCACTACCTCAAGCCTTGGCAAACTAAACTATCTGTAAAAGAGTGTCCACTCTCTAAAGAGTGGACAGAAAGGGCTACTCACGGTTACTATTGTAACAAGACAACACTATATACTGATAAGTATGTAAGAGATGACACTTTCTACCATATTTTACTAGTATTTTTGACGTCATTAAAAGACGTAAATTAGTTAATTACTAATAAAGCCAATATAGATGGCAGCAAAGTAGAAACGGACACGTGCAAAATGCTGATAATTGCACTAAATACTGAAATGCACTAATAATTGTGGGTATGATTGAGTATACCTATATATTTTTTATGATAAATACTCGTACTATAATAATAATAATAAATACTCTTTAGTGCATATATTTGGTTATTACATGTACACAAATAATAAATGATAGAATATAATAGGCGAGCTTATCGCTAAGGCGATCTCTTTCAGGCAACCTTAGGATAGAGAAAAATAAAAGGAATATAGGTAGTGCAAGACCAAAATGCACAGATGGATCATATTCAATATATACTTATCGACAATATCGATAATAAATATAGTATAATAAATACATATATTATATAATAATAAATAGCTTAATAATATATAAATACATACATACATATCTACATCTACACTGTACCCAATATCAATTCGCAAATAAGATAAAAAGTTTACAAGGAAAGAAAAATAAGAAGGAATTGAGGTCTCCAAGGGACGAAATAGAACGAACAGGTTAGAAACAAAAACGTAGCGAGAGGAAATCATTAGGTAGAGAAAGAAAATAGAAATTCAAAAGAACTAACTAATAGAATAATGTACTAAAAGAATACTAATAGAATAATGTATTATACTATTATATTATTTGTTACAATACAGCAATCTATTATGTAAAGAGTTACATATATTTTCCTAACCTACATATATTTTCAAATCCTGGTGTAGCTAGGAGTCTGGCAAGTGTCACAAGTGAAGAAATTAAAAATGTGACTATGTAATTAAAATGAATATGCGACGTCAATTACTATTTTTCGGTATTATAGGAAAAACACGAAAAAGAGAACATAGTCATTTATAACACTACATAAATCAAAACATTCTTAATGTGTCATCATAAGTTTAGTCGGATTCAGTGGTAAATAAAAAAAATATCAAGGATTTTATCGTTCATTCTGCTTTCCTGTAAAATGTCATTTTTGTATATGTTCGTTTTTACTTCGCTGCCATGGAATAACGGAATATGGAAGACAGTTGAAGTGCGTGGGGTGAGAGGGGGAACAGGAATACATACGTTACCACAGTTACTAAACTGTATTACCTCACGCTAAGATTACTTAATGCAGTTTTGGTTGCAGTATAAATTGGGGGATCGTCTGTCCGTCAAAAATTATAAACTCCTGTGACGAATTAACAAATGAAAAACCGGGCTATAGTGAATTTACGAATGTTTTTTTTCTGTGGCAAATTTACAACAGCTATGGGTGATTATACCCCTACAATATTATACAGATAAGTATATTGATACCTACTGCACAACGCTTACTTCGAAGCTCCAAGTGGATAGCCGGACAGGATATTAAGTCGTGACCTAATAGGAAGTAGTTACGATCCTACAATGGCCTGCGACAAAACGATTTCACTGCACGAAACATTCAATTATATTTTTAACTGCGAGAAAGTTACGGTTTCGTTTTCATGTAATTAGATTCTTTAAAAGTGATTCTTTTACATAAGTTATTTTAAATTGCAATGTTACTCTTACTTGGACATGTACTCATACTTCTTATAGCTATTATCTGTTCGGAATCGTTAGGCCACACCTTATATACGGGGTTAGATAAAACTGATAGGGGATGAGGTGCACCTACACGGCTATACAAAAGACAGTTAAATAAAACTTTTTAAACTTTCGCGTTCTGTACACATTTTATGTTGTAAATCAACTTTAACATTTTATATGTAGTCAACTCGTGACCACGGCTGGTGTGACCCGTGCCGAAACGTCGAGTAGAAGTAAAAGATAAACAAAAGCCTTTAATTTTATGCGTGTCTCTAAATAAATTACAATATGAAATAAATAAAGTTATTACATAAAAAGTTGAAAATTCACTATTTTTATATTTTTGCAAATAGAAAAATTAGAAGATTGGTTATAAACACCTTTGATTTAAAAAAAATCTTGAAATGCTACATTTAAGAAATATACTCCTGTTTAATTACCTCACATTTATTCCGTAGATATGAAACCACACTATGAAATGTTAAAAACTGAAATATGATCAGATAGGAAAATATTTTATTTATTTTGGCGATTGCATCGGATCGCGCGATCAGATCAGACTAAAATGTTTTCATTTTGTAAAAGCATCTGATCACGCGATCAAACAGGAAACTGACGCCTTGAGCAAATAGAACAAGAAACTGATCGCAGGATCAGACCGCAATAATCTTTCCCAACAAGCAAATTATTGAAGACTAGCGGTGCCAGCGAATTATTGAAGACTAACGGTGCCAGCGAATTATTGAAGACTAACGGTGCCAGCGAATTATTGAAGACTAGCGATGCCAGCGAATTCGTTCGCGTGAACTTTAGAGTGATTCCCATGGGAACTCTGTAACGGATCGTTATAAAATGTACCCTAAATCATAAGCTATAACTATGCCAAGTTTCATAGAATTCTCTCCAGTGGTTTTTGTGCGATGCGTGTTCAGGCAGGCAGACAGACAAATATTTCAAAAATTGTTATTTTGGGGTCGATATAAATCGTACTTTATATTGCAATCACTTTTTTCAAAAAATATTTCACGTCCAGATCTGTCTCTGTTACAATTTTATTAAACGTATGTACAGATAATGTGGCTAGTACCTAAACAGTAGCCAGCGGCCAATTTAAAAACATATACTGATAATCTTGTTAAGTTAATGGTTCGTTTTCAGAACCATTGCACTATCTCCACGCTCTACTCGTATAAACAACAACTACTTAGGTCCAGTAATGTGAAAATTCAATTTCAGAATACAGCAATATTACATAGGTAAAACTTAAGTATTCATAATAATGTAGGTACAGCAAATACCCAGATACATACCAGCGATTCAGATGTGCTTGTTGCTACCTTCTTTATGTAAACAAAACCTTAGGTAGTCAATTTCTATTTTTGGTTAAAATTTTAACTAATTGAGAGCGGGAGACTGGCCATCCATTAGTTATTGTTGTCTGGAGGTTGTATATATCCACGAGTTCCTAAACCGTTATTTAATACTAATAAATAACCAATTTAAAATATTCAACTATTCTTTCTTGGAATTCTATGTCGATTACTGTTGATTTTCTAGTAACCAAGCGATATTGTCGCATGTTCTATTATATATGAAATTCATATACGACTACAACTTTAACTGTTATCATAAGGTCATATATGACCGGTTCGCAGTTTAAATCTCTTGATTTATACTACGCAAAACGCCAATTTCCTTTTATTTCTATCGTGAAAACACGGCGCGCCTCATTTACATACACTTTGCTGACCCAACGTAGATAAAAACCCTTTTTATCGTAGTAAAAAAAAAAGATTTCTAAGGTTCAACAAAGAATTCTTTTCTATTTCGCATAGTTACTAAATCTATATCGCGTCCATTCAATGGTCCATGCCAGCTTTCGTCACACAAATTGTTGTTATGGCAATAATAATAATAATTTACCTACATAATTATATACTCGTACTTACGTAATATGTTCGAATTAGTTATTAATTATACAATTGTTTAAATAAACATTAATTTTATCAACACAATGAAGAAAAAACAGCATTAGCTCAATAACTAAGGTATTCCTCTTTCATGTAAAATTACAGTTTGTTATCTTAAATTCTAGATAGACATAATATTTACTTAAGATTGAATCCCTTTTGTTAGAAAGTTTTTGCCAGACGAAAAAGAAATGCAAAAGCTTTGTAAAATACGTAGCTATATAGAAGTTAGAAAGTGATCTGCATACTAAACATTTCGGCCTGAAGTAATACCGACAGTTTTAAAGAAAATAAATTGTAATGCCTCAACACTTCAATTACTCATATTAGCGGGGAAAGATAATTATACGTCACTAGAGCACTTACAGGGCACTGCGGTCTGAAAAGCATGTTCAATTTAGGACCAAAAGGAGTGAATGCAGCTGTTGTTCACAGCGCCGGCTCTAGCTCATGTAGCGCCCGGGTGCAGGGCGCCCTCTAGTAGGCGTTTTGAACTCTTTGGAGGTGTCGCGAGCGGCGCTCGGCGCCCCCTAAGACCCTGCGCCCGTGTGCACCGCACCCCCTGCACCATAGGTAAAGCCGGCACTGAATTCAGCGCTCGACAGGCGCCCCCGGGCGCGGGGCGCCCGGGGTGCACCGCACCCCTTGCACCCCCTGGTAAAGACGGCCCTGGTTGTTCATTATTCCAAACTCATCATTGCACCTGATTTAAGCATTTTGTTTAAGTTTAAGCATACATATAAACGATGCACAAAATGTCACTGAAATAACGTAAAACCAATAGGTTCAAACACGTCAACTAATTTAAAATATATAAAACCGTTGCAGGGAAATATAGAATTACTTTAGGGAATAAATCAAAATTTACAAACATGTCATTGTAAAGTTTTATGGTTCTATCAAAAGCGTAGGTAGTACTCATTACTCAGTACAGGGTAATAACCGGGCCGGTGCTGCGCGGGCAACGTGCAACTGCGTCTAGAATAAAATATATACTAGAAATGAACTAGGTATTATATAAGTTATACAAAAAACATATTGTAAAAACTGGTTTTAATGTAGCGTATCTGAGAGATACGCCACACCAAAACCTTGCTGTATGGAAGCGCGGTTAGTTTTAGGGGAAAAATTCAGTCGTCTTAAGTCCTTACAGCTCTCCCATCATTTTATACATTTGTACCTTGGCTCATTTAGAAGCATCCACAACTCGTTAGGACACTTGTTCATTACCAGAACGCATTGCAGTAGGTTTCCAAAGGGGCCAGAATATTAATTTTAAGTCTGTTTTGTATATGTCATAACGCATTTATGCAACAACCACGACGCGAATATCGCTTTGCGGTCGGTTTTAATTTGACAGATTGCGTTTTGGACGAATGTTTCACTCGATGAGATGAGTTTAAGCCTAATGGCCTAACATTAGATATATTTTAGATACCTACCTTAATTACATCTTGTACAATCAGTCTGTACATTAGTTACACAACGAACTAAACAAATTCTAGAGACAATTTTAAATTCCTGGCCATATTATAGGTACATAATTATATTACATTAGAAGTAGCATAATATATCGAGCATAATATTTCTTATCAACTACCAAAATTTATCAGGCTTTTATTATACAATTTTTGAGAATAAAGGTTGAATACTAAAAAAGCTTTACCCTCCCTTGCTAGATTAAATTTAAGTGTTAACTTCAGGTGTGAAAATCGATGTCTCCTACAATTGTTCCATTAGAATCAATTTCCCGCAATATTTTCAAGCAATGGACGGGACGATTTAACCTTAATAGCTCAACTTTACGCAGTCGAAGGTTAAATTGATGTAGCAAATGCACAGGTTCGATTGAAGCGATAAAAAGTCGCTGATCATAGAACACCGGGGCGGTCGATGTCGAACAAACGACGAGGCGTGCCCGCCCAACCATTATTTCTCGATTTTTCCAATTTCTACGAAATAATGATCCGGTATATAACTAACCATCACTAAAAGCTTTAAGCAAAATTACAGTATAGCAAAACTCTAGTCAAAAAGTAAGATGGCCGCTTTTTTATTATTACTAACCCTCGTTTTCCATTTTACATAGTATTTTATTTACTATAGTAATTTACAGTACCCACTAATGTTATTAATAAATTTCAGGAACACACACAGCGAAGCGGCAACTGTTTGCCTAACTGCGGAAAGCGTTTAGGTTTTTTTATAAGCATACAATCATGAGTTCTAACTATTGCATCGATTTTATAAATAGCTTAATAAACGTGCCAATAATAACTTCCATGTTCAGAGTAACATTCTCTTCGAGATTCAGTGGTTGAGACACCTTTGCACGAAGTTAACCCACGTTCTGCAACATCATCCTTTTCCGTCTGACTTCTAAATTTACTATCTTAACGGATCTCATCAGGGCGAACAATGAATCCGAGGAACAATGGTTCGACCCAACTCTTCAAACGCGATGACGTCATTAAGCACCCGATGTTCTACTAACGCAAAGAGATTAAGCTATTTCAGGATAAAAACCAACAAAAGGAAATGGAAACTTCTTGAGGAGATACCTTATGTAATAAAACATTTGATGCCAAATGACATCTTGCTTTACAGCGATAAAAAATCCATCCCTCGAGGTCATAAAAGAACATGGGAGCTGGTGGCAAATGAATCGTTAAAATCTCATTCCCGCACCAGGCATCGTATCGGCAGCGAGTCCCGTGAAATGAGTGGACATTATAAAATAATGACCATGTGGATTGAAGGGGCAACTCATTTCGTCCTATTAAATGGCGTGTAGATATTGTGAACGCGCAGTCAAGTGATTTTAATTTAGCAATTATCTGGACATTAACTGTCTCTTACACTTAAGTTACGAGTGTGTTAGGAACAACAACGCATTGGCTTTGATTAAAAATTATATTTTGTTCAAATATCTCTCAATAGCGTTTCCAGCTCTGGGATCAAGAGCCGCGTTAAGCGCATGATGTGTATTTTTTAAAATTCCACTGGGGCTTGCTTGGGTCGGATATTATGTCTCCACCCGTACATTTGTGTTGTAAAAAATAATGGACTTTAGGACGTACCATATGTTTTGAACAGGTTTTTAAATACGTAGGCAGAAAAGAAAAAAATGTATAGGCATAAACAAATGTAGGCAATAAACTACAAAAGTAAGAGACTAATGTATGTAATGGTGTAAATATTATACCTAGTTAAATAAGTAAATATAGAATTATAAACTAATACAAGTGAAGTCATATAAGATAATTAATTCATAAACTTTCATATGTCCATGTTACATTAGATGGGTTCGAGGCTCTTCTGCGGAAGAAAACCACCTCGAGAGAACACTTCAACAGCATCCTGAAGATGATATCAGACAAAATAACTGTCCTATAGTGGTAATAACTAATGACAAAATACAGTTATTTTGACATTAGTTATTAGGACATTAGTCCTAATAACTAATTTTGTCATTAGGACAGTTCCTATCAGAGGTTAAAGATAAGAAAAGCACAAATCTTAATTTCGTAACATTTAGTAATGTCAGCTGAGTAACATTAAAAAGTGAAAAAGGATCACCATCGTGTGATTAAAACACGTCTACGTGGCTCGACCTAGCCTGTAAAGACATTAAAAAAAGACATGACATCGATATTTTTGTGTATATATTTGAGAATTAATCGAACAGACTTCATTATTGACAAGTGTATTTATTGTAGTAATAAGTATCGATACAGTAATTAAGATTCAGCGAATTGAAGTGGCGGTGGGCAGGCTTGTCGATAATCGATGGGGTAGACGAGTCCTACAATTAAGATGTGTGTTTTTATGGAAACCTGGTGTGGGTCGACCTTTGGCCAGGTGAACTGACGACCTAAAGAATGTCAGCAGTAGTGGCTGGATGAGACCAATAGAAGATCGCGTGTGATGGTAAGGCATCGTACGATATGGTGTGATATAATAATTAGATACAATACAATTATATCAGTACTGTTTTTTTTTTCATCAAATACAGTGAACGAAACAGTAAAGCAAAGCATTCATAGTGGTAGCATTTGATTTGATACAGGAAAGGAAAGAATTCCAGGTGAAGTGCTGCCTTTCGTCTATAATCAGATTTTATTGTCTTCTTCGTCGCGGCCCTTGCCGTTACCTTTTTATTGTCAGTCCGGGCGGGCATTAGCAATATGCTCCAACAAGTTATTGCTTAAACGTGGAAAACTTGAAAGGAACATTAATTACTCTTGTTAGGGTAGCGGTGATATTACAGAAAAGTGATTTCTTTGTCCGCTGACCCAAATGTGAATTTACATATTTCATAAAAATTATCTTGTGGAATTCTTTTAAAAAGTGAGTGAAAGAGGGATTCGCCGTCAAATAAAATTTTATAAAATTAAAAGGACTGGAGATCTAAAAAGGAAAGGAACTAAAAAGGAGGACTCTATTCCAAAGGCCTGAGTGTTTATTTGTTCAGGACGTTTCAATGAAATCCAGACCGCCATTAAAATTTGGACGAAAAATAAAGCTCTATGAAGTGACAGAAACGATTTTACTCAGATTTCATAGATATATAAGTATGTAGGTTAAATCATCGATGTAGAATTTTTACTAACAGCAAAGATCAAGAGCGCTTGTGAGCGAGAATTCAAACCACAGCACGTTCATCATAATATGTGAGAAGAAATCAGGGTCAAATGGCATACATGTGTAATACAAATTGGATTATAGTGTTTTAGTAGGCGCTGTCACGCACATTATGACAAATCACGCACATTATGACAAATCACGCACATTCAATAGATTTATTTGAATTATGTTTTTATATTTCATTGTCCATCATAACTATACCATACTGAACCAGTAGCCATGACTCTCCACTGCTGGATATAGGCCCCTCATAGCCATCACATACGATCTTCGGCTCTTCTCATCCAGTCAAAACCGGCGAATTTCTTCAAGTCGCCGATCCACCTGACCGGAGGACGTCTCGGTACGTGGCTTCCATTTGAGAAGAGTACGATAGAGACTATCCCGTCGGTTATCGGTATTGCGGCTAATATGACCTGCCCACTGTGACTTTAGCATGCTGATTCTGTGTGAGTGATATGCCCGTGACTTTAGTTCTTTGGCGAAACTCTTCGTTTCGGATCTTATCCCACTAAGAAACTCCAAGTAAAGCTCTCTCCATAGCTGATATCATAACACAAGTAGCTATTCAGCCCTGAAGTGATACATCAGTGCCTGGTCAGTGCTGAAGTCTATCCTTTAGTATAGGTATTGTATTTCATAACACTTGTTCCTAATTATACGAAATTGTTTAAAATCCAAAGAATCTATTATAATTATTATAGGAACATCGTGACTAATTTGAATATCATCGAAGTAAAATACGTAGTAGATGATATTGTGTAGTGTTAGTGGGCTTATTAGGGGGCTTTTCCTGTGTCTATAAATAAAATTTACAATAGACTTAAGTCAATATTTAGATGTATCTGTCATATTAAGGATTGCTTCTCTTTTTGCTCAATAATAGATGTCGCTTACAAAAGTATAAAAATCTAATAAATTTGAAGAAATTAGTGTATGTTAAATATAAGAGTATTATTGTTATCCCAAAAAACTCTACCTATGCCTTCAATGTATATTCCCATATCAACGACCTATGTAGGTAGATTATGCTTGCGCATTTGAACGTAGCGCACTTTGTCTTCACCAATACATTTAAATGAGTTTGTGCGAAGACAAGGTTCCACAATAAAAAATACAACGAATATGGTGTAAATAAAGAAAGGAATGACTCATTTCGTATCTCGTCATGCATTCAACAGGTACACCGTTGTATTGATAGCAGCTATATCCATCAGTGTAAAAGCGCGTTTAGGACGCCTGCTACGATACGCGGCGGCGGAGCGGCGCGGCGCGGCGGACGCGGCGACAGGGGCGACACCGGGCGGTTTCTTGCTTCCTCAAGACTTTTTAGGCGGACTAAGGGTACTAATTGGGCCCAATAGGCTTTACTTACGCGAAGAACACGGTCCGGACCGGGGCGCGACACTTGTTGTGATGTGTGAGGCCGCGTGGCCGGGCTGCGGCAGACTGTTGCTCCCAGGGCCGCTTCACTTGTTACGTGCCAGCCACCCGCCGCCCTGTGCGCCCGCCCGCCCGCGCACCGCACCCCCGCGCCCGCCCTGGCAACCCCGCCCCGCAGCCGCTCACCAATATCACGAGTCCTTCACTTTCCAGCATCCTTCTTGCACACCTACGTACAAATGTCACCCCCCTAAATAGGAGCCTTTTTCTCAGGTATCGCCCCCTAGAAACCATACCACCACTATTCATGAGCCATCTGTTGGAGACCATGAATCTTGTCGTGTTTTAACTGTAAAGTTAATGCAGATACTCGTACATTGCCATTGGAATAAATTGAATATTTGATACCGGACAATACAATTAAAATTAAAGAAGTTACATAATACGCACATGCCGGACATTTCAGTTAAACATACTATATTATATATATACAGACTGACACTCATTTTTATACAGTAAAAAGATACAATTTGATACGAAAGATCCTTTGTACAAAGAGATTTACCTGTGCCCACGCCCGAGACCTCGTGTCTAGCGCGACCGTTATGTCGTGCTAGACATAACGGTTATTTTAACTATTGTTATTTTAACAAGACAAATACTAGGATCATTTCTGTGCAGATTATACACTTTTTCTATACACTAGCTTTTCACCGCCAGAAAAGCCCCTTTTGTTGTAGTATCTCGTATTCAGAGCCTACTCTTTCCTTCCCTCAAAATCTCAGTGAGTATCGGAACCCTTGGTGTCGACATTTCCAACAGAGTGGAATTTAAGTCATTTAAAAAACGAGGACAAATTTTCCCCCAAAAAGCTCGGTATGCTGAAGCGGTACATCACCAGGGGGCAACGTCTAATCTATACTAATATAATAAAGAGGTAAAATTGTGTGTTTGTTTGTAGGTGTGTTGGGGGTAATCTCTGGAACTACTGAACCGATTTCAAAAATTCTTTCACAAATAGGAAGCTACATTATCCGTGTCTAATAAAGGCTACATTTTATTATGAAATTTTGCAAAAAAAATTTGGAAAAATAATAATTAGACACCGAAGCGAATCGAGGGCGGGTTGCTAGTGCTTTATAAAGCTCAGGTTACGACCCCATACTGCACACATCACCGACCCGGTGCACCCAAATATCAATTGCAGAATCTACAATTACTTTTTGACAAGGAGAAAATACAGATTTTATATCGTATTTGCTCCTTAAAAGTCGAAAAGTAACAAGCTGTCTGCGACCTCCTGTGGATAACTTGCCCTATCAGTGCTTTGGAGTGTACATAGTGACCTGTAGCTGTGGAAACTCATACTTTGGGCAAAATACTTTGGCCTACGTGAAAAATAATAAGCCACACAAGTCGGCAATAGCATAGCACCTATTAGAGGCAGGAACCAATCACCATTGGATTGAATTACACAAACCAAAAGTAATTTCAACTGAACGTCATTACATACCGCGTTTGGTCCGAAAGGCAATAGAAATTATAAAATGCCGAAATTTCAATCGCGAGGATTGATTTAAGTTGGCAGGTACATGGGACCCAGTGATTGAACTTTGCAAACCCAGAAAAGTAGGTGCCTTTTCAAACTCCAAAGCCGGCTAATTTTGGCACTTCAAACAGCAGTTGGATCACTACACACATCTGTTGTTGTGCCAATAATAGCTCGCAACAGCCCTTTGTTTTTTATTAGTCTGTGGTAAGCTTATTTAACCTTTGGCTCTTTAAATATCAAAGTTTTTGTTTTAGCCTTCTTGTCTTTAGCCACCTAAAATATGGTGGGCGTATTTCGTTAAAACCTTAAACATATTGTTATTATTTTATATCAAGTGTGCAAGAACAAACGTGTGCCCAATTCCGATAAACAAAATGTAATATTGTCTCCCAAATATTGAGATGAGATTTTTAAAAAATGAATATTTTTATTGCTTTATTGATGTTCCGAATATTCGTGTTGGCGAATACTCTCCAAGTTTCAAGTCTTCGTATTCGTATTCGACATTTTCTATAGAATACTCGAATACAAATCGAATAATACTTCGATCAACAATACAACTTGTTGATCGAAGGAATAGTAATGGCCCAACGTGAGTAGTAGATAAAAGAGGTGTTCTATAAAAAAAAAAAAACGTTTATTCGAATTTTAAATTGAAGTGCAGTACTGGATAACATAAAAAAGGCATCATACAACATCATCTACTTTCGGTTTCTTAGTCCCTTTTTCGCAATTACACGAATCGTAATTAGTTGCCTTTGAGACGGTATACGTGTAGATCGCGTTCAATTACGAATATTTACATAGAGTAGTTACAACATAAATTAAAAAATAATTATGGCCTACCTGGTATCGAGAGAGGGGAAATTATTCATTCACAAGCTCGGCAAGTAATTTAATTGAAGAATGATTTTTCTTCAAATTAAAAAATACATATTTTTAATAAAGCCATTCAAAGAGGTTATTGTGAACCTGATGTCATTACGTAATATGTACCAAATTCGTCTATGTATCCCTCACGAACACAAAGAATGGAAACCTATGCTACAAATAATTCACGATTAAGTATGATTAATCTTATTAATTTCATTGACACAGTTGATTAAAATCACACTTGTAATTTCTCTATATAAATCACGGCAAATTCATGTTTAGTTTGAATTTAAAATATCGATTCGAATAATGTTCTATGAACTTTTAAAAACTTTACTTGTTCCCAATCAACGATGACAAGTGACATATGTGGCATAACAATTCTGAACTTTATTGCAGTTTTTATAAAGTATTTATTCAATAATTTAAAAAGGGTTTATAAGATTTTTCATTCATTTTGATTTTTCGAATAAGATTCATTTAGATAAAGATTTTTCGTTCGTGAATAAACAAAGAGACTGGTGTGTCGACGCTCGTCTCATTACACGATGGGTTTTTTCATAATCTCGAGTAGGTGTAAAAATATAATTACTAGTTGAACGAAAAAAAATACTAACTTTAATTTAAACTCGAAATTACTTACTTGTTTCACAAATGTGTGCGTAGTAGGTTAGATACTATTCTTATTAGTATTCGCGAATATACAGTGATGCAAATGCAACTCAAAGTATAAATGTTATGTTTTATAATTTCAAACAAGTTTTTTCTATTCGAAACATGCTTCGTATCACAGTAGGAGGTTATCCGCTGGGATATAAGAGCCGTTTACCTGCTGCTCTTTAAGTGGAGAGTAATCGATAAGCACATACAACCCTAAGAGTACGTAACGTGGAAGTGTCGTCACTTGCACGTTCCGACACAAGAGATCCGTGATAATCCACACAATTAGGCTAGAAGCACGTCTACCCTCGCGGTTGCACGATAGCAACGTTGGTACACCGAGAAAGTCGGTCAATTAACAGTGTAAGGGCACACATGTTACGCATGTACGAATAGCTTACATATTATATACGTGTATTAAATTTAATTAATATATATGTATTTGGGCGATACGAATTATCTGTATTATAATTCAAATTTTTCATTTTAATTGCAATAAATTCACAAACAATACATGCGGGTAGTTATTGTTTATCACATACGATTGGTCACCTACCCACTACGCCACCTGATTGATTCCAAGTTCAACTGTAAAAGGCGCTCGCTAGATGTCGCCAGATCAGATGTTGTTCAACCATGAATGCGGCACCAGTATTGGCAAACATACAGATTTATTGATAATTAATTATACAGATTTTTAACACAATCTACAGATTTTAAATTAAGAGTTCATTGTATACAGATTTTCACCATTCGCACATTTTTCATACACATTTTTTCCTCGGAAGTAATTTTCAATTCTCTCAGCAAAATATAATAGCTACACCGATATTCGTTTCAGGAATTACTAGCAAGTCTTCAGGAATTTTCTTCAACCAACGTGATGAAGACGAAGCAAAGAAATCGTCTAGAATCCAGCACCATTGATGGATTGCTACTTACAAAGCAGTTACTAATAACAAACCTTGATGATTTGAATATTGACACTAAATCGGTATCTAAAATAAATAAAAACATGTACAATGTACAAGTATTAGTCACTTTTATTTCTTTGTACCCATTTACTAAGTAAAAATTACAAAATTCTCATCATAATTTAGTCGTGAAACCCTACAGACAAATTTTATCCTAGGGGGCCCCTAGTGATAAAACTTACAGAAAACATGTTTTACGTACAGAAAACATACAGATTAATTCAATTATTATATTTAGAGATTTTATATAGATTTTTGAAGTTGAAATACAGATTTCTAGCTTTCTTCATCTGGCAACACTGCACGACAAGACATTATTGATCTGGGCTGTCTTTGTCGTCAGTAATCAGGACATCTTTTTAAAATTCCTATTTTTTTTAAATAATTTTGTTTTAATTTGTGTTTATTTTGATATTTGTGTTTTTGGCCCCCTTCTCTCATATGTAAATCACTCCTAATAAATCACTAGAAGCTATCCGTGATGGATTATGACCAGCAGGAGTGCTACTAAAAAACTTGTTTATTTTTATGTAAATTTTCTCGTAAATAAATTCTTAATCTAAAATTTTAGGAACATTTCGAATAAATATTTTAAATTCTAAAATTGATAGCCCGTAAGTTCGCTAAGTGCAATAAACAAGTGAAAATTGCTTTATTTAAAAGACTTATTGCACAGCTCTTTTCACCTGCAGTCCATAGATGAAATTTACACGCAGACCATAGTAATGACCTGCGAGCTCACTACAATAACTCGTTCAAGGTGCTGATGGGGCTGGCGATATTTAGTAGCGCTGTTCACATGTTCGTGGAAGCTCACACTGACAGTTTTAAAGACATCCATGCAGAAGCAATGTGCCTCCATGCTGAGCCGTGTCCGCAGCAGTATCACCAGCATCCTGAGCATGCTCGCGGCTAAGTGGGACTGGCTGATACTGACCCGTTGGATCCAACTACACACAAGCAATACGAGTGCTAAAACTATACTCTATTCACAGTAAGAAAGAAGTGACGTCATCCGTCCAATGTAGCATAACACTCCCTCTCAAAATTGGTCAATAGGTGAAATCGCGTCACATCACTTTTTTCTTAACTTATATTGTAAGTTGATTTCTACTAATATACATGGAATATATTTTTTCTGAACTAAAGTGATTATTATTATTGTGGGATCACGATTTTCTAATTTCGGACTAAAAACACTCATCTTGACTAAGGATGGCCAGCTTAATCCAAAACACAAATTGGTTTCGCATTTAACCAGGGCACAGGCTGTATAGAACCCTGTTTCATCCTGGAAGTGGAACTCTATAAATTTACACAACTTTATAAAGTTTGCCTTGTTCTCAGTAAAGTCAACTCAGTAGTTCTCGAGATTAGAGTAAATAAACGAACTAAAATAGTGGAAAATAATGTATATTATTGTCAAATAACGAGTAATATACTTTATTTAGTACAGCGTAAACGATGGTAAGCTTTTTTTCACTGTCCGAGAAAGGGATTAAACCGTAGCTGCGTAAGCCAGTGGTTCCTAAAGTGTGACCCTCGTCGTCACCTTCCTCTGGGGGGCGCCACAAATAATACACAATTTTCATAATTTCATTTCCATTTTGATTTTTTTTAAAGGCCTACAAACATTTGTCTTTAAACAAATGAATGTCTAGCCCGAATCGAACCCGAGACCTTTTACACAGCCGGTAGGAGGACTGCCAACTGAGATAACTGATCGCCAATGCAATGTCAGAGGACCCGACATCTAGCAAAGCTGGTGCAAACCACTTAGTTATATGTTATGTTTATTTATTTTTACCTAACCACCGCATAAAATATTGGCAATTTCGCAAAGTGTACTGTTAGAATTTCATATACGAACCATGACGACCTACAAACAGAAGCAGCTTAAGTAGGCCTTAAAATTAATGTACGAAAGACGATGGATATGAGAACCGGATCCCATGACAAAACCCCGCGTTTCATAAGCGGGGGGGCTCTCCAGTTTTACTTACTGAAGTATCGTGTTGGGAACTGGAATAGTAGGTTTGGATATAGATTCGCATGTGTCCGCCCTGTGTGCCAGTCGAAACACCCCTCAAAAAGAGTGAAGCTAAAGATTTTTAACAGCATTGTCAAATCAGTTGCATTATTGCATCAGTTGCAAATCAGGTCACTGTCAACAGTTGCCTGCGTCAGATCCGAAGATCTTCTTGCCGGACATCGTTGCCACTGTAGATCTATGGAGATAGACAGATACACTTTATTGTACACCAAAAACACACAGAGTAATACAAAGTACAAGTAATACAAGTAGAGGTCTACCGGAATCTCATGGCAAATGGGGAAATAAAAATTTGTTGTGTGCAATACTGGGGAAATTGGATTAAACGACCTTGATACTGTTTAATTTTTATTTAGGTCTTTAGTATTAATGAACATGAAGTATATTAGGTATGTGTATGAAGAATGTTGTTATACATCGGGTTCTTAACATAGGAAAATATGTCATGAAAAATAAATCAATCGTATATTACTTTATGTACTAATTTATTATATATCATTTAAATCATACTACTAACTTAACACCTCATTCAGAACTAGAAAACGATTCCAAGAACTCCACTTGCATTTCTTGTTCTTCATCAGATGATGAAGATAAAGAGATATTTATTATAAATCGCTCTTCCAGCATTTCAATTATTCTATCTTGCTCGATGAAATCGTTTTCAATTTTCTTTTTTCGCCATTCCTTCACAACATTTTCGCCATTCCTCTGCACCAATTTGTGAGAAAGCTTCTTCTGTTAATAATTTAATGTCACTTGCAGGCCTATTTACATTTTTATCAGCAACTTTTTGCTTCATTATACCCCAAATCATTTCTATGGGATTCAATGTGCAATGATAAGGTGGGAGCCTTAAAACTTCGTGACCGTGCGATTTTAATACTTCATCTATCTCATATAAGGGCGCAGACATGTTTTGTTTCACTACTTCAAGTAGTTGACATTTACGCCAAAGATCATCATAATGTACATCATTTGCACGAAGCCATTCTTTTATATCAGCGATACGATTGGCTTGTGTGGGCGGTTTGTTCATCCGTACGGAATGATAACTAGCATTATCCATAACAATTAGTGAAGGTCTTGTCAGATTTGGAATTAGCTTCTCTGTCACCCATTTTGTAAAATTGTCCTTATTCATATCGCGGTGATAGTCAGCAGATACACTTGTTGACCTGTACACCAGACAACAATTTGGTACAAAGCCATTTTCTCCACCAGCGTTTACAATGATCCACCTCGCTCCAAGTGAAATACTTTTAGATGGACCTGCAATATCTTTGCTTTGCCAGCACTTGTTCACAGAACATGAACCGTGAATGTAAGTCTCATCTAAATAAATCACATCCAATTTATTATGCTCTTCAGCTTCGCGGTTTTCGTTTATACGCTTCAAAAACTTGTATCTTTGTAGTTTTATGTCATCTCTCTCCATCAAAATGGTCCTTTTTGATTGGCATTTAACATATTCAAAACCAATCTCCTTAAGTATAAGTCTGTAAAAATAATAAAATTTATCATGTTACTCAAACGATAGCTTAGTCATTCATCATCATCATCATCAGTCTATATACGTCCCACTGCAGGGCACAGGCCTCCTCTTACGAGTGAGAGTGAGAGGGATTATTACTTAATATTTTTCTTACCTCAATGATTCTCTACCTCCGTTGAAATCAATATCTTGTCGAAGAATTTGTAACAATTTCATTACTGTTGGAATTTCCTTCCGAACTGTATAGAATTCATTTACCTTATTCCTAATCAACTCTAAATCGAAACTGTCCAAGTTGATTTTCTTCTTCCCCCCTCTCCTCTTTTTACCAGGCGTGGAAAATACACCATCATTCGATGTGCCCTCACCTACGATTCGCCGTATAGTAGTACTGGAAACCCCTATAAAGAAGCTACAATTAAGTAAGAAAAATATAAAATAAACTAAAAGTATCAAAACAACTCAGTCCAACTTACCGGTCAACTCTACGACGCGCTTTAAAATCAAAGATTGAGTTTGATTTACGCCTTCTTCTTCCCTTATTTTACGATACACATTGAAAACAATATTTCTCGCTTGAGATCGAAGTGGCTTTTTCGACATTTTCACAAAAACAACTAATTGTCAAGAAGATATCACAAAATCTCAGCAGCGGTTGACAAATCTCGTACTTTGATTTGACAGGTGACAATTAACATTGCCATATGAAAATCACAATTTTTTATTTTATTTTTATGCCATGAGATTCTGGTAGACCTATAGAAGTATTACAAGGAAGCCGTGCCAGGAGGATCCTATTGATCTGCAGATAAGACATTGCAGACGGAATTTGGTCTGAGACGATAATCATATCACATCATCATCCTTGACACCTGAAATTCGTCGTTGCTACATTAAATAACAGAGAGTAAGACCTCTGTGACCCTGAACACATAAAAGACGAATTATCACATTTTCAAGACGTACTCAAACGGAATGGGTACAAAGCGACTGGAAGGCAACCAAGGCGCAATCGGAGGGAGAATAAACCCTGAGGTTAACAGACAACCAGCATTTATGCCATACGTGAAAGGAGTGACGGACAAAGTTGGAACAGTATTGAGAAAATACTCCATTAAGACTGTATATACTCCGTCCTACAAACTAGCGGAAAATCTACGCACACCCAAGGATGTTATACCTTATCAGACGCCAGGTGTCTATAAGTTAGACTGCAGCTGTGGTAGTTCCTATACAGGCCAAACTAAGCGCACGGTTGCGGAAAGGGTAAAGAAACACATCGCAGCTATAAGAAACTGAAAAACTAGTAAATCAGCAATAGCCGAACACATTCTCAATGCAGGAATTAATCACTGGATAGAACTCTGCACTCCCAAAGTCCTCTCCAATGAACGTCTCTATTATCCCAGGATTGTATGTGAAGCGATTGAAATTAAGACATTTAAAAATTTCAATCGGGAGGATGAATATAAACTGTCATCGAAGTGGAATTCAGTGATTAACAAATCCGCGGACATTGTTAGTGTAGTGTGTCGCAGCCTTTCTGAATGTGAAGATCAATTGTGGGTAGTTCATGCTCGCAGCGGGTTAGTGGTAGTGGTAGTTAGTGAAGGTAGTGGGTTATCAACTGCTTGCAGCTCTCATCCTGGACTACCCGCCTCTTCAGTCAACTCGTGACCACGGCTGGTGTAATACGTGCCGAAACGTCGAGTAGGAATAAAAGGTAAACAAATACCTTTATTATACGCGTTCAGACCTGATTTAGAAAATAAAAAAGCCTTCTGTGTGCCCTCTGCTCCACCGGGGGAGCACATAAAACAGTAATAGTATGTAGTATTGTTAGATAGGCGCCAGGAATCGTAAAAATTTGGGAACCACGGCCGTAGACTAATTTCACCGCTTAATACTAATATTACCGCCTTAAATTTCGGGAAAAAATATGAGGATCGTTTACTTTGATTGCCTCGTTTTACGAAATCGTTTATATTTTCATAACTAGATACCTTAATTATATTATGCCCTTTAACATCGATAAGAGAGAATAAACCTCATATATATCGATGCACTATAATCTTTCAGAATAAATAACACAATAAAAACCGCAATAAAATCTACCTAATAGATCCAAGGATTAAGGCGAATAAACAGACAGACAGACGACGCGCTTCGTAGGTATATAGACTAGCATTTGCTTTTCGGTCGCTTAGGATTATAGCAGCGATGAGACTAGCCCCCCCCCCCCCCCCGTCTTGTTCATCCACACCGTTTCTGTGTGAATCGCGCTTAAACTACATAACCATTGAACTATATTATCGTTTAGTTTTACCCTCGAAACAAAAAAGCAATGCAAGACAAAACATTTTTCAAGTTCTTTGAACTAAAATGGTCTCGTGTGTGGAATATGAAACAATTTGTAGGGGACGACGGCGCAGTATGGTCCGAAAGGTCCGAGCGGCCTCGCGGGCGTCGTATACGAACGCCTCCGTCCGCTTCAACCCTTTCAACAGTCCATAACCGGGAAAACTGTCACTATTACATACACTACGAAGAGCCATAACCGTGGTGATACTTTTACAACATTTTGTTTCTCGTCTGCAAATTGGTGTTGTTTTAATAATTAATTATAAAAAATTAAAAAACAAAGGCCGTGATCTACTACAATGATCTACTTTATCTCATAGGAATTAAATTAAATAAATAAATTTAATTTGTAATTAAATTTATTCATTATTCTTCATTATTCTCATTATTTCCTTATTTTTTTACGTGTTGGAACTTATTCACTATAATTTGACGTCTAAAAGGAAATTACATTTTATGATCTTAGTGAGAAATGTATAAGGAGATAGACTAAGACTACTTGTTTCTTTATTAATTTATTTAATTAGATTTACTGTATGTCTTTCTCTGTAATTTCTCCATAAGTAAATATATAAAAAAGGGTAATTAAAATCGAAGAAATAGATTTTCTTTACATATATAATACAACTAGCTGTGCCCGGCCACGCGTTGCTGTGGCTGCCCAACAGATGGCGCTAAGGGTGGACAACCCTTATCACTAAGGGGTATGAAAAATAGATGTTGGCCGATTCTCAGACCTACTCAATATGCTCACAAAATTTCATGAGAATCGGTCAAGCCGTTTCGGAGGAGTACGGGAACGAACATTGTGACACGAGAATTTTATATATATATAGAGATGTTAAACGGTTACCTTTGACCAGCCCTTTTAGTATCCACTGTTGGACATTGTACGAAGGATGTATGGCGTTAAAACGCTACGCTGATCAAGCATGTTGACGAGTCTTCGGCGATTCTGGTAGCGGCTTTGTTATCCCTTAGTCGCCCTTTACGACACCCACGGGAAGAGATGGAGGAGCTAATGAAATATAACAACGTTCGTCGTTTTTGCCTGATAGCTATATATCTTTTTATAGAGAAGTGGGCGGACGAGCAAGTGGACCAACACCAGGGGGTATGCAGGCGCGCCGCCGACCTTGCAAAATCCTATTCACAGCTTTCTTGAAGAACCCCATATCGTAGCTTAATGGAAAGACCTCTTGAGGCAGTTCGCTCCACAGCCTACGGGTTCGCGGTATAAAATGATCTTTGGACCGAACAGTGCGCGATACCTCCGTATCGAGGAAATGCGGATGGACCACACTTCTGTGACGGGAGGTGCGATTGTAGAAATCCGAGGTGGGAATTATATTGAGCAATTCTTCAGAGCATTCCCCATTGTACAGGCGATAGAACACACAGAGAGACGCAACGTCTCTCCGAATGCTGAGGGGTCATAAACCACCCGTGAGAGTGGGATCGTCGACCATACGAACAGCACGTCGTTGGTTGGAGTCAAATGGGTCCAATTGGTATTTTGGTGCGCCGGCCTAGAGATGAGAGCAATACTCCACATGGAGCCTCACCTGAGCTTTGTAAAGCATTAGGAGTTGTCCAGGGGTGAAGTACCGCTTCGCTCTGTTCAGCACACCGAGCTTTTTGGAGGCCATTTTGGCTTTATTTTCCAGATGACCCCTAAATTTGACTTTGCTGGAAATGTCGACACCAAGGATCCCGATACTCTCCGAGATCTTAAGAGGTATGCTCTGAAAGCGAGGTGCTACGACAAAAGGGTTTTTTGAGCAGTGAATGTACAGACTTGCGTCTTAGTGGGGTTGAAATGCGCTACGTTTAGAGAACCCCAAATCAAAACTTGATCAAAAGCGTCTTCGATTTCGGACACAAGCCTGACGCGACCCTCTTCCACTTCGACCCGAGGGATGTTGACGCGACCCCCGTAGGTACAAGGTGTCCCCAGTGCTGTCATTTGCATAGCAACGTATGTCACCAATTTGCAACAGATCGTTGATATGCAGAAGGAACAGAGTTGGGGACAGCACGGAGCCTTGCAGGACGCCAGCATTAATAGACATGGTGTCGGAGCAACTACCATGAATAACGACTCTGATGCTCCGTCCAGTCAGGAAACTGGTAACCTATTCGCATAATCCCTCGTGTATCCCGAAAGATGGTAGCTTGGAAAGCAGCGATGTGCCATGCCATACCCGGTCAAAAGCATTTGCAATGTCTAGAAAAATATCCCTAGAAAAATAGAATGAAAACAGTTTTGTTCATCTATCTTCCGCGATATAGCTATATTATGGGCCGAGACATAGCTATATCTCGGCTATTTCTATCGTACTGCGATATAGATACTGTATTGATTTTCTACTTAATACGAATTGTTCAATTATCACTAGGTTGATGGTGAGGGAAAACATCATGTAATATCCTCAAATTCTCAGAACCCACTGACAAGACCATAAAGAACTATGCAGTGACATAGTTCTTTATGATCGGAAGTTCACTGGTCATTTGGAGATCCTACAGTGTGACATTATGGGCTGATATCGAACAAACACTGGTCTACGAGTTATAGGTACTGTGGGTACAGAAGTGTGCCTCCACGCTCGGAATTTACTCGTATTTACATAAAAATCGAACCGCCACAGTATAATGAAGTGGGATTTATAGTGTTTAGATTTATGTGACCTTGCCAGTGTTATTGACCTTTAATATGTAGGTGTATGCCGCAGCCACATAGTGGTAAACAGCGCGATATTAGTTAAAGAATTTTAATATTGCGAACAATATAAAGTATGCTCCCCTGGTGACTGGGGGAGGCCTGTGTCCTCAGTGGGACGTTAAAGACTGACATTAAATAAAGCAGAAAACAACAATTTCCGAAATTTTTATCTGTCTGAACACGCAGCAGGCAAAAGATTGAAACTTAGTTAATTTTATAATTGATTAAGTAACTAACATTTAGGATTGGTAGGTAGGTACCGTCGAATTACCTAATTTCGTCTATTTACTCTAATTTTTCTTCCACTTTTATCAAATGGAAAATACTTATATCAGTTAAATGCCAAGATACTCGTACAAGCAAGATTACTGAATTCATCATTAGGTATCTATGCATCATTTCTCAAACCACATCACGATCATATATACCTATGGGGGGAGGTCCCCAGATACTAAGGCACCTATTCGAAAAATCCTTTTATTAAATAATGAATTTTAAGTTATAATCAAGTGTTACGTATACAAACACCTAGGCCATAGTTTGACGGGGTCGAAGTTAAACTAGTGTTATATTTTTACTAGGACAGGGGCGGCTATCCTTATGTTCTGCGCTCTTTAGAAAAATACTCTTTTGATGACATTCAAGAAAGCTAGAAACTTGAAAGTTTTGAATGAAACAAAAAATCCCCGTATAAGTTATATGTAGGTACGTTAATTATGCTTTCATTAAAATTGTTACTACTGTTCTTAGACAGTTGTTGTGATCATTTATCATTTATATTGTTGTTTTGAAATATATAGAGCAAATGCTTCAATATCAATTAAGTACTAATAAATTTTAATAGATACGGACACCACAATGTAAATATAAATATGCATACAATGTGACGCGTGTCAAGTGTTTGCAGTAGATACCAACTACATATCTCAAAGGTTCCACCAAGAGTACAAAGGATTCTATAATCTATAACCCTGCGGAGAAATATCATAGAATCTATGAGCGGTAGCTGTAAGGAGGTACCACATAGATGCGACAATACAGAATTTGTACATACAGCAGTACATACAGTACATACAATACAGCAGAAACGAAAAACAATGCGCAGGCGATGCTGCACGTACTCGTATAGCGATAAATTACAATCTTTTAATTTATTTAGTAACTCATTATTTAAATTGAAGAACAAAGTTCTTATAATGTTGTACATATATAAATTCGTATATTATCATTGTTTCCACATATTTATTATTATTGGATTTTTCATGAAAGATGAATCTATGCACTGTTATCGTCGAATATTTGTTTCTATGTTCTTGGGGAGAAATATATAGGAAATTAACAGGGATTATTTGCAATAATGGAAACTTGTCTTAAAAATGGGGTGGTTTGTGAGACCCCGAAATGCGTTAACGTATTGGTAGTGTCTGGTTAGAAAATCGCTATTGGTTAATTACAAATCTGCATGTTCACCATATAATGCTACAGGCTTTGCTTATTTGTTCTCGATAGCGACTATGCATACCTATATCGTTAGTGTAAATTTCAATTGGCGCACGGGACAACCCTCTAAGTCGTAAGATACATAAGGAAAAATGGCCGTGTAGCGTGGGCGATTTAAAGCAGCACCACCCCATTTCTTACCTTGGGTGTCGTAAATGGTGACGAGCCGCTACCAGAAGAGCTGAGGAACTACACCACTTCTAAAAGAGTGAACTCGCCAACCCGTTTGGGCAGCGCAGCGTCGCGTTTTAAGGCCATACGTTACTTATGCACAAGACAATGTGCGTGAGGCGGCCCATGGCCAGCAGTGGCCGACAATAGGGCTGGCAAGCGATTGGCAAGCTTCTTCAAGGTCGAGTAAAAAGCGATATTTTTTATAAGAAACCCTCTGTAATTATTTTATAATTATAATTAGTGTCGGGTACAGCAGTTGTTTAAATCGGTTGTTGTTTAGCTCTTAAAGTCAAGACATTTTGTATAAAAAAATGTTTTCTGCCCGTCTTGAAATTACTGTGACTTGTCCTTTATACCAATTCAAATTTACACGATCGATGTGTGTAAATGATGTACCTGGCGATAGATGCTGCATTGCATAATTAGCTTTCGCATAGTAACGACCGAGTCTATTAATGACAGAAGACTGTCTATTTTACTTCATTAATCTAAGATATACCTACTGTTTTTCATAACAATTTCTCCTTAAATAATAGAAAAGTTATGCGTCATTTATTTAGAAATAAATGGTGGGTACTTTTTTTTTTACTTTTAATCCCTTGTTGTTTAAATAGTAATTTTAACGCAGAGTACAAGCAAGGTCGTGACCAGGCCTTGAAACCACAGCGATATCCACAAGAATGCCTCCACGCAGTAATACATTCATAACATTGGGGGGCAGATTCCTGAGGGCGCGGGGAGATGACCTCACGACATTAGCGGCAGATACGCTATGTGCATACTTATGACCCTGCCACAACTCGCCCTTATCTCTAATTCTTACTGGAAAAGTTTTCCTTGTTGACGGGAATATACCGCGATAACGGTCACTTCTCAATGTCTATTTACATAATTATAAATCTTGTTTATCAACGAATTGCCTTGGCCAAAATATCTGGAATATATTAATTTATAAATTTGTTAGCGTTTAATCATGTTTGATCAGCATATTACGTCCCACGACAGGCCATGGGTCTCCCCTTGTGATTACATGGCGGTGGAGCGGAAGGGAGCGGTTCGAGTCATAATCCACCATGTCGACGTTGGGTGGATTTTGGTGTATATTACACATAGATTAGACTATTTTTATTCGTGGGCATGTATGTACCTTTCCTCACTGTTTTCCTTCACCACCAAGCTAATGATTATTGAAAAATCCGTATTTGAGTAGAAACTCAGTGGTAGAGATTCGAACTCAAGGATGGACTGGAGAGTAGATACTCGTAGGCTAACACTCCTCGCCCAGGCTATCACCATAATAATTACTAGTAATTTCATTGAAATCTATAAATAGTAATGAAAATCAGTAATTAAGAGATTAAATCGGCTATATTAGTCGATGATTATTATCTCACGCCAACGTGACCACGAACTATCCTTGCACGATAGTTTCTAATCCTTCGCAACTATTTCAAATTACAGTAATTATCGTGTAATTGGGGTCAGGATTGTTGATTTACGCGAAATGCAATACGCACTAGACTTCAAAAATTTTGCTGAAACCTCCGGCAACAACTGTGTACAGTTAAACCTTTTCATCTGACTTTTTAGTAACATATACGAAGGTTTTATACTTAAAAAAATAAAATGAAACAATATATATCCGCCATCGCATTCCTTTATTGTTTGAAAACAGAACACTGAATTAAAAAAGAGAAATTACAATATAAAATTTCGTTGCTTTACGTTTACAAAACAAATACAGAATAACAAATGAGAATAACAATAAAATTAAGTTTTAAAGTTCTTATTCCTATTTTCATAACAATGAATGCGACCTGTCCTCTAAATAAAAGTAATGAATGATGAGAGAATAGCGCCACCTGTGACTTCTAAAGATGTTATTTATTGTATCCCTCGACTATGAGATATATGTATGTGTGTATGCTGCTCGATGTGCACGTCGATAAAGCTACGCGAGATACAAAAAATGTTAACCGACTTACGAAACTAGCTTAACTCGAGGATAAATCATCAAAATAATAAAGTACTCCTTCTTATTGATTTCAATTCAATTTGGAATGCGCTTGTTGTCGCGCTACAGACAGTATTCCTTTGCTTGAGGCGTAAGTTGCGGTGTGTTTATTTTATGAGACCTTTCGCCTTGAAGAGGTCTCGCATGAGCCCCTTGAGGTATCTGATCTCGCGCTGAAGGTCGGCGCACTTGTTGTCGAGGTCGGCGTGCCGCTGCCGCAGCGCGCTCTCCTCGCCGAGAAGCACCTCGATCTCCGCCTTCTTTTTCTGTCGGTAGCGTGTCGCCGCGTTCTTGTTCTGCTCTTTCTTGCGAGAACGGCGCTCGTCGTTGCCGCGCGAGTACGGCTTGGGCCGCGTCGAAGAGCACCACTCCTCGTCCGTGGATGAACGTGGTGAGGAGGGCGGCGAAGAGCGAGGCGAGGCGCTCGAGCTGTCGCCGGAGGTGAGCTGCGAAGCGCGGTGTCGCACCAGCTCTTCCACCTCTTGTAAGTCGCACTCGAACTCCACGGGCAACGAACTCACCGGGACGACCGCAGGGGCCCACTGCTCCGGGGGAGGGCCGGAAGGCAACGCGGTGGCCAGTGGGGCGCATTGGGCCTGCTGCACGTAACTCAATAGCAGCTGGGTGGCAGGGCCCGGCGGGCTCTGCGGGGGGGTGAGGTGCGTCAATTCCACAGCACCGTACACTGTCTCAAACTCCCGCAGCAGCTCCTCAGTGGCCTGAGGCGCATAGTGAGCGTGCGGCGCGATAGGAGCCGGAATAGCCGTAGGCACCTCCACGCGCTCGGGCACTTGAGAAATATTCTCAAAGATGGGAAGCTCCACTTTCTCCTCAAGCCAGTTGGAGAAGATGTTTTCTGTAAAAGAAAATAAATATTTAACATCATGAAAGTAAAGTATAATACTTTAACTTCAAATTTAAGCCTTATACGTACTTAAGAAAAGAAAAGCTCACAATATCAAACTGAAGGGTGACCTTTTACGAGAGTAACCGTTAACAGGCAGAGGTCGGTGAGTAGCGGTAGACATTGTTTAACGTGTGCCGCACGAGTGACAATAATTAATATCTTGATAGACATAATGAACCTATAGATACGTTAAATCTATTTAATAGAGACTGATGTCGACGTTAGGTAAACAGCTAAATAGACAATTTTAATAAACGCCATATTGTAAATGTATTTATTCAATGGCACGTAATTGCAGCAAAATGGACTAAGGTGCAACGTTAGCGGCGCGCCGTGAACTAAATAAACAGACTCTCATGTTGCACGCAGCCCGATGCACGCGCAACCTATTGTTCAAACGAAAACCTGACACCATCACTACTTTATTATTTATACCCCAATGGATTCTTTACTTGATTAAATGTATTCATGACTCTTAAAGAAGACCGTGTATATATTAGATATGTAAATAACTATAAAAGTCCTGTCTAGTACCTTGATCCGAACAAAGTATATCACATCAATAAATCTCAGACTAATTAATATTAAAATCTACTCGTACATAAGTACACATTTAACCTTGCGTAAATATGTAATAAACAGCGATGAAATATTGGAATTAAGTAATCTTTGAAATATAGTAGCTCAGTACCTCACTGATATTAATGACCTTATTATGTGCTCATAATTTTATTATAAATTAATGTTTAATTTTAATGATTTTAATTGCCGACAATAAAAAACGCTTCCTACAAAGCAATCTCAATAATGTTACGTATTGTAAGCGTGGTTTCGATACCGTAATAATTGATGGGGGACTTGAGAGCGTATCCTAAAAATTAAATATTCCGAATCGATCAACGGACGCATTCACCAATCAATTGAATGTAATTGGTAAGATTGGTGTCTGAGCTCGTAAACATAATGCAGAAATTCTTCATCTAAACATTTTGTTTTCCTTGTGTAAAATACGCAGTGATTCAAGTGTTTATTCACTTCGTCTAATTTATCCTGGAGTTTATCGCGTAATTTGTAACAGGTTGGATACAAATATCTAGCCTGCGGCGCAAGCAGCACGTCCCGGCGACCCTCGATAACCGGCACAATCTGCACAGTTCGCTGCCACTTCGCAGATAACAATTATTATTACTACATACTTTGACTAAATTTGTGTCATCATCAATATTTTTGTGTCGAATCTCTTTAATATATGCCTACTAATGTCAATGACTTCACGATTAGACGTGATTCTTTTAAAAATATCAACACGTACGCACGTCAACCATCTATCTCCACTTTTATGTGAATATGATTAAAAACGTAAAAATATTATAATCTGATAGCAGAGTTGTTTAATTTAATATGCCAATTTTAAAAACTTACAATTGTGTTAGTCGTTACCCTAGCTAACACGTACATACATCTTATTTATTATTAATTATAATTAGACATTAATAAACAAACTAATTTTGCATCAGCATCAACTAAATGGAAGGCCAAACAAAGTTGTAAATATCTCGACCTATATTAATTTTCGTAGTGCATTCCAAACAATCAATGCTATAAAACATGTGCTATTATATAGGCTATAATAGCACATGTTTCGAAGTGGCCACTAAAAAAGTGGCGAACTGCTGTGATTTCTACCGAAACTAGGGTTTTGTTTGTTTTGTTAATCCGTCCTCAACATGACAATATAATTAGAAAGGTACGGGTAGGTCGTATCTGTATCAATATGTAGGAATGGAAACAAGTGACCAATAAGTCGGTTTAATTATTGGGCGAGCAGCGAGCGAGGTCGCCTTGTGCGCGAACTGGTTTATCAGTTAGGCAGCGGTTTAAGTGTTGAGCGACTAACCGCTCCATAAACACTTTAGAGTGCTATGCATCTTTGTACCGTAAAATTATTAAAACAAGCGCTGATACTTATTTCCGCTCGTAACTTGCACCGCCCGCTAAACGCCAGCGCGCGCCACTGCGCCTAGCCACGTGAAATTCCACGACCAGCAATATTATGCGTGACAAATAACACATAAACTACTGTAATGCATTGTTAACTAGATTATGTTAAGTTATGTTGATATAGTCAATAACAATTGTAAGTAGTTTTAAGGGGTAGTCTCCTTATAACTATCAACATTATGTACATATCTGCCTGATCTTTTCAAACCACCAAAAATATGCTAAGCTAAATCTTTAAATAAAACTAGGTGATAAACGCCACACTCAGTCTGTCCCCACATTTAAATATAGCAATTAGACATTCGAAAGTACATTCATTAAACATTTTGAAAGTGAACTTGATTGGTAAATTGGTTTCCAATAAAGTGGAAACGTTAAAGTGTATCAACGACGCGAACAGGTTTGTTGCGCAGTAAAATGATCACTCCCGTTCGAATTGTCGATGCTTTTGGTTACCAAATTACTTTGACGCCCAGTAAAAAAGCGTAAAAGGAATGTTAAGTTGTTAATGACACAAGGCAGCGCACTCGTTTACTGGTGAGCAAACATCAACAGTAGGAACTAGAGCATTAAGACCTTGAGAGCATTTTTCCGCTAGAGTGCCTTTCAATAAACCAAAACAAACAATGCAACAGCATAACACAACATAGTGCACCACATACCAACATACAGATCTGCCATTACGAAGCTCAAATCAAGAAACCCTTAACGAATCCACACAAAAATGTCTCTTAACTTCCTTACTGCTACAATTTTAATACGATTATATGGGCAGTGGTATTCTATAAACCGGAATCCTCGTGGTGCGAGCGATAGTCGTCGTTATAGGTTCAGGGTTGGCTTTAGAAGCCTAACGTCTCTTTACAAGTTTCTGTGAGTTGAACACTATCTCCTTGTTCCAAATGCAGCGATAGTGGCACTTCATTCTAACGGCGTCCAGGTAGCGCATCGACGGCGGCAGACATAAGTCGCGAGCCGAGCGCGAACGCCCGTAATGTACTTCTTGTATCGAATTTATTGTCACGGGTGTGAGAAAACAAACGAGCACCTGCAGGCGCGACGCGGCACACTTTACTACTGATACTGAGCGAGCATGCGCCTGCGCCGCAGCCGCGCGCCTCGGACCTCGGACACTGGCCGCCTTTCCCCACCACCGCGAGCCCGTGCCGCTTCCACCTCGACCCATACGACAAATAATATACACAAACATACAACAACTAAAAGCAACTACATTCCCATTTCCACTTTATCTCATTATGCGAGTAAGTACATACATAAATATTGAGGTCAAAGATATTATTTACGTATAATTACAACAACAATATTATTTAAGTATAATTACAACAACAATATTATTTAAGTATAATTACAACAACAATATTATTTAAGTATAATTACAACAACAATATTATTTAAGTATAATTAATAGTTATTAAATGACGCGATAAAAAAATGAAAGCAAATCTATGGTTATTTATATAGTTGAAAATTGTTTTTATTTTTAAGGTATTCCATTTCTAAGAAAATCAAAGCAATCAGGGTAGATTTGAACAAGTTAGTAATATTTTAATCATAAAAGAATTGACTGTGTTGAAACTGATTGATATTATACAAAGGTTATATATATTACACATATAGTACCTACTACATAGTATGCGTTGTACGTAGAGTGGTAGTCACATAATTAAATACACCGAAGAAAATTATGATGTTTATGATTTTGAGACACTTAATTTTTTTACAACAGTACATAGGAGATTGTAATGTATTTTAATTTCATTGTATGGCTAATTGTGACATTAATTTCATATTTTTAGATTATAATTTTCGATTTTGGATATCTCTTTATTATTTATTATTGGATACCTCCCGGATATTTTGGATCTGGATGTCACTAAGTACAACTTGTGACAGATAAAATTGCATTTAGTATCAAAATAGAGAACCATTTCCAAGGTAGGCAGCGCATCAGGGGTCGTGCCAACGTTTGTCATTTTGGACTAATGTTGGCATGTAACGCGGATGTCTATAAGCGACAGTATCCACTTACCATCAGGACTGTATGCTCGTCTGCCGCGTTCGTACATAAAAAAAGTTTATCTTTCATTTTAGGGAATAAATAAAAATCAGAGGGTGCAAGGTCGGGACTGTATGGCGGATGTTCCATTAACTCTACATTTACAGTACTCAAATCTAGCTTGGTTTGTCTGGCGGAGGGAGTTGGGGTATTGTCGTTATGGAGGATCATTCTGTTTCGTGGGGTCATTCTTTTATTTTTTCCATAACGGAAGGAGCACACAGCTGTTCGTTCACATACGAGTCCGCAGTTACTGTTCTTTTATTTTCTAAAGTTATAGTAGCAAAGTGTCCCGATCTGCCAAAGAAGGAGGCAATCATTTTTTTTGAGTACTCCGTCCTTTCTTCACTTTCGTTGGCAACTCTTTGAATGGAAAGACCCACTGCGGAGATTGCCTCTTAGTTTCAGGCTCATAGCAGTAGTAGATCCAGCTTTCATCGCCTGTTACTATATCAAAAAAGCAATGTTTTTTTTTTTTGTATAGACAAGTGGGCGGACAAGCAAGCGGTCCCATGTGATGGTAAGTGTTACCGCCGCCCATGGACACCTGCAACACCAGGGGGTATGCGGGTGTGCCGCCGACCTTGCAAAATCCTATTCACAGCTTTCTTTATTGACCATTGTCGAATTTTTCACTCAAATTGTGAGGAATCCATCTAGAATAAAGCTTCCTTACCCCTAGGGGATCGTGTAAAATATTTTGAACTAGGCTCATACCAATACCTAATGATGCCCATATCTGCTGATATGTCGTTCGTTTGTCTGCTTCAATCGTGAGTCGCACAGTTATGATGTTTTCCTCCGTCACCGCCGTCGCAGGACGCCTTTTTCTAACATCGTCACTGAGGTGGATACGACCACGTTTAAATTCACTAAACCAGTTATAAACAGTGGTACGGGCTGGGGCTTCAGCACTAAATGCTAATTTGAGTCTTTCAGTCTTTCATAGCTTTGTTTTTGGTTTAGACAGCAACCAAAGTCATAAAAACGAAAAGAAAATGTTTTCTTGTTAAATTCATTTTTCACAAACACTTAATTTTCAAATTGCCGCCAGACATAAAATAAAAACAAATGACAACAGCTTTGAAACTTTAATGGCGTTTGAGAAGCAAATAGCCATTTTCAAAATTCAAATTTGTCTTTTTTTACTATCGTATCCAGTTCTAACAACTTTTAGTTTGACCTATCGCACTTATTTTCTAATTCAGTTACTGGTTCCTTTTTTGCCAACAAAACTATTATTAAGTCATCACGGTGAGTTGTGTTCCTGGGCCTGGATTACCGACGAATATTTTCAGTAGTGCTTAACTTGTTATAGTACGTAATTCGGCATTCATAACCATCGCCTTAGGACATTGTATCTTTGTGAACGAACAACCTTTGTTGTAACAATTAATAATAATTTCTCTTGTAGATGCATCACTTTTATTTTTGCCAATATTAATATTTATAAGAGTAATAATAAGAACACCGGAAAAATTGTCTTGTGCAAATCTTGGCTTGTCGCTTGGCGCATGTGCATGAGACAAATGTGCATGCGGAGGTAAATTTCCAGTAGTGGATTCAAGAGCTGGTAATGGTATATAAATTTTAAAAAAATCTTGACAGTTATGCAAACAATATATTTTGCTCGCACGAATATACATGTTTTTCTTAACTGTGGAACGAGTGGAGAGTCGCTTGCTATTTGTAGGTTCGTAATAATCATTTAATTAATATTTTTTTGCTTAAGCCCTTAAGAATGTGACCTTCAGTTTCACCGTTCTAATAAAAGTTCCGATCGCGTTGTCCAATAATACATTAAAATAATACGCCATGGACGGCCGGCCCTAAAGACTACTTCCTACGTTAAGAACCTTGATGGCAAACAAAAACGTGATTTATTTGTTTGCCACGCTGTATATCGTTTTTCTGTGACAAATGCAAACATAAAAAACAATCATACTATACTTGTAATGATGAATTATAATACAAAACAATAAAGTTGATTAAGTCCCACATGTGTATGCTAAATGGGACCCTCGGTGTGAGTATACGAAGATAATTATATTACGTTTTTTTAGAAAAAAAAAGGCACCGATCATACCGTTGAACATACCGATCACCTGATGGTAAGTGAATACTGACGTCCATAGACATTCGCGATACATGCCAACATTAGTGCAGAATGACAAACGTTGGCACGCCCGCGGTTAAGATGATTCACTGAAGTTCAAGGAAATCAAAACTACTCATTACATGGAAAAGTGTAAACCTAAACATATACCAGTACAATAAAGTGACATAAGCTTGAATCGCGGCTCATCCACGTATCAATTACAATAAAGTGACATAAGCTTGAATCGCGGCTCATCCAGGTATCAATTACAATAAAGTGACATAAGCTTGAATCGCGGCTCATCCAGGTATCAATTACAATAAAGTGACATAAGCTTGAATCGCGGCTCATCCAGGTATCAATTACAATAAAGTGACATAAGCTTGAATCGCGGCTCATCCAGGTATCAATTACAATAAAGTGACATAAGCTTGAATCGCGGCTCATCCAGGTATCAATTACAATAAAGTGACATAAGCTTGAATCGCGGCTCATCCAGGTATCAATTACAATAAAGTGACATAAGCTTGAATCGCGGCTCATCCAGGTATCAATTACAATAAAGTGACATAAGCTTGAATCGCGGCTCATCCAGGTATCAATTACAATAAAGTGACATAAGCTTGAATCGCGGCTCATCCAGGTATCAATTACAATAAAGTGACATAAGCTTGAATCGCGGCTCATCCAGGTATCAATTACAATAAAGTGACATAAGCTTGAATCGCGGCTCATCCAGGTATCAATTACAATAAAGTGACATAAGCTTGAATCGCGGCTCATCCAGGTATCAATTACAATAAAGTGACATAAGCTTGAATCGCGGCTCATCCAGGTATCAATTACAATAAAGTGACATAAGCTTGAATCGCGGCTCATCCAGGTATCAATTACAATAAATGGCTGAATAAGAGGTAAGGTTTATCAATTTATCATTCTAAAAATAAAGAATCCCAACATGCAATTGAACGTACCTATTGCTCTAAAAAACCGGACCATTAGTCTGTTAAAGACATCTTGAACTAGTTAAGGAAATATAAACTAAATTCTTTCGAGCCACTCCTTTAACCAGAAATTTTCATTTTATAAGGAAAAACTGTGTGAATGCGATGTGAAGGCTTAGCAAAATAAGTAATAAGTTTTCTAGGAAACTTTCTATTAAAACTGCAACTAGAGATCTTTCTTTACAATTAGAAGAAGTATTACGTTTCAATCGCGTACACATACGCAATTTTCAATTAAATAAGTATAAAGTGAAAAAAGTTTATAATGTGGAACATTATAAAGATTTCTAAGGAAGGATTTCTAGAAATTAGACCTGGAAAGCGGGATTGTGATTATTTGTAAAGATGTCAATATACCGGAAGTCTTTGAAATTTTGTATAAAGGCTTTTTGTTTAAAATAACTAAATAGGTGTTTCAGGGTGTTCTGGTATTTGACCTAGAAATAGGCGGAAAAGGAAATGGTTCTATGCAATGCAGGCCCGAGCATTGCATGCTGACATGTTGTTTTATTTTTCATATTAACTGATTATATCGATTTGCGTATTTATGAATTGCTTTGACCCTGTACTAAATTTATTATGATATCGTAATATTTATTGTTTATTTAAAAATATAAAAAATCTTCCCTTTTATAAAACAACATACCTACTCAGCGCTGCGCTGGATTATAATACATTATTGTGAATTAAGGGTAACCCCCCAGTGATTTACTAGGGGAGGCCTGTGCCCTGCAGAGTGCACTTGAAACTTATAAAAAAATACTATAAAAATAGTGTGAATAAAGGGTAAAACATAGTAACAATATATACCCGAAGTTTCTATCACTACCTTTGCCCGTTTCGACGCCCCCCAGAGGGCGGTATTGCCAACTTTGGGAAGAACTGCTTTAGATGATCATAATATCACCTAATTCATGTCGTTGTGACGTCACTGTACTTCATTTGACGTATGAACGATGTCAAAGTTGACCAAATAACGGAAGAAAAACAAATTACTGAGAATATTTGTGGCGTAATACTTGTATTACAAGATGTTGTATTTCTATAAATAAAAATGTTTACGTTTTATAAAGTGAAAATATTTTTACTTTATCAAACACACAATTATATAAATTTTGTGTACAATAAATAAATTATATTACATTCATAAGAATATGATTCACATGGCTTTGTGAAATGGAAAATGTATATTTATAGTGATGATAATAACGTGTTTGAACACGTTACTATATAAATTAACAACATCTTTTATAATTTACGACAAATGACTACTTGCACTTAACTATAAAACTAATAAAGTATATTCGAATCTCTTCTAAGTTATACATACATTCATCGTAATAGAATAGGGTCCATCTGAACGACCTCATCCAGTCTTGGAATCCCCTATTAAGTTGTATTGGTCAATTGTTATGGGCGCATATTATAACACTAGGTATTGACATTGATGAGTATTCAGGCGCTCGAGCAATATCAACATGTCAACACTAGCCTGTAATAACACGCTACATTGTATTGTAAAATAATGGTTTTCTTGTGGTTATAAAGATATATTATACAAAAAAAAACATGAAACCCATATAAAATAATAGCAAACAACTGAATAAAGCTTTATAGGCATTAGCTAACAGTGTCATCAATATCCGCATAAAATGTAACTAAGTCGTCGATTAAAACGCGATAATTGTAATTAATGATTAAGCTTTTATTTACTGACTGGACTATTCACATTAGCGCCTAAGGCATCATTAAGGAAAAAGAAAGACTAACGATTGCTAAAAGGGTAATGGCATTATAAGAGTATTAACTACGTAACAATGTCCCCTGGACACGTGTAGCGCGATCGCCACATATAAGGATTGTTTGAATAAACTCAATGTTGTTTTTAAAAGTTGATTGTAATTCTGATTAGAATGAGGAGTAAAATTACTACCTTTTAAATGTAATCTTTAATGCAACTACATGAAACAGCGTACTTAGTTTCATAATATCCACATTTGTTACAGACAATCATACAGCCATTAATATTTCATAACGTGTTAACTATTTTCTAATAGCTATATTATAGGAGAGAAGTGAACACAATATTATACTATTGTTAGTATTATTTTAGTATTTTTAGTATTGAAATGCGTCAGTGGTCTAAAACTCATTGGACATTCCCTAATCCCACATTCCTTAAAATTCTTCAAAAGAACTCAAATTCTTCTGAATTTAAACGTCCATTTAAATTAAAGTTAATTTAAATTTAAAGTTAATATTTTAACTGAAAATAAAAATTGTTTTTTTAGCTACAACTAGACTTACTTAGAAACATGAATTATGTTACCAAGTATCATAAGGATAACCTAGGTCTAAAACTGTGGCTGGATATTAAAGTCTGCTTCCATTACTAGAAAGAAAATGTGTAGTACATCGTTAAAATACACACCGTATGACACCGTTCGCCTTGCACGATATGCGTACACATCCGCGTGCTTTATAAAACAGAAAGAAGTTACATCTGAGAGTGAAATCGTGCGAAGCACACCACATATTTTGGAAAGTGATTCTAAATATCTTATCTTACAAATATTTGGGAGCTCGTAAATTAAAACAAGATAAAATAATTCTCGTTTGGCTTTTCAATACCTATTTCAACAAAATATTTAAAAACATTCCTTCTTTCCGTAGCAAATATTATATTAATTTAATATTCAGTTGTCTGGAAACTTAAATTTTCACCTAATTTCATTGTCAACTATTAAGAACTAATTAAACTAATGTTATTTTAACGCACCGGTTGAACCATATTTCCTTGAGGAAACTTATTGGAATGGAATTTATGAATGTATACAAATTATGAGTATAATATTAATATTTTGTTAGAAGATGCATCTTGAGTTTCTAGAACAGTGACCGCTTATTGTCAACTCACATTCGTGTGGTCGCGAGTTCCTCACGAATACTCCGTACCGCGGCCAATACAGTATCAGTAATCGGTGGTGAAGAAAAACACTGTGAGAGAGCTGACATGACCACGTGGTGAATTATGAGCCACAAACTATAGAATATCATGTACAAAAGAACAGCTTAACGAATAAAAAAAATCTTATTTTTAATTGTTATCGCAATTTCTTCAGTATCCAATCATATGCTAGTGGTCGCATCAGTGTTGAAAATCTAAGACTCGAGCTGTTTTAGATTTACTATAATGTATGGTGTGTAGTTAGTTTACACTGTGTGTGTGTTTGTGTGTAAAAGGTTGTAAACGATAAAAATTGCTCCAGTTTTCTCTAAAACGCAAGTTTTATATCCGTTTTTGTCAGATTTGTAGTTATAATATGAATTTCAGAATATTGACAGTCTCCTTTATGGCGTTATGACTTTAAAACAGTTATGGCGGAACTCGAGAAGTGAAAGTAGAGTTTTTGTTTATAAAAATAGTGTATTGTGGGTTTTGTGGTTTAATAGTGATAATTCATTAGAGTGCGTATAATTGTTTGTGCGTAATGTTTGTGATATGATCAAATAAAAGCGTAAGTGTGCGTTGTTCGCGCACCTCCACGGAGTCCAACTCTTTTGTACTCAGTAAACCTACTGTCACTTTACTGAGCGGCTCCCGACTTTATTCGACGGGGCTGGACATTGACGTGATGTTTATAATTATTTTGATTTTGAAATTGTCAAAGATGAGGTAAACTCGCACTGGCAAAATATGCTAATTGCACTAAAAAAAGAAAAAATCTCCTTTTTTAATCTTTTTATCAAAACAATTCAAACTATATCATTTCAATATCCAGTCCCGTCGAAGTAAGTTAGGAGTGGTTCAGTAGCTTTACTGAGGACAGAGGAGTTGGACTCTTTGGAAGCACGGATTTTGGAGGGGGAGAAGGCACGCTGCAATCCCACCCTCAGCTGTTAGGCGCACTCGACTGGCCACGTTACCCCTCTCTCACAGAAGACTAACGTAAAGTGTACACTGTATTTCCTATTTTAAGCTATTACCCCAATATACGTACGTGTTTCGGTAGTGAGTGAAATATGCCAGAGCCCATTCCCATCCTATCCTATCAAATCAAAAGGCGGTCAGATATATCTATTGTCAATTCAGTCTGTCATTTGGCAGCAAAAAACTACCGAGAATGTATTATTCGTTGTTTACCTTTTTTTATAATAACTGGAATATTTTTGACGTAACGGTGTTGTCAATGTAAAGAATATAAGAAAAATATAAATAATTGATAACAAAGCTTTTTCTATATAAACCGAAATTTCAATGATGTATTATTTCGCGGTATACCATATACCGTACATGTGTTTGCATAATTGATTTTAAGTAAATAAATAAAACAAAGACTAAAAAAAGTATTTTATTACCACTCGTTTATCGTGACAGTAATATTTATACCACTGGCATCACTCATGTACACAGTTTTATCACAAGAAATTAATTATCCATCCATCTGGTTTGGTTGATCGATGATTCCACTATTAACTAGCAATATGGAAATTTACATATAGAGTTCACATTTTAAAAAATCTGCTTTCTATTAAACGTCTATTTTAGCGCCATCTGTTGTTGAGTAGATTATTTTGTTCGAAGTCTGTAGTATAGAACCACAGAACATTAAGACTAATAATAATTCAAAGTGGGTATTCCCGCGTAACCACAAGTAAGCCGTGGCAAGCTTACTTCGCTGTCATTCGTCGTTACTTGTCAGATTGATGTCAATTATTGAAATTGATAATAGCACGAGCCAAAATTTGTCCACAGGTGGGATTACATACAATCGGTAAGTTATATTTTCAACTGATAATACTTAAAAAATGAAACTACGCAGTTTAAAAAACGTGAATTATGCAGTAACATGGAAAATCGACTGTATCGTATCACACACGGCATAAAGTTGAATTTCATTCATGTCGAGCGGCTTTGAAATGATTGTCTTTCTAGAACTCACTATGCTACCACTTTAGTGTCGTACTATAATTATTTTTGTCGTATATCAATACTTCTATATTTTTGAGAATTATAATTGACTACATATTTTATGTTTCAAATAATCCGGTTGTTTAAGAAAAATGGATAAACGCAACGGGACGACAGAAGTAGTTTCCGACGAAATTTAGTACCATCTGTTCTGCCCACTTTGAAAATGATAAATTCATCATAAAAAAGAGTGGCATTAAATATTTAACCGATGGTGCGGCACCAACTCGAAACATATTGATATTTTATGTTCAAGATCGCGTAAGCGTTTTAAACAGTATATAGTAATAATAATAAGTAAGTACATACTGAAACCAATTTTATTAATTTATATACTATTCATATGATTTTAGTTAAGCGATTCTTCAATGGCGTCAACTTCAAATGCAAAACGTAAACAGGATGATGGAAACAAGTTACTTAAAGTAACAAAGAAAGTGAATGTAATAAATAAGTCATAGTATTCAAATATTACCTATATGGTAGTTTACTGGAAGTAATTACTGATTAATGCTTAAATTGTACAATATGGTATTTCAGGGAGATGCCACACTAATTCGACGTCACCAACTACATACTTCAAATTTATCCACACCAAGAAAACTAAAACTTGAAAAAAAAAATTCTATTAAAGAAAGTGTTATTAAAAGACAAACATTGCAAATAAATAGAATACAAGCTAAAAAGCTTTTTTGAGATAGGTTTCACCCTCGATATACTAGCCTTGTTTAATTAGAAACTTAAAAACAATAATCACATTGTATTTGGCATACTCATATAAAATACTATACTTTTATTATCCCTACCATTTAATAAATATATCGATAATATCGACGAACCATGAATGTCTCGTCTCACCCCTAACTTCAGTAGCAACAATGAAAGAAAATTATACGTATTGACAAGCAAATAAACGTATTTTTATGATCATAAGGTCATAATTTGAATTAAATCACATTGAGTGACATCTAGCGTGGAATAGGAGAACTTACTAGTACATTATTCTTGTTTCGAGTCAAAGGATAAATTGTAGTATAAAATGCTTAAACGTAAGGCAGTATCGCTATCGACTCAATCGTCTTATAAAGACAGTTCGATTTCAATGCGTCTATAATGTATTATACCTTATGTCCTTTTTCAATCTACGAATTATCTCAAAGTTTTTGTAGCATTGCAATATATTATTGTATTCACAAGTGTGTGTTGGGCGACGTCGGTTCTTAGCATTAGGGTATGATACCATTTCTATAGTCTTATGTTCTGTGTATAGAACATCAAGTGGTGTAATTTATTAACTTTTTCTAAAATTACCTACTAACATTAATTCGATGCAAAAAAATTATAAAAAAAATCACTTTGGTAATGACGTTTGAGGGATTACAAACTTTTTGTTTCTGTGATGTGTATTTAAAATCGTAGTATTTACGTAAGTTACAAATGTTTATTAAACTGAGTATTTATACTAAGATTTTATAACAATTTTGCAGATATAATATGTACTCGTAGATAGACACAACAACATAGGTACTTTTTATAATCAATACTAATTACTGTTAAATTTAATATTAATAAATAATGACTTGCAAATATTTTCAAAAATATTGTGAACATATATTAATTAGTTATAATTATTAGTTAGTATAATAATGATTAGTTATAATAATATTAGTTATAATTATTGACTTTTTAAGTGCATTTATTTACTGTCCTAGATTTTTACCTAGTTTATTGTATTATATATGGGTTTTTTATGCCTTTAATAAACAGATTATTATATTATTATTATATGGTTACCAGGCACATTTTGTTTTTGAAAAATGCATTTCTGTAGGCCACGTGTTTAATACATGTTTTTGTATCACCAAAAGCTTCCATTAGCTTTAGGCTTTAGTGCTTGCTCTTCACGGTTTTTTTTTTGGTAACTGAAGATCAAATTCAAATTATTAAGTCGAAGGTTTTACCTTAACTTGCGACAAATGTAAACTTTTCGAAGATACCATAACAGTAAATGAAAAATACTGATTTAAGTTTAATAGAACAGCTCTTCGAGAATAATAAACACGAATCAGAATGTGAATTTTCCGTCATTTTTAGCTGCAGCACGCAAATTACTGACCAAGGGTGCCAATTTAAAAAAAAAATCACCAATATGTCGAAGACCGTGCGACTTTTCTTCCACTTAAGATTAATTATGGTCATACAATAGGTCATTAGCTAGCCTATCGTCAGTTTTAAGCTTGACCACTATTTACTGGACATACTGTATATTATTGTCCCTTTATTGCAGTTAAAATGTTTGGTATACGCGTTTATATTTTGGCAATAGTATTTTCCATGCTTGTAGAAAGCTAGTATTATGAAAAGTATATTTTAATAGCAACACCACTGTTAACTTCTTTTGCATCGAATTAAAAAACAGATTTAGCAGGTAATCCTAATCATTTATGCTCCGTTAGAGTGATGTCATTACTATCAGTCGCGCAATTTCACCTAATGACCAATTGCGAGAGGGTGCGTTCCTCGGTTGACCAATTAACGCTGTGTTATGCTATATTGGACGGATGACGTCACCTTTTTTTCTTAATGTGATTGGAGTAGCAACGTTTCAAAATCGTTAATACGTAAATTTTTCACTTTATTTGGCTCTATTTTCTCCCAAAGGGCTCCTATAACAATATATATAACAAAGGGCTCCTAGTTTGCGCAATCTCTAACCATTTATCTACATATTATATACTAACATTTACCCGCGGTTTCGTTCCTGTGGGTTGTTTTAAAAGTAATTGGGTCTCACTGGAAAAGCTAATCAATTTTCCGGGATAAAAAGTATCGCTATGTCCTTCCCCAAATTTCAGGCTACTTCTCTACCAAATTTCATTGAAATCGGTTCAGTGATTTAGTCGCGAAGATGTAACAAACAAACAGACAGCACTCTTTAGGATTTATAATATTAGTGTGAAAAATCTGTAAATAAATTACCTTGTTTGCAGTGGTTCTCTAGCTGCTGCAGCAAATCGTTGGCGAGCTCGGCACGGCTGGGTTTGGCCTCCTGCGGGGATGGTGGATACAAGCTAGGCGATGCTTCGTCCGTGAACTCGCTCGCCTCAATCTTAGGTGCAGCGCTCGGGAAACTCTTAAGTAGATCTGTACAAAAGAAGATTGAAGTTAGCTTTTTTATGTATTACAGGAGGCAAGGACTGGCAAGCGACCCACATGATGTTAAATGCTTACCGCCGCCCGTGGACGATCGTGAAGACCTTGACGACGACGTGAAGGATTCTTGAAGAATCCATGTGGTAGCATAATGGAAAGACAATCTTAAGTCAGTTCGTTACACAGCATACGGATTCGGGGTATAAAACGATAGCGGTATAAGCTACTAAGATATCAACCAAGTTGGGTAGGAATAATTGAACCTAGAATAATAGCAATGTTTATAAGTATTTATATAGAATAATAGTGTATTTATTAAACATTTTTGAAATTCCCGTACAATATATGTCTAGGTAATTAAAATTATCATAACTAATATTTATAAATGTAAAAATGATTAGTGTTCTTGTAATAAATATAATAATAATCAATGAATTGCTGCCAAATTAGGCGTACATTATTTATTTAACATTTTATTGCACAATGGGCAGATTTAATGCCAATTCTGGCAAATGTGATGAGCTGCTGCAAATTACCACCTCTTACTGCTCACATTACAAATAAATAATTTGATTTCCTATCTTTAAAAGCTACTCTCAGATACTCTCAGGTCATGGATTTATTTATGCATAGTCTAAAGAAACATTTTATAGTCGATTTATTTATAAATTAATTGATTTCTAATTTCCTAAATATTAGCTATGTTAAAATGATTATAAGGGTGAGCATTACGAAAAAAATACAGTTTGACAAATAGAAATATTAACTAAAAATGTTTTTGCAACTTTTTTGTTTTTGGAAGGTTTTCTAGCCAACCTTCCGGAAAGGAAAGACAAAATGACAGCGATGTAATGAAGGAGAAAAGCAAAATAAAATTGAAAAAAATGAAAAGAGCACATGTAGTTCGTGGAATACATTGTATTACATGAACTAGCAGAATAATCTTTAACATGAGTTACAAAAGTTAGTATTAATATATAGAACGAAATTAAAATATATTCAACAAACTCAAGAGAGAAACTAAATTTGAGAAATTTCTTAAAATAATTAAAAAAGGGAAATAATTAAACGAGCAGCGGAAATACTGAAAGTGGCAGCAAGTTTAAAGGTGGATTAGGTTTAGGTTATCTGGTGACAATAAAGACATAGGAGTACCCCGTCGACATTGTGTCGTCCTTCTTAGTAATTGAAAATTGTTTATTCCAGTTATTCAAAATTAGTTTGTATTGCCGATCATGATTTGCTGCCCATTTAGTATATTTTCAATACTCATAATTTAAGGAAGCCGTTTATTTAACAACTATTTTATTCCCATACAATTTGATTTGATTTTAACTTTATTATCATTATCATAATGTACAGAAGTTGTTGTTTAAGTATCTTCAACTTTCAATGGTGAAAGTCATGTATTCAATAAAAGTTTAAAATAATTGAAACATGAATATAATTAAATTTAAAAAAAAATAGCAAGTAATGCTATTTTAAAGATAATTTTATAGCATATCAATAACTTTATACGGTGTCTAATCATTTAAAATTAACTTTAATTTTATAGTTCAAATCATTACTTGCAAAAAAATCCAACATAAATAAATCTTACTTTGTAAAAGGGACAACTGGAAGTCTCTACATAAATCACACATTCCATTATTTTTATAACAACACATTTTTGACACACTGTTAATACTTTGAAAATAAAGTTAAATACTGGATCCACAATTACGTATATAAGTAGTGTAATTAACACAATTGGCGGGAATATCGGAGGAGCGTCAAGGTAATCGTAAGCTTAGATAAGCAATGGGCAAAATACAAAGGGGAGCCTCAAGACCTCAATATATATATGGGCGATATCTGTCACACGATATTACGTCAAAGAAACGCCCAGATGTCGTGGCGCGTTAAATCTTGTAGTGATAATGTCACAACAATCGTTTTTATTAGAAAAATATTTTTAGTTAATTTTTATTTTATTGTAGTGCTTACGCGTATAATAATTTTAACAGCTAATATTTAGGAAATTAGAAATTAATTAATTAATAAATAAATGGAGTACACATATGAACGTGTTTCTTTAGAACTATGCATAAATCATTTTTTTTATGGACGAAGACGGAATACGGGCATACAGTCCATCTGATGGTAAGAGGATATTGTCGCCCATAGACATCCGCGATACATGTTTAATCATGTTTAAACATACGCGTTTAAGACCCCTTTAGTAGATAAATAATATAGAACAAAGTTAAAAAACTACGAGTAGGTACTTTGTGACATAAAAACCATATTCGTATCTATTGGCTGTATCAATGTAGAGGTAATTATAAGAAGTTTATTTCAATGGATGTGAAATAAGTAGTGGACGGCAGCGACCGTTTGGTACTGCCGTCGACTAATTCGTCGACCGTTAGGAAACTAACGACGTCACAAAGAACCTGCGTGAATTCCAAAATACGACGGCTAGTATGATATCACGCGAGACAGAAAGCATTGGCATCTTGTAACAGCAGAGGTTAAGACCTTGTGGAGGTCGCTGAGCTAATGGAGTTAGTAGCAAACTGAGCAAATAGCAAATACGTGGGTGAAACTTTTAATAGGTACACAATGGTAATGTACTATGACCATAAAAGTTAAACTTATCAAAAAAACATCAAATCTCTAGGACAAATACGATTATGATATTTGTTCTAAATACGTGTAATATTAACGAAAACACGTCATGAAAAATAACTTATAATCGATTGCATTTTTGGCGGCAAGTAGGCACAGTAAACGGGTAGACAGACTATCTGGTGGTAAGTGGTGGCGGTACAGTCGCCCATAGACAACTGTGATTGTCCAGAATGATAAACTTTTAAATGTTCCCGGATGCCCTTACCTTTAGAGATTTAGGAGTGGTTTGGAAAAATAGTTGAAAAGGATGGGGAATAGGAAGTATTTATAAGATGCAATTTTTCTCATCCATAAAAAAACAGGGGTGAGTAAAAGAGTATGGTATAAGGTGATTCCCTTATCCCATTACACTCTTTACTCTATAGGACAGGAGGAGATAGAATGGGATAGAGTAGCGAATACAATTGTATGAGAGACCACTATTATTCTCCTTACTAGATAGGTTGGGATGATAAATCTCTCTCACTCACGAAACACGTACGAGCAGTTTTCTTTCACACTTACATTCACGGCACTTTTCAGTGAATGCAGGTGAGTGGGATGTGGAGAGTGAGGAGAGCTAGGTGAGTGAGGAGTGAGGTGAGTGTGAGTAATGTGGGGAGCGGCTGTGGGATTGCAACGTGAACCTTCACTTCGAGATATTAGATTAGATTATATTAATTAATTATATATTATTATTATATTAATTAGATTACATTAACTTAGATTTATTAATATGGAATTGATTATGTTACAACGACATTAACATTTATCACGTATGCCCCATATTTTTAAAACAGATATATTGTAACGCCACCAAGCCATTGGTTAATATTGGTCAGTATAACAAAGTTGTAGTCTCTACAATTTTGCGACGTATAATCATAGAGTTCAATTCAGGGATGATGTTTTTGATAAGGAAACGATCTATCCTAGACGATAGATTGTTACGAAATACATGAAAATTGGAAGAGAAAGTACAAAGGAGCGCCTCACGACTGTTACCAAAGAAACCAAACCGCTTGTTTCGAAAGAAAGTACAAATCTCAAAGTTATTACCAAAAACATTTCTAGAGCAAATTTAAATGCTTTGATGTGTATTGAAACAACACAATTATATTCAATTAGCAACATATAAACATCATTCATTTAGTTTGTTTTATAAAAAGATGGAAAACAAGCATAGTCCGCCCGATTTACATTTTTTCACTCTCCTTCATCAATACATCAGAACTAATAAACATGATTATTGTATGTATAATTAAAAACATATTTTCATTGGATACAAGATAAGCAGTGGAAAACAGTCGACTTCATGTTATCCAAATGAAAACATGAAAGGAGGGCTAGTTACTAAAAACAAGTATGTTTTGATTGAAGCTGTGACGTGATCTCCTATCATTTACTTAAACAGTCACTCGCAGAACAAGTGATTATACAGACACACCCACTGTTTCGGCATAGCAACCAATAGAGAAGCTTAATTTAACTGGTCTGATACTGATAAATATTACGTGCATGTAGTCGTATGAGCATTTGGATTTACGTAACTAAATATGTCACCTTAGAATAGTTTAAAGTTAATTAAGAAAAAATGTCTGCTCTTATATAATTGATTAAATCGATCACATGATGTTTGTACTGTTGTTCACCTATGAAATAGAGATAATTGTAATGTAATACCAATTCATAGCAGTGACTGTTATAAGTTAATTGCTTAGACAGCGCATTCATTATCTAATTATGTAAAGACCTTAGAATTCTCTTGGATGATAATTCTGCTACACGGTAAGATGATAATGATATTCTGCGTATCATATCACTATCAAGTTATTTATATATAAAAAATGGACTGATTACTAAAATTAATAAATAAAAATATTGAAAAAATAGTCTCTCGATACATTTATAATATATGTATCGTTTCAAGCTTTTTATGACTTCGAAAAAAGTATTTTCGTCGGGCCTCAAAAACTCTTCTACAAACAACTATTACCATGTCATCAACGTCAGTTCCTCGGAAGTGTTCTTTTAATTTTTGGAATAAGTGATAAAAATTAAAAATATTACCCGTCAATATTAAAAAAGCATCATCCCAATGTATTTATTTTCAAGAGACATCTTCTTGAAACACACTGTTTAATCGTCTTTTATGTGGTATATTTCTTTATACATAAGTATATACTTGTATTATTACTAAGATATATATTTTAATATATATATATTTGTATGTAGTTTATCTTTTCTATCTTCTATATTTATTACATCTCTTTACTCCCCTACCACTTCATGTCCTGCATAGCCCAAAAGTTGACTGGGAGATAATGCTGTAAGACATTAAGTCCGAATTTTATAATAATTTAAAAAAAGAGTAAATAAACAAAAACAATTGTCAATATTAAGTATATTAAAGTAGAAATATATGTTCATCTAAACACAATTTATGCAAAAAATTACATTACATGTCTCTAATTTATTGATCTGGATAAAACTCCTTATTGGACCTAAAACAAAACAACATCGTAAATACATGAAATACACAAATCGCTAAAAAGCGATCTCTGCCAGACAACCTTTGAGTGGAGAGGATAAATATTTTATCATATCATACATATCATAAATCTATTACAGTATACAAATAAATAAATATGCAAATTTAATCAAAATACATATTTAAATAGAATAGAAAGTTCCAACATAATAATAACATCTACATATACGAGTTTTATTGTTCCTACTCACCCAATTATTGGTTAAAGAAAATCAACATACACGGATAGATACATGTCGATAGTAACACATCTTCGGCAGTCGGCATATTATACTACCCGCAACAATCACACTGATACGTGGAGTACAATAAAATAGGTTCAAGACTCGCTTAGTATGTAAATGTGTAAAAAGCAGAATTCTAAAAAAGCTATTAACTTGTTAATAAAGTTTGATTATTTGCAAGTTAATAGTTTGATTACACGTCTCATCAGAATCTTGTTAGCTGCAGAATTTTTTTTAGAACAGATCAAACTGAACGCAGATGTTAAAGAGGTAGTTACTCTATACAATTTCATCACATACGTAAAAGACACCTTTTTACTTAGAACGGAAAGCCAATAACGAACTTCTTGAATCCATTCGTCCATTTGTTTATCTGACCGTGCATTCGTCCATTTGTTTATCTGACCGGCCCATCCCTCATGGTCATAACTAAAAAAATACTGCAGAACCTGTGGAGTTGTAGAAAATAAGAATATGTCACTAGAATGACATATTTAGCCTAGAAGAATTAAAATATCCTGCAACTATACGACAAAAAACTTATTTTCCTTTTTTACAGTACCGTAAAATTCAAATGCGAACTAGACAAATGGGGAAGTGATTATTTAAAAAATCGAGAAGAACTACAACCTAAAAAATGAGTCAACCTGTTGTGTGTAACAAACTGGCTTAGACACTGACTCCATCCTACCTCCATGGAATCTACGGCAAGATTGGCACAACGCGTATCGGCAGAAGAAATTAAGTTGAATGTTATTATAAAATTCTGTATTGGTTTAAACTTACAACTTTACTTACTCGTAATATTGTATTGTAATACGTTTCATAAAAATCGACAGAAATAAAGTTTGTCTAAAATATCTAAACAAAATTTGTAATTTCCCTTTCGACTGATTGATGGTCTATACTCTATTTTGTATCGGCCTATAACGTCCCACTGAAGGGTACAGGCCTCCCCTAGTAAATCACTGGGGGGTTGTTTCAAGCTGTAAACCACCACGCGGGCCCAGTGCAGATTGGTAGATCACATACTCGTTTTTTATTATTATTTCTTGAGTATGCGGGTTTCGTCGCGATGTTTTTCCTCACCGCCGAATATGGGAGAATTAAAAAAAAATAGCATTGTTATTTGATATACTATGGTAGGTGGTTATTAATTTCGCAGATAGTAAAATTATGCAAATTCCATAGATTCTCTTCGAATTTTTCACTCTTCCGCGCAGTTCTTACTTGCAGGCATCACTGTTAACGCGGGCGATGCCCAGGATAATAGCTAGTATTTAATATTGTTGAAAATTAGCCTTTCGCAAAAAAAAATACACTACTTAAATCAACCTTTTAAGAAAATATTATGTACCATTGTGATGAGTTGATAACAAATCACACAGCTAGTTTATGTTCATGGGGTCAATGACGTAGATAAAGATAAACTAAATTTATACTGTCAAGTAATAATAATTTAACACGAGCTGGTAGAAGTGGAAATGTACGCAAATTAGTTATGATAATGATAAAGTCAAAATATTGACCTCATTATAATGTGCATGAGGTGAGTTCGTGGGGGGTACTGCTGTGGCTGCTGCTTCACAAATAAAGTCAATTAAGATAAATCTTATAGACTAAGGGGTATCGCACGTATTGATAATATTACCACAATAAGTAGAAATAACGGCGTCAATATTTGCACTGCAACGGCGTGATAAATTATACAATTATCATTGGTAAAAACCTGTTCAAAATTTAATAATAAATTTATAATAACTAAATTCTGTAACGATAATTTAATTTGACCTAATTTCACTTCGTATAATTATCACCTTTTGTACACAATTACTTTTTCAATCTATACTTCATTTAACTATAGAAATAGTAATTTTAATATCAAACCAATTCTCTTTCTAATAAATTTGAAAAATATTCCTAAGGCATTTCCTTTTTTTTATTTGTCAAATATTTCATAAAACATACCAAAGTACGCAGAAAAAAAATTGTTGTATTAAAAATGCTTTTGTTTATGCATAGACATTAATTTTGAAAACCAGTATCGTAATACAATACGTATACTTCGTCTCATTCATAAAAGACCGGTGGCCCGCGGCGGCCGGGAGCGACATAGCAGTGTTTTCCGTTCCTTTTAGAAAAATGTTTAGACAATATACGACATATAGTTTGTATGTATAAAAGACGATTATTTTTATGCTTTTTGTAAAATTCACACCGTCATAATGTTGATACTGTTGATATTTTTTTTTATTTTTATATACTAGTGGGCGGACGAGCAAGCGGTCCCACGTGATGGTAAGTGTTACCGCCGCCCATGGACACCTGCAACACCAGGGGGTATGCGGGTGCGCCGCCGACCTTGCAAAATCCTATTCACAGCTCTCTTCAAGAACCCCATATCGTAGCTTAATGGAAAGAGCTCTTGAGGCAGTTCGTTCCACAGCCTACGGGTTCGCGGTATAAAGTAATTTTTGGACCGAACAGTGCGCAATACCTCCGTATCGAGGAAATGCGGATGGACCACACTTCTGTGACGGGAGGTGCGGTTGTAGAAATCCGAGGTGGGAATTATATTGAGCAATTCTTCAGAGCATTCTCCATTGTACAGGCGATAGAACACACAGAGAGACGCAACGTCTCTCCGAATGCTGAGGGGTTCTAAACCGCCCGTGAGAGTGGGATCGTCGACCATACGAACAGCACGTCGTTGGATGTCACAGTTCACAGCACTGTGCGGTCAAAAAGACACTAGCGCGAACCCGAAAATTGTGGAATGAACTGTCAGTTCAGGTTTTTCCATTATGCTACGATATGGGACACTTCAAGAGAGCTCTGAACAGGATTCTGCAAGGTCAGCAACGCACCCGCAAGGCCACTGATGTTGCAGGTGTCCATGGGCGGCGGTTACCACTTACCATCATGTGGGGACCGCTTGCTCGTCCGCCCACTTTTCTATAAAATAAAAACAAATGTACTTACTAATTGAAGACTGTCAACTTCAGCCATTATGGTATAGACTGAGAAGAATTGACGCATTTTTTCAAATGCTACACAGTCGCAGAATGCGTCTGTCAGCCTCTATGCTCAATTGCCTAGCGAATGGTTTGCCATAAAATGCACATAATCGTCAACAACTTCGAGTGTCACGCTATCGACGTTTACCAGCCCGGGAAGAACATATTCATTGAACAAAAATCATATTGTGTATAAATTAATTCCGAGTTCGGTGTGTCGTAATCTGGTGCCGCCGACGCGTTGTGTGTACGATAGCCCGCAAAGACAAAAAATTGTGTAAGTAATGGGAATGTGAAAAAAATAAAGTGTACAAATTATTAATCTACAGACTGACTCAATGCAGTTCAGTGGATATTAATAACTAAATAACATACCTTAATTTCTTTCACTTCTCGGATCGGAATAAATAATGAGTGATCACTATAAAATTATGTAGTGGTTTAATAGTGATAGTTTATTAAAGTTCAAAGTGTCATGTTTGTGATAATCAAATAAAAGCAGAAGACTGCGTTTTTCATGTCCTTACAAGGAATCCAAACTTTCTCAGTAAATCTACCATCGCTTTACTGAGCGATGCCATATACTTGAAATTCATTTACAGGTGACATTGGCTATATAGTCGTCGCGCTTGAGTCGACGCGACGATTGATACTACCATCAAAACGAAAAAGAAGAACAAATTGTCAGCTCGCATTTCGTTACGCATACGGAAGAAAGTATCACATTGTGAAAATAAAAGTAAAATATTTAAATAACTATATATCAATGAAATGATTAAGGTACATAATGTTACGAAAAATATTTTAAGATAATAAAATTTTCAATGTGATTTCATTACAATCTCTATATATATAAAATTCTCGTGTCACAATGTTCGTTCCCGTACTCCTCCGAAACGGCTTGACCGATTCTCATGAAATTTTGTGAGCATATTGAGTAGGTCTGAGAATCGGCCAACATCTATTTTTCATACCCCTTAGTGATAAGGATTGTCCACCCTTAGCGCCATCTGTTGGGCAGCCACAGCAACGCGTGGCCGGGCACAGCTAGTATAACGATAAAAATCAAATACTGTGTGTAAAATGAAATGTCATTAGATTCCATGTACTTGGGGATGGTTAGCATTTATATATAATAAAAAGATTTATTTATTATTATTTTCAAACAAATAGCGGAAATGAAAATGATGGCATATTTTATTTAGAATCTATTCTAATTTATTTTTAATAATTTTATACTAAAAAAAAAATATTTGAATAATAAAAATTATAATATAATGATAAAATTAGTATAATATATTTAATAGTAGTGTAACATATTTTTATATAATTTTTAATTAATAAAAAGGAATTCGGCAAATATTTATATTTTCTTCGAGACAAATAAAAATGGCCAAAGTCCCATAGTAATCGACCCATGTTCTTTACATAATTCGTACTTGTCGCTTCTGATTGACATAAGTCACTTTTACTTTGTTTTCTATCTTTTGGAAAATGAATGCCTGCATCTCTAGGTGAAGGGTGTGCGAGGGCATTTTTATTTTCAATATAAAGAATTATAAGAAGTAATCAAGAAGTAATAAAACAATCTGGTTGACGTTACGCAATATGATTTCCAAGTGGCGCCCTAATCATTTTGAGAATCGTACTCAATTACTCTTTATTGTAATCCCAGAGCCTACTTCCTGACTGTGTAATTTCTCCTAGCTTATTGGAATACCATCCATCCCTCATGCACAAGAGAATGTGTATGAGGAGTGGAGACTGGATACTAGGCGCATTGGATACTGAAAGGGCTGGTTGCATTGCATTATTGGAAAAATAAGCAATAAAACGGAAAAATATGAAAAATAATAAAATAAGACAAGGTACCAACACCGAATTCTTGACGTCGAAACAATGAACTTTTTCGAAGCAAATTTGCGCCGTAATAATTCTACAAAAAATATTTTAGGTAGATCACAATGAATTTATTATGATTATTCTTTAATAAAACTCATAAAATTAGCCAACACGTTTAGAGTAGTTACAATGTAGTGGTACACATATTTTATGAATCAAGTTGTTGGAAGTATTTGTGTGTAACATTTACTAATAATCGTTTAAGTTATATGTATTTATACATTTCATTGCACCTCCCAACGTAGCTCTCTGTTCAATCCAAAGGGATTAAGGTGAGCTTAATGCCTCCAGGCACATTTTGTAGGATTAAGTGAAATAAAGTTTTTTAAATGAATAAATATTATTGTATTGTTTATCTATTAAGCAGATCTGAACGCGTGTGTTTACCTTATTTATTTTACTAGAATTAAATATGTTAAACACAAATGCGAAGACTCGTTTAATAGATAAATTGTAGGTGTGCAAAAGGGGGAAAATCTCAAAAGTTTAATTAATGTAATCAAAGCAACTTATATTGTGAAAACTAACACTGAATTTGACCCTATTTGTCGCAATATTGCCAACAGCATATCGAGTTCAAATTCTTTTGAATTTTAGAATTACAAACAAAAAACTATGTTTGTAATAAAATCGAAAACTATCAACGAGTTTGGATGCGATTTATGGTATTAGTTAGTTAGGACATGTTCTCTGGAAGCTTTTAATATGTACATCATTGGTCCAATACGTAGTTGTGTAGAAGTTATTTTTTATTTTAATTCTTATTTTGAAGTTCGCTGGTGGTGGCTGGATGAGAAGAGCCGAATATCGTGTGTGATGGCAAGCTTTGGGAGAGGCTTAATGGTATAGTATGGTAATGTAGAAACTATATTTGTGAATGAAACTCAAAAAAAGCATAGAAACGGATATACTTTCCGGGCTGATTAAATGCTGACTATAAGATTGAGGTCAAGCACAATTAACTTTAAAATCGCATTCCATCAATGCGAAATTAGAGTGGTTTATTAATTTATTTTTGCATCACAAAGCAAAATATCAACATATCAAAGCACAATATAATATAGTGTGTACAGAAGGGTTAAATCTAAATTGACATCTCAATAATGTGACAACAGCATGATTAGCATTTTAGCAATTTAATTGTACATAAGCTAGTGGTAACAGTAAATAAAAAAAAAAAGAAAGTAAAAAAAGTGAGAACAAAACAAAGGGAGACCTAATGATGACGCTCTGTAATCCTTAAATGTTTGTCTAGTTAATTCTAGCCTATAATATATTAATTTAATTTCAAAAACTAAACTAGACCTCTTTATTATAAGGTTCAAACAAGCTTTAGGTAGGTACTTTAAAATTACGCTATTTCGCAGTTGTAGATCATCTCAGTAAACACCATCCCACTTTTAATCACGCCACATGTGAAAGGCCTTGCTTTTGAAGGACTTAAAGCATCTTATTTAAGAGCCATTTCACGTTTTAAGCGAAAAATACAAGTTTTTGAGTTCTCCTATAGGTGAAATGAAAGTTGCTTTACATTTCTGAGTAAATATTTTAAATAGCTCATTTCTTTGTATTGACATTTATTAGAATACATTTCGAAATATTTCTTTATTTATCCTGTAGTACTTAACCATGTTTTAGTAAAAACGCGCCTAGTAACAACTTCAGAGCTGTGCTTTTTCCTCTAAAATTCATTAATTCAACAAGATAAGGTACAATTATACGTAGTATATAATTCTATTGACACATAGTACACTAATATTTCCGTAAATTAACACAAATCACGAGAAAAAATAAAATAATGTGCGTCAATTGCGACGTAAAATACCTGGCATTTAACTGCAATTTTTTATCATTTATTAAAGATTTTTTTTAATTATTACTTAGAATAATATCAATTTTGTACCTAATTAAAACGAAAACATTGCCAGTCACGTTGCGTTGTAATTACCTAAACTTGCTTTAGTCATTTTTGTGAAATGGCTCTTAAGCTAGTCATTCAGCTCATATTCAAAGGGTGAAAGTCTTCTCTTTTTCACCACAGCCATTTTAAAAGCTAGCCTGTATTGCTTTCTACTGTCTTAATGACGTTTTTTACCACTAAGCTGTAGGTCAGCCTGCCGTTCGTTTCTTTATAGATTGAAATTAAGTGGAAGATTTTGTTGTAAAATATTAAAAAACTCATATTAAAATTAGAGCTCATTAACCATTTAAGGTTCAGCCAAACAGAGTCGTTACGTACCTTTATATATTTAGGAGTTAGAAATTGGAAATAGGAATGGGAAATTAAAAGTATTGTATGATGAGTTTACCTCATCTGATCCCATGGAAACCAAACCAGTAAAATGACATTTATGGAATGCAACTACTATATCACAAAAAGTGGTATTAGGTACATATATATATTAGAAAATTTATTTTAACAAATAGCTGTTTGTTGGCAGCATCGATTTGAGAATACATACTAGATATGTTATACAAGCACTCTATGGCGGACACGTTAAAGTCTAATAGTGTTCTATGTTCAGCAGCTCTCGAATTCTTTAATTCATATGTGTTTTGAAAATGGGACATTCCTATTACGTAGTACTTAAGTTTAAATTTGACTTTTTAATGAACCCCACATTTGCTTCATCCCCCTAGAAGTTGCCAACCAGGCTTCTTTGATAAGAACATATGATGTGTCATCTAGTCTATTCCCATTAATAGTCTAAGTTGTCACATTACTAGCTACAATAACATATTACTAAATTGTAATGTAATGCCTAGGTGTTTCTATTATGTATTGTTTGTAATTATTTACTACAATATGCTCATTGATTTTTCGATTGATGCCCTTCATATTTCTGTTTAACCAAAGGTTGACTGGCAGAGAAATGGTTATTTGTGTTACATATGCCTAATATAGCAAGATCGCTGCGTAGGCATCGCACTCGATATTCACCTAACAATCGAACGAGGCGCTGATGCTGCCCAACGTGCCGTGAGATGACAGTGCCGTACGAAGACGTCGTTATGGCCAGCCGGCTTTCGACAAACTTGAATTTGGACCTAACATCGATCGAGCCACATATTTTTAGATTTAATATTTGAGTTCGTAATGTTTTAATTTTGTATGTTTTTATTAATAAAGTAAAATCAAATCCTCATTTTTTTTTCGAAACGGCTGTGATCAATGGTCATGCTTAATTTGTGCATTTGAAGTTTAAATAAATAGATAACTGTGGCCAATCTTAACTGCGTAAACGGGTATATAACTTTTATGGAACCAATTTTTGCTCATTGAGGATAGCGAATTCAGAGTATAACAGGACGAAAAATTTCGTTTATCTACATTTCAATAGGGACTACTAAGTAACTTAAGTATGGGTTAAAATCTAAAACATGAAGGTTATACCATTTTCGGTGTTAAAGAAGTCACTATCAAGCAGCATAATGCACTCCTCATTAGTAAGAAGGCCGTCGGCCGAAGCCAACGACCAATCCCATGGGCTCGCACTCATTCTTCGAGAGTTGGTTGCTCTGAAAATAGATCAATACCACATTTTACAGATTAATTTAAAGATGTGCTGAAAGAAAACTCAAAATGCATATTTATTATTGGTAAAGATAAAACTACCTCGAATACTGGAAGACTTTTGACGGTACTAGATAAGTTATAATCTCCATTTGGGGACTTTCAGACTCCAAACTGATTCAAACTGGTTTTGACTCCAAACTTAAGTGAACCTGATATAATTTAACCACAAGAGCAAAATATAATTGAAAACTAGAAAAAAAAGCAAATATGTATAAATACATACCACAGATTCAAGTTGAAACCCAATGAGATGAAGATCAGCGTCCGATGATGAAGTTCCGATGGAAGTGATGTCCGATGATGGTGGTGATTGTGGTCGAGGGACAAAGATGTCCGGTGAGGGCGCCATTTCGGCACTGAAATGCAAAAATATAAAATTATCTCCACAATCATGTTGTGAAGCTGGAAGTAAATGTTAATTTATTTAGATACTATTAGTACATATTTATACTTCAAACCTTAGCTTCTAAATCTAAGAGAACTCATGGAAGTCACATTGAAAGAAAATAGAATACTGCTATTTGTATTAGCAAAAAGGTTTGAATGATCATTGATCAGTGTGTATAGTATGCATATATTGTAAAATAGTATGTCTGTCTATATGGTTGTCATAATCTCATAATTATTGCGTTGTCTGTATTTTTGTAATTCACTTCTTGAAGCTCTTTCAGCCTGTAGGAACAAATAACACAGAAGCTACAATAAAAAGTACAATGCCGATTGAATCTAGTATGTCCAGGCAAAATAGTACATTACTGTCCCGGCCTGAAACAAAGCAATTGACGGCCGAGTAATATTGGAAGGACGGTGCGAAGCAGAGTCCTTACGAAGTGATTTTAAAAGGACGAGGCGATTCCGAGTCCTTTTTAAATAAACGAGGCCGTTAATTGGTAGTTCCGCCGAGACTTGTATAGTATTTTTCTCTAATTTGCGAGGAAACAATAAACAAATTAATTCAAGAAACAGAAGTTTAATTCATATTAAAAGTTACATTGCAGTTTGTACAGTTAGACAATGACAATTGAACACTTTTGCCAGAAAAATTAACGTGTTGAATGCTTTGGCTTGAGTTCAGTGTGGAAGCTTCAGTGGTCAATTTATCGGATGGTGCAGATGACGTTGATGGGCGGTGTTTAAAAGGCGAAGTTTTTAATATAGCTTCATTTATTTGGGTGGTTATTTTACATTTATTTTCAATTGATTCTTCAATATAACTCTCGGTTGGTTTGTTTGATAACCACCCACCGTGCCTCTTTAGAGTGGTCAAATTTGCTCCTGTATCAGCGAGAAGAGTGACGAAAGATCTTCTTAAGCAATGTCCTGTATAGTATTCTGCGTCAGGTATATTAAGATACGTTGCAATCCGTTTAGGTATTACTGCTATTTTATGGTCGGAGCTTTTGATACTTCTGTACGACTTTTAGTAGTTCATCGTGCACTATAAACATTCGATACCTCTTAGTTTTTGTACAGTGCAAACGTACAATCATTTTATTATTGTGGGTTTCGACGTCATTTATTTTGAGGGTTGTCATTTCATTGCTTCGACATGCACCATTTACGCCGAAAATAAGAATAACCTGCAACAAACCAAACATATTTAAGGATATGCATTATTAAAATACCAGTTTCGCTGTAGTTTTAATAGGTAATACAAGAAGTCTTACCTTTTCTAGCAAATATTGTTCATCTGGAGCTTCCTTTATAAACGATTTAATGTTGTTTGCAGATAAAACTAGATTTTTTAGGCATAAATCCATCTGACTCTCTTTAAAAATGTACTAAGGTTTGCGTAATCGCCATATTTACATTTTGCTTTAAACGTATTGTAGTTTTAAGCTTTGAATATTCACACCACAATGTAGATTGGCTGTTTTTTTTACTCAAATCATTGAAATATGCTAAAAGGACCTTTTCCGAGAAAGAATTCGCTTTTTTTCAGTTTTCCACTTGATGAAATCTTCATATGCCTTTTCATATTTTACTCTCGATATTCGATTTCATATTTCGGTGGTAACAGGTTTTCAGAAAGTATATTTGCTTCTTCACCTGTCTGGTAGCGTTAAATCTAATTCACCTTCCAACGAACTAGTACTCATTGTTTATTAGACAACTTAAAATTGTGATAAACTTATGAGAACATAACATTCACAATACAGAGTAGGAATCTGATTTTCATTCCCGCCAATTCGACCGCGCGGTCTTTGCTTTTTTTTCAAACTTTTGAAAAGAAATGCACATTCAGCCTTTATAATAATAAATATCGTGTATCTAAAAAGACCTAATTTATGTTAGTGTGCACTAAAAGTAACCTCGCTACTGTCCAGCAATCTCTATTATTGTCGTTGGAAATTGCTGGCGTGCGTACAGAAAAGAGCCGATTGACGTATGCTTTTTTTAAAATAATGAAGCCATTTCCGAGCAAGTAGGAGAAAATTTACGAATACCTTCTACTGCTATGAAATAAAAGGAAAACAAATGGTATTATTTTAATATACATTGAAATAAAACATTAAGACAAACATAAGGCCCTAGAATTAAAGTAATGTAATAATCATAAAAAATACAAAGAGAAGTCATGGGCATCTGAAAATAAACTCTTCAGTAAAGTCAAGCCTTTGAAATTCATATATCTCGTTCATTGTAATTAAAATGCAAGAGCAGAACGATGTAACACATCGTTCAATAAGTCCCGGGACTAACTATGAAAACAACATTTTATCCGCAAAATTCTTTATTATTCATCAACATAATCTCCTTCAAGTGTAATACAATCATTCCAACGCTTCTCTAACTTTTCAATGCCATGTTTGTAGAACGATTTGTCTTGACTCAAAATGAGCCTCAGTAGCAGCGATCACCTCCTCATTCGAGCCAAATCTTTTTCCCTGGAGCATCTTTTTGAGATCCGCAAAGAGCCAGTAGTCGCTGGGGGCCAGATCCGGCGAGTACGGAGGATGGGGAAGCAGTTGGAAGCCCAATTCGTTGAATTTGGTCATCGTTTTGATTGACTTGTGGCACGGTGCGTTGTCTTGATGAAAGATGACTTTCTTCTTCTTCATGTGTGGGTAGCGTCACTTTAACCACTATAGCTTTCTTGGTTATGTTTCGAATTACATCAAATTTTGACACATCTCATCTAAAGGTTGGTACTTCTGAACCTTGGTATATACATGGCATTATTAGCGCCATCTCTACGCTAGTCCCGGGACTTATTGAACGATGTGTTAATCATTTTTGTGAAAAATGTGCATTACTTTTAATTATACTAATCAGATAGCTAAAACAGAACTGTATAAATATTCATTAGTTACAAAGAGAAGCATCTTTTATGGTAGACAATTTTTTTCCATACCATGATGCATACCTGCTAGTACTTATTAACTGACATGATTAATTTTCAACATCTACTATTTAAATTATTCATCATTTTAAAATTATTTTAGTACTAAACTTTTGCATATAGGTTACCTATTTACTAAAAAATACCATTGCACACATACATTATTCTTATTTAGCATAGTATTGTAGTTTTAGTACAGACAAACTTAGGATAAATGTAAACAAAAATAGGCAAGGTATTTTGTTCTATTAAAAGCTAAAAGTGATCAACTATCATCACCATCAGCCATGGTGGTAAACATGTGTTCAACATTACCATAAACAAACAATTTCTTTCTTCTTTATAAAGGTAGTGTGAGTACTATTTTCATGAAGAATAATGTGTTTAGGGACTAAATTAAATATTTCTTCTCTATCTGTCAACACCTCAATGTTGTCAGACTGCAGGCGGTAATAATGTCTTTGAGCAGAGGTGCAGTCTTCTATGACACGTCAAAACAAAACTTGCCACAATTTGCCATGCCGCACTTGCAGTTGTGTGTCGGAAACACTCATATAATTGAATAGTGAAAAGTAATGCCATCTGCCATTGCACTGCTGTCGGCAGGTGTTGTCTGACTCATACCTTTGGAGTTGCAACTTAAACTCTATTGATACTCAGTGCAGTCTAACCGTTGCAACATAGATTTCAGCATCCTTTGAACTAACATAACACCAATGAGTGTTGCTCAAGTCTTGTTACAAAATGTTTTGCAAGGAGCCAGCAACACTGGCACTTCGTCAAGTATCAGGTTTCAATATTCAACAAAACACATCCTGCAGAGGCCCTAGTGTAAGTTTTAGTATTTCTAAATGAAACTATTGCATCTGCAACAAGTATTTTTTCTTTATAGATAATCAAGCAGACCTAGCAGACGAATTGAGAAACATACAAAGGTTCAGAAAAACCAATAATCAAAACCTACACTTGTATTATGTAAACATGTGTGAATACTGCTGTAAATAATAGACAAAAACATTATAATAATGTGACATGTGATTATATATTTAATTCCAAATGTAACACAAACATGCACAATATGCTTTGGCAATTGTTATGTTAATGAACTTATACACCTGTATATGTAACCATAATAAGATACCTCTACATTCAATAATTTTGCGAGTTACTGCAAAACAAAGGCAACCTCAAATTGATTTACACTAAATATTCTGTTTATGATAAACTCTAATCCATGTGTTCTTAGTATAATATGTACCTATATGTTGTACAGTGGTAATGAATGGCCATTCGGGTGTAAATATGTTAGTTGGTACTAAGACAAAACAATCTTAATTCAAATAACAGTAATATACAAAACAATATAAATTCCAGTGATATACACTTTAAAGCTTATTTGTAAGGAAAAGATAATTTTAATGTTAAAGAATTCTATTATTAAATTACATGATTCATGGGAAATTTAAGTACAAAAAACTGAACACAAACTAGTGTATATGGTATGTAAAGATGTATGATTTATCAAGGACAAACTATGTCTACGAAAAGTACGAAAAATGAGATATACAACGCAATTCTCGGAAAACGTTTACATGGTACACAATCGGCTTTTCAGAGTTGAACCATTACTGATAAGTGACATTTTACGTGATGGCATGACCCAATCAATTATGCGTGAAAGGCAAACACTCGTACGAGAAGTGATCATTCTGGGGTGTCGTAATAACACTCCCGCCAACAGCGAAAGCATTGAACTGGAATGTGACTGCATACGCCATGGAGAGCCTTCTTTCATTAGTGCCACTCTATATGAAAATAATATAAATTACTTACAACATATTGATCACGTGTGGTACGGCACACGTAGGTGTGCAAACGTTTGGGGACTAGTAACCCATCTTAATACATCTAATAGAACGAGAATTAAAAAAAATACACGTCCGTTAACTGTTATCCATTGATGAGTAATAGAAAGAAAGAGAGAGACACATAGATGTGGCTTGACAGTTGTACTTGTGTTCTGAAACATGAGAATTCTCCATGTAAGCGAGCGAAATAAAGTATGAGCATGAGCGAATGTAATCTAATGATTTTTAAAAAAATATACAAATTATTACTTTTTAGTTTACTTTAGCGCGAAAAGTGATTCCATGTGTTTTGTTTTTACTGCTGGAGTGATTTGTGCACTGAATAAATGCACAGGAAGGCATTTTTAAATGTATTTGCCACTAGAAAACTGTGTTCACCGTGAGCTTATGACGTGCAAGTCGCTGTTCTGTCGGTGACTAAACGAAGCAGGACCATTGGACTCGGTTTTATTGGACCACGCGCGGTAAGTGAGTAACGTATCTTCCTCGTTTTGATTTGATCTAAGCATGATGAAGCCATTCTCCATGTACTTTTTGTTTTCTTTTTCAATCACTAATAACAAGTGAATGAAACGATAACTTTTAACAGTTTTTGGGAAAAGGGTCTGTGATCGAAAAAATTTTGGGAACCCCTACTCTATAAATAATTATGATAAAAGAGAATACAACTGCCTGATGCAAGACTATCAAATAGCGAATTTCAAATATTTTTTTTCTTTTTTAATTTATTTGAACAGTGGCATGGCTATTGGTTCACTGACAGATAACAAATATTATTTCAGAATTATTTTGTCACGTCTTTGTACAATTCCATCGAAATATAAGTTCCCTAGTAAAATGATAGGTACTAGAGGTTTACTGAGTACAGAAATACTCTTTGGAAGAACACGAATAATAGTCCCATGCTTTTATTGAATTATCACAACCATTATGCAGTAACACTAGGCACTTTGAAAATGAAAAGCATTTTTTTTAACACTATTAAACCAAAAATGCCAAAATGGGCAATTTTCAATAAAAAAAAATTCTATGTTAAGACTTCAGAAAGAAACGATATTTACATAAAATGAATTTATTACTTACAGAAATGTTAGCATGAGCGTAATTTCAGCTTTATAACTGGGGTGGAAAGGCGTACCGAGGGTCTGGGCAAAATAGATACTGGGTTGGCAAATGCCACCCCCGAATTATGCTACTGAATGTCAGCGCTCTTCCTATTATAACCGTACCATAATAGTGCACCTCATTTTGCAAGGAGACTGCATAAGATTGTTATAGACAGAAAAGATGCACTATAATTCCAAACATGGCGGGAATATGTTGACAACTTAAAATAACTATCTAAAATAAACTTCGTGGGCAGTTTAATATTTAAAAGAAAGCCCAAAGCGAGAGTTATTTCCTCACTTCTCCACTTCGCTGTCTTTATGACCGACCGGGAAGATGACTACAGTATGGGTGTAGCCACAGTGGGGCAGGTAGGGACGCTTGCCCAGCTATAGGAATGCAGCATGCACTCCCCCCCTTTTCTGACTTGTTTTGGACTGTATAATGTTGCATTTGAATGTTATTTGTTATAAATCGAACATTAGGATTCCTGTAGAGGAAATGCTAACGAAACATTAGGTGCCGTTAACTATCCTATAAAAGCGCAGTTTTATTTGGAAAAATTCAAAAAAAATTTGTATGCAAATTATATAATGAATCGAAGTATTGTCCATTATTATCAATGCATTTTTGCCATTTTAATGGAAGTTGTTTGATGCCTCTGCTATAGAACTCCAGGGGATGGGAAAACGATGAATTCTCAGGTGTTCTTGTCTACCTTATCGAAGATGAATTTTTTCCCTGTAAAAAGTTTATCAAATTCCGGCAAAGCCTGGCGAGTATGGTGAGTGACAGAGAGTTTCCAGTCGAAGCTCCTGTAACTTTGAGACTGCCTGTCGTGCAGTGTGTGGGCGAGGGTTATCAGTGAAGCAGTGGACTTGAGCGATTGACCAGACTTTAGTCATTATCGACATTAGTTTTTGGTCGTCCACGGACCTTGTTCTTGAGGTTGAAATTTTCAGAACGGAAACATTTACCTAAATCAAAAACGCATCGTGCGTTCGTTTGTGGTGTTTGGTTCGTATACATGGTTGATATTGCGTGCCGTCTGTACTGCGTTGCTGCGACGACGGAACTCATATTAGAAAAAAACGCCAATTTTTAACTTTTACATGGTAGCAAACAACAATATCTAAGCAAATAGTCGTTTGACGGAAAAAGAAATGAATAACTGATTTTGAAAAAGAATATCATAGCTTTAAATTGAATTTAATTTGAATTTGGAATTCAAAGCCAAACACAAGATAACTAAGTTCAAAGTGGCCACTATGAACAAACAGCAATTTCATAGGTAAGGCCCTAATACAATTAATAAGTGTTTACAGAAAAAAACTACTTAACAAACTTAAATTGTTGTCGTTGCCGTGTATGTACATCATCAATCAACTAAAATATTGATTGATCGATGATGTACATATACTCGTATGAAGTAGCTTATTTTGTAAAAATCGACGCCAGTTTATTTGAAGAGACGAGTAATATAATTAAAATTACAACTAGGAAGCAAAATATATTAATTTTACCCATATGTAAAACTGCTCTAGGTACGACAGAAATTGTGACAAAATGATTATTCGTATATATAACAAAATTCCCAACAATCTAAAACAGCTGCCCTTACCACTGTTTAAGAAAAGAAATCACAATATGTTTATTGATAAATGTTTTTATGCGGTTTAGTTGCAAAATGTTGACCAATGATTCAGTTACAAAATTTTTGAATGGAAATTGACAATTTATATAATTCAGATTGACATAATTCGCATTGGCATTCACATATGACTATTTTAATAATTAATGATGTAATAAAAACTGATGTATTATAAATTAATAATTTATGTATTGTATAATTCAGAAATTCCGACCGTGAAGAGACATTTATATTATAATTTTTGCATGCTGTTTTGACAATGATTAAAATCTACTTGCAAATAATGTCAGCTATATTTGTACTCACATTCGGGTAATTAATTTATATATATATACAAAGTAAGAATATAATAATGAGAGTGCTCGCTGCATTCGACTGGCCACGTTACCCCTCTCTCACAGAAGACTACCTTGAAATGTACTGCATTTCCTACTTTATCCTATTTCCCCAATGCATCTACATGTTTCAGTAGTGAGTGAGATATGCCAGAGTCCATTCCCATTTTCCCCTCCCATCCCCAACCCTTTCTCCCAATCCATTCCTTAATCTGTAAAGGTAGGCAGCGCATCCGGAGGCGTGCCAATGTTTGTCATTCTGAACTGATGGTGGCATGTATCACCGATGTCTATGGACGACAGTATCCACTTACCATCAGATAACACTGTATGCTCGTCTGCCGCATTATTCTATATAAAAATAAATAAAAAGAATGTAGCTATATTGGACAAGTATTTTTATTGTCGTCAACTTGTTTATGCAAATGTCATACTATAACATTCCAAGTTACTTAAGTTAATCAAAGCCACAGTTTTGTTATCACAGAAATCTGGAACGCACGTCAATCTTACACGTTGACCATCTTCTCCTGTAATAAGAACAAAATTAATAAAAAGTATATCTAAACCTTGGTTATGAAAAAACATAGAAATTTTATCCAAACCGGACAAAGTCCCCTTATATGTATTTATGCAGAGACTATTTTGTTAGTCTAACGACTTCTTTACCAGTTTACCACCAGTCAACGGCTGGATTCAACAGGGCCTCTAATACAAACCAGGACTGATAGAATATGTAACCAGGCCTTTTAGTATCCGCTGCTGGACCTCCCCATGCACATTTAGGGAAGTATGGCCTGCAACTATAACTGTAATGTTAATTTGTCCTGTTTTTATATTCGCTGTTGGATTATGCAAATATGCATCAGAAAATTGGTTCTTTATTACATAGAACGATGTGTAGCACCAACAGCATTCTGAGCATTAGGTATAGTGGACAAATACGATGGTCCTATATTCAGGCACTGGATGGGGGTGTTGTTCAGGTTGCCATCCTCTTGCCTGCGCGCGTGCGTGATGAATACGCCTGACTCGTGTCTCATTATTTTGTAAGTTATATCTACTTAGTTCATAACATAACTTTTACTAACAAATAGAACGGATCTTGTAATCTTGAGATATTAAATTAAATAAATGAATAAAATAAATTACAAATAAATGGAAGAAAGTGTAATGCTATAAGAGGTATATTACCTTCATACATATCTGTAGTAAATTCACTCGCGTTGCCACAAAAGTACACAGCAGGACAGTTATAAATCGTAAATGGGTCTGTATCAACACAAGGGGTACACGGAACTGTGTCAGGGCAAGTGGGGGCCAGATGGCGCCACTGTAGAGTTTTCTTCAGCACTTCCAGCATGTTATCCAATTTGCTATAACGCATTATGTCTTTTATTGGTTCACCGGATGTTCCTAAGCAAATGAAGCCTGTAAATAAATAAAACAGCTTTAGGCAAAAGCAAGCAGACAATATTCAGTGATAATTTACCTTTTACTTACCTCCAACATCACACTCATAAGGATTAGAAACTCTGTTGAAGGACTTGTATTCAGTCGCTTTTGGGAATAAACCTGGAAATGGACAATAAATTATTTAACAACAAAAAGGGTTAAAAGTATGGTAATGAAAAAATCGTAACAAAAGCCGTGTCTGTACATGTAATATATTTTTTAAAGTCATTGCAGTCTATAGTTGAGACAGAGTCAAAACAACAATTTGTAGAATTCTTATCTGTCAGATCAGAACGCGCATCACGCAAAAACTACTAAAGCGCGCGCCACATGCTAAAAAATTTCGTACATTGACATTAGTGACGACTGCAGTTGTCAACAATATTTTTCGAATGTGAATTATAAAATTTTGCTGATTATACTAACATCTAAAAATAATTTATAAATATTGATAAAGCGTTTTGCCTTTCTATAACAATTTTTAATTATAATGAAAAGTAAATAAGTATGCTGTAAAAGTGTAAAATTAAAATAATTCTATTTTCCCAATTGAATGTTTGAATTTGTTCGTATTACATATTTTTTTTAATAATAAAATGATCAAGTACTTAACTAATGAACTGATTAATATTTTGAAGCAGAATTTGTAGTGTCGTAATGGATATATACCCATTACGACACTACAAATATGTGGGGAAATAAAAATATGCATTTTTAAGCATCGACTGTTTATTCAGTCGGTATTTGGGTAAATCTTTAGAATATGACCGCACGTTTTAAGGGGGGGGGAAGGACTGGGGAGGGAGAGGGGGGACAGGGTAACCCCCTGGTACCACTCCCCTGCCGCGGAGATACTTAGTTAGTGAGAAATGGTAATTTGAATTTTCTTAGAAACTAACCTCAAAATTACGACAAAGGATTTTCATAAAGACATCGCACGAATTGAGGGGTCATTGCAACTGCTCCGGCGCTACGGGAAGTGCAGCCCCTTCGCCCTTGCGTAACACAGCATAGAAACCCATGTTCGCCTCCGCAGCTTCGGCTTTTTGGTCGCCTTCTGCGACCAGCCTCAGCCGCTACGGCTCGCACGGTTTTCTATGCTATGTTACAGCGGGCGAGGGCTGCCCTCCCTTTGCGCCTCCGGCTTATAAAAACACTCTAGGGGTAGGGCAGACAAGTACCACGTGGATTCGAGGTTGACAGATTCGGTTCTGCGACACCCACTAAATTAATAAAAGATTTTCTATATATTAATTAATTAAATTTATAACTATGCTTTACAGCCTTTAAAAGTTCAACAAATTATTATTATTTCCGATACACTAGCAGCTTTAAGCTGCTAGTGTATCGGATGCCTATACATCCTGATGCCTGTACATTGTTTTGTTGCACTTTTTTTAAATGATTGTCCAGTCTATTTTTGAAACAGTGCACTGAAGGGACACTAATAACAGTCTCCAGTAATTTATTCCAGTCTTTCACCACACGGTTGGGCAAAAAGTGTTTCTTCAGATTGCTTGTAGTCGGCACGGCACAGCACAGTTGTGAGAAGTGAGTGTCCTCTCAGGTTTTTGTTTTCGTTCATAGTATAAATGTTTGACTCTTTTGGTGTGTTGTAATGTCCATTTTGTATGTCTCTATTAAGTCTCCTCTTTGTCTTCGTTGTTCTAAGTTTTTGGAGTCGAACTTCATATGTACAGTTTTTCAAAGATGGGACCATTGTGGTTCCTCTGCGCTGTGCTCTTTCGAGAAGATCAATATCCTTCTTGAAGTAAGGATTCCAAATCTGGAATGCATATTCTAGTAGTGGACGTATGTAAGTTTTGTAGATCTTTAGGATGAGATTTTCATCTATGTAGGAGAAAGCTTTTCTTATTGTGTATAGAATGGAGTTTGTTCTTTTAGTTATTTTAATAATATGGCTTTCCCATTTTAGATTTGATGTGATGTGTACTCCAAGATCTTTCTGGCACTCCACAACATCTAGTTGGTTTTTGTTGATGTAGTATTTCATTTTGGGATTTTTATTGCCAATGTGAAAGGATGGATCTCTACAAATGGACTACAATGGATTAATTAATGGACTCTTTTATTTTTATTAATTGATCTTCGACACACAAATTCTTCTATTACATGGCAAAGTTTTCTGGGTGGTTATAATTATCTTTATAAAACAACCTTTTAACCACCTGCCATTGGGACTTTTCACTGGGTGTGAGTCCCATCATATCTCATGAGGAGACAATCCTGGCAGCATCAGTTCATGGTGAAGATCATGTTTAGCTATCAAAATTAAATGTATATGCAAAGTTTTGTGTCCGTGCTACTAACCGTTGAGGAGCGCCCTCGTGAGGAGACAATCCTGGCTGCAGCATCAAGTTATTTCTATCATTTTAGTGTATTGTCCTCAGAACTGAACAAGCATGCAAAATTTCAAAGTGGTAAGTTTAGAGGAAGTGGTTCAAATTTGGCTTGCAAGATTTGACCCGAACATACATACGAAGTTAAATAAAAGCTTGTAATGATAATAAAAATGACATTTTTTTATCAAACAATATTTTTAATGCATTGTTTGTCGCAACTTTGTTATATCTTTTGCATAAACACAATATTTGGAATATTTTTGTTATATTATTTGTTGAAATGTTGCTCCATTATAGGTGCACAAAAAACTAATTTAAAAAAAAACCACACATCTCCGCGGAGGGGGAGGGGTGTCGTTTGAAAGGGGAGACATATCCCTTTAAAATGCCACCCCTATCAACCCGAAATTCGTGCGGTCATATTCTAAAGCCAACCCAGTATTTGTTTCCGAGTCTGACGATGAGTCAGTGACGCTTATGACAAAAGAATCTACTGTTTTATCAATTGAATGATCTAATCCGTTTATAATCATATTTTTTTCGTTCCTTAAACGTTCGCGAAGTAGATGAAGTTGGCACCATATTTGATTTACAAAATGAAGTGACACAAGATAGTGATGTAAAAACAACCTCAGGTTGATTGGTACTTATCAATAATTTTTAAACTGTAAATTGATAACTTTATATAAAATAATTTAATTATACAAACAACAAAAATAAAGCGATTAAACTCATACCGCATTCCCGCACTGTCGCGTACTTGTTAATGGCCGCAATTCTTTCCGCTCGTGGCGAGCGTTTTATACGGATTGTAATTAACCTTAGCATAGTTATGACTCACATGCCGGGTTAACCATTTAGATTATTTTTTATTCATATCAATTACAAAGTTCCCTTGGGAATCAAGCTGACCACATATACTTTAATGTCTACAAGCACGAAGTTGCAGGCACAGCTTGTAGTAAATCTATACATATAATAAAATCGTAACAGAGCCGTGTCTATACGTGAAAGATTTTTTGAAAAAAATCATTGCAATGTAATCTACAAATGATAAGGAGGCCAATATAACAATTTTTAGGATTTTTGTCTGTCTAGTCTGCCTTAACATGCATCATGCAAAAGCCTTTGGGCAGAATTTAATCAAACTTGTCATAGTTATAGCTTATAATCTGGGTTAACATTTAACATTTTATCCCAATATCGCGATGCGAGTTCCGAGGCGTGGATGACGCATTCGGGTGTTTCCGGATTAGCCAATGTCCAATGTTTTCTTCGTAATGTATCTGTACATGTATATAAATTAACTCACAGTAATGGAAAGGTTTCTGTGGCAACATAACTCCAGCAGGGTCCCTGCAGCCAGGCATGAGGTCTAGAGGCGCCACCGCACTCATCGCTGCGCACACCGCATCCACACTCTCCACACATGCTATTACATCTGACTCATTCACATGACTCTCCTTTGAATAGTTTGCAAACATACCACCTGAAATATTAAAATTATACTACCAATATTACATTGTAATTATATTACCAAGGCAATTACTACCAACCCACCCTGGCTTTATTCATGATGATTTCCTAAGATTCCTATGTGCTGCTAAATTGGAGATTATCCAATGGTATTGGAGATTTAGAAAATAAATTTTGAGAAGGGTTCCAAAAATGGAGACGATGGTATGGGGAGGGACAGAATAATAACAAGACCCCTCAGTGTGGTCTTGTTTATTATTTTTTATAACATTAAAAAATGCACTGATACCTATTCTATTGATTTTATTTATATGCAAACAGGAGAATGAAGTTTGTTTACCAGCTACTATGACTCTCACAATCTTGGAGAGTTCCTCCTGGTACTGGGAAGTACCAGACACCCCAGCAAGCCACTCCAGCATCAGGTGGAGAGAGAACCAGTGCTCAGCGGACTTTGAAGCCATATTCAGACCAGACATTATTACTATGTATCTGAAATTAGAAAGAAAGCTTAAACTTTGGCAATAACCTATTGTACAGTAAGCTACTGTTTCCAAAATTAGGCTAATGTACCCAAAATCTAGCCGCAATAATATGTTTAGATTAAACTGTGATTGTACAGTCAGCTGCAGAGAAATGTGAGCCCTATGTATTGAAACATGAATACCTAAAGAGCCTAGGGAGGGGATCATATTTCTCTGCATCTTAAATACACCAGTTGATAATGTATGACCATTTTTTTAATAGGTACAATGAATAGGTTTGTTTTATTTATAGAACATCCTGAGATTAAAAAAGATGATACCAAACATGGTTAAATATGTTGCCAAACCACTTTAATAGGATGTTAATATTAATATAATAATTGTTAATAGATTATAAAACATCACAGACAGGGTTGTTAACTAAACTACATATAAGGATTAAAAAAAAAAGATACCTATCATCACTGAGCGTAGGCAAAGGTTTTTGTATATTACATCCAGACCAACAGATGCCTTGGACTGTAAAAATTCCATCTTCATCTTCTGAACCTGGAAAGAAAATATGAAATAATTCTTGCTTGACCAGTATTTAATTAACACATGATTATAAAAAAGATGGGCAACAATAACATTACCCAGAACAGCACAAACTACACCAGTCACCACTTGATGAACATCAATACAATCACTGACGATCAATTTGATCCTTTGTAATTCATCTTCTAATACCAGGCTGTCAGAATCGTGAACAAAATGTGTCCTGCAATGGTATAGAAATTTTGTTTTTGACGTGATGCTTAAATTATTAGCTACACTAAAAGATTCAATACCTATATAAGATATAGTGGAATGCAAACCTTGTGGGCTGAGGTATAATTTCCAATTCATCAGACAATTCTTTCAAAATGCTCGGTTTCAATTCTTGAAGTTTAAAAAGTGTACCAATAATGATACAAGTGGTGCCTTTGTCGCGTAACTCACATAATTTCAATACCTTATAAGTATTAGACCATTTCTTATGAATCACTGGGAGTAAGATATTTCTAAAAGTGTTCAATCTAGCAGAATATATATGTGCATATTGCTTTGAATAATCTCGGGATACCTGATAAAACCTTTTTGAACAATCTTTGTAATCGACATTCGATCTCTCTAATTCTATTGGTTGAAAATCATTTTGCCTTTTTGTAGGCGAACTAGTATCGACTTTAAACAACATTTTTTTATATTTTTACTTTCAATTTAATGGTAAATAAGAACAATACGGTAATATTTTCTAAATTTTTGGCGGTAGTTTTTATGTTCTTTTTAGTTTTTTGACTTTTGACGTTGGCGAATAGGGATGGCGATCTAATGTCGATTCATCGAATAATCGATTTTTGAGCTATGGATCGATCTAGTGAATCGATCTGACAGTCAAAAATCGAGATTCGATTTTTTCTGTTTCGATAAGAATGCTATCATAAAATTATTTACAATTAGTTGAACGCACCCAAATACATGTATTGTAAAGAAAGCACAGTTTTTAACTTACACCATAAACCTTACAATCATAAATTCGATAGATGACGATACTGTGTGTTCGCGACGACCGGCTCATAATCTGTACATAGCATATAAGTTTATAAGTATATTGGTGTGGCTATGCCGATTGCTATCTCTTCCTCGGCATCCACCCTGGGGGGGGGTTCGCTGGTTCGTTTTATTAGGAAATGGGATTACGGGTAGATGTCAGTACACGTTGCAAATCAATAGAAATAGTTAATCTGATGGCTTGTTACCTGTCTGCGTATAGCTGGGTGCCGTTGTCGATTTCAGTTGCGCCTCTCGCCAGCCTGATCTGCCTTCACGATAAGGTGGCGCGCTGAGGTGGTGATGTTGCTTCCAGGATGCGTTTGGGATCCGTGATCACTTCACAAACAAACTGTTCATAACCAGGTGTTTTCGGAGGCACTCCCGACAACGTCCAGAACCGGCGGAAACAGCAGGTTTCCAGCTAATTTGTATAATTGAACGGCGCGTGCGGGCGGTCAAAATGTCACTGTTAAACGACGGCCACGGAGTCCTCGTGTTGCGTGTGTGCGAGCGAGAGGTCCGATCTTAACCGGCCCGTCCCTCGCAAATATTCAAACAGAAGCAAACCACCAAACAAATAACTAGTGATTTGCAACGCTTGACGCGGTTTAAAGGAAAGGATTAAAAATGAGGATTATTTAAAAAGGAATAAATAAATATTTCCTATAGGCGTAACCATTCCCCCGGCCTTGAAAGGTCCTTTCAAAAGAAAATCAAAGGATATAAGTATAAAGTATGAAACTTATGGTGAATATAAAGACAGGATTAAAAATTCAGAAAACGCGGCAAAACTATCTAACTAACTACAAACTATAAGAAACAAACTTATTACTGTGAAGGGAGTGGACACAACTTCACGATAGGTCTCTTGAAAAGACCATTTTTGGTCTTGACAAGGGCCACGCGGCAAATTCCATCTTGGCCTTCAAAGGTCTGAGCGATCAGTCCTAGAGGCCAGTGGAGGGGCATAACATTATCTAACATTATAACAACTACCGTACCTATCTTGACAGGATAGGCAGGAGTGTTCCATTTTTGGCGTAGTTGAAGGGTGTGCAAATATTCATAGCGCCACCGCTTCCAAAACGATTGCACCAATTGATCCAACAATTCGTGACGAGCAATAAGATGGACACGCGTTTCTAACACCTCATGCGAAGGTAAAAATTTCAGCGGTTTTGTATTTAAGAAGTGTGCCGGTGTCAAGGCTTCGAGTTCAGAAGGGTCCGCGCTGAGGGCAGTAAGCGGACGCGAGTTAAGCAAGGATTCTATCTGCGCGAGAACAGTAAGCATCTCCTCATAAGAAAGGATCTGGTTACCAATTACTTTAAATAAGTGAGTTTTAATACACTTCACATTACTCTCCCAGCACCCTCCAAAGTGAGGAGAACTCGGAGGGATGAGCTTCTACTGAATTTGATTTTCGGATAGCTCCGTCTCCCAGTGCTGTTTATATTCCTTCGATAAAAAATCATAAAGCTCACGCAAATAGGTCCTAGCACCTATAAAATTTGTTCCATTGTCCGAGTGCATACAACGCACCGGGCCGCGACGCGCAAGAAAACGCTTAAAAGCTCCAAAAAAACTTGGAGTGCTTAAATCACTGGCCAGCTCTATATGGAGAGCTCTAGTAGTGAGACAGGTGAATAGGCAAATATAAGCCTTCTTAGTTTTAACTCCTCTACCTCGTATTGGAGTATAATGGATAGGACCTGCATAATCACAGCCGGTCTGCGAAAATGGTTTTTCTACAGCATTCACCCTAGTTCCTGGATGATCCGCCATCATTGGAAATGTAGGGCGAGGTTTAGCTCTGAAGCAAGTATTACATTGATGAATTCGATGTCGGATGATACGTCTAGCGGCGAGAATCCAGTAGCGTTGTCGAAGAATCGACATCAACAACTCCGGTCCGGTGTGTAAATTTTTGCGGTGATAGTGATCCACTATTAGGTCCACCACATGATCGTGGCGTGGTAACAAAAAGGGATGCTGATAATCATAATCTAAATCAGCATTTTGTAAACGACCACCGACGCGTATAACACCATTTTCTAAAAATGGCTTAAGCTTGATAGTGGACGATGAACAAGTCTTGTTGTTCTTTAAATTCTGCAAGTCTTTATAAAAATGAACTCGTTGTACGACCTTAACGATTTCTTGTTCGGAGAAATTGCGATCTGAAGCAGTGATCGGACCCTGCGGGAGTTTTCTACAAAACTTAAAAATAAAGGTCACCACTCTAATGAATTTATTCCATGACGAAAAGCGGAGAGACAATTTGTAAAGGAACGGTTCGTCGGTTGCTGCAGTTGCTGCAGTCACTAAAGCAAGAGGTTTTAGTTCAGGCATTTCCTGAGAATGACAAGACATGAATGGTTGAATCGGCCATTCGGCTTTTGGTTGACTAGCCCAAGGCGGACCGTGTAACCAAAGTGGGTGGTTAATCAATTGAGAGGGCATTAATCCTCGTGATAGACAATCGCTAGGGTTTTCTGTACCCTTAATGTGAAAGAAGTTTTCAGGTAAAAGATTGTCATGAATTTTGGAGACTCTATTTGCAACAAAGGTATGCCATTTATAAGGTGATGAGTGGATCCAGTTTAATGCTACAGTGGAATCCGAAAAAGCCATAACCGAATGAATCGGATATCTAGGCGCGTAAGTTTCAAAAACCTTTCTAAGAAGTTGTGAAAGAAGTAATGCGGGGCAGAGCTCGAGACGCGCTAGCGTAACCACTTTCAAAGGTGCGACCTTTGATTTGGCGCAAACTAAATGTACTGTTTGACTGCTGCTATGCATGGACACATGGGCGTATACAACACCTCCATAGGCCTTCTCGCTAGCATCTGCAAAGCCTAGCAAAGTGACCACACATTGATCATAAACACCAATGTGACGCGGGAAGAGTAGGTTCTCCATAAAAGGAAGCTCAGATTGAAACTGACCCCAAAGGCGTACTATACGATTGGAAGGAACCTCGTCCCAAACAAGTTTTGCTATCCAAAGTTCCTTTATTAAAAGTTTAGCGAATAAAATAACTGGGGCTACCAAACCCAAAACGTCAAAAAGACGAGCGATAGAGGCTAACATATTGCGTTTTGTGCTAGTTCGATTAGCAGGAGTAACCTTGAATGCAAAGACATCTTCGGTAGGATGCCAACGTAATCCAAGAACCTTTAGCATCGTTTCGTTGTCGAAGTCGATACATCGAGACAGACGCAGTGCTTCAGGAATTTGTTGAAGCAGTTCGTAGGAGTTACTAGACCATTTTGCTAACTCGAATCCTCCAGCTTTCATCAGATGGATTAACTCCTGCGCGGTCGGTACAGCTAATTCTGCATTCAAAACGGAAGTAGCTACATCGTCCATGTAGATATCGCGAAGTAATATTTCCTTGGCTCGAGGAAAATTCGTACCCTCATCAGTAGCAAGCTGTTGAACAGTACGAATAGCCAAAAACGGGCTACATTTTAAGCCGAAGGCTACGCGATTGAAGTGATATACCTGTATGGGTTCATCTTGATCGAATCTATATAAAATAGATTGATAATCCCGATCATGTTTTCTCATAAGTATTTGCAAGTACCTTTGACGTACGTCAGCGGAAAAAGCAATTGGAAACAATCTTAAGTTCAGAATAATTGTTAAGAGATCCTTTTGAAGATTAGGACCTGCGTGTAACAGATCATTTAACGACATGCCATTGTCCGTTTTAGCACTTGCATCTAGGACAACCCGGAGCTTGGATGTCGCTTTATCATCACGCCAAACTGCGTGGTGCGGAATAAAATAACATTTGTCGTGCGGTTGAATTGTCTTCACTAAAACCAAATAAGATTTATCTAAATATTCTCTAATTACTTCATCATAGAGAAGTTTCAGTGCGGGTTGTGCTACAAATTTACGTTCCAACGCTAGGTAACGATACTTCGCGGTTAAATAAGATCGCCCCAAAGAGATAGGATCGAATTTAAAAGGAAGCGCGACTTCATACCGACCCGACGAGTTGCGTACGGTTGTCGAAGTATAAAATTCCGAACATTGTTGATCATTGACATTTAAAGTAGATGAACAATGCACTTCTTCAATTTCCCAAAACTTATGCATCAATGACTCAACCTCATAGGTGGAATGCAACGATATGGAAGATGACGGTTGAGGATTAGTTAGGGGGGCGTCGCCCAAAATAATATATCCCAAGACGGTTTCCAAAGCGTTTGGACTCCCCGGTGGACTCACTATCTTGCCGGGTAGTAACATCTCGGCAAATAATTGACCACCGATCAGTAGGTCAATATAGCCCGGAGTTCCCCAAGTATCATCTGCCAATATTATATTCTTAAATTGGTCTAGAGCGGATAAGTCGATATGACCCGCGGGCGGTTCATTAGTAATATTATTCAATACGAATGCGGTTATGGTAAATTTGGGATCAATGTTAAAACGAGATGTAAAACTAACTTCAACAGCACCTTTAACGGCCTGTGATGTCTCTCCTATTCCCTGCACAGAAGATAGGGAAGTTGGTTTAATAGGCAAGCCCAATTTAGCGCAACATTTAGCCGAAATGTAGTGCTTTTGGGAGCCTGGATCCAATAGGCATCGGATAAGTACATTCCTACCACCCCGACCCAATGCAAGAACTTTAGCTGTGGCTAGAACTTCCGTAGTGAGGTCGGGCTTGCAAGTATTGGCGGTCCTAGTACATAAGGCAACTTGCAATTTTTGTTCAGTAGGCGATGAACCAGACTTATTTTTATAGTTGCCATCCGATTCATCTGTAACAGGCGTTGACTTATCATGTAAAGTTAAAGACAACTGCGGATTCGGCTTGTCGTTATAATGTAGCAATGAGTGGTGATTCCCATTACTCTTATGACAAGTAGTTTGCGAATTACATTGAGATGTAAAATGTGTCGAACTTAGGCAGTTCACACACATGCGGTTATTTTCTTTAAGATTGAGATAAGTTGTCTTTATCAATGCATACATGTTTTCATATGATTCTAATGATTTGTAATTAACTATATAAGTAGGATTTTTCTGTAAATGTAACAAGTTAATCTCGTCCACAATAGCTATATATTCTGTTCTAAATTGGTCAACAACAAAGACATATGATAAGAAAGTAGTTCTCGCCTTGTCGCGATGGATTTCTACTATTAAGTCATAAATAGACTGTAATTTACAAAAATATTGAGCGCGCTTTGCTTCGTAAAGTTTAATCTTTATCTCCAAATTCTCTGACATTATGACAGTTATCTATTCCTAATTGCTAAAAATAAACTAAATCAATAAGCGTAGACAGTATAATATAATACGTAAGAATGCGTTTAAATTATGACAATATAATATAAATTAATCCAATTTACCCACGCGTAAGTAACAAAAAATATTCGTTCAGCTAAATGGTACAAGTGACAATGTTATACGTACTTATCTATAGGTAAACCTATGCGGTGATACCTTCGAACCTAATTGACGATCGAAGGAAGCGTTGTAAATAACAATTTGTTTTTATTTATAGGTATGTACGTATGTATATTTTATAGAAAGTTGGTGCGGTGTAGGTAGTTCTAGATTACGATGCGGTTTAAAATAACACAAATTCTACAGAACTAGATTTTGCGGCGGAAATATTAATAAATTCGTAAATAAACAACTACCTGATATACTATTCGTAACTATAGAAATAGTTCCAATAGTTGCGTAAATAAATAACGTTAGCTTTTGTCCACGTATTATGAGGGTAAATTAGTGCAATCATACGCCGTTCATACACAATAATAAAATACAAATGCGGAAGGTATCTAAATAAAATAAACAAGATAACAAGCTTTCACTGAAACCGTATGTAAACACAATAAGGTTCAATTTAGCCAACGCGGTTACAAAGTTAAGTTGGTCTAAACAAGGAATTTAAATGACTGATGCAATATGTAATATGTAACCCTTTCAGTAATTCCTATAAGTAAATAGGGGTTTGCGGGCCAATCCGGCTCGAAGGACCAAATACTGTGGTGTGGCTATGCCGATTGCTATCTCTTCCTCGGCATCCACCCTGGGGGGGGGTTCGCTGGTTCGTTTTATTAGGAAATGGGATTACGGGTAGATGTCAGTACACGTTGCAAATCAATAGAAATAGTTAATCTGATGGCTTGTTACCTGTCTGCGTATAGCTGGGTGCCGTTGTCGATTTCAGTTGCGCCTCTCGCCAGCCTGATCTGCCTTCACGATAAGGTGGCGCGCTGAGGTGGTGATGTTGCTTCCAGGATGCGTTTGGGATCCGTGATCACTTCACAAACAAACTGTTCATAACCAGGTGTTTTCGGAGGCACTCCCGACAACGTCCAGAACCGGCGGAAACAGCAGGTTTCCAGCTAATTTGTATAATTGAACGGCGCGTGCGGGCGGTCAAAATGTCACTGTTAAACGACGGCCACGGAGTCCTCGTGTTGCGTGTGTGCGAGCGAGAGGTCCGATCTTAACCGGCCCGTCCCTCGCAAATATTCAAACAGAAGCAAACCACCAAACAAATAACTAGTGATTTGCAACGCTTGACGCGGTTTAAAGGAAAGGATTAAAAATGAGGATTATTTAAAAAGGAATAAATAAATATTTCCTATAGGCGTAACCATATATAATGTATAACTATAGGTTAAGTACAAATATAAATGATTCAAAGCAGTAGGTTAAGGTAGGATACTAAAGTTAAATTGTCTTTGCTAGTTCGTTCCATAAAGACAGTTATGTCATTCATTGTAAAGGGATGTTGGAGTTGAACAAAGGACGAGAAAGCGTGTAAAAAACTAACGGTTTACGCAACCCCGCTATAAACATTGAACAGACAAGGGACGAGAAAGCGCGTTCCGACCTAACGGTTTATACATCTTCACTATTGACACTGAAAACACAAAGGAAGAGAAATTGCATCCCAGACGAACGGCTTGCACATGCGGACCGTAACGGGCACGTAGGCCAAAAACAGCGCACTATTGATCGCCGTAACAATAGAAACGCCCAACTCCAGCATCTCTCATTGTATCAATATAAATAAGGGCGAATCCCAGCCCACAGCAGTCAACTCGTAGTCACCACAGTAAACGCATGTCTAACAAATAGTAAGTCTGTACTGGATATAAATCCCAAGAATAGTTCCCCGCGTTTTCCTTCTTCACAATCCCAGCAACAACACAGTGCGGGTAATATAAGCCCGCACACTGTGTTTTATCGCTCGCGACGATGTTATACTTAATTTATTTTTTTATTTAAATGTAATTATTTATTATGTGGTGGCTTATTGAGCTACGCCTAAAGCCATATTTTTATTTTCAAAAAAAGTTAACGGACTACTATGAAATAAAAATGGGCTAAAGAATAATACTGTTGCATATTTTGTTTTCGTTTGTTTGTGATCAGTGGTTTATGTTTGATATTGCGTCCCAATTGACAAAAAAAAGATCGATTTTAAAAAAATCGATCTTCCAGAGCTCGATATTTTTGGGAATCAATTTTTTAGACTTCGATTTGAATCGATTTAAAAAATCGATCGTTTTCGGGAAGAATCGCCATCCCTACCACAATCAATTTTTTTTTTTTATTTATTAGGACATTGCCATGGTTATTAGTTCACAGGACGCAACAAATAATAAAACAAAATTATTTTTATCACATCATTGACCAGTCCCGTCGAAGTTGGAGTCGCTCAGTAATATGATATAGTAGGTTTACTGAGGAGTGAGATGGACTCCTTGGAAGACAAGGAAAAATGCAGTCTCACAAACATTATGCCTAACACTAAGCACTTGAAGTTTAATATTATTGACTAAATGTTATGAAATGCGCAATTGTCAATCCCTCGCATACGATTGGAGGTGGGCACATCCCTTTTGTTGTGTCGCATCACAAGGCTACATGTCTGTCTGCTGTCATCTCTAGTTGCTGATTGTCGTTTGTTCTTGTAATACATTCGATATCTTTTAGTACCTTAAATCTTTATTATTATGTCTACTTAGTATATATTAGATAAACATTATAAACAGTGAACCCTGCGTTAGCTGTGCTAACCATTATCAATAACCAACACTAAACCACAAATCCCGTAATACACATTTTATAAAATAATTGAACACAAAGTCAACTTAATTTCTCGGTTTCCATTCTTAAACTCTATTATACTGAACAACAGATGTAATATTTGTCATAGGCTTGCGTCGCAAATATACTCGATTTGTGGTTTTTTTACTGTTGCGACTTGGAGGAACGTAAGTCGTGACCGACAACATAAAAAAAATGAAATTATTACAATACTGTTTTTAGATGAATAATATGTGTACAAAACCGTGCGGTTTTAAGACGGAACGAAAAAAAAATGCATTTCCTTCCTGTCATTTTCCCGCTAATTTTATTAGCACCTACAAGTGAAATATACAATGGCGGGAGTACAAAAAATTAAATTGAATAATCTTAATGTGAATATAAAGAATGCTCTCATTATTGGCATTATTATAGCAAAAAGCAGTCCTCGAACATTTGGTTCCAAAAAGAAAAATGGAGAATCTAGAGGAGTTATGTCTTTTACTCTGAGAGATTCTGATCTTGATGTCATAAACGTGGATGTATGGGGATCGGAATATTTCGTTATTACATTTTACGAAAGATTTCTCGTAGGGGACGTTGGTAAATATATAGTTTAGATACCGAAAATTGTATTCTAATACATAGTTTAAAAAAAAAAAACAATATATTGATTATTATTTGTTTCAGTTGAAATATCTTCACCGAAAATTTGTGTTAAAAGTGGCGATAATGAAGCCTATAGACCTCACGTTAGTGTTCTCTAAATATTTTATTTTTAAATATGCTATAACTAACAGTTTTAGCTAAATTGTTTTATTATTTAGGTATCTTCACCATTCTTCTTGTCTCTGAACGAAGGGACTTCTGACGTGAGTATTCATAGTGGCGATACCTTCAGTATGTACTTGCCACTGCTACACATTCCCACTAAACATGCTTCTGGATACTGTGGACTCGCTGAAGTACTAAAATTACCAGGTAGGTACACCATTTTCAGTTTTAAAAAAACGGTCATAGTTTTAAGGTAGGGCATTTGGGTAGGGGAGACTGGGATCAGTTGAGACACTTTTAACTTTATTGCGTTTTACGATTAAACTATGAAAGTTAGGGAAATTCTATCTTTACCACCAGATAGAGAACTTATTCAACTTCAAATACTATATAATCAATTTTGATGTGTCTTATAGTTTGGGAGTTATTGACTAGAAAACCGTTCGGGGGAAATCGTCTTAAACGATCCCATGGCGGAGTCTAATGAGACGATTTTTCAACAGTTAAAATCTCGTTTAAGGAACAGATTCGTCAGTAAGAAAAGAAGTTTCTCATATTTTTGCCCTGTTATTCCTTGTGCTTTCGCCTAAATAGCCAAATTTAATAGCACTTCTAACTTTTAAACTATTGCGACAACAATTATAACAATAAAAAAAACAAAAAAAATATTAATAAATTATAAATTTAGCATGAAAACCGCAAGTTTTTAAATGTGAATCTCTGCTATGAAAATAAGCTTGGCTCAATCGCCCAATGTGTTAACTGACCCCATCTGAGGAATATTTTTAACAACTTGAACAAAAAAAGTGGTACTTCATTTTTTATTTCCGATATGAATAAATAAGAAAGTTTTTTGCATTTTGTAACTTATTAAAAATTGAAAGATGCATTTAAAACATTTTAGTTGTAATAAAAAAAAAAATTGTACACTAAGTATTGGTAGTGGCGTTAATGAGCTATACATCTTAATCTAATTAATCGACATCATTTTCACTAGCACTAGGTTTCGATGTGCCATGTGTCCATCGGGTTAACGAGAGATAAAATCTACAATAAATGTCTTTTAGTCTTTCTAAAATATTTGTAAGTATCACAATCAACGTCTTATCATCGTGAGATTGGTGATAAGGTTCACCTAATTAATCTAAGGTAATCAAAAAATACCAAAATGTAACATTTACGTATCACGTACCTATAAATATAATGTTTATACGGCTATATATTCATGATCTTTCTTCTTGTTCTGTGTTACTGCTATACAAACACTGAACTTTTATTAGAAATATTTTATTCAACATTAGTCTCAACAAATTTGTAGGAACCTATCAAGAATCTTAAGTAGGTACCAGTAATCAATTGTTTACCTATCTATCTATTAACGTTTGTCTTACCAACATAAGATTGATGAGAATAAGTTCTACCTAATCTAATACTAGATATGACAAAATAACCACAATGATACCATGTACCAAACTTATCACGTGTCCATGTTAGGTACCTGTATAATTATATCTTTATTCTCTCTTCATAAGTAGTCTGACCCCTATACAGTTATAATGTATTCATATGTAGCTATTCATATGTAGGTATACATATTATCAATATTAGTTTTTAAATTTGTAGGTATCTATCAAAAACCAAGGTATGTATATATAACCAATATAAGGTTGGTGATGAGAATAAGTTATACCCGTTGAAATGACTTACAGAACAAAACAACTGTTCCCTGAACTTAGACACTTTTAATCTTATTCGTGGGCCACTAAATACATTAAACTTCTCGAGAGTAACTATTAAATCAAAATATCTTTGGTCTACTTGATGTAGATGACTCCATACACACCAAATAAAAGTAATCTTCTTCATCACTTTCATAGCAGTATTTATTAGTTCCTTGGGAATGCATTGCATTCTTCGTTCTCTTACCTTTCTTTGGTTCAGTCTGACTTTTCTTCTTGCTATTTGTGCTTAAATTCGTCTTAGCCCTCTTTGCCACTTATTTCCGTTTGATTCCTTCTGCCTATCTCCGTATTTCTTCTTTTTCTGGCGTGTCTGTGTATATCGTGGATTTCCTTTTTTTCCGACCACGAGCCGCTGTTTTCCTAGGCGGAGCTTTGGGTAAAGGCCTTTTAAATTCTAAGTTAAGCATCCGAGTGAATTATTACCACGAATGGGCCTTGGTCTTTTAGCGAGTGTTGACGAGGAAGGCCAGTGTACGAGTATATTATTCTGGTGGTTGTAATTCTGAGAGGGGATCAAAGCTCTTAGATATGCCGTTGCCACAATTCCTGGTCTATCGTGGATGGTAAAAAATGACATCTAATCTATATAGTACAACAACGAGCTTCATAAATGTTTATACACCATAAGTTTAGTTGGTACCCGTGGCGCTAGCGTATATGCGATATTCATCGGTCTCATATTGGTGATGTAGGCTTCTTGTGAGACGTAAGCGCTCCGGCCTTCCTTTAGTAGTAGGTGTTGCTTGAGCACACCTGAAAAAAATATATAATGGAAATTGTAACTATTCATTTACTACCAAAATACTAACAATATGCGAGCATGTTAAATACCTGATTGAAAGTTCCGGGTTACGCTTCATAAAAGCGTTGAACCAGTTTGCACGCCCATTTCATTTTCATCCCATGGGGGCTGGATGCTTCAAGTCATAGGCGACTGCTAAATCATTAGACTCCTGACTTCCTTCGGGCATAGTCCGTAACAAATATCAGGAGTGCGAATCAGATAGTGCATCAATTCTTCTTGAGTTGTAGTAAATACTCTATTGGCCCGATTGAACTTTCATCCCACTATATTACTCATTCTAATTTCATCGTAGCTGCTATTTTTTTTTCCTACAAAATCGATGTATCGTGGCATGGTGTCACGAACATTGCTTGTCTAATAGACTGTTCTGAATCTCAATATATGCTTGTTCATATAAAAGTAGGTCTTTTGTTCCCCTATCTGTTGTCTTTTGTTGGTTGCGAGCCATCTAAAACAAATAATCTCTTCCCAGAAGGTATTCCTCTATCCTCTATAATAATTATAAGTCGTTAAAACTAAGTACTTATTAAGTACATACTTTATTAAAAGCCCACATTCAGAATTACATACTAAATACATACCTACCTAATAGTTGAATACTAATAGGTGTTATTGTAAATTGTAAACTATAGGTAAATAAATATTTCAGAATGAATATCTTTAGCAAATACTAGTACCTAATATTTTGTGTTTTCAAATGAAAAAGTAATTGGTGACATTAGAGACACAGGGAATAATTGAGACGTCTCCTTTAATCCCACGTAAAGGTCCCAAACGGCACCTTTTGAATAAAAAAGCACTTTTCAAAATGGTTATTGTCAAAATTAACAATTGAACGTCTAAGTCTAAGGATCGTGCTGTGAAAGTCATGGGTACTTGAACAACGAGAATGTTATGGAAATAAATTATGAAAAAACTTTGGCGGTCGTAAAACTTTCATACCTCCTGACACTCGACCGCGCGGTCCGATGCCGGTGCCTGGGAGTTACACCGGACACTTTAAAGGTGTCTACTGGTGGCACACACACGTTTATAGCATACATAGAAACTGAGAAAACGGCGTTTTCTCAACTGCCAAATCTGTTTTGACCTCAGTCAACCCTACCTACATACTTCATTTTCTTTCACAGAGGACAGCATTACCTTATATGTTGATTTGCTGGTGGTCGTAAAATCCGTGAAGCCTGTAAAAACGATAAAAACTAAAGCTGGTAAGTTTGTGTTATGGAAATAGTCACTAGTCAGAAAGTTATTATATAAATTTTATATTTATAAAATATCCATAGAGCTCATATATTATTTATATGTATTTTGTAAGTCATACTACAAACAATGATTACCATCGATATGAGAATAGACGCTTTACGTTCTGACACGGAACATCCAGTTTGGCTCTTTAGTCGCACGTTAGCTTTTATGTTAATTATGGGTCATTTCACAAGGAGACTCGCTTCTCAAATGGTTCAGGCAAGAACAGGCAAGAACAAGAACAGGCAAGTATACGATTCTCGTATGCGACCAAACTATATACAATTATCGCCTACAACTGTACTGATGGTAAAAAAACGATGATAACAGGGATAGCAGTGATCATATGATGATAACAGTTGTTTGTGTATAAGTGTGACTCTTGTGTCAGTGTTTATTCCTCCTCACCTGCTTCTCACTCTCTAAAAACGGTCACGTTGCTGTCATTGGCATGAACGGATTATCACCGGTTAATACCTTCGGAACTGTTATTCTCAGAAACCTGTAACTCTTTATTGCCTTTATTTTTTTCACTGCGAGTAAGTAACTGCCCACAGTTAAGTACAGTTACCGTCAGCGATCAACCAACACCCATGTATCTATGTACTCCGAATGAACGTTAAAACTTAATTATTTTGAGTAGGTACACTAACATATTGACCTTACCTGTCCTTACTTCTTTACACAATACAAGCATTTCTTTGAAGCGACAATGACAATTTGTTTTGTGTAGGTGTGGACATGACGGTTCGCAGCGTCGAAATTATGGACAACACGACGCCTGCTTCTGTAATATTGGACCTTTATGACATAGATTCTATACAGAGGTAACAATTAAGGTTTAATTGTCCGTCTAGTGTAGTTAATTTAAATTAATAGTTAATTTAATTGCCATTTGAAAACGCTGCAATATATACCATCGATATGAGGTGTATCTCTCACATTTGAGATCAAGAAGGAAGAATAGAAAACTACCTATCTATATATATTTACTGCATCGGAGTATTTAATCTCGCAGTGAAAGTAATCTGGAAGTGACGTACTTCTATCCCTTTCCAACCCGCATGGATGTAAATGGAAGTGTAGGTTTTCCAACACCAAATAACACGAAATGTGTATCGAAATTACGCCCCAGTTTACAAAAATGAATATTTTTAAATACATAAAAATACTAGATGTGGTTTTACTTGTATGCCAACAAAACATGACCAATAAATAAGTGGCAGATTTAAAAAATCTTGGTCTCATTCAAATTGACTCATTACCTATAGATATATTATACCTACGAGGTGGTTAATTCTTGATGACCCGATCAGCCCAGTTACTAGAGCTCCTGCCTAAAGAAATAGAATCCAGGTTCGATCCCAGTCTGATCATTCATATTTGTTTAAAGACTCATATTATTGTACTCGTACCTATATCATATTTGTATCACTGTTTGTTCGGGTCTGGGTGGTTTGTGATCGTCTATGTGTGTCTCTCGACCCACGACACGAAGAACTCAAGTGTTGGCCATTGAGCATGGCAATATTTATATGTTTATTATAGGTGGGACAAAATTAAGTTGATATATAGTACATTATTTCTAAAACTTTAATTAACTCTTTTAAAATCAGTTTCTGTTACATAAGCATTATTCCGAAATTTATATACCTAATTTTTAATAGTTTCAATATATTTTTATATTTGTAATATTCACCTCGTACGTAGCGACAATGCGTTTGACACACGACGACAAGCTGTTTAATTTATGTTAGTTTTTCACGGTAGGTAGAGCTGTTTCTGCAAAGTTCTTTGTGTAGGTACGATAAATGCACAAATAAAAGGTAGACGCAAAAGTTCGCGGCCTTTTTGAACATATGACTTTAGCGTGCTAAAGCGTGATGTTTGGGTGTCGCATGATTTAAATGACAGAAACTTTCCATATGCGAGATATTGCTAAAACGAAATGAAATTGATCTATTTCTGAAGAGATTGGTAAAAGGCCATAAGAAGTGGATCACCTACGATAGCGTTCGAAAACGATCTTGGTCTAAGCGAGATGAGCAGTCACAAATGGTCCTAAAGCCAGGCCTCACTCCGAACAAAGTCATGTTATGTGTAGGTATGGTGGGACAGGAAAGGGCATTGTGTATTACGAGCTTTTGCCACATGGCCAAACGATTATTTCTGTCTACTGTCTCAGCAATTACTTAAATTGAAACTAGCACTTGAAGAAAAACGACCAGAATTAATGAATAGAAAAGGTGTAGTTTTCCATAACGACAATGCTCGACCGCATACAACTGTGGTGTTTAAACAAAAATTGATGGACCTTGGCTGGGAAGTTTTAATGCATCCTTCATACAGTCCAGACATAGCACCTTCGGATTATCATCTACTTCGCTCTTTACAAATTTCTCTAAATGGAGTAAAATTACATTCAAGAGTAGCCTGTGTATAAACCAATTAAAGCATGTATTTAAATCAGCTCAGAAACTCAGAAAAAAAATAACAACCAACAAAATATACAATCAACAAATATACAATCATTGTCTGTCTGTTCGTTTATAAATTGGATTCTATAGAACGGATTTCGATGCGGTATTCACTATATTATATTGTGTTAAAATATTTCTACGCTTTTAATAGATATATGTATAAGACATCAGTGTACGTACCAAGCGAGAAATCGCTGGTAAGGGGCTAGTTTATTTTATAACCAATACATTTACAAACTTTAACGGAATTTAAAAATACCGCTGTATGGTACCTTTCATTGCTAGATTCTAGTCGCATACATTTAGCAGAGTTTTACCCGCGGCTTCGCTCGCGTAGATTTTGTTAAAAAGCTAATTAATTTTTCGGGTTAAAAAGTATCCTTTGTCCTTCCCTGGATTTCAATCCACTTCCCTGGCAAATTTAATTGTAATCGATTCAGTAGTTTAGTCGTGAAGATTTAATAAACAAACAGAGAGGCGAATACTTCCCGATTTATAACATTAGTGTCGATTAGTGGTTGTGGATTACTACTTAAATTATGTACAAAGGTATCTTTTTTAAATTTCGGGACGAACGACGTTTATTTCATTCGTTACAGGGCGGAAGAGTGGCGTCCACTAGACAGCGTGTTGTTCATAGCGGACGCACGTGTGTCGAAGCGCGGCCTCGCGGTGCGAGTGAGCTCAGGAGCGCGCTGCGTGCTTACGCACCAGCCGCATACCGCCGACGCGGAGGCGCTGCGGCTTTATACGCGAGAACACGCCACGCGTCAGTAACATCAAGACTTCTTAATCATGAACTAGAGAATTATTCAATTTATTTATTACCTGCTATTCGGGGAGAGTAAGAGGGGTGATAGCCTGAGGTATTTATACTAGACTCACCTTCGTCTGATCGTGAGTTCAGAACCTCGGACCGTACCAGTGAGTTTCTACTTGAGTACAGATTTAAAAAAATCGCAATCAACTCGGCGATGAAGGAATCCATCGTGAGGAAACCCGCATGCTCGAGTAATAAAAATTAAATCAGGAGTATGGGCATCACTGGACCAATTCGCACTGGACCCGTGTGATGGATTATGGCCTGAAACTCCAGTTATTTAGTAGGGGGCGGCCTGTACCCTGCAGTGGAGCGTTATAGGCTGATATCATCGGGGAGGGTAAGCCGTCTGGTGTTGGTCGGCTTTTGAATAGCACCACCCCATCTCATCTCGTGGTTATCGTAAAAGGCGACTATGCCGCTACCACAACACAAGCCCTGAAGAACTCACCAACCCAATGACCAGCGTGCTGTTTTACGGTACATCCCTCATGCACAAGACAATATGCATGAGGAGGCCCATGTCCAGCAGTGGATGTTAAAAGGGCTGGTTACTGTTACTCGAGGAGAATGAAAACAATACCAAAGTACAACAGGCTCGCCTCTTATCTGTAAAGACATGCTTGAAAATACAGGAGTCATAGAGAAAAATCTCAAGACCGGTTTTATCGCGAATTAGTTTTAAGGCAGACTTCTCCGATAGACACAGAGCAGAAATAGAACAGTTTTCCACCCCAAAGGAAAGAAAACTATTATTTCTAAATACATAAAACTTATGTGAGCCAATTTTGGCAGACACCTATATCGAGTAGTGAAGAGACACAGGCTGAGGAAGGTAGGTATGTCGATAAATAACATTCTTTCTCGTGCGTTTGTGAGTGGAGCGTAATGTGAGATCACGTCGCTCATCATTATCTCGCTAGCCGTCAACGAGTGCGGACGTACGCTCGCATTAGTTGCAGAGCCAGGGGACACTCCAGTAATAATGGTAGATGCCGTGTGTCAGGTGGTGGCGAAGCAAGCGCGTGGGCGGCGTGGAGTGGTGAACGAACGTGCGCGGCGTCAGCTGCACACATTCGCGACCGCCTCGCAACCCACGTGCCTTTCTGCGCCGCCCTACACGCGCTACTCACGCATATCGACCTCGACGACCTTGTTAACACTACGTACGTATGAATGTGGGAAGTTCTTTTTTTGATTAAATGTTGACTGTGTGGTGTCGGCCGCCTATGGGATAGCACCACCCCATTTCTTCCCGTGGGTGTCGTAAGAGGCGAATAAGGAATAATAAAGCGGCTACCACAAGCTCTGCGGAACACCACCTTTAAAAGAATGGACGCGCCAACCCCCTTGGCCAGTGTGGCGTTTTAAGGCCTTACATCCCTCATGCACGAGACTGCATGAGGAAACCCATGTCCAGAATTGGATACTGAAAGGGCGGGATGCATTGCATTGTTGATTATAGTATTTGGGATGCTCAACTTATTTTAGGTTACCCTTTCTAAATAACGTTTTTTCGGTAATTAGATATACACATATCACGTAATTGTCACTAATCCTCTGGGGGTTATAAATTGGTTGGCTTATGAGTAGAGGCAGTCTGGTACCATTCACTAAAGGCGAATCCGTAGGCTGTGGAACGAACTGCCTCAAGAGGTCTTTCCATTAAGCTACGATATGGGGTTCTTCAAGAGAGCTGTGAATAGGATTTTGCAAGGTCGGCGGCGCGCCCCGCATACCCCCTGGTGTTGCAGGTGTCCATGGGCGGCGGTAACACTTACCATCACGTGGGACCGCTTGCTCGTCCGCCCACTAGTCTATAAAAAAAACCTAGCAAATATTAGGTATACATATTTACCGTAGGATGCGGTCAACGCTGAATGTATACTAGGTACTGGCCAATTGCGTGTCTAAAACATACAAACTCCTTTACAACTTATTATCAACATAATATTCAGTGGGTGCGCTAGCTGGCTCCAACAGCAAATACAACGTTGTAGAACAAACTTGGATGTATTGCGAACTGGAGCATCCGCGACTAAACGACTTGTACTTTTAGAGTTAGAGAGTTAGACTAAAAGTTAGAGCAAAGCGCCGACTCCGCCGGCGAGCTAAGCTAATTTATTTCAGCTTAGTATAGATAGCAACGGGTCCTTTCATACTTTCGTTTCCACTGCGAGCTACAAAGCTAAGCGGTGTGAGCTAACTGAACGGCAAAAGCTAAGCTAAGTTATCCCTGCCTCCCTCACCTCCACACGTGTGACTCAATGGGCGGTATGTCGACAGTGTTGTTTTACGACTCGCGCACAGCGGTTTACCATCTTCGCCATGGAAGAATTTATCGTGTGTGTTCGAAGATTTCCTTGTTTATGGTGCTACGGTAAAAAAGAGTCAATATGGAGACAAATTGTGAACGAATTGAATCACTCAGATATCCAGATTACTATCTGGAGTGTTTAATTTTTAATTATTTAAAATAATCTCGAAAAAATTCCTTAGACAAAATGCTTCTCTAGTAGTCCGGAAGCGGTCATTAGTTGTCCATATAGATTGCAAATGGTCTTATGGTAGTGTAAGGGCTCTATCCGTGGTGTTAATTGGTGGCGTTTCTTTACTGATTAAATAATTATGTAAAATACATGTTGCTTTTACAATTTCATTTGCTGTTTCCAATTTACATTCAATAAGACAGTGATAAATTCGCTAAATTGTTCCCACAAGCATCCTCCACGATGTTTCGTGCTCTGCAGTGACGATAATTAGTCTGTTTTGACTGCTATCTTGACATGCACTTTTGTAGGGCCGTAGAAAATGTTCGATTAAAGGAAACGCCTGGTCTCCAATAAACACATACGGCAATGCATTACCGCTAGTGACTGAAGACTATTAGCAAAAATGCCTCCATCACTGAAACGTCCCGTGGAGCCAACGTCAATAGTAATGAACTTTTTATTTGCATCAACAACTACAAGTAAAACTGTAGAACAATATTTTTATAGTTGAAAAATTGTGAACCTGTTTTAAAAGCACATTGTATTTTGACATGTTTGCCATCTACTGCTCCGACGCAATGTGGGAATGGCCATAAATTATTAAAATCAGCGGCAATAGCCTTCTACTTCACTTAATTCTTTCATATAGATCGGTTGTAAAGTATCCTAAATCGCTCTAGAGACATCTCTCACAATATTTGAAACTGTAGCTTTACCCAATCTATAATTATAATTGTAGCTGATCGTTTTGTAGGACTCTTCTACTGCCAAATACCTGTAAAGTTGAGTGCATTGTAGGTACTAACTAATATAATAGTAATGTCTTTTTTTATTGTTACGGTTAAAACTGTAGACAGAATGGAAAAAAATGAGAGACTACCATGGTCATTAAAAAGAGCCAAGGCCTCTGATCAGTACACAAGCAGCAACAGATGCTGTTTACACATGGAAATATCCACAATTGATGGAATTTCTTATATGAAAAACCGGAAGAGAAGTGGAAATCTGCTCACTGGTCTTCCGGAGGCAGTTAACAATTCAGACACACAGCCCACTACGGATAATCAAACCATTTTAGAGTCGTTTATTAATCAAATACAAAATAGACTGTCAATTCTTCTGAAAATCTTACTGAGACTATCGAGAAATGTAAATAGCAATATAACTAAGTGAAAGGCCAATGATGATGATTTACATCAATTACTAAAAGTGATTGATTAGAGTTACAACCGACAATGTAAAGAGAGAGACAGAAGAAAAAATGCTAAAGCAATTGATGCGAACAACGATAATCATCCTTTAAATATCTTTTTTTACAGCTTATGTGAAGTAACAAAACAATTGCCAGATTGGTTGCAAAGAAGTGTTGTGTTTCCGGTCATTAGAACTTTGTAAGATCATTGATAATATCTCACTAAATTGTTCTCTTGTAACTATAATAATGTGGAAATTTTTCAGCATCCAACTCCTGGTATAAAGTATAAAATACTCAACCGTGTTGTCTAAATTGAATGTGTCTGCTCAACCAATATGCGTTTCCACTTTTTTTTTGTAAGATAAGCCACCAAAATTACCTTTTTTTAGTATATTGAGTAAAGTCATCGTTAGAACTCTCTTCATCAATAATCTTGTTCATATTCATCAATTCGACTTTGCAACACGGAACACTAGGTACAGTTTCTTAAGAATGACGAGCGTAGACTGGCGCTACACTACATAATATTTTAGTTCCGATGGAAACACGGGTGGATACATAGCTTAGCTAACTAGCTCACTTAAGCTGAACTCGTAATGAAGCTTAGTCCTCTTAGCTCATAGCTTAGCTGGCCGGTGGAGTGCGCGCTTTAATGTTATCACAATAGCTCGTTTACGAACGCCAAAAAATTTGAAATCGTGCAAACTACCACATAGACGAGCCGATAGGATTACTGTATAAGTTGGCGGGTAAACCCACAATTATATTTTATTCCAGCGATCCAAACATTGAGGAATTGCGTGTGCGCTTCGCGGATCACACAGGAGAAATATCTGCACGTCTACCTCTAAATATCTTGGAAGAAACTTTAGGATATTCCGTAAGGATCTGCTTATACAACATTAATTTAACACTTAGCTTATAGTAGATACTATTAACAGGACGTAGAGAGAAAGGGACAGCCTGGCTGATATTCGTGTTGAGTGTCACCTAAATATACAGTAAGTGATTTATATAGTTTGTATTTGCACTGTATGTTACACTCACATGGTGCTACTTCAATAATATAAACAGCAACATACTGATAGTATTAATACTTGTTTACCTTTCATTAATTGACTTATTAAGTTAATTACCAATATCCTGATTTGTTTCTCTGTATACAGGCCGACCTACTAAAGGCGATGAGTAGGGATGACCGTGCGGCGATCCGCTGGCGAGTATTGTTAGAACAATGTACCGCAAAACTCGCCGTATCGCCGCCCAGGGTGATAGTATTGTCACTGAGAAAGGCGTCTCCCGCGGATCCTATATCGCTGTACTGAATTAATACCATTTGCTAACATTAATTAAAGTTATTTTATGATACTGTCGTTTCATTTATAATAGCAGCACTATCATTTGTTTTTACTTATTAAAACAAAAAAAAAACTGTTAAAACTTGTTTGGATTTACCTACTACTCACTGCAGAAGAGTTCCGATCTTGATTCGCGAACATTTATGACTATCACTAGGTACTCTAAAGCTTAAAGCACTTGTCGCTTGTTATGGATTTTATTATATGTCGATACATATAAGGTATAATAAATACCCTTTCGGAGCATTACGTTGACTTCTTAAATGTTAACGTTTTTCAGTTTTGCACAAAGTCGACTTCTTAAAATGTTGAATTTCCAAAATGTTAAATTCCTTAACCGTGCATTTCCAAAAGGTGGTTTATTCAATTCGTTTTTCGAAATTTCCAAAGAAATTGAGCATGTATAAGAAACTTCTTTTAGGAAACAAGCGTACAAAAATTACAATATGAAAATCAGAAAAAACGCGATTAGAAAATAACAATTTCAATCAAAGGAAATAATTACAAAAACTTGTGGCCCAAAATATAAAGTGACTGAACAGAGTCCGTGAAATGGACATAAATCAACATTTAACATTTAGGGAATTCAACATTTTAAGAAGTCGACATTGTGCAAAACGGAAAAACGTTAACACAGAAGTCAACGTAATGTTCCGAAAGGATAAATATATTATCTTAGCACATAAAAACCGGATGTTTTTCTGATCTCTAACAAAAATGCGTCAAGGAGGAACATAATATCAAGGTTGAAGCTGTCTTGCAATTTAATAACAAATAATAATAATTTTCGTCGTGATTTCAAGCAATAATTTTGTAACTATGCAGAAGAATTTAAACTTTAACCTTGCATAGGAACCGCACCAACCATATTATCGATCCAACATTACAAATAGAACTGCTAAGTACTTACGTTGTGACCTCTTAGTATAACAAAAGAAAATGGAAAAACAGGAAAAAACCGAATTCACTTACGAATACACAAAGAAGAGGAAAGACTTCGGTAAGCAAACCCTGTTTGAAGACCATGGTCCGGAGCTACGAGTCAGTATTCCCAGCAATCCATCACTCCACAAACACTACATATTACGGAACCCAGTTCATGTGGCCATACAAAACACTTGCACTATGACCGAACACTGGGTAAATTCTGTAAGGTAAGACGCAGCTCAAATTTTTATGATATGCTTTCATAAATAAGAAATGACGGAAATTTTTTTCTTGCTTTTTTTAGAGCTGAATACACAAGTTCTGGCATTAATCATATTGAAGGTGGTTGGCCTAAAGATATCAATAGGAATGATCCTGAAGCAACACAAAGATATCGACGCAAGATTGAGAAAGACGACGCTTACATTCATGCAGTTATGCACCTAGGACACGTAAGAAATTATTGAATGTTGTATTGTGAATCAATCAAAATCCCACTATGTATTATATATTTAGCCAACATGAACAAACCAAAGAACAAATCTAACAAACGTCATCAGACCGTTAGGATTTATATTAGGGCCTTACCTATGAAATTGCCGTTTGTTCATAGTGACACTTTAAACTTAGTTATTGTATCTTGCGTTTGGCGTGGAATTCCAAATTCAATTCAAATTAAAGCTATGACATTCTTTTTCAGTTGATCATTGTATTAATTTGTTTATGGTCATGCGACTTTTTGTTTAAATATCGTTGTTTGCGTCGCAGCAACGCAGCACAGACGGCACGCAATATCAACGATGTATGTGTATGGACCAAACACCGCAAACGAACGCACAGTGCGTTTTTAGTTTGATCGTTCGCATTCCGGAAATTTCGACCTCAAGAACAAGCCGCGTGGACGACCGGAGACTTAAAGTCGATATTGACGAATTGATAGCAATAGTGGAAGCAGATTCATCTCAAACCACGTCTGAGCTAGCAGCAGCCTTCGCCTTAAGGGACAAAACGATATTGATTCATTTGCGTCAAATTGAGAAAGTGAAGAAGCTCGGAGTGTGCGTACCGTATGAGCTTGCCTTACTTTGCTGAACCGGCAGAAAAATGAAGGGATTAGGAATCATATTATCACTTGTGATGAGAAGTGGATCCTGTGTCATAATCGTGAACGTTCGTCACAATGGTGGAACCTAGGAGACACAGCCAAACAATGTCTCAAATGTAAACTGAGTCAAAAGAAACTCATTGTGACTGTATGGTGGTCCTGTGGCGGTATTATCCACTACAGCTTCTTGAGATCTGTACCAACAATTCATGCAGATGTGTACTGTGGAGAACTGCAAACGATGATGGACGTTTGCACTATGATACAACCAAGTCTGGTCAATCGCTCTAGTCCACTACTTCTCCACGATAATGCTCGCCCACACATTGCACGACAGACAGTTAGAGAATTCAACGATTCCAATCCACAGGAGTTCTATAGCAGAGGCATCAATAAACTTCCATTAAAATGGCAAAAGTACATTGATAATAATCGACAATAACAATAATCGATTAAGTAAATATATGATTTTCATAGAAAAAAAATCAATTTTTCCATATAAACCGGCAATTTCATAGGTAGACTTAAATAATTTGTGAAATAAATATCGTAAAATCTTATGCCCCTGAATTTGTAGAAAATCACTAACAAAGATACATTAATAGACACCCATATACACACAATTTTTTTGAAGTAAATGTTTTTCGTTGCTTGAACAGAGCATGGAGCACAACATTCTCCAAAATAACGCGTTAGACATGTATCAAACTTACTACTCCGAATTGCCTTCAATCCCACCAGTGGAGCGTAGCAGCTGTCACACAGTGAACGTGTATCGGGAGCCAGGGGTGAGAAGAGCTGTGAGGTCACTTTCGTGGCAGGCGGATGGAGGGGCAAGATTAGCTGCTGCTCATGTCGATGTAAACATTTTAGGAGTAGCTAAGGGCACGCATTTCTCTTATATTTGGGATATTGGTGAGTCGAGGAAAATAAAAGAAAACGATGTTTCCCCATTAAAACTATCAATTTTCATATGAATTCATGCAGAATTAAATCTGTTATTTATTATTTTATACGATTAATCTTGTAGGTACTCCATTATTTCCAGAAAATGCCAACGCGCCCGAATTGATAATAAAGCCACCACAACCATTACTGGATTTACAATACAATCCCAGGGACCAGCATACTCTCGTCGGCGGAATGATGAACGGTCAGGTAACATTAGAGCAGAAGGCGTGGCTTCACAATTTTATTGGTCTCAATAATTCAAAGGACTTCATTTAATTGCGGAGCCACTTTAATCCTTATTTTTTTTATCATTCATAAGCAAGTAGATAGAATGTTTTAATGTCATGTATACAGATGTGGATAGAATGGATAGAATGTGAACTTTGACAGACATAAATCGCAGTTTTATCTCGGTTTACCATAAATCATTTTATAATTTATAGGTAGGTTGGTGGGATATGCGTAAGGGAGGAGAAGGCGTGGGACTGTGTCCTCCACACGTCGCTCATCGTGAAGTCGTCCGCAACGTTCTGTTTATCAATTCTAAAACTGGAGCAGAGTTCTTCTCTTCTTCTCCGGATGGCGTCGTCAAGTGGTATATTTTCCTTCAATATAAACACTATCATACGGTACCCACTAGTCGTTGCCCTGTATCTCCGCTTACAACTGTTTACTAATTGCTTGTATTGGCCGGATGTGAAGCAAAATATGCTTACACTACGCTCGCGACCAGTTGAGCATTGCGGCATAATGTGAGGAAGCGGGGAAGCCCGTCCGCTCACCGCTATAGCTACCTGATTAAATATATCTGTTTATTTTTTCATGTTCTATAATATCAATCGATATCGATATAATTTGCTTACACGACCGGCCCTAGTGCTCGCTTATCGCATTTCTTCCGGAGGTACGCACGCCGAGTGTACCTGCTATTATTATTATTGTAACTTTTAATATATTTACATATACATATAACAAGAATCGCCAAATAGGTGTGTCAAACTTCCTTATGCCCTATAAAGAATTCGAACAAATAAAAACTCCTTTGCAGTTAATTATCACTATGTAATTACTACTAGTTAATTATTATTGAAATATGTAACATACTAGTAATTCGGTGTTTCCTGCCGCAAATACGCCGTAGTAAAACAAACTTGTTCTTTCAGTTAGAGCAATGAATATGAATGTTCAAGTCACCACAATAACTGGTCCACGAACACATTATAGTTTGTTATCGCGCAAACGCTCAGCTGCCCAGTGGTTTACGTTTGTACTTTTCAGGTGGGATACTCGTAATATGAGCGAACCAACAGATTCCATGATCATAGATCTAGTAAAATTACCGACCGATACACAGAGCATCGACAACGCTCTGGGAATATCCGCTCTTGAATATGAACCTACTATACCAACAAGGTACACATTCACAGTTTTAATCAACATTTTTAAACTAAAAATCTAAACATAAAATCATTTTCGGCTTGAAAATTACAGATTTATGGTGGGAACTGAAACTGGATTGGTTATTGGAGGAAATCGCAAAGGAAAAACACCTGTGGAAAAATTACCGTCCAGGGTAAGCAAGTGAATCTTATTTATTTATTTTTACTTATTTAAACTTCATTGCACAATTTGTACAAATGGCGGACTTAATGCTATATGGCATTTTTTACTAGTCAACCACCAGATCAAACAGAAATAAGAACGCGGGTGCAATTTAGTTATTTTAATCATATGGTAATTTTAATTATACAAACATTATTTCCTTATGGAACCATCTACCTCAATTTCGTCTTTTGACTTCTCTTCACCACCCAAAGGTTGCCTGGTAGAAATCGCTTTAGCGATAAGGGCGCCAGTTGTACTTCTAATAACTTGTACTTTGTATTACTCTGTATGTTTTTGGTATACAATAAAGTGTATCTATCTATCTATAGTTCAAATAATAAAATACACAAATAATATTTTATGATACATACACATATTTGCATACATATATAATACACAAGAGAATAGAAAATATAATGGGGTGTGATGAAAAGTAGAACAGAAAATATAGATCACTAATTGTGAAGTTAAAAGAAAAGGTTTTACACCCGTCTTTTAAAACATCTTGAAGGGTGCTTTCCTGATGTCAGTGGGATGTCAGTCAGTTCCTAATGTCACATTCCAGAGAGTTATTGCTCGAACAGCTAGGAATTGAATATGACGCCAGTACGGCGAGGAGGGAAGTACAGACAGGCATTTTCGGCAGAGCGAAGAGAGTGTCACCCTGAAACTGAAATTTACATTTTAGTTAACATTTACATTCTTATATAGAAATTTACATTATGTATTATACTTTTACATTCTTAGGATTTAACAATTCTCATTTCGTTTTTAATACTATATTTAATAATAATTTCATAATTTAGTACGAGGCACACCTCGGCCCAGTGTATGCGCTTCAACGAAATCCGACGTTTTTGAAAAACTTTTTAACTGTGGGGGATTGGACAGCCCGCGTATGGAGTGAAGATTGTCGAGAATCCTCTATTCTGTGGACTTATTCTCACAAGACGAAACTGACTGATGGTGCATGGAATCCTGTAAGGTAAATCCCATTGTTTCTTATATTAATCATCATTGACTTTGAAGAAATACATTATAAATTAGACCTTCATTAAATAAAGTCTGTAAGCAAAATGTTTCTAAGGTAGTTTTTGTATTTTCAGATTTTCCCTGATGTTAGTGACTCAATGGGATGGGTGCCTATCATGTTGGGATCTATTGCGCAGACGCAGCGCACCCATTGTGACAGCACAGATATGTGATGAACCTTTGTTACGCCTTCGCCCGCACGAAGGCGTAAGTATCCGAAAATCTGCTAGAAATCTAAAGCTTAAAAGATAAACAGATCTTCTTAAGTATAAATTCTTAAGTTGGGAATTTTTAATGGATTAAATTTCATACGAACTTTAACGGTTTAACGGTTTTAGGGTCTACTGGTAGCATGCGGAAGCAGTAAGGGAACCGTATATTTAGCAGAGTTGTCACAGAACCTTGGCACAGCAGATAAAAATGATAAACAACTTTTAACTCACGTAAGTCCTTTCATGCAACTTTCTCATCAGAAACTAAACATCGGTACAACCAGCATGGCTCAGAGCCTTTCTCACCACCATCCGATAAGGTATCAGATTTTTTATAACTCCTGATAAAGTAACTGTTAACAATCTGATAGATTAATTATCAAGCAATTAAATCCATCTGATACTGATTTTCTGATAAAGTGTAACTAACTTTCTGATACCTTATCGGGTGAAAGGCTCTAAATAACCCTATAAAATATACTTTCACATAAGACATACTTCCAAAACATATTTTTTCCGGGAATAAATTCATAGAGAATGCTTAAAGCGATGTAGAAACAGGAATGGGAGAAGTTTTGTGTAAGCGCGATTTCAAACCAATTTCAGTCAGTTAGTTGTATTTGTGCAGACAGAATTTCTTTTTTTACACCTGCATGATCTGTTCTATGTGAACAGATCATGCAGAATGTATAAAAAGGAAATTCTGAGACTGCCTGTTTGCACATGTGTATGGAATGAAAATTATTGTTAAATTATAAGTACATAGAAATGACAACTGTCCAAAGATATATGAAGATTGTTTCACTAACAACAGCCATTTGCACTAAAGCTGCATGTATGCATTATTACCGCTTTATTATAGGTTACAAGGTATTTATCAATAATTTGGCAGAACTTGGCTTTGTTTTTATTTTATTTTATTTTACAACGCTCGATCTTATAATAAGTATATGTGACATTAGCTGAGAAAAAGGACCTTAAAAATAACATTTTTTTAACATATTATGTTAAAAATCAAAATGGAGCAAGTTTTTACAGAAAAACATGAAAGTTTAAACAAGCAGATTCTTAAAACAACGAAATATTAACACTTACAGCTGATCACGTACTGGCGCCGTGATAGCGGTTTTAAATTGATTCGCGGATCACGTACTTAATACGTGCTGTGTTCCAGTGTTGTTTATACTAAAATCACATACCCAATCTCTGATTCACTAACGAAATAAGACTCACTGTTACTAACCACGCACACAAACAAAAAGTCATTGTGTGCGTCGGTGCATTCAACCTTGGGTGGGGGGCTGCGAAACAGTTATTGAGTTGTGTCCCACGTCGATTTTTGGCGCCAAATGTCTCGTCCGAATAACTTTCTTCGACTGTTTTTTACTCTTTTATCATCCTCGTTTCAAAATATATCATACCAAAAAAAAAATTCAATAGTAAAATTTTGTTAGATTTTAGAGCGTGAGAACAAGCGGGAGCGCATATTGGAAGCACGTATGCGTGAATTGCGCCTGAAAATGCGTCAAGATCGAGATGGAGGGCAGCAGGCTGCCGACAGTGACCCGACGGCCAACGACCGAGACCTCGAGGAAGCTACAGCCGAGTACATGCAGACTGTCAGCGAGTTGCAAGCGCAACAGAAAGGAGAAAACAACTAAACGTGTTACTGCATAACTCTGCCAGGTATTGTACTGTTTTATGAAATTAAAGTACAGTACTAATTAGAAGCTACATACTATGTGTAAATTGCGCCTAAAAATGCGTCAAGATCGAGACGGAGGACAACAGGCTTCTCCAACGACCCGACGGCCAACGACCGAGACCTCGAGGAAGCTACAGCCGAGTACATGCGGACTGTCGGTGAGTTGCAGGTGCTATGACGATATGACTACTGTTACGATTATCTGTTATTCGTGAATTAAAACGGAAAAAGCAAATCTGGTCGATCTATAAAAAATAACATATTATTATGATTAATATTCATTTTCTTAATTATATTTAACGTTATATAAAGGTAGTAGTATAAAAATAATAAAAAAATGTTAGAGGCAAAAATGTATTATGTATCTAAGTACTCAGAAATAGATCAGAATAAACCTATACCTAATGATAACATTCTTAAGTCACAATTTGTTCATAGACGACCACTTGAACACTTCCATGATAATACACAACACTATGGATTATTAATTGACTTGATCCGGTCATAATTCAAAAACTAAGTCTACAGTTATTATTAATGATAGGAAAAACCGTAATCTCACATAGAAAAGTAAGTCAGTGCACTAATCGGTTTCTGCTATGCGTTTTCTTTGTTGAACGCGACGAAAGACCAACGGTTTTCGATGTTGGCCCCGATTCCTGTCGTGGATTGTCGGAAAACATCTTTGTGTTTCTGAAGTACGTGGTGTATCGTGGCTTGTGTCGTGACGGGGAATAGGCCGCGGACGTACGACACTACGTAGTCGAGACTCGCGCCTTTTGGGTGCACCTGCAATTGATGCCCTCATTTTTAACATAATTTACGAGTAATAATTGTAACGTATATTCTTGACGACATTGTATCATGGGCGTAGCCACGGTGGAGTAGGTTGGGGCGCTTGCCCCCCAATGGTGTAGGGAAAAATCAGACTTTCTGCATTACATTATCTCCATTTAAATTATAAGATTATTTGCTTTGCCCCTACCTGGATAAAATTGTTTGCTTTGCCCCCAAGATAAAATCATCTATTAGTATGACCCACTAACTAAATGGCAATCAACGGTTTGGGTGTTTCCAGACGAAGAGCCTCCTCAGGAAGGTCAAACGTGGGCGTAGTGTGGGCAAAAAAATGGTGGCAACATTCTTCTTTGCGGGTGGCCATTTAGCAACAATTTCTTTAGACGTTCAAAAAAACTGTTAATGCCCAATGGTACAGTGAAGTGTGTTTACCGACTGTATTCAATGTGTTAAATCAAAAACGTCCTAAAATAGGTTTGAGAGAGCTTTTCTTGCATCATAACAAGAGTTTTTGAAGACCACAGGGATCCAAGATTTGAGCCACCCTCCTTATAGCCCTGATTTAGCTCCATGCGACTTCTTTCTCTTTCCAAAAGTGAAGCTTGGATTCCGTGGCATTCTTTTCGACGGAATGCTTTTATGGCAGCTATTGAGGACCTCGCTAAAGAGTATAGCCAGTGCTTTAAATCTTGGTTTAGATGAATGAATCGCTGTATAAAGACTCATAGAGAATATTTTGAGAAGTTGTAATACAAATTTGTTTTGTATCTTAAAATTTACCTATTCACCCACGTACGCCACTAACCATGCGTGAATAATAAAGAAGTCGATAGTTCCCCCCACATCAAATATTTGTAAGCTCACATCTATTTAATTTTCTAACGAACTTGATAAATGTTTACAATATGGGTTTGTTTTAGTTTCTAGTTATGGAAAAGCCATAAAACATCAACTTCATCTACACTCTTCAAAACTGGAATATAAACATCTTACAATCACCACCCATAATTTTGTCGTGATAAGTAATAATTTGTTAGTATTTACAAAGAAATTCTATCTATATGAAACATACCTGTAGGAAAGCAGACATGACGCCAATGAGCTTGGCTTCCCCGCAGCCGGCCTCTACAGATTCCTTCAAGTGGACCTTGGAGTCCAAGTCATCGGGCAATGGTGGTGGCGGAGGTGGTTTTACTGCGGGTGACGACGGTAGTGGCGGCTGAAATGTCGACGTTAATATAGTAATAAGCCGAAATATAATTTTTGAGATTTTCACGTTTTTTACATATATTATCTATTAAACGCGTCTTAGCGTGTAATAAAAAAGGGGAAAATTACGCGTTAAGACCCATTTAATAGGTAAATAAAGAGCTGAGATGTTATGCACCTCTTACATTGTCTCTAGTCGGAATTGGAGATTTTCAATGAATTTTATCAGAATCCGATTCATAATAGGTTTTACACATAGTGTTCGGCATTGGCCGCTATCAAATTTGAATCTAAAGTAGCTATTCTTAAAGAATTCAATGATATTCAATGAAGAGGCAGGATGGAATAATTTCAAATATATCCACTTCCATGTTGTCCTGTCCTATTTCTCTCCTCCAATGGGTCGCGGAGGTGGAATGAAATTGAATAATGGTTCCCCATACTTCCCGATCCTTTTTCGTAATTCTTATTCCATAATTTTCAAAGAAAAACAGCGTATTTGCGAACATGCCGAAATTCGTATTTTTTTTATTAATGTTGACATATATTGCTGATGTCCACAATGTCTATACGCGATAAATGTGATAATATTCAGTTTCCATCGGGCGTCTGTACCTGTTCGGTTACCACCGTCTTTTTTTACTTAACACTAAAGTTCAGTATGATTTTAAGATAACAGAGTCAATACTTTATATATGCAATCAAGTCAAAAATGAAATATCGCATATTTTCAGTTACAGGTTACGGAGACATACCGACAAGCTATTGATACCTTCTGCATTGAATACGTGTATTTATAAATCGGACTTAAGCAGCATGGCGTGTAAATAAGAGTATCACGGATGTAATAAAAATACTTATACCGAAAGCAAAATTACAAGTGTAAAAAACATTACATTACGAAAATGAAGATACAATCTAACTATAAAACAAATACTACCTATTACGTCAGTAATCAAATAAAATCTCAATTTACTTATCATTAATGAATTTTCTAAAATAATACGAAATGTCTTATTAGATGCGTAAAAAAATTAATCATGAGGCAGTACCTACATGGTATACTGTAGTTGCAGGGTTTGTGCAGCGAATTTACAATGGAAATAATGAAAGAGAAACCGAATTTTGGAGATGTTTATTATGTTGCGAAAGTAAAAATGAATATTCATTACATTCCTAGATATCTGTGTTTTAATTAACGCCACGTTTTTATAGGATTTTGCTCACAGAAAGTTATATAGAAACTTGTAATATGTCGGTTACTGAAGTAAATTTATTATATTTAAAACAGTGTATTTTCAAGAAAGAAATCATTAAATAAAGAAAAATAAGAGAGAAGCTACAAAATATCTTACGTTCTTAGTGTCAATAATAGCCCCTTGCAAAGCTTGTCGCGCTATGAACTGCGCCTTGAACTTTTCCATTTCTTTCTGCGCATCCGCCTTGATCACGTCGACTTCGTTCTTGTACGCCTCCAGTTGGAAACGCAAACTGTCGTTCTCAGCCTACAAAGAATAATATGAATGTAACTAAATAATGAAATATCCTGTAACGAATGTCTTGTTATTTATGGTCTGGACATAAATTCTGTTACAATTGAAAAAATAATATTTATTACTTTTTTATAAATTTAAATTTGGAACGTTTTAGTTCATTGTAAAGTTAGACCTTTCCCGCACGACCCCAGACGTTGCGTAAAGCCATAGACGCGTGGGCTGAGCGACTAAAAGCCTCCGCGCGCTGGGCTGCCAGGTTGCGGCAGCCGAAATTTTGAGCAGCCAGTTTAAGCAGTCAGCCGACAGCCAGCCGTGACCGTGAGTCGAGTGACTCACGGTGACTATAGATTGACATGGAAGGTATTATAATTGTCTACCTATCTCGTAAGAAACGCAAAGCAAAAAGAAGACATTGGATTCATCCTCTACTTCTGTAGCGGCACTCAAAGGGCTTATTTCAAAATTATTTTAAGGATCTTCAAAACTACTCGGATCGTTTTTTTAACTATATACAAGGATGTCAGTGCAATTATTTGATAACCTACTGGAAAATATAAAACAATCAATTATGGGTACTAATACTCGTATGCGAGCCTGTAGAACTCCAGAAGAAAAATTGGTAATTACTTTGAGGTGAGTACATAAAACAAAAATGTTGTGTTTCATTTTAATAATATTTATTATTGGAAGATATATTTATTTAATATTATTTCTTGATTAATTAATATTTATTTCTAATTCATTTTCCCTATAAGAACTTTTTCGTTGAATGATTTTTATGACTTTCGTTGCTGTCTAAACCAAAAACAAAGTTATGAGACTTAAATTAGCATTTAGTGATATGCGGCTCATGATTGAAGCAGACAAACGAACGACATATCAGCGGATACGGGTATCATTAGGTATTGGTATTCAAGTTAAAGTTCAAACTATTTTACACGATCACCCACGGGCAAGGAAGCTGTGTGCTTGATGGATTCCTCACAATTTGAGCAAAGCTCAAAATCACTGCCGCATGGAATGCTGTCTTCAAATGGTTGAAAAACGTAACAATGATCAATCAAATGCTGTTCTTCATATAGTAGCAGGTGATGAAAGCTGGATCTACTGCTATGACCCTGAAACTAAGAGGCAATCTGCGCAGAAGGTCTTTCTTTTGGAAGAATTGCCGACAAAAGTGAATAAAGGACGGAGTGCTGAAAAGAAAATGATTGCCTGCTTCTTTAGCAGATCGGGCCACTTTGCTACTATAACTTTAGAAAATAAAAGAACAGTAACTGCAGACAGGTATGTGAACAGCTGCTTGCCTTCCGTTTTGGAAGAAGTTAAAGAACGACGCTCACGAAACAATGATCTTCCATCACAACAATGCCCAAGCTCACTCCGCCACACAAACGTAGCTATTTTTGAGTACAGTCCCGACCTTGCGCCCTGTGATTTTAATTTATTCTCAAAAAAAAATATTTACGCGGAGAATACTTCGAAAAGCAATAAAACAACTACCATCTTTCTATCTGATTTAATTTGTGAGATTTTAAAAACTGTCAGTGTACCCACATATATTGGTCTAGTCACTAGACTAGTGTATATAAAAATCTCTGAAGGAGTGGACTCGCCAACAGCGTGGCGTTTTAAGGCCATATCATATATCCTTTATGCACAAGACAATGTGCACGAAGAGGCCCATGTCCTGCAGTGGATTCTGAAAGGACTGATTGGATTGCATTGATTGCACACCAAAATACACTATCAGGGTGTTAAAAACATTGGCCCATGTCCATTATAAGAATAAAGGTTAGTATGTATCCCAATTAAAGACGTGCACAACATGGATAAAAACTTATATAGACTAAATTGCGACTTAAAGAAACAAAAATATATTTTTTTTAAATCTAAGATTATAAATGATAAAAAGAAAATTAAAGAGGTAAAAAGAAAAAACAGAAGTGAAGTCGATTTATTATAGATTAACGGTCCACAGTGGTATACATCCCGATAATAATTTAAATCTAGGGAAGCTATCGTTGAAAATGTCTAGGTGTGTTTCAGAATATTGTTTAATGAGACTTGTAGGAATTAGACATACGAATTAAGGAAGTATTTCAACGTTTGTCCTTCTTACAGGGATATGGATTACGTCGGGAGCTTGGTTGAGGTACGACAAAGAAATTTACTTAATTAATATTATAAATGCGACATTTGGTTTGTTTCATACCAAAAAATTCTAATAAACCAAAGAATCGCAACCCTTGGCATACACATAGTTCGTGGGAGAAACTTACAAATTGATTAGCTTTATCTCGGCCAATGCGATCAAAGCTACAGACAACAAAATTATACACCGTTACCTTCAACTCTTGGAAGTCTTCGTTACTTTCACTGCCTCTGTTATTGAAGCCTTTGTTATTCAATCCATTAAATTCATTGTCTTCATTATTAAAGAACTTCTCATTGAATTCCTCTTTCAGAGTATGGAACTCCTGAAAAATAAACATATACATATAATAATAAATAAATTATCATAATAAACATAATCTAATTTCTTTTTATAAATAAACTTCTATTCTCAAACATATACATGTAACCATAGTTAGAACTTATGGCTCCCTCTGACATTGTAAAAAATCAAAAAAATTCTCTAATGGGCCATATAAAATAAGTGCTAAATATACTTTGAATAGCTATATCACGGTCATTTGGTCATTCCCAATTATTTTTTTTCACCAAATGTAATACTTTATCGTACATTTTTATTTAAATACAAAATATCCGCTAGTTCTGAACTTAGTAAACTTCTCCATTTTTCAGGGCTCTTTTCGTGCTTTAAGAAATAAGAGACTTATGTCAGACAAGTATTTCACCTAATAATTAATGTTATTGTTGTAATGTTATGCACGAAAATGAGTATTAGAAGTTGTATTTTTTTTCGTTCTTATTCGTTGTATAGAAAAGTTATCGCAGATGTTCTTATTAAGAATCCTATTGTCAAGATTTTTTTTTATAAAAAGTCCGGTAGAATTACAATTATTACAAAATCTTAATATTAAGTAGGCAGTGCGCCTAGAGAGCGACGGAGTGACCAGTTTCTAATACCCACCATTTGTCTTATTCTTACTATATATAAGAAGTGCTTCTATTGTTTGAAAAACAGACCATCCAGATATCTTACCCGAGTCCAAATCTTTTTACTTCTCTTCTCATGTAGCAGCTGTCTTCTGGCGAGTTAAATGAGCGTGGCGAAGGAATATAAATAGAGATGAGCTGAGAAGGGCTTTTGGCATACTAGCTGATTAGTCTCTAAAAAGGCCGACTAATTGATTTATTCGATAAAGATCATTTATAACTTTATATAATATATTTTTGTTACAATTCATGCTAGAGGTTGCTAGAAATTACAGATCAGTGTGATACGCATTCATTTCGATGCGTTATTTAGTTATGTGTTAAAAACTTAATAGATATACACTGAAATGTGGATAGGGATATGAATGTTGAAATGAACACAGGATCTTTAAAAGTAAATATTTTCTCTAAATAACAATCACCATAAGTCTGATTAATCGGCCTTTTCTGCTGATTGAGTGCCGCATTCACTAGTCAGCCCATCTCTAAAATATAATATTCTTTAAAATTGTTATTTGACATTATACATGTGTCACTAAAGACAAAATGTGAAAATTACCGGAATATTATACTCTATAAAGTAGTATATAATCAATTGTAGAAATCGTTTGGTAAGTTTGGTTGCAAACATCTAAGCATCTTTATTCTCTCGAGGTTTTCGTTACGTTCATGTTACGCACCTGCGTCATTCTCTGCCAGGTCTCAATGTTCTTCCTCTGCGGCTTTGTAAAGTGGTCCCATACGCGCTGGTGTGTGGCCGCTATAAACACTTTCGCCACCTGTTCGACTGAGGTTCACAAAGATTATGTTATGAGCGTCGGATGTGGCCCACGACCACACATACCGTCGTACATTCGCGACCGGCCGTCCCGACATTGCTGAGTTACGTTGCGGGATTCTACTTGTGGGGACTCCGTCGTGAATGTCGTCGAGGCGCTCCGCCGACGCGTGTACGTGACACGTGACAGTGTGTTGCCACACAGAGGGACCCTCTAATGCTATGGCAATATATACTTTTACCATTAAACGAGACAGTATAGAATACTTGTATTCTTCACTATCGTCACATTTTACAAAATAAGAAAACTCTTTTATTTATAAACATACAATCTGTATCAATATAAGTATATTTGCCAAAACATTTACAACTTACACAGTATGCCCAGGTTAGACTGCAAAAGACATTTTGTAAATAACAGCACTTGCAACCTTCTGTCGGGTGCGCGCGATCCATTGTTTGAGAGCAACTAGTGAGTTGTGACTTTGTGCGACTGTGACCATGTTTTTTGCAGTTTCAGGTTCACTTAACACTATACATTAACCAACTCCGTAGATAAGAACAATTGGCCGCCTTTATATGAATCCTGAGAGTGTATTTTATGTTTCTTCTAATTATTTCTATACATATATACACATTAAAGCGCTGTGAAAACTTTGTTACATCATTTCCTAAAATTGTCTAGAATTCAAAGTGTGTGTGTGTGTGATATAAACACAGCATTTTATAAAATTGTCAAACACTTTAATATGAATATATCATACATTTCAAAACCCTAAAACATAAAATACCTATGCATGGTGTGCACTGAACAGACTTCTTTGTTTTCATAAGTGAGCCTTACCTTTGAGAGAATATAATTTACAAAATATGAAGATATTCTGAGCTTAAATGTGACCATGAGAAATATAATCCAGTGAAGTTGACTGATTATTTAAAAGTTCGAAGTACTCACGTTGATCAATAACTTTTTCGATATGGCTTTTTACTCTCTCTCTGCATTCATTCAACTCTTCTTCAACCTGCATCTTCTCATTGAAAAGTCTGCGAATGTGTGAATTTGTAGCTTGAATCATGGAATAAAATTGATTTGAATTCTTCTTGGAGCATTCACCCCGTTCCAGCCAAGCAACCAACGTCTGGAAAAAATAAAAATCATGAATTTTTATAAATTTAAGAAACGCTACATTACACTTAAAGTGTAATAAATCGTTTAACATGTTATTTGTAGAATTCATTTAATCTTCAAGAGCATAGACTGCAAAATACATTATTAATTGGTTTTCTTATCTGTGTTTTCTAACGGCTGTGTGGTGTCAGGGATGTATAGTATTAGCCGGTTTTATAATAGCACCATACTCTTCCTGTGGGTCGTAAAAGGAGACTAAAGATATTAAATCCACTACCACAAGAGCCGAGAAACCACACAATCTCTAAAAGAGTGGCCTCGCCAACCTGGTTAGCCAGTATGGCATTTCAGGACCTCATGCACAATATTTGTATTGTGTACCTTGGTGCATGTGGAGGCCTATGTCCAGTAGTGGGCTATAATAGGGTTGGTTACGGTATTGGTTTTTTACTCACAGGTAGGGCATTAGAAAACTGATCTTCCATTTTTATTTTCTCAGCGAGTTGGACGATTGCACCATGGGAGAAAGGCTGTATTCTGACGGGGGATGGTGATCGTCTGTATTTGATGCCCATAGTGCGACTGGCCATCTCCTGCTGTGCAGTGAGTTGCTGCATCTGAGCTTGTTGCACCCGAAGTGCCTGACGCTGCCGACGCTCATATTCATTCTGATCATCTCGACTCTACAGATAGTCAATAGTTCATTGGCTTAGAAATATGGGTACATAATCAAGGTTTTATTCTAAGCGAAATTGTATCCATACACATTTTGCCAGGATAATCGCGGGCAAATATGTTATTGTTATATAAATTCAAAATTATTAACTAATTATATATATTCAATGTCAAAGTATTAAATGTCCATATGATATTAATGAAATATAAATGTAATAATGTTTCATAAATAATTTAATGCATGCACAGAAAACAAAAGAGTAATTGGTACTAAGTAAATAAATGTTATTTCTAGAGATGATACGGATATCCGGTAACTATCCGGTATCCGGCCTATCCGACTGAAATTTACTATCCGGCCGGATACGGGATAGTAGCTCAATGTCCGGCCGGATACCGGATATTCATAAACTATGATAATTTCCTAAAATCAACTTTAATAAATGTAGCTTTGTGAGGTAAATAATAATATAATTGCTTATAATTACGACGGCTTTTATTTAAAGATGAAAACGTTACAAAAATTCACAAACTACCTTCCAAAAAATTAAAATTACCTTCCGAGCTATTCACTTTAATAATAAATATTTAAAATAAAAACTTACAAAAACCTCGCAAATTCTCAAAATCATAATCATAATCACCGCAATAGTGAACTAAAAAACGGGAAAAAACAAAGACATTCTTAAAATTCCCTCTTGTTCTTCTTCTTTTTATCAAAGAGAATATTTAAAATTAATGCTCAATATTAAAAAGTGGTAGATTATGGTGAATAAAGACTAAATTTTCAGCGTTCGCAGGCAATCTATAATTCGCAATTCCTACAATTCGCAGGCCCGAATTGATCCGATCGCGCTCGCTGCACCTGTGCGGCGCTAATCTCGTCACAACATGCAACGAGACAATGAGCCGTATATCCGGCCGCCGGATATACGGCCATCCGGCTTCGCAGCTCGCCAAATATCCGGTATCCGGCCAAACGACTATCCGTTTCATCTCTAGTTGTTTCTCAATAACCTTGCAGTTTTCATTGTTGTATAGGGCATTTACTCGAATTCTGGAAGATTTTAGTGTATATTTTATGCAAATCAATTCAGTAGATTAAATTTATTGTATATTGATGACTATTACTTGGAAGTTAGAGATGATTCAGATTTAATTCATAATTAATAACTCACAAACAACCCTGATTTCATATGGGTAAGAATAGGGGATGAATTATTATAGATATATAATATATATATATATATATATATATATATATGGACGGATCCTTGTTGTTTTATTATGTACTCACTCCACCACTATATAGTATAAAATAAAGTCTGGAATGTATCAGTATATATGTTTGCAGTAAGCTTTAAAAATCCCTTAATTGATTGTAAATGCAAATTGCGGCATTAGTTAGGTAGGATATATTCTCCAAATAATTTCAGTCCGTAATACACTGATATTCCATACACGTTGGCATAGAAATGATGATATTTGCGAATGAGTTTGAAAAACAGCTGAGATCCAAACAGTTTTCAGACCTAACAGTACCATAAAATATTAAAGATACATCAAAGTATGATAATATATAAAAAGAATCATAGGTGGGGTGAGTCAGTAGTATAGATACATATAAACTTACATAGGCATAATCAACATGCAAAGTGCCTGTATATGCATGAGAATCTTCATCTTCATCCATATCATCTTTGTCTTTTTCCTTCATATTAATCAACTGAATGCAATAGTCAGACAAAATCATAGCCGCATCTACACAAGTCTCCCTATCAAACCTAATATGGCAGAAATTCTTCTTAGACAGTCTCAGTGTGTGTATTTTTCCATAATTTTCAAATATCTCTCTCACTATAGACTCTCTAATTTTGTCTGGTAATCCTCCAACAAATATAGTTCGGCAACCAGGGGGGCGAACTCTTTTGGGCTGCTGTGGAGCATTAGGAGCTGGAGGAACCAATTTGCAGTACTTCAAATTTATTTCTTTCTTTTCTTGTATCTCACCACTCATAGTAGGATACATCCCCATCATTGATGGATCCATTATCATTCCTCCCATCATAGTCATATCCATGGATGAGCCAGGAGGTATGGTCTGCCCACTCACTGCACTCATGTCCATTTGTGGCTGTGGCATCATTTCCATTCCAGTTGCAGGCATCATTTCCATGCCTGTTGATGGCATCATTGCTCCTCCCATCATAGCACCTTGCATCACCATATTTGGATACATCCCACTTGCCATCATCATATTTCCTAAATAAAATATGGAATTGTTATTACTGGATAATGAATAGGCAAGGAAACATAATTGCTAAAAGGGTAAATGGAGAACCATATTTTTAACACTAAAAAATTCATATAACCAAACCATAACTGTGTGCGCTATTTATAGACCACCTGACACTAATAAAAACTTGTTTGTTAAAGAATTAGACAAATACCTGCATTCGCATAACACATACCGCAACGATAATCTGTTACTCGCCGGTGACATTACTATTAACCTTAAAACTACCTCACAGTATAAAGAATCATACCTAAATGTGCTTGCCGGGTGCGGACTGAGCTGTGCCATATCTGACTATACCCGTATTGAAACCAAAGATAATTATCTAACCAGATCGTGTATTGACCAAATATTTGCGCGTATGCCATCGCTGTTTCCGTACTCGGCGGCGCTAGACGTTGTACTGGCGGATCACCGTGCAACAATAATTGCTTGTGTAAGTGAACAGTTAACAAACATTCCGAGTACTTCTAATAGAACGCGAGTTATTGGATATGATCGTCAACAAGTGTGTCAGGAACTGGGTAAAGTCGACTAGTCGCTGACAAATGATATGAAACGCCCTCTTGAAATCTATAATTTTATTAAATATAGTTTTAATGACGCATATAAAAAAACAAAGCAAATTGAAACAACCGGTAATAATAATAGGCTGCAACCCCTGCGCTGTCGCCTGCCATGGATTAACAAAAATATTATAAATTTATGTAATAAACGTGATAATCTTTTTCACAGGTGGAGAAAGGACAGTGATAATATGTATTTGAGACTGTGTTATAATAAAGCGCGTAATAAGGCTGGTAAAGTTTTAGAATATCATAGGAACTTATATTATAAAAATAGAATAAATAGTAATAATAATACTAAAAAACTATGGCAGATAATGAACTCAATCCTTGGCCGTATATCTTTGTCAATTGACGAGTCTATTGCAAAGGCAATAGGAAATTCAAAAAATATCGCTGATAAATTCTCCGAACAATTTGAGACTGCGGTCAAAGAAATCTTACCTACTTGCAATGACAAATTGTTATCGTCAAAGGGCTTCTTGAAAGACTTAGACGTCAGTATGCGTCCCTGTAATGCAACCAAAGACAAAGTATTCAAAATTATTAATAAACTTAATACCTTGAAGGCCCCCGGGTTGGACAATATCAAAGTCGCGGATATCAAAACTGTTGGTGAAAATATGTCTATAGCTATAGCGAATTTAATCAATACCAGTTTGGTGACAGGTCAGTATCCCGATGAGCTAAAACAGGGTTGCATTCGTCCAGTCTTCAAGAAATGGAGACGTGACGATTATAAGAACTATCGGCCTATTTCGCTCTTGTCTTCTATAGACAAAATTGTAGAAAAAATTATATGTGAGCAGATTCACTCGTTTTATAATAAATTCAATATTATTAATGACAAACAATTCGGTTTCCAATCTGGGAAATCTACAACATCCCTATTGTCACAATTCACTGATGAAATCAACTCCTATCTCAATAATAGAAAACGTCCTAACATTATTTATTGACTTCTCTCGTGCGTTTGACACGCTCAATCATTCAAAACTAGCCCAGAAACTCAAAAGTTGTGGGATTAGAGGACCCTTACTTCAGTGGTGTAAAAACTACTTAGAAAATCGTTCTTCTCGTGTTAAATTTAATAACAGCTTTAGTGATACTAAGCACGTCACGGTCGGGACAGCACAGGGATCTGTAATTGGACCATTACATTTCTTAACATATGTTAATGACATGAATGAACACCTTAACTATTGCACCGTTTATTAATTTGCGGACGACACTTGCCTACTAATAGCCGATGGGAATGTTGACATGGCCCTGCTTAAACTACAATCTGATTTTGACAATCTAAATAGATGGTGCCATGATGCTAATCTTATTCTAAATGCCCAAAAGACAAAATTAATTCATATAAGATCACCTCATTTGAAACAACCGATGAATTTACAACTTCTTGCTCACGACCATTACTGCCAACACAGTACACCCTAACACACCTGTACATGTCCCTCTATTGAAATAGTTAACACGCACACGTACCTTGGCCTTATAATTGATAGTAAGTTTAATTGGAAGCCCCAAGTCAATAAAATCTGTAATAAACTGAGGTCTTTCCTGTCTACTATAAATCTCGCTAAGAACCGATTATCCTTTAAAACACGACTAATGTTATACCATATATGGGCAACAACCAGCCCGCGGGCCGGATCCGGCCCGCTGTAAGATATGATCCGGCCGGCGAGACATTTTGAAAAAACCCAATTAAAAAAATATTACATTAGGTACTTATACTCACGGGAGTGACAGTGAGGCGGCAAACATCAAATCCTTTGATGTTTGCCGCCTCACTCTTTGATAATCGCCGCCACTCGGCTTGCTCGATCAAATTCTTTGAGGTTTGCCGCCTCACGGGCGACACATCAAAAGATTTATTGCTTCTCAATTATTCTAAACTAGTTTATTCCAGATTATTCCTTCATTTTGCCTATATAAGCGGGTGGATGGCCCGAACGTTAGTTCAGTTCTATTTGAGCTACCGAGGTGATAACTTGGACAAGCGATATCCTAGCGAACTGCTCGAGCCGTCAACTTTGTTTGTGACTTTGTGTGCATCTTGAGTGGTTATTAACTATAGTTTGTTATTAAGTTTATTGAACGAAAAGTAAACAAAAATGATGTCTGGTGGAAAGAAACGAAAAGTAGATACAGAGGGTCGCCAGTTTCAAGAAAAATGGACTGAAGAATTCTTTTTTATCTTGCACAATGGTAAGCCTATTTGTTTGCTGTGTAATGAATCCATTTCAGTAATGAAAGAATTCAATATAAAGAGGCATTACTCAACTAAGCATGCTACGCTGCACTCACTGACAGGACAATTAAGAACAGACAAAATCCAGAAGCTTACCGCAAATTTGGAAAAACAGCAACAAATGTTTCATAAACAAAGAACACAACTTGATAATGTTGTGAAAGCTAGTTTTATAGTTAGCTCAAAATTTGCAAAGGCATTAAAACCATTTGCCGAAGGAGAATTTATCAAGGAGTGTATGTTAGAAGTTTGCGGTATTTTGTGTCCTGAAAAGAAAAATGAATTTGAAAAAATTAGTTTGTCAAGACGAACTGTTGTTCGACGTATAGAAATGATGGCTAATGATATAAAAACAACATTGACTGACCGTTTTGACTGACCAACATGGCTGGTTTTGAATCATTTTCCATAGCATTAGACGAGAGCACCGATTTGTCTGACACAGCTCAACTGGCTATTCGAGGTTAATAAAGGTATAAGTAGTTCACTGTTACTGAGGAATTGCTTGCTTTACAGCCGCTAAAAGGAACCACTACAGGAGAGGATATTTTTATTGAAGTTCAAAAGGTATTCACAAGTTTTGGCTTGCCATGGTCAAAATTAATTGGAGTATGCACTGATGGTGCACCTTCTATGGTCGGCTTACGTAAAGGTTTCATCGGAATTTTGAATGAAAAAGCAACAGAATTAAATGTGCAAAAAGATGATTTGATAGTCCTTCATTGCATTATCCACCAACAGAACTTGTGTTCTAACGATAAGTCCATTCGACTCCAGAATGTTATGAATGTGGTAGTAAAAACCATCAACTTTATTCGATCCCGAGGGCTTAACCATCGTCAGTTCAAGGCGTTTTTGGATGAAATATCAGCTGAATATAACGACGTAACATATTATTGTGAAGTCAGATGGCTGAGCAAAAGAAAAATGTTGAAACGGTTTTACGAGCTTAGAAATGAGATAGCAGACTTTATGAAAATAAATAAAAGATAAACCACTATCTGAATTAAGTGACCCAAAATGGATATGTGACTTAGCATTTCTGGTCGATCTTACAGGCTATTTGAATGATTTAAATTTGAAACTTCAAAAACAAGGACAGTTAGTAAATGATTTGTACAGCCATTTGAAAGCGTTTCAGATCAAACTACGCTTGTGGGAGTCACAGATGCTGTCTGGTAACAGTTACCATTTCAACACGCTCTCTGCGTATGAAAATATTGCTTATGCTCAATATGCTGAAGAACTCAAGTTACTGTCGGAACAATTTTCGAACAGATTTAGCGACTTCAAAAACATGGAAGACTGTTTCAGTTTATTTGCTACTCCTACAAAATATAATGTACAAAATGCTCCAATACACTTACAAATGGAGTTGATCGAGATTCAAGAAAACTCACTCCTAAAATCCAAATTTGAAGACGTAGAGTTATGCGATTTCTACAAAAAATACCTAGAAAAAGACAATTTTCCGCAGCTTAGAAAATTCGCAAGAAGATTGATTTGTGCGTTTGGCAGTACTTATAAATGCGAACAGTTCTTTTCATTGATGAAAGTTAATAAATCAACACATCGTAGAAGACTGACTGACGATAATTTGGAAAATTCTTTACGTCTTTGTATCAGTGGAATTAATCCAAATATCGATGGATTAGTTTCCCAAATTCAAGCTCAAGTGTCTCATTGATTTAGGTGTATTTAACTTTCGTAGTTTGTAACAATTGCAAATTTAACGATTTAATTATAATGTACCATTTTAATTTTAATAAATTGTACTATAATAACATTGTCGTATTATTTCATGTCTAATATCTATCGCAAAAAATATTATCACTACTTTAAAATGCACTAAGTACTTTTAAACGCGGCCCGCAAACGTATTTGCACGCTAAAGTTTGGCCCTCAACATGTCAAAGGTTGCCCATACCTGTGTTATACAATGCACTAGCTGAGTCAATAGTAGCTTATGGTATTAGTAGTTATGGTAGAACGAATAAATCTTACCTAAATAACATCTTTCGACTACAACTAAAAATATTAAAAGCAATTGTTCCCACCAACATTAAACTAAAATATGCCAAATGACCTTAAACTATTTAAAGAACCTTATTTATTAAAAAAACAATATTTCAATACCAAAATTGAAACGTTAATATCACATCCTGTAGTTACTCGTAGTATAACACATAAACATTTGGTAACCAACGCCGCGAACAATATATACGGTCAGCGGACCAGCGCTTACTCTGTTCCCAGGTTAATAAATGAATTAGATCCTAAATTTAAAAAAGATATCAGCGAAAATAATTTAAAATATAAATTAAGAACATATTTCTTGTCCAAATTATAATTTGTTCACTGCTCACAGGTAGGTTTTTAATGTCTCGACTACTGATTCCAGCAGTACTTGTATCTTAGACAAATCTGTATGGTTTATTAGATACAATTATGTTAGCTATATACTTGATCTTTGTAAAATTGTTAATAATAAAAAAAAAAAAAAAAATTGCAAGATAGAATTCATCTTTCTGAATCCTGTATAAATACATCAAACAACCAAAATTATTACATAAACAGCTAATTCCTAGTGAGAATACAGTGTAGGCAGATGAGTAATGCCAGTATAAATAAAATGTTACTGTCATGATAAACGAGAAGAAATAATTAATTTTTTATGAGGTTTTGCTTTATATATTTACTTAAAATTAATATTATAATACACAGACACATTTACCACAAATATTACATCACTAATCTTATTTCAGTTTATACAGAAAAAGTTTTGTTTTTTAATTATTTCTACAATGCTTACATAATTTGTATCGACAACAGTGCTAAGTCAAAAAAACTTGCAGTTAACGTAAAAAAGAAAAGCTATCATGGTAGTTTTTTGGCCACCAAATAACAATAAGTAAATTTGACCACCTGGCAAATGTCTCACTTTTAGGTCGCTAATGCTACTACATCTGTGTATTTTGGTTGATTGATGGAGTAAATGTCTCACTTTTATGTTGGTAATGCTGTATTTTGGTTGATTGATGAAATACATTGACTTTGGTCATCAATATGAGAATACATACATAAAGCCTGTCTGCCCTAGAGAGCTTACTTACTATATCTATAGTCGGATTATTTATTCAAGTCAGGGATATGACATGACATATAGAACTATCAAACAGAGTGAAATTTGTACAGAGATAACACTTTATTGACAGTTCTACCTGTCATATCCCTGACTCGAATAAATAATCCGACTATAGATATAGTAAGTAAGCTTTCTAGGGCAGACAGGCTAGTCTTCTTCTATGCATTAGAGTTTTACTCATTGTATAGAAAGTTTAAATACTGAATTATACTTCTGTCGACAACATCTTCCAAACTCATGTTTTATAGCTATATCCTGTCATATAATTGTTAGCTTGTTATGAAAAAAAACAATTTAATGTAGATAATATATCAGCTAAAAATTAATATTTCACAACTTTTAAATTAGGTTTTTTTTTTTTTCAAATCTATTATGTCCAGTGCGTTCACAACACACAGTAGCAGTTAACTTTTCTTGAACCTTATTATTTTACAATTACAATAAGACACCCATCTGCGTCATCTGGCGTTAAGAGCAGTACTTTTTCAGTTTTTATTATTGATGGACAATGTGAATTCTATTAAATTCACCTGTCAATAAAATAATAAATTATGCACGAAATAATAATACCCTTACTAAAAAGCAGAAATTCTTTGTAAAATAGGCAAAAGTATGACGAAAATAATTAATGTGGCTTATACAGCCAGCATCAGTAATATGTATCCATACTGGCATATCCCACAATAGACAAACAGTGTTTAGTGTAAAACTATTCATTTAAGGGCGTCCATTTCGAAATTTATTGTTTGAGATAACCATTTTGGAACTATTTTTACCAAATACACCAAATAGAAATTAATTGGTTCAATTCATACTCTTTCTTTTCTTAATGTTTTATTAGGGAATAAAATAAAACAGGATGAGTATTACAAATTTGAAACGAGTTTTTAAATACAAGATGACAGATGTCACTCAACATTGAAATTTTGTTGCCAGTGTAATTGTGTTCTCAAGGTAAAGAAATTCAAATTATAAGCCAGGTGTCGAATCTAAGATAGCGACTCCACTAAAAACTAAAAACTGGTGACCGGTATCACATTCAGTGCTTTCAAGAATGAATTATTCAAATTTTAAGCCAGTTTTTAAATCCTAAATTACCGATGCCACTGAAATCTGAGATTTGGTGATGAAATTTTGTTCAAAGTGAATTTTATCAGGCCACCTTGGATCAAAAATACTTACAAGAAATTCTACATCCTTAACTTCAAAAAAAATATCATCTGATAATCATCATGGAAGAGATCTTTTTATACTATGGAGCTGTCTTCTGCTCATTTAATTAATTTCCTCATAAAAGGAAATATTTTTTTTTTTACATTTTATAATAATAACATTTTTCATTAACAATTAAAAATTCGTTTTCGATTTACAAGCTCCTTTACCGATTCTACTTACAATTTTAAATATAGTGTCCGACCAAAACACAATTTTCAGCCTAAACCGAAACCGTAACCGAATATTCGGCTCCTCTTCTAGTTTCGTCGTAACCGTTCTTCTAGTAACCGAAACCTATCTAGCAAAATTAAAATTTAGTTAAATTTACATTATACCCTGAAACCTAGTGTATTTTTCTACCCTTGTGACAGATTTTTCCATTAAGTTAAATAAAAGACTTCAATTTCGAGCCGAAGTTTCGGCCAATTCTTGGCCAAAACTGGCCAATACCGAAACTTTTGTCTGTCTTTATTTAAATTTAAATCTGTCAACATCACTACAAGATGTAGATGTAGAACGTAACTGTGTAGCATTCTCACAACGCCCGAGACCTCGTGTCTAGCACGACCGTTATGTCGTGTTGTATTTTAACAAGACAAATACTAGGATCATTTCTGTGCAGATTATACACTTTTTCTATACACTAGCTTTTCACCGCCAGAAAAGCCCCTTTTGTTGTAGTATCTCGTATTCAGAGCCTACTCTTTCCTTCCCTCAAAATCTCAGTGAGTATGGAACCCTTGGTGTCGACATTTCCAACAGAGTGGAATTTAAGTCATTTAAAAGACGAGGACAATTTTTCCCCCAAAAAGCTCGGTATGCTGAACAGAGCAAAGCGGTACATCACCACATCACCACGGGGCAACGTCTAATCTATACTAATATAATAAAGAGGTAAAATTGTGTGTTTGTAGGTATGTTGGGGGTAATCTCTGGAACTACTAAACCGATTTTAAAAATTCTTTCACAAATAGGAAGCTACATCATCTGTGTCTAATATAGACTACATTTTATTTTGAAATTTAAAAAAAAATTATAAAAAAAAAATCTTATAAACCGAAGTGAAGCAAGGGCGGCGGGTCTTGAATAAAATTATATATTATTAAAAGAAATGGCATTGTTAATATAGTTAAAATCATTATAAATAGATCCCAATTGATGAAAAAAAGCCCCTCATCACCTGCTTCCCCCTGACAACCTGATTTGTTCATAAGAACCTAAGATGTGTGTTATCTATGTATTATCAAATTGATGACTTTGGTTAAGAGTTAGTATGGACTTATTTTCCTTAAGATTTTCTAAATTAAAATTTTGTGGTTTCAACCTTGTTGTTGTAAACATGAAGGGACTTTTAAGATAAAGGAATTTAAATTATATTTCTTAAAATATTTTACTAACACTTTAAATGGGAAATGAAAACTGACAATAATATGATTACAATTTTACATTCTACTCATATTTTATTTCAGGGGGAGGATGCATGCTGCAATCCAACATTCGCTGGGTGCAATGGATTGACCTGTTACCCTTCCCTCACAGAAGATTACCTTGAACTTGAAAATGCAGTAATTTTCCACTTTATCTTATTCCACAATGTACATTGTACATACGTGTTTCAGTAGTGACTATATTATGCTCGTCTACCACCTACTTACTAAAAATAATAATAATAATTTGTGAGTTACAATTTAGTTCTTCAGTTTAAAGAAATGAGTGTATTTCATTTCACAATAAAAAATATGTAGGCAACTAATACTTCTATTATATAAACCTTACCTTGTGGATACATATTTGCCATCATCATTGGGTTCATCTGGTTTTGATTGACGGAGATATTGTCTCCAGGTTTGGAGGGTCCATCCTGGTTTTTACCATCTCTCCTACGACCAACAGTGTCAACTCTGGTAGGAGACCTTGACCTGTCTCTTCTGTCTGTTACAAAGCAAAACAAAATACAAAACATAAAATGCTAATTAAAAGAAACACAAATCACTATAAACATAAATAATCCCTATAAACATTTTATATTGAATGATGTAGGTAATTATTGAGTAATAATGAGTGGAACCAGTTGTCAGAGAATGTTATAGACAGATTCGGTGATCCAGTTCAAGACACGCTGGACAGATACTATGCTAAACAGACGAAAAAGTGAGAAAAACCAGATTGGACGCATCACCATACGCTGCCTAGCCTATTTACAGGCTTAATAATAATAACACGTGATCGAAACTGCACAGAATCTATAACTATAGTCTACATATTGGAGAGGATGATACTTACTCAAAGAATACATTATTTGTGACCTTTGTTTAGATCACAACGAGTGTTATGATGACAATGTTAAAATTCCAAACCACAAAAGTTACACTACACAAAAACAATTTTGAAGTCCGATTTGCTCGTTTCCTTTTTTCCTTTTATGGAGGACCTACTCTCTTTTCGTCTTTTCTTCTTAAATTAAATTGAGGGATAAAATACAGCATTTAGTATATAGTTTGACACTTTTGACAGGCAGATTTTTAATATAAAAAAAAAAGATTTTTTTTAATATATATAATTTATATGGACACTGACATAGCCAATAGACCGTCCACACACCTATCAAAATTAAATATTATAACGGTATTGTTTTTAAACGTCGTTGATTGCTTTGATCAGTCCTGTTGAAGTATGAGTGGCTCAGTAAGCTACCATCTAGAGTTGAACGGGTGAGCTTTAAGAATCAGGCACCTCAATTTGTAATATGTACTTAATAATTAATCACCTCCTAAAACCATTTTTACTCGCCTGAGACTAATATTTTTTTTAAAATAAATTTCAGTTTCTAAAATATTTGCACTTCACATTTGTTTTCACTTGAAACGGAATGCTACCATGCGGAATGAAGGAATACCCACATACGTGTATTGTATATTACTGGTATAAATAATACTGTGATACGTGATTCAATGAATCAAAAGATCCGAAACCGCGAGCGGAGCCGAAACTTAATTATTCCGGCTAATTGTTATCGACTCCGATGAGTTATTTATTGCTTTCATTTTTGGATTGCTGTGTTACATGAACGAACATGGTGTAAAGCGAATGATTCATTCTCAGGCTCTTATAAAATATAAATAGGTGAATCAAAGAAGTCAAGGAGTCGTTATGAGGTGTCGGGTCCGCGAGCGGAGTCGGATTAAGTGAGCCGAAACACTCTGAGGAGTCGTGAATAGTGATGGTAACTCCGGAGTTAATGAATCAAAAGAGTTGAATCCGTGAGTGGAGCAGAATCCCTTAATTGTTCCATCGAATTGTTATTCATTCGGATTCCGATTCCGGCGCCAACCATGATTGTGAGTGTAATCGCGCATCGGCACTTGTCGGGGGCTCAAAATCGAGATGCAATGATGGCATGACCTTCTTTTTTTTTCCTTCGGAATATTCTCGGAAGGTGATTAAGTATGTGAATCAAAAGCGTTAAGGAGTAACTAAAAGGAGTCGGATCCGCAAGCGGAGCAGGATTAAGTGAGTTAAAACACTCCGAGAAGTCTTAATTACCTACCACTAGACTGGACAATGCTCAATATTCTGTTTTACTCATTGTTGTGGCATGTGTCGACCATTGGCCACTGCCAGTGTCCAAATAAATTATATTAAAACAGAAAACGCTCTCAATTTTAATTAATTTTATTCATTAAAACTTTTTTTTATTTTTAGAAATGTTCGTTTTAGCTGAAATGAAAGACGTTATACGAGTTACTCCCGAACAATTTCATCATAAGTTAACAGACTCTATTACTACTTTACTAAACACGAAACTTGCTAATAAGGTACGGTTGCTATAACCTTAAAATTTGTTTTGTAAATAAACTCGTAGATGTAATAAATCTTGCATACTTTCTTTTCAGGTTGTTTTAAATGTAGGTTTATGTATAGCTCTATTTGATATTACACATATTGGACACTCGTATATATTTCCTGGAGACGGTTCGTCTCATACAGAAGTAAAATTTAGGTATATAGTGTTTAGGCCTATGGTGGAAGAAATACTTATAGGTAAAATTAAGAACTGCAGTCGAGAAGGAGTTCATGGTAAGTCGTTGCTTGTATAAATATACAAATAATTTTTCCTGCAACCAGGCACATCTATGGGGGAGCATCCAATTAATCCAAGTGATCATATCATGTTTTTCATTTCAGTAACATTAGGATTTTTTGATGACATCTTAATACCTGTGAATGCCCTTCAACATCCATCAAGATTTGACGATACTGACCAAGCATGGGTTTGGGAATATCCAAAGGAAGATGGAGAAAAACATGACTTGTTTATGGATTCAGGTAAATTTTCACTTATTCTAACAAGTATTACTACAGACCACTCGTTCATAGTTACTTGTTGTAAACAGTTACTTAACTTATAAATATTCTATGTTCTACGTATGTGTATTCAGGCCCGGACTCGGACCTGAAACCGGCCTGGGCATTTTAGAGAACCTGCCTTCCCCCAATGTCCACAAGAAAAGAAAACTACGAATAGAAAAAAAAACATATTTATTTTCATTTTTAAGAATTCAAGTTAGTTAATCAATGACTTCTGAAGAAGCTCACTGCTTACAGCTAAGCATCAAGTGAAAAAGATCCATTAAAAGACGATGGTTTAGATGCAAACTTTCAACCAGTTTTGAAAGATCAGTCCAGTTCAAGCATAGAAGAATGTTACAAAGATTATTGTGATGACATCACTTTTTTTTCAGTAGAGATTATTGTGATATGCCTTCATTTCAAGCATTTTATTTATTTTTTACCTATGTATGTGGGTACTTTCATTCATAACAATTGCATATATTACATGGTATTACTGCAACAATGGTAGTATGGCTATTTTCATACTGACATATTATAACAGTCTTACAGGCTTGATGTCACAGTACTGCTATAGCTGTAGTAAAAAATGTATGTCACATTACATCACATGAATAAAAGATTTGCGAATTGTCCAGGAACATGTTAAGTCTCACACTATACTGCATTCTTTTACTGAACAGTTTCCTCATTCACCAATGCATATTTAATTTATTGGATTTTTTCCAACAGTGGATACTAAAAGGGCCAGTTATAGTTGTTTTACTGATTTGTTCTAGGTGAATCCATAAGGTTTCGTGTGACAAGCGAGACATTTGAAGAAAGTTTACCAACGGGACCACCTGGCAAGGATCGTCCCGTATACACTGTGGCCCCTTACAGAATAGTGGGAGGTATCAATGAGCCTGGGCTCGGATTATTAACGTGGTGGGAGTCGCAGGGAGGGGATGACGAGGAAGATGATCAGGAATAAAGAATTTTACAATAACTTTAGTTTTCTTTGATGTCTCATAAAGCTGACTTTATTGTTAAGTATCGCTTATCATAATAAACTCGATTCGCATTGAGAATGTAGCAAATCATCTCTCAAGACAGTAGGTGTCACCTTTTTTGATCAATGGTAAAATGGACCTAAGAATTCTAAATAACACTATTGATCAAAAAAAGATTACTATCTTGAGCGACGATGACTCACTGCATTTTTAATGCGAACCGATAATAGTACTCCCATTATTCTATCTACTAGCGGTGCCAGCGACTTTGTTCACGTAAATTTTATAGAGGTGGTTTCCGGCGGGAAATCTGTAATGGATGTTAAATGTTAACCCGGCACATAAGATATTAAATTCATTAAGTTTCATTAAATTCTGTTCAGTGGTTTATGCGTGATGCGCGTTCAAACAGACAGACAAAAATTCTAAAAATGGTTGTTTCGGGCTCTATTCGTTCGTAGACACTGCAGATTTTTTCAAAAATATTTTATCTACAGACGGCTATGTTAAGATTTTATTACATATACTTTGTATAAATTACTGCATTCTTCACATAAGTTAATCGATAATAAAACGTTGATGTGATAATTAGAGTTATCCTTAACAGATATTAAACCACATTTTAAGTCTTATTGGACGTTAGTGTGAAAAATCAAATGAAACACGTATGATTTTTGCAACATTTAATATATTCTGTATATATGCATATATTTTTTTATTTTTTCTTTTGCTCAAAACAACATTAATGTAATTATAATATACATATATTTTCCTTAATATTTAAAGCCGCCGTCAAACGGTGGGTGTGTCGGGACGCCGCGCGCCGGCTCGGGCGGGGCGCAAGCGTAGCATGGGCGCGACGTGTAACGTTGAGATGGCGCCCGCAGCATTAAGAAGCCCAGCCGTCCCACCGAAGCCCCGCCGCAGACTCGCCGGGCACGACATAATTTCACGCCAAAAATATCAAGCTATTCAGACGTAGAGGAGCTCTTACTTTTGTTTGCATTTAACTAAGGGCACTAACTAAAATAATAAATATCTATTTCAAAGTACCTATTTTATAACAATATTGAATAAAAAAGATATAAAATTTGTTTTCATTTCAAATACAATAAAAACATGATACAGAGAAATAAATGTCTGGCGGAACATCGGGGGGCTCTAAAAATCAACGAAATTGTTCTTATGTAATATTTTAATGCTCCGAAGTTTGTAATAAGACAACTGGCGCGACAACCCCGCCCCGCTCTGTGCCTCGTTGGCGTCCCGTCGGCGGCGCGCTCGAGCCCAGCGGTCGGCGTTGCCTTACCTTCCCGTTGGACGCGACGGCGACGGGACGTGCCTGACTTCTCCCGTACACTTCATTACATTACAACGCGCCTATGCTCCGTCGCGTCGCCATCCCTACCCGGCCGCTGTTTGACGGCGGTTTAAATGGTCCTAATGATAATGTTCTATATATTTAATAATATCGTTAAGATCCGTTACTACAAGCGTATAAATTATTACAGCCAAACATCACAAAAGATATACAATTTATTTAAAAAATATATAAAATAATTTATGTAGGTATGTAATGAATTAAAACTATATGTTGATATTACAAAAGCTACAAAAAATATGAAAACAGCCATAATTCATATTAATACAAAAGTATAGGAACAATTTTTTTTAATAAATTTATATGATAGCTATGAGATCATTGCACGACGGGTTATCTGTAATTTAATCAAAGTATACATAAGAATAACTAAATTAATTTAAAACAGAATTTAATTCTTCCGTATCTGAATAACCTATAAGCAAAATGTCCTACGTATCATAACCTAAAAGCAAAACCACCTACGAGCGATATGTCCCATTAGCAAAATGACCTAATAACACGCCCTATTAGCCCCAATAAATGTAAATAAATTATTTTTTTCTCTTTTTAAAAACACTAGCGGTGCCCAGCGACTTCGTTCGCGTGAACTTGTGATTCCCGCGGGAACTGTAATTAATTTGGATAAAAAGTACCCTAAATGTTAACCCGGCACATAAGCTATAACTTTCATAATAAGTTTCATTAAAATTCGTCTAGTAATTTTCGCGTAATGCGCGTTCAGACAGGCATAAAAATTCCAAGAAATTTGTTTTGGGCTCCGTATCACTTTTACTACACACTGCAGTTAATTTTTTAATATTTAATGTAGTGACAGGTTTGTTACGATTTTATTATTTGTACTTTACACACCGATGGGCTGACGCCATTGAGAGTAGAGGTGAGACTATAGCCGTTAGGTTAGATATCGCTAAGGCTTTTGACCGGGTCTGGCACAAAGCACTGCTTTCCAAGTTACCATCATTACCCGAGGGAATATGCAAATGGATTTCCAGTTTTTTTGCTGGACGGAGCATCAAAGTCGTTGCTGACGGTAGCTGCTGTCGACGCCATGTCAATTACTGCAAGGCTCTGTGCTGTTTCTACTGCATATCAACGACCCGTTACAAGTCCGTAACATGCGTTGTTATGCTGACCACAGTACTGGGGAAGCTTTATATAAGAGCCGAGCGCGTACGGCTTGTGTTGGAAATCGAGAATTCCTTAGACCGAGTCTCGAATTGGGGTTTACCCAAACTTTACTTAACTTGGTCAAATTTAACCCCAGCAAGACACAAGTCTGTGCATTCACCGCTAAGAAAGCTCCATTTGTCGTGGCACCTCGATTTCAGAACATTCCTCTCCAGATCTCGTGAGAATTTTGGGATCCTTAGTGTCGATATTTCGAGAAAAGTCGAGTTTCGGAGTCTGGCGAGCCAAGACAAAACTTGCTAGTAAGAAGCTCGGTGTACTGAATAGAGTACTTCACTCCGTGGCAACGCCTGTCGCTTTATAAAGCTCAGGTTAAACCCCATATGGAGTACTGCTTAGACCTCTGGGCCGGTGCACCGAAGTACCAGCTGGAATTGTCGACGATCCCACTCTCATAGGTGGTTTAGAATCGCTCAGCATCCGTAGAGATGTTGTATCTCTCTGCGTTTTCTACCGCCTTTATAATAGGGAATGATCTGAAGAGCTGTTCAATTTGATGCCACTTCGTGTTTTTACCATCGCACCGCTCGTCATCATCGTGCGGTTCATCCGCATTTCCTTGACACAGTCGCTGCGTACCGTGCGGTTGAAATATACGGTGAACCCGAAAGTTGTGGAATGAACTGCCAGCTGAGATATTTCAGTTATGCTACGATATACAATAAGTTATACTCTTCAAAAGAGCTGTGAACAGGTTTCTGAAAGGTCGGCAGCGCACCCACAAGGCCCCTGGTGTTGCAGGTGTCCATGGGCGGCGGTGACCACTTACCATCATGTGGCCCGACCGCTTGTCTGCCATCCATTCTATATTTTTTTTATAGATTTTGAATCTTTTTATAAACTGTACCCATTTCTAAATGAGACGTTTTGAAAAGAGGTCAATTAGCTAATTAATAGGTCATTCACATACGAAAGGAATTTAATGTCATGATCTGGTTATTCGCAGCTCTGGCCGCCTGTGATATTCAAAACAAGAAAAATCCAATCTAATAGTAAAGGAAAATACAATTGAATTAGCATCTATACAACATCATCTTTGGTTTTAGTCAGACCCAGCACCAAAAACCTTCCACTAGATAAATAAGGAGGCTGAACATTTCATAAATAATTAAATATTACATATTTAATAATAGTTATTGTAATTATTGTACCCGTTTTACCAGGCAAAGAAAAGGAACTACTAAAAAAAACTTGACACACAAAGCCTCCCCAGCCGTTTATAAGAAACGCATAAGGAAGAGATAACATTATTTGCTTACATACGAAATGACCGACTTGTGATCGAGAACCTGAAAAGATTATTTTTTGTTATATAAATATTTATCGTTAGTCGAAATATTGACCCATATTATCTACACACTTTCGCAGTTGATTGATGCCATTCTATAAGTCTCGTGGACGGTAATCAATGAATTCTTCAAAAGCCCTAATCACAGCTACTTCAGAATCAAATTTTATTCCTTGCAGTTGTCCAAATTTTGAAAGACATGAAAATCTGCCGGGGCAAGGTCCGGTGAGTATGGTGGGTGAGGAAGTCTCCAGGTCCAGCTCTTGAAGTTTTAAAACTATAGTATGAGAAGTGTGAGGGTGGTCATTGCCATGAAGAAGAAGTGGAGATTAGCGATTGACCAAACTTGGTTGCTTTGTTGCCAGCTTTTCTATCATCGTCTATAGCTCCTTACAGTACACATCTGCATCAATCGTTTGACCGGCTCACAAGAAACTGTAGTGGACAATACAGGCATAAGACCACCAAACTGATACCAGTAGCTTTTTCTTAGTTATCTTGTGTTTTGGACATTGTTGGGCTGCAACTCCTGGATCCAGCCACTGATGCGAACGTTTGCGGTTATCGTACAGGATCCATTCCTCATCACAAGTCACGATGCGGTTCAAAATTCCTTCGTTTTTGTGACGGTTCAATAACAGTGCACACTTCGACACGTTTGTCGTTTATGTTCGTCCAGTTCATACAGTACCCACTTTTCGAGCTTCTTTATTTTTCTGATTTGACGCAGATGAACCAACATTGTTTTATCACTAACATCAAACTCTACTGCTAACTCTGCTATACTTTGAGATGGATCTGCTTCCACTATAGCCTTTAATTCATCGTTATTAGCCTTGGTCGTAGGTCATCCGTGGGGCTCATCCTTAAGATAGAAATTTCCAGAACGGAAGCGTTTAAACCATCGACGCACGGTGCGATCGTTTGTGGTGTTTGGGCCCATACACACTATTGATATTGTGAGCTGTCTGACTTGCGTTGGCGCCGCGACGAAACTCATTCAATAATAGTACGAATCTTCATTTAATCCATTTTATTTTCAAGACAATCACATGAACAAAATTTAGGTACAGAAAAACAAAGGAAATACTGATTTTGTAATAAGAATATCGTAGCCATTGGGCATTGTTTTATTTTGAAATTCGAATTAAAACAAGACATGAAACTCAGTGGCCTGTAATGAAATCGGTCATTTCATGGGTAAAGCACCTCATAGTTCATTTTAAAATAGTTATATACGATAAGAAACCTTTGCGGAATAAGCAATTTTGTTGTGTTCGTTTCATTAGTAAATGTTGTTTTTATTTTATTACGTAAAAGGCGCAACACACTAAAGACGCAAATAATACAGAATACATGTATGTATAGCACATCTGTTTATTCCATATTATAATTTTGTACTGTGAAATAAAAGTAGTTTAGTGAAAATAATAAGGGGTGCTACACACATTGAATTCGGCACAGCCGGTGCGATATTAGGTCCAACTCACACTGCTCGGAACGGAAGCAACCCAGTGCGGGGCGGTGTATTTATATCAACGAAATCTTAAATGTTAAACTTGTATCTTAAACCATTGGAAATAAAGTTCACTATTAAAATATACCGAATATTTTCACTTTCTCCCTATTGCTTCAATATGAGTTACTAATTATTCAACATGGTATTATAGGAACGAAATTTATTTAGTTATTTTTTTATCTGTTGCGATGTAACTGCGATGTTTATCTCCAAAATAAATTGAATGTTATCTCCAATATTATCTAAAATACACCGTCTATCGGTCCCACTGCGTCACATAACGTCCCTGTGGTCGGTAAGGATTGGGCTAATGCCGAGCCGAATATGTTGAAAATGTGTGTAGCACCCCTAATAACATGCAACACCTTCGCATATCCGAAAATTCATTACTCTAATATGTATTATACAATTTCTACCGTTTCACAGTTATATTTCATTACAATCTTAACACTAAGCATCGATTTTAAATACTTGTAAGTATTGCTTTCTTTATTTACCAAGAGAAAGAATTACTTGCAGTAAATCGAGTTATATTGCCAATTGTTGCTTTGAAACTATGACATCGGGGTATTTTTAATAAATTTATTTGAAAGTGTACAACAATGGCGAATTGCTAAAATGGTGTGCGTTATTTACGTGTGCTATAAGCCGTCCGTCCAACAAATGCTTCCCGTACTCCACGGCTTCGTGCTCGTCTTTGGCCAGGCCACAGTCGATAAGCCAGCGGACGAGGCATGCACCGCGGAATACACCGCGATAGTTGCGCATGCGCCACCTGCAAAAGATATAACTCAGGCATGGTTCGAAAACGGCCATCAATCATGTTTTTTGACAGTGTTGCAATAAATGAGCGTATATGGGAACTACGAGTATATATGGGCTGGGGTGAATGCACGCTGAATCTCATTGGTAATTTCAATAATTAATGGCCAGTGTTGAAACAGCAATATTTATTATTTAAATAAAAAAATACAATTATTTAAAACAATGCGATGTTACTATTATCTTACAATACGGTGTTACGATGATTCATAGCATTGTTTTTATTCGATATCGGCCTATAACGTCACACAGAAGGGTAATTACAATGAAGTTTTCATAAGAATTTTCAGAAATGTCGAAGTGTTCCTCTTCGCGTGAACAAAGCCGCGCGTGAACAAAGCCTTTAGTTTCACAAAAGATACTTCCTTAATATGATGTAACAATGTTGTTTTTTTGCAAGTGTTCAACGACCTTAAAATCTATTTTCGAAATAGTCACCTTGTAAGCCCGATTATAACTAAAAAGTAAATCTTACGCAAAAACAGGTCATGTTTCGTCATATTTTGTTGTTATTGCAAGTTATTATAGACTAGCTGACCCGACAGACTATGTCCTATCTAAATTTCAATAATACAATAAGTTTATACAAAAATCCCATAGAAAAAAGCACTCAGTTTTTGCAGTTTTTCAATTTTCCGGGAAACTTCCAATTTTTCTTTCCCTAAAAACCTTATTCGGACGACTATTACGAACATTTAAAAAAAATAAAATTAGCCATATCGGTCCAGCCGTTCTCAAGTGATGCGCTTACCAACGAACAGCATTTAAATTATATTTATATAGATTACTGTTAGCGGCTAGGTCGTAAGCCTAGTTTTATGAATACTTGTATTTATTTAGATACAATCGGATCTAGATCACTGGTATATTCGTATTATGTACTGTGTGTCTCTGCGTCACTTTCCGTACTTAAGCATTTCCTTTTTACTTGTTTTTATTTGCTAAATTCTATTGTTGACTGTTTTATGACAAACCTCTGCTGTGATTCTGTTTTCTCGAAGCTTAACCGGAAGAGAATTCTTTAAGGCATTAAGTCCGCCACTAATATATAATGTTTAGTGTACCTACAGAGTATATTGATAGGTACTTTTTATAGAATAAAAATACGCATGTGATAGATGTAAAACTTGTACTAGTTATTTCGTCTCATGAAGACGGGTTAGCCTTGTTTGTAATAGTGCAACATAAATACACGTGCACTTGTGTGCGTGGAACGCCGGCTCGCGCCAGTAGCGTTAGCAAACTAAGCTTAAAAATACTTTTATTTAACATTATTTTTACTAAAATAAACGTAAATCGATAATATACTAAATTTTGCGTCATCTCAGGGTTAGTGTTTCTGTGTGTTTATTAAGATAAGTATATGTATGTAAAGGGTGTCACACAAATATTTTCGTTTTTGAACTGTAAAAATTAAAACTAAATTATGTTTGCATAATAATACATATTAATTATAATTTTAAAGGGCGGTAATTAAATTTTCATTTATGAAAAACAATCGTAGTTGGTGTCTTCACCCACGAGGATACCTGATATCCAGAGCCATACTCCTTCCTCACTGGACCTCCTGCTGACTACGCGGCCGAATGACTACAATGTTGTTGTTGATGCTCCGTTGGGATCATCCTACAATTGTATCATTCGAACTGCTGTGCCAGCTAAGAAATCCGTGCTGACCCATTCACAGGGAACGCGCAATGCCTGGCACTACAAGTCTGCAGATTGGGATGGGTTGCGTGAATTTTACGCTTCTTATCCCTACGGGGCAGCTGTTTCTCGTCGGGATACCTGTTCAAACTTCGTTGCCGACGTGGTGTTGTAGGGCATGGAATGTTATATTCCTTGTTCCGTGATACCCGTAAGCGGACCGAGCCATCCTTGGTTTAATCAGTCCTGCAGAAATAAACGGGCTGCATACAGGGCCTAGGCCTAGGCCAGGTATCTGAAGATCCGAACACCACCGACTTAAGGAAGAAATTTAACGGTGCCTTGAGGTGCAGTAAGAGGATCACTGTCAGAGCAAGGAATGAGTACATCAGCAGAATTGGCGATCGACTAGCAAGTTATCCGTCTGGAAGCCGAGCCTTCGGGTCACTCGCCAAGGCTACTGAAGGTAACTTCTGTCAGTCGTCACTCCAACCACTGCGGAAGCCCGATAGCTCACTGACCCATGGGGCGAAGGAGAAAGCTGATCTCCTGGGCTATCTCTTTGGCTCAAACTCGACTCTGAACGATAGAGGTGCCTCACCGCCGTCTACCACGCGATGCGCAAACTATGCCGGAAATCTGTTTCACCCAGCGTGAAGTCAGGCGAGCTCTAGCATTTCTTAATATCCGAAAGTCGAGTGGGCTGGATGGTATTCCTGCAGTAGTGCTCAAATTATCCGCTCCGTAGTTATCTCCGGTGCTTACGCGACTCTTTAGGCTCTCATACTCGACAAAAAGCTTCCTGTCAGCATGGAAGGTAGCTCATATTCACCCTTTGCCTAAAAAGGGTGGCCGTACCGACCCGGCCAACTACAGGCCAATAGCGATCACATCTCTCCTCTCCAAGGTAATGGAGCGTGTCATAAACACAGCTCCTTGGGTACCTAGAGGATCGCCAGCTGATTAGCAACCGTCAATACGGATTTCGCTATAATCGCTCGGCTGGTGATCTTTTAGCTGGAACACACCACTGGACTGACGCCATTGAGAGTATGACAGCACTGGGGATGCCTTGTACAGGCGCCGCGCCAACATCTCTTGGGTCGAAGTGGAAGAGAGTCGCATCAGGCTTGTGTCTGAAATCGAAGACGCTTTAGATCAAGTCTCGATTTGGGGTTCTCTAAATCTAGTGGATTTCAACCCCAGTAAGACGCAAGTCTGTGCATTCACCGCTAAAAAAGTCCCCTTTGTCGTAGCACCTCGCTTTCAGAGCATACCTCTTAAGATCTTGGAGAGTATCGGGATCCTTGGTGTCGACATTTCCAGCAAAGTCGAATTTAGGGGTCATCTGGAAAATAAAGTCAAAATGGCCTCCAAAAAGCTCGGTATGCTGAATAGAGCGAAGCGGTACTACTCTCCTGGGCAACTCCTAATGCTCTACAAAGCTCAGATTAGGCCTCATATGGAGTACTGGGCCTCACATCTCTGGGCCGGCGCACCGAAATATCATTTGGACCCATTTGACTCAATCCAACGACGTGCTGTTCGAATTGTCGACGATCCCACTCTCACGGGCGGTTTAGAACCCCTCAGCATTCGGAGAGACGTTGCGTCTTTCTGTGTATTCTAGCGCCCGTACAATGGGAAATGCTCTGAAGAACTATTTAATATAATTCCCACCTCGAGTTTTTACAACCGTACCTCCCGTCACAGAAGTGCGGTCCATCCGCATTTCCTCGATACAGAGGTTTCACGTACTGTTCGGTCCAAAAATCATTTTATACCGCGAACCGGTAGGCTGTGGAACGTACTGCTTCAAGAGGTCTTTCCATTAAGCTACAATATGGAGTTCTTCAGAAAGCTGTAAATAGGATTTTGCAAAGTCGGCGGCGCACCCGCGTACTCCCTGGTGTTGCAGGTGTCCATGGGCGGCGGTGTCACTTACCATCACGTGGGACCGCTTGCTCGTCCGCCTACTTCACTATAAAAAATTTTTTGAAAACATAATTTTTTAAATAATGTATTTTATGTACCTAAAATCAAATAATTTAATGTCAACTCATTCTTCAAACAATTACGAGTACCTCTTAATGAAATTACATTCACTTGTCTACATATTAATATTCGTTCTTTGATAAAAAAAACTATTTAAAACTACAAGAAATTATGGAAGACACAAAACGGCACACGGAAAGGGGACCAGCTCTTATCTAGTTCCCAGATTTTTAAACGAGTTGGATCCTCAGATTAAAAACGATCTTAACGAAAAGAACTTAAGGAATAAATTAAAATGTCAGTTTTTAAGTAAATTATAACTTGTATTATGACTTTATAGGCTAGTGAGGGTAGACTGTTTGGTATGGCTGTTCAATTAGTTTTATAAATTACAATAGGATTGTATAACTACCTGCTAATGTATATGATTGTATGCAGAATAGGCATTCTAGACAATCTTTCGTAGTTTTTAGAATGTTAGCTTTTAAGTTTTGTTATTCTAATTGATAAAAAAATAAATAAAAAGAACTTACCTGGTGTCCTTTGCAATGGCTTCCTTGCAACGCTCGAAGTGATGAGTGATAAACTGCTCGCAAACGTGTTTAGTTTCGAAACTGAGGTCTTCTACCAACGGTAAAATTACTGTGTCTGCACCGTGCCTAGAAACACGATAGGCAAATGAAACTATAAATTATCCTGAAACCTTAAACCAGTTTTAAATTTAACAATATTTTTAGGCTAAACCGCTTTTTATTTGGGTTTCATTTCAACTAATGATCGGGAACTAAATTTTAAACCTATAATAACCCCATAATATAATAACTATAATACTCTTTTGGTTTTTATGTATTATTAATGCACGCGGGATCGCTCCTTTTCTCTTGGACAGTATTAAACTGGCGAATCTCTTCTAACACTTTATTTACTTTTTCAACACTTGCAGTACGACATAAACATAACAATACTTTTTACAGCTCCTCGTGGGCGGAAGTGAGACGGGGTCCACACGCTAGATAGTGTTACACCACTACCGCTTATAGCGATAATAATGGGACTCCATCATGAAACCTTTCTAAGCGGTATTGAATTTTGATTAAAAGAAAGCGAAGTTTCACGCGGGCAACAGCGTGAGCTATTTACCAATGTACTAAAACATCATTTACGAGGGACGTTTCCAAAATTCTGGAAATTTCCAAATAATGAGTATTGGACTAATAATAACAATTATTGCCACTATCCTAACCTAACCTAACCTATTTTTTTAGCGATTTCATTCAAAGATAGTATGTATGATCGATCATTTCGTAAATGCGGATGAGTTTCTAAGGTGTTTAAAATACCGCTATGGAAGTCTGCAATGCCTCAATAACACAATGCTTAGGATGCTTTAAGGGATTCGTCGCAAATGGTCCCATTAGCAAAGATCACACAGACTCAAAACGCCATATGATCAGAATGTCCTATTCGCATAATATCTTATCAATAGATCGTCGAACTCATACGGGATAATAGTTTATGGCTATTTTGAATTATCCATTAATAATACCCATAATAAAAATGTCAAATCAATTCAAAAAAGAACAAAGCAATAAAGCCGCCGTCAAACGCCGGACGGGTCGGGATGCCGCGCGGCGACGGGACGTGTCTGTTTGATTTCTCCCGTTCACACCCCGCCTCTCACGTAGAGGAGCTCTTACTTTTGGTTGCATTTAACTAAGGGCACTAACTAAAATAATAAATATCTATTAGTAGGTACCTATTTTATAACAATATTGAATAAAAAAGATAAAGTTTGTTTTCATTTCAAATATAATAAAAACGTGATACCGATAAATAAATGTATGACGGAACGGAGGGGAGAGGCGTCTAAAAATCAATGAAATTGTTCTTATGTAATACTTTAATGCTCCGAAGTTTGTTGCAAGACAACTGGCGCGACAACTTGGCGTCCAGTCGGCGGCGCGCTCGAGCCCAGCGGTAGGCGTTGCCTTACCGTCCCGTTGGACGCGACGGCGACGGGACGTGTCTGACTTCTCCCGTACACTTCAATACATTAACAACGCGCCCACGCCCCGTCGCCGTCCGTACCCGGCCGCTGTGTGACGGCGGTTTAAATGGTCCTAATAATAATTCTCCCGTACACTTCAATACAATACAATAATTTAATATGCCCATGCCACGCTCACACCCCGCCGTGCGCTGGCGTCCCGAACCGCCCGCTTTTTAACGGCGACTTGTCATTATTTCATATGAGTCCAACAATTTTCTGATGGGACTTTCTGCATCTTCTGAGAATCTGAGCGTCTGTTTCGCGATTGAGACTTTTTGCGTCGATTCCGGCTTAAGGACTTTACTTTGGGAATTACTCTCTCATCCATATTTGATTTGGTCCTAGTGATAATCATGTTGTTATTATAAACTTAACTCGACTTAAAAAATGTATATGTGGTATGCTTATCTAGTATAAGAAGATAAAACGGGCTGTAAATGGGTAGACCAAGAATGCTTCAACAGTTTCTTAGAAGGCCAGTTTCACATTGAGACAAATGCATAAAATTAAATGGATATTAATATAAAGTAATTTAAACTACAATGTAATATAGATGAAAATTAGAAAATAAAAATAAATTGAAATTCCAAGAACTTTCCAAACATCTATCATCGACTAGAATGACTAGATCACCTATATTTCGACTAGCCTACATAACATACAGCATCTACTAAGTGATGTAATGTAATATTTTGTAATAAATATTTTGATGTAAAATTCTCGTAGCTACTTACCACTTTTTCTTAAAGTATCTGATGGCCGGTATAAGGATTTCTTCAGGGTCGAGTCCGAACAGTATAAACACGATTAGCCCTTGGCCATAGTTGGCAGCAATGTCCAGAAATTCTATCTCAATGAAAACGCCACTTTCATCATTTCTCATCATTCTCCAAGTGGTGTACGTTATACCCTGAAATATATAATACATATAGAATAACATTACTAGTTATTTATGATGGATGATCCATTAGCCTAACTGGCGGCGTGGCCAGCTGCTGTGCAACAGTTGTTTTGTACACAGCAACTTTCATTATATCGCATAATCGCATCATATGTGAATTTCGTAATATCATAATACTTCAAATTGATTATAAATTGGTCACTTTTAGTGGAGATTAGCTTAGCTCGTGTGGATAATGTTTTAAAAGTAATTGGCTTCTCCTGGAAAAACAAATTTATTTTCAAAGATAAAAGTACCTTGTCCTTCTCCCGATTTCAGGTTATTTCTCTGCCAAATTTCATTGAAATCGGTTCAGTAGTTTAAAAAACGAAGACGCAGATTTACAATATTAGTGTGAATTGTAATTGATTTATAATCTGTGATAAATTTCCAGAAATTTCTTCTTAGTAATCTTTACGTCCTAGAAGGAAGTTACTGTTCAAATTTCATGTTTCTAGCTTCAGCGGATTCGGCTCGGCGTTGGTGACTTAGTCAGTCAGGGCATCTCTCTTTATATGTATAGAAAATTCTGTTGATTTGCTTTTATGAATTTGTTTATGTAATTTGTGTTTTTCAATTGTGACTTGCTTTTTTCTTCCTACCTTTGTTATATTCGTATTTCTTTTTTTTATTGACGATGGCGGCGGACGAGCATACAGTATACGATACAGTAGAGCATACGAGCATGGTATGTCGATACTGTCGTCCATAGACATCCGCGATACATGCCAACATTAGTCTAAAATGTAAACGTAGACACGACCCCGGATGCGCTATCTACCTATGGAGATATAGGAATGGATTTGGAGAAAGGGTTGGGAAAATGGGAAGGGATAGAATGGGAATGACACATCTCACTCACTACCGAAACACATTACATTAGGGAAATAAGATAAAGTGCGAAATGCAGTAAATTTCAAGGTAATCTTCTGTTCAAGAGATGGGTAACGTGGCCAGTCGAGCGCGCCCAGCGGCTGTTGGATTGCACCGTGCACTCCCACTCCCATGTAATGTAATGTGCCTACTAATCATCGATTGATGTATTTTGGTTGATCGATGATACTAATGTCAAGGTTTTTTAAAGTAACTACAAAAAAGAGATTATCTTAAAAGGCTATGTTCGGCACTCACAATGAACATGGTGAGCGTGTACACAATGATAAGGACGGTGTGCTTGAGCAGCTGTCCGCCGCGGCCACGCGTCTGTTCCGGCGGCAGCAGCCCCAGCTGGCCGGCCGCCTGCTCCAGCTCACTCAGGTACCGGCAGCTCTCGCCGGGCGGGCACCGGTGTCGCTGCGACGCGGGGCACGCGCACTCCCTACAAGCAATGTTACACGACCACGTGTATGATTAACCCACGAAAATGTTAAACAATTTCGCATTTGATTCGTTTGAATGAACAAAGAGTAATAAAGTTCCAAATAAGTATAGATGAGACGCGGGCGGCGGAGGCCACGCACTCCCTGCACACGATGTTACACGGCCACACGTACGGTAGGCTCATGACAATTATGAGCAATAATCGCATTTAACTCTTGAAAGAACAGACAGTGATAAAGTTCCAAATATAAATTGACAAGTTAGAAATTGCAAGCTAAAATCGTCGTTATGTTTTAGAAATGTTTTAGAACATTATCATTGGCTGACTGTACAGCAGAGTACAAACTCCAAAGTCGCCAAATAAATGTGCTAGTACCTGTACTAGTACCTATCCTGATAGGCATAGAAACGCATGGACGCATATACGCAGCGCAAACGTCGCGTCAATACTCAGATCTATCAACGAAGAAAACTTAAAAAACGACAACAAAAAATACGGTACGTTTTTTGGCCACTGTGGAGTCGACGTTGGTGAGAAAGTAATTATTTGTTCCTTACCTATGAAATTGCCGTTTTATATGAAAAATTCAAATAATTTTGTTTTTATGAAAATTATATATTTAATTAATCGAAGTATTGTTCATTATTATCAATAACTTTTGCTATTTTAATGTATGTTGATTTACGATTGTGCTATAGAACTCCTGGGGACGGGAATCAATGAATTCTCGGAAGCCGTTTTTCAATGCCTCGTCGGAGTTGAATTTTTTCCCCTGTTAAAAATTATCCAAAAATGGCAATCACTAGAGAAGGGGTAAAGTCTGGCAAGTACGGTGAGTGACGGAAAGTTATCAGTCAAAGCTCCTGTAATTTTTAGGCTGTCTGTCGTGCAGTGCGCAGGTGAGTGTTATCGTGGAGAAGTTTGGGATATTGTTTAGCTGTCTCCCGAGTATAACCATTGTTATGAACATTTACGATTATCATACAGGATTCACTTCTCATCACAAGTGACAATACGATTCAGAATCCCTTCATTTTTGTGCCGGTTCAGCAAAGAAAGGCAAGCTTCGACGCGTGTTTTACAGCTGACCTTCATTAAGCTCCATACGGTACCCACTTTCCGAACTCCTTCACTTTCCCGATTTGACACAAATGGATCAATATCGTTTTGTCACTTACGCCGAAGGCTGCTGCTAACTCAGACGTGGTTTGAGATGAATCCGCTTGCACTATTGCTTTCAATTTCGGATTCAAGATGAATTTTTAGCTTTTCCATGGTCGCAAACATAACGATATCTAAGCAAAGTCGTTTGAAGGAAAAACAAAGAATTCCAAGCCAAACGCCAACGTTCAAAATGACGAACAAACGGCAATTTCATAGGTAAGACTCTAATATAGCATATTTCATAAAATGTGTATATAAAAAACAATTCGTTTCATTTTAAAGACGACGCATGCGCGACGTATGAACGCCGCTAACGCAGCGTCATGCCGACGTATAACGTGTACATGAGTTGCGTATACGCACTCCATACGTTCGACAAAAACCTAAAGCAATGTGCCTAATAGACAAGCAAGACTCGAAGACAAAGAGAACTATTTTATACTAGTGGTGCCCGCGACTTCGTTCGCGTGAACTTTAGGGTATTAGAAGTTACCTTGGTTCCCGTGAGAACCCTATAATTGATTTGGATAAAAAGTGCATACCGGTACATAAGTTATAAATATGCCAGATTTCATTAAAATCCAGTGGTTTTTGCGTGATTAACAAACACAGATACACAAAAAAATCCAAAAAATGTTGTTTTGGGTTATGTATTGCGATGACTTTTTCAAAAAATATTTTATGTACAGACACAGCTCTGTTACGATTTTATTATATGTACTTATGTACAGATTTTGTCTATTATAGGTCTTCACTTGTTTGTTTAAGGTGAACCTAGACTGCGATTAACGTCAACAAGTCGATATTAATCGCCTCAAATACAAAATCGGTGACAATGGTTGAGTTCATAGGACGATCGACGATAGATTGATGGTCCGGTCCATAGATCATCGATCAAACACCGATCAATGGATGGATAATCACCACGTTATCGATGGACATCGATTGTAAACGGTCGACTTGTCAACTATGCATAAAATACCGCCAATTACCATAGAATGCGTACTAAACTATCGATTCCTTTTTTCAATTCTCCAATCCGGTACGTGCACTATCTGTACTGTAAAGCACATGTGTTTTTATATACAAAACATGGCAGACGAGCGGACGAGTTACATCGTGGTAAGTGGTCACCGTGGCACATGAACACCTGGAAGACCAGGGGGCTTGCGGGTGCGCTGTCGACCTTACAGAATCCTGTTAACAGCTCTCTTGAAGACCCCCATATCGTAGCGTAATGGAAAAACCTGGGCTAGCAGTTCATTCCACAAATATCGGATTCGCGGAATAAAGTGTCTCTGACCGCACGGTACGCAGCGACTCTATGTCAAGGAAGTGCGGTTGAACCGCACGACGATGACCAGCTGCACGATAGTAAAAACCCGAAGTTGGCATCAAATTGAAGTTCTTCAGAACATTCCCCATTATACAAGGCGGTAAAAAACGCAGGTAAAAAACCTCTTCGGATGCTAATGATCATAAGGTTGTTTCTACAAATTACAAGACTGCCGCAGTATAACTTTTTTTCTATAGAAAGCCGGTGGTAGACGAGCAGACAATCCACGAACGAACGAACCAATCTCTTTTTCCATTTCTAATGAATTTCTTTGAAAGTGAAATATTTGCGAAGGGATGATATTTAGTCATTATATTTAATTAAAATTGATGATAGTATTTAAAGTTAAAAAGAAAACTATCAATAACCTAAGCAGTGGGAAGTTAATTTAAAGCTGAAAAGATTTATAGAAATATTGTTGTGTAACTTACTTCTCGTTTTTAGCAATATCCTCAATGTCATGTGAGCATGAGTTGATGATTCCATTCTCGCAGTTCGGGTCGTTAGAGCAACAGCCGTTAGCACTTTTACTTGGCGACGGACTGGCTGTTATAGTTCCATAGCATCCTAGAAGTAAGTTACGTAGCTTTTTTTATAGAAAAATGACAATCGTTAAACAATGATGGGCACTTTTGTATGAAACTGAGCCTGACCAATACAATTGGCTATTTGGCAATTTTCCAGAACGTATTTCAAAACATGCGAAATATGTTGATTATACCCTCCACAATGGCTTTTTTTTTAAAAAAAAAACAAGATTAAATAAAAAAACTCATTAATAATTTTATCCTACTAAATTGTTTCTACAAATTACTGAATCTACTTCGAGTGGTTACAGTTAGCATGATGAGACCCAGCATATATTACATGAAATAATGATGTTTAATATATTATTTAAATTTTATACATATAAATAATCGATAGGTACTAATTACAAAACAACGAATTAACTAGATATTTTTTTGTACTTTCCTTAAAATATCAAATACGCTATAAACCTTGTTGTATGCTTAAAATGAAGCGTTTGGTTATATAAAGTAACAAGGGAAATATTTACATTTAATTTTAACAAATATAGAAATAAATTAGATTATTTGTTTTATTATACTTACACAGAAGTTTTCACGTTTCTGATCTCAGCTGAGTAAAAGCCCGAATTGCAAGCAAAGAAATTTGCAATCATAAAATAATCTACTTTCGGGAAAGTTGCACTATCACCTTTAATAAAACCACCTTCCATTCTGTGTAGACCAAGAACAATCAATAAAATCAATTATCAAATCTAACTTTCAGAGTAGAAAAAATACGCAACGCCGTAAAAATTTTGGTTAGCTTAAATGTTTGAGTTGTTCCGTCACGCGGTAATCAATCTTGGCTTTTCGAGTTTCGGATCTCGTAAAACACGGCTAAAAATCTTTAATTTAGTTAATAAATAATATATTAGTAATTCGTTTTAATGCAAAAAATGCATTTTAAAATTACCGTTGGTCCATAATATACGTTATCCAATATTTTTTTAAATTTATTATTATATCTAGCAAATAGCCAATTGTAATGTATGTCAACTTATTGATTATAACCTACGGTTATAAATAAATATTTAGTTTTGCAGATTAAGGGTCCCTTCCTAGGAAGGGCGGCGCGGGGAACTGTTAAATTTGACGCTTCAAACAGCAATCAAACATGTAAAGTTAAATCAATTTACTGTAACAGTAATTGAAAGGCTTTTCAAATTTTATCGATAAAAAACAACAGTCGAGTGTAAGCTGTGTACTCTTAAATGTTATTTCTAAAATGTCAATAACAAGTTTAATTTTTATAGTAGTTTTAATCAAAGAATTGTATGTGTTGGTTCCTTTGAGAGAATGTAAATGTGCACGACAGAACACTGAGTGCATAAGCAAGTGCAAGTGTAATGTCCATTGTGTATAAAAAGAGTCAGTGCGCGTAGTGTGTGTACTGGCATCGCGTATCTCGGAAGGGAAAGAGTCGTCCAAATTGAGTTGCGCAAAAACTACCGAGCATGCGCAGTAGAAGCGTATGAGAAAGTCCGGACTCCTTCCCTCCGAGATTGTGCGATGTTAGGTGCGGTGCATACCTTTGATACCTTGTAAGATGCTATGTTTTATGTACTAGGTTGATCAATATACTTTTGGAAAAGTACTTTAGGAAACGTATATCTAAATTGTATTTACATATTTTGCAACGTAATCACCTTCTAATCTAATACACCTAATAACGTTTTGAAAGTTACTCAGTTCCCTTGGAAAAAAAGGCTTGATCCTGGGTATCGAAAAGACTTTACAGCGCACATGACCTCATAATCTCCGTGAAATTTTATACCACGCAAGTGTTTTTTCAAATTGGTAAAAAGGTGAAAATCACTAAGAGCTAGGTCCAAAGAATATGGCGGATGCTGCATCAACTGAAACCCAGCCGTTCGGATGGCAGCGCCTGCAACATCAAACCGATGCGCGGGTACATTGTCAAATTAAAAAAAGCACTCCGGCATGCAATTTTCCACGTCCTTTATTTTTTATTTCCTTGCGTACTTTTTTGATCGATGTTGCGTAATACTCTCCAGTTATTGTCTGTCCTTTAATTAAATAATAGATCATAATGATACCTTCCGCATCCCAGAAGACCGAGGCCATTATCTTGCGAGCAGACGCAAAGACCTTGAATCTCTTGGCTAGCGGGGAGGACGATCTTTTCCACACCTTACTTTGGTTCTCCGTCTCCGGGTCAAAATGATGAACCCACGTTTTATCAACGGTCACGAAACGTAGTCGAAAAGATTCTGGGTCTCGGTCAATAATTGACAAATTTTGCTTTGAAATGTCTACTCTTGCTTTCTTTTGTGCGTCTGTTAACATTCGAGGAACCCAACGCGCGGCCACCTTTTTGAATTTTAAGGTATGAGTTAAAATGAACTGAATTGTCCCGAACGAAACCTTCACAATTTCAGCTAAATGACGAATAGTCACACGTCGATCTGTGTTAACAATTTCTTCAATGTTTTTAACGTTGTCTTCAGTAGCAGCGGTTGTTGGGGGCCCAGAGCGAGTCTCGTCGTTACAGATGGTTCTGCCGCGTTTAAATTCCGCGCACCAGTATGCAACTGTAGAATAAGACGGAGCATTGTCTCCCGAAGTAGACTGCAATTCTTCAAAAACACATTTCGTAGAAAAAAATTTCAATCAGAAATATTGAATAACCGCACGGACTTCGATATTCTCCATTTTGCACACTAATAAAATTCCCGCCAAATGTAAACAATGAAAAAATATGTCGGCACACGTCGTTTTTTATGATATTAATAATTTTTCAGATTTTTTTTCTTAATAACTGTGATACTCTTGTCAAATCCGGGAGATGCACGATGTAGTTCAACTCTTTAGCTTATCGTACGATTTTTATTTCTTCGAAATATTACGATTTAATATGTTTAATCAGGGGAACGCGAGAGCATGTTTCGCGTAAGGGGGCGTAACCCCTTAATGGGATATCTATGAAAAATGGTGTTTGGTAAATAAAAACATATTCTTACCTTGCCCTTCCAGTCCTGGTGTTGAATAAAAACATATTTCATTATAACTCAGCTGTTATTATTAAAGTTGTTTTATATACTATATACCTTATAAAGGTTTACAAAACCGTACAATATCCAAAGTGTAAAAAATAACTTTAGTACAGATAGAAAGAACCCTAGAAAGATATTTGTGGAAAACAATCTGAAAAATTTGGGGAGATGTGTATAAAAAAATAGGTACACATTTTTTTCTTACACAATCAAATTATTAGGAAAGAGGAAGTTCACGGAAGTGTTTACTCGACGTTTACTAACCATTGTTGGAGATGGACTGTGTATTAGAAACGGGCTCGGCATCCTCCACAAGGCTGGTAGATTCATCTGGCGGACTCGAACCGGAAGCCACGTCGGCTGATAACGACGCGAACTGTGCACTGCGCCGACGGAACCGCAAGTATACTATAGTGCAGCCTGATGTCACTGTGGAAATAAATAAATAATCTTAAAAAAAATCTCTTTTAAAAAGATGCTTCGGGAACATTACCTCTCCATTTTTCATTGCTAGTTGTTCAGTCAGCTACCCTTGATTTACCTTTTCATCTATTTTTTTTTACTTCTTCAGCAACATGTTTTTTTTATTTGTTTAGCAACATTTATGTGGATATTTTATTTCTATAACGTATTTATGTATTATACTTATGCTCATGTATATATGTGTGTATGTTTGTATATATAGTACATTTAATAATACTAATAATTAGTGATAGGAAATTCGGGTGTCTATATACCTAATTTTTCCCAAGAAATGTAGTAAATAGCATGGATATGCCCATCTGAATAAAATGGTATATTTATTTTTATCGATAAAACCCGGGTTTCAGAAATTCCGGTATTTCTATACTTAAACTTAATTTTTTCCCACGAAATGTAGTAAATAGCATGGAGATGCCTCTCTGAATAATGATATTTCACAGCGCGAGCGGCACTATGTTCTGCATGAAGGGCGAAACACAATTGACAGCCAGAAGGGGAAGCAGCGTTGACCGGCACGTCAAGTCCAATAAACGCCAAGACCGCACAGCCGCAACTCATGTTGATCTTATTTTTGATCTGGTGCAACTTTTGATTATGTGTAAAATACCATGGTCCGCTGTGAATGTGCCAGTCAAGTGGCAGTTTGTGTTTTTATCTATACTAATTATATATGTATATTTTATGTATGTATGTACAAATGTATATATGCATGTATGTGTATGTAAATTTATATTTATGTACTTAGTGTAATAGTATCAAAACGCTATTATATTTAGCGGCACTACCCTTAGCCTGGTCTCAACCACCAAAGGTTAGCTGGAAGAAAATGCTATATAGCATTGAGTTCGCCTTTGTACACACATTTTGGTGCAATAAAGAATTTATCTATCTATCAATTATATTATAAAGCTATGTTGATAATGTGAAGTGTGTTGTCATTAGTCATCGCTACGTTCTTAATTGACCAGACAAACTAAAAAAAAATCTATAAGCATATTAAAATTTAGATTCCCATCCCATGCATTGTTTTTAATTACAAACGTTTCAAGAAAAGGGGAGAGATGTAGTCACCGCTAAATTGTGGGGTCAGTAGGAATTAAAATTGGGCTTTCCTTGTGGCCCCACATGTGGGGTTCGGTTTTGGGAACACGAGTACTAAATGGAAACTATACCATCTCTATAAAAGTGGACTCACCAACCCGCTTGACCAGCGTGTTGTTTTAAAGCCATACATGACTTATGCACAAGACATTATCCATGAGGAGCCCCGTGTCCAGCAGTGGATGCTAAAAAGGCTGGCTAATGTACTGTAGTTATGCCACCGATAAGGCACTCTTCAATGTTTAGGTTAAAGCATCCACCTGCGACTGGAGTATTAGAAATAAAAAAAACAGAATGAATTAATAAAGAACCATCATGTTGTTAAGACGTCTTTTTAAAATGCCTATGCCGCGACCCTGAAGCCTGACTAGTTTCTTAGCCCAATATTGTTCATTTTTGACTGATGTTGGCATGTATTGCAGACAACAGTATCCATTTATCCTCAGGTAGGCTGTCTATTCATTTCCATCATTATAAAAAATAGACCAATATTATAAATTATCTTTCAGACTTATTATAATTTGTTGCCAATTTATAGAATAGAATATAATGCAAATAATTTGAAATAGGTATATACAACCTGCCAAATATTACTTATCCTGGTTGTTTTAATCCAGGCAATGATAAGTAAAGCAAAAAAAACACGTTAATTTATCCGAAGCTGGCTCTATTCTAGACTAACGTTGTTTCCGTTCTGTGAAAAACCATCCACATTTGCGTTTTACGACTGTTCGGCTTCACGGTGTAAGTTTAGAGCCGGCTTAAGAAATAAAAAATCAAAACATTATACATACCTGTGATGCAGAAGACGAGCAGACACAGACGAATCGCGTCGCAGGCCTTAGTCTCCAAGTCGCCGGAGCTTCCCCTAGTGGCCAGTAGCACCGCCACCATGACGGCGGGCGCGCCCCACGCCACGAATCCCAGTACTGGCCACAATGTCACCACGAAACACGGACCGCGGCTCTGCAATAAGCGCGTATAAAACAATAAGCGGTAACCGACCTGTTTCTCCGAAACAAGTGCGTCTACCTGACTGCATGCAGTCGTCTACCTGTGAAAGCTGCTACTAACTCAGACGTGGTTTGAGATGAATCCACATCCACTATTGCTTTCAATTTGTCATTATCGACTTTAGTCTCCGGTCGTCCACGGGGCTTGTTCTTGAGGTCGAAATTTCCAGAACGGAAACGATCAAACCAAAACGCACCGTGCGTTCGCTTGCGGTGTTTGGTCCGTTGATATTGCGTACCGTTTGTGCTGCGTTGTTGTGACGGCGGAACTCATATGCGAAAATAACGCGAATTTTTATCTTGTCCATGGTCTCAAACGATATCTAAGCAAAACGTCGTTTGACGAAAAACACAAGTGACTAATTTTGAAAAACAATATCATTAGCTTTAAAATTACATGAATTTGAATCTGTAATTCCAAACAAAATGCAAGATAACTAAAATCAAAGTGGCCACTACGAACAAACGGCAATTTCATAGGTAAGGGCCCTAATACATCCGTTCCTTTATAATAAAAGTTTATCGCTGCAATTTAAATAATATTTATTTGCCCGGTAGTTACTGGATGTACAATGTAATTTTGATAATATCTAAAATAGCTATAATATTCTATAATAATACCTGCAGCATAAGTAATCCAACGGAGAGCATGGATGTCCACAACAAGCATGAATACATGCTGAAAATCCTTAAAGCTTGCTGTAAGACCACATGCCACGATGGAATGTATTTCGTTTGCGGACCTCCCCAGATCACACTTATAGCCAATAGTAACTGAAAATAAAAGTAGCAGAAAGTTAAGACAAGCATCTAAGTGTACTCATAGTTTACACATGAAATATAGCTGAACGATTCTTTTTAAATAATTGTAAATAAATATTGTAATTAATTAGAAATATTTTCGAAAAATTACTGAATTATAGGGCATAGGCTGCGGCCGGAGTGGGCGAGAAGCGGCGTCGCGATCCGCTGTTTTTGTAATATTGTTTTAGAATATTGTAAAAATGCAATCTAATAATGTAAGAATTACAAACATCTTTTAACAAGTTTGTTTCAAAAATCGACATATAGCATGACTTATTTACAACTAAAAAAAAAACATTAAAAAGAATTTTCCAAATTTAACATGGGGAATTTCACTTATATTCACCCGTGATTTATAAAACTAGCTACTGGACACACTAGGCAGTCATAAATTTCTAAATATATTTTTGGGCCGCGTTCTAGTCAAAATGGCATGTACGAAGGGAGGTTCAAAAGCTTCCAGCATGACAAAGAAAACGGACACAAGTTCATGAAACTATTTTTATTTTTCAATATAATTTTCGTCTATTTGAACACACTTTTCGGATCCTATAATTAGCATTTCTATTCATTTTAAATATTTTACGACTTCCTGTTGTTCTAAGAGTCGAAGAATCAAAACTAACGAGGGTTGAACTAAAAATTATAGCTCAAAAAATTAGCAGGATAAATGACAATTACAATGACGTATAATTTGTATTTTTAAGACATTAATAAATATGTCATGCCAGAAACTTTTGGACCTCACTGGTGTGACGTCTCATAATAAATCAGTTCCGAAGTTAGACTTATGTTTTATTACTGGGACGCCACAAGATAGTTTCTCTCAAGATAGTACACAACATTTCTCTCTTCTTTAATTATTATCAATTACTACGATCTCTAATTTAAGGAGAGAAGTGATGTGCACAAAATGTCAAAATGACATGTATTGTGTGACGCCTCAGTAATAAATCAGATCCGTAGTTAGATGGTCGTTTTATTACAAAGACGTCACAAGATACATGTCATGTGAGACAGCTTGTACACTTTATCACATATCAATATCACGTTTCTCCCCTTTAATTATGTATCACTAGGATCTCTAATTTAAGTACACGGAAGTGATGTGTAGAGAGGTGTCAAAATGACATGTATTATGTGACGTCGCAGTAAAAAACAATCTGGAGTTAGAAAGTTGTTTCGTTAGCCAATAGATAGTTTAATTTCACTTTGAATCATCGGTTGTTTATTTAATGGAATATGAAATTAGTCTATTTTTACCTGAGAAATAATCAAGCACATGGTCAACCTGTGAGGCATCCTCTTATACTTCTTTGTGACGGTGAACACAATAAGTACCCATAGTGTTGCAACTAGACACACAATTGATAGATCGAAACCAAACCGCTTTAACTGGTCTGCAAAGTCCTTGTTTATCGATATCACTTTCGCGGACATAAACATCATCGGTCCAGAGAGGAATGTGCAGATCACCATGGACGAAGCCATCTGAAACACACATGGCGAAATTTTTTTTTCTGAAGATGTTTTGTTAGAGTCAGGGGACTAACAAATAAATAATAATTAGACAAATTAAAAAAAGCAAATATTCAAATATTAGGTAGTCTGATAAGTTCGCAGCCTTTTTATAGTGAAAATAACAAAGACCTTTTTTGTATTATAATACATAAATATTTATTGAAAGGAATATTGTCCATTTAATTCTACTTAATTTCGCATTTTTCTGGCAGAGCCATTATCTCATCGCTAAAATTTTTAGGGTTACATAGCGTAAAACTGATTTATATTATTTTTACAAGTTTCTCTTGAATGTAATTTTACTTCATTTAGAGAATTTTGTAAAGAGTGGAATAAATATTCGAAGGTGCTATGTCTGGGCTGTATGGAGGATGCATTAAAACTTCCCAGCTAAGGTGCATCATTTTTTTGTTTAGGCATCAAAGATGTATGCGATCGTGTATTGTCGTGATACACCTAAAAACTGCACCTTTTCTATTCATTAATTCTGGGCGTTTTTCTTCACGTGCTTGTTTCAATTTTACTAGTTGCTGACAGTAGACATCAGAATTAATCTTTTGGCCATGTGGCAAAAGCTCGTAATACACAATGCCTTTCTAGTCTCACCATACACATAACACGACTTTGTTCAGAGTGAGGCCTGGCTTTGGGACTATTTGTAATGGCTCCCCTCGCTTAGACCAAGATCGTTTTCGAACATTGATATCGTAGGTGATCCACTTATTATCACGTCGATGAATCGATTCAAGATCGAATTCGTTTCGTTCTAGCAACATCTCACATATGGAAATTCTATTCGCCAAAGTTTCTGTCATTTAAATCATGGGGCACCCAAGGATCTAGCTTTTTACAAAATTCGGTTTATGCGGGTGATGCAAAACTGTTGCGTGGTGAATACTAAGCTCTTCCGCAATTTGATGACTGCTTAAGTGTCGATCTGCTTCAATTTTTTCAATGATAACATCAACATTTACCTTAATAGGAAGACCACGGCGAGGATCATCATTCACAGCAAAATTACCAGACCTGAATCAACTGAAATATTTTTTTGCAATAGTTTCAGATAAAGCATTTTCTTCGTAAACACCACGAATCTCTTTTCTTCTAAAGGTGATTCTTCCAATTACGTATCTAAGCTTAGACCTATTTCATTAATTTAATGCTTATGCAAGATATTTCATAATATGTTAGCAAAGAGAATAGAATTGTTTGATGAAAAGAACAAGATTTTATCTATAAATACAGTGGGTTTTAGAAAAGCACAATCATACGCGAGAGGTGAGACATTCTCCAGTAGTGAGACATGATGTGACGTAGTTTATAAGCATGGATATGGAAACATGTCAGATTTGGTCTCAATAATAAATCGGCTCTTATACTCAGGGCGGGATTAAGCCATGTAGAGGCCCCTAGGATATGCAAGTCTCGCGGCCCCTCTCCCATAGGTAGGTAGGTCTCTAGGTAAATTTAAACCTTATACCAACACCAAATTTTAATATCTCGGCACTATTGAACGTAAGTCATTTATTAAAACAAAACTGTTTATAGGTAATATAACGTAATTCAATTTATGCAATACGTGCAAATGATGATTATAGTAAAATTATAATAATGATTTATTTCTTGATAACTACTTTGACTTATTTTTCTCACGGGTCGCGGGACCCCTAGGCGGCGCCGGGCCCATAGACAGTTGCCTACATTGCCTATATGGATAATCCGGGACTGCTTATACTGAATAGTCGCATCTTTCTTTTACAGAAACTCCCGTCCCTACCATACTATTTGACATATATTTTTTTACCTTTGTTTACATAACTATTCTCCAATGAAAAAATTTAGTTTAAATACTCAGACTAGAATATACTAAATATAGAAATAAGGCACAGAATTATAGAAAATACTAGAAATAATTAAATAAATACTAGAAAATTAAAAATACTAGAAAATTAAAAATACTAGAAATAATAATACGTCAACTTTATAGAATTAAAATGAATGAAATTGTCGTTCTAATTTGGTATAATGAATACATATGCTTTAGTATTCTTTGGTGGGCAAGCCACGAACAGACGCAAAATTAAAGATCTCTCAAAATTAACCCTTAACGTGTTAATAACTTCTCCTCACTTTGGAGGTGACCAGGGTGAAAAACATCCATTTTCAGATTTTTCACTTGTTATATTCCAATCTCTATCAGCATGCCAAGTTTCAGCTTCCTAACACACCTGGAAGTACTTTAGATTTTTGATGATCAGTGAGTGACAAAATTGTGGTTTATCGTGTTCAAATATCTTCAAAATTGGAGTTAGTAGAAACTTGAAATTTGGCAGTTTAATTTAACTCCCTAACTTCTCATCGGTGTATCATTTTAAGCCCTCTATGCTTCTCCAGTGTTAAATATAAGAGAGGGTCAAAGGAAGGCTGAGTTACTTCGAGAAAAGGGTGCAGTGTTCGGTGGTGGGACAAACCTCAGAGGGGGCGTTTCCGCGCTCCCTGATATTTCACAATTTAAGACCACAAATTCGAGATAACAGGTAATTTTATAACAACATGAGATTTTTATAAAAACAATAAACATTATAAAATATTAAACGACTATAAAAATAGTCCGTAACAGGTATGCTAACTTATAATATAAAAAGCACCAAAAAAAAAAACTAACCAAATCAATCTCCAACTGGTACAAGTTGGAGAAGACGAACACCGCCGGCGCCGTAGGTATGGTGCCGTACAGGAATGCATAAGTCGATAGCGATACAGTTTCAGACTCATTTGCCCCAGCGTTCATCACACTCACACACTCCCTCATTACAACCGGCAGTACTATCCTGGAATATTACGTACAATTGCACAAAAATAAATATAAATAGCTAAAATAAAAGGACTAACAGCCTATACAGATGGATTGCATTTGCCAGCCAGCTGCAAAACTGCAGTTTGAATATGATTGCAGTTAGCTAGCAGTCGACACAACTGCATCAGAATTGCCAACTATTTGGGCAGTTCGCTTGCAGTTCTAACGACTGCATACTTGTTGCGTTCTATATAGCTGTACATTGCACAAGTTATAATACAGTATTAATTAATTGCAGATATACCGACTGCAATAAAACGGTGTTCAAACAACAACTGCCCAGATTCACCATGACAGGGCCTTATAAAATTACACTTATCACGATTATTAGTTTTCTTGGTTATCGAGATAGCTAGCTAGCGCGGTGTTAATTACTCGAGTTTCAAACATGTAGGGTGGTACGAGGGAGGGGGTGACTGCCCATGCACAACAAAGTCGTAGTCGATCGATTTACCCTCAGGTACATCCCTAGCTATAAGCGTTTGCACTAACACATTGTGTCTCAAGCAAAATAAGAGACGTGATGCAGTGAAGATCTGTGCAATTTGATCACACAATTCAATTGCAGTCAGTCCAACTGTAACTGCCGTTAGTTAGCCCGTTAGTTGAAATAATTCAAGAGAACTATTAGGTCGATTATCTTATATATTTCACAATTGTGTATGGTACGTAAATATTCTAAATTATTTCAGTGTTTTTTATCCAAATTTGTCAAGTAGCTTTATGGAAATTTTATAATCTTCCATACGAGAACAAGTTCCAAGCAGGCATCAAGGCTGCTAGAAAATGCTAGCATTGATAAAGAAGTATTTAATAAGGAACGTACTTACAATTTAACCATGATCAATACAGATGGCAAAACCAACGCTGGACCTTTTAATCTGTGTATTTGTCCCACCATACGCAAACCCAGTAAGAATAGAGCTGTCGCTGAAAAAGATTGTCCAAACACCTGTAAAAAAATATATATATACATCTAGTTCATTGTATAGTACAAAATACAAAAAATGTCACAGATATTTTAGTAGTCTGAAAATCATAGATTCAGTTGATAGTAACTTAATTGACATGAAAATTTGACGTCATCTTTAAGTAAATCAATTTCTTAAAGATGTCGCAGGGCGACAGTATCCACTTACCACCAGGTAGGGCGTACGTTGGTCTGCCGCCTCCTCTTTATAAAAACTAACAATAACCTCGGGACTTTCACACATGCTGCGATCCTATAGCCATTAAGTAAGCGCACTAAACTGGCCAAGTTATTACTCTCTCTCAGAAGACTACCATAAAATTTTACTGCATTTCCCACTTTATACTATTCTCTCATGTATGTACATGTTTCGGTAATGAGTAAGATATGTCAGAGCCCATTCTAACCCCATCCTATCAAATGAAGAGTATAATGGGATAAAAGAAATTCCTTATTCCATTATACTCTTCACTCCCCAGCCGATAGGGAGGACTGGAAGGTATAATGAGATGAGGAAAACCCCCTGTCGCGTTATATTTACCCCATTTGCCCAACCCTTTCTCAAAATTCATTGCTAAATTTCCAAAGGTAGGCAAGTAGATAATGTAGTTTGTCATTTTGGACTGATATTGGGGTGTGACGTGAATGTCGCAGGGCGACAGAATCTACTATTTGTCGCCAGCAGGTGTACGGTCTGCTCGTCTATTGTCTTATTTCTATAAAAATATATATAAGATAAACAAATAACAAATCAACTTACATCCAAGAGACCTTCAATGTAAATACTCAGATGATGTTTAAAGACAATGTTTCCAATTATGCCTAGGATCGTCATGATCAACACAGGATTGAAAGCAATTCCTTTAGCTATTTGTCTTAAAAGCTTTAGTTTACACACATCACTCTTTCTCTGGTCATCTACAATAATCACTGGTGTGTTCTCCCTTTGTTTATTTATCTCCATCAACACAAAAGCAATGGGATTTAAAATCGCAAGTGATATTGGTGCCATTAAATACAAATACAAAGCATATTCAGGGTGAGTCTTTTCATATATTGCGCTGACTGAAAACAAATTAACAAGGAAATTAACACCAACATATTAAGTAATATTCATGTTTATTTATTATTCCTGCTTATCATTCTACAAAACCGAGTCCAATGGACCTGCTTCGTTTAGTCACCGATAGAACAGCGACTTGCTTGCACGTGATACACTCACACGGTGAACACAGTTTTGTAGTGGAAAATACATTTAAAAATGCCTTCCTGTGCATTTATTCAGTACACTCAAAGAGCAAAAAATAAAAACACATGGAATCACTTTTCACGCGTAAGTTGTACACCAAAAAGTAATAAACTGTAGAAGTTTTTTAAAGTTATTAGTTTATATTCGGCCATTAATGAGCGAGCGAGATAAAACTATACGAAACATGTGCGAGCGACACGTTAAGCTTGTTTCGCTCTTGCTACTGTCCAAGATCATCGCTCTATCTCTGTCTTCGGCGTCGTCCAACGTGACTTCAATTATAGCTGTACGAGTTTGTGCATTCGAGCCAATTTTCAATTGACGCAATTTAAGAACGTACCGTATCTTCTCCTTTTGCTTTGATTTAAGGATAAAAGTCAGAATGTTTAGATTGAGTGGTTTGAAATTACCTGTTTGCAAATTGCAAAAGTCAAAGAATTGCAATAGGATTTTTATTCGTTATACACTACTTTATTATATTTATTATGTAGTCAGTAACTTCTTTAATAGGTGTTTTATAAAACATGATGACTGACCAATTCTATGACCAAGATATATTTGGTACTAACTCTAAAATCTGCAGTTCATTAAAACATTCTATGTCTTTGTCTTTCATTCAATGTCACTCACTGCCCTATTACTGTCTCATTTTAGCACCTATTAAAATAAAATTTGGTGTACATAGTCATAAGGTCCTACAAAAATAATGCTAAATATTCTAGTATATCATTCAGTGGATTAGTGATATTATTTATACAATATAAAAAAAACAGCCTAACCCTGGGAAAATAAATCTCGTGGGTATTTATGGGCGACAGTATCCACTTACCATCAGGTGGACTGTATGCTTGTCTGCCGCCTTATTCTACAATATAAAAAAAACTAAAAAAGTTTTTAAGCGGCCGGCTGCGCGACAAATGTACCGCGTAATAAATTATGTCAAGCCAACGATTGCAGCGCCAACATCAAAGACGTCACCGCCCCATTGTGACTATGCGCAACCCGTCCGCTATTGAGTCGCGCACGCTCATAATCATAATACGTCGGTTGTAAAAACGATTACGCGAAGTGAGGGAGCACATATGTTTCCGTGTCTTTCCCGAAAAAAATAAAATGTCGAATTATGCGTACTCTAACCATGACTACTTAAACAAATGTAGTCTTGCTACATAACGGGTGTGTACGGTGACCGGTGGATAGGTGGCGGAAACCTCGTGGCGTAGCCGGTTCGCTCGTCGATCGACTTCCACCTGAGGGGTCGAGTTAAGATCTCGTATAAGGCCACGATGGCCATATAATATCATGTGTAACAGCTAAAGTACGGTCGCGGAGCAGGAAGAATTTCGTACAATAACAGGTCATTACTTGTCTCTTCGTCACTCGCGCAGCAATATATTGCCGTCGCGCTCGCACAGATGCGGTGACTGCCGTCATCACAAATTGCAATCCTTTTCTCATATTGCAACTTCAGGAACATCAGCGAGTGACACTGATAATTGTGTCACTGATCGACTGTCAGCGAGACGAGTGAGACTTCAGTTTTTCGAGATGAAGTTCTTAATACGAGTTGTGCACGACAGAACAATGAATGCGTGAACAAGTGAAAGTGTAGTGTGTGTCATGTAGATATGTGGCGAGGGAAATGGACTATAATGATTGACCTATATGAATATAACTAGGTTTCGGCGGCGCCCCGCGGGCGCCGACCTCCCCCAGAGGGGGGGGGGGGGGGACGCTCCGGGCTTCGCCCTGCGCGGAGCTCGGCCTACGGCCTCGCACCGTGAAGCTCGGCCTTCGGCCTCGCGTAGATTACACACTGGGAGGGGTCGCTGTAGTATCGTTGTGCGGCTCCTGCGTGGCGGCCATCTTCAAAAATGGCGGAATCGAAATAAGAATTCCAAATCCTTAATTGGGCCCTCCCGAACCCCCCAGATATCAATTTTCATTCGGATCGGATGTATTTGAAAAATGGCCGCCATCTTGGATTCACCATCTTAAAAAAAAAATCATCTCAATATGAAGACATCGTTATGATAAACCATATTAGTTTGAGCACCAATCCGATATGTCTAACCGTTTCGGAGATGTCATCCGAAGAATTTTGTATGGCGGCCAACTTGGCAAATCTCGGCACCTATCCTAAATCCTTAATCGGAACCCCGGGATGCAAATTTCCTCCCCGCTTATCCACCTCGAAAAGTGGCCGCACAGGATTTTTTTTATTTCCAAGTTTTTTTTTAATTTCCGCCATTTTGTGTCCGCCATCTTGGATTTTTTTTCTACCCAGTTTGCCCAATGACCAGAGTTTCTAACGAGGGGGAATTCCTCCCCGCACCTCCCATCTGATTCGGCCTACCGCCTCTCAATAAAATGTCCATTCATAACTATGTGTTTACTTTAACAATGTGATTTTAGCAAACTATCAAAGAACTTTAAAATAAAATGTTATAATTTAGACATTTGATGTAATGGAAAATTTAAATCAAAACAAAGTACCAATTGATTAAAAGTTCAATCTATGAAGTATGCGTAAATTATGTAAACAGAAGCCTCTTCAAAGGTCAATTCCGTATGCGAGCTAGAACTGGGCGCGTTCAATGTAAAAAAAAAAGTAAGCAAGTAAACGGATAAATGCTATGCACTGTACGAGTAAATTAATTACCAATTATTTATTTTTAATGTAATAAAAAAATGGAATGCAATTTATGTTTTAATTAGATATAATAGTTTTAGTGTACTGAATGACGTATTAAAATATTTCACACTATTTTTGTAGGACCTTGTATTGATAAGGATCTCAACAAAAATAATTCGATTATCATAGTAATGTTCAACATCAATAATATTTATTTAACTAGGTCATTTAAATACTTACTTATTGGATATCCTAAAGCAAAGTCATTGCTTTGTGTACAAAATATTGCAAATATTCCTGCTCTCCCCAAATTTATTGGCTTGGACACTAGTAAAGTAACTAGTATGACAGCAAAGAATATAAGCCCCTTTGCCAGTAGTATAGCAAGCAGGAAAGTCCAATTTACTGTGGTGAAGTCAAGTCGCGCCAATGAAAGAAATATTAGTGAAGGAAGAGCAAATGTGCCCACAAAAGTCCCAATACCCTTTGACTCTGTTGATGATACCACATTAAGGCGACCTGCTATGTACCTAAAAACAAGAATAATAATAAATATACATACTCCCATCATATATCTGTTTAATCGGCTCTTGGCAATACTATTTGAGCAAACAAAACAAAGTTCCTGACACAAAAATAAAGCTGTGTACAATTATCTCTCTAAGTATCAGCAGTTTTAAAATCACTTTCAACGAGTTTGTTTTAAATTTTATTATTGTGTAGTATAAAATGAAATATTTTGTTTTCTCTTAAATGAATTCTATGAGATGTTACAGTGTTCCGCCGCCTTTACGTAAAATGTTTTTGTTGCACTGTTTTTCGTTATTTACGGCAATGAAATATGACCAAATAAAACTTGATTTAGGCTTTGATTAAATCAAAAGGAGAAAGATACGTTACTCACTTACCGCGCGTGGTCCTACGAAATGGAGTCCAATGAACCTGCTTTGTTTAGTTACCGATAGAACAGCGACTTGCTTACACGTGATACGCGCACACGGGTAACACAGTTTTGTAGTGAAAATACATTTCAAATTTCATTAAAGCTGCCTTCTTGTGCATTTATTCAGTGCACAAATCACTTAAGGAGCAAAAACAAGACATATGAATCACTTTTCACGCGTAAGTACACCAAAAAGTAATAATTTGTAGAAGTTTTTTAAAAATTATTAGTTTATATTCGGCCATTAATGAGTGAACCGCCGCGCCGCACGTCCCATGCGGTGAGCGTCCGGGAAGTAGTGCTTGTCTCGCTCGTGCTACTGTCCAAGCTCATCGCTCTATCTCTGTCGTTCAGTGTCTTACACCGTGACTTCAGTTATAGCTGTAGGAGTTTGTTTGCATGTAGTTGTGCATCCGAGCCCATTTTCAGTTCACGCAATGTAAGAACGTACTGTATCTTTCCCTTTTGCTTTGATCTAAGGATTTAGGTCGCAGTTTACACAAGTCCAACAATATGGTCATTTTAAAACCGTCTCATTATATTTTTCACACGAAAATGCAATTCAAAAAGTAATTATCACAAACACCGACTCAGACTGCTACATAAAGAATGATCGAATTACAAGAATAATATTAAAACAAATGCAATTGGCAAGAACTTCTCAATACTTGACTCAATTAAACTCCACCCCTAAAGGGCAACGTATAAAATTATTTGTAATATGATAACATATAGATTTTTTTTTATGGACGAAGGCGACTGTCCAGCATACAGTCCACCTGATGATAAGTGGATGCTGTCGCCCACAGACATCCACGATACATGCGAATATTAGTCCAAAATGACAAACGTTGGCACGCCCCCGGATGCGCTGCGGATGCGATTTGGAGATAGGTTAGGAAAATGGGGACGGATAGGATGGGAATGGTCTCTGGCACATCTCACTCACTAGCGAAACACGTACGTACATTAGGGAAATAAGATAAAGTGGGAAATGCAGTCCATTTCAAGGTTGTCTTGTGTGAGAGGGGTAACGTGGCTAGTCGAGCGCGTGCAGCAGCTGTTAGGTTTCAGCGTGCACTCTCCCCCTCAAAATATATTATTTGTAATATGATAAGGGATAACAAAGCGGCTACCACAAGCCCTGAGGAACTACATCACCTCTAAAAGAATGGATTCGCCAACTCGCTTGGCCAGCGTGGCGTTTTCAGGCTCATGCACGAGTAATCAATGTGCATAACGAGGTCCATGTCCAGCAGTGGATACTGGAAAGGGCTGGGGTTGTATTCCATTGCATTGTTGCATGATAACATCTTAAACTTTTATTTCTTATATCTGATAGTTTCGGTTACGGAACTCCATAACATCCCTATAGTATGGTAACTATAGCATGAGATTGGGGCGTTGCCTATTTCACGTAAAACATTTTTATATTCCGTAATGCATTAAATTTAAAAAAGTATTTTTATGACATATACGAGTCGCAAAATTATAATAATCAAATGTCAAGTGTTTATAGTTATTTTAATGTATATTTTAACGCATGTAACGGAATGTAAATTGTGCTAGTGCTTACAACAGTTTTTTTTTTCGATTCAGGATTGATTATTTAAATTAAAAAATTAAAAATTTAAATTAAAAGGTTTTTATTTTGATGCTTTGATCATGTTTTATTTTTTCTACTGTTAGTTTATATTTGGGTTTTATTTTAGTAATAAATTGAATAGAAAATACAGTTGAATAGAAAAGTTAACATCCTTATCAAGGAGATGGATTAGCCTTGTATTTCATAGATTTTTCTTTATTCTTCTTTTAAAGGAACTTTTATGCCTTGACACGTCAGTTCCATCATACCCTAAACTTACATTCTTATACAAGTTACAAGGGAATACAGGGAATACGGAAATATTGCCTATAAATGTATAGGCAATATTTCCGAATAACTAGCTGGAATATATATTTCTCTACCCTCTGAAATCGCACGCTTTGCTCTCTTGTCAGCCTCCTCATTACCTTTCAAACGAATATATGACGGGACCCATTGCAATCACAAATCTATGCCACAGTTATTTAATTATAATATTTTTACTATGATAACATGAGCTATCGATACACCACTGGTGAGGCGCATCAAGCTATATGTTGTAATAAAAAGCACTCCTACTGTCCGTACATATAAGCACCTGTTTAAACCCAATCGTTTTGACATATGATATAGATTCAGAAATTGCAATGAGTTCTACTGACATAATAGAAACATTTGATGTCACTTTGAAACATCCCTGCAGATCGAATTCTTTGGTCACATTCAGTGGGTCATAGTAAGCGGCTTCTTTACCATTCGAGCTCTTTAATCTGTCTGTATATACTCGTATATACCACCCAGAATATTTTTCTTTTAACTCTTACAATATTTATTTTTAACGAATTAATTCCATATGTAGGTACTTTTAGCGTTTTAACGTTGTCTAATTTATCTGTAATCACATCATTAATTTTTATGTCCAATACACATGTACTTAAAGTAAACACTTGAAGATGATATGGGGAATATATCCCTACCTCATGTGTATCCTTATACATTGATATCAGTAATGGTATCCTTTTATTATTCCAGTATCTGTATTTCATAGTTATAATCAATAATTAAAAAAATCGATTAACTAGGCTAATGATTAACAGTCTCATTACTGTAGTTTTTTTCAACTGTCAGAGCTCATGCTATAATAACCAAAGTATTAAACTCACCAGTAGCGAAGTTACAATTATTATATGATGTAATATGATTATGATGATTTTTGACTCACCCACATAGAATAATAGTAAAGCATTGAAATAATGCTGGATATAAATTATCAGCAGTTGTATCTGCCAAATTAAGAAAAACCGTTCCTTCCATAATGGATCGATTCATTGAATGTCTACTTGTCAAGAAACCTAAAATAGAAAAGATCAATTAAAACATGTCAATATCTAATAATTATTCATTCTCTCTTCTTCTCTGTTAAAGTATGATTTGGTCTAAGTTTATGTCTCAGATGAAGCACAATACTTTGGTTTATTTATCGATTATGCGTACTTATTTCATAAATATTCGATATTTGGGTAAAAATTTAGAATATGACCGCACGATTTAAGGGGGGAAAAGGAGCGGGGTGGGAAAGGGGCAGGGGTAACACCCGGTATCACCCCCTCCCGCGGAGATGCATAGCTATTGAGGAATACTAATTTGAAGATTCTTAAAAACCTCAAAATTACGACAGGATTTTTATAAAGGCATCGCACGAACTGAGGGGATCATTGCAACTGCTCCGGCGCTACGGGAAGTGCAGCCCCTTCGCCCTTGCGTAACACAGCACAGAAACCCATGCTGTGTTACGCAGGGGTTCTGTGCTATTACGGCGGGCGAGGGCTGCCCTAACTTCGCGCCTCCGGCTTTACAAAAACACTCTAGGGGTAGGGCAGACAAGTACCACGTGGATTTGGGGTTGACAGATTCGGTTCTGTGACACCCACTAAAATAATAAAAGATTTTCTTTATATTAATTTATTTATTTTATAACTATGCTTTACAGCCTTTAAAAATTTAACAAATAGATCTCTTTTATTTTTATTAATTGATCTTCGCCACACAAATTCTATTATCATATCGACAAAGTTTTCTGGGTGGTTATAATTATTATCTTTATAAAAGAACCGCCTGCCATTGGGATTCTATTTGCTGGGTGAGAGTCCCATCGTCTGCCGCAAACGGGTTCTACGGATCGCTGTGAGTAACTTTTTATGCATGAACCCATGATCTCCTAGACCAGCGATGGCGAACCAATGGCACGCGACAAAATAATTTAGGCACGGCATTAATTAAGTTATTAATTAGGTCTAATTGAAACAACTTATTTTACATTTGTGAGGTCATAGTAACAAAGTTCATTGTTAACAGGTGGGGGGGGGGCTACCGGTGCTGGAACGGCAATAGCAGAAGTTGCACTAATTTTTTCTTTCATTTAAATAAACATAAAACTGGTGGGCTTGCGGTGTCATCGTTGAGTGAAACATTCTCCTGACATCGTATTAGGTCTTTTTGTACTATTTTTCGGTCGAGAAGCTAATTTTTTGTGGTGGTGGAGATTCATTTGTGTTTATTATCTGGTAAGAGGTAAAATAACATTCGATAAGAGGGCAAATTAAATAAAATGGACTCCGAGGTTGACCCTCCCCGTGGGGAGGGTCGGTCTCAGGTAGATGTAGAAATGTCTGAAATGTCTCAAAGTTCACAAATAAACCATCCTACTCCCAATAAGACAGCGGTAAAGCGCGTGGCAGAGCGTGACCCCGTTGAAGAGAACGCCAAAAAGACTATTTCTCCTTCTGCCTCAGTGCAGGAAACTTACACGAAACCAGAATTTGAATCCTTCAAAAAATTAAAGTATACGGGATTAGACAAAGGTCCTTTCATCGTACATATTACCAAAACAGATCCTACTTCTAGTGCACCCCTAAGGACACTAAAACTGGCCCAATTCATCCACAAAAATAACATCGAGGGCATAACAATTGGAGGCATTAAGTCGGCTGGGAGGAACAAAGTGGCAATAGAATTTAAAAACGCAGAAGCAGCCAACAAAGTACTTGATAATGAGAAATTTAAGAACAACGACTATGAAGTATTTGTTCCTGCTTTTCATATTACCAGATTAGGTTTAGTCAGACAGGTCCCTACTGACTGGACCTTAGAGGAGTTCGTACAAAGTCTAACTTTCCCTCCGAATTGTGGCCCGGTCATTAAGGCTAGACGTCTGAATAGGAGGTCTACTACTGATGGTGTGAGAACGTGGATTCCCTCTACAACAGTAGTTATTACTTTCCTGGGGCAGATTCTGCCCGATAGAATCTACACCTTCAATTCATCCATACCTGTTTCCTTATACCACCTCCCTACCATACAGTGCCGCAATTGTTGTAGATTCGGCCATACTGCTGTACAATGTAGGTCTACCCCAAGGTGCTACAAGTGTGCACAACCCCACAGGGGCGACTCTTGTAAGGTTGTGGAAGCAGATTCCACTTGCCTGTTTTGTCTGGGCAAGCATACTGTCACATACAATTTATGTCCGGAGCACTCGCGCCAGAAATCCATCAAAGTAGTCATGTCTGAAGAAAACATTCCATATTCTGAGGCATCTCAACGTTTTCGCGCAGTCAGGACTCCTTATTCAGATGTTGCCGCCTCCCCCATAATGTCTAATGGGCCCACTTTGCCCTCTCCTAACCCTCACTCCTCTCGAGTCAACGTCCCCACACCTCTTAACCAATCTTCGTACAGGAAAACAGTTCATGTCAATCGTCGCCCACACCAAAACTTTGATAAACCATACGATGCACACGCTCACAATTCCATCACAAAAACTCCCCAGTCCTCCCTTCCGAATGGTTGTGCATTATCAGATCCTAGTGACTTTTCCCCCAACGACAATCTCATAGAAACACTTGTCTCTCTCTTAATAAACTTCCTGTCTAAATTCAGTGACTCCATTCCTCTTAATACTATCCAAACGCTTCAGCCATTGCTCTCCCTTCTAAAAAACTCTCTTCACAGTGAAAGCAACCCTCCTACAGTGGAACTGTAGGAATATTCGTACCCAAAAACCTGACTTAATATTGCTAATGAACCAGCATAAGCCAATATTGGCCGCCATCGCGGAGACATGGCTTAAGCCTGGTTTCCGTTTTAGGTTACCAGGGTACTCATGTCTCCGGGATGACCGTGCTGATGGTTATGCGGGTTGTGCTTTACTCATTAATAATTCTCTGTCGTTCTCCCAAATTCCATTTCCACCTCACAGCCCTGACTTCCATGCAGTGGCTGCAAAAGCTTCAAATATTACTTTCATTTCAGTTTATATTCCCCACCCCAATCCTAATATAATATCCGAGCTTAATTCCTTACTGTCTCTTATTACGGGCCCATTGGTCATCATGGGAGATTTCAACTGCCACCATACCCTGTGGGGCTCCCACACTTGTGACACTCTCTCTGCCACCTTTCTTGACCTTCTGGACGACCAAAATCTTTGCATTTTAAATGACGGCGCTGGCACTCGTAGGGTATCACCAACACAGAACATTAGTGCTGTTGATCTTACCCTTGCTTCCCCTAGCCTAGTCCCTTCTCTTTCTTGGAGAGTTCTACCTAACTCCCACGGCAGTGATCACTTTCCTATTTTAACTACCATACACCATTCTGTCTCACTCTCTAAAGACCCTCCCCCTCTTCTTAAATATAGATTATCTATGGCAGACTGGGACAAATTCTCCCAGCTAGTAGATTCCAAAATCGCCTCATTGCCTCCAGTTAATATGTCCAATTTTCGTAGTATCTATCTTCAATATACATCGGCTCTCTTAGCTGCGGCGGACGAATCTATCCCTTTAAAAAATTCCTCTTGTAATAAAATTTCTTCCCCTCCATGGTGGGATGCTGATTGCACTGCCAGTATTCGACAAAGAAATGAAGCTGAATCCATTTTTGCTAGAGATTCAAATATGGATTCCTATATTAACTACAAAAGAATTCTGGCTCAGTCCAAAAGATTGCTCTCTAAAAAAAAAAAGCAAGGATGGCGTACATTTTGCGAATCCCTGTCTCCTAGATCTCCTGCCTCTCTAGTGTGGAAACGGGTAAGAGCTTTCCGCCAATCCTATTCCAATAACCGTAATATTTCCTCTAATGGTGTAGATTCCTGGCTCCCTGACTTTCTAAATAAATTAGCTCCACCCTTTGTTCCTTCTGCAGATAGCCTGCCACTTCCTACGCTTACCTCTTTCCATTCTGTTGATAGAATGGATGAACCATTTTCTCTTACTGAACTTCACTGTGCCGTTGATCACCTTAGAGATTCTAGCCCTGGGGTAGATGGGATCCCTTACTCTTTTGTCACCAAGTCATCTATTTTGGCTAAAACTTTTCTTTTAAATTTAGTCAATCACATTTATAGTTCCGGCTTGATCCCAGACTCTTGGAAAACTCAAATTGTGATCCCCATTCTTAAGCCTGGTAAAGACCCAGATGACTGCTCCTCTTACAGACCTATTGCATTGTCATCAGTTTTATCCAAAATTCTTGAACACCTGGTCAAGAATCGACTAGAGTGGATGATAGAAAATAGAGGTATGCTTCCAAAAACCCAATTTGGATTCCGAAAAGGTATGGGTACCATGGACAGCCTTAGTACTTTTACTTCAGATGTCCGCATTTCTTTTTCTCGTGGAGAACACTTGATTGGTGTCTTCCTTGACATATCCTCGGCCTATGATAATGTCCAGCTTCCAATACTCAGGCAGAAGTTGCTACAGCTGAGTATCCCTGTGAGGATGGTCAACATCATCTGCAACCTGTTTATGGCACGTTCCATATCCGTTAGACACCGAGGCTCACTATCTCCTTCTAGGTATGTATGGAAGGGACTTCCACAGGGCTCTGTCCTTAGTCCTCTGCTTTATAATATCTATACCCATGACCTGGATAAAACTGTAGACAGCTTTTGCAACATTCTTCAATACGCAGATGACATCGCCCTCTACGTATCCTCAAAATTAATCACTGACGCTACTAACCGCTTAAACTCAGCCCTATCCTATTTAGACGTCTGGCTCAATGATCATGGACTAACTCTGTCTGTCTCTAAATGTAAGGCAGTCGTCTTTTCTCGTAAACGTACAGCTCCTACTATTAATTTGTCAGTCGGTGGACAAAACATTTGCATTCAGGATACAGTGAAATTTTTAGGGGTCATATTTGACTCCCGCATGACGGGTATTCACCACATGAATCACATTGTTAGAAAATGCGAAAGTAACATCAACGTGTTACGTGCTCTTTCGGGGGTACGTTGGGGCTCCCACCCCTACAGTCAAAAGCTGTTGTATAATGCCATTATCAGAAGCCACTTTGACTATGGATGTTTCTTGTTGGAACCATGCAGCAAGATGGCACTTTGCAAGCTGGAGAGGATTCAGGCTAAATGTTTGCGCATCATTACTGGTGCCATGAAATCTTCCCCCATTAACGCCCTCCAAGTAGAGTGTTTAGAACCTCCTTTAAATCTCCGTCGACAATTTTTAGCTGATAGATTCTTTTTCAATATTATTCAATTCTCCTCCCATCCGCTTCTTCAAAGACTTCGATTATTGTCTCAGCTACTGACCTCATCTAGTTACTGGTCTCATAAGGAGACCCCTCTTTTACTCAATAGTCTCTCAAAATTTTCTGAGCTCCCTTCCCCTACTTTCCAACTTGATAAGAATCTGCTGTTCCACTTTAGTTTTGAATCTCTGCTCTATAACCCAAGAGTGATTCTTAATTTTGGCATTGTAAAAAAAAATCCTGAGGCAAATACTGCATTCAATAACATATTAGATGAGAAATGGCCCGGCTGGTTAACAGTTTATACAGATTCATCTAAGCTAACTGGAGGTGATAATGTAGGTTCTGCAGTATGGATTCCCAAATATAATATTATTCTTAATTATAAATGTCCCCCTCAAACTTCTATATTTACTGGGGAGTCTTTAGCTCTCTTGGAGGCAGTATTGTTTATAAAATCGCATAAGTTAAATAGGTCCATCGTCTTCTCCGACTCATTGAGTTGTCTGCAGGACATTAGCAAGTCTCCTTTTCATGCTAGAGACAACTCCTATCTAACCCTAAAGATTAAAGAGGTGCTTTATAAATGCCGCCTATCAGGCATAGAGGTCGTACTTGCGTGGATCCCTAGTCATTCTGGCATCTCTGGTAATGAGACAGTGGATCTATTGGCAAAGGACGCCATGCGTGTGGGATGTGATTCATATCCAAATTATTTTTCTCGCGATCTACGGGCTCTGGCTAAACCTTACTTGGATAAATCCTGGAATGATCTGTGGCAGTCGTCTAGACTAACTAAAGCTAGACACTATGGTTCCATCCAGCCGACTATACCCCCAAGACCTTGGTTTTTTAAGCATCAGAACATCAATAAAGTGGATACGTCGGTTATCATTCGGTTAAGATTGGGACACGTATGCTCGCCGGCCTTCCTGGCTAAGCTAAGGATTCGGGATCATTCCTTGTGCGAGTGTGGACTTGAAGAAGGCACTCTGGAGCACATTTTCTTTAATTGTCCCCGCCTTGCAATACCTCTTTACGATATACTTCCTTCTTCTCTTCCTCGCCCTGTAAATGTGAATTATATACTAACCCTTGTCTTCTCCCCTCATATTAATATCCTTCACAAATTCATTAGAGTTAATAACATTGTTCTTTAATCATTTTTTAACTATTACATCATATTCATCATCACTATTCTATGTTAGGTATACTGTTATTAACCAAAAATACTTTCTCTCTGTCTTCATACTTCCATAAAACTAACATCTAATTTGATCTTATATTCTTATGTATTATACTATATATTTATATATAAAGTTAAGTATTCCTTGTTTTAGTGAGCTCAACTGGAACCAGCATAATCTCTGCGCGTTTTATCCTTTGCTAAATATTTTTTACCGTTTCATTCAACCTTGACATTGGCAGAATCATCGAAGTCTCGATGGGGCCATATTAAGAAATTGGAATTGGAAACATAAAACTATTAATGTTACTATTGTATACGTCTGGTTATATTCTGTACAAAATGTATATTTCTGGTTGCAAATAAAGTTTTAAGTTGATAGTTTTGTTTTATTTTTTTTCGCCATTAATCACTAAGTCAGGGGTCGGCAATCTGCGGCTCGCTAGCCACATGCGGCTCTTTGGATGTGAAGCTGCGGCTCTTTAGTCTTTACTTGAATAACCATGCAAAGTCATGGCTCCCATTGAATTTGTTTGCTCAATTGTTTGTTATTGAAGTACAAGTTAGTGTTGTAAGTAAATGTTTAATTGTTTTAATTTTTTACTTAAATAATAAGTGATTATCTAATAATACCATATATATATTATCTAATTTGTTGTGAAAAAACACTACTTATATGTGAATAAATAGAATAGTTTTTTTTATCAAAAAACTTTACTTATGCAAGTAGGTACTATTTATTGTTGGCAAGAAAAATTTTTGTGGCTCTTTAAAAACTGAAATTTTGTAAATTGTAATTTTTGTCTCTTCCGACTCAAAAGGTTGCCGACCCCTGCACTAAGTCAAGATTGTTTGACAGTAGGTCATAGCCTCATTAAACATTTCTTTAGAAAAAATGGCACGTAGATCAATAAAGGTGCGCCATCCCTGTCCTAGGCAATCTTAACGCCCGACAGAAATCTGTATGTATGTGCCCTCCATGACCTGCTTCTTTATCAAGGGCAACAAAACTTCAGCCAATCTGATGTTGTCAGGGCAGACCTGGAGCCGTAGGTCCTCGCTCCCATCCTCAATTATTCTGAGGACCCAATACCCTTCAATTTGCCTACCTGCAAGTAAAATTCTAGGTTAAATATGCTAAACCAAAATAAACTTCTTAATTACAATGACAATGGATAAAATAAGACTTTAATTACCTTTGTTGTACTTTCTCTTCTCCAAACTTGCTCTCGTCTATTTGAACAACTTTTCTGGGACCACCAATTTCCCCTATAGACTCTTCTTTTTCCAGCTGATATATCACCACCAGTTCCCGGCAGTAACTATACCAGTTGGTAATGGTGGCACCAGACAGACAGTGTTTCGTTACATCTCTTAAAATGTCTTCCCATATTACTTTTTCATGGGGCCAATGATAGGCAAAACAATACATTAGATAGAAGACATGGGCCAAGTCAATTTTAACTTTTTCATACCATGTTCTGTTTGCTCTGGAAATTCTTCCCTTGGTTTTATAAGTACCTTTGCTGCAGACAAAAGTGCCAATATTGTTGTCATGTACCATGTTGTAAATGCACCCGGCACTCTTTGCTAGTCAAGTAGTCAGCACTAAATCGTGTTGCTCAGCATAAGCTACACATTGGTCACGTGTGCCTAATTAATTTTTCATTCTTTTGTCATTTTTTTTTATCAAACAATATTTTTAATGCATTCCTTGTCGTAACTTTGTTATATCTTTTGCATGAACACAATATTAATTCAAAATAATATAATTTAAAAGAAATATTTTGAATATTTCTGTTATATTATTTGTCCAAATGTCGCTCCATTACACAACGCCAGCTCTAGGTCATGTAGCGCCCGGGTGCAATCAATACCCAGGCGCCCTATAATAGGCTCTTTGGAAGCGTCGCGACCGGCGCTCGGCGCCACCTAAGACCCTGCGCCCGTGTGCGCCGCACACCCTGCACCATAGGTAAAGCCGGCACTGCCGTTACAACCGCACTAAAAAATAACTTAAAAGAAAACCACACATCTCCCGTAGGAGTGTCTTTTGAAAGGGGAGACCTATCCCTTTAAAATGTCACTCCTATCAATCTTAAATTCGTGCGGTCGTATTCTAAAGCCAACCCGATATTTATTACAATGAATTCAAACAAAACTGTTTCCTATCAATTACTAAATGATTAATGTTCTCATCAGAATTTACAGATATTGTAGAACTTACGTCAAAGCCCCAGAAAGAAAACCATGTTTCACTAGAAGTGTAATGTGAAAAGCCTACGTCTAATTGGAAAAATAGCTAAGCAGACATAGTAGAAGACTGCATCTATGTTATTGATTTACGATGTAGTCAAAGAGTTAAATTTTTTTTTAATAGAACCAACATACTTTACCTTATATTTCACACTGTACACCTAATTCCTTTCATTGTACATTATAAAAAACATATTTTTCGTCAGATTTTCAATAATAATCCTTTATCGGGAATAATACCATAGAACCTTACAGGTGTATATTACTTTTTATGACTTACAGACTGAATTATGAACATGACAATTGACAAGACAACAGAAACACTAAAAGTTTACATTTGGTTTTGACAACTGATGGTTGAGGTATGTTTTAGCAAAAAAAAGCACTTATAAGCTTTTTCTTTCGGAATGGCTAATTCGGAGTGACTCTTGAAAGCCGATTATGGCCATAAGGCCATAATCGGCTTTCAAGAGTCACCGGACATTAGGGCGAGCTCAGAAAGTGCTCAGCCAGGAGCAAAAAGTCTGTTCTGCAACGAACCTAAGGGCTCCCCAGGTAGACAGACCAGACAGACCTAGGCTAAGGGCTAAGGCTAATCGCGAGTCGGTCAGAAACGCCCAGGCACGTGCCGATACCTGGTAATTGGTAAAGGTGTTCGCTGAAGGTCGGTGTGTGTTCATGGTATAGTGAGGGGGACGTTCTCGATTCCGCCAGTGGGGTTGGTATGTGTAGTATTGTGTAGCCTGTGAGTGTAGTGTAAGAACCACGTTGGGTCAACGGAGTCGTCTAAGACGTCCCGCGAATGACGACGACGGTAACGGGGAGGGGCATTCCTGTCGGAGACATAGATAGGCTGGCAACTACTAAGAGGTTGGGATGGTGAGGAATTGGCCACCCACGGGCCGCACGAATCTATTTTGAAGGATTTGAAGTATTTTAATGTAGGAGGCGGCTGCGTGCACTTCTATGCGCAACTGCCCGAAGTGTATTGATAAAGTAAAATCGTAAAAAATGGAGTATGTAGCTTTCCCTTTTTGATATATGATTCGATCAATACTATTTTTTATAGTGGCAGCCCCAAATCCTATTTTAAGGTTGTCGAGGCGTTTCCGGTAGCCTGCGGTAGCCATTATCGACTGGGTTCTTCCTTGGCCGCGTCTTTGAGGATCCGAAGTGAATGAAAAACTCAAAATAATTTTCAAATTCTCTCTTAATTGAGAGGTCAGTTCATTTTTCTAAATTCGTATTAGTGTCTATAAGAATCTGTTTTTAAAGTTTAACTTCTCTATTAGAACTTTATGTTGGTCTGTTCCAGATATTTACTCGAGCGTTTCCAGTCTCCACGTACCTACTACAACGAACTCAAAACAGCATAATGCAGTACAATTACGATGCCTTCCACTATCAACATCCGATGTAAGTATTTATTTAGCATATCAGTTTTAGATAATCTACGCTACCTATATTCGTGATCTGTTCCATCTGATAATTTTCCACAGCCGCCATTTTGTGAAACCTACTCTCAGCTGGTCGATCGATTTATTGTACTTTAAATACTCTAGCAGGATAATGGTTTTATTTCATAGAAAATCGTTGCTATTTCGAATAGAAAATCTATATTTAACACAATTTTAATAAAAATTTTCGAATACCACAAAAATATCTACCCGCTTGTTCTACTAATTTCCGGATTCTACATTACTTCACCCTTGATTTTTATTGATTGTTTTTTAAGATCTACTCGTATTTTTTTGTCTTATTTAATGGTGTTAGTCTGTACCCAGTACCTTTGTAGATTTTATTGATTGCAGTTCAATTTTCAAATGTATCAATAGGAAGGTAGGTTCCTTTATCTATAGAAAAGCTAGGCCAATGTATAGTTAGTTCTTCTAGGTAGAGGAAAATAAAGGTTCCTGTAAGAAAAGTCCTCTATAGTCTGTTTCAATCCAATTTGCCGAAAACAAAACAAAATCAAGGGAAATATCCAACATTTTGCTTTTAATGTAGGGTAAACTTAGACTGAAATTATGGATATCTTAATAATTATCACCTTGCTATTTAATTTAATGCCGTGTTCTTTACTATTCTATTACTATTTAAATGCTGTTGTTTACATTTTGGAGAACTTTGTTCAGAACAAAGTATAAATAGAGAAATTCCTGCGGTTAAATACTTTTAAATAAGTAGCTTTTAATAATATATCTTTAAAATGAAAACAAAAGATATTAATTAAAAATAAATATCTAGGAAGAAAAGGGTCCTTCTAGTTACTATCATAATCATAGTTTACTGGGTCTGATTCAAATTCTCAACTCCAATGATGGAATTACCCTTTTATTTTTTAAGTTTTTTTGCCTTGACAAGATTTCAAGAAAGTACTTACCTCCTAAGTTTGTGAACCACATTTGTCATAGCCCGTGAATGTGATAATTACTCTAAATCTTTCAATTAATATTATTTTGCGATATTTTTTCAATAATGGATAGTTAAAAATTGAAATTCATTAAAAGTCAAAAAGGGAAACCTGTGTTGCTGCACAAACAATTTCTCATTTCATTCAATCGGTGATTTACATCTAAACATAATTAACTGACAGGCTGAACCCCTGTTTTATAAAAAAGAATCTATTAAACTACCAAGGTCCGCTACGATTTTCTTAATAAACTAACTTTTTAGGTTTGCAACAGCACAACAAACAAGTTAATTCATTTGGCAATACACTCAATCATGTACTCTAAATTATTTCACTTGACGGTAATCAATGCCCTAATCCTATGACAATAGAAGACCCATCGCATACTACTCTCACAATAGACGCGACATTTATTACTCTTAACTCGTTACTTAAGGCACCTCGGAAAAAGTATTTATTTAGAAAAGCTGATTACGAGAAAATTAATGTCCTTTTACTGCACTCAGTAGTCCCCTAAACTTAGTATGGGTTCTGTTGAGGAATATCTATGGACTCTCATACGCGACCACATACCATCAGTAAATATTAACTCCACACGATATCTTACATTAATTCAAAAAGGAAATTCCATCCAGATGATCTGAGTGTAATGTTCTATGGTGATAAAAAACTTACAAATGAGAAGGAAATATGAGATTCTTTCAAATGGTAGTTTCGCTGTATATTTGCCATACCCGCAAATTCCTATCCTACACATATATATATTAGGCAACAATGCACTAACTCCATAAGCTCCGTATCACTGTACCGGAAGAATACATTTACAAACTTTTCAGAGGCCTTGACATAACAAAGGCGTTGGATGTGACAATAATACCCGCTTTCTTCATAGCAAAATGCGCAAAAGTCCCTTGCCAAACCTTGCCAATTTTCAATCGCTTTTGTGCAAGGAGGCATATTTCCATCACTGGACAGATGCGCATATAGCGCCCATACACAAGAAAGAAGCAAACACTAGCATTCAACACTATAGACCAATATCAATTTTAGTGACACATTTGGAAAGTTACTAGAGAAGGTAGTTTCGAACCATTTGGATTTCGATTTTTTTTTTAATAAAACAAAATATTGATTTTTACCGGGTCCTCCCCTCCGCACTCATGCGCGCGAGCGCAGGTACGAGTGTGAGGAACTCCTCGTACTTGTGCGTATTCTCAGGGGGCAACCGCTCCCCTGGTCTTTGTTTGCCGACTAACATAGTCGGCCTATATATACTTCTAGTTTCTTTACATCGTCTGCCTTTCCACACCCCGCCTGCCAACTAGGCTGTTGGCGGCGGTTGCAGGAGCTCGCGGGGCAGTGGACATCTGCTCGGTGGCCGCATGTGCAGAGGCGTTATATTATGTAGGTGTGAGTGTGATCCTTTATCGGCGCGGTTGTAAAGGCTCCGCGCCAACTGTACCACGAATTCTTCTATTGAGCGCATCTGCACGTCGCGGGCGATGACGTAATTGCGTACGTAATCCCCCGCCCCTACGATTATACGCAGGGAACGTTCTGCTGGACCTGCAGCCGTTTGTGCTGTTTGTCGCTCGCGCAGCCTTCGCCTGGCAGACCATTTGGTCCACTTGCGGAATCAAGCGCAGCGAACGATCAATGTGGCATCCGAGGTAACGAACAGCGGACTCCCATCCTACGTCCCGACCTCTGTATTTGAACGGTGGCGACATGGTACGTATTAGGCCTGTAAGCAGAGAGGCCGTCTTCAAAACGTTGAAGGCCATTCTCCACTTGTCCAGCAGGTCCAGCATACGCTGCATTTTTTTTGGCAGCAATATTAACTCAGCGTGACGATGTAAAGAATGCGCTGTCATCGGCGTATAACGTCAAGATAGCGTCTTCCTCCCACTCCTGCAGCTGGGGATGTCGTTAGTGAACGCCGTATATACACACTGTGAAAGGCAACTTGTGGAACTCCGGCGGTGATGGAGCGTGACTGAGAAGCCATGTCCTCGACCGATACGTAGAAACTTCGACCCTCGGGGAAGGACGCTACTATCCGCACAATTGCGGGCGGCGTCCTCGTATCCAAAAGTTTATGGAGCAACTCCTCGTGCCATACACTATCAAAGGCCTTCTCAATGTCTAAGAAGACTCCGACCGTGTATCTGCCCCGGTTGCTCTCTGATGCCAGGTGATGCAGGACGAGCGAATCAGTTAGAGCGTTGTGTAGTGGTCGCTACGAAATTCAAATTGCTCCGCCCTGATTTGGAGATGCGGACGGAGCCGTCGCAGCAACAAACGCTCGAACAACATAGCAATGTTATGGGAAATGTTATGTTATAGTACAGTTATGGGACGGTAGCTCGAGGGCTGACGGCGGTCTTTTCCTGCTTTCGGGAGGACTATGACTTTACCCAGCTTCTACGAGGCAGGGAAATAGCCAGTGCGGAGGATCCCATTGAACAGTCTGGTCAATGCTACCAGACTATTCTTAGGCAGCTGCATTAGCGCCATCGTTGAGATATCGTTTGGACCCGGCGCCTTTCGCCTATGCGAGCATCTGCCTTGCGCAGCTCTGTCTTTATCTCCCCGGAGCGGAGGCGCCGGAACACAGGAATTCACTAACGCGGCGTTCGACATTCTATGGTAATCGGCGGCGGTGTCTGCGGGCAAGGTGAGGAGTAAATTGTTCCTCCCATATGGTTGGCAAGAATTTCTTACCCGCGCTGTTGAGCCAACTGCTTTGAGCCTGATACAACAGTCTCAACCAGATTTATTTATTTTGTAATGTCCTCAGATGAGTGAAAGAAGTGTTTGAAATTTAATGGGGAATATTTAAAAAACGTTAAATATATGTATTAGTTTCGTTATGAGGAATTTTATTTATGTTTCGTAAAATTTTCAGTATGGTATTCGTAAATCCGTTAGCCCACTGCGGCGCACGCACACGCTGCGCTAAGCTTTGTTCTGTATGAAAATATAGGAGATATCATCCACAGCGGCCCACGCAAACGTTACGCACGGATGTGTGGTTTAATGACTTCACTGACACCGCGTGGTCCGCTCGGGTGTGTCGCCCACGCACTCTAAACACGAATGCATAGTATAGCGCACGTGACCCTATTCGCATGTGCGGGGATGCGGGAAAGGGAAGCTGGTTTCGTTCGCGTGTGTCGGCGCTCGCAGTTTACGACTAACTACGTACGGTTGACTGCACTTGATTTTTATCCTATTATGATTTTCTTTTTTATTAAAAGAGTAAGAGGGCTGGTCTTGCATAGCCCTGGGTCATCCATGCACAGCGTGCGCTGTAGTGGAAACGTTGACACACGCAGCCGTACACTGGATCCACGCTGCGCGCTGCGAACGCGCGCAGCGTGCGCCTCTGTTGCCTAGCGGCTTTATCTCGCTTGTGTAAAAGAAACCAAAGTGAATATCGATACAGCGGTTGTTGGTGCCTAGTAAACAAACAGGTCTCTGATGAATAACAAACTAAATCCTTGTTATATTTTCTTAGTAACAAACCAAACATTGATATTAAAACAATATATCGGTTACGATTTGCTTGAATATAAAACGAATAACGCCCATTACTGCAGAACAGGCTGGAGTCATTAACAACCTCTCGAGAGTCCTTATTCAAAACCTATGAATCAAATCTTTGTTTGCTTTACAAGGTTTTAAATTCAAATATTATACGCTGCATTATCACCGACCCGCCTAAAATGAAAACTAATTTCATTATTCCTTTATTTGCAGGATGAGACCCAGACCAGACCGTAATGAACAATTTGGTAAAGTACCATTTTTCAATGGAGTTGGAAATGATTTTGGAGGACCAAAAGGCTTTGGAGCTAGAAACAATATGAATAATAATAAAAATAACTTTCGCCCCAGAAATGATTTTAATGGAGTGAGAAACGACTTGAACCACAAAAGTGAGAATGGCAACCAAGAATTTGGAGGACCTAAAGAATATAGGCCTAGGAATAACTATAACAACCAGGCTCAGAAGAAGAATGAATATGATAATGAAAAACCTGCTGGAGGCAGTATGCAGTTTTATAATGGCAAACCTGAATTTGGTGGGCCTAAGCAGCAAGGTTTTCCCAAAAATAATTTTGGTCCCAAGAACTTCAACAATCAGAATGGACAAAACCAACAGAATTTCACACAGAAAAAAGTCTTCAATAATTCTAATGGTAGACAACAACCTTCTGACTTCACTGGACGTAAATTACAAAGCTTGAAAGCTAAACATCCTGGAGATAGCCTAGTTAAGCCAATTTGGGATATGTCTAATTTGGAGCCTATTAAAAAGGATTTCTATAAGCCACATGCTAATGTCGAGTCACGTTCTGAGGAGGAGGTGCAGATGTTCCGTTCAGCAAAAGAAATTACAGTCAGTGGAAATCATATTCCCCGCCCTAACCAAAAGTTTGATGAGGGCAATTTTCCTGATCATGTAATGCTCACTATCAAAGAGCAGGGTTGGGCAGAACCAACTGGCATACAAGCCCAGGGATGGCCCATAGCTTTGTCTGGCCGTGACATGGTTGGCATTGCTTCAACAGGATCTGGCAAAACTCTTGCATACATGCTCCCTGCTGCTGTTCACATAGTTCACCAGCAACGCCTACAACGTGGCGATGGCCCTATTGCTCTTATTCTTGCCCCAACGAGGGAACTAGCACAACAAATTCAGTCAGTAGCCCAAGCCTACAGTGCACGTGGATTCATCAGGAACACTTGTCTGTTTGGTGGCTCTCCAAAAGGACCTCAAGCCAGAGATTTAGAAAGGGGTGTTGAGATTGTGATTGCCACTCCAGGGCGGTTGATTGATTTCTTGGAACGTGGTACTACTAATTTGCGCCGATGCACATACTTAGTCTTGGACGAAGCCGATAGGATGCTAGACATGGGCTTCGAGCCCCAAATTCGCAAGATTATTGAACAAATCCGACCTGATCGTCAAGTTTTGATGTGGTCTGCTACTTGGCCTAAAGAAATTCAAGCCCTGGCTGAGGATTTCCTGAATGACTATATCAAAGTGAATATTGGGTCACTAAATTTGTCTGCTAATAACAATATCAAGCAAATAATTGAAGTGTGTGAAGAGCATGAAAAAGAAAATAAGTTGACAGGGCTGCTGAAAGAAATTGCATCTGAGCGAGATAACAAAGTTATTGTTTTTGTAGAGACAAAGAAGAAGGTACAAAACTTCAGAATAATAGTTATTATTATTACTCCATTTATATTTTGTAACTAACATTGTTTATGTTCTTTAGGTGGACGACATAGCTCGTGCGGTGCGTCGCAACGGTCACAAGGCGCTCGCGATCCACGGCGACAAGTCTCAGCCGGAGCGGGACGCAGTGTTGACGGAATTTCGCAACGGCGCCACCACTATTCTGATCGCAACTGACGTTGCAGCGCGCGGCCTTGACGTCGAAGACGTCAAGTTTGTCGTAAACTTTGATTATCCCAACTCTTCCGAAGACTATATCCATAGGATTGGTGAGTTATGCAAAATATTTATGATTTTATAAAGCTTACTAGCTTACATTTACTACTCTCTATTTTACAACATCTTAATTAACATTTAATTTACAACATTTTACAACATTAACATTTATTATTACAATTATAGTACAAAAGGTGTTTCGGCTTTCCAACTCGCTAGCAGACTATTCTTTCAATAATCAATCCAATCATACATGTTCTTCTTCCTTGTCTGCAACCTTAGATAACCCTTTTTGAAAACTTATTCTCTTTTAGTTGCCTATCCATCTCAACTCTTTGTTTGCAATTGTTTTATTAACGCTTATTTTCCACGTATTCAAAAGAGAATGTGTTTGGTTTCTACTCTATCTGTGTAATATAATAAGTCATAAAACATACAAATTGTTTGTGGCACAGGTCGCACGGGACGCTGCCAGCAGTCGGGCACCGCGTACACGTACTTCACGAGCGGCGACGCGCGCCAATCGCGCGCTCTCGTCGCCGTGCTGCGCGAGACGGGACAGAACCCGCCTGCCAAGCTCAGCGACATGGCGCGCAACAACAACAATCCCGGTTAGTATATTGTTTTTATTTTATAGGGCCGTGATACACTTGCGTGTTACTCATAAAAGTATACCAGTACCTTGAAAATGATTGTTACTGCCATGTGCTTTAATATGTAGTACAACCTGAGACATGCGTGTACACTTCTGAACAAAATTGATTATTTACATTTTACAAATAATAATTAATATTTATTATTACAATTATTCATATTATTCGTTTTATTATATTACTACCTTTTTAATACTTAGAAGTATAAATTTGACAATAACAACAGTGCTACAGCCAATTACACATTTCACGGTAGTTTTATACTAAAAAAAATTTGAACCGATTTTGCTTCAGTAAGGGCCGGCGCAGACTAGGTAAAGCGCAGCGGAGCGCGGTTATAATTAACAACAATCAATGCAATAGGATCAAAAATTCACCAACCGCCTACGTCCACTTTAACGCGCTCAAAGACTTCGCCTGGACTGCGACACCCCTAAGCTGCTTAAATCTTAACGCTGTTTTCAACTCCTTAAATATTTTTTTTTTTTTATCATCTAAAAGTTATTGTAATGGTTATATAAATAATAATAAATAACGCCGCACTCAATGGCCGGCCCACATTACGATTCCCTTGTCGTCACACCCAGACCAGGAACAAACATACCTAAATAGTCCGCATTGTATATAATATGTATTAATATAAATATATATATATTATATAATGTATTTATGTTTTATGTATAGTATTTATTATTTAGGTGTATATGTATATAAATATATATCTATGTATTTTAGTAATATTATTCACCTATTAAATTATTATACAAATTTTCCGTACGCACCACGCCTGCCTTTCTGTTTTGACCTATATTTCACTTTCCCAGGTCTGCTGGTAGAAATCTCCGAAGCTTGCCTTTTGTACTTCTTTTCTTTTACTTCCTTTTTATTTGTTTTATGTTGTGTCTACAATAAATTGTTAAATAAATAAACCTTTGGTTTTAAACAAATGAATCCGACCGGAATCGAACCCGGACCCTTGACCCTGTTACTACCAACTGCGCCAATCGGTCGTCGTAAAGGATATGCACTAAAGAAAGTCTTTTTATCGATCATTTAATGACATTTTAATATGTATTTTGTGGTTATAATTAAATAAAAGAAAACCTATTTTTTTCAGGTCGTAACCGATGGCGCAAGGACAATAACAGCGGGTCCACCTCGCCGCGTCAACAAAACAACAGTAACCAGTGGAACAACAAAATGGCCGTCGCTACCGAAGAGAACTCTAACCAGAACACTTACATGAACCGCAATCAAAACCAACAGGCTCCGCGGTTCAACAACCAACCGAACCAGGGCTACAACAGGCAAAATAACTTCCATAAGCAAATGCCCTTCCCGAGCCCCAATGTGTTTGAATCGATGGGTAACTACCAGGGAGGTTATAATAATGGATATCAGAATGGATACAATCAAAATGGATATGGCCAACAGCGCACTTACAGCAGTAAGTTTTGATTTTTGTTATTGAAGCCTAATAGATAGCAATTTACACCTCAGATGCAACAACTCTAACCAGTGAAAGGCTTTTTTTAAACTATTGGTGAAGGTTAAACTCCCAAGATTTTCTCCTACATGGTTTTGTTTTACCCGAATCTTCTCTTGAATGAACTGTAACATCTCATATTCTTGTATGTCACACTACATCTTTACTTAAAGAAAGATTTTTTTTAATCTACATGTAATTGCTTTTTTTTTATTTTTGAATGAAATATAAAATACTGGTGCAGCATGTCTAACACAACCTTTTTCCCGCGTATAATGACCGTATATTGTGTATTTTGGAAGAATACTCGGTTTATGTACATAGTATGTATACCTATATATTGTTTTATGAAAAGTCAGGGTGTCTACATTCTACAATATCAGTCATGGAAAAGTTAGAGAAGCTCAAAGTGGTCAGGGAAAATAAGGGATGTCACTATCTAACCTGGAAAGTCAGGGGGAATCTAATTCCTATAACATTTTACTCATACCCCCTCAAAATCAATTTCAGTAGTAAAGTGAATGCAAAAATTAAAAGTTATGCATTAGTAATATTTTCGTTTCCCCTGTTGCTGTTTGTAAGGCCTCTGCCATGTAGTGGGACATTATACATCAATATTCATTAACAAAAACTGATTACTCTATAATTATCCTCAGGAGTCCACAGTATGAATGATGCTCCATTTTCAGGAGCTGCAAAAAAAACATGAAGTTGAATGTGCTTTCCCCATTATACTGGCGCGGGCGGGCGGTAGAAATACAGATATCTTCCGGTTTATGCGTGATGCGCGTTCAGACAGACAGACAAAAATCTAAAAAGTTATTCGTACTTTATATTGCAATCACTTTTTCAAACAAATATTTAATGTACATACACGGCTCTGTTATGATTTTATTATATGTATATATTTAAACTTCATTGCACGAGTAATTGTTCAAATGGAGGACTTAATGTCATAGGACATTTTCTACCAGTCAACCACCAGATCAAACAGAATCAACATTGTTTGTATTCAGACCAGCGCACGTCCGGGCAGCAGTACCGCACCAATCCGGGCAGCAACAAGTCCGGCGGCGGCTCCTCTGGCTCCTCCTACGGCTCTCCCCCGCCGCATTTCGCAACCCCGCCGCACTACCCGCAGATGCACCCGCACCACCAAGATATGCTCGGTAAGTTCATTATCTATTAAAAATTTCAACACTATACAGTACTTAGAAAAAAGGCTCAAACGCACTTTAATGACATTCGAGAAAAATGCAAAAAAAAGTAACATTTTTTTTATATTTATCTATATATGTATATATTAGAGATGCGCCGAGTACAAGTTTTACCGAGTAGCCGAGTACCGAGTATTACTCGGTTTTATGTTTGCCGAACCGAGTACTCGGCCGAGTTACTCGGTTCAGATTACGCGGGTATGGGGAGCGAAAACACGTTTAAACATGATCGCGACGTGCGACGGTGAGCGAGCGGTACCTCCCCGCCCCCCATCCCCGAAGTAGATTCCCCGTCAGTCATTTGATATTTGGATACAAATCATCACGGACGGAACTTGTTAGTCTGTTTAAAAATAGTTTTTAGTGTATGTATATATACCTGGAAACTGGTTACATTGTATTTAGTAGTGTATAGTGACTGTTCGAGAAATGAGTGGGCGCAAAAGATCACAGATCTGGAGATTTTATGACGAAATTGAAGACAAATCCAAAGTGAAATGTACTTTGTGCAATTCTTTAATTTCACGTAGTGGTGTTGGACGTCATGCTTCTACAACAGTGATGTTAAACCATATTAAAATCAAACACAAAGATGAATCAAAGGATTTACAAAACGAAACACTATCCGAAAGATTTCAAGATGGCGACAAGGCGACATCAATTTCGTCGTCGGAATCAAGTACAAAACGTACCCAAACAATAAAGGTGCAACAAACTCTTCAAGAGTCATTTGTTGTAAAGTGGGACATAACCGATTCACGTGCTAAAGCAATCCATAATGCCATAGCCGAAATGATTGCAACTGACAACCAACCGATGTCCATGTTAGAAGACAAGGGATTTACTAGACTAATGCACGTCTTAAAGCCTAAATATCAGATCCCCGGAAGAAAATACATGACCGAAGTTGTTATACCGGAAGTTTACGAAAAACTGAAAAACATAATTAGAAAGGAAGTAGCAAAAGCTAAAGCTATATCAATAACGACTGATATGTGGACCTGCGTGAACAATTTGATCAGTTTTCTAAGCTAAACTGCTCACTGGCGCGACGAGAACTTTGTCCTTCAGCACAGAGTGCTGCAAATGAAACATTTTAGAGGACCCCATACAGCCGACAATATTCGATCACAATTATCAGATTTATCTGCGACCTGGGATATTGATACAGTTATTCACGTCATTTTGAGAGACAATGGGCCTAATATAGTAAAAGCTATAAACGAAAGTCCATATGTCGGCAAAGGGTGTTATATACACACACTACAATTGGCAGTCAAAGCTTCTCTACAAGTACAAAATGTGAGCGATGTTATTACATTTGCTAGAAGAATTGTAAGTCACTTTAACCATTCCACAGCGGCGCAAGAAAAACTGGAGATAATTCAAAAAGAGCTGAATCTACCTGAGCACAAACTCTTGCAGGACATCACTACGAGATGGAACAGCACATATTATATGTGGGAAAGACTTTTAGAGCAAAAGAGAGCAATTTCTCTTTATATATCAGATAATTCGAGCACAGTAAACCTTCAACAGTTAACGGAACGTGAATGGCAAATTATCAGAGAGTGCGTAACGTTACTTAAACCATTCGAAGAAATCACCAAAATCACCAGCTCAACATTCTCGTCGATTTCAGAAGTGATACCCCATACCAATACTCTTTCAAAATATTTATCAAAGTCTGAAGTTCTTGAAATATGCCCAAACATAACAGACATGAAACAAAAGCTTCAAGATGAAATGCAAAGCCGCTTTCGAGGATTAGAAGATGACAAATATTACGCTTTGGCTACTTTGCTGGACCCCAGATTCAAAATGAGATTTTTTGCTCCAGAGAAATGTGAACTAATAAGGAAGATGCTATATTTAGAAGCCATTCAAAGAAGTGACGTTCCGGAGAGTTCAAGCAGCAGTGACAATGATTCGAATTCTAACAGGTCAAGATCTTTACAAAACACCACAAATATTTTAGAAGAAAGTCATGCAGCTTTTTGGAGTTGCTACGAGGAACTAGCTTCTACCAAGCCACCCGAGCGCGACGATTCTAAAAGTCCCATCGCCCTAGAATTAGAAGGATATCTAAATGAAAGTCTATTATCACGAGATAAAAATCCATTCGACTGGTGGGCAAGGCATAAAGCAAGATATACACACTTGGAACATTTGGCAAGAGTGTTTTTATGTGCACCTGCAAGCACTGTATACAGCGAGCGATTATTTTCGGAAGCTGGTAATGTGTATGAGGAGAAAAGAAACAGACTGTTACCAGAAAGGGCAGAGTGTTTAGTATTCCTGCACCATAACCTGCCTCTGTTAAATTTCGTATATTAAGTGATTACTTTTTTTACTTGTTTGCTTCATTTAATTCAAATTAATAAATGCTCATTACTTTATTAAATATGCTTATTTTGATGACGCTCGCGTCTCTCTGACAATCGAGTTTTTTTTTACACTATATTATTTTAACCGAATACTCGTCACTTAAACCGAGTTATTCGGCCGAGTACGAGTATTAAAAAAATTGCCGAGTATGCCGAGTACCGAGTAATAAACGAGTACTCGGCGCATCTCTAGTATATATAAATGGATGTTGGTATATCTGATGTTAGACTTCGACACCGTTTGACCGATCACCATGAAAGTCTGCACATATATGTATTTTTTCATGGAGATGGTTTTTATGCTATCCACTTTTTTGGAACTCGCCACTAGATGGTGCTGCAGCACATCAACTTCTATACCCTTCAACCGATCGCAAAAATATATCGACGGCAAAACAGAATAATTTGTGATTTTATATACAGGTGTAAATAAATATACACAGGCGGGACAACGTCTGCCGGGTTTTGGTAGTTTAAAATAAAGTTACTAACTTGGTAGTTTTTTATGAAATAAGAATAGCCATTGTTTATTCTCTTTATTTATTTTTAATTTCCGAAATGTCACAAATTTAATGTCACAAATATGCTTCTGTTAAAAGTTGCTTAAAGTTACTAATGCCTTTTCATAGGGGAACAGAGAGCACTACAAATTAAATTATGGTGGTCGGTTTTATTGATAATATAAATCAATAAAACTTTCAATCAATAAAACAGAGATGTTTTTTTTATATAAAATATGTAATATGTTAACTAATTTCACTCAGTCATAAATAGAATTCATTTTTCCGCAAACAATTTTAAAAAAAATTCTTCAGAAAAAAATACAAATAGCAGCTTTGAAAATGTAATGGCGTTTAACAAACCGAGCTCTATTTTCAAAATTTGAATTTGTAGTTTTTTATCGTATTGTACAGTAGTAGTACTAAGAAGTTTTAGTTTGACCTATCGTACTAAACTTCCCAACCCATACCAAATTTACTATCAGACGGACGCTGTTTAAGACAGTTATTTTACTCATTACGGTGAAAAATTCTAAAACTAAAACCCAACAATAAAAATCTTTCAAATAAGTTTTAGGATTTTCAACAGGAAGGCTTTTTACGTATTATGTTGTCGCACGTCATTAATTATAATATCTCAGTTCGTAGACTTATAACAACGCCATATATAAAACAGATGGTACATAAACTTCGCGCTCTGACGAAATCATGTACGCTGCACGCCATAATGCACTCTCAGTGCAACACTCAGTTAATCATTCCTGCTGCAACCCCTCGTCGTACCGAAATTGGAGCACAAAACTTATTTAATTAAACTTGCTTAGTCTGGTTTCAGTGGAACAATTTTTTTTATAAAATATATTTGTACCAGGCGGCAAGTACTACGGTGGCGGCGTGGGAGGCGGCGGCCCTTGCGGGTACCAGGCGGCCGTGGGCGCCGGCGTGCCATACCCGCACCTGCCGCCCGGACCGCTGCTATACGCCGCACCTGTACAGCAGTAAAATATGCACAACGCACAAAACCCGCCCTATTCTAAGGACTGGTTAAATAACACGAATCTCGGTCTTAGAATCAGTCCAGAATCAGAAACATGGTTATGGACACCTAATGCAAATTTCATAAAGACCGATAATTTTGTCCCAGTGAATCTACAGCCCTCGGCACACAGTGCGCATGGGCGGGATGTGAGTGGCGCGCCGCGCGTTTTGATACATGGAATTAATTGTACGAATGAAGGTCCTGAAACTAATTTAAAACTTACTATACCTTAGTCTGCATGCTTATTGTTTATTTATAACTTTTTAAGCAGATATTTACAATGTATTGTAAATCAGAGTAATTAATTGTAGTTAATTGTCTTACTATTGTAACTTCTCGTTCAGGGCCACTATTTTTGTTATAATATTTGTATTGCTTAGTAGTTTATGATAGTACTTATAGCATGTCTTACATACCTTGTTAGTAATCTGTGGACAATGAAGTAGATGATACAACGAAACATACTCCTTTATATTAATCTACTCGTATTGTTGAAAATATATTGTTGCATTGTTAGTTGTTCCCAATAAATCAAACAAAATAGAACACCTATAATTCCATATATCACAACGCCACGCCCATCTTGTCCTGCTCACTTGCTCACTTGTTTTTAATCCCTTTAGGGGGGAGTATATTGAAACTCTTGGGTGCAAGGTACGATTCAATAATATTGTGTATTGACACTTGTAGAATTTTATTATAGGTCTAGGGGCCGCCTTATAGAACAAGTCTTACAAGTGTCTATATAGACGAAACCTAAAAATCAATTCAAATCATTTGTTAGCCGAATATGGGTACATATATAGTTGTCGATATTCAATACAATAGGTCGCCATATTCCACCGCTAATCTACGGCATGTGAATGGCACCAATAAAGCAATAAATACAAGTAAAAAAAAATACAATTCATCTCATCTTTAAAAAATATTAATGAATAAAGAAAAATATTAATGTCAAAAAAATAATATGTAATCTTAGTCAAATAGGGATGTCAAAAAAAATAATGTACTGTCACGTTGCCTATCACTAAATAACTTATCATAATACCTATTATCTCATGCAACATTATCAGCGAAATACTTATTCAATGTGTAGTATGTTTTGGCCAAAAACAGCCATTTGTAGCCGCCTGTCTCCCACAATATTCCTCGACAGCTTATTTTAAATTTGCGGCCCCATACCAAACACTTCCGTTTAGAAAAGCGGTCTTACGGAATTTATCAATTTTGCTTCAAATAAAAGTTGCTATCTCATAAATGTAAACAGGCCAGAGTCGAAATTTTTTAAGTTTTGAAATATTAAAGGTACAATAAATACATAATCGTTTCCAAGACAATTCTTTGGGTAGGGGTTAAACCTAAACGGTGTTGTTGAAAACTAACTGTACACGTGGCATAAGGTGTTATAAAATCCGGTTTGGGCTAATTTTAAGATCGAGAATGATACATTTATCCGGCCCTAAGTTTCTTGTTTGTAAACATGTCTTGTTGGCAACTGACTTTTCGTATAGAGAATCAATCAAGAAAGATAATCTAGTTGATAAATTTAAAATCTTAATAGAAAAAAGTGCATTACCACGTAGTCAGTGGCGGATTTACACATTTGCCGCCAGTAGGCTATTCAAATTTTGCCGACTGACCTCTGCAATTCAACACCCTAGTTCACAATCATACTAATTACACTTTTTTTGTCAATGAAATAGCAACTTTATGATTTGTGCACTATCGTCCTCATTACATCAGCTTTTTCCCGTTATTAGTATGATAGTATGATTATTTTTACAACCCACGATTTAGTGAAGATTACGCAAGAAATAGTTTTTGGGTATATTTCTGAGCTAGGAAAAGCTCAATCATGGACTACTTATAAGTTGGGGTAAGGTATGCCTTAAAACTACTCACACAATATGAACACAGCTTACACAAAATAATGTGCATTCGGTGAACGTTGTTAATTTTTTTTTATTGCACTTACAGTTTAAAAACAATACGAACAATATTCATATTAAATTATCTGTTAACAATCTGGTTGATGATGACAATGAAATCAATTAAGTTATGAAAGTTTTACATTACCTTTTTGCGAGATTTTAAATCCGCAAAATCATCAATTATATCATCGTATGAAATCTTGTTCATTAGTTCTGACTCTATGCACAAAAGAGCTAAGGCGTTCAGCTTTTCTTGACTTAAAGTAGATCGTAGATAGTTTTTTTACCCGCTTTATGCCAAATTTGCCACCCGCTAAAATCTAGCGCACTAGGCTCCAGCCTACTCGGCCTGCTGGTAAATCCGCCACTGCACGTAGTATCGTTTACAAACGAGACCTACATTAGGGCCTCCGTCAGCTACCACGTTACATGTACGTTCACTTTAATAATGCGACGAGTCCTCTTTTAATCAAATTGATTCGAGTATTTTTAAAAGAATCTAATCTGAGTCGAAATAACTAAAGAAAAATTGATCGAGATTTAATTGATTTTATTTATATTAATGTATATTTATTTTATTGTTTATATGGTTAAAATCTTGTCAAACATTTGAAACATAATGTTTAGAATTTACCATATATTTAATCAGATTTTAGAGAAATTTCAATGTATATTTATATTTTTAGGATGTACTAAATCTTTTACTTGGTTTCCCATGACTCGAGTGGAACAAGAGTATTGATAGCGCGTTTAGTCGACTCGTCGTATTACTAATTCACTTAGTGATTGGTAATTTCTAACAATTATTCCAACCGCTGACAATTTTTTTAAATGTCGTAATTTATACCGATAATTAGTATAAATTTTCTTAAAATTTTCAATGTTTGGAAATAATTCTGAAAAAAATGATCCATCACTAAGTTCACTGTAGTGGGCCCGCCGTATCCGCAAATGTTTGGTCCGCACTCTTCTGTGGGTACTAGCGATATCCATAATAGAAATGTCTTAAGTTTTTGTCTACCCGCGTTTTATACAGTTTACACCCGTTATAACGATATTTTGGATATTTTTCTTAAAATTTTTGAATTACACATTCGAGTAAATTCTGGGAATCTTTGCATACGTATTGAAATTTCTTTAAAAAATGAGTACTATGTATCTTGTAGGCACAATTATTGAATACGCGGATACAGTGTGTCTACTCAAAGCTGTCTCCACTTGTATTTACTCGCCGCATCTCATTATTTTTAATCACTTTCAATCTACTAATTTTGGATAAAAAAATTCAACTAGATCTGAGCGAAGCTTTGAAACTAGGTACATGAAGCTTGACACATTGTTTAGCGTTCTCGTTTCAAACTGTTGATTATATTTCAGTTTCTGGTGTTGATTACTCTTGATAGTACTAAAACTTTAACTCCATTTAAATTAACAAATATAATGTGTGTTAGTTTTAAAAGTAAGATGTACGGTGACACGTTTAAGATCGTATTGCTGTTTCGCCGTTAGGTTTAATTACACTATATTCGTTAGAGTAGTCGGTGTGGGTACCCCTTTGTGTAATCCCGGGTGCCTTTCGTTTTTTTCTTTTAAAAGTGTCTGTATAATGTACGAAATGCACGAAACATATAGAAGATGTGTAAAATTTTAGGAGAAGGTTTTAAAATGACAAAGTTCTCTGAAATATTTTATATGGATATTTTTTTATTGTTAATGACTGATCTTATCCAGTGGAAAGTGGGACAACTTAGTATTAGAGTAATAATACTTATAAATGCGTTAAATTAAATGCTTTTTGATATATTTCTTGGTAACTAAGTCTGTATTGCCAGATAAAATTGTGAATATTTTTCTTACGTGATGTCAATGACATTTCAAGTCACTGATTTGAATGTTATTTTTTTATTAAAGATTAGATCTTGATACAAAATATGAACGCCTAGTGGTATTAGTGCGTCGATGTAACCGACAGCGGCTCGGCTCTGAATGCTATTGTACCAATACATTGTACCGCTCTCGAAAGTATAAAAGTATGTAAATAAACATGCATTTATCTTAGGGTGATTAGAATGTTGAACGAGTGATAATTGAGCAACGGTTACTTTCGTTCTTTAGCAAAATAAGCGATTTCTTCATAGTTGTTTTTCGATTGTTTTTTATTTGATATGATTTCAGATAATTCGTCTAGTTGATTACTGGCGTTTCTTTGTACGTAAACGGGTTTTATGGGCTAATGAATAGTTAAGACGGTACAAACGATAATGCTGCAAACAGTTAGACAGTATTGTTTAGAAGCCCGTTACTGTCCAAAGATTTGGAATAATCTGTGATATTTCATTACTATAACCTGTCGTTGCGTTGGTCAATTGTTATTATTACATAATAAGAACACGTCCCGCGGGTGGAATGTGTTGTACTAGACAGAAAATATATTTTTTGACTATTTGAACGAATTACATGAGTGCTTGTGGCTACAGAGTGCACAAGACATTCACAGATATATAATATAATAGTTGTAAGATTTATAATTTATTGTTATTCAATTTAGTTCTCAGTTTACCTTAGTGACGAAATTAAACCAGTCGAAAGGGACGTGACGTTATTATCTTTAAGAATCCCGTTTTAAGATTCATCTCAGAGATAGGATGTTATAGCAACGGGTCTTAGCACGGATGCAAGCGAGGGGTGAACAACGTGTTTGCGGGTCTCGCATCGTAACCCCTTAGGATGCGAGATTCGCTATGTTATTGTGTACATTTTAAGAGAAAGACTGCCGTGAAGGGTTTGCAAGGTGTATATGTGCATAATTTCATCGTGAAGATTTACTGTTTGCTGGCATTCGCCGGCGATGCGCGGTGTCGAGTATGGTCGCGGAACGCAGCTAGCTCCTGTATTATCATGTACAAAGTACTGCACCCACCTCTACTAAACAACTGTGATAATAACACTAAGTAGCGTGTAGCTGGCGATTTATAATACTAGTGCGTCCAACGGAAGGGATGACATCATATCTGACATATTGTATTGTGATAATATTATCTCGAGGCGTGCAGACCACTTCCGCACGTTTTGACTAAACATTTTCTCTAAATAAGACTGATTATTTCTTATTGATAAATATTTTATACATATTCCACTTTGACTGAATGAATTAAGATGTCTGTATGTATTTATATTGGTAGTATTCTCTCATGCTGCGTGTTTTATTAAAAACGAGTATTCACTATGTTGGATATGAGTCAAAGCGCCTTTCTATGCGGTCACCGAGTCGATTACATAAAACGTTCATTTGTTTATAAAACATTGATTTCTGTTTTTATTTATTGTGATGGAAAATGTTGTTGACAAATTATGTGGCAGCGGCAGATTAACACTAACTTAACAGAGTATATTATTAGTTGTTGTTTATTTGCAAAATTTTATTTATCCAACCGATATCTTATAGGCAATCGTACTTTCGTGCTTTAATATTTAAGATTTAGTTATCCAAAATTGTGAGTTTGTGAAAAATATACATAGATTTTTAAGTATGTGGCAATGCAGATCTTCATATTGATTCTATTACGACGAATACACTACTACATAGTTCGTATTTATTAAATTTATTAAGTATGATAATGGAGAGAGGCTCCTTATAAACTGTCCCAAAGGGAAGTCTTCTGAATGTTTCTGAGATGTGCATTTCTTCTATGTAATACAGTATTAAATTCCGATTAAATAAATGAATGTATAAAAATATTGTTTTGTTTCAATTTTCGTATAAATAAAACGTGTACGTAAACGCCAGCACGACTTTAATGGCCTTTCGGCCACTCATGAGGTGGGAACGTCATAACCTAAACTTCTACATCATTGTGACTAGATCACTCCCGAGGAAGAGACTACACGAGTCTAGAAACTACTGATTTTTACAAAAAAAATGTTATACTTTCTTTATCTACTGTAGAAACTAACAAAAAAAAATATTTTACAACTTTTTGAGGTTATGTTGAAGTCCTTCCGAATTCTAAGCTACTTTGTAAAAACAATACCCACAATGATATTCTATACATACCTACGTTACGCGCGCTCTAGAAATGGCAATTGATTGGAGTTCACAGTCGCGCACGATCTCTAAACGACTACAACGTTACTCTCGGGTGTCCCTATTTCTCTTCATGTTAGTTCACCAAGTGTACAAATTACATTTCATTTCTATGTACATACTTTAAGAGAATCTTTGATTTACATTATTTCATGTAAACCAGATGTCTCTTTGTCGTCTGCATGAGGGATGTCGCATTTTGTGTTATAGTGAAATAAATACATTATTATTATTGCATCTAAATTATTTTATAATCAAAGTATGACATTTTTTTATTTATTTTATAAATTTAGTCCTACTTTATGACCCTAATATGTTTCGTTCAGTTTTTAACTATCTACAGATGCATTGTTGAGAGAACAATGGATAAAAATGAATCAAAATTCAAAGACGAGAAAATAATTGGATGCCAACCTCTTACACTACGATTTGTTCCAAACATTTTCTTTCAAATGATATAGATTTGACGAAAAAAATGTTCACGTCATATTTATTCTATAAAAAAATCTAACAAAAATATTTATTCACAGTACACCTACGCATTTTGCCCAATAACCCCCAACCGCTACGGGGACGTGCTCGACCGCATAATATGACTTAGAACAGTGGTCGTCAAACTGCGGCCCGCGGACGATATTTGTGCGGCCCGCGGCAAAGCAAACAATTTTAGTAGATAATATCAAAATATGATTTTGCACATGAAGTTAACTAAATAGAAGTACGCGAGTCGATATAAACTGCCTCCTGTTCTGTGTCCGTTAATTGTATGCTAGTTAGTTCATTGAGTTGACAAATAAAGACTTCATATTGGTCACAGGTAACAATTGCCATACAAAATCTATGGGGCAATCGCGTTTTGATAGCTCATAAAAAATATGTCAATTGATTGGTGGTGTCAACTAAACAATCCAAGAATTTGCGGTCCGCAGTGATACCTCACATTGTCCTATGTGGCCCTTGACCAGAAAAGTGTGACGACCGCTGACTTAGAATGTAGGCACGTTCTTCTCTTAACAAGTGTTCCGTTATTGGTCTGTGATTTTCCGCCCTTTTCGTCATATAAATATGTAGTGCATTTAGTACGAGTATAACGTGTCTATTTGTAAAATGTCATTGGTTACGCTCCACTAAAATTTAGTAAACCTTGTCTTAAAATTGCAATAAAAACTTATGAAATAAACATAGTCTTCGAATAATGACTCTAATGATCTTAAGATTGATTACACATACCGCCCGAAAGTAATATACATCGACTATGTCGGCTAATAGTTGTTTTGTAGAGTCGTCTCTTTCTTAACGGCACACGACATAGACGACGCTCTACAAAACCAAATCTAGCCGCAGTCTCTAAAAAGACCGATATATATTACTTTCAACCGGGAAATGTACCTAGTTTTTCCAAAAAGTATATCCCTATTCCCGAACAACAGTTAGGGAGCCGGTGGTAATTTAAGTATGATTTGGTCGTTATGAATTATAGCTAAGAAAGTCATAAATCATTTTCATGTACCATGGTGCGCCTCACACGTCTCAGTTTACTAGTGTGTAACTTTCATTTTACTACACTTACTATTATCATATTAATTGTTTTACGCAAAGGCAATGTAATATGTAAAAATACTTGAATGGTATCGGTTTAACGTAAATCAAACTATAAAAATCTCTGTTTTCATAGGGCGATACTCAGTCCTGACCAAAAGGCAGGTATCCAGGTTAAAACTATAAAAAGCGCGAGTCGGTGACAGCCGCCATTTTGTTCAGTACGAGTGCGAATGCCTATCCTGTCCCTCTAAACGATTCGATTGTTATTAGTAATAAATAATAGTTAATCAAAGACCCACTATTAGTTATTAGTAATAAATAATAATTATTCACATCTGTAATATTTTAAACAGATATTAAAATCAAAATTACAGCGCCATCTGTACGTATTATATACAACCTTACAGCTGTATTGTCTTTATGTATTTGAAATACTGCTAATAGAGGGCGCAGAAAATTACTTGCTAGGCAGTGTTTCCTTTTGACGTTTGGGTTGAATGTCTGATAGTGATTAACATTTCATAAGATTTTTTGGAAATAATTGCAACTAAACAATGACTCAGTATTTTTGTGCCGGGTTTTATGGTTCCGACGACTGACACCAAGTGTACTTATTTGATTTGGACGGTTACAACATTAACAAACAGTTAATTTCTTGTGTTTGTGACGAAATTAGTTACAACGAAGTATATTGAGGTCATTTGCTGTGGCTGGAACTGTAATGGTAAGGATCACAATTTACTTTGTCTTTGAAACACTAAGATGTTATAAACACTAACAACCACAAATGCTTTGTGGTTTGAAGTTGAACATTACCTATTTTGCCATTCGCGTAGAGCCACATAACCAAACTTTCTTTAACACCTACCAGTCAGACAGACATGATGGCCTTGAATCTAATCTTGTGAAGTCCAATGTCGTTTTTAATTTTTATCACTACCTATTGTTAACCTCTGCAGGTATTTTCTAGTAAACATCTCTCAGTATCGTTAAATTAGCTGATCATCATTGATCAGAGCTGAATATGAACCGGATTGTTTTCCATGACATATGTTTTCCCTAGTTGAAATTGTTTGATTTCGGTCAATTTAAATTTACTATAATTATTTACTTCTTTAATGAATATCATAAGTACCACCTATTAATTAACACAATACACGACGACAAAATTGACAAGTGGAATAACTACTTATTCCGTGTCGTGCATGTCGCAGACAGACATTGTGCTAATCTGAGTTGCAGACTCAGAAATACTTTCTATTTGTGAAATGGCACTACATTTTCAGTGAGATCAAAAGTAACATCATCTGAGAAATGGAACCTATTATCAGATTAGGTTTTCCAAATTTTTTAATAAATTGTGGAATATAAAAAATATTATCCATTTTTATTATGATATTGTTGAGTTTTGTTTTAATCAAATCAGATGCATATTTCAGCTTATCATAAAATCCTAAAACAATAAAATTTTAACTTAAAAAACCTCAAACCCGAAAATCCATAGGTCAACAATAAGGTCCCTTTGTTTGGATGACGTAACAAATAGGTATTTCTCTCATACATAAACTGTGGACCTACCTACTTACAAAAAAGTGTATCCATAAGGCTTTACACCGACGATGGACTTTAATCCCCGGCGCAGCGGACGAAAGTCCGCATGGCGTGGAAAATGTACGCCGCGGACTTCTCACGCACTCAAAGCTCATGACGTACAAATTTTTTTGATCGTCAGAACTCGTAAGGTACCAATCGTGGAAGTACAGAGACTACTTTAGGTATATTATTGTGTACTTCAATTGCAAGAAAAATGAAAGATCTTTTGGAAGAGTGGGTACCTACAAGAGACTATTTGTACGGTCCAGTCCCCCCGTGTCCGTCGGTATCCACGGGACTTTTTGTACTCCGTGTGTGTGATAGATGATATTTCATAAAGTTCAATGTTGTCTATTTTTACGGACAAAAAGGTGCATATGCCGCGGGGATTGTTCGTTGTCTGCATTGAGCCTAATATGTCGACATATAAATAATTTTCTTTATATGGTAATCGTCTTTGGGTGTCTCTGGACTCATACCATAGAATTATAGCAGACACATTAGGTCCGTATCCAAGATTTGGTTCCGGGGAGGGTTCATGTGACTATTCCTATTTGTATGTATAGATATGAAAAGAGGAATCATTATTTTTCCACACAGGACATTGTTTTATTCAGTGTAAGTTTGGTTTCAGGGGAGTTCAGATTCTCTGAACCGCCCCCTAAACACATGCCGGAATTTCAGTGGGAGCTAATGCGCGTGGTGTTATTTACTAGGTATTTGTATCTAATACATTTATGTAGAATCTAGATAGATATGTCTAACATAACGTCCAGATAGACCACGTAAAACCTAGCTCAGTCTTATGATTATGAAATACCTATTTATTAGAAACCTCTGGTATGCAGTGATCCTTAACAATGTTTTTATGTGGGTAAACTTACGTACCTAAGTAGGTAATTCACTTAAAATATTGTTCTTTGGAAAGGTGTTAGTGTTGCCTGTCTTGTTCTTTGCTGATCACGTTATTCTGCAGGCGCTGCCGCCACCGGTTTGTAACGATCATATTAAATTTTAGTGTTTGTAAACATTAATGCATTTTGCGTAATGGAAGCCACTGTGTGACGGATGGTACCTACAGTTGCTGGAGTTTCTGAGAAAGAGATATTTAAATAGGCTAGCTGGCAGCTCTGATAAGATCCAACGATAATAATTATATAATAATAACAATAAACAATAATATCTAATAATAATGATGATGATGATAACGATAATACGTGGATTCTCGCTCCTCACTGCTATGCCAGCGCGAGCGCGCGCTTTATTTAACCTCGCTTGTGAATAATGTCCGTACGCGAAAAGTAACTTCAGTGTAAAGATTTTAATCTAAAGATATATTGTGAAGGATATTAGGTCTGTTTACGTGTACGGATACTCACCACAACAAGTAATGCAAACACGCACTCGTGAGTTACATAAACTATATGTAAACTCATTTCCAATTCGACGCCGATTTCTCACTACTTTTTTATGAAACAGTTATGCCGGAAAATTCTGAATAAAAATCTATCAACGCTACAACCAGTTCAACAAAAATGGTAACATACAATATTTATAAGCTTAGGCATGTTTAGTAACTCGAGCAATCACGAAGGGCGAGCTTAAAGAGGGAAGACACATGGAACCCATAGAATAGCTATTTCTAGCTAGCATCATACGTTTCAATTTTGGAATATGTTTTTGCTTGGGTAGAGTTGACAACAAATATAATATTCGGAGCTGACAGCTGCTAGTGGAGACACACCTTAGTGATTGTCTAAAGAACGCAGATATTAGCGATAGTATCGAAAAGTTCATATATCAAGAATATATCCATCCCACTCACGACTACCGACCGTGAGGCGTAGGATCAACATCGTAGTGGTGCATTGACGGAAATCCAACTTAATTTGTTTATCTTAGGATTTATCTTATTGAGATAAGACTGGCTTAGTGTTTTACTTCAATACTTTTCACATATTAAGTTTAGCTTAGTAGAATGATTTAGTTAAATCGCACGAAACCCACCCTGAACAACTATATGTTTAGACGGGTTTAGGAGAACATTACGTAGATACTTATATTGATTATATATTTTAATTATTGATTTATTTAAAGCGGACATAACTTATTTATATTTTGTTGTGTTTAACATAGTCGTTTCTATTTTGTTCAGGAGGCCTTAGAAAGCAAGCAGATGGCTACCAAGGGCGGCGACAATTAGGTTAAGGCGTCAGCACGTAACCAGGTCGTGATTGCGGAACAAGGTAAGAAACGCCACCAAGTATGGTAACTCGGCTGTTCTAAAAATGCGATGTAAACAGTGAATCACGTTGTTTGTGCAGCTGACTTTCCTGGCCCGATACTTAGATGCATTCCTTTGTGTAGTTTCTGTTTTGATTATTTGCACATTCTGTTGGCTGAGTATATATATAATACAAAGGCGGTGCTCGCGATCGATGTTATACCGCAAGGCCAATGTTGCAGGCCGCACGTTGCCTTCCAACGGGGGGGGTGTAGTGGTGAAATACGGAAATAAAAACGCTGCTCTAATTCACATTGAACCACAGGGGCGCAGAGAGGAAGCGGCAGTCGGCAGCGAGCTTGCTTGTATGAACTTGTTAGGTATCTCCACAATGAGGAGTCTGTTGGATCAAGTCACTGCTTGAAGTGATGAATGTAAAACTGGCAGTTCAAGTTACTACTTGAAGTGCTGAGGACGAACTGGCAAAGAGAGGTCGGAACCTATGCCTTTTATAGCAAGTTCGCTGCCCGTGCGATCCCCCTGCTCCCTGGGGAAGTTTATTGTGATATTCGCTCTCCAACGTCATACATAACTTCTAGGCTACAAGTCACATATCCTAGGGTCGGTTCTCCTCTTATGCGGAGAACAAGGCTATTTTCGATGACGAAGCATGATGATCTACATTTCTTTGGGCAATTTAGCCCTTTTTTCCCTCCCTCCTTTGTTGAGTAGCAAGGGGAATGGGAGGACTGAAGGTAAAGGGAAAACAGTGGCGCCGATACCGGAACTTCGTCATCTAGCCCGTAACTTTATATGTTTAATCCAATGCTCAATAAAACACACTGCGGGCGGTAGCCTTTATTTTGCCTATACCCTGACCTGTAACCTAGTTTCCCTAATACATTTATGGAGAGCGAATACAAACACATACAGTTTATAAACAAAGACATTTAAATATAATATAAATGTACGCACTAACATCCCATAGTCTCGTAGGAAAGGTATATGGATTTGTCTCGTACGCTTCTATTAGTGTAATGTGAGAATTCCTTCGTCCTCACCTCGCTAGTTGCGCAACCCTTGTGAGACAACCCCCTTTCTTCCCCGAGCCGTGCGATGCCAGTACGTACATATCATGTACACTTGATTTTATTTACATAATACGCTATTGCAATGTATACGTGCATACGTATGCTTAATGTACTGCACTTGTGCTACGCCCTTATTCATTCTGTCGTGCACACATTCTATTAATTTGAATTTAACAACAAATTTCTTTGTTGATTGAAATATGTAACAAGAACTTGTCCGAAGCAGCGTTAATTTCCTTTCGTAGACCTGTAACACGTATGTATTTGTAAAACTAACAATTGCCAAACCAAGTATGTATTTATGATTCAACATGTTCTTGTTTAGAATCACATGACTCAAGTATGTTTGAGGGTCGTTATATTTGCCATACGATGATGTATGCTTGTGCTTCTTTAGTAATCTGTTACTAATATAAATCATGTCTGCAAATATACGCCAGTATAATTATTGTCAACTATCTTGACAGATCAGTTAGATGTCAGTTATATTATACTAGCTGTGCCCGGCAATATAACAAATTAACACAAAACAATAATAAAATTATACGTATAAACCTTCCTCTTAAATCACTCTATCTATTGATGAAAACCGCATTAAAATTCGTTGCGTAGTTTAAAAGATCTAAACGTACATACAGAGGGACAGATGGCGGGAAGCGACTTTGTTTTATACTATGTAATAAAGATGACATTTATTTTAATAGTTCAATGTGAGCTATTGTTATTTGTAGCAAAAGTTAGTTATAAGACCTATAAGTTGAGTACAGAAATAACGAAGTAGGTGGTAACCTTCACTACGTAGAGCGTGTTTACAAACAAACTGGCAACGTGACCGCGTTTGCGTGAATGCCATTGCGCTGTCATATGCATTCACTGCGAAAGCTGCTCTCTAATGGAAATACTGGGAAGTTTATTTATAGCTGCACGCAGAAAAACCGGAGGAAAAACAGTATTTTTCATATTCCACTAAGATGTGGCAATCGTCGTGGACAGATAGGTCTAGAAAACAAGGATGTTGATTCTCGAACACGATTTCGAGAAGGTTTGTATAGTTCTGCGAACATTGGACCGTACTGAGAAGTTTCTTGTAGACTTCTGGTAAACTTCTACTGCGTGGTGAGCAAACATCAATGTAGGATCGGTGAGGTGAACATGCAGTGGGTGTAGGTACGCTAGCCAGGTGTTGTTCCAGATGTTTACACGAACTTTCTAAGTTGCGCAACGGTCGTGTTTTACGTTTGTTTTGAAACGGAACGGTGTCACAATCACAACAGAACCTGAGACTGGTAGCAAAACAACTCGGAAAAGTCGGCCTACGATACTAACACGCCACTACCCAGTAACACTTGGTGTTAAATTCCTAAAATTTACTAATAAAAGGTTATTTGCAGACATTCGTCGAATATACGTTCATTATGCAATATTCAGCACGCTGGGCGAATATTTGGAAAATTTAAATATGATGAAGTGCGAATATTCAGCTAAATACAATTTTGAACCATATCGGCTAATACAATTTTGAGTCCTAAGATGACTAATTGATTACACGGTTAAAATCTCAAGTAAAATTGTTTACATAACAGGCAACATTTAATTTTAATTAAATTTTTACTTATAAATAAAATTAACTAAATGAATGTAATAGACAAAAATTTTCACATAATATTAAAAGCATATAAAATTGCTGTTCCACCGATTAGACAATTTTCATATAGATTTATATTCAAGTTTTAGAACGTCTTGTATTTAGTATTAGCTCTAGCTTTTCTTGATCGTATGTGGAATGATTGAAGCCGAATGCGCGTAAAGTACCAATTCGTACCAAGTGGCTTGGCGAGTCCTCTTTTAGACGTGGTGTAGTTCCTCGTGGCTTGTGATAGCGGCTTAATTATTCCTTAGTCGCTTCAGTGATGATATCTAAAGCCGGCCGACGCTACACGGCCAGTGTTAGGTTAAATGGTACTCGTAGTAATTTATGTAGCACTAATCGATGTCGTATATTTATTAATGTACATGTCAGTATAATGAGGTAAAAGTAAATAAAAAACGAAGTGAAAACAGTATAAGAGAACGGCGACTGTGACATCCGCGGACGGAATGCGAGCGAGTTGCGCAACATGTTTTGACGGCGGGGAAACGTATACTTACTTCATTGCTTCATACAAACAGTGCTCGTCAACTGTATTTACATACATATTATGCTGTATCTACTTCAAAAGTTTAATGGAATAATTTGTACATACGTGTAACATTGATATACGTATTCCTTGTTACCTTTGCTATATGTGACATTATCTGACAAAATGGACCTTATTCGCGGTGCTAATTTCCCAGATATAATAATGAGACTTTAATGGAAAAAAAAACATAATGTTCGAGCTTGTTTCCATTTAAACAAACTGTTGAAACAACAAAAGCTTAAGTTAAAAAAAAATAACGTCTATACCGACATCGACACTATACAACATTTCTTAATTAATATTAATGTCGTAAAACGTGAAACATACGTGCCTTTACAATTTACTTACGAAATGAGCGCGTGATATATGAACCCTGATGGCTTAATTATTTTTTAGTTAATTGTGCCTTATTTTTTTTACGATAAACCAATCACTTGGAACGTGTTTTTAATAGTGTTGCAACGAATAGTACATTCGGCCTTCCGCCGAATACCGAATATTCGGTGGGGTCCTCGGCCGAATAGCCGTATATTCGGCCAAACTATTCGGCTATATTTCGCGCCAATTTGTCTAGGCGCAGAGAGGCACAGCTCACACTGTTCTTTAATTGGCTCGCGCTCTCTTCATTCCGCCGAAATCGCGTTGCTTTAAACTTTAAAAAAATACAGCAAGAATTGGGTTTGCCTGAACACAAACTTATCCAAGCCATCAGTTCTACGTACCATATGCTGGACAGACTTCTATTTCTATTCCCATACCGATTCATCAAATATTTCGAATCTGACTGCTGTTCAGTGGGAGTTTGTAGAAAAACTTCTCAAGCTACAATACTAAAACCATTTGAAAACGTAACAAACATTATAATATTAGTTCTTAATATTCTTGTACCTATATCTGAAGCTATTCAACATGTTGTAACTCTGAAGCGTTACTGTGACAAAGTCAGTGCATCAGATCTTACCCCCAAGTTAAAGCTTATGATAGTGAATATGCAACAAGGATTAAAGCAACGTTTTTCAAAACTTGATGAGGATAAAAAATATTTGCTCGCTACTCTATTAGACCCTCGATTTAAAATGCATTTCTTTTGTGACAAAGTGCAAAGGGAGAACAAGTCCAATAGCATCTTTTACTAGAGGGTTTATTCCGCGAATCAAGCAGCGACGAAAGTACCAGCTCGTCTCTTGTTAATACCAAACGAAAACGGACCAACAATGAGCCTAGTCAGAGCATTCACAGATCCTTCTTAGAATGTTTTGAAGAGGTAATTGCCAAAAAACAGACGAAAGATGAGTCAGGTGTTGACAACGAAATTGTAGATATTTACCTTAATCTAAAATAATTACATAGGAATAAAAATACATTTTTTAGTGGGCTAAAAATAAAGCAACATTTTCTCAAGGTTTAGTAAAGCTTGCTGCAAAATATTTGTCCCCACCTGGAAGCAGTGTTTCCTCGGAGAGACTTTTTCAGAAGCAGAAAGTTTGTATGAAGAGAAGAGAAACAAGCATTTTCCTTGTAATGCAAAAAAAATATAATTTTTACACCAAAATCTACCACTTTTAAATTTTGATTAATAATTTAAAAAAATATGTAGATGTTAATACCAATAGAAAAAAAAACACTTAAAATTATAAAAGTAGATTATTTTCATGATAAAATATCCTGCTTGCAAAACAACTTATAAGTATTCGGTATTCGGCCGAATAGTAATTTAATATTCGGTATTCGGCCGAATATCGAAAAAGGGCCGAATAGGCCGAATACCGAATAGTAACCGAATATTCGTTGCAACTCTAGTTTTTAAACATTTTACGTATAATTCGTACACCTCAAATTTCTAAATTGAATTCTATATATTGTACGTCAATGCCTCGACGTTAGATAGTATTAAATTCATTTTATAGAGAAGTAACAAAGTTTAGGCGCATTATAATACTTACTGTGAAAATATTACAGACACTAGTTTTTGCAGTGTTTATTTTCCTTATGTATCTATCTAGTTACCAAGATTGTTTGTGATACACTGTACTCGTAACAACGATATTATAATAATTTTCTATTTAACTTGCAGTGTTCATGTTGTTTACTGTAGTCTGGACAACTTCGCGTGACCACCAACCACCAACCCGAGCAGTGTAGAACGTCACATGTTCCGTTTAAAATAACAGGTGCAAGAATACACATAATTAAGACCATTTGTACTGTTGGAATGACGCACATTCGTCTTAAATAACTATAGTATCGTACTCATATAGTACTAGGAGAAACGATTATATTACTAAGTCTTCAATTTAAAACTAGTTACTACGTAGAAAGACCTACGTAGTCAGTTTTGTTTATGTTACACAGCACAACTACACATTGCACATTGTAATACATTGTGTATACATTGTGTAGGTAATACATGTATTTATACTCACTTGCGTTTAGTCAGTATTTTTATGCTGTCTTGCCATCATCGATAAATGTACAAACTTTAATTATTCCTCAGTTAATTTATACTTTGCAAATACAAAAAAGTATCATAAAACATGGCAGTTAATATTTACACACTAGTATTGAACGTTGGAATGGGTAGGTATAGTACGTAACAGCTGGCATGCACTCAGGATCCGGCTGTACGAGTCCGCGTCGTGTCGACAGCCTTGCCAGAGGCGGTGTTTTTGCAAAACAAACAACATTGCAACATCTAGACGAGGATTGGCTCTCCCTTTCTCGCCGTATTGCGAGAACACCTAGGTATACGCTATTAATAAAAAACACAAACAAGTCTTGCGGTTTTCTCTTCGTTCACGGGCGGCTTGAACGATTGCTTCACGGTTTGAAATTAATCTTGACGATAATGTTGTTGCAAGAAATCCTCGCCTTAATTGTTGTTTGTTTTCTGATTGTCTGCAATTCAAAGAATGATAACAAAGTAGACGACCCATAAAACATTCCAAGCCCCATAATGAAAGTTGTATTCACCAATTGTAGATTATTAATATGTAGATAATTACTGAGAATTTATTAAACTATATATAAAGCATTATCGGTAACTATTTTCAAGGCGATACAAAAGACGGAATTCGTCGTCTTAACGCAAACTTCAATTAAAGTTGTCTTCACCAATTGTAGATTATCAAATAATTATGGAGAATTTATTAAGCTATACATAAAGCAATATCAAGACAATGCGATTTTATACTGTTATACTGTTATAGCTGGAGGCAAACCTTTTAACAAAAACGTAATAAAACTGGGTCGCTTCGTTTCAAGAATCGATAACAGAAACTGCAACGTCATGTTTACGCCGTTGCGTCGTTTGGAGCCGATGAAAATAAACAGACCCTTTTCTGTAGCTATAAGCAAATGGATTAAAACTTACTAGCTAGCTCCCCTAACATAGGTATACGATGCCTATTCATTATATCCCTATGTATAATAAAAAAAAGAGAAGAAAAACACGTGGCATTCATCCGCCACTATCACTCGGCCGCGTGCTGTATTATTATGGTTCGAAACCACTTCGTGGTTTACAAGGGAAGGCTTTTACCCATGTACTTGGATGTTATCGACAGATATCGAATAGACTCGTCCAGCTATTTCTTATTGATTATTTATTTTGTAATAATAATAATCTTTGCATAAAACTTGGTACAGGATATAGGTGTTATTATTCAAATAAATATAGTTCCACAGGCTTTACCATAGGTGCCATGCAAGATTTACATAAAACATAAACAAAATCATTATACAATTAGAAATTACATTATAAAAGCGTTGTAAAATTGATATATCATTTGTTTAAAGTAATATTAACATATAGCGACCAGGTGTAGCAGATCTCGTAGATGGTTTCTTTCTTGTCGCTATTCTTCCCTATATATTATTCGCATTTTTATTTGTACCATTTATTATATTGCGTAATGTCAACCTAACTCAAGTTATTATCGTACAAGTAGTTATATAAAATTGATGGCCACGAACTAAGTGTCACAAGGCCTTCTTCGTGGTTCATGTGAGTTCTCATTTTTCATGTGAGTTACATGAGTTGCTTATTAATGTTAGATCATATAGATTTTTTTTAATCGCCTTTCAAGCGTCACCAAGGACAAGTATGGATTAGGGCGAGCGCAGAAGGCGCTCAGCCAGGAGCAAAAAGTGTATACAGCAACGAAGGGCTCCCCCGCCGGTAGACCGGCGGTAGGAACGCACCTCGCCTTAGGGCGGCGTTGCTTTGGGCGCTGGATCGCGAGTCGGTGAGATATATAGATTTATTTATTACATTAGACTTATTATCATTGTCGAAGAAAAACTACCAAAAGTAGAAGAAATTAAGATGAAGCGTAAATCTGTGGCAATGAAAAGCAAATGTTTCTACTGAACGACAAATTGTAATGAAAATCGTAGACACGAAGCTCAGATTAGAAGAAAAGAGACTCAAAGTATCAATTTATATTCTGTTTTTCTCTGCCTTGGTTCATTCCTTTTGTTAAACTTTGTACCTACTTGATTTGATTACATACAATTTATGTGTTATCGAAGTAGGTGCAGGCTTGCGTTTCGGTTTCCTGTTTATGCCGAAGTTTAGATTACAGGTTGCACGCAAGATATTTTTGTTTAGTCTCGCTGACGCGCTGCTTGTTACTCGACTCGTACGACCAAGCCAAGGTCGTCGCTCACCGAGCTGTCACTTACGTGGTTTTCCAGTTTGCCTTATTTATTACTACTTATTAGGCACAAGTAGACATGTTGAGCATTGAACAAAACAAACAACTACTTAATATATCGGAATGCATTTGATGCGATAGAAATAAAATAAATACGAAGTTATTTCATAAATATCGTTTACATTAGCTTAGAAATATTTTAATTGGTTATTTTGGTCATTGTTGTTTTTATTATTGAACAAAATAATGATACTTTAATAACAGATTAACCGCAACAACCGCTTTCTGCTTACGTCAATCAACGCCACCCTTTCTGTTGCAATCGTCGTGGAGAGCACAACTTACTGTGATCAGTTTCGTGTTCTGGCTCCGCTGAACGGGCGTCACCGACGACTTCTCAACTAGGCTAAGGTCGTACACGCATATTTTTTGCGTCTATTTAACTGTATATTAAAGAAACGGGGACCCGAACTCAAGTCATATTGATAATAAGAATTGTGACACGGAAAATCCTATTCGATTTTTTTAAAAGGAAATCCGCCATGTCTTTAATTTCGTGACTGTATTGCATGCAACGTTTATATCTACTGCTATATATAGAATAATGACAATGCGGAACTGTAGTAATAAACAACTCCAGTAGGTAGGTATGCTGGACGGTGTCGTCGGAGGCGGGTGTGGAGTGGGGAGGGCTGAAATGCGCTTTCAATGCGATGCGGCTGCGACTGCGCCTTGTATCTGGGTCAGGCACGTAAAACGAGCTCGTTTTGTTACTCCGGTTTTATGAGGCGCCTCTTCCTGGCGCCTTCCATTGAAATGACTCATGAAAACAACTGTTATTTTACAAAAGCGGTTACTGTAAGAAACTTTATTTCTATCTAAGCCGCTAAAACTGCATATATACCGAGTTCTGCGAATGTCATTATTCACCGTATAAAATATTTGTTTTTATTCGTCTACCCACAGTAATTCTTGGCCAGGTTAGTATTGCTACAGTACTAGCAAGTGTTAATTTGGTAGTTATAAATACATGTATCCTTGTATTCCATTTCATAACATTACAGCAAAATACGAGGAAAATATTTGTTTACTTAAGTTTTAAACATCTGTTAAAATCAATTCTTGAATTTTAGGGAAAAGCCATTCAAAATTTCAAGTCGTCGTCACAAAAGTGGAGGAAAATAATTGCTTTTCCGAAAGAACAAAATAACAGTAAAAGCAATCAATGTTAGTCCGTTGGTGTTGATTTTCCAGGGAAAGGGGGATGCGGTAATGGAAATGGGAACGCTAGGGTGCGCAGGGCGGCAGCACTTGCCGTCGGCGCGCCTGCATGATTCATGCTAGTATCTTGTGCCAGGCCCGCAGACGCAGACGAAATGTAGGTCACCCGTTCGCGATGGTTTGTTTGGGTCCACCGAATTAGAGTGTGTTAATAATACGACAACCTTTGCTTGCTACTCGCCAACCGCTACTCGCCCCGTTCAGAAAGTCCACTCTATTTTAGTCGGCTATTTTGAACGCACAACTCTAATGCATCTTTTCTTCCATAGTCACATAATTTTATTTACCTTACACAAAACATCATTATGTATTTTATAACGATTTCAGGATATTTTTGAGTAAATTGACACGTCTAGCCAATGTTTCCTAGCCACATTGTTTCCTGTGAATTAACTAAAATAAGAAATTATCTACAGGAAAAAATCATCTCTAATAAGCAAAGCGTACCCAGAAAAACTTAAAGATAAGCTATGTAGTGCTAAAACGATACGCCGACTAATTTATATTGTTATCTAATAGGCCATCACAAATTACCATGTACATACATAGATATGCCATAACAGATTTTAGTCTCACATTAAATTACGTAACTACGTAGTCTTATTGTGACGAAGTGATTACGTTCCCTTATTGTGACGATGTTATGGGTATTCGTGGGTAATGATAATCGTATTTAATGGCTATGTAATCAAGTGACTTGCGTCTTTTACGTCCTTAGTAAGATAGGTAACTGCGCAGTACCATTTCCAAGCCCGTTACGTAAACGACTTCATTTTTGGTGAAACTGTAATTTTACCTACATTCAATGCATATAGTTAATTGAGACTGAAACTACTAAGAAATGAATCTCAATCATAAGTACACATAGACAAGAAATATCTTAATCAGTATCATTACATTATTACAGGAAATTTTAGCAGTCCAGCTTTAATTTTACATACCTACGTACTATACCTACGTATCCGTATAACTAGCCATAAATATTGTTACAAAGAAAACATTAATATATTTTTTTACATTATAATTTCACACGGGCGACACTGAAAGTTTTTAGAATCTCAAATGAAATTAGATATAAAGATGAAAGTTGTTTTATTGCTTTTCGCGGTTTTTCTCCGCGACAATAGTTACACTTTTTCATGCGATGAAATGGTAAAATATATGGCCATTAGTAAAATATGGATGAGGGAATATCAATAAAATTCCTCAGGAAATGGGGGAATCGCAAAGGCAGCAAGCTCCAATAAATGAGTGAGGCTCTTACATCTCTAAGCCAGTTCGACTCGTACAATGGCCAGTTCGACTTGTACAATCGCCCAGTTATCATGTAACAGTTTTAGTAAAGAAAAAGTGAACTCGCTTCCGACTGCCGCTGCCCCGCACCCCTGCGGTTCGTTTGTATTAAAAAGCAACGTTTTATTTTCCGAAATTCCACCCCTACAACCATCATATTTTACTTATCATATTTCACTAACTTATCATATTTTTTAACAATTTTAAATTCGAAGTTAATAAGGTGAAAATTAGATATGTTTTACAATTTCTTTTTGACAAGGGTATGAATGCTTTTTAGTGTTTGAAAAGAGATTTTTGGTGTTTCAGGAAAACATGCTTTATCTAAAACTACGCTAAAAAATGGTTTAATCGATTCAGGTCTGGTAATTTTGATGTGAATGATATTCTTCGCTGTGGTCGTCCTATTAAAGTAGGTAAATGTTGATGTTATCATTGGAAAAATTGAAGCAGGTCGATACATAAGCAGTCATCAAATTACGAAAGAGCTTAGCATTCGCCACTCAAGTTATGGATCACCTGCATAAACTGAATTTTGTAAAAAAGCTAAATGTTTGGGTGCAGCATGATCTAAATAACAGACACTTGGTGAATAGAATTTCCATATGCAAGATGTTGCTATAATGAAATGAAATTGATCCATTTCGGAAGAGATTGGTAACGGGCGATGGGAAGTGGATCACCTACGATAACAATGTTTGAAAACGATCTTGGCCTAAACGAGGTGAACCATAACAAATAGTCCCAAAACCCGGCCCGAACAAAGTCATGTTATGTGTATGATTGAACTGGAAAGACATTGTGATTACGAGCTTTTGCCACATGACCAAACGATTAATTCTGATGTCTACTGTCAGCAATTAGTAAAATTGAAACAAACACTTGAAGAAAAACGCCCGGAATTAATAAATACAAAAGGTGTAGTTTTCCAACACGACAATCCTCGACCACAGACATCATTAATGTGATGATTAAACAAAAATTGATGAACCTTGGCTGGGAAGTTTTAATGTATCCTTCATACAGCCAAGACATAGCACCTTTGCATTATCATTTATTCTACTCTTTACAAAATTCTCTAAATGGAGTAAAATTACATTTAAAAGAAGCCTGTATACACCATTTAAATCAGTTTTTCGCTCAAAAACCCCAGAAATCGTCGAAATAAATGGACAATATTCCTATGAATAGAATAGAATAATGAATAGAAAAGCTGTAGTTTTCCACCACGATAATCCTCGACTGCATACATCTTTGATGACTAAATAAATATTGATGGACCTTGGCTGGGAAGTTTTAATGCATCCTCCATACAGTCCAAACATAGCACCTTCAGATTTATTTATTCTGTTCTTTACACACTTCTCTAAATGAAGTAAAATTACATTCATAAACCGAAACCCCAAAAATTTTATAGTGATGGCATAATGACTGCCAGAAAAATGGCATTAAATTCATTAATTATTGCACCGTTCTCGGAATCAAGAAACTTTTAACATGTCAATAACTGAATATTGCTATTTCAAGCGAATTGTACTGGTTTGATTACTGCTTTTATATCTTTTGCACTACCATACCATCAGCCTATGTCTCACCACTGCCATCACTGATATAGGCCTCTCCCAGTGCTTGCCACCACCCATGATCCTCGGCTCTTCTCCTCGAACCATCACCACCGATCCTCTTCAAGTCGTCGGTCCTCCTGACCGGAGGGCGTCCCACATTGCGCTTCCCGTTGCGTGGCCTCCACTCGTGGACTTATCCCTTCGTTTCGGATCTTATCTCGCAAAGAAACTCTGAACATAGCTCCGAACATCGCATCCTTGTTTTCGCCGATTACATAGATGGATGCTGAACGGCTTTAACGCAACATCGCGACGCGTCGGTCTCGGTATGTACATAGATAAGACAATAATCATGTTCAATGAACATGTTCTTCCGGGACCGATAAGCGTTGAAGGTGTGACACTCGAAGTGGTTAACCATTATGTGTATCTTTTGCAGACCATCCAACTAGGCAAGTCCAACTTCAGCAAAGAGGTCAATAGACGCATTCAGCTCGCCTGGGCAGCATTTGGGAAAATACATCTGCTTTTCTCGTCGCCTATACCACAATGCTCGAAGACGAACGTTTTCATACAGTGTGTCCTGTCAGTTATGACGTACGGTGCAGAAACGTAGCCTCTGACGGTAGGCCTGATCCATAAGTTTAAAGTCGCTCAGAGAGATATGCTCGGAGTTTCTTTGTCTTTTGCACTGTAGTTATTAAAATTTTATTTGAGTGATCCTTACTGAAAAGCTTTTGAAGAAGTCCTCCTTCGACTAACCTCTAAGTAAAGGTTCAATATCTAAGTCAAAGGTTCTAAGTTTTGAATGAACGTTAGTTGTATAAACGAAATAGGAATTTGTACTTCATTACGTTCACTACGTTCTTTACCTTTACTATACCTTTCTACCCTTATAATTCCATATTTTAATGAACTCAAATTACTTTTAACGACAACGTAAAAAATAAATTCTAGTAACTTATAATTATTCTCAATGTTGATCTAGGAACATCCATCACATGGCAATGTTTGCATGTACCAGGAATTGCAGGTTAAATGCGTTCGGTCGTAAATAGGTCAGCCGCTCACGCCGCAGCAACGCTGGTTTGTTTGGGTCCCAAGTATTGATCCGATTTGCCGAGCGACATCAAAATTTGTGCGCGCTCACCTGACTAGACATTGCGTTTTGTAGGTACTGTACTTACGAAATAAATACTTTTTGGCAAATAAACAACGCACAGTATATAAATGACTTATTGAAATATCTCAGAACGCTCATTAGAAACTGCCAACTTTTTATCATTTGTTTTTAACTATTCACATACATTTTTTATATACTACTCTGTCAAATAAGTTTCGGGATTTTTTTAATAAAACAATAAATATTGCTTCTATCGTCTAGATTTATTTTATTGCCCTCGAAATAGGCTCCATTTGACGCAATACACTTTCGCCAACGAATAATCCATTCGTCTAAATACTTCTTACAGGCTCTTTCCGGTTGGCCTTTAGCTCTTTTAGCGAATTTTGTTTTATTACGTCAACGGATTCAAAATTCAAAACGTCTGCCACAAAGTGGTAATTTGAGACTGGAGAATAAGAAAAAGTCACACGGGGCCATATCTGGCGAATATGGTGCTTGGTCGATGACATTCGTTGAATTTTGGCTAAAAATTCCCGTACGATAATTGAGGTGTGAGACGGCGCATTGTCGTTGTGCAGTATCCAAAAATTGTTGTTCCACAAATCTGGTGTTTTCCGACGAATATTCTCTCGTAATCGCCTCATGACGCCCAGATAATAATGTTTATTGACTGTTTGATCCTCCGGAAAGAAAACAGTCAACATGACTATGATTTTTGTTGGCTGGTTTGCATGTCAAACTCATAAACCCACGTTTCGTCACCCGTTATGATGCGTTTCATGAATGTGGTATCCGCATTGACTCGTTCAAGCATGTCTGTAGCAACCTGTAGGCTGGTATCTTTTTGAAGAAAATTCAGTTCACGCGTTTCATACTTAAAACATCAACCAAAATGGTGCGAACGAATACCTGACACATGTCAACTTCCTGAGCTATCTCTCTTAAGCTAGCGCGACAATTTGCCATCACCACGTCCTACACCTTTTTGATATTTTTTTCAGTCGAAGACGTTGAAGGTCGACCAGAACGAGGCAAGTCTTCAATCAAATCTCGGCCTTCTTTGAATGCTTTGCTCCACTCATATCTGCTCTTGTTTTTGATAAAGCCGACTCACCGTAGGTCTTCTCTAACATTTTCAATGATTCCGCACAAGAAATATTGTTGGCAACACAAAATTTGAGTCAAATTCTTTGTTCGATATTTTTATCCATTGTAAAATTCGCAAAGTACACTCGAGGTCATCTAACAAATATGAAAATTTTCAAACAATTATTTGTCAGATCGTCCCAAAACTTTACATGAAAATTAGCTACAAGAGTGCCAACCTAACAGCAATATAATTTTTACGTCAGGATTATTTTTTCAAAATTCCCGATACTTATTTGGCAGTATGTATACAATGATATTTCGTTTGTTAATTTGAAAAAAAAAAGCCATATTTCCGTCCTCGTCAATTGTGCATCTAGCGATTCAGCATCTATCCGAATCAGGAACAAGATTGATCCACTAACTTCGATCAGTTATAAAAGCAATCCTGTGTTTTATTTATAATTCAATTATTACAGTTATAAAATAATGGCAATTATGAAATGCAAGCTGTGAATTCAAGTAATAAAATGAATCCGAGCTATATGTACTTCGTAGTTATGACGTTAATTTTCAAGGACTGTTTCGAACAAATATCCTTACCTTTTCATACAACATATTCATAGTTTTAATACAGCTTCCTTCACTGTACGGCTAGGATAACAGGAGACACTACAATCATAGGAAAACTCACACAGGTTTGAAAATAAATTCAATGACTAAAACTTCCTCATATAATGCAAGCCTAACAGTCGTTAAACGAAGCCTTACAAAATTACTTATGTAATGAGGAGAAATACAATATATACGAATATTGCAATATAATACATTAAAAAAACTATGCTGCTAATATTTTTTTTACAAAAATTTTCGACGAGTGCTGAAAAGTAAATCTAAAAACAATAATTAAATATTCCTTTTAATTAATTAATTAAGTAAAAATATATATAATGTTTTTGTTCAAAATAAGTTATAATATATAATAGGTACTTTAATAAGATAATATTTTTTATGTGATTGAGTTTCAAAGGCACTAAACTAATGCTGGCCATTGCGAGTGGCCATGCCACGAGTCCACTCTTTTTGGGGTTTATTTAGGCTCCATATCTTGTGGTAGCCCCACGGTTTTGTTTAAATATAATTAGATTTTATTTAAACTTAGTACAAACTCATTGTACAAAGTTTGAATAAAATCCGTCCAGTCGTTTTCATAATTATAATGTTGCACGAATGGACTTCATGATGATTGCCGGGGAACTTTGTAACGGATCTGGTTAAAAATTATAATTAAGAATATTATGTATAATTAATTATGGTAAGTTTAAATAAAATCCGTCTAGCGCTTTCTACGTAAGTACGTGACGCGTGTTTCGATCAAGGTTCGTAAAAATCGGATATTTATTATAAATATCAAAATATCCGGATATTTGATATATATCCGATTATCGGATATATACTATGTATATAAAAAGACGCGAATTTCATTCTGTAACTGGTTTTAATGTGTCAAAATTGTTAAATGAAACTTTGAGTTTGATTAATAGACTTATTTATTATAAAACAAAACAGAAATTAAGAGTAAAATTAGAGTAACAAAAAATTGGAGTCTGAGATTAATAATCAGTCTACTTAATCAACATTCAACTAAATTATAATTATAATCTTTAGTGTTGGATCATTGGCAGTGGCATTCATTATAATTTTTATTTATGTCAGTATAACAATTTAAAAGCGTGGGATCTGCCGAAATTCTATTGTAGTTTAAAAGATAAATATCAATTGATATATATCCGCTTATATATATCAGCGAGCACTTAGATATTTTTGGTGGTCCTGATTCCAAATCCAAGTACCAACCGGTCAGGTTTTGCGAGAGTGACATAGATCACTAGCGGGATTGTATACGTAGTTGTATGTCGCTGCAAACTGTGACCGACTCAGAACTGGGTCACGGATACTAGCCACTACTCATGATTGCTGTCTTAATTCTAATACTATTTTCCCATTTTTTAAAAACACCTTTTTTATTTTTTCCAGTTTAGTTTACTGTTGTCATTATCTGATATGTAAAAAATCCCAGTCGGACATTCATTTGACAAATGAAAGACGAATGTTTGTACCGGTCTCTGTGAGGTGTTCGTCTTTGTGTCACTGGAACCACGACACAAGGATTCCTGGTGTGGGCCATTGAGTGTGGCGTTATAATCATTCCGGAACATTTTTACTGTAACAATTGTGCTTGTACTCTTGTATGCTTGTAGTGTGCAGTGCTTGTTATTATGTATTTCTTTATTTCCAGTAACAGTCATGTACAGTCACGTACAAAAATATACATATTAACATTTCAGTTGTCAAAAATATAGGAACGCGATATCTGTCCATAAAAATGTTAATATCCAAATGAACTACTGCTCCCCGTGCACGCCAACTTGAAACTTGACCCTTGTGACGTTTCTCTCTTTCCCATACGCTCAGTAAAAAGAATGTAGGTACCTGTAGTACATTATATGGGATATTTATTTCGGTCTACGCAATTTCTAGTATTTCCTTGAATACATATAAATATAATTATACAAAAATAAATGTAAAATCAATAAATATATCTATATGAAATAAAAGAATAATCAATGAAATTAAATGAATATAACAAACAGTCGACAAATAACAATAATAAAGAACAATACATAATTAAGGTAAAAAAAAATTACGATAATAAAAGGGCGTCGAACGTCAGGGTGTCTGAACGAGATTAAAACATAATTTTAAATTTTTGTGCTAACATTACTGCGAGGGTGTCGGCGGCGGTGAAGTGTGCGGTGCAGAGGGCGCAGTTGAGACCCGTGCGGAATGTGACTCCCCACATTCCACACGGGTCTAACTTAGCGTGCACGAGTATAATCACGAAACAAAAAAATTTCTTAACAGTCAATAATATCTGAACTTGTCTCTAATGGACTTCAAAAATATGTGAACAGTTCACTTTGTACTCTTATTATTTTATTCCATTATTCCCAGTAGCAGTCATGTACAGATCTTGCACGAAAACATTGCCCGTCGGGAATATTCGGGTATCTTTGGCAAACGTCGAATTCATACATATGGGCTACTAATACCCCCAAAATATCTTTTTATAATAAATTTTATACGTATATATTTGCTTTCGTCAACTGTCACCGACCTCATTTTAATGACCTTTTTATATTTAATTTTCAAATTTTCCTGGTAATGTAAAATGATGTTGTGATGGATGTTAAAATCCTTTACTAACGCCTTAAAAAGCCGCATTATAATCCACTACAGCAGTCAACTATAAGAGTCGCTTTTATAAAAATGCCGAAGAATTCCAAGACTTGTATTTATGGGTTTCCTTGGAAAACCCATTATTAAACAAGCCGGTGGAATTATTTTTAATATATATGTTTATTCTTCAACTGAACGAACAAAATTTAAATTACGTTCGAGAAATACTATTTTAACAAGATACAACAACGAGTTCGTGATGCAACTGGTGTTTCCCATGAAACTATCCGTAGAATTGTAAGAGGTCACGGCGACAGCTCGAATTCATCAGAAACTCAAGAACAAGTTAGACAGAAAGAAATTTTTATTGAATCTTGACGATTTTGACTATTCTGTTGTAAGAAATGGTGCATAATTTTCATTTGAGTTTTAAGCAAGTGCCGACACTCGAAAGTCTTTGAAACTGGAACTAAATAGAAGCCATTGATTTCAAAGGATGCCAAAAAGTACATTACGAAAAAGGTATAAAACAAGCCAAAACAACGTCTTATTATAGTACACGATGGCAGTAAGAATGAATTTATTCCCGGGGCTTTATTAATGTATAAATCTACGGATACAACAGGGGACCATCATAATGAGATGAACAGCGAGAATTACGAACAATGACTACGTAATCAATTAATTCCTAACTTACCTAAAAATTCGGTATTGGTCGTTGATAACGCTGCTTATCATAATAAATATGTGGAAAAGCCTCTGATTTTAAATACGTTGAAGCAAGATATGATAAACTGGTTGGTAAAACATGACATTAATGTCAATCCAACTTGCACAAAGTCACAAAATTTACCAAGTTATCATAAGGAGGAAAGATTTGTGAAATATTCTATTAACAAAATTTTAGCTGAATATGGACACTTTATTGAAATTAGCTCCATATCATCTGGATTTCAATCCCATTGAAAACATATGGTCGCAGCTTAAAGCTCATGTAGCTCAAATGTTGATAAGAATATGACCACAGTAAAAAAATGTTATTGGAAAAAAATAATAATTTGGTCCCATATGAATGGAAAAAAGTTTGTGATCACGCGAAGATGATTATAGAAAATATGAACATGGCATGGATGATTTAATGAATAGGCGAATAATTAATACTTCTGAGAGATCTGATGACTCTAAAAGTGACGATGAAGAGTAGTATTATTCTGATTATGACATGGAAGATATTGAATACATACCACCAGAGGGTCAACCAAAATCTCCTAAATAATCTATATATAACGTTTGACTGATGATTGTTATATAGGTGTTGATTTTTAAGATATAATGTGAATAATTCTAATAAAAGCAAATATAAAGTTATATTTACATACATTACACAATATAGATACTTATTATAATTAATTATTATCTAGTATGCAAATATACATAAATAAATAAGGCCTAATTAGAAAAAATGTATTACGATATCTAGCAATATAATGATTTGTTTAGTAAAGATATAATGTCATTAGTTTTTCAAGGGAAAATAACAGCTCGATATAACAGCTCCGCAGTGACTCGTGACATGTTCATAAAGTTTTGTGTTTATCTCATAATAAAGTATGTAATTAAGAGGTGCCGTAATTCATAGCGTGGATGACGCGTTCGGCTATATCCGGATTAGCCGATGGCCAAGGTTATCGGAATGTCTGTACTATTGTAATTAAAATTGATTCAAACGAATTATTAATAATACTGTTGTTGAATCGCGTGTTTTTGTCATTTTGACACTATTCATGTGTCAATGTTGAATACATCCTTCGACTTCTTTAACTTTAAATAAAATAGCAGGAATATTTTGTATTACACATTTATACTGTTACGATTAAATTACGCATTATCGCATTCAAATGTGCTACAAGTAGGTATTTTATGTTGTAAGCTTTTAATCAAATAAAATTGCAACCTTTGATCACAACCTTGTGCAATACGATGCAGCGAGTGTTTCAAGTAAGGTTCTATGTAGGGCACGCTGCAGAGCGCATCGTCTGCCAAGTTCGCGTGTCACGCCTGCGCACTGCTAGCAAGCGTCACCACCCCCAGCTCGCCCCCATTATTTCAGCGTTCGATCGCATTACGTAGACGCTACGTGAAACGTAGTCGTAAGTAGGTCGCGTGGCAGTAGTCGGTGGATGCGCGCGCAGGCACGCGGCACCCCGCGCCCACCACTGCCACTACGACGACGTCACTATCGATCCCGCACGTGGCGCCGTAAGTGACGTATCGCCGGTGGCGTCGCGTCAATAGTACACCCTGTCCGTACAATCCTGCCGCCTGCCACCGCTTCCCTCCCTCACTACCACCCGACGCCCCGCCCACTTGCATACTGCAATTAATAATGTGAACTTAATCGTTGCAGCGCGTAAGCTCAATTTCAAGGGCCTTAGCCGGGTAGAATTAATGAAAGCTGAAAAGTTGTTTCATTCAATAACAAACTCGCATGCGATACTCGTAACACAAATAATATATCATACTTCATTTTCCACATCCTTTTCCCGGACTCTGATTTCTCAAAGGTAGATTTGCAGCACATATTTATAATGCATTGTGCTGACGTTCGTAATTTTTGACTCGTGTTGGGCGCGGACGGACGGTGTCCGCTCATTTGCACACTGAGTGTCTGCTCGTTTGTCACATTCTTTCCATAATATAGAAATGCTTCTATATTAATATATAATATAATATTTATAATATTCCATAATATATAATAGAAATATAGAACTGAATACACCGTCGTTCTATGAAAACTTAATAATTGTCTTCTTTTTTCATAGAGTAATTATTTTTGTTAAAAAGATATTTTGAGCATTTCAAGCGTTCCATCTTTTATTGCACCAAGTATCTAGTCCATAATAATTTACTAATACTAATTTTTAATTATGTAAATAGGCTTTTCCTTTATTTTAAGCTCTGTGAGCAATCATGCAACACCATGGCTACAATGTCGGATCATCTATCTGCAGATCTGTCTATACCCTATTTTATGAAAATGCGAAATAATGGCATAAATAAGTTGTTTTCACAAATGTATAGAGTAACGGCAGCCATATTGCGCACGGTTTCCGGCCATTAACACTCGTACAATAGGTTGACGTCAGGAGACTGAACTGTTAAACAATCTCATGTATTTTTTATTTAAAGAACTCGGGCTTACTATTCATGAACATACATTTACATCCTACATTATACGAGGATTTTCAATAGCATCATAGACCGCGGTAGCCGTTTATCGTCACATGAGCTACCAGGTTTTCTGTCACTTAGAACAACTCAAAATATACATTTATCGTTCTTCTGAATTGTGAAACAGCGTTGTATTTATATGTTACAATATACATAACTACTGACATAACAATATACATAACAATATAACAACTAGTTACAACGTTCCTATTTTTTGACGATTAGTTTTTAAGTTTATCATTATGGGATATGATTTCCATCAAAGCGAAAACATTTGACTTTGAAGCTTCTTAGTACACTTTGAATTGGAGTAACGGTGTGGCGCGTTCAAAATAATAAATAGAATTTTCAATATTTTACGTTTTGGAGAAAGTTTCCCAACCCTTTTTCCAAATACATCCTAAATCTTCAAAGGTAGGGCAGCGTATCCAGGGACGTGCGTACGTTAGTCATTCCGAACTGATGTTGACGTGTATCGCGGATGCCCATGGGCGACAGTATCCATTTACTACCAGATGGACTGTGTTTTTATAAAAAAGATAGCCAATTGTAGAAAAATGTATTTTATATAATTCTTACAGTGTCTGCTAAACGCTTCCTTGAAGTTTTTTTCTAAATGGTCATGGCCTAATCGCAATAAAACAATCAGTACATAAGTATTATCCCATTCTAAAGACGTGCATGCGTGCGATTAATATAAAATCGCGTATAGACATCGCGAGGCATGCGCCGCGAATGGTTCACCACACACGCCTCAGCCTGAGGCATGCGACGTACAAAAATGCATCCGTTCGAACGGCACATGCTCAGTGTGAGCACGCAAACAACCGCGCTACTCGCATTTGAGGCAGGGCGTGAATCTGCTCGCAACGTGCGGCGAATGATCACAATGAGCACCCACGTCCACACAGTCTGAAGCATGTGTGGCGAACCATTCGCGGCGCATGCCTTGTGATGTCTATACGCGCCTTAAGAGACATTTCTTCTGAAGGACCTAAAGCTTATATGAATCTCTTGCTAGTCGTTGTATTTTAAACGTTAATGAATCCAGGTCGTTAGTAACACGTGAAGTCGCATCTTTGCTGCTTTCATTCTGCGCATCCGATTCCTTATTTTTTGCAATAATAGCGAGGATGTACGTTTACCTACATTACATAGCTTGTAGCTTGTTGCGATCGGTATATTCTTTACAATGCATATACCTATCGTGTTTGCTTAGTGTTACGCACACACTCATAGAGGAGTGCCAGAATGGCATCAGTAACAGCATTATTATGTGTTTATAGTGCATAATAAAATACACTACCACTCTAGGCCGCCCTTTAATGTCCTTCGCAATTACTTGTACATTGCAATAATATTTACATTATCGTGTAATTTACGTATTTTCATTTATTATTGAAAATGTCTGAATTTCTCTAAATTGATTTCCCGTCACGGCTTTAAAACCTCGCGGAGTTTCGATACGAAGTTCATATGATTACTACGAATAATAGTATACTTATTATACTTATGTACGAATATATTATACTTATTGATATTAGGTTGACAAATGTGACAACTGAATTATTGTTTCTGTTTTTTATAACCCATATTATGTGAAAAACGGTGTGGATTGTACAATATTAATACTCGTACATACACTTACTTCAGTGTATAACATTTTATGTACAATAATTGCTTGTTTTTCCCAATAAATAAATAAAAACATGAAACATTAAATACATAGTATTATGTCCGTAATCTTTAGCACCATTTTTCGAAAGCACTAATGTGACGTTATCTGAGCAAAGGAAATGTCCCTTTGCTTCGCTCAGAAGGAAAGATCGATGCGGACGTTTATTACAAGCTTTTATTCAACTTCACATGTTTGTTAGTTTGTTAAGGTCAAACCATTCAAATCGATTTTAACCCTCTTACACTTGAACAATAATCTGATGGCCTTGACCTGATGGTGCAGCCAGGAATGCCAGCACACTAGAATTCCTCAACGACGAACGGTAGAGATGAATTGGTTTGGCTCGTAGTTTTAATGACAATACCTTAGTGTCATGACCTTAATCTGATGCTGCAGCTAGGAAGGTCAGCACATTGTGACTCCTCAACGGCGAACGGTAGACACGTCGTGTTTGGGCTCGTTTTGCCATCAAAACGAGCCCAAAAGATCAAAAAACCTATACAGCGCTAACAGCGGTGCAAAAAGCGATTCCACTCTAACTTTCAACTTAAACTTATGAAATTGTAAAAAGACAGACTAATAAAAATTAAAACACGTTTAATTGTACAGCATAGTCACGAAATCAACATAAAACAAAATAATAAAATTCTTCTTCCATCACAACGCAGGTACAACACAACGCATTGCCAAGTAATATTAAGGAAATACAGTCAAAGAACATGTTCAAAAGAACATGCATTTTAGATAAATTTGTAGAATAACTTAAATATTGAACTCGCTGTTACTATTTACTTTTAATTATAAGCTACATTGAAAATTGAACTGAACTGAGATTGAAAATTCTCCTTTAGAGCGAGGCGGCGACCACTGTGTTCGCGCAGTAAAACACGTCATTTGCCGATATACTCGTACTCGCAAATGGGAATCTAAGTAACTTTTATTGCGTCTGAAGTAACAAAACGGAAATGAAAATTAAAGACCGGTGATAAAAATACGATTTATTAGCATTTTCGTATTTGTCAGACGGAAAAGTCCGCGTGTAACTAATACGTAATAGCAGAAAACTTAGGATTTAGCAGAAACTTGTAATAAAAAAAATTGGAACCTGTAGAAAAAAATAGTGTTCCACACGTAAAATAAATAAGAGAAGAATATGATAGGAATTGTTTATTTCACTGTTTCAAAATATACCTTCATTTATTTATTTTAGGGTCTTCGAGCTTCTTTTCGTTTATTTATACATAAGTTCCTGATTGTTACTCGGCATGTTCAATAATTAATTCAGACAATAAGTACTTCGTTTTTGACATAATAGCTTGCGTACTTTTTTAGCGTGCGCTAATTAAAGCCTGCCTTGCATCATTAACGGTTATTGCGAACCGGCAGATGCCGTGTCGTCGTAGATAATGTCTAGTGCGCAAAGGAGGCGGTGGATAGGTTACGGGTCACGGAGGCGGCGTAAAGGGCAGAGGTCGTGGTGCAATTTTACTGCAGTGAGCGTGGGCGAATGTGGACCGTGGGCGCCCCGGGGGGAAGCGGGCGAGTTCGGGCGTCTTGGTAGGTGGGCAGCGGCGCGCCCGTGCTCGTTGCGCGGCTATTATTTAGTTATATAAGCCTACTTAGGTACCATTTCCCGCTGATGCTGAAGGTTGTTGCGCATAAGGTCGAACGTCTGGGTCACGACGACATTAATGCATCCAATTCTTGTAAACACTACAACTATGACGCACATTTTTTTTTATTCGCTTAACTCAATTATAAATTGTACTTTGTACTCGTAAGGCTATTTATCATTGCGTAAGTAAAAATGTGATATCCTTACGTGACTAAATTGTATTTGAATTATATCGATGTGATGATGTAATCGATTTCGCACTAATCAGTGTGCATTGGTGTAGGTAAACAGCAGATTGGCGCCATACGTTATTAATTTGTTATGTGTCAATCGTTGCTCGTCGTATCGCCCTACCTATTTGCTGTTATACCTTCTGGGAAAGCCAGTGATATTTGTGTTTTTAATACAGTACGTGGAATATTGACATCGTCATAACAGCTGAAGAGTAAATAAAATATTGCCACCTGTTGTTATGCTTTTAAGCTTATAATTAATGTTTTTCAATGGTTGACATAATACGAGTATTTGATGTGCAATGGTTAATTTAGACCATTCAATAATATAACTTTAACATTTTAACTTTACATGAGTAATTAAGCGATTACAGCTTAGTATAATATTATATTCTCCACTCACATTAGTCAGGTCGTGGGTTGAAATGCCCACTCCGTATCACTGAGTATGGATTTTTAAAAGTTGTTACTAACTCGTAATAAATGTTAAGGAAGGAATTTTATGGCGAATCCATAGAATCGGGGAATCCCGCATAGTTTATTAGATTTGAATTCATTTAACACAGAATGAGCTTAAATTTTACTCGGGCTCACACACGGCTAAGAGAGTTCGGACACCGTTGGCATAATAATTGATAACAGAAGCAGGTGCTAGGAAGGAACTATTCGGTACCGGAGGCGTAAATGTATGGTCTAGCATCATAAAGGGGGGGGGGGGGGGGTAGAATAAAAGAGAAGTATAGTATAATAATTTGTAGGGAGTGAAGAACAAGCGCGTCAGAAAGGAGTTTTCGCAAGTGCGGCGCGCTCCTATGATTTGATCCGAATAACCGTAAGTAAGATTGGTTATGGGAGGTGGAGCGTCAGACTCACTAATAACGACAAACTAAACGACGAACAAACTCACTAAAGAGAAGTAGACAAACTAGTTTAAATTCTTTAATAAAATTATTACGGATCCCTAAATATACCTGTACTCAGTATATGATTTTTACATCAGTCGTCGTCGTTTACACGTAAAATACGTTAGTGAATTATCATGTATATTTCTGATATTTTTAGATAGATTTATATTTATAACCGCATGATCGTATCATTTACGTACATAGTTTTAATTAGTTGTTTTTTAATTTTGTATGAAATATAAGTTAAGAACCGTTACGAAACGCCATAGCACGACCTAACATGCTTTGTGTAGAAATGGGTACGATGAATGATTCAACGTTGATTCATTACGAATTATAAAGTTGGAATCGGTCGGTACACAAAGTTCAGTAAACTCGACGATTCTTCGAATCATCTCGCGTAAATAAAAAAATTGTTGAACAGGGCCTCATATTTTTGTCGATTTTCCGCTTATACTGTGTGAGTTGATTAATTTTAAGTACGAGTATTAAATTAACATTTACGTAATATTTACGATCAAGGATATAATAATGAGTTTTAATTAAGAGCAACAAATGTTGTTCATAATGAAATAAATAGTTCAAATATTTTCTAACTGCAGTTCAGTGCTGCAGTGGAGAGATGATATTAATATGGTATAATTTAAAATATATTTTATCCCTTTAAGTTTGTTTATACCTACATATAGTCTGTTCTGTTTTCATTACAAGTCAGGGCCGAAAAATACGAGTAAGTATTTGTATTGTGTTGTGCTAGTGCAGTCAAGTAACTTGGACGTTTATTAGAGAGTAACGTAAAAGATAAGCGGTACGTGACGCAAGTTGTTTTGCTAACTTGACTTAGTCACTGTTTGAGTGTTTTGCAAGAAGACTGGTGCCCTCGTTTCCGTTAGTAAACAAATACCACTCACACTGTACGTGGTATCACTATTTATTAAATAAATATTTTAGTATTTCGTAGATCTGCGACTTAGAACAAATTAATTTATAATATCGTTGTACCACATTTTGAATCTTATGTCCGCGACTTCGTCCGACTTGGTCTACGTGAATGAATGGTATAGCCTATGTACTAACCTGTCTACTCAACGGCCTTTGACATTTTAATTGTTTGTCAATTGTTTGCTGGGATGCAGGAACCATACTGCTACAGTAGAAATTATATTAATCCGGATTACGATCTTATTTGCCAAGTTACAACTAAATCAGTTCCGCCTGTCCGACGTGATTGAGTAACAAATATCCAAACTTTCGCATTTATAATATTATTATGTATTAGCGTGATATACAGGGGGATGTAACTAATTTTCGAAGCCTGAAACCATGGATTCTGTTCATGATTCTGAGTCTATGTATATAAAAATTGTACGAATCCTTTCTTGCAAAAATGTTTTTTTTTTCATATATATGTATTTGCCAAATATAAAGTACTAAAAATTGTTATTTTTAAAAAAACCGTACTTAAGATTTAATGTCAATTAACTCAAAATCACGATCTGAAGTCATTGTTTCAGGCTTTGGGAATTGATCGGTAACACCCGTTGACCTAGTATCAAATACAAATAAGTCAACCCTATATAGCACATAGCAAATTAAGGGTCGCAATACCGCCTCCATTTATTAAAACCGGTATGAACGTTATTAAAATATTACGAATATCGGGATTTTGAGATTTTCGATGTTTTCAACATTTTTGTAAAAAAGGAATATTGTAGGTTTAAAACGATTGCCATGAGTGGCTAGGAGGTTTAAAATAGTTTTAATTTGATTCAAACAAAAACTGTGTGCACGTGGCCGGAGGGCGTGCCACACTGCGCTTCCTAGTACGTGGCCTCCATTCGAGGACTCGTCTACCCCATCGGTTATCGGTCCTGCCGCAAATATGACCTGGCCACTTCAACATTCCGATTCTACGTATGTTGGTGACTTTAGTTCTTTGGCGAATGTCTACGTTTCGGATCCTATACTGCAAAGGAATTCCGAACTTAGCTCTCTCCAAATCTCGCTCAGTAACTTTCAATTTATGGATCAGGCCTACCGTTAGAAGCCACGTTTCGGCACCATACATAACTCATAACGTCTAAACGCGACGAGAAATATCGACGCATTGTCCCAAATGCTGCCCACCCGATGCATTTATCGACCTCCTTGCTAAAGTTGAACTTGCCTAGTTGGATGCTTTGCCCAAGGTAGACGTATTGGTCAATAACTTCGATTGCCACGCCTTCGACGCTTACCCGCTCCACGAAGAACTATATATTTATTTTATTTTTTATTTATTGGGACAAACAAACAATTGTACATAAAGTGTTACATTGAGGTAAGTGTATGAGTATTATAATACGAGTATGTATACAATCCACACCGTTTTTCACATGTGAAATATAAAAACCAACACAATTCGGTTAGCACATTGGAAACATCATGATTTTAATGTGCTAACATTAACAAGAGTAATTTACTTCATTGAACATAATTTTTATGTATAACGTGTTGTTTGTAGATATTCTGTTTATTTCCCAAATATAATAAAATAAAATAATAATTCATTGAATAATCTACTATTTGTTGAACATGGTTTTTGTCTCATTTGTATTCATTCCTAGACCGTCTCGTCGCGATGTTGCGATAAGGTCGTCTATCATCCAGCGATTCTGCCATGATGACTATGTCATCGGCGAAACAAAGATGCGAGATATACTCACTATTCACATTGATTCCACCTCCTTTCCAGTCCAGCATCCTAAATACATCTTCCAGCGCGTTTGTGAACAGTTTCGGAGGTATAACATCTAGTCGGGTGGTGAGGGACAGGGATCCCTCAACACTCGACGCAGATGAATCGTCCTGGTCTGCGGGTCTTGGATTCGGACCGTCATACTCGCAGTGTTATACAGACATCTCAGTACCTCGATATAATCGACTTGGCACCGCTGTAAAGATTCCAGAACAGCCCAGGTCTCGATAAAGTCGAAGGTTTTCTCGTAGTCTAAAAGGGCAAGACACAAAGGGTCATTACACTCTTCGGTCTTCTGTATAATCTACCTGAGTGTGTGATTGTTGTCGACGGTGCTGTAGCCTTTTCGAAACCCAGCCTGCTCCGGCGGCTGGAATTCGTCTAAGCTCCGGGCGAGACGACTCGTAATTACCTTCGCGAACAGCTTATATACGTGGATCAGAAGAGAAATAGGTTTATAATTCTTCAATAAGGGCCTTGTCTCCCTACTTGAAGAACAGGACTTCCACGCTTGCGGTGTTATGTCATCTTGTAAGACGGTATTAAAAAGGTGTCGCTGCTCTCGAAAGACGTGAACTCCACTGACTTTGAGAAGCTCTGATGTTAGGCTATTGTTCTCCTCATGGGCTGTACATGCAGGTGCGTAGAGTAGAATTTCCGCGAGAGTAGTAAAGTAGAGAGTAGTAGCCGCAGGGCGGCGTAGAGTTTCCATAAAACTTCTTAACTTCTGCGAGAACCTCTGGTCTGGCCACCTTGGCCACTATCGGTTTTGAGCATAGCCAGATGACTGCGTTCAAGAGGCTGAGCAAAGGCTCTAGGCCTTTATTGGTCTCTATCATCGTCTCAATCCGTTTTGTATTGAAGCAACGAAGGTCAGGGCGTATTAGCCTCCTTCCTTCAGTTTCTTATTATTAATTATTATAATTCGTATTTTAATGAAATAGATAATAACATAAAAGTATTATTATTTCTTGACTTGTTTTATAATAACAGTGAACAAGTAGTCGTTTAGGTAATGACTAAAAATAAATCCTTTAATTATATTTAAACATCACGTCTTTAGACAGTAAAAATTTAATATTTGGTTTAATTTTTTTCTTTATATTGAAACAAAAATTTAAATAATGAGTTCTTATAAATGACATTGTATCTAAAGTGTTATCGCTCAATTCGAAGCGCAAATGTTTTTAATAAAGTAACTTACTAACGAAAATAGCGCTTTAATCATTTTAAAACTAAAAAAACAGAACCTACCTTATATATGACGTACATACAGAAAATATCAAAAATACCAGTTTTTAATAGTCCAATCACGGTATTTTATCTGGTTATTTTCGGCCCGGTATCCCGGTATTTTCGAGATTCAGCATCCCGGTTTACGATCCCTAAGTAAAATACTAGTATTACGACTCTAAAAGAGTGGGCTCGCCCACCCGCTTGGACAGCGTGGCGTTTAAAACCAATCCTTCCGAATCCCTCATGCACAAGGCAATGGAGACCCGTGCTCCGGAGCGAACAATATATAAAAGACTGGTTACGGTTACAATTATGACTGTAAATAGAAAGAAGTCTGAGACTTCGATTGAGTTAGAACTCTTAGAAACTTCCAAAAAATATTTATTTAGAAATATATATAAGATATTTATTAGGTTTATATTTTCATTAATGAAAAGTAAAATATTGTTAAATATATTTACAAAATTTTTAATTGATATTGTCATCGTTAATCATTGCAAATTTATTGACAATTGAGGAAAAAGACCTGAAATAACGAGTGTAACAAGAATTGTACTCGCATATTAGAGATGGTGTGTATTGATATTTTTAACCGATAACAGTTTGTTAGCGCTCTATTCTGTTTATTTAAATCACAATAAGACATAATTATTACATATGTTTATGATAATTAGTAATATACGACTATATGGGAAAAAAAATAGCTAATGAGGAAAATCCTCAGTTTGTAGATTGGAAATTGTTATTAAATCAATAAAAGTGTCAAGAAGGAATATCCAGTATTCTTTAGTCAGAATTAAAAATTTAATACAATGATTTAAACTTGAATACCGCCAGTCATGAATAATATTGCTAACTATGCTTCACTAAAGAAACAATCAGTAAATGAGGATAATCAGAAAAGAAATCTTGTCATCCGACACGAGCTAATTACACAAAAATGCCCATTACCTCATGACGGTGCTTATTGACAACAATAAAATTGCTTACATCATAAAGATAAAAGTTTACAAGTGATAATCGGTTTCGGGGAACGTTTTCGAACAACAAGAAGCTTGACTTTTGATGAGAGTACGATAATAAATTAAGAAGTTATTAACTAATTAAAATTGTAAGATTTCGAATTGATATGTAAATGCAGTAAATGTAACCTGCCTTTTTTTTATCTCTTCTCTAAACTTATTCTAGACAGTAGATAAACAATTTTCGGTCAAATTTCAAACCGGCTATCACAATTGACAAAAGACAAACCTTGATAAATTGATAAGAGCAACACTGACCGGCCGCCTGCCGCAGTTGTAATTACAAATAAATATTCGACATTGTGATTGGTAAAACAGGATGTTTTGTCGACGCAAATCCTTATCGGTAATCGGTTGTTCGGTTATCTATTCCAAACAATGATAGGTGCCTTCGAACGCCACGCTGCGCACCACCATCGCCAGCGCTTATGCGCTTATGACTTGAACATGTATGCTTACAAATTACATTGTTGCTGGCAATGTAATTACATTACATTAGTACGGCATTAGTACATTAGTACGGCAATTACATTGGCGCTGGCGCTATGTAGGTATTTCTAATTACTTCCGCATTTATTATATTAGACTACTTATGTAAAAGATTTTTAACGGGTGAAAACCTTTATTTATTTTCAAATGTTCCTCTTATTTGCTGTTTATGTCCATTTTTTGTTAACCGCTGTATACCCGTCAATCCGCAGTGGCCCCGTGTGGTGGAGTGCCTCAAGAACCCCGTCATGATTACAAGGGACCACCTGTGCTCTGCACTGGGACATTATACAGTGTGTCAGGGGATCAATTACGGATATTTTAAGGCAGTGAGTGTAATACACTTATTTTTATCGACAAAAACACCTTCCTACAAATAATTTAATTTATAATAAATGCCGAACTGTATGAACACTTTTCAATAGACGAAATATTTGGACTGCAAGGCGGAACATGCAATGCCAGTATAACGGCGTCCAACACACTACCGAAGTACCGAGTTACCGAGCGACAACGGCTGGATAGTAAAAGTCATGAAAAGTAAACTAAGAAAAAAATACCAAGCAGGGCCAACCACTTTGGGCACAAGCTGTAAAAAAACGCTAAAATTTAAATTTAGCACTGTATTTAGCATGATATTTAGACGATTTTGTTGCTGCTTGTAATTATGATTGTTCCTAGTTCTTGTAACCTAGTCGAGATTTTTATACCTCGTTGGATAGCTAGGAAAGCATAGATGTTTTTTTAAATGTTTTGCACATTAAACTGCTTAGTGTTTTTTATGAAAACTTACATTTTTGTGGCAGTATTTAATAAAAATTAATAAAACTCACATTTCAAAATGTTTATAGATTTATTTATTGTTGATAATACTTAAATATTAGAATGTTTACTACGTAAGTTTAATAAATATATTTCATTACATGCATTAGTTTTTTTAAATTAATCTTTAAAGTTGTGTTTTACCTTTTATTTCAATAAATCTTGAATTCTAATTATCTCGAAAATGGTTAAATTTGGCATAAGCCCATTATAGGGTTAAATTAATTGCAAACAATCTCTATAAGCCCTTAACGGGAATAGGTCGATTTACTGCAAAATATGCAAACGAGAATTACTGCAAAAATGCGGGATTCCTGTATATATCACATATCAATTAACTGAGAATCGTGAACAAAATCCACGATTTCAAGAGTTGGGAAAAATACTGTTACGCCGGTATATTATATTGCATTTTTCGTTAAAATACGTTATGCATGAATATTGAAAACATGCTCGTAGTATCTGCGGAGTTCCCCGACCGGATGGAGATGAGTAATCAAATACTTGTGTTATTTATAACTGCCGTTGAATACCCAACCTTGTATTTGAATACCCATGCAGGCTATTTGTTTTGTTTCAACGATAAAGGGAAAATAGTATTTCTATTAATAATTTGTTGTTTAATCGTCGTTTGGGGTTTCCACAATCTTTTTTTCCTTATTTTTATATTTTTCATTTTTGACAAAATAATGCCTTAAAATGCCTCAATGTGTTTTAGGAGCGACTGAAGACCGTTCTCCATTTCTTTCTTTTTCATCCAATCATGCTATCTGAAGGTCTTCCCTCATCCAGGGGAAGTGGGACGGGCTGTTATGCGATACATTATCAGTTCCTTGCCGTTCCGTCCCGTTTCCCTCACACAGAGGAATATGAGACAAGGATGGTTTGGGTTTTGATAATACACTCCTGATCCTTCTAATTCTTTATCAAAATCTTGACTTCTAGATCCCCAGAGGTAGGCGGCACGCCACATCTATGGATATCTATAGATATTGGCATATCCAATGTTCGTCTTTTTTGACTGATGTTAATATGTATCGTAAATGTCTGTGGTGGACTACTAGCTAATAATTTAGGATCTATACTCGATTACCTATTATAAAGGGGTCATCGAACACGAAGCTTAATTAGTTATAAATATTACGATTTTTTAAACTAATAATAGGTTCAATTTAGAATAAAAATTGTATCTCGTGTAATGTATGAAATAGACTACTAACACGGACACGGACCATCGCAATACTTATTTTATTAATCCCCTTTTTTTTTATTTTCTAGATGGATTACCAATTTCTTTACCTTCGATTTGAACATAAACAGACACAATAACAATTGTTTTTATTTTTTGTATTCTCTATTATCGGGAGTTAAATGTGACTTGGGAATTTCACCATCGGGAGTGACTGGGGAATATGTTGGATAATGTTCAGTGCACACGCAAAAATGCATAATATTGTCACGTTACATCGTTACTTGGTTTGTACTGAAAGTAATGATAACATTTAGGAGAAGAAAAATCAGATCTATTCGCATGTGAAGTTTAAAATAATACTCGTACAGTTCCAGACGTCTAGACCACGCTTGATAGTAGTTAAGTCTAGACAGGCCGTGACCCCTTTAACACCAACCAGTCGAATCTGTGTACAGATACATTACGAAAACATTGGCCATCGGCTAATGCGGAAACACCCGAACGCGTCATCCACGTCTATGAATTACCGTACTTCTAATTGCATACTTTATTAAGAGACACTTACTTACTTCATTGAATAGACGAGATTTCTTTTTCTTTCATAGAAAAAGGCAGACGAGCGTAAGCTTGTCTGTATAGTCTGTGTGTCCGTATGGACTGTATAGTCCACCTTATGGTAAGTGGATACTGTTGTCCATAGACATCCGCGATACATGCCAACATCAGTCCAGAATGACAAACATTGGCACGCGCCCGGATGCGCTGCCCACCTTTGCAGATTAAGGAATGGATTGGGAGAAAGGGTTGAGAAAATGGAGAGGGATAGGATGGGATGGGAATGGGCTATGTCACTCACTACCGAAACACTTACGTACATTGGGGAAATGCAGTACATTTCAAGGTAATCTTCTGTAAGAGAGAGAGGGGGTAACGTGGCCAGTCGTGTGCACCCAGCGGCTGTGGGAATGCACCGTGCACTCCCCCTACAATGACGATGACGACGTTCGGGTGTTTCCGGATTAGCCGATGGCCAATATTTTCGTAATGTATATGTAAGCGTCAGACGCAAGACATTCCATTATGTACACTTATTTAAATATCTCTCTCTATGTTGTTGATTTTTAAATTTTTTATAGTTTTAAAGAAAATAATAAAGAATTGAAAAAACGTTGGTTTATTGGACATTGGTTATAATATTACTTTGTCATGGCTGTTTGTCTTTTCAAAAGTGTCTCTTACATTTTTCTGTTCTTAGCAACACTTTGGACGCGTCAATGTTTGTCATTTTTTTTCTCTGACTAGTAAATACGTGTCGCGTATGTCCATGACAACTTACCACCACGTGGACTGTCTGTTCGTCTAACATTTTTTTTTTAATGAAAAATCGTATTTAAATCGTCATTGATCTTTGTATGGGAAGTGAAGTTGAGTTTAATCAGTTTTAGTTTAATCATGGTAAAAATTGTGGTTAATAAATTATAAATTGCGTTTTGTGATTTAATAGCGATAGTTAAACTTCAACTTCAGTGTTTTTCGTGCGTGGTGTGTGTGATAAAATCAATAAAAGTGTGCGACCGCGTTTTTCGTGTGCTTCTAAGGAGTCTTCTTCTGTCCTCGGGAAACCTACAATCGCTTTACTGAGCGACTCCCGACTTACTCCTGACGGGACTGGATATTGGCAGGAATCGGCAGGATACATTTTAGACTTTGAAATTGTTTATTACGAAGAAAAGTTGACACTGGCAAAATGTGCTAATTGCGCCATTCATTGCCATATATGAAGAAAACAAATTATTGTATTAAAATAATATTGGTACAATGCGATTAAATAATACACATTAAATAATCACGATTAAATAAAAATTTGCTTGTTTTTATTTTTTGAAATCCTCTTTGTAACGGAAGTTACCCTTGAACGATTATTTTAGTCTGATTTTTTTTTAACAATATGCATATGTGAATGAACTTTCCAATCTTATATACATACACAACATATCGTATCGCTCAGTGTCAACCAGGTGAAATTAGCATCTTGTTTTTATACTTTTCTTACGGGAACTAAACAATTTGAATAAAATTATCATATAGTTTTACCATTTAATGAGTACTGAATAATAGATACCTATATATTTATAATTGTTTTTTTTGTAAACATTTTCCTTGTTTATTTAATATTTTTTCTAACACTTGTACATTTTCTTGGAAATGTAAAACCAAAAATTATAAGAAAATGCTTTTTATTCTAGGTATCACCGGAACTTTGACAGCGAAGGCTCAGCCACCTAAATATTTGAAGCACATTAATAACTAATTTGTTGTTTCAATTGGCAGCAAAACAGTTATAAGTAGTCGCCAATACATTCATGATGCGGCATAGAATGATATCCTGTCGCGTGGAGACACTGCGAGCGTAGATGATTCCATAGGTCGCTCTTTACGCCACTATAAGCTCATGTAAACAATATAACAATGACTATAATTCAACTACTCAGTACTACATACATACATAGTACGTAGTACAACTACATAGTACTTAACCTATTTTAATATTCGGTGCATAAGTTTCACGATCATAGAGATCTGATTTCACTTCTAATAACTTCCCGCTTATTTAAAAGGCAAGCGTTAAAAGAGACTGAATAATAGTTTCTGCAAGGGATCTTTTAATCGGTTCACCATACTGGTTATATGAAAACACAACTTCTGCGTTATCTCCGTTTGTTTTTATAAACCCTGGCACCGTTCCCACCGTTCATCATGATCATGTCATTAAATACTTATTGTAATGGTCGAATCACGCGACGTTGTCACTTTTGAATCACATAAAAGGATGTTGTAATACGGCGGAAGCTCTGTGTCCTTGCTTTACTGACTATTTGTTAGTTGAAACTGCTTCTGCATTGTTTGTGGCGGTCTTAATAAGAGTACATTGTGACCATTAGTGGTGATTAAGACGCGTCCGTTAGGCGTTTCGAGAATATGCGATTAATTGTCACTCATCTTGGAACCATTACCTAATGTTGTTTAACAATAATAAGCTGAATAAATATTTCACTACTAATACCATTTTGTGTTAAGAAATGTAAGTGTATAATTTTATTAGTTTTTATAAAATCATCCACGGTGGCGATCACAACAGATCAGCAATGGTCGCAGTTGACCTTTGCACGCCTATCAAGTTCCGATTTCTTGACATATGTACTCGAAACAATGTCATACTTTATTTTGTTGGGGGCGAAGAAATACTGACGTTCTCTGAGTCATACCACAGACTTATAAAACACACGAAAAACTACGTAACTACGTTATCAGGTTATCACACGTAAAATAAATCGAAAATAATAATTTTGAAACAAGAAAAATTATTACTTAGTTATTTATTTGCAAATGAAATAACTAAAGTAGCGTGTTATACTTATTTATTATTTCTGAACAGTTAGACAATTAGAATAAAAAAAACTTTTATTACGATTCTATTACATAAGATTTTATTCTTTACATAAAATACAAATTATTTATTAAATTGATTTCATTTTAAATACATTTTTGCGATTAATAAACCAATCATTTAAGACAAATATTTTTTTGAATTGAATCTATAAAAGTGAATGCTAGTTTTACTAGAATTGTATCGATAATTAAAATGCTTGGTCTTGTTTAGATACCGAGACTGCACCGAGACTGCACTGATTAAACGATTATATGAATAAACGAAGCTCATTACACGCGCTTATCGCGCCGTGTATTGTTTGTTGTCGTGGTGTAATGCTGATGAGGATGACCCTTCGTGCTTCGGTAAAAACAAGGCCTCGTTCGTTTGTTCCGCACAATTGTAGCGTAACTGTAATATTCCGGTTATTCGCCTTTGTTGTTCTGCTCTTACTCCATTCACCTTCATTCACAAACACTCCTTGCAACACAATGCAATTGTTGTGATTAAAAGTTTTAAAATGAAAACATCATTATACTTTATGTCGTGGGAGGTCAGAGATATTTTAACTAAGAACGATTTAACTTCAAACAATTATCCTGTTATCTGCTTGCTACTCTACGTACTACCCAAAATTGTGGTAGTTAGCCAATCTAATCCAAGCTTAGTTATCTACTTATGCCCTATGCCCTACCAAGTAGCTTAAGTATAGTATTTACATAGAATGTTGATAAGAAAATGTAATCATGATCTAATGTTCTGTTCTGATGAGGCTATATTGAAGGTCTTTTTTTCGAAAAAATTTTCGTGTGTGGTGTTTGTAATAATCAAATAAAAGCGTGAGACTGCGCTTTTCGTGTCCACGTGGGACTTCCACGGAGTCTTCTTCTGTCCTCTGGAAACCTACTATCGCTTTACTGAGCGACTCCTGGCTTACTTCGACGGGACTGGACATTGACGGAATACGTTTTAGAGTTTGAAATTGTTTATTACGAATAAAACTTGACACTGGCAAAATGTGCTAGTTGCATCATTGCCACACATGAAGAAAAAAAACGTAGTACTTACACAGTTTATTTGATATTTTAAGAAAATTGCCTCAACGCAGCGGGATATGAACAAACATTTGCAGGCTTCCTGAAATAAGCCTCCTATAACAAAAAACGAATAAGAGTTCTCCGCTGTATTATCTTTACCTATGTAGTTTCGAATTTTATATAATTTACAAAAAGTATTGCAAATACGCGATATTGTTTTTATGTTGTAATAAGTGCGTAATTACAATTACTTGAGTTGTAACGGTGTCAGTGCCAACATGCGTGGTGCGTGGAGGGCAACTAGCTTGCGTGGTTTCCTGGCTTATCAAGTGCGAGACTACACCACGCGCGTGTGGGAATCGCGTGGTCTTCAAACGTTTCCCACGTAGCAAAACCTTTGGTAGAGCTAACCACCAACACTTTCGTGAAATGTTACTATGTACTATTAAATGTTATTAATATTTCTATAATTTCAAATAGTCAACGTTTCCTCACGATGTTTTCCTCTCATCACCAAGCCAATGACAATTCTTTAAAAATCCGTACTTAAAGTAGAAACTCAGTGGTACGGGCCGAGGATTTGAACTCACGATGACATGAATGTGAGTCGAGTATAGATGCCCCTAGGCTATCACCGCTGTTCCAGAAATAAAAAATAAAACTGGTGTATGTGTATCCACCAATTCGCACTGGGCCCGCGTGGTGGTGGTGTATTATGGTCAGAAACCCCCTAGTAAGTTACTAGGTGAGGCCTGTGCCCTGCAGTTGGACATTAAAAGCTGATACATACATGTCAATGTTACTTATTATTTATTTTGATATAGTTTGCGAGATTATTGTTTCTATAATAAAATATTCTTGATAACAGTTATCCACTTAGGTATTCAATTCTATCCTTATCCTTTCAAATGTATAATTAGGTATCCTTTTAAAACGATACCTAATTTATAACTTATAATAACAGAACATTCAAATTTTCTTGCAAAATTTACGTTTTTCGAAATATAAACTTATTGTAATTTCTGATAGTGTCCACTTATTTAGATGCCAATATATTTTAGGGCGGTTACATAGATATCATACCACTGTCACGCGGGTTGTCTGAATGATAGTAGATAATTAATAATATTTACGGGCGTTACATATTACAATTTACAAAGCGACGACATTACTTGTGTCCGCGCCGCCAAGGTCGGGGTCATTGAACCTATTTACGTCTTTCAGCAGGCGCCGCCTGCCGTTGCCCGTGGAAAAATACAATACATACCTACTACTTGCGACCGCGTACAAGTATTTGCCAACGCGAAATTTCAAAACAATTAACTCTACATTTTATAGATAGTTAAAGTTAAAAGCAAATTAAAGTCAAATTCTGTTGTTTTGTGCCAGTGACGCACTTTATATGTTGGACAAAGACATGACTCAATCGTGCAAGGTACAGGTATCTGCGACTAAATTCATCTTGCAGGAATTTCCCACCTACGTGATAATAAAAAATCGCGATTTAAACATAGGTAATTCTACGTCTTTACAGTTACTATTCACCTGTGTTTAATTGATGTTTACAGTTTGCCTCCAAGTTATAATTTTGAAATGATCTTTCTCCATATTTTCAATATAAACTTGAAATCTGACCCAACAAGTAATATACTTATGTTTTGTCCAAACTAGTCACAACCTAGTGCTACATTTTGACTAGCTAAATTGAAATATAGTACAGGATCTTTTCAGCTGTCCTTATGAAAGAAACATCTACTTATTCAGAGCACTTTTGACTCGGAAAAAAGTCATAAACAACGTACAAAATACTTACATCTTCTGATGAGGATTATTTACTTCGTGGTGGATTGACGTTTGTCAATCCACCACGAAGTAAATAATAGAGTAAAGATAGTAAGTAAAGATAGAGCTATTCAAGAGGAAGGTTTATACGTATAGTTTAATATTGTTTTGTGTTAATTTGTTATAAAATTGCCGGGCATGCAACGCATGCCGGGCATAGCTAGTTATTATATATATTATACTAGCGAACCGCCCTCGCTTCGCTTCGGTTTCGTTAAAACAATATTAAACTATACGTATAAACCTTCCTCTTGAATCACTCTATCTATTGATGAAAACTGCATTAAAATCCCTTGCGTAGTTTAAAAGATCTAAGCGTACATACAGAGGGACAGACGGCGGGAAGCGACTTTGTTATAAAGACTTTATTATGTAAAGATTAACTAACTTTTAACTTGTATACAAAAGTAGGTACATGTATGACGTAAAGCGTCTGCGACACCCTGTGATTGCGTGCGTATATTTTCACATTGTAATGTGTAACAAAATGGCGGCAGACAATGGCGAGGATCCTGTCAATATTTGTGTGTCGCTGACGTATGTGAATCTCCAAACGCGACTGTAGCACAATGCCTGGCCTCAATGCTTATTGTAACTGCTCAAGTGATCATTGAACAATCAATCAAACGTTCAGACGCTGAGTGTATATATGATAAGGTAAACAATGTGATTGTTACTACTAATTCTATAGTTCTAGATTAATCTTATTTTTAAAAGTTTTTGCTGGCCATTCGTTCACTTGGCATTTGAACGATTTTTCATACTTCTAGAATCCTTGCTGTCATCGATACAAATTGGCTGTGTGACAATCTATGTTAAAAATAAATCTAGAGGTTCTTCCTTATTGATAGTAACACTGACTTTACTTTTAGTGAAAGTATTAAACAGTTCTGCGTCTACGTACGGTTAAGTGCAAAGCGTGACTCAGACGTTTAGGTAGTTATCTTGTTAGGAGCAGTATACATTGTTTAGTCGAAACTTGAAAGCAGCACTTTAAAGTCCTTATTTTTTTAGTTAAACTAATCAAGTGGTAAAGTTATTATTACGCAATCAACACTATAATGCGAGTTCAGTATAATAATAATAAACATGAGCATTTTAGAAGAAGTTGTGAAATATATGAAGTATCCATGAAGTATCATTATTTACAGCGTAACGGAATGTGGCAAAAGTAAATGAGAATGTAAATGATAATTAACATAATTAACCGACATTAGTATTATATATGATTGTGCCAAAAAGCTAACACGTTAAATTGTTAATAAATAGAAGAAATGTTTATTTTTCCATTACAAAGTCCTGTTTGGAGTTATTTGATGACAACAATACTTATGTATTACCCGATACAAATGTTCGTTTACCTACTTAATTAGGTGCTTGTTATTTTTATAAAAGACTAGCGACCCGCCCTCACTTCGCTTCGGTCTATTAAATTTAAAACAATCGGAATAATATATTTTCCTGCGGTAAAATGGAGCCTTAGACCTCTAGCAATACATCGGTGAAAACTGCATTCAATTTCATGCAGTAGTTTTTGCATGATACGTGTACAAACATACAAACAGACAGACAAAATTAATAAAAACTGTTGTTTTGGCTTCTGTTGCTCTAATAAAGACCCCCCCCCATATTAGTTTTTTTCAATATCTATAATGTACAGACATCGGCCTGTTACAATTTTATTATTATATATGTATAGATAATAATATAATAGCAGATACCGCATTGCACGTTTTCGATCAAAACAAGTTCTCATACATTTTGAAACGAGCAACATCAAAATAACCATGAGACTTGTTCGTGGGGATAAGTAGTGAAATAAAGCTAATTAGGTGCCGAACAATAAATAAAAAATAATTTGTATACGAGTAATTATCAATACTAAATTATTTACTTAATATTCATTTATTTAAGAATTCATAGGCTTGCGTATATGTGTAAATTGTGCTCTCAGTCAGTTCTTAATGCAGTTAATAATGCTCTCGAATACGTTATGTGAAAACTCATCTGATGAGACAATTGTCTTCCTTGCTGCGGAGCTAATGACTTCAGGAAACTAATTGTGAGGCATGCGTGCACACAAGCCTAACCGGAAATTATAAAGATATCTTTCGGCTCGGTTAGCTAATATATATATATATATATATATAACGGAGAATTGTTATCGTGCAAGTTTTTAGAAAGCGTGACGTCAGCATTGCTGACGTCACCATTATTCGCGTCCCTCATATTCAACAGATAACGAAATAAAACAACTATACACTTGAAATAAACTCTTTGTTACAATCGTTTTATAATCAATACTTTTCTTAACTTATAGATTCAACTAAGATCTTAAGTCTACCCTTATTTTCTATACAAAAGTAAAAATAATTCAGATAGCAATATTTCAAAAAGCACTCACCAAACTACCGTTCTCAGCAGCTGCCACGTGAAAAGTGAGCCAACAACATGGTGGCCTCCCACCATGTTGCTTCTTTACAATCATTTTTAAACAATGGTTTTAATACGAATATTTCGTTATAGTTATTCGTGAAATAATTTTAAAACATTATTTAAACACTTATAAACGCAAATAATTTCATCAAATCACTCGTGGTTTTAATCACTCATCGTTCAAAACAATCTCCAATGAACATTCAAAAAGCAACTATTAAAAATCAATCTAAAGAATTATTAATGATTAAATTGTGAATGTGTTTTGCAAATTAAAGATTTGATTTATAATTAATTTTGAGCTAAACTTATTAATTTAAAGTTAACTTTTTGAATGTTCGTAACTTCTAAGGAAGTAAATACAAATGTTAACAAACTCATTTGATTTAGGTTAAAAAAATGAAGCTTACCTATTTCATTGGTAATAAAATAGGTTAAAATTAATTATCATTCTTAAATAGACTTTATGTAATCAAACTTAAAATCTAAAATAAAAGATGTTGACTGTTTTGCGTCGACACGGCCATTCTGCGGGGCGGTGCGCGCTCTGCACCAGCCTCGGTTTCTTTTATTATTATGTTTCAATTTCTGGAAATAAGAAAACATTTTTGACTAGGTATCTGTGTACATAGATACTCCAGTCGACCATATACGGTTTTACTTATTTAGGAGAATATCTCTTAACGTCAGAAATATTGTAGGCTTATTTGTAGAAGGCAATTGTTTGTCTGTTATTTGTGCTTATGCTCCACGCACTCGCACATTAATTTAATTTTGTTTGTTTCGTCAAATGAATAATGAATATCATAAGCTTGTTGTAAAATAAGTGAATAAAGGAAATTGAGCGTTCGTTTGTTATTCGTGCTTATGCTCCACGCATTTCACACATATTGAACTTTTATTATGGAATGCAAATGCTCCACGCATCCTTGCATTTTATTTATGTACTCGTAGACAGGAATGTTGCTGTGGTGCTGGGCGGTCTCGTACGCCGTGGTCCACAGGGGCTCTAAAGGACATGGGAACTAGGTCGACGCTGTGGCCTATGCCTTTTAGGCCGTGGTCCACAGAGGCTCTGAAAATGATAGGATGGGGAAAGGATTCTAAACATATTTTTAATTTATATCGATTCAATATTACAGCGCAGATATTTCATTATTGGATTCAGTGGCAAAGGTCACCTAGAATGGTTTGCTTTGATTGAAGCTTAGTTATTATCTGCATCAAAGCAGTAAGAGAAATCCTACTGCCAAAATAAAACATTAGTTTAATATGGAAGGAACTCACCGTTTGTTCCAGATTGTGATGGCATTGCAGCATGAGACGTGGATGGCTGTGGCTCGTCGGTGTCGTCCGTCGACACGGTCATCTGTTCGCCTGGTTGCGGTGCTCGGCGCAGCTGGTCATGAGCTACCTTGCGCGGTCTTCCCCTGCCAGTAACTCGCTTCACGATGTACCGGACATTATCGACGACTCGTTGAATTTCGTATGGCTCGCTATATTTAAGATCAAGGCACGTCTGATTTCGAGGATTATTCTTAATCAGAACGTAATCACCTCTTTGGAATGACTGAATCTTGGCTTTGTTTTTGTCAAAACGATGTTTCTCGTATTCGGCCGCAGCCGCCATTTTTTGATGTACTTGTTGTTCTAGTAGATCAAAGTCGACAGTCTCTTCATCAATATTCACTAATTTCAGGAGTTCCGGTGGAACACAGTGTTGACGACGTGTAAGGAGTGTAAGGGGTGCTACTCCAGTCACACGGTGCGGAGTACAGTTGAATGCCAGTTGTAGTGCCTCTAATGCAGTTTGCCAATTTTCGGTGTTATAGTTTTTGATCATAGTTAGCGCATTCTTTAACGTAGCCATAACACGCTCTACTTGGCCATTAGCTCGGCTGACTCCTGGCGATATTGCATGTATATTGATGTTGAAGCTGTCACAGTAGTTTTTAAATTCTCCCAGGAACTCTCTGCCACCATCGACGACAACTTGAATAGGCGTACCAAACAAGTGTACAGTACGTTTTAGTGCTGCTAGGCTGCTGCTTTGACTCTTATCATTTGAATAGCTCAGTAGCAGATACTTTGTGAAAGAGTCTATGGTAACAATTACATATTCATCAAGACTTTCTTGGTTTCTTGTACCGAGTTTTCCCGTTATATCCATATGAATTACTTGGAATGCGGTGGTAGGTTTTTGAATGGGATGGAGTTGAACTTGTGTGGCTCCCGATGGCCCCTTTGATGTCTTGCACACGATGCAATTGTCCACGAATTTCCTGACAATTGTGTTCATTTTATCAAACCAGTATGATTCTCTTAATTTCTGTAAAGTTTTCTCCCATCCTGGGTGGTGTAGCGCTGTGTGATAAGAGTTGATGAGAGTCCATTGGTATGACTTTGGTACAACAATTGCCTTACGTGTTCCCAGTACAGGGTCTGTCAGCCGCCGCTTAAGTACGCCTTCATCCAAGACATAATTATCTACGGGATTGCCATTTGCCATATTGTTAATCAATGAACGTAGGTTTTCGTCTCGTCGCTGCTCTATTTGTATCCATTTAGTGTCCCTGGTCATTAGGTTGACGTTGGTTATAGGATTTCTACTGAAGAAATCGCCGTGTTGGAGACGTTCACCCTTTCTGTACTCTACCTCGAAATCGTAATTCTGCAAAAATGCCCACCAGCGGTGGATTCTAGGGAGAAGATCCTTCTTATGCTTAGACGCCTTGAGAGCATTACAGTCAGTGATAACCACAATTTTTCGCCCGTATAAGTACTGTCGGAAGTGTTTTATAGCCCTCACTACCGCTAGGGTTTCGAGCTCGTAGGAGTGGTAACGACTCTCGACCTCTGTAGTACGTAAGCTCATATAGGCAATAGAATGACACCGCCCATCTATTATTTGAACCAATACAGCTCCGTAGCCAAGACTACTTGCGTCAGTGTAGAGCTCTATGGGTGCTTCTTCCTGGAAAAGTGCAAGAGTAGGCGCAGTAGACAAATATTGAACAATATGATTCCTAGCTTCTTCATGTCGTGCGTTCGAATCCCACTTCTGATAACGGAGAATTGTTATCGTGCAAGTTTTTAGAAAGCGTGACGTCAGCATTGCTGACGTCACCATTATTCGCGTCCCTCATATTCAACAGATAACGAAATAAAACAACTATACACTTGAAATAAACTCTTTGTTACAATCGTTTTATAATCAATACTTTTCTTAACTTATAGATTCAACTAAGATCTTAAGTCTACCCTTATTTTCTATACAAAAGTAAAAATAATTCAGATAGCAATATTTCAAAAAGCACTCACCAAACTACCGTTCTCAGCAGCTGCCACGTGAAAAGTGAGCCAACAACATGGTGGCCTCCCACCATGTTGCTTCTTTACAATCATTTTTAAACAATGGTTTTAATACGAATATTTCGTTATAGTTATTCGTGAAATAATTTTAAAACATTATTTAAACACTTATAAACGCAAATAATTTCATCAAATCACTCGTGGTTTTAATCACTCATCGTTCAAAACAATCTCCAATGAACATTCAAAAAGCAACTATTAAAAATCAATCTAAAGAATTATTAATGATTAAATTGTGAATGTGTTTTGCAAATTAAAGATTTGATTTATAATTAATTTTGAGCTAAACTTATTAATTTAAAGTTAACTTTTTGAATGTTCGTAACTTCTAAGGAAGTAAATACAAATGTTAACAAACTCATTTGATTTAGGTTAAAAAAATGAAGCTTACCTATTTCATTGGTAATAAAATAGGTTAAAATTAATTATCATTCTTAAATAGACTTTATGTAATCAAACTTAAAATCTAAAATAAAAGATGTTGACTGTTTTGCGTCGACATATATAATACGAATGTAAGTGAGTCTTCTACTCCAATCGGTTGTATTTTTGCGTTTCAGCGATTCTAGATAATATACGATTCTCTTAATCGGATGCAAATGGGTGCTGCCTGATTTGACATATCTCGGCATTGCTTCGTATAAATAAATTATTTGATTTGTGATTTGATCATATCAGTCCGTATGGTGGGACATACTACAAAATGATTTATTTTATGTACTAAGTATGTTTGCAAGTGTTAGCGATAAGTGCAAACAACCAACTTAGATAAATGGTGATTGATAATGATGAGCTACAAATTTAGCCTAAAAATGTAAACTCCGCTAAATATAGTTATAAGTAACACAATATTTATATGGACCTTAAATCGACTAACTAATGCCGGTGATTGACCGATGCCGGTTACTGACATTGTGCAAAAACTTTTGAAACCAATCCCTCTTTTTTATTAAACTATCGCGCTGTCCTTACTTTGTTCAGGTAATAGATAGCATGGCGATGATTCATACACAGCCTGTATATTTGGTGCATCCCTAGATGTACATAATATATTATATAAATTTACTTAATATATTCATTCTTTATAAAACGAAGAATAATTTAATACCTGTGTATATATCTCTTTCTTTAATGATTGCTTGATCGCCTATCAAACTTACTCGTATATCAATAAACTGTCAGTCGCATTAATTTACTCTTGCCGACTTTTCTTCATCATAAATAAAACTTCATTAACTGCAATTTTTTACCTTACGCTTACCTTAAAAATAAGAAAAATATTTATTAAGGATAAAACTGTTTTAAAAAGACGCAACTATATTAATCATTTTAGGAAAGGTTTTTGAATTGACTCTTTTAATGCTTCACGCGTACTTTAAGTTTGCTGGCTAGTTTTCGAAAAATTTTTGATATATTATGTATGACATATATACCTTTGTTTCCGTTTTCCTGCTATGAATAGTGAATTTTCCGGTCCAGTTGATTACATTGATGTAAACAACTGACATTGATGGAATCTGCGCCGTGTTCGTTTCGTATACACATTTCAGACTTTTTTTATTATATTTTACTACGACTGTCATTTATCATAGCTGATAATTATAATGGGTATATGTTATATTATTCCATTGTTTTTGTTTACTGATAGTATTTGTAGATTCGTAAGTGAGCAGCTGGTTATTTCCGGCGTCGTGTCAGAACAGAGTCCAGTGGAATATTCTCGGAGTTGTTTGCCGCCAACGCTGTAACATGTTTACTATTTACGGTGAATGCCAGCTCACTGCATATATCGCATTTGACTTACATTGCATTTCATACTAGTTACAGTACCTACCTACTACTAAATAATGATGCCGGTTCTCCCTCTTCGTATTCCGAACAAACACGAACATGTGATGCGTAAAAAAAGAAACAAACGTTTAAACACATTTTCAGTTAATTAATTACGTTACGTTGTAACCACTCTGTGTTGTATAGGTACATCTCTCATCGTTCGATCACGGTTGATAATGAAGTACACACAGAGCCTAGCCCAACTGGATTAACTGGCATCAACATCTTTTAGTTAGTCCTATTCCAAAATAACTAGGTCGCTAAACAGCAATGTGTTTCGGTGCGTAGGAACTCGCAAAAACTGCGGTTCATTTTAACTTGAAAAATATTCAAAAGACCTTTACTTTCCTTAGAGAAAATTTTTTGATTAAAAAACTTGATTTTTTTATATATAATAATAATTATTCTTTATTTATTTAGTCTTTATTAATTTAAAATTATAAAACTAATAATACCTATATATTATAGAAAACGTACAAAGATCCTTGTGGCAAGGTGACAACCCAGCTGACGACACTACGCTGAATCGCTAGAGTAATGAATCGCGCGAGGAGAATTGAGGAGGTGCCGGCTCTGGGGTCTCTTGTGGTGTCATAAATACGCCTTGACAAGTCCGAAAAGGTAACCGCTAGGACATATTTATCAATATTTTTAAAAGTGAATAAACCTATCAATAATTGGAATTGGTTTGATTGGGTCTTTTGAAATGAATTTGTAACTCGATGATTGGTATGGTATATAAATTAATTTTTGACAACTCCAGGAAAAGATTTTATTTTCGCAAATTGTTTGTTTTCATTAGTATGACGGCGTTGTTTACAACGAGTGGAATTCGGAGAATGAAACATTAGGTTTGTGTTCTATTCATAGCAAATGATGAGCTATCTGATGGATGGATGACGCGGCCTCGCCGACGACGCCGTTACTGCAACGTGCCTTTGGCCCGGCGCCGGCGCGATCACGAGGGCGCACAATCTATCTATACATACATCTGTGTTTATTTACAACCGCGTTATGTAGGTATATGGCTACCTCATAAAGCAAGATGACGCTTGCGTCGCGTGCCGATGATGTAATTTTATGCTGATGGTATAATGCTGAATGAACTTTATTTTTACAGACACAAAAACGGTACGTGTGCTAATTCTAAGTTTTGTTATGTATACTTATATAAACACTCATCGAAATAACGGAAAACCTGAAACATATCAACCATTTTAAAACGTATTAATATACGTTTAATATACGTTAAAAACGTTAAAACCATTTAATATACGTAAAACCTTATGTGATATTTTAGTGAGGACGAAGAAATGTACCTATTGCAGACACCACGACCTTAAAATTTATTTATTTAAACTTTATCGCACATAATTGCAGAGAGCGGAGTTAATACCTAGTGGCATTCTCTCCAGTCCACCTTTGGTTAAACAGAATTGCATGACAAAGATTTCGACAATTCACTATATCTCCACTACATGTCCATTTCGACTACGTCTCGATTCATCGAGGCAGCTATATAAAAGAGAGATGAGATGCTAGGAAAATAATTCTCATGTGACGTCAAGTCATCTGACGCGTTTTTTTTTCGGAAGTTGGCGTCATTGGCATTTGTCAGTAGAATATTATTTATAGGGTCAGGTTATAAACGGAGCGAGTCGGTGCGCGGCGGGACGGATTTGGTCGTCGTCGCTGTGCTTGCACCCACGCACCTCGGTGATTCATTCGTGTGGCAGCGCAACGGTAATCCATAGCTACCCTAATTACATTTACACTTTTGCAATTCGAGTCACAAACAGAAAAGTTGATACTAGCATGCGCTATCCACATAACCTGATTATGCCACACATAATTAGATATGAATTAAGTACCTTTCTGTTTTTTTCTGAAGTCTTACGTTAGACATTTTTCTTGTGCTAGACACAACAATATACGTACTCATGTATTATCTACTGACACAGGTAAAAATAAAAATCTATTGCTGCAAAAACAACTGTAGGTAATCTACTATAATCACACGTCCGACTCATTGGTGTCTTTTCGTCACTTATGAAGAAAATTACCTAGGCTGAAATCACTGCTCAGAACAATTATTAATTTTATCAGTGTGATACTTAATTAAGAGGACATTATATGTTAGCTTGAAAACGTCCTATGTGCATACGTTGGGCTATTCCATGTATCCCTATCCCCTTATCTCCACTGGTAGGGAAGAAAGGAAGATTACCCTAGCGTATGCGCTATTACAACGGAAGACCTCTGTATATGTACCAGCGATAGGATTAAGGCTGATGTCGATACGCTAGTTGGTATACACACATGCATGCATGTAGATGAAGGAAGGCTGCAAAGTTATTGAAATGGATTGTACAGACAAGACCCCCGAGGCTATATATTATAAACTAGCATTTGTCTGTGACTTCGCGTAAAAATGGTTTTGTATTTTGGGTATCCTATCTGAAACTTTGATAGGAAAGTAACAAACATTGTAAGTCTTAGCTAACAACAAGGCCATACGATGCGCTATGAAAGGTGCTACTACATTGTTCATGTGGCACCGAAGTGGCGTATCCTCTAGCAAATGGCTCGTTCTTGTTCTTTATTGATACTTTGGGGACTATTGTTACCCTTTTTCTCTTTATTTTGGAAAAAAACGGTAATCACAAGAATTCTGTTAGGGTTGCCAGGTTTCTGTAATGTTTCGGGGATCTTTGCTAAGGAAGCAAAGCGGGGATCGAGCGCAACTGACTCGACGACTGTTGCGGCGATGGTCAGATTGGTCGTCGATCGACGTCCATCGACGACCAATCGTCGATGGACGATTGGTCAGTTGCGCTCGAGAAGCCGAAGAGTTAACATCTCTCCGAAAGTGAACGCAGCCGCCACTGAAGATGTCAACCGCAGTTGTTGACGAAATGTTTAGAAGAAAGAGAAGAGATTCCAGAAGACCTCGATCATCCATCGATCCATCGATCTGCCATCGAGGAAGAATGGGAGAACATTCCACAACATGTCTTAGTGACGTTGATTGATTCCATGCCAAACCGCATGACGGCCGTCGTAAATACTCTTGGGAGTCAATACAAATTACTGAGTAAAGGCTTTTTTTGGTAAACCATTGTTTTCTTCAAAAATCCCATACAAGTCTTCCTCATAAGAAAGGCGGACACGACTTGTTACACTTAAACTCAATTTTTGATTGATCAAACTATTTTTTTAAGCTTCATGCCATCAAAACTGGAAATACAGTGTGGCTCGATTCAGGTGTCCGGGAGTGTTAAATTGTGGAATGTCAGAGTATCGATACTAAATGACCCCTTAATGAGATGTCCGCTAATCAGGTCTGTAAATTATTGTTATTACAGACCTGATTGTCAATTTTCAATGTTATGTATGCAAGTTATAAGTAATAATAATATGTTGTAGTAAACAGACAAGGTTTCTGTTGTTTATTTGCGTTTATTTCTGCTCGGCTTTGCGGCCGCATTTAGCCGCAACATGAACCGTGATCGTGCAGTCGCACGGCGCGCAGCTGATGCATCACGCCAACAATAGAAGGACAACGGCGCTTCTATTCACTACATTCCGATGCGTTCAACGCGAAATGATAGAGCTTGAACATAGAGGAATGATGACGAAAAGACAGATTATAATAAGGCATATAACATCATATCATATAATGTAGGTACACGAGAAACATGTAAGCAAACAAAAACAGTAACTAAATGTACAACGGATGACTTTATGGTAGTAAGGGAACGCGAGGCAGATGATGCGAAAGAATTTATAATACAAGATTGATAATACATAAATCAAATAAATGGTAGATAAATATATCTATATGTACTTGATACCGTACATTACAAATGTAAAGTAATGTATGTAAATTAGATTACAGTACCTACTTGTAAAGAGAAATTTAAGAAAATAATTCATTATTTATAGAAAGAAAACTAAGGGGAATTAAAAAGTAGAATAACTAAAACAGACAGTTCTAATGTTGTATATAAAGGAATTTACTTTAAAGTAAAAGTATAGCATTTTAATTTTAATGGACAATAAGTGGACGTTGATAATAAAGGAATGCAAATAGAAGATAAAAGAATAGCCTAGAATTTCAAGAAAATTCATAACATTAAATTTTAAAATATACTTTAATTTGATTTAGTTTAATTTAGTTTAATTTGACACAAATGACCATTGAGCAGTATGACAATAGTCACATAAAAAAATCTGTTCAATGTACGAGCGTGAACAAATATTCACTTTCACCCTCTTAATATCTTTATAAAATTTTCTTGTTCATTACTTGCAGAATAAAATAGAAAACACATTTAATCGATTTTTTTAATGTATTCATGTTACTTGTTTTATTTTTCCCATAAAATTAGATTTTGTATACCATTTTAATATTGGAGAAAGTCTAATCCATTTAACAGGCTGATCATTACGCTGTCGACATTCGATATATTGAACCTAAAATTAAAGTGGCGGCGGTCTTTTAAAATATAAAATACAAGCATTACAATAATACAATAATTTTAAAATACAAGTTAGGGAAAATTTAGAATTAGTGAAATTTAGAATTAAAAAATAAGAAATGTTTTTGCTCGTTTTTCTCGGGCGAGACGTGTCAAGTTGCATCGACGCGCCAAGGTAGGTGGCGGGTGTCGCCGGCGCGGGCGGTGCGACTCAATGAAAATATATAAATAAAACTTTCAGACGCCGCGCCCTGCTGATCTGTTTTCCATTCCGAACTCGCCCAACAACAGGACGCTGGCACAAACCGTATTCAATCATAATAACATAACTAAGATGTTATTGTTTTTCTCTTTTTTCGCATAGGAAAATAATAAAATCCCCTAAATTCCTATGCATATGTTGACGTGTACCTTACACATATTTACTTGCTTCAATTGTAAATTCCAGCAATGTAAAATTTTCATCTAAAATACTTCTAAATAAAATTTTCACTTTGTAAGGATTTAATAATAATGATTCAATGAAAGTAGGCTGTATTTCATGTAGATTAGAACAGAAAGTATTTGTATGTACAGAAAGATTGCTGTCTAATTTATGAGTTTGCTTTGATTGCTTGTCTGTAATTTGAATCATTTTTTTATCAAATTATTTACCTACTGGTATTTTGGCGTGTGGGCCGCCTATGGAATCTCTCGTGGGTGTCGTAAAAGACGACTAAGGGATAACAAAGCGTCTACCACAAATTCTGAGCAACCTTTAAAATAATGGACTCCCCAATCCGCTTGGCCAGCGTGGCGTTTTAAGGCCCTACGAGTACATCACTCATGCACAAGTCAATGTGCATGAGGAGACCCATATTCAACAGTGGATAGTGAAAAGCCCGGTTGCATTGCGTTTTGCCGTAAGCCATCATACAAGACTTAGTAATTGCTTTTAACGAGTTTTCACTGCATTTACATGATTCTTTCCACATTTATGAGGAAATGTGCAGTAATATTAATGTTTCACGTGCGGCTATAATCGCATGTATTCATTCGAGTTTACGACGATATTGAAAAATCATTGGCGTTTCGTGCTCACCAATATTGTTTTTAACCCGATAACAAGGTAATGTCGACGCGTGCAGTGTAGCGTACATACAGCACGTGTAACGTAATGCAGTAATGCAGCACGTGTATTATAGATATCTCTATAATAGCATACGAATAAAATTAAAAAAAAAAGATTAAGTCCATAGTACACAATGAATATCGATTAGATTTACTATTTTGAAAAAGTGTGTATAATCAAGAGTATCGATCAACTCTTCGTGTGTTCATTACACGTACTACTACTTAAGTACATACTAGTATTCTTATCGCCGTACACGTGCGACGTTGATTTACTATGCAATGGTAATATATAGTGGTATTATATACATGCGTTTCGTAAAAAAGTTTTGTCTGTACATAAAATATTGTCTGAAAAAAGTCCAATATAAAGTCTAAAACAACAATTCCTGCTTTGTCTACTTGAACGCGCATCACGCCAAGACCACTGGATTTTAATGTAATCTATATAAATAAAAATTAAAGGCTCTACGTTGGTAAGCGCATCACTTTAGAACGGCTGGACCGATTTGGCAATTTTTTTTAAATGTTCGTAATAGTCCGATTAGGGTTTCTAAGGAAAGAAAAATTGGAAAAGTTGCCCGGAAAATTGGAAAATTCGGGAAATACCGAAAGTGCTTTTTTCTATTGGATTTTTGTATAAACTTATTAAAATTATTGTATTACTGAAATTTAGACAGGACAATGTCTGTCAGGTCAGCTAGTTTATTATAATGTCCTGTCCTGTTTTCTATAATAAAAAAAAACAAGATAGTTTTTGTTTAGATCCATTACAAAGTTCCCGCTGGAGTCATGATCGAGATCGCGAGTGCGATATCACACAAAAATCACACTGGTTGCAGTTCAATCGTACTTAGTACAGTAATAGCTTATGTCCTGAATTAACACAATTACAGAGATTATATGTCATTAATATGGAATACAATACCCATCCCATTATACAGTAAGTGATGAAATAGGAGGGGATTGAATTGAATGCAATGGGATTGTATAGCATGGGCTGTTGTGGAATGAATGGAATGGACAGGTAGAAAATGAAATGGAATGGAATAGAAAACAAGCTTTAGTAAATCTTATCTCACTCTCTCGGAACATACTGATGTGTTTCAGCAGTCTTCTGGTAACCCCACATCTGCGCCCAGTTCGACTGGCTGACAGCTCTTCGTCGATGCAATACCATTTGTTTATTCGAATCGTAGGACCATCGAGATTCACATAACTACTCCAAAGTCTAATTGCATGAAATCGCGGCCACGGTTTATTCTCACCCCCACAGCTATGCAGAATAAAAAAATGGAGTGAATCACGAATTGGTCTTGCGTATTAAATGTTTCGTTGGACTAGTTATGTCAAAATACCGAACAAATGATACTGTAATAATGAAAATAATTATGTAATAATTTACACATTATATTTTGATCATTGCTTTGTGAAATATAGTGAGCAAAGATTTTTGAGGTATTTTTTATAGAATAGGTGACAGACGACAGGGCGGGCCACATATGGGTAAGTGGTCACCGCCGCCCATGGGCACTTGCAACACCAGGGTGCATGCGGGTACTTTACGGAATCCTGTTCACAGCTCTCTTGAAGTCTCATGTCGTAGCATAACGGAAATACCTCGGCTGGCAGTTCACAGCTTTCGGGTTCGCGGTATTAAGTGTTTTTAAGACCGCATTGTACTCAGTCACTTTAGGTCAAGGAAGTGCGGATGAGCCGCACGGCGATGACGACCGGTGCCGCGGTAAAAACTCGAAGTTGGCTTCAAATTGCATTCAACAGCTCTTCAGAACACTCCCCATTATAAAGGCGGTAGAAAACGTAGAGAGACGCAACATCTCTACGGATGCTGAGCGAGTCTAAACTACCTGTGACAGTGGCATCGTCGACAATTCGGAGAGCAAATCGTTGAATGGAGTCAAGAGGGTCCAGCTGGTACTTTGGTGCACCGGCCCAGAGGTGTGAGCAGTACTCCCTGTGGGGTCTAATTTGAGCTTTCTAAAGCGAGAAACGAGAACCGGAGAGAAGTATTGCTTTGCTCTATTCAGTACACCGAGCTTTTTACTGCTATTTGTTTTCATTTTCATATAACTGCAAAACTCGACTGCTCGAAATATCGACACCAAGGTCCTCAAAACTCTCAGAGATCTTGAGAGAAATGTTCTGAAATCGGAGTGCCACGACAATTGGGCTTTTTTAGCGGTGAATGCACAGACTTGTGTCTTGCTGGGCTTAAATTGGACCAAGTTATGTTTACGCCAATTCGAGACTCGGTCTAAGGAGTTCTCGATTTCCAACACAAGTCTTACGCGACTCTCTTTCACCTCTACCCGAGGAATAATCGCACGGCCTTTATGCAAAGCTTCCCCAGTACTGTGGTCAGCATAGCAACGCATGTTACCTATCGACTTGTAACAAGCCCTTGATATGTAGAAGAAACAGTGTACTTACCTTACACTGTGTACTTAGCCACTTACCATCACAATCTTGTAGCGGCCCCGCTTACCCGCCTGCCTCAAATACAAAATAATAAATATAAAATCAAATAAAAAAAAATATTTTTTCAAGTTTAAAACTTGTAAACAGATATTTTTAAATTTAATTTCAACTAGCTTTCACACCCCACTATGCCCCCACTATGAGTAAATTTTTAAATTATATAAGTATTACACGCCTACGTTTTTATGTTCAACATATTATACAAATATGTAACGTCTGCTGCTTGATCACATGATGCAATGTAATAAATATATAATGTGCTCCGAAAAACAAGACACGGCAATTTTGGCAATTTCAGCTTTTAAGAACGATTACAAACATTACTTACGTAGTAGGGTAAGTAATTTGTTCACGCATGTTTGCACATGAATAAAAAATGTTGACTTATTGAAGATTGTAATGTAAAAGTCTTCCCACAACTGTGATATAATACATGCGGGCTCTTAAAAATCAAAGCATTGGTTGATTCATCGGTAAATATGATTAAATAATTAATTGTATCTAATCGACCCGCATGGAATCGTTGTTCAGCTGTCAACGTGAAACTCCGGGCCTGTCTACAATACAAGTAAATGTACCCATGATATTATTTCTAATAACGTAGTTCTATTTAAAATAAAAATCGTATGTTGTTTAGTCGCACGAGGCACGTTACAAACTCGTTTACGAAGTCAATTTATGTGGATTCTTAGTGAAAGTAATGAGTCAAGTTTACGTTTTTGTATACATTCGAAACAGATGCTGGTTATTATAAATGCATAGATGGTAGTTCTGTTAGGTAGAGCCCCGGGCTCGGCTCTGTGCGCAAACTGGGTTCACACAAGGTGAGCAGACGGCGAGGCGCGGCGGCGAGACGCACGACGACCTTTTTGCTCGACTTACTGGTTTTCTAAATAAATCACGTCTTCTATAGTGGCTATAGAAATTCTATACCGTCTGGTTAACACAATAAAGAGCATGTTTTTTAACAAGTTTAAATGTCGTGGATATTGAAATTAGAATGAAGTGTTTCTTTTGATCAATCTGTGAATATAAATTGTATATTCACAGATAAAATTCTCATTCATTATCTAATATGATATAATATTAGATAATGAATGAGTGATATTATGAGTGTATGCTTAAAACAAATGTTATATTGAACATAACTTAAACAATTGAATTAATCATAATCCAGTTTATTATTATGACAGATTTTTCTGTTTGATCACACTAGTCTTGGATCTATTGGTTCGATTTTTTTCTGTCTTCACTTTTGTATGGGATATTTTCCTGGTAGATTTTTATCAACATCCTTTCAGTAGTTATGAAACTGCTCGGTTTATACTCGTATTTCCGGGATGAGAACAGCTTTCCAGTGAGCGAAGCTGCGGACTGTTGACATGTTTCATAATATCGATACTACATCAAACATTTTATGTAGTAATTATTTTCACAAGTATATATATATAACTATTTTGCAGAAATAAACAACCATCTACGGATATATTTTTTTAAACCATAGGGAAATCTCGAAGACAAGCGGACATCACGCCGACACTGGCATCAACATGGGTAATTGCTTCATGCATAGAATTTTATTACACTATTATACACCCCGTTAAGATTTTTGTTAACGTTTATATGCGTATGTCATGGGAGTTATGACACCAACTACGGTTAACAGCCATTTACGAGTAGGTATAGCAAAAATTCAGATTCGCAGGTATAGCAACTTTTTATCAATTTTTATGGTCAAAACGTTGGAATCGTCTAGTCTTAAAACATAAATAAACATTTTTAAAAAAGAGGATATCGCTCATAGGTTAATGTGGGTATTGTATAGAAAAAGTTTTGAATTTATCAATATATAATTGTGATGTCGTTGCATTAAATTTCGTACAAATATCAAAGAACAATTTGAGAACTATTTAATTGATAATCCTTTCACGTTATTGCAAATAATAATAAAGATAAAATAAATAAATAAAATAATATATAATATAAATGTAATAATAAATAAATGAAATGATAACAATCTCGACTAGTCCTTTATTACTTTTATTAGTCTTATTTCTATGGCGCTTGAATGATCAACGTTGTCGGCTCTTCCCCATTCGCTGTCTAGACAGACGCCTCTCATGCTGGAGTAAAATATATATAGGGGAGAATTAAAGTATTTAACAGGCCTCGCCCTCGGAGGGCTAAGGGCACCGGGTGAACGCACGCAGCTACGCACCACCTCTATACAGTCTGGACAGACTTGTTCCAACTGAAAGGCGGTCACAGTATTATAGAGCGGCTACTTATAAGTAAGGTTTATAATTAAGCCCTGTAAGGTTTAAAACTTGTTATAAGATTTTTATAGCCTTTGATAGAATCCAAGATTTCGAGATTTATCTACAGTTAGCACAGAATTATTTTTCATAATTTTAGATCACAGGTATTGATAGTTTGTTACTATTCTATTGTATTTACTATTTGTATTGATACTATTCCCATCCATAATTAACTCCAAGGTTTGGTCAGTGACACCGGGCGTTACGCTCTGAATATTGGATCTCAATTCAGAATAACATAAACGGCCTGCATTGTATTAATTTTAGTTACAATTAAATAAATATTCTAACACTAATTCTTCACAAATTGATACCATGTTATTATGGGAAACAATTTATATAAAGGTTGAACATTAATATAAGTATATAATATGTGTGATTGTATTACGTTATTGGTACAAGTTAAAAGCACAAAAGTTTGAATTCAACGTTTCATTCAATAAATAATAGGTAGAAATAAAATTATAGTGAAGGATCTACCTATTAATGTGTTAGCAGTGAATTTATTAATACATTTTGCGGAATTTAAAACATTTTCCTGTAGAAAATACACTTCGAATTATTTTTTATGCATATTTATTATTAATGAAAGATCTTTCGCTAGGGGTTTATGCACATATGTGCCAAGTCGTTATCTTGTAGAGATTTGTAAATTTGACCAGTAGGTCCACTTTTCTCTTGAGAATGGAAAGTATGTACTCATATTGTTACAGATACATTACGAAAATATTGGTCATCGGCTAATCTGGAAACCCCCGACCGCGTCATCCACGTCTATGAATTGCCGTATCTCTAATTGCATACTTTATTACGAGGTGCTTTATTACTTTATTGCATAGACGTGGATGGCGCGTTCGGGTGTTTCCGGATTAGCCGACGGCCAATATTTTCGTAATGTATCTGTACACACTGCGTATTCGATACACTAGGCAAGTAGGCACGGCACATACGTACATAAAGCCGTACCTAGAGAAAAATACATCAAAGTAACTTATCTTTTATTATTGCATTGCAAAGAAACGTCTGATTCCATAAATTACACGTACCAGTATGTATATGGTGCCCAGTCTACTTAGCAAAGTGAAATAAATAAATAGAACTAACGCCGTCTGAGGACGCGCCGTCTGCTCCCCAGACACCCTCTCACCTTCATCGCCCTGCCCCACCCTTGTGCCCTCGGCTCTCCACGCGCGTCGGACTCGCGCCGTGCCGCACTCCCTGCGGTGCCCTAACCCTAGAGTACGGATAACACTGCCGTGAAATTACATTACGATTATTATTTAAATAAGAGTTTCTGGTGAATGAAACTCTTGAGTCAAAATGTCTCTCTGTTTGAACCATACGAAGATAAAACGCATCCGTTTGCGTCAAAACAGAAGCTAAAGTATTAGGATGTGAGCCATGATTAACAGATAAGGGATACTTTTTAAGAAAATAATATTGTGACGTATTCTGAGCAATGGAACTTTATTGTCGATATGAGCTTATTGACTTTGGTTACGATTTTTTAACTAAAAATTTCATTGTTCAAATAAGTAGAAACATTTGATTTTTAGCAACAAAATTGTTATGTTTTAAAGATCATTTATCTACAAATTTCAATATCTGAGAAACTAGAACCATTAATATTTATTTAATTTAATTTATTAAGATAAATCCACAGCGAAACCAACTAAGACGGAACTTACATTAATATATAAACTACTCTTATCGCCACAAAGAGGTTTCACTATGTATACATATTATATAAATAAACATAGGTAAGTTCAGGACTCTAGCGCAAGACTTAGGATGTGTGGTGTTTGTCCTTAAGATCCCCTTTTCTCATATTATGTCACGTAATTGTTTTTCATTTTACATCATTATTTTTATCATATACCTAACACATGAAATGTATGTTTTATAGGGACTGATAAACGAGTTTACCGCGCGTGTTCATCCTCCTGAATTCCCAACCATTTCAGCCCTATTTTCTACTTTTTGTCTCTGAAGATGGTAGCCAATATACATACTTCAAAATGTCAGTCAGTCAGCCGGTGTAGGTGATTTTTGAAGTCTCTATCTGCATCTGCATCTCGATCGCAACCCCCATATTCGCATTGTACTGACGCATTGTGTACTCTTTTCCTCTTTACAGGCTTTATATTGTCATCTGTAAAGGAGATGTTTTTGTACCCAATTGCCCTGTAAACACAGTTACTAGAATGAATGAATAGGCATATGAGTTTTTTATATAGAATGAAGGTGGGAAACAAGTAGAGACATTTCTCCTGAACATAACCGGATGCTATCTATATCTATATAGTCGTTCGTCGGTTATTTGATTTAACCTCAACATTTTCGCAACCAATAGCTAAAAAGGTTTCAGCCCACACCAACCTAATGTTACTAAATCAGAATAATTCCCTTAAACTCAAAATACTTAAAGCAATAATTACAAAGCTAAGAGTAGGTAGATACTACTCGTACAATATCACGGCGAAAATAACTCTCAATCTTTTCGTAACTCGATAGATTGCTTCTCTTTATTTTAAACGAAACTTCAATGAATTCATTAGAATTCCTTGAATCATAGAATTATTAAATCTGGGTCATTTATATTACCAATAGGTATAATAGGTAGGTGTGCGTTGGAATAGGTCAAGTATATAATGTATGGGGTAAGATCGTTCGGCTTAATTTGTGACTAAACGGGTGAGATTTTTATTGCTAGCAGCATTGTTTATGTTGACATGAAATGGCTGATTTATATGAGAAAATGAAAATTTTTTTTTGTTTAAAAATATTTATTATTTTAGGCGAAATATTGACCCATGTTATGTAACACTTTCGCCACCTCACGGACAGTTGATTGGTGCCACTCCTATAAAAGTCTCGTGTACGGGTATCAAGGAATTCTTCAAACGCCCTAATTACAGCTACTTCAAAATCTCCTTTTTTCCTTGCAAAAAGTTCGAAAATTCGAAAGAAATGGAAATCTGTCGGCCCAGGGTTCGGTGAGTATGTTGGGTGAGGGAGTCTCCAGGTCCAGCTCTTGAAGTTTTAAAACTGTCGTATGAGAAGTGTGAGGGCGGACATTATCATGAAGAAGAAGTGGGGATGATCGATTGACGAAACTTGGTTGCTTTGTTGCCAGCTTTTCCATCATCGTCTGCAGCTCCTTACAGTACACGTCTGCATCAATCGTTTAACCGGCTCGCAAAAAAACTGTAGTGGACAATACCGGCACAACCCCACCAAACTGATACCAGTAGATCATACTGATCTAGCATTTTCTTAGTTATCTTGCGTTTTGGACATTGTTGGGCTAAAACTCCTGGATCCAGCCACTGATATGAACGTTTGCGGTTATCGTACAGGATCTATTTCTCATCACATGTCACGATGCGATTCAAAATTCCTTCGATTTTGTGACGTTTCAATAACACCGTGCACACTTCGACGCGTTGTTGTCGCTGACGTGTTCGCTCAGTTCATACGGTACCCACTTTTCGGTACATACGGTTCATACGGTGCCGATTTGACGCAGATGAACCAACATTATTTTATCACTAATCAAACCCTGCTGCTAACTCAGCTGTACTTTGAGATGGATTTACTTCTTCTTAAAGGGTATAGCCCTTTAATTCATCGTTATTATCCTTTGTCGTAGGTCGTCCGTGGGGCTCATCCTTAAGATTGAAATTTCCAGAACGGAAGCATTTCAACCATTGACGTACGGTGCGATTGTTTGTGGTATTTGACCCATACACACTGTTGATATTGTGAACTGTCTGACTTGCGTTGATGCCGCGACGAAACTCATATTTAAAAATAGCACGCACTTTCAATTTATCCAATTTATTTTCAAGATAATCACGTGAACAAAATTTAGGTATAGAAAAAGAAATGAAATACTTATTTTGAAATGAGAGCATCGTAGCTATTAGTTGCATTTTGTTTTAATTTGAAATTCGAATTAGAACAGAAGATATCGAAATTCAAAGTGGCCAGTAATAAAATCGGTCATTTCATAGGTAACGAACCTAACTGTGTTTTTCAGACATTTCCGGAAACCGAAACTTTACCTTTGGGATATGATTTTGTATGAATTTCACATACATTTTAAAGAGAATACGGGCGATTTTAGATACAAGTAAACCCGTTTAAACCCGCCATCTTGCGCTTTTACCGTATCTCGTAAATAAATCATGTTTTTTGTATACTGAAAAATTTTTGGACTCGCGTTTTGTACACTTTTTATATACCTATTGAAAGTTCTCTAAACTTCGAGTAGAAATAAAAATTAAAGCCTCTACTCGTTATTGTAAGCATTTAGAGCCGATTCACAATATAAAATCTTTTTTAAATACCTACTTTTATTTCAGATACTGTTACGAGTATGAGGATGTACATAAATAGAATGAATTTATTACGTTAACTTAAATTGATCAAAATATTAAATAATTTTCAGATGATTATTTGCAATCAGAAAGAACTATAACGCTATTTATTAATCAACACATCAAAAAACTTCTCTCACCTATCCCAATTCCAATACACCTAAACTTGTTATTGTTGAAACAGTATTATCTAATTATTTTATGCGTATATAGACATGATCGTGTCCGGAGTTACCTTAATGCATTGGTCATTGTCCCGCTACATATAGCGTGATGGCGCCAGAGTCGTTTGCTTGCTTCCTGAATGGGCGCGAACAATGAGGGTCTTCTTTGCTATGGTCACGAGCACACGCCCGCGACTGCACAGTGGATCGCACCATTCAAACAGAAGTAATATTTTATTCTTGTCATATTTTTTTATATTTAGAGCCTTAGATTTAACGTTAAAAGTTTGGCAGTCTCCTAGTAAAAATAACAATAATAAAATAAAATAATTCACACAGACATTACTCGTAACGATGATTTTGCATCGCTGCCTTCAGTCTAATAGAACTTTTTTTTATATATGCTAAAGGAGTTGATTAAGGTTTACAGCTACTATATTTATTCGTATATTTATGTACGAAGTTTATACTAAAATAGTATAGGTATAATATTCTATATTTATTTCTTGTGTATGTATGTTCATGTATTTTCTAATTCTCATAACACCAATTTAATGATACATACATCCACCATGTGCTCGTTTTGATTCTTAGTTTGGCGAAAATGTTGGCTCGTAGAGGAAACGTACTTGGCATTAAGTCCACCTTTTGTAAATTTTGTTTGTGCAATAAAGTTTAAATAAATAGCCTGGGGGCCTATTTTGAGCTCTTATTCCCAGTCAATTTACGCTATGAATTGAACGATACAAAGCAAGGAAATTTATAACCTGTAAATTGAATTGCTTGGAACTACGAGAGTTTATCGAAATACATATAATAATAAGCCCCGTGGTCGGTGATTCTACTGAATAATCACTAGTAGTTTACTAAATAGTAGAGTTTAGTTCCACACACATCGCCGTTTAGCAGCGTTATCTCGGGAAGCTAAACAAGAGGGTATTGCTATTAAGCAATCCTGATAGTTTAAGTCTACTGGCCTTGCAGGTGCTTTTGTCAATCATATAACAGATCATTGTAATTCTATTGCGCGTATTTTATTGTTTTTTTTTTCCATCCGTGTCGAAGCACAAACTGACTTAAAAATTCGTAAATTAATTAGTTTTGCCAAGCAGCGATTTTAAATATTGATATTTTACTTGCATTAGCTGCGTATCAACTTTGTTAGTAAAGTATAGAGACGTAATTATGCAACTGTGTCACGGTAAATGGAGTATAGCTACAAAGATGATTAGTAAATTAAAGACTGTTATTTGGATCGGCTTTTTTCGCAACTGCATTAGTCAAACAGTCAGTCCACTGTGCGTCGTCGTCGCAGTTATGCGCCGGTGACTCACGCCCGGACCACCCACCATTTACAACGACGCCTATAATTGTAATTTACTGGATTATTATATTTATATGGAATTTGTTTAATTGCATAAAATTAATTTCGTATTTATTGGTAAAACATGGTGAAACAGCTTTAGAAACATTAAAAGATAAATTCAATAAAAGTATAGGTAAATATTATGTATATATTACTTTTGTTATTGGGTAGTAAGTAGATTTTGCTAAATTAATATACCTACAACGCAGACTGTTTCCCGAATCCTGAGCCTTGTATGGAGTGTAAGTATAACCTAACTTTCCCGAAACCAACTTTGGATTCTGTTCATCATTCTGAGTTAATTATTGACATAGCATACTCGTATTTTGACATGTTATATATTTTTTTGTAAAAAATATAAATTTCCTGGGTTTTAAATAACGAAATAAAAATATAAAAAAAGTATTATATTAAATGCCAGTAATATTTATTATTTAAAGTCGAAAGTTATTTAAAATAGTTTATAATCTTAAGTTCATTTAATTATTAGAGTTGCAACGAATATTCGGTTACTATTCGGTATTCGGCCTATTCGGCCCTTTTTCGATATTCGGCCGAATACCGAATATTAAATTACTATTCGGCCGAATACCGAATACCTATAAGTTGTCTTGCAAGCAGGATATTTTAACATGAAAATAACCTACTTTTTTATAATTTTAAGTTTATATTTTTCTATTGGTTAACTTATAACATATCTACATATTGTTTGAAATTAGTAATCAAAATTTAAAAGCGGTAGATTGTGGTGTAAAAATTACATTTTTTCTGCATTACGAGGAAGAAGCTTGTTTCTCTTCTCTTCATACGAACTTTCTGCTTCTGAAAAAGTCTCTCCGAGTAAACACTGCTTCCAGGTGGGGACAAATACTTTGCAGCAAGCTTTACTGAGCCTTGAGAAAATGTTGCTTTATTTTTAGCCCACTAAAAATGTATTTTTATTCCTATGTAATTATTTTAGATTAAGGTAAATATTTACAATTTCGTTGTCAACACCTGACTCATCTTTCGTCTGTTTTTTGGCAATTACCTCTTCAAAACATTCTAAGAAGGATCTGTGAATGCTCTGACTAGGCTCATTGTTGGTCCGTTTTCGTTTGGTATTAACAAGAGACGAGCTGGTACTTTCGTCGCTGCTTGATTCGCGGAATAAACCCTCTAGTAAAAGATGCTATTGGACTTGTTCTCCCTTTGCACTTTGTCACAAAAGAAATGCATTTTAAATCGAGGGTCTAATAGAGTCGCCAGCAAAAATTTTGTATCCTCATCAAGTTTTGAAAAACGTTGCTTTAACCCATGTTGCATATTCACTATCATAAGCTTTAACTTGGGGGTAAGATCTGATGCACTGACTTTGTCACAGTAACGCTTCAGAGTTACAACATGTTGAATAGCTTCAGATATAGGTACTTTATCGTATATAGGAACCAATTATAATTAGTCAATGTAACAATTATAATTGTTACAATTATCCTTTGTTGAATTGACTACAATCTTAGATTCTTTTAATTTTCGTGTAAATTGAATTTTTTGTTGTATTTTTTTATTTGTTGCAAATATAACAATTATAAATAATGATTATAATTTATAGTTGAATTAACGTTTTAAAATGAAGTGACAATCGTAGCACCTATTTTCGCACCAAAAAAAGTTGTACAGCACAACACAATGAAATCCAATGGCGTTGAACAGCGGCGACCGGGGCGGGGCGTTTGCTAGCGAGACATGGAATGCCTGGAATGTAGCCTCGTCTCGCAAACGATGCAGCGGCATGCAATGCAACTTCGGCGAACGACCGCTTCGCGGTGCAACAGACCGACTCACATTCTTTGTGCTTGATTCACACCACCCCGCTTGTGATTCTATTTGATTCATTTTTTTGTTTATACAAAATTAACTTTTGCATATTCTTTTATCTCATAGAACTCCGGTCGAATTCAAATGTACTCTATATTCTAAGTCAGGCTCTGTCAATGATTAAATGATTAATTAATTAAATAAAATATATATATTATTTAGCTGTTCTCTAGTGTTCTCTAGTCACTTAAACAGATAAAATTTCAAGAACATTTAACTGCCTGAGGATTTCACTAAAACCCGTGTTCAAAAATACTTCACTGCTATAAAATGTTACTAAATTAAGAATTGAGCGATTGAACAAACTGTTGGAATTGATACAGTGTGTATATGTGGCTCAGTATATAGGCATAATAATAATAATAATAACGCCACACTCGATGGAACAAGGATTCCCTGTCGTGGGTCCAGAGACACTCACAAACACAAAGACACACTCAGACCCGAATAAAGATTTGCCTTTTACATGCCCACTTCTTTTATATTTTTACTTCTATTTTTAAAGGTTAAGTAAATTTTATCATATACTTAACTACTTATTGTAGCTCATTTGGATTCATAGATAGCATTGCTGCTTACTCATTGCTTTAGATACCCCATAGAAAGCAACTTTTGTTCAAAAAATATATGCAACTTCGATCACAAAATGCCCTGCGTGAAATTGCATATTTGGTTGCGTCAAGACTTTTTTCTTTATTGAAAGGCTTTAGTCACCAATGTGATTATGTAATTTATGTCGTTATTGTCTCAATTCACAAAACAATTACGGTTATGCGAATCTATCACAGATATCCGCGATTTAGATATTAGATATTAATATATAAATCGCACACTGTTTTTTTCTCAATACAAACAATTTATAAAACAAATTACTTCGTAATGCCATGTTTTATAATCGTAGCGGCAAAAACCTTGGTAATTGGTGGATAATATTTTCAAAAAGCTTGAATTGAAATACGTTGAAAGATATGAACTTGACAATCAGATCGTGATTAATTAGCCTTATAATACCGGACTTTAATATCTAGATTATATCTCGCTTTAATTTAAGTATATTTTTTTAATATATTGCAGTTATTTTATTACCATTTAAAATGTCAAACTAATGGGCAACACAGAGCGATTAAAATGTTGAGGTCAGTTCTTTGAATCGCTCTGTGTTGCCCCCATTCCACTAACTTTGTATGAGGTGTCTATGGGGGTGACCTGTGTTTTAATATGACAATAACCAGCGGGCTACGGGACGGCGAAACATTTACGAAAGAAAAAATGTCCACGTGATCTTGTTTTTATATATTTTTTGGATTGACTTCGCCACGCGGGTCATTGACGCTCGTTTCGGCGCCAAATATAGTGACGTTCGCCTTTTGATCCAAACAATATTTAGCATCGTTGAAAAAAAAACATAACTAACAACGAAACAGTGTAAAAAGTTCAAAATAGTTAAAAAGTACATTTTTAATTTTTTTTTATTGATAACTTACTTATTGTACACTTCCCGGCCCAAAAATAATACACATCGGCCGTTAGAAAGAGACTATCGGCTAGCTTCGGTTTTGTAGAGACTAGTCGTGTGCCGTTACGACAGAGACGATGCTCGACTCTACAAAACCGAAGATAGCCGATCATAGTCGATGTGTATTACTTTCGGCCGTGATGTGCACAAGGCTGTTTCCGAACTTTTCCCAAAGCCTAAAACCATGGAAGCTGTTTATAATTCTGAATTCATTGATGTCAAAATTTAACGAATCATCTGTTTTTACATAGTTGATTTTTTTAATACAAACAACATACAAATTTGTTAAATATAAAGACCGAAATAATCGATATTTTTACGAAAAATATTTAAAATTATGTCCATCCATGGTTTCAGACTTCAGGAAATGTTCGGACACATCCTGTAGTCCTTTTGAGTTTTATGTGGTGATTCATTCATCCCTTACCTATCGTATACTCATACTAAAAGGATTTTACTAAAAGTGTCATGTCACATGTTAAGTTAAAAAAGACAATAAAACAAACGTTTCTTTAGCAATTCGTTAAATAATTTAGGTAGTATGTAGGTACTCCCATTTTCTTATACCTTAGACATTGTTGTATGTTAAAACATAGGTATAAATAAAACTTATCAAGTGTTTCAGTATACTCGTATTCTTGCGATTTAATAAGTGTTTATTCTCGTTTGCAATACAAAGTACGAGTATATATTTCAAATTTAATTTTATTGATTATATTTTATTGGTAAAAGAAGATGTAGGATTAAACATCATTAATATTTTAATATATTTAATGGTGTTTTGTAAATATCAACAAAACTAAGATTTTAGATTAAAAACAAGAGCCACATTAAGTCTTTCCTGTTTTGTTGTCTGTACTCAAACATTAACTTGAAATTAATTAAGATAATTTCAATCTATTTGTAAGCGAACACAGGAGGCAAACATATCTATTAAAAACATCCATAACTTACGAGAATAATTAATCATTCGAAGTACCTATTGACCTAATTCGACGCACTTTCCCCATTTTAATGGCAGTTGATTAATAAACAGTATTATTATTAATCTATTAGTAGAAGTTGTAAATAGCGTTTTTGACTACAACTTGAGAATTGAGTGTAAAAATTTGTCCAAATTTAAAAAAAAAAACAATGAAAGTAATTTGGTGCAATGCCATTTGAGTGTACGGTGGGTAACGAAGAACACCTGCAGCTTAAGACCGTGTAATTTAAAACTAAGCAATTCGCACTTGTACACTGTTGTTGAAGCAGTGGGGATAGGTAACAAGAAAGATTTAATTATTAGAAAAGATTAGAAACAAGAACGATTATTTAATAGCGAGTTCTTCTTCATCTTCGTTTGCAGTTTTTGAGAGTATAAGTCTGCAGTTCAAAAATCTCTTTATTTCTGTGTCTGTGTTCTGTTTAACGTTCCTGCACGTTGTTCGCAATGGCGTTCGTTCAGTTCGCGTGGTACCTACCTATTTTTTAAGCCTCTCCTTTGTCAATTGGAAGTAAATAAGTCAACATTCTTTTGACATTAACAATTGACATCAAACCCTACCTCTAATGCAGCCGCAGTTGGGAGATATCACCTTCCACGATCGCATTCAATTCCTCATTATTATCCTTAGTATTTGGACATCCACGGGACTAGTTCTTATGGTCAAAATTTCTAGAACGGAAGCGAGAAAATCGAAACGTAGTACGTACGTTAGTTTGTGGCTGTACGGATCTTATACCACTTGAAGCGCAATATTCTCCGTTCGCTGTTATTTGCTCGATGACAGATCGGTTTAGTGATGTACGAATTCCTTTATGCCGATTTCCGATTCAATTATCGGTACAATTCTAGTACAAATTGCATTCGCTTTTATAGATTTGATTCATTAAAAATATTCGTCTTAAATTATCTATTTATTAATCGCAAAAATGTATTTAAAACGAAATCAATGTAATAAATCGATTGTATTATATGTAAACAATAAAGACGTAAGTAATAAAATCGTAATAAAACGCAGATTTTTTTTATTATAATTGTCTCTGTTCTGAATAATAAATAACTACATTACTCTAGTTGTTTTATTTGCAAAAAAAATTTTTTTTCAATATTACTTTTATTTCAAAACTATTATTTTCGATTTATTTTACATGTGATCATAGTCTGTGGTATGACTCAGAGAACGTCACTATTTCTTGGCCCTCAACAATAAGTATAACATTGTTTCGAATACACTTGACTGTCAAGAAATGCGGAACTTGATAGGCGTGCAAACGTCAAATAGAAAATACCATAGTGGACGGAGTGTAATTATTTGAAGCAATACACAAAAACAAAGAAATAGGAACTTACAACGTGCTTTAATGTAAATTATATTCGAAATTGTAATTTAAATCAAAAATAATTAAACTTCAAGTGTCAAGGGCGAAGGCAAAAGCTTCTGTAAATAAATCCATTTCGCGCAGGTAAAAATTATCTAACAGGAAGTCCATGAGGACGAAGTACAGACAAAAGCTAGTAGGTAAACAACAAATAAAAAACACCGATTTGCAATAAACACAAAGCTTGTGTAATTCGAAGGTAACTACGGTTCTATGAACTGACTAGGTCGTGCACCTTCAAATTGACGTGTTTTTGTACATTTCAAGGCCACAAAAGTATTTAAAGTTCTCTATAATATTTTAGGAGTTCCTACTAACACGTACCTACGTATTTTTTATTTCATTTACTTTTAGTTTATTTTCTTGTAAGTATGGTTCAATACAAACTTATTTCAATGATTCTATGAGCATGTTTGGTTATGGATACTAAAGTGTGTAATAAAGGGATTACTGTTTTATACCTACTTACGATTAATTCATTTTATGTAAGTATGTAAAATTTATTTTGAATTGCAGATAAATCTTACATAATTTACTTCAAACATGCATACGTTATTTTAATCCTAAGCTTTAAACTAGTAGAAACAATTCCCCATAATCTTTTAAAAACATGCATAAGAAATTACGACACTTTGATTTTGTTTTCTCTATTTTCTGAAGTTCTTTGTAAATCAGTTGTATCTCTTGAAATTAGGAAACCAATACATAGTAAATTTTTAATTTTCTAACGTTGGTAACAGACGGATTATTGCATATAATATATGATAAATTAAAAATAAACTTACAATCTATGTATAAAAAAGGCTTTCTTACTAAAAGTGATCTCTGCCAGACGGAAACAAATGTAAAAATTACTTACAGTATGTGAACGTATAATAATAAATAGTATAAGTTACATTTTCTGAACACAGCTATAAGCTGCATAAGTCACCTACCTATATTCAAATTGAGCTAATTATATTTTAAAATAATAAATTGAGTTTTCGAGATTTTCATTTGGATGTACATATATCACGTTTTTTGTCGCCCGCACCCTCAAAGGTGAATAGCCAGACGGTTGGGATTAGTCGTTGTGCATTGTAAGTTTACAAAATGAAATATTTAGATGTTATCTCGAATGTTAATGTATTATATTATATGAACGAAATAGAATAAACAATCAACGTCTATTAATTTTAAATATGGCATAATTTTAAACAAAATGGTCGCCAGCATCGGTCACAAACCAATTGCGGCGGCTTCGTTTACACTCGTGCGCATCATAACCTTCTCGGAATTTGCACTCACACATATCCCACCGCATGAAGCGCATATTGAACCCCTCCCAATCGTTATGCAGTTTTGCCATTTTTATTTGAAAAAACACTAATCTAAAGAATTCAGTACGAACTATTTACTTCATTCTCTCCGAACTGTAAACAATTTCTGACAAGAAAATATATTATTATTAACACCTTTTTGACTTGTTGTGTTGCATGTATTTATTATTAATTATTATTGTCAACATCTATATTTTTTAACAGTTAATGTCAATGGATATTCTATATTATTTTATTGATAATAATTGATATTAAGTATCTAACATAAAGATGTAAATATAGATTTACCTACATATCTACCTACATATCTACCTACATATCTACCTACATATCTACCTACATATCTACCTACATATCTACCTACATATCTACCTACATATCTACCTACATATCTACCTACATATCTACCTACATATCTACCTACATATCTACCTACATATCTACCTACATATCTACCTACATATCTACCTACATATCTACCTACATATCTACCTACATATCTACCTACATATCTACCTACATATCTACCTACATATCTACCTACATATCTACCTACATATCTACCTACATATCTACCTACATATCTACCTACATATCTACCTACATATCTACCTACATATCTACCTACATATCTACCTACATATCTACCTACATATCTACCTACATATCTACCTACATATCTACCTACATATCTACCTACATATCTACCTACATATCTACCTACATATCTACCTACATATCTACCTACATATCTACCTACATATCTACCTACATATCTACCTACATATCTACCTACATATCTACCTACATATCTACCTACATATCTACCTACATATCTACCTACATATCTACCTACATATCTACCTACATATCTACCTACATATCTACCTACATATCTACCTACATATCTACCTACATATCTACCTACATATCTACCTACATATCTACCTACATATCTACCTACATATCTACCTACATATCTACCTACATATCTACCTACATATCTACCTACATATCTACCTACATATCTACCTACATATCTACCTACATATCTACCTACATATCTACCTACATATCTACCTACATATCTACCTACATATCTACCTACATATCTACCTACATATCTACCTACATATCTACCTACATATCTACCTACATATCTACCTACATATCTACCTACATATCTACCTACATATCTACCTACATATCTACCTACATATCTACCTACATATCTACCTACATATCTACCTACATATCTACCTACATATCTACCTACATATCTACCTACATATCTACCTACATATCTACCTACATATCTACCTACATATCTACCTACATATCTACCTACATATCTACCTACATATCTACCTACATATCTACCTACATATCTACCTACATATCTACCTACATATCTACCTACATATCTACCTACATATCTACCTACATATCTACCTACATATCTACCTACATATCTACCTACATATCTACCTACATATCTACCTACATATCTACCTACATATCTACCTACATATCTACCTACATATCTACCTACATATCTACCTACATATCTACCTACATATCTACCTACATATCTACCTACATATCTACCTACATATCTACCTACATATCTACCTACATATCTACCTACATATCTACCTACATATCTACCTACATATCTACCTACATATCTACCTACATATCTACCTACATATCTACCTACATATCTACCTACATATCTACCTACATATCTACCTACATATCTACCTACATATCTACCTACATATCTACCTACATACAACCGTATTTTGATAAAATATAGGGTATATGATGATTGACAAGGCCGTCACGTTCAGGAGGTTTGTGAATATTGTGCCGTCTGTAGTATCTAGTAATGGTTGTGAGTGAACTGTTAAATTCCTTAGCACATAAATAACATTCAATACGTTAGCCAGTAGAGCACGTGCTCGCCGCCATCTTGCGAATGGAGCTTTTGGCGGGAATCTCGCATCGCCATCAAACGTGATTCCAATTTGTATAGTGACTATTGAGTCTTCTCTACACCAGTCCATTTTATAAAAAAAAGTGCATTAATTGAGAATTGATGGGACAATGTGCTAGGGTATGTGGGTATGTGGGTGTGTGTGCAAGTTTGGATATTTAATGTGACGAGTCACATTAAATATCACGGTGACATATTAATATCACGACGGATCACCGAATTTAGTTTTTGGCGGTTTTTTAAATTTTTTTTTTTTTAAATGCATAGTAGTCTGCAGTCAAAAAATTTTAAAAGAATAGACTACACATTCTTTTAGGTACACATTACAAAAATGCAAAGTTATTACATACATTCCAGAAGGTTTATTTCCTTTATAATATTCATTGGCGCCAAAATGGTGCGCGGTACTTCTATATTATTAATGACTGTATGTGTTCATTGCGCTCGCTTGGGTGTATTGGCCGCGCTTCGCCCATGGCTCACTACGCGCATCCTGCCTGCTCTACGTTTATTCCATCTCACTCATGCCCATTCGCCGAGCTTATACTAGAAAGAGATGCCCATTTCCCGTGCAGCGATTTTTGTGCCACAGAAGGACGCGTCCGGAGATCAATGCACTTTCCGAGGACAGTGAGCTCGTTTTTATTACGCGGTAAAAATGGGCCGATTTCGGTGTAATAGAGATCTTAAGGGGTGGTTGTAAGAGTGCATTTTGCAGGGTGTGCTTAAAAGTCGATGTCTAGACGCGCGGGAAGTGAGTAAAACATTCTGCCCGCCAGAATGCCATGTGCGTGAGGTGGCGTTTCTGAGCTTATTCGCGCCCCTCCCGCACTATCGACTGACTTGCTAGTTTCCTTTACAATTTCTGTTTATTTTTAGTATAGAGGATAAAATAGTATCTATCAATAATATAAATACTAATATGTAACTATTTACACGTAGTTGTATGTATTTTATTATTATATTTCAAGCTAGTGAATAGAGAAAGTTGATATGTTTTTTTGTCTACAAATGTAGTTTAATGTAGTGGCCTATTTAATCATTTAGTTATCTCAACATTCTAAAAACGAACTACTTAGATGTCGAAATGTTTGTTGTGGTGAGTTAATTGTTTTCCAATGAGACAATCACATGCCTTGTTTATTAGTTTATCGATTTTGCCCGCGTGCGGGTGGCAACTGGCACACGCTTGAACCAATTCATTCATTAGTAATAATTACATGGCGAAAATACGACGTTTTGTGTAGAGTCACATCCTAATGATCATTAGGATCATCACTTACTCAATAATAGTACGTTATACTTCCCAATTAAACATATAATTCATTTTGCATTAATTACATATTTATATAAACAAGTGCTTGTTAAACGGAGCCTCCGTTTTATTAAGTTACAGTTATATATACGTTTCGTTGCGTAGTTTCTAGTTATAGGGATATTCGTAAAACTTCGTAAGTTTGTTGAAAAGATCGTTAACAGCGGAGTAACAAACGTCAGCGTAATCAATTACCGGTAGCACAAGTGATTGTATGCAGAATTTTAGTGCCGATCGAAAAAGAAAGGGCATATGAAACGCAATGAGTAATCAATTACCTTTCGCCGTATTTCATTGGTTTACTGGATCCATGATCGAACTGTCATGAATCCTAATCCTAATGAATCCGAATCCTAATCAATTTCAAACTACGAACAGTGGGGGATATTTACATATTAAATGAAAATGATGCAACGGAGGTCAGATCCAATTCGGCTATCCGACGAGAACTGCTTAGAATAATCGGATTGCAATTTGGTTGGGTTGGCGGCAACTCTAAACCTATTTAATATATAAACTAAATATGTGACACATGTCACAATTGAACTGTTTCATTTTAGTCTTAAATTTCAGCTTGAGTATATAATTGCATATCGTTCATTTACAGCTGGTAAGTGCATGTGAGCGACGATTAGGATAATACCACAAAATATTTAGCGATAATGCAGACCTATGGGACGCCACAGGTACAATAATCAGGACGTTGCCTCAATCAGAGGGAGTCCGACCGGTACGAACGGCCGCCCTCCTTGCGCCCACGAAGATGAGATCCAGTGGCGGACAGACGAAAGGAATTCAAAACGTATGCTATGAAAGAATGGCAGTGAGAATGTCGTGGTCAACTGTGGTAAAATTAAAAACGTTAGAAAAATCAGTTAAGACTAGCACAGTTTAAATACGTAATTTACAGTTAGTTCATAGGTAAGACTAATTACGTCGTCGAAAGATTACCCAATTGACAGTTCATAAACAGTTGGTTGAGATAACTTTGTAGTGGCGTACAAATTACGACAAAAATATTTTCATCGTTAATACGCGCTCTCAAAACAAATTTCTCCCGAAAATGATAGTTAGGCAATTTTACACTAAACGTAATTGTTTAGAGCCCTAAATATTCTGTAATAAGTAAGAAAACTATGATTTTTTCAATCCGTGACGCGCTGTTACAATGTTACATCCAGTGTCACTTTTTGTTTTTTTTAAAGATAGTGATGTAGTGTTCAAGATACTGATACTGGATATTTGTAACGTAGTCTGAGTAATGAAGTAATGAGTAAGTCGTGTAAGTCGCACCGCCCGCGCCGGCGACACCCCCACCTACCTTGGCGCGTCGATGCAACTTGACACGTCTCGCCCGAGAAAAACGAGCAGAAACATTTCTTATTTTTTAATGATATTTCACTAATTCTAAATTATTCCTAACTTGTATTTTAAAATTATTGTAATACTTGTATTTTGTATTTTAATAGGCCCCCGCCACTTTAATTTTAAGTTCGATCTATCGAATGTCGACAGCGTACTTATCAGCCTGTTTAATAAATATTAAAATGGTATTATACAAAATCTAATTTTATGGGAAAAATAAAACCAAGAAACATGAATACCTACAATAAAAAAATCTGTTAAATATATTTTTTATTTTATTCTGTAAGTAATGAATGAGTAATGAACAAGAAAATTTTATAAAGAAGGAATTTGGAGATTTGTCATATTGCTCAATGTTCATTTGTGTCCAATTAAATTTCTTTTATATAGTATTCCTAAGGCATAGTTCAATGTGACATAATTAAAAATTATACCTACTAAATAAATTGATTCCTGTATGAAACTAAATAAATTGATTAGTTTTACCACTGATTTTTGTTATTTATTACTATTCTATCACGACCGTTACGAGTTTCAATAAAATTGTCCAGATATTGTGCGAGGGGCACTCGAGCAGGTGGCACGTAAACCGCGGACTATGCCCCCAGTGTAAGTTCAAAGGACTCACTCAAGGCCGCGACCAAGACATTTTCACAGTCTCGACAACCTTCACTAGGCGCCTCAACACTATCAATATACACAGGTACCGACATCCTATTAAGCAGTCATAGCAGAAAAACTTAATGTTTCTCTATGCCGCATCCGTAAAGGGTACTTGATTTTGTACGGGTAATATTCACCGAGAAGCCTTGCTACAAACAACAGAAAAACAATCACACGTAGGTATTTTATGTACTTACAGTGTATCATTAAATAGGTATTTGTATGAGTTAAATAAAATATATATATCGATTACCAACTGCAATGTACTAATGTTTTAGGTATACTTTAAAGCTTTTGCAGAGAGCAAGCAATAGAAATAGAGAAGATAGAGAAATGATAAAGCTATTGCTGAGATCACAATTTTTGTAACCAGTAAAACTATTCCGTCCAAAAATTATCGGCATAAAATATAAAACTGCAATTCACAATTTGTATATTTTTTTAAATGTGCTGAAAATAGCGGAATCTACCTTTTGAATTGTCGCGTGCCATTGGAGTTTAGAAAAAATCCTCCACACGAATCAAAATAAAATCCACGCATCTTTCATGTTGCTTATTGCTGTTATAAATATATAGGTGTGTTTACTTACTGACAGATGGCACTACATCTATCTACACCTGTTAGTCGATAATATTTGATGATACAGTGAGCTGACCACGCAAGTCTACTTACTACGCAAACTTTAAATCTACGAGTCGCGGGCAACGAACAATATCTATCTAATCACCTGTTACCTTGATGATCCGTATACCTCCTCCGTTAACATCTGCCTTATAAACATCTGCGGTTGCTCTTAGTCGATTATCATAGCTTGTTTCTTTTCACTAGAATATTAATTTAAGGATATTCGTGGGTGTTATAAAAAAACAAAGTTAGCCACAAGCCCCGAGGAAGGGTGGACCAGCTAACCCGCTTGGCCAGCATGGTGTTGCGCGTTGTAAAGCCATACATTTCTCATGCACAAGACAACATGCATGAGGTGGCCCATATGCAGCAGTGGATGATAAAAGGACTGGTTACGGTATTATAGACTTATTAACCGGTTTAGGGGATTAAGCTTCACAACACAATACACAATCATAAATGCATTCATGCGTTTATTTAGATGCCGACTTAGATATCTAATCGTTGCTATTGCCCTCTAAGAATAAACCGTACTCCATTTCATACAAAACGTTAAGTGTGATGTACCAGGTGGTTACGATGAAATAATCGTAGCCAGGTGACGATTTCAATGTTCTACGTACCTTTTTTTTTAAAGCGAAGTCTTATGGCTCAAGGGATAGCAGGCGTCGCGCGACGTTACAGCAAAAAATATCGAAACGCACCTGGCTCTTTACCTGTGTAAATAATAAGATAGAAAAAACAAATAATAATACAGTATGTCGGACAAATAAAAAATAACTAAGTAACTATTTATTAGAATATCCTTAAAACTTGCGTCTCTCATTAAAATGTGAAATGTAAATTACTGTAATCTGTATTAACAATCACAAAATCTTCATACCGGTCACAGAAAAAATATTTACAAACTATAAAGTTTTCCAGCGACGGCACGTGGAATTTGTTATTATAAGTTATAAATTAATACTGAATCGCTAAAGATAAACTTCAAACGATTTGAATGTTTTAATGTAATAAATTATAAATATTGTAATTTATAAAAAAATAATAAATTAATTTTTATTTATTTTTTTAGGTAAGTTTTTATTTTTTTTAATTTTTTTAAGTAGATACTTTAGCAACTTTCGCCACTTCACTGTGTTCTGGTAATATTTTACGTCCATAATGAAATCAATTATGATTGATTCTATCATTATTATGCATTAAACTCACAATTACAATTGCGGAGCCAAATTATTAATAGTCACTATTTATGATAATAATTCGCATTCCTTTGCCCGAGATTAACACGCGCGACGCGACACTACACGTGCCACTTGCTACAGCTGTTGCGTGTAGGCCAAAATGTAGTTTGTACGAAATTAATAAATTAAAAAAGAGAAGTTAATTATATAAACGCATTTCTGATTCTGGTATAATATAGGGAAATAATTTTCACAGCAGCAAGGAAATGATTGACTATCAAAAATACTACATATTTCTTTTTCATAATACCTTTTGATTTCATCTTCGTCTATTTTTTAGAAAACTGTAACGTGTTGCTGGGAAAGAGTGAGGACTGAGGACCTGTAGGAGATTTTTAATCTATAGTATTTTAATTTTTATATTTTTTTCATTTGCATGAACGGTTTCGTACATTGAGTCTTACACATTATAGATGCAATTTTACATTATCAGCTTATCAAAATATGTATTATAAATTTATTTATTACTAGCGACCCGCCCTCACTTCGCTTCGGTTTATTAAATTTAAAACAATCGGAATAAGATATTTTCCTGCGGTAAAATGGAGCCTATATTTTAAGTTAGACCTCTAGCAATACATCGGTGAAAACTGCATTCAATTCCATGCAGTAGTTTTTGCGTGATGCGTGTACAAACAGACATCGGCCTGTTACAATTTTATTACTTACAAAAAAATCTTTTTTTTTTATAAGTATATTTTTAATTTCCTTTTCCTAATATCCTAATTCCTAATATACTAAATTATGTTGACAAAAGTATTTTAGCAGTTGCTTGTTACAGTAATTTACCATAAATACCATGGGCGTAGCCACAGTGTGGCGGGTTGGGGCACTTGTCCCTCCCCCCCCTTCCGCATAGGAAAAAATAAGTAACAGACTGTGCATAACACTACCTCTATTTAAATTATAAGAAAATTGTTTGCTTTGCCCCAACCCTGGATAAAATCCTGACTATGCCCTTGACCAATACCATGTATAGCTAGCAAATAGTTGCATAGGGTTTGCTGCCATTCATTATTTTTGATGGTGTTTAAAATTTGTTAGTTGGAACATTACAAATCTTATCGAAGAGGAAAAATCATTGTAATCGGTACAGTTTTAATCGCTTTCGAGCAAATCTCCTTTTTTGCTAGAAATCATCTACTCTTTCAGAATAAAAGATAGATCTATAAAGTTCGAAAGTAGTAAGTAGGTAATAAATAGATCTGTAATCCTTTGCTAAACTGGTATACGTAAATTCATTGAAATTTCGAAGTAAATTCATTTGGAACACAAATTGATTATTGAAAATAAGTAAATAAATAACTCATAAGACCACTAATTTACAACATATTTACAGTTAGTGTAACGGCACAATTAACATGTTTTCCAAAAAACGTTACTTGGCATCTCTGGTTTCGTAGCCGTACTATGATGTAGCCGGATAACTACTGCTATCATCAATTCATCATAAAAACTGCAGTACCATTTATGCATGTGTGTATAGGTATACGATCAGAGCGTATAGTAATTCGGGTGGGTGATGGAGTGGGAGGAAAGGGGGGTTGCCACGCGATGCATCGTCCTACGACACGGAATGCGGTGCGGGGTGGAGGGCACTACACCGCGACGGCCGCGCGCCCCGTACCTCATACCGTGCGATTATTCCGTCTAGCGAACGGATCGTTTCGTTTGTTCAATGTTCAGTCCACGACGCGCTGTTCAACTTATTACATGTACGCGCGCTGTCTAAATACACGTGACATTTATTTATTATTTCACTTGGAACGTTTTTAACATTGACTAGTAAATTTGATTACATTATTAATCATCAAGCTATTCAATTAAATATACATACTTTAAAAAAATTGTAACAAGCAAGCAAGATTCATGAACTTTTACAGTGTTTTGGTCTGTTTCGAACTTTCATAAAACGGTGTTTTAATAACGTGTGTGACGGGTCGAAATGAGCGGATTGACCATCAGGGTTAAAAGAGGATCGAGGGGTAGTGATACTCTTCTCGAAGCAGCCAACAGAATTCTAAGATTATTTGGCGTAAGTTCCACAAAGCGCGGGAAACAGCCCTCACCCAAAACTAAGGTAAGGTCATCGACTCCGTGCCTCTGCTTCTCACTTGTTTGCGATAATCCCGTCCAGTAATAAAATTCTTTATTATTATTATTCTGTTGATAAAATAAGATTTCATTGTACCCTGTATCAATTAAAAGGAAACCAACCCGATCGACCTTGTGTCGAACTCAATGTGACTTTTAACATAATATTCAAAGACGTTTATTAATTATTTATTAGCGAATATTTGTCAGACTTTTTTAAAAAAGATAAATAAAATGTTGGTATAACATTGAGCTCGATATGGAGTGTAAATAAATATTAATTACTAAATAACAAGTATATGGATAACCAGTAATTTAAAATTTATTGTAGTTACATGTAGGTAGGTATCCAGAAAGTGAAAGGGTGGGAACTAACGTAAGCGTGTCAAGTGACGGGTGGGGCTGTCACATTGCTGTTTACTTCGTTCGTTATTTTATTAGTTTTGTTGACTTGTAAATAATAAAAATACATACATAGTTTTATCTACACCAACTACAGTGCGCCGGAGAACTTTGATCGTTCGTGTTAGGTAATTATTGAGTTCATTTAATCTTTTAAAAATATTTTTCAATTAAAAAATGTGTTTATTATAATTTATATGGGTATCTATTTATTAGTACCGTTCTGCACATAATCATAATTTAATTATTCTTTATAAGTACATAATTGCATTTTCCACCTAGATTCATCAAAACATCGCCAGTAATAGCAGGTTTTATTTTAGAATTTTACTAGAAAGTTGCGTATTTGTTGTGATAACTTTCATACATAGTAGTTGCTTATATATATTTTGTTATGATATCTCCCCTCTGGGTGGACGCGCACGATGAAAGCACCGCACTCGGCGGAGTGGCCGGCGCGCTCGACACTGTACCGCACTTGTTTGTTCACGCGCCGCCAGCGTGAACCTTGTTTACAACTAAGAACAGTCCGCATACATCCGAGTGCTAGATACAATTCTGCTGTTTCCTTATCTTTAAATCTCAATGCCTATACATACGTCATATTGTTCTTCAGGTATTTTTGGTAGGTATGATAGGTGTTTTTGTTTATCAAAAAAATACCATGTTATTGTTTAAACTAATAAATAATAGTGACGACTTGATTCGGTAAATGTTTTAAAACAACCATTTTCAAATCAACAGGTGATGTTACAGTTCAAATTCTTAAAGCCAAAACCGGTATCGTATGTTATCTAAAAACAATTTTATGTTTATTGATCGAATTCTTTCTGTAACTATGGGCACATAATACATAATAAATGCACCATGTTGAAATACAATATCAATAATATACTATAACACGTAATATAAATAATACTATTGTATAGCTTACGAAAAATGAGACAAGTTGATAAAGATTTCAAAATAATGTATCATTCACATAATTTCTTATCTACATAATCTTCGATAGTTAGCTAGATCTGTATTTGTTATAATAGGTATATATATGTTTGTTAGATGGTACGTCACCAGTCGCGCCAGTGATGCAGTGGCGTAATTTACCGCGTAGGAGTCGCACCTCTACACTATACCTACCTTTCTTATCTCTAATTTCTTCTATGTTGTTTCTTGTGTGTGTGAACAAGACTATCCACACAGGGTTAGCATGTAGTATTCTACGCTAATCTTGTGGATTCTATATTTTATATAACCATCAGATATACTCAATTAATTTAATAGATAAATTAAGCATTCCTAGTCATACACATTGAAAGTTAAACCTTTAGAGTATGTTATAAAAGTTATTGAGATGTTATTTATTACCGTTCTGGTGCGTGATTTTGTGATTTAATATAAAATTCCGAGTATAGATAATGTACTTGTTTTGAGAGAGCAGATTACACAACAACAACATTAAATAAAAGGTCATTCAGATGATGCGTGGACGCCGTTCAGTGTACGTCTGTTGATGAAGCAATTCATCGTGATGTTTATCGCTACGACATAAACAAAACAAACAGATATCATTTCAATATTTATTCAAATGTACCCGTGTTAACTAATTATAAATATATGTTAGAGTAAGGGTTGCAGATGAAAATTAAGAGGCACATTTGCCACTAATCTGACTTAAAACAGATAATAATAGTGTTCAACCACGATAACAAATGTTTATATCTGAGATAATAATGATTTAAATTGTTTTTAAGTTTACCTTTCTTTAGCCGATCATGCGTCCTATAATCAACTGATCACGTAAACTCAATATCAACTAAATGTTTGATTTTGGTTAGCGTTCGACTACAATATGATTGTTTGCTGTGCTGGTACGACGCTGCACATTATAAAATGTGTTGCGCAACTGTGAGTCCATAAGCTTTGCAGTACTACATTGCGCATCATCAAACGCGTTATCAGATTTCTCTCGTCGTTAAAGCGACAATGTGACGTTTCTGAATTGAAATTAATGGACATTTATTTTAATTCATTGGGGGTAGGTGCGATTAGTATTTAAGAGGGTCTTTGCTTATTGTGGTGGGGATCGAGGTCGAGTACGAAGTCGGTACGCGGAATGCGTTGCGGCGTGGGAACGCCCTGCGAGTACCGTTGTCGGTGTGCACTGCGCCGCTCAGCCGTGGAATGCGAGGCCCACTTGCGGCCTGTCTCTTGTTATTGTAATTATTATAAGTGACTCATGCACCACTTCAGTTTGTACACGTCTGTTTAGATGTGTGTACCTCTGCCATGGGTTTCGCTTGGTTTTCAAAAATATTAAGGACAATGATTACATTGACCACAACCTGATGCTGTTGTCAAATTCGTCAGCACAGATTTTCGTCTTTAGAAGTTCGCGCTTAGAGGTTGTCTGTTTATAATGAGCCGAAAATTACAAAACTCGTTAAATGCTGTCATAATCATAACCGTAATACTCTTATTATAATCAAATTATAGGTAATAGCTGTGAATTTTTACGAACTGACATTAGTGGCTAGGTTTGACCTAGTGGTAATTATAACCTGCATGCCTTATGCCCATCACCGCTCTTAACTACAATCTAATTTCATTGAAAAATGACACCGACACTGCCAAAATAATTCCAAGGTACACGTAATTTACTATATGTAAGTCTATTTTCAATATTGTCTACAGCACACGGAAAATTTTACGCGCAGAAAATTTACAACGGTGAGCGGATATCGCGCAACGGTACCTTGTACTTTCATTTGCTTTTTATTGTTTGTTTTTGGCAAATTAACCGTTAACCTGGACGGACTAGCGTAGATGGACGAAGAGAGACAGCGTTGTACAGCGCTCTCTTTCTGTATTAGTTCACGTAGATGAGATGAATGAAAGAAGTAGGTACTTTTTGCGCTGGACATTTCCGAAAGGAAACGAACAAAAAATAAAGTTGGTTCATCGAACTTAGGAGATGATTGTGGTGACTGATGATTTTACTAAAGTGACCTTAGTAAATGTTTTATTCGCATTTGGCCAGGAATTAATTAATTAAATTTCATGTATTTCCTCTTGGTTTACTGTATCTACAACTTACGAAACGCTAAGGCAACGATTGGCTCATACGTATTAAATAATATATTTATCCAGTTATTTAGTAAATGTACGGGTTTATTTAGTAATATAACTTTTATATTTATCAAAGTGAAAATAATAATTTTGCAGTCCTTTCTAATTTTCATTTTAAAGATAATGCATATAAGTAATAAATTAATAATCCTTATGAATCGCATACCAAGGGCCTATTCTACGACCTTCCAGTAAAGTTAGGGTTTGTTACTTAATGATCATCAATCACTAATCAGCAATTAAGACTACCGAGTATCTGATCGATTTTACCGATTAGCGAAACTCGGACTTGGTGAAATGTGATGCTACAATTACCGGTCACTTTAACTGTCGGTTAGCTTACTTGGAACTTTACTCGATGATCGTGAAATAGGCTCTTAGTCTTTTTGATAGCATATTTTGTTTGTCGGAGTAGTGTTATTAGTGTAGTAGTAGAGTAGTGTTAGTTGTTTAACTTTAATTTCTTTTATCGTGTTTATGAAATACAACAAATAGCCTCATTACAGTAATCCCCCCCCCCCTACCCTATAACACGGTACTCTTATAACGCATTTTCATATTACGCGATTTCAATCCCCCGTATAACACGGGCATTCCCCCATATAACGCGGGGATGCAGAAAAAACATAAAATAGAAAACGAAGAATCATTAAATAGTGTAATTTTAATTAATACAGATGAACAAGAAGATGTGCTCTTAAGTAAAGAAAATAACAAAAATTCTTTAAAATGTTCTTAATTTAGTTTGATTTTAATAAAACGTACATATTTCGTTCATAATATAGTTTTTTCTTAATATTCGATTTAAACCCCCTTTAGCGAGAAAAGTTAAACGTGAATAATTTATACGTAATGCGTTATACGGGGTCGTAAAAACACGTTATACGGGAATACTCCTACAACGCGTTTTCCTATAACGCGGAACCAATCTACCGTGTTATAGGGGGGATTACTGTATTAGGGATTAAGTATAATACCAATAACTACTTACGAAATCAAAACATCAATTGTATCACAGTTGCATTAGAGGTCACCTAATTTCATTGGAGTGAGTGCGGCGGACGGCGCGTCGCCCCCGCCGCCCCGGCCCCCGCTCCGGCCCCCGCCGCTTGTGACGTGTGAGCACCATCACCGCCGTCGCTGCGGCCGTCGTTGATACTTTTGCCGATAAACAAGTGCACGCTGTCAGGGAGCATTGACGCGTCGCGCTGCTGACACTGCCATTCACATATTAGTGTCCGCGACTCCTCTAGTTCCGTAAACGAGTTTTATTATCACCGTAAACAACAGTGTTTGTTTTGTTACAGACAAACAGCCGAGCTACAAGTGAAGTGCGGGCTCCCATTGTGGCGGCTGAGTCCGCTGTTGAATCGCCAGTGAAGATGCAAGCAGCGTCGGTTCCAGCTGCTCCTCCCAGACGTACAGCGCGAGACTATATATTTGGCAAACTTATTGGCGATGGCATGTTTAGTACTGTGTTTCTTGCTAAAGATATCCACACCGGTAGAGAATATGCAAGTAAGTGTCAAACCTTGTTTTTAGACAAGTTTCGTAGTATGTATTCAGTTCTGAGAGAATCTCAGAACCAAATATAGCTAAATTCAGAAAAACCTCTCCTTTTTGGTTTTCATTATATTTGTATTATTATTGTATACTATTATTTACAAAAAATTTTTTGTACCTAAAATCTAATTCTGTTTATCCTTTACAGTTAAAGTATGTGAAAAACGTCATATCATCCGAGAAAGGAAAAAGGAATATATAAAGCGCGAGAAAGACGCTTTGAATATGTTGTATACTATTCCGCACGGTTTTGTTAAATTATATTGTACTTTCCAAGATGAAGACAGATTGTACTTTGTATTGTCGTACGCGAAGAACGGCGAACTACTGCCTTATATTAATAAAGTTGGCTCTTTCGAGCTGAATGTAGCTAAATTTTACGCTGCTGAGCTTTTGTGGGCATTAGAAAAAATGCACGCTAAAGGAATCATTCACCGTGACCTAAAACCAGAGAACATTTTACTTGATGAAAACATGCACTTACTAATCGCTGACTTTGGTACGGCTAAAATTCTCGAACCTGAAGCCAATGTAAATGAAGACCAAGTAGAAAATGAGCGTCCAAGAAGGATAAGTTTCGTTGGTACAGCACAATATGTGAGCCCTGAACTTTTACGTCATCGCGTAGACACCCGAGCCTCTGACCTATGGGCGTTGGGTTGTATTATATATCAAATGATATCGGGACTTCCCCCGTTTCGTGGTGCCAATGAGTTCTTAACTTTCCAAAAAATATTTAAACTTGATTATGAGTTTCCAGAAGGCTTTCCAGCAGACGCTAAGGATTTAGTTGAGAAGCTTTTAGTTTTGGACCATACAAAGAGAATCGGTGCTAATGACACCGGTGAAACTTATGAGAGTATTCGCAACCATTCATTTTTCGACGGTATCGATTGGGATAATTTATGGGAACAAACGCCTCCAACTATCAGTCCCTACCTACCGGGTGGTTCATTCGAGGAAGAGTATACGGTGCCTGACCACCTAGAACCAGGACTAGGGAACAATCAACTCGTGAGGCTGTGGGAATTCGATCTGTCTACTTCTAAAGGTACTTTAACTTCATTTAATCACAACTACTATTTAAGAGATCCCCCTTTCATGTGCGGTCAGCAACGATTTTAAACCCATAGGTGTCTTTGCATTTGGGCACATTATCAGCATAGGGTGCGTTGGGGTAGGTACGGAAGATGTTACGACGATTTTATATTCTTTTCGTATTTTTCCTTTCGGAACTCATTTCTAAGAAATATACAATAATATTTTTGTCAATTTAATTAATCATCTTTGAAATTCAATTTATTTATGCCATCCCTCATTATTCGTAATATGAGCAGTCTAGGATTTTTTTTAAAAATATATGACCATATTCGTATTCACCATGATACACCCTTGATTGATGATTAATGATGTTACTACAAATTTTAAACTTTCAAATCGCAGTTTTAGTTTCTTCGAAATTTAATCATTTTCAATATTTCCATCAAGTATGGTATGTAAAAGAGAATTGAAATGTATTGATTAAGGCAATGGAATCTCGAATGTAAAATTGATGCACAAAATTACAAGACTAGCGAGTGCAATGAAGCGACGAGTAAAAGGCAACTGAAGCGTCCGTGACCTAAATTCTTTAACACGAGTCATTCTTTGTTAACTCGATTTCATAACTCCATATATTGAGTTATATATTTTATTCTTTTTTAATCTACATCTTCAATCTTCCCTTATACCTGAAAACCTGAAACATAAACTGATGTGTGTAATTTAATATATATGGTGCACATATGCACTGTGCTCATCAGATGCGAAGCTAACATTCGGAACGTTCTCAGTTGTTGAATACGGTTCTATAGTAGATATGACGTCAGCTTTCCGACAAGTTCCCGACGCTCCGCGTTCTCTCTCGGCCGCCAACGAATTGAATGACTGGATAGTCACCGTTTTTTAAATAATGGCCTCCAATCAGCTGTACAGATGCACGCGAACGCTGATCTATAAGTTTAAATTATCGGTAAAGAATTTTATAGCCACTAGAAACTGTTATCTCAATCATAATTTGTTATCGTTTCAGGAATCCTAAACATTAGTCCTGAAGAGAAGCGTCGCCGTCTAGAAGTACAAGCTCGAGAAAATAAATGGCATCAATTTGTGGACGGAGAATTAGTTTTGAAACAAGGACAAGTCGATAAAAGGAAGGGACTGTTCGCGCGTCGTCGTATGCTGTTGCTGACGACGGGACCACGGCTGTTCTACGTCGACCCCGTCAACATGGTACTCAAAGGCGAAATTCCTTGGTCACCAGAATTGAGAGTTGAAGCAAAGAATTTCAGAATTTTTTTAGTTCATACGGTAAGTACACTACAAAAACCACTTAATGTTTCTTTGTTGATTAACATGAAATTAAAATCTTAAAATCGTTTTTTTTAAAGCAGAGTGGCAAGTGCCCATAGTGGTTTCAAACGCAATGAGCACGATTACTTTATGTTAATGCGTAGTAATATAAAATGGACCTAATAAAATTAACCTTAAGGCGAAAAATATACAATAAACATATTTTGTTAGTATCTCTCTACTTGCAACCTGTTTGTAATTATAATATTTTTTTATTTACAGCCAAATCGTACATACTACTTAGAGGACCCTGAATCTTATGCACTGGAGTGGGCGCGCGTAATAAACGAAGTGCGCATCAGTACTTATGGGCGGGACACAACTTAAGCGGTGGCGCGGTCGCAGCCCACGAGTAGCGCCCGCGCCGCCGCCGCGCCGAGTCCCGCCCCCGCACGGCGAGTCCACACTTGCATCAGGTACCACCAGGTTGCACCAGGTTCGTTGCCGAGGTCTGACAGCGATGCGACCGAAGCGAGGAGTTCGCATCGGCCAGTGTGGAGCGCCAGCACCCGACCTGGCAGCCGCGAGCCGCGCCACATATGTTCCCAAGCGCAGACGAGCGCTCGCGGCACAGCCCGTACAGACGTGTCGACGTCGGCGACGAGATTTCACTGTCGATACTGAATGACTGATTCCTATTAGCGTGGATCTTAAATTATTATCCTAATTTAAGTCTCTTATTTAAACAATGATAGTTAATGATGATGTGTAAATATTTGTCTTAATTTATTATTGCAATGGCTTAGACATATATAGTGTAATAATGAGTATGGGCCGTTATAACTTTAAGGTATACGGGCTCCTTGTAAGAATGGACTTGTTATTCGCCACCCGCGTGTTCACAAAGCCCATTCCGGTTGGCAACTAGGCAATTTATAGCTAAATTAATATTATTTATTTTAATTTTAATTATTTGCCAACGGAATGTGACTGCTGTACAGTTATAACAGTAGGAAATTATGATTGGTATGTTACCATATATTGTACTATACGTGCGCTAATAGCGACGGCTACGCGCGCAGGGGATGTGCGATGGCAGCGTCCGCACCGCAGAAGGATAGCTTCTTACAGGACAAAGCTGGGTGGATGCGGCGTGTGCCATTCAACCCACTTCGTCTCTCAGGCTTTGATTTGCTCTCCGATCATATTACCGTCGAGAGTGTCAGTGCTTGTTTAGCGTGTCACGATGTACACTATAATTCTAATTTAGCAAAAGTATACGCATATTGTCACCAAAGGTGATCAGATTGCTTTAATTAAGCACTCAAATAATTTCCAAGATATTTGATAATTTGATTCGAGATTCTTAGATTTGAGAATCTTTAAAGGATAGTCAATCACTTCGAATTTGTGTTGTACGTTTTGTATTTAATGTTTGGAAGTGTTCAATGTCATGGCATTAAGTCTTACACTAGTTTGTTTTAAAGATATTTAGTCTGTTTATAGTAATAATCTAAATAAAATGCCTAATACTTGCCTGGAATATTATAAATTTAGGGCTTATATTGTAATAAAATGGGATTTAATCCATAGTTCAAACTACATTTAGAAACTAAATACCCTAACTACTACTCTCATTTAGTAAAAAAATTAGAATATAGTAACTCAATCACTAGAATTGGAGAGCTGTTAGGTAACAACCTACTCGGTCATTTAAAACTGGATCAAGAAATGTGTGGCAAATTTACAATTTAAAAAAATAACCGATTTGATACTTCATAGGTACTTTCTATTCTAAAATTACTATGGAACTGAAACAAGTGAATTCAGCCAGAAAGTTTATGAATTTGCCGCCGCCTCTTTCCCTGCACTACGTTTCATTCGACAGACTCTAGTAAAATGTATTTTGGATGGGAGACACACCATGTCGGCGTAATTAGACTTCTCCATGACATTGTTAATAATATGATTCTGCATTTAAAATGTAATAACTGTTAACTATTATGATTATTATATTTTACAACATTTGTATTGCATAAATTCCAAGTAACAAAATAAGAAATTGAAAATAAATTGAAGTTGATTTTTAATATTTTGTTTCATTTTAACATTGTGTCTATTATAATAAGGTATCTACTTATATAAATTTTAATTCAACTTCAACTTTCACCTAACTGGCTTTTATTGTGACATAAATATTAATTAATAAAATGATAGCAAAATTAGACAAGACCTGTCAAAACAGAAAAGTACGATTTGACCAGTTAAGTGAGACTTGGACCTAATAGAGCTTATACAAAAGAGAACAATTCTACCTTGTTCAGCTTAAAATGCAGTTATACACTTTTACTGTTTTGAGTTGTATAATTAATTATTATTATTTCATATCAGCAGAATATTTTAAGACTTGTGAGTATCGTAATTTCAGAAAAAATCAATTCATAAGTAATAGGTACGTCCATATAAAAATCCGTTTTCTTATTGCTTACTTGCGTATTAAGCTTAGCACGGTAGATTGAAGAGTCAAAGGTCATAGATTCAGGGCCGTCTTTACCAGGGGGTGCAAGGGGTGCGGTGCACCCCGGGGGCGCCTGTCGAGCGCTGAATTCAGTGCCGGCTTTACCTATGGTGCAGGGGGTGCGGTGCACACGGGCGCAGGGTCTTAGGGGGCGCCGAGCGCCGCTCGCGACACCTCCAAAGAGTTCAAAACGCCTACTAGAGGGCGCCCTGCACCCGGGCGCTACATGAGCTAGAGCCGGCGCTGCATAGATTAAACACAGGAAAACCTACACTAAATAAGAAAAAACTTAAACTGAATCGAAATTTTATAGTACGTACTGCTAAAGTAATGCCAATCGGCATGTTCGTATTCCTGACCGTGACCTTACATTGAGAGATTTTATACAATATAGAATATTTACAACCTGTTATAATGTTACATGAACTCTGAAAGTGCATGGATCCTGAAATCTTGATGTAATACGAAGATGGTCCACTGACATAATTTAATTATTAGTACTGCAGAATAAAGCAGATCTTACCTAGAGGAACATGATAATGGGAAAATATTGATGTTTTCGAAGTAAGGATAGCACTTCTAAGACGCACATTAAAAAAAACACAGCATAAATAACCTTGAAGTCTTAAGGTGTTATAAATACAAAGCATTTCTTCTCAGCTTATAATAAGTTGAAAAGGTTACTTTATGCCTTTAAGATTCTTTTGTTATCCGTGTTACATTAATAATCCCTTTTTAAGCAATATATCCTTGTAGCGGACATTCGGCTTATTTTGTGTCTGTTAACCTGCAATACATGGGGCTGTCACATCAGTCGGCCTCACTTTCTCTTCAGTTTTGCTGTTATTAGTACAAACCTCAAGGTATTTTATTTTGTCACCTACCCGAGCGAGCGCGTGTAGAACGCGTAGGCCTGTGTAGGGCGGAATTATCACCCGTGTAACCGCTCGGCCATAGCTCATATAGTTACTATTGAATTTAACGACTCGGGCGAGGATATCACCGCGGAGACTGGTTCGTGACTAAGGCGGCGCCTTAGTCTACGACGGTATGTCGGTTGCAGTGGTCTCAAATGTCAAAACGTAAAATCGGTAGAGTTTAGCTCTAAAATCTGTATTTTTGTACCCAAAATCACTTAAAAAAATCAACATTTTCTTATAAAATGAAATTGTCATAATCAAACTTATATCCCATAATAAAATTTAGTTATAACAACCTTTAGTATAGTACCAATATTCTTACAGTAGACATAGTTTGCGCCTTTGCAACTTTCTCGGAGCTAGCCTGGATATTTCTCTTCCCATTATTTTCTGTAAAATGATTTCCATCTGTAAAATTTTACATATTTTATCCTTTTTGCACCCGTGCTTGTACCCAGTTCTACATCACCCGACGATGACGACTTTTTGATTTGGCGCCACTGCCAAAAGTCGCCCACTGCCACTGCAAGAAGTCGGCTTTCGATATCTGTACGGGCCTGTGTTGCCCTTACGGGGGATGCGCTGGGTTGTACAGGAACCACTCTTGAGACTTATATTGGACGATTTACAATGTTGTTCCTTACAACTCTACAATTCAGTTGCTACTGATGACAGTACTGGTTGACCTGAATGTTTTATTTTTTTCGGTATGGCTAACTTCTTGTGGCCCTAATGGCCTTTCAAGAGTCACTGGGCATGTATGGCTTAGGGCGAGCGCAGAAGGCCCTTAGTTAGGAGCAAAAAGTGTGTGCATCAACGAGCCTAAGGGCTCCCCCGCCGCCGTTAGACCGGCGGAAGGAACGGACCTCGCCTTAGGGCGTTGGGAGGGTCCCACGGGATCGCGAGTCGGTGAGAAGCGCTCAGGCACGTGCCAATACCTGGTAAAAGTGTTGGTCGAAGGCCGATGTGTGTTCACGGTGTAGCGAGGGTGACGTCTTCGTCTCTCCCGGCGAGGACGGTGTATGTGTGAAGCCTGTGAGTGTAGTGTAAGAACCGCATTGGCAGCAGTAATTGGGTCGTCGGAGTAGTCTTAAGACGTACCGAGACGATGGAGAAAATTTCCAAGTCCTTGTGGAGGTCGACATTGCGAGAGTACCATAGGGCAGCCACGGCCTTACGCACGAATCTATTTAAGAGGGTTTGAAGTATTTTAATGTTGTAGGAGGCTACGTGTGCAAAGACAACGCCTAGTGAAGGTCATTTTGGGACGTACGCAGGTTTTGTACAATGTCAGCCTATTTCTAAGCACTTTTCTCGGGGTTGACCTTAATCATCCTCCTGATAAACCACTCTCCTAGGGCGGTGACTGCGTAGTTGGAGGCGTTCGTAGACTGCTTGTCTACGCATCTATTTTGATTGCTGGAGAGTGATCGGCTCCGTAGACAGGATGACTTCGTTGGTCGATGCAATGTCCCTCTTGTGTTCTTATGTCGGCAGTGCGTAGTACAGTACACCCACAAACCCAGAGTTAACGATGAAAATATTTTTGTCGTAATTTGTACGCCATTTCAAAGTTATCTCAACCAACTGTTCATGAACTGTCAAATCGGTAATCTGTCGATGGCCTAACTATTGTATTAATAGTGCCTATAAAGTTTGGGCACAATTACGGCACAATGATGTGCCGCCCTTGAAAAAGCCGGCACGCAGAGTGAAATGCACGATAGTGTGTTTCTTTTTACGTAATTGATACATAAACACTTTTCTTTTCTGTTAGACAGTGAAGGAAGATATCACTATGTCTATAGGTTTCTCTATCTACGGTATGGTGTATCCTTTTTTATCTTTACAAAACAAAATATTGTCCATTTAAATATTGTCAAAGGACAATAATCGTATGTTTTGGAAGGCAGACTGGAAAGCGTATTTTTAAGGTTTTTAGCGGGAATCCGAGAGTTCAGTTTTTGTCTAATTATTGTAAAAAATATGTATTGTGGGATTTGTGGTTTAATAGTGATAGTTTATTATACTTCAAAGTGACCAAGTGTTACTGGTAGGATGTCCTAGATTGAACGCCGGATTTAAATTTCACTCCATTTTTTTTGTTTGGCGGTTGGCAGCTCTGGTTTGTTTATAGTTTTTCACAGACAGTTACAATTAGTCAACATGGAAAGCTACACGAAAGAGCAACGCAGTATGAATTTTAGAACAGTATGAAGTGGACCATCATTTTTTTGGAAAAATCATCTTTAGTGACGAGGCCCATTTCCACCTTGACGGATACGTCAATAAACAACATTGCCGTATCTGGGGCTTTGAGAATCTTCATGAGATTCATGAACAACGGATACATCCTCAAAGAGTTACAGTTTGGTACGGCTTTTGGTTCGGCGGGATGACAGCGCTATTTTGCTTATTTTATTTTGGCTATTGGCGATTTATTTTGATGTATCGGAACATGCTACAGGAGTTTCTTTGGCACCAATTGGAAGATATCCTCGATTAACTGTATTTCCAACAGGACTGTGCCACATGTCACACAGCCGGAGAAACAAAGAATTTATTATTTTTCTAAATTACACCCGGAACTCAATCTGGGACACTATGTTTGTGATATGATAATTCAATAAAAGCGTGATATTGCATTTCTGTGTTCTTCCAAGGAGTCCACCTCTATCCTCAGTAAACCCACTATCACTTTACTGAGCAACTCCTATTTCGACGGGATTAGACAATAGCGCGACAAAAATAATTCTGTTTTAGTATTTGCTGTGTGTGCACCAATAGCGATGCCAGTGTCCAATAAAAAGGAGCTATATATTAAATAGTGAAAATTGAATAATTTCGGTGTTAACCGGTTTTCATTAATTTTAAAACCGTACAAACCCTAACAGCTGCCAGATTTATGACAAGAACATCTGACTGTTTCTAAAAAAACTAGGTTATCTGTAGTTATAACTTTTTTAATTTTATGATTTAGAAAATGACTTCAACTGTTATAAAGTATGTAGGAAGGACGACTGATTTTAAGGGTAAGACATTGTGGGAAATTTTGGGAAGTCTCAAAAACTTCGGCGTCGGAAGAATTGTTGTACGATCTGTATTCGAAAGATATCCTGAACCAAGCTTCATGAAAATAGTAAAGGTTGAGACCTGTCCTGATGAGGTAACTTATTTATTACAAAATTTCTATATGTTTTAACAATTTTTAGCTATGCATATACAGAGTTTATATATATAAATAATTTTCTATTACGTTATTAAGTGACACTGGTCCAAAACGACGTTTTGGCTCTACGTTAATCAGCTTTTTTTTGTCTATTTTTTGATCTTACATTCATTATTTTAATTATTTTTTATTTTCTTCATCCTTGTAGGTCAATCAATGTGTACAAATACAAATTTATCAAAGTGAAATTTAACTAAGACTATGACTAAAACTTATATTAAAGTCAAATACTGCCCTAAATAATCATGTAAATCTTTTGAGTATTGAAACTGTCAACCGAAACAATTATAATAATTTTTTCTCAATACTTAAGACACTTCCGCACCTGAATCTGACAGGTTGTGTTCCAGAATCCGTTTGATCCACTACTTGCGGGACATTCTGTATACAATGTTACACATATATATGTCAGTAACATAATGAAAGATTATTAGTGAAAGTTAATAATTGTTTAGTAAGTTGACTCCTGAAGCTCGATAAAGATTAAGCATGTTTTGCTGAAGCATCAAAGAGTATACAATACAGGTGGGAAAGGATACTAGTATTCCGTCGGAGGTGAATGGGAGCCATTTGAACTGACGATTGACGAAACTGAGAGACATGCTCATATGTTGGAAAGCTAAATATGAACTGAAGGACAATGTTTTGAAGACATTCAAGTTTATTTAGTTGGTCCTCATTTAGATTAATATAACAGAGGTCACCTTAGTCAAGGATGTGTAGAAGTAAACTTTGTGCAAGCATAATCGTGTTGATATATGTTAGGAAATTACCTAGTCTCCTCAAAGATTCCACCGCAGCAAACATCCTCATGCTTATCTCAGCAACCTGTGGACCCCATGATAATTTCTGTCAATTGTTATTCCCAAGTTCCTGACCAGACTATCGATAGGGATAGGTCACACCATGGGTGGAGTGTGGATGGCATGTTATATTGAGCATTATATGATTATACGTGAATCCATTATCCATTGTTAAGAAACCACAATCCATTATTACAAGTTTATTTGAAGTTCTATCAGGACTGTCTAGTGTTATTAAAGTTACAAGTGTATGTATACACATACTCAGTTTACAATCCTAGGTTAAAAAATAATTTTATAATATTTTCTAAGGCTGATTTTTATAAATATGGAAATTTAGTAGAGTTTTGTACAATTTCAGGAGCGAAGACGAGTAAGAGTGTGGGTGGAGAAGACCTTCAGGGGCCGCAAAATGCCAAATCTAACAGAAATTTATCAGACATCTTATAAAACTGACTACAAACTAATACCAAAAAATGAGGAAGCCAAATGGTTAAGTTCGGTTGACACAGTACATGATTTGACTAATGTTATTTTACCAAACAGCATTGAGATGCCACCATTGATGAAAAGATTTATCATTAAAGATTATGAGAAAAAAGGTTTAGAGGTATGGTATTTTTGAGAAATTGTATTAATTACTTTTATTAGCGATTCTGTAGTTGATTGTCTGCATTACTATAGATCCTTATACAGTGTGTGTAATGGAACCCTGTAATGGTACTTATACCTTATGTAATGTGTAATGGTGCGGTTAAACTTCCAACTAGAAAAATGTAATTTACGACATCATAAAAAGGTGATTTTATATCATGAAGTGAAAAATAGGCTAAATCTATAGTTTCTCAACATTCTTGGTGTTGCAATCCCCCCTAAAAGTAAAAAAGAACCTCACGACCTCCTCATTAATAATTATATGGGTTATAATTATTTTTTTTCATAGTTCTTACATTCTTACATAATTATTACAAAACAGGAATTATTCTTCACTGAATTATCACTTCAAATTCTTGGAAATATCTAAAGGATTTGGTTGAGTTGGAGAAACAGCGGGATCGGGTTTCTCCAGCTTAGAATGTAAACAATTAACTTCAAAGAAATTAATCGACGTTATTACCACATCCATGCTGTATTGCAAATTTTTGAATTAAATGAGTAGAGTTCTTTGAAAATAATAACATTTCTCTCCCCTATAAATGTCACAGAGAAATTCCTGAGAATACAAAGATAGAAGCCATACAAAAGCTTATACACAACTTTTTGTGTGCATTATTTTGTTTATTCCATTTTCATTAGTAAAACTAGATTTTCCAAAAATATGTGTCTATTTCCTGTTTGAGAACCTAACTACTTACTTTTACATAGAAATGTATGAAAAAATGTGTCAGTTTACGTCGTTTAGTTTACAGTACGCAATCTGCCTCAAAAGCGAGGACTACCTGTAATATAATTCATCAAGTAAGGGACTTTTACAATTATGTAGGTACTACTAAAGCAATGTTGTTTGTATTGGTCTAATACTAATTACACATGTATTGTCTTTTCAGCCCTTGAAGGAATTAAAGTTGCCTCTCAGTTATAATCGCAGCCCCAACAGAATGCAGCGGATTGCTCTAGGTGATGAAAAACCTACCATTAACTTCACTATGGCTCTCGGCAAACCAGCCAGTCCTTCTCTCTACGAGGGGGTTCCGCTAAATTAAACGTATGAACTACTTACATTTATTAGTAAAAATATTAAAAATTGATATTAGAATAAAATAATTATTAAAACAAATCCATAAAAAATATCTTTTATTTAATGAAATTAAGGTTTATGAAAGTCACGTATAGATGCAAATTTCTTGGCTAACATTGGATTGGTATACATCTCCGGTATATTGCGTTCAACTTTCAGTTTCTGAAATTAATAATGCAATAAATTGATTCAATTTATAAAGCGATAACGTAAAATTACACTAAATGTAACGAAAATGCGCATTATCGCCAAAATTCAGTTATTAGAATCAATTCACATTTAGGCTATATGTAGGTATATAAACGCCAAAAATTCTGATGCAAGTTGAAGCTGCTGCTATATGTAGCTTGTCTTCAAATATATTTCTTTCATATCACGAAAGCGGGTTACGCTTAGTAGTGGTTGTGCTCGTACATGTACATTGTTTTTGTGTGCGCGGAGGCGTCGCGTCGGTAATCCAATTGAGTGTTCTCAAGTTTACGTGTTAATAACTTTTATGTATCTTGTTGTTGTTCTGTTTTAATTATCACAGTAGAACGATTGAAGATTACTTCAGATACATCTCCGAATTACTATTACCGTGTAATACACAATTTCCCCTCCAAGCTTACCTCATTCGGCGCGCGTACTCAGGTACTAGAACACGACCTGTATATGTTACGTTTGCGACCGAATTCGTCGGGAATTGTTTTTTACTTTCGACACCACGAATCACACTTCCGGTGAAGGCCTAAGGACTCTGTATACTGCCCTTTTCAAATAAAATAAAACACCACTGGTGATATTGTTGTGAATTTGCTTTTCCAACGACACCAATGTGTGCAGCAGTGTGGTTCAGTACCGTCAAGTACGTTGTTACCTTACGTTTTTTACCAGCATCATTGGGAATTGTTTTTTACCAACGACACTACAGAACCATACCACTGGTGGTTTCGTTAGAAATTTGCTTTCCTAACGATACCACCAGTGTGTATCGGTGTGGTTCAGCGGTGATGTTGATAGCAAAACAATTCCCAACGACACAATTAGTGGCGTCGTTAATTGTGTCGTTGGTAACAAACGATATGTTATATCTAATAAATACACACTAATAAATACACACTAATAAATCTCTCAATACATAAAATAAATATACAATACAATCTAATAATACACACTAGCGCTAATATTTTTTTTACTAAATTTGTTTATCAATACATAAGATGATGCATGAAAAATAAACATAAACCAAATAGAAAAATGGCAATAAATGATGTCCATAGCATGCGCGAACTCCGTCACAATAGCATGCCACATGCATGATGACTGAAGTATACAAGTATGGCAATAACAACGCCATAAAAGTAAGTGCATACTGTCGTCCATAGACATCCGCGATACAATGTATTTCCCCAATGTACGTACGTGTTTCGGTAGTGAGTGAGATGTGCCAGAGCCCATTCCCATCCCATCCTATCCCTCCCCATTTTCCCAACCCTTTCTCCAAATCCATTCCTATATCTCCAAAGGTAGCCAGCGCATCCGGGGGCGTGCCAACATTTGTCATTTTGGACTAATGTTGGCATGTATCCCGGATGTCTATGGGCGACAGTATCCACATACCATCAGGTGGACTCTATGCTCGTCTGCCGTCTTCGTACATAAAAAAAAAATGCCATCATCAGTCCAGAATGACAAACACCCGGATGCGCAGCCCGCCTTTGCAGAATAATGAATGGATTTAGAGAAAGGGATGGGAAAATGGGGACGGATAGGATGGGATGGGAATGGACTCTGGCATATCTCACTCGCTACCGAAACACATACGTACATTAAGGAAATACGATAAAGTAGGAAATGCAGTACAGTAATCTTCTTTGGGAGAGCGGTAACGTGGCCAGTCGAGTGAGCACAGTGGCTGTTGGAATGCAGTGTGCTAATAATTTTAGATACCAGATTTTGTAGGGGGAGTCCACTACATAACCTAGTATCTAAAATTTTTAGCCTCTTCACGAAGTGTAAACAGCTCTTAACCTTATACCTGCTGTAACGCTTATAATACATACTTTAAAAATAGCAATTACTTTAAAAATGTGTTATGTTAAACTTACAAATTATTTACATATTAAATTTGTTTACGCGGAAATGTTTTTTTGGATTGGGTGGGTTAATTTTACTTGTGTTTGTATTACCAAGGCTCTGGCAATCAATGTACTGGCAAGGGATGTGTGAATAAGAAGAGGTCTTCTGCAATAGTAGATGGCACAAGTGTGCTTTATGCAAATACAAAACGCAAACAAATGGTCGTACCTGAATCAAAAAACAAAGTTCGTGACTCCATTCGTGCTATCCGACTAAAGACTAAAGTCACTTCCTGAATCGTCTAAATTAAACATAATTTATTGACGGAAACACGGTACACACAACATGAAATAAATAAAAAGGAACACGAAGAATATATGTACAAAAGGTAATTCTTCCAGCAGACCTGGGAAACTTGTAATATAGGTCAAGACAGAAAGGTAAAAGCAATTTAATCTAAAATTTAAAATGAACTTAAAAATATATTTATTTTACATCATACTCATTGCACCTATATATCGAACTTATTGTACGCTAGAGTAACTAGTGCATTAACACGTTGTACATGGCTTAATACACTAGACTGATAACAGCGGTGTTGCAGTATCGGGTTAAGGGATGTTTGCACTTCACGAAGAGCAAACATCCCTATTATTATTATCCCTTTTAACTATTATTCAGGTTGAAACACCCGAATAATTGTCTTTTATTTTATATAATTACGTGCACTTTTCTGTATTTTGTATTTCTTCCTTTCTAATTTCCTATCATTGATTCATATCCATTGCGAATGTACTCGTATTTAAAACGTTAGCAACCTATTGATTGTTGCTAGTCAGTTATTGAACATAATTATTTTAATTTTGTCAACGATGACATCAAATGCGACCAGTGGCTGCTAATGATAGTATTGACGGTTTGTTGATGCTCGTCGTAGTCGTCGTATCATGACTGTAACGTTATTGCCGTGAGCGTGTCATGAATAGCACACTCAAGCCCCCTCTAGTATACGCCCCTCTTAGGTAGGCATTTCACGTTTTGTCAAAGCTGTTTGTTTTTTGCGTCAAGATGAGAAAATTTTAAGGAGTATCTGCTACCTATAGGGGTAAACAGAAATATACCTTCCAAAAATTGCGCATTTCTTGTACTTCTTCTTCTCGTTGTACGAAGTATTGACGTACAGTCTTTTGGATTAATGTAGCTGCATAGTCCTCTGGCCATAACCAAGATTTTGGATAGTAGGGACGAGGCCTAGAAACATAGTAAACGTACTGTACCTGAAAATTTGGTTTTGATAAAACATTTAACATTTATTCAGTATCAAGTAGAGACCGAGGGCTCCCTCTTCAAAGTGTTCCATCCAGATATTCGCAATTACTGGTGCTACCACTACCCACAGTGACGCCATCTATCTGGGGATGATAGTATTGACGTTGACATAGGAAGCAATTGCCCTCCAGACAGTGTAGTGTTCCTGTTTCGGTAGTGAGTGAGATATGCCAGAGCCCATTCCCATCCCATCCTCTCCCTCCCCATTTTCCCAATCCATTCCTTAATCTGCAAAGGTAGGCGGCGCATCCAGGCGCGTGCCAACGTTTGCCATTCTGGACTGATGTTGGCATGTATCGCGAATGTCTATGGACGACAGTATCCACTAACCACCGGGTGGACTATATGCTCGTCTGCCGCATTTTTTTCTATAAAAAAAAAAACACTATCGGACGCAAAGGTACATAGAGTTTATGAATTTTCGGTAGATCATACAATAATAATTAATCACTGAATAGAACTCCTGCACTCCCAAAGTCCTCTCTACCGAACGTCACTATTATTCCAGGATTGTACGTCAATCGATAGAAATTAAGAAATATGAAAATTTCAATCGGGAAGATGGATATAAACTGTCATCGACATGGAATCCAGTGATTAACAAAATTTAAACTTTGCAATTTACCATGTCCGCAGACATTGTTAGTGTAGTGTGTCGCAGCCTTGCCGAATGTGAATATCAAATGTGGGTAGTTGATAAAACTGCTCGCAGCTCCCATCCTGGACTACCCGCCTCTTCACTCAACTCGTGACCACGGCTGTATCAGTCGAGAAATTTATGATTGACCATATTTATAGAATAAAGTAGCTGAATTGCCAATGGGTAAGCCATAATTTCAACCATAGATAGGTAATAAGATCAACAACCCATGAGATGGGTCCTTGAATGGAGACAATGTACCAGAAAGCGCAGCGTATAGCCCTCCGCCCACGCGGCAACTTTAATGAGTATTCGATGAGAGGAAGATAGTTTATTATGGCGAGCATAGACAGAAGCCTATATCTAACAGTGGTGTGACATAGGCCGATTGTATGTATGGTTTACTAATTTCTTACGTACTTTTCTTTTAGGTAATTGCGCACCCAGGGCATGTTAAATAAATGTAAATTTCCGTCTTTTCGACTTTGATGACGTGGGTTATTATTCCATAACACCTTTAACATAAAGTCTCATTAAAGTTAAACCGTAAACAAATTCTAGGATAATTTAATAATATGTAGGTGTGGATTTCTAAGTGATAACCATAACATCTAGCAGTAGCACCTGAGCGATGTGGTCAATACCATTGAACAAACATTTCTGCCTGACGAGGGCTTCCCACATTTTCGCTTTATTGAGGGTTTCTTCCAGAGCAGGTAAAAGATGAACAAAAACTTCATTGATTATGTAATCGCATTCAGTTCCTGTAATGGAACCTTACGTTTATTTCTAGTAGAACAGTAGGTTACGGTAAACAATAGTTATATATGTGTGTAATGATGCTGTAAATAAAGAAGATGAGGGATTTGGTAACTACTTCTTTATCGACATCGGCCTATAGCGTCCCACTGCAGGGCACTGGCCTCCCCTCCCCTAGCACCACGCGGGACTAGTGTAAATTGGTGGATAAACATGCCGCAGAATTTTCAATTCTTGTGCCTGTGGGTTTCCTCACGATGTTTTAATTCGTCTCAGAGTTAGTGATAAATTAAAAATTCGTCAGTGGTATGGGCGGGGGTTTCTACTCACAATGTCACAAATGCCAGTCGAGAATGGATCCTTGCTATCACCGTTCTATCTCCTCATGATCCTTTTAAATTTTACATATAATACGAGTACTATACAGGGATCAATGATTTCCATGTATTTTACTAGACAAATAGTTGTATAGAAAAAAATGGTCACAGCGCGCTCGGGAGGGGAGGATTTAACGCAGTGATCAATCGAATGCTCATGACGAAACAATCGTTGCCTATTTCTATTTTGTCTCTGAGAATAAACTATAGGTATATTTTTTTGATCTTTGAAGTTTGCGCATTTGTAGTGAAATGATTTATGTAAGTATTGCAATGTGAACTTAACCTATACCTACATAATAATAGATTATAATACTAATCTAATATAATTTCAGCTATTACAATACATATATACGCACATACACACTTAAGTACATATCATTATTGTTTTTATATTATACGAGGGGAGGTCCAAATGTTTCCGGCCTGACAAAGAAAAAACTGTGTGACAAAGAAAAAGGGTGTGTTTTGAAAGAAAAAGAAAAAGTTTGGACACTCGAGTGTGTGACTTGAGTGTCCAAGTCCACGAAACTTTCTTATTTTTCAATATAGTCTCCGGCGAAAACCGCAGCGGTCACTTCAACATCAGTGGAAAATCTTCCACCTCTTAAGACAACCTTGACTTTTGAGAGCGAATAGTAATCACTGGGAACAAAGTCAGAACTATAGGGAGGGTGGCAAATTTCCGTGAAGCCACACTTTAAAACAGCAGCTTTCGCAATTGCGGCTCCATGACACTACACCCTATCATGGAGAAGCCGTACACCTTTGCTTAGTTGTCCACTCATCATAGTATTGCGTATACTATGGGCTAACTGTACTGTGTAAGAAATATGTATCTTACACAGTACAGGTGTATATGTTTCTTACGTATATGTAAGAAATATGTTTCTTACACAGTACAGGTGTATACGCAATACTATGATGAGTGGAAGCTATTATGCTAACCTTATAGAGCAATTACGAGAAGCAATCTAAATCTTTAAACTGAAATATCGTTCCGTGATATGTCACGGAACGATTTCAGTTTAAAGATTTTGCGACTTCCATTAGTTCTAAGTGTCGAGGAATCAAAACTAACGAGGATTGAACTCTAAAAATTATACGCAAATTGGCAGGATAAATGTCAATTAAGAGTACAATGACGTATAATTTGTTTTCTTCAAACATCTAGAGATGTCATGCCAGAAATTTTTGGACCTCACTGCTAGAAAATAGGAGATAGCATAGGAGATGATAGTTAAGAGTAAGTAAATTATATACACACTCATGAAATGCTATGCCCTCTGAAGATGTCTTTGTCATTTTAGAGTATTTTTTGAGAATCGACTAAAGGAGTTGTGGACAATTGACTGACTGCTGCTTGTCTAGTGAAATACATAGAAGTCAGTTACAGAAATAATAAGGCCAACTTACTAAGAAACGGAGCTTTAGGAACTGGTTCTTTCTTGCTTTCAACATATAGATCTATTTCCTTTAGTCTTTGGTTTTGCTCCTCTACTATTTGTTGCCAATTTGCCTTCCTGATTTTTGTCAAGAGTATCGGGAAGTCCACCTCTGAGCAAGGCAAACTGTCTGGTAGTGTAAACGACGTTAAAGCGTCAGCCAGCTCAGTTCCTGCTGTTAATTTAACATCTTTAATCTTTGCCTTGCGCTCCGATTTTCCAGCCATGCGTCCTTACAATATTTAACTTTACGTGTACGCCTTTTGTACTAATACAATTAATAGAACACAACGATTGTTATTTGATATGGAATTGATTGTATATATTTTTTTATTATATTTTGACACATCTTTTTTTATACTAACCAGTATTTTTATGTCGAAGAAAGTGTTGTATAGTAATGGATTCTCCTTAATACAATTGAGGCCAGATAATACTCTTTACTTGTAACGAATGTTATACTAATTGTAAGCCATTAGGTCGGTTGAAAAATAATAACTGTATTGTGGCATTAGGCATAAGTTAATTAATAATTATTTATCTATACTTTTGCCCTTTGTTTATAATAATCATTTATATTGTATTGTGTTTAAATTCTGTTATGTTTTTGTTATTATAACTTTGTAACAAACTTTGATTAGGGGGGATATGTTGGAATATAAGCACTGGCTGTATATACTTGTAGCACATTTTTAGGGGGAGAGTGCACGCTGCAATCCAACAGCCACAGGGCGCTCTCGACTGGCCACGTTACTTCTCTCTCACAGAAGACTACCTTGAAATGTAGTGAATTTTCCACTTTATCTTACTTACCTAATATACGTACGTGTTTCGGTAGTGAGTGAGATGTGCCATAGCCTATCCCTCCCACCCTATCCCTCCCCATTTTCCCAATCCTTTCTCCAAATCCATTCCTATATCTCTTAGCACACAGGCGCCAGATACTCAGGGGCTTCGCGGTGCCCCTGACTGAGGTTAGGTAAAACTGTCGGTAGCTTTTAAGGAAATGAAATATTCGCAAATGGCATAATACCAATCATTCTCGAAATGTATATAATAAAGTGAAGTTGAGAAAAAAGCAATATTTACATAGATCCGTGACTTTTACAATAATTTACATTTGAATTAACCCAATGTTTCCTATCTGTCCGATTTTTGTTTATACTATTATTATACTATTATTATACCTTAAGACGGAAATAAGAGAGCACTTTTTAGCTTTTGTTCCATTACTGATGCTACTGGCGTTGCTTTGAGTTCTTTTATCACAGAAGAACTACCAAAACATAGTTTGGACGTAAACAATTCAAGGGGACAGGGCTACGACAACGGTTCAAAGATGCGCGGTGAAACCATTGGTTTGCAAACGAGATTGTTGGAGCTAAATCCGCGCGCTTTTTATGTACCGTGTGCTGCTCATAGTGATTTAATACTGAACGACGCAGCTAATCTGAAATACCATACTAATGTTGTTTTTAGTATAGTCCAAGAATTATACATATATTTTTCATTGTCTACCAAAAAATGGGATTTATTAAAAAAACAACTAATATTAACTTTGAAAGAGAAAGAAATGTTTGATTTGTTATTTAACCACGAAAACGTATTTAGTTTATCGTATTTAGAAAACTCGGCAACGTTCAAGATAAAAGCCAGCATATCATTAACTGAAATCGTTGGCGAGAAATGCTGACGATTTGTGCGAAGAAATTATATCATATCAGTCTCTTTTTAAGGGTTTTGACAATGGTGTGACAAAAATTCTGGAATTTATATTTTTTGAATAATTTAACAGCCATCAGTCATCACAATACTATTACGAATTTTGATAACTATGCCAATCACAGTAGCAAGCGCAGAAAGATCTTTTTCAAAATTAAAATTTATAAAAAAATACCTGCGTTCAACAATGAGTGAGGACTCAGGCAGGAGAGATTGTCTAATTTGGCTGTAATAGCAATATAAGAGAACATTTTAGAATACATAGATACTCAAGATATTATTAAATAATTTTCAAATAGAAAAGCTAGAAGAGTTGAAATATTATACTAATGTTATAAATATCAAAACCGAGACAGCGATAACCGACAAGCGTGAAAACGCGAGTTAAGTTAAATTAGTAAGTACCTAATAAATAATTTAATTATTATGTAATATGAGTCTTTTGTAATTTTTTCCAAATGGTAGCGTAGTGGTTCACTCATTTACAAAGTCAGAGAGGCGCTTCATAGGTTTCGCACACTGGCGCTGGCCATGGTCGGCGCGGTACTGGATGCTGATCAATAAGGCAACGTAAAATAACTAACATATATTTAAAAAATATTTATTTCACTTGATACAAAACTGCATACGCAATTACTCGGTTTCTCTGGATATTACCACCCAAAGATAATAATAATAAATTATAAATATTAAATAACCGTCTAGCTAGGCGTTCTAACAATAAATCAAATTAATATGACCCATTCAGTTCTAAATTGTGACATGATTAAAAGGATTATTTATAAATTAGGTCTAATTAAATCGCCAGGTATCTGTTTAGTAATGAGATAACTTTCCAGTAATCTGCGAGATCCAATCTAAATAGTGAGCAACTTTTACATAGACGCCAGGTACGCCGGGCTCCCCGCAGCCAATGCCCCACGACACCACACCCACTAGCTGCCAAGTGCCGCCGCGTTCGCACACTAGCGGTCCGCCGCCGTCTCCCTTGCACGCGTCCTTGCCTTCTTCGCCACCGGCGCACACAAAACCAGGATTCAGCTCATAGTTGTATCCCAACCTTGTTTGCTTTAGCTGCTGCTGACATTGTCCATGTGGAAGAATTGGCACGTCGACTTCTTTCAGAATATTTTGATATTTGCCATAATCACCGAAAGCATCTTTCCCCCATCCGGTAGTCCAGCACCGTTGTCCAGCGTAATCTGTGTACTTGTCGGGCAGACAAGCAGGGCTGATGTGCGGATAGTTTGTCCATTCGACAGGATGCTCCAGTTTCAGTATTGCGAGATCGTTGTCCAAGGTTCCCGCGTAATACATCGGGTGCACGTGGACCGAAACAACATTTCTTTCGACGTATGGGTAGAACTCAACATCGTGGTTAACGTCCCATTCACCGAGACGCACTCTCAGTTCGAATCCTTTGTATCTGAAAATTAAATAAAATTATCAGTTTGAAATAAAACTATTTGTAAACTTGTCAAGTGTGTACAAACGCTTGTTTCAAGATAATGAGTTAGTTAGGAGTTACAGGTAGTTAGGAGTATGGAGTTACTTACGATTTGACACAGTGAGCAGCAGTCATAATGTGAAGACCGTCGATGAGTGTTCCGCCGCACACGTATACAGATTCCTTAGGGTCTTTTTTCAATATGGCTGCCTGCCACGGGTATTCACCAAATTCACTGTCACCATCGACGTATGAAGGAGTCTTGATTCTGCCATTGATTCCCTGCGAGTGTCTGATGCCACATTGACCTCTGTTAGCAGCTTGTGGTTTTAAAGGTCGACGGCAGCACACTTGGTTTGGTTTGCATTGCTGAAGCGGGGGCCGACCGAAATATCCTTGACGCTGAAATTGATAAAATTAGTCATTAGCAATAATTCAGATTTGACAATTTAGATTTATTATGAATAGGTTACCTCTTCTATAGCTTCGGTATTAGATTTCTCTATAGGGACTTCCCTCTTCTTTCTACTGTCAGGAAATCTGATGGTTTGGCCTCCCCGGTTTGCCCCAGAGTTCTTAGAAGGAAGGGTGAGGGAACGGGAATAAGCATATCGGTTGGCGTAATTGCCTTGGTTTTGACTGGTGTTTGCTGATCTTTCAAAACCTGGGTTATAGTAACCGCCTTGGTAGGGATTATTATAATCGATATTATCGTCATAATGATTAACATTATCTTCATCATAATAATCTTCATCACCAGCTATGGCTGGCTCGCGAATATTATATGGAGTTTGTTTTAGGTATCCTGTGTCATAATGTGGAGAATGTGGAGAATAAATAGGAGGTCCGACATGTGGTGGATAGTGTTGTACGTGAGGATGGTGATTATTTATTGGTTTATAGTGATGAAAGTCGTGTGGATAAGGGTTGTGATGGTGGTAATGTTCATGCTTATTCAGTAGATAGTGCTTTTTCTCGTGGAACAAGTGACCTAATTTGTTTACTACATGTTCATTGGGGGTAACGTGTAAATTAACAAAAGGTTTAACTATTTTTTCCCCATAGTCATTTTTTGTTACTTGGACGGAAAGTAACGGATTCACAGAAACAATTCCTAAATTAAGACCACCTCCGTTAAGTGCTGGGCCGTAAGGGTTGTACACGGGATTTGAATCAAAGGGATTTATGGGATATCCGCCGTGGGAAGGCTGGGGCAACCCAAAAGAGACACCAAACGTGGGCTGCACTTGTTTGTTGTTATTGCCGCCATTGCCGCCGTAGCCGGTCAATCCAATGAGGCGCTGAAGTGATATTTGTTTATGTAATTAAATTTCTTTGAATGGGTGTTAGGTATGTGTCAGTGCCCATTGTTTAGTCGTTCTTTTGTAAATTGTTGCAATCGGACTTTAAATATATGTATATTCTAGTCCGAATGCAACATGGATGTTACCCCAGTCGTATTTATTTATGTAATAATATTGGTTGGTGGATGGATTTTTCATGAAAGTAATGTGGGTTGCAGGAATGTATTGTTTATAGGTTAAATGAAATGGGTATTAAAATGCTTTAGTTTTTTAAAAGTGAGAATGAAGTATGAAGTATATTAAAGAAAAAATTATTACGTACCGGTTCAATTTCCTTAGCAGATTCTTCAGTTTTTTCATCTTTCACTTCTCGTTTGCTAATATTTTTCACATCAGTTTCAGTACTATTTTGTGCTCTATTCACATTTACGTTTGAATCTTGTGTTTTGGTTACGTTGTCTAATTGTTCATCAGTAAGAGCTGCAATGTCGCTCCCTTTGTTTCGGGGATCAATGGGTAAGTATAAATCATCTCGGCGGCCAATAATTTCTTGAGCAGGACATTGATCATAATTTACACAAACACAATCAAATCCTTGCGCTTTGGCCTCATGATTACTCTGTTGGTAAGCGTTTCCCTGTCCAAAGGTAGCCGGACCTTGGTTATATAAATTATTTTCAGCGCCAACATGAAGCTCCTTTTTATAAAATTCAGAATTATGTGTAGCGTAAGCGCCTTGAAGGTTTCCCGTATTGTAACCACCCTGTAGATTTCCTGTGTTTTGAGTCCCGTAAGCGCCTAATGAGTTTCCGTACTTTTGATCTTCAAATGTATTGCTGGGAAATTGATTTGGCAAAGCCTGAGTTAATTGATTAACACCTCCCTTAATACTATTGTGACCATATTGCGAACCATAAATGGTGTCACTTTCGTATGCTGGCTTGTTATCTAATGAATAGATTCCACTCATAGGCTTGAAACCTCCCGACGTAATGCCACTGTAGTCACCTCCCCCGGCAGTTATGATGTCAGATGATTGTTGGAATTGTGTCTGAGTTGCCAGTTGACCCACAGATCCTACTGGTATAGCTACTGGTTTAATAATAACTTTAGGATCTTTGTCGCCATCACCATGGACGTAATGATGATGCACATGTTGCTGTACTACAGATTCAGTTTTGGTCGGAAATGTACCAATAACGGGAACTTTGTTATAACTTGGCTTAGAATTTTCAAAAGCATAAGGACTTTCACTAGCATAACTTGGAGGCCTAGTTACAAAGTTAGCTTCATTTCCACTATATAATCCACTACTTTGAGAAAATTGGAAATTGCTAGAGCCATATTTATCATTGAATCCTGGACGGAAGTTTCCACCATATCCCACACGTTTAGGCGGAATCTTCTGTGGGCGTGTAGGGTATGGCATAGGTTTGGGCGGTCCATAAGCTCTGGGTGGACCACGAATCTGGATAGATGCTATTGGTTTTCCCACTGGCTTGATGTTCACGGGCTGTGCATATATCAATTCATCGGGAGACACGTACGTGCGTTTTTCTTGTGTTTCTTCATCATCACACTAAAACAAATTAAAAAATATAAATAAAGGATCTTATACACTTATCCTTGGAATGACAATGTTGAAATTAAAAATATTGTTCTTACTTGAACGAGTCCTAGTGTACAAAGACGACCTTTAATTAGATTTCTTGCTTCAGAATCGTCTCCTGCCTCCAAGGCTTCCTTTATAGTGGGATCGCTGTAGACATCGTCGTCAAAACCGCCCAAGCTTCTGCCTTGTTTTCTGCTTACAAGCTCATCGACAATGTCGTCAAGTACCGTGCCGTTGGTGTCAAGACTTTTTTCTTGGGCTTCTGTTATCTGTTCACCTTGAAGCAGTTCTGTTGCTTTCTCATCGATTTGGTCTTTATTTTGCTCATCCCAAGACCAATCAGCTGATGTATCGACTATTATTAATGATAAAAGCAAACAGCTTATTGGTAACCACCGCATGATCTGAAATAAGATACAAAATCCATGTTTACATCTCAAAAATGAGGCTTTACAAGTGGAGCGATCCTTGTTTAGCAAAGCATGTCGTTGTTTCGAAACCTCATCGGGCGGAGATTCACTTTTACTTTCGCGGACTGAGTCTGTTGTTATATAAGCTTCCATAATGTCAGAGCCCCGGTGCGATTGTAGCGCCGGCGATTGCGGCTTGGCGTGGGATCGAGAAAGCACTCTCACATTTAAATTGAGCGTAGTGCTACATATAGAGTTTAATCCCTAATTAACCTTATTATTAAAGTCTAACTGTGGTTATTTACATTAACAAATAAATCATTTTTGTTATTGGAAAGAAGATTAATCAAACGATAACAGTCCTACAAAGAAAATTAAAAACACGCAATGCATTTATGTTTATTTAATGAGCTCTCTGTGTCATCTTTTGTTTTTGTTATAAAAGAAAGTGAGGAAGCGATTGGTGTCAATGTCGCGCAAAATCGGCACAAGCCTGTCCATTGGTAAGCGTCGCGCGTCTTTGTCGATGCGTCATAATTGTCGTAACACACTGTAACACTGTTGCATAACTTCCGAAATGCTTAATTCTTGTTTACTTATTTTACGCAACGCCGTTACAACATTCGATAAGCTGCTTATACTGTTCTAATCAAAATTGCAGTCTACATTAATTCATATGTGAATTTATTTTTATTTGTGTTGCTCATTACAAAGGAAGATCTGAATCGAGATAGAATACAATAGAAGAGAAATGAGTTTTTTATTGAAAGATTGTAGAGTTGTGTGATTGTATGTGCGTTGCATGCTTTTGTTTTTAATGTTACCAATTTATCAAATATTATGGCAACGAAGTGAAAAGTAAGTACATTGGATTGTATACGGTCAGGTAATTCGAGGTGTTTACATAAGGACCGCCAGCAAGAGAAAGTGAAATGCATACGCAAGGATGCAGTATTCATTTAGTGAGTGAAATTTAATCTATGTATATAACGATATTTTACTAACGGCGCTCGAGACTTCGCTGACATGTACTCAAAATGTTGCTAATAAATGTTATTACTACTCAAATGCATACATATATTACAGAAGGTTTTATTAATAGCGGTTCAGTAGTTTATGAGATCAGGTATATTGATCAAACAAAAAAATTTACTTTTTTTATTATTAGTAATAATATGGCATAGATCGATGCAGAGGTACAGGTATATTTAGTTTGTAATAATATTTTTACGTTCCTACCTAAGTAAATTGAATTACACTTTTTTTCCGTTTTATACCTAACGTTTTCCAATATGTTTTAGTCAGAGTTAAAGTTGGAATGAATTGGATTAGAGTATGTCCTTAATTTGTTATGCCCAAGAACAAATTAAAATTTAATTTCTATTTCTAATAATAAATATAAAATGGTTTATATATTAAATAAGGAGTCTCATTGTTTAAATCACACTTTCCGCTTAAATTTAATAATTTTATGTCCGCAATCAAAACACCGTCATAAAATCCGAACGTTTTTCAAAACAACCACTTTCAAGTGAACTTACTTTTACCACTCCTTTGTTTATCACTTGTGTATAATTTAAGATGTTTTCACCACTTCACCGACGCACTGTTTGCGTTCGAATGACTGCCACATCTACTACCACGACGCTTTATACTTCGACCAGAGCATTGGTGTCTGCGGTACGATTTTGTAAGACGCCCGGCTGCGGCTCCTACCACGAAGCACAAACTTGGTACCTATCTTGCAAAAATGGTTATATCTTCGAGTAATTATTCCGACAATCTCTATTGCTATAGAGTAAGTTGGTACCAGTAGTGACGTACGCGCGAGCTCATTGATCAACCCTTGCCCATTTCATTCATGAATGTCTTCCAAGTATAGTTGCGCAATAGGGGTTTCAATAAGGTCGCTTATACGGATACTGTTTTATTGCGAGTATATGGATGCGTATTTAGAATTTTAATTTCTTGTTTTGCCAGTGACCTGCAGCGGAACGTTATAGGCTAATATCGAAAAACTGAATAAAAATTTCGATTAGTAACTTTTGACTTTAGTGTTATTTAGGCGAATCTAAATATTTATATTTATAAAATGCAATGTGTGTTTGACCTTCTATCTGTCTGGTCGCTTATAACTGTTGTTATACTGAACGAATTATGATACTATTTTCACTATGGTGTTTGTTATTTCTTCCGAAAGGTTTTAGTTTAAAATACATATATCACGCGAGTGGAGTCATGGGCAAATTGCTAGTATTTAATAAAAGTTCATTTTTAACTAAGTGTTGCACGCGGGTTTTCCCTCATTGATCGGGGTAAAAGCTATCCTATGTGTTAACCCATCCAACTAACTACACATGTCAAATTTGGTAGCGACTTGTTCATTAGTTGCAAAGTATCAGGTAACGAACAAACAAATGAAATTCGCATTATAATATTATTGAATTGAATTGATGGGGATTAAATTGCAAGATTTGGGTAATTATAAGCGAGCTCTCTAATTAACATTTTCTGATCTAATATTCATGTTTTCCTGATATCGTGATTTATGTACTTATATTTATATTTATGTGACCTTTATGAACGATTTTAGATTTAGATTTCAAGTGTTGTAATAAATAAAGTAGTTATATGTGCAGTGGCGTGCATTGGTTGTAAAATTAAGTAAAGAGCAGTGTGGTAATATGGAATTATCTAATTGGGTTTTGGTAAGGGGCTGAAAATAGTCAGGAGCAGAAAGATACTAACGAATTTCCGTGGCTCTCCCACGCTAGCGTAGGTTTAATGAAGAAACAGTTAAGTGGTAAGCTATTCTTGTCCATTTACATAAGTTGTGTGTCAATATATATGTGATATAGCTCGACCAGTAAACCATTTAATATGAAGTTAAAGGAGACTGCGACCACATGCCAATCAGCCCACAATATTATCGGCTATTATAATTATATTACTGAATATTATCGGCTGATATATAATGTGTGCAATTCATCTGTGATTTCAAGGGTTGCTGTATACAGTGTCAAGTACCTAGGTACAGCCAGTGACAGCTCAAACTGTACCCATGGATACTTTCATACGCTACTGTCATAACCATATCCAGCCACTTATGCATGCATTGTCTTATGCATGCGGGATATATGGCCTGTGATATATTCATATTCATATATTCATGAATATATATGATATATTCATCTGTGATTTCAAGGGATGCTCTATACAGTGTCAAGTACCTAGGTACAGCCAGTGACAGCTCAAACTGTACCCATGGATACTTTCATACGCTACTGTCATAACCATATCCAGCCACTTATGCATGCGGGATATATGGCCTGTGATATATTCATATTCATATATTCATGAATATATATGATATATTCATCTGTGATTTCAAGGGATGCTGTATACAGTGTCAAGTACCTAGGTACAGCCAGTGACAGCTCAAACTGTACCCATGGATACTTTCATACGCTACTGTCATAACCATATCCAGCCACTTATGCATGCATTGTCTTATGCATGCGGGATATATGGCCTGTGATATATTCATATTCATATATTCATGAATATATATGATATATTCATCTGTGATTTCAAGGGATGCTGTATACAGTGTCAAGTACCTAGGTACAGCCAGTGACAGCTCAAACTGTACCCATGGATACTTTCATACGCTACTGTCATAACCATATCCAGCCACTTATGCATGCATTGTCTTATGCATGCGGGATATATGGCCTTTAAACGCAGCGTGACGTTTTAATAATAATATTTTTTATTTGCATAAATCTTGGTACAGCTTATAGATGTTGTTCATTAAATGAATATAGTTCCACAAGTTTCACCCGCAGCTGGCATGCAACATGCAACATGCAACATGCAACATTTAGTATAAAAAAGCATAAACAAAAGCAGTAGAAAATTACAAATTACATACTAAAAGCGTTATAAAATTTACACATTAATTTAAATTATAATTAACATACTGAGTATTTTTATCTTCATTTTATGTTTTAATAAATAACAAATAAATAAATATGCAATTGTCAAAATTATACTATTCAGCCAAGCTACGTCGAGCTGTTTAGTTATAAGACCATATATCGCCAAGCTGGTTGGCGAGTCCACTCTTTTAGAGGTGGTGTAGTCCCTCCGGGCTTGTGGAACTGCGTTCTTATATTTTAGTCGCCTTTTACGACACCCATGGATGAGATGAAAGACAGCCGATGTTACACGGCCTAATTTTAATAGTGCCTAAATAAAGCACCTACTACTGGAGATTGACTATTGCTCCGCAAACATCTTCATGTCTCTCCTCAAGCAAAAAAATGTTCTGAGTTGACGATGTTCATCGTCATTTTATTCATAGTATATTCTTCCATCAAATTGTTTTTCCCTTATTTTGTCCAATATTAATAGCAGTTGATATTTTTAAGCATTTGTCCGAGATATCCAACTTTCCTGTGTGACGGTCAGCAAGAACGTATTTGCTAATAGAACGAAACTCAAACTACAAAACACTTGAGACATTATAATTTGTTGCATGAATTGCATGTTGTTGTCATACGTATCTATCTATCTGTAGCATAATATGCGATAACGTTGCGACATATCGTTATCTAACAGAGGCGGCGACCAGACGCCCGCGTTTTGCCGTAGTAGGACAATATGCTGCTTTCTCTGGAGCAATCTATTATTTCCTAGAAGGACATCTGACACAGATGAGAATTTATTAAAAGATTTTCAAAACGGTTTTTGCTCAACCTTAACTGTTTCAGGTTATTTATTTATCTAATTAGGAAATAAATTGTCCCCATATAATGAAACTGATAAATGTTTCATACCACGACATTATATATTTTCTGCATTGCTTAGATTTGATAGTTTTAATTGCAATTACTATAGGAATCGTAAGTAATGCTCTTTAAAACTTCACTCGGTTCCTTTGCAATAAAACATCGTTAATGAGAGGTTTCTAGTTTAAAATAAAATTTGTCACAAATAAATGTTTTATTACTTAAATAGAAAAATACATAAATACTGAATATGTTAATCTGAACTTTAACGCTTTCATACAAAAGACTTCAACGCGTCGTATTGAAAACATAATTCTATTACATTATGTATCATCACACTTATGCAACTAAACATTTTAGCCATTTTTTTTGTTTCACTTTAAAAAGTCTCTCACTAATAGCTTATTTTAAACTAGTGGTACCCGCGACTTTATTTACTTTTCTGTGTACTTTTTAATGAGTCCCTTCGGATCTTAGAATGAATATCTATAAGTATTTCCTATAAATGCTAATTTATTACATAAACTATAACTAACATTAATCAACGGGATTTTTGCGATCTGCGTTCGCAGACAAACTGACGATAATACCAAAAAATACTGTTTTGTGCGCTGTACCGTTCGTAGTGTGTACAGTAATAAGTCTTCAATAAATATTACATGTACATATACAAATACGAAACATTTTTATTATATGTATAAATAAAGTATACAAAGGTAAAGCGACACTACGCTGCTACCAGAGTGCTGCTGTCGGAGCAGTCCATTAGCTGTCTGCCACAAATGACCTTGGACTACTTTTGATTTATTGTAAACCAGGATATAATTTGACATTGCATATTATGGCTTATGCTGCCTTAGCTTGCACAAGAGGGGTATTCCAGCGCTGCGGAAACCGGACCTGCGCCGTGAAATCATCGAGCGCAACGTACTGACGTTAACTTTGCGCAAGAGTTCGGTGAACTATTTTTTATTGATTCCATCAAGTTTTTACGTGTACCATAACATGTTTTGTATGATCGAATTCTACATACTGGGTTGAAATTAGGCCTTCCTGTTTAATAAACAGAATGCAATTACAAGCTGTACTCTGATTTTATTTTGGTCTGTTTTTTACATAAGATTAAGAAAAACCTTATTAGGCTTTTAAGGTCTATGTTATTTTAACTCAAAAATTTTCAAACACTTTATTAACGCAAGATATTATCGGCTATGTAGGGTTGTAAGATTAGCGACAAAGGATGTATTATGTATATTACATAATGGATTATATTTATGTGTATGTGTACTTATTATCTTCTAATTCAATCGTATTCTAAGTCCATTGTGTAACCATATAGTGAAAACAATAAATTGTCGCTTTCTTTCTGTTCAAGACTAGGTTTTTCGTTCTGTAACACTACATTTGCTACTCATCTTGATCTCAATACTTGTTGTGGTCATAATTGCACTTTCACATAATTTTCAAGCTTTTAAGTGAATGTCAAACATTTAATATCTTGTATAAAAGTATTTTAAATACGAAATCATAATGTGTGTGTAATTTTACACAGTTATTGTAGTCGATAATTTTTTTTCATCTTTGAAATCCTACTATTAAGTTTGTGGCGAGGTGTAGCATCGCTCGAAGCGCAGTGTATTGTGGTGCTCAAAAGGGATCAATAATCTACGACTACCAGTTTTACCACAAACATTCAAATGCCATAATAAAATATTTCTTCGCACATTGTCAAGTTTTGTTTAAATCTCAAAAGGTTTTTTCTCACAAAATATACTGCATTGTAGAGGCTTGTTACGCCCCAATAATATTTTGAGGCGTTACATTCGTATATAATATGCTTTTAACGGGAAACTACATACATCTATTTAAGTTACTTGCATTAAAATATTTGAGTTTTTAGTATTTCTAACTAGCTGTTGCCCGCGACTTCGTTCGCGTGGTCTTCAATTTAATTCGATAATATAGAAACCTTTGCGGTCATGCGCACAAAAACTCACCAAAGTTTCATCTCAATCGGATGAATGGTATAGGAACGCATACGGGACAAACAAAGAAACATTCATTTTTATATATATATAGATGTAAATTTGAGACGAAACTAGGCAGTGTTATTGGCTGTGTCAGGAGAGAGCATCGAACTTTACACAACCGGGTTCTATGCCATAAGGCTATAGAGCGCTGACCACTATAGCCGCTGTGTTGTGATGTAACCTCGCCGCTGCCGTTTCTGGTGATCCGCTGTCTACATTATTTGCCGCTTCGTTATGTAGATTGATTGTGTCACCTCTATAGTACGCTATAGTATACTCTATTTATCTCCTTTTTAACACACGAGATTTATAGGGACTTATGAAGAATGGTTCAGTTTGGTTCTGAAGCAATGTTTGCAAATAAGACTTAAAAGTATTACTAAATGACTAATGTATTACTAGTTGTAAATGATAGATAACAAAGATTTCCACATATCATTCCAGAATTCCACGAGTCGTGGATCTAAGAATAAAGAATTCATAAAATTGTGTTTGTGTTTAAATCCTTTGTCGTCTAGAAATGGAATCCGGGTCTCTTGCGTAGCTGCTACTGTTACTGAATTAACACGCATACTTAGTATTTCTTATATTAAAAGTATAGGTACTTGCACAACAAAAGTTAAAGATAGTTTGAAATACTGCGTTAACTCGTGTAACATGCATTGTTTTGGCAACTTACTAGGAATTATAATGTTGCAAACTGTTGGGGTTTTCCGAATTGCGCCTATTGCATTGCATGCTTCGCGGAGGCCATGCGAGCCTTATTGATGGAACAATAAAACTGTGGAGTAGGTCTTAGGACATTAATGATATCAATTATGTTTTGCACTGTAAAATTTTATCAATGTCATTTCCTATTAGGAATTTATTTATTTATTTAAATTTAGGCAAAATAATTTATTTAGGCAATCTCTACCAGCCAACATTTGGGTTGAATAGAGGCACGTTGGGAGGTGCAATGAAATGTATAAATATAACTTAAACTATAATTAGTAAATATTTAGTAAGGAATTATATTTTTATAACTTAAAAATAAGAAACTTATTCTTGTAATTCTTCTTTAAAACGTAAATAAAAGAAATAAATATTCCATAGCATTTGCGATTTATATGCAGACACATCGGACAAAAGTAGTAATGTATATAAATGACAGTTTGCAGGGGGAGGATGATATCGTATCATCGTACGCGCTGTTGTAGTATAGCTGCTGTTGCGCTACGGTCAGTTGGATGTTGCGTGCTTTGACCGAGTGATTCTGCTCTTTCAGAAAAGTACTATACAATTATACCATAATTAAATATATAAATAAAATCCACCCCCGCGCTGCACCCTCATTGTGGGTTATTGCCCGAAATAGTACCAGGACATTATATAGGCAGGTATAGGCAGTGAATGAGAGATGCCTGCTTACATTTTTCTTTTCAAATTCTATTTATTATACTCGCTATTCCCTTAACTCCTCCGTCCTTTTTCCAGATTCATTTTTATAACCCTTATCTTTTCTGCATTGAAAGCGGCATCCACGTACTCGTATATGCTTACTTCGGATGATCTTGGTGGGAGTTCTCAAAATCCCAGTGTAAAATTCGAAATACAACTGAAATAAAGTGTCGTTCGAAGCTTACTCGTGTAAACCTATCCCTATCTAGCGCTAGCTGGGTAAAGTTGAGTTGATGTTCAGTAAACATGTATATATGTCATAATTTTTTTATCCCAATGACATAAATATAGGTGACATAATTTTTAGGTAAAACTACTAATTTTACTTTTCATAATTATCCTAATATCCATTTATTATATTATATTTAGTGTGCGCAGAAATCTTGTTTATCCAGTAACGATTCGGCTCGTTTAGATTAGAATACTTCAGACTAGTTTTTTTTTTAAACAACGCGTAAGTACTTTCTATCCGAATTATGGACCAGCGTAATTATTGAGAATGAGCATTATCACAATCGATGATGATACTAAACATTATGAATTCTGAAATTTGGTTTAAATATTGTATGCTTCGTAGAAGAGAACCCAAGAATGTACATGCGGATTGATACCAAGCTAGCATTGGGTAGAGCTAGGTTTATATGTTTTTAGGGCTAGGAGAGTTTATTCCAATTTTATTTCGAATTTTATATAGATAGTTTGGGCAATATTAATTAAGTAGGTGTAGTCACGATTCTTATAACATAATAGGTACAACAGGTACAATAATAGGTACAAAAATACATAACACGCTCAAACGACTCGATAAGTGTAAAAACATTGAAGAATATAGCAGTGGTTGAATAGTCTTATTAAAAAATATCTAACGCATTGAGTCTCCTTCGCCAGCTTTGTGCTAATTGATTCGATGACCTACTTTTGGTCAATTGTGTGAGTCAACACGTACCTCTGGGCTTCCCTAAAGTTCCTGTCAAGGACTCTCTGAGAAATCGTTCTGGACGCTGCTTGGGTTTTTACTGCTGTTGTGCAATGATATTAATCATTAAGGTATAAGGAAACACAACAAAAATAACGATATAGGGGAGAGTTGGATAATTGCGCGCGGTTAAAAATACCGTGTCAACAATCCAAAAAACCAATAACGTTACAGGACATCTGAGTGCGTTATATCATAGTCTAATAGGCAATAATCTCCCTGCACCGACGATCCATGCATCGCGAACAATCATGTGAGGTAGGTGTACTTACCTCACATGATTGTTCATGTTCGCCATAATATTTTCCGCGCTTTCATGATTTTTGATGGATTTCTATCACAAGGTAAGTTATAATTTATTATACAAGTTTTAATTTATTATACAATATATTTATATACATATATTATACAAATCCATTATATATTATTTATGATTGTTATAAAATATTAAAGAACGGTGTGCAAATACTTTCTTAATATTCATATTCAAATTTCACGAGTTATTCTCGATTTCAAAACAAAGTAACGTAGTTTGACAATTACCCGCGCTATTCTCTTGTTGTGGAGAAAAAGTTGCTTTTTTTCCAGGATCTGTGTTGCTCTATTGTCTCAATTATTTTATGGAATTACCCAACAATAGCTACGAAAACTGGCGTATGACTGCATCTCAGGACTTATTATTTTTATCATAAACTTATTTTTTCCCTTAAAATTTCCTTTCTAATTTAATTAAAAATTAGAAGTAATACCATTATTGTCGACCTTAGGCACGGTATTATCGAACAGGCTTGATAATTGTACGTTTTGTCGGATTCTAAATTTTTGCTCTTAATATTTTAATATTTTTTTACGCTTATTAATTACTTGTTGCAAAAAAAAATCTATTATGTTTTTTATATCAAACCTGTATTAAATCATAGGCATTTTTCTTTATGGGCTCGTCATTATCCAACTTAAAGGGAATAATGTCAAGTGTGGCTCAAGTGTGCCACACAGAGTAACTGCATAATTATAGTATTTCTGAATCCCGTCGACGCTGAGAGTTTATGGTACATCTTCATCCTAGGTATCTCGTGTCAGAGCATTTGTTTGAAAATTATTAGTGTTACCTACATTAGATTAGGTCGCTGAAAATATTAATGGTTAAACAAATTTTTTGCTTAAGTACTCATGAAATTTTCATGTCAACGAATGAAATGAAATGAACGAAATCCCTATAAAATTCAGGCTATGGATTAGATTCAGGATTCAGGATAAGTTCGAACACACTTTGTACAGTGAGACTGTTGCAGTCGATTAACAGTTAACAGTAAGTCAACAGTTTAATTAACAATTAACTGTAACTAAACTGACGAGGCAATTGGTCAGAATGTATGCAGGCAACGTGTGGTATGTCTCAGTTGTACTACACGCATCGTCATCACAGTCAGCGACGTGTGACGGTATGACGTCACCGTCTCCGGGAGAAAGCATGTAGATGTTCATTCATCTACCTACAGTAGTCTTCCATTGCACTTATTTACGTAGGTATATAAACTAAAGACATTAATTTAATGGTTTGTTGACATAACTTCCCTAAAATAAACATTACGTTGCAATTAATATTTTCCTTAATATTCTGGCAGTTACTTAAATAATTGAACTAATAAATTTAAGGGAGGCTTTTTGCTCAACCCACTTAATTGTTGTGGAAAATATAAATTAATTAATTAAATAATAATCTAATATTGCTCTATAGAAGAATTGAATAGAAGTATGTAAAACCATAAATATTATTTTTATTGTGTTCATATGTATGAATGACTTATATCATATTTCTAATTAATTTCAACTTGGTAATTAATTTCACTAATAAATAACTGGTGGTTCTCATTTACTAAATTTTTTGTACTAAACGACATCTGTTTCTTTAGAGAGGAACTTTAACTATAGCCAGCTACGAACGGTGTTGAAGAACGAGCGGCCACACTCAATTTTGAGGTTTACTGGCATGTTGACTGAAGTACGAATTTAAATGTACCTATTCATAACAGATGGCGCTGTTTTTAATGAGCAAAATAAATTCGGAGATTTTTTTCATAGAGAAATAATTAAATGAGCACCAGAAAATACTGAAATCGATTATTCACTGTATTTATAAAAATATCATTTTGGAGAGTGCATGCTATATTCCTACAACCACTGGGCGCACTCGACTGACCATGTTACCCCTCTCTCATAGAATATCACCTTGAAATGTACTGCATTTCCTACTTTATCGTATTTCCTCAATATAAGTACATGTTTCGGTACGCAGTGAGATATGCCAGAGCCGATTCCCATCCCATCCTATCCCTCCCCATTTTCCCAACCATTTCTCCCAATCCATTCCTTAATCTGCAAAGGTAGGCAGCGCATCTGGGGGCGTGCCTACGATTATATCATTCTAGACTGATGTTGGCATATTTGTAAAGATATTTTGTAAAAACATTTTTTAATTTCCTTGTCTTTGATTGTACAAAAACTCCATAAGGATCGAATTATTTAAAGTTCTGTTTGCGAAAAATATGAAAAAAATAATCATTATTTGTATGACGTAAAAAGTCAATATTGAGCGAAATTCAGTAAAATGCGACTGGTTGTATGTAATCTGACAAAAAAAGATAAATTGATAATGCTTTTATTAGAAATGTAACAAGAGGATAAGTTAAAAAAAGTCGATAAGACGCTAATAGACCGTTTAAATACCAATCCTTTTCATATATATACATACCGTACAGCATATAACGACCCACAGTCCCGTCCCACCACTGCAAGGCACAAGTTTCCCCTGGAAAAAAAAATCGTGTAAAAGATTAGGTAATAGAACTATTTCTCTAAATCCATTTTTAGATATTTCTAATACAAATCTCTTTCTAAAAGAAATATCAAAAAATGGATTTTGTAGGTATAACCGAGTTCAAAAGAAGGCTAGAAAAAAATAAAAAGCACGATTTCAACAAAAATATGTGTGCAGGCGCAGCGTCGATAAGCTCCATCGTTTACTTTACCTGGACTTTCCTCTACTTTCGGGCCGCAGATATTTCTAGCAATAATGTTTGGATGTTGCTTAATTAATAATGATTTATTTATTATCGAAAGGGAGAATGTGCCTCATATTGCTTTTTAGTGGGTTGGGTGAATTTCAATTAACAAAAAGTAGATTCGAATCTATCGTGTTATGAACGCTATAAGTAGCGAAAAGCAATTGATTTGTTTTTGCGATTGATAAATGTTCAAATGTACAGAAACTTGATAAGCTCGTTATGCAAATTCCTAAAATACTTATTACTGACTTTGCAATCTTAACACTATCCTGTTTATCGATACATATACAGATTATACTTATTATTAATTGCGGATATATGGCGGATATGTACGCCCTTGGTAAAATAAACTTTACTAGATCACAAATACGCAACGAGTTTTTACGCGTGGGCTTGGCTTCCGATGTCGTCAACCAATCATCAGCAAAATGCCAACGGTCCATTAGCTACCGTTGCAGTTGGTACTTGCTATCTAAGTGTAACGCGACAAGTGCGACCTTTAGCGACGAATTTCGGTGACAACGAGCAAGGACGCTCACTTTGTATTCCCCGACGCCCAAATAACGATCTCAAATAGAGTCATGCATAGATTATAATCATCTGTATAAATAGCGAGACGAATTTGAGTTGGACATCAGTCGACCGTACTCGGTACGAAGTGATCTTCCTCCTTTAGATCCCAACACAGACCTCGTTCGAAATGAAATCGTTGGTGGTGTTGTTCGCTGTGATCGCCGCGGCTGTGGCCGCTCCTCAGCTCCTAGTGCAGCCCCCTAATACTCCTGCCATAGTGCTGGATGCTGTGGGTCGCCCTCTCGATACCGCTGAAGTTGCCTCAGCTAGAGCTCTACATTACCAGGCGAAAGTTTTAGAAGGCCACATATTGAAGAAGAGATCTGTCGGTCATGCTGTGGCTTACTCTGTGCCTGCGGCGGTATCTCATCAGTCTCGTGTGGATGTGCGCACCTCTCCGGCTATAGTGGCGTCTACTGTAGTCGCCGCTCCCGTTGTGGCTGAACCAGTGGTGGAGGCGCGAGCTGTGTTCGCTGCTCCCGCTGTGGTTGCTGCTCCCGCAGCCGTGTCCCACCAGTCCCGTGTGGATGTGCGCACCTCTCCTGCTGTAGCGGCTGCCACCGTGTACTCCGCCCACGCTCCCGCCGTGTACGCCGCCCCCGCTGCCGCTGTGTACTCTGCCCCCGCTTCCGCTGTGTACGCCGCCCCCGCTGCCACCGTGTACGCCGCCCCCGCTGCCACCGTGTACGCCGCCCCCGCTGCCACCGTATACGCTGGCGGGTCCGCCGTGTCCCACCAGTCACGCGTGGATGTTCAGTCTTCCCCCGCTGTGGTGGCCGAGCAAGTTTTAGCCCCCGCTGTAGTTGAGGCTCGCTCCGCGTGGGCTCCTTCCGTCTATGTTTCCTCCTGGTAAAAACAATGACAAGATCACAGCGTTAAGGATCCGATATTGTGTAGTTTTCAACTTTTGCGTAGAACTGTAAATATGTAAGTATTATATTTAAACAAAAGTTGAAAAGACAAAAAAATAAATAAATAAAACTTAAAAATAATACAATATTTTTTTTCATTCACTTGTTTATTAATATTACTAAAGCGCGCGACACGAGTAGGAAGAATTTCGGTTACTGACATGAGATCAGCCAAGACGACGGAAAAGAGATTTGTATGAGACTGTCTATCACCGACCACTTTACTAGACCGCTCTTATTTTGACTCCGTAGACCCTTACGTAGCCTTACGTAAACATAAGTCTTGGCTGATCTCATGTCAATGATTGAAAGTCTTCCTGCTTGTGTGCTTGATAATGTAATAATGTTATTGTTTATTATATCGTAATTTATAATACTTAAGCTATTTAGAGGCAGTAACGGCGTTGATCGATAAGCTCAAAAGCTCTGACTGTTAAAGCGCACGTTTCAGATCTGCGGGACGTAAACGTGGAACGCAGTTAGTCACAACTAATAAATTATTGGAATCATTGTCTAACGATTAAAACGAACACTGTCTTTAACCAAAGACTGTTAGAACAAATAATCGATCTAAGTACGTGTTTTATTTAGATTTTATATGTGTTACATCAAGTTTTTTAATACAGTTTAGTACAAAGACTAAAAGATTTACTGCCTGACTTAATAATAAATTGGTATCCATACGTTCTTATTTCACTAAACTATAGTATTTTTTACAAAGTTGTTTAGGGTCTGAGACTAGTACAGTCTTGTTTAAAGGATTCATTGTGTGTACAGATGTAGGTAAACGATACTTTTAGCCAGTGCAAATACTACGTTATAGTATACGCATATTCATTTTTTTATAGAAAAAAGGCGGCAGACGAGAATAGAGCTGATGGTAAGTGGATACTGTCGTCCATAGACATCCGCGTTACAAGCCAACATCAGTCCAGAAAGACAAACGGTACGCCCTCGGTTGCACTGCCTACCTTTGCAGATTAAGGAATGGATTGGGAAAATGGGGAGGGATAGGATAGGATGGGATGGGAATGGGCTCTGGCAACACGTAAGTCCATTGGGGAAATACGATAAATTAGGAACTGCAGTACATTTTAAGGTAGTCTTCTGTGAGAGAGGGTTGACGTGGCCAGTCGAGTGCTCCCAGCGGCTGCGGGAATGCAGCATGCATTCCCCCCCTACCAAAAGTACAGGGTTGAGTAAAGGAGAATCGTAAAAGCATTGGGTAACCAGGATTCTCTTCTCGAGGCCGATGGCAACAAGCTAGGCTTCATTACTGATGCTTCTTGGAGTGAGAGTCGTGAACTGTGCGTCATTTTATTCCGGCACGTGACTGTCTATTTTTTTTTATAGGCATCTTACATCTGTCCCATATAAAATAAACAGTGTTATTAGTTCGAAATTTGGTGGTTGCCACGTGAGTTGTTTTTTGGCCATATGTAGGTCATTTCCATGTCTTCGCTTCTCTAATATCAGGTCAGTGAATACCTGTGGGACACCCCCCGGCATGGGGCTTGCATTCATTTTCACCCTTTTTGCACGCCATCGTATCCCAGATTAGATAGTATATTTCGATTCTGGAAGGTACGATCAAATCGTTAGGTCCTGTGTAAAGCAGGGCAACCGACTAATTACACATTTTAATTTTCATTAATTCTAGTTGTTCTAATATAAAGTTCTATGCACTCTGCAAATAAATCCTAGAAAATTGTTCTAGCGACAGACAGAGATTTAGCACGAGTCTAAAACGATGAAACGATGACTTAGCGCCGCTCGAGTGCTCAGCGCTATTTTTTGCAACACTAATCATTTATATGAAAGCTGACAATAACAAACTAGTAACCATAATCGTGGTTATCACAGACATGACCTAGACTTTAGTGGAGACCACCAGCGGGGTGGGGGGAGGGTTGCATATTGGGGCGCTTGCCGTTATTTATTTACACAAGTCATTATGCAAATCTTACACGAATTCCATTATTATATGTTGAGCCGGAAATAAATTTATGCTTCCTGTTACAAGTTTACACCATTTATTGATAAATTAACCATATTGCAACATCTGTATTTAAAGAATGCTTATGCAAATAAGTTACATTCCTTCTGAGTACATAGACTAAGCATATTATGTACAGAAAAATTGTCATTGCACACAAATATACGTTTATTTATTATAATATAAATATTTATTTAATACATACCCATTTTTACAAAAAAATCATTGAAGTTCATTAAAGGTTTCGTCTTTATAATAAGAAAAAGATACCTGAACATTTTTATAATATTGATATATACTACATAATGCTTCTGCTACCCAAATAAAGTCTAGGCAAATCCCTATTATCCATCTACACGTTTTCCTAATTTTAAATAAATAATTAGTCTTATTAATTATATATAACGTTGCTGATATAATGTTAATTTGATTTCAGAAAGATGTGTTTAGTTTCAGTCCCAGTCAAGAAATGGTTTAATATTCGTATTCGCATAACCGACACAGCAAAAGCCCTCGGAGCGAGGTCGATTACTTTCATGTGACACTTGACATTGCTTTTCCACTAACATTAATTTGAGATTGGTAAAATAATAAGCTAATTATTTGACCGGTCTCACTATAAAAACCATTGACTGCAAATGAATATTATCAGTCAACCGTCATTCGGTTAGAAGTGATCTTGTAGTTCGTCGGATCACAACACAGACCACGTCAACATGAAGTCGCTGGTGGTGTTGTTCGCTCTTACCTCTGTGGCTTGCGGCTCGCTGATCTTGGCGCAGCCCCCCCACCACCCTGCTGTGGTGCTGGACCCGCACGGTCGCCCTCTAGACACTGCTGAAGTTATCAATGCTCGTGCCATCCATCTTCAGGCTAAAATACTGGAGGGACACCACGCTCCTCTGGTGCACGCCGCGGTGGCCCCTGCTGTGATAGCCGCGCCCTTGGTATCTGCTCATGCTGCTCCTCTCCTCGGTGCGCACGCTTCTATCCTCGGACACTCTGCTCTCGGACTTGCTGGACACGGACATCTCCTTAAGAAGCGTTCCTTGGGTCACTACGCTCTGAGCGCTCCCATTATTGCTCACGCTCCTTCTGCCGTCTCTCATCAGTCTCGTGTGGATGTGATCTCCAGCCCTTCTGTGGTGTCTCACGCCGTCGCTGCGCCCCTCGCCTCTCACGCTATCGCTGCTCCTGTTGTTTCTCACGCCTATGCTCCCGCTGCCGTGTCTCACCAGTCTCGTGTGGATGTTCGTACAAGCCCATCTGTGGTCGCCCACTCCGTGATCGCCGCGCCTGCGCACTCCGTATTGGCATCTCCCGCTTATGGTGCTCACTCCGTCCTCGGTGCCCATTCTCTTCTTGGTGCTCACGCCGGTTTAGGCCTTGGTCATCTGCTGAAGAAACGTTCTTTGGGCCACATTTTGGCGCCCGTGGCATACGCCGTTCCCGCTGCCGTGTCTCACCAAGCCCGTGTTGATGTGATCTCGAGTCCTGCCGTGGTGTCTCATGCTGTAGCTGCGCCAGTGATCGCTCATGCTGCTCCCGCTGTGATAGCCCACGCCGCCCCCGCCGTCTCGCACCAGTCCCGTGTGGATGTGATCTCCTCCGGCGCACACATCGCTCCCATCGCGCACTCGGCCGCGTGGGCTGCGCCTGCCTCGTATTTATCCCATTCGGGCTTACTGCATGGCGCGCATTGGTAAAACGAAACTTAGATTCGACGAACAATGTAGTTTTCGTTTTGATTTACTCAATCAAGACGAATAGACAAATAAATAAGTATAAATTAAAAATATGTCTGTCTTTCATTAATTCCTTAGAAAGTTAAATATCTTAATTAAAATCGGATTTTTTATTTGAGTCGGGGAAATGACATGTAGAACTGTCAAACAAGGTGTTTGCACGGAGATGACACTTTATTGACAGTTCTACGTGTCATATCCCTGACTCGAATAAAAAATCCAACTATAGGCTTCGCTTATGTGGAGCTTGTCAAAACGACTAATTCTTATTTTCGATCTATAGAGCGCATAATTATATTAAAAATATAATAATATACATATGGGCTTCCGAGCTTCTCGTCTGTAATTTCCGAGGTATTTATGTTTTTGTAAAATTAGATGAAACATAACGTTTTTAATTTTTTTAAGAATATGAATTAATGGTCAGTTATCTGCTGCTCTTTATTTGTATCACAAACATCAGCGAATATCGTTTTTAACTAAAATTTTACAAATTAAACACACAAATTACAACTTACAAATTAGAAACAAAACTTTATGAAGAAATATAAATTAAATATCTGTGTATTGGAGGGTCTTTTCGACATAATTTTAACAATGTTGCGTATTTGTTGAATTCCAGTTGTTCTTTTTATTTATTTACATTACATATCTCCTGAACATATTACAATCGACTTTGTAACCTGAATCTATAAATTGAACTTTTTCGAAACTAGAAACATAATTTTTTTTAACTAAACTTATAATTTTTTCTTAATTAAATGCGTGAAAAATTCATACCATTTTATTTTATACGTTGTGCCCATTGAATTCTTCTAGTTGCGTAATTTGCTCTTAACTCAATACTCTATATATAAATATAAATAAAATATCCCTCATATAATATAAATAAAAAAGTATAATATTGAACTTAAACTTCGGGTCCGGCAATAAGAAAGCATCTGGATCCGATTTAGCGGTTAGCGTTCCTTGATGGAAAGAGATAGATGGAAGAGATCACGCAACCTCGTGGCAAGCATGAGAGTGTGCTTATTTCATATTTCATGTGCTTTCATACGACTACGACAAAAAAATACGACAAATGTTTGTATATTTCCTGTGGGGTGATGCTATTTTAAAGCCATCTATACTAATGTAGTTTGTTTTAACATTTATTTTATCTGCGACAATAGACGTCGCTCTGCGCTTTTAAAGGGTTATCCAAAGTATACAATAAAAACGGGTCTCTGTACTTCGTACAATTTTTCACTTTGTAAAGTGTATTTCTAATTGAGTAAAGGCTAGCATCTGCCTACGTATGTATTATTACGTATTTTTATGTAAAAATATCAATTCTTTAATCTTTATATTTAGCAAATTAGTATGGAAAATATAGTAAAAATTAAAAAAGAAACTTATTATTTACAAAGAAACATTTGTAAAATGATGTCAATGAACTTAAAATCATTAACGGAGTTCATTTTTTAAGGCTTTGGGAAAGGTTGGATTTCCAGTTTAATGTAATGTAGTGTATGGTGAGGTATATGTAGAAATGAAAATTAATAAAACTGTGATAACTTACCGCTATGTAACTTACCGCTTATCGCTAATTTACACGGGGTTCTTCAAATAAGCTGAGAATAGAATTTTGCAGAGCGGGCAGCACTTTTTTAGGAAACAGTAGTACTATTTTAGTTTATTTTAGGCTTGCCTGAAACTCAAAAATTGGGTAGGTATACAAACTATTTGTTTTACTTTTTTGCATTAAAGTGTGTCGTAAAGATGTAAGTTTCTGTTAGTATTTGATAACTGTGTAGGGGAAGGTCGGGTAGCCCCGGACAGCGGGTAGCCGCGGACATTCAAATTTCTAAGAAACGAAGCACGTTGCGTAGGTAAAACTTTCTTTTAAATGAGCGCCCTTTGAAGCAAAAACAAATCCAACTCAGCTGCGGCGTGAACGCCGAGTGACTTAGACGTGAGAGTGTGGTTTGTTCCCGCAAAAAAAATTTCGTCGCTCCTGTCAAACTTCATTGAAGGTTATCAAGTTCAATACGTAAGTGTTCATATATGTCTTTAAGTTAATGCTTTAGAATATTTTATATATTTTACAGTTGTAATAGTATTTGTAACATTACTTGCACAATAAAGTAGGCATTTTTAAAAATGTTGAATGATAACGATCGGGTACCCCCGGACATGATAATGTCGGGTACCTCCGGACATTGTTTTAAGTTTTCAATCTCGCAACATTGTTTTAACAAACTACAATAGTTTTGTAATTTTGCTTATTTATGGAAAGTATTTTAGAATGTTGTTATTATTGTTGCAGAAAGACTGAAATATGCCGAAATTCAAGGGGAGAATTAGTGATAGAGGAAAATGGGATCAAAATAAAATGAAAGAAGCTGTTAAATATGTGATGGAAGGCAAGTTCTCATTAAGACAAGCGGCAGACAGGTATAATGTACCAAAAAGATCACTTCACGATCGCCTGAAAATTTTGAAAAGTGGAAAAGGGATTGCTTTTATCTCGAAATTAGGTCGATTTGAAGCCACATTTTCTGAAAATTTTTCTATGCAACTATATAAACACATTAAAGAACTGGACAATCGTCTGATGCCATTGAGTAGGAAGGAGTTTTTGAAATTGGCGTTTGATCTAGCAGAAAGTCTCAAAATCCCTCATAGATTTAACAAAGAGAAAGGAACTGCAGGCAAAGATTTTTTTTACAGTTTTACCAAAAAATATCCGGATATTGTTTTAAGAACTCCCGAATCGACTAGCATTGCACGGGCTGTTGGGTTTAATAAACCACAAGTTAACCGTTTCTTTGATCAGCTCAATCAACTTCAAGAGAAACATAAGTTCCCTCCTTCTCGAATTTATAATGTCGATGAAACAGGAGTATCAAATGTGCATAAAAATGATAAAGTCATTTCGATAAAAGGAAAAAAACAGGTTGGCAAATTAATCTCTGCAGAAAGAGGTCGAAATATTACATTAACTTTTGCGATGAACGTCACTGGTCATTTTATACCACCCCTTTTCATTTTTCCTCGAAAAAAAATGGATAAGAACGGTCGTTTGATGATAGGAGCTCCGCCAGATAGTGTTGCCATTCCACATGAGAGCGGATGGATGAACGGTGACGTGTTCTTACAATGGTTCCATCATTTTAAACAGCATGTTCAATCAACGGATAAGAATCCTGTCCTCTTAATCTTAGATGGCCATGCTAGTCATAAGGAGCTGGCAGTTATAGAATATGCACGTAAACATCACATTCATATGTTGAGCACACCACCTCATACAACTCATAAATTACAGCCGTTGGACAGGACATTTTTTAAACCTTTTAAGGCTGCGTTTGCATCTGCAAGTTCAGCATGGATGAGGCGAAATCCTGCGGCTAGAATCACTGATTATGATATTGCTGCACTTGTGGACGAAGCTTTTAGCAGAGCAGCAAGGTTAGACATAGCACAAAACGGGTTCAAATGCACAGGAATTTATCCTTTCAACCCTGATATCTTTACTGATATAGATTTTTTACCGTCAATGATGACAGACGTTACGCAAGAAGCTTCTTCTAAAGAAAATATATCTGATCAGCCTTCGGTAGCCGACTGTTCATCATCAGTGCCCTCCACTAGTCATGCATTGCCTGCAACTGAACGCACTGGGCCTTCAACCGGCCCAACAGATTTATTAAAACAACTGTCACCATTTCCAGATGCATCAAAAAAACGCATGGTAACGCGGGCTCGAAAAACCCAAAAGAGCGAGGTTCTAACATCCTCATCGTATAAAAAAGATGTAGAGCAAAGACAGAAAAGTAGGGGCAATAAAAAAGAAAAAGAGAAAAACCAGAAAAGTAAAGGTGGTAAAAATAAATTGATAACAATGAAAAATAATCAAATTCTTTCCCAAGAAAATCGAGAAAAAGACACCGAATGCATCATATGCGGAGAAACATTTGAAGAGGACTGGATTCAGTTCCAGGAATGTCAAGATTGGGCCCACGAAGATTGTGTATATATTGATTCTTCAGATGTTTACTATAATTGTGATGTTTGTAAGGAAAAAAAACGATTGGGCCACAATTGATAACTATGTCCGGGGTTACCCGCCAACTTTTCTGTCGCCGAAAAATGAAGACCAAAGTTTTTTCTATATATTTCTTTAAAAAAAAATTGATTTAATTACTAATTTTTGATTTATATGATTAAAGAAGTTCCTAATTTTAATTTAAGATGCTCATAAAGATAGAAAATTTGTTAATCGGTATTTTTATTTGCAATTCATTTATGTGTCCGGGGCTACCCGAACTTCCCCTACTAATGAAACATAAAATTACACTGCCATAACAAGCATTGCTTACTATGTTAGCTGACTATGATAGTTTACTTACTATGTTGCTTACTTACTATACATAATAATTATTTTTTTTTTTTTTTTTTTTTTTTCTTATTTTTAAGGAACTTTTATGCCTTGGCACATGTCAGTTCCATCGTACCCTAAACTTACATTCTACAACATTAATGTAGGTACCAGTATGTCAGCTCTAGTGAAGGCTAACGAATCTGTACAAACTAAATGCTGCTCGTGAATTTGGTTCCCCTAGTATCTTATGGAACATACCAACATCATTCCTGTTCAGATCGAGAGCCCTCACTAAGGCCTCCCGTTCCTGTTGTTTTCGGACACACTCGACCAACAAGTGTTGGACATCTTCAACAATTCCACATACATCGCAATTTGGAGAGCTAGTCTTTTTCATAAGGTATGCAAACCTATTGAGTGGCATGTGTCCAGAACGCAGCCTGAACGCTAAGACCGTGTATCTTCTATTTAACTTGGTTTCAGAAAACCAAGGTATATGAGGAGGCTCACACTGAATGGTTTTATACCATATGCCCTTTTCTCGGGATTTTTCATCAAAATACTCCTTCCAGAGCATATGGCATTTCTTTTTATATATAGGCAATATTTCCGAATAATTAGGGGGAATATATATTTCTCTACCCTCTGAAATAGCACGCTTTGCTCGCTTGTCAGCCTCCTCATTACCTTTCAAACCAATATGTGACGGGACTCATTGTAATCTTAAATCTATACCAAGGTTACTTAATTGTAGTATTTTTGCTAAAATAACATACGCTATCGATACCCCTCCGGTGTCAGAGGCGCATCGAGCTATATGCTGTAGTGCACTTCTACTGTCCGTACATATAAGCACTTTTTCACATCCCATTGTTTCGACATATGATACAGCCTCAGAGATTGCAATGAGTTCTACTGACATAACAGAGACATTTGACGTCACTTTGAAACACCCCTGCGGATCCAACTGTTTGGCCGCATTCAGTGGGTCATAGTAAGCGGCTCCTCTGCCATTCGAGCTCTTTGCTCCATCTGTGTATATTATATGCCATCCAAAATATTTTTCCCTCAACTCTTTTACAATATTTATTTTTAACGAATTAATTTCATAGGTATTTTTAGCGTTCTTAACATTGTCTAATTTATCTGTAATGACACCATTAATTTTTATGTTAGATACCCATGTACTTAAAGAAAACATTTGAAGAGGACATGCGGAAAATATCTGCACGTCCTGTATGTCCTCATAGGTTGATACCAGCAATGGTTTCCTTTTATTATTCCAGTATCTATTGTGGCAAAGAGACCTTAATTTTCTTATAAGTTCACATGGTACACTATTATTCCACGACCGAGTCTTTAAGCAATATTTATAAGCCAGAATCCTTCTTCTCAAGTGCAGTGGAGGAACACAGAGTTCAGTTTCCATAGTATGAATTGGAGTACTTTTAATAAATCCCCCTATAATCCTTAAAGCCTGGTTCTGCACCTTGTCTAACTTGTATAAGTGAGATTTGGCACTGTTATCATATAAAAAACAGCCGTAATCAATCCTACTTCTAATTACTGCAATGTATATCCTACGCAAGTGTTTTGGGTGCACTCCCCACGACGATCCTGCTAGGAACTTTAATAGATTAAGGAATTTCTGTGTTTTCTGAGTTGTTTCGTTAATGTGTTTACTCCATCTCAAAGCTCCATCTAGCCATATTCCTAAGTATTTATATGCCTCTACACAGTTTATCGTGCTATTATTTCCTACTCTAATTTGAATTTGGTGACTTCTACGACCTCTGCTGAAAAGGCAGTATTTTGTTTTTCTTACTGATAACTCAAGACCTAACTTCTCTAAAATTGTTACAAAGACATTTAAAGCGCATTGAATCTCAGTAACGCTATCGTGTACTTCTTTACAGGATTTGTATAAGACAAAATCGTCAGCATATTGACATATAAATACATTTTTAATTTCTTTACATAGACTAATTGTAAAAATATTGAACAGCAACGGTGAAATAGGATCTCCCTGCGCCAGGCCTTTACGTGTTCGTCTAGTCATTACTTTACTGTCTTCCTGTTCGTGTTTTATTTTTAAACATCTGTCACTAAGAAAGTTCCATAAATAATAACAAATTTTCTTACCTACTTCAAGTTCATCAAGTATTGTGGCAATTCTATCTACCAATACGTTGTTGTATGCATTTTCTATGTCGATGAAACATGCAAGTGTCGGAGTGCCTTCGGAAAATCCTATTTGCACTTGCGACACTAACCTAACTAAACAATCGAGGCTAGATCGTCCTCTTCTGAACCCCATAGCATGTGGAGAGAGTAACTCGTTCCTTTCAACATACCATTCCAGACGCTTTGCTAACATAACATGAAATATTTTGCAAAGACACGATAACAAAGAAATAGGTCTCAGTTTAGGAGCGTCATGCGAATCATTTGATGCTGGTTTAGGAATAGGGACAACTTTTATTTCTCGCCACTGCTCAGGGATGTGTCCCGAACTTATAATACGATTATACATCTTTAAGAGATATATTTTTCCCCGTGTTGGTAGATTGTAGATCAATGAATATGTAATTGCGTCATCACCTGGCGCTGTGTCTCTTTTTTTTAAGCAATTACATAGTTCTTGAAATGTAAACTCACTCTCTAGCTGTGGATTACTCGATTTAATTTCCGGTAGAGCCGGCATCACAAAATCAGGGGCTAGGCTACACAGTAGTTCTTGTACATTTTCTTCGGAAACGAAAGGTTTATGTTTCTTGTACCCCTTCAACCACCGCATTCTTGTCCACATATCCGTAGCCGACATAGATTCGTCAACATCACCACAATATCGCTGCCAGTCCAGTGCTTTAGCCTTCCTCATCGCCCGTTTGGCATTTACAGTTGCATTTTCAAGGGTGTTTAAATTTTGAGGCGTTGGGTTTTTTCTAAACTGACTCAATGCCAACCTTCGTCGAGCTACTAATTTGGATAGAGCTGGATTCCAATATGGTTTTGGTTTGAAATTGCTGTTTGGGTTATTACATATGTTATTCCTAGGTATACTTTCGTCAGCTGCTTTATTTATTTGACTTATTAGGTTATCATACATGCCTTGAACGCTATTATCCTTGATAGGATTGGAAAAATATACATCAAGCCCTTTTGTATACATTTTCCAGTTAGCCAATTTGAAATTCCGCTTTTTTGCAATCTGTATTAATTCACGGTAATTTATTTTCATTTTGATAACAAGGTGATCACTACCTAAATTTTCGTTCATTATATCCCAATTAACATTAATAACTATGTCTGTTGAGGCAAATGAAATATCCGGGGAAGTTTGTTGGAGAACTCCGTTAACTGATTTTATTCTGGTAGCTTGCCCGTCATTTAGCGAAGTGAAACCAAATTCTAATGCTGACTCAAATATATGTCTACCTCGACTATCGGTTTTGTACGACCAATTAGTGTGGTGGGCATTGAAATCACCTACAATTAGACATTTATTAGAAAACTTAGAAAATAACAAGTTCCAATCAGATTGTGTGGTATGAACAGACGATGGGCAATATACCAATACTATATTTTGTAATTGGCCACAATTTAATATTTTTAAATGTATAGCCTCAATCCCTACATTGTTTAGTAGTAATTGACATTCCTGAACTTTAATTGACTTATGTACTACAATAGCCACACCACCGTATGAATCATCCCTATCTTTACGATATGTATTATAACCTCTTATATTCAAATGTGATTCAGGTTGTAACCATGTTTCGCATATCAAGGCTACATGAACTTTATCTTGGGATAATAAAAGCTCCAATTCTACTAATTTGGGTCTTAAACTCTGTGCATTCCACTGAAATATATTCAACGGACGATCTCTATAGGATTTATAATCCATATTTGATTAAAGCCAGGACCTTATCAACTATCTCTCCGTTTTTTAACAAGCTAACAATGAACTGTTTACACTCCTCAATAATAAGTTTCACCAATGATTCCACTTTCTTTTCAAAACTAGTGTCACTAAAACAGATATCTTTAACTTTCTGAAATATTTTTCTTATATCTATATATCTTTTCGTCGTGTTCATATTTTTCTCGCCATTTTCTTTCTCTTGTATCGCCTCCCTACTGTTATCTATATATTCTTGTGTTTCTTTTTGGTTGTTGCGATTTATTTTCTTCTTATAATTCCTCGTTTTCTTCAAAACCGTATTCATTTTTTCTTTCCCCTCTTCAACTTCATCGCTTTCTATGGAATCTGTCACTTCCTTGTGGACCATAGCCTTCGTTACCAGTATATCTCTATACGAACTTTTGTGGTTATTAGTCTCCATTTGAGAAACGTCCCATGTCATGTAGTTTTCCTTGTTTGTCTGTGTTAACTCATGATTCATTTCTGTACACTTTATGAGCCTTGATACCGCGATTCTATATGTGTAGTTTTCTGCGGACATAATTTTCCTGATTTTATTTTCCTTTAGGAATGTAGGACATGACTTATTTAAAGCCATGTGTGGCCCTGTACAATTAACACATTTAAAATCTTTCGTGTCACAATTTTCGTGTCCTCCGCCGCATTTTGGACAAATTTTCCTTTTTATAGGACATGATCTTAATATATGTCCGAATCTCCAGCACCCAGAGCATTGCGTGACTGGAAAGGTGTATGGCTCCACCTTAAACCTATACTCGTGCATATAAACGTACGAGGGTAAAGTGGAACCCTTAAAAATAAATAATAAAATAAAAATAAAAAAAAAATAGGCGCTTTGAAATAAATAATCCTTAAAAAACAAACGCGCACTAGGAGTACACGGAGCCAGGGTCTCGACACCAAATGGAATAAAAGTGTATTGGGGCCAATGTCCCTGTATTTGAAAGCTTTGCTTCATACAGGTACCGTGGAAGTGGGATGGGCCCAACGTGTTGACGCAGGTCGCATCCCATACTACTGGTCAACCCATTCTCTACTGCAGCAGTGACTCCCCGTCAGGTCTCTTGCCATCGTCACGTACGATACCATTTGTTTCTATTAAGGCCGGTACGATAACGATGGTAAGGGAACGACGTACGATGTCGATAAGAGGATTCTAAAAATATAATTCTACACCTAATAACGCGTGACTCGGAGATTTTTTTATTTATTTTTTATAGTAAGTGGATACTGTAGCCTATGGACGTCCGCAATACATGCCAACTTCAGTCCAGAATTACAAACGTCGGCACTCCCCCGCACGCGCTGCCTACCTTTGCGGATTAAGGAATGTATTGGGAGACAAGGTTGGGAAAATGCCGAAGGATAGGACATGATGGGATGGGAATGGGCTCTGGCATATCTCATTCACTACCGAAACAAGTACGTACATTAGGGAAATACGATAAAGTAGGTAATGCAGCACCTTTCAAGGGAGTCTTCTGTGAGAGAGGGGTAACGTGGCGTAACGGGGTCGAGTGCGCCCAGCGGCTGTGGGAACGCAGCGTGCACTCTCCCCCTACATTGCTGTATAGAGATAGGATAGAGACCTATAAAGAGAGGTTGGATAAGTACTAACGGGTACATAAATACAATAAATCTACAATAAATAAATCTCATTCAGATATTTATCGAAGCCGGTGCATAAAATATTAAATAATAATAACAAACTTAAGGGTGTCGACAAAAAGTTGAATATAGCCTGACGTTTGATGTTGTTTTAGTACATACATATTTGGTTTTATAAAATACATGATCGAACACATATTTCTTAATAATTGTATGTGTAACAAGAACAGCCGTTTCATTTTTGGGCATTACTAAATTACACAGGATTTATTTTCTTATAATGTAATATTTTCTTATTTATTATTATTTATTTTGGTAAAATATTTTGCAAAGGGCTGCCATCGGGCAGAGAACAGAGTGGAAAACTTCGGAGTACGAAAGGGGCGAGGCCGATTACTTTCATGATTTTTGGCATTGCTGTTTTGGTAAACAGTAATATTCGAGTATAATAAAATTGATTATTTTTATTTTCTGTGGAGTATAAAAAGCCAAGATTGGATGTAAATATTATCAGTCAACCGTAATTCGGTTAGAAGTGATCTTGTAGTTCGTCGGATCACAACACAGACCACGTTAACATGAAGTCGCTGGTGGTGTTGTTCGCTCTTACCTCTGTGGCTTGCGGCTCGCTGATCTTGGCGCAGCCCCCCCACCACCCTGCTGTGGTGCTGGACCCGCACGGTCGCCCTCTAGACACTGCTGAAGTTATCAATGCTCGTGCCATCCATCTTCAGGCTAAAATACTGGAGGGACACCACGCTCCTCTGGTGCACGCCGCGGTGACCCCTGCTGTGGTAGCCGCGCCCTTGGTATCTGCTCATGCAGCTCCTCTCGTCGGTGCGCACGCTTCTATTCTCGGACACTCTGCTCTCGGACTTGCTGGACACGGACATCTCCTTAATAAGCGTTCTTTGAGTCACATCACATTGACCGCTCCCGTTATTGCTCACGCTCCCGCTGCCCTCTCTCAACAGTCTCGTGTGGATGTGATCTCTAGTCCTGCGGTGGTATCACATGCTATTGCCACTCCTCTTGGCGTTCACGATTCTATCGTCGGACACTCTGCTCTTGGACTTGCTGGACACGGACACCTTAAGAAGCGTTCCTTGGGTCACATCGCTCTGAGCGCTCCCATTATTGCTCACGCTCCCGCTGCCTTCTCTCAACAGTCTCGTGTGGATGTGATCTCTAGTCCTGCAGTGGTATCACATGCTATTGCCACTCCTCTTGGCGTTCACGATTCTATCATCGGACACTCTGCTCTCGGATTTGCTGGGCACGGACACCTTAAGAAGCGTTCCTTGGGTCACATCGCACTGAGCGCTCCCATCATTACTCATGCTCCTGCTGCAGTCTCTCATCAGTCACGTGTGGATGTGATCTCCAGCCCTGCTGTGGGGTCTCATGTCATCGCCACACCTCTTGGCACTCATGATTCTATTATTGGACACTCTGCTCTTGGACTCGCTGGTCACGGACATTTCCTTAAAAAGCGTTCCTTGGGACATATCGCTTTAAACGCTCCAATTGTTGGTTATGCTCCTTCAGCTGTTTCTCAACAGTCACGTGTGGATGTGAAATCCACTCCTGCAATTGCTGCACCCATTGTTTCGCATACCATTGCAGCGCCTGTTTTGGCGGCTTCTATTCACGGGGCACACTCAATTATCGGTGCTCACTCTGTTTTCGGTACTCACGATAGTGTAGGTCTTCCACGCGGTCATCTGCTCAAGAAGCGTTCACTGAGCCACATTTTGGCGCCTGCGACGTACGACATTCCTTCTGTTGCCGCATCTGTGATATCATCTGTCGAGCACATCGCTCCAGTGTCATATTCCGCAGTGTGGACTATGCCTGCCTCACATTTGTCCCATCCGGGCTTACTGCATGGCACTCATTGGTAAAACGAAAATTGGATTCGACGAACAGTGTAGTTTTCGTTTTGATTTATTCGATCGAAACGAATAGACGATATATAAATAAATATTGTTATGGAATATTTCTGATTTTTTTCTATATGAACTAAGAGCAAATATCAAATTTGTTTCAAAGCTATGACTAAAACTTTCGTGATTTCGCAACGAAAGGTACGTGTCTTTAATCGGGTGTTTGACGCTGGTTTCAAGATTAAACTTTACTAAGTATATAAAAATTAAGTATATAAAAAAATAGTTTAAAGTAATGCATTTGCATCCAGCTTGTGCACGCGGCATTAGCTTAAGGTTTCAAAGTTTAAATTTAATGCTTGAAAATCTTTAAGAGGACGAACGGGACGTTGCAATGACTGTGCTATTGTATGTTAAACTGGTATTTAGTTAGTACCTACTCGTATATACCCCATTTCTCCTGAGAAAACTTAGTTAATTTTGTTAAAATTTCTTTCTCAATATCTACTATATTTTAATAACTACTAGATCGTAAATTGATATAATCGTAATCGTTATAATTCTGAAAACTACTTAAAATTGGAATTCATTCTTCGTCATATCTTAATATTAGCCAAAGCAGACAAAGTATTTTTGCATCTATCTTAGATATATTTATCCATAAAATAACTGCGGCACGCGGGCTACTAGTAAAGTGAGAGGCGTCCACGAACACGAAGAATTATTGTATTAATTGTAAAATTACAATAGTATACTTACTATCTATAAGGTTTTCAATATTCTCTCGTCTTGTCTTCTTAATTTAAAAGTAATACCATCTCGCCGCCTTATTTCTTTATTTATTTGAATCAACAGAGCTTATCTATGCATACAATAAAAATCGTAACAGAGCCGTGTCTGTACATGAAATATTTTTTGATAAAAACGACACAGAACCCAAAACAACCATTTTTAGATATTTGTCCGTCTGAACGCGCATCACGCGATATTTGCTGGACGGATTTTAATTAAACTAGTTATAGTTGTAGCTTATGTGTCTGGTTAATATTTATGGTACTTTTTATAGAGATCGATTATAGAATTCCCCCGGGAATCACAAGTTCACGCGAACGAAGTCGCTGGCACCGCTAGTATAATATATAGTATACAATTATAATTAACTAATATTTTAGAGCCAATAAAAAATTCAATGATAAAGTATTAAATTAATTTTATGTGAGTAACCAGAATTGAAGCGATTTTTAAGTAAAATCACGGACAAATGAATACAATTTAGGACGTACGAGTACCTACATACCTAATTATGAATAGTTATATGAGTACCTATGTGTTTAGTTGGTGTATATGTGGAATACTGTGTATGTGGTTGTAGAGTGGTGTTAGAATGAAGAGTGTGTGTGTGTGTGGACTCTGACTCTTGATAACTGCATTTTTAAAGGCCTTGTTTGCGCTATCATCTATTGCCTTACTATCGTAGAATATCGTACGTACTTACATACTATCTATACGGTTTTCAATTTTATTTCGTCTTGTCTTCTTCCTTTAAAAGTTATCCCGTTATACTATCCCCACCTATAATATTTATTAATATTTTATATGATAAATAGACATACTTAATTTATACTTTACATAAGAATATGCATATATTTTTGGATATATATAAATATATATACACATATATCTATATTTACTAAAATAAAAACTTCCCGTGTTTGTTTTAACTTCACACATTACTCGTACATCACCTTATATACGTTTATTATTGAGACCGTATAAACAAAAACAACAGCCACACAGACTCTTGGTTTATCTGGGTAACTGGGTAACTATATGACTTGTACCGTTTCTTTCTTTCAACGTATACTTGAATTTAAACAAATTTGTATTTGGTGTAAATGTGGAATATGATGTACACAATAATTAAAAAAATATAATAAATAATTTCCCTTATTTGCACTAGCATCAATGCCTTAATATCGTAGAATATGGTAGTATTCTCAAATGTCTGGAATATATCCAAGAGGACGGGAAATATCTAACACGACTGTAGTCTTAGATAAATAGATAAATACAATTTAGATAAATATCTAAGACCACCACCAGCACCACCCAGGGAGCGGTATCACTCAGTTTTTTAGGAAAGAAGATACATTTAGTGATTGCTTGAGTTGACAATTTAATAATAAAGAGAAACAAGAAGTCAGTGATATAGTCAAATTTCGGGTATTTATTAAATGTGGATGTATTACACTTCCCGGCCGAAAGTAATACACATCGGCCTTTAGAAAGAGACTATCGGCTAGCTTCGATTTTGTAGATCGTCGTCTCTGTCGTGTGCCGTTATGACAGAGACGACTCTCTACAAAACAGAAGCTAGCCGATCATAGTCGATGTGTATTACTTTCGGCCGGGATGTGTATGTGCTGTGGCTGTTGTAGGGCGTCTGAGGTTAGTGTTTGTACACGTACTTACCGGTACTTATCTAAACTGAATGTCGGTATGAGTTACTATACCATACTATCAACCTATGTCTCTCAGTGGAGACCAGCAGTGGCTGGATATAGGCCTCTCCCAAAGCTCGCCACTACACACAATCCTCGGCTCTTCTCATCCAACCATAATCGGCGAATTTATTCAAGTCGTCGGACCACCTGGCCGATGGGCGTCTCACATTGCGCTTTCCGGTACGTGGCCTCCACTCGAGGACTCGGTGTGAGTTACGATTTAATTGCATTATGTGTATTCGCTATCTTGGCAAACTATAAATTACGTACTTACAACTTACTTGTAATTCCAGAGCAGAGAAATTAGTGTTTGTAAATGTCGATTCAAGTAAATGAGATCGTGGATTCATTCGGTACGTGAATCGTCTCAGATGGATTCGTATTTCCATTGATGATATGTACAATAAATAGTTCGCACAGATCTCAGGAGGCATTATTTAAATGAAAATGGATATGAGAAGGTATTTTTCAAGCATCGCTGTTTAAGAAAATATATTAAACATAATAAAATGGATTTAAGTATATTCGTTTTTTATAAATTATTTTTATACATTACATTGTTTCTTATAATTTATTCTTAGGTGTCCGTTAGGTTCGTTTTTTACCAGCCATGGGCTAAATGAGCAGAATGTAGTAGACCCGCATGCGCGAGGGGCGCGGCTACGATACCGTGCGCGACGGGGGCCACGGCGGCGTGGGTGACCACAGCAGGACTGGTACGCACATCCACGCGGGACTGGTGGGACACAGCAGCGGGAACCACGGCAGCGACGACGGGAGCGGCGTGCGCGACCACGGGGGCAGCTACGGCGTGCGACACCACAGCAGGGCTAGACACGACGTCTACGCGAGATTGGTGGGAGACTGCGGCTGCGGGAGCGGCAAGTACAGCAGGAGCGAACACAGAGTGAGCGAGAGGAGCACCGTAGGTAAGGTGACCAAGAGAGCGTTTCTTCAATAAATGTCCGAGACCGTGTCCAAGGCCGAGAGCGGAGTGACCCAGGAGGGGAGATGTGAGAGCGGCATGTGCACCCAAAAGAGGAGCAGCATGAGCGGTCACGACGGGAGCGGCGGCGACGAGGGCGGGACTGGTGCGCACGTCGACACGAGACTGGTGGGAGATGGCAGCGGCGGGAGCGGCAACTACAGCGGGAGCGACGACCGAGTGGGCGATTGGCGCAACGACGGGAGCAACAGCAGCATGCACCAGGGGAGCGTAGTGTCCATCCAGGGCCTTGGCCTGAAGGTGGATGGCGCGTGCGTGAATAACTTCAGCAGTGTCGAGAGGGCGGCCGTGCGGGTCCAGCACTAGCGCGGGGTGGTGCGGGGGCTGTGCGGCGGGCAGTAGGTAGCCGCAGGCCACAGCGGTGAGAGCGAACAACACCACCAACGGTTTCATTATGGACGTGGTCTGTGTTTTCTCTGACGAACTAGATCACTTCAAACCGTGCACGGTCGACTGATAAATTCGAGTTGCCCTCTACTCTATTTATACTGACCGGATATAAATCAAAGTAAGTAATATCTGTTAGAACAATATCAGTTACCAATACTAAAACTCAGTGACCTCGGTGAATGCGTGTATGGCGGTCATAGTCAAAGATAGTCTGCGATGTCTATAGATAGATCTGTTACTTGATTGTTTCCATATTTATAACTTTTTGAACAATATGCGAATATTGGTGTAAATTGTACAACAATTACAAGTAGGTAAGTATAATTGTACCAAAATAAATAAAATGAAAATACTTAAATATTTGATTTCTATTTTATTTATACGAGTTGAAAATGGTTTGTTAATAAGTCATACATAGTTGTGTTTTAATAATGGCGAGTCAGTACTGTTAATAAAGGAGTACCCACTCGGTTAGAGAATTCAAATTCTAGAGGCACAGCAACAATAACGACCAAATAAAACAATAAAAAATTGCATAAAAAGGATCGCAAACTCAACATTGGAAGCTCTAAATACATGCATAAAAGCGTAAATGTGAACGCAAGCGCAGCCTTGTCTGGAGGCGGTAGCGCACGCGCCGACGGCGGCGCTGCGCGGCGTCGGACAAAGAAGCCTTTCTTTCAAACACTGCGGCGCGCGCGCAGTCAAGCGAGAGGTGTCCACGAGCACGAGGAATTATTCGATTAGTTGTACATACTTAGTATACGTTCAACGGTTCCGGGTAGGTGTCGGTATAGCGCGTTCTGAAAATGAAGGTGTATCAAGCATCAGAAACGTTGTCATTAATTTGCACCGTGTGAAATCAGTTTAGCTTTATTAGAACTGAATATTAGATAGTATGTGATGTCATTTGGATATGTCATTTGGAAAATCATTTAGCATGATCAATTCAAAGTTTAGATAAGAAATGACATAGAATTATGTATTCTATTGTATGTATTCCATACTTTGTCTGTTTGTAATATTTTGGTTTAAATATTTGAGTGGCGTAAAATTAGGGTACAGTAGTTACTGATTTTTTATTAAATAAAATTTAACAAAAACAATGATGGATTCAAGAACATGATAAAAGCGAAATTTTGTAGGGGGAGAGTGCATGCTGCATTCCCACAGCCGCTGGGCGCACTCGACTGGCCACGTTACACGTCGCTCACAGAAGACCACCTTGAACTGTACTACATTTCCTACTTTATCGTGTTTCCCCAATATAAGTACGTATTTCGGTAGTGAATGAGATATGCCAGAGCCCATTCCCATCCCATCCTGTCCTTGCCCATTTTCCCAATCCATTCCTTAATCTGCAAAGGTAAGTAGAGCATCCGGGGGCGTATCAACGTTTGTCATTCTGGACTGATGTTGGCATATATCGCGGATATCTATGGACGACTGTATCCACTTACCAGCAGGTGGACTGTATGCTCGTTTGCCGCTTATTTTCTATAAAAGAAATGACAGCAAGTTAATGTTATTAAATATCACAAGTTTAAATGATCTTTCAACTGAATGTCTGTTTTGCGACCTTTCAATTTTAGTACAATTTAGAATGTTACCCATATATTAATACACATAATTGATTTTTGAATATTTAAGTTAATTTATTTTTGTTTAAGCAGTTTGTCACAAAAAATATCTGAAGAGGATTTACTGTACCTTCTAATTAAATAATGCCGGTCGGGCATTTTCGTATTCCGAACCAACACGAAGAGATGACGAGTAAGAAAAGAAACAAACATCTAAACACAATGTCAGAGTTCATTGTTAACATAACCGTTGTAACCACTCTATGTTATATACATCTCCCAGTGTTCGGTCATGGTCGGAACGATGAAGGTTTAATTGGTAGGCTTATTAATACCATATTTTATCTTTTTTACCCGTTTGTGTACGAAATGATTTAAATCGAATATCTTGAATATTTCTGTTATGTTCTTTCCATATAGAATTCTCTTCTCACGCATCTCTGGGCGTTTTTATATTTTGGTCTGATTTATTTATATATTAAATTAAACGGGTCCTAAACGTTTTAAATAATAAAGAATTAGTTAATAACTATAGGGACATTTTGGTGGGAATTCGAGAAGTGAAGTTGAGTTTTAGTTTGATTTTATTTAAAAAAATATGTACTTAAGCGTTTTGTGGTTAAATATTGATAGTTTCTTAAACTTCAAAGTATTTTCGTAGGTGGTGTTTGTGTTAATCAAATAAAAGAGTGAGACTGCGTTTCTCGTTTGCTTCCAAGGAGTCCTCTTCTGTCCTCAGTAAACCGCTGTCACTTTAGTTAGCGACTCCTGACTTACTTTGACGTGACTAGACGACAGCAGAAATATTAGATCTGAGGAATGAACACTGACAGGATACGTTTTAGACTTTGAAATTGAAAATATGAAGAAAACTTGACACTGGCAGAATGTGCTAATTGCATAATTGCCATATATGAAGGATAAAAACTATAGTGACTGTTAATGTCATACTCATAGGACAAGTATGAAAACTTTGACGCACATTTATTTACCGAGCGTAGTTTAAACGTATAGGTATTGCGATTTGCGGATGTAAAGTATTACAAAAGGATATTATTACTTATATTGAGACTAACCAGTACTTAACGTCATTTATTTGTAACTATATTTTTTCAATTGTTTTAACTCCTGAAGGGTTATTTTGTTATCACTATTTGTTCAGAGGGTTGTTTGTTTTACTAAAAGGTTGTTCAGTTTGGTACATGTGACTAAAAGTGGATTTGTACGACATGGCTGAACTCAGACTGAGATTATGCCTGAAAAGAAGTTCACCTATATGAAAATGTTATTGATCCCGTGCCGGTATATGAAAGGGGATGGCATTCGGTACATCCATGGCAGCTGATCATCGATTTGAGAATACATACTAAATATGTTATACAAACACTCTAGGGCAGGCACGCTAATTAATTATTGTCGTAGTTGTTTACAATTAAATGTGAAGTTAACAAAGAATTAGCAAATAAAAATATACTGTTATACATAAAGCAAGTTGTGTATTGTGAAGTATTTAAACTAAAGTCAAATAAATTAACACAAATCATTTTTTTTATTTTGATTACCTGTAAAATCAAATGAAACATTACATCATATGCTGCATTTTTATCGAAGAGACGAAAGATGGTCGGTTCGACTGGATAGGATACGTTTTAGACTTTGAAATTGATTATTACTAAGAAAACTTGACACTGGCAGAATTGTACCATTGCCATATATGAAGAAAAAATTTACAAAATACCTATATACCAACTTTATAATATACCTAAATATTATAAAGTTGTTGTCATAAATGTTTGAAGACAATAAGAGTTCCTTAACAGTTACAGGTTCTTGGCCCTCAGAAGAATAGGCTTCATTACTACTTCATACTTCTATAGGCCTACATTTCAGAAGTTTACAATACTCTTATCCTGTGTCGGTGACCTATTGAGATCCCTAGCGGTTGTCATTTAAATAACAGACACTTTTAACTTTCCTAACTCTTAACGAAGCGAGCCCACGCGATACAAAATAAGCGTCTCGGTGCTGGTTCTATATTTTTGGGTTCGTTACTTATCTCGGGGCAGCGTTGAAATTAATTCACTTTTACTATTACTGACGGTACTTTCTACAATGGTATCATAAGAAATAGCGTGTTGATATTCTCTTGTAAAAATATATATTCAGTACATTAGTACCACATCTAAAGTCTTCTCTACTCACTTATCTATTAACATTATGTGTACGCTGCAATCCCACAGCCGCTGGGCACTCGCCCACAGATGACTACCATAGAATGTGTGCATTCACCACTTTATCATATTCACCTAATGTACGTAAGTATATGTTTAGTGAGCTTAGTGAGATATCCCAGAACCCATTTCCATCCCATCCTATTCTCAACTCATTTTCTCAACCTTTTCTTCAAGTCCATTCCTAAATCTCCAAAGGAATTACGACAATATATACATAGCACCAGGTGGATTTTTAGCCAGTCTAACACCATTTAAAAAAAAATAAAACTGTATTTATTTATATATTTAATTTAGATAACCAATAGAGATAAAACACAATAAGTATAAACAAATAGTGGTTACATTATAATTGTTTCCACTGTAAACAAGTTATCAGTACATGCGATTTAAATTACAATCATAATAGGCCAAAACATAATAAGTAGGTACATGTTATTATATTTAAAAAAAAGAGTTAATTTAGAAAAAATAATTAAATAAAAAAATAGCTATAAAAAGTAAATTTATAAGAGGTAGGTACTTCAGCAATTTGAAAGAGATTTTTGCTTAAATTTATACAATTTACCATGAAATACACTTATTTTACTACACCATCTAAATTGTGTTGTTCATGCATGCCCCAATTGAACTTATCTGATCAACCCAGAGGTTGGCTGGTACAGAATGGCCATCGGCTAATCCAGAATCACTTAAACGCGTTATTCACGTCTATGAATTACCGTACCTCTAATTGCATACTTTATTATGAGATACTTTATGTATAGACGTGGGTGACGCTTTGGGGTGTTTCCGGATTAGAAGATGGCCGAAATTGGCCAAAATTGTTGAGACTATAATAAATATACTATGGAAAGAACAATGTCCCTACTCCATGTATGTCGACCTTCAAGTCTTTTTTTTTTATTGGATATCAACTCTATTCAAGGCTATTACTTTGCTTAGTGAAAAATAATGGATGGATGTACACATTGATTTTTATAAACTGTAATGTACCTTCTGCTCTGTTTAACCACATCGAGCGATGACCTTCGACTTTTTATTGTTTGCTGGGATGCAGAAATCTATCGTCAGCGTATTGGTTAAAAAATTATATTATAAATATATGCTATATAAATATTTAACATAAATCAGTCGTGAATACCCAGGAACTCGATTTCATTTGAGTAAAAAATACATTCATGAACTACAATAATAGACATAGTGCTAAAATAGAACTGTGAACACACAACCATACGCTTGTAAATGGAAGTTGTTAACACTATTTTACGTATATTTAGTCTATTTACAAATTACGTAGTTACGTAGTAACTAATTACAAAGAGGTATGTTTAGTCTGTGTCGTCACTACACAATCATAGACACACATATCAGCCATAAACAAATAACTGCCATTTCATATCTAATCGTCATCATTCATCATTCTCATCAGTATATTATTGGAAGTCAATGAGGTAGGACTACAAACCGCTGCGTTTTATGAATGGGAAGATTTTTTGACACTGCGAGCAAATACGGAGAGTACATAACGCAACATTTTATTATAGACCTGTTTCATGTAGATTTCAGATTTAAATTTAGCATTAAAAAGTTACCTAATCTCCCAAAAAATATATAGGTAATTTATTTAAATTGTTTTCTTTTGTACAATTTCGTTGTTACATGTTACGTGTTGAAGTGTTATTCTTACGTGTCTCATTGGCTCTACGATTTTTCTCCCTTCAATTAGAGAAAATGTAAACTAAAGACGTACCTATATTTGGTCTATTTGCGTTCGTAAACCACTTGTTGGCTTATTGTGGTTATTTTAAAGTTCATTTTCGTTGTTGTATTATAACTGAATTAGTTTTTACTACGTTATATTTGCAGTCGGCACTACTTAACCGTTTATTGAAAGTTTAAGTTGATGAAGAATCTCCACAAGAGTTTGTATTTGTGCGAACGCTCAATTGCCCAATACTTGCTTTATTTTAACTACGAATAAGTACTTGGTAAATAATAATAAAAGTATAATAAAGTATAATCCAAGTAATTATACTTGGAAAACATGAAACATATTATTTGAATAAACGCCTATATATCACTTTTGACTTCCATTTAACCGACGTGGAATTAAAATTTTGTACAACATTCAAATGATTGCTACTCTCATTTGCCCAGTTATTTTTATTTTTATTGTATCAAAATGAAGTTTGTGCACAATATAGAACACAATTTTTGTGTGCAATGATTGGCCTGCGGACGTTTTGGCAGGGCTTTGACCTCGCCCCATCTCAAAGTTGTCTACAACTAGGATATGCACTTGAGTTGATTAGGGACCTCGGGTAGCTATATGTGAATAGAATATGAGTATTGGATGAGATATCGATTTGTTATCAGTAGGTCTAAGAAAGTATATTAATGTAAATGATTTAAATGTTTTTAAATCAACTTCTTTCGACTTTTGTAGGTACGAAGTTCGCGTTTTTCTAGAACAGTTATGAACAGATTTACATGAAACTTTTAGTAAAGTTATTTAATTTTATTATTATCATATCTTTTGTTTAAGGTACAATTTTATAATTACAATTACTTAATACCGATAACAATAAAATATTTAAATACTGATATTAGTATTGTACATATACATTCATAAACTTATGATTAGGTAATAAATAGTAATGTATAAAATGGAGCCTAAAATTTACAAATAAACTAGATTTACTGCTAAGTTAGATAATACAGTAGGTATATAGGTTAATAATGTCTATATATTAAAAACATTGTACTCTGGTCCCTGTGGCTACTACCTACGAAGCTGGTAGTATTATCTTGTTGGTAAAGTAATCTTTGTAATGTAATTAAGGTATTATATATAACTTTTTAAATTTTCAAGTTTTGTACACATTTTATCGTACAAATCAATTTTTCCTGTTATTTATATTCGATGTTTCGGCATGTTTTACATCAGCCGTGGTCACAATGTCCGCGGACTTATTCGACGATAAATCGTCAGGTTTAAATTTATTAATCACCGGACTCTATAATGACGACATTGCTGATAATATCCATCTTTTTGATTGATTTTTTTTATATTTCTTAATTTCAATCGCTTCACGTACAATTCTGGGATAATAGTTACGTTAGATTATTTTAGATCTTGCCAGTTTAAACATAGAGGAAACCATTTTTTTTCATACAAACTTTGAATACCCGTGGTAAAGATGTGAACCCCTTTAGGAGTTGAATTTCGAGAAATCCTTTCGTCGTAAGTGTTTATGTTATAAAATGAGGCTACTGTTTAAATTTCATGTTTCCAGCTTGGCCGGTTCCGAAACCTGACACCATGAAAAATATAGAATATTTTTTGTTTATAATATCAGTTTCATCCTACAAACTCAGGTTTTTTCTCAAAAAATCGTTTTATATGAATTTTAATTTTAACATTTAATATACGGTATAGTAGTATTGGTATTATGGTATTGTATTGTAATACGCAGGTATGACCAAATATAATTGGCTATCACCACATGTTTAGTAACATATATATATATATAATTGTTAATATTTTTTTAGTGTAGGTAATCCTGTAGTTAGTGTAGTTAGTGTTTTTCCTTTTTTTAAGTCTATATATATTCTGTTGTATCCCCATTGGGTTACCAATAAAGACAAATAAATAAACTTAGGAGAACAAAATCCATGATTTCAAGCTTCGGGAAAGGATCAATGTTTACAGAAGAGAAAGTTTCGGCTACACTCTGTATAAAAAGGTGAGGTAAGACATAGACACGACTGAAGTAGGGCATGATAATGTATGAGCACCTTAAGAGGAAGTTTTATTCAAAGTCTAATGCACTTATCTTAGTAATAAACGTTGTTAACGGACAGCACGTGACTGATAGCTAACATACTTTATTTATACAGACCGCTGCCATTCTTATGTATCCTTATGATGATACAATAAAGGTCCACAATCTCTTGAATTAGTGCCTGTGTAAAAATTTCTAAGTTTGTAGAATTAGTCAGTTGTTTAGATGTCTAATTTCAAGCTTAGCGACTGATGAAATGTCAGCGAGGCACCCAAAACGGTATTGTGTTGACGTTCTGGCCTATCACGCCCTACATCTAAAAATGCCACTTGCGAAATTAAGCTTACCATTATATTAGGTAGCAGTTATGATATAAAAGATTATGTCAAAACTCTATTTGGGATAGAACTATGTTGTTTGTATAAAGTTTAAATTTAATCAAATAAAATCCGTTTAATTGTGAATGTATTCATTCTGCCGTAAGGCGTATAAATATATCACATAATTATTATGTTACAAAGTTTGAGTGCAATCATTACTCATATATATCACATAAATTAATATATTACATTTATCCATCAAATGTATACAATATAAAGTCAAATATACATTCACATAACAGAAATATAAAATATTTAATATAACTATTATTTAATATAATATAACAGAAAATGTGTACCGTATTTGAATTTGATTCGACGCCGTTAAGTTCCAGTCTTGTTATTTCCTATTTTTTACTTTACTGTACTTTCTATTCATTTTACTTTAGGGATTATACTATATAATGAACGAAAATAATACTTATTTATAACTTTTTTTTAATATTTCCTCCCATCGCGATGATGTTGTTGTACGATGAACCACAATCACATTGTTCCTTTTGGTTTTGCTTTATTAATACTAGACAGCGGTTATTGCTACGTACTTTTATTAACTAGATTCTTATTACATAGGTATGGTACTTATTTACTAAGTAAAACAATAACCAGCTCTACGACTTATTAGAAAACCTATTTATGTAGAGTCCTATTGCCATTCTAGGTTAAAAAAAATATCATATGGCAGGAAGACAACGAAGTGTCCCAGTGTAACAACAACAAGGTCGTAACACTATAATAGATTCTGCGCACATAATGATCGTCAAAAAACTCGACAACAATGTAATTAATTAATCAATACTTATGAAAGATTAACCTTGGTTGGTAACATGATACAATTTTAACAGGAAACGTGTCCTGTGTCAGGGTGTCCTTAAAAGTTGCATTTGACATGTTCCTGATGCAAGTCCGAGGTGCATTACGTCATCCCAGACTGCGCTATCAGCTGTTAATCAAATCAAACCGTTTATAGTTTGCACCCTTTCTCTTTGGCGACATGGTGACAAATCATTGTTTATTAACACTTACATTTCCTTTTATTGTAAAATTTACCTTTAAAACATGTGTTGCGAATTTGTGATACGTTCAGAGTGCTTTCCGCATACAAATTCCCACTCACAATTTCACACCTTTCAACTGCTTTGAATCATTCAACTAACATTCTGCTTACAGGTCATAGGTACTTATATTTGCAGCGACGCGACGTATGCCGTGAAGCATACATATAAAATATATACATACTCGTATAATAACATCATTGCAGTGCAAAGTATGAACTTACAGAAAACAACAATTTTTAGAATTTTTGTCTGTTTGTCTGTCCGTCTGTCTGAACGTGTATCACACATAAGCCGTTGGGCGGATTTTAATGAAACTTGGCATAGTTATAACTTATGTTCCAAGTTAACATTTATGGCAAATAGTTATCGCGGAAACTGCCAGTAATTAATACTTGTTATTGAATAAATATCTCAAATATACATATTATGTTAAAAGAATGAGAGATATCAAATCAAATATATTAATAAATTGGGACATAGAGAATGAGGATAATAAGAAGACATCAAAAACAACTGATGTTGATATTCAATCAAATTGTCCTACATAACAATTGAATAGTATGTTGGCGTAAAGTACGGGGGTGTTCACACAATGAATTCCTTTGTGGTAAACTGGAACGATCTGATAGGCCGATTTCAACGGGAACTGACGACGGAAATTAGTGGGGGCTAGAAAAGCGATGTATGACGTCCTACGCAATACAAACAACGGTGCATTTTCACATTCACACATTAAATGTCATGCAAATTGAAGACAAAACTATGTCTGGGAATCTAATATACTCGTATACTGGTAGGATAAAATGTGATACATATAACTTTTAATAAAGAAATAATTATCTATTTTGAATAGATACTTCTTTCTTCCCTACTTCAGTTGAAATACTTAAACACCTCATTAATTATTAATGAGGTGTATTTCAACGTAGTAAAAAGGACTGATCAGCGATGAAAGAAAACATTGTGAAGAAATCCACATCACATAAGTAAAAATCCGAGAGGCACAGAATTTACAATTGAGTTGAATTATGGCGTATATTTTACGTTTATACAGGGTGTGTCGTAAATAGTGGTCCAACGTTAAGGGGTCGATACACCATATATTCAGCTATCACATACCAGAATTTGAATTATTTTTTTCCCCGGGTCTCTGTTTTATTCATTATTATTATTATTTTGAAAAATCGATACCTTGAGTTACTAATTTGGCTGTTATTTCCACAAATAACATTATTTTTTTATTTTGTTTCTTATTTATTATTGATAAATACATGTGCTATCACATACAATACTTTTTTAAATGGAAACTTAAAGATATTAAAGAAAAAATGTCTTTATTTCAAAATTCAACTCTAATCTCTAGCAAATCATGTGAATTCGGGGGCAAATGGTGTAAAAAAAATGTACTACACAATCTGTGCCCATTATTTTAAAAACTTGTCCAATAAATGCAGATTCTAAAATGATATTAATAATAACCGATTCCATAATGAAAAAGAAGTTATTGCCATTTCAATTGAGAAGGAGCCAAATTTAAAAAATACACTTTTTCATTTTAATTAACTTACCGGTATTGCAAAATGTTTTGGACCCATTTAGAAGTAAATTTTAACTTAGCTATTAACAGCTGAGTGGTATTTGAGTCATGCACAAACATATCACAGGTAAACAAACGTGTCTCATGTAAAAAAAGGGTACTTGGCCAGATAACACAAGAGTCATTGAAACATTTCAGTATAGCGCGCATGAGTAGTGAAAAAAATCACAAGATTTTTTTTTATTGCTATTCTCTTAAGTATGAACGAGACAGACTATGTCAAGAAGATATTCGTAATAATCTAATCAGTTAAAATGCTTCAGTGTGATCCCGTACGTCGCATGCGCTTCTAGTCTCTGTGTTTATCTCCGCCATTGAATTGCTTCTTTTACTTCCTGGACTCGGATTTGCTTCTGTTTGGACTTGTTGGTTTTTGTAATCCCTACGACATCGGCTACGTTATTTGGACTTTGATTTGCTCAACGATTTCGACAAACGTGCAGTGCAGTGAAGATTAGGCGATGTCTCAGTACACACCGCGTGAATATGCTGACATGCATTTTATTCATGGCGAATGCATAGGCATCGGCAGCCCAACTTTATTGTGACAGACATCCAGATCGAAGTCATCCAGATCTTCTTTTGTTTAATTAACGGCGGGATAAACACAGAGACTAGAAGCGCATGCGACGTACGGGATCACACTGAAGCATTTTAACTGATTAGATTATTACGAATATCTTCTTGACATAGTCTGTCTCGTTCATACTTAAGAGAATAGCAATAAAAAAAAACCTTGTGATTTTTTTCACTACTCATGCGCGCTATACTGAAATGTTTCAATGAGTCTTGTGTTATCTGGCCAAGTACCCTTTTTTTTACATGAGACACGTTTGTTTACCTGTGATATGTTTGTGCATGACTCAAATACCACTCAGCTGTTAATAGCTAAGTTAAAATTTACTTCTAAATGGGTCCAAAACATTTTGCAATACCGGTAAGTTAATTAAAATGAACAAGTGTATTTTTTAAATTCGGCTCCTTCTCAATTGAAATGGCAATAACTTCTTTTTCATTATGGAATCGGTTATTATTAATATCATTTTAGAATCTGCATTTATTGGACAAGTTTTTAAAATAATGGGCACAGATTGTGTAGTACATTTTTTTTACACCATTTGCCCCCGAATTCACATGATTTGCTAGAGATTAGAGTTGAATTTTGAAATAAAGACATTTTTTCTTTAATATCTTTAAGTTTCCATTTAAAAAAGTATTGTATGTGATAGCACATGTATTTATCAATAATAAATAAGAAACAAAATAAAAAAATAATGTTATTTGTGGAAATAACAGCCAAATTAGTAACTCAAGGTATCGATTTTTCAAAATAATAATAATAATGAATAAAACAGAGATCCGTGAAAAAAAAAGAATTCAAATTCTGGTATGTGATAGCTGAATATATGGTGTATCGACCCTTTAACGTTGGACCACTATTTACGACACACCCTGTATATATGGTCCTGTGGTGTAGGTCTGCTTTAGAATAGCACCACCCCATCCCATCCCATTGGTGTCGCAAAAGGCGACTACGGTATAACAAATCCTCTACCACCAGCCCTGAGGAATTACACCACCTCTAAAAGGGTGAACTCGCTAACCAGCTTGACTATCGTGGCGTTCTGAAATCATACATTCCTCATGCAAGAAATGTCCACATGTCCACGAGGATGCCCACGTAAAGCAGTGAGCGATAAATGTACTAATCTGAAAGTTACCGATGAAATGTCTATATCTAACTATCTATTAAATATGCAATTCGTGTACTATTGCATTTGCTAACGACAGCTTTGTTTTGCTAAAATGGGTTTGGCTCATTATTTTGTATTGTTGTACTTTGAAATAGATAAGAACACTTTACGGAATGACACAATAAGTGGTTTGAGACGTCATTAAGCATGTTTCTTTCTTGGTTACTATATGGACCTTATGTAGAGTGGGGAAAAGTGTGTAAAAATATGTCGCAAGGTATTTGTAACCAACTGGTCAAAGTATTATAAAATATGCTTAAATTATCTTCTTTAACTGCACGCGATTATAATAATTTTTATACGTAGGAACCTAACCTGCCGATTGATTTTATAACTGCATTTCCCTTAGATACCAGATCACTTTAGTACGGAGAACAAACATAGTTCAGACAGATTCTCAGATATGTAGATCAAGTCTATATACATATATAAAGCTTCAGATAAATCCTCTTTTATATGCTTATTATTTTTATATCTGAATACGTCCCACTAGCATCACTTAGGGCCTTTGGGGCTGCATCATTCAGCTGGATCAATATTTCTTACGAGTATATTACGTATAGGTACAAAAAATATATTAGATAATTGAGGATTTTAATTATTACTCTTTTGTTAAAAAATATTGTTTTAAAACAAAAAGTTTCAGTCTATTGACTTAGAATGGTGGTGAGTTAATTTACTTAGTGTAAGGGTTTATTTCACGACCTTCGAGTAAAGTTACCATGTGTTACATACAATAATTATCACTAATCGGCAATTAAGATTGGCGAGTATCTGTGATCGATTTTTCCGATTAGCGATTCTCGGACATGGTAAAATGTGACACTACAATTAGCGGTCACTTTAATTGTTGGTTGGCTTACTCAGAACTTTATTCAGAGATCGTGAAATAGGGCCTAAGAGTACTTATGTGGTCAGAGTTCCATTAACATTCGAACTCTGACCCGCACCATTAATTTTCAACTTAATTAAACCAAGAATTATTAAATTATTCCTATCTCGGCGGCGAAGAAAACCATCTTGAGGAAAACCACGTGCCCGAGAAAAAACTGGGGATTGATAGGTCCTAAGCCTAGCCTTGAATTGTATTTCATAAGAATGTTTATCACTGATAGACTATTGAAGTGGATTTTTTTTATTGATACTATCTCTAACAATGTTAGGAGATAGGTTATTAAAACGTTCGCCCGTTACAATTGCTTACTAATGTGTCGATATAATTGCATCTCATTATTTTTTGTTGAGCTTATCGGCTTATCGACAATATGACAATTCAGTCTTATTGTCTGGATTTTTCGTTTAAAGACATGCAGTTTTTTTATTGTGGCAAGTGCAGAAATAATGCGGTGGTCGAGTTCGCGACAACAGGCTTTACTAGATCAAGGCGACCCACGCTTGGTAGTAAATACAGATTGGCCACTTCCCTGGCATTACTAATAAGCTGTTTGACTTCAAAATTAGTACAATTATTTAAATAGTTATATTGAAAATGCTCTGTTATCGTTCGTCTTAGAATATCAATGTCAAATATTTCGTACTGTATGACTAATGTGTCCATATTTTTTCTTTCATATGTCTGTTCAAATCGTCGATCCATTTGGCCGGAGGGCGACCCACGCTGCGCTTCCCGGTACGTGGTCTCATTTCTGACGATTTCTTTTATAAACACAACATTGTGTTAGCATCTCCAGAGGATATAGAGAGCATCCAGAATAAACCTAGCCAAAATATTAATAAAGTACATAACAGCCGAAATCCGTGCACTTCTTATTCCATACATGATCCTACAGGTTACGGGCCCAGCGTCGCCGATAGGAGAATGCGGATTTCGGAGATTTTATCCCATTAATATTATAAACGCGAAAGTTTGTGAGGATGGATGTATGGATATTTGTTACTCTTTCACGAGTTACACGAATATAATACAATGTAGGTGGAAATGTTTATGAAATTAAAAAAAAAAATTGGAAAGAAATCTTATAAAACAAAGCGAAGCGAGGGCGGGTCGCTAGTTAAAGATAAAAAAGTGCGTGGTAAAGCGCGGTCCAGGCAAAGCGCGCGTTGTAGCGTAGTTTTAGTAAAAAGATGATGGACATCGATGCGGCGGTATCAAGCCTGTGTTTAGAGAGAACGAACATTGGACTAATTGGAAATTTCACATAAAAGCATTTTTAAAGGGTCAAAATATATTTCACATAGTTGATGGTTCTAAAAAATGTTTCGGAAGTGCACAGGCACTTCTCATTTCATACATGATCCTACAAATATGGGTCGTAGTTTTGATCAAAATGAACCGACTGTTCGCTCGTTTACTGCCTTCTTTCTAAAAGGAACGTAAGCACGTTCGTGAATAGTGAATACCTTTGGAAATTTAAATTTTAGTATTGGGAAGGGTGGGGGAGGAGGAACTATAATACAAGCTGAGGGAAGGATATCGGGTAATTACAATGGTGAAATATTTTGGCACATTTTCACTATAGTTACCAAAGAGACTGTGTTTACTGGACCTCTTGAGTGTGCTCAGTTTACTTATTATGACTGTGGAATGTGCATCGTCTTCCCTTTCGAATATAATCAGTAGATATATTCAGATATGCTAAGAAATTAGTAATAACTAACATAGGACAAAACATGTTTGCGGAACAAAAAGTTAAACTATGCTGCCGACCTTTGAGGTACACTCAGCTTCGTTAAACATTTGTGCAAATTAGTCCGAACAGTGCTGTAATTAATCACTCAATAAATTACGGTTTGTGAGGAACAAACTGGGTTAACTGTCCGGTGATTATATGAGATAGGTGAACAAGAATGCTACTGTAACCCAGATATGTATTACGAATGTTTATTTCAATAATATATACTCGATGACCAGTATTTATGCACTTTGTCTACGATGGACTCAATAATATGAAGCCTTGGAGTTTAGATCTGAGACGTAAAATTGTACTCATTATTTTATATATCTGTGGCATAATGAGCGATAAGTTACCACCTACTTTGTTTGATTCATATAAAAAAAAACATTGAACGTTACGTCAGGTGGCAGATGACACTTGGGTGAGGTCTTAGAGAGCGCGCAACTGTCAGTGTTATTTTTTGAAGAGCTAGTTTGTGGAAGAATTGAAAAAGGCTTGTTTTGGAGGCGATGACGGTCGATTATGCGCCGCCCCCTGTGAATTTGCCGCGTAACTTTTAAATCTGTCTGCATCTCGCGCATCTCGTTGTATTTCGTTGTGCTATTTCAGTGTTACAATAGACTAGGTAGTTAAAACCGCAATAAATTCAAACGAGATATATTAATTAATTAAACGCGCAGTTATTTTTTATGCCATGTAGGTATTATATTCGTATTTTAATATTTACGATGACTTATTTGAAGTTTATAGATTTTTAAGAACTTATAAATAAACATGTTAAAATTAATTACTTAATTAATTAACATAATAATTGCAGCATAATAATTTGCACGTGTGTGTTTGTTACTTACTAGCTATTGTCTTCGACGTGGTTCGATTAAAAACTAGTATTTTTCACAAAAACATAATTTTTAGTCTCCTTGTCTTAGACGCAAAACGTTCGGCAAAAAACTGTTTTTAGTTTATTCCCATAAAACTAAATAAACAAACATTAAAACACTTCGAAGTAAATAGTTCAACATACTAATCACTAGAAAACCGCAGTAAAATCGGAGATTAATATGAACAGACAGACATACGGACACAGACAGACGTTGTCCTTTTTATTATATCTAAGTTCTTATTTGTTCTTATTTCTGTTTCTGATTTGTTATCTAACTACACATATATTTTTTTACACTTTTTTGTCAATTGGAGTGGAATGCATTGTCTGCGTGGGCAGAGGGCGGAACTAAACCAACGAGGACCAAGTAGTTTAGGTACCTATAGAGAGGTTTTTGTGAGAGGCCAAAGCCTTGTTTAGTACGAGTATATTCAATTTGACTGTTAATTCCCAGACACATTTCTTTGTTCATTTAAAAACATATTGTTCTTTATTAACGATTTAAATTGAATCTACGTTACTTTGACTTTGAAGAAGAGTACAAAATAGAAAAAGTCTATAGTATTATAGTCGCGGAAAAAGGTGAATAACCTTTCGGGAATCAGTGCAGAAGATTTGATGAAAGGGTGTTTTAGTTCCGATAAACAGGACTTATAGGCTGTAAATCATCTCTTTTTACGATACTAAGGGAATGTAGGCAAGTTGTAAATCACTTTATGTGGTCCGATTGTATCCATAGTTTCATGCGTATATTTATGGATGGGAACTGTTGTTATCTCTATCACTCAGGTGTGGCTATAATGGCAGTATTGAAGAATGACGTCATTGTTTATATTGAGTTATAATACTTTTCTGAACTTGTGACTTCTAAGTTATTATCTTAGCAACTTTGTAAGATATTTTTACTTCCATCCAAATAGTTCTATGTTATTTTAGTGAAAGTGAGGAAGTCACATGGGCGCGTGGTGAGGTGAAGTCATTTTAAATTTACGTACAAAGAGTTAACACGCGAATATTAACATTAACATTTTTCATAGAAACACGAGTCAATGTATTCGCATTTCAATATTCACCCTTATACATTATCATTAGATTTATCATTAAGTGAATATTATTTTACTTAAAGCAAAGCATTTCTTCAAGTTCGTTGACTTTAATCGAAGAAAAGTAGGAAGAAAAGTTGAAGACATGACGTAGATCATTTAAGGTGTCAAATTATATTGTAATTTGAATTAAATTTTCTCTACAAACTTTTGATTAATCTTTTGATTAGGACTTTTGTGAATGACGTTACAGTTCCGGACAATGCTCCCAAAATTTTATTATAACCTACATTCTTTTTAGTCAGTAATTCTAAAATAATACTAATTATCAATAATACAATTAACTTTTAGCTTTTAACACTTGTTAACAGTTAATTGTAACTGTGACGTTGTTTGGGTAAAGGGACTTTATTGCCAATATATAGTTATTAATTTTGGTTAAGATTTTTTAAACTTAAAATTTCGTCGTTTCACTTGCTGGTACGTGAATACTGTCGCCAATGCGAAATACATCCGCGATACATGTCAACATCAGTCCACAATGACACATCTTGGCACGCCCCCGGGTGCACTGGAAATTCATTACTGGATTTGGAGAAAGGGTTGGGAAAATGGGGAGGTATATGATAGGATGGTGTCCATAGGGATGGGCTCTGGCGTATATCACTCACTTCTCAAACACGTACATAAAATGGCGGCATAGGATAGAGTGGGAAATGTAGTACCTACATTTTTTTGTTTTTTAATAGATACAATTTATTATTATAGTTAATACAATAACTCATTTTAATGAGGGTAAGAATGTCAAAATTTATATAACTGGTCACAAGCGTTAGTTATGCACAATAAATACTCACACTCACTCACCAACACTAAGTAAGTTTACTTATTGAGGATGACGTGACGGGAGATGAAGGTCAGTGTGAGATTAGAAGACAAGTTTCTGACATGTGCATGTTACATATGACGTTACTTGTTCATTGGGTGTGTGTACGTAGGTACATACACTTCACTTCGATTTTATACACTGTTGAAAAACAACTGTTTGACTCAATTTGATCCGCTGTCTTCATTTTATTTGATTTTTATAAGAAACAAGATAAACTTCTGTTGGACACCGATACTCTTACGCTCTATTACGCTCACTGTGATGTATACTGATTTAATTTAATTATATTAGGTTCTAACCTATGAAGTTGAAACTTAACCATATATTTTATATAGGAAATTTAAAATAATTAAAAGTATATATATATATATATATCGAAATGTTGACCCATATTATCTAGACAGATTTGACATTTTATGGTAATTTGATTGATCCCTCTGCTGTAAAAATCTTGTGGACGGAAAACAATAAATTCTTTGATTGCGTTTTTCACTGCCTCTTTGCTGGAGGTGCTGTGCTGCTCGTAAGTCGTAAGTTATAGGAACTATTGCTTGTGTAGAGTATATGTGTGATTGTTACTCATATACATATACCATACCATTAGCCTGTCTCTACACTGCTGGATGTATACCCCTCCCAGGGCTCGCCACCACACACGATCCTCGACTCTTCTCATCCAACCACGACCGGATAACTTCTTTAACTCATAACTCGCACTTCGCTACAGTTAGTGGCCACGTTTCAGCACTTTGCGTCATAACTGGCAGGATGCACTGATTGAAGACTTTCGTCTTCAAGCATTATGTCATGATATAGAGCAGATGCATTTTCTCAAATGCCCGCACAGCCAAAGAACAACAGAAAGAAGAAGTATTGAATTGTTACTCATAGCAAGAAGTATTTGGATAACTAGTTTATTGTAATTATCTATATTAATATTAATTAAGAATTTCGCCTTAAGTCGTAAATTTTTAACGATTTCTTTCATAATAGCCAGCCATATCGGATTAACCATTTTGAATTTAAAACATTAAAATTTGATATCACATCAATTTCCAGCTACCTCCAAAATAATTATTATTATATATAATTATATACTTCTTTAATATATAATTATAATGATATAACAATAATAAATCGAATATAAAATATACTTGTTAATGTGATCCAAACACAAATTATCGAAGGTTATAAGGGCGATATCGTGATCATGACGTACTCATATGGGACAAGTTCTTGATCACGGTAGGTCATAATTAGTACATACGTATTATGATACGCAATATGTGCGAGCGTGTGTAACCGGTTGCACGCGCACGCGCTGGTTGGTAACGTGGGTGTGGGCTGCGACTGTCAAGTTCATGGTGCGTTTATTAAATTTCACATAACTCAAAATAATGTTTAGACAAAAAAATGATAAGAATAACACAGGATTTCCCGTGTTATATACACGTTTGTTCCAAAAATACACACGAGTAGAAACCTCACAGACCCGAACAACGTTTCGTTTTAAATAAATGAGGGTCCGTCTGAGAATCGAATCCGGGACCTTTTGCACGCTAATCGAGATAATCGATATATCGATATGAATCTGTAATATGCCACTGCAGGGCATAGACACCTTTTTACAATCACGGGGGGCTTTCAGATCATATAAGCCATGACGTAGATTGAAAGCTCACTGGGTATAACACATGCTCTACATATTTTTAAAAAAATTCAGTCACACGGGTTTCTTTACGATATTTTTCGTAAACTACCAGTCAATGACATTTGGAAAGTTTGTATTTAAGTAAAAACTAGTGGTATTTAAAATATATAAAATGCACATATTGGCTTGTTATTGTGTAATTATGTAACAATTCACTACGGGTTTTTTCATAGCCTGTTTATGATGATTTTTATCAATAAGATTTACATTTTATAGGACGCTGATAATTATTTAAAAAAACACTGAATTAGGCTAAACTACTAATCTACGACTAGTAAAGCAGATGTAACTGAGTTACTCTTACTGAGGTCAGCGGATGCATAAGGTTACTTACATTTTACGAGTCTTCTTATGATAAGTTTTTGTTTGTACTGAAAAATAAATACTGACTTTTATCAAAATTTTATAAGTATTATATTTTACGGAATACTACCGAAATTGGGCTTGTACGGATGGGGTTTATAGGTAACAAGCTAACCTGTTCTGTCGTGTGACAATTTTCTTATTAAAAGTTTAAATCCTTATCTAATATTCCATTCTCTTTTTTTAAGTCAATATTTATCAATCTATCATCTTTTGGAATATTTGGAAGTAATTTTAATGAAAATAAATATATTAAAAATAATATTAAGATTCAAAGAATAAGAGAGTGAAATAATGTACCCATGTATACATATGTTTGTCTATTTATAAAAATATAGTACATTTAGTTTATAGAAAGAAGTTGGCAGATGAGCAGACAGTTCACTTGGTTGGAAGTGGATATTGTCGCCCATAGATATTAGTTCAGTATAACAAGCGTTGGCATGCATGGAGATTTAGGAATAGATTTGGAAAAATGAGGAATATAACGGGACAGGGAGTTTTTCTCATCCTATTAGGTGTAATCTGATTGGATGGGACATGGGAAGTGTCCCATCCTCCTTGTGTGGGGGAGGGGGATACAATGAAATGCGAAGTCAAGAGTATAACAGAATAAGGAGCTTCTTTTATTCCATTATACTCTCTATTGATTGATAGATATCCTATCATTATAGATAGGATTGGGAAATGGTATTATTTATTGAACTGTGTATATTACTTAATTAAGTATATAATCGTACAGCGATTTGAATTAAACGAGTAAAATGTCTATTAGGTAAACTGTTGTTACATAGTTTCCTCGGCACTTAATAAGGGTTACCGAAAACTAATTAATAAACTGATAACTCGCCTTAGGACGCGAGAGTAAAGATAAGGGGTATAAAAGTTTGGATGTAAATATAGGAAAATTTCGTCGGTCGCTAGAAAGGTCATTGTATTCGTGTAGCACGACAGAAAATCTCATATAAAAATTGTGCCATAAAACTTATGGGCACGTGTTTTGAACAGGAAGTGAATCTTCGTATTTACGAATTACGAGTTTGCGAATTACTAATCAATTTAAATAACCGCTCTAAACAGGTAATTATAATATTGCCAATTAATGGATTGATGATATTGCGATAACCAGTTATCGTTCAAGATCATTTGTTTCCGTGTCATCTTTTTGGTGGTGGGTACTCGCTTAGTTCACGTTTGCGTGTATAAAAGCTCGGTACGTTACCACTAATACCATCAGTTAAACTGAGACATCCCGTAGTGACAGCTTGCTCGTCAGACGGGACTATTCTCAAACAAAATGTATAAATTGGTATGTAGTTTATTTTTTATTTATCTTTATTGTAATAGAGAGGCAAAAGTACTAACTAATACAGTCATATGGAGTCTTTTCGGAGTAAAAAAATCTTTTGTGTCAATTTTTTATTAGCATAGCAATGCAATAAATAATTGGTTCGTATGAGGCTGAGTTCCCTCGCATATGGCTTGTCCAACCGATGGTCTTAGTTTCTATTATTGTTCCTTAGTTATGTATTGTGTTAAAATGAAATGATTATTATTATCTAGCAATAAAGCTATTACAGAATTTGCAACTGTACGTGTTCATTTCACCTACGGAATATATTATGGTTATTATTATGTATTATATACGAAGGCGGCAGAGGAGCATACAGTCCACCTGATGGTAAGTGGCTACTGTCGCCCATAGACATCCGCGATACATGCCAAAATTAGTCCAAAATGACAAATGTTGGCACGCGCCCGGATGCGCTGCCTACCTTTGGAGATATAGGAATGGATTTGGAGAAAGGGTTGGGAAAATGGGGAGGGATAGGATGGGATGGGAATGGGCTCTGGCACATCTCACTCACTACCGAAACACGTACGTACATTGGGGAAATACGATAAAGTGGGAAATGCAGTAAATTTCAAGGTAGTCTTCTGTGAGAGAGGGGTAACGTGGCCAGTCGAGCGCGCCCAGCGGCTGTTGGATTGCAGCGTGCACTCTCCCCCTGAATGAATGTAGAATGTTCTATATATAAATATAGAAGGAAATCCCAGTTCTGTGATTTTACCTAATATCATCGTATACATTCTAAATAATATTGGATAACAATACAAACCAAACTATAAGCCGATAAATAATTAAGTGTGTAGTAGTGCCTGATGTCACATAATCTTCGTAAAGTGAATCGTATGGGTCACGGGATATTTTTTCTGGACCCTAATAACTTCGGGCACTACATTACATCCAGGGGTTGAGAAGGCTTTAATTACAGGGTTCGTCGACCGTCCCTGCCGCGGTCACTTACAGGATTTTATTTTGCTTTGCGTAAGGTAACAACCACGTTTCAGTTAAAATAATAAAGGAAAGTCGAGTGAGCCAGATGACCTTTTTTATGTAGCGAAGACGAGGTAATGTAAATTTGTTTGGGTGACTTTTTAATCTGCAAAATGAAAGGGCATTGACACCACTGGTTTCTAAATCACAAGTACGCAGTAGAATTAAGAATAAAGATAAAAAGGCATATTATGAACCCATTCACAGTCAAATTCCTTTAATCTTGTTGCTACAATGTAATAATTTCTATTTCTTGTTTGCACAAGAGTTGGTTTTTCAAATAAACACACAAAATTAATACGTCATTCATGAACTGGATAGTTTGGTCCTAAATCACAATGCCCTCCATTTTGGGCACAGGAAATAAGAGTACAAAGTCCTTTAAAACTCATATTCTGTAATAAGTACCTATATTGTTAAAGCTCTATATACTCGTATAGAAAAGTTAAAATAAGAGTGTATAATTTTTTAATATATTGTATATTTCAGATTGTACTGTGCGCTGTTCTGGTCGTCTGCGCCTCGGCCCCAGCTCCGAGTGGCTTATTGGCCCCAGCTTTTGTAAGTCCAGTGCTTGCTCCAGCAGTCACTAGCTACTCCGCACACTCCAGCTCCGTAGTTCACGGCACTCCTGTGTACTCAGTACCACTAGTTCATTCCGCTCCGGTTGTTCACGCCGTACCAGTTTCGTATTCTGCAGGCGTAGTTGCACCAGTCTACATTTAATTTACTACTGAAAGTAGGTGTTATAAATTATGTTTAAGCATGACAATTGAATGGTGCGCGAAACAAGTGGGATTGCGTTTGTATATTTGTTTATAAATAAATTGAAACCACGAATAGGAATATGCAGTAATTATTGTAAATACGAGTTAAATGTTAAAACAAAATGTTAATCAGGAACCAATAAAACAATTTGTTACAGATTAAAATCTTTTATTATCGACAATATAATATAATATCAATACAGACATTACAATATTGTATATTAATATGTATATAAAATATAATATACAATATATTAGAATATAAAGAAAATTAAAAAAAAAACGAATACTTACCTACTCTCTAGATTTATACAATGTGAATTGATTCTAAAAATTCGTTTGCGTTGCATTTAAATAAAATTGTCGAGATGAGATAAACACCTTATCCTAATTATGAATTTTACACCAAATGTTTACTGCCATCTGTAAGGACAGCAAGTTACACAATACCGACGTAGTCACTTGAGAATAAAGATTTTAAAACATAGAAATTGACTAGTTCGTCTTTTATCTAACATGTCTATCAACTATTAAAATAGGCTTTCTGTAGTGAATCGTAATGTTCACACTTTAGATAATTACAAGAGTTTAATATGTTAAGAATGATGGTCTTACAAGTTAAATTGCAATTGCATTTTTTTTCACTTATTTGTTTATTTACTTTTATTTGTTTTAATAAAAGACATACTTAATGCTATAAGCATTTTTTCGCGGCAAACCTTGTGGCTATATAATGATGGTATGGCAGGTATAACTAAAACATTTTATAAAATGATATTTGGAAATAATAAAATATACAAATATAATTAATAATAACAAACTATGTATCTACGTGAGATGCAGGTAGGTAGGTAGCTGTCTAAATTCGTCACAATGAAAGGGTTACTATGAAAACTTTTGGGATTTTCGCGTTTGTTACACATATTTATCTATTAAATAAAGGTTGTCTCAGATGGAGCGCCGGATTTAATTTAGAAAAAAAATTAAGTCATTGTTTCTCCGGTTGTGTGACATGTGGCACCGTCCTTTTGTAACGACAGTTGATCGAGGTCGATGTCTTCCAATTAGTGCCAAATAAACTCCTGTAGCATGTTCCGATACCTAAATAAAATGGCCCTATGATTCCGCCGAACCAAAAGCCGCATCAAACTGTAACTCTTTGAAGATGCATCCATTTTTCATGAATCTGATGAAGATTCTCCAAGCTTATTTTGCTAATTTTGCTTATTAACGTATCCGTCAAGGTGAAAATGGGCCTCGTCACTAAAGATGATTTTTTCGCCAAAATGATGGTCCACTTCATACTGCGTTGCTCTTTCGTGTAGCGTTCCATGTTGATTAATTGCAACTGTCATATGTGACATCTATAAACAGACCAGTTACCAACTGCCAAAAAAAATGAGTGGAATTTAAATCCGGCGCTCAATCTGGGACACCTATACAAGGTCTTAACGCGTAATTTTTACCGATATTATTTCACTACGTATTTTCTAGGTTACATCAACTGTGATCACGAGACGATCATCTCTCATCATCTCGTCATCATATATACATATATCCATACTAATATTATTAATATTATAAATTCCAGAGGATGTTGGTCTGTTTGTGGCCGATTTCAATGAAATTGGGCCTATGATTCGGAGAAAAACGTCTTTATATCCGTAAGTTGATTAATGTTTCCAGGGAGAGTCAATTACTTTTAAAAGAAAATCCACGCCGCCGAAGCTACTTACAAAAACTAATAAAGTCATAACTAAATATCTCAATTCAATTAAAATTGGTTAACAATACATATTTACACTTTATATAACTATAATACTTATGGGTGCAGGTGTGTAGGTAAGTATAAGAAGTGATATTAGTAAAAGATGATGTAATTTTAATCATTTTTAACATGTACCAGTAGAAGTGAATGGCCCTTTATCATAGTGTTCAAGGCAAATGCGGAAATTGTACACATTATCCCGTTTGCTGTCAACAGTGTTCTCAGTTTTAATCCCTAACAGTATAAAGTCGAATGTAGTCAATGATCGGCAGTGCGATGTGGAGCGGTGCAGCTTTCGGCGCCTGCGTCGCCGTCGCCGCCCTCAAGGTGCTTTTCTTTCTGCAAATCTATAGCCAACGCCCTATTGCATATTTCTCTACGTCACAAAGGTATCTGGAATACGCCTACGAATCGAACCGGTATATAAACTGAAGTTGAGAGGGTAAAATCAACAGTTACTCTCGGAACTCCAAAACAACACAGACCACAATGTTCAAGCTGGTGGTGTTGTCTTCTGTGATGGCGTTGGCGGCTGCCGCGCCCAGTGCCATTGGTCCGCTGGGTTTAGCCTCTCTTGGCTTAGCTGGTCCTCTGGTCTCACCATTTGCAGCCGGGCTGGTCTCTCCGCTGGCGGCTCATCTAGCACCGCTTGGTACTCCCGCTGCCGTCGCGGTGGGTGCACCGCTGCTTGGGCGTGGTATCAACTACAGAGGTCCAGTGTCTCTGGCTCCCGGACAACCCGCTAATATCCTTGCTATTGACGGAAGGCCGCTTGACACCTTGAGTGTGAACTTGGATCGTGCTGCTCATCTCACCGCGAGGGCCGTCGACCACGCCGGATTGCACATACTGAAGAAGCGTTCAGCTCCCTTACTCGGAGCACCTTGGGGTCTGCCCGGCGCCGGCCTTTTGCCTGCTGCTCATATTATAGCACCTGCTCCTCTCGGTCTCCACGGTGCGCCCCTCGGCCTTCCCGCACCCATTGCTCCCATCGGCCACTTGGGTTTGGGACGTTTGGGTCACGCAGGCCCCTTGCTTTGGTGAAAATTGTAAACAAATATTAGCTTAAACAACAATATAATCTGTAATATATGAAGAGAGTTACCTGTACATGATTTCTTTTATTTGAAAGACTAAACTAATACATATATTTACTCAGAATATGTAAGATAAGGTGTACTTACGCAGTGTAATAAATACCAAAATTATCAATTTTATGTTTGAAGCACCATACAATGATGAAGAATTGGTTGCAGCCCTCGGACACATATGTAACGAATATACTTACTAGTATATATTACCAAATATATACTGGTTGGTTAAAAGTGAAAACACCTAATTTGTAGAAAAATAGTTTTCTAATTAATTTTCCAAGAATTTCATGACATTTTCGTTCCATAACAATTCAATTCAATATGTCTGAAGACATTGCAAATGTTAGTTACAAAACCTTACATAGTTTGAAGAAATCATGCTTCAAACTATCTAAGGTTTGCTTGTAAATTAAATGCCATTGTATTAATATGAAGTTGAATCGTATGATTAAACGAGTTTACCCAAATGAATAACGACTCGCTATTCTATGTTTACGATTTAATCCTAGATTTTAAATTAAATCCTTTTAAATCCTAGAATGATATTGCCTCTATTTCGTTTGTTCTATCATTGCTATAATCAGCAAAAACTGACTATAATATTAAAGTAAATTTTTCATCCTCTTCAGAGATATCGCACTATGGAGTTACTAAAATATGACAGAAAAAATTTGAAACCGATTTTTTTGGTACTTTATTTAACTCACATATTTGTTTGTTTAGGTCAATAAAATGACAATAAAATAATCGGATGACCTTGACGTGATGCGGAAGGCCAGCACACTGTGAAACTCCTCAATGGTGAACAGTAGACACGTCGTGTTTGGGCTTGTTTTGATGGGTGCGCAATTTTTATGACAAAAAGTTTAGTGACATGAGCTTGACCGTCTGTCAGGTTTGTTGTTGTCAGGCGAGATGGGCGTTGTTAGCATTGGTCTGTCTAGGAGAAATAAAACCCAAAATTAAAATCAAACAAAATAAGCATTACTGGAAATGCATAGGTTGAGAAGTTTCTGCAACTTAGAACAGTAAAAAGGAAGAAATTAATAAAACTTAAAAAAAACTTCAAAAACAAGCTTTTTTAAAATGCACTAAAATGAAAGAAATGGACACAGAAGTCACTACAATTATTGTATATATTAAGCCCAGTTACGTTAATGTTTGGGACTTAACAGCAGCGCCGGTCAGCTTGCGTTATCTATACCCCTATATCTATTCCATCCGGCCATAGGTTTAAAACTAAGACCAGACTAAGTTCTAATTAAAGATTTGTTATAACGTATACCTATCTCTTGTGATTTGTGTACTCAGAATTTGATTATCTTCGTAATTTCTTAATCAATCTGACTTGGTTTCATAATAATATTAAGTAGGTATATACCTCATATGTCCATAAATAAGTAAAAGCAACAAGGGAGTTATGGGCAGATACTAGAATAGATGTATGATCTAGAATAATTTAAAATACAGGTTTGATAAGAATTATTCAAAGTAAGAAAAAGATCCTTCGAAAAAATCAAATATTACTATTTTATCTAAAACGACCAGTTTATCTAAAAGTTCAATTTGGCAGTTACTTATGAATGATTTAATTAATTATGAGTTATGAAAATTTACCCATGATTTAATAGTAGATGTATTGATGTCATAATGTTAAGTATGAATTAATTATATACCAAAACATAATTTTGTCAATAATTGATTAGGCATACCGACTACTGGTATCTTTTCACTAAACATTTCCGTTAAAATAAAAAGATGTTTATGGCATGAAATTATAGGCACCGCAAAATATTAAACAATTCAAATCAAGAAACGTCATTTTATTCACCCAACTTCAGCAAAATGTGTATATCTCGAAAACTAGAAATCGAGATCAAGACCCATTTGGCTTGGACGATCACATATAGTTGATTTGATAAGGATAATTTTAATCTTTGATAGAAGAATTAATTTTATCAAAAACATGTTATTAAAAAACTTGGTCTGACTGATCCTGAACTCTGAACTCAGTTTCTGATTAGTTATTGTAAAAATACCTAATATTAACAAGTGAACATAAGAGCAGATGATTTTATTATAAAGTCTAGAGTCGGAATTTAAGTAATTCTGTATTCAGTGTCGTTGTTTATCGATTGAACTTAAGTTGCGAGTTCCATGGTCGGATTAGTGTAGGATTACTATTAGTGTAATAAAAATATTTAAATAATTTTAACCTTTTTTTGGATAAAAAGGTGCCAGTCGAACGGACAGTTCATCTGGTGGCGGACATTCTTCACTGGGGACAGAATAGGAAGAGGAGTAAACAAAGATAAAGGAATTTCCTTATCTCATTAAATAAAGACGTATTATTTTGGGGATGGTATTGGGTATAGGTAAATTAAGCCTTCACTTATCTCATTATACTCTCTAGTAGAGAGTATAATGAGATAGAGTCATTCCATTTGTCATTCCATTATATCCATGAGTATAATGGGATGAGATGGAATGACAAATAGGATGAGGAATAGGCTCTGACATATTTCTTCCATTCTCGAAAAATGTTGTTTAGTATATTTCACTACAAGCTTCTGCGAGAGAACCCTTCTCTTATGTAATTATAACGTTATAAATAGCTTTTAGTTCGTTATCGTCATATAGTTAATGAATGAAAATTATCATTTATGTTTAGATTTGTTTGCTTATATCCTATATCTGTACATTCAGTATATGTCATACCATCAGCTCATGTCTTTCGATTGCTGGATATTGATCTTCCCCAAAACTCTTCGGCCTTCAGCATGCCGATGCTATAAGCTTTGTTGGTAACTTTAGTTTTTTTAACCGCAAAGAAATTCCAACCATAGCTATCCTCTTTGCATAGCTTGTTGAGCGACTTGAACTTACGGGTCAACTCTACAGTCAGAGGCCACGATCCACAAATTATCCCTAGGTAATCATAATTTGTATAATATTACAGAGAATCATACATAAGGGTACTTATTGATGACTATTATTTGCTTTCTCTTATTTACCTTTAAGTATAGGCACATACTCATCGCCTGATAGGTTTTCCTTCCTTTAGTACCTAATTATTTTGCCCGAATTACAAGGAACACAATGGTTTTATTAACAATCCTAAAGTTGTAAGGAAAAACTTTTCCATTTTCAACCTAGATAAGACCAGGACATAGATACTGACCAGAAGCAGATAAAAGTTCTTTAACTACTCTATATTTTGTATGGTGAGACGAAAGTAGCCTATTCACGGCCAACGACGTCTTCCGGTGACGCCTATAAAGTTAATCTTATGAATATAATGAAAGTATATAAGGCAATCGCAACTGTGCAGTTACATCAGTTTTTCTAAGTACAGAAAACAACACAGACCACATACAAAATGATAAAGCTGGTGGTGTTGTCTTGCTTGTTGGCCGCGGCGTCCGCCAGCGTGCTCGCGGGGATCGGCGCACCCTTATTACTGGGCGCTCCCTTAATAGCGCCTACTAATTACAGAGGCCCTCTCTCGTTAGCGCCTGGACAGCCCGCCAACATTCTGGCTGCGGACGGCAGGCCTCTTGACACTTTGGACGTGAACTTGGACCGTTCGGCTCACTTGACCGCGAAGGCTCTGGAAGGCGGCATTCACCTGTTGAAGAAACGCTCCGTGGCTCCCCTGATCGCGCAGATCTCCCCCATCACGTCGATCAGCCGCATCGCCCTCACCGGCGCGCCGCTGATCGCTCCCGGTCTCGCCGTGCCCGCGCCCATCGCGGCTCCCATCTCCCCCCTCGCCCTCGCCGGTGCGCCCGTCGTCCGTGTTTGGTAAATTCTGACCTAAGGAAGCCTGATGTAAATGTAAAATGCAAATAAATAATTGAAATATTATTGGCATCTTTTTTCGTTTAATTAAAGTATATGTAATAATGAAAATAAATATCCTGACTGACTGACTAAGTCGTTAATGCACAAACCGATGAAGCTAGTAACATGAAATTTGGACAATAACTTCATTAAACGTAAAGATATACAAAGAAGGGATATCTCGAAATTAAATATCTGAAGAGGGGAAACGAGGCATCAAAGTTTGAATGGAAAAATATTTAATGGTCCTATTATAACTTGAAACTTGGCATAACTTGGACAATACAAATAATTAAGAAATTATTTTACCTTTTGTTTTCAAAATTGTGTCAGGGGGCTAGCATATAGGATGCCAAGTTTTCAAAGCTGGGCAGAAAACCGTTAATCCGTTAATTAACGAAGTTAACATATTGCTTAACGATTTAACTTAACGATTTTAAGTTAAATTAATAAATGATTAACGGTCTTCTTAACTTCCGTTAAATTAAACTTCCGTTAACTTTAGTCCGTTACATTGGTTGGTTATTGTCTATGTTTATTTGAATTGCGCGCCACGTCTGCTACCACGGCTGTATGGGCTCAGATCCCTTTGCCTTACCATTAATGGAAGAATTAAAACAAAAGAAATGATTTTGATATTTTTATAACCCAACTTCTTATTACGAGCAAAAAAGTGCCCGGTTTTTCTACAGGAAAAGATATTTTTCAACAACTTGATCGTAAAGTGGCCCTTATTGCAGCCTTTTTAGGGTCATAATGCAGCATATAAAACACGCGTGCTTTTTACTTTACATTACCGCACTAGTGTTTTTTACATTACGTTTTTTTTAATCTCAGCAAAGAGTTTTGATGTCTTAAAAAATAGTAAACTTTTTGCGAATAAATAAACTGTCTTAATAAATAATCACTTCATTTTATCAAATTATTTATTTTTATCAACAAATTAATTAACATTATATTTTGTTATAAATACATAAATATTCAGTTTATTATATTTTTAATATTTGGCTGTTCGGCGGGTTCGTCAGTGCCTCTATTTATTAATAGTAGGTACCATAACACATACTATGCAAATGCCAACAAAAACTGTTGCGTATCATTTTAATAATTGTATTATACTTTCAGTAATTGCTTCGATAATTTAACTTTTTATTAACCAAATAATTCAATGAAATTTTATTTATTTTTAATCGCGTGTGTTGAAAAACGTCGTATGAAACGCGTGAGCGTGGTCATTGTCATTACACTCTCGGCTCCATTACGCTCGGGCTGCAATCCCGCCTCCACTGTAATGACCAACTTAGCACACTTGTATCATAATGTACTATTGCGGTCTAAAGTCTAAACGATCATCACTGTCGGATGACAATTTTAATATGCTAATGTTTTTGAAGGGAAACATAATTAAATTGATTGCTATTGTATTGCTATTGTATTGTTATTTTATTGTACTAGGTAGGTAGGTGCATATGTTTCTGTTTTTTTTTCTAAAAACATCAATTACTTAATATACCTACTTGTTTTATTTACCTGTGTATGATGTGATGTGTAATCCCATCCAGCCCGTTATATTCTATTATCTTACTTAAATATACAATACTTAAATATCATTACAAATTTTGGGTGATTAACTTTTAACAGATAACTTTAACTTGCGTTAAATTTCAAAAAGTTAACGCTTTAACGAATATCGAAGTTAACTTTTTGATTAACGCTTTAACGATTAACGAAGTTAACTTTGCCCACCTATGCAAGTTTCGTATGAGATGATTTACATATTCTATGGCGGTGGCGTGATATATATTTTAATTTAAATTTAATAAATATGCTGTTCTACAAGATATATACACGTCATACGCGGGGCGGGCAATAGCGAGAATAACAAAAAACAAAACGAAAATATATATTTAAACATAATTATATATCTATAATTGTTCAAGAGTGATGAAATATACGAGTGTGTTATTTTAAGAGAGATTTTGAAGAAATATACAGGTTGAATCATCAAAGGAATGGGCTTTGATGGAAAGTACTCTAAATATTAAACATAGTAAATTTTACTGTAAGGTGAATTTATGTATTTTATTTTTAAATATAAGAAATACTGCTCGCGGCTCAGGTAAATGACTTTTAAAAAATCCAAGATAGTAGTTTTCTTAATATTTAGGGTATTTCCCCCCAAGGGCCCATACGTTTGATTAATTAATCTACCAATTGCAGAGATCGCGCTAAAAGGTCACCACCTGATTCCAAAATACTAATCAGTTGCGTGGTTTATATAATAAGTATATCAAAAAGAGGTGCGAAATCGGTTCAGTAGTTTCAAAATTATGACAGTGTAAACTTTTTAAACATCTTAAAAATATCTATATAGGTATCGTTGAATTAGGCTCATAAGCCAAATCTAACCATACCTATTAAGAATAGACTATACGGTAAACTACATATCGCGGATGTCCATGGGTGACAGTACCCACTTACCACCAGGTGGACTGTCTGTTTGTCTGTTACCTTCTTTTTATAAAAAAACTAGCTGTGCCCGGCATGCGTTGCATTCCCTTCAATTTTTTTGCACATAATATTTATACATAATATATAGCCTATGTCCATCTGGAATAATGTACCTTTCAAATGGTGAAAGTATTTTTGAAATCGGATTGGTAGTTTCGGAGATTACCTCCTACATTCAAACTTACAAACTTTACCTCTTTATAATATTAGTATAGAAAAATGCTTTGGTGATAATTAAAAAAGTATATACATTATTAGGTGTTTCTCATTTTCTTCTATTAATTTTACATACACAAAAATGTTAGTTCAATCAGACAATTCAGTCAAAAGTAAAAAAATACTTTTTTCTATTTTTCACTAACAATTGGCTCAGTTGGTGATGCCTCGGTCTGCTGTACAAAAGGTTCCGAGTTGGGTACCTAGTCGGACGAACATTTGGTTAAAACGTTTATTTTGGATCTGAGTTGAGAGTTTGTGTTTCTCGACTCTGGTAGCACGATACAGAGTAACTAAGTGTGGACTATGGAGTACAGTAAGAGGACTAAGAGGTGGATGGACTAAGAGGTGAAAGGGAAAAAGTGCCAAATTAACTTGCCACTTACATGGTTGTGGATTAAAACATTTCTCCACGAGAGCGACAGGTTTACTATGTGTGTATGTACGATGTATGTGTCAAGAAAACATGTATACAAAAGGAATATGGATAATTTTGCTATAGTTTCTACAGATATTTTCATAACGCAGATACTGGAAAATTCATAAAATTTTGTCTAATTAAATTCAAATTAATTTATTTGTAGAACATACGTAGGTGTAGGTACAGTTAACAAAAGCAGATTATAAAATTCCTCTATGTTTGGCCGTTATGGATAATATAGGCAGAAATGTAAGTAGTAACGTGAATATAACAAATATAATTATTACAATATTAAAATAATCTTAAGAGTATAATGGAGTAAGTAGTTTCTTTTATTTCCTTATTTCATAGGAAAGAATCCTATTAGTGAGATATTAGGATATCTCACTAACTTGTCTATTTAAACTGGTCTTAACGCGAATGTTTACCTTATTTATTTTACTCCACGTTTCGGTTGGGTTGCTCCAACCATGGTCACGAGTTGACTGATCATGGTTGTCAACTCGTGACCATAGTTGGAATCCCAAAAAGAGGGGGCGCATAGTATGGATAGTTATCGGTATGGAATACTTTTCTGTAAATTTTATATAAGTATTTTAGGGTATCAACTTTTTTTTGCTATCAAGAAGTTTTTAGTAAACAATTTAGGAAGGAAAAAGATACCGAGTATCGATTAAGGCAGGCGTCTTGAATTGGAGCGCTCTACACAGAAAACACGTGCGTACACAAGGAGGGGGCGTAATCGAATATCTTGCACAAGATGGCGAAACCTGGCACTGCCGGGGGTAGAATATTAACAACGTTGGGGGGGTTGAAAATGGACTAATCCGAAATTTACGCCCCCCACCCCTCTAGCTACGACGCTGGCTATGATTATATGACTATGGTTGTCAATCAGGTGGTACCCTTCCAAAGCCGAGGTCGATTCCTTCCGCCGGTCTACCGGCGGGGGGCCCTTAGGCTCGTTGCTGCACACACTCTTTGCTCCTGGCTGAGCGCCTTCTGCGCTTACCCTAAACTATACATGTCGGGTAACTCTTGAAAGCTTAGCCATTCCCTAGCCATCTAGCCACAAGAATCTAGCCATTCCCCAAAGAAAGGATAGACATATCTATTTTTTAAGAATATGTTTTTTTTATTTCAACAGTATACAATTTTAGACGTATTTAGTTTCAACTTAATGATTTAATTAATTGACTTTCAGGTTGAAATGTGACTAAAATGCATCCGTCTCTCCGCTACTTATTGTTGTAATCAATAAATGACGTTACGTGTCTCGAAATGATGTTTAGAACAACAGCTTTTAATAATCAATAAATGAACCAATAATAACAAGGTGGTGGAATAGCAAATTCATTGATTGACCAATAAGTAAGAGTAATTACGATATTTGTACTCGTCCTTAACTTATGTATTTCAAAATAACATAAGCGTTGACAACAAAAGATTTCGTTATAACTCATGTACTCGTAACTAATATACAAGTAAGTGGCGTAGCGCAAGCTACGAATGTGCTACGACGTGCAATATCATCTTCAAACTTAAAGCATCGATAACTTAATTCGCGAAGCGTCTAACTCCATAAAGTCAAATTTTACTGAAGACACTAAAAACGTATTATTTTTTTTAAACAGATAAAATAAATTTAAAAGTCTCGTTGTTCCAATAAACACAACTTTTGTTTTTAAGTATAAACACTCATATATTTATCAACTACCTATAAATATATAAAGGTCGGGCCGTAATCCACCACGCGGGCAGTGAGGATTGGTGGATACACATACTTTGCCATACACTTATATTCAAGACAACTAAAGGGTTTTTTGTGACTTTGTTATTGACACACTTCATTAGAAAATGTTGCAGATCGTCTCTCTACTGTCCCACAAGTTGAGCAATTTTGGGTTGACACTTTCTTCATCATGTAAGCAAATTTATTCAATGGAATGTGTCCTGTCCTGATCGAAATCTAAGCACTGTAGCGAGTTGAGCTCGGCTAATATTCATATTGACATTTTAAACACATGAAAATGACTGTAAATACAAGCCTTGCATTTGTCTTTGTTGAAGCATTGCCCTCCTACGTATTGAAAGCGAATTATTCAGAAAAGTAGTATTCGGGAATATCTAGATATTGTTAATCTATGATTCTCACTAACTAAAGTAGATACTAAAAAACTAAAGATAATTAAAGTAACTCTAAAGTAAAAAGTTCTAGATACAATAATGACAATATGACTTGAAATATTCACAAAATAAGTTTATATTGGTTGATACGGGAGCGCAAAAATCACTCACTCATATACCTTGGAACATTGACAGGAGTAATATGCGTAACTTTCTAAAGTACATTCTGCTACAGCCGTTGGTTTGATTTGGATCAATTAATATTTTTTAATTTATCACCTGCATTTTTCGTGTAGTGCCGTGTCTGTAAACACTGCAATATATACAAGGGTTCGAACTTGTTTTGTCAATGTTTTTTACAGATCGCAAACAACTTACGAGGTGACTAAGGTTTATAATCGGTACCATAAACTTTAAAAATATGATTGTAATAAAGGGTTATTTTTGCGGTCGGCGTTACGAAGTCGACTATTGAATAAATTTATAACGAGTCACAAAGAGATTTGTAATCGTTTGGCCACCGAACACTCAGTTGTTAAATATATAAAATTAAATGAATTGAAAATTAGGAGAATTAAATAATTCCTCTTTGCCCTTTTTAGAAGTAAATAAATAGACTATAAATAATGGGTTTTTAAGTGTTTTCGAATTCCTAATGTCGTTGTTACTATTCGCATTTGTAACTTATTAGGTTTATTATGAAAAAAGTGACGCGTACAATAAAATACAAGAATAATATACAAATTTTATTTGTATTGTATCTTTACATCAGGTTTCCTTAGTACAGTTTACCAGACATGGGCGATGGGTGCACCGGCGAGGGAGAGGGGGGCAATGGGGGCGCCATAGGGTGTGGGCACAGTGAGACCGGGAGCGATCAGCTGAGCACCGGTGAGACCGGAAGCGATCAGCGGTGCGCCGGTGAGACCGGAAGCGATCAGCGGTGCGCCGGTGAGGGTGATGCGGCCGATCGGAGCGATGGGAGAAATCGGCGCGATCAGGGGAGCCACGGAGCGTTTCTTCAGCAGATGAATACCGCCTTCCAGAGCCTTCGCCGTCAAGTGAGCCGATCGGTCCAAGTTCACGTCCAACGTGTCAAGGGGCCTGCCATCCGCAGCCAGGATATTGGCGGGCTGTCCGGGCGCCAACGAGAGGGGTCCTCTGTAGTTAGTAGGCGCTATTAAGGGAGCACTCAGTAATAAGGGTGCGCCGATCCCCGCGAGCACGCTGGCGGACGCCGCGGCCACCAAGCAAGACAACACCACCAGCTTCATCATTTTGTAAGTGGTCTGTGTTGTTTTCTGTACTGAGGAATACTGATGCAATTGCACCGTTGCAATTGCCTTATATACCTACACTATATGATAAGATTTACATTATGGGCGTCACCGGAAGATGTGGTTGACCATGAAAAAGTTGCTTTTACAGAGAAATTAAATTAGTAGGTATACTGTGGACAACGCGTTCTTTCTCTTTGTTTTATCATACTTGCTGGTATTTATTGGTAGTAAGTACTTTAAAGAGTAGGTACTCGCACGACATCATTGTTACTTTTTATCTAAAAAGCGAAGTAATACTAGTTATATATAACGAATAGTGCATTAATATTTGAATATCTTAATATATTAAATTATTATCTTAATCGAATTTCCTTTAATTTTTTTTATGTCTGTAGACAATAATTATTATTTCTTAGCATTTCCCACTAATACAACCGTAAATTTTTACCTCTATTTTTTAAGTTTCTACAAGAATTATTTCAGAATACTTGTTTCTTTATATAATTACTTATATGACACAATAATTGCATATAATAAACGGTTCATTTCATTTTAAACTTCATTCACTTCACTTTAATATGAAGTGAATAATGCACTCAATACTTACAGATACGATTATGTATGTAGCTCATACCAAACATGTACTCATAATATGATATAAAAACCAAAACATAACAAATACAAATTTATCAGTAATAAAAATATTTCAAAGGTAAATATGTAATGAAATATTCAAATAAATGTAGATATGTAATTAATAGTTATTTTCGTATTGAGAATGTTGGCTAGCAACTTATTGTACGAGTAGTGACACATCATTAACATTATTCATGAAGAATCTCATTTATCATTAAACTACGTCATACTAACTACTACTAACTAAACTAACTACAACGACACAAACCTGAAACAAGGTTAGCAACACGTGTGTCTCATCTCAGATTTTTGCATCTATTACATCCACTTGCTGAGTCGATTTACGCACATTATTTACGTATAATTTACATAACAGATTTTGAAATACATTTCATTAAGAACCGTAGCGAGTATTTGTTTTGCTTTCATTGTATGTCAGTGACTTGGTCACGATGGTGATGACCCGTCTACCGCGAGCCTCTTGACGGCCTCGCTAAGTGTAAATATCAGCTTCCTGGATGACAGCTTTGCACCGGTTTTTAAAACATGATCGCCCTTAACAATTTCGTGATAGCTTTTATATAAATACGATACAAAGCATTGTTGATCATCAGTCGTTCCTTATTCGAACAACACAGACCATGATGTTTAATTTGGTGGTGTTGTGTGCTTCTCTTGCCGTGGCGGTCGCCAAGCCCGGCACTTTGATCGGGGCGCCACTTGCGTACTCTTCAGCGATCGTATCACCGGCGACTACAACCATCACCCAGCAGGCCAGCAGCGTCGTTCACCCTTCAAATCTTCAGTATTCGGCTCCTTTGGTATACACGCACTTTATCAAGAAGCGCTCTGCTCCTATCGCATTGAGCAGTTATATCACGCCTACGACATATGCTGCTGCCACTCCAGTTGTGACATCAGCCTTCACCACGCCTCTGATACACAGCGCACCTATTTTATCGGCAGCACCTCTGACGTACGCGGCTCCCGCGCACTTGATCAAGAAGCGATCTGTTGCTCTGTTGCCTACAACTTACATCGCACCCACTACCTACGCTGCAACTTCTCCATTGTTGACGTCGACATACACAGCTTCCACGCCCTACATTTCGTCAACTCCTCTAATCTCATCCGCACCCATTGCATACTCGTCCCACCTTATTAAAAAGCGTTCAGCTCCTCTCGCCGTGAGCACTTACACGCTCGCTCCCTCCTCATTCTCGCACCAGTCCCGGGTTGACCTGCATTCTACTCCATTCATAACTTCTTATGCCACACCCTTTGCCTACTCTAGTCCTTTAGCCGTCTCTCATGTTTTGTGAAAGATCGTGGTAACAGAATCTCCAATGCAATGAGACTGTATCCAAAATTGTTTATTAATTATAGTTTATTAATTATGTGTATTAATGTGTATTAATGTGTATTAATGTGTAATTAATGTGTAATTAATGTGTATTAATGTGTATTAATGTGTATTAATGTGTATTAATGTGTATTAATGTGTAATTAATGTGTATTAATGTGTATTAATGTGTATTAATGTGTATTAATTATTGTACATATATTTTCGATTTATGTCGATAATAAAGAAGAGTCTCGTTTATGTTTTGGTTAATCTGATGTACCCTGTATAGATTACACATATATGTTCCTGTCATTGTCCGAAGTTCTTAATTTGTCAACATCCACCGATGAATGTTGACAATAACCTTTGACGCTGAATAAACACCGAAATATTATGATGAAATTCTATATTTATATAAATTTTTATGTTATTATTTATTTAAACTTTTTATATCTTATTCAAAGGACACATACCTTCTATTATTCATTATTTTTTGTATTAATGGAGAGGGTTTATTTAGTTTTTAACAATTGGTTCTAAATCAGAAGGTGTACTGAAAACGACATTGTAGGTTTATGTCACTTAATCATTGTAGTTTGTCACTTTCCATTTACGTATGTACTACAATCTAATTCTAGTATATTCTTCACAGCCGGTTACACCGAAAAAAATTCATTATTTAATTCAATATCGCAGATAAATTACATACAGTACGATGTTATGTAAGAAGAGTATACTTGTATTGTCGTTTATTTATTTACATTTCATTACACAATAGCGTACAAAAGGCGAGCTTAATGTCTTATGGCATTCTCTACCAGCAAACCTTTGGGCTGATCAGAGAAGTTCAACTATTAGTGGGATTTTCATAAATTTTGAAATCAATCTCAATTTCACTTTTAAAACGAAAACACACATTTACTCGTAATTGTAAAGTAGTTAATATAATAATTAGGTAATAATTAACAGTTTAATTACGTATAATATACAAAAAAACTGTAACAAAAGACCATCACCTTTTTTTCGTTGTAGCAGATTTTAACGAATACAGTTTTTTCGACGACCTACATTTTGAACAAGGGAATTAGAACGGGATACAGATATTACGTGGGGGCTTATGAGAGTCCTGGAGGCTTATTATAAATTGAAAAAGGATCGCAGTTAATAAATAAATTGATATCGATATCTTGACACTGGTTCACTCAAGATCTCATTCAAGGATAGGCCGTGAACTAAATTCGTGGCCCATTAGTTCATTGAATGATACACGGTGACTGTCCCCTTGATTTAAATCGACTTCTCATCTCACTGATATTGACGTTTAATGTATATGTATTTCATTCGTACTTGTTATGTTGTAGGATATAACATCTACCTTACTATGTCATCTATGTCTGTACGTAATCTATGTGTGATCTAGTATTACAAATCGATGTGTAATAGATATATATAACGTAGTATTATTGATGTAGAGTGGCGCAAAGTAAAAGTATGTTCTTTGCATTGTATAATTGAGAGCTTAAAGTTAATAGAAAGTAAATGATAGAGCTTGAAAGTAAGTTTATTATTTACACTTTAATAAATATATCAAATACCCATTAAAAGACATAATCTTAATAGAATAACATCTTAATAGAAAATAAATACCTCGTTTGCATACATCGTTATAATTCACATGATTTTTTATACATTTATACTTGACTTTATACCTCAGCCTCATAAATGTATTATTCGTTTTTAATGCACTTCAAAAATAGGGGATCATTTTTTACATTTATTATATTCGAGTAGAACTTTCTGTAGGAACATCGTTAAGTTCGGAAGTAACTCTATCAACTTCAATAATTTGGGTTTCAATGTTTGGTTCATTTCCTTGCCCGAGGACTTTTGTTGCTGATTCTTCGGTATCGTTTTGCTCTTTTTCAATTTTCTTGACGGTATCAACATTTTCTATTATCGCTGCAATAAATTGTGCGCTTGCTTCTTGCTGCGCTTTTTCTATTGAAATTGGTTCTTTCAACGCTCGCGCTAAAGGCAAATCGTGGTAGAAATTTAGAGCTATTGGTGTTAGAAACGTGTCGGCGGTTAGCATTGGTGTTATAACTGTTTCACTTAATATTTTGGTTTTCGGGACACTCGCTTGTATAGTTGTTGCTGGACTGTAGATTAAGGGTGCTGATATGAATCCAGGTGTGTGCTTGACATCTATTCGCGACTGATGAGATACAGCACTCGGTGCTGCGTATATTAGTGGTACGAGATGACCGCGCGCTTGATGTAATACGCAAATAAATAAATAAATTGAGATCATTTTTAAGCTCGTTACGTAATGAGGTATGGTGCGGTAGGTGGAGGCATTGTAGTTTTATAGCCGTGTAACGGTAGTTGATGCACCGGTTGCGCAGAGGCAACGGGTTCAAGTTCTCGGACGAGTCGTTGCGTCATTGCGGGCGCTCAGGGCACTGGCCGGTTTGAGATACATCCGTTATAAAAACACCATTCATATTCCGTGACATAACAGCGCTGTTGATTATTCCATCACATATTCATCTGTATATTTTATTATTATCTATTGTTTATTTAAAAATATTTTTTTTACCATTTTTCTAGAATAAATTTTATTATTCCCGTATATTTCAAACCACTGTCGCAGTAAAAGTGAAAATGAAAAATATTCATGGTATATTGTAACTACCAGACATTCGTAATAAACTATTTATATCCATAAGTTTATTGAAATAATTTGACACAATGTTAAGTTCCGACTTTTTGCTTCAACAATCACAGTGTCCAATAGCGTAGCAAATCTATTATTATTGCGTATGTCCAATTCTGTCACTGTGATTCAGCGTTCATAGTATAAGAAGGTGGCCCTTCAGCTTCCGAGTATCAGTTAAGAACTTGCTACCTACAGTAATTATTAACAATCAAAATGTTCCGTTTATTGTTACTGTTCGCCGGTCTTGCGTTGTGCAGTGGTCACGCCGTATTGCCATACGGAGCTCATGCGGTCCACGTCACTCCCGTTGTCGCTCCGATCGTCGCTCCCTATCCTTACGCGCATGGATATGGTCACGGTCTTCTTGGACACGGATTGTGGGCTAAACCCCTAGGTCATCATCTTCTGAAGCGGTCTCCTCATTTCATTGCGCCGCTGGCCCACGCTGCTCCCTATGCCCATGTGGCTCCGTTAGCGCCCGTGGCTCATGTTGCTCCGTTAGCACACGTCGCACCTGTTGCGGTGTCTCATCAATCTCGTGTGGACATTCACTCAGCGCCAGCAGTTGTCGCAGCGCCTGTCCTGCCTGTAGTGAAGCCTGTAGTCGCACCTGTATTGCCTGCTACGCATTATGGAGCTGATTATTATGGAGCTGGACATTACGGGGCTGGGCATTATGGAGTTGGTTACTATGGAGCTGGAAATTATGGAGCACCATACTCCTATTTAGGACATTACTAATTACCTAAAACTAATAAATATTTAGAATTTGAAAACGGCATTGGATTTGTGATTAATAAATATACTTATGTTTTAAATAACAAAATGTTGTACAAAGTAGAAATTAGTATTTAGTGCAAATAAAGTCATTGAATATATGTTTCCGTGTTTAATTTTATTGTATCTTGATTGAATTTAACAAGTGACGAAAAATTACAAATGCAAATGGATGGATGTAATTGTATTAGGTACCTACGAGTAGATCACCTTGCGCCCTTTACCATTGCTACTGCGACGGTTTTCTAAATTTTGTAATTCATGTTATTTATCTAGATATGCTTATCTATGTATATAGATATTTACGTACTATATTTAACTAGACACACATAAGATAATGTGAGCACGAGGGCCTTATGGTCTGTACGAACTGTATGACTTTGGTTAAGAAATTTAGTTATTTCTATATTATGTTCAATTTCTGATTTTTAAGATAGAACAAACAATGTAATTTTTTTAAATATTTCACTAAATTCTCAATATCAGGGAAACTAGAACCGACAATAAGAACCCTTTTCTCAGATAATGTCAGAATATTTTTTCACCTGTCGAGGTACTTAGTAATTGTACCATATAACTATGAAAAGATATGTTAATAATTTCAAAAAATGTCTATTGTATTAAACTTCTAATGTTTACTAGGTATTTGAAACGTAATGCGATATTGTGTCGACATTGTGTAGTGGCGAGCTTTGGGAGAGGCCTATATCCAGCAGTGGAGAGACATAGGCTGACTGTATGGTATTGACACATTGCCTAATTCGCTGTAAGCTATAAACACAAACTACGAGTAGGTATATTACATTTCATTTAATTAAATTTTATTACAAATGTACAAAATGCGAACTTAATGCTTTATGGCATTATCTAAGAGTCATCCTTTGGCAAACAGAGAATTAAGAATCGTAAATGTGTATATACTTTTTAAGAAAAGGTGATAAATAGATGTAAGCCTATAGTTAACCACTGACACGTAGACGGCTTGAAACTCTTCTACAGGGAACTGCTTCCTTTGATCGGAAAGGTTTGTAGGATTTATCAAGATTTATCTACAGATTTTATCAAGTTACATAATTATGCCTAGATCGGTGAATAAGTGAGAAGCGGGAAGAAAGGAAGGATACGGAGGGAAGAGTAGACTACAAGAAGAAGAAAATAGATAAAGAGTAGATAAAACACAGAGAATTCAAATAATTACAATTTATTTATTTCGGCAGTGCATTACACTAAAAAACTATCATTGATCAGACAGTATTTGGTCACGGAGTCGAGACGTCGACCCGTCTACCAAGGATGGACGCTGAGGGCCTTAGGAACGACCGCGGAGTAAGCGAGGGGTGAACCGATGGACGCGGAGTAAGCGAGGGGGGAGCCGATGGACGAGGAGTACGCAACGGGGGCGGAGTACGCAGACACTAAGGCAGGGGCGGCGGAGTAGGTTAGAGGCGCCACGGCGGGACCAACTACCGCGCTATGAGCCACAGGTGCGACGAGCGAGCTGTAGGCCAAAGGAGTCACGGAGCGCTTGCCGATGTGATGCAGACCGGACAAAGCCTTAGCTTGATAGTGGGCAGCACGCGCAGCTACGACCTCAGGTGTGTCGAGAGGAACACCATGCACGGCATCCAATACCACGGCAGGCGAGTGCGGAGCCTGGGAGAGGGCGGCGACAGCGGGAATCACTCCAGGGGCATATACTGCGTGGGCACTGTAGACGGCTGGCGTTACTACAGGTGCTCCGTGTACTACACTGCTGCTGTACTGAGACAGCGAGCTGACAGCTGGCACTACAGCGCTGTACGCCAACGGAGCCACTAAGCTAGGTTTGGCTACTGCCAACGCCATCACGGAGAACAACACCACCAGCTTGAACATTGTGGTCTGTGTTGAGTTGCCTGATCGATGATATCGGATCGACTGATGCCTATTTCACGCTAATGGATGCTTATATACTTACCAAATTCGACAAACGATTAACAATAAAATACCACACAGTCACCTTCAAACTTCTGTATTACGATTTGTTGGTATATGAGAACTCCCAATACTATTGTTATACTTAGTTCACTCCTAGTGCGTACACAAACATTTTTTTGTCGCGGAAGCTTTTGTTACAGTTTATAACAGGTGCTTCAAGGTGTGCATATATGATTACTTGAATAATAAGCCTAATTTGTTTAAATCATTCATAAAAATGTGAATGTTTGTTCATATCAATTAAAAATTAGACGACAAAATTGTTATTTAAATAGAATTTTTTCTTCACTTCTCAGACTGGAATACTTTAAAGCAGCTGTTAAACATAAGGTTGCCTGTTCATTAACGAACTGTCTATCTATAAGGTGAGTGTAGAAATAAAGGTAATTTCGCTATTAGATTAACATGTATTCGTAACATCATTCGCCATATGCTTATTTTCGTTTGTGCATTATTATGTCATTATAATTATAACTAAAGATTTTGACAATCCGCGGCACGATAATGTTTTTTTATTCTTTTCATATACGGCAAAGGTGCAATTAGCACAATCTGCCAGTGTCAAGTTTTTCGTCGTAATAAACAATTCTAAAGTCTAAAACGTATCTTATCAATGTCCAGTCCCGTCGAAGTCAGGAGTCGCTCAGTAAAGTAATAGTAGGTTTACTGCGGACAAAAGAGGACTCCTTGGAAGAACACGAAAAATGCAGTCCAATGCTTTTATTTGATTATCACAAACATTACGCACAAAAAACAGTTAAAGTTTAATAAACTATCACTATTAAACCACAAAACGCCTACCTAGTACACAATTTTTATAATTAATCAAACATAAACTGAACTACACTTCTTCAGTTTCCACCAAAAAGTCCAAGAGGTTGTTACTTAAGAAACAATATTGCCTAGTTCACAAAATGTATCGATTGTTTGGTAATAGGTAATTAGGTAATCATTTAGGTATTTTGAATATACACGTACTTTTGATGATTTAGATTTGGAATAGTAGAATTTATTTCTTTACTTACTGTTAAGTTATGAATGGTCAGATAGCCAGATGGCCTCTGATAGCAAAACTGCACGAAAATAACACAGGATACCTTATGGTCGCAGATTCCTAAGTTCCGAGTTCTCCTATGTTGATTTTATAGCAACGAAAATGGAATCTATGAATATTATTATTATTTTTATTATTATTATTCGGATTTATTTCTTTTCTTACTGATTGATCATTTATTAATCGATACACAGTCAGATGACCTCTGATAGCAAGACTGCACATAAATAACTTGGCCATTATCGATTATTTACTATAACAAACGTAAATTAGGTGATTGTTCTTATATAAAAATATATTTATACTATTTACATAATAATATACTTTTATAATACTTAAATTCTAACGAGATAAATCTATATACTTAGTAATTAAATTAATTTTTATATCTATATATTATATACATTATACAGATTGGGATCAAGTGGCAAGATACCCAGCGTGCTGGCGGCATTATCCCGTTGAATGACTAAGCTTATGAGGTGAGCGAGGTATTTGCCGCCCCTGTGGTCACCGGTGGTGTCGATCAGGCTTCGCTATGTTTCTAAAAAGATGATCCACACTGGAGTCCCACGAGCATAGAGTTTCTACATCAAAGGGAATAAAAGTTTTATTGGTGCCGATGTCCGTACGAGTATATTTATAGGGACAAAAAAAACCCTCAATTGTTAGTACCTACTGAGTTAGTATGCGTTCGTTTTTCGTCTTCAAAATTATTTTTGTTCGTGTTTTATTTTTCAGTTCAAGTTTTTATTACTTTTTATTGTTTTTGTTTCTGTGTGGAAATGTTAACATGCATTATTATGAGTAAGTTGAATATTCGCGTTATTTCGAATATGGCGGTAATACAATCCAAAGCTACAAACGAATATACTATGTGTTAATTATAAATAATAATAATAAATAAATAAATATAATTTATTCCAAATATTTGTTTGTTGTTCACTTGCATTAATGCATTATTTGGTTTACTACAGATTTTATTGTTTATTATTATAATAACAAAGATTTTTGCGAAAATAAATCCATAACGATTTACGATAATACAATACAACATAAAGATTTAAATGTCAATTTATGAAGGTCACTCCACTTCTGTGGAACAGGTTCATGTGCTTCTTACAATGCGGAAAGTACAGTGTTCTCCAATTTGTAAAATCATTCGAATATATTTGCTGTCCTTTATCGCATTAGTGTTATAGCTTTGAACGCATCCATTTTGGAAATTTTGACGTGTCCTGTGGATTTAGGAAAACTAAAACTAATCAACCTTGAACACTGATGATCGTAGAAGACGCGTATACCAACACGAATTAGCAGCCCCTAAATTGCTTTAACTTTTCGTGGTCGCAAACACAATGATATGAAAGCAAAAAGTCGTTTGACGGAAAAACAAGGGAAAAGTTGATTTTCAAAAATAATGTCACCGATTTAAATTTGACAGATTTATTTTAAATAGGGAATTCCAAGGAAAAGGCAAGATAATTAAATTCAAATTGTCCACTATAAACAAACGGCAATTTCATAGGTTATGCCCCAATCTGTGTACAACAGTTAGAGCTTAGAGCAAAACTAGGTGTTAGATATTATGATATGTTGTAAACTTTCTACTGAAACACATTCAAGGTGCGATTGCTGTTTAAATTAGCTGTACACTGTCACGGTCAATGTTCGTTCTACAAGTCTCCACATTAAACTTCATCAGTATATATCACTGTACGTTATACGACATCATATTGACTTCATTTTTAGTCTCGATGATGTGCGTTCAGCTGAAGAGATATGTTCTACTCATCTGCTAACTGAGAAGTGTCAAGGAATGTGTTTTTTAAGAGAAATGCATACGTAGGAAATATAAGTAATGTGGGCCTAGAATACCTAAATTTCTTCATTCGTGATTATCATGGCCATTTACTTTCATATGACAGGAAATTGTGACTCGCAATTTAGGAAAATTGCATCAGAATATGCCTAGAATATGATCGTGTCAACGGGTTCCCCAATCCCCCCACGCTTTGACCCCTATCATTTTTATATAAATACAATGTACAATGTAAAAGAAAACATCAGTCAATTCCTCTCGTTCGCTGTTCATATCTAAACTAACACAGACCACGATGAACTCGCTGGTGGTGTTTTTGTCCGTGGTGGCGCTGGCCACCTCCAAGCCTTCAGGGCTTCTGAATGCTGGACTTTTGGTGCCGAGTACTGTGCTATCAACTGCTGCTATCGCGCCTATTGCTAAAACCATAATCGCTGCGCCCGCGCCCATTATCGCTCCTGTCGCAGTTTCCAGCCAGTCCCGTATTGACGTCAGAACCTCGCCTGCTGTTATCAGCACAATCGGCTCAGCGCCCATCGCTCCAGCTGTGATCAAAAGTGGAATAATTCCTCCCGCCATCGGCGCTCCTGGACTGCTTGGAGCTACAGCTATTGCTCCTGGAGTCGTCGCGCCGGGTCTAATCAAATCGGCAGCCATCGCTTCTGGTGTGCTCGGAAGCTCTGTTATTGCTCCTGGCGTTGTTGCCCCTGGACTTCTATCCACGGCTATCGCTGCTCCTGGTCTGCTCGGAGCTGGTGCTATTGCTCCTGGTCTCGTCTCACCGAGCTTGGTCAAGTCCGCTCTCATCGGGCCTTCTATAGATGGTGGGCACCTGATTGGGAAGCGCTCTATCCCTCTTGGATTGTCGGCTCCCCTGGTGTCTCCTTGGGCCACTGCTCCGATTGCGTCTATTGGGCCCTTGGCTTCGATCTCACCTATCGCGCCCGTTGCACTCTCCGCGCCTGTGATTACCAAGACTACCGGCCTTCAAGCCTGGTGAATCCCACCACGATGACAAGAAACTTAATTCCTATGTTCAGAATTGATGAACGATTAAATTAGTTGAGAGATTTATTATCAAATAAATTATAAAATAACACTCAATTTCACGTTTCATTTAATTTCACTTAATTTCTTTGTAATCGTCGATGAAAAAGTATGTACACAGGTAAATAGCTATACATTGTATACAATAAAAAAATAGATACATTCACTTTGGTCATTCCTAGGTATTCCTAGGGAACAGTTGAATCTACCTTCAACTGTTTTCTCTCTGCTAGCCTGTGTGAAGCACAATACTTATGTTATATGTTAAGATGAAATGCGATATATTTTATGTGATGTAATTGTTCCTAAATGACGTCTCTCTTAGCTTTAAAGTGACAAAATCAAAATAGTATACATAAATGGAAGTTAGTCTTAGTACCGAGTGACTTTTTGAGTCCCGATAACTTATAAATAAGCGTATTTTAAGCGGCTAACTTAGGGTGGGAGCTGGGTTTGAATGAGTTCAAACCCTTTACCTTTAAGGCTATATACATCAAGACAAGTTCCAATACATGTGTCTCGATTTGTAGTCACCTTGATTCACACTAGGCACATATTTTGTTTTGACTTAAGTCGCAACTTGCTCTATATGAATGGTAAGTTATTGATACATGTGCCCGGAATGAGTCGCACGATATATATTGCGATTAGTACTCTGGTGTGCACGGGGTTTTATGAGTCGAAGTACTTAACTATAAAGCTACCGCCATTAGTATATTAGATTTCAGACACTATTGACACTATTTAGAAGAAAGAAAGGAACTCTTTTCTAACATCATTTTTTTTTAAAGATCTCCGAGGGTAACTCTTCACTGTCATTCCATTTAAAAAGTAGCTTTATGACGAATTTCAAAAGACCTAGAAATAAAAATCGAATTTTAAGGAGATTAATTTTAATTTTAGTTTAATTTTAATTTAAAAAAAAATTTTAGTTTTAAATTTCAAAAGACTTAATTTCAATAAGATCTCTTGTAAGGATACCGTTAAAAGAAAGGTTTCTTTATGGAACTCTGCGCTAACATTCAATTTTTAAAAAAGCCCTGTTGGGGGAACTCTTCGCCATCATTACCTTTTACAAATAAAAGGTTTGTGGGGCATCTCTTTGACCAGTTAAGCGAGGCTGCCCAACAGGGCCATTGATACAAAACAGAACAATTGAATGCCAAAGGTCATATTGTTTGATTAAAAACCCTGTGAAAAAAATGATTAGTACTTTTGAAAAATAAATGACAATAATGAATAGGGTCAAATGATGAATTGACTGCTTAAAACGCCATCTTGGCATGCCATATGTTGGAACAGGATTTTGTCAAATGATCAAAATTGATTTTTGATTAAGTATATGATAAAAAAATTACTTATTTTACATCTAACCCTTTCTAGATCTTAGCTTCCTCCACTATTTACTCCCAAATGCATCTGTCCCTTGCTTCCCTTTTCAAAATTACATATTTTTCCATCGCTTTCAAATCTTCTTCAATGCTACTACTAACCCACTTTCATGGGTCTTCCTCTTGGTCTTTTCTGTTGCGGATTCCATTTGGTCATCATCTTTGCGTTTCTATTGTCATCATCTCTGCGTTCTATATAGGACTCAACTCAAATATTTAATGTTGCCATTTGCGAGAATGAAACATCTAGGTACTCTACCTATTAATATATTGAAAATTAAAGAGTTACGGGCCTGTGACATCTAACAGACTAATTAAGAGATTTGATGAAATTGAAATGTTTTATTTATTACTATAGAACCTTAAAAGTATTATTTTGTTTACGCACAAAATATCAGGGATTCTGTAAGAATGTAACTAAAAAACTTAATGAATTGACTGTTTTTTAACGTACGTGCTATTTATTATCTTAACTTGCTTTTATTTATTTTATTTACATAGGTAAATATATATATATATATTTAATATATAGGGAACTCATATATATAGGACCTGTTCTCGTGCCTTTGTCTCTAGGAAATATTAGCTGTTTATACGTAAATATTTAGTGGCATAATCGTCAATATTCGAAACAGGACACAAATGTAGTTCTTTATACACCTGCAAATTCGACTATACCCGATAGCAGAGGTGGTAGGTTTAATTCCTGTTTGCGTTATATTTTTAATACAATTGGTTTCTTGAGTTGCTTAAAAATATATTTAAATTACATCAAACTAAATTATATGAGTAACTTCTTGAGGCGTAGTATAATTTAATAAAACGTTAATGAATTTTATCTTTAAAATTTGTTTAATGTATTTACAAGCCTTTTATGTTATAAGTAAGTATATTTAACCAGTCGTTCGCCAGTAGTGAACCGAGGAATGGATTTCCTCGTTTCCGTGGTGGTGCTCACCAGGGGTGCACGCCGTAAGCCTTGGTGATCACAGGTGCGGAGAGCGCGACAGGCGTTAAGGGAGCGATCGAAGAAACGGACGCGATAGGTACAATGGGAGCCGCAGCTAAAGATGTCACGAGGGGAGCCGATAAGAGTGGAGCAGAGCGCTTGCGGATCAGGTGCGCGCCAGCAAGCGCTTTAGCCTGAAGGTGAGCAGCACGCGCCGCGATCACTTCAGGAGTGTCGACAGGAACTACCGGTCCGATGACGGTGGATTTGATCAAACCAGGCGCAGCGATGGCTGGAGCAAAAGCCGATGTTCTAAGAAAACCTGGAGCGGCAATTGCAGGCGCGATAGCTATAGTATTCACCAGAGAAGGAGTGATGATACCAGGAGTAATCGCACTTTTAATCAGAGCTGGAGCGGCGATCGCAGGGGCGATAGCAGCGGTGGTCAGGGGTGCCGCAGCGATGGTGCTGATGATTCCAGGCGAAGATTTAATGTCGATGCGCGACTGAGAGGAAACTGCAGCAGGGGCAACAACAGCAGCGGGCGCCGCAACAAGCGTCGGCTCGGCGATGATGGTTTTGGCGATAGGCGCAATAGCAGCGGTAGCTATAACGGCCGGTGACGAGTTGATGTCAATACGGGATTGTGAGGAGACAGCTGCTGGAGCGGCGACAATAGATGGCGCCGCATATGACAGCAGACCGGCGTTCAGGAGCCCCGAGGGCTTGGCGGTGGCCAACGCCACCACGGAAAACAACACCACCAGCGAATTCATCGTGGTCTGTGTTAGTTCAGGTGCGAACGACGAGGGAGGAAGATTGACTGATACTTTCTTTTACTGAACTTATGTATTTATACTGGTCAATGCAGATAAAAGGAAAGTCAAGTTCAACAAGTCTGCAAAGTCATCGTCCTACGAAAAGCAATAAACGTAAAGAAAGCTTATATTGCATGAGACGGATGAACACATAGGATAGACATTAATCTTAATACAACGCTAGTGAAATCTAGTTTTTTTACAGTTTTATCTTAATTAAGTATACATATAGACTTGACAGATAAAGAACGTTTTATTGCATACTAAAACAAAAATAGATATTGTGAAAATATAATATTAGTTAATGTTGTTTTCGTTAATCAATGTTTTAATTTTTTTTTTTTTATGTAAGAAGGCGGCAGACGAGCATACAGTCCACCTGATGGTAAGTGGATACTGTCGCCCATAGACATCCGTGATACATGCCAACATTAGTCCAAAATGAGAAACGTTGGCATGCCTCCGGATGCGCTGCCTACCTTTGGAGATATAGGAATGGATTTGGAGAAAGGGTTGAGAAAATGGGGAGGGATAGGATGGGATGGGAATGGGCTCTGGCACATCGCACTTACTACCGAAACACGTACGTACATTAGGGAAATACGATAAAATGGGAAATGCAGTACATTTCAAGGTAGTCTTCTGTGAGAGAGGGGTGACGTGGCCAGTCGAGCGCGCCCAGCGGCTGTTGGATTGCAGCGTACACTCTCCCCCTCAAAAATTTATCGTTAAATAATCGTTAATCGTTAAACTCTGTATTTCATTAAACAAATTTATCTCCTATTTCCTAATATATTTTGTATTCTGCTTTTATTTATTTAGATGTAGATATCTTACGGAGATCAATATTATGATTAATAAGGAGTTTTACAATAGTTTTTCATACATATAGGGACTAAAAATATTTTTTTTTTCGAGTTTTGGTGTTGGGGCATCGGAAAGGGATTAACGACAGTTTAAACTAAGAACTTGGAATTTGCCTTGTGCCTTGTGGTGTCGGCTGGCTATAGAATAGCACCAACTCATCTCCTCCTGCGGGTGTCGTAAAAGGCGTCTGAGGTTTAACAAAGCTGCTTCCACAAGCGCTGAGGAACTACATCACCTCTAAATGAGTGAACTCGCCAACCCGCTTGGCCTATGTGTCGTTGTAAGGCATTACATCCCTCATGCACCAGATAATATACATGAGGAGGCCAATGTCCAGCAGTGGATACTGAAAGGGCTGGTTGATTAGCATAGGTTTTACGACGTGAGTAGGGAATGCAATCCCGCAGTGTTTTCAATTCCGCAGTAAATTTGCGAGATTTGGAGTCAATCCCGCGGGATCGTGCATAGGTTTTTAAAATTATATAATTTGAAATAATAAAACAACCTTATTTAGTAAATTGTTTAACCGAAATCAAATTTATGACTAAAAATCGACTACAGTATTTCTGTTAACAAAATAACATTACTTTGAATTAAATGTTAAGATTCTTTAACTTGTAACGGTTTCGTTTCACTACGTGAGTAGTTAAGCGAAACTACATTAATGTATAAACTAAAATAACAAAAATATAGATTGAATATTAATTCAAAAGCAAAGCCGGAGCGCACTATATGTTTTGCAGTTCTATTGTTTGCGTGTGGTGAACTATAAAACCGGGCCTTACGCATCGCATAGAACGCGGGTAGGGATCGCGTTATTGGCACTCCACGTTAGCTATCCTTTCGGGCAGTCTAACATTCCGTCGACAAATAGATAATCATAAAATATAAGATACTAATAGTTTTGGGCGAGTCTGGTGCCGACTTGCTAATAGTGTCCTGTTATGTTAATCCCCTTACTTACTGGGTGAGTGTTACAAATTCTATCCATAGTATAATGGGTAGCTAGCTACCTACATTGTTTTAAACTGTTTAACTTTAACTGTGGGTTGACTGCCTCATCATGAACACCATTTCTTACTAATCACGCCATCTGCCTTTGCTTAGCATCTTCTAGTGCGGTTCTTAGCGGGTTTATGATGTCGCAGTCAAGCTACGAAACTTCCGGATGGGTCGTAAAGTGTCCGAAAAATGTAAATATTTCAGGGCTCACCTACCCGGCAGTCAACTTAGACGGGACCTGATCGCCACCTAGGCGAATATACCCTACCTACTGCTCGCCGCTGGCTGCGAGACTTCCGGCCTACCGCGGAATACCTACTGGAAGGCTATCGCAGGGCAGTGGCATTCTAGGACCCAGTCATAACTTCTGACGTGAGCGCATCGAACCCATCCCGGATCTATTCACTTGTTTAAATTAAACTTCTATGATGTAGTGGAGTCTATTATTTACAATCAGAGGCTATGTGACAAACTATACGAGTAAATCAACATCTTGCATTAAAATTACTTTGCGTAAATGAACTTTCACTTAATGATAAGTAATCAGTCATACTAGTTTTCATTAATACAGTTTTCATCAGTTTGTATGTGATATCTAAGCATTGCTACTAATTTTGATACAATAATAAATCACATTAATTTATATGGAACATTATGGTATTGAATGTATTGAAAAACCGCTCAAAAGCCTTTATTTTGACCGGATCATAAAGGCCTCACTTCTACTCTCAATGGCGTTAACGTAAAGTATTTGTAAAATAGAACAAAATTATCTGAGGTTATTAGGTAACTAACCATTCGAATAAAGTTTCTAAAAGTCTAAAGTCGTTTTCACAAATTTATTTATAGTTTATTTATTATTTATTATCTAAGACTCGCCACCACTTATATATACTATGTTTGCTCTTCTCAGTTGTCCACATACTGGCCAGTACCTACCGGTCGTCGGTTGATCGAGCTAATAGCCCTAAGAAACAACGCGTCATAATAAATTAGATTTCTTTGTTTAATCAGTTGGATTTTTTGATATCATTTACATTTCCTCGTTGTGACTTAAAATGCGAGTCACTGTCCTTTATTTCGCCGATAACTTGACCAAAACAACGTGGAAAAAATAATAAGAGTTAAAAATAGACCGGTAAATGTTAAATAAACTGCATGAGTTGTTGAAGTAATTCGAAGCTGCTAGCTGTCATTAGGGATTATATTTTTTACCGCAGTACTTCGATAAGACAAAATGTTAAGGTTTACTCGAGGATCGGCCTTGAGTTTGCTTTCACGCTGCGTCCACACCGCGTCATCAGCTGGGCGTAGGCTTTACTCGATATTATCTATACAGAGTTGTTATAACCTATAGACCTAAAACAAATTACAAATAATATAATACTTTAACGAATAAAATTAAATAAATATATTTATTATTCGTTAGATAATAATCTATCACATTGATAATATAACAGTTTTAATGCAATAACAACATGTAAAATTTGTTCACGTTATATGCGGTTATGTTATGATGATACATACAAAATTTAAAGAATCTGCAATAGTTAAGGACTATTTACGAGTATATTTTTATTACTTACTTCTTGCTTCGTGCCGCGCTACACCTCATTGTAGGTCTTGGCTTCTATAATTTTCCTTCAATTTCCTCTGACAATATATAATTTTTTATATATTGTATGCTTTTTCACCATTTTCAAATGTTTTTGAACAATTAACTGTTTCCTTTTTCTTTTTTAATATATTTTCATCAGTATATGAACCTATTTGTTTTTATATATACGCTGTTACGTTGTAATAACTATATTAAAATGTTCAACTACTGTATTTCACTTTATTTAAGTTTTTTATCAAAGTTCACATTTTCTATTGAAAAAATATTTTTCAACTAGCTGTGCCCGTGACTACGTTCGGGTGGACTTTTAGACCTTAATATGTGATTAGTTAATTAGTTCATAAAGATGAGTAAGCTAGTCGGCTAATGTAGCTAGTCGTATGAATACAAGAGAAAATCGGACGATACATTGCAACGATTTTTTCAAAAAATATTTTATTTACATACACGGCTCTGTTACGATTTTATTATATGTATAGATAGATAAATAAACACTTTCGCATTTTAAACCACAAGTACATTGGTAGCTACTTTAGTAGAGAATTGAAATAAAACAAGTTGAACATTGAATAATGTCGCATGAAAAAACAACTCCTTGTATATGTATGAATAACAGCGACGTAAACCTGTGTCTACTGCATTGAGTGGCATGCGGAATCTGTAGCTCCTTATACGAACACTGCCATATCCAGTCCACTGTTTACTGTCTTTAATTCTTCCATAAATCATTACAATAAAAACAAACGAAATACTGTTTCATTCAACGGCGAATAAAGCGGCTTTATTAAATTGTCGAATACGGTATATAAAGTGTACGTTATCATTATTATTATGCTAAAAATAAGGCATACGTTAAGAAAATGAAGATGTGTGAAAAATACAGCACAATTTAAATTCGAATAATACCATTTACCTCGGTGAAGGCTCTGAGGTTTTAAGGTTGTGTTGACATAATGATATTATACTGTCATCGATTTTCGTTACCAAAAAGTTAAGTATTCATTAGTAGGCACTACTAAAACATGTTCTTGTGTCTACAGATTTCAGAGGTGAAAAAAATAAAAAGTAAAATAAACGAGAAGTCAATTTTATTTCAGTTTTTCATGATTCCAAAACTCAAGGGCACAACATTCTAACTCTAGAGCGAGCTAGATTTTGCTACAATTTAAAAATTTAATTGAACTTAACAGTATGAAAATAAATATAAATTATACGTATGACTGTTGCTCTGTCCGGGACCAGTTACCAGGCCAGGGTGTGGTAGGCCTAGTTGTGTGTAAGCCCTGGTTGTTAGTAGGGCTCAGGTAATCTGGTCGCTCACCAGCCGTGGGCAACTAGGCCAGCGTGGGCAATAGGAGAGGCGACAAGAGGCGCGGGCGCTGCTACCACGGCCGGGGACGCGATCTGAAACATTCCAATACAGGCAATTAGCCAAAACATTTCAAAACACAGGTGCGAGAATCTCTATATTTTTTTGCTTGCTTCACATTCCATCTGAATTCGCACAGATTGACCATATTGATCCAATGGACACATATTTCCAGGAATTATTGAGTAAGAGCATTGAGGAATATGAGTTAGCAGAGTTATGAAGATGCAATATAGATTTATGATAATAGTCCGTGATGAAGTGCAGTATATACTTTGAGATTGGATAATCATACTTCCTACTTTCCATTTTTAACAAACATTTTATCAAAGCCTAATTCCAAGATGCTCACATGAAGGGAGCGCCATCTGCGAATGTGATAACGTTTATCATTTTGAACTGCTGAAGACATATCTCAAATGTCTATTGGAGATAGTAGCCACTGACTATCAGGCAGATTGTCTGGTCGTTTGTTATCTTCTTTGTATTTTATTTATTTTTATATATTTTTTTTTGTTTGATGTCGGCGGGCTTTAATAATAAAGTCGCTACCACAAGGCCCGACGTACTACACCACCTGTAAATGACTAAACTCGCCAACCCGCTTGGCCAGCGCGGTGTTCTATACATCCATATACATATATCTCATGACATACATCCCTCATGCACAGGACCAATGTGCATAAGGATGTCCAGTAGTGGATAATAAAAGTTTAACGGAATACCGTTCCATGTCTAAAAGGGAAGTCGTGAACTGGCTCTAATAAAACGCATGAGTTTTGCATAAAAATTTAAACATAAACGTAAAGGGTAATCAATAAGTGCGGTTTTTACCCTAACGGTGTTAGCATAGGAAGTGGCAACGGGCAAGGCGGTCTTTACGACACCTGCGCTGACTAGTGGGGCGCCAACTAAGCCATGTCCCCAGGGCGCCGCAATAGGCGCTGCATAGGGGGATGCAAGAGAAGCAGCATATGGGGATGCAATAGAAGCAGCATAGGGTGCGCCGATCAGACCAGCGGTGGCAACGGCCAGAAGGGCGGCGAAGACGACCTGGAGGAAGTAAAATTAAAATTATATTAGTAGTACTCACATTATTATACTATATAACTATTGCTGCAAAAAAAATAAGTTCAAACAAATATTAAATACCTACTAGGTTTGAACAAAAATGAGAGATCAAGTGGTTGATCTTCGACGAGCTGAACGGAGCTTTGAATTATGTTTTTAAAAACCCTTATTCTCTCACAATAATTAATAAACCATTGATAAACGATGGAAGCCTACCGCAAAGGCTGCAGCAACCAACATAATTTAAGACTACAACCACTCTGTTAAGAATGGATAACTTGAGAGAGAGAGTTGCACAGCTGGAGTGACTCATACAGGCTGACTTCGGCATGTCCAGAATGAAGCTATTGCATTGTTCTCATAAAGTGTAAACAATAACATTACTACTTATATTATTACTTTGGTCGGTGGTTTTTAATATTATTCCTTGGCTCAACTGCATCTGGGTACAATTTATAGGGTTGAATTGATTGTTCGTGATCACATTATAATGCAAGCGGAAACATACCCTTTTAAGAAGCATTTCTGCCTCTTCGTTGTTCGACTGCCGTGTTCGTTTTGACGTTATTTTACCGATTTTCAAAAGTGCTTGGCATTATTACTACCGGCTACTCAAGCTACTTTTTATAGTCATTGGATTATTGCTATTAATTCTATTGGCAAGTTAGTCGTGTAAGTAAGTTTTGTAGCTGAACATATTATATTTCTAATGAAATGAGATATCGTTCTATTCACACAAAACATATTGCGCAGATTTTAATGGACCTTTCAGCAATGAATAAAAAAGTTATTTACCCGGGAAAGTTTAATTGAAAAGATTGAGAATATGTGTATTTATACAAAACGTCCAATTAAATATTTATAATTAAACTATTACCAGTATTAGGTAATTACATTTATGTTCTTATTTGTTTTTGTTATGATTATTTCTAGAAGGAAAACAAACGTCCTTCGTACTGAGAGGCTTCCTTTGCCTTTGAAACTAATATTTGTAAGCTAAGCCCACTAATAAATGCGTAAGACCACCACAAGGCTACGACTCGTGACCCTCAACAAGTTTCTACAGAATTTTCTTGTAACTTTTTCTAGGAAAGGTTACATAATTATTTTGATCATGTGGATTTTATATGATTATATGTTAATTATAATTATTAAGGAGCTTATATGATTTATGTTATTCTAATCGCTCTGAATTAAAATGTTTTAAGTTTAATTATATGTAAAATAGGATGTTTTAAGTACGTCCCTTCTAACGGACTTATTTTTCAAATAGAAGTATTGTAATTACGAGAAAAATAGTCTTAAGATGGACGGGTCTTAGGTTACGGTGATTTGACGAAGTTCGCAGGTAGTGGAGAGTGGAAGAAGAGAGTGGAAATCATGAGTGGTGGGCGAGTATAAGGAGAGGTCGGGGGAGAAAATTCCTTCGTATTTTCTATAGAAATTGAATACATTTTTTTTCAAACTTTAATTACATTTACTTATAATAGATATGTGCCGTTTTGATCGATAACTTGTAGCCATTCTGTAGATGATCCCATGATCCCATTGCTGTAGAAATTCTAGCCAAAAAATTGCAACAAGTAGTTTTGACAGTCCTCTCTTGATGTCAACCTTACGCTACTTAAAGAGTTCTGAAGTGACCGAAACGGGTGAAAATCTGAGGGGGCAAGATCAGTGCTATACGGTGGATACATTAACACTTCCCAGCCAAGCTCCCTCAATTTTTGCTGATTGGCTAAAGATGTGTGTGGTCTGGCGTTATCATGGTGAAAGATTACACCCTGTTTATCAGCTCAGGCCGTTTTGTCTCAATTGCTTGCTTTAATCTCATCAGTTGCTGACAGTATAGGTGAGAATTAAGAGTAAAAGCTCATAATGAACGATACCTTTCCTATCTACAACATCTCCTTGTATCTCGGTAATCCGAGTTTTGCCACTGTTGTGGAGCCTGTCCGTGCTTTGACCACGATCTTCACGTTCTTGTCGTAAGTGACCCACTTCTCGTCACCCGTGATTAGTCGTTTTAAAAAATGGTTCGGTTTCGTTTAGTTTTAACAGAGAATCGCAAATGGAAATACGGTTTATGAGGTTTTTTTCCGTAAGATCATGTGGTACCCAAATATCGTGCTTCTTCTGGTACCCAGACTTTTTCAAATGACTTAAAACCATTTTGTGATCAATATCCAGTTCCCCAGCAAGGTCATAACTACTAATGTGTCGATCTTGCTTCACCTTTTCACAGATGGCATTGACTTTATCTGTAACTGGGCGACCAGAGCGTGCTGCGTCTTTCACGTTAAAATTTCTAGACTGAAAACACTTGAACTAACTTTGTACTACCCTTACCGACATTAGATTCATAAACAGCACAATTTTAGTTTTGCGGTTTGTGTCGCATTTTTGTCTTTTTTGTAATAAAATTTCAATAGCGAATTTCTTCGTTACTTTCACTCATTTTCACACATTGGAAAACAATGGAAAAAAGGCGAAAAATAGATTTTTTAATTTTTTTTTAGAATGTCAATTTTTAATGGTATTACAACCAGACAGGTATAAATAGTACAGCCAACGAGATTTGATTACAACTTCATATGTACAAAATACGAAAGTTTCTCCCCCTACCTATTATCATAAAATTAAATACTGGCTATCTAAACAAAGGGACTTTGTTGTCGGTATGGATTTACTGAGTTTGGTAGGGATTTTTAAAGTTAACATTTCGTTGTTTCAAATTTCAAATAAGAAAATGTTCTAACAACATATTTATTTCTATAAAACTTTAAAAGTATGTTATTTTATGGGAATTTATTATAGTTTCAATATCTGGGAAACTAGATTCGACAATAAGGTCTCTTTTATAAGATAATGCCAATATTGAAACTAATCATACGGCACTTAAATATTTAAAATTATCTTTTTTGTATGACGCAGATTATTCCGGGTAAACTTCGAACAAATTTTTAAGGAGTGCACTTAGCAATTTTCTAATAATTCCACAATTTACTTTGAATAAGTTTTTTTACTGAGTTGTTACTTATCGTCATCCTTAAAGGACACTTGTAGGACATAATTGTCAGCGTGGGTTTAAAGCAATCTGAATCCAGATCGATTCCTTTCTAACTAGACCGGTCTTAACAATCACGTCACTGTCGCGTGCGTGGTACTTGACATCGATTCCGTACTACCAGTTGTCCTACAGTCGCTTTGTTTGCTCTATCTACCCGCCTACCTAGTCTAGCATTCAACCTATTTAATCAGATATTTTTTTAAATGTTTATCTTTCTGACAGTTTATGTAGATACCTATAAGTAGATTTCTTAATAGCAGACTACAACTGTAATGTTATTGTTTACTTGTAATTTGGTACCTATATTCTATACTAGTTTTTGTTTGCGGTTTCGCTTGCGTGCCACTCACCATACCAGGGGAATCTTAGTTTTGTAGCCTTTTCGTGATTCCCAAGAAAGTGATTCGTCCCAAGAAAGTATAGTTGTAAAAAGTGTATTGTATTTCAGCTTGATTCGTCCATCCGTTGATGCGTGAACATATTTCAAACAATCAAACTAACAGACGTATTAATTAGGATACTTTAGATTAGGATTTTCCCTAATCTATATTTACTCAATTTTATTATTTCAAGGGGATTAGTTCACGTTTAATATTATAAGTAAGGACTCATAAAATCAAAATTTTAGCTACTTTTCAAAGATTGTAAACAATGATTTTATTTAAACAATTTTTTTTATATTTAACATATTTTATTTTTCCTAATAGTTAGTACTAAAACTTTTTTAAACTTACAGCTTAATTCAGATTTCGGCACATGCATAATATGAAAATTATCTTCTTTATTTCAGAAAAGGCACCTCATTTTGCGCATAAACAGCACATTACAATTTGGCGGTCGTTAATTTAAATGCTACCGAGATATTGAACTTGACATTAAAGACAATTTTAAGACAATTAACCTGGTATTAGCGCCTAAGTATCCAATTTCATTTTAAATGTCAAGTTCATTAAACGTTCCGTTCGAAATGAGTTACGCTTAAATTTTGTGCAAATAAATAAAATGCTGTCCACATTCTGCAAACATTTACTATACCTCACACGTGAGTGTGTTTTTTGTTAATTTTATAGCACAAGCAATTCTTATTGATTTCCTTTTCAAATTTGCCGGTTTCTACCTGTTATTAATTTACTAGAATGTTGAGTTGATACGTTTTATTTGCCGGATTGATCTGTTTATGAGTATTGGACTTATAAAAAGCGTAACTTATCGCATTCCCGGTGATAACTGGAGCTGACCTCGGGAGTTCGTTGTCGTTGCAGAGAATGTCATGTGAACAAAAACTCTTAAACTAAAAATATTTGAATGATTAATTTACATCAAGCATCTACTAATATGGACTAATTTCATGTGTAAATGAAGTTATTAATTTACGTAAATAGTTCATTAAGAAGATAAAGATTCGAAAACAGCCAAAAAAATTAATAGGTTTACACTGTACTAAATTATGGATTCCATCAGTATCCAAACAATCAAAATAGAATCGTGATGCATTATAAATCGTGACCGCGACACGATGCGGGTCCTTTTTGACTTTGTGTGTCTTTTCTATAATTTTAGTTTTTTTATCGTTTATTTTAAAACTACTATCGAAAAAATCCTTTGGTATATAATAATCAAAATTTAATGTCTTAAGTTTGATGGATACTATGGATGCGAATCATCTTCTACATGCTTCTTTCGGCACTTTATTTCTTTTCCGATATCCAGGAAGTATACAAGGTTGTAAATCAATCTTTACTACTGACAACTTCTTTCATTGCTTCTTGCTAACTAATAAAAGGAAAATCTTAGTGTAGTTTCTAGTAAGTAATTATAATCGTTGGGATCATAAGGACAAAATGGAGTTGCATATTGACTAAATCCCAAAATGACTAGGAGAGTAGCTGCGCTTGTTCATTATGCGGAGGGAATCTTCTGCCAAATTAGAATATTACAACAATAGAAATCAAAATAATTATTTAGATGTGCATTATTTAGATGTGCATTTTCGAAATTAACAAAATGAAATTGAACATTGTCTAGAAAAGTAAATGACTTTTAAAAACTTAAAAGGTGATGATTTAGTGTTAGTACAATTGTATGTGTGAGAATATAATTAGCATAGGGTACGATGGGTCTGACATGCCTACTTAATGAGGACCCAAGTCCCTGTTGCAGTCCCCGTAGGCAGAAATATAAAAAAATCAAAGTCCGCTCAAAAAGTACCTTTCTAAAAGTCAACACATTTTTGGGTTAGAGTGGATCAGGAATATACAATAAGAGATATACAAAACTTATTAGTATAACAGTCATCACTTAGTTGACTTTAAAAGGGAATATCGAAGCGCCAAAAGTCTTACCAGATACCCAGAAAGCATAGGTGGTATTTTTTAAGTGGATTTGATGTAAGTTGTTTGTTGCAATAATGCAATAATCATTATAAAATGACAACGCGTTTTGCCGGTTGTAAATACGGCAAGTTGTGACGTTACAATTCATTAATCAATATTTAATCAAGCAAACGTATAAATAATGTTTCAAGTACATCAAATGTTTGTTTCAGAGGAATCGAATTGAATGTTGATTATTGAGCCGCGTCCAACTGTTTTATTTAATTTGCCTGATTATCTATATATAAATAGCGTGATAACGATGTTTTGATATTTTTGGAGTATTACAAACAGCTTAAATCTATTTATATTTAGAATACGCAATTTTTATTGGATAAGGCATTAAGTCCGTCTTTTGTACAATATTAATCCAATAAAGTATAAATAAATAAATATTCTAAAATAAAAAATCTTGCTCTGCGGTACTATATGCAACAGTATGCCAGTATATAGCCACGTATCGATATGATTTATCTAAACGGCTATTACCGGAAGTGAAAAGTTTGTACAAAATTATAGCACAAGATTTGAATTTCATAAAATCGACTAAAGAATTGGGATCAAATAAACCTCTAAAGAATAATGTGTACTTCCGTTGATTGATCATTGTGGAGACATATACTCGTATCTCGTTTTCGGCTCGGGATAATCCTACGCACTAAATCCTAGGAGACTGTGATAGATGGTTATATTGATTAGGCTCTATCTTATTCGACATCGGTTTATTAATTTATTAAGTTTAGAAATAGCAGATTTTTCGTATTTCAATAATTTACGCTAAAATAATAATCATGGTGAAAATATTTTGAAGTCCGTTGAAAAGTGACCGAGATAGCTATTCAAAGTTTCGCTGCAATTGTCTATTCTTTCGCCGTCGCGCTACAGCTTGGCCTCACCTTACAATCATTAAAAGGAAGACATAGCTATTTTCCGAAAGTTTTAGAAAAATAAATATTTAAACAAACTAGAGCTATTCAACGATATATCGTTTGTACCTATGTAAATGTATCGTGAAGTCACATGCTGCTCGGTACTTTATCTGTCAACATCCAACGTTGAAAGCTATTATATAACTTCATCATTTTTAACGACATCGAAAACATTCTTTCACGAGAATGTTTTCGATGTTTCGATACGGTTTAAATTTTCAACTTCGGGTAAGAATTTTGGCAGTTCATTCGTAGTCCGATTCATTTCCAAGTTGTAATTTTTTAGCCTGTTATTTTTCAAGACATTTTGATATTGATGTCACGGTTTGATGTTTAGTATCTTAAGTTTTATTATTGTTATTGTCATTTGGGTGATAAACATGGGATTCGAATCCTCGGCCCGTACCACTGAGTTTATCACTAAAAACTGATTTTTTAAATTATTTTCAGCTTGACGATAAGAGAAAGTATCGCAAGGGAACCCGCGTGAGGAAACAAGTTAACAGCGTGGGGAAACGCGTGAGGAAGGAAGCATGTGTATCAACGAATCCGCACTGGGCCCCGAAATCTCCTAGTGATTTACTAGGGCACAATTATTAAAAAGGGACAAACGATGGAGAAATATATAGTGTGGGTATATCTTAGTTAGACTTATCTTAGAAATATATAAATATATCTTAGTATTAACTAAGATCATACGTCTTTTTAGGCTGCTATTGCATTTGCACCGGGTACAGCTTTTGACGAGTATCTAGCTTTTATTTAAGGTGTTAAAATAGCTCTTAAGCTTCACATATAATAAATGAAAAAATGAGTTATATGTATAATTAAATACTTATTTAATTGAATATAGAACTTTATGAATATTTGTGGCAATAGCTCTATACTAGCTTTTATTTTCTATTAAATTATATAACAAATAGTTATAATTTAAATATTAACTTACTTTATAATAAGTAAGTATTAAGTAAGGTATTAAGCTTTTAAGTAGGTGTGTATTTTTTGTTATGACATGTATGCTACAAACAAAGCTAACAGTATACTTGTATAGTTTTCAACGAATTATTAACGAACGACTTGTCCGAATTTGAGTAGAATCCCGGATCTATCGGAGAGCGGGCAGACATATTGGTTTTTGAGCGAATCGGTTGTCATTATTAAGTCATATTCAAAAATAGGTATTTCATTAATAATAATGAAATACCTATTATAAAATAGGTATTATAAAGCTATTATAAAAACTAGATGCGTATTATATAATAGGTGTTATACTTCTTTTTAATTGGTCGGTTGTGTGTTTTACAAAATTAACCCACCGAATAATTTGTTAATCGTTGGAGCTTTTTTGTCAATCTTTTTTTGTTCGCAGCAATGTCGTTTTATTATTTTTTTTACTGCGTAATAAATTAACTTGACAAGGAAACAAGTTCGAGCGCCACAGGACAAAAATATGCAGCTATTTATAATAAAGTACTTTAAACTGTGAGTATTATAATAGAAAATGATAATAAATAATAACACATTGTTCACAAAGTTGGGCCGAGTTGTTAATAGCCCATAGCTCAAACCACGTTTATTGTAGCTTTTCCCGCTTCGTTATTTTTTCAAAACATGTTATATTTTCAAAACTTCTATATCAATGAATATACCAAACGTCTTCCCTGATAAATACTCTATAGGTGTATACCTATAGCTCATAGCTCAAAGATATATTTTAGTTTAGTTTATTTTAGCCCATGTGTGACATCAGTAGATGTATACCTATAGAGTATTTATATATGTAAATGTGGAAATACTGCATGTAAAAACTGCGACAAATTCGGTATATATCGGCGAAGATTAGCGCAAAAGAACAGACAACAGGCAATTATGAAAAAAAAAAAACATTTTTTTTTATAATTGCTACCTTTGTTCAGCATTTCTGTGGTGCTTGTGGCAGAAATATGTATAAATTGTTAATGAAAGTATCGTGTTCTTCACAAGACATAGTTCTCTTTTTTTCGAATTAATATAAGGTTTTAGTTTATTAGTTTCCATTATTATATATTTTGCTAAATATTAATTAGTCTTTGTTTTGTAATAACTGTAATAACTCGTTATAAAAATATAGTGGGTTTCTAGAGAGTACAGTACAGTCATAAATAAACATGTAAGTAGAAAATGGAAGCAAATTATTTGAATATTTTTATATTGGAACTTTTTAAATTTTAGAGTGTAAAAAATGTGTTTGTATGCGCTCTTACCAGCTTGTACATTTTGAAGGTTTGAAGTTGGGAGTGGCTTGAAGTGAAGAAGGGAGATGTGGTGGCGAATGTGGTAAGGGCCCATGCAGGCACGCTTTTATACCTTTAGACACATAGCTCGCCAAATCCGTCTAACCCTACTCCAGCTGGGCCTAGGTCATTCGTATCAGCGTGCATGTGGATACGTAGCGTTAGCAAAAAGGGTTATCAAATTACAACTTTATATAATTTATCCGTTTGAACATTTTGGTAAGTCATATTTAAACGAAGCTTTTGAAGTTTGGGACAATATAATTTTGTTTGTTAATTTACATTTGTTAAATTTTTCCATTTCAGTAACATTTGAAACCACATTTTATTATATAAACATGATTTTTAGGAACTTTTTTAAAAATAAAATTACCTTCTCCCTTTCTCAACTACCAATGGCAATTTCAGTTCAAATTGGTAGCTTAATTATTGATTTTTAGTCATCTATTATTATTGACTAAATGTTATTAGCAGTCAATGACGTGTAATGATATCAATCTCTTTCCTAGCTATGTAATTGTCATCTGCATAATATGAGTAAGCTATATTTAATATTGCCAAAGATTTCATTGCAAAAGCTTTCAAAACCGCATTCTATAGAGTGGGTCGTAAGTTTCTCGGTCGTGTTTAAATATTTACGGGAAATATTAGTAATATCAAGCCACTATTACATCATTGTCATCTGGTTTTGAGTACCTTTACGAAGGTATTAGGTTGAAAGGTTGCATTTCACCTTCAAATTCTGTTCATAATAACTTATATAATAATATTATAATAACCTTATTATCTATAAAGATATCTCTGTTAAATTCAAACTACGCTCGCTAGTGATTCCTACTACATCCATATATGACATTATCTGAGAAAACCTGTCGCATTTATCGTATGTTGACTTTATGGTCTATTTTTCCACGTATAAGGACTTTAGTGAAATACATATTTAAATTAAAATAATGATGTATGTTTTATTGCTTAATTTTCTATTTAATCATAATCTTGAAACAACGAAATTTTAAGTTAGTTTAGTTTAATGAATTTTAATCATAACCAAAATCCATACCGACAATGTTTTTTGGTCAGATAACATCACATAAATTCTTTGCACAAATTACAAAGATTTGTTCCTTTCACATACGAATATAATTTCTTCAACCATGTTTCCCAATTTTTTCATATACTCGTGTGTAATGCATAAAATTATGCTGGCCAGCTCCAGAACATAAGCCTACATTATATTATTTTCATTATCGAATCATGATAATGAAGAAAATAGTAATATAAAAATACATAAATCTAATTTTGCATCTGACTCAGTATTCGTTATTGTCGCGGGTTCACGTTTTCAAGCATCTTCATAAGACATTTCTTTTTAAAAATCAATTGTAGGTTTAATTAGGATTTTACTAGGATTTCTAAATCTATTTTATTTTATTTTATTTTTATTTTATTTCTACGCTTATTATCTATTTTATTTCTTAATATTTTCTAATCCAACGGTACATTGAACACTTGGTTGTTTAGTTGATGTACTTTTAATTCTGCGCGTACGATAATAAATGTACCACTCAAAGGTTGGTCACAGATTTGATACTTTAAAATTTATAAATAAAAAGGTTATAATTTGTCAAAACGGATAAATATTTGAACTTTGCATTTATCAAATTTGTATAATAAAATTGATAAAACTCAAATAAATGTAATCAAATAAAATAAAACTAAATAACATCTGGGAAAGGTATACAGCCTATATAATGGGATCAGAGATTAATAGAAATACTTATTTTTATTATTATTAGCATTTTATTATTATGTAGATTGGTAGACTATTATAGGCTATATGTTATTAGTTAAAGAAACTATTATTATTTATACAACATTTATTACTTATTTCACTGGGTTTAAAGGTCAATAATAATTAGTTAACCTACCACTTTATTCAATTAACATAAAAAGTATTTATAAAAAGGGTCTTCTTTACCTTTGTAAGGAGGGTATAATTTAATACGATATAGGTAGATATATCTAATAATCATTCGTACACCAATCCGCACTGGATACTTTGTCCTTTACGACCTAAAATCCCCTGGTGATTGCAAGGGGAGCACTTAACACCGCAAGGGAGTGTTATAAGGTGATATCAATATAAATAAAATGGAAGCAAAGACATATCTTGCTAATAAAATAGGACCGACCGATTGGCGCAGTTGGTAGTGACCCTGCTTGCTGTACAAAAGGTCACGGGGTTCGATTCCTGGTCGGACACAATTTGTTTAAAAAAAAAGATAAATGTATGTTCGTTCGGGTTTGCGTGTGTGTGTTTCTGTTTGTCTTTGTATATGTCTCTGGACCCACGACACAGGGAGTCCTTGTGTGGCCCATTGAGTGTGGCGTTATTTATTTATCTGTATATGAATCATTTTTTGATAAAATCCGTGTATAATGTAAATGATATAAATATTAAAACGACATTTTTATATGCCTGAACGTGCGTTACACTATAACCACTTGACGAATTTTAATGAAACTTATCTTAGTTATAGTTTATGTTCCTTATGTCCTCTCTCTATCCAGATCCCGTGGGAATCGTCATCGGCGCTTGTGACATCAGTATTTATATAAAAATGATGGGATGGATGTATAATATTTTAAAGAAGTATTGTATCCAGAAAGTTTCCTTTGAAATCTTAGGAAGTCCATAAAGTTGACGAATGGCGAATTGTTAATCGAATGGCGTTATGAGGAATATGGAATATAAAATGAATTTAATGAGATGATTCTTATCTCATTAAACACTATTATATCCACACAAGGAGTGGGATTATAATATTATCGAATGGAATGTCGCGACATATGATGGGATTGAGTGGAATGGAATCCGATGTATGTACCACTAATGTGGGTGATGGGACGGAATGACTGAGTACGGTCTACACTCTATACCATACAGGTCCAATTCAATCGTACGATTGAATTGGACCTGAGTGTGGTGAGATGGGAGTATAAAGAATGCACTTGATAGTTTGATAGTTTCTACATGCACTTGGAAGATTATTTATAATAAAACAATCAAAGATTATTTTGAAAATCTGTGCCAGACAAAGCAAACAACACAATGAAACGTGTTATCTTAATTAACTTCTCGTTTAAACATTTTACGTAAAATCTATCGCATTAATCTTTCACGTAATATTTATTCACACTCAACTAATTCAATGGAATCTAAAAGATCTTTTAATTATTTCTAGAGAATTTAATTTAGTACGTGCTACTACCAATTGTGTTTTACAATTACTGACAAATCGTTGCGACAAATATAATAATTTTACGGTAAATTCATGATCGTTAGTGAGGAATTAAGAATGTTTTCTTGATGCCCAACACTAAAGTTTTTATGAAAAAAATATCGTTAGTCAGTTATGTGATTGCTGTTTAATTTGCTTTCAACGTGTTTGTAAATTTCGGTTTGTAATTTCGGGTGGGTATTGTCTTTTAAGGTACAATTTCGAACTCGACCGCAGACCGCAAACCACAGGTGACAATACTGGTTTCTATAGTTTTCTATTAAACGTATGTGGAACGCAGCGGTAGGCCACAGTGACGCCGCGTTCCGAATACGGTTCATATAAAACTATGGAAACCAGTATTGTCGCCTGTGGTTTGCGGTCCGCGGTCGAGTTCGGAATTGTACATTGCTGTTCTCTTTGCTTCCATATTCTTAACCCTTAATGACCATAAACATTAACCTTAAAAAAGATTCTTTATTTAAATTTCCAGGTTCCTTAGTTTTTCAAAACTTCTATTTCACCTCAAACATCGCTACTCGTATTTTGTATATTGTTTGATCCGGAAGGACGTGCCCTACTGCACTTCTCAAAATCCTTTTGTGTCTCTACTGAATTTATTTATTTACTAACGACCCGCCCTCACTTCGCTTCGGTTTATTAAATTTAAAACAATCGGAATAAGATATTTTCCTGCGGTAAAATGGAGCCTATATTTTAAGTTAGACCTCTAGCAATACATCGGTGAAAACTGCATTCCATTCTATGCAGTAGTTTTTGCGTGATGCGTGTAGAAACATACAGACAGACAGAGAATTTCTAAAAAGTGTTGTTTTGGCTTCTGTTGCTCTAATAAAGACCTCCCATATTAGTTTTTTTTCAATATCTATAATGTACAGACATCACATTGTTACAATCTATTACATATAGTGTAATAGATTCTGTCTATTGCAGAAATAGTGCGCTATACTTTGATAATAACTTGTAACGGATACTATGCTACATTATCTCTACATTAATAAATAAAGAAGACTTTGGAATTAAGCTAACTCGGTATTCTTTAGTAATACCAAACCACTAGCCATTAGTACCCTAATATTACATACATATCTTTGTTTGGACCGGAGGGACGTCGTAACCGTGGTAGGCTCCTTTGGAAATGGCTGGATTAAGGATCAAGGATGTAGAGCTAATGACCTTGAAATTTAAAAGGTTCTGAACATCTAGTTTTTGAATATTAAAATTCCGTTTTATTTTAAACTAAAAGTATCAAGACTCTCCGTTCAATATAGCAAAGCGTTGTTGATTATAGGTTGACTAAAATTTATCTGTCCATACATGAAAATTGCCGACGCTTGACGGAGGCAGCTGGTGCAAAGGAGGGCACGGAGTTTTCAATGACACTATTCTATTTATCAATATCACACGGTCAGCTGACTTGTTATCATTCTACATCACGCACGTGCACAAGTCGTTCATATAAGTTTATTATATTTTAAAATTAGTATGTTTTAGTAGAAACGCAATAAGCGTTTTGCGCGCAATAAGTTGTATTTACGCTTTAGGCTAAGTATAATAGATTAATTTGAAAAACATAATAATTTGTATTTATAATGGGTAATATAATATTTTCCTCTACTGGAGGCGTCTGCCACATGGTACAGTTGGGTGGAAATAGTCAAGGACTGAATGCTATAGGAGGAACATTGAGGTAAGGTATTGGATAATATAAACTCCTTTAAACTAAATAAAAACTCCTTTGCAGTTGATTATCAACATATATATATATATATATATATATAATCGTAACAAAGACGACTATACATTAACTATTTTTTTGAAAAAATCATCGCCGTGTACATTATGAATCATAGAGTCCAAAATAACAATTTTTAGAATTTTTGTCTATCTGTCTGTCCGTCCGTCTGTCTGTCTGAAAGAGCATCACTCACACTCAGAAACTACTGGACGGATTTTAATAAAACCTGGCTCACGTGCCGAATTAACATTTAGAGTACCTACTTTTTATCCAGATATGTTAGAGTTCCCGCGGGAATCATTTGTTCACGCGAAGTCGCTGGCACAAAGCTATTCTACAAACGATTACGTTGCGCCAACCGCAAACATAACGTTGTAGAACAATCCTATTCATTCAGATATAGCAACGAATACGAAGTTTAAAATCGCCGCAATAACTAGTTTACGACCGCAAAAAGAGTTGTAATGGTCGGTTGGCCTTTAGAGGCAGACCGAGAAGATGTCAAAAAAACCTAGATGATAAAACTTGGCGAAGCATATGAACAGGACGGTCTGGCACAGGGGAACACCTTTGCTAAACCGGTGGTCGCAAATCCAGACTAAAAAGTACCTACAAGTAACAAGGACAACTTTTGGCCCTCTGCTGTTTATTAGCACTAATCCCAATGACCGATTTCGTCGTTGTATTCAGGAAGGCAACAAGATAGTTTTATGAAAAGCTCGGTTTAGTTGTTTAATAATAGACAAGGGTTATCATAGTATCTAGATGATGGTGTTAATATTATTGTAGAACGTTATCTTTATAATGAAGCTATCTAGATAAATAAATAAGTTTAGATTACGGGTTACGGTATCCAAGTAGACGAAGCCGCGTGGAAAATCTTATCCCATATACCCGTGTATCATGCTCTATAATGTTTGTTAGTAAAATTCGCTAACCATTACAAATATTAAGTCAAAAACGTTCTAACAAAAGTCACCGAGTCATAATAATAGCGATTAGAACGATAAACAAAACTATAGTCGGAATTATAATTCGATTCCACATTTGACATTAGCTACTGTCATTTTGTAAAATAATGATACCACATATAATAGTGTAGTGATGAACACAAAAATCGATAAACAATCGCGATTTATGTTTATGTAATCATAATATTGGTGTGCCATGCAGTTTGTTTTGAGGAGTGGTTCGCTGGAGTCTTACCAAAATTAAGACCAAACTCAATTGTGGTGATGGATAATGCACCTTACCACTCCCGAAAATTGGAAACGGCACCAAAAATGAGCTGGAAAAAAGCTGCCATTCAAGACTGGCTTTTAAATAAAAATATTCATTACGAACCAGATATGGTTAAAGCTACGCTTTTAGAACTGATTCCACATAACGAGTCTTTTAATAAGTACGCTGTAGACGAAATGGCAGCACAACATGGGATCACGGTTTTAAGACTGCCCCCTTACCATTGCGAGCTGAACCCTATCGAATTGATATGGGCTCAGGTAAAGGGGCATGTAGCTCAAAATAATAAAACCTTCAAATTGACAGACGTGAGAAATTTATTTGAGGAAGGCATTCAAAAAATTACGGCCACCGAATGGTCTAAATGCGTATCCCATGTTGTCAAAGAAGAGGCTAGATATGTTAATTGACAATATCACAGACACATTTATAATAAATGTTACAGAAAGTGACAGCGATAGCGATAGCGATGACGGCGACGATTTATAAAATAAAATATTACCATAATACATCTATTTGTTTTATTTCTCATGTTCCTTCATGATCACATTTATTTATTTATTTCACACACAATTATTAAAGAAAACTCTCAGATCCGTAATAAAATTAATCGTCATAACTAAATTATCCGTTCACAAATATTTAATTTCCTGATATACTTAGTTTACGAGAATAAAATTATAAACGAGAAGAATCGATCCGGAAATATTCCATTTCCGTATCGAATAATTTCGCAACGTTACTATTTAGTACTTGTCATAACGTTGCAACACTGAAATTGTCAAATCTGGAATCGAATTAAAATTCCGACTATAGATGCAGGCTTTAAATTTTTTGTTAATCACTGTTTAAGTAACCTATTTTAAGCATCATCAGCATAAATAACTAATTCAGTATGTACTAATTAATATATATATTTATATATATGTATACTTATTTGCGTAAATTGGGTTATACAAGGAAACAATAAAATACAAAAATTTTGAATTTAACGAACCATTACTATTTTATACTCGGTACGTTTATTGCCCTAGACATAGTTAAGATTTGAATTAATTGAGCTAGCCTTGTCCACACTCTTTATCTCTTTGTAATTTGCCTATAATTACAATATGTCCTACATGCGCAACTTGGTAACAATTTTCACTGTAGGTACATACATAACTGTAGCATTTAATTTGATACAAGATTATTTAATCTACAAAATTGTGAAACTTATAGAAAATCTTGCAATTGTATTTAATTTAACACTTTTTAAGGAGATTTTCAAGAAATGTACCTGTTACAGAGATTTAAGATTTGGTAAAAACAATTTACGGACTTCGGAAAAAATCCGAATTTCGTAAATAAGAAGGGGAAAGGTGCACGCTGCGATCATCAATCAGAATGGGATTGAAACGGGCTCTGGCACATCTCACTCACTATTGAAAGATGTACATACATTAAGGGAATGGGATAAAGTAGGAACTACAGTATATTTTAGGGTTTTAGGTAATATTTAGGGTAGGGTTGGAATGCCCTCAGCAGCTGTGGAATTCAGCGCGCAACCTCCCCCTCCAAATAACCTAAATAAAATATTATATTTATATTGCGTTACATGTAAAATAAGTAGTGAATATATATGACATACATAATTATTTAAAATGAACGCACCTATTTATTTCACGACAAGTTACGACACGACAAGTTTTTGAAAAAGTCAGTAGAGTTCTTCATCCTTCAACATTTGAAAAATGAAACTATATATTCAATATCGATAAAGATGTCGATATATCATTTTAAACTTTTGCGTTTTGCACACATTTTATATTGTAAATCGGGTCTGAATGCGTAAAATTAAACGTTTTTGTTTACCTTTTATTTCTAGCCGACGTTTGGGCACGAGTTACACCCAAACGTCGAGTAGAAATAAAGGGTACCTAAACAGACACATTTAATTTTACGCGTTTAGACCCGTGTTACAATAAATAAAATGTTGATCTAAGGGGTAAATATCGACGCCCTGCTAATCTTAGATTAAACTAATCAATTTTGATGATTGACTAGACATTAATTTAAGTTATGTTAGCCCGATATTAATTTTACCTATTAGTGATTTTTAGTTTAATCAGTTTTTAGTTTGTGCTAAGAGAGCCTAAATCGGCACGACAACGGTAAAGTTATTTGATATTTGGTTACTTATAATATAATTATATTTCTTTATTTGAATAAATAAAAAACGAAAATCTGATTGTTTCTTTATATTTTTTTCACTTCAAAATTTGCTTTTTCAATAAAACAAATAGATAAGTAGTAAAATTAAAATTATTCATCTGAAGTCGAAATGTTAGTTTGATTTTATTAAAATATTATAAAATTGTTTGTAGGATGCAGGTTCATTAGCATATATAAATAAAAAGGGCTTTATTGAAGAAAAAAAAAACATCTCATCATCAACATATTTAAGTTTCAGTATTCATTGCCCGAAGTAAATAGTTTTGTTACGGCCTTTCACTGGCCTTTTTAGTCACTCCTAGAAATGACTAATTAATATGGAAGACAATGACAAAATTATATAGAATCAACTTTAAGCATTTAGCCAATGCTGTTATGTTTGACTACTACTTATTTCACTGAAAGACTAAGTTTGGTCTTTGTCTGTAACATATGCCAATATCATCTAAGCTATTTACATAGATATACGTGTACGTGCGTAATTTAAATTCTACAGGAATGCCGAACTACAGGAATACGAACGAGATAAATAAATCTCCAACAATACCGGATGCAGTATTCATGTTAAATTTGGTTATAATTACAGTTTACAATAGTTATTTGCAAAGCCTTTTTATAGAAAGGTCTTACATATAAATGGAGTTATTTAACCTACTTTTATGTAGGTACCTAGGTACCTACGCTACCACGTAAACGTATCTATGTATAATTTAATTTGTCATATATTCATTATTTACTCGTGTCAGTCGTTTTATGGCCAGTAAATGTGTTACTAACTGTTGTGAGTATTAGCTATATATAAGCTTAAGATTGAAAACTAAAACGAAATGTTGTACAATTCAGTTGCTAATATAAACTATGAGTTATGTTTCATAAACTTACTGTGAAAATGATAAAAAGTAGCCATGATAGATCCATATTGGAATACAGCCGAATACTACATTGATGAAAGGTTTATGGTTTACGGTGAACAGAATTATTTCGCGGGGATCTAATTAAAAGCATTATGTGTATTTAAAACAGTTTAATTTTTATATTACATTATGACTCTTATTTATAAAATATAGTAGGTATAGGTACACGTTTGAGCAAGTCACTAGGCAATGATATCACCAAATTCGTTTATAATAAGTAAGGAGCTGAGAGGTATCTGGCGGCAGAGACGAAAGGAGTGCCGTGAGCAGCGACTAAGGGAGCGGCAGCAGCGATCACTGGGGCCGGAGCTATGACCGGTGAGGCTATGGCGTGGTTCACAGCGTGAGCGGAGTATGAGCTAGCATATGGAGCCACGGCATACGCAGCTGGGACAACGGCAGGCGCAACTAGAGCTGCCGGTGCCGCAGCCCAAGGTACGCTGGGTGCAGCGTTTGTGATGGCCATAGACAGGGCGAAGATAACCTGAAAATAACAGCTGTTATTAGATTTATTAAGATTAATGTTTGTACAAAATTGTGTATTTGTTTCTTGTATCTACTTTCCAACATTTTTCTTATCTCACGATAAGTTCCAAAATTTTGTAGGTGAGTATTAATTTTTAAATTTTGCTATAATATTATGTGAAATAACTCACAACGAATTTGGCGATCATTATGCTTGGGTTGTGTGACTGCTCACGGGTGAGGATGCTAAACAAGAATCCGATGGACTGTGTCGTCTCCAGGGCATCGTCACGTTTTATACGATGTGTCCATTTAATTGAGCAACAACCACGACTACTACATACGTGTGGCTAAATAATGCGCAGGACATCGCGGTTGGATCCGCGCCACGATTTTTGACCCAGACTGCGTTGACAAGCAATGCATTCTAATTTGAACTCTGTGCACATCAATTTCACTGCAGGTTATGTAACTGCCAAAGGAAAATTTGAAGGTGCTCCTATTTTATATATTGCTTAGAAACTCTTGTATGTAAATGAAGTTTTATTGTGTTTTTAGTTATAAACCAGGTCAAGGTTAACATGATGCTTAACATTGATAACGGAGAACAAGATTCCATATTAAAGTTTTAATAGGGCATTTATCCATGTCTTTTCGTTTCTAAGTTATTGTTATCTATTAACACTATTATTATGTATAGGTATATCAATACCTATACATATTATAATAGTACTATACCATATTGGCCTATATTTTAATATTGGTTTAACAATAAGTCTCTTTGCTGGATGTGCCAAGTAATATTATTTTACGAGTATAAGTTGGTATTGGGTATTGATTTTATTACTTCATAAAATATATATTATTATTTAGATATATTAAACATGAATATTTGTAAAAAAATATCTAAGTGAATATTTGCTAAAAATATTGTAGTATGGAAGGAAATGAAGTATTTTTGTATTTCTTAATCAATTGTTATCTATTTTCGGTGACCATTGTAATAAAACGATAACTTCGCTTTTGAAAATTGCTAACAGAAAACCACCAAACATTTCACAATAATATTTCTCAATGTGCTCCATTTCTCCACACGCACCCAATGAATCCCAAATGACCGCCGCAATACGTCAAATGTTTATTTTGCAGCACGTTTCCTGAATCACAATAATCACCGTATAAAAAGGATCGACTTTTTCTTGTTAGACACATAACACATCTTCTTTTCGATAAGGAAGGTCTACAACCAAAACAAGTAAAATGTCTTCTTTCAAATCTGTAAGTCTCTATTCTTTATTAAACGACCACACAGTTGGTTTAAAATAAAAATCATGATAGTTAATAATAAAACATTGATTTGTTTCAGATCGTCCTCATCGCTGCGGCTTTTGCCATCGGTGTTGAATGCAGTGGAGTACCAGCGGTCGCAGCAGCCCCTTTATTTGCACCTGCACACATTGGATACGCCCAAACCGTACCACAGAACGTTCCACCTTTCGCGTCACAGGTCAATGTTTTTAGCAAGGCCTTGGCAAGTCCTCTGATTGCCGCTCCTGCTTTGGCTGCGCCTATTGCTGCACCACTAGCTGCTCGTTTGGCAGCTCCAGTAGCCGCTCCATTTGCTCCTCTAGCAGCTGCTCCTTACATTGCCGGTCCCGCACCGCTTCTCTCAACACCATACGCAGCTTCATATGCCTTGCCAGATCCTGCTGCATACGCAGCATATGCTGCCCCTGGAGCATATGCTGCTGCTCCTGGAGTATATGCTGCTGCCCCTGGAGCATATGCTGCTGCCCCTGGAGCATATGCTGCTGCCCCTGGAGCATATGCTGCTGCTCCCGCTGCGTACGCTGCTTCTTACCCCCATGCTCCTGCTGCTCCTCTGGTCCGCGCTCCACTTAGCGTTGCCCCAGCGCTGTGGCGATAGATTTAAGAAAACAACTGACTGACCTTCCTTGTCAAAAGACTTGATTAAAAGAACATAGGTATCCCTATTTTCTTGTATACTATTATTTTTAAATAAAAGATATTTTTGATACAAAATGCCTGTACTGATTTACTTATTTTGTATATAACCTATAACAAATGTTTGTCGAGTAAACGTTTTAACGAGTAAAGTATTAAGTAAAGTAAGTTTACGTTTAGATAAAAATAGGAACCTATGATTTATCGATACGTTATTCTTTGCTTGATAAATAAAGGTTCATATCATTGAAATAATCTCCGCTGTGGCAGGAATTTACCTAAATTACCGTGGTTAGGTGCCTGGTCTTAGCCAGGACATCGAACCCGACCCTTTTAATCCACAGCTTATCGTTATGCGTGAACTGATACTAAACCTAATAAAATATTATCGTTTAACTATATCTCAATTAGCTACTAAAATTTTATCGCCATACTTTCCGATTTTATATCACTCTATATTGTAAGTAAACAAACCAATCAAACAAATATTACCTTTTAAAGTTACTCTATAAATATTACTAGAGTTTAATATAACTCCAATGTCAATATTCATATCTAAGTCCGTATAAAATTATAATTATCACATATTTTAATAACATTTTTCTAGATGTTCTAATAAAGTTGTCGTAAAGCCTTCTAACCTAATCAGGCCAAATCGTTTCTGGGTAGGAAAGACTTTTCAACCAAATATCGTTCGATTTTTACCGAACAGAACTTATGAGCTATTTATTTAACCGACCAATCAATAATTTTATCCCCCAAATAATAATTATTAACTGCACAGTGTAACTAACCGCTTTGTATAATTATTTTCTTTTACTTATTCCTGAAATGCGTCACGCTATCACGTGTTCTTGATTCTTATTGCACATGTATTAGCTACAGGCGTTAGCATTAGCGATTCGTAACATCCGGATTCGTAACATGGTACTGTTACATGATAAGCAAACTTATGACGTATTTCAATGGGAATCGAGAAAGCCACAAAGCGAGAAAGCCAAGCGGAAAGCAAACAGATAATTGCTCAATACGGGACTACGACTACGTCATGTCTACATCGTAATGCCTCATATGTGCATGTAGCTGACTATCACCGTTTTATGACGTTAGCTTACAGGTGTTTTGTAAGCTATAATATGTTACGATATCAACAAGGACTATTCCTTTGATCCCATGATCTATGTCAAAAACAGTAACATTTCTAGGTAGATACATTTAAAGTTTTATTTTTTTAAAGAGAAATAATAACATGAACAGCAGAAAATACTAAATAAGCAGCAAATGGATGATAGCATATTTAAAGAGGGGTTAGGTTTAGGTTCTCTCGTGACAATAAAGAAATACGTTAATTTGTTGACGATATTAATAGTAATTTAAAAATATTTACAGCTACATTATGAAAACTTTGGCCATCGGCTAACCCGGAATCGCCCGAACGCGTCATCGATGTCTATGAATTATTGTACCTCGAATTAAATATTTTATTAATTTATTGCATAGGCGTGGATGACGCGTTCGGGTGTTTCCGGATTAGCCGATGGCCAATGATTTTGAAATTTGATTTTGGTTATATTGTTAATCACGATTTGCTGTTAATTTAGTATTCTATTGTTGTTGGTTGTAAATACAAGCCTTTTTTAAATTCGAATAGGTTTGTAGCAATATTAATAAAAGCGCTTAATATTAATTTAAATATTTATTAACAAAATGGTATAAAACAGCCATAACATATCTATCATACAACAATTAACTATTTACAACAATTAACAACACATTATATTAACTAGAGGTAATTTATATATCATTACAGGACTAGATTCACTTCCACGCTATTTGCTTGATAAAAGGCGCCTGCGGCGCTGGGGCTAAAAATTTACTGTAAAGATGTAAATGACCCGCATAAGGAGATAATGGTGCAGCTTTGGCTACTGGTAGGGGTACTGGGGCGAATAGAGGAGCAGGTGCCACAGGCCGTATAATGGGAGCGAATGGAGCAGTTGGTAAAGAGGGCAGTGCTCGTCCGATAAAAGGAGATGGAGCTAGAGCGGGCAAAGCAGGCACTGATGCAGATAACGCGGGTAATGCAAGCGGTGCCGGTGCAAGCCTAGGCAGGAACGGAGCGAAAAGTGGGGCAGGTGCTATTGGCGCAGGTGCGAATGCAGGTAACACTGCGGGCGCAACTGCATGAAAAGAAGGCGATAATTGTGCTGGAAATGGGAAAGCGGGTGGAGCAGGAGCAGGAAACGCTGGTGCAGGCAATACAGGAGGGGGTAACGCTGGTGCAGGATGAACTGGGGCTGCAAACGGCGATGGTAAAAAAGACGTTGGTCCCGCTGCAGCAATGGGCGCCACGGCGTGAATTGACCGCGCACCAGTCGGGAAGTTGTAAAATGGAGCATAATGCACAACAGGAAACGATCTAACTGTTGGTTCAATATGATGAAGCCCGCTAGCGTTGCAGCTAGCTATGATGGCGATGATAGAAATGACCTGTAAAAGAAGACTAACTTTTTAATATTTACTTGACTATACATTTTCGAAATCAGAAGAAAGATTTTTGATTAAAAATTAATTGAAGCAGAATGAGACGTTAGTTCTATCAATCAATTAAACAATTTAATTAAATCTTTATCTTTATCTTCTATCAATTTAAGCTCCCGCTTAGTTTCTTAATGGACTGTATTTAAATTTTATTACAAGGCGATGGCAACGCACACTGATGCTTGTCATAAACAAGAAGTGAAGCAATGACAATGAGTTTTAACCTTTATGTACAAGTTATCCAAAACCTTAGATGTTTGAAGAGCTTAGAGTAAAACTGAAAGCTACTTACTAATCTGAGTAACGACATATTGAATAGTATCACGACTTGATTAGTCGAATGCAAACGTGAATATGTATTGATGGATGTGTCACATGTCGTTATATAGTTCAATACTGTTGCAAGCATTACATTTTGTTGGTCGTGATTGGTTTCACTTTCCTTCGGCAGGACATGCGCATGCGCAATTAGACGCCGTTGGAACACCCTCCGCTACCGAATCGGTCGCGACTGACCATCGATAGGTGCGTTATATAACTTATTAAAGAGGTTTGTAGGGAACATTTTGTAATCAGTCATCGTAAATGTGGTATGTAATGTAATTTATGTTGGTAGTGATTCACTACTGACTTCGATTGCATTCTGACTTCACTCAAAGGATCGAATTAAATAATACTGAAAGTACTACAAAAATTTAATTTCAAATAAAATTAAAGCCATCGCGAATTCTTGTATAAAATATGGAATTGAGGAAGGTTTTTTTATTTCTGGTAAAGGTGGGTTTCGTTTGATAAAGTATACAAGACGGCAGACAGAAGTAAATGCTATGTTAGTTAATCAGTTAATACCATTTAAGTTAATCTAATACTGGATAGTTATAATAAAGTTTACTCTAACAAAAAATCGTACTATAGGGCAATTAAAAAAAAAAATACTTCAAATTCAATTAAAAACTTAATTTGTCATTATTTATAGTGGATGCAACATTTGAATAATTAATGGTTGTTTGAAAAAATGGCTTACAATCGAATTATTTTGTATTCAAGACATAGGACCGATTTCTGATCCCGTAGTTTTGAAAATAACTTCATGGTTATGTATGTTTATGAATATTATAATACATTTGTATCCAATAGCACTATTCAGTGGGCCGTGAGTCCTGGGAAGTGATATTTTTTTCTTTTCTGTGTATATTTAAATAATGACATCTTTATTGTAATCTTGCTGTAATCTTCTTGTAATCTTTCACAATTTATAATTATTATTATTTGACATAGTTTAAGTTTGGCGACACATTTTTGCACGCCTATTAAGGCAGACCATACTAGACAATTTATTTCACTTTCCATCTTAATTATACTTATGTTTTGGCAAATGATTTGATTTGATTTGATGTAAAATGTAGAAAGAACGGTTCTGGATGGAAACCTTATTGGCTACCTTACTATGGAAAGTAAGAACTTTCGCAAAGATCTCATAGTAACGAGTAGCTGGCCACAACAAACTGGATATTATTATCTTATTCTTGTTAGATATTTTTATATGTCACACCATCTGCCTATGTCTCTCTACTGCTCAATATAGCTTATTCGCCACTACACACAATCTTATCATATTTCTTAGTTTTTCTTATACAGCCACTACCGATGAACTTCAAGTAGTCGTTCCACGTGACCGAACACTGCACTTCCGGGCGCGTCAATTACATGCTGCAACCAGCCCTTATAGTATCCACTGCTGGATATGGGACTCCTTATGCCCATTGTTTCGTGCATGATGGATGTAAGGCTTTAAAACGCGACGCTGTTGGCGAGTCCACTCTTTCAGATGTGCTGTTGTTCCACATGGCTTTTGGTAGCCACTTTGTTATCCCTTAGTCGCCTCTTACGAGACCCACGGGAAGAGATGGACCGCTGCTATTCTATAGCCGACCCACACCACACGGTCAATTATATATACATATTTGTATTTTTTATTATTAGAAATTTACTTGATGACACGTGAAGAGAAGATTAGGGATAATAGTTATTGCTAATAACATATTTTAAATTGTAATTAAAATTTATAAAAAAACATATTAATATACACATATTAATTTTAAAATTTAGGGAATGTGTTTCATTATATAAGCTATTGTAACCGCTAAAGCATATGGTTTATTTTTTACTGACAAAATATATAAAAGATTTTAACAGACAAAAGATTAGCTGCCTTAAAAAAGTTAAAACATTAAAAGATCTATGAAATAAAAGCTTTAATTTTAGGTATATATCAAGTATGAGATATACCTATAATGATGATTTTTTTTGGGACACTAATCCATCCTCCTAGCTTTGATAAATTTACGCAGAGCTTAGTTCTATTCACGAACAAAAAAATGTCGTCAACTCAACAAAAATGTTTAGAATAAGTTATATTTACACCGAATTCTAATAAAGCACGTATTGTAGTTCAGATTCATTTGTATTCAAAATGGACGCGACTCAGTCAGTACGAAGAAATGGCCTCACGTTCGGAAACATAGATATACTTTACTGTACACCAAAACATACAGAAGAAAAAGAAAAATACAAGTAATTAAAAGAACAATCGGCCGATATATCGGTAAAGCGATAGGAGGGCTTCCAGGGTGGTAAGGTGAAGTTTGTAGACGAATAGAGGTAGATCGTGCTATAAAGAAATAATGTCTGCATGCAAATAAATGGATACATACATACATAGTATATGCTTTTCAGGCTGACTATATCAAGAAAGTCGAAGTTCGAAGTTCGTAATCAGGAATGCGAGCAGGGCAGTTACACAAACCTCCGAAAAATTGTGTCAATTTTGCCAATTATTCTTTACACTGACTAACTTCGTGTATCCATATTTAATAAAAGCGAAAAAATGATCTTCACTGTACGTAGAACGAAATGTTGATAGTTGAAATACTATAGAACACAGAATAATATTGCTTTTAGGTTCACCTTTAAATAAAATACCATGAAGCAAAACACAAAAGATCTTCACGTCACCGCAGTATATCGAATACACGCAGAAATATCAGAGATACGAGTATGCTGCACTCTACTTGAGTATATTGTACATTGACTTGTATATTGATGACGCGCAGAAATGGAGAAATTACAGAAAAATCAGAGATACGAGTATGCTGCACTCTACTTGAGTATATTGTACATTGACTTGTATATTGATGACGCGCAGAAATGGAGAAATTACAGAAAAATCAGAGATACGAGTATGCCGCACTCTATAGTAGAGTAAAAGAATCCGAATCGGTTGTAAAATCTCTTTCATTTCCATTATAACGCACTATTCAGTGTGGAGTGGTCGTGAGGAATGAAATCTAACTAGACATGTGCGTTAAGCTCATCGTACAAATTAATATTATTTTGAGTTTGAAGAGACCTGGACCTTTATTAGATATATTCACTGCTGTACGCAACCGGACGTAAAGGTTCCAAATTCTAAATTGGCGGATCACGTGACCAAATTACATTTTTAATATCAAATGTTAAACAATAGCGATAACTAATTTAGTTAAAAGGTAAAATAGAGTAATATAATCAATAAATCAATCGATTTAATTCACTAAAACAGAGAACTTTAATATTTTAAGTGCAACTGCAAGTTTTCTGAACAGATTATGGAAATTTTCCCTAGGAAAGATGTCCTCTTATCTTTGACTATGCTACTGTCCTGTACTGTAGTTGATACAAGTGGCGGAGGGCTTCCCATAATGCTGTGTTCCTGGTACACAGTCTCCATTTAAGGACTCTTCTACTTTAACGGTTGTCGGTTCTGCAGCACCTGCCCATTTTGCCACCTTAGTTTGCTAATTTGTGAACTATGGCGGTGATTTTCGTTGTTTGGCCAATCTCTTCGTTTCGGATGTCAACCCACAATGAAACTCCGAGCATAGCCTTTTCCATAGATCACCTAAAAACTTATGGATAGCTACTTTAAACTTATAGAGCAGGCGGTCGATTTTTATGGAAGTTATAGACTCCATTTCAGTACCCTACGTCATAACATACTGGCAGACCGCACTGATTGAAGACTTTCAACTTTCGTGGAGAGATATAGGCTGATAGTATGGTATGGTTCAGCAATATAAACATGAACATTTGTAATAAGAACTATATAAATTTGGAGTTTTTTTTAATCATAAAAACCAGATTATTCTTCCGGAGCTACGTGCAGATTTATAACATGTTATTTAATGTTTTATAACATGTATAGGTACATATAATAAAATCGTACCCGAGCCGTGTCTGTACATGATATATTTTTTGAAAAAAGTCCAACCGTATACAGCCTTTTTAATTTTTTTTGTCTGTCTGTCTTAACACACATCACGCAAAAGTCACTGGTCAGAATTTAATGAAACTTGCCAAAATTATAACTTATGACCTGGGTTAACATTTATTGTACATATCTTCCGATTGGTTGTACAGTTCCCAGGGGAACCACTCTGAAATTCACGCGAAAGAAGTCGCTGGCACCGCTAGTCTATAATACTATATAATTATAGAACCGTTAGTGTAACTTAGTATACATTTCCGAATGTTCTCTCGGTCCACTTGACCTAAAATGATATCCCTTGTTATTTATTACCTGTTTTATAATATATGAACAATTTTTTTTTTTTGCACCGATCGATCTACAAATGATAGAATGTTTTTAAATTTTAATGTTAACAATAGAGTATTTTATTTTATAAGTTTATAAAAATTATTAGAAATATTATAACAATTGGAATAATGACAACTTAAATGTTGTTATGAAACTTACTACACAATGCTTTTCTAAATATTCTTTCACATGTTTACGACATGAACTTCTTATCTATAATTCTATTTCTTAAAATAACATATAAATTAATGAACAAATAAGCAACTATAAAGCAATGTCAAAGAGAACACACAAAACTCGTATGTATATATAATATATTCACGTGTGAAGTAGAATATGGCATATGGAGTAAAACTGAGATTATTATCTCTGGACAAAATAAATAATATTTATTCTATTTCGATATATAGGTACATTTCAATACTGAAATGGGGCAATTTGTTTTCCATCGTGCCTTTTGTTGTCACAAGGTTTCTCTACGTAAAACAGTCCGAAGGATGTTTTCTCGAAACCTACATACTTTTGCCAAAGATTGGGTTCGGGGCCGACTTCCTTGAAACTTCACTAAACACGCGTAAGTTACGACAGGCGCTTATTGTGAACAATTGTGTAATTCTTTGTATGGGTTTGTTTTCCATTATATTCCTCAACGTGATTGTTACGAGGCCACATATTTTCACATATGTAGTTATGTTGTTAGTAAAATATCTCACTTTAGTAATAGAAAAACGTAAATACAATTTGCTAAATTTTATTTATTGTTGTAAAAAAGCGCTAGGTTACTATCAGTCTTGTTCTACTTCAGGGCGACTAGAGGGGCAGAAGGAGCGAAGTAGGGTGAGGGCGCAGCGTAGGGCGCAGAGTAGGACGCAGCGTAGGGCGCAGCGTAGGGCACAGCGTAGGGCGTAGCGTAGGGCGCTGCGTAGGGCGCAGCGTAGGGAGCTGCGTATGGCGCAGCGTAGGGTGCAGCGTAGCGGGCGTAGGCTGGGAAAGCTGGAGCAGCGACAAATCTTGCTGCTGGTGCGATGTACGGAGCTGGCGCAGCAACTAGAGGAGCAGCGGGAGCAACAATCCTAGCTGCTGGAGCGACATAAGGAGCAGCCACTAGAGGAGCCGCCGCTGCTACGATGCCATTGTAATTCCTCGCTACATATTGCGAACTGGAGGCAGTGACAAAAGGCGCTGGAGCTGCAACAAGGGGCGCAGGTGCGGCGACTAGAGGTGCAGGGGCCAGTAAAGCAGCAGGACCGACGCTGGGCTTAGCTGTAGCAACAGCAACAGTGGCGAGGAAGAGCACCTGAAATAAGACAATTGTGTTTAGATAACTATTTCTAATATTTCATTGAAGATGTCTTTCAATTACGGGTAGAAAAGATTTATTCTTATTCCCATTTCCATATTACTTGGAAATTATTTCAACTAATATTCACTGGCTTGCATCGATCTTCTTGCAGATTTTCACTTTAGCTTTTTAAGGCACTTACAATTTTGTTCATTTTGCTCGTTTAATGTTTCTGTTTGGTGTGCAGAAATGCGAATGTGATGTCGTTAACTTGGTGACATTACCTTTTATACAGTTGGTGGTAAGATTCACCTTGTAATTCTGTTTCGTCACTGTTGCACTGACTCGTTAGACCCCGGGCACGCAACGGGGGCAGTGGGCACGCATTGTTACGACAACAAAGCTGTGTTGACTGATAACTCTATATTGGACCAGTTAGCTAGTTATAAACATAATCTTCTTCCATAATCACAATGTTGACACCTTTGATGTATGCGATTTTATGCGGACTATTAGGCAACTAATTTGAATACCTCTCCATCGGTACTGCTGCACATTTTAATTAGTTTTCACTGAAGAATTTGGAGAACGCGCGGTGTGAGATCAGCGAAAAATATAGTGATTTACAAATTTACACTGTAACAATGTTTAGAATCACTGGCACTGTTTTGTTTTGTTTTCTAAATATAATTTTAAAATACCACCAACATAAAAACACTGATGTTTATTCCATACTGAGTATAAAAGTGGGAAATAAAATATATAGCCCGACTTTAACACAATCAAGACACTTTAACTCGTTGACACTGAGTAATATACCTATACCAATACCTATTTATTGTCATATACCTATATGAGTATAAACATTTTCTTATTTTTCTTATAGTATGGATAAGAAAACGAGCTGTCGAGCCACATGATGGCAAGTGGTCACCGGCACCCATGGACCTCTGCAACACCAGGAGGCTTGAGGGTGTGTTGGCGATCTTGCAAAAACCTGTTCTCAGCTCTTTTGAAGAGCCCCATATCGTAACATAACAACAGTTCATTCCACAACTTTCGGGTTCGCGGTATAAAGTGTCTTTTCGACCGCACAGACGCAGCGACTCGAGGTCAAGGATGTGCGGATGAACCGCACGACGACGACGAGCAGTGCGATGGTAAAAACCCTAAGTTGACATCAAATTGAACAGCTCTTCAGAACATTCACCTTTATAAAGGCAGTAGAAAACGCATAGAGATGCTACATCTCTACAGATGCTGAGCGATTCTAAACCACCTGTGAGAAATAAATTCTAAACCATCCTAAATACTGGCACAATGTCTTATAGATGTTTTCTCTATAACAATATTTATTGCTAAGACTAGGTTAAAATGTTAAATAATAAAAATAAATTAAATGAAAAAATTAGACATTTACTTTGATTTTCTTAAGCTACTCTACTCTTATTCAGCTATTCTTAAGCTAAAACGAAAAAAAATGCATATATTAATTGGTTCCCGACATCTTAAAACGAAAACTTAAAAATAATCTTCTTAAAACGGCTATTGCCTCATGCTATCAAATAAATCAAACCGACGACTCTTTTAACGTCGTCGGTATGATTTGCTTGTCTGCATAATTTTGCATAATTTAAGGAATCCTTAAATTATGCTTCAGTTTTATTCAAAAAACCGAGAATGGTCAGCTTATTCTCTTCAAGTTTCGCTAGGAGCGCTGCATATTTTGTATCAAACATTATATACAAGGATCTCTTTGGTGGAATCCCTTGACTAATTTATTAATTCACTTCGATGGATCGATCGATCATCAATTTATCATCCAAGAAGTGAGAAAGTGGGAAGTGGTTATTCTAGGAACAAGACGTCATGATCCGAAGAGCTAGAATCGAATGGCTTTTGTACGTATACATACATATGCGTTTTGCTGACTGTATCTACAAACAAACATTACATTTTCTTATTGGTACCTATATAAAGATAGGGAAATGATGTTGTTTAACCGACACCCAAATATATGTAACAATACTAAACCGGCTTATATAAATGTATTCAAAAAGTTTGTTACTGTAAAACTTGATTATGCCGGAGTTGACGTCAATGATAGCGGTAACAAGAATGTACGGCTTGTAGTTACGTATTATTTTCACAAAGTATTTTGTTTGAAGTTTTTATATAAACTTAGAGTCAGAGAAAGTAGAGTGTTGTTGAAATAATTCTTCATGACCAGATTGTTGAAATAATTGGCCTGATTGAATTAATTTCACTTTCTCTTATCACGTCGCTCCTTGTGATTTAAAGGAGCCAGTAGTTTAGATAGATAAGTCTATTACATTTTGTAGAAACTTTACTGTCTTTCCCGATTGAACTTACATAAGCAAGAAAGAAAAATACGTAGATATTCCGTTCTAGCAACTTATATTAGTTCGGGAGTTCTGTTGCGTATATATTGTATTTCGTTCGTTTCGTTCGTTCGTTGCGACTACCACAAGCTAGCATGGCATGTAATGGCATGTAATGGCCAGCATGGCGTTACCCTTGAATTTTTAGTACGGGTGGTCCTGGGTTTTTATCTTGTTACATAAAATATTGTGTGGTTAATATAGTGGCGTGTGGTGTCGCCCGTCTTTAAAATATCATCGGCAGCACCACCCCATCTCTTAATTATCCGTTAGTCTTAAAACGCGACTAAGGGATAACAAAGCTGCTACCACAAGCCTTGAAGAACTACACCATCTCTAAAACAGTGAACTCGCCAACCCGCTTGGCCAGCGTGGCATGTTAGAACCAATGTCCATTATGCACAAGACAATATACTTGAGAAGGCTCGTACTTACAGTTATAGTTACACATGGTCGCTGAAGCGCGAGGAGAGGATGGTGAATTTAGAAATTGAACTGTGCATTTTGGGTGGGGTGGCATTTTAGTTGTATCGGATTGAGGAGAGTTAAAAATATTTTATTATATAGTATATTTAAATGAAAACACAAAAATCTTTATTTTATAACTTATTCAAATAGCCCTGTACAAGTGGCCTACTTCCATCTATAATCTACATATATTTTTAAGGGGGAGAGTGCACGTTGCAATCCAACAGCCGCTGGGTGCACTAGACTGGCCACGTTATCCCTCTCTCACAGAAGACTACCTTGAAATGTAATGCATTTCCCACTTTATCTTATTTCCCCAATATACGTCCGTGTTTCGGTAGTGAGTGAGATGTGCGCATTCTCATCCTATCCCTCCCCATTTTCCCAACCCTTTCTCCAAACACATTCCTATATCTCCAAAGGTAGGCAGCGCATCCGGGGGCGTGCTAACGTTTGTCATTTTGGACTAATGTTGGCATGTATCGCGGATGTCTATGGGCGACAGTATCCACTTACCATCAGGTGGACTGTATGCTGGTCTGCCGCCTTCGTACATAAAAAATGACACTGAATGACAGTAACATTATGAGGACACAGGTTTCCACTAGTAAATCGTATCAATATCAATTTTTTATTTTTTAAGTTTTTAATTTTAATTCTCGACCGTGTGGATTTTCTCATGATGTTTTTCTTCACAACTGAGATAGTGATAATTTTAAAAATAATTCTTAGTTCGGTCTAATAAGCTGTAAGCTACAATACTTATGACAACAGCCAAGAAACCTTTTTTTTATCCATATTTTCTAAAATCTTGGCAAGCCCTTACGACTATGCATTTAGTTACTACATATATGTGAGATATGCCCATTACGGATTGTGACAGTGATTTTAGGATATTATTACACGTATGAGCATTATTTTACTACTGGAAAGTTAAACTAAACATAGTGAAAAATGTGTACTGAACTCTTTTTTAATTTACTATTTCTATTTATTAAAACTAATATCGTTTTATGTATTGCATTAGTGCAAGAAAAAATATAAACAGAAAGAATCCGTAAACCCATTCCCATCCCATCCTATCCTATCCCTCCCCATTTCCCATCCCTTACTCCCAATCCACTCCTTAACCTGCAAAGGTAGGCAGCGCACTCGGAGCGTGCCAACGTTTGTCATTCTGGACTAATGTTGGCATGTATCGCGGATATCTATGGGCGACAGTATCCACTTACTGTCAGGTGGACTGTATGCTCGTTTGCCGCCTTTTTTCTATAAAAAATAATTAAAAAAAAATATAAATGTATAAATATATTTGCTATTTTTACAAAAGTGTGGAATTAATAACAGGTGTAATTTATTGGTATCTACTTAACATTCCTAATTTCTATATTACAGTCTTGGTGGTTTAGTATTAGGCCTATTGAAAGACCTACGTGTAGTAGGCTCGATGTCCCTAGTGTTGGTGGGTCTTCTTAGTGCGTTATTGTATCGCGGGCCCGCAGTTCTAGCGGGAACAGGCGCTCCATGTATTACTAATCGTGCAGGAACTTTAACAGTACGTATCCTCAGAGGTACATCTAACACAGGCCTGATGATGATTTTAGTTCTCGCCGGCACAAAAGTGTGGTAATGAGCTGTTTTCATGGGCGCATGACTTATGGGGGGCGGTGCCATGTACGCCAAAGGTACAGGAACGATTTCCACGGTTGTTTTTAATTTTTGTGGTTTTGCTAGTGGTAGTTGTAGCGGCAACCCATATTGTTTGAAGTTCACGTTCTGATTAGAAGGCAGAGCTTGATTGAAACTGTTTCCATTATTTGATGGGTTAGCTTGTGGTGGCGGCAGGGGCGGGAACGGTGGGCCGTATTGTTTGAAATTCACATTCTCATTAGAAGGAAGTGCTTGAACGAAACTATTGTCGGTATTCGAGGGCTGAGGAGTTGTTGGTTCCGGTTCTCGGGCATTGACGTCGATCTGTGTTTGCGGTGGTGTAGTAGGTTCGTTCTTAGGCACGTCTGGTACGAAAACAGGTGGCGATGATGGAACAAATCCAAGTGATGGCGGTGGGCCAAATGGATACGGTGGAAGAAGTATAGTAGCGACTGGTGCGGCTGCGTGAGCTGTAGCGATGGCTATAGCAATATTTGGTTCAACGGGAACATTTTGCGGCGGGGCCACGGGAGCTACCGGTACCACTGGCACTGTTTTAGTTACTGGATCAACAAACACTGGTGGCGCGGGTGCGACTGGGATGACCGGCTGCAACGCTGGCGGCACTGCGACTAGTCGGTTAAAGGTTCTCTCAAAATACTGTGAGCTAGCGGCCGTGACCACAGGTGGAGGAGCTGGAACCACAGGGACTACTGCCGGTACTGGAGCAATTTGAGCAAGAGGGGTGCGCTGAATCACTGGCTGCACGGGAGCCAATGCTGTCGCAGGAACTAATCTAGCTGCTGACGCGATCGGCGCTGCTGGAAGCACGTGACCGAATCCAGAGCTTTGAACAAGTCCACATATTGCTGCCAATATTAAAGCCTGAAACAAATGTAGCTGTAAAATTTATAAATATTTAGACTTTATTATTATAACTTGATAAGGTTAAAATAATATACCGGTCGCAGCATATTGGTGCCGTCCCCTCGCATGGCCGCTTTTGAAATTATAATGCGGGCACTAGAAAATGGGACCTTCGCTTTTATATAGGTGTAACAAATTTTGCATTGTAGTGAGGCAACGTAGCGGGTGCCGTGGAATACCTAATGGTTCAATGGGTAAGGACGCGGACCTTGATGGCAACGAAAATCGTATTGAAAAACGCCGAAGGAATAATAATAGACGCGCTGGGCTATTGAGAAAGTACCACTATCATTCGATAATTGTCGTCAACGTCTAATTATCTTTCGATAAACACATGTACAACACGCTATTAGATTTATCCTTAATAGTAGTGTCCATAGAACTTGGTAGGTATTAAAGGTTATAGAAATTTGCGATACGAGATATCTACATTATTATGTTAACCATTTAGGCAAATTCTAAAGAATGTAGTGTAGATAAATAAATTGAGCCTGTTAAATGTTAACATCCACAAGTGTCTGAAACTCTAAAAGCTGAGCCTTTTCATGAAGTGCAACTAGCCGCTGCTTTATATTGTAATGTTAAATACTTACACTCAGCCTAGTTCTACTATTCTTCAAGACCTTCATTTTTTAATATATTCTAAGATCTTTTGGTGATACATTGTATGTCAGGAACTTTGCACGGGGCGCATGCAAAGCTCAAAGGTTTGCGTGAGAAACATCGCGATTAAGGTTAAAGACATTTGGTATAGAAATGAAATCTTAGCAGGGTATTACGCCGCCTGTCGGCACTTCATGAAATGTTCATAAGAGTGCTAATTACAGCATGTCACTGAATGGTAGGAGTGCATTTGCTTGTTGTACGGATTACAACATATGTAGGTAAGTATAGGTAATATTATATTTTATAAAATGTTCTAAATACTCTTTTGTCTACATAGTTCATTTTTTATCTTAGGTGTTAGAGAGATAAAATGCTAGGGTTATAATATGTATTATAGAATGGATATTTAGCTTATTTTCATTAAGAGTGTTTCCAAAATTACACTTTCATACATTGAATGCTAATTTTCAAATAAATCATCTACTATAGTTTCACTTTGAGATAATCGAGCACTATTTCTTTCTTTACTGTATATCGAATTACCTCTAGATATCAGTTATTGTAAATTGTGTATTTGAATTCTTATTCATTTCAAAAATACAAAGGAAGAAGGTTTTAAGACTTCTAATTATCGTTTTATGCCTACTTCTTTTCATATGTCTTTACCATGTTCTCTGACTTCTTGCTATTCTAAGTCTACAGGCGCTATAAATTTATAAAGTTTAAAACTTATCATGAACCTACTTATTAAACAGAAGAATCAGCTGTTCCAGTTCCTTACTGAAAACATTTGAAATATATTGATTTCTTACATGAAAATAATAAATTATTGTTTGTGTGTTACGAGTACCTATAACTCCGAACAGCTGTAATCATGTTACTGTAATTCCATACAAATGTCTATTATTATACTCGTAAAGGTAAAAAGGTACCTACTGGTTTTAAGCAAAGCGAAAACATTTCTTTTTCTGATTAAGTATTTTGTTATATAGAACATATCTCATTTTATAATTTATGCAGAAAGACAAATTAAACAAAAAGGTGCAATGTACAGTCCATTTAATTATTTTTCATTAATTATGTTCCGTGGATGAAGTGTATTGTGCTATGAAAAGGGGACGACGGCACTTTTTTCCCATCCGGCCCGGTACCGGAGACTGCGCACCGGGGTCGTCCGGCGTAAATCACATCAACATGGGCGAGATTAGGATTACCCTTGGATAGCTCCAGTACGGTAAAGCCTCGGTCCAGTTCAGGAATTACGGCAGAGCTTCTGAGAACCGGAGGGACTCCCGTTCTGCAATACAACGACTCTTCGATGCCGTTTTCCACAATGGCACCACATTCAGTGTGGATCATATACGGAACTGGAATAGTTAGTTGTATTGTTCTTCAATGGAGACAGGACACTACTGAATAAATAACTTAATAGGTGTCATAGAAATTATTAGCCCTATATACGTATAGTTTGCCGTCATCCGAATCAAGGTTCCTTGTTGTCGGAATAAACTTATTGACATTGACTGTTTTCGAACTTAAAATTTCATTGTTTCAAGATTCTGTTTAAATAGAAACTTGCTGTAACATTTGAATTTTCAAGTTAAAGTAATAAAAAAATGACCCTTTTTAAGACTTCACTAAAATCTCAGTAACTTAGAAACTAGGAGCAGCGGACGATATGGTAATTTTCTCAAATGATGTCGAAATTTATTAGGTTTCCTATGAATTTTTAGTTTCTTATTCTATACTATATTAGCAGAAGACTACCAAGATAACGGTTACGCAACAGAATACTCGTAACTATTATAAATAATCAAGTGTGGGTTTTAAGCTATAGCACGAGGCACGGTTCCAGGTAAATGCAAAAATAGCTACTACCTGTTACCGGAGATTGAAACTAATAAGCTCTTTTATGTAATGGCTATTTTATTATCACATTGACTTATATAAGTTCGGCAACGATGTTCGCGGTTGGTGCTATGACGTAGGGAGCGCCAGTACCGACGTACGGAGTGGCAGCGGTAACATATGCAGCTGCGGCGGGAGCGATGTACGCGACAGAAGCGACGATATATGCTGCCAGCCCGTTGTTGATGCGATGGACGTACTGCGAGCTGCTCGCCGTGACAAAAGGTGCGGCAGCCGCGGCGCCTACGGCTGCAGTAGCCGCGAGTAATGACGCAGCCACCACCGAAGGCTTAGCGGCAGCAATTGCCACCAGGGTGGAGATGATGACAAGCTAAAATTACAAATTATTATTTATTAATATTTATAGTTCAAGATAGCAACATAAAATTACTGTATTTATTCTGTCCTCCTTAAAACAATGGCACAAGCAAGTGCATTTTGATGACATTCAAGAAAAATGCAAAAAATGTTGATAAAATTTGCATTAATTTAAGATCGAGCTTAAATTAACGAATACTTGTAGTTTTGGATGAGACAAAAAGATTAACGAATATAATGTTTCTTGCGCTTTAGTTAAAAAATGTATTAAGTAATACTTTTTCTTCTTAAGAGGGTATTGAAAATCTCTTTCTACTCATAAAATTCCCATGATCAGGAAGGACGCAAGGGGACGACATCACTGTTTGGCAAGAAGCCAGTAAGGATAACCGATATTATGGGTATTATTAAACCCGAGACAGTCACTTACGATCTTCATAATTTTATCTGGTATGTTGGTATTGTTTTGAACAGGATTGCAGAGTATGTGAGTCACGATACATTTATACAACAACCAGTGCCTATGGCGTAACCTCAAACCATTCACGGTGACGTCTCTGTCAAGTGACAATGGACACTTCGTGATAAGAATTGGACGGGCCACTGCAATAGTCCCTAAGAAATCATTCTACCAAATATCAAAGCAATAAGAAATTGTAGTAGAGAGGGATATTAATCTATCTAGTGATTTCAACTTATTTGCATCAATATGTTAAATTGGTATTCCGCAATGTATTTTCATAGTATCAACGATAGTTGCAATTTATAGATTAACCTCAGTAGAAAGTAAGTAGATAAGTAATTAAATTTCACATAAAGTGCTTGTTTGAACGTTGTTCACAAATGTTTTACAACTTGTTTCACAAACGAAGATTACCAGAAGTGTACTTAGGGTGATAAGTTATAGTTTATGAAATGTATTACGGAAGACATTGCAAGAAACACCATATTGGCCATTGAAATGATTAATTAGGAATTCCAAAAGAGCACAACATCATAAAATAACCGTTACCCACAGGTGAAGTCAGGAGAAACAACTGGTTCCTTGTTGTTTACGTCACCATCCAAATCAGAACAGAGGAAAAACGGCGTGTAAACAAAGGAAGTAAGAGGCAAAAGCAACAACCGAACAACCGAAATACGAGTTACGTGATAAGCATAGACCAAATATGTGAAACTGCCTTTCTATAGCTGATACAAAACAAAGAGTTTGGTAAGCTATTACAATATATCCGCATCACAATCATATGTATAACATGCAAACACAAACACTAATCATTTAGACAAAGTATTAAAGGGGACTTCCCTTTAATCCTTTGTCTAAATGCCAAACAGTCGTAATCTTAATCTATGCGGTAAAAAGATATTAATGTTTCCCCAAAAATGATAGTATAAATAAAACGAAACATAATAAATATTATCTTTTGTCTGAAAACTTTTATATCATTTAAAACCTATATATAGATCTCACTTGACTGGATCATTCTAAATAAATGACTTTTTAAGATGTCTTTTCAAACTTGTAGTGAAGTCATTTACGGTACATTTTTCTAATGCTTATCAAAATAAAGTTGATAATATTCGCACCCTCAAAGACATCATCACATCATCCGAAAATTATAATTTTTCAGTATAGCAAAAAAATAGCAGTTGCAGTTGCATATATTTTTGTTTAGTTAATAAAAATATTTTACTCTTACAAAACGATTTTTCGGCAATAGTTTACTGAAATTTTAGACAATAATTTTCAATGAAAACAAAATGTATATACAGTTCGAATTGTTCGTTATAATGGTAAAATCTAGACAAATTTTGACATAATGTGACTTACGACTTCATTAAACTGAGGGTGTGTATATGTCCGTGACATCACAAATTATTAGATATTATCATAAGCAATATTATCAGACAACCTAGAAAAATAAAGCCTACATGTGAATATTAAGGAGTATAAATTTCAGTACTTACCTATCTAAATTAGGACAATAAATTTGTACCCGGCCTGCTTTCCAGTTTACGTAACAGCACCGGTTAAAGAGAGTTACGGAGCGAGCACTAAGTGATACGCGACACACCTCCAATTCTCCCCAGCGGACCTGGGACGTCATGTTGTTACGTCACTCCAACCACGCATTTCCTTTATTCACGGACTTGTATTTTGTTTGCGATTGATGGCTTTTCACAAATGGTTGGCGTAAACGTTTAAACCATTTTGCCAAAATTATGATAGCCTCCTTTTTTATAGTTTTATAGTATTTAAAGTAGTATGTACAAACATTAAAATACTATTGTACATGGTACAGTACGACACAACTCGGAGGTTCCAACGATGTACGTATTCGCTCAACCAATAGAAATCGATTTATTTCCTGCCTCAACGTTTTATTAGTTGTCGCCTCAAACGCGCGGAGAGCGTCACACCATCGCACGTGCGTCGTACCTTGGTTACACATTACATTCGGTAAAGTTCAGTTTGTCGAGGTTAGCCGATGTCACCTTTAAGTTGTGTCGTACTGACTGTATCACTGATTAAAAACCTACATTTACACTATGATTTTATTTTATTCTCGAGCATGCGGATTTTCTTGTGATGTTCTTTCCCTCACTGCGGAGTTGGTGATAATTAAAAAAAATACCAGTAAGAAAATAGAAAAGAAACACCTAACTACTAAATTTACTTTAATCACGGAGGTACTAAATTTGGAATATTTCAAATATTATTTATGTAATAGTAAAATATTATTTTTACAGTATGTAAGTGTGAATCGACGCACTGATAGATACATACTGTAGATACAATAGACCTATAATATTTTTAGTTTATTTTGGTTCTGAAAAATGCATGTAAATAGTCCCTCAAATGCGGGATCTTAAGAGGTCCACCGCTGGAGAGGGAACTTGGACGCTAAGCTGGTAATGGAGACTGGGCTAGAACCGTTTGTCTAATATTTATGACGAAGCCGCAGCTGACAGGATGAAGGTATCTTATTTTTGGTTGTTATACATAATAACTACACTTTATTGTGTTGGTAGCTTATTGGCGTAAGGCTGTGTTGACTTAAACGTAAGCGTATTCTCCGCGCAGTTAACGCTGGATCATGTGATCATGTATAGTTACAATGCTGCTCTGTGTATATCATTGTAAGTGTATATCATTTCATGACAGAGTATGTTCATGTACCATGTTTCATTATAAAACTGCTCATTTAATAAATTAATTAAATAGTTATTTCGTAAGATATTTTTCATGGGATTTCTGTAAGATGGCTTTTATTGAATCTATTAGATTCACGCGGCCTCGTTGTGAATATGATAAAGTCATGTCTTTCTACAAATAGTAAATTTTGCAAGAATATCATAAATCTGCATAAATCTCAGGTTTAGTGGCAAATTCAAAGTACTTATTAGATAAATATGTAACGATAGTGTTGCATTGTGTTCATAAAAATACTAAGGAGTGAATTATACTCAAACACATTTTTGTGTGCGGATACTTGTTATCAAAATATACTAATTAGAAGAACTACCCACCCATAGGTTGCCTTTTGTACGATAACGCGCAATGAAGTGGACAAACTTTAGATGTGTATAAGAAGATATAATAAATTAAAAATTAATAATGAATTAATAATTAACTAATTTGCAATCATTTATAATGTAAATTTATGTAATAATAAGTAGATATACCTAATATATAATAAAATTTGCTGTGCAGCAGAGTATTGTCAGACATTAATTATGTACTACAACTTGCAAGTTCAATAAATAATTAAATTGGCGGAAACACAAGACATGACAGTTTTTCTAACTAGAATAGTCATTCGCAAAGGCAAGTTACGTGCCGTGCTCTTAATTAATTCGTTTATAAAATATTTTATCTTTTTATCTCAGTGTCATTATGTTAGCCATAAAATATTTTCACTATTCTCAGCTGTCAAGTGGTATAGCTTCCTCATCGAGACAGTTGTGAACAAGTGTTTTCCAGCAAACAATGTCGGTGTCGAGTGACATAGGTAATGAGTCCATTTTGACTAAGTTCCGTGTAAGCAAACTCTCTTCAGAAAATGTACATTCCAATTACCTAAAAGTACCAATACACAAGACCTATGTTCAGCAGTGGGCTATAAAAATGCTACGGTTTACCTTTACATATACAAATTTTTTACTCATATTCTGTTTACTGTTTTTTGGGGAAAAAATGGTCTTGATTAATTTTTGATAAACATTCTTGATTTGATTCATGTTTCTTTTTCTAGGCAAAAGTCAGGTGATCGATGGTGATGTACACAAAATGTACATAATTACATAGATACAGTAATAGAAAACAATTTATTTAATAAAATAATACCAGTTAATAAATATAATAGTTTTATGAAAGATAATTTGTACCTACTTAATACAAATATCCTTTTAAAAAATCTTTTAGGTAGGCACTACGGAAACCTGTTTAATTTATTGCTATTACTAAGTATTCACAGCTCTGCTTGTTTTTGCAGTAACCTTGAATTAATTATATGTAAACATAGAAATATGTAACTCGATATGTTAAATTGATTACTATTCACTACGTATTTATTACCTATTTTTTATTAATTTTATTTTTATACAGTTTTAATTCCTGACTCGACTATGAAACATTCTAGATAGTTTTTTTTTAATTGCTTTTGTATATACTAGAATTATCCTACTACAGTTACATTATGTATTCATGTGTTTTAATAGATGTGACTGATGGGTTTATATTAAAGAAAGTTATCAAATTTAAAACGTGAATGAAAATTGACAAAAACCCAATAAGGATAGATTAACTTTGAGTTTTTGAGGCGACGACGACGCCTCAAAAACTTCTAAATAAACAAATTTTCTTATTATACTAAAAACTCAGTCTTATACTAAACTTAGTCTTATCTTTAATAACAAAACCGATGGTAATATTCGTAAAACTCAATTTTGATTTTAGTTGAAATTTTATATTTGGAAATATCATATGTAAATGATCGTATTGCAAACACTACGATAAGCAGAACATCGTTTCGGTCAAGCTTAAGGAGATAAATTAAATACATATCCATTATAACAATATCATAGTAGAATGGTGCCACGATGCCATAGCACGTGTAGTTTCTTTTACAATAGGATCTCTCCTTGTCTGCGTATCGAAAACCAGGCACGTGTAATATCTTTCCGTAGTTATGAAGAAAGTTTAAGGACTTCATTATTTCAGGAAGCAATTTTATACTTATACAAACACAAGTAGTTCTGAAAAAATAGAAAGGATCAAGTTCTTTTGCAGAGTGATTATTAGACAGGATTCAGCAGGGACTTTGCAGTCCCTTACAGTAATTCTTTAAGTAAATGTGTCGCATGATTTATTTTATTTATTTATTACTTAATATAAAATCATGATATATAATTTACTTTCTAAGCCCTCGGAAACTATTAGCGGTTTATATTTTATTTACTTATACATTATTGCACACAACTGCACAAAAGGCGCCGTCCTCAAGGCACGTGGTCCTCAAGAATAACCATTTTAATTGGAAGAAAAAGTACATCAAGGAGTAACCGTTCGTCATCGCTCGTCTCGCTCCTGTGCGCACCCCCACAAGCCTTCAACCCATTGAAGAAATAAGTCAGCATTATTATTTTGAAGATCTCTATCGATCCAAGTTCTTGGCGCGCCACTCTACGGATCCCGTGGATGTGAACCAACGCCGAAATCTGCACAACGTCCGACTCAACAACACCCTTGGGTGACCGGCCACTCACCATAGAGCACAGATGTGCGTTTGAAGTCATCAAACGTTGGTTAAATGGGAACAACTAAAGCCGGTGCAGTAGCAATTAAACAGTGAGCTTAATTCGTCTGTACATATAATATTGTTTATTTAATGGGTTTAATGTTTAATGGCTGCTATGTTTTCGCACATATAACAAAGTGACATAAGTAATATAACAACTTCTGTTGCCTGTCACGTTTTTTTTTCTGAAAACGGCGTCAGACGAGCATACAGTTCACCTGATAGTAAGTGGATACTGTCGTCCATAAACATCCGCGATACACGTCAACATCAGTCCAGAATGGCAAACGTTGGCACGCCTCCGGGATGCGCTGCCTACCTTTGCAGATTAAAGAATGTATTGGGAAAATTTGGGAGGAATAGGATGGGATGGGAATGGGCTCTGGCATATCTCACTTACTACCGAAACACGTACGTACATTGGGGAAATACGATAAAATAGGTAATGCAGTACATTTCTGTGAGAGAGCGGTAACGTGACCAGTCGAGTGCGCCCAGCGGCCATGTCACGTAATATAAGTTTATTTACAGAGCCTGAAAATAGACTGCAAGCTGCACGTCATTGTCGTTTGACTGACGCTCAGCGGGAGCACTGAAAACGTGCGCCACACGCATTCACAAGATCACGTGAACTAACCCACGACATGAACGTAATTTAAACGAGTACTTGAATGGAGACCACGGTACTGTGAAGCGCAGTGTGGGGCACCCACAGGTTAAGTGGAACAACGACTTGAGGAAGTTTGCCGGTAGTGGCTGGATGGATGTGCGATAGGTGCACAGTATTAATTCGTTTACATATTACATTTGAGACTATTCAATCAATTTATTTATTTACATCTGTTATGAATTAAGGCTTATATGTAAGTACGAGTATATTTGCGCGGCGGTGCACGGTGAGGGAAAACATGGTGAGGTGTGGGAAAACCCGCATGTTCCAGAAATAATACAAAGAAACTGAAGTATGTGAACCACCTATCTACACTGGGCCCACGTGGTGTATTACGGCTCGTAGCCCTTAGTGATTTACTAGGTGAGGCCTATGCCCTGTGCCCAGTGGGACGTCATAGGCTGATACAAGGTATATGTAAGTATACTGTAATGAAATAATACCCATTCAAGCTTGCCACAATTGAGTAATGAAACGTTTTTTTTGATTTAGTATTTCAGAAAACTCCGGAATTTTTGAAAAACAAAGATTTTACGAGAAAGAATAATATATAAGCTGTAGTTAAATTTTGCCTGTACTGTTTCAAGTGTGGGCGCACTCACGTGGGCTCATTCGCACCGTCACGTGATACAATCTGCAAGAGTATCAGACGACATCAGACTACAATACCTAACATTGTTGAGGAATCTTACTTACAAGTACTGTAACTCGACCATGCCATTTAATTTATAGTGACGCAGTTAACATTTCCCCCCACTATGTTTCTGCGTCATAGAGGCTTTGTTTATAGAGTAGTTTTAATTTTGCAGTTCTCTAAACAAAAATCTCATAAATTAGATTGAGCTGTGGACATTATGTTCAGTCAATAATAGTTTTATAGCACTATATTAGCATTAATTAAACCGGATTACAATAATATATTTTGGTACCAGCATTAATTGTCATAATATTGTCGAAAGATGATCGGTATCTATTTTCAAAATATCAGGTGACGATCTGTTGATACTTTTTCTGATTTGTATTTGCCAATTAATATAGAAAAATTCATTGGAAACGTTTTTACATGTGATTGGATAACTATGAATTTAGTATGTTTCATACGCCTACGGCAAGCCACACAAAAATACTGTAGTTGTATTTTTGTGACTTTGTAACTAGCCAAGAAATTGTTAAGGTGACGTCCATATGTCGCGTGCTACAAGTATTCGAGCTCGTAACAATTACAACTTGGAATTTGCCGGCTTCCATTTTGGTTATATTTACACTTAATAATGGCGTAACGTGAAATTTTAAATGATGTCCTAAAAGTCGGTCTGTGTATTATTATATATAATAACTCAATAGTAAGACATTGGAATTTCATAAGAAACTCTTTAATGACATTTATATTTCAAAAATTTCATAACATAATATGAAGTTTGTGAAAATTCGAAAAGGTCTTGAATAACTTTTAAAATAAATAAAAAAGGTTGGATTGTAAGTTTGTACCCTTGTAAAATATTTTTCAGTCAAAGGACTGAAAAATATTTGGAATCCCTCGCCCTTATGACCAAACAAACTTCTGTATGTTTCGAGTTCCACCTAGTGTTAAGAAATATTTCTTTTATACTTTATAGAAAATAATATTTACAAATTTCGAAAGTCAATGTCGGGAAAATATTGAGTTTCTAAAATCGATACTATGTGGAGCAAGTTACTTAAAAAGAATTTTATACTAAGTAATTTTTTATTGATAGCGTTAAATTACACATAAATATTTGGCGGCATCATCACTTTTTAACAAAAAATATCGGATGTTTCTGCATGCTTATCAACGCAAGTAGTAAGCGTAGGGGGATGCGTAACTGTAAGCAGAGTATGCGACGGGTGCGGTGTAGGCTGAGTATGCCACTGGCGCCGAGTAAGCCGCAGCCACCGGCGCCGAGTAAGCCGCTGCTACCGGGTACTCTAGTACCAAGGGCTTAGCGGCAGCGAAAGCCAGCAGAGCGGTGAAAAGAACCTAGAATATGCAGAATATTATTTTGGGCTGACCTTTTTCTATATTCAAACGAGTGGTTTGTATACATATGTAAATGGGCTGTTTGAAATACAAATCTTGGAGAATCGCAGAACTTTTTGTATTTTTTGCGAGTTCGACGACTTCTTAAATATGACGGATTTTTTAAATATGATAATAATCTACTCATATTTAGTTTTTTCCAATAATGAAGCTTAATTAAATTAAAGTTTCATTTTGTTTGCAACCAAGACAATGCATTGTCATTATTTCATATGAATACAATTTTGTTTTTAACAATTTATAATAAACAAATTTTTAATGGGTTAATGGTTTTTAATTGGTTTTAATTTTAAATGGTTTCTAAGGGTCCAAATCTAAGGACTATTCATATTTCTTTTATTTATTTAGTTTTATTTATTTGTAATTCTATGTCTACGTCAAGCTATTTACGCAGTTTTATTATAATTTATAAGCTGAATGGTTTTCAATCTGTTGGTTTAAATTATAAATCTTTATTAAAACAGTTACTTACGTGTTTGTACATGTTTGTTTGGATGTTTTCTGACTGCGCTATTAGACAGTACACAAAGTACAATGATGCAAATTGTATGGTGTCCACCCGTTTATATAGGTTGAAATGCTATGATGAATAGAGGTTTAACCGGATAACTATACGAGTATCCTCCTCTAGTCCATTAAGTAATATGGTCACGCACAACCTTGCGAGTTAGACACATGGAATATATGAGATCAAGGACTAAAATACTATGCTTCAAGTGAACACGGATTTTGCACTAGTTTGTTGTGTTTTTATCTTGTTTAAATAGATTAACATTTTGCTCAATTTAAGTATAAGTAATACAAAATAATATCATTTTATTTAGATATATTATTTATTTTCTAATTAGTAAATTTTCTAATTTGAAGACAACAACATTTTTATTGCATGCGGACAATCCGCCCGATGGTAAGCAGTTGAATATTGATATTCCTCTCTTCGTGATGGTGGATAGTGATAATGATGGATAGTGATGGTAATCCACATCTGTAAATAATAACGTTGGTACGTCCACATTTACGCTACCTGTGGAGTTTTAGAAATTAAATTGGAATCAAGTCTGACTAAAAATTTAAACTTTATCTTTCTAATCTTATGCTAGCGTTGATAGCGTAGAGGAATCCATTTTTGACTCTCACTTATGAGGATTCTCGGCCTGTACCACCCAGTTTCAATTAAGTACTGATTTCTAAAAATTACCACTTTCGGCGATGAAGAAAATAATCGTAAGAAATCTACATGCTTCAGAATTAAAAAAAACCTTGATATGTATCTGAGCCTGCATGGTGGATTATAGCCCGAAAACGCTCTAGTGATTTACTACGGCGGGACTCTGCTCTCCAGTGCGACTTTAAGGGCTGGTATTTGATATCGATAATACAAGTAATTCCTTTGTCAATATACTACTCGATAACTCGAATATATGAGTTAATTGTATTCGGGTTGTCATCAGATATTAATTTCTAATGTTGAACTTGAAATAACTCAGAAAATAAAATAACTACTCAGAGATTCTAGCAATTAAAAGTTATATAGTTATTTTTTCCACACTTTATGCCCTTTCTAGTTAGGTACCTTTATCCAACTGCGGTTCAAAGTACGAGTAGATATGTCTGTCTCCAAAGTTACGCCTTTTAACCCAATTTTGTCTTTTTATTTTTCAATAAGAATTTTTCTTTAAAATAAATAATTTTAGTAATATAATTTGTGTTTTGGATTCGGTATCAGCTTTTAACGTCCCAGTGCATGGTAGTTACTGACTGTAAGGAAAGGGATGTGTCTTTCCTTACAGTCAGGAAGAGAGGTTTTGAAGAGAGGAACTACACCACCTCTAAATAGTGGACTTACCAATCCGCTTGGCCAGCAGCGTGTCGTTTTAAGGCCATAAGATAAGACAAGACTCATAAGATAAGATAAGACTCATGCATAAGACAATGTGCATGAGAAGGCCCGTGTCTAGCAGTGGACGTAAAAGGGGTGGCTAGTGTTACTGCAACATTTGCCATTGATTATGTAAGTGACGAACACTGTTGAGTAATGTCCAGAATACAATGCAATGCAATTCAATGAGCCTTTTCAGTATCACAACTGGACACGGGCCTTCTCATGCACATTATCTCGTGCATGAGAGATGTATGACCGGGTTGCCGAGTTCACTCTTTTAGAGATGGTGTAGTCCCTCAGCGCTTGTGATAGCCGCTTCGTTATCCCTTAGTTGCCTTTCACGACACCAACGGGAAGAGTTGGGGTCTGCCGGCACCACACGGCACTACGGTTACCTTTTCACACTAAGGGATAATACTTGTTTTAACAATATTTGTCATATTAGCTGAGAAAAGTGACCTTATCGTTGGTTTTAGTTTCAAAGATATTGAGACTAGTGAAATCTTAAAGAAATACATTTTTTATTGCTTCATCTTAAAAATACGAAGAGTAAATTGTTAAATTTACTCGTTGAATCTTCGAACAACGAAATTTTAAGTTATAAAATCTTAACAAAACCATAATAAGTCAATATTGACAGTATAGAGATAAAATATAATAAGTATAATAATAGTATAATAATTTCTCTTGTCGTTACTTAAGTACTCATAAATGCTCCTAGACCTATGTTAATTATTCCACACTTCCCTTTAATTTGATTTTAATTCATTTAGTGTCAATGCTAAAGGAGTTCAGAGGCATCGCTTGTTATTCAAAACAGGCACCCGAAGGCTGTTTGTTCACAGCAAGCAGCTTATACAAAAACGTATATAATAGGACGGTTGAAGAAACGACACCACTCACACCGCCGCTGTTGAGCTCTCTTGTTCCCTTTCAAATAATTTATTCCCAAAACAAAATGTTCAAACTGGTGAGTGGAGATTTTTTTAAAGGATATACCTACTCATAAACTCTGTATTATCAGTGTATTTTCTTAATGCTTTTTCATTGTTGATAAATTATGTTTGTTAGTTATCAAATAATTAACCGATCGGAGAATCGACTGGATATAGAATATCACCACCCCATCTCTTCCCGAAGGTATCGTAAAAGGTGACTAAGGGATAACAAAGCTCACAAGCTCTGAGGAGCTACACTACCTCTAAAAGAATAAACTCGCCAACCCGCTTGGACAGAGTGGCGTTTTAAGGGTATACATCCCTCATGCACAAGACAGTGTGCATGTGGAGGCCCATGGCCAGCAGTAGATACTGAAAGGGCTGGTTGCATTGCATTGTATCTCGGTCTTGATCTCAAGTTGTATTTCTAAAAGGTTTTGAAGCGGGTCGCGCACTAGGAGCTATTCATTCTTGTAGTGCAAGTAGCGTTTTTGTTGCTACGGAGTTTTCTAACCCTTTTCAGTCATTCACAATTTACGATCTATAATGCCTCGTTTGCGCGAAGCCAACCAGTATTTTTTTGCAGGAATGTCTTTTTCTAATCAGTTTTTTTAGTGGATTTATATAAGCGCAATAAAAAAATCGCCTCTTTTGACATTCTGCTAAATAATTATTCTGTTGCACCAAACCAAGAAAAGGCTGTTCCTGTAAAAGTTTTGCGATGTATGAACGAATTGTGACGTATCTTACTGGACAGCAACAACAGAGCAGAAATACAATTCTTTTTTGGTTTTAGATTTGCCACAGAACCAAGATATTACGTAACAATATATCCGCTGCCCACCAGTGCCCACTTTGATCCTAACCATGAAATGTCATTGTATTAATAAATAAGGAAATTATTAAAAGCGAAATTGATTTCCAACTAAAGCAATATATACTTTTTGTCTTTACAGTTCGTCTTCGCTTGCTTCTTGGCCATCGCCGCCGCCAAGCCTGATCTGCTGGCTCCCGTGGCATATACATCTCCGTTGGCGGCTGCCTATACGGCGCCTGTGGGCGCTGCCTATAGCGCTCCGTTTGCCTATTCCGCTTACACCGCTCCCGTTGCTGCGTACTCCGCTTACAGCTACGGCTCGCCCTACGCCTATTACTTACGCCGTTAATTTTAACGATTAAATGATAAAAAATATACCTACTTAGGTACTAAATAAATTATTTGCTCCAGTTATTTCTCTCGTTGTCATTTTACCATCCGGACCTAACTATATATTATTTAATTAAGTGAGAAACGTGCAAGGATTTGAAGTATATACATTATGTATACTGTTCACCATCTACCTGTGATCAAAATATTTTGTTTTCCTCTCTACCTACATAAAGGTTGTCTGGCAGAGATTGCTTTTAGCGATAATACCACACCGCCTTTTGTGCATTTTTGTGTCTAAAGTGTCTGTTATTGTTATGTTTTTGGTGTGCAATAAAAAAAAATAAAGAGTTTTATCTATCTATGCCTACACATACATACACACTCCATATGTACATAGGACACAACTACTTACCAAGTGGGGCGATACAATTTTGTGCAGTCTGTGAATGTAGTGGTATGTCTAGATATATTTCTTTACGTTTTTAATAATATAGTCTATTTAATTAAGCAACAATGTTAGAGAGATATCTAAGATTATCTCTAAAGTGTTATTGGAGACGAATTATTACGAGTAGGTATATACAGTAGATACAAATGTATTTTAATTATAATAGTACGGGGAATCTGCGTTTCAAATTAAACCAGTAAATTAGTAACAGCGATAAGTAAATTAGGACCTACGTATTAGGTCCTTACCTATGAAATTGCAATTTGTTCATAGTGGCCACTTTGAACTTAACTATCTTGCGTTTAGCGTGGAATTCCAAGTTCAAATTGATTTCAATTTAAAGCTATGATATTATTTTCAAAATCATTTATTCATTTGTTTTCCGTCAAACGACTTTTTGCTTAGACATTAGGGAATATTTGGATAAATTGTGAAAATGTATCTGTATTGGTAAAAAAATAAAAAAACAAATATTATAATTTAATTTAAACATTCGAATAATAGGTACTATATTATAATAGGTACACTATTTACTGAATTTATTAAATGTATCAAAGAAGCCAAGCCATTATCGAAATTCTGATATCACTTGAACGCCTCTAGACTAATCAATGTGTCTGCTTACAAATATGCCTCCAAATAAGGTGTTTGACCTAGTATGAATAGGTAAATCATTGAAATCCCTTTATAACCCCTGATTCAATGTCAGTTGGCAAATATTTCTTTGATTTTCAAAGAAATTAATTGCCACAATTATATGGTCTATGATTTGTCTACATTTTGTCTGCTGATATTTTTGCAATTCGCAACATCCGATAATGTAAAACTTTATAAATAAGTAGGTAGGTACATAAACAATTGAAATATAAAATCGAATGCATTTATTTGCTAAGTACATAAGCGTCTAATACATTAAACATTATTAATTTGTCAATTCGTTACATCAGTAAAATAATATTTTTGAGTAAATAATTAACTAAATACTGTATTAGTAAAATAGTTTAGTAAAATACTGAAGAATAATTAAAATGTCGAAATATTAAATGATCTTATGCCATAATGGTCTTACGAAAGAAATCAATAATTGTGTGCTGATTAACAACAAGGATATTTAAACAAAAATATTACTATAATTTTCAATTCAATATTGAATATAAACTTTGCTCTCCTAAATATTTTATTATTAACAATTCGTAGACATCATAATATAAATCAGTTTTATTGCATGTTCGATCATATCTATGAAACTTGTGAGTTTTATACAAAATATTTTGAATAGCCAGGATTTGGCAAAGAGTAGCCAATAGGATACCCAGAGTTGAGGACATTGTTATAGCTCGGTCTTGCAAAATGGGGATAGCCATCGAAGCCGTGGTTGGACAAACCTAAAGTCCTACCACCATGGTTGCTAATAACGCCATACTCACCTAAAGGTAGTAGGAAAGACTGTTGAAAGAAGGCCAGTATCATGAGGAAAATCTGTAAAGAGGACATTATCTTACGTTAACATAATACTATACCTAACAGTAAAGTGTTGTGCAAGTTTTTGTAAAGTAGGTGTTGAGGAAATAGTATACATTCTTATTCTATAAGACAACAGCATAAAACCTTTAAATTTTACACAGTAAATTTTACTGAATACTGTAAAAGCGAGTCCACTATTTTAGAGGTGGAGTAGTTGCTCAGCGCTCGTAGTAGCGGCTTTGTTATCACTTAGTTATTTTATTAAATAATTACTCAAAATTACTTAATATTTTTTTTATATCGCGTGTAAACGGTGCTTCATGTAAAAGTGACGCGAGTCGTACGTATTTGTATGTAGAGTTTTTTTTTTCTCATCATATATGGCCATGGTGCAATTAGCACATTCTGCCAATGTAATTTTTTTTTCTTCGTACTAAACAATTTCAAAGTCAACATATTCTGTCAATGCCCAGTCCCGTCGAAATAAGCCAGGAGTCGCTCAGTAAAGTGATAGTAGGTTTACTGAGGACAGAAGAGCGTTGCGGTCTAAACCAGAAACAAAGTTATGAAAGATTTAAGTTAGCATTTAGTGATGAAGCCCCATCCAGTGCCACTGTTTATAACTGGTTCGGTGATTTTAAGTGTGGTTGTACCCATCTCAGTGACGATGTTAGAGAAGGGCGTCCTGGACGGAGGTGACCCCTAGAGGTGGCCTGATTTAAACATAGCTAAAACATAACAGTTGTTCAAATTCGGCCTCATCGTCGAAAATATTAATAAACTACTCTCTATTGACAGTAAAGTGGGATTATTCCTTTTCGTCCCCAAGTGCTCGTCTCCACATATAAATAAAGCCTGCTAATTAAATCATTGAAGATTAATCAATTAATCATCCCATCACCGAGCGCCCTAAATGTCCGGGTGAATTTTATGTAGCTGTGTAATCAGACATGCAAAAAAACTGTGACTCCTGCATTTGTATCAAGATCAATTACTGTTATGTTTTTACTGTGATAAAAGATATGTTATGAACAGGCATGATTGCAAATTAATATAAAATTTAATCCACCGAACTGCACTGAACAGTGGATATAGATAGACTTAAAGTCAAATTAATATTAGATTTTGTTATAGCCTTACCAAATTGTGCATCTTTGATGTCGTTAGGCTTTGCGTTATGTCTCACTTGTATGTTTACAAAATACGTATCATGCGTTATATACTAGTACTACCTACTAATCACTTTAATCATAATTCGATTTGGCTTCCAGTACTAATTAGTACTTCATTTCCGATCGATATGCAATAAAATTAGCATGAAGGATTTGAAACAAAAATGAGTTAGTATTACGTGCTTACCTATGAAAAACCGATTTTATTACGGCCACTTTAAGTTTCGATATCTTCTGTTCTAATTCGAATATAGAAATAAAACAAAATGCATCCAATAGCTACGATGTTATTATTTCAAAATCAGTGTTTCATTTGTTTTTCCGTACCTAAATTTTGTTCATGTGTAATCATTGTTCCAGAAAATGAAAATAAAATGGATGAATTGAAAATTCGTGCTATTTTTGAATATGAGTTTCGTCGCGGCACCAACGCAAGTCAGACAGCTCACAATACCAATAGTGTGTATGGGACAAACACCATAAACGTTCGCACCGTGCCTCGATGGTTTGAACGCTTCCGTTTTAGAAATTTCGATCTAAAGGATGAGCCGCACGGACGACCAACGACCAAGGTTAAATAACGATGAATTAAAGGCTATAGTGTAATCAGATCCATCTCCAAGTACAGCTGAGTTAGCAGCAGTGTTTGATGTTAGTGATAAAACAATGTTGGATCATCTGTGTTAAATCGGCAAAATAAAGAAGCTCGAAAAGTGGGTACCGGATGAACTGAAAGAACGTCAGTAACAACAACGCATCGAAGTGTGCACTGTTTATTGACACGCTTATGTAGATGATAGCAGTGCACTGGTATCAGTTTGGTATTTTTTGCGAGCCGGTCAAACGATTGATGCAGATGTGTACTGTAAGGAGCTGTAGACTATGATGAAAAAGCTGGCAACAAAGCAACCAAGTTTGTTCAATCGCTCATCTCCACTTCACTTCATGACAATGCCCACCGTCACACTTCTCATATGACAGTTTTAAAACTTCAAGAGCTGGACCTGGGGACTCTCCCTCGCCCACCATACTCACCGGACCTTGCCCCGACAGATTTTCAATTCTTTCAAAATATTCGGTATTGGAGTTATGCTCAGATTTGGAAACTAGAATAAACGTCCACATAACGTGAAGAAAACGACAGGATAGATATTATTCAGAGAAAAGAAATTCCAAAGTTCGATATAAGAAAGTGTATTTCGAGAAAAGTTTCATATTACATTTACTTTGACACTTCCCTGAGTAAATTATTATTAGAAGTCTCTTGCGAAAATCCTGAACTACATCTTTGTGTTATCGATTTATTGAAAACAGAATGCTGTCCCGTTTTTTTTAAATTAGTAATTAGTACCTACATAATTTTTCAGAAAAATAGATTTATTGCTTTTTTATATTTCAATTTTGAATAATAAAGCTACAGTTCAATTTGTTAATAATTTAAAATAAATATCTATACAATTAAATTTTGTAAAATATTGACGATACCTTACAAAGGCCATTTTCGCAAAGGCTACTTGTCTTCTAGTTTGTGTAATAGCGTGTCATTTTACAAAATACCAGAAGTATTATCATAACATAATTTTATTTTAATAATAAGATTAAATAATTATTTATACTTTATTGTACTGTCACGTAGTCTTTTTTTGTGTGTGAATAAAATACCACTACTACATAGAGGTATATTTTAAAATAGTGAATAGATCCGGGATGGGTTCGATTCGCTCACGTCAGAAGTTATGACCCGGTCCAAAGAATGCCACTGCCCTGCGATAGCCTTCCAGTACGTATTCCGCGGTAGGCCGGAACAGTCTCGTAGCTAGCAGCGAGCAGTAGGTAGGTGGTATATTCGCATAGGTGGCGAGCAGGTCACGTCCAAGTCGACTGCCGGGTAGGTGAGCCCCAGTAAGTAAGGGGATTCACATACACAGGACACTATTAGTAAGTCGGCACTAGACTCGCCAAAACCTTCAGTATCAGTTATTTTATAATTATTTATTTGTAGACGGAATGTTAGTCTACACAGAAAGGATAGCCAACGTGGAGTGCCAATGACGCGGTAACTACCTGCGTTCGATGTGATGCGTAAGGACCGGTTTTATAGTTCACTCCACGCGCAAACAATAGAATTGCAAAACATATAGTGCGCTCCGGCTTTGCTTTCGAATTAATATTTAATCTATATTTTTGTTATTTAAGTTTGTACTTTAATGTAGTTTCGCTTAACTACTGACGTAGTGAAACGAAACCGTTACAGTACAAAAGTCGGACTTAGTGCCTTATGGCTTAAAACAAACGGGGTGCATTAAACAATAACATACATACATGGATTATAATAATAGAAAGTTAATAGCATAAAAATATATACAAGTCAATAAATACCTACATACAAAAATATATAATACATGCCTACATATTAATAATAAATATATTAAATTAACAAAAAAAAGTTAGTAATAACGAAACGCCTACGACAAATTACGGAAATAGTTGCAGAGAGTAGTGAAGAGATGTGAAATAGAAAATACAACAAAGAAGAAAATTGGAGGAGAACAAAAGCTACCGAGTCGTAACGATCGCGGAGCAACCTTTTGAACGAGTGCTTGTTAGGAGCTTTTCAATATACAATTGAATAGATAATTGTCTTTCGATTTTATTATTTATAACTACGTCTACTTACTAAAATATTTTCACAAGCATCATTCGTAAAATTCACAGTAGACTGTCCCTCGTTGTTCATGTGATCTCGTTGCCAATGATTATATGCTTCGCACTATCGTTGCGCCTCAAATAAACACATATTGAAACCCCTGGACTTTGCAGTGGTCTTTCGTTTTCTTCAGTAACTGCTTGTTACGAGGGATTAAGTGATCAGCGATGTAATTAGGTGTTGGTGGACCTGGTGTTGTTGGGTTGAGTGAATTATTAATTCACTATCATAATCAGTCTGTGTATTTTTACTTCTCGGTTTAAGTCATCATTATAATTCGTGATCTTTTTACCAAGCTATCAGCCGGTCCATCATACAATATTAAGAGGGAGGAGGAGGAAGGTATCTTTGCTATTTTTTTTTACCAATTGCTATAGAGTCTAGTGTCAGAGTTTTTAGGAAAGGACAAGAGATAAACAGACAAGTAAATATAAAAAGGTCAGTGGTAGAGATTTCACAACTGATAGCCTTGTTTCCTTAATAGGTATACAATATACTGGAGTCGATTCACAAATCTACTCGAAAGTATCTATTTATGTTAACCTACACTTGAATACGTTCAAATCAAAACAAACATTAGAGTATATCGGAGTTCATTACAAATTTAACACGTCTTTAGGGAATTTAGTTATACTCCTAAACTAAATCCTCTAAAGAACATCGCTGAATATTGCAATTTCAGTGATAACATGTCACAAAACAGTTACATAATTATGCCCTGAAATAGACATAATTAACAATTTCGGGAAAATATTGTAAAAAATTGGTCGTGTGACGTGTAGTGTCGGACGGTACTTAAATAATAAAAAAAGCGTTATGCCAATGATTGTAGAATGTTGTTATGAAATGTCACTTTGATAATTAATTGAGACTCGAAGAGCTGTGTTTTGTTATTTCCATACACTACAAATACCACCCCAACTCTTCCCGTGCATATATTGTAGTAGAAGGCGATTAAAGGATAACAAAGCCGCTACGACAAGCCCTAAATAACTGTAAATAACTTTACTTCTTAAAGAGTGGACTCTCCAACCCGCTTGGTCAGCGCGGCGTTTAAGGCCGTTAAAAGGCTGGTGACCGTTATGGTATATTGTAAAAATACATATGTATAGTTAAGGTGTATAAAAGCAAAAAGGTTAAAAGTTTTAAATAGTCCCTACATATTAAAGACATACTGACCAGGAATTTATTTTGGTGTAAAAATAAATCAATTTTACCGAATTGAATTAAAATAAATATATCTAAACGTTTCTTACAGAATGCTGATTTGCTAAATTAAATAGCCAATTTACATTTTAGTAATTAATTATCTGCCAACGGGCAGATCACGTATGTCCCAGAGAACACGGAAGTCGGTGCTGTAAACTGCTGGGATGGCATCCGCGGATCTGTCTGAATAGTGGAGGCAGACCACCAGCCCGTTTGGCGTAATGATATCGTAAAGTCAATAGGAACGAAGTGGATGTAGGAAGCGAACAAAAGAGAGAAATGAAGAACACAAAAAGGGGCCCTAGTTCAGCAGCGGACAGCAGTGGGCTGACTATGATGATGAAGTCATTAATATTCTATTTGCAGTTGAGAGTAAAATGCAGTCCCTGTGGCGTGTGGTGTCTGCCGGTTCTGGAATAGCACCACCCCATCTCTTCTTGTGGGTGTCGTAAAGGGCGACTAAGGGAAACCAAAGCGGCTACCACAAGCCACGATGACCTCTATATCACCTCCAAAGGGATCTCGCAATCGCGTTTGGTCGGCGTATCGTTTTAAGGCCATACACCCCACATGCACAACACAATGTGGAGGGCAGAAGTGAATATTAAAACGGTTGGTGCGAAACTGTAAAGATTCGAAATGAACAATATAAGAAGTTATGTTTAATTGTATATGAATTCCTCTAGTGTACCAGGTTCAGGCAGGTTGTTACTCTGTGTTGGTTTTAATCTGTGTCATGAAATGCCAAAACACGTCGATGTCGAATCGTGAATGGCAAACGTTTCTTTGCCCCACAGAAAGTTGAGACGAGAAAAAAAAATAGGTTATCATTAAAATAGTTTCAAAAATAATTTTGATACTTAAATTTAATAATAAAATATTATTCAATTATTATTTTTCTCTTTTAATTTGCCGCGTATTTCCGCCTCTCCTTTAATCTGCATTTGTCATTCAATAAATTTATTTTCTTATGAATGTTATACTTCATTTTAATTTACGAGTACATACGAGTACATTTACGAGTATAAGAAAAGGCGAAAAAATTAAACCACTCATTCGTATCCCCTACTTTCCAAACTAATTGAAACACATTGTACACGATTACCGGCAAGTATCCTCGTTACGTGAATCTGACCTTCGCTAACTTGGTATATAGTGTGGTACGCACACCGATGAGGCATCATTCAGTTCAGTAGTAAGACGGTGAAAACAAACGAACCAACAAAATGTTCAAACTGGTGAGTGAATAAAAAAATGATGGACGCGAACGACTATTGATGTACTTGCGAAAATTAGTCTTAAATATACACAGCTGCGAAGGCTTTCGAAGGATGTAAAAGTTTTCTAAATTGTTGCACTTTCATAGAATTACGTAATTTAGGGTTTCGTTCCAATTACAAATCCTTATAAACCCCTTGGTCATGTCTGTACATCCCTATTACTCATATTTTTTACACCTATTGAGATTAAATGTATGAAGTTGTACATAGATAGCAAGCACCACATGCGGAAACGAAAAAAAAAAGCTGTCGACCCCCCCCCCCCACTGGCGAATGAAGATAACAAAATGCACCTACTTCATTGACTAGGGTGGTATTGGAGTCTTTTAAAATGAAGTCAATAATGTTTTAGGACTTCTTAATTTCGAACCCTTCAGTCACTCGAAATATTTTCTTTCAGTTGCTATCAAGGTGTCCTCCCTTTAACTTACTAACTAACGAACTAACAACGTATGTACTAATATAAATACTACGTTAGTAGTCATAAGTAATGCTGCTGATGCTCTCTTCATGCAAAACGATGACATTGCATTAACAATTATATGTTTTCCATAAGCTATAATATTTCGTTTCATCTTTCCAGCTCATCTTCGTCTGCTTCCTAGCCCTTGCCGCTGCCAAGCCCGGAATATTGGCACCTGTGGCATACACATCGCCCCTGGCGGCGGCATACACGGCTCCCGTGGCTGCGGCGTACACCGCACCTATTGCCTACTCTGCTTACACCGCACCCTTCGCTGCATATTCCGCTTACAACTACGCCTCTCCATACGGCGCCTATTACCTGCGCTGAAACGATCACCACAAATGACAAGGAAATTTGCTCAATAATATGAAAAATGATGTGATGAGAAAAATAAAAATATATCAATAATATTACTTACAAAATTTTATTTCGATCTTTCAAGAAATTGAAATCGTCTTTATTTCTCTGAATTTTTACAAACCAGATTTCGAGTGACCCCCCTTACTCTCAGATTGGATTAAAATCTGTATTTTAAGTAAAGTAAGTTAAGTAAAATAAAAGCCAGTGCCCCCTTACCACAGGTTTAAACTTTAAAGAGCAAATGTCGTTAATTTTTAGTTCTTTTTAAAATAATTCATTTTCCTTTTACATTACACTAATAAATAAAATAAACCGCCAGCGTCGGCGGATTTGTAACATATCAAGTATACTTCCGTATAAAACGATTTATGTAGTGGTAATGAAAAGCATCTGCAGAAAATTTCATTAGTTTATGAAAACGCAGTGTAATAATTATTTATGTTACCAATCTTGAAGCGGCTATACTACTGACTTTTTCTATCGATGCCTTTTATTCTAATGCCATAGACTCTTAGTTCCACCTTTTAACAACAGATGGCGATTTTATTTATTATATTTAAATACAGTACGCGCTACATACGATCCTGAAGGGGTCGCGTGAAAAAACTTCTCATGCGGGAAAACCTATTAGGACGGAAGATCGAAACTATAATACAAATGTAATCGTGAGCATATGTGTAATAGATGATTATTGACAATTTTATTTCACGTAATATTGACAATTTTACTTAAAATACCTATTCGTTTATTTTCGTTTGACACAATATTGATTTTGATGCATTAACAATAACCATACTTTCAATGTAATTAATTATTTTTTAAGTACCTATCGTATTTAAATCATATTAAACGTGACCGTTTTAAGTGGGTTCTACTGTATACAACTTATGAACCTTTATGAGCAATGGCGATAGCATAACAGCTACATCTTGACTAGCATATACGAGGTTGTGAGTTAAAGCTAACCACTCTACACTACGTTGTGTTGTTTAAAGCAGATATTGAACAACAAACTGGAGGGGAGGAACCTACAAGAGAATAATATATACATAGGTGTTTTATCAAGTGAAAATACACGTAGAAAGAGAAATATCCTAACTCACGCTAATCGCTAATCAACGCTTTGCCGAAATCGCTGAGAAACATGAAATTTGAACAGTGGCTTTCTTTTATGACGTAAACGCTTATTGAAAGGGGATTTCTCGAAATTTAACCTCTAAAGGGGGTCAAATGAGTTTTGAAAGTTTGTATTGAAAAAATAGTTGTTGGCCTATACACTTGATATTACATACCATCGCCCTATGAATATCCACTGCTGAATATAGATTGTCCTGACCCAAGGTTCACCACCATACACGATCTTCGGCTCTTCTTATCCAACTTCTTTTAGTCGTCGGTCCACCTGGCTGGAGAGTGACCCACACTGCGCTTCTCGGTACCTCCGTTCGAGGACTCGTCTTCCCCATCGGTTATATTATCAGATATCACAAATACTACAAAACAAATAACTAAACTTGTGGCTAACATTATACAAAATAGGGTACAAATACAAATTTTCAAATTATATACAGAATGGAATCACTTAAGTGGCTTGATATATTTTCAGTTCAAGTCCATCTGTATACAAATAAAATTAATTTTACTTGTGCTCGAAAACAAGCCCTATGAGGACCATCTGAAGATTCTTCATTTATCTACACTCAATAGAGGAGGAAAAGAGAGGACCTCATTGAAACATCCTTACCAACCAATATGATGTACCGAACCTGGAAGAAATGTTCAAGAAAAATAAAAACAACTATCTAAAAGAACATAAAATGAACTGGGACCGTAGTGTCTCCACTTCTAATCCCTATAAACATTTTATATAGAGCAGGTGGAAACAGTTACCAGAAAACGTTATAGACGCGAATTCGGTGATCCAGTTGGAGAACCGACTAGACAGATACTATGCTAAACAGATACACAAGTGATAAAACCAGATTGGGCGCATCAGCGCACGCCGCTTAGCCTATCACAGCCATAATAATAATAGATTTTTTCTATGCGACTATTAAACTTAATTAAATCCACGCGAGCGACGCCAGCGCCGCGGATAACGGGTGACAATAAAAAGTTCAAAAACAGAAAGCTACGAGAGTGGTTTGCATTACATCTATCGGTGGTTTTTAAGATCTGTGTTACTAATTAAGGAAATATTGCTATTACTTAGATATTATTTTAGATTGCGCCACAACAAAAGAGAAACAGCATTTATTTTAGTCTTTAAACTTATTGCACTAAAGGTTACAAAGATTAACTTAACGCCTTAAGGCGTTCTCTACAATTAACCCACGAATAAAGCGGAAATTATAAGCGGGTGTGGAAGTAGCTTAAAGTGCAGTGGTAAAAAAATATATTAATAATTATAATATAATATATTCATTATATATTCCATCTACTTATTGATCACATGAACATACGATAGACTAAATGTTATATTCGGTATCAGTCTGTAACGTCCCACTGCAGGCCACATACCGCCCCCTGTGAATCTAGAGTATTCTAGAGGATTTCGGGCCATAATCCATAATCAAAGCAGCGGGCCTGTACTGTAAATTTACTATGCGGGTTTCCTAACAATATTTTCATTCACAGCCCTGTTAGTAATAATTGAAAACAATCCGTACGTAGAATCTCAATAGTACGCAGGTCGAGGATATGAATTCATCAAGGTATATTACCCCTTACTAATTTTAATTACCCCTGAATCAATTCATACATGAAAAATATATAATACCAAACATAAATATACATTTTAAAAATATACATTAATTTAAATTAATTACGAAAAATCGTAGCGCATGGGTTACAGAACCGATAACAGATGGAGTAAACAATAGTGATGGACCGAATATGAATTCTGCCGAATGTTCAGATCGGCCGAATATTCGGTTAAAACATGCGCCGAATTTGAAATTCGGTCGAACTTCGGTTGAATTTCGCGCTCCTTTATGACCACCGATTAAATCGCTTTTTAACACACCGTTTGTATAATGTTGATTGTTAACCTATCACGTTGAATTTGTAGCGGGAACTCGAGAGGTGGAGTCGAGTTTTTGTTTGATTGTTGTAAAAATTGTGTATTGTGCATTTTGTGATTTGTGATTTAATATTCAGTTTATTTAAACTTCAAAGTGCTTTTTGTGCATAATGTTTCTGACACTAATAAAAAAATAACGCAGTCTCACTGCATTTTTCGTGTGCTTCCAATGAGTCTTCTTCTGTCCTACTATCACTTTACCGAGCGACTCCTGACTTACATTGACAAAATACATTTTAGACTTTAAAATTGGCATGAAAACATGATACTGGTAGAATGTGCTAATTGCATCATTGCCATAAATAAATAGAAAAAAAAACTTATCATGTTTATAAGATAGTATTAAATATTAGTAAGGGGTAATTTTTGATACATAATGTGGTATTATTTTCAGAAAAGATGAAAAAATAACAGTTAATTATGAGCAGTAAATTTACTAAATCCATACATATAATTAGACAGTAAAAGAATTAAGTGTGTAGATAGAGTTACTTTTAATATTATTTTGAATCAAACAGTAAACAAAAAAAAAATCACGCTAATAATACTCCCAAAGTTTTGTTATATTTAGGTGTAGGTGTGTATACACAGTATCCTTGTAGCACAGTATCCCAAAGAAATTACTGGAAATAATAACTACAAATTAGGAAATATTTAACAATTTACACGTAGTTTACATTTTTACAAAAATCCTTGGATTATACTATGATAGGTGTAGTTTATAATTTTCCATACAAGGACTCTAAAAACAGCCAGTATGACGTTGATTGTAAAAATTTTAACGGTTTTTCGTATAGCATTAGGCGTCGGGCAAATGGTAACTTACTAGAGGAGGCCTGTGCCCTGCAGTGGGATGTTATTAGTGTGATACCTATTAGGAGTCGAGGACACTGTGTCGCCTAACTCGAAAGGTCGTAAGGGTCGAATTAGATCACTTAAAAGTGTTCACACATTGTGCCCAACGCCTATTGTAAAGAGAGTTACTCAGAATTCTGTAAGCGTCTGCGCTTGGCCCAGCTATCCTCATTGCGCGTTATCGGCCTTCGTAACTTAGTATAAAATTCACTATAACATGCAGTTGGATATCATTCAACACAGCAGTAGCTCGGTGACCACGATCAAACAAAATGTTTAAACTGGTAAGTTAATTAACTAACTAGTTTTAATTCCTCAAAATTTATTTTAGCACCAAGTCTCTACCAAGTATCTAGCAAAGCGCAGTGAATAAGAAAGTAATATACGTATATCTATGTATCATTATCAACTAATAATGTATCAATGGAAGTATACATTCATTTTATGTTAACTTTATACAATGTTGAGTCAACAAGAATCTGTTAGCAATAAAAATGTTATTTACTTATTAACTACATGATTGTTTTCTCTTGCAGTTCTTTTTCGCTTGCTTCCTGGCTCTTGCCGCAGCCAAACCCGCTGTTATTGCCCCAGTGGCATACACGGCACCAGTAGCAGCGGCATACACATCGCCGCTGGCCGCGGCCTATACCGCACCTGTAGCGTACTCAGCTTACACTGCACCTGTCGCTGCATACTCCGCTTACAGCTACGCCTCGCCCTACGCCGCCGCCTATTATCTGCGTTGAAAACACCAATGAAACAAATAAACAACAATATAATGACCGAATAAACTAAAATTAACAAAAGTATTATACTGTTTTATTTCTCTAAAATTTTAAATTAAAAAGCAATATGTAGTATATACTGGGCTATAAGTACACATAGTCTAGTCTTCGTATCCCCATCTCTTCCGCCTAAACAGCTAGCCATTACCCTCTACCACAACTTATAAATATCTGCTCCGCCTCTACTGAGCAGTGAATACTACGAACGTTTTAGACAGAACAACAGAAGTTTACATGTTTTGCAACTTTTGATTTATTCCCTAAAACAATTTTATTTTTACCTGGAACGGTTTTGTATACAATATTTAAAGTAGTTGTCGTGTTTCGGGGTCTTGCGTTATTTCAGTGAGCCGTTGTATAAATATTATACATATACGTATTCTTTATATAGTATTTATATAGTATATAGTAGAACCATTCAATACACGTACAATTCGTAAGTTGTCTAATTATAACAATAGGACAAAATTAATCGGATTGCATATTTTTACTCGGTCTTGTAACCTTTGTCTTTGTAACCTATTTATTATTTATATTGAAGTAGGTATTTTGATAAGTAGGACCTATAGTAATATTTACGATCTTTGTAGAAGGTTGTTGTTATTGTAGCGAGTCTCGACATTTGTAATAAGATTTTAACAACAATGAATTAACATTACGGTCCAATTATTTCAAATGCTATGTCAAATAAAAACAATTCCAGTATAAGCTTATTTCATTTTAGGTTACCAGTGAAGGCCACTTGGAATTGTGTAGGTTCGTGAAGGATAGAATAAATTAAAAAAAATGTAATTCCCATCTAATTTTTGACAGTTGCCTTTGATATTAGTTTCACGCTTTTTAGACCCAAATAATGTTTCTGAATTTTTTTGAAGAAAGATCGTGGAGAGGCCCATACTACCTACATATTTTCATTTATTCTTGGTTATGTGTCCCACTGCTTTGCAATGACGACCTCGAAGCTTTCTGTGAAAATAATTCGAGGTAGCTGCAGACCAAAAAGTTTGAAAGGGGATTTGGGATTTATACTTTTTACACATTATGAGAATTAAATTGGAGAAAAAAAAGCTGACAAAAGCGGGACCTAAGGAAATTTCGCATTCCTAGATAGATATCCTAGATAGCTAGATTCCTAAATATCCATGAAACTTGCAGCCCGTCCAGTGTTATCTAAAACTTTATTTAGATATGAGTAGTTTGATTGGTTGAAGATGTAGATACATCTTCGACCAATCTTTTGTCCACTATTGCGATGTTTGGTGAACTCGACCTGATTCTGCAGTGGTTGGCTTTGTATTCCCCTCTCTGCATAAATTCTTTGCCGCGATTGAACACTGACTCCGTTAGTTATGAGGGATGAAAACGAGTATCTAGATACTAAATTTTTGAAATTTAAAGCTTGAAAAAGTAGAACGGGATAATTAGCGTCCAGCACGCATCTTATGCGGGACGCCTCATCCAGGATAACTCTAGTTCAGCCTATAACGCCCCACTGCAAGTCTTAGGTCTTCTTTATCACGTGGAGGTTTTGAACCTTAATCCACCATGTCACATAACCACACTGCACAGATGGCCACACTACACAACGTAGATATTCTTTTCGAATATATTCATTCAATTTATATGTGTATATGGGTTCTATATGTGTATCCTAAACACACATTTTATGTTCTGGCACCTGTTCCATAGTAATATAAAGTAAGGCACATAATATAAAGTATGTACATATGAAACCATATCTGAAAGAACATTCTTGGTAATAACTAGATCAATAGTTACAAAAATAAACAGGTAAACATCTCATTGAATAGCACAAAAGAAACGGCAATTCACCTACAAGAAGCCAAATAGACTAAGAAAATGGCTTTCATTGTAGGTTTTGTACCATATTTTCGTGAAATGGGATTCTAAGGAGTTTCCTATACTTATGTCGAATATATTATTTTTTACAGTAAAACTTTCATTCTAAGCTTTATTCGTGTTTGGGCGTTTCATTTAAGACAAACTTGTCCGTAATAACGGACACAATTAGTTACAGTTTCATGGCAATTACTTTTAATCAACTTATAGGTATATGACATTAATTAAATTATTTGGGAAAAGGAACCTTATTATCGGTTCTAGTTGTCTAAATATTGAGGTTTTAGTGAAAATTTAGAAAAAAGTTTTATTTTCATATCCTAAAGTCTACTATCTGAACTAAAGCTATTTTAACGTAAGCGAAGCTGCGACTAGTCGCTAATATTATTAGTTTTGCAATGGATTAAGAATATTATAGGTTTCTACCCACTGCCTCTACTGCTTATCTACTCCTCTAGTGCTACTGCTCGTCTCAAAACCTATTCACGCCACTGGAAATATACAATTGGTCACCGAAATAACGCAAAAGCTGAAAATAGATTATTCAGTATCTAGAGTAAAATCGATTCTACCAGTTTTTAAAATAGGTTCGTTTTCATAACCAACTGAATATGAATCAGTAGCCCTTTGCATCAATATACAAGTTCAAATGTAGGTTTAAATGTAATTCTGTTATTTCGTTGGTAATTTATTTCGTTGGTCCCGGTGCAGACAGATAGATGCCTGAGGTTCCTCCATGCTCCAGAGCCATTCCTGAGATTCTCGAATACACCATTTTCCTCTTCATGTTTTTTTTCCTTAACCTTCGAGGTAGACGTGATAATTTAAAAATTCGTACTAAAGTAAGTAACTAGGTACATTTTATTGCACACAAAAGAATGCAATTAAAGTGTTAGACACAAAAGTTTAAATAATTAGCTTTACAAAAAGCCCGCTATAGTGATCTCTACTAGGTAACATTAAGTAGGAACTTAAAGTTAAGTAGAAACTAAGTGGAACTAGCCAAGGTTCGCTCTCAAGATCTCACGAATGTGATCCATCGGCTATCCAAAAATATATAAAATAATAAAATAATAATAAGTGAATTTTCATAATACTCCAAATAATAAAACAAGGACTATTTTTTCAATGTCTATATCGACTAACTTTTTTTTTGCTTTTACTTCATTAGTATAATTATAGAGTTTATCATTAAAGGTTATTATTAATTATTATAGGTTATTATTATTATTAAGTTTATTAGACGTTATTATTTCTCCATTATCGTGCGAGGCGGCGACATCAACTGGCCACCGAGATCTTGTGATCTAACGCCCTTAGACTTCTAATTGTGGGGTTACGTTAAATCCCAAGTGTATGCAACTCAACTGCAAACAATTGATGCCTTAAAGGCCAACATCACAAGTGTCGTTAATGATATCGAGCCCGATTTATACGATAGAGTCATCGAAAATTGCACCTCCAGAATGCGCGCCACTCAACGTAGCCGCGATGGCCATTTCACCGATATCATATTCCATAATTAATGCTGACCTTCCAAATAAAAACAAAAACACTGATTAAAAGACCCTTTCTTTGATTATCACAAACATTAGGCACAAAAAACACTTTGAAGTTTAATAAACTATCACTATTAAACCACAAAACAAATACACGATTTTTATAATAAATCAAACAAATACTCAGTTTCACTTTTCCTCCAAACAGTCCATTATGATTTTCTGAACCTCATATCATTTGCTAAGGCCATTTTCGAACCAATGAAATGGAGACCAGTCTTTGTTGGTCGTCCGTCTCATGACAATCATCTAGTTTAAATAGGAGCATTGACCTTAAAGGTGGTTGCTGCAAGTTTCCTAACATCATTGTAACGTAGGACACGCAAAGACTGACCTCTGACGCAACGCGTGCCGTCCTGCGTGCCAAGTTGCAAGCTTTATGCTGGAGTGAACCACTTCATGTATTGGGATATGATTCTTTGAAATATACGTGGGTGACACTGAAAGTTTTTTATAGGTTTACTTAAAGGCTACCGCCTACTCGTAATACAAAAAAGTAAGTAAAGGATCTCATTTTTGCAGTAAATTAGAATGAAAATAAAATAAACGTATTTTTTGTATAATATGTTGTGGTTGTTATTATATTCAGGTCTGTTATGTAAATATTTTTGAATAACTTGTTTAATTAATCAATGACCTGTATCATCTCGAATGAGACTATTTTCATGTTTCTACGACCCCTATGTTCATAGATATTGTCTTTTTATTAGTAGGAACAGGATTGCCATTCATGGGGAGTTGGTAGGAAGGTGATTTTGTCGATAAAAATAAGTGTATAACACTCCCGTAAAATATCCGTAATCGATCCCTTGACACATTGTATAAATATATCGGTCATAGAAATTTATATCTTATTTTAGGATAGATACACACATATTTAGATGCTTTTATTTATATAATTATAATTATGCAGGGTTCCTTAGATTACATCTTGTTATGTTGGCATTATAAGGGGTACTTACTACTTAAGGGGGATCTACTAGCATTAGTGTCATATAATTTACTGTGTATTGTTTCGGTTTGGTGTCCTGTTTTAGACTGCTTAAAATTAAATGAAAATAAAATTGGTGCGGTGCACTTTCAAATATTAGGACGTGTAATGGGATCAGGAAAACTCCACGTTCTGTTATATATCCTATTCCCTATATTTCAACCCCTTTTCCAAATTCGTTCCTATCTCTCTAAAGATAGAAAGCGTAATCGGGGACGTGCTATATGGCCATTAGAACATTTACATTTTTAAATGTGTAACTAATCCATAAGTACTAATACAATTTATAAATGTAAATATTTAGTTGTTTTAAAATAGCTTTATTAATTTTTTGTCGGAAATTGTACAACTATATAATTAGTTAGTTGCATTTTTTCTATTTATTAATTGTTCGTCAATTGTTGACTAGGTGGTTCTTTTTTGCAAGTTTTGTTTGTTAGATCTTTATCTTGAATTCGGAGCGCCGACGACGCGTAAGCAAGCCATCCCTCGTATTATCGCGAAATAATTGTGATTCGTACGTAACAGAGAATATAAACTTGCTTCATCAACTCTTTCACATCATTCACTGCTCCTTCAGTCGTGACAACACAAACCAAACGACAAAATGTTTAAGCTGGTAATTAATGTTAACAAAAGCCTTTTATGTGGCTAAGTATCAAGCGTTCTAAAATATACCTGCGTAAGACGATTGCAACGCTTCTTTATATACAACACATCACTTAAAATATTAAATACAAAGAAAGCGAAATTCTTTTTTTCGGTAGTGGGATACAAAAATAATGTTGTTAAAACATTATAATAATTAATATTAATACAGTTAATATTAATAATTTAAATCGTCCATTAAACTTTAATTAAATATTTTCAGGTATTCCTTGCTGCCCTCCTGGCTGTTGCCGTCGCCAAACCCGGCATTCACTCCGTGGCCTATTCAACACCCCTTGTAGCCGCACCAGTTGCGGCTGCGTACACGGCTCCCTTTGCTGCTGCTTACAGTGCTCCCGTCGCTGCCGCGTACTCGGCACCTTTTGCTGCGGCTTACTCGGCTCCTTATGCTGCGGCGTACACAGCTCCTATTGCTGCCGCCTATACGGCTCCAGTTGCAACTGCATACAGTGCTCCAGTCGTTGCTGCTGCATACAATTCGCCCTTGGCCCTTCTAAAGTAAATTGATAAGACTCATAAATGTTAACTGTAATACAGCTGAATAATATGCTTTATAATAAACTATTATAAATACTTTCCTGTTTTTTTTTTTTAAATGTTAGGCTATTCGAATTTAGCTATTCAATCAGCCTATAACGTTCCACTGCACCAACTACAAACTACCCACAAAACAGGAAATCCTAGTGTAAACCATTAACTGAAGTGTTATTAGGCATTACACAAAACTTATGACCTACATATACACATTTCTTATCAGTGCTGTAAAAATAAATAGTCAGTAATTTATAATAACTAGCTTCTAACTAGTAAAAAGTTTTTAACATCTGTAAAAGCACCGACATAATGGATTCCGTTGATATTATTCATAACATTCTGGGGTATTTATTTATATGTCAAACGGTTAAATGCTGTTCCTTCTCGTCACTGTTTTCAGAAAAACTAAATTCCATATAATCCACGCATAATTTCATAGCACTATTGGATATCTTCCAATAGTTGTTCATGCTCGTTACTGATTTCAGAAAAACGTAATTCTTGAAGATGTCCAAGTCGTAGCGTAGCGGGAAACCGTGGGAGGTAATTCTTTCCACAACCTTTGGTTGCGTGATATAAATCGATTTGTATAGCTAATCGTACGTGACGGCTCCTTGTCAAAGAAGTGTGAATACATTGCCCTTCAGTACTTTCGGTTATTACAACACGAGATGGGCGTTGTGAAGAATAGTACAGCAATCACATTGTATAACTAGTAGAACATGCGGAAAAACTGCTTGTGGAGTGATCGAATATTCGAACTGCGCGTCCATAGTTGGTGTCAAATGAGTTCATAGATATTCTGGTATACTGATCCAGAAGTGAGAGCAGTATTCCGTGTCTTTTACTTGCCTCTTCCTGTAAGATATTTTTCTGTCTCAGTGGTAGGTAGGCGAGTGCATTTACTGCTATTCGTGGCTTATCCGCGTATTTTTACTATTATTTTTCTGGTAAATATGTTTTTCTAGCATCCCCAAGAAAGTCAACAGAAAACAATTAATTCTGGCTAGTGTCCACAATATGAGTATAATCTTTTCGAATAATTTACTTGTTTTATACTTTCGTTCGCTCTTTCTTTGTTCTTTGTAGTTCACAGGGTCGTAGTTATCAACAATCGTAGCCGTAGTTGGTAAAGAAACCGAGACAATTAAGACATGGGGCTTTTCAAGAAAGCTGTGAATAGAATTCACAGCTCTTGCACCCCCCTGATATTGTAGATGTCCATAAGCGTCGGTAACCACTTACCATCTTGGTCGCCCGCCCGACTGCCATGTCTTCTATAAAAAGATAAAACGTAGATGAAATCCATGAAAAATATATAATAGATAAAAAGTAGTGAAATCATCCAACAAAAACTAGAGGTTACGCGCAAAGCCGGTGCTAAGAGCTACTCGTTTATATTAGTATTCAGAGACATCTATGGACAAATAGCGAAACTTATTTAATAGACCTGTTAACGTGTAACGAGGCGTTTAATCACAAATATTGGACTTTACATGTTCTTCCTAACTCACACGAACCAGTCCTTGCATATACGTATAGCACATGTACTGTTTTCGAGTATCAATAGATTAAAATGCACCTAGTAGAGCCATCTGTTGGTCAAATTTCTCACGAAATGAATTAAATGTAAAATATTTTAATTCAATTATTAATACTAAACTGATTTCAAACTTAATATAAACAAATTCAAATACTTACAATAGTAATTAGTATTTTTTCCCCCCACTGCTCAGCTCACTAATATCGCAGCGATATGCCACATACTACAAATTTCGTTTCAGATAATAAGCTAATTCATACAACAGCGAAAATTCATCACCTATAATTTTTTTTCACAGAGACATTAATAATTTTAATGATTTTTTCAGCCTACTCTTGATAACGCGTTTAAGGAAAAGATATAGATATAGGAAAAGATCTACACTGTTAGATTGGATATCTACTGAGTTACACGGTAGTGAAAACCTCGTTAAATTATAAGCAGTAGTTTTTCCGCTACAACTCAACATCCTACTGTCATATGACTATGACACATATATACCAGTTTTCCTTCTGAAGCTATAAGTTAGTGATAACCCGATCAAAGTCCGTTAAGTAGTTTTTACGTGATGCTCAAACAGGCGAAAATTCTAAAATGTACTGTTTTGGGTTCCGTAGTTTCTAAAGCGACCCCACAAATTTATGTCGTTTAAATTAAGTCAATGTACAGACTCAACCCGTTCACTGTTTTACTATATATACTATATGTATAGATTAACAAGTATTATGGTAGTTCTACAAATATTTTCTTTCTTATTTTAAAGTACACCTTTAATTACTGTTTTATCTAACATCAATATTATTATTCTTATAAGAGGCTTGTCAAATATTAAATTATTAAATTCTTAATTGTTAGATATCTGAAACTATATTAAATGTAAATTACGTCACAGCTGATTTGATTAAATTTATATTTTAATGCTTTTGTTGTTGCGTTTATTTGCTTTTATATTTTATTGATATTGCTAATGGACGTGAAAACTCTTACTATAGGTCTACGCAAAATAAATTGAGTAAGAAAACAGTAAAATATAAATTTAGATCTTATTGAATACAAAACATTACGTAAGCCAAATAACTGACATTGTTAGAAGCGCCGCCTAAAATAGCGACTGGTAGTGACAATGTATGACATCATATGATACCTATGTCACACGGGTAGGGTTGCCAGGCCCTAAAATACAAAAGCCGGACTCTGCGCTACATTAGGCCGGACATTTTGCCCTAAAAGTCGGACATATCTTTTTCAAAGCTGGACATAACTTTTATGGTAAAAAAAAAACTCGGTTACGTATTTTAATTAAGTATTTACTAAGTACAAAGTCTTCTGGAGACTAGATAAAATCGAAGAACAAACAAAACACAATAATAAAATAAAAGTTTTTATTAAACAAAAAATATATCCTGTATATATAACATATATAACATATTTGACAAAAAGCCTAACAAAAGCCGGACAGGCCGGACACGACTGTAAAAAGCCAAACATGTCCGGCTAAAGCCGGACACCTGGCAACCCTACACACGGGGGACCTATAGGGGATGTATGTCGTTATTGTGTTCCCTTCTCTTAACGCAGGCTATGAATGTATAACTTTAAGCACTTACACAGAAATGCTCGGAAAGTATTTAAATTCCCGACGAATCAATAGACTGCTTTATTTTCAGAACAGCATTCGTAATTATTATAGATGCAGCTTACGTTTCATGCATTAAATCCTTTTGTATAATATGTTAGGTAGATAATTTAGGTAGGTCCGTTTTTATGCTTAGGTAAAATTTCACTGAAATTTAATTTTCTTATTTTTTTTATTACAATTTTCTACGAATATTGCGGTATATTAGTTTTCTTGACGATGGAACTAAAAATTCGGTAGTTATCAATAAATAAGTAGGTAGATAGATACTTACGTTAGAGGCGGACAATAGAATTTACCTATTAATTATCATTATATTACATACAAATAAATATAGATATTAAAAATATAAAGAAAGATATTAACAAAACAAGATTATCGTTCTAAACTCCCAATAATATTACCATAAGGGACCATAAGGTACCCTATGTGTGATTGTGGCAACCTGATCGTAAAAGGAAATAAGGAGACAATATATCCTTATGTAGAGTATTTTCTGCTGCTCTTGATGTTTTTTTAAGATTTCACTATTCTCAATGTAAAGGACTACCGACAATAAAATCCAAATCCAAATCCATTATTAATAATATTACTGCAAACGTGTCTGATTGATTACATACAAAATTAATAAAGACAACATACATTCAGATTATAAAATTAAATCTTGCATAACAGATAAATATATGATATAATGTGTATAAAATACGTATAGACTGCTATATATAAGAGTCAAGTTCAAGGTTAATTTCAAATGGTAACCTTGAACGTCCATATTTAAGGATGTACAACATTGAACACGCATTAAATGTCGCAATACGTAGAATGTTCTACGCACGTGATGGATGACAGATCCTTGCCGCCATGATCGCCGACGACTTGTGTCTTTGCCAAAATACAGGATGCGCTCAATTAAAAAAAACAAATGGAATTTTATAGGCGCGGTCGTATTTTAACTTATCTTGTAAAAAGTTTTTGTACAAAAAATAAATAAATTATAATAAACGTTTATAAATCTCCAGATCAGCAGTTATGGCCAGTTATGACATCATGGTAATTAGATCACTAGACATAATAATCACGTGAACGTACGTTTCTTGTAATTTATGGAATACTAGCGACCCGCCCTCACTTCGCTTAGGTTTATTAAATTTAAAACAATCGGAATAAGATATTTTCCTGCGGTAAAATGGAGCCTATATTTTAAGTTAGACCTCTAGCAATACATCGGTGAAAACTGCATTCAATTCCATGCAGTAGTTTTTGCGTGATGCGTGTACAAACATACAGACAGACAGACAGACAAAACTTCTAAAAAGTGTTGTTTTGGCTTCTGTTGCTCTAATAAAGACCCCCCATATAAATTTTTTTTTTCAATATCTATAATGTACAGACATTGGCCTGTTACAATTTTATTAGATGTATAGATAGATATAGATGATCGGGACGTAGAGGTTTGGTACAAAAATATTATTACACGTGTTTTATATAAGTAGTTATGCAATTATTATGGTTTTGAAGTTTCTGCACTGATTATAAAGTATATATACCTAAATATTTTGTACCTTACGTACATGACGAAATCAAGGAATGGTAAAGTTTGCAAACTTTGCAAACTTTCAAAGAAGCAAGTTAAAAAGATGAATGCTCGAGATGGAAAGCTATAAAAACAATAATGTCACGGTGTTTTGATCAACATCCTGTCAAAATTCCAGCCTGATGTGCAATGAATGTTATTCAAGTCGCGTACGTGTCCCGAACGAGCACGTCCTCGGCGGGCGCGCGGACGCCGCCGGACCGCTGCCAACGGCACGAGGGTCATCATCCATCCTTATATATTGCCCAGGAGTGGACTCTAGTCAACAGTCAGTGACTAGCAGACAATACCAAAACAAACAAAATGTTCAAGCTTGTAAGTATTCGTTAATTGTTTTCCTTTAGCGCGTAAATAATTAATTAGCACTTTGTAAAACCATAATAATTAAAGTATTATGCATTTCCAATGTAGAACTTTTTATATAAGTGAAAGTAATTCAAATATACAACAATTAAATGTCTAAAACTGTGGAATAATTTCTAACTAAAAATTTCATTGTTTCGAAGAGAGTTCGAAAGAACAGAAGTTTGAAAATAAATATGCTTTAACATCTAATTTTAAAGATAAAGCAATAAAAATCATGTTATTTTTTAATATTTTATAATCTATAACCTATAACCTATAATCTATAAAAATCTATAACCGACAATAAAATCCCTTTTCTCAGATAATGGTCATGTCTGATTGATCTGTTTTAATTTTTTATGGATTACAATGTTGAGAATATTGCATTTATTGAGCTTGACTTGATCTCAGGAATAAGGACAGGCTAAGATGACAAGCAAAAGAACAATGGGCTTCTCCATTATTTTATTTATTAATTGAAAAAGTTTGAAAAATTCCACAAAATGTTATGAAAAATGTAACTATCTTTAAAAATGACGAAGTTTCATAATTGGATGTTGACAAATAAAGTGCCAAGCAGCGTGTGGCCTCACGATACATTTACATGCAACCGGTATATCGTTGAATAGTGTTCACGAATCTCTACAACTTGTGCTAAATATGTTTTACTAGCACATACGGAAAATAGCTGAATCCTCGTTTTAAAGATTGTAAGATAAGGCCTATTAAGAATTGCATCATAGAAATCTAAATAAATTATGAGATTTCTATGGATTGTATATATTGTGACGTCTTCGCGACTAGCTCGTCGATGGACAAATCGACAATTACAGCGAAACTTTGTATAGTTATAATCTGGGTCAATTTTCCAACGGATTTCAAAAATTGTATCACAGAACGTATATTTTATTAAAATACGAAAAATCCGCTAGTTCTAAACCTATCCCAACTTCTCCACTATCCAGTCAGATAAGACAATTCTTCAGCAGCGGTTCTGACTGACTAATATCGATTGTAAGAAAGTAACCGAACAGTGATTTAGAGCCTGTGTTCTACAGTGGGACAATAAATGCAATAAGTACAAATATCGGTTGTAAATTTACAGAGATTAAAGTTGCCAATGGGACAGCTACTTACGCATGTTTGCCAATCTTCTCGTATATAAATCATGGTTCTTTTTTTTTTCTCTTTTACAGTTAATCTTCGTAGGTCTTCTGGCTCTCGCCACAGCCAAACCTTTAGTGTATAGCTATGGTGCTCCGTACGCTGCGTACACCGCACCAGTGGCCGCTGCGTACACCGCTCCCCTCGCGTATTCGTCCTACAGCGCGTACTCACCCTACGCATACTCAGGCTACTCTTACGCAGCACCATACTCATACTACATTTGATACCGACAGACCCGGATACTGGATAACCATTAAGTGTAAACGTTAATTTAATTATTTATTTCCCTTAACTCCCTAAGTCATTGCACGATCATAACACAAAGTTACATAATGTACACATTACATGATTGAGATCAAATAAAGTTGTTGAGCAAATGTTTGTCTTATTTAACTCATACGAAAAAGCGAAGGGTAATCTTTAATGTTAATATTGTATTCGTATATTGCTAAGATGTTTAATATTCGATCAGGAGATACATAATACCATGGAGAAGGTACCTGTGCCTCTAATGTGAAATTCATTCAGTTATCGTATGGTTTTAAGTGGTACCTAACGATAAAGAAATTGTTCATTGAATGGAAAGTATTTATTGTATTCTTAAGGACTTATCTGTTGTTGTTACTTTAATGACTATAATTTTTCCAATGAACAGCAAGTGTCTCAGTAGTGAGTGAGATATGCCAGAAACCATTTTACATCCCATCCCATCCTATCATCCTCTTATCCCATGGAATGGAGAGTACAATGGAAAGAATGGAGAGTATAAGGAAACTCCTTATACCATTATTACTCTTGATTTCCCACTCCACCCAAGGACGATTAGGAGATATAATGGGATGGCTCCTTGTCTCGTTATACTTCCTATTCCCCATTTACCCAACTCGTTTTCCAAAATCCAAACTCCAAACGTAGGCAGCGCGTTCGGGGACGTCTTAAACGGGGACGGAGGCCTTTGGTATTCTGGACTGATGTTGATAAATGAATATATCGCAGGTGATCACGGACGACAGATCCACTTACCATCACGTGGACTTTCTGCCTGTCTACAATCTTATTTCTATATAAAAGCAATATGTCATAATATTGACTATTTATCATAATTAAGAAATGATGTGCAGTAATAAAATGAAGACCATGTAGAGAAATTAACATATGTACATTAAAAAAGCATTTGCAAAAATGGTTTCCTTATTCCACCTATTTATACATAATAATTGCAATAAATAGCTGTGGACATGAACTTAATTGGACCCGTTTTGATAGATTAACCTTGGATTAGTTGGATGACATAAGGTAATTTGTTATAATTTGTGGTACATATAATTGTAAACCAATATTATATGTAATTTAGATCTTCACGCCTTCTCATAAAGCCTATTTTGTTGACTAAAATGTAGAACATTTTAGGAAGAGTCCGGTTTGAGATGTTTGTATATAACTGGCGTTGAAGATGAGCAAATCATCATTCGGTCTAAGACAGTCTGAAAAAACACCAAGATGTTCAAGCTGGTGAGTGTCTGTTTTATTGTGTTTTTATGGATTTCGATATCAATTTTAATCCTATTTTGCAGATTTCATGGTGTTTAGGGTTGAAGTGAGACGAATTTTATAATTAACATAGATTTTACTTAACATTTACATTACATTTTACATTTTTGGCATTTCTAATGTGAATGTGACAATATTATAAAAATTATAATACATATTATACAATAAATATTATTAACTCGTACTTTTATACTCTGGACAAATTATAATACATATTATACAATAAATATTATTAACTCGTACTTTTATACTCTGGACAAATTATAATACATATTATACAATAAATATTATTAACTCGTACTTTTATACTCTGGACAAATTATAATACATATTATACAATAAATATTATTAACTCGTACTTTTATACTCTGGACAAATTATAATACATATTATACAATAAATATTATTAACTCGTACTTTTATACTCTGGACAAATTATAATACATATTATACAATAAATATTATTAACTCGTACTTTTATACTCTGGACAAATTATAATACATATTATACAATAAATATTATTAACTCGTACTTTTATACTCTGGACAAATTATAATACATATTATACAATAAATAGTATTAACTCGTACTTTTATACTCTGGACAAATTATAATACATATTATACAATAAATATTATTAACTCGTACTTTTATACTCTGGACAAATTATAATACATATTATACAATAAATAGTATTAACTCGTACTTTTATACTCTGAACAAATTATAATACATATTATACAATAAATATTATTAACTCGTACTTTTATACTCTGGACAAATTTTCTAGAGCTGCTATAATACGTCCATCCCCATATACCTAAGTCGTTCTAAACGAAAACTTTGTTAATTTCCAATACCATAAATTCATCCAATCGAATGTACGAAAATTAATGCCAATTACTATAGCTATACATAGCTATAGATACGTTCGGACAATAGATTATGTAATGACAATGTACATAAGAGCTGAATAAATGTCCAAAAGTGTCTTCTCTTGACTGGCATTCGGTTAGTCGTGGATTTAAAAACTTTGAATTAAGTTAAACTAAATTAAATGTTTGAATTAAAAACTCAAACATTTTTTAATGTAACATTTTTTACATTTTTCAAACTCAAAATGAGTTTTTAATTCAAACAGAAGTACTAATTCTGCAACGATCACTAAGATAATTTTGCAAGATAACATAATCATAATGCAATGATAAGGAATGATAAGGATGATAAGGAAAGCCATACCACTTTCCCTATGATGATTTCCGTCAATTAATAATTAATTTAATAATTGTCAATTAATAATGACATTAGTGCACATACCTTAGTATTTCTATCAGTGCGGATTTGTAATATACCCTAATATACACTGTGCCTGTGTAGTGGATAATGTCGCTCTGATTGACATTGTAGATTGATGCACGTAATAAGTAAGACTGAATAAGAAATTATATATACCTATACATACATTAAATAAAGTGAATAGGCAATAGAAACACTCTCGATGGCAACCTCTGTGTCTCTGTAGTTCAGTGACGCAAAGATGAAAACTTTAAAAAAATATAAATGAAAATTTGTCTTCAAATAAATGTTTTGTCCAGTTACAAATTAAAGAAGGTACCTTTTGTAAAGAACGTAGATCCAGCAGTGAACAGAAGAATTATTAAGTCTAACGTTTTAATGGAAATAACTTTACACTATTTCAGCTAGTCGTTGTTCTCGCTGCAATCTTCGGCGTCTCCGTCGCCAAACCCAACGGTTTGTTGTACGGCCTCGGGGGGTACTCTGCACCGCTCACCTATTCGTACTCCGCTCCCTTGACGTACTCATATTCCGCTCCTCTCTCGTACTCGTCCTACAGCGTACCTTTATCGTACGGAGCATATCCATACTCCATTTACTACAAACGTTGATCGGCCATTTCTATAAAATTATGATTTGTATTTGTTATTAAAAATAAAACTACTATTTTCGGCATATTTTTGTGTTTTATTTTTGACACTATCACAGATTATATAATACGACGCCACATAGTATTTGAATACGTTAATAGCATAATGTTATTTTAATAGTGCTATTAACAAAATGTCATCTGAAGGCGTGAGGACATGCACAACATGAAACTGAATTAGAGGAGATTAAAATGATTAAAAATCAATAAAAACATATTCGGAAACTTTTGTCTTTCTAGTGAGGCGTGACGTCACGCTGCAAGGTCAATGTGAAATACAAAATATTTTTGGAACCCATTTAAACTATTTCTTCTCTGAATTATACATTCTTTTGTATTAGTTACAACCATTCAAAGAGGCCTTGGTCATACTATGTAAAGCATTGATTCTTTTACGTAGATATCCATTTGTTATGTCGTTTCCATTTTAAATGGCCCAAATATATAAGGCAGGACGTTTTCATGACACTCAGTGCATTCTCAAGAGTAGAACTAAAACGGTCAAGCAAAATGTATCTGGTAAGCATTCTTTATAATAATACCTAACATTAACATACAATAATGTCTGTGATCTTATTCATGTTAGTATAGGATACGTGATGTACATGAAAGGCATTATTAAATGATAATTACCATAGCAACATATATCGTTACAATTGGCAGTATAATGGTAAGTATTATACCGGTAAGACCCATTTATTCATAATCAATAATTGGTCATAATTTAATATGCAATGAACAATATCCAGTTTTATATGTTATACTAGTAGCTCGCTCTGGCTTCGCTTATGTGGCATAAGAATATTCTAGGAATAAACATAGTCTATATCAATCTGCATTATTTTAGGTTTCTGAAAGTGGAAGAATTTTCGAAATAAATTAATTAAGTTTTGATATTATTTGTTACGTAAAAACCAACGAGACCAACGTAAAAAAAAACCAGCGTCCAACCTTCTTTAATAAGACTAAGGCCCTGTGCATACGCAACAACTTCTAAACTTCAATTCAGCAACTGGCAACTAGTTATGGACTAATAATGATGTTCATATGACAGTTGCCGATTGCAACACGGTAAGCAGGGATTGCAATCCCGCAAACTTAGAAAAAATAGCGAGGACGTGCAAAGGACAGTTAATAAAGATGACAACAAATATGTTGAAACTGCACTGGAGCTATTAAAACTGATGCTAATACATCCACGGTAGTTTTATATCGATGGGAAATGCCAGAAAAATAGAGAAAAATAAATCGAATAAATGGACAATATTCCGTTCAATAAATATTTATGTTTAATACAAAAAAAAATCTTTATTATCATTAAATAATTTTTAAATCACTATAAAAAAAACCTGGAACTTATCTGATTACCTAATATGTACAATTCACTATAATCGGCGTGAAATAAATGTCCACTATCACCTAGTGAACTTTCTGCTCAACTGCCACTTTCTTTCTATAAAAAAAACATAAAATACAACTAATATTAACTAACTTATTCGCAGATTGCTATGTTCGCATTGTTGGCGTCAGTGGCTGCTGACCCGCTGCTGGTCACGTCTCCACTGTTTGCCACACCGTACACTTCTGCTGCCCTGTTATCTCCACCCGCAGCGTCCCTTGTCAGTAACCCAGTTGCTCCTGTTGGGTCTGTTGGGTCAGTGGCCCAGTTCGCCCCCGTATCATCTGTTTCGGCATATTCATATGGCTCGTCATTAAGTCTCCAGGATTATGTGCCGGTTGGCAACCCAGCAGCGCCTTTAGCCTACAGTCTACCATACGCATACGCTGCAGATTGGTTCTACCGCCGATGATATAAACCAGTGCTAACTCAATTTCTACTATCTATATCTAAACGAATGGACAACGGCAAAGTCTGTGTTTTATGTGATTAAATGTGATAATATAGAGTTATAGAGGCTCCAGAGTAGTAAACATTATTTTATTGTAAGTATATAGCAATATTTCACTTATAAACCCCATTACATCCACAATTCATTTCAATGTCAAAGTGTTAAGATTCTAAAAAGATATTGTTAAGTTTTTTATTAAAATTAATTAAATATTTATATAGATAGCTATATTTAATACAATAATTCATAAATAGTATGCATATCGGGGCATCAAGAGACGCAGAGACTGCTTGACTCAAAACCATACTACGTTTACAGAAAAAAATGCAACTCGACTAGTTTACTAAATAAATAGCTTTCAACTTAATTAAAGCTTATAAACCGACTATACCAGAAATGTCGAATAACACACATTTACACAGAGTTGATATTACCATTATATTTTTAGGATAGCAATATCACATAATATATTATACACCAAACAATTTGGTAACACTAAAATGCCAGTAAATTAAGCAAGAATTAACTTGAGATCTCAGGTTTACATTCAAACAGTTAAAATTTGCAGCGAACATTTATTTTAATAAATGTCGTTGACTTTTTTTTTTTTATATATACTAGTGGGCGGACGAGCAGGCGGTCTCACGTGATGGTAAGTGTTACCGCAAGTGTTACTGGATAAGAAGAACCGAAGATCGTGTGTGGTAGCGAACCCTACATCCAGATATATCTATATACACAATAATCACTTAATCAGTAACATAATCCAAATAAATTATGTAATTATTTAATGTTGGTTTGCAATATTGGAATAAGGCAATTTTGTGAACATTTTCAATTCGATTTAATTCAGTTTATTTATATTAATGTACGTCAAATAAATTGTAAGTACATATAGACTTGGAGGGGGAGGGTGCTCGCTGCAATGTTTCGTACGTACGTGTTTCTGCAGTGAGTGAGATATGCCAGAGCTCATTCCCATTGCATCCTATGGGTTTTGGCATGTATCGCGGATGTCTATGGGCGACAGTATCTACTTTCACCAGGTGGACTGTATGCTCGTCAGCCGCCTTCTTACTATAATAAAAATATTTTTTGTTTCGTTTGTCACCAACTCTATATATTTTCCACGAAGAGGCGGCAACTGGTCAAGTGAGCTAGTTCTTTAGTCTGCGTGGAGAGATAACATGTTCAAGGGCACGCCGCACACGGATGGCGGTATGCACTCCTACTCATTCAATTCTTTTCGAATATATTAATATATTTAAATTAATGACAGAGGAAATTTAATGGTAAGCTTTAAAACATATTACGTTTATGACAATCTGTTATTACAACATTATTAAATAAAACATAATAATATTAGTGGTGTAATGTTTACAATATTTCTACACCGAGTTGAGTGACCTCCAGCAAACCGGAGTAAACTATTTTAAAGCCGGAGCTAAAGTGACATATTTTGCTCAGGCGGGGGCCTGTTTCAAGATCTATTCTCAAGCAATTACGCTGAAGTTTTAGAACGCACGCGTAGTTTAATCAAAAGGACCAATCAAAGCATTATCGCAACTATTGAGATGATACCAGTTATAAATCTCTCCATTTGTCTTATTCTTATCTTAACTCATCTGTGACATTGTCGGAAAAGTTCTAATTTCCCAGATATTGTAAATGTAATGAAATCTTAAAAATAACATAACGTGCTTCTATTTACAAAGAATTTTGAAACAACGAGATGTTAAATTAGAAAACGATGACCAAACTGAATAAGTCATCACCAACAATAAGTTCCCTCTATGTTCAGATAACGTTGCATTTATTTCTAATACGAGTACATTATTACATAGATTTATTTCACATTTTGTACAATTATTTCTTTAAACTTTTGTTTCCCTTTCAATGTATTCTTTGGTGCGCAACAAAGTGTACTTGCTTATTTCAGAAAGGGCGAATGCTTCTCCTTTCAAACGTCACTGTATATTTATACGAGACGAAGATATAAAAACTTGTTCATCAGCAACAAATAAAGGGACCTCTGTATCTAATAAATCCAATATACATATAAACCACCATGGAAGCTCACAAGCCCGGTTTAACTAATAAATGGAAAGTATTTTTTTTTGTTTTGTGTAAAATTATATCATATTATTTATTGACGGGAAAAGAAATACATAATTTACAATAATTACAAAATACTTAAATCTAAAAAATAATCTATACTTAAAAACGAACTATTATTTGTCATAATAAATAGTTCACGCTCATAAGTATATATTGAGCATGTTGTATCGCTGGATTGGTCGCCTAATGCGGTGTGTGAGGTAATTAATGGCTAGCTAGAGGAGCACCAGAGCTGTCGACCAGGCGCTTTGAGAGGTCCTTAGAGACTAAGTGCGCACTAGAACTCCATGGGCTGAGGGTCTCGACACCGAATGCAATAAAAACATATTCAGGGCCGATATCCCAGCATTTAATAGTCTTACGCTTTTCTGGCGTCTCCGCCGCTGCACCAGTATATTCGCAGGTTCCGTGGAGGTTGGAATAGAGCTAGCGCTAGTCGCATTCCACACTACGGGTCGGTTCATGTTCCACGAAACCAGTGAAATGCCGCCAAGTCTTTTGCCATCGTCCCGTACGATTCCATTCGGCTCTAATAATGCCGGTGCATTGACAGTTGCAAGTGAACGACGTAAGATGTCATTAATTGTGACATGGCGTGAGAAGAGGCCCGCACTAGAGAGGCAGGACAGGCCATGGTGTCCTAGTTGGTCGACATCATTACAGACACCTGTATTGGATACATACCTCGGCACCCAGACGGAGGCTAATAGTCAGGCGACGAGTATTGGGATCCAGGAAAGTCCCCAAGTTTGCTGAAGGAATAACCTGAAGCCAATACCCTGTCTCCTTTAGCGTAACGCTCTCAGGCTAGCAAGCGCTGGTCCAGAGCTATTTTTCAGGAGATGTTATATTATATTGGACAGTTACACTATATTATTGGTTCAGGTTATGTCAATACTAATTTAGTTCTACCAATACCATTGATTTGAAATTCAATGTTTATGACTTTCGCTTTTTATCCACATTTTATTTTGTGAATCGGGTCTATGTGCGTACAATTAACGCATACGCGAAGAAATAATAGGTAAACAAAAGTGAATTGTGCGCGTCTAAACTAGATTCACAATTTAAAGAAAAAAACGATTTCTTACCTAGCCTGGCTTTTGGACGCGTGTAATAGTTTCCGGAAAACCAGTTTATTTTATTTTTATACACACAGTATCCGCTGCCGGTGTAGGTACCATTGTTAAATAAAAAGTCATAGGAGTTCCTGAAACTTGAAGCCGAAAGTTCTGAACTACAAAAGAATTAATTTTGAATTACAAAAGAGCTGTATGTCTATAGGCTCGTGTAACTACAATAGTAGATATAAAATTGTTTTGAATGAACGCAGGTCATTGTACCATTCTTACCTTTAACCCCTTCCTTTATCTGGAATTAGGAAACACAATACGTAATATGAATGTAAATCGTTAATTACTAAAGACTTAATTGTAGTTTATTTGTAGTATTATGTGAGGTCAACAAGGTAGCTAGTGCAGATTTCAATAATCTAAAGCTATTATCGTACAATACTATACAATGACCTTTGAATAACATTCTTCTAAAATGAATTACTACAGCATAGAAACGAAAGCAATTTCGCCGGTTAAGTATTATTAAATTAAAGCGTCATTTTATTGTAGGTAGGTACTAATAGAACGCGGAGGGCAGCGACCTTTGCGGAAGAGGATTGAAAGAGGAAACTTAAAAATTTTCCTCTTAGCTCGTGTGAATTATTTTAATGGAATAATAACATGGCTTAATGAATTTTAAGTTCAAATTATCCAGTTCGTTTTTATTAACCTCCAAATACAATACAATTTTTTTGTCAAGAGACTTGATAATGCCAACGCCCGGTCAATAAAATATTCGATTTATTATAATGTTAGTAGATTTGTTTTATTCGCGTAAAGGCATCCGTTCAATGTAAAGGTCAATGGTACTACAAGTAGCAAACATGCATGAGTATAAAAACGCACTCGGTCCTACGAAGGGCATCATTCACCCCCCAGTGAACCGAGACACACCTTGCAACATGTTCCAGCTGGTAAGACACAAAACTAATTAATAACTTAATAATTACAAATAAATGTGTTAATAAAATAATTATTAAATATATACATTTCTCAGTTAAAACAAATGAAACGAGGTATTAGGTGTCACATTTCTTTTACGTAAATAGTTTCACACTTTGGTTTTAAAAAAAATCAGCTATAAATGTTTTTCCATTAATAATTCTATTCTATTTTAATGTAATTATATCATAGATCTATTGACGTTTCGTATGTATACCATAAAGTTATAAGCTTACACTATTTTACGAATAGTTATTGAAACAAATATTCTTTCTATACTCCTATATATTGTATACTATTGTATATATATTGTATGTTTCTACACTTATAGAAGGATACTTATACTACTTAGTATAATAAGTACTGGCATCACGGCATACGAGAAAATTCTCGTATATGTGTTCTATTTAAATATACTAAAAACTATTTATTCTTAAATAAATATTCTTTTTTTGCGCTACAAGTATTTTAAAATTAAAGATTATTTGTGTTTGATAAAGAAAGTCGACATTTTCAATATACTAGTATAAATAAGAGTAGTTTTTGTTTACATTCGAGAAAAAGTGCATTAAAAAAATGATTTTTATCACATTTAAGTTCGAGAGAAGTATATTTAGATCATATTCAAGAAAAATAAAAATACATTAATATAAAATACATTAATATAAAACACATTAATATAAAACACATTAATATAAAACACATTAATATAAAATACATTAATATAAAATACATTAATATAAAATACATTAATATAAAATACATTAATATAAAACACATTAATATAAAACACATTAATATAAAATACATTAATATAAAATACATTAATATAAAATACATTAATATAAAATACATTAATATAAAATACATTAATATAAAATACATTAATATAAAATCATGCTAGAAACTTTTGCATAAAACTAAACGAATAATCATGCATTGTTTAATTTCAATTTCCGAACAAATTGTTACTTATAATTCTTCCCTTAAAAATTTAACTTAAGTTCTTCAGTTCTTGAGGGGGAGAGTGCACGCTGCAATACAACAGCTGCTGAGCGCGCTCGACTGGCCACGTTACCCCTCTCTCATAGAAGACTACCTGGAAATGTACTGAATTTCCCACTTTATCTTATTTCCCTAATGTACGTACGTGTTTCGGTAGTGAGTTAAATATGCCAGAGCCGATTCCCATCCTATCCCTGCCCATTTTTCCAACCCTTTCTTCAAATCCATTACTGTATCTCCAAAAGTCAGCAGGACTAATGTTGGCATATATCGCGGATGTCTATGGGCGACAGTATCCACTTACCATCAGGTGGACTGTATGCTCGTCTGCCGCCTTCGTCCATAATATATATATATATATATATATTGTATAAGTAATGCCTTTTCTTCTCAGGAGGGCAGTTTCATAAAACAGTTTTTTTTTAAATAAAATGTCTTACAACATTAAGATAAAGAAGCAAGCAACCTGATGACAAACTGGTTCCCCTTGTTTATACATCTTGTAGAATTTATACGTACAGAAACAACCTTTAGAAATTAGTCCAGAATGGTACCATAATTGGTAATTATTTCTTTCAGCTGTTCTTCTTCGCCATGCTTGCATGCGCATTTGCGGCTCCTGCGCCGGAACCTGGTGCGGCCATTCTCGCTCCGGGTTTAACCTACAAAGCTCCATTGGCCTACGGTGCCCCACTGGCGTATTCGGCATTTCCCGGTGCCCCACTAGCGTACTCGGCATTGCCCGGTACGTACAGTGCCTACCCGGCATACTCCGCCCCGATCGCGTACAGCAAAATCTATTAGAATCCTCTAAGTAAAATTAATAAATGGATATTGTGAATCATTAGCAAACTTTTTTCGATAATTTGAAACTAAAAACAATAAATTACTCTTCCGCCTATTCTTGCATTTTTATTTAAAATTATCGGTATCACAAACGAGGAATGAATTTATTTCTATGTTAAGATGTTATAACTCTTGTAACTCGTAAGATTTGATACAAGTAATCAAATCTAAGGTATTGTCTTTACAGACGAGTTTGTGAATTATTGTAACAACACTTATACGATTAAAATAAAATAACTCGCAATATTCTCAGTGAATCATGATAAGTGAGTTAGTGTTTCACGTAAATAATATTATTAAACTTTCATATTTTTCTAACATAGAGAACATAAATTTTAAGGAATACTATGCTATTCTATCGCTTCCTAGACGATCTAACAATATCGCTAACGTCGTCTGTGTATCATCATAACATTATTCGCGTTTATAAATTGACTATTGCGCGATTGCATCGTGATACTACATCCATAATAATAATATGATTTGTATTAGACGTACTAATACAAAAACTATTAGCAATTTCAATCAATGTCCACAGTTCTTGCAACTCCAATTTCTAGTATTTTTCGCAACATTCAAAACACCGTCACTTTGACAAATCGTTTTGTACAATAATAAATTGCGAGCCTTTACGCAGCAGGATACATGATTAACTGATTACGTATGATCAACACATGTGATCGACACAAACAAACGTCCTAATTTCTGGATTCGACACTCTTCAAAACAATTTTTAGACAGAAAATAGATACTATTGCCGACATGAAATCAAAGAGTACAACAAGTTATTTTTTAAGATAATCGCATCTCTAAGTCATATTTATCTATTAAACGGGTCTTAAAAGCGAATATTTATGTATTGTTTTTTATTACCCACGACGGAACAGAGTTGGTATAATATACCCAAATGCATGTTAAGATTGGATGTTTCTTAACGGACGAACTTTTATCGAATGTAAAATAAAATAAGGTCTTAGTTTTAAGCGACGACGGTGATAGGTTGTACACTATTGCAGATTGTCGTCAACAAGACTCTTGACTGGTTTATATTTTTATTTCAACCCTTTAAAAGCTAATTAGAGTATTTTACCGACGGAAGTTTTATCAAAATTATTAATTTCGTCTTTCCTAGTTTTGGTTGGATTACACCAACCACGGTCGAGAGAGTCAGCTCAACATACAATATTTGTATACACATTAAGATCGTAAGCTCTCATATTAAGCTCGTAATATCTTGAATGAAATATTATGATCTTTATTGTTCCACCATTGCGAATATCGCAATCATCAATAAGATAATGTTAATGAATTAAACTTGTATTATATAATAGATTAGAATACATTGTCGTATGCTAAATAATATCTAAGTGCCCTTGATCGTAAACAATTACTTGTGTGCGTACCTAGATACAATAAAGTATAACACTTCCGCATCACAACATGTGGGTTTTGATGACTTGCAATAGTAGTCATGACAAATGCGTCATCTCGTTAATATTTTTTTTATTGTGCATAACTAATTATGTGACATTATTTGAAAAGGGGGATCTTATTGTCGGTTTTATTTTTTTCAGATATTTAGACATTGGTGAGTCTTTAAAAAATATTCTGATTATGTTTCGCTTTATCTTAAAAGATCAGATGTTAGACCATGTTTATATTAAAAGTATCTGTTAACAATCTGATAGATAAATTATCTGGCAACTAAATCTGATAAAGTATAATTGACTTTTGATACCTTCTGATAAAGCATCAGAAGATGGTGAGAAAGGCCCTTAATTAAAGTTGGTAAGTCCATACAGACATTAAAGTTTCACAATACCCCCGAAGCTGAATAACTTTTACTCGTATTATAAAAATCCGTTCCTATGTATGTTGCGGTGGTCGTTCCTAAAGGGTTACTTTGTATGACCATCTTTAATTTTTGATAAATTCATGATTGTGTTTTATTTTAGTATCAAGGACACTTCTCCTCCTTATAATATCGAACAGTTATAATTATATTTTGAACAAGTTAGCACATACAAAGATTTCGGAATATGTTACCCTTATTTCAACGGTGTATTCAATGGTCTTTATCTGTGTCTTTCCAAGAAACATTTACTGAAAAAAGTCACTTCGAAGTGTACATTTCGATTGATTCAAATTTGTCTGTTTCGAGATTCAAGTGTTTCAATTCAAGAGTCTGTTTGTCTGTCACTGTATGTTTTGATGCATTTTGGATGAAACATGGCATAGTAATAGCTGGTGGATCCTGGGTTAATATATCTTGTACGCTACTTTTCATACAGATATGTAATAAAGTTGCCGCCAGAGTCGTTATCGAATTTCCGCGTGTAACATCAATCGTCTCATAAAAACCACTGCATGGATTATAATGAAACTTGGTACAGTGGTAGTATACGTCTTCGATTAACGTATGGAACACTTTTCAACCCAAACCGTTACAAGTTCCCATTGGAATTTTTTATACATTTCACGTGAGCTACAACACGAAATAAGAGATGTGGTGTTTACTCTCATTTTATTATATTCGTAATTCGATGGGATCGGGTAAGATAGGATGAAAGTAAATGGGATGAGATTGGATGAAATTAGGTAAAATGGGATTGATGATATAAGGAGTATGATGCAAAAGCGTAGGATGGGATGGGGTAAGATTAGAATGAATTAACCACACCTACTTTTCGATCCACGCGAACAATGTCGTAGGTATAGCTAGTCACAATATAAAAACTAATTTAGTTATAACTTTATTATAAGTTATTTCAAATTATAAAATGATATCTAGTGAATGTATGTGTATTTTTTACAGAATCTTAATTGAAATTCTAAGTTTCAATCAATTTAATTCTAAATTCAATTCAATACATCTTTACAAAACTTATAATTTTATTTTAACTATGTTTGTAATATTGGTTATTTATATTGGTCTCTAAACTGTGGATACAGAAAACAAACATGTTGCTATGCGTTAACAAAAATTTATTAATACGTATTAAAACATTTGGCGTTCCAAGTCATTATTCTAGCAATGCGTATGTCGTTCAGATCACGTTGTCTCAGCGCACGTAATATCCGGAGTAGGCGTAAGGTACTGCTGCGGCGTAAGGGGCGGAGTAGGTTAGTGGGGAGTAGGCGGAATAGCCTACGCCTGGGAGAACTCCAGGGGCAGAGTACGTCAGTACTTGCGGTTCGGGCTTGGGGTTGGCGAACGCCACCGCCACCAGAGCGAGGAAAGCGAACTGTAAAAATGAAACAAATGTTACACAATAAATTTTAATACACTAATATGCTATTAATAAATTTTCAATGTTTTCCGTGTCGTTCACGGACCCTATGTTCGTGGTGGGGTCTAAGGGCGATTTTTCAAAGATCTTTCAAAGTGGACCAGGCGACGGTACAGGCGATCCCAGAACTGGCTTTTATCTCGCGCAACGCATCGGCTATGCTATCCAGCGAGGTAACGTCGCCAGCATGCTGGGTACCTTGCCACAGTTACCAAATTTGTACAACATGAAAAATATGTAATTTGTACAAAATATATAATCTGGTACTATGAACATTTTGTACAATAAATACCTATTAGGTATATATTTTAATACTAATTTAATCCATATCCATATTTAAAAAACAAATCCATATTTAAAAGAATTTCTCAAATTCCTTAAAAAAATGTCCAATGTTCCTTAGCTGGAGAATGTCCAACGTGGGGAGCGATCGCTATCTCAGTCACTTTATTGCCACAATTGTGTTAGTCATTAACACAGTAGGGCGGTCTCTTTCTAACTTGTGACTTTTAAGTCCTGTAAGTCCGTTATTTTTCATGATATTTTGGTTTTCATATCACGTCTTGATATGAAGCATCTTAAGTTATATAATTATCTATAAAGAATCAAACATCCTATTGACAAAGAATTTAATAATTATATGAGTTGCTTTAGATGAAATTTAGTTGTTATAATTAATTTCATTTTTTTTTATAATGAAGAAGGCGGACGAGCAAGCGATCCCACGTGATGGTAGGTGTTACCGCCGCCCATGGACACCTGCAACCTGGGGGGTAGGCGGGTGCGCCACCGACCTTGCAAAATCCTATTCACAGCTTTGTAGCTTAGAACCTCATATTGTATAATAACTTAATGGAAAGACTTGTTGAGGTAGCCACAGCCTATACGATTATACAGCTGCATTCAAAAGAGATTTTGAGCAAACAACGAAAATTGAATGATTTACTAATATGAAAACAATGAATCTCATTGCATGTATTACATAATATTCCAATTTACATAAACATGAAGCCATTTTACAAGAAATATCAATCAATTACCACATAACCTAGGTAACATAGTATGTCAAAATATGGCACCAGTCACTTTACGCGTGATTACGGTGACGGGAGGGTTTAGCGACGCGTGGCGGTTAAATGCCAATAACAATACCTACTGAGGTGTTTAATACCCTAACGATTGACTGCTCTTACTCTTATTATAACATCAAAAGATTTATAGCCCTTATGCTTTCATTAATGTCTTCAAAGGTTTTCTAGATAATAATAAATCCTAAAATTATATTATATGATATGCCAATTAATAAGGTATACACTAAAAAGACTTGAAAAATACGAGGTAAGTAAATGAAGTTCATTATACCTAATAATTAGAAGGCTTCATACGCACAGGTGCTAAAATAGCGAGTAAGAGCACAAATTGCCACTATAGTTGTGATAAAGCGCCGAACGTTGAAAGCGCTCATGATTATTCTCTATACAAAGAATCTAACGCGGGATTTTTTCAGACCGTGCGATGATAGGTACGGTACACCTGTCACCCATGAAAGTTTTACATTTGAGATTTTTGGAGTATGCCATGACCAAATAAAACGTAAGCAAAAATTTAGTTAAAACATGATATAAATAGAAACAGCACCCTTGGGTTATATTCTGTACAAAGATTATTTTATTGAACTATAATATCGCCGAGGTATCATAGGATAATTTGAGAACTATTTATTAACCGATTGTAGTACTATTTGTAACGTCTAATGATAAATAAATAAAAAAACAAATAAACTGGTGCGATATTGTATCAATCTAGGCCCCGATCAAAGAATTTGATAACAATATAATGTTGTCTTCGGAGTAAGTTTAATACTAAAGTATTGAAAATAAAGATATCAATTATGTAATATAAATATAAATATCGAAAATCTAATAGTTAATGTATACAGAAGCTATTCACTGGAATCTAAACTACTTAACATTTTTGAATTAGTTTTATCTGGCTTTGGCGGTATCGTTTCTCGTTCAATACAAGGCTCTAATAGATTCGATAATTACTTAACGAATTCAAGCTCAATGTGTATGACCGAGTAATGTCACCTTGACATTGATCTCTTTTAATAAAAAAAAAGTATAAGTACATAAACACCAAAAATAAACTATGCTATAAATAATTACTTTATTTATTTCAAAAATTCGGTATATTAATTCACTAAAGGATGCCGAGAAGTTCTTATGCAGTTTCTTTTTTATATTTATATACATACATAAATTGTATGTCAATGTAGACATGTCATGGAATTGTGCGTCACCATTTCTACCCATTTTCCTATAATTAATTATCAATAGATATAACTGTGAACCACGTTTCACATAATTTGACATTTATTCACATAAAATCACAAGTATAATAAATAATAAGTATAATAAGATATTAGGATTACTTGTATAATAAAATTTATAAACTCTCTATACTGAAATGTAATACAGCAAGTAATATAAAACATTTTAAAGACCATTTTCTACTCACCACTCTGTAGAACATTGTTAAGGATTTGCTTGCAAGAGATTTACAAGTGATAATTGTTGTCCACAGGTCCCGGCTTATATACGATGTAAAAACGACCACGCCTCGGTTACTTGTCTTGTCGTACTCTGATAAAAAGCGTCCTTGATCTTCTAATAATGTATTCGCTGTATTTTAGGTACCAATGATTTGAACAATCAACATCCGCATTTGATGGTAGCACCCGGTATTGTCATAATGGAGAATAATTTAGGTAAGTACTCAATTCAAGTCAAAAGGGCAAGCATTATAATAGGCCCGTTTGACACAGTTTGTATTAGTAGGAATACATTCAGTTTAATACTTATTTAAAATTGATTTTAGCGTACAGTCTCCCTGCATGGGACAGACTTTGGCTTGTAATTGCAAGGGGGTTTCGGGCCCTAATCCACTACTCGGGCCCAGTGGACACTACTCATGGCCTCATTTTTTTTATCTAGCGGTGTGAGACGCCCTCCGGCCAGGTGGACCGCCGATTTAAAGAATCCGCCGGTGGTGGTTGGATGAGGAGAGCCTAGGTTCGCGTGTGGTGGCGAGCCTTGGGAGAGGCCTATATCCAACAATGGAGAGACATTGGCTGATGGTGTGGTATGGTATTCTTGGATATGTGGATTTCCTTACAGTATTGTCTGTCACCGCCTAATTGGGAAAATTACTAATATCATCTTTAATTGGAAATAATTTCTCTTTCCGTGGGTGTCATAAAAGGCGACTACTTAGTCTCTATCTCTATATCTATGTCGCTATCTCCTGATAACAAAGATAACGAGCCCTGAGGAACTACACCATCTCTAAAAGAGTGGATTCGCCAACCCGCTTACATCAAGGTATCAATGTCCAGCAGTGGACAATAAATGAGCAACTTTCGGTTACGGTAGGTACCAATTGGAAAAAATGGTATTTAGTATGGGGTCGGGGTTCGAACTGACGACCTCAAGAACATGAATCAAAATAGATACTCTTAGGCTAAATAATTAAAATAAAATGACCAATCCCATAACACATTATTTATTACATGAAATAATTTCTTACTTACACCATTAAAATAATAGAACAATTTTTTGCGAGCGTTACGTTACACATTTGCTTGAAACAGAGATCGCCGAATTTTAATAGTACCCATAACCATAAGTGTACGGTGAGTAGCCCCCGTAGCCCGAGTAAGCTACTGGGCTGTAGCCAGAGTAGCCAGAGTAGTATCCTGGGTAACCACTGTACCCACCATAATACTGCGGCCTTGCAGCGGCGAGCGCCAGGACGACAGCGAACAGAATAAACTGAAAAAAAACGTTTATCTTTTTAACTACAGTGAGTTACTAATACTAATTTAAACTTTTGACTAATATATATGTATATATTACATATATATAACAGTAAACCTAATATATAACATATATACTAATATACTAATATATACAATATACTAATATATATAATATATACTAATATATAACAGTCCTCCCCTAGTAAATCACTGGTAAGGGAAAACATCGGAGGAATCCCGCATTCTCGAGAAATTAAAAAAATCTGGAGTACCTGTATGAACCACCAATCCCCACTGGGCCCGTGTGGTTGACGGCCCGGACCCCCCCCCCCCCCCCCCCGAATTGATTTGACTAATAGGCATCTAATAATTAAATACAAGACCTAACCAATCTTAAGCTTTACGAGGCATCTATAAATAGCCTTGTGAATTCTAATGTTATAAATGATAATTATGTTGCTTTTATATGTTGGCCCAACGCATTGAGCCAACTGGCTGGGCCAGCATAACGTTCCCGTTTACACGTTGGGGGATTGTTTATTCCTTATTGCCATTGCGCCATGATCCTTTGATGTGTGGAGAAAAACCGACAAATTACAGTTGGTCACTAATGGCCAGTCTAAGCCAAGACGCCTAACGTTGGTCCAGCCCGTTGGCCCAATGCGTTAGACCAACAAGGACCTTTAAAGATGGCGGCAGCCAATTCTGTTTATCTATGAACTATTTTGTAAACAGATATTAAATTATGTATGTTATTATAATCCATTAAGTATATTGTTTAATGCACCCCTTTTGTGTTTCTCTGTTTGCCCAAATATGAACTAGTAGAGAATGCCCTATGGCACTAAGCTCGCCCTTTGTATATTTTTTTTTATAGAGTCGATGGCAGACGAGCGGTCGGGCCACACGATGGTAAGTGGTCACCGCCGCCCATGGATACCTGCACCAGCAGGGGGCTTGCGTGTGTGTTGCCGATCTTGCAGCTCTTTTGAAGAACCCCATATCGTAGCGAAACGGATGTTCATATGGCTGTTCATTCCACAACATTCGGGTTCGCGGTATAAAGTGTCTTTTCTCATAAAGTGCAATGAAGCTTTCTAAATAAAAATATATTTCGAAATAAAATAAATAGATAATTCGTTAAAAAAAACGTTTTTTTTTTGAGAATGTGGGTATCAATTTTTAATGTGATAGGATCGCAAACACTGTACTTGCTAATATCACAGTGATTTTAATTGGATGGTAAAGTTCATTATTTCACCTCTTATTTACTAGCTAGTTTCCTCGTATTTCACATTCTCGTAAGTGAAAATAAGACGAGCGGCGTGTGTTTAGTGCGTTTACCCCTCACGTGGACTTGTCACATATTCTTTGTAAAGGACACGGGTAAAGATGTTACGTATAAAGCCTTTAAAAGGACAAGTTAGAAAAATAAGGATATTCTGTCGCAGATGTGATTAAAACCAATGTCGATTGTACTGCGTCATTAAAACCTCAGATTTATTGTAATGGTTTTCATGTAGCATAGCAGATACTTAGCAAGAGCCTAAGAACGGTGATGTTTATTATGACTATCTATTATAAACTGACATTCGTGAGGTCGTTAATTCAAATCCTGGTCTATAACACTGAGACTTTAGCTTAAGAACGAATTTTCAATAATCAGTTGAGCGGAAAAGCGAGGAAACCCGAAAACCTCCTCTGAAACCCCTTAGGGGATTTTCCTTCCTTTACATAGGGGATGGCTGTGGGATGCTACAGGTGGAATTCAAAATAACAGACACTTAACGGAGAAATGCAGTTTATGTGACTGAAAACGACAGCTGCATTGTTCACGGTGATTTAAGTATTTAATTGAATTTGTGTCCCACACAGATGTCCCTGTGGTAAGGATGTTACCACATGAATGATATTACTAGAAACAGTTTTTCACTTATTTCATTATTATGAGTATTAGGTTGTAAAAGATGAATTTCCGCAATTAGAAACCGTTAATGTTCCGTTCAAGACTCAGTTAAGTTACGAGTACAAGAAAAATATTTATTTATATTCCGTTCCAATCCCATTTGTTCAAAATGTAAACACACATACCGACCTGAGGTAACTGACACAGCGTTAACTCGAGGCCGTTTCAAATATAAAGTTATAATGAGATGGTAATTGTTTACATATCCATTATTTGATTAATTGAGACTGCAAGTTCACCCTAGATTTAAAGCTAAATTTTGAGATACTTGGTATTGGTTTGGTTTTGTTTTCGGCAAATTAGATTGTAACGGACCATACTTGCATCTTAAAAGCGTGCGTGATGGATGAGTTATATAAAAATTATACGAAAATTTTTGTATAAGAAAAATATCAAACAAAATTTTTCATATACACTTGCTAGATACAAAAACCAAAAAAATTACATTTTACCAATGAATACTGTAATACTATGTGAGAATTAACTCAAAATCCATGATTATTATTATTATCGCTTTACAATTATTTATGTAACTACCACGCATTCCAGGTACAGTATACAGTATCCAGAGACATACAATTGACTCAATATTACAGTATTATTAAGAGATTAGATATTATTTGTGACAATAATTGCATTGTTTGTTTACTTCCCAGAACGTATAATAGATATTAATAGGCCCCATTGTTGTGTTATGTGACAATCAGTTACCGAGAAGCAATAATAATAGTATCGACCAAAGCTTGCCACACAAGTTTCGGATACGATGCGTTATGTTTTCAATTCGCTTTAATTCTCGATTACCAACTCTTTATCACCCACTGCTGGACACGGGCCACGTGATGCACATTATCTTATTCATCATTCATGAGGGATATATGGCCTTAAAACGTCAGGCTAGTAGGTTTGGCAAGTCCATATATTTAGAAGTAGTTTAGTTCCTCAAGACTTGCGGTAACTGCCTTGCTATCCTTTAGTCACCTTTTACCCACGATAAGAAGATGCTATTCTAAAACCGGCCGACATCATACGGCTAATTCTCGTATATCTCTAAGCAAATTGTCACATTATCTGAGAAAATGGACCTTATTGTCGGTTCAATGCCATATTAAAGCCTTTGGTGAGAACTGAAATTTTTTACGAAATCTTAACCAAATCGAATAAGTCCCTTTTCTTGGATATCGTACTTATTTAGCATTTTTTTTGTAATAAATAACGCCATGCTCAATGGCTTACACCCTGTACTCTGTGTCGTGAATCTAGAGACAAATACAAGACGGACACATCAGTGAACAAATATTGGTCTTTAAACTATTAATCTTGCTCCGACATATTTGTCCAGTCTCGATCAGAAAATCCCCACCGTTGAGGAATCCACCACTTCTTGCGGCATTTATTCCAAGTGTTTACAAATCTGTTGATCGGTGCGTTATATGCGACTTTTGATGAGCTCAGATACCTTTCCAATTGTTTGTTATTGCAGTGTTTGGTTCTGTAGTCTGTTCTGAGCTTGAAACAGGTCTGGAAGTCATATTCATTAGTTAGAATTGTATGTCTCTATGAGGTCCTCACGCATTCGACGCTGACTTAAGGACTGCAGATTAAGGAATTCCTGTATGTGTTTTTCTTTAGAACGACGGAAATCTTCGTAATTTTCCTTTGCACACTCTCCAATAAGTTAACGTCCTTGGAAAAGTATGGAATCCAAATTTGGAATACATACTCTAGTAGCAGACGTACATATGTTTTGTGGAGTCTATCCAACATTTTGGGTGATAGGTATTGAAAGGACTTTCTCATTGTGTACAGAAGTGAATAAGCCCGTTTTACTATTGATTCTATATGTTCAGCCCATTTCAGTTTATATGTTATTATTGGATTACTTGAAACACAATATGACATAACTGGCATACTGGTATAACTGTCGTTCTCGATACGTACCTCTTATGGGCACAAATTAATCTCAAATCCCGTACTGCAAAGGAACTATCAAATGGTATTTAATTTCATTATTATCTACTTACTTTTACTGTATAGATTACAAACTGCGCTCCTGTACCTACCTACATACATTCGAATATCCAATGTTACACATAGAATAAGAATGTGGCAGCCTATGGAAGATCTAACGACGTATTTCCCCACAAACTAATGTTCCATTATATTCGTTTTTTGTCACTTAGTAATGACACCATAATAAATTTATTGTTATCCAAAATAGTACATCAGTGTATATTTTTTGCTAAGACATCTATGATGGGCTGTAAGACGTTAGTATTGTTTTAATTGAAATATTCCACTAAAATATAGGTACCTAAATAATAAAAATATTGTATTAGTACAATCAGGATTTTTTTAAAATGATACTAGCTCTGCGGTGAGGAAAGCCGCCTGCTCCAGAAATAAAAAAAAATGGAGAATGTGATCCACCAATCCGCACTGGGCCCTTGTGGTGGAATACGGTCTGAGTGGCCTGTGTACCGCGTTGGGACGTTATAGGCTGATACAGCATTTAAACTACCAGAAAAAAATATTAAGTGAGCACGATCATGTAAATTATTAACAAATTCGAAAATTTAAAATCTTTATTGACATTACACAAAACATTATTAATACATTGATGCCCTGACTCCTAAATTAGGGAAACCTGTATTACACGGGCCAAACAACCTATTTTTGAATGAAGTAAATAATTTTAAATTACTAAGAATGTCATCACCAAGGAAAAATTCGGCAGGCGAGCATACAGTCGAATTGGTGGTAAATGGATTCGCGGTACATGCCAATTTCAGTCCTGAATGACAAACGTTGGCTCGCCCCCGGATGTGCTGCCTGCCATTCGAGGTGAAGGCATTCCTTCCCCAATTTCCCAATGGATTTGGAGAAAGGATTGGGACATTGGGGAGGTATAGGACAGAATGAGATAGGAATGGGCTCTGGCATATCTCACTCATTACCGATACACGTAGTGTACATTAGGGAATAGGGTAACCTTTAAATTTGCTAATATCGATCTGTTACTTATTCAGTATTTTTTGCTGCTCAATTAATTAATTCTCATAATAAAATAACTAATCTGACAATCGTAGGTACAAAGTTTACATTGTACAATATATCCAATAAATTGTACAACATAAAGTACAACGTTCTTTCTGTCAGTTCTAAAATCGCACGACTCTAGCTGGAACAGAACGGATTAACATTAGAACTTCTCTATCAGGGTTTTCAATTTTACTGTACAGAACACGTAGGTGTGTATACTTCTACAATACATTTAATATCCTCCAAGTTATCTAGTAGAATACACCTAATTATGTTTAGTCTTTATATTGTTTACCCATCATAGTTGACCAATCAATAGCGCCATTTTATTTTAAAAAAAATCAATAAATGGTCATACATAGATTATATGGGGTCAGAGTACATTTTTAATTTTTAAAAACAATACGCCGGTCACCGGCTCCGTTTAAACTCACCTATATATTTTTTGTTTGCAGAGATTACACAAAGAATCGAGTGGTAGGTGGTAATACGATCGGTTGAAGCCGCTCTGACAGGATTATAATAACAAGTAGTTAGTTTTAAATCGTACAACCATATAATAATTCTCATCGAGATTAATAATTTTCTGATAGATAGGCAATTTATTAATTAGAATATCGTCCTTGAAATAAATATAAGGTAAACATAATTTTCTAGAAATATCCGAGTATGAATAGGTAAAATTACTCACCAGCTTAGCAAACATGCTTAATAATTTTAGTCGAAAGTCAATGATCCTGATCCGAGAATAACGGGAGCAAGCACTTGTTGTCCTTTTAAAATCACACTGATTTTATTTTTTATTCGTTCAATATTTATACATGGCCTACGTCCTTGGATCCTTTGAACAATCGGAAAAACTAGACAAATGAGCCTCAGGTGGGAATCAATGTAAATTATGAACAGAGACAAACACACTGAAGACGAGCCCCGCATCCGAAATTAGATCGCCTTTGTTTATACTCAAAATGTTAAGCAGTTGTATAATGCTTGAGACGAATAAAGTTATGAGACATTTAGTTTAATAGCGACTGCACATATTTGCACGTGCTATTTATGTAAAATGAAACCGGATTTTTAACTAATTTAGTCCATTTGTACTTATTTTGCCAAATTCTGACCTAATTACTTACTACTACATCGACTCTCTTTTGGCTTTACAGCTCGAGCTGGGACTTGGCCTGATCCAGCAATTTTTTCTAGATCGTTCGTTGATGGCCTTCGACCTCCAATCTGCTATTCTAACCACTTTAAAATCTCTGTTGACTCCATCCAGCCATCTCAACCGTGGTTAGTCACGGTTTCGACGCCCCTCCGGTCTGCTCGTTATGACTTTTTTGGCGGTCTTTCCTCATCCGTGCGCTGCATCCATATTTTAATATGTCTTACTATGTCTGGTGCTGGAAACATGTCATGGATACCGCTCATTTGGGGGCATTGATGGGGCATTTGTCCCCGCATTTCACGGCTCCATATATTTTTCGGAGAATCTTCTGTTCAAAGACCCGGAGGCTGTTTTCATCTTTTTTAGTTAGGACTTTTTTAGTTAGTATATTGTGTCTGTAGTTTCTACTTTGGAATCACGGATGCGTTTCTCCAAAGTAATGTTAAATAGGATGCAGGAAAAGACATCTCCTTGGGGAAAACCATTTTGCGTTATAAAATGTTCGGATATCATTTTGTATTTTTACTCTGTTCCGTGTCTTGTTCAGAGTCATTTTAGTAAGTCGTATACGGTCATTCGGAATATTAAATTCCTACATGGCTGTATAGAGAAATGAGCGATTAATACTTTACAATCACTATAGAGGTAGTGCGTCTCTATGTTGTATTCATGAGTCTTTTCCAGACTGTCTAAGTTAAAATATTTGGTCTGAAGTTGCGCGGTTCGGTCTGAATCCACACTTGGTATTTGGCAAAGTTAGATTCTACATATGGTAGCAGCATACCACAAAGAATGTTTGCAACATCCATCAACATCCATCAACATTCATCAACATCCATCAACATCCATCAACATCCACCAACATCCATCAACATCCATCAACGTCCACCAACATCCATCAACATTCATCAACATCCACCAACATCCGTCAACATCCATCAACATCCATCAACATTCATCGACTTACCTCTCCATCGACAATCATTATGATAATTATACACTTACCATCAAAAAATCGTTATATAAAAAGTACTTATTCAATTAATATGAAAACAGTATGCCACAAAAATGCTGACAGCTTCGTCTCTACAATGATGTATAGGCACATGATGTTCCAATTTTTTTTTAAATTTGAGTTGTATAATGAATATCATATATTGTTTTGAAAACTTTCGATGTACTGGTGCGGAAATAAATTGTTTCGCAACTTGGATTGATTTGAATTGTTTCTATTCCAAATAACATGGACATTAATCACCAGCTAGAGCTGCCCAAGCCGTATTAGTTAAGTTGCGCAATCTGGACTCTGCCAGTATGCTATGACTAGATAGTATTAGTTAAGTCGTGCTACTGTCCAGCGAGTAGAGGTTAGAGTAGTAGAAGGGTACCGAGAGATTAGAGAGAGATATTATATGTTATCATTCACCGTCCAGAATCTGGCAGGCATAGTCCCACCCTAGTTCAAGATGACCGATTCTGCATTTTAGGCTCACTCAGGAATTGACATTTTAATGCAATCCAGATTAAACATTGACTCCGAAAGGTACGACGAGTAACTGTGAGTCTGCAGTTAAGCAAAGACTGGATGAGCATGATCAAGACTTATAAAACTTATAAAGACTTATAAAACCAACAGATGGCCCGAAACTGTTCACTGAAGATCGCTCCTTTAGTTTACAGGCAACCACTCAATTTAGATACAATTATGCACAACTAGTCCATGCACCAAATTTCATATTTTTTGCGCCATTCGACTCAATTTAATGTAATCTAGAAGCCTTAAAAAGATTTTTGAATGTTTACTTATATTTTACATGATATTTTGGTAGTAGTCCAAGCGCCTTGTAAAATAATCTATTACGAACACTTATTCAGAACATTATTTCCTATAAAATTTCATTATTGACGCTGATTGATTTCACGATGATTGAAGCAAAGTCCTCTTTTCCGACGAATGCAAGATTATGCTGTATTACAATGACAAAAGGAAGAAAATGTCATCGAAGGCCGGAAGAACGTTTTGCGCAATGTTGCTTCAATGAAAAAGTACGGAGGTACGGAAGGAAAAATGGCCCTTTTACGAATATCCATTAAGTGAACATTAACATGCAGGAATATCTTGAATCTCATGTGGTACCCTATGCTGGTTACATTTGAGACAGATTTATTTTTACATAGCCTAATGTCAGGACATATCGTAGCGATCGTACGCGAGTATTTAAATAAAGTCAGTGTTTCAGTTATGGATTGACCAGCACTGCGTTCGGACATGATGAATCCCATGGAACATTTATGGGATGGATTGAAAAAACAGATAAGAGCCAGTTTTGAAAATAACATAATTGTTTATAGCTTTATTTAAAAAATCTTATGATAAGTCATGTTCCTATTTAAACGGAATCTTGAAAGAACGAAATATTAAGTTGGAAAATGTTAATCAAAGTCAAGAAGTTCATACTGACAATAAGGTCCCTTTGCTCAAATAACGTCATATAATTTGAGAAACCAGCTCTTATCTACTGCTAGTCATGGGCATGGGCGTAATTTCAGCTCTTTAACTGGGGTGGCAAGGCGTACCGGGGGTCTGGGGGTATGGAATGCTGGAGGCATTCCATACCCATATTCAGGGGGGTCCGAGGCATTAAAACTTTCAATTAAAAAACTAGCATTAAATTGTTAGTTTTTTTAAGCTTTTTCAGACTATTTTCACTATAAAATAATTGCTAACATCTATTTACCCTAAAAGCTTCATTGTTAATTACTTTAATTATTAGACAAACCAATTGTAAAGTAGATATCATTTACACACAACTCAAGAGTAGGCCTATATTTAATTGATTGAGTGTTCTGCCTGATTATTTATCATGTAAGTAAAAATGAAGCAAACATCATACAAAAAACAAAGCTTTATTCAACTTTTACTCAATGTCATCATTACAACTTATTTTTATACAAAATGAGGTCTTCTCTTTTGGCTTGAATTAAAGTCGTCAGTTACTTTGGCAACATCTATATCAACACTCCTATCGATAGCCAAAAGAGCTAACGAGAACTCTCTTGGCCGATCGTATTCCTGGTGTATGTTTTGGGGTGGCAACTGCCACCCCTTGCCACCCCCAAATTACGCCACTGGTCATGCGCCTCCCCAATGCACATAGTACCGTGCATGAGGAATGTATGGCCTTAAAACGCCACATGGACCAAGCGAATTGGTGAATCAACTCTTTTAGAGGTGGTGTATTTCCTCAGGACTTGTAGTAGCCCCTTTGTTTTCCCTTAGTCGCCTTTTACAGGGCACTTCTATAGCCGGCCGACACCACAAGGCGCTGGTAGCAGAGCGTGGTTAATTTTTAATCAACCTTTTTTGTTACGCATAAAGGTTTCGTAAAAATCGTAATAAAATCACTCATACAAACACCAATGACAGATTTGCAAATAACCCACTAGCATAATTAAATCATATTATGCGCCTTCTCTTCGCACTAATCATAACAATATCTTAATCCGTATAAGGCCAGTCAGGATGTATCAAAGTACGAAGTTATTGTGATGAGAGATCAACGGCCTCTTCTTACGCCCTTGCGTTGTCACATTGTCATGTAACGATAAACAAAATAGATTAGGCGTCTTAAAGATCAAGGCCAACATTTTGATATATAAAGCTTAACATCCTGAATAATGTTATGATTCAGTTACACTGTGTCGCATTAAACATGTTCGCTAAAATCGTAAGTATCTGTGCTTCGTGTGTGTTTGAAGTGACATCACATAAATAGAATATTCTGGAATAAATAAATCTTCTACATAGATAAATCAGTCAGAATCATCTATGTGATATGGAAATTGTGCAATATGTTTTCTATTGATTGAGACCAACTGAATAAATATTTCTTCGGGGCTGTAAGCCATAGAGTAGGGGTGCGGATTTATAGATTTTTGGTGCTAATTAAATATATTTTTTAATAATCGTCGAATTTTGTCATCATTAAGTCCTATTTCAGTTTTTAAAATTATTGGAAGATCAATTTAATTTACTCCCAGTACAGTAATGCTTTAATTTATTTGATTTCTAGATAATTTGATTGTGTATGTGCGAGTTTCAATCCCAAAAGTTCGGAATTTGATGATTTCACAAATGGCAGCCCCACCTTAGGGGATAACATAAGCACACATGTTGATGATCTTATCAAATAATTATGATTCAGTATTAATGTAACTTTATTTTCATCTTTTACGTCTACATATTACGAAATGTAACGTCAGAGAGCTTACAAAGTTACGAGAATTTAATCGGTAATTTCAGTTCAATGGGATCAAAAAATTTAAAGTCAACATCGGTATAACTCTTAATTTTACCATGTGAAACCAAGCAGTATATTTTTTTATATGTGCTAATATTAAACATAATTTTATTTTTCAGTTTGCTTTGTTCGCACTTTTGGCGGTAGCGATGGCAGCGCCGAATCCTAAGCCTGCCCCTGCGCCGGCGCCTGCGCCTCAGGTGCTCGCCTACTCCGCCGGTCTCGACTACGTGTATCCCTCCGCCGCCGTCCCCTCTATCATCTCGCCCTACGCCTCGCCTCTTGCCTATTCCGCTGCGCTTCCCGCTGGAGCTGTCTACTTCCGTTAAACAATACAACATTATGGCTACTTACTTATACTGAAATGGTTAATAAAAAAGCTATTTCAGTATAAATAGGAATTTTAACCTGACCGTACAAAAGACCAATGAAACTTTATTGTTACCCGTTTTAGCAAATATAATTTTTTTCTAAATCCTGTAGTTATATTTTCATGAACCCTGAACTCTTAAAAGTGTCTTTAAACTAAGCATAGTGTCTTTAAATAGAGGTGCTTACCGATCATCAAAATTAGAGGTCAACGTTTAGTCTACAAAACTAAATTATTAAAGCTGAATTATTAATTCAGCGCCAGAATCTGATCTCCAACGTCTACAAGTTCAAGATCGAACAAATTAGAGTAGATAAACGAAGCGAGCCTTGATTTCATATAATATTATATAATAATGATTGACGCCAAAATGAGAAAAAACATTTATTTTTCACGTGAGAATGTCATATTCCAAATTCAAATCTTTTTTTTTCTTCTTTATTATAACGGTATTTATGGCCAGACTAGATACATACCTACTACATGTCTTGTAAAAAGTATTGTAAATAGAATTGGAATACCTATTCCACCCTTATATAAATACGATTTTGTCAATTTTGTCATTTCTTGACCAACAGTTATTCCTCTCGAAATCGGCCTATAACGTCGTACAACACAGTAGTGGAACGTTGTAGGTTAAGCCCCACTGTTTATTTAAATCTGTTGACAAGTTATTATTTTATTTTACTTTAAGGGTGTATTTACTTGTAATTGTATCAGCCTATAATGTTCCACTGCAGGGCCACCCCTAATATATCCACCATGTGGATTGTGAACTATTGATATACTAGCTGACCCGACAGACGTTGTCCTGTCTTAGCTATGAATATTCAATTCGAACTGGAATAAATAATAATAAAAAAAAATCAAAAACATAGTGTTTATTGTTTATTGTAATGTAATGTTTATTGTAACATTGTTAGTTTTGTTTTCTGGCGCGTAAATAAATAATGTTGATGGTTTTCCGTCACGGGAACAGGCGACATAGAATTGGCCATGTGAAAAAAAAGATTGATGCCACAAACACTGCCCTTGCGATTTATTTATCGACATTGCAAATGCAAGCCGCCCTGGAAATTGTAACCGTTTAAAGTCGAATGGCATGTCGTTCGGAATCATAGAGATGCGTGGAATCAAAACGTCTTCGCCTTTGTACTTCCCTTTCAAAATTGTGGCTTCGATGACGTTGTTCATTCATTTCTTCACCGCAAGCCGGGTGCCATTACAAAGACGTGGCTGGTTTATGTTCCGCAACATAATGATTACCGATCCGACTTTTAATTGCAGATTATGAGGTGGTAATCCGGGCAATACCAGCGAATTTAAAAGTTCCGTTGGATAGTTGACAACATCATCTTGGTTAGTAACTGAATCAACCGATTTGTATGTCATCAATTCGCCAGCTATCTTATTTTGAATCTGAAAATTCATTTCCTTGACATCAACGTTTTTTGCAGCCAATATAACACGTTCGCTCAACCAAACATGATTTTTGTAATTTTGAGCAATGTTTGGGAACACCATCTCGATGAGTTCGGTCTTTGATTCAATAAAGTGACAAAAATTGGCAGGGAATATAATGTATCCAGAGGATATGTCAACAGGAATTTTGCCATTACCAATGTCGAGCAATTGTTTGGAAAAAACTTCTCCAGATCGGTCGTTCTGCAATTCGACTCGCATGTTCATATTTAATTTGAGTGTTTTGACGTATTTCCATAAAATGGACGACTTCAAAGATCTTAATGCATGTTCGTCGGCTGGCGTTGATCGTGGAATGACTGGCAATGTTTGTCGAAAATCACCTGCCAATAGAATCATCGCACCACCAAACCGATTTTGGTTGTTTCGTAAATCTTGCATCGTGCGGTCTAATGCCTCCAAAGATTTTTTGTGTGCCATCGTGCATTCATCCCAAACGATCAATTTGCTTTGCTGCAACACTTTGGCCATCGCAGAATTCCTTGAAAGGTTGCAAGTTGGAGTTTCATTAGTTTGCATGTTTAACGGCAACTTGGGTGCTGAATGAGCTGTTCGACCGCCTTCCAACAACGTAGCTGCAATACCCGATAAAGCAAGTGCAAGTGCAATTCCATTTTGCGATCGAATCGTTGCCAAAATCAATGATATTAAAAACGTTTTTCCAGTTCCACCGGGAGCATCTAAGAAAAAAATTCCGCCAGTTCCATCGTTCACTACTTTCATGAGCGTATCGTAGGCATATTTTTGTTGCTGATTTAAAAGGGGAACCTTTTTTTGAACGGTTTCTCTCAATGCCTCGGAATCGTATTGGGTTTCGCGTCTCAACTCTTGATTAAATGCGTTGTGCATTGGGCGATTGGGCGTTGTCATTCCTAATTGTATTAATCCTTTGTTGGTGAGCATCAAGCACATGTCCTCAATTAAAATTAATGCTTCATTGTGAATTTCTTCGTTCATTTGCAAATCTGCATTCGATGTTCTAAGACGCATCTGATGCAATATATCTTCGGCCATATGATGTTTATATTTGTTCCATAAATCAATCGGTGTTGATGGGAAGCATGTAGACAAAATTATAGAAAACAATGTTCGTATTTGTTTAGCATTTGACGAAATCACAGCATCTTCCAGAGTGTGGTCCCAATGAATGTCATTCTCTAGCAATCCCAAACGTTAACAGGCTTCTCTGTATGTGCCGCACAATACACCATTAACAGTTCGCAGATATTGGAATGATGTTGGGCCACGAACATTGACGGCCAGTCATCATTCTGGCACATTTCAAAGAAGCTGGTCATGTTGTCGATGGCGGCCTGTCAGCTTGTTGTAATACGTTCTCCGCTGTAAAATACACTTTGACCATTTTCCAAATGTTCGGCCAAGTGAAAAACAGTGGGGTGTCTTTCATGTATAACGAATAAAAAAATACGCCACATCGCTTCGTTACTGCTAACATAGCGGCCCATTTGAAATTGAGTGATTTCATCGTTGGAATTTTCGGCAGCAACTCCGAACACAGCCATGTCACTACCTTTGTTCACGTACTTGCAAATGTATTTAATAGATTTTACGGAATAGAAAAATTCGACATTTATGTGTGCTTTAAATGTCTTGGAGAGTAACGGCGAAAACGGAACAACCCAACGATTATCAACTTCAATGTCCTGTTGATTCACTTTGACTATTGTTGACCTTCCATTGGCATCAGTGTATCGGCGGCGATAAAGTGGATAACCATCATTTCCAGTGATAGTTTCTGCTACTAATTGTCTTGGATAGCGTTTTGAACATTATCCGTCAACCATACACGGAGAATTGGGATTTAATATTCCACAGGGACCATGAATCATATTTTTGTAACAACCTCATGTAACAATGGATCTTCTTCATTATCGGGAATTTCAGCTGATATGACATCATCGATTTCATTCGGTCTTATCCTCTCAACCAACTAAATGAGGATATGTGCATGTGGCAATCCACGTTTTTGCCACTCGACTGAATACATCGAACAGCGAGTCTCGCCGAACACACGATGCTTATAAATAAAATCCATGAGTGATTTTAATTTTTTTTTGAACACCCTTGCGGTGATGTCATGGCGATCAATGGGTGATTGGCCAGGAAATAATTCTTGTCGAATTTCTGTCCACTGTGTATTACACGTGAACGTGATAAACAAATCTGGTGTGCCATAATGACGTACATACGACATAGCATTCATGCATATGTCGCGGACTTCCGACGTATGTTGCTGGGAGAATAGTCATTCTGCCGACATTCTGTGCATTTCTGTCAGCATTGATGGCATCCCGAAGATGAATGTATTCCTCGGAACGGAGTTTTGCCTGGTTCAACCTGATAAATGTCAATCGCTCAGTTTCTTCTTTAACGTACATATCCACAGCATATTGGTGAAATAGACGCCGACATTTTAAGATGTGATTGTCCTCATTTTCCCGAACCATCAGTCTGTATGAATAATAATTCATTGAACTAACTTTTTTGTTAGTTTCGACGCCTGTAAATAAATGTTTGTGTTAATAAGATAAAGGAACGTTGTGATTTAGGTAGTAAAAATAGATTGATTATTTACCTGTAACTGGATTTATCATCTTGATTGAAAAATGATACCCATCTTCACCTTGCCAAAATAAGATAGGATATTGTAACGCATCATATGATCGATGTGTTTCGGACACACGCTGCAGTTGATCATTCCGCCGATGTAAAACAATATCTCGGTTTTCTAAATTTTCACCTACGACGACAATAGCGACTTCATCAATTGTTGGCGCATTAAAACGTCTTGCGTATTGTCCTGCAGGCGTCTTATCGGCTCTGATGACAATTTTGTGATTATCAGATGGCCTGCGGTCTAATGCAGTCTTGAATAATGCAACCAATTCTTTGTGTTGATGGAATAATGTTTGGAGTTGTTCCACAATTGGTCTTTTCACTGAATTGTTGTGTGCATATCGCTGATCGACTTGTCTTGCTGAATCGTCCATATCCGATATCCAAATAAATTTGCAAAAATTTGTAGTCACTATCCGGCGTTGACAATAAGGAACCTGTTCGATGATATATTTGACCCTGAATCTGCAAGGGTAAATAGATGTAATATAGGTAATTGTATAGCGAAGTGTTTGTACCGCCATGTGGCTGGCAAAATACGTTGGCAGCACTGCCATTCCACCATCAACTTCTGTAAACACACTCACTTCTGGTTGCTTTTGGCAATTCAGAGCTACCAACGTACTTTACACCATGTCAATTGAAAGCTGCCAACGTATTTTGCACCAGCCACATAGTGGTAAAAGTTTATTGTTTCCCATTATTACCTTGCAAATGGGCATAAAATTATCTCGAATAACTTTTGTTGCGCCAAATGATGTCATTTGAAAGCAATTATTGTATTGCTGGATATAAGTCAAAAAATGTTTAGAATCTGGCCCATTTCCGGAAACCAATGAATGTAGTGGATCTGGTGGCGGTACCAATGTCGTCAATTTGACTTGACCACTGGCGCAACACAATCCAGGGACTTCATTTTTAAACTTAAATGCCTTGCAACGTGGACACACAACGTTCATTGGTCCAATAGCAACGATTTGCTGTGAACTGTAATCGATTGCCACGTTATAATTGAATGCAGCTCGATTGGGCTTAAATATTTCTACGTTGTTGATTTCGATTCCATCGATTCCGTTCAACTTCATTTCGCGCTTAGCGTTGCTCGTCAGTTTGACTTGCTCGTATATATCTTTGACTTGCAGCATTGCGAGTTCTGCGACCTAATTTGGTACGTCTAATTGGTGGCATTTTGAAGAACCAAAATTCAACTAAAAATAAAAAATTGACAAAACAACGACAAAACAGCACTTCTCAAAAAACTCACGGAACTAACTGAAAACTGGATAAACGTTCCGATCGAATGGACTGTGCACTAAGAAATGAATAAATGAATTTTTTGATATGAATGCAATGTTAAACGACATTTGCGGCGCGCGAACTGTCAAACGCGCGAAGTTTAATTAGTCGTCAAGTTTTCTGATTTTTTTTTAAATTTTCTGCTCAATTTTCTTAATTTTTCTTTCCGTAAGAACCTTCTACAAAGTGTTGGAAAATTAAAAAAGAAAAGATGAATGAAATCGTTAAAGTTGTTCTCAAGTTATGGCGTGACCAACAGAAATAGGGGTTCATTTTTATTTATATAGATATAGATATACATTTTTAAATTGTGGCTAAGTCCACAATTCGTCCCACAACAGTTTGGTCCCATTAAACGAAATACGGATACAATTGTATTTTGTTCCTCAAATCGTTCCATTTCCTGTTCTAAGTTATTTTGGTACAGTCGAGAAGAAAATTAGTTGAATAAGTTTATGAAAAAAAAAAGGGAAATTAGGCAATGAATGACTTAAAGATCCGGTTTATAAAAAATAGATAATTTAATTGATTGTTGTATCAATATAAATGTCTTTTTTCTTTCACTAGTACTTACAATTAATCCTACAGTAGTTCTAATATATCTACAATCTTAATTTCTACTGAAGATTGCTTTGAATACGACTTTTGTAAATATTAGTTGTAAATAAATATTAGTAATTACAAATATTAGTAAATATTTGAGCTTCCAAAGCCTATAAGTAAATGTAACTACATTTAGTCGTTATACACTTATGGTAACGTCTTTGAAATTGTTGATTGATCATACACATTTGACCATACGAGTGCAAAGTTAGAGTCGTAACTTCAGATTTTTTCCATTTGTTGACTTACGTTGCAACTTTGATCAAGTAGCAGTTAATTAACAGACGGCAAACTTAATTTTTATGAAGTCGTACGTCTGATGATTGCTGTTAGCATATCACGCGAAAATTTTTATATACAATTGCTATATATATGATTGTTATATCGGAGGGGGAGAGTGCACGCTGCAATCCAACAGCCGCTGGGTACACTCGACTGGCCTCGTTACCCCTTTCTCACAGAACACTACCTTGAAATGTACTGCATTTCCCACTTTATCATATTCCCCGATGTATACACGTCTTTCGGTAGTGAGTGAGATACGCCAGAGCCCATTCCCATCCTATCCCTTCCCACGTCCCCAACCCTTTCTCCAAATCCATTCTTTCATCAACAAAGGTAGGCAGCGCATTCGGGGGCGTGCCAAAGTTTGTCATTTTGGACTAATGTTGGCATGTATCGCGGGTGTCTATCCACTTACCACCAGGTGGACTGTATGCTCGTTTGCCATCTTCTTTCTATAAAAAAAAATACAAATTCTAACTGAATACTTAAATATTATAAGAAACTATTACAAAATATGATGGCTTATAGCAGAATTAGGTACCTACTGTCTATTTATTGTAATTATAATAAAGTAACCTGAAATTATAATAGTTTTCGCCTGTATAATGCGCATAAGGCGCCCGCCCGTAAAAACGTATACATATTTTAGCCGCTTGCTGTAATTTAACATTTCATGAAGAGTCTAGACTAGTGATCTAACTTAACAGTCTACTAGGAATCGATTTCTGCACAATTGCAACGTCTTAAATATTTCTCGGTCTTAGAGTTAGTCTTAGTCATGTTTTATAGCACCTCATGCAGTCTGCATAGAGGTTAGTTTCCAACGACACAGTCTAAATCTAAGCAGAGCACGGTCTTAGAATAGTCGATTTATCCGGACCTTAGCCTCTTCGTGAAGTACCGCTAGCGCCTAGCCTCATGTTGTAACATCAAATAATTAAAATACTAGAATATAATAGTTTTGTATTTCGAGTTTTCTTGGCTCACTATAAGTTTAGTTCCACGCCATAAGACTTGTTTGTGTGTTTTTGTACTCAAGGTGTTCATGTAAAGCTTTACATAGATACGTTGTGCCACCAAAAGATGTGTGTAAGAAGATGAAGGCCTTATTCAGCAGTAGATATCGTGACAATTTGCTTTGTGTACATACATAAATAAATCAACATATTTAAAGTTCCAAAAAAACAAAGAAACCCTTATAATTAATTTCATACCATTGGAGTAGGTACATAAAAATAAAATTGTATCATTTCGTTCCTTTTATATTCTATATCATGCCTGTGGCAGGTGGAAGGACGGAAAAATATAACAAAATTGTAAGAGTTGCTTTTGTTTCTTTTGAAGATATACAAAATAAACAATTGCGGAATACGATTAAAGTGGATTTATTGTTTATGAATATACATCAAATCTGTCTTTAATTGAAGAAAATTTTGAAAAAGTTTTTGATATTTGAAAAGTGAAAAAGTTTCAATCGATGACGTCAGATAACTTAAAGATGTTGTCCAGGTTTACAGATAAAGTAGCAGCGCAAACTGAGAAAATTAGCGAAGGTAAACAGCTCCAGGCACGCCAGCAGAGTAGGCAAGTGGGGCACCGTAGGGCGACACTACGGAAGGCACAGCAGCGGGAACTACGTAGTCGAGACCTGCCGTGTAGGTGATCACCTGAGGAGCAGGCGCTGGCTTGGGGGCAGGCGAGGCTAGAGCCACCGCGAACAAAGCGAAGAGGGCAAACTGTAAAAACAATTGAATGAATCAAAAATCTTATTTCGTCCAAGAGACACATATTTTAAAGTTTTTCCTGTTTTAGGGGTACTGAAGTATTTATATCCCAGCGAAATAATATTTTTTCATTTATTTATATAGAAAGAAGGCAGCAGACAAGCATACAATCCACCTGGTGATAAGTGAATTCTATCATCCTTGGACATCCACGATACATGCCAACAACAGTCGAGAATGAGAAAACTAGGCACGGCACGCCCATGGATGCGCTGCATACCTTCGAAGATTTAGGAATTGATTTTGAAAAGGGGTTGGGAAAACAGGGAGGGATGGAATGTGATGGGAATGGGCTCTGATATATATCATAGTAGTACTCGTAGTGAGTACTACCAAAACAAGTACGTACATAGGTTAAATAGGGTAGTGGGAAATGCAGTACATTTCGTGGTAGTCTTCTGTGAGAGAGGGGTAGCGTGGCCAGTATAGTGGGTCCAACGACTGTCGAACTGCAGAGTGCACCCTCTCCCTCGATAAATACGCGATATCACGTGATACCACTTATAATAAAACCTATGCGTTACTTTATCTAGACCAAAAAATATATTTTTTTGTCAAAAATATTATCATACTAAAATATTGCTGTTACTTACGATTTTGGCAAACATTTTGATTGGTGCGATGCAGTGGAATGACTGAATCATGTCGATGTCCAGGTTCTAGGTATTATATACCTAAAAGTTAACCTTGGTCTTAGATATTATCACGTCCACAAGATATCATACTGTAGGAAGTAATCATCACTTGAAAATAAAAAATGGGTAAGCTTCTTTGTGAGCTACTTCAGTTACGCCTTTGCTTTGTCAAATTGTCTTCCGTTATAAAACAAATACTTCTTGTAGTTCTTGTTGTAAAGATCAAGGCTAAAATTTTAATATATAAAGCTTACATACCTGAACGAATGCATGATTCAGTCATTACACTGCATCGCATCAACAAAAATGTTCGCCAAAATCGTGAGTATCATAAATTAAGATTGAAATCGATCTTATTGTCTTGGAAACTTCTGCAGTTTGTTTTCTATAGTCCTATAATTTATCAGAACAATTGACTTTAATATATTGCTTAAATGTTTAAAGGTGTTTCTGTAGGCTACATAATAACACTTTATTTTATATTTTTTAATACTAAGGCTTAAATATTTTTTTTCAGTTCGCCCTCTTCGCTTTAATCGCGGTGGCTTTTGCCTCGCCCAACCCCAAACCAGCCCCCGCGCCCCAGGTACTCACCTACACGGCGGGTCTGGACTACGTGGTTCCTGCTGGAGTGCCCTCTGTAGTGTCCCCCTATGCTTCCCCACTTGCCTACTCTGCTGCCATTCCTGCTGGAGCTTATTATGTTCGTTGAAAACTCATGGCTGCCTAATCCGAAGATCATCTACCCAACTGACCTAGCGCAATCCTCTTTGAACAGATGTAAGATGGCAAATAAAAATTAAAAAATAAAGCTATTGTTTGACTTCAGTTCCCTTCAATTTAAATTTTTACATAGGAATTCTGCAATGCAGCCCTCCAATTTATGCGCATACAAATATCTAATTCAAATAGTACAGAGTAGGTACTTATTTAAATAGATGTTACCGTGAATTGATTACCTATTTGATGAAATGCATTTTATTCTCAAAAAAGATTTTCTGAATAAGGTTTTTTTTTAGAAAAGCAGTAGCTGCACTAGAGGGTTTATTATACATACATAGGTGTATAAAAATGTTTTAGAAGACCGCCATAACGGGCGGTAGTAGAGTTAGGTATAGTATACACTTGGTTTTGAGCGTTAAATAAGTTCATAATGAATAATAAATACCAAAATAATGCATTTTACACATACGTATGTATATTAAATTGCGAGTGTACAGTCAGTAACAAGTCACTCTAATCCATCGGTGTCACAATGCGCTAGTTATACGGGCTAAAGTCGAATAGGTTTAGATACCTTATAGTATTGTTGACCTTTATACGTACATGTATAAATAGGGCAATGTACGAATTTACATACATAATAGGGCACTTGATTTAATTTTACAAACAGGAAACAAGCAAAAGGCGCAATTTTTTCAAAAATAAAAATGCTTTGAACAACAGAAAAAAGACATTAGATTGAAAAATGTTATCTTTTATATTTTTATGGCCGTGGCAAATTAATTGGATATAAACGCTTAGAAATGAAGTGAAAAAATACTTTTAGTGATAAGAACAATAAAATAACAAATTATAATTATGTACTTATTAATTGAAATTCCAGAATTATTTCCTAAACTAATAATTCTTAATAATTCATAATTAGGAATATGTAATTCATTCTTAATAATTAAGAATAATTCTTAAACTTATTATTGTACGGTGTATGATGTACTGTATGATGTACTGTATGATGTACTGTATGATGTACTGTATTTTGTACTGTATGATGTACTGTATGATGTACTGTATGATGTACTGTATGATGTACTGTATGATGTACTGTATGATGTACTGTATGATGTACTGTATGATGTACTGTATGATGTACTGTATGATGTACTGTATGATGTACTGTATGATGTACTGTATGATGTACTGTATGATGTACTGTATGATGTACTGTATGATGTACTGTATGATGTACTGTATGATGTACTGTATGATGTACTGTATGATGTACTGTATGATGTACTGTATGATGTACTGTATGATGTACTGTATGATGTACTGTATGATGTACTGTATGATGTACTGTATGATGTACTGTATGATGTACTGTATGATGTACTGTATGATGTACTGTATGATGTACTGTATGATGTACTGTATGATGTACTGTATGATGTACTGTATGATGTACTGTATGATGTACTGTATGATGTACTGTATGATGTACTGTATGATGTACTGTATGATGTACTGTATGATGTACTGTATGATGTACTGTATGATGTACTGTATGATGTACTGTATGATGTACTGTATGATGTACTGTATGATGTACTGTATGATGTACTGTATGATGTACTGTATGATGTACTGTATGATGTACTGTATGATGTACTGTATGATGTACTGTATGATGTACGGTATGATGTACTGTATGATGTACTGTATGATGTACTGTATGATGTACTGTATGATGTACGGTATGATGTACTGTATGATGTACTGTATGATGTACTGTATGATGTACTGTATGATGTACTGTATGAGAAGTACTTTCTATGATTTTCATAGAAAGTACTTTTGTTTAATAGCATTCAACAGTTTTCCTAGATACTTTAAATAATTAATGTTTTAAACAAATGGTTTAGAAAGTGTAGGATACAATAAACATTTATTCATTATCCATGTATAGAGAAATAAAATAATTTAAAAAAAAAAAGAAATCTCTTAGCAGATTTCATTAAAATCGGACCGACTGGAGGCCGCACTGGCCGCATGGACAAATTATGACAATAATATGAGTCACGAGAGTCATGAATAAGTTATAAGGGTTTCTTAGTTACTTCAGAGCCCTAGAAGCGACAAATATGAAAGTATTTATTTAAATCTGTTGTCAAGATGGTTGTTATTTTATTTTACTTTAGGAATACCACTTTAGGAATACCGCGAGCGACGCTCGGCGCCCCCTAACACCCTGCGCCCGTGTGCGCCGCTCACCCTGCACCATAGGTAAAGCCGGCCCAGATTGTACAATGTACATATCATCTTTGCTCAACTTTGATCTGATAGCTCTGTTAGCAAAAGCGACTGCACAAAAAGGTAGAACTTAGGACTTCAATTCCAGATTGCTTGTGTTTCTGATTTTTTAAAATCATTTTTATTAATTACAGGTTCATTTTCTAATAAATGAATGTAAATTGTATTGTGATGTGAATCGTAGGCTTATAGCAATTCGAAACTTAATCAACGATCTAAGAACTTGATACTCTACCTACAGCTTCTAAAATGTTTGTTTTATTTTCCATCAAAGTTTAAACAACTTAGGTCTTGCTTTTATTTCATATTGGGCAATGACCCTAAATATCTGAATAAACGATACGTGATCCGTTTTATAGCCAGCCAGGTCAAAGTCAAGACAAAGTTACAAAGTCCTCTAGTCGTACATCCCTGAAGTTCACAATGAAGAACCATGTATTATAAAGATGATTTAACAAATTCACACTATAGATACAACACGTCATCCTGAACTTGACTGTACGCAAAATTGTCACACATTTACCCACAATAGTTGCTGAGCTCGACTAGACGCGAAAACCCGGCCAAGATTAATATGAAGAAGACTTATAACGCAGGGCGTAAGTCATCCCTGGCAATTATGAATGGGTGGCTACATAATATACCCCAAATATTTTAATACTCGAACATACAATTATGCAATATTTTTAATTTTGATTTTTGTTTTTCCCATGATGTTTTCCTTCACCACCGAGCTAGTGATAATTGAAAAATCCATATGTAAGTATCCAAACTCAATGGTACATACGAGCCGGAGTTCGAACTCACGATAAGAGAAGCATGGATTATTTGGTTCATCTTTTGAATTTTTTCGACTCTTTCTGTGAAGTTTTGTTTCTCGAACAAGGAGAGTTTCTCGAACATTTCGGGTGAAAATATTGTATACGATTCTCGTATGCAACCACACTACTTTCAATTATCCCCTATAACTGTTCACATGATGATAAACAGTCGATGATACAGGGATGATAGCGGGGAGAACAGTGATTAGATAACAGTTGTTTTTGACGGAGAAACTCTCCTTGTATATATGAACCATTACTCGTATTATTACAATATTTAATATTGTTTATTTCCTAAACACTGACTGGAAAGGGATTGGTAATTGTAGTAGTTCGAAACTGATCTAATATTGTCCATTATGTTTGATTTAGTTCATTATAAAACAGGTGTTTAAATCAGGTTTATTAGCCGGTTTAGTTCATAATCAGAAATTTTATTAGCCAAGATGTATTCAACTCTGCTAATAAAGTTATATACGTATGTTGTCCGAGTAAGAAGAATATCGAAGTGCACTTAGAGTTAGAAGACAGATAGTTCAAAGTAAACAAGAAATTACGGAAATTTGATATTTTTATTTGCTAAAAAGGATAATTGAATGTCATTGGTTTTTGAATTATTATATTAAGTCAAGCTATTTATTCTGAAACAGCTTCTTGAAACAGATGTTTCAGAATAAGTAGGCATAACATTGATATTGCATTGTTTAGCGAAGGTAGACAGCTCCAGCGGGAAGAGCAGCAGAGTAAGCAAGAGGCGCGGCGTAGGGGGAGATGACGGAGGGGACAGCGCCTGCGGGGTACAAGTAGTCGAGACCGGTGGAGTAGGCGAGCACCTGGGGCGCAGGCGCTGGCGCAGGGCCAGGTTTAGGGTTCGGCGCGGCTAGCGCCACCGCTACCAAAGCGAGTAGAGCGAACTGAAATAAACAACACAATTAAAATATTTATTGAACATAATATTACAGAGCTCTTGAGTAGTCATAGCCATATAATTTATTGCTTCATGCGGTTACAAAAGGTCTTATGCTACAATTTGTCCGCAACATAAGTCCTGTAAGTTTTCTAAGGTATTATTAGTAGGTATTATGAAATTTAATGAAATAATAAAACTAGGGCACAACAGGATTGTTAGTATTTCTAGGGCAGGGCTTGGAATACTTGAACATCCACTGCTGGACACGTGCCTCCTCATTCACATTGTTTTGTGCACAAGGGATTTATGGCCTTAGAAATTTACTAATTATCTAATTAATAAATGATTTCATTCTTAAAGCAAATATCAAGTTTAATCTACGTATTGATTAAAATTAAATTAATATCAAAATTGCAATATAACTCACAATATAAACACAATATAATATAAACACAATATAACTCACCAGTTTGTAGAACATTGTTGCTGGTTTGCTACGATACAAGTAACTTGTAATGCCAGGGATGTCGTATGTTTATATAGTTACCTGAAATATGAGCCTTGAACTTCAAAATACAATGAGATCGTCATCAGGAAGATGCTTAGACGTTATGACAACGTATTACGGAAGCTCTTTGTGATGTGTCTATATGAAGTCATACATCACTTAAACAGGTTGCTCTGCATTCGACAAAAAAATATCTTGTTTGTGTTTCCCATGTAGGATGAATGTTAAAATTCTAAGCGCGATGCTGTTTATTTAATTTGGGAAAATCTTTAAGGATGCAGTGAGACATGAACTTATATTACACATTTTAATACTTATGATAACTATTCGACAAATTTTAACGGGGACAATTATTCGCTGAAGGTGAAACTGCGACAGCTGGAGTCCAATTATAGGTCTAGCAATTTCAAGACCTATAAGCTCCGGGTTGCTACAGTTCACAAGAAGCTTTTCCTCAGTCCTGACTCTTGGGCAGAAGGGGTAGTGTTCCGACGCTTTAGGGAAGCGAGACCGAGCAACAATAATCCCTTTTAGTACTTAAGTTCATCATATAATATGTATTCCAGGTTATGGTATAAATTTGTATGGGCCTTAGTTGCTTGAAATAAACTGTTGCAATTTAATAAAATTGCAAAACCAATGAAGTAATTTGTTTTGCAATATAAAGTATAAGTATAATCTATAACTGTAGTAAACGTATAAATCTATACAGAGCCCGAAATATTAATTTTTGTCTGTCTAAACGCGCATCATGCAAAAACCACTAATGAAATATTAATAAAACTTGGTATAGTTATAGCAAACATATCAGGTTAATATTTAGGGTACTTTTATCCTGATCAAGTATAACGAATCCCAGAGACATCAAGCTAACCACATACTCTAACTATACTATAATAAACATTGGCACGCCCCCGGATGCGCTGCCTAGATTTAGGAATGGATTTGGAGAAAGGGTTGCGATAATGGGAGGAGATAGGATGGGATAGAATTGGGCTTTCGCATATCTCACTCACTACCGAATCACGTACGTTCGTTTTGAAATGAGATGAATGAAGTTTTCTGCGAGCAGTGTTGTGTTTTAGCTTCTATCTGTCAATTTTTGGAATGATAACTAATGATTTTAGGGGTCGATCTCGGGCTGTCTAGGTACCATTACGTTTAACTGTCATTATAGAACGCAAAACGTTAATTGCATTACTTAAATTAAATTACAATGTATAACAAACATCAATATGTGCGATCACTATATCGGTCTTTAGGTCAGGTATTGCAAACAATACGTGTATAAGTACTAAAATAGCCCAATCCCTCAACTGTGGCCGCCATGTTCTGAATAATGATTTACCAATTCAGAATACCTACAAGTAAAACGATTACATAGATGTGAAAAGCGAAAGATACATCACACGCACACACGCGATGAATTTTGCGTGGCGACATATCAATGTGTGGATCTAAGCGAGTTCTGCCTGAAAATGGCAGCGCGTCTGAATAGACCATGAACGGTTTAAACATTTATGGTCGTCCAAGCAAAAGGGGTCCAGATCTCAGCTTAGTTTCCGAGATATAAACATTTTCCGAAGTTAGATGATATTTTTCAATTTGAATTGTATATTATTCTACGGTCACGTTTCTACATTATCATGACACAAACAACTTCATATTATGACGTTTCGAAGTCACATATTTTTGACAGAAATGTTTAGCAAAACGTACCAGTGGTGGGTATACTTAATAATTATTGACATTAATTCTGTTTTGATACATCATATATTTATACTGAACATTATGACATCGCGTATATCTGCTACTAAGTAATGGGTAAATTTATGAGAAATAAGTTAATTTTTCATAATAAATGGCTATGAAACTTTCAAATGGAACTGTGTTTTTCAGATCAAATTTTAATGTATTATAATCTTATCTAACCTATATTTTATCTAACCCGTCGTTTTATTTACACTATGTGGTCAGACATCTATGCTAGTTTCCATAACTGCAATACCACCTATTTGGACCCTTTTTGCTTGGACGCCCATATTTGTTTGTAGTTACTTTACTGTCTGTTGTGTCAGTACAGTGGACGCAGGTGACGCAACACTGTGGTACTTTATATTTTTGACTTGAGCCGGACACAGCTTTGGTCAAAATTAGATAACAATAAGGAAATCTTACTTTATGTTGACAGTAAAAAATCTAGTCTAGATCCATAGATAGACTATTTTACTAATCTAGATCTCATTATTTTATAAACCCGAATTTCGTGTTTATTTTTTAACATTTATGTTTGTTCTTTTATAAATTACCACGTTTTACATCACATTGAAGATGATAACATAACAATCATAACAAAACGAAATGAGTTTATTTGTAAAGAAAGAAGAAGACCAACCAAAAAATTAAAAAAAATATGCAAGGATCACAAAGAAAATTTATCACTGTAACAGGAAATGGGTACCTGAGTCAGCATGCTGCTGCAGCATACACTGTAGCGCTGATATTCTGTCAGATCCCTGTCACGAACGATGTCAGTGCAGCGGATAAAAGGACAGTGATGAAAATAAACATTAATTTATATTTAATAATTAGTGATAATTAATAAGTGATATGGTGTATAGCTTACGATAGTAATCACAAACACATGTGTTATTATACATATACTTAAACACATATGAATATATATCCGCAACCTTCCTGGGAGGCCAGTAAGTGTGCTTTGTATTTAGATTTGAAGCCATAAATTGTACCTACTTAAGGTTTTAAAAGGTGGAGGAATGTTGTTCCAATATTTCGACGCTGCATATTTAAAGCTTCCCCGAAAAGCCGGGGTTTTGTATCCAGGAATCAACAGCAGATGACCGGATATAGCAGATATACGAATATCTAAAGAAGATTATAGGCACTATATTCATAACGTTCTGTGGTTCTTCCGTTAATCTGCCTTCTATTTAAAACGACGTTGATACGATCTAATAAATCACTCAATAATAATTCCTTTGCTGATAGTCATTGCGAATAGTCAATTGATGTCAATGATGACATTGCTTCTCTTTGCATGGTATCCATACTTAAACTGACCTAGCTGGCCTCTTGAGTTAAACTGACTTGAGTTAAACTTGAGTTAAACTTAAACTGACCTCTATACAAAATGGAAAATTGTTTTAACGTGTTAGCGAATCGTAACTTCCACAACTTCAATTGAAAATCAATGGTTCAAGTATCGATCCCACTGCCTTGTCCCATTGTCAACGCGACTAGGAGACAATAAAATATAATAGGAAGTGTGAAACAATGTGTATAAATTCTTAATTTTAATTTAAAGTTAAAATCAGTAGCAGCCAGCAGCCGTAGGTCGCCAAGTAATCCGAACCATGATAATCCTTGGATTTCTGAAGTTACAGACACTTTTTACGACTTCACACATTTTAAATCAAATAAATTAAGTATTGTTTGCCAAGTTGATCAAACAATTGATATAATACAATACAATACAGTAACATACAACTGATTTAAATTAGCTGCAATTTATAATACCTTATAATTGCTATACTTAATAATTATATGATACATTTATTTTGGTGTCCTACAACTCCGAGAAAATTGTTTATCATGTGTGGTTTGTCATGTTTATCATGATCATGAGTGATCATGAGTCTAACGTAGTAAGTATAAACCCTAAACATGTGTATTTTGTGTACACTTCATGTGTAAACAGAATTGATGTCATACCGTCATACGAATTATATTACACAATAGGTATGAACTAGTGTTCAGAACGTACACAGCTTCCACAGATATTGTGTGTCCATTTCCATCTATGACACTGGTTTATTATTATGCAATCGCTCACATGAAGCTCGAATAGGACGGAACAAGGGATTGTGTAACAATGCATAAAATGCACAACATGCGTAACAAGGATTAACATTGCCCGATGTATGGGTTTTACATCACCAAAATAGCTTTAAATCCACCTTAATTAGTTGAAAACGTATCCAAGTTATCCATAAATAGTCTTAGAATAACATGTAATACTACAATACTTTTTTTATTATTACCAGAACAACGTCGGAGTACTAGCCATCTCCCAAGTACAATTACATTAAACCTTAGCACGACTTCCTACTACTCGCTACACGCTCGTATGTACACATCCCTGCCGAAAGTAATACCGTAATAATTTTTGTATCCTCGTGGGTGACCTAGCTCCCCTAGTGTTATAATATAATACTTAGGCAAGCAAATACTTAATTTTTAAGAATCAATGAATTAATATTGTTTTATGTTTCATTTCAAATATCAAATAAATGATAAAACAAACAAAACAAAAATGATATTTCTAGCATCCAAACGAGTTTTCATTTAGAAATTTAAAACCACTACTTATAAACTTATTTGTGGTTTAGTTTCACGCAGTTTCTTTTTATAAAAAATGTTTAATATATATATAACAGATTTTTATTATACGTGGATATTGCCATCCATAGTGCATTCCGATAGTAGTCCAAAATGACAAACGTGGCACGTATCCGGAGAGGTGCAGGCTACAATCCAACAGCCGCAGGGCGCGCTCGACTAGCCATGCTACCAGTCCAATAGCCGCGGGGCGCGCTCGACTGGCCACGTTACCCCTCTCTCACAGAAGACTACCTTGAAATGTACTGCATTTCCCACTTTATCTTATTTCCCTAATGTACGTACGTGTTTTGGTAGTGAGTGAGATGTGCCAGAGACCATTCCCATCCTATCCCTCCCCATTTTCCCAACGCTTTCTCCAAATCTATTCATATATCTCCAAAGGTAGGCAGCGCATTCGGGGGCGTGCCATCGTTTGCCATTTCGGACTAATGTTGGCATGTATCGCGGGTGTCTATGGGCAACAGTATCCACTTAGCATCAGGTGCTGTACGCTCGTCTGCCGCCTTCGTAAAAAAAAAAAACAGTTGTAAATAAAAAATAATATGATATAGTTCTAGGACCTTCCTAGAACGAATTCATATAACGTCAAGCAGAAACTGGCAAACACCAACTCAATTAAGATTAGTTTAAGTAGATAGATATACTCGTATTAATCATTAGAGATCGATACCTACCTCCATACCCCGATTTTATCTGGAAAAAATACAACTACTTCGTTTAAAAAAAATTCTAACACCAGTCGAGAAGGTTTAGAAAACACACTTAAATTTTAAACATTTTCTCACCGATCTTGACAAAAATTCACTACCGAAACAAAATCAGTGGTGTCAATTCATTTTTTTTTTATATAGAAAAATTAACAGATGGACGGGACGGGCCATTTGATGATAGTCATAGTCACCCATGGATAATTACAACACCAGGGGGAATGCAGGTATGCTGTCGACATTGTAAGATCATATTCATTACCCAATTATTGGCGTGGATGATGAGCCAAAAGAAACAAAACGGACAGACGCGTAGACTTTACGATTTATACGTATAGAGAAAAATATATAAAAATATACTTACATCATTAATACATGACACTAGTTGTTCGTTGGCAGAGTTTTTATATGAGCTACGAAAATATACCTTGGCATTTATATGTATTTAAAGTAGTTTATTTTTTCTTAAAGCAAAATAATAAGTTTGTCTAATGCAACAAAAAATTGTCGCCCGGGACAAATGTAATGATATCTGAGCAAATGGTAAAGGTAAACCCCAAACCTAATTGTCGCTACGGACTACCTACTTTATTAACTTTGATTAAGATATTCTAACTTAATATTTCGTTGTTTCAAGACTTTCTTTTAATAGAAATACGCTCTAACATTTGATTTTTAAGATAAAATAATAAAAATATGTAAATATTTATTAAAAACTAATTCATTAACAATCGTGTGTGTGGTGTCGGTTGGTTACAAAATAGCACTCTCTTCCGTAAAAGTGAGTGTCGTAAAAGGTGACTAGGCGATAACAAAACCACTACCACAAGCCCTGAGCCCTAAAGCTTGGCGAGCGTGGCGTTTTATGGCCATCCATCTTTCATGTACGAGACAATGGGCATGAGGAGGGCCATGGCCAGCAGTGGACGTAAAAAGGCCTCGTTACGGTTATGGTAACTAAAAAGTAACGAAACGCGAACGCTTTTCTCAGAAAATCGCACAAATATTCTCCTAAGTTAAAGCATTCTGAGCATAGAGTTCATTTATCTTAAATTTGGCACTCTGTCAATAGCCAAGAAAACAAATTTTAATGTGACAAAGCCTGTCTCAATTGCTGCCATTTTCTTGACTAATCATCTTTATCAAATCCAATTTTAATGCGTATCGGATTGTAGTCTCCTGGGCATTGGGTGATCGACATCTATCTATAGGCGATCAGCGACATCAGCCGAGTAGCAATTCTTATGTCTAGACCCTCTGTATACACTACAGTACATTATTTCATAAACATTTTCAATGTATTTAACTTATTGTATTTAGATATATATAAATATAACTATAAAAAATATATAAATAAATATATAACATATAAATACTAGCATAATCACATTACATTAGTTCTGTGCGTAATATCCTCCAGCAGATATATTTAATTGTACTTAAATTTTTAAAGTTAAGATTAGGTCGAAACGTGTGCATTGTTTTGCACACGTTTTGCATAGTAAAATCGTGAACTTATTAATTGATAAATTTATGCCCTCATAAGACTTAGTGTTGTCACGATATTGGTTAATTGAGTATCTAAAATAATCTAATAAGCTTAAGCAACCCACTGGTTAAAAACAAGTTAAAACTTTCATCCTATAGACAAAGATTCCTCGCCTTCCTACGAGTTTAAAGGTGAATGCATATGACGCATCAACCATATGTTATAGAGCGTTTTATGACTACTTACTCACTCATCGGGCTAAGTTAGAGCCCGCCAACGCGCGAAGCTCTATGTACTGATATGGCGATGCTACCTCGTAAAATAATCTGTTAATTATATGACAATTTCAAATGAAAGAGTATTCAAAATTTTCTGCACTACTTTTGTCTACTTTCGCGTATATATGGAATTAACACATTGTATCAAATTAAAGTTAATATTTTCAATTCTGTCTCAAAACATTTTCGGTGTAAATTTTGATAGAAACAGGCACAACTATATTTAGGCTCTGAACTGAACGGTCGACGTGAACAGTCCTATTAAAAAGCCCCTTCATAAATCAATAGAAAGGTGAAGAACACTTACAAGTGAAGTTTGAAATCAATTAAGCGGAAATCGAGCTCGTCACGTGTGCAGACTCGGCAACCGTTCGTCGTTTCTAGATCGGTCGTACGTAATAGGTAATAGGCCACGTGAACCAATTCACGCGATCGGCAGCATGAACCTGCAGTTAACCTGCTATTGACATGGAATAGGGACTCATTCAAAAAAATATGCAATATCACTACTTGCAATTATATTTTAGTGGGAAAAGTGAGCACAAAGCAATAAAATTGCGACCTAGATATTCCAGTATACTATGTTATTATACATATACGAAATGACTTCCAGCTCGCTGTTTATTTACTTAAAAAGTTTATTAGATATTCTAAACAGAGAGATGCAGAGCTGTCCTGTGAAGCTTGACGCCTTAGAATTTGCATCTATTAGCATTTTGTTACCTACAAAAGCTCCGAACAATATAACTGCCTTGTTAATTCGGTTTAATTAACAATTTAATCAAAGTATCCACTTCTTAGTAAGATCCTTGTTATTCCCTATAGCATTCAGTGTAGCTGCGCAGTTTCCGAAGATTTAATTTGCGAATTACTGTTCAAGACTACATTCTAAATTTTAATTCAGTACGAGTACTTACACGAGTACTTAGTACGAGTACTTACACGAGTACTTAGTACGAGTACTTACACGAGTACTTAGTACGAGTACTTACACGAGTACTTAGTACGAGTACTTACACGAGTACTTACATTTTGTACTTTGATGTTTTCTTTTAATAGTTAGGTGCATTTAATGTTTATATTTGCTGCGCTACCTAACTACGTTACTTTTAATCCAGTAAGGAACCGAAATCATTGTTATTTTTATGCAATAACTCAAAATCAAAAAGATAGGATTGCATCACATATACGTATAGAGTGACATATCAACAAATGTACCAAAACCTATTCAATTATTAACAATACCATTAATCCGTTTAGGATATCCCTACGTCGAGTGATTCAGTACTTTGGCTGTAGATGCCTATATAATTCTGACAAGCTATTGGTACCAGTCAAAATAGAAGGCAAGAGGCCAAGGGCCAACTCCTGATGTTTGACCTTTAATTTTCAATTATAGAAAATCTTCGGTGAACCGGACTTCTGTGTTCGAACTAGTTATCTTTCCGGTATTCCAAACATTCAAATATCCTGCAAGAATTTTAGTTTGCTATTGAACTTGTAAACTTTAACGAATGAACTTTAGAGAGGCATTATATCAATTAAATTGTCTTTCAAGTAAGTATCAGAGTTGAACGACAATAACATTCTTATCTCAGGTTCATTAACTCTATAGTAATTGAAAATCATTATCGATACGCTTCAATGAACGCACCATCGTCAAAGCAAAAGGATATCATCTAAGCTCTAATTTTTTTTCTCATAGCTCTACCTTGGACTTAATCGCGACTTTAAATCGTCACAAGCTAAGCACCCAATAATTATTCCAATTGTCTTTAAGAGTTTATTTGCTCGAATTAATTTAATAGGCGTTTTATTTTAGAACTTTTAGTGACCCCGTACACGTGAACATCGAGACTACAAATCTTACGAGATAAACGGTGATCTTGTAGAACTTTGCACAAGATCATTCATCCTTATGTCGGGAGCGACACTAATTTATCATAAAGTTTTTAATGGGGAGGGTGCACGCTACATTCCACAGCCGCTGGGCGCAGTCGACTGGCAACGTTACCCTTCTCTCACAGAAGACTACCTTGAAATATACTGCAATTCCATCTTTATCCTACTTCCCCAATGAACGTAGGTACATGTTTCGGTAGCGAGTGAGATTTGTCAGAGCTCATTCTCATTCCATCCTATCCTATCCCTCCACATTTTTCAACGCCAAAAGACATTCCTTTAAATCTCCAAAAGGAGACGTTTGCAATTCTGGACTGATGTTGGCATGAATCACGGATGTTCAAGAGCGACAGTATCTACTTACCACCAGGTGGACTGTAAGCTCGTCCGCCGCCTTCTTCCTATAAAAAAACCTACGTCGTCTATTGTTCGATTTGTTCGGTAATATTCGTATTTTTTTATATATGTGTTACTTCTAATAAGTGCTTATAACTGACTCTCTGGTTTGTTACATTGCAGACGACATCTGATTTCTTCGCACACAATCGTTAGATTAGTAAGACAATTAATAGCAACAACAAGAGCAGTGATCCCACTTGCCTAAACTAGACAAGTGGGATTGTTTAATTAGGATGCTCAATACAGGCAAATCTTATCAAGAAATCAGACATGCAAATACAAGATGGGTACAAAAAATAAACCGAAATTACTAGATAGTATTCTGTCACTTAGCTGAACGTCGAATTACACATTGATGTAAATAAGTATATTGACGAACCCAAAAAGTCTCATTAGCGCGAAAAACGTTCGTCGTTATATTATGTTGTTTATATCTTTAAAATTATATAAACAGGTCATAGGTACATAATATGAGAGTTAAGAGTGGTATTTTTGAAACTTTTTATTAACAAGAGTAGATACATTATACATTTTACGTATCTCTCAACATTTAAATTATTTCAAAAGCATAACTAAACTAGGCAAAGGAAATAATTAATAGTGTTAGTGTTAGTAACTATGCTAAGAAAAACAGTACCCACTGTAGTGTCTCAGTAATATAAAGCAAAATAAATACTGTAAGATGATCCCCAAGTACTTCTTGGAAATGAATAGAACGGCCTCCTACTGCCTCCTAGAGGCAACGGACATAGCGTACGTGTGCCGGTGCATGGTCACCTAGAATATGCAGAGCGCATGCGCCAAAATACCCTTATAAGCGAGTGTCGGCCCTCCCTCTAACAGTTCGCGACACAAATTCGTGAAGTGATCCTTACTCTCTAACATCTACATTCATATACGATCTACGAAAAAGTTTTTTCATTTCGATTCGAAAGTCTTAACTGCGAGTTTTCGGGTGCTTCATCGTCTGAAAACAGTGTAATTGTCGGACTTATGAAAAATAAACTAGCTGTCGATTTAACAACCAGTGAGAAGTTCGTCGGCGATTTGTCGGTGAACGTCGTGGAAGAAAATCGCGTGGCGAAGAACAGCGGACGTCGAGAATCCGTTACGCCGAGGATTGTGGTGTGCCCACCCATGGAGGAATTAACGGAACCAATGTCTGCTCCTCGCGGAGGCCGGCTGCTGCGAGCTCTTAGTAGACGGCTGACGCGCCGCTCCGGTGATGCCGACTCCCTCGGCAGCTCAAGTAGCAACGATAGTGTGTCCTGTGTACCCAGTCGGCCAGAGGATCGTTCTTCATGCTCGGCAAGTGATTCCGGCAGCGATGGCTCCGAGCGTCACCGCCGTCACCGTTCAACTGTTTCACTACGTCGTGTATTCCAAAGCTTAACTTTAACATCTCGCTCACAGTCGTGCTCACCAACGGATCGTCAGCGCGCACCGAAGAAACAGCAGCAACCGAAGCGTATTCTTCGACCACCTGTGACTTACACATATGTACGGGGGCTGTCTGGTCTACCGACTCAGCGAGTACCACGATACGCGGTGTATTGCGCTTCCTCGGGCCTCAACCGGTAAAGAAAGAAGTCTTCGGGAAACTTTTGGGGTGAACTCGGACGTCAAGACTGGTATTTACGTGTAGTTTAAAAGCGCTAGAGAAACAAATTCTCATCATATCAGTAGATAAATGCTGAATCGAGGGCGAATTAGCCGTAACGTTGTCTTCATGGAGGACCAAGATTGTGGCGAACTCCGGGAGCGCGCTCTCTTGTAGAGCAGCCCTGGTGATGCACGCTGTGTTGTGCTGTGACACGTCTAGTTTTAGTATAAGGAACAATAAGACTGTATAGTACCGATTCGAAGTAATTCTCCGGGTCCGATGTAATTTATTAGACACCTAGCTAAAATCTACTGGACATGATTGGCACCTGTATTACTTTATTACTCTTTGAAAAATGTTCACTAGATGTGTTTTCAGATCATCATCACAATTAAATTTGCTTCTGTTACTTACATCCCATAAGTATGACATAATTTTAAATGTTATAGATCTTGTCAAATTATGACGATATTGCATATTGGTACCTAATTGTAATTCCTGTAATTCAAGCATAGTGCCTTTCCACGTTTTTAATGACGAATAGACTTAGTTGTATGTATACTATAATACTTTAATACGAAATATGTACTACCTTATTGCTATTAACTTTCAAGGTGTGTTAAAAGGAATTAAGTGCGTACTGTAGTTTCATATTGCATAAATACACCATATTGCATAGAATACTGTAATTAAATAAATTTATTCATCACTTGTCAACGTTTCGAATTTGATAAGGACTAATGAGTCGTTCAGTAAACAGTTGGTATTGCTGTATACGATGTACCTAGTTAGACTAAATATATCACTTAGATTTAAGTAATTTTTATTGAACATTAAGTTGAAATTTCTTATTATAAATAAAACTACAAATAAAAATATAGTACATTATTTTATTTATAACCAAGTTATTTTAAACTAATCTTAGTTTTACACCATTCTAATGTATAGAGAACAGTGATTCGTAAACAGAACACTAACTCATTTTCACACACGAGGAATAAATATGTATTAAGATTTTGAATCACCATTAGACAGTAACTTACGTGATATAAAAGTTTTAATATACTGAGCAATGGAGAGACACGGGCTTTAGGGAACAGTCACAACAAATATTTATCACAGAACAAAAATTGTCTCAAACAAAAAAAGAACTAAACAAAATAAATCACCAATATATTCAACTCGACGTTACGGATTAATGCGAAATTTTTAAATTACAATAATTATTAACCAAAATTCGTGGTAATAAATTGTTATACAATCGAATGACAACCGCTCTTAGATAGGTAGGTACGAGTATATAGACAATACACGCTTCAAAAAGTGCAATTGAAATCGGTTAAGAGGGAATTTCACGATATAACATATCAAGATTTCTTTTTTAAAATGGAAAAATAGAATGTAGATGAAAAGCAACTTTCTTAATTGTATTTATTTACCTTTACACGATTATAATAACATTTAACTGACCTACATAACGCCTGGCTACTTTTTGCTGACCGCAAGCAACCCGTGAATACTTTCAGAGCGTCAGTCAACCCAACATTGTTCATGCTACAATAAACAATCTGTTTAACTTTACAATACAATACTTTTTCCACATATTGACTCAAACGCTTTCTTTCTCCAAACCTTTCAATTTATGTACCTTTTTACTCTTACTATGTTCGTAAGACGTGCTTTTACTTTTGAGAAAATACGGTGGAATTTGTGAGCGCGCAAAAGCGATATCGCATCGCAAGCAAGCAAAACTGGTCAAAAATTAGGTCTGCATGCAATATGCTGCGCATCCCGTGAAGAATGAGAAGCACTGAAGATCGGGTGCCTACACCCGGTGCCAAAGAGGCCTATATCCAGCAATGGAAAGACATAGGCTGATGGCATTGTCTATGGTATGCAATATAACTCTACGACTTCTACACAGATGCAATGCAATACAACCAGCCCTTTTAGTACCCACTGCTGGCCATGGGCCTCCTCATGCACATTGTCTTGTGCATGAGGGATGTATGCACAATGCAACGCTGGCCAAACGGGTTGGCGAGTCCACTCTTTTAGAGATGATGTAGTTCCTCAGATACGTTATAAAAAATGTGGTATACATTAAAAGGTATACTGAATTTTTATTTAATATGCATGCACACTTTAGCAAACACTGTCATTGCTCTACACGTTGAGCTACCGCTGTCATGCATAAGTGTCATGCATAACTAAAATATGCCAACAATGACCTTAAACTATTTAAGCATTGCAATACTTTACCGGTTCATATTAAAAGCACATATAATATATTAAAAGAACAATATTTCGATACCAAAAATCAAACGTTAATATCACATCCTGTAGTTACTCGTAGTAGGTATAACACATAAGCATTTGGTAACCAACGCCGCGAACAATATATACGGTCAGTGGACCAGCGCTTACTCTGTTCCCAGGTTAATAAATGAATTAGATCCTAAATTTAAAAAAAATATCAGCGAATATAATTTAAAATATAAATTAAGAACATATTTCTTGTCCAAATTATAATTTGTTCACTGCTCACAGGTAGGTTTTTAATGTCTCGACTACTGATTCCAGCAGTACTTGTTATCTTAGACAAATCTGTATGGTTTATTAGATACAATTATGTTAGCTATATACTTAATCTTTGTAAAATTGTTAATAATAATAAAAAAATAAAAAAAAAGTGTTTTGTCAAAATTAATACATCTGCGTCGTAACTGTAATGATAAATAATAATAGGGGCAAGTATTTGTTTCTTTAAGTGGTATTAAGATTTTATAATTTCAGTTTGTTCACGCTTACATAAATGCATTCAGATATAAGATCAATATTATAGATAATCCATACGAAAGTAATGGTAAGTTACTTACAGTCGCTTCACATGAGGGGATTAACGCCCACTCGTTAATCAATTAATCTTAACCTTTCCGCTAAAGTAGTAATTTTCACAAAGTACGTACTAATACTAATTTTACTAACGTACTAATTTAAAAATTCTACATTACAGTAAATAATCCTACAACTAATAAAGTAGTAACTTTAAAATTTTAATTTTTAAAAATTACAATTGTTTTTTATTTCCACACTAGCGACCCGCCCTCGCTTCGCTGCGGTTTATAAGGTTTTTTTTTATAATTTTTTTTTTCTAAATTTCAGAAACATTTCCACCATACATTATATTCGTGTAACTCTTACGGTTATTGCAGCGCACGCCGAAATAGCTCGAAATAGAAATAGAGTTTTTTCCGACTTACTTGACACTTATCGTTATATTTTGGCCAATTTACACAATATCTTTATGAATTATAGCCTATGTTACTCAGGGATAATGTAGCATTCTAATGGTGAAAGAATCTTTGAAATCGGTCCCGTAGTTTTTGAGTTTATTCGTTACAAACATACAAAAATACAAATCTTTCCTCTTTATAATATTAAGTATGATTAATAGTTGTTAAATATAACATAACTATTGAATTGTCCAAATTAGGACTACTTTTAATAAATATATTGATATTTGTAGGTACCTATTACTTAACCAATTTGTAAGACTGTATGAAGCTATTAGAAGTGGATGGGCAACTGCAATGCAGTCGCCCACATACCTATTTTTGAGGCACTATTACGAAAGCTGTGGTCGTTACGAGACAGGTCTATTTTAGTGCTGAAAGTTGAACAGAGACCGCGTAGGGGTCAATGACTGGAATGCAGTTATTGATCTGAAGGCTGGAGTGGAGACACGGTGCTCCGACGTGCCACAGCCTACATACTCGAACATACATAAATACTATTTGGCACGTTGCTCGTTATTTTCGACAACTAACAAAGCTTAATGATGCACTTTAATTAATAATCCATATTTAGATCATGCATTTAGGTCAAAACGTAAATAATGTTCAACAGAGTAGGTAACAGAGTAGTACGTATTGAAATCAATAATATATTATTATGGGAAAGACTACATTAAATTATCATTTTGATTAATGAAATGTCGTGAAAATTGCATTTTAAAAACACTGACTTGTTTATTTTAGAAGTAAAGGTGAGAGAGTATTTAATTCACCTATTAGAACTGCCCATTACGTACACCTGTGCCGCAACCATTGAAATAAATCAATGATCCTTACTAGTACCATTCCTGAAAGGTTTATAGCAGATAAAATCATAACGGAATATTGGGAAAAACGAAACGAGGGTTCAAAATTCTTGTAAAACGCTTTGAGTGTCGTTTGCTAAGCGAAATGTGTATGAAGACTACTTTTAAAAACTTTTGATTATTGTGTAGCCTTTATATTAACTTGAGCATTTAATTATGAAGAATTAGGTGAGAACGAGATGAGAACAAATTAGACCGTTTATTAGTTTTCATTGGTGGATTTTGAAAAAGTAATAATATAATGGGTCGATATCGCGATAAAATTTTTACACGAATAAATCTGAAATTAACTGAACTATTTCTCAACTAACTAATAAATTAACTTAACTATTTCTCAATTAACTAATTTTTAAAATTAACATAAGTACATTAAAAAATGTAAACAGAGATCGACTTGAATTTTGATTTATGTCAAGTTTTTTTTTTGTAATAGTTATACCAACAAATAAATCCACATTCAATTCTTACCGGATTATTTCATTCTATTTATTTTAAGCGAATCAGTAACTGCACTTCGTTAACATACAAGTTATTCCATAAAACTAGTTTACTGATTTCACGAAAACACGACACTCAGTTTGTTCTCAATGCCTTTACACCTTATCCCGAGTTTTCGCGAAATCCCTAAGGGATTCACGTGATCCCACGGCGACATACATATATCTTGAACTATATATATTATTGGATAGAGCACATGCTCTTCAACCTTAAGTTGGGCATTTAATTTTACACGCGTGAAATATATCAAAATCTATCTTTAAATCCGATAAATTTAACATTTTGGTTTATCATTCATTACTAATATTATAAATTCTAAAGTTTGTTTGTTATCTAATAATTCCTTAATTGATCAAGGAAATCTATCAAATCATAGATCAATATAGATCAATATGTGTAGTCGTATCTCTTGGGACGGATTAACACAGGACAGATTACTTAAAATACCCGATTCGCAAAATACCAGAATCGCAGTATACCAGATTAGCAAGCAAAATACCAGAAATACAAACAATCAAGTATTATGCGATTCTGGTATTTTAACATTCTTTCCTGTCATATTATTAAATTCCGTTGAATTGACCGTGATTGTAAAAGTATTGACCGACGATGCTGCGTACACGTGATGAAGTCAGTGAATGCACCCATTTAATTTATATATTGGGATACACAAACTATTTATCGAGAGATAAAACTATACGACCTATGTGCATAACACAGCGATGACCATACTGTGTTTGCTGATAGATGTCACGACATTTCCTACATGATATAGCTTTCAATCTCTCCATCGCTGAAGTTGACTTATTTTATAGTTTTGAAAAAGGAATATTAATTTTAATTTAATAATGGATAAATATGAACTGAAATTTATAAAAAGTCAAAAAAGAAAACCTGTGTTGCTGCATAATGGACATTGATATAATTTCGTCGTGACAAATAAATCAGGAAGTACATTAGTTGTCATAGTCAAAAAAATTGCAATACGGGTGTATAATATAATTGCAATACAGTCTGTAAAAGTTACTTGAATTTAAGCAGTTCTTTTAACACATCTACAGAAGTTAAGTTACCTGAGTACTTTGTAAATAACTTCTTTTTGTTCGATGAGGGATCTGATGAAAAAATTCTGATATTCGGGACTTCGAGTGCCAAAGAGCTAATTAAGAAAAGAGATGTATATATACTACGTCAACGGCATTTTAAAAATAACTCCCAAACCATTTTATGAAGTCTACTCCCTACACGTCGATGTTTCTCACAGCGTGCATACAGTCGCTTTCGTGCCAATTCTGTATGTATTAGGTACCACCAAATAAAAGTAAAAATACATATAAGCGCTTGTTCGTGATATTGAAAAATAAGTTTAAAATAAACTTAATAACATATAAATGCGATTATGAAATGGCAGTTATACAACACATAGCAGAAGTATTTTCAAATGCTATTCCAAATGTATTTCTAAGTTATACACTACCATTTTATGAACGCAATATGGCGAATGAGTAAAATTTTAACTTCTAAAAAACTAAAGAAGGTCAACACATTACACGGCTTTGCAAATTATTTATTGGCCTTACTGCCCAAAAATTGAATGTCAGAAGCATATTTATATATACGTGACAAAGCACGACAAACAGAGGTTTTCGATAAATTTAAACAATATTTTGACAATCAATGGCTGCTAAAAATAATCACATATATTTTCTCTTGCTATGGAGAGAAAAACAGAACGACCAATACAATAGAAGGGTGGCACGGACGGATTAATACTGCAAAATATCTGCAAAACCAACATTGTTTCAGTTCATCACTCTTTTAAAGAAAGAAGGTGTGCAGGATGTCAAAATTTATCAAAACCAATTTCATTGTTCAGAACAAAAAAGATGAAAAAAATATATACATACTTAAATTTTTTTTTAGTTTTTTTTACATTGATGTGTTGTAATTTGTGTTCATTATAAGTTTGCCTGACTGTACAGAATCTGTTATTTTGCTAATCTGGTATACTGCGATTCTGGTATTTTGCAAATCTTGTATTTTAAGAATTTGATATGTTGAGAATCTGGTCTTCTGCGATGGAGGGCTGTAAACACAGGAGTGTAATTGAATGTAATGATTTTTTTATACTCTAATACAATTACCCCACTATTTTTTTTCGATTGTATTCTAAGAATCTTAATGATGCACCATACAGAAGCATTTTAATATTAATGCAAACATGAGCTTTATCTATTCAGGTGAAAATTTTCAACGATAACAATGTAAATTATATGAAAATAAAACTCTTTGATGGGTTCGACGCTCTCACAAGGACTTATCAAAGCTTGTTTCCATTACCTTATTACGTTTGGAGTGCTTAAACTGTCGAACGCGCTTGACGCGCGATTGCGAGAGTTTTTACGGTTGATCGCGAGGACTTTTACGGAATCGTCTATGTCGGCTAAGGATTGCAATCCCGCATCATTTGAGGGTCTGCGGGATCCCGCAATAACTATGCGGATCCACGTGGATTCCGCAAACTCATAAAAATGGCGCAAATGTGTGTCTGCGCAAAGGAGAGTTATTAAAGGTGATAACAAAATAGTTGGAACTGCACTGGAGCTATTAAAACTGAAGCTATTACATTCACCGTAGTAGACAACCAAGATTTTTTGCAAATCAATTTAACATTAAGAAAAGGAAGGCTACAAACAGATAGAGAGCAGAAAAGAGAAAGATGTTTGATAAAATATGAACGAAGGAAACAACTATCTATGAATGTTACGCAGAGCGAGGAAAATACTTATCTTTGATTTATGACTACTTGATGACAATTAAACGAACAAGCGTAAAGACAGACATGGCCCTCTCGGCGGCTGAATGTACACATATGCTGGATGGATTCTTTGAAAATTTCCTTGTCGGACGAACGATCGACACTATATATTTGATTCTAATTTGTTTCTTTGTGATGATTGACTTAATAATCAATCCGTATTTTTTAAAATAAGTTTGTTAATTATATTACTACTCAATGTGATGTACAATTATTGAATAATAATGAATGAGACTGCTAAGATATCATACATACAAATATATTGTACATATCCATACATAAATAACATTACATACATACATAAATTTTTGTAAAGCGTCTTTAAACAAATGTCATTTATTTCTATCAAAATGAATTACACCGCTTAGATATCACATACAAACTAATGGAAACTATATTATGAAAACTAATACTAGTTTTCACCTGAAATCATTTAATCAGTCATACGACTGATTAAATGATTACTTATAATACCATCACTTGATTCCGTTTAGATTCAGGTACAGAATTAAATAATTGTCATTTAAAAGTTTCATTTACACATAATTATTATAGTGTCTAAGAGATCTTGATTTACTCGTATTAGTTATATACAGAAATACTGGTGTTGACTTTTATTCAAAAATTTGAAGTTGGATTCTGCGGTATTGACTTTTCCCACAAATTTTCTGCGGTATTGAAAACACAGCGGGATTGCAATCCCTAATGTCGACGTACGTAGCCGAGCTGAACAAATAGTAAAAGAAATGATTTACATACCGGTCGAGTCAGCACTAAAGCACTCCTACAGGGGATCCAGCCCCCCCCCCCCCCCCCGGATAATTCCGGATAATAACTATGAAGCAGCTGCTGGAAAGGACTAAAATTTCAAATATGTGGCTTTTCAAAAGAGCTGTTTCTGCAAGGTTGGCGCTCACCCGCAAGCCCGCAAGGTGTTGCAGGTGTCCATGGGCGGCGGTGACCACTTACCATCATGTGGCCTGACCGCTCGTCTGCCATCCATTCTATAAAAAAAAACATGTGCATCGTAGATAATGCATGCGCTGGTGATAGACATAATTTTGAGCTGAATATTTCAATCAATACTGTTTGCCTCGCACCGTATGAAAATGGAAACGGCGTTTTCCCAGCGTCTGACATAGTGAAGCCTAGTTGACGTGTCGATAATAAATTATAATATCGTACGCGCATCACGTTACCCCTAATGATCACCGCACACGTTACAAGTTCAAGGAAGTACACGCTGACAAACTGACAGGGCGAGGAACATACCCAGTTTCATAAATTAAAATACAGGTGACGTTCATTGTGAGAAAAATTAATTACAATCTGAAATAAAAACATGTAGGTAGAAATATAATTGTAGGTAGTATATATTTTTTGGTACTGAACAACAACTTCAACTACCCTTCAGAGCTGGGTGATTGTAGCAATATATTATTTCAATTAACTTAAAATGTCATTCAAATATATATTTTTGTTTGGAAAAAAGGCGGCAGACGTTCATACGGTCCATCTGATGGTAAGTGGATACTGTCGTCCATAGACATATTTTTTTTATATAGTGAAGTAGGCGGACGAGCAAGCGATCCCGCGTGGTGGTAAGTGTTACCGCCACCCGTGGACACCTGCAATTGTATGCGGGTTCGCCGCCGACCTTGCAAAATGACCTTGCATCCGCGATACATGAGAGAGAACATCAGTCCAGAATGACAAACGTGGGCACGCCCCCGGATGCGCTGCCCACCTTTGCAGTTTAAGAAATTGACGATTGGGAGAAATTTTTTGGGAAAATGCGAAGGGATAGGATGGGATGGGAATGGGCTCTGGCATATCTCACTCACTACCGAAACACGTGCGTACATTGGGGAAAAACGATAAAGTAATAAATGCAGTACCTTTCCAGGTAGTCTTCTGTGAGAGAGGGGTAACGTGGCCAGTCGAGTGCGCCCAGCGGCTGTGGGAATGCAGCATGTACTCTCCCCCTACAATTAAACTTTACAATGTATAGATAGATAGATAGATAAATTCTTTATTGCAACAAAATGTGTGTACAAAGGCGAACTTAATGCTATATAGCATGTATCTTTACTCTATACAATGTTAGTATTGTCGTGTATCACCTGGAAAGCAGAAAAGTTGTTTCAATAGTCATATATTATAAGAAAATCAAGATTCACAAGAGCGCTAAGTAATAACCTATCAAGCGCTAAAGCTTGATCGAAAGAACATGGCACGGCTAGCACACACCAAGTTCGACTCACTTTTCGTCCCGACGCCTAGTGGCGCAAAAGGTGGCGACCCGCAGTAGCACCAGCGGCCAGAGAGCGGCGGACCAGAAGCTGCGCCGACCGGCGAGAGCGGCGGCTCCATCAGAAAAACGGAGTTGCACTGGTGTAGCGGCGCAAGGGTTTTGTCACGGTCCCGAGCCAGCTGGGCCCAGGGACAGGCCTGTAAAGTTTACTTCAAGCCTTCTAGACTCCTCGGTAGACGTAAGACAACTCGGACGAATTGTCTGGACGGTCGGTCTGGACAGCTCGGACAGGCCGCCGGGATTTTTTCTTATTAATGTAACGTATTGACAAAATCGTCTGTTCCTTTTTTCACTTTTCGATTTTTAACACAAACAGCCATCCTTATTTTCCTTATTTTCATACATTTTCGGCCGGTTAATATGTAGAATATATAAAAAGTATGATTAAATAGTGAAATAAAATAAATAAGGTTAATAAGCGAATTTAAATAACAGGATATACAGAATACAGAGATTATAAAGGATTATAATTATATCTATTGGAGATTATAACTATTGGAACAAATGGTAGAGTATAAAAAAGGAGAAAACTCAATTTTACGTACACTTTTTATCTATACATACATATAATAAAATTGTAAGAGGCCGATGTCTGTACATTATTGATATTGAAAAAAAAACTAATATTAGAGCAACAGAAGCCAAAACAACAGTTTTTAGAAATTATGTCTATCTGTCTGTATGTTTGTACACGCATCACGCAAAAACTACTGCATGGTATTGAATACAGTTTTCACCGATGTATTGCTAGAGGTCTAACTTAAAATATAGGCTCCATTTTACCGCAGGAAAATATCTTATTCCGATTGTTTTAAATTTAATAAACCGAAGCGAAGTGAGGACGGGTCGCTAGTTAAGAATAAAATAACAATAAAACGTTGAAAGCGCGTCTGTGTAGCGTGTATGCGTGTATGCGTGTATGCGTGTATGCCGTGTATGCAACGAGGATAAAATTATAAAAGAATTCGATTTTAAAAATTGTTTCGAAAATTGTTTTCAATCCAGGGTTTACATTATGTTGCTATTGTAAAAATAAAAACTCGTAGTCAATGTAGGTACCTACTACGTTGTCGACAATAAAGTAAACGTTTCTTTAAAAAAATCTCATTTAATACAAAACAAGTTAAAATACGGAAGAATCAGTTTGCTGACCGTAATAGTATAGTCAATACAAACTATTATAACTTCTATATAAAGGTTCCACTTGCCTGTAGATTATTTGAATAGAGGCAATAAATTCTTATTAGTTCTCAACACTTCTCAAACACAGAAATAGATGGTATCGTATTTAATTATAAAGAAATGTATGAAAGAATTGGCAGTAACATGTTGATATGACGATGTCGCAACAATTTCTTTTTTAACGTTATTCGAAAATCATAATCATAAACTATCATAAATACGATTTTGTGTTGCCATATTATTATTGTCGTGAAAATGTTGGCGTACAAAAGCATTGAGGTCAAATGAAATTAAGATCTATTAATAGCAAAGCCTCATCGCCTATATACTCGTAGTAGGCTCTCGACTGGTTCAATTTTCGATTCAAAACATAAAACGACCGTAATATATACGACTTATGGTCTATGTCGAGTCGATGAAGGTTCGCATTAGGGAGGAGTCACAACAACTTGCACGAATACACATACATTTTAACCCCCGAACTCACACATCCTCAGCCACTTGTAGTAATTGCACACTGTTAGTGTAGATGCCTCCATTGAAAACGCAACTCGTGCGCTTCCAACAAGTTTCTCCCCTACTCCCATATTGAAACGAGGTCCTGACAGAGAAATATATTGGAAGGGCTGTAGAATTGTCTACGTCACTTAGTACCCATTTTAGGTTAGTGGGTCACGAGAGGGGCTTGCATTTGTGTTGTGCGGTGCGGGGAGTATGATTTTTAAACCCAACTGTGACGTCATCGTGCGAGCCTTGGACCCCTCCCGTACCTCCCCGTGTGAATGATGAATGAATAGGTCGATGGGTGCTAACTAACGCTAAGTAGGTCACACCGACTTCATATTAAATGTGGAAGACATATAGCGTATATTTGCATATGTTGCGGAAAAGTTGTGGGTACAACAATTACAACCTTGAACAGTTTTCGTCAAAAAACGCAATTGTAAGCTAATTTTCAATCTCAAGATTAAATCTGTCGCATAATTGTATAAAGTATTGGCCAATCGAGCGTTCGCACAAATACAAACTCTTTTGTAATTCGGAACATATTCAATAAGTGGTTAGGTAGCGTCAACTGCAAATATAACTTCTGTATGAATAGGTTCTAGAACAAACCTATTCATACAGTTAGAGCAACGAATATGAACTCACTGCAAAAAAGGTTTGTAATCATGCGAACTTTCGTTTAACCAATACTTTATCTTAGTTATTTTGAAATGATTGCTTGCGATACACGCCTTGTAATTATCAAACCCCATGTCTAGCGTAAGTCATATTTCATTGGTTTGTTAGACCAGTTGCTATCATACCATTTGCGTTTCTGACCACATACTAATCCTGATTTTTGACATAATATTATACTCGTAAATGCGTCAATAAAATGTGCAGATCTGACTGCCTGCCGTGACCTGGATTCAAGTACATTCAAGGATGATACTGGCAAGGACCTTGCATGGCGCAATATAGAACTTTGAACTGTTACAAGGAGTCCATTATAAGTTCTCTACTAATATGGCAACGGAATTATATATCTAAGCTGTGTTAAAAACATTTGGATTTATTAACTATCAAACTAACGACGAGTTAATACACATTTTCGGGATGTACTGTATTTAAAAAAATCATAATCACAGGTAACAAAAAGTGGTGCTAAAGTACTTTCAAATATCCCATTATGTGGCATTTAATAGGCGTGTAAAAATAATTTTACTTTTATATAATAATGTACATTGTAGAATTGTATGTTTTATAATAATTTATGTACCGTGTTTCGCGTTTTCATTGGGAGGTTTATGCCCTAACCGCTACGCTCGGCAGGCGGGTTAGTGATTGCAGTACTAGGCCTCTTTCTCCAGTGATGCTGCTACCGGTCACCGGTCTCTAGTGTTTGTGATCTAGCAAATCGAATTGTAATTCAGTCATGGGAGAGGCCTATAGTAGAGAGAAATAGGCATATGGTTAGGTTTTCTAACTATACCGTGAATAAATACTTTGTTTAACAGGAGGAACGATGCTATAGGCTAGTTTTAGCATTCGTAGGTATTTTTTAGGATTATACTAAAAGAGGGTACCTATTAGAAGTCACGCGAAATCCCCATAGTTCTGAACCGATGTTTACATTCTGAAGCCATTGAACTCGAAGGTTTTTCGTGACGTTACAACATATTTGGTTACAAGAATTTGATACTGTTCTTTTTGCTACTATATCAAGTTGTCAGTCAATGTTAACGTGTGATATATTATAATAATTTATACAGTAAAAGGGTTGTCTGTACATTGACTTAATTTAAAAATAAATTGGTGTCTTTAGAATCTATAAACCTAGTTTTTAACCCAACAATAGTTTTTAAAATGCTTATCTATTATATGTCTGTTTGTTTGAGCATCACGTAACAACTACGGAATATCCATCATGTCGGTGCTTTTACAGGTGTAAAAAATCTTATACAGTTGCTTAGTCGACGCGAGTGAAGCCGCGGGTCGAATCTAGTTAAAGACAAATTACATTCTCTTCTTTTTGCTTTCTAATTTCTTAAATATTTTTCTTTATTCTTTATTCATCTAATCTCTTACTAGTGCAACAGATTCACATTGTGCAAGAGATGCTCTTGAGTGTGAAATGTTGTACCGCTCTATATTGTTAAATATATAAAACACCTTAAAAGGGTAAGTAATTTAAAATGATTGATTTTTTTTTTATATATTGTTTATTTCTTCGCTAATAATTAATTTATTCTTATAATTACACAATTAATTATTAGTACGTAAAAGTGGTAAAAAAATTATGCAGCGACATGGGCGGCGGTGTCCACTTACTATCATGTGGGCCGCCCGCTCGTATGCCATTTATTCTATAAAAAAATCCCAACCCAAGAATGGATGGATATCCAAAACATCCTCGGGCGTGCCAACGTTTGTGATTTTGGACTGATGTATCGCGAGTGTCCATGGGCGACAATATCCAGTTACCATCAGATGGACTGTATGCTCGTCTGCCGCCTCCTTTCTATAAAAAATAAAAACGGAACCTCCTTATTCCATTATACTATCGACACCTCATCTCACCACAATCCATCGCTCCCCCATCTCACCACAATCCGCTCCTCCCTTCCTCCCAAGGAGGAGAGGAAGGTGTAATGGACGAGAAAACCAAAACTCCCCGTCTGATTTCTATTCCTATTTCCCCACGCTTTTTCTTTCTAAATCCATTAATAAATATCAAAAGGTAGGAAGTACATCCGGGATGCGTGGCATCGTTTGTCATTCTGCACTGATGTTGACATGTATCACCGAAGTACATGGGCGGCAGTATCCACTTACCACCAGGTGTACTGCTTGTTTGCCGCTTTTTTATATAAAAAAACATGATACGGTACTCGCCACTAGACAACTTGACTCGTGAATGTCGGGTTAACCAAAACACTTTTATTTAATGTACTGTTTCACCTATTGATACAGAGGTAAATCTTCCGATTGACAATTTTATCTCGAGCGTCCGGTGCGCGATGTTCCATATGGTAAAACTGTATATATCAGAGAACACTCTATATACTGCTACAAATGCATCCCTATTCTATTTTACACGAATCTTAAGGCACGGTGCGACGTTTGCTCAGACGGTAGAGGGCTTCGTAGGATATAAATAACACCCAGTCTTCACACCAGCAATTTATTTATCAGTAAAACTATTAAAATAATAAAAAAAAAAACGCCCAATAAGGTGTTTTTTTACAAATATATTGTTATACAACAGAATTACATTAACATGCGCTGTTCGCGCCAATAACATTGGTGCTGGTATTTCTTAGGGTAATCTCATATTTTTGTTACCCACATCAAATGTTAGCTTAATGACGTTCTGAAGCTTATATATATCGCTGCATCATGGCAGTCGAGTCATTACATTCACTACAGATAAGTCTTCACAGTGCCGCTAGTAAAGTTCGCGAAGAAACCGCATAGTCGTGGGCTCTGTCCACGACTATAATCCCGCTAAGTAAATCTTCAACCGCGTCGAAGTGACAATGCTGGAAGTAGCACACGCTGTGCCTTTCCCATTCTGCGCGTGAAATACGATTTAAGCTGCACCGATTGATCTCGAAGAAGACGCTCGAACCCAGAAGAAGTCGAGAAGAAGCGCTACCAGGCCTGGGGCATCGCGTGGCGATAACGCACTACCTAAGCACCACGTCGAGATCCTCGAGAGATAAGGTCAGGCTTAAATTAAAAACCTATGGATCCGCAAGTGGGTTAGCGTACGGCTATACTACTTAGCCGCCGCGTCCACATTCTAATGGTCCTTCGAGCCGGATCCCTTTTTGGCCTGTGAGCCGTATATTCCGCAAATATTCATGTTTCCACCGCTTTTCTTCAACATAGGATTTGTTTCCCCTAGTTGAAACCCGCTTTCAAATATAGTTCTACCCTACTTATCTACCCGCAATATTGTCTATTCATTCCGCTTCGCAAATACTAAATCTGTATTAATTTCATATTAATTCATATGAAGCATATGTTACGGAATTCGTTTCTATCGCTTTGCGTAAACCGACTAACGCGAGTCTCAACATTATAATATTAGCTCACCGCCATATTAACTTACAGTTGTCGCGCTGCGGGTAGCAGCCAACAAACAGCTCATTTTCTGAAGTTTATAATTATTAAAAATACATTAACAAAATGAGTAGGAATAGGGATACGAAGGAAGATGGCATTAATCGCACTGAAATAATGCGTTTGAAATAAAGTAGATGTTTCAGCAGTTTCTTATTTAAATAAAGTACCGCTCGCAGATGTCAGCTTTTCTACACCGGCAGAAATTGACATTCTCATTGGCGCTCAATTATTTTCTGAAATTTTACTACCTGGACGCGTTACGGGTCTACCGGACTGTCCCACGGGTTTCGAAACTATTTTCGGTTACATGATAATCGGCAATGCACAGGTTGCCGCTTGCAATACCGCTTGTATTTCATTAACATGTTCCACTGTAGAACTTGAACCACCGTTAGATACGCTTTTACAAAACTTTTGGCAGCTAGAAGAGGTGGATAGAATTCCCGCCTTGAGCCCAGCCGCTCTCGAATGCGAAAACCTTTTCAAAGGGAATGTTAATCGTGACAATTCGGGCCGCTACTCGGTATCACTACCTTTCGCTCGAGATCCCGCCGTATTAGGTCTATCATATCAGACTGCTAAAAGGCGATTTGTCTTATTGGAACGCAAGTTGAGTTCTTCGGAACAATTACGTATAGAGTATGACGCGATCCTAAAGGAGTATTTAGCAAAGGGCTACATATCTCTAATAGACGATAATGAACGCCTTTCAGGCTACTACATCCCTCACCACACGGTGGCAAGATTGGATAAATCTACCACTAAGTATCGTATGGTATTGGATGCCAGCGCACCGACTGACACTGGTCTGTCACTTAATGATATTCTATATACTGGAGAGAATTTACAAAACGATTTGTTTTTAATACTTTTGGACTTCGTTTTTACGCCATCGCTTTTACGTCTGACATTAAACAAATGTACTTACAAGTGTTAACTAATAAACAAGAGCGCAAGTTTCAAAAGTTTTTGTATCGTTTCGACCCTAGTGCTTCACTTGACACGTATAGATTTAATTGCGTGTGTTTTGGAATTCGTAGTAGTGCTTTTCTAGCAATGAGAGTGTTAAGACAACTGTGCACGGACGAACGTGCTCGATATCCTCTTGCCGCGTCCGTTGTCGAGAACAACGCGTACATGGACGATATTTGTTACTCCGTACCGAGTCTCTCTGAAGGAATACAACTCCGCGACAGTCTCCGCGAGCTCCTCAATTCAGGAGGTTTTGAACTTGTTAAATGGTCAAGTAATTCCCCCGCGCTACTTGATTTACTTCCTGAGTCCGACCGCTATTCGGCAAATATCGACTTTGACGGATCTAATTTTACAATGAAAGTTCTCGGCTTACAATGGTCTCCGGTATCCGATGAATTCATGTTCGTCGTCAGCCTCGACAATCGCCCAGTTACAAAGCGTAATATATTGTCTCTAATCGCTCGTCAGTATGACGTGCTCGGGCTCATCGCGCCTGTCATTTCATATGCTAAACTAATACTACAAAAACTTCACGTTTTAAAATTGGATTGGGATGAGCAACCACCCTCCGATATCGTCAGGAGGTGGCAAAATTATTTAGGCGAATTACCAGTTTTGCAAGAACTTCGTTTCAAACGTCACCTAGACGTATACAAAAATTCAAAAATCACCATAGTCGCTTTTTCGGACGCAAGCGAAAGAGCCTACGGTGCCGTTGTTTATATACGTGTTGAGAACGATAAATCACCGCCAGTATCGCTTCTGGTATGTGCGAAGTCTAAAGTCGCGCCGCTAAAGACTGTGTCCGTTGCACGGCTCGAATTGTGTGCTTGCTTACTGATGGCAAGGCTAGTTCGCCGCGTCTCTGACACGTATCAAAAACGTCACGAGATAGATAAAATTCTTTGTTTTACTGATTCAATGGTTACGTTGCAATGGGTTAAATCATCACCGCACCGTTTTAAAACTTTTGTAGCGATCCGCATTACAAAAATTGTATCATTACTTCCAGTCGAATGTTTTTATCATGTTCCCGGTACACAAAATCCGAGCGATTGTTTATCTCGGGGATTATCACCTGCGCTACTACGGAACCACCCGCTGTGGTTTTCAGGACCGTCTTGGTTGAGTCACGAAGTCAACGAATGGCCCGTTAATTCCGTAGAAGCTATAAAACATGAAACTGATTTGCCTGAGACTAAAGTAGTGTCTCTTCCCGTTTTACAAATTAACGATAACCCGCACCCGCTACTCGCTCTCTCGCACCGGGTCTCCTCATGGCTCGTCCTACTTCATGCAATCGTATACGTATTCCGCTTTTTAAAGAAATTACCGCTATCGCATAATTTTTCCGCTGAAGACGTCAGTTACGCTGAAGTTATTATTTTAAAAGCTTTGCAAAGTTCTTATTTTTTGAAACATATTAAAGGTCTTAAAGCTAATAGAGAAAAGGGGATGATTACAGTTATTATTACGGTTACTATTTTGAATATAACATATATTACTTGTCAAACTTGTCACTTGTCCCGCTTAAAGGCCCCCCCCCCCCTCCTTGAGGCGGGACAGTGACAAGTGTTTTACGTGCGTGGTGTTTGTATCTATACATATAATAAAATTGTAACAGGCCGATGTCTGTACATTATAGATATTGAAAAAAAACTAATATTTATTATTAGAGCAACAGAGCCAAAACAACAGTTTTTAGAAATTTTGTCTGTCTGTCTGTCTGTATGTTTGTACACGCATCACGCAAAAACTACTGCATGGAATTGAATGCAGTTTTCACCGATGTATTGCTAGAGGTCTAACTTAAAATATAGGCTCCATTTTACCGCAGGAAAATATCTTATTCCGATTGTTTTAAATTTAATAAACCTAAGCGAAGTGAGGGCGGGTCGCTAGTAATCAAATAAAAGAGTGGGACTGTGATACTGCGTGTTTCGTGTGCTTCCAAGGAGTCCTCTTCTGTCCTCAGTAAACCTACTATCGCTTTACTGAGCGACTTACTTCGACGAGACTGGACATTGACAAGATACATTTTAGACTTTGAAATTGTTTACTACAAAGAATACATGACACTGGCAGAATTTTAATTAAGAATTAAGAAAAAGAAACATATGTTACCCATACCTGTGGTTATGACAATAAATGAATAAATAAATAAGTAGGAAAATAAAATAAAAACATACTCACCCACACAGGATATTTATGGGAACTAAGTTGTGGACCTTCCGCATTTAGCGATTAACACATTGATCCATTTTCGACCCAAAACGACTATATTTGGATACAATGTGGCATTCGTTGACCCTAATGGCGCATATAAATATTAAACCGCGCTTATATTAAGATTTGACTTTAAAATTAACAGCATAAAATATGAAGAAATTTCTATGAACCCAGATTACAATAAACCGCAAACTATTGTGATAACAGCACTAACAGAATTTTACTGCATACACTGTTCACAAGCCATGTTCACTTATATGATTCATTTTGTTGGCAGAATATAACGAGTTTGTATGCCCTATACGGATATACTTTGTCCCTAAATAAAGTTTAAAAAATTAAGTTCTAGAAACTTGACCAAGCGTAAGTTCGCTATAAACTCGAAAACTGTATTTTACTAGTCAGTGATGTATAGATTATTAATTAAAATTATTGTCGATAACTAAGTAGGTACTATTTACATTTAATAGGAATCTAAATTGTTTTTAGATAATCTTTTATTGAATAATATGTTTTGTCAGATAATTCCTTTAATTTACTTTTAATAATGTTGGGAAGATAGTTGTCACGTATTGATTTGGGTAGTTTATGGTATATTTTAAAAATGTTGGGAAGATACTTGCCAAATATTGATTTGGGTAGTTTATAGTATATTTTAAGTGCCATAGAAAATATACTATTATATTTTTAAACATAGCAGTTCGACAAGACAAGAGAACAAGAACAATCAAACAAGAGATAACATAAACATAAATTCTAAATCCAACAAACAATAAATATCCACAATGGTGACATTCAAAAACTACTTATATATGTTAATAACCATACAACTAATTTAAATTAATTAATTTAAATTAAAACAATAGGAATTTCTAATCCAATATAAGTTGCAATGGCAACACAATACACAATGGGTCTCGTGTGTGCATAATAGTGATAAATTCAAAAGCATTTTGGAAACCTTAATTTGCTATAGTTCTGGGCATAATTAATAACGTGTTCATAACTATATTACTATTTCAAATCTCTTTCAATACCAGACAAGGTTAATTAAAAGTACAAATCCGAAACATTCAAACACTTAGAAATATGCTGATAGATCAAATTATCCGATATAGTAATTTAAAATTACATAAATAAATCCTTCCTCATCAGCAGCTGTAAAATTAAGAAGTAGTTACATAAATGTAGTTTACGTAACATAATTTCATAATAATACCTCTTTTTATTACACTTGAATCGAAAGGGAAGATCAAAGCCTTTTTATACGCATTTTACTTGGAAAACAATAAATTATTTATTAAAAGTTACAAGTTACATTAATTGACGTGTTTACAAGAACTCGTAGCTCGTAGCAACGTGCTACGATGGCGTAGTAAAAATGTCTAGGTCGCGACGTAGATCCCAAGTGGGCGATATAATTATACTAATTTCCACTGCATTAACCATTTGGCAAGTGGTTTTGTGGCGCCAACGAAATGCGAAGAAATTTCTCTGAATATTTACGATGTTATTTAAAGTAACGCCATGGTATATATTTATATTATATTTATAATTTTATTTGGTTGAAGTAACTTACTTCCTCATAATATGTTATTTATTAAAATCATACATCATAATATTTTATTCGTAAGTATGTATCTTTATATAGTGTGCTTCAAGAAATTAAAGATTAATTTTTTTATCGGGGCACAGTTTTATATTCTTCCAATAGCCAAAAAAATATACACGTATTTTTTTATTTTTCATTTAAATTGATTTTACTGGTCGCTACCATTGATCAAAATTTCGAAAATTCGCGCCGCTTAGGGCAACGTGAATGCAACGCTTCAAATCAAACATGTCACTGCATGCAGCGTAAATAAGGCGCAGATAGATTGAACACGCCTCTTATCGGGGCCCCGCAGTGTTCTAAACAGTAGGAAGCGTGTTTAAACGTGTTAGTATCGCAAATAGAGTTTTTAAAGTAATAATGCGCTTTTTTTTCTTAGACTGAATTTACGATCGTGGCATGTAATGGCGCCTACCAGAGAAAGTGTCATTAGAACTCGAAAAAATACAGACATATGGCTAATTGGACAGCTGACACAAACTTTGTCTCAATCAAGATTACCGTATATTAAAGAGGTCATGAGTTTGTTTTTTTTTATTATAATACTATAAGAGAAGAAAAACAATAACAAATCTGCGACTTATACTGCGTGCGATATTGTGCAAATATTGGAAAAGGCAAGCATTCCTACTAGACTAAAAAAACATGTGCCTAATAGCAAAAATACTTAAATATTTTACTGAATGGCAAAATTTAAAGAAAAACAAATAAAATAAGGCAAAATGTTCGGCTGTGATAAAAAATAAGAAATAAAAATGGAAGCAAATTTTACAATGTTTTTTGATATGTCTCACGCCGACGCACTAGAAATGATTATTATAGAGTAATATAGAGGAAGTCGGACTGTTTCTAATTGCGCAGAGAGCAAAAGGACGCCCTGGTCAGGTAGACAGTAGACAGATAGGTCAGATAGACAGAGAGCTTGAAAAGAAAGAATCTATGAAATTACAAGAACGAAGCCGCCAGTCACTAGGTATCGATGGTACACTTTTTGAACAGCAAAACGGCCTAAATGAAGTTGTGCACTGCCATTTCGCTGACTAAGCGCAGACTGCAAAAATGCCACAGCTTGCGCGGCTACTTCAGGCGCAGTATCCAAAATTTTATGGTCAAAATCGGTTCAAATCTCAGAAAAAACACGAAACTTTTGTTGAAAAACAACACCATTAAATCAAAAAATCTGCTCCTAATCAAATTTTCTGCTTCCTTATTTTTTTTCAAAACAATGAAATGGCTCGGCTTTTTTTCTGTGGTTCAAATTCGTGAATTCAAATTTGGAACAATAGCACAACAAAATGATGGTGAATATGCCAGCTTCAAAACTGCATATAAACTTTTTCTTTGACATAACATTTGTTGGGGGCGGTGTTCGTACGGTCAATGTTTTACCGCGAGGCCAATGTTGCAGGCCGCACGTCGCCTTCCAACGGGGGGGTGTAGGGGTGAAATACGGACATAAAAACGCTGCTCTAATTCACATTGAACCACAGGGGCGCAGAGAGGAAGCGGCAGTCGGCAGCGAGCTTGCTTGTACGAACTTGTTAGGTATCTCCACAATGAGGAGTCTGATGGATCAAGTTACTGCTTGAGGTGATGAGGGCAAAACTGGCAGTTCAAGTTACTGCTTGAAGTGCTGAGGACGAACTGGCACAGAGAGGTCGGAGCCTCTGCCTTTTATAGCAAGTTCGCTGCCCGTGCGATCCCCATGCTCCCTGGGGAAGTTTATTGTGCTATTCGCTTTCCAACGTCATACATAATTTCTAGGCTACAAGTTATACATCCTAGGGTCGGTTCTCCTCTTATGCGGAGAACAAGGCTATTTTCGATGACGAAGCATGAGGATCTACAGTTCTTTGGGCAATTTAGCCCTTTTTTCCCTCCCTCCTTCCTTGAGTAGCAAGGGGAATGGGAGGACTGAAGGTAAAGGGCAGACAGTGGCGCCTATACCGGAACTTCGCCATCTAGCCCGCAACTTTATATGTTTAAACTAATGCTCAATAAAACACACTGCGGGCGGTAGCCTTTATTTTTCCTATACCCTGACTCGTAACCGTGCGTACGTATAACGTACGCACTAACATCCCACAGTCTCGGAGGAAAGGTGTATGGATTTGCCTCGTACGCTTCCATTGGTGTGAGAATTCCTTCGTCCTCACCTCGCTAGTTGCGCAACCCTTGTGAGACAACCCCCTTTCTTCTCCGAGCCGCGCGATGCCAGTACGCACATATCATGTGCACTTGATTTTATTTACATAAGTATTGTTTATATTAATGTACTGCACTTGTGCTACGCCCTTATTTATTCTGTCGTGCACAACATTATTTTTGTTCCAGGAATTTATACTTAAAAATGCAGGGTGGCTCGACTCAGGTGTCCGGTAATACGAATATTCATACGTACAAATGCATAAAATCGCCCACGTTTGATATCAGCTGCTATAAGTGTGCGTCATACAAGAGCAAGTTGACGGACATAGAATCATTCTACCGTAGTCTTGACACGAGTTTTCCGGAATAGTGAACGATTCCGCTGTTGGATTCCTTCCACTCGCTTCTACAGTTATTTGCTCGTTTTCATCCACGAGGGATGCGCGCGGCTTGACACACTTGCGCGAACGTAACAGGACAGCGATTCTTAAACTTTAGATAAACAATTATTTAAAATAGTTATTTGTTTCATTTGAGATAAACAGCGGTAATAGAGTTTTCATACATGCCTAGAGTTATCTATTCTCGTCTCTCATTAGCGATTTCCAAATAAAATCGAAATTTGGAGCATGTATGAAAACTACCCTAGTTACATAGACCGTCATCGCCACCAGCTCTTTTATTATCCACTAGCGGACACAGGCCTCCTCGTGCATGTTGTATTGTGCATGAAGGATGATTAGCTTTAAATTTAAAACGCCACGCTCTACAAGCGAGTTGGCGTTTAGTGGTGATATAGTTCATCAGAGGTAGAAGTAGCCGCTTTATTGTCCCTCACACGCCTTTTACAACATCCACGGAAAGGGACATGCAGACATGCACGCATAGACAAATTATTTTAATATAAATCAAAATTTTAATTAGGTATTGATTTGTTGATTGTTAACATTTAAATATTCTAACATTTAAATAAAAAACTTTGTCATTTATAACACTAGTTTAGTAAGGTAGTTTAGGAGATCAGGATTACCAACTTTCTCCTATTAATCGGCTTATATTAATTAGTCTTTCCTGCGTGTATGTCTGGGCAACAGTCAAATTAATCATTATTTTGCCATAACAGAAATTCTAAATCAACCTATGGGTTTTCAATATTTACAAGGACTCAAAGGCCCTGATAGATATGGACTTTTAATCAAAAAATGTGAACAAATATTAAGTGAATTAGTGAACAATATCAATATCAGCCTAAAATGTCCCCATGCGGGGCACAGGCCTCTTCTAGTAAATCACTACCCGGGCCCAATACGGATTGATGGTGTATATTGCATAAACTGGTATACAATATACATATGTGCCCTCATGAACTTATTATTTTAGTATCATATAAATCAAAGGGTGGATTAATATTTTAGGAAACATTTGGTCTCACTGTTACAATTTTATTGATAATAACTATGTATATGTGGCTACAAGTTGAGACCCACTGTCGCGTAGCTCACGTTTCTCCGAGACTAATGGTCTAAAAATATCGGTCACGAGTATTCTCACATTTTCTCCAGACGTACATTAATAAAAATATTACAATTCCCTAGCCATACCTAGAAGACATATTATTGATTTTTCTACGTGGAGGTATATCCCTAGTATTACAGATTCTCACGTGTTAACTTACTGTAAAATCCCGATTAGAGACAAGGTATTACAAACAAAGTATCAATACCTCAAGGTATCAATTCTTTTGCACTCCAAGATATGATAGCGAAAAAAGTACTTGATACCGAAAGTATTCCCGATTTCTCCGTTTTGCCTCTTAGTCTGCTCCATTATTTAACTTTTAGTCTAACCGAGATCCTGAAAACGTATTTCCTAAGTATTACTTTATAGTATCTCTAGTAAGAACAAATCCATCACTCTCGATATATACTCGTAAGCTACAGTAAGTGTAGATACAGTGTGGGCTCGTGGAGTAAAACCAATTTGCTTGAACGAATACCTATCTACTAATATTTTTCGGTAATGTAGTATCAAGCTATTCAAGCTTAAAATGAGAAGAAGCGCAGTATAAAATTTAACACGACACAAATATCTCCTACTTGAGTACGCTGATTAATCATAATGTGAGTGACAGCGCCTACTAAACGTTATAACTAGCTACAAATATTACGTTAAATATTATAACCACACAGATCTAGGATGTTTCACTAATGGTTTGTCATTACTCCGGCCCTCTCCGGATAGTTCCAATATTATACTCAATATTTTATTGCATTTAGTGTTCAGAAATTGTTGACCTTGAACTATGAGAACATTGTGGACTGTGTAGCACAGCAATTAGGAGATAGGAGGACTCAAATTTAGACTAAAATTTATTAAAATTGATCAATTAAATCCAAATTAAAATAATTACAAATATAATTCATTAAATAAAACTTCAATTTAATGCAAATTCGAACTCCTATGAGCCAATTCAAATAATAATAATAATAATAAAAAAAAACTTTTCAATTAAATCAATAAAAAATGTATAATCAAATTAATCAACAATTAAAATTAATCAAATAAACAAATTAATCGTGTTAATTTCAATTCAATTAATTAAAATTATGTTAATCCAAATTAAAATTTAGGAGGATTATCAAAGTAGTTATCTCAATCATATAACAATAATCATATCGGAGTCATATAACTCGGATGCACTAACTATTAATATTTTGTATATAATTTAAAAACTCATAACAATCAACAATAATATAATTAAAATGTGTCTAATATTTAGTAAACAATAATTGTATCTATGGTTTTTTATTTTTTATTACTTATTTTATTCATTAATTCTGTTGATTAATTGCATATTTTTATAGACATCACCGGACAGACGCCTAGATGAGTGCAGTATACGTTGGCAGGTTGACAACATTAACCTATTTGGATGTCGTAGTGAATACTTAATAAGTATGTCATCCATCTCTCTTCGTATAGAATTCTGAATATTTTCGAACAAATTTACAAAGTTCCATAATATAAATACAGGGTAAGCTAAGAAGTTTGCGTTTCTGAAAAAAAGTGTTTACAACTGTCCATTCCCTTTATATTAACTAGTATTCGATTTAGTTTTTTTTGGAGAGTAAAGAGGGTGGTCGCATTTGTGCTATTCCGTCATAATATAACTGAGCCACGCATGAGCATATGCTAGTAGGTAACAAGTGCAGTTTGTATGTCGGTAGGTTTTTTTAATTTCAATTATTTTTTTTATTACGTTATTAAAGTGCGCGCCACGACTAGGTAGAATTTATGTGAATACTATGAGATCAGGTTAGACTGGACGGAATAGAGATATCAAATCTCTCAGATTGTATGAAATCGTCTAACACCAACCACTTTACTAGACCCCTCATATTATTGAACCTTAACATGAGGAGTCTTGTAAAGTGGTCTAGTAATGAAGGGCTTCTTTACCCTCCAGTCTTGGCTGACTTCATGTCAATGACCGAAATTCCACCTGCTCGTGGCGCGCGCTTTAGACGATTCTCAAATTGCACAAGATTTTAGCTAACTAGTTCTGACTCTACGTCGCTTAAAATAAAGGTGCTATATTGTCAATTCCTTAGAAGTACACATTTATACGTGTAAATATGCCTGTTTTGCGTGTGTTTTTCGGTATGAATAAAAAACAGTTAAGAAATGTTTTCCAGTACCCAGTTAAAGAAATTAACATATTTTATTTTTGTATCTTTAAACAGAATCTTGAAACAACGAAATTTTAGTTTCAAAAATCTTAACCAAACCGACATCGAGTCTTTATGCTCAGTTAACAGTACATTTGTTATTGTTAAATAATTTAGAAACCCGTTTAGTTATTATAGCCTTCCTGCACACATTAAATAAAAAATCCCTTAACATTAAGACCCTTAAAAAGTACATACACGGATAAGGTGTGTCCGGAAACGTCCTGAAGACTACCTTGAAATGTACTGCAATTCCCACTTTATCCTACTTTCCCAATGTATGTACTGTGTGTTTCGGTAATGTGTGAGATATCTCACATTCCAGAGCCCATTCCAGTCGCATCCTATCCCTCCCCATTTCCCCAACCCTTCCTCCAAATCAATTCCTACATCTCAAAAGTAGGCATCGCATCCGAGGGTGTGCCAGCGTTTGTCATTCTGGACTGATGTTGGCATGTATCGCGGATGTCTATGGGCGGATGTCAATAAGAAGGTGTCTGTTGCCTTCTTACTATAAAAAAAAACGTGACTGGCTCTAATATTAATATGAATTACAAAACAACCCTTCAGTTTTTAACCACACAAATATGCTATGCGAAACCCCGGTGCGTAAAGTGCCTGGGTGACCACGGCACCAGCAGCTGCACCCGACCCAAGGGCGCCGAGGACCCCCCTGGTTGCGTCCTCTGCGGACAGCTGGGGCATCCCGCGAACTATCGTGGCTGCCCTAAAGCGCCGCGGAGGCCCTCCAGGTGGGTCCCCGCCGGACCCCCTCCCCCCGCCAAGCGCCCTCCTACGTGGGCGCCTCTGGCCCCCCTCATGTCGGTGCAAGCACCCAAACCCGCGCCTTCTGCGCAACCCACTTCGGCCGCGGTGCTCTCACCCGCCAATTTCCCCTCGTTGCCCAAACCCACGCAGCAAGCCTGGAGGATCACTCCAGCCGCCCCTGCGCCGGCCCCCAAACCTGTCCCTAAACCGCAGCCCCCTAAGGCCACCTCCTCCCAAACCCAGGCTAGTCCTGGTCTAACGGACGATCTGGCCTTGGTCAGTAACTTCCTGGGGACCATAAATCTCCAGGAGATCAGAAACGTGGCCCAAGCCCTCAGGTCCACTGACGGCAACCCAAAGGCCCGTCTGGACCTCATAATTAGGTACGAACCCGTACTTAGCGCCCTCGGCCTCTTCAAGGCCTGTCCCTGAAACCCTCTCTTTTAAATTTTAAATTCACTCTAAGCGAGAGAATCAAATCCTCCTCCCTCTCCGTTGCGTTCTTCAACGCTGACGGCATCCGCTCCCAACGCACCCAGATCCATGATTTCCTCAGTAATCACCAAATAGATGTAATGCTAGTGCAAGAGACCCTCTTGATGCCTAGTCGCCGCGATCCCAAAATCGGTCAGTACAACATTGTACGAAATGACAGGTTAGCCAGACATGGCGGTGGAACCCTCATTTACTACAAGAGGTCTCTGCACTGCATTCCTATTCCTACCCCTCCACTGACTAACATGGAGGCCTCGGTCTGCCGTTTAGCTATGACAGGTCATCAACCTGTCACTCTGGCATCTGTCTACCTGCCCCCCGACAGAGAACTGCTCAGGACTGACCTCGAGTCACTCCTCGACTTAGGTAACTCAGTCATCCTGGCAGGAGATCTCAATTCTAAGCACCCCAGCTTCAATAGCCATACCTCCACCCCTAATGGTAATCGCCTTTACAGATTTATTGACCTACTGGACTTTGACGTCATAGTTCCCACGACGCCAACTCATTACCCCTCTCAAGTTACCTATAGACCCGACGTCCTCGACATCGCCCTTTTCAAAAACATTACCCTACGTCTTAACTCTCTAGAAACCCTTGCCGAGTTAGACTCTGATCACCGCCCCATAATCATGAAATTAGGACGGCAGACCGACTCACCTCCCCTCGACAAGACCATTATCGACTGGGCCAAGCTAAAAGAAGCCCTTAAGGCTTCTAGCTCTCCCCACCTCGACTCTATCCCCGACTACCTGACCAGTGCGGATGACACAAACACGGCGGTCTCTGGACTCGGCAGCCACCTTAAGGATTTAATCCAAACCTCCTCCAGGCGGGTCCCAGCGGCGAATGATCGCCGATGGGAGCTGCCTAAGGGCATTAGGGAGCTGCTAAGAGCCAAGAACGCAGCCATCCGTGCTTACGACTCCTTCCCATGTATTGAGAATAGGCGTAGAATGCGAGCCTTACAGAGGGACGTAAAGAATCGCATCGCTGAATTCCGAAACAACAATTGGGAAACCCTGTTGTCAGAGATCTCGCCATCACACACAGCCTACTGGCGGATGGCGAAATCTATGAAAACAGACAATACAGCCTCCATGCCCCCACTGACTAGACCGAACGGACCTCCCGCATTTGACGATGAAGAGAAGGCCGAATGCCTGGCTGATAGCCTAGAGGCCCAGTGCTCCCCTAGCCGCCAGCCGGTCGACGAGTCCCACGTCGACCTGGTTGACGGAGAGGTGAGTCATCGAGCCTCCATCCCTCCCTCAGACTCCCTTCTACCGGTTACGGTATCAGAAATCCAGGAGATTATTCAAAATCTTAAAATTAAGAAATCTCCTGGTATCGACGGAATACCCAACAGGGTGTTCAAAAGTCTTCCGATCCACTTGATCGCTCTCCTCGTGGCCATCTACAATGCCGCCATGCGGAATCATCTCTTTCCAGCCGCCCGGAAAGAAGCCGTCGTCATCGGCATCCCCAAACCGGGCAAACACCGCTCGGATCCCGCTAGTTACAGACCCATTAGCCTATTGAACACAATGGCTAAAATCTATGAAAGAGTCCTCGGTCAAACGATCCCTCTCGTTAAAAAGACCAAATATCTCGGAGTCACTCTAGACCACAGAATGACCTTCCGAGATCATATCACAACTGTCCGCAACCGAGCCGCCTTTGTGCTCGGTCGCCTCAACCCCCTCATAAACGGGAAAAGTAAAATGTCGCTTAGAAATAAGTTGACATTATACACATCTCTCGTCCGTCCCATCATGACCTATGCCAGCGTGGTGTTCGCACACGCGGCTCCCTCTCACATCAAGACCCTCCAAAGGCTCCAAAACAGATTCACGCGCAAGGCCGTGGCTGCACCATGGTACTTGCGTAATGTCGACCTCCACAAAGACTTTGAGCTTCCCTCCATCGTCAAATACATAAAAGACTCTGCCCGACGCTACTATGACGCCATCCCCCATCATCCCAATCCTCTGATTGTCTCCTCCCTCACCTACACACCGGACAGGAGTGCCCCTCCCCGCCATCGTCGGCCGAGGCACATCCTGGACGATCCCGACGACCCAATCACCGCTGCCAATGCGGTTCTCACCCTGCACTCAGACACTGCACACAGACACCGTCCCCGCCGGCGGAGACGTGGACGTCCCCCCCGATACACCGTTAACACACACCGGCCCTCAGCCAACATGTTCACAAGGTACAAACACGTGCCTGGGCGCTTCTCGCCGACTCGCGATCCCGCGGTATCCCCCCAATGCAACGCCCTAAGCCGAGGTCCGTTCCTTCCGCCGGTTTACCGGCGGGGGAGCCCTTAGGCTCGTTGCAACACACACTTTTGCTCCTGGCTGAGCGCCTTCTGCGCTCGCCCTAATATAAACAAGTCCGGTGACTCTTGAAAGGCCATCAGGGCCACAAGAACTAGACATACACGATGTTGAGGCAATCAGGTTTTTTAGTCGGTAGGAGTCCGACACTACCTGGTACCACCTAGGCTGGCCCAGCCAGACTAGATGGTACCAGGTGTCCCATGCAGGATTTTTCCTGATTGTCTCTCCTAACATAAAAAAAAAAAAACCACACAAATAATGTCAAAATGTATCCATATATTACCTACTTAACTAAGACAATAAAACTTAATGAATAACAAATGAAACAATGACCTACATCAACTGAATATAAATGCCTTTTTTTTTAATATCATTTATTCAAGTATAACTCAACTATTTACCAATATAAATATACCTCTTGTTTACAATTAGATGATCAGCAAAAAGTGTACGAAGACTGACATCTGAGTTTAGTTCATCGAACTTGATTTTAAGACTGTGGACTCATCCATTCAAATAGGTATCAAAATTAATGCCATTCTAAACGTCAAGTCTGGTGTTTACTGCTTTCTGGCTCCAAATGGCAATGACATTAGTCTCCTTTGGATCATTTATTTAAACCTTTTTCAACATTGAATATCGAGTAACAGCGAACTTTGTTTTAATAATTTATCGGACTAAATTAAGGTTGTTATTATTCTCAGAGAATTCCTCAAGTCTAAGTAAAAAGAGAGTCTAAATTAGAAAGATTCAATATTGGGCTATGTTTTTAGGTACATGCGTCGTGCATAATTCATAATTAATAATTTATTTGCTAAAACATGGTAATAATAAGATGGAAAAAAATTAAAAGTTCTACATGTTTGTCATAAAACGGACATGCAAAATTCAAATGTAACGCATAAAATAATTTTACATAATAAGACAATTTGCATAATAAGAGTTACATAATTAATAAAAGAATCAGTACCTAAAGGCAGCTTTAAGGCATATTTATTTATTTGACTGAACATGTAAAGATTTCATCGGAAAAATATCCATAAATGGACATTTTTGGAAGGCACACGAGGATGTTTGTTAAATATTATAGCCTGGATATCCCTTGTGCACGGGCATGCAATAAATAAAAAATATTTACCTATCGTTATACAAAGTCTAAAAATAGGCATCTTCCAAAGATCGCCACCACACGCGATGTCTCGTCGAGCCAATACCGCTGAATTTCTTAAAGCGGTCGGTTCACGTGGCCGGTGGCGGGCCCATACTGCACTTCCTAGTACTTGGCCTCCAGCCCTACATCCAACGGTAGATGGACGTCGGAAAAACTTTTTAAGTAAATAGTTTTTTTCAGATTCCCATGGAAAGTTGATTACAAAATTTAGATATTTTTCCAGCACTGTTTTTCATGTGTCTGTTTTGTTTTTACACCTGGTATGATCTGAATCTTTCACTATTACCACCAATTTGATGAGGATTTGATCATTATTAAATTATTTAATAAATTTTAAATACGTTTTTAAAGACAAGTACAAAAAATAATCATTAAGTCGAAAAAGCTATAAAGATGTGACAACCTCTGAAGGTGTATTTCAAAATTGCTGTTACCTAATAAATTATATTAGGTAATATAATTTAATAAGGTAACATTTTATGTAATAACTTTTGTATAAACTAGGTCAAAGATTTTTATATAAGACCATATTATCAGAACGTTCACATTAATTCTGCAAGGTATCGGAGCTACGTCCTTAGAAGCCAAGGTAAATAGAGACGTGTTTCACCTCCTATTACTTGGAAAAATCTAGAATCTGTTTCCATTTAGTAAATTGACGTAATGCTATGTAAGAGGGAGATAGGGATCGTGCGATAGTTAAAGTTTTACGATACGACGGTACGTGTCGAAATCTGTTTGAAACTAGAGCTAGGTCGTGTCGTAACCTTAAGCAGGATTTTTTGTAATTTCACTTCTAGGATTATTAAACCCTCTGTGTAGCCCAAATACCTTCACGAAGCGCGACACGCGAACTGGATTAACAAAACTAAGTGCTCACTATTTGTCTTTTTACCACAATTAAGGAAAAATAAGGAAGGATCTGAATGTAGGTTGCGAAGAATAGAGGCCAGCTTGAACTTAAGTAGGCAAACATGTGGCATATTTTTTCTTTCTTTCTTGACACATATTTCTCGATTTCAACAGAAATAACTACTATACTATTACTATGTAAATACTTTTAGGGCTGAAGAATAACTACAGAGGTTAATACAGTAGAATCCAGTATCACTGAAAAGACGAATATTGAAACACAGCGATTTAATTGATGTCCATATTTTATTAGATAAAATTCTACATTGAAAAAGCGCCTCAGTGACATTTGTACCATTTATTTAATTTACATATAGCTTTTGTTTAAAGCCCGCCCATCACCGGTCAAAAAATGGTAGCCTACGATGCGATAGGTACTTGGTGTCACCCACTAGACTAGTGGTAGCCGGTCTTAGGTTATTCCCAAACATTCCGATACCAAGCCAAACATGGAATGTAAATTGATATAAGCATCTTATTCCATGCCGAAAAGTGCACACAATATGAAATTATTGTACCGTTACATTTTTTCTCATGTAATTTGTGTGAGCATCTGATAAACAACATAGTAAATAACTATGACCTATTAATACTGTATGGGATATCTTATACATCAAACACAGTCATCACTTTAAATATATATTTTTATATATATTGTATATTATTATATATTGAATATTATTTGTTCTTTGAAGATTACGAAAATAGCGGCATGTGAAATTAATGAATGAAACGTTGCCTTGACGGCGGCTTTTTTCACTTAGAACCCGATTTTCAAATTAGTGTGCCTATTGCAGCGTCCGTGTGCCTATTTATTTGTTGGAATGCGCACGAGTTAGTTCTTAGTCCTTCAATTCTAGTCGCGATGGACATAAAAGTAATTATACATCTATAATCCGCTTTTGGTCACTCAAATTTTTTTTTTATTCTTTATAGTCCTCAATTACATTCTATTCAATGAACCTCCGCAGTTGTGGCAGGAAGCACTCCGCGCTCTAAAGGGCATGACCTATGCTAACCGTGTCAAGGATATTTCTTTAAATAGACGTTTTAAATTTCCCGCGCGGTACCAGCAGCTTTAAAATAGAATAAACACTTGGTGGTTTAAATGTTAGATTGGGGTGATTAAGTATATATTTTTAGGTGTAAGTATAACTTGCTATTTATTAAGCGTAAGAAGAGATTATCGCAGACTCCAATATTAACAAAGTAAAACATTACATACAATTAAAAAGTCTCAACAATATAGTTGTAATTGTGTAATTGTGTAATTGTGTAATTGTGTAATTGTGTAATTGTGTAATTGTGTAATTGTGTAATTGTGTAATTGTGTAATTGTGTAATTGTGTAATTGTGTAATTGTGTAATTGTGTAATTGTGTAATTGCTACTAAGAGAACATAGTAAATCATATCTTGAGAAATCCAAATTAAACATAGTTCTAAATTAAGGTTCTAAAATTGAATACTTTTAGAAAACCGATAATATAACAATGGCGGAGCAATAAATCGTGAATAAGTATAATACTAGAGTTAAAATATCATAATACACTATCAGCACGGTTCAGTTTTGAAGATGTTAGACTGAATAACACAAAAATACATTACAGTTTATATCTATGGTAACACACTAACCCGGTTGTTGAGTTCAAATGCCATATTACACTTATATGTGTTTGCGTTGCTTACTTTAACCATCGATACATATATATTTATATCTATACATATATTATAACAAAAAATTGAATCCACTATCAACAATATTGTAAATTATTGTATAATTGTTCTCAAGTTGTTTACTCAAGTTCTCCTAAATTATAAACTTTATACTTATACTAATTATAAACGAATATATATTTGCGTGTTGCTTATAGTCACTATATCAGCTAGCTCTGTCATTTTTCCAGTGATCATTTCCAGCCTAGTGACGTTAAGCAATTATAAATAGAAGGACGTCGAGAGAAATGACCTCCAGTGATACATCTATGTACCTGCGGCCTTGCTGGTGATTATATCTGTACATGAAGGTGAGGGGGTGCAGGGTGCAAGGCGAGGCTGTGATCCAGTTTTGAATGGGCTCGCGGTGGCTCGGCATGACGTCATGGTAGGCGTAGCAGTGACGTCAGCGCTCGAAACTGGGACAGGCGGTCGACGACCCCGCTTGCTGCAGTCTTAGCCTCGTAGCAGATAGTCGCTACGGAGAAGCTGTAGCTAATGTGAATAACTCCAATTTTGAGATTTCTTTTCATTTTATCTAAGTTACATATTATTATATCGCTCTTTTGTCACTACAAACCTTACAGGCATAAGGGCGCAAAGAACACCCAAAGGAAAGAAAATATAGTTTATAAACAAGGTCAAAAGCTATACAAATACTATTTTAATTCGATTCTCACTATTATATAGGGTATTCGTTGTGGTAGATTTAGATGTGCTTATTATTAATATCAGTCCAGTAGTTGTGAATGTATCGCGAAATAAGTACTTTATACGCGTATAACATTGCTCAATCGAGCCTTCAAACAAATACAAACTTCTTTATAGAGCATTATCGACGAGAAATAATTAAATGAAACGCAGAAAATACTGAATGGAGGCAGCAAATATAAAGGCGAATTAGGTTGTAGGTTCTCTCCCGGCAATAAAGTAACAGTCCGTGACTTGCTAATCACATTTTTAGTAATTTAAAACTAAAAGGCGAACGCGGCACCTCTGTTTTCAGACAGATGTAAAACCGTTAATCGAAACGATACTATATATATCTACTATCGATACAAAAAATCCCGGATACACAGTTCCCAGTAAACCGTCCTAAGTTTATTATAGAAATTTATCTACATATAACGAATTAATTGAAAGATCTAATTTCGCTTTACACTCTAGTCGCTCTAACCAGCTTTAACTCTTGTTCGTAACGATTATATGCCTGCAAATGTGTTATTTGACTAAATTCGCACCTCCCAATGTATCTCTCTGATCAACCCAAAGGTTAGCTGTAGGATGTCTTAAGGCTTTATGCTCGCCTTTTGTACCACAATGTGCAATAAAGTTTTATATTTTTTTTTTATAAACATAACTAAATATATTGTTATGATAGGGTCAGAGTAAGCAGTCACAATAAGTCATAGAAAGTTTATTAATTAATAATTCCTAAAAATCCATTGTAAATCTTATTTATCCTTCGCCGTTTATGTTAATGTAATATTTACTTATGGTTCTAGTAACAAAGGTCGAAATGTCATATGGCATTAAGTCCGCCAGTTGTAGAAATAAATAAATAAACTGTGCAATGAAGTTGAAATAAATAAAATAAATAAATGAAAAATTTGGTAAACGAAAATCTTATAAAATTTAACTTAAGCAACTTTGCCAGGCCCTTATCCTCATCCCAAGCCGTATTCCATTGAGCGTGCGAACTAGGTCAGAGCTGGTGCTGCATGCCCGGGCTCCACCTCCGATCGATGGGCTTAACGTCAATGAGCACCTACAATGTGTTTCAGAATGTAACGCAATATGTTACTGTATAAGTATATTAATAAGTGTTTAATTTCCTTCAAAGATGCGCTATACTCAACTGTCTCCTGTTAGAAGCTACGCGTTAAAACAACTAACAGCAGATAATATTTTTGTGTTAAAAATAACGCTCGAATAGCTAACATCAATCACTATTTTAAACCTTAAATAGTCATTAATATTGAATAAAGAAATATCCGCGAGGTCTTAATGACTTGATATACACCAATTCATCCAGAAGTTTATCTAAGTGATCATTCACCGTCCTTCTCAGCGTTCCTGTTCTGCCCACTGCAGGGTATAAGCCTCCTCTCTTTTACGCCATTAGTCTCTGTCTTGTTCTTATCGCATCCACGTCTTATTAGCGACTCCATTTATGTCATCGACATACCTGGCTGCTGGACGGCTTACACTTCTTTTGCGAACTCAGGGCCACTAGTCAGGGTTTTGCTCAATATGCCATAACCACCACGTCCGACTAATGTCCCGCCCACCGTCATTTTAGTCTTACTAACCTTTTTACTATATACGAGTATATTATTCTTAAAATTGTGTAAATTATTTTATATCTTAATCTTACGGAATTGTAGTAAAACTATTCAATTATTCAATTGTTTTTGTAAGGCTGTTTGCAAAAATACTATTTTTTGCAGTGGTTCAAGGCGCGATTCAAAAATATTGTGAAATGACATTATTGTACAATTTTATTGTAGGTCTAGCGGTCGCCTTATCAGTAAAAACTGTCAAAAATTAGCAACATATACATATTTTTATTTTTTTCATATAAAAAAAATTTGAAACAAGTAAATAGTATCAAATTCATAGACAAGAATATTTATGTCAAGAATATTTGACGTGACACAAGAAATTCTCGAGTGCATGATTTGTGATGATGTACGTGATAACACCTACTGAAACACCATAAGACACCTCACAATACACATGTATGACAGGATCCAAGGCTTTTCCGAACAGTTTGCCATTTAACAGTTGGTTCTGACTCTTTCTCTCTTATCGCGAATATGCTATACCTACTTTGAATTCTTGCTCACACGCTTTTAGTCCGCTCAAAATAGACACAAAAAATACAACTTCGCAGTAATGTGTCGGATAATATATCCAATGGAGTGGAGTAATAATATGTCCAATGGAGATATTATTTGTGTCGGATAATATAATATGAAAATAGGTATTATTGAATAGAAATACCTTTATTCATTACTACAAAATAAAATAAGTATAATAAACAGATTAACATTAGATTTATTAAAACATGCAGGACTATACCTACAGAAGGAAACAATAAAGTATCTCAACGTACATATCCTATTTGTAGCAATGAAACGGACACACAACATGTATTACCTCGTATCCATTATCAATGTAAACAGGCCCTCTTCTAGCTGTCTGAAACCCGCGTGCAAAACTGAATATGCCGCCCCCATCCCCATCCTCGTTTTACCTAACTGGGCTTGTACAGACGATTTCTAGCTTTTTACATATGGGTGTGTAAAAAAAGCAAAGAAAAATTTTCAAAGTCAAACAATTTATTGTCGTTACTATGTTTATAACGTAGAATTTTCAAAAATCAATGTCCAATAAAAAATAAAAAACTACTAAGTATTTTGACAGAAGCTTGAAAACTTAAATTCGTGTATTTTTAACTTAAGTATATGAATGAAAGTGGTTTTTTAGGAATTAATAAAATATATATCAGAGTATTATAAAGCTATTAACAGTAATTTATATATGAAATACGCGGCAAATTGAACAGTTAGAAGATTATTTACAGAAATAAACGATTTGTTTTTATTTTAGTTCAGTGCAGTTTTCATCACTGAACACGAACAAAATAACATAATTCCCCATAATAATCTGTGATATGTCAATGATGGCTTTTTTTGTTACTTTCATAGTTAAAAATATGTGGTTTCGTAAATATACTCGTAGTAGGTACCTTAAAAATGTTTAAATATTTGTAAATACTGTAATTTGAACATGTAATTTTACTGTACATAAGCAATCAACCTGAGTAATTGAAATCGGACATTTGAGTACGATAAACCGATAATTCCTGGAATTATGTACCTACGTAAATCAATGTTTGGAGGTCTCTCACCCCAGAAAACAAAACAATTGTATAGGTACTAATCTTTACGTGTTCGGTTTCACCAGGAAGAATTATAAATCTTTAAAACCATTATTAACATACTTTAATAAATGCTATAAAAATAACGTACAAAACTTAAAAAATCTTAAAAAATATAAAAACATATAATATAATTCTATATTAGAAATCAATTATATAGTGCAATTTTATGATTTATGTTTGTATTGAAACTCGTTTGGGTGCAAGGCACGATTTAATAGTATTAAGCAATAACATTATTGTATAATTTTAACTATATTACACCTAATCGTACAAAAGTCGAGCTTAATGCCTAGAGGCATTCTCTACCAGCCAACCTTTGGGCAGAACAGAGAGGCACGTGGGGAGGTGTGATGAAATGTACAAAATAATAGGTCACTTAAAAGATGATTAGTAAAAATATTTTAGAGAAATACTTGCAATAACTATAAACGTACTAAATAGTCTGATATTAAAACTTAATACATACATAGATAAATTCATATGTATATATACATGAATACTACCATATAATAGAATAACTAATTAACAGACAAATTCAGGGTAAAAGGTACCACGTCAAGGGAATAAGTAGAAGAGAATGGTTGAAGCAAGGAAACAAATACAAAACCACGAAGCGTGCAGTGACGACAAGTAATGTTGTTATATTATATTATTATATAATTCCTAGGAAATGTATATAGTACGTAAAATTGTCAAACGTATAATATAATTCATACTAGACACATTTCCTAGGAGTTGCACCTATATATAATCGGATATATAATATATATAAATATATATAAATCGGAAATGTGTTAAATTCGGGACAGCGGTGATATTGGTTAGGGGCCACCGAGAGGAGCAATTTTTATCTAGGTCATTTTTGTCTGCGGTTAACCCCCGCCGAGCTAGGGGTGAAAATTTAGACCCGTTTTAAAGGGACCTGAAACGGGAATTTTTTACAGAAATTTTCGATTTTATATAACATCCAATTTTTATCGTAGTTATCAAGTGTAGTGCTGCACAGGGAGCAACTTTTGTCAAGGTCAAGTCAAGGTCATTTTTGTCTGCAGTCAAACCCCTCAGAGCTAGGGGGTGAACAGATATGTCATATGTATCAGAGGAAAATGACCTCTGGGGTCAGTCAAGGACCCCGGAGTCAAGATCAGTGACGCTCCAAGGGCTAAATCAATGACCCCCAGAGATCAAGATCAATAATTTCAGAGTCAATCATTTTAATACATTTCCTATTACCAGTTAGTAATTTTATAAAATTCCTAGAAACTTCATAATTTTCCTAGGTATTGTATGTAATAAAATAACGTATCTTTAAGAAAATATTTTACACATTTCCTAAATCAGCTTGGCATTTTGTAAATAATCTTGAATTATATACAATTCCGAGAATATATATAGATAGATAGACACTTATTTTTTCATTTGCCGAAAAAATAAATATTTTTTAAGTTTAACCGGTTAATCTTAAGTTTATCATTAACACTAACACACACGGCTAACACTAACATTAGCCGTAACATGTATTTGTATAAATTATCAGGATATAGCAACTGTATTATTAAGAAAATGTAGTTTATTCCGCACTTTAGAGGTAAAATGGTCTGAAATGTAAATTTTACGAGTCTTATAACTTTGATTTGATTTTAAAAGCTGATTAAAAGTTAATAAAACAATTTGAATATTATAAAGCCGAGAAATTTTACATTTGGTATTGAGTTTTCATTTATACGTATGGGTTTTTTAAATGATTTATTAAGTCCATGAATATTTAAAATATTGAACACTATTAATTAATTTATAATGCCCCCCTAACATACATAACAGTTTGCGTTGTATACTGAACCTTTCAAAAGGCAGTAGTTAGCGACAGAAGTCATTTAAGATCAAATTTAAATGACATTTTATCATTAGAATTCGTATTGTATGGCGCCAGTCTACGGTTATTTTTAAGTTTTTCCACCTACTCGTAACTACGTCACTGCTGCAACTTTCCGATATGAGATCAACGTCCGAAGGAGTCAACTACCTTTCTTCTATACATATAGGCCAACTAAGTTTCGATGCAAAGGGACGTTTGTATAAGGTCTTGGACGTAAAAAATTGGGTGAAAGTTGTAAAACTCGTTCCCAATGAACCTATGCGTTCTATACAGGGATTACATACGTAGCCCGGATTACAGGGATTAGTGTTACAATTTCTGTCCGTCCACATTTATTGTTACATACTATGACTATTTATGGAGTCAGGCGTTACTATTAGAAAATCAATTATATAAATAAAATATTATATAATTATCATTAACGCTGGGCATGCAGGTTGGTGATTTGCCCCGAGTGGTGATTAGGGCATAAATCTCCCATTGAAAACGCGAAACATACCATGGCGCTTCAGAGTCCTCGAACTCCGGCTAGGTGGACTGACCACTTGAACAAAGTCGCCGATAGTGGCTGGAAGAGAGGAGCTGAAGACTGTGTGGTGCTGTAAGTTCTTTGGAGACGCCTATACCCAACAGAGAAGAGACACAGGCTGATGGTATGGCAGTCAAAAAATACGTTTACCCAACGTCAGATAAAGCAAAATAATACATTTTTTCAAGAATTATTTTCAAGATTGTGATTGATACAACTAATCCGTAGAAACAAAACCGCAAAACGCATATTATGATCATGTACTTATGGTAAATAACCTGTAATTATTTATAAACCACAAGAATTCAGCACAAGGCATGAAAAGAAATATGCTTAAAATATAAAGGAAAGGAAGGATTTGAAACATTGAGAACGTTTTAGAAAAAATAATTTTGATAGACACAACTTAAGCATTGCTAGTGAGGCAGGCGGCCATGACGCCTGAATTAATTATAGGCGAAAATGGACGGCGGCGGAGCCAGAAAGTACAAGACTAAAAATAAAATTTTTTAAAGGTCTTAAAACACGTCCTTGGGACAAAAAAATACTTATTTAAAAATGAAGATTAATGTACCTATAAATAACATATAAATATTTTTTTAAATATACATGTAACATACTGTCTTCTACAAATTAAAAATTATGTAATAATACCATTTCGCTAAATAATACAATAGTAATAAACTAAAATAACAATAAATGTGTCCTTAAAAATATTAAATGTTACATAATAAATAAATAATGTTAAAAATGTGTTGAAATAATAACAAAAACTTATTATTTTCTCTACTGTTATATTATTCTCATGCTCGAATGCTTTAGGAGCTTTACTGTAGCGGTGCTATTGGAGTTGGGATAAATGTTGTCAGTAACGAACAATTTGCAGTACCTACCTACAGTAAAATTGCCTTCGCATCCATAAAAAACTTTACTATTAACATAAGAAAAACTTACTGTACCATAAATAATTATAAATAAAAATTTCCGATGGTCGCGATAAATTGTAATATTACTCAATGGATTTTGATTCAGTTTGGGCCATAAGTTAAAGTTATATTCTCCATGTGATTTTAGAATTATGATTTATGATGATACATGCATATTCGATGTCTAGTACGAATTTAAAGGGAGGCAATACTTACTAGTACTGGATTACTTTTCAAAGTATGTAGAAATAACATTTTTACCCAATATGCAAAGCTTGACGGTAATTAGAGCCCTAAAAGGCATTTTCGGCAGATTCGGAATACCTAAAAAATTAATCACGGACAACGGCACTCAGTTTACATCCGATGACTTTAAAAAGTTTTGTCAGTTGTGGGAATTCGTCCACGTGACGAGTTCTCCACACTATCCTAGGTCCAACGGTCTCGCAGAACGCAACGTGCGAACAGTAAAGGCAATCTTATTAAAAACATATGAAAGTGGTGAGGACTGGCAGTTGGCGCTGCTCAATTTCAGAAACACACCGCTGGCTGGCGAGGAATACTCGCCAGCACAATTATTAATGAGCCGTCGCCTTAATACAAGGTTGCCTGAGTGTAATAAAATGTTATTGCCAAAAACGGTAAACAGGCGTATCGCTAAAGAAGACCAGATAAAAAAAAACAGAAACAAAAACAATATTATGACCGTGGGACAAAAAATTTGATGCCATTGCAACCGAATGAGGCTGTGCGCATGAGAGAAGATAATAAATGGGTAAAAGCGAGGGTGACAGGGCGAGCGCGCGGCGAGCGCTCCTACTGGCTAGAAACGAGAAACGGCAAAGTACTGCGTCGTAATCGGAATCATATATTGAAATTAGCTGGGTCGAGTTGTCTTGGGCCTAATGACATTAATGTTAAAAATAAAACAGGATCTAAATGGGACGACCTAGATACCACACATTATACAGGTGGAACAAGCGCACAGACGGAACCAGCGCAGGGCCCAGAGCAGGGCTCGTACACAGTGACCCGTAGTGGACGAGTGGTGCGTCCGCCTTCGTACTTTCAATGCAATTCTATAATGAAAGAACCTTCATCCCTTCTCTTTCCTATTTAAACTGAACAACAAAAAATTCTAAAGCAGTCAGTTAGCCAAAGATTAGCAATTACTAATTGTATCATAGTCTAATTTACTCTTTGAACTGTTATATATAGAGGATGGGATGTGATGTTAAATAGTAATTTAAGTAAATTTATTATATAGAAAGGGAGATGTTGAGGGTAGGTTTAATATAAAATATATAGTGTGGGTTGAGGGTATCTAAATGAATAATGAAGAGGGGATCCAGATTTAATAAAAGAGTCATCATGTACACCTTGTTTAACTTGGACCCTTACACCACTACAGTCACTGTTTATTACTTTATAAACAGCAATATTATTTGTTTGCTAAAGTTAAAACCTTTGGTATAATATTATCAGCGTTAAGCCCAGCTGAAACTGTTTTAACAGAAATCTTAAAGAAGAAGCCAAAACGAAAAGTTGCAGAGTCACTAACCTATGGTCTCCGAATTGGAACTGATTTTCAAAGATAAAATAACTAAAGTCAAGAACTCGAGTTTACGCATATCTACAGTCATCCGGCTTATGTGTACTTCTCGTGAAAAGTAAAGTTATAATGAGAACAAACAAAATTCTTTCTACTTATAACAAAAATAATTTTAATAAAAAGTATTATCATCATTAGCTACGGCCATTAAAATTTTCCATTGCTATTATAATCCTGATTATAATCAAATTATTTATTTATTAGTTTATGTATTAATATATTGTGCATACTGTACTTATTTTTATGTATATACTAGCTGATCCGACAGACGTTGTCCTGTCCAAATTTCAATAATACAATATTTTCAATAAGTTCATACAAAAAACCCATAGAAAAAAGCACTTTCAGGTTTCCGAATTTTCCAATTTTTGGGGCAACTTCCTATTTTTCTTTAGCTAAAAACCTTACTCGGACTATTACGATCATTTTAAAAAAAAATAGCCAAATCGGTCCAGCCGTTCTCAAGTGATGCGCTTACCAACGAACAGCATTTAATTTTTATTTATATAGATGTATGTGTGTATATTTGTATACAGTACATTTGTGTATTGTATATCATATATTATATTACCATAACATCTCACTTGTGTCTTTCTTGCATCATGCAATTGAACCTCTCTGATCAACTCAAATACGATAACTATACGATAATGTGCAATGAAATACACACACATATATATACATATAATAAAATTGTAACAGGCCGATGTCTGTACATTATAGATATTGAAAAAAAAAACTAATATGGGGGGTCCTTATTAGAGCAACAGAAGCCAAAACAACAATTTTTAGAAATTTTGTCTGTCTGTCTGTCTGTATGTTTGTACACGCATCACGCAAAAACTACTGCATGGAATTGAATGCAGTTTTCACCGATGTATTGCTAGAGGTCTAACTTAAAATATAGGCTCCATTTTACCCCAGGAAAATATCTTATTCCGATCGTTTTAAATTTAATAAACCGAAGCGAAGTGAGGGCGGGTCGCTAGTATCATAATAATTATATAATTAATGAATTATATAGCAACTATATATAGAATATAGAAATATATATAGAATTATATATAGAAAGAAATGTCAACCATTCATTTATATTTATTTCTATTATATAGCTTTATCATAAGCAAACATTAGTATATTCGGTAGAACAGTAAATAAGTCATAAAAGTAAATAGGACCGCAGGCTACACACCATTCAAGCACAAGAAGTAACTGGTCAATCCTTAAATGCAGCTTAAATGCAACTTAAAATAGCATTCATTTTACATAGGAGTGCCTGTAACAACAATGAATTAAATGTTCAGTTTTTTTATTATTGAAAATGTACCTTTTTATATGACGTATTAATATTTTAATTATGTTACTATATAAACTCTACGTAGTACTGAGAAAGTTCAAATAGAAGTCAGTGACCGGCGACCAAAAAAATAATAATCAACCATACGCATCATTGAGGGCACATCTGCCCTTAGCTGTTTGGGATACCATATTAATAGAAATAGAATATTTACGCCATGTTTACGTACAAGAACAATGCCCTTCTTGTCCTAAATATTGACGAACCTGTAATAAAATATATATCAGGACATAACATGAAATTAATAGTATTTTCCTGGAATATCTGACATACCGCTAAAAAACAACATGAAAACGTGATTCACACAAACTATACCATCTCTCTGTCTAGCCTGTCTCTCCACTGTTGGATATAAGCGTCTCCCAAGGCCAACCAACACATACACACACGATTTTCCACTCTTCTCATCCAGCCATTTCTGACGAATTTTTATAACCCACACTCCACACTACATTACCTATAAGTGGTCTCGTTTCGCAGACTTCTTATCCCTTCAGTTGACGGTCGTACAGATATGACGCGCTCACTAGTCACTGCCACCTTGCTAATACTTTAAGTTATAACAGAAACTTTAGTTATTGTCGAATTTCTTAATTTCGGTTTTTGTCCATCAAAGAAAGTTCATATGACCTCCAATTTCACGCTGAGCTTGTGAACCAGTAATATCTTCAGTCCGCGTTTCGTCATCATACGATAGGTCAAACTAAAAGTTCTTAGAACTGGCTATTGTACAATACGATAGGAAAAACAAAAGCGAATTTTGAAAATGGAACTCTTTGTTTGTCAAGCATCATTAAATTTTCAAAGCTGTCATTTGTTTGTAAGTGTTTGCGGAAAAATGAATTTAACAAGAGAACATTTTATTTAAATGGTTATTATTTATGACTTTCGTTGCGGTCTAAACCAGAAACAGAGTTATAAAAGACTTAAGTTAGCATTTAGTGATGAAGCCCCATCCAGTGTCAATGTTTATAGCTGGTTCAGTGAATTTAAATGTGATTGAAGTAGACAAACAATGACATATTCAGCAGATAGTGCGTCATTAGATACTGGTATGAGTCAAGCTCAAACTATTTTGCACGATCACCTACGGGTGATCGTGCAAAGCTCAAAAACACTGCCTCGTACAATGGTGTCTCCAAATGCTTGAAAAATTCGACAAGAGTCAATCAAGTGCTGTTTTTGATATGGTAACACGTGATTGATATTGCAATTTTTGAGTGGTGTAAATGTAGAGTTACACCACCGCCATACAGTCCTGACCGCTCTGCGATTTTTATTTATTTCCTAAAATTAAGGATATAGTCAGAGGAATACGTTTTAAGAATGCAGAAGAGGCAGTGAGGCAGTAAAGAGAGGTGGGTGGGCTGAATACTTCACACAATGATTTCATCGCATGATGAAAGATATCGATGTCCGCGGAGATTACTTCGAAAAACAATAAAACAACTTCCATCCTTATATCTGATATCATTTTTGAGATTCTAAAATCTTTCAGCGTCACCCACGTAATTTCTCTTTATTTCGCATTCCGCAGGTCCTTCACCCGCTAGTCCATAGGATACATTTACTGGTTTACTATGGATATATAACGCGCCATTATATTATATATTTCATTAATACGTACCTTGCATATTTTTTTAATAATACTTCCATTATTCTTTTCTTTTTGTATATTATTATTATCTTTCCTCTCCTGAAGAAGACAATGCATTAAACGCTCCCTTTGTACTTTGTGCAATAAAGTGTTAAACAAATAAATATGATACTGTTAGTTATATTTCTTTATTTAACACTATTTTCGCGGAGAATACTTCGAAAAGCAAAAGAATTTTTTTTAACTTCCATCTTTTTAACTGATTTTATTTTTGATATATATAAAAATATTCAGTGTCACCCACGTATTATGTCAACGGGTAGGACGCATTGAATAAAGACTTTTGTATTCATATTTTTTTTATAGGAAGAAGGCAGCAGACGAGTATTCAAGTCCACTTGGTGGTAAGTGGATACTGTCGCTCATGGAAATCCGCGGTACATGCCAAATTAAGTTCAGAATAACAAACATTGGCACGCACCCGGATGCGCTGCCTACCTTTGGAGATATATGAATGGATTTGAAGAAAGAGTTGGAAAATTGAGGAGGGATAGGATAGGATGGGATTGGAATGGGCTTTCATATAAAATAGAGTATTATAATATTTGAAAACCTTGATATACTTCTGTATGGGCATACATTGTTATCAATGCAAAAAATTTAGTAGGTACTACCTATATTTACTTGTACATATTGTTATTGTATAACAATATATTTAGATCCTTTGAGAAATATTCCGATGAGAAAAATATATAGCCTCATAAACTACAATGGAAGAGGAAGAATATAAAATCTATCAAACAATGCTAGCTGTTTACAGTTCTATGTAAATAAGGTCGCAGGAGTTCCTTATCACAAAGGGTGCAGTTATTTATGAGTTCATTGACTCACAACGGAATCACCCCACATTTTCAAAGAATATTCTTTAACAATAAATACTTGGAGACATTTTTCCACTTATCCACTTTCCTTCTTTAGTTCCGTCGCAATATATTCTTGTCATTGGATATTCGTTTTCCTATTTCGTTTGACCCCTGAATGAAAGTTATTTATCATTTCGCTAGACCATTTCGACTGCACGTGTTTGCGGTGTGATTTAATGTTCAACACAATATTTTTGCGTATCGTGACATACTTGAGAAAAAATTGAGCGCAAAAGATGGTTGTATTGTGACGCTCCTGGCACGTGTTACCTTTTTCCACTACATGTCCTTTTCCATTAAATGTTTCCGTGCTTTCAACCTACCTATATAAAAGTTACTCCTGTAGTATAGACACATGCAAGAGATGCTGTTAATTAAATATTTACACGTTTATTTTAAAGAAAATTTGTTTTACATACTTGTAACATATTATCTCGTATAGTGTTAAATATTAGCTGTACATTAAGTCGATATAACTTTGATTTATTATCATTTTTAAAAGTAGTTGTTACCTGTACCATCAAGATGTAATAAAATAATGTATCTGATTATCATATAGGTATACCATATGATAATCAGACTTTTTTCTTGACGACATGGCTATCTACTTAGAGAATACTACTTAGAGAACCACTCAACACATCATATGTGAGATGCTTTAAGAGGCTCGTTGATCCTAATCAAACGAAGAAAAGGTTGAATCAGCATCGGTATATTATACATTCATTATTCCTTTAAGTACCCTTGTGATGATTGGTCCAGTACCTTTAACTCATTTGCAATGTATAACAAAAGACAAGGCGAAATAATCAACCTTTTACAATTGAGTATCTTAATTAGTTTGAGCCTGAGATTTCTATTCATTGAATGGTCTATTTCATTTGAATGATTGACTCTGAATTTATTCAAATGAAAAATGATAGAATTTACCGGATTTCCCGCTGCGAATGTCAGAGTATATAAGATACCTTCAGATGGCCCATAACCTGTCTGTTACTTATCTGATAAAAGATAATGTTTTTAGGTAGAATTTTTCAATTGATTCGATTAAAAAAGAACCAATAAAATTTATAAATATGATACCAACATGAATGGCACATAATTAAAGTTCAATGAACGTTGGTTATTACTAAAATAAAAAAGAAATAGAGTAGGTCATAAGATGCTTTTTCTGTATTGCCCTATATTTTTCTAAATGATCGTATTTTATAGCAGAAGATAATGAATTCTAAATTAATTTAACCATATATACGACTGGTTTTCCACAAAATATCAAATTATGAGTGTTTTGTTAAAATAACTGATAATGTACTATTATAATAATAATGTACTATGTCGTATATGTTACAGTACGTACTTGTTTCAGTAGTGAGTGAGATGTGCCAAAGCCCATTCCCATCCTATCCCTCCCTATTTTCTCAAACCTTTCTCCAAATCCATTCCTATATCTCCAAAGGTAGGCAGCGCATCCGGGGTCGTGCCAACGTTTGTCATTGGAACTAATGTTGTCATGTATCGCGGATGTCTATGAGCGATAGTATCTACTTACCATCAGGAAGACTGTATGCTCGTCTGCCGCCTTCGTCCATAAAAAATATCACTAAATTATGATTATACAACATTCGATTAATAAAAGAAATAAAAAAGGAAAGAAAAGCATTGTTACATGAGATCCGATTAAGAAAGGAAATAAATTAAAAATTGATATATGTATTGATTTATTTTATACTAAGACGATGGGAAGACAAACAGACATTAAGACAATACACAGTTAAGCGATAAGGCGATTTCTTCTGTATATCTTTCATTAAATTAAGAAAAGACTTAGGTTTCTAGCGGTAGGTACCAAGTTACTGCGGGTTTGTCCCAGATTACTTATTAGATCTTCTAACAGGTAATCTAAAATTAAAGCTCAAATATAATTTTAGAAGCGTCGCCAATGTTTAATGTTGTTTGTAAAATGTTGAAAGAAAAGCACTTTTTGTAAACACGAGCAGTAGGCATCACGATAATGATAATAATAGGTAATTATTTTAGACACACAATTACATATTACCCGAGCATATTACCTTCTTATTTATTGCTAATTTTCGTTGTTGTTATAATCTAGTGTATACTTTGTACGTAATATTAATGTAATATGTAAATACAATTTATTTGATAATACAATTTAGTTGGTCACTTTGTTGGTCACTACGTCTTGTTGTTTACTGGCATATTTCTTTTGCTACCAGTTATTGCCCCTTACATATTTTATTATCTATTGAAAAGATAAAAACTATTGAAAAGTTTTAGGTTAACAAAGTTTATTTATAAAAAGGTAAAGTTTAAGTTTGTTCTAAGTTTAACTTCGACCATCGATTGGCTCAGTTGGTATTGCCCCTGCATGCTGTGTGAAAGATCCCGGGTTTGATTCCTGGTCGGACATACAATTGTAGACCAATGTTTGTTCGGGTCTGGGTGGTGTGTATGCCTTTGTATATATATCTCCTACACCCACAATTAAGGAAATCCTAGTGTGGGCTACTGACTGTGCAGTTATTTATTTATTTATAAGACAGAGAAATGTTTAATGAACATAAGATCATAGGCTCAGTATGATATGGATTTATTGATCCACTGAGAGAACCAAAATATAAATAAAACAACGTTATGGATTTTTCCTCCTTGCGGCTAAGAACCGAATAAAAGAGAAAACTAAAGGTAACAAATTAAACCTACTTTAAAGAATTACAATATTTTACTGTCCTACTTTTTTTCTCAAAAACCAATCTCGCTACAAGTTCCATCATTGAACAGATTTTCGAATGACACCCAAATAGACGTTCCGTTTCCCTAAAAATAAAAATAGTATATGGCACACAGACATGCAATACGTTCACTTGGGAAATGCCTGTACGAAATCCAGAGTATGGTTCATTCCCTATGCGAGTCAGCATTTGATTCATTCAGATCACGCGTGGTCCAATGCCAGAGGCATTACTTAGAATAATGCGATGTTACGCCACACGCGCGTCTGATCGTATAAATGGCCACTGATGCGGACACTCAGCAGTTCTGCGGGTTACAGTATCATCGAACCAGACAAAATGATAAAGATCGTAAGTGTTTCACATATAGTAAAATCATTAGATAGCAGATTATTTTCAAATCAAATCGTTCTCACAGTTATATTAGAACTCGATATTTAACTTGTTACCGTTATTAAACTGACTGTAAATTCAAGACATATCTAAATAAAATGAATGAATAATGTACCTAATTGTGGATAATTTAGTAAATCGTAAGTACATGGGTACAGTCGAATTTTAAATGTTACTGCATTAACTTAGAATATTAAAGTGTTATCGAATATTTGTTACATTACGTTTTTATTCCGTGATATCATAGTTGATTTTCATAAAATCATAACTAATTTACCGTCAATTTAGCTTCACGGAATTATATATAAATACTGCATGATAAAAACAATAGTTGATATTTATTTTTAGGGGCTATATTTATCTATCTATTTATTTTATTTTAATGGATATTGCAGCTGCGTCACACCCACCGTGAATCATAAGTATGGTTGTGTGTGTAACTTAGGTGTAAATCTTAAGTTAACTCGTGGCCATAGTTGGTGTAACTCAACCAAAACATCGAATGAAATAAAATAAGTAAACATACGCATCTAAAACCATTTTAATAGAATGTAATACGAATATCTTACAAAAATGTATTTTTAGATCGTCATCATCTCCACGCTAGTGGCTATTGCTTCCGCTAAGCCTTCAGTGGTGGCTGCGCCTCTAGTCGCCGCTCCTGCCCCGTTTGTCACGGCGAGTAGCTCGCAGTACTTCCACCGTATCAATAATGGCCTGGCAGCGTACGTCGCCGCTCCTGCCGCGTACGTCGCTGCTCCTGCTGCGTATGTCGCTCCCGCCGCAGCTCCGTACGTTGCCGCTGCTGCTCCGTACGTCGCCTCTGCCGCTCCCTATGTGGCAGCACCCGCCGCGCCCATCGTTGCCGTCTGAACCTGACTCCGTACTATAAATTAATGGTTGTTATATTCTGAATAAAACAGTTTTCAATACTCATTACAACATTTCATTTATACGATACGATATCAGCCTATGACGTCCCACTGCAAGGCACAGGAGTGACCTGTGCCTTGCAGGACGAGGAGGACTAATTCACCACGCGTACCCAGTGCGGATTGGTGGATCTTTCATTTATACATATAATATATAAACAAAATTGAGACAAGTTTCATTTGGAATTAATATTCGTATCCAGAGATTTATTATAAAAATCCTTTTAGTCTTCTAAAAAAATATATTTACAGGTGTATTGTCCTGTACAATAGATAGTAAGTACCGGGAATCCATACGCTTTTAGCTGTAAAGGAAAAAAATTAATCCTAAATTTGACCTCAGTTCATTGACTTTAAAAATCTTCCACGATATTTATAAGTATTTGTATAATATTTATATTGCATGAAACTACAGATTTGCACCATTTTATACCATTACATTTTTTATATAATACCATTGTACCATATTAGCCTAGAGCTATCTATTGTATTATTGATTCGTATTAATAATGTCGTGAGTTTGATCTCTGGCCCCTAACACTGAGTATCTACTTAAGTAAGGATTTTTCACTTATCACTAACTACATAGCGCGGCTATGAAGGAAATCATCGTACGGGATTCCCCAGAATTTAAAATATCTGGAGCGTATGTCCAGATTTTAAATATCTGGAGACATTACAGTTTGAACTCAGACACCTCTAATACGCCTCATTAAAAATAAAAATGGTCATCATTCAGAAGAGGCTGGATTTATCGATATTTATCGATAAAATTGAATGTACTACTTGCCCTTAGAATTTGTACAGACCATAACCAAACACACTGTATATACAATTATACATACTGATCTCGGGAACATCTCGCGCTCCCCGGGGGAGCTTACGGGGGGCGGAGGAAACAGTGCCGGGATTTGCCCCCTTTCTGTCTGGGGACTCCGCTTGTGGAAGCCCAGTGAGCGAGCAGCGTAGGCGGCGACTTAAGAAGCCCCATCGGTTGACGCGCCCTCTGGGGCGATCAATTCGCGCGGAAAGGCCTTGTCAACGGGCGGCCGCTCGTGCAAGGGCGCCAGCCTTCTGATGTGAGGGAGGCGCGACGCTTCAGCGCGGGCGAACATGGTTGTGGCAAGGCTGCTAATCAGGTATATACTGTTGTTGTTTAACTTATATTTATACCTCTCATCGCACTTCCCGAAATATCTCTCTGTTTAATCTAAGGCTGGCTGATAGAGAATGTCTTAAGGCATTAAGCTCGCCTTTTAAACGATAATATACAATAAAGTTCGTTAAATAAAAATAAAATAATTATGTCTACCACCAATCCGTGGTGAATGAACTAAGGCCAGAAACTCTCGTGTTACAATAACGTGGGTGACTAGGTAAATTTTGAGATACAAAAAAAATATTTGGGTCACAACACAAACTTTTATTACAACTTCTCAAAATACTCTCCATTAGCCTGTATACGGCGAATCAATCGTCTAAACCAAGATTTGTAGCACTGGCGATACTCTTCTTTAGCGAGATCCTGTTCTTTAGCTGTTGAAGCTGCCATAAAAGCATCCGAGCGTCTTCAAGTCTGTTGCAAAGAATGCCACGGACTCTAAGCTTCACTTTTGGAAAGAGAAAGAAGTCACATGGAGCTAAATCAGGGCTATAAGGAGGCTGGATCAATTCATGGATATTTTGTGGTCTTCAAAAACTCTTGGGTATGTTTTGTTTTGTGAGATGATTTATTGTCATGATACAAGAAAAGCCCTTTCAAACCTGTTTTAGGACGTTTTTGATTTAACACATCGAATACACTTGGTAAACATACTTCAGTGTACAACTTTAACAATTTTTTGAGCGTCTAAAGAAATTGTCGCTAAATGGCCATTTATTAGCGACCCGCAGAAGAAGAATGTTGCAACAATTTATTTGCACACACTGCGCCCACGTGTGACCTCGGAGTCTCTTCGTCTGGAAACAGTGAAACCGTTGATTGCCGCTCAGTTAGTGGGTCATACTCATAGATCCAACTCTCATCTCGAGTAATAATACTAAATATATTGCGTCCCTCTCCATTATCGAATTTTACAATAATTTACCTGCACCATGTCACGCGAGCTTGTATTTGTTCAGCAGTCAGCGAATGAGAAACCCACCGCGAACAAAGTTTCTTGACTTGAAGGTGTTGGTGTAAAATTACATGAATGACATGATGTACATGATGTAATCTTAAAAGTCTCCTCTATCTGTTTGTAGGTACTTTTTGGGTCTTCGTGCAACATTTTCTTTACCGCCTCGATGTTTTCATTCATTACGGAAGTCGCAGGACGGCGACTTCTCTCATCATTTTTTTTTTTTTTTTCATGTAAGAAGGCGGCAGACGAGCATACAGTCCACCTGATGGTAAGTGGATACTGTCGCCCATAGATATCCGTGATACATGCCAACATTAGTCCAAAATGAGAAACGTTGGCATGCCTCCGGATGCGCTGCCTACCTTTGGAGATATAGGAATGGATTTGGAGAAAGGGTTGAGAAAATGGGGAGGGATAGAATGGGATGGGAATGGGCTCTGGCACATCTTACTTACTACCGAAACACGTACGTACATTAGGGAAATACGATAAAATGGGAAATGCAGTACATTTCAAGGTAGTCTTCTGTGAGAGAGGGGTAACGTGGCCAGTCGAGCGCGCCCAGCGGCTGTTGGATTGCAGCGTGCACTCTCCCCCTCTGTGGTCTAATTGAGTGTCTAATTGAGTCAACATCATCTTTCAAAGAAAATTTTCCTTGTTTAAATTGAGAAAACCATCTAAAAATTGTTGCACAGGACGGTGCGAGGTCCCCAAAAGCTGATAATAATCTTTACACTCACTTTCATAACCAACTTTAAAATCGTATAACATCATTGCACTAAAATGTTCTCGTTCGAATTCCATTGTTGCAAAGAAAAGCGCGCGAAATGCATTAAAGAACTGAATACAACATTTTTATTTTTTTCGTTTTGACTAAAGGTATCTCAAAATGTACTTAGTCACCCTATGTATCGACACCATTTTTTCAGATTCAATTTAAAATAAACATGTCAGTAAGGCTCGAAAATTGTAAAAGATCGTACTAAACCCTGACTTCTGAAATACATGTACATGGAAAAATGTCAGAAATATCGAAGAAGGGTTAAATACAGTACAATAAATGTTCCCTTTTTCGAATCAATCACACGTCTAAATTGATTTCTGAAGATTGCTTTTCTCTGTGAAGGAGTGCTACAGCTGCCGAAGTTAATTGACCCACAATAGCTTAAATTTGAAATTATTCAATAAACTGGTACTTAACATTTCTTGGAAGTATGTAAATTAAAAGCAATCCTATACGAAAATAATATTTTACGTACTAATCCGAATTCTTGTATGTACTTGTATCAGCCTTTAATGTCCCACTGCAGGGTACAAGCCTCGCCTAGCAAATCATTGGCGAGTTTCGGGCCGTAATCCACCACGCGGTCCCAGTGAGGAATGGTGGATTGCCTGCACTAATATATATGTACTAAATAGTACCTTTAAAACCACCCCAACCGCGTTGCCGCTCTTATGTGTGTTTTTTAAATTAAGTACATTTATGTAGCTGGTACTTATGTGCTACTGAACGGTGATAGCCCAGGGGTATCTGTAGTCGAGTCACATTCGTATGATCGTGAATTCAAATCCTCGGCTCGTACCATTGAGTTTCTACTTAAGTAGGGATTTTTAAAAATTGTCACTAGCTCAACCGTGAGAGGAAAACATCGCGACGAAACTCGTTTGCTCCAGATATAAACAAAACTTTAGTATAATCTGCACTAATCTGAATAACAGGCAGCCAATTATGTGAGCCTAATAAGTATCTATATTAAATACTTTAATGAAGTACCTAGGTATTTAAATATATTAGTAAGTAGCTACCTACTAGGTAATTATTATAATTAGGTAGGTTCGACTAACAACCTAAAAAAACATACCGAGTCTACATAATTGTAACATTATTCGAGTTCTAGTGTCCCAGATCGGCTGCCCTATATCAAAAACCCTGTAAGGAATTAATTGAGAAAAAAATGTCTTTCCCAAAATTTAATTTACAAAGCTAACCTGGAAACGATGCGAAGATAATATTAAAATTGTTCGTATTTATGTACATATGAAAGCCTTAAGTAGTAGGTACACCACGTGATGCTCACAAAACACTAAGAACCTGTAATAATGTTATTACATGTAATTATGAGGTAGGTATATATTATATTTATGAGGTAACTGTAATAATTTAGAGATGATATATCTATCATATTGTATTGTGAATAATAGCGATTAAATCTTTATTGTAACTTCCTATGTTTAAAAGTTTAAATTTGACTATTAAACGTTTTTAGACTCTCCTGTAATTTAAACAAAGAAATATTTACTAGGTTTTGATATGAGGCAACCGAGATATTAGAACTCTAGTGGAATCTTTAAAAAAATAACATATATTTTACTGTTTTGTCTTAAAAATCAGATGTTAGAACATGTTCCTATTTTTTAAACAAAATCTTGAACAAATGAAATTTTAAGTAAGAAAATCTAAACCAAAGTCAATAAATCTATACGAAGAATAAGGTCCCTTTGTTCAGATAAGGTCACATTTAAATTTTTAGTAAAATATTAATAGTTTTAAAACAACATACCTACTGAGAGAAGCCATATGTTTTCAGAGTTACCTACCAGATGAAAACCTTGTTACCCTGAAGAATAAAATTAATCGAAGTCAATGTCAAAAATAGATAAATTGGTAATAGTTAGATATTATTCATTGATCTTTTGTATTCTTCTATTCTTAATACGTAAATATAACATTTTCTGACGTGTGATTATCTAAAAGACTTATTCAACATCTTGCCAATTAATCACATTCGCACATCAGGTACATCATGGGCTCCACCACCTCCTCATTACAATTTCTACAGATGTTGTAATGTACTAAGCCAATTAGATTAGATGTTTATACCAGCTTTGGTATCACTGTGATCACTCGTTCGACTCCGAAGTTATCTTTTGATGTAAGTAGGTTAGCTTAATCCTCCTGCCAGAATTTATCTTGCACGAGTCGTCATTGTAATAATGTTTTTAATAAAGCGTCGTCCTGCGCCGTCTAGAATCTATATCGTTCGCAAATTAGTTTCGTTACAGACGTAACCTTTAGTCTATCTAAATACCTGGTGAAAAAATAAGACCTTCCACTCATGAAGTAAACATGTATTTAAGTATTATATTCTGGAAATCTCTTTCACTTTTACCGCTGAATTAAGTTTAAGACTCGAAAAAAGTAATTGTTAATCTTATCTTGAAAATAATTATTTGTTATGTAAAAATAAGGTCCCTTTAAGTATTTTCATGCCACAAAAATGCATAAAGCTACAGTCTTAAACTTACAGACTTTCATTTCTCGAGTTCCACAAAAAAGTTCCGACCCAGTCTTATAAATCGCGCTCTCAAGAATGTGTGTGTCAAAGCGATTGGGGTGGCCAACATTGTCGCAGATTCAGTTGCAATATCAATTTAATAACTAATAAATTATTTAGACATTATTGTTAAAGTGCACGTATGAGAACATCTAAAATAATCCTAGACAACGTTTTGTAGCAGTGTAATTAATTAGATTTCTGTTATATTGACTTTGACAACTCTCAAACACTTAATTTGCTTATTACCGTTGAATTTGACATGTAATTAGTTAAATGCTCAGTATTCTAACTATCAATAATTGTAACGATGTAAATGCCTACCTTTTGGTAAATCTTATGTTATCGCTAACGAAATCTTGTTTACGTCACATAGTTTTTAAATAAACGAGCTGTTTCTATTAGTTTGTTAAGATGTCACTGTTAATTAATATCTCCGTTTTAAACAAACCGATATACAGAATAATGCTTTGTATCTATTATAGCTACATATGTACCCATTATTGCACATGTTTACGGGTGTGTATGTATTTATATTTGGGATATAAGTTTTTCGATCAACAAAATACTGTACTCAATTAAAATGAAAGCTTGCTAATGAAACGCACTTTAGCATATTGGTCCTTCGTGATATAAGACTAGGCGCCGGACGAACTGTCTCTAAAAGAACTATAGCTCGAAAAGAACTCCTTTCGACCCTTTTAAGCGACCCCATTGGGATTGCTTGAAAGTGTTCATACGAGATGTTCATTCCGTGTACATACATACAAGGGCGGTGTCCGCAAAAACTCCTGTGGAAACTGGCATCTGGTTATATTGAAGTTTACTAAAGTTTGTTGCCGTCTCATCAATCATCTAACCTTTTAATCCGCTAAATAGCCTGTTAACATCCAAGAAAGTCGCTTTTATGTTCCGAGGAGATTAATAGTTGTAAACACTCCGTTTACTGGGCTTTGACCCCGCGATCTCATTTAACGAAAATTGCGTTTTCATTGCGTAGCAAAAGAAAAACATTCTGAAAACTTTGACCTGAAAAATAGCTGGCGTATACAGATTATTCTGTGTTTATACATAATAATTATTTTATTTATTTATTTAAACTTCATTGCACAAGTTTTTAACGTGTACAAAAGGTGCCTAACGGTATTCTCTATCAGTCAACCACCAGATGAAACAGAAAACAGAACAAACACCAGATTGTTCTATTTAAACATGTTTAAATAGATAAAATGTTTAATAAGTGAAATGATACAAGAACATATTATTTTTACATTTGTTTAAAGAATGCCTAGATGTTTAGAAAAAAACATTTCAAACTTGAAAACATTATTTCTATACGAGTAATATATTTTCGTTTATTACTCCTACATAACTAACCAGCTGTTACTTTATATATAAACAAGGTGGCGAACGGACAGACAGTCCACTTGGTAAATGGATACGTTCGCGATATATGCCAACACTGGAACGTCCCCGAATGCGCTGCTTATCTTTAGAGATTTACTGCAACTGCCGCATTTATTATATTAATCAAGATTTTGTATGAAGTTTAAACCGGCCTTTTAAATCATTACACTATACCATAATTAACAAAATTTAATTGTAATCAGTAGCATTTTTCTGGGGTTAACCTTGCATGTTATGGCATATAGGTTAGATAGAGACTAACCAGAACAAAAACTCAGTCAAGGCTCTAATAAAAAAAAGATTTTTGGCGGAAATTCGAGAAGTGGAGTCGAGTTTTTGTTTGACTATTGTAAAAATTGTGTATTAGGCGTTTTGTGGTTTAATAGTGATAGTTTAATGAGCTTCCAAGTGTTTTTTGTGCGTGGTGTTGGTAGTATAATCAAATATAAGCCTGGTACTACGTTTATCGTGAGCTTCCAAGGCGTCCTCCTCTGTACTCAGTAAACCTACTATCGTTTTACTGGACAATGATAGGATACGTTTTTGTCTTGAAAATTGTTTGTTTCGAACATGACACTGGCAGAATGTGCTAATTACACCACTGCCATATATGAAGAAAAAAACGAAGTAAAATCTATTAAATTTTTGTATACGTTTTGTCTCATGCGACAATGAATAGAATATAAGTTAAAAGTTTGTCAGCCGCGACTTTGCCACATATACCTACTATATACAATACTATCTGTTCGTCCATTTTCTTCGTTGCCAATTACCAAGGCCACGTATATCTGTAACATGTACAGAATATCTAATACTATCTAAATACTTATCTACTCTAAATTATAATATTAATCTTATTTAATCTAATTACTTACGGTATCTAAATACTTATCTAAATATTTATCTAAATATCTATCTAAATACTTATCTAAATACGTATTTAAATACGTATCTAAATATTTACCTAAATACTTATCTAAATACTAATCTAAATACTTATCTAAATACTTATCTAAATACGTATCTAAATATTTATCTAAATATGTACGTATCTAAATACTTATCTAAATACTAATCTAAATACTTATCTAAATATTTATCTAAATACTTATCTAAATACTTATCTAAATATTTATCTAAATACTTATCTAAATATTTATCTAAATACTAATTGAGTTGGATTTGTTCCCAAATCCCATATTCCCTAATAGAAATGAGTTAACTAATCTAAAATTTAGTTACAAGTTTCATGAAAAAGAGACCAAAATAACATCGTGTAACAAGTTATAACGTCAAGTGTGGGCGATTATATCAGCTATACCTACTCGTACCTAACGTAGTATAAAATAACAAGTGACCACAAAAACATATAGATACTTCTTATATTTACGGTTAATGTTCACTGTCACTGTTCAAACAGAAATGTATATAAGAACACAATAACATATTGTTATTTTCTAATCCTTGATGTAGGTTTCTATATGTAGATTATTGTAATAAAATAACCGATATTAAACCTACACACACACACACACACACACACACACACATATATATATATGCGTGTATATGCGTATTCTCATTCGTGCACTATATCTGTCATTGTATATATTATACATATTTTTGTGCCATTTACTTTCGCACGTTGGCTGGAAGGTGGCGAGACATAATACGTATGTACAGATACATTACAAAAACATTGGCCATCGGCTAATCAGGAAACACCCGAACGCGTCATCCACGTCTATGAATTACCGTACCTCTAATTGCATACTTTATTGCATACTTTATTACTTTAATGCGTAGACGTGGATGACGCGTTCGGGTTTATCCGGATTAGCCGATGGCCAATGTTTTCATAATGAATCGATAACATTATTGGAAAAAAGGGACCTTAGTCTTCCATATATTGAGAATAGTAAAAAAATATATTTTATTGCTTCATCTTATGTCATATGTCTTAGTATGTATTAAAAATAAATGAAATATATAAATATCACTGTTCAAAAAACAGTGAACATATGGACGATTCCACCAATTTAAACTTTCGTGTCCCATAGGTGATACGGGTACACAGATAACGAGTGTAGGGTTCGGGGCCCTCTTACATACGCGCAACTTCTAGTAGCAATAACCTGTACGTGTTGTATCTCAAATGATTCAAATTTACAATCAAAGTTTTCCCATCAACTACTGATACTGCGTTGTCGATTTTAGATTCGTAAGTAGTTGACCACAATTGCTTTGGATACGTAATTAAAGAGCACGTGGTGAAATTACGCTTCAAATTCAACCCACAAGGGAGTAAATAATTCGGCGTTAAGTAATTAAAATCGAAGTAATACGAGTACCTATATGTAGATACGTATAGATTAATACCTACCACCCACATCTGTAACATTTTTTTTGTTGTAATATTAGTAGGTACTTACATAAGCTCTTCGGTACATTTTTGTCTGAATAGTTTACACATTCTAATTTACTCATAAATGCAATAAAAACAATTTTAGCTGGTATTTTAGTAAAACAGTTAGAGGGGGAGAGCGCACGCTGCAATCCAACCGCCGCTGGGCGCACTCGACTGGCCTCGTTATCCCTCTCTCACAGAATACTACCTTGAAATGTACTGCATATCTCACTTTATCATATTCTCCCCAATGTATGTACGTGTTTCGGTAGTGAGTGAAATATGCCAGAGCTCATTCCCATCCTGTCCTATTCCAAATCCCCAACCCTTTCTCCAAATTCATTCTTTCATCAACACAGGTAGGCAGCGCATCCGGGGGCGTGCCAAAGTTTGTCGTTTTGGACTAATTTTGGCATGTATCGCGGATGTCTATGGGCGACAGTATCCACTTTACCACCAGGTGGACAGTATGCTCGATTGCCACCTTCTTTCTATATAAAAAAAAACATCGCAGCAGAGCAGATAGGCTTAGTTCGCATACGGACAGATTGTCATAAAGACAAATTCTCATAATGACATAAACTATATACCTACCTAATCAACCTGTGTTAGAAGTCCGCCCGATGTTAAGCGTTTACAGTCGCAAATAGATGTTATAAGTCAATAAATTGATAATGTTATATATGCATTTAGGTACAACCTTATGAGAAGAAATGACGAGACTAAGGGGAAGGATGAAAGAATCTAGATTTGGTAAAAATAGATTGTGTAAAACAGAGAGTAGGAAATATAACACATACATAATATAGAGTAGGAAATATAAAAGAATGAAGGAAGAAAAACGGGCTCCTTTAACTATTATTGCCGCAACACTACGCTCTACGTTTGTTCCGTAACAGTCTTTAGTAAGTATCCTAATAATTCGATCAAGACGTCGTGCTATGTATGAAAAACATATGAGAAGAAATTAAGATACGTAGGTGAAACTGAATGTTTTTAGAATCTCAAAAATGAATTCAGATATAAAAATGGATGTTGTTTTATTGCTTTTCGAAGCATTCTCCGCGACAATCAATACATTTTTTCATGTGATGAAACCATTGTGTGAAGCATTCAGCTCACCTTTCTTTAGGCACCTCTTCCAGTCATTTGGAAGGCCGTTACTGCATGCACAAAATGATATGCTCTGCATGCTCTGAGTTGATATGTTGTATTATATAATTTTAGAAAATAAATAATAATTACATGTGCAAGATCTGAACTGTATGGCGGATGACCCATTAACTCTACATTTACAGTACACTCAAAAATTGCTTCGTCTGTCTGGCGGAGTGAGCTGGGGCATTATCGTGATGGAGGATCATTCTGCTTTGTGGGCATCGTTCTTTGACTTTTTCCAAAAGAGGACCAAATCATCCCTTCACATACCAGTCCGCAGTTATTCTAAGTTTATTTTCTAAAGTTATAGTAACAAAGTGGCCGGTTCTGCCAAAGAAGGAGACAATCATATTCTTTTCAGCATTCATTCCTTTCCTCACTTTCGTCGGCAACTCATCGAAAGGAAAAACTCAATGCGCAGATTTCCTCTTAGTTTTAGGCTCGTAGCAATAGATCCAGCTTTCATCACCTGTTACTATATCAAAAACAGCATTTGATTGACCATTGTCGAATTTTTCAAGCATTTGGAGAGCATTCCTTGTGACATTTTTTTTTTACTTTTTTTTATTTCCTCAAATTAAATCCCAACTAAAAGGGAAGCAGTTTTCGTGGCTGGAAGACGCGCTGCTGACTACGTTCAAAGAAGCTGTGACAAGGGTACCTAATGAAGAAGTGTTTTCAAAATTGGTTCAGACGCATGAAACTTTGTATACTTAGATGCAAGTGGAGAGTATAAATCTAATTAAAAAATTGGAACCCGTAGAACGTTTTTCGTTTTAGCAATACTTTCAGAGTTCCCCACGTATGTATCACTTGATAATGTATTGCTGATGCGCTCATGGACTTGAATTCATTTATCACCAAGTGCGTTATCTGCTCGTCTATTGGTTTCGTTCTAAAATACACTAACATAGTCTAAGTACCTGCTCATTATTCGACGACCGTTCAGTCTGGAACGATTGATTAATTAAAAAACAATACCTACATTAAGTTCCCAAGTAAACAAACTTCTAATACGATGAAAGATTGTATCTGTTTAGTTTACCAAATGTAGATACTTACAGTTTTTTCCTGTATATTTAATGAAGTATTTATTAATTACTAGCGGTGCCAGCGACTTTGTTCGCGTAAACTTGGGATTCCCTTAGGAACTTTATAATCTATCTGGATAAAAAGTACCTACCCACCCTAAATGTTAACCCAGCATATAAGTTATAATAACTATGCCAAGTTTCATTAAAAACCGTCCAGTGGTTTTTACCTGATGAGTCAGTTCACACAGACAGACGAATAGCCAGACCGACATACAAAAATTGCAAAAATGTTTGTTTTGGACTGTACCACGTGTACTTTATTTACTTTATGACTTTTTAAAAAAATATTTCATGTACATTCACGGCTCTGTTACGATTCTATTGTATGTAATAAATAGATTATTGTTAATGATTGATTATTGTTAATGTCGCAATAATAAACACATATTAACAGCAAAGGCATTTATTGAAAACATATATTTTACTAAGTACAAGACTATTATTTGGAGACCGTTCCTCTAGGTTCGAACAAATAACACTGATGGTATGCACTACCAAGTATACCCGTAAAAAATGGCTCATAATTATAAATTAAGTACTGGTTTTCTTCAGACGCATTTGTAAAGGAATGTTGGCTCTTCCTGCATTCGTTTACGAAGAAGTCCATAAAATAACGGTTAGCTTTGATAGCATTCACAGAATGAGGATATTTCTTGGATAATTTCCATTCATAAGAGCTCTTCTCAGGGTGAAACTGTATGCCGTAGAATGGGTACCTGTAATTAGCATTATCAGCATGTATAATTTGAGTACAAAGATAGATGTCACCTTCTATATATCAACTAATCAGCTGGCATCAGAGAAGCATCTGATAGTGTCATTAAATAAAAATAGAAGAGTTTTGTAAACATTACAAAATTATAACATATTTTGTTGTTTACAATTATTATTTGTAGCACGTTATGTCAACCCTGTGGTTGAAGTGGCAATGGACAGGCCATATTTGCCGCATGGCTGATAACCGATGTGGTAGAAGAGTCCTCGAATGGAGGCCACGTACCGGGAAGCGCAGTGTGGAACGCCCTCCAGCCAGGTGGACCGAAGACTTAAAGAATTTCGCCCGTGGTGGTTGGATAAGAAGAGCCGAGGATCGTGTGTGGTGGCGAGCCTTGGGAGAGGCTTATATCCAGCAGTGGAGAGACATAGGTGATCGTATACAGGGTTCAATAAAAAATACCTGCACCATCGTAAAACTGAATTTCTGTCATTATAACTAACCACTTCTGTTCTAAGACTCTTTCTGAGCTTGATATTTACCCAAAAGGAAGTTTTTTTTTTAATAAAACCTCTAACTTTGTTACTCTCACTATACGCTATTATGAACGGCAACGTCGCATTATAATTATTATGGTGTACACGACAGAATAATAAGTGCACGAACTAGTGACAGTGTCATGTGTGAAATGTGTATATAGAACAATGTGCTGAGAGAAATGGACTATAAACTGCGAGAAGCAAGCGTCATAGTGTCAAATCAGTGTGCACAGTGTATACTAACTGTGTCCCAAGTCTCAGAGAAAAGGGAGTTGTCTGAATGAGGTTGCGCAAGGGGTAAATAGCGTCGGAAGCACTTCTGAACATGCGCATTAAAACCATATAAGAAGGTTTGAACTCCTTTTCTCCGAGATTATGTGATGTTAATTACATGCCTATTTAATATTATAGAGTATTATAATCAGAGCCGGCTCTAGCCCATGTAGCGCCCGAGTGCAATCAATACCCTGACGGACGCCCTCTAGTAGGCTCTTTGGAGGCGTCGCGAGCGGCGCTCGGCGCCCGTGGGCGCCGCTCACGCTGCACCATAGGTAAAGCCGGCACTGATTATAATGTTATGTGTTTATGTATATAATAATGTTGTGGCTATTGCAGACTAGTTTATTCATTTGACTTCATGTCAATGTTTGTGTAATGTTTATATGTTTACTTTTAGCATTCAATTTTATTTACATTTGTGTATGTCTAGGTTATAAGTTAGGTCTAAAGCATATATGGGCAACAACCAGCCCGCGGGCCGTATCCGGCCCGCTGTAAGATATGATCCGGCCCGCGAGACATTTTGAAAAAACCCAATTAAAAAAATATTACATTAGGTACTTATACTCACGGGAGTGACAGTGAGGCGGCAAACATCAAAGGATTTGATGTTTGCCGCCTCACTCTTTAATAATCGCCGCCACTCGGCTTGCTCGATCAAATTCTTTGAGGTTTGCCGCCTCACGGGCGACACATCAAAAGATTTATTGCTTCTCAATTATTCTAAACTAGTTTATTCCAGATTATTCCTTCATTTTGCCTATATAAGCGGGTGGATGGCCCGAACGTTACTTCAGTTCTATTTGAGCTACCGAGGTGATAACTTGGACAAGCGATATCCTAGCGAACTGCTCGAGCCGTCAACTTGCTTTGTGACTTTGTGTGCATCTTGAGTGGTTACTAACTATAGTTTGTTATTAAGTTTATTGAACGAAAAGTAAACAAAAATGATGTCTGGTGGAAAGAAACGAAAAGTAGATACAGAGGGTCGCCAGTTTCAAGAAAAATGGACTGAAGAATTCTTTTTTATCTTGCACAATGGTAAGCCTATTTGTTTGCTGTGTAATGAATCCATTTCAGTAATGAAAGAATTCAATATAAAGAGGCATTACTCAACTAAGCATGCTACGCTGCACTCACTGACAGGACAATTAAGAACAGACAAAATCCAGAAGCTTACCGCAAATTTGGAAAAACAGCAACAAATGTTTCATAAACAAGGAACACAACTTGATAATGTTGTGAAAGCTAGTTTTATAGTTAGCTCAAAATTGGCAAAGGCATTAAAACCATTTGCCAAAGGAGAATTTATCAAGGAGTGTATGTTAGAAGTTTGCGGTATTTTGTGTCCTGAAAAGAAAAATGAATTTGAAAAAATTAGTTTGTCAAGACGAACTGTTGTTCGACGTATAGAAATGATGGCTAATGATATAAAAACAACATTGACTGACCATTTTTTTGAATCATTTTCCATAGCATTAGACGAGAGCACCGATTTGTCTGACACAGCTCAACTGGCTATATTTATTCGAGGTGTTGATAAGGAGTTCACTGTTACTGAGGAATTGCTTGCTTTACAGCCGCTAAAAGGAACCACTACAGGAGAGGATATTTTTATTGAAGTTCAAAAGGTATTCACAAGTTTTGGCTTGCCATGGTCAAAATTAATTGGAGTATGCACTGATGGTGCACCTTCTATGGTCGGCTTACGTAAAGGTTTCATCGGAATTTTGAATGAAAAAGCAACAGAATTAAATGTGCAAAAAGATGATTTGATAGTCCTTCATTGCATTATCCACCAACAGAACTTGTGTTCTAAGTCCATTCGACTCCAGAATGTTATGAATGTGGTAGTAAAAACCATCAACTTTATTCGATCCCGAGGGCTTAAACATCGTCAGTTCAAGGCGTTTTTGGATGAAATATCAGCTGAATATAACGACGTAACATATTATTGTGAAGTCAGATGTCTGAGCAAAAGAAAAATGTTGAAACGGTTTTACGAGCTTAGAAATGAGATAGCAGACTTTATGAAAATAAAAGATAAACCACTATCTGAATTAAGTGACCCAAAATGGATATGTGACTTAGCATTTCTGGTCGATCTTACAGGCTATTTGAATGATTTAAATTTGAAACTTCAAAAACAAGGACAGTTAGTAAATGATTTGTACAGCCATTTGAAAGCGTTTCAGATCAAACTATGCTTGTGGGAGTCACAGATGCTGTCTGGTAACAGTTACCATTTCAACACGATCTCTGCGTATGAAAATATTGCTTATGCTCAATGTGCTGAAGAACTCAAGTTACTGTCGGAACAATTTTCGAACAGATTTAGCGACTTCAAAAACATGGAAGACTGTTTCAGTTTATTTGCTACTCCTACAAAATATAATGTACAAAATGCTCCAATACACTTACAAATGGAGTTGATCGAGATTCAAGAAAACTCACTCCTAAAATCCAAATTTGAAGACGTAGAGTTGTGCGATTTCTACAAAAAATACCTAGAAAAAGACAATTTTCCGCAGCTTAGAAAATTCACAAGAAGATTGATTTGTGCGTTTGGCAGTACTTATAAATGCGAACAGTTCTTTTCATTGATGAAAGTTAATAAATCAACACATCGTACAAGACTGACTGACGATAATTTGGAAAATTCTTTACGTCTTTGTATCAGTGGAATTAATCCAAATATCGATGGATTAGTTTCCCAAATTCAAGCTCAAGTGTCTCATTGATTTCGGTGTATTTAACTTTCGTAGTTTGTAACAATTGCAAATTTAAAAATTTAACGATTTAATTATAATGTACCATTTTTTTAAATTTCATTTTGTTATTTTAATAAATTGTACTATAATAACATTGTCGTATTATTTCATGTCTAATATCTATCGCAAAAAATATTATCACTACTTTAAAATGCACTAAGTACTTTTAAACGCGGCCCGCGAACGTATTTGCACGCTAAAGTTTGGCCCTCAACATGTCAAAGGTTGCCCATACCTGGTCTAAAGCATAGTCTAGGAACAAATAAAAACTACGTGTGCTGTATATTTTATTACAAAAAGATAACAACATAAAGTAGCGAACTAGATAGAGAAAGACAGGGAGGGACGCCATCCCGGCACTCTCGTGGATAAAACGAGTGGATAACGCTCTCCCGCACTGTTCCCGATTCCCCTTGCTACTTGCCGGGAGGGATGAAGAAATAAATGTTACGATTCATCGAAAGGACTAACAATTCCCGTCTTTCACTATGGAAAATAGTTAGACTCTATGTGCAAAATAATGATTGACCTATATACAGGCTGTCCCAAAATTCAACGACAAGCGTGAACCAGGGAGTGGACCACCTTATGACTACCCCGAGAAAAATAAAAAATAAAAAAATCAGTCATATCTGCAAATTTGTAATCGTAGCACCTAAAAATGTTGTACAGGAGGTATTTTTTAAATGTTTTTCAACAAAATACTTATATCACTAAAAAAAAATACGCCGATTTTATTTTTTATTTTTCTCGGGGTAGTCATAAGGTGGTCCACTCCCTGGTTCCCGCTTGACGTTGAATTTTGGGACACCCTATATATATACTTTGTAACTTATAACCTAAGTATAAGATATGGATGAGCAAAACCCAAAACAAATAAGAAAACCCTTACCTGTTGTGTTCAATACTCGCGATGAATTTGACACCGTATTCGTCGTCACTGTAAGAGGTAACACGCCAGTCATCTGTCAGGTTGTGAGATTTGAGATTCTAAAAGAAAACAGAAATACAAATAACTGTACCGTGTGCCAGTGTTATTTTTTTTATATATGGCAATGGTGCAATTAGCATATTCTACCAGTGTCAAATTTTCTTCGTTATAAACATCCATATGAGAATACATAGATATAGCAAGTAAGCTCTCTAGGGTTGACATGCTAGAGTTTAATATTCGTTTATGCGATAGTGTAGTTGTACTTATTTAGATAGAGTATTTCAAATTTGAAACTGGTTTTTAAGTACAAGATGTCGGCTGCCCTTAACACTGAAATTTTGTAGCGGGTGTCGTTTCCAGTGTTCCCGAGGTCGAGAAATTTGAAGTCAGATTAGAATCTAAGATAGCGACTCCACTCAAAACTGAAAACTGGTGATCGGTATCACATTCAATGTTTTCGAGAAGAAATTATTCAAATTTGAAGCAAGTTCTTTAATTCCAGATGGCGGATGCGCCACTGATTTCGTGATAAAATTAGCATGATGAAATTTTGCTCAAAAGTGAAATTATTTCACGCCACCTAGAATCAAAATAGAATTTCAAGACATTCTACTTCGAAAAGAATAAAAAAATATATCACCGTGGAAGAGATCGTCCTCTCCTCATTTACCTTTTTAAATACTGTTATAAAAAGAAATAAATTTATAAACGCAGCCGTCATAAATTTAGAAATACATATAGCACCTACACTTCTGAGTTCAGTAATTACAAAAATTGTAAATTATTACGGAAACTGAAACAAACAAAGTAGAAAGGGAATGTTGTTGAGGCAAACATACTAAAACAATCACTACGCCATATCATGTACGTGCGTGACACACCCTTAGCCGTTTTGTCGATGATGGAAATCACAACACAACACTAGTCTTAGTTCTGCTACACATCAATAGATGTCTCCGTTTTGAATTTACTCGATTTACGCTCTTATCGATTGACCGTAAGTATCAATTTTGGTTATACATTTTCACGTTATGAATCCCGTCTCACCTGCTTCCTCCGTCCTAAAAATGGCCAACCTGAGTTCGTCGGCAAGAACGGAGGATGAGTCATCTATGTATTCTCATATCAATGTTAAACAATTTCAAAGTATAAAACGTAATCGTGTCAATGTCCAGTCAGCGCCGGCTCTAGCCCACGTAGCGCCCGGGTGCAATCAATATCCTGGCGCCCTCTAGTAGGCTCATTGGAGGCGTCGCGAGCAATGCTCAGCGCCCCCTATCACCCTGCACCCGTGTGCGCCGCACACCTTGCTCCATAGGTAAAGCCGGCACTGTGTCCAGTCCCGTCGAAGTAAGGCGGGAATCACTCAGTAAAGCGATAGTAATTATACTGAGGACAGATAAGGACTCTTTGGAAACACACGAAACAGGCAGCCCCACGAATTTTATGCCCAGCGTGCCCAGGAGGCATGGACATGGGTCCAGCAGTGAACGATAACTGGACCGATTATGGCATGTAAAAATTTGTACATATTTAGCCGACAATGCGACATCAAGTTTCAATTGCATAAGGGATGAATGATGTCCTCTGTTCAGTGACTGCCTGACATAGGAGAGACAAAGGAGTTAGACACTCACTACTAATCAAATTAATACGAGAATTAAAAAGAGTAAAATGAATCACATACATCGTCTATGATGCAGAACTGGTGAGCATTGACAGTAACGTCCTCGTTGGCCAGCAGCTCGATGACTTCCTCGGGAGCATTATTAAACATTTTGCTGTCGCGAAAATCTGCGATACAAAGTATATACACTCCTTTAGTTATGTTTCGAAAGAGTTAATAAATATAATGTCGTCGACTATATACCTACTCGTAGTTATTCAGCTTTCATAATTTCATCGATCTTAGCTCCTAACATTGGGAAAAGTGAGAAAAGTTTCATTAAATAACAGGGCGATATTCAAGCTACTATCAGATTTATAGCTGAATTTATACATTTTTATTTTATATTGGTTTTTACATACTTTTATATCTGGTTGTTGTCAAAAAATATATATGTATGCCATTTTTTTTTATAGAAAAAAGAAAAAAGGCGGCAGACGAGCATACAGTCCACGTGATACTGTGGATACTGTTGTCCATAGACATCCGCGCTACATGGCAACATCAGTCCAGAATGAGAAACGTTGGCACGTCTCCGGATGCGCTGCCTAACTTTACAGATTAAGGAATGGATTGGGAGAAAGGGTTGGAAAAATGGAGACGGATAGAATAGGATGGGATGGGAATGGGCTCTCTGACATATCTCACTCACTACCCAAACACGTACGAACATTAGGGAAATACGATAAAGTGGGAAATGCAGTATATTTCAAGGTAGTCTTCTGTGAGAGGGGGGTAACGAGGCCAGTCGAGTGCGAGACAGCGGCTGTGGGAATGCATACAATATTGCATTTATTAAGCGTTTACTTAATTTATAATCAATAATCTGTATACCTGTGACGTAGGCCGGCTATAGAATCGCACCACCGCCATCCCTTCCCGCGGGTGTTAAGATGTTAAGAATGACAAGTAGATGTTATTCTTAACAACCTGTACTTAACATTAGCATCTGTAACTCTTATTCACACACACACTCATACATCAACTCTACTTGTTGATGTATGGACTACATTATTGACTCTTTATTGACTATTATTATTGACTCTATTATTATATTATTGACTCTACATTTTTGACATTATGGACTCTATTACTTACATTATTGACTCTATGCTATTTTTTTTAAATTGAATATCTAAAGCTACACTTCCACACATTCACATACAGATATACATAAAACACACACAACGTACATATTATACTCAATATAGAACCTGAATAAACTGTTTCTTTAATAACTGTAACTGAGTACTAAGAATAGATCTAAAGAAAAGCTGTCAGCAGCTGTAAAACAGATTATTCTAGTACTGATGTCAGCACACATTGTCCTCGTGAATACCTACTTGTAAATTTGATGTTTTTGTAAAATATATTGTAAGTGACAATTACCGCATAGAAAATATGTAAATGGCTTAAATAAATAAAATTATTATTATTATTATACAAATCCTGAGGAACCACAGCACCTTTAAAATAGTGGACTCGACAACCCGCTTAATTAGGGCGGCGTTTTAAGGCCATATCTACATTTCTCTTCTACAAAGGAAACAAGTATGTATATGTACGTTTTTGCACGTACACACAATCTAACGCTATCCTCATATCAAGACATCGATCATCGGTTATACCATCAGCGTGTATCTCTCCATTTATATACAGTCTTCTTCGTTAGATTTATTCCGATTTATTATAGAAAATATTTGTCTTAAATAAAAATGTATTTAATACGAAATCAATTTAATAAATCCATTGTATTATAATTATATTATGTCAAAAATAAAATCGTAATAAAACGCAGATTTTTTTTTATTCTAGCAACATAGCAGGAAATAAGTACCTACCTACCTAATATTTTTTTCTTCTAAATATAGTTTTATTTTAAAACTATTATTTTCGATTTATTTTACGTGTGATAGTGATAACTTATAATATATAGTCTGTGGCATGGCTCAGAGAACGTCACTATTTATTCGCTCTCAGCAATAAAGTATGACATTGTTTCGAGTACACTTGACTGTCAAGAAATACGCTACTTGATAGGCGTGTAAAAGTCAAATAGAAAATAGCATAGTGGACGGGAGTACACTACAATAGAATTAATATAGAATTGATATTATACAATTAACATTAATATGCCTCATCCCAACTTACCATCAGTAAAATCGATGGGGATATTTTCATACGAATAGCATCTTATTCTGTTTTCCTCCTCTCCTCTTCCTGAGGCAATTATAATGAGGAGTTCGAAGCCAAGACATGTGCCAAAGATCGGGAAGTAGTCGCCTGCATCATTCAACTCCATAGCAATCTCGTAGATATATTGACCAGCATCAGCATAACCATTCGACTGATTAAAGTAGGTTGCGCCACCGGGCAAGAACACTCTGTAAATAGTCAAAAAATATTTTAAGAATGTGGTTTATATTTACCGTTGTATCCATCCATATCTCATGCAAAATCGATTTAGATCCCCTTGCATCAGTCATATATCTGGCCACAGGTGTAAGCATCCTATATGCATAAGATATAGCTTTAGGGGGGAAACAAACCACTTTTAACAAATGCTAGAACTAGTAAAAAAGCAAACAAATCAACATTAAAAGAGGATTATCTGTGGTGTTTTCGCCAGTGTGCACTTTACTAAATAGTCTACAACTGACATATTTATTCCATTCGGTGTCGAGACCCTGGCTCCGTGACCGAGACCTAGTGCGCATTTATTTTTTAAGAACATTTCAAAGCGCTTGGTCGAGAGCAAGGGCGTCGCCAAGGGAGGGGGGGGGGGGGGCAGTTGCCCTCTCTTAGAGGTTCGAAAAAAATTGTATTTGTACCTACAATTCATATTTCTGCCATCATCTCTCTCATCTTGCCCCCCCCCCCCCCTGGCCCATTGACTGGCGATGCCTGGCGACGTCCTTGGTCAACAGTACTGGTGAACTGTCTACAACTGATGACAGTAGGACTGGCCATTATATCTCGCACAACAAATCAGCATCGCAATCCAGCGAGGTAATGCCACCAGTATGTTGGGTACCATACCACAAGGACCAAATTTATACAACGTGCTCAATATATAGGTATATAGGTATATATTGAGCACGTTGTGTAATAACGGACTCAACATTTTGATTATTTTGAGTTATTATTATAATTAGTTATAGATATTTTATATTTAAGTTAGTATTTAATAGTCTAGTTTATATTAAGTTATTTTTAATATAATTTAGTTAATGTAATTAGTCATTTACATGAAAAACCAGTTTGAGATATCTGCTGTTTCCGTTGTGCTTATTTTACTGTTTAATTAAGGCGTGTTTTTCATCACAGAACTGGGATTTCTCTACATTCACATATTCAGTGTTTTTCATCACAGAACTGGGATTTCTCTACATTCATATATTTCGTGTTTTTCATTATAATGTGAAACTAGTCATTGTTGTTATTGTCAAATAGTAATTTAGGTAGAGTGACGGTCAGTCCATTCGCTGAATGAGTACGACAGAGACTACGCTCTACAAAACGGAAGCTAGCCGCTCATAGCCGATGTGTATTACTTTCGGCCGGGATGTTTACGTTTTAAAGATGTCATTGGGTAATTTTAACTCAATAGCGATTAGGCATTAAGGTATGTAGGTACCTACGCATTTAAGTCGTGTATTACATAATGCTATTGATATAGTAATAAGTCATATGTCAGCTATAAATATTAGTCCAGTAAGATTTTTCGTATCAAAAATACGAGTCCAGTTCTCGTATTTTTAATATTACTTGCACATGAAATTAGTCTATTTTTTTTTTTTTTTTTATCTTGGAGGGGAAATCCTCATTGGATGCCTTCCGCTATAAGTGATCTATTCTTGCGGAAGGCGATGCCGGACTCATACCGGCTAAAACCCCTCCATTGCGTTGAACCCCTGATGTAGAAGTCAGGGCCTGTGTTTTCTTGAGTTATATTTGTTTCTTATTTTGATTTGTTTTCATTTTGTTGTCATTTGGTATTTATGTATACCGTCAGAATCTAATCTATTTTTCGCCTTTTGACTCCTGATGTACAGGTCAGGAGTCTTGGAGTCGTCCTATTTACACAATTGACTCTGATGTATAGGGTCAGAGTCATTCAACGCATTCATTTTAGAACTTAATTTTCTAATTATTATCCTCATAGATATTTATCTGAGTTGTCCTATTTTAAAAATGTCCTAGTCCTAATGTTATATTTCTGAAATTTATGTAGATCTTTTATTCTATCTATGTTTTATTTCTTTCAATTGCTCTTCTTGCTACATATTTACAGAATTTCAGAAATATTTGTCTATTTTTGTAGTCGCTCCCCATTATCTTGCTTATATTTTCTTTTGTTATTTCCTTGTCAATCATGATTTCCACTTCAAATCTCCTTTTGCCATATACAGGGCAATCAATAATTAGGTGCAATATACTCTCAGCCGTGTCTGGGTTACAGATACACGCCGAACTCTCCTTGCACCCGAAGCGTTTCAGGTACTCGGAGAATCCGCCGTGTCCCGTTAACACTTGCACGATGACCGGCTCCATTTGGATCTTCCTAATGATGCCGTTTGCCCCAATGGCGTCCGGGAAAAAGGTCTTGGTCACCGCCGCCGTTTTGCCCTCTTGGTAGCGCCGGTTCCATTCGTAAAGCGATTCCTCACGGATTTGTCGCTCGCGGATTTGTCCTCACGGATTTCCTCACGGAATGAGACCGGGTAGCTATCATATTCTGCCTTCACTTTCAGTTTTCTGGCAGCCAGTTTTGCCAGCTGGTCAGCGCGCTCGTTCCCTTCCAGCCCCGAATGTGCTTTAATCCAAAACAAAGAAACTTCTTTGTTTTGGAGTATGCTTTGCATGATGTTGGCCCTCGTTTCAGTAGCTAGAGGGTGGGGGCTGCAAGGGTTGGCGATTGTTTCCAACGCCGAGCGTGAATCGCTGAGTATGCAGAAGCTCGACTCTCCGCTTTGGCGGATCAACCTCGAGGCTCTGCATATAGCCAACAGTTCCGCCTGGTAGACCGTGCAGTACGGCGGCAGTCTAAGTTTGATGGCTCTAGTTTCGGCTTCATTCTTCCAAATGGATAATGAAGCCCCCTACTTTGCCATCAATCTTAGACCCGTCAGTGTAAATTTTTACTGCTATTTGTTTAGTGGAGCTTACAAATTGTTCTCGATCTTCCAAGCTTATGAACTGCAGATCTATATGCTCTGCCGGATGCGGAGTGTCTGCAAATGCCACCCTACGCTCCACCTCCCCGTCCATCGGCATCGTACGGAGTATCCCTCTCTTTGCCTCATATAGGGCGGCTGCCTCTTGTATTCTGAGGTCGAGTGGTAATACTCCGGCTAATAATAGTGCCGAGTTTAGGGAGACGGTGCGATAGGCTTTGCAGAGCTTCTGAGCAAAACCTCTTTGGACCACGTTCAGTTGCCGTTTGACGCCCATCCTGGTGGCAGCAGGCACCCATGCGCAGGCGGCATACATGATTATAGGCTCTACCGTTGCCGTATATATAATACGAATTATGTCTGGGTGGAGCCCCCAACTTATCCTGGCGGCTCTAGACAATTGCCCATAAACGTTCAGAGCTTTCTTGCAGGTGTTCGCAATGTGGACTCTGAAGTTGAGGTTCTTGTCTACTGTGAGCCCCAGGATTTTAATCTCATTGGACATTCCAATGTCAACCCCGCCCATGATGAGAAGTGGTATGTCAAACTTCAGCTTTTTGGTCAGCACCATAGCATTGGTTTTATGCGGTGCAAACCTAAGCTTATTCTCGACATCCCACTCCCGAACATACTCGAGGGCGGCATTGGCCTGTTCCTGCACTTCCTGCGCAGTGCCGCCGGCAAACACCAGGACGACGTCGTCAGCATAAGCCTGTACGTAGTCTCCACGCTGTTCCAGGTTCCTTAAAAGTGGGTCAATGAGGAGGTTCCAAAGAGTGGGTCCCGCAATGGACCCTTGTACGCACCCTTTGTGAGTGTCCTTTATGTACTCTTCTCCGGCATACCTGACTCGGACTCGTCGGTCCTCAAGATAACTAGTCATCATCCGCCGGAGATTCACCGGACACTCTTCTTCGGCCAGTCTGGTTTTTATCTTTAGCCACCAAACATTATCAAAGGCTCCCTCTATGTCCAATGATACAACTACCGCTAGCTTCTTTTCGCGAAGCTTTTCGCGTATCTGTTGTATCAGGTCATAGAGGGAGTCCTCGGTGCTTTTTTGTGGCATAAAACCATACTGGCGGGTGCTCATTTTTGGTGTGAGGTGCCACTTTAGCCTCCCCACCACCATTTTCTCCAGGACCTTCCCCATGACCGGCAGAAGGCCTATGGGCCTGTAGGACTTCGGGCTGGCGTAATTCTCCTTTCCGGGTTTCCGTAGGGCTACAACTGTTGCCTCCTTCCAGATCTTGGGGAAGTGGCCCAGCTGCAGGCATCTGTTGAAGATCCCTAGGAGCAACCGTGGGTCGGCGGACTGCACGTGCTGACAAATGTCCGCTGTGAAACCATCCACTCCGGGGGCCTTTTTGGGGTTAAAACTTTCCATCGCCAATTCCATTTCGATCAGAGTAAACGGTGGGTCATGTTTTTCATTATGTACCCAACCGTTTACTTGATCTGCCATATCTCTGGTTCGGCGATGGTCTAAGGTTTCCCCTTCCTCGGAGTCCTCCCGGTAGGTCTCAGCCAACAGCCTCACCTACTCCTCATCGCTCAGCGTTCTCCCCAGCTTATTTGTCTTATTGAATATGTCTTATTGAATTAGTCTTATTTGAATATGTTTCAAATTTTAACAATTTTAGCTATTATTTACCGAAAATGTTAAAAATAAATAAAAAATGTGCGTATACATAGGAATACATTGTCTTACACATAAGACATATTGCTATAATAGAACGACGTAACGTACCCGGTGGAACAGAGTAGATGTGACGTATTATTTTACAAAATTAACGTATTATTTTAGTATTAGTAAATAAAAAGTTAGGCACCTTTGACCGTTAAACTTCGTACAACCAAAAGCTATCGAGAACTCGTAATCGTGAACGAAATCAACGATATGAAAAACAATCGTCAAGTGATCGAAAGTACACGCGCGCGGACCGTGAGGAACAATTGACTTATGAGTATTCATGACTGTACTGAGTGTACTGTTCCGAGAGAGCTCGTATCTCGTAAGCGTTCGTTCGTGTCTCGTATCTTGTAATAGTTCGTTCGTGCCTCGTGAACGAAATAAATGAAACAATCGTAAATTGATCAAAACGCGCGCGGGTCGACCGTGAAGCGCGGTTAAGTAATTCAATCAGTGATGGATTCAATCAGGTCACAATTGTGATCATTGTGAAAGTAGTGATGATTGATTCGATCTGCAAAAAACGGCGATCTACACATGAATAGAGCCTTACAGATGGTATGGTAAGTATGGTAAGTACCTACTAGGGCCTAGATACATTATAAACAAATTAAAACTTACCCATTTAATTTCTTTAAGAGCTCCTCATAATACGCCCGATTTTTGCCAATCCTGAAATAATATATTAGATACTAAATTTATAATTTATATTAAAGTATAAGTAAAATCTAGTGCTCCAAAAAGTATAATTACTTACATAATGGGAACAACCCTCGCCCCAGCGCCTTCCAAATCTTTCACGTAGGACGCAGCTATGTAGCTCGTATAGTTCTCTTCGGGGTATTTGCCGTGTAGGTAATACGACTGTTCCTGGGAGAGGACTCCGATGATTGGGCGGTCGTTTGTAGCCGGCGTGCTGTCATGTCGCACCACCACAGCACCTTCGCAGTGTAAGAAAAACACTACCGACAGCAGTAACGCAACTTTCATGACGGCTAACAGTTCCAAACTGCCTACTAAATTAGTCAACCACCTACAAAATATATACGTCACGGTAATAATTATCAACAAATAAAATCACACATTTATGTTGCGATAATAATCAGCGAAAATTAAATGTTTCTTTATCTAACAATTATTTGATCTTACCGATCGATCGATGTGCGTATACTAAACAATAACTGACAATATGGTTTTACATGATTAGAATTTTCTCGATTTATCACAGATGATTCATGTACCTACGTCCTTAACAACAAGATAAAACACTAACCGCACGAGAAGCAAGTTAAATACATCGTTTAATATACAAATTACAATCTTAGATTTAATATACGCCGCATGCATCGACCTCATTCGAACTACTTTGTTTTCTAAAAATACACCTTCATGTTTTGTCACGTCGTGCCAAACATTTTGTGATAAAGTTAAGACTAACAAAGAGTGTTTATTCTGTTGAACTATTTCAAATTAATTGTATTATTATCTTTAGGTACAGTTCACTGTCGTGATAATTAAATTTAATATTTTCTAATCGTTAACACGAGTGTGTGATAGTTTTCTTATCAACATTATTAGAAAATCCCATAAATTGTATAAAACTATTATTGGTTAGGCATTATTAGTTATGTCCTAGGGTCGAATTAATAGACGTTTCATATACTATTTTTTGTCAAAACTCATCAGGCTAAATAGACGATTATCGATCTTATTATTAGTTCGAGACATGTTTATAAACAGCGCAGACTGCATAGAGATTCGTTTCCAACCATTCGATTCATGTCTAAGAAAAGAACGGTTTAAGATCTTAATTTTTGTAGACCTTAGTTCAGATTACCTTGTAACTACTGGTAATCTAAATTTATAGATCTACTAATTGTTATCTACTAATTAATCTTTGTCCGCAATTTTATTCACTGATGACACTACTTCACCGAGGTTATCGTTAAATCTTGTAGTCATTTTAAAACAAATTCGTAACTGCTTGACCAATTTTAATTAATAATTTAGGTACTGTGTTTGTCTAGACTAATTTAATTAGTAACTAGACCAATTTTGATTAATACTAACCGAAAATACACCGAAATAAATATCTTCTGCAATTGCAATTACGAGTAGATCGCCCTATTATATTCAGAGACTAGCACAAAGAAAGAGACAGATTAGATATATATATAGAGAGATAAATAACTATCACTTCGGACTACCTAGATTGATGACTCAGATAAGATTAGGTAATTTGATTTATTTATGTACAGAGGAGCTAAAATTTTCAGAGTAATTGTACTTGCAAATATGTACCGAATAATTAAATATCATTTCATGGTCATTCAATTTTACCAGACCCCCTTTACATATGTAGTGATGTGTTTTTGAAAAAATCATATTATTATTAAGTATATATTAGGTCTTATTAAGAATATAAACGCAAGATCACTAAGTTCAAAGTGGCCACTATGAACAAACAGCAATTTCATAGGTAAGGCCCTAATACGAGTATGCATATGTACTTGTTATTGTGATATGTTATAGTACCTGTAGCAGATCCAAGGGTCAAGAAATGAGAAAAAGAGATTTTTGAATAGTTTCGAGCGTCGCAGATGTCTACGAGCGGGGCGGGTATCGCGGCAAGTCGATATGGGACGCGCGGGCGGCCGCCCGGACATCCTCCGCACAAACAGCACTGCTTGTGCAGAACTCATCACTCAATGGAAGCTGTGCCACGCGCGTTGCTAATCGCTTCAATATGCCCTCTTCTGTGTTCTTTAGATCCGGCTCTGATTCTTTCGTCTTGGGCAGGATATTCGATTTTGAACCTTATGCGAATGTCACTTAAGGTCACTTCTCGTCTGTTCTTCATCAAGCAGGCAGTATTATTCGTTAAGTTGCATATCACTACAGAGTGAGTTGTGGATCGTAGTATGTGAAACAAATGATATTGATTCGTTTACTTGCAGCGGGTGGCGACTCGAATTTGAAGCTGTATCGCGCGCACTGTCGGCCAGTGTCGGCTCCACGCGCGCCGAACCATTGAATTCCGATCGTAGTGTACTCACCAACACAGCGGCGCGTGAGTGTGTGGCGTGGCATATAGGTTTATATTTTACATATAGGTTTATATTTTTCTAAACTTAATTTAGAATTTTTTTATACGGATAAATCCAGTTAGTGAATTTTATGAGCATGTAAATCGAAATTATCACCGTTAGCGCCTTCACTAAAACACCTTAAGCCAGTAATGTTGCAGCCTTTTTTTTTTTTTTTTTATGTACGAAGGCGGCAGACGAGCATACAGTCCATCTGATGGTAAGTGGATACAGTCGCCCATAGACATCCGCGATACATGCCAACATTAGTCCAAAATGAGAAACGTTGGCATGCCCCCGGATGCGCTGCCTACCTTTGGAGATATAGGAATGGATTTGGAGAAAGGGTTGAGAAAATGGGGAGGGATAGGATGGGATTGGAATGGGCTCTGGCACATCTCACTCACTACCGAAACACGTACGTACATTGGAGAAATACGATAAAATGGGAAATGCAGTACATTTCAAGGTAGTATTCTGTGAGAGAGGGGTAACGTGGCCAGTCGAGCGCGCCCAGCGGCTGTTGGATTGCAGCGTGCACTCTCCCCCTCAGCCTGTCCGCTCCCGGACTTTACGGTGCTTTACGGACCGCAGCAGTTGCGTCCTCTTCGGATATGCTTATGGGGTTCATCAGTCGGTCTTGGACCTGCCACTCCGTTTCCGAGACACTCCCAGTTCCTATAGAACTTCTTTTAGTCACTCTTGAAGAGGCGATTCTATTGGTACCTCTTTACCCTCGCTGAGTATCGCCGTATTCGCTTCCCCAAGCAACGATCTTCAGCTTCAGGTCGTCGATGCGCTCCGCAAGTTTTCGTGTGAAATCTGGGTTCGACATTTAAATGTCCTCTCCGTAGAACACTGCCCTGACAAAGCGCGTCACTCTGGATCTCGTATTACCCGAAGTGAAGCTTGTCAGATTGCCAATGAGGACCATGGCCTCAGAAATACGGCGTTAAATCCTTCTTTGCCAGGCTGGTACATCACTACTCCGATGAGTAATGTGTCCGGATCCCGACATTCGGACGTCAGCTATTCAGCATTCATCCACAGTGGTGCACGATAGGGTCGAATCCGTATCCAAAAACGGGGACTGCATGTTGTTAATGGCCTCAACCTCAAGAGGTAATAAGGTCTAAGTTATAAGATACCTATATATATATATATATATATATATATATATATATATATATATATATATATATATATATATACCTATGTTCTAAGAGACCGTATTTCAGAGCGAGCTGTTGGTGGAGAATTCTGACCGCTTGGTTGTGTCTGTGCGAGTACTGTGCCGAAGAACAGGAAGTGATATGTCTGAGTGACTCGCCGGGTTAGCTACACGCCCTACACACGTCTTCGGTACCATCCTTCAGTATGTACTTCCGGTAGTTCCGCGTCTTGACCACCTGACCCTGTATTGCTAAAACAAACGGCTTGGTTTCTCCAAGGAGCGCATATCTCGCGATTGACCATGGTCTTTGCTCACAAGAAGCCTCGACCGCCACACTTCCTCGAGATATACAATCTCTCTACAGAAGACTTCGGGTGATGCATCTTAGGAAGAGTCATAGTTTTTGTGGACTACTCTATCCAAGGCATCTAATTTGGTGTGAGAACATCTGAGCACGCCGAAGGTGTACATGATTATTATTATTATTATTATTATTATATTATTCTGTATACTTAATTATGTATTTGAATTATTGTACTCGTAGTTCATGACATAAAAACCATATTTTTCATGAAATAATCATTATCGGGAAGTAAATAACACCTGATTGCAGTTCTAACAAATTCTTTGAAAATAATATTAGTTACCTATATAATGTGTAAATATAACATTTATATTGCTACTTAGAATTAATACTCGTTTTTCTGTTTTATTGATGTTTGAAACAACGTTTTTAATCCCATTTTAATTTTAATGGAATATACCTAAATATATAATATATTATGACAAACTTCTTACCTCCTCCTTTAGGTATGTATTTCTTGCCTCTCTCATATATTTTGTACTTCAAACCACGTTTATTTTTGATAAAATAACTAAATATAATCTGATGTATAGTAAACAATAACTTTCTTCCCACTAATAGCATAATTATGGGTAAATGTAACATGCGTTACATCCTACTTATTTTTTTAATAAAATGATTATGTATTGTGAATTCTGACGTTTTGATGAAACCCGTATTGGAATCGATGCCCCTACGCATGCGCATATATTCTCTTTTTTAGATGGTGGTGCCTTTGGTGATAGTGAATAATAAAACATTTGAGATTTATGCGTTATTCACACATATTTATCTATTTAAACGGTAAATAAATAAAGTAAACATTCGCGTTAAGACCAGTTTCAATAGATAAATAATAGTGAATAATGATGGAATATAGGTACTCATATTCACTTCAGATTAAACAAGGAATAAATCCCAGATCTGTGTACCTAATAAATAATCTTATCTGCAGCGGCAGCTGCTGCTAATGATGGAAAAGCTAGTGAACAAGCTGTAACGCTACATACATGATGTAAGGACTTTACTTGACGCCACCCTATTGCATTCTGTTTAACCAAAGGATGACTGGCAGAGAATGCATCGATTTGAGAATACATACTAGATATGTTATGCAAGCACTCTTAGGCAGGCACGTTAGAGGTAAATAATGTTCTGTGTTCAGTAGCTCGCCAATTCTCACCTGCCAGTGGTGTACCCTGCTGATAAACGCATCAGGTACGAGGTATTCTCGCGGTGGGAGGACTCTATCTGTGGCTTGCTACCACCCTCCCATCGGAATCGGCCGCCATAATGGCCCATAATGCCGCAAAGCCCGTGTCGTGTTCCGACGGTGAGTGGGAGTCGCCAACCCCCAAGAAATGAACACAAATGTAAAAGCAAGTTTTATATTAAAAAAATTCATACTTTTCACAATCTGGCTAATATAGAATTACACGCTCGTACCGCGTACCCACTAGACTAAAGCTTGACTGACGTTGTCAGTCACAATCATATTTCTCATGGTTTTTCAGCCCAGATGGATGTTCGAATTAGAATTTTATTTCACATACCTACATACATATATCATGATTAGTTTCCAGGATAATGTCAATGAGTACACACGCATCCCTTTCCCTTACAGACAGTAGTTATATTATGTACTCGTACATATCGACGGTAGAAAGGAGAAATGGCATAATCAACATACAATTTTCCCCAGGGCTCCGTTTTAGCACACCCTCTACACCAGTGACATCCCCACTTCCCTGGAATAGAGCATGCCCGTTTTGCGGATGACACCGCCCTCTACGCCTCAAATGGGAATCTACGACGTGTCTCTCTATACCTTCAACACGCTGTCACCGCCCTAGGCGAGTCGCTTGTGAGGTGTCCCTTTTCCCAGGGGTGCCACTCGTAGCTCTAGTCCCCGTCTCTCCCCACTCCCGATATCCCTTTCCGGTCAAACAATCCCCTGGGTTAGGAAGACCAAATATCTTGGAGTCACACTAAGCCATCGACTGACCTTCCTAGAACACATACAAACTGTCCAAAACCGAGCCACCTTTGTACTCGGTTGTCTCAACCCTCTCATAGGCGGGAGAAGTATGATGTCGCATAGAAGTAAGCTGACATTGTACAAAACCTTCATACGTCCATAATGACCGTCACTAGTGTTGTCTTTGCACACGCAGCCCCTTCCAACATTAAAATACTTCGAACCGAACCCTCCAATAGATTCGTGCGTAAGGCCATGGCTGCCCCACGGTACTCTCGCAATGTCGACCTCCACAAGGACTTGAAACTTCCCTCCATCGTCAAATACGTGAAAGAGTCATCGGCCTTCTACCAACACTTTTACCAGGTATTGCACGTGCCTGAGCGCTTCTCGCCGATTCGAGGTCCCGTGGTAGCCTCCCAAAGCAACGCCGTAAGCTGAGGTCCGTTCCTTCCACCGGTCTACCGGCGGAGGAGCCCTTAGGCTCGTTGCTGCACACACTTTTGCTCCTGACTGAGCGTCTTTTGCGCTCGCCCATAACTATACATGTCCGTGTGATTATTGAAAGGCAGGGAGAGGGCTCCAAAAATTTAGTTATTCCGAAAAAAAATATCAAACTAAAATTTGAAAGTTTAATAAGGTTTAATTTTGAAAGTGAAATGTGTATCGCTTATTCCATTTCTCTTTTCCACCGTTGATATATTAGTTAGATATTTAAAGAACCAAAAATTTCTTAAAAGAAGTCTACATGGAAATATGAGCTTTAAGTCGTGATTTTGTAACTATCTACATTACTCGCTAAAAGAACAACACAACACCATTATTCATTTAATAAGTGTAAAAACGTCTAACAAAATAAAATTATTTTTAGCAACAGTCAAACATAAACATACAAAATATAAAAAGAACAGACAAAAAAATACCATGTATGACATCGCAAGAATTGAATGTGTTCTATATGGATTTAAATGGTTACTTTGGATTGATCATGTGGGCCGCCCTTAACATATTTTGTACTCCGACAACACTTAAAATTCTTCGTCAAGTCGTCAAAAGAAAAATGCCGCTGCCAGTAAAAAACGCAATGATAAAGGTATTTTGAAAATAATCCTATCTGTTGAGAAATTTCTTTAGCGCAGTCTTAATCATTTTGTTATTTAATTGAGATATATTAACTATAACATTCAACACATTTTTGTAAGACTATAAAGAATAAGTACTTTTTGTTTTAGGTTGGTTTCCTGCGTTGACAGTGGATTCTCGTATTTCCATTAAAAGTCTAACAGAGACGAAAATGTTCGAAATGGTATGTAACATGGGTAAAACGAATTAGGTTCTTTTATATGTTGGTATCGGATTCGTGATGAACAAGTATATTGATGAAATTGTTTTTTCAGAACACGGCGGAACCTATGCAGGTTGATGTCCCGCTAGAGGACAATGAAAACAATGAAACAGAATGTTATGTTGTCGAAAATCCTACGCTGGACCTGGAAACATACGCCTCATCATATACAGGATTTGCAAAATTGTACAGATTGATGTTTATAGCAGATCATTGTCCATCTCTAAGATTGGAAGCTCTTAAAATGGCCATATCCTACGTCATGACAACTTATAATATAAGCCTATACCAAACACTTCATAAAAAGCTTGCTGAAGCCGTAGCAAGTGCTGGACTGCCTGATGTTGCAGTGCAGATGGGCTCACAGGACATACCTGTGCTTGACTCAATGTGGATAGAATCAAAGACCAAAAAAGCTGCTATAAAGTTGGAAAAACTAGATATAGACCTCAAAAATTATAAAACAAATTCAATTAAAGAGAGTATCCGGAGAGGGCATGATGACTTAGGTGACCATTACCTTGACTGTGGAGACCTGACTAGTGCCCTGAAATGTTACTCGAGAGCCAGAGATTACTGCACAAGTGGCAAACACATCATCATGATGTGTCTCAATGTAGTGAAAGTGTCAGTTTATTTGCAAAATTGGGCTCATGTCCTCAACTATGTTTCTAAAGCTGAAGGCACACCTGACTTTAATGAAGTTCCAGGCAAGGACTCTAACCAGACCATAGTAACCCGTTTAAAATGTGCTGCTGGACTAGCAGAATTAGCCACAAAGAAGTATAAATCTGCTGCAAAACACTTCCTGGCAGCTAGCATTGACCACTGTGAATATCCAGAACTGCTGAGCAGTAACAATGTCGCAATTTATGGTGGATTGTGTGCTCTTGCTACATTTGATCGATCAGAATTACAGAAGCAAGTCATAGTTAGCAGTTCTTTTAAATTATTCCTTGAACTAGAACCCCAGTTACGTGACATAATTTTTAAATTCTATGAATCTAAATATGCTTCTTGCCTAAGGTTACTGGATGAGATAAGAGATAACCTTTTGTTAGATATGTATTTAGCGCCACACCTGAACTCACTGTACATGCAAATACGTAACAGAGCCTTGATCCAATACTTTAGTCCCTACCTATCTGCTGACATGCGCCTGATGGCCGCAGCGTTTAACCGCACAGTGAATGCCCTTGAGGATGAGCTGATGCAATTAATACTCGATGGGCAGATACAAGCCCGCATTGATTCACACAACAAAATACTTTATGCTAAAGATGTAGATCAAAGGAGCACAACTTTTGAGAGGAGTCTGGCTATGGGGAAGGAATATCAGCGGCGGACATCAATGTTAATCCTTCGTGCTGCAATGCTCAAAAATCAAATACATGTCAAGGTGAGAATCTTAATTGATTTGTCTCCTATTTGTTGCTTTACAGTTTGTTCAATAAGTTATTTTACAGTTTACATGGTTAAATTCATAATTTGGCAGTTGTTTGCTGTCATGGACTTGTCAAATTTTTGTTTATTTTCTCAGTATTTGAAGGTGAATATTAATTCTAGTTGAAGAATATATAAATTTGTCATGTAAACTGACATTATTGATCAGACTAATTATTATTATTTATGTATTAGGCTAGCAGCTTTCACTGATGCACCCATATCAATGCACTTATCCTACCTTCTTTCTGTGTAAACAGTTTTGTAATTTATTCACTCCTTCTGCTTTGTCTCGTGTGGTAAATTATTCCATTCTATTTGATAGGAATTGCTTGTAAGAATTGGAGGTAGCAATAGTTTTCATTAGGTTTAAGTCATGTCCTTTCAGATTCTCATTTGCTTTAGTATTGTATATAGAGTTCAGGTAATTCCTAATCCTAGGAATAGTTCCTAACCCCTGTGAAATTAAGGATCCTGCAAAGATATATAACCATGTACTCTTTACCTTCTACTAACATGCTTGTTGGGTATTTATATTTTATACTTGTTTGAATATGGGAAGTATAATGACACAAAGAACCACCTTTACTGCTGTAGTGTATGGAAATCATCTTTCATTTCTCATCACATCCTTTGTGCACACTGTGAATGAGACCTATTGTCTGTTTTATATGAAATATTCCTGTGATTAGTTTAGTAATAGCATCTGCCAACTTGGCCCACTTAGAATTCTATTTCCAAATCTGTCTAAACAGATATAGGAAGTTATACATACTCTGTTATACATTTTTACAATATTCAGATATTAAATCCACGATGACTTCATCCATTATTTTCAACATTGGATCTTTGATAACGTAGCATGGAGATGCTACACAGCAATAACTGGGCAGAACTTTCGAGAGCGAGGTTGAATGCACAGTATCAGAATGGTGGTGAAGCGTGGCTCATTCCTAGACCACTCTGCAAACAGTACAAGGCTGCTCAAATATGTTAGGCTAATTTTCCAGTCATGCTGACAATCGCCGCTGAAGTGTTCTCCCAGACTCGTTTTGGTCTTGTGCTGACTACCGTGAAGTACAGAGAAACAATTGTCAAAATAGTTGAACTTCGTCAATGGGAATAGAGTAATTTTTTTAATGATTCAATTATTCAATAATTTTTATAAAAAAATGCACATGTATAGACTTACCAGTTTCATTGTTTTTTGGACAAAGGACTAGGAAATTAAGTTCAATTATGTCAGTTGCAACTTTGTCATATGTATGTATAAAAAAGTAATGTCACCACAATTGTCACCTTCACTGTCACCTGTCACCAAGCTAAACAAACAAAAAAAAAAACATAAATAACCTTCATTTGTGGCAATAATTTGTGAACTGACTGCAGTTTATTTTCTTTCTGTCTGAGCTTGAGGCGATTCTTTACGACAATATTGCGTTCAAAACTGCACAATGAATGTTGCTGCTCCATTTGTATGGGCAAATTCCACTAATTCGCCTACGAGTGATACCTACATGTATGATACCTCTGAAGAACTTCTTCAAACTCCTTTTATTACCTGTGTATAAAATTTTCGTTGTTTTTTATTGCAGAATGTTGGCCGCGAAACAGGTCCTCAGAGCGGGGAAGCGCCTGGCTCCAGCACTAGCCTCACTCCACGCACCTTCGACACTGTGCCCTTGTGATGAAATAACTCATAAGGATAGTAAACACAATCTCCCTCACGAGGCAATGTGGGCCACCAATCACTAACTACTATGAGAATTAAATTGAACAAATGCTAAGACTTAATGAGCTATAATGTAAATACATATCGGTCAACATTGCCATGTGAGAGTTAATCTTAATTTTAAAAAACTTTTGTGTACTGAATAATATCTGCTTTTATTTTTTGTTTAACGTGATTGAGATGTCCGGTTTGGATTCAGGGAGGTGCCGCTGCAACAAATTGCTGATAATGATTTTAGGGAAATATTTTATCAGCTAATACAGAATCGCTGGTGCAAGCATTATTTCTCAACATTGTTTATACTGAATTATTCTATGTAACCACAAAATATTATGTCTACGTAATTTTTAATAACATTAAAAAGTCAAGGCATATGTAACGCTTTTTATTATTTCCACTTGAAACCTGTTTAATCTAACAATATTGTTATTGTGATTTTATTATTATCAATAAGTGTAAGATGTTACCTGACAGTAAGTGATTGACCATACTTTAGTGACTAAATCTATGGCACACCACTTACAATCCTTTTAAAATACTTGCATACAGTGCCGGCTTTACCTATGGTGCAGGGTGTACGGCGCACACGCCGCTCCCGACGCCTCCAAAGAGCCTACTAGAGGGCGCCAGGGTATTGATTGCACCCGGGCGCTACATGGGCTAGAGCCGGCTCTGCTTGCATAGGTACCCCAGAGTCAGAAACTTCTGCGACTTTAATCTGCAGTATTTCTCGTCCAAATTATGAAAAATTACAATCCCAATAAATTCTTTAAAATATTACATTTCTGTAAAATATTATTCGAACTTTTCGGCATTGACTTCGCCATTTCTACAATTGATAAACGAGGACGGTTGTGTGAAATGGTACATGAAGAAGAAATCGAAGAAACGAATTTTGGTAGCTTTTAGATCTCAAAACAACTTTTATTGGTTAAGTTGAGGATTGACTATTTTAACAAAAATATTTTTGTTGGCATTTATTTAATTTACTACCGATGACTTCATTGTTGTCTTCATTTATCTTTGAATTTCAAACTAGCTCAGCGGTCAAGAAAAACATCTTGAAAAAACCTGGGTAACCGAGAATTAAAAATCTGGGTATCTGTCCACCTGTTATAATTTGGTGTGGTATCATGTTTAAGCTATCGTAATTATATGTAGAACTGACTTCAGCATGAACAGAGAGGAAAAGGAGAATGTCCATGACAGTATGAAGCACAGGCCACTTTTTGAAAATTTCGTAGTGTTCAAATTTTCATAGCACTATTTGCGTAGCAATATTTGCTTAATTTCAATATATATACATATTTTTAATTCAATGTGGGATTACGCAGAAATCAATGTAGGATTAACGATTTTTAGGTTACTTTTGTTGCTTTGACGTTTAAGAAATTAGCATATGTATTTAGTTTGTTTTGTATAATAAGAAAAGCCGTATGTTATTATTATCACTTATGATATAATTCCAATATCTCCAAAATGAGTAGGTAACGTTTTTATTAAACATTGTAAAATAATATTTACAATAAGAGTCAACATAAGAGTACAATAATCTCAAACAACATTCGTAAATGCTACTTTAGAGTCAGTCTTTATAATCTGTGGCAATACAATTACTAACATATTTAATGAAATATTATCCTTGTAACCAAATTGCATAAATCTTTGCTACAGATTCCCTTGAAATATGATTCGAATTTATAGTTATCCTACTATTTAAAGTCGATGTAATCTGTAGTCAAAGTAGACTATCCGATCTTTATCGAATACTAGAGACCCGCGCTCGGTTTATAATTTTTTTTGTCAAAATTTCGAAATAATATATAGCTTATATTAGACACGGATAATGTAGCTTCCTATTTGTGAAATAATTTTTGAAATCGGTTCAGTAGTTCCAGAGATTACCCCCAACATACAAACACACAATTTTACCTCTTTTATTATATTAGTATAGATATATGATGTCTAAGAATAAGTCGCGAATTTCATTCTGCAAGTGGTTTTAATGTGTCAAACTCGTTAAAGGACACTGAGGAACATGTTACAAACATATTTTTTTTTATTGAAATAAAAAACACCTATTTTAAACAAAAAAACTGCCAGAAACAAACAAAAACTGGAACTACTGATTCTGGCCTCTACTATCAGCAAGTGATGAGATTATAGAAAGCAATTGAGACAAAACGACCTAAGCTGATAAACAGAAAGGGTGTGATCTTTTACCATGATAACGCCAGACCACACACATCTTTAGCCACTTTAGCCATTTATTTTGTTCCAATGAAATGAATGAAATTGAAGGGATTCTGAATCGTATTGTCACTTGTGATGAGAAGCGGATCCTATGGTTGAATCCAGGAGATACAGCCAAATAATTTCTCAAACGTAAACCGTGTCAAACGAAGCTCATGGTGACTGTATGGTGGTCTTGTGCCGGTATTATCCACTACAGCTTCGACTGGAAACTCCGTCACCCCGTACTCGCCATACATTGCCCCTACTGATTTCGATTTTCTTCGGAATTTGGGTAACTTTTTACAGGGAAAAAATTCAACTGATGAGGCAGTGAAAAACGCCTCCAGAGAATTCATCGATTCCCGTCCCCGGGAGTTTTATAGGAGAGGCATCAATCAATTTCCATTAAAATGACAATAGACATTGATAATAATGGACAATAATGGATTAATGAAATATATAATTTTGATACAAAAAAAATATATTTAAATTATTTATTCCAAAACGACAATTTCATATATACGGACCTAATAATTTGCGACGCTTATCCCGTCTCAACTTTCATATTGTATACATAGAGTACCTACTTACTTACATAGAGACTATATTATCCTCTTACTACCTTCTTTCGCTCTTCACTTCCTTGAGCTTTGACCATCAATATAAACTTTAAAAATATCCATTCAATTTAAATAGGATTATTATTTTGGATTTGATTAAAATTATATGGTGAACATTCCGATTTAAAGATCTTACGATAGACAGCTGTTTATTTTGCGTTAGTTAATAAGCATTATTTTATTGCAATAATACCAAACAATGTATTATGATCATCACCTATATTCAATATTTATTTGGTTATTTATATTATTTAATATCTATGTATCAATATTTGAATTAACTTTTACAAACTTTTTTGTGCAGCATGTAGGTAATATACAAATTATGAGATTTAAAAAATGCTTAATGAATACATTTTGGTTACAATTTTTTGACAACAACAACCATACAAACAATATCCCTATAAAAATTTGGTAACCAGTTACATACATACGAGTCAATAAGGAATAGTATGGATTTGAAAAAAAAATGTTTTGTTTGAAAAACAACGTTCAAATATTGTTAAAAGAATAAAGTAAATCGTTTGAAGTCAGCTGATTACTATTACTTAAAATTAAACTATAGGACAGTGTTAATACGATATTAAAAATAATGTTAGATTCCATTAGATCCATAAGCTCCAATGTATCAGAATGACCGGAGTATCAAAATGCTAAATATTAAAATGTCCAGAATATCGAAATGTCTATAGTTACGAATTGAAGTTTTTTTTTTTATTATTCTGGCCTTATTTAGTGTATTTGGTAACAACGGTGGGGACAACGGAAATTCGAACACAAAACTTATTTATTACCTACTCCCCAGTGTTAGTGGGAGCAAGTAACGGTAATAATTTTGTCTACAATTGCCTTTGTAGTACAAAGGTTTGTAGCCTTTATTTTGTAGACAAAATAATTTCTGGTAGGTACAAAGTTTATACCTACCAGTGGAGATTGCCATTTAGGACAATGGTCCAAATCAGAAAATTGACGGTAAGGCGAACAAACTCAGAACAAGGCTCAAAAATTTTGCAAAACTCAGTTATTCCTTACTGCACGAAATAGGTTGAAAGCAGGACGGACAGCTGCCAGTAGCCAATCCAAAGGCAGGTGGCCGGCCTCCAGCACAAGCTATTAACCACTGGAAAAATGGATAGAAAAATAATTTTATTGAACAATCACCAGCATCCTCTTGTCACTGATTTGAATAAATGACATAGCATCATTTATTTATTTATTAAGATACTGGTTCAATTTCAGAACAATTTGCATTCAACATTCATTCAATGGTATTTTGCAGTTTTATTATCATTAAACATATGCTTGAATTCTAAAGCAGACAGTTTTATTGAGATAAGTTTTGAAAGAAATACCTCTAATAAGCAGCATCTATGAAAATATACCCCACAGGAAGGATTTTGGCATAAAGGTTGAGGCACGCTAGAATGTTCAGGCAACTCGATACAAAGGCATATACTGCACTGAGGTAATTCTGGTTTTAGTGATTTATCTTCTGAGGTAGTAGTAGCTGGTGATGGCTTCGAAAGAGAAGGAAATTCTGTTAAACCTAAAAATAAACAAATCATTATCGGTTCTGCTAGTAAACACCTAACATATGTAATTAGGTATCTATTTTATGTCAAAAGAAACTAGATCTCTAGGTTTCCCATAAATTAATTAGATTATTACCATAATCAGCCCTTTAACGTCCACTGCTAGATGTGGGCCTCCTAATGCATGTTGTCTTGTGCACGAGGGGATTTGTGACTGTAAAACGGCACACTGGCCAAGCAGATTGACGAATGCACTCCTTTAGAGGTGGTGTAGTTCCTCAAGGTAGTGCATAGCAGCTTTATTATCCCTCTTTTTTGACACTCATGGGAAGAGATCGGATGGTGCTATTCTAAAGCCGGCCGGGCCGACACCACACAGCTAATTAGATTATATTATTAGTTATTTAATGTTTTACTAAACTTATACAACAATTGAGTAGTATCTAAAAAATCTTCCACTTTCATATTTTTAATTGAAGGTTAATTAATGGTCACAGTATCAAACTTCTATCATAATAGGTAAATATTTGTTAAATTGTGTTAATGTTTTTGATCAAAGAGAACCTTATCTCTGCATTAAATGATTAATTAATTGTTTGTTAAACTTATCTAAAGATACTTTAACTTACATATAACAATGAAAAACCTCTACAAAGCTGTAGAAATTCCTAATGTACTTTAATATTGTATTTCTTGCTTTTATTAGTCCTAAATTTATAATCACAGTACCTACCAATCTAATGAAATAATATAGGTAATTATATAGTAAAGTGAGTCCAAACCAAAAACAGTCATAATATTCTCAACAATATTCTTGTCATGATCCCATGTCAAAAGTCCAGCCTGTAGTTTGTCTTGCCACTCTTCAGACTGACCAATGAGGTGAATGTTGATCGCTAAGCCTTCTGGTGTGATCTCTACATGTAACCATCTTCTGTGATCTAAAAGTACAATTCATCAAATTATGGACCATTATTTAATGCCCACCTTAATTAATATTTATTGAAAGGAAACTAAACTAACCAAGGAGTATTTTTCTGTAGTTATCTTTAAAAGTAGGATTTAGTGGCTCCATTACAGTACAACAACGGTCTATGTACTCTAACTCACAAAAATAACACGCTAGCCTATTGACAAATTGTATAAACGTATCTACAATCTCCTCAATGGAACTGTAGTTACGATCTTCTAAAGGTGAATGAGGCAAATTAACATTCGCTATATTTAATTGTTTAGGGCCATTATACCGTATATGAATTTCATGTTCCCTTAAACATTCGTCGTCTGTTATCACAAATTTCATGTCTCTCAAAGTTTTGCCAAAATATATGAGCAGACCACGATCAATAACGGTCTTTACTTCATCCAGTAGTTCCATATCAATGAGTTCGGAGGTAATGGAATCTGTTGTTGCAATATTCGATTGGAGTAAATTTTCTAAGCGCTCCAGAAGCTCCGATAAGCTGTAACGCTTATAAAATAAATCTTCAATCACTTCTTTTGTTTCCATGCCTAAAAATTGTATTTATAATACGAACTTGAAGACATATTTTACATGTAGGTACATAGATTATTATTATTTAGAAGCGAAAAAACTTAAGCACGCCCTACACCTTCCGATCCTATAGTCGGAATTTTAATTCGATTCCAGATTTGACAATTTCAGTGTTGCAACGTTATGACAAGTACTAAATAGTAACGTTGCGAAATTATTCGATACGGAAATGGAATATTTCCGGATCGATTCTTCTCGTTTATAATTTTATTCTCGTAAACTAAGTACCTATATCAGGAAATTAAATATTTGTGAACGGATAATTTAGTTATGCCGATTAATTTTATTACGGATCTGAGAGTTTTCTTTAATAATTGTGTGTGAAATAAATAAATAAATGTGATCATGAAGGAACATGAGAAATAAAACAAATAGATGTATTATGGTAATATTTTATTTTATAAATCGTCGCCGTCATCGCTATCGCTATCGCTGTCACTTTCTGTAACATTTATTATAAATGTGTCTGTGATATTGTCAATTAACATATCTAGCCTACTCATTTTTTCCTCTTCTTTGACAACATGGGATACGCATTTAGACCATTCGGTGGCCGTAATTTTTTGAATGCCTTCCTCAAATAAATTTCTCACGTCTGTCAATTTGAAGGTTTTATTATTTTGAGCTACATGCCCCTTTACCTGAGCCCATATCAATTCGATAGGGTTCAGCTCGCAATGGTAAGGGGGCAGTCTTAAAACCGTGATCCCATGTCGTGCTGCCATTTCGTCTACAGCGTACTTATTAAAAGACTCGTTATGTGGAATCAGTTCTAAAAGCGTAGCTTTAACCATATCTGGTTCGTAATGAATATTTTTATTTAAAAGCCAGTCTTGAATGGCAGCTTTTTTCCAGCTCATTTTTGGTGCCGTTTCCAATTTTCGGGAGTGGTAAGGTGCATTATCCATCACCACAATTGAGTTTGGTCTTAATTTTGGTAAGACTCCAGCGAACCACTCCTCAAAACAAACTGCATTCATCTCATCATGGTAATCTTCACAATTTTTCTTTGCTTCAAAAATCATGAGCCCCTCTTCCAGGAAGCCTTCTTCACTACCTATATGGCTAATTATGAGACGTTTGCCTTTTCCAGATGGGTTTTTTAATCCAGTGGTCAGTCCCTCCAAAAACGCTTGCCGAGATGATGTGACTTGCTTGTCCACCCAAGTTTTTTTTACAGTATGACTTTAAATCACATATAGTACATGAACATTCAATATTACTATTAAATTTAATGTAAATGTATATTAATTCAAAATGTTAGCCTTACCTGCGTTAACCCAAGTTTCATCTTGATAATATATATGTCTCCCTTCTCGTCGAAACTGACATATAGATCGCAAGTAACGCTGGCGCCATGTTATTATATCATTTCGATCAATAAGTGTGCTCTTGCGTGACCGTGCAACAAATTTAAAATTAAGATGCTTCAAAATTTTTCTGAGGGTGTCTTTGGAAACCTTGGGCATTTCTGGATCATCGTTCATCACTTGTAAAATCTGAAATAGTAAATTTTATAATAGTTTGGAATCATTACTTATATATAAAAGATGTAGGTATAAAATAATACTGTCTGACTGATTGACTAACCTTTGCAATGGTTGGAGGTTCATTTCGGTAAAAGAACTGATGAACTATTCGTCGTATTGCGGAGAATGTAAATTCATCAATTTTATCTTTGAAACTTCGCTTTGGTCCAGTTTTTTTAGGGGGAGTTGGCGGCGCACCTTTATTTACTTCCTTCAAAACGTTACAAACAGAGCGTGAGGTTATTCCCAATATGTGAGCAACTTTGTTCATACATTCATTTTCTTCCACAACTTCAAAGGCCTCCAATTGCGCAGAAGTTTCATTTTTCACGTACTTATATGCGTTGCGGATCATTACTTTTTCAGTAACAGTGAAAGCTTTTCGTGGACGTTTTTTTCTTGGAGACAAGAAAACATCCACGTCTTTTTGTGATGTACTTGGCGGAGGATCCATTTTGATGGAAAACCAAAACAAATAGATTCACTCAAAGTTCACAAAAAACTATAAACGTAACAACAAACACAACGTAACAAAACTTTAACAAAAACCCAACAAAATAACAAAATATCGATTCGCAATGAAACGAGATATTCGTGCAGTCAGACTAGGAGAATGAAGCCGAATGACAAGATAAACAAAATGGCGATAGCTGCACGAGCGCGCACGGGTTGCCAATACAGAAAACTATCTAGGCTCTTTTATTATAAGTTTTGTTTTTAATATAAAAAAAAACAAAAATATTAACTTTTTATAAAATAAAGCAGCGGTTACTAATTAATAAATAATTGTTATGAATAATTATGTATTTATTTAAATAAAAATCAATAATTTAGTCTTTAATTGACACACCAATATTATGATTACATAAACATAAATCGCGATTGTTTATCGATTTTTGTGTTCATCACTACACTATTATATGTGGTATCATTATTTTACAAAATGACAGTAGCTAATGTCAAATGTGGAATCGAATTATAATTCCGACTATAAATCGGACGTGGTTCACTCCACACTCCGATCAGTATTCCGATTTAGTACACAAAATAGCGGAAAGGCAGTACAGACACGTTTGTGTATTACTGTCATGTGCTCGCTCGCTTTAGTGACATTTTTATAGTAGAAGAAGGTAAACGAGAGAGTGGGGTCACATGATGGTAGTGGTCTGCCGTCTGCGTTACGGGTACGCTGCCGACCTTGCAGAATCCTGTTCACAGCTCTCTTAAAGAGCCCCATATCGTAGCTTAATTAAAAAACCACTGCTGGTAATTCATTCCACAACTTTCGGGTTCACTGTATAATGTCTTTTTGACCGCACTGTGCGCAGCTACACTATGTCAAGGAAGTGCGGTTAACCGCAAGACGACGAACGGTGCGATGGTAAAAACCCTAAGTTGGTATCAATTTTAACAGGTCTTCAGAACATTCCCTATTAAATAGGCGGTAGAAAACGCAGAGAGACGCAACATCTCTACGGATGGTGAGCGATTCTAAACCACTGATCGTTGACGTCGTTGGACGGAGTCAAGAGGGTCCAGCTGGTACTTCGGTGCACCGACCCAGAGGTGTAACCAGTACTACATATGGGGTCTAACTTGAGCTTTATAAAGCGACAAGCGTTGCCCAGGAGTGAAGTACTGCTTCGCTCTGTTCAGCACACCGAGCTTTTTACTGGTGACGGCTCCAACCTTATCAAAATTACAAAAAGTTGCAATAGCAGTAGTAATATCAAGCTCTATTGACAATACAATCAGAAGGAGAAAAAAAAACCATGAGCTATAAAAACCTTTACATCTTTGACAATGAAGGTTTTGAACTTTACGCATTTTTGAAAGTATTAAAGAATGAACCATGAATGTTTTTGATAATTATTGAGTATGGTGGGTCTATTTATTGAAAAGTAAGATACTGTAATATTCAAGAAATAAGTAATACGAAGTACTCTCGCGGTCTGTCGCCCAATTACTTTCTTCGTCAGACATTTTGAAAAGCATCAATACAAAACACGTTTATCTGACACGTGCACTACTACAATGGATGATCTAATATACTGATAACGTTTTGTAGGATGAAATTCTCCGACCGTTAAAACATCCGATTTGGGATGAAAGACGGTCGGATGCTTCCGATCATCCAATTTATCAATAATAATCATTTTAGGAAGATTGCTTTATATGTATATATGTACAATTTTATCCGATAATTAGGATTGAATCGGAAAGTGTGAGGCGTGCTTTACACGGTTTACTCTTTTGAATTTGAAGAAAAAAAATCTGTTTGACACATGTTTTTTTCCTTCATATTTGGCAATGGTGCTATTAGCATATTCTGCCAGTGTGGAGTTTTCAAATTTAAGGGAAATAAAGCACTTTTTAAAATCATGGGAAAATCATACCTATCTATCCTTAATTTATTAAAGTAAATGTACAGTCTGTTTCCGCTCTGATTAAATAGAATACAATAGTAATCAACACTGGTGCTGAATTCTGATCGTAAACTATTTACATAATTTCGTAGTCTTATACAGGTTTAAAGTGCATTGCTCCTTATGTTATTATGTCACACTTCTCCAGTAGCATTAGCACGTTAAATATTCGAGGGCAAAATTATATTTATGAGTCACAGAAGAAAAATAAAACTGTATTCCGAGCAGTTGAGAAGGAAGTCTATAAATAATTGAAGAAAATGTCATTATTAGTTTATTACCTAAGTCCTCCAACCAATATTACGAGATTTCTGTTTTCCCACAAGATGTACAAGAATAATTTAAATGGTATATAAAATTTGTGACGGTTTTAATTACATTTATTTGTTATGTTGATCTCAAGACTGCCGATAACCTAGTTCCTACAAATTACTCAAATAATTAGGTACGATTTTGAAGGACTATTTGTTTTTATAATTTGACTGGAAATTTTAAATAAATAATGCAAATTTCTATAATTGTCTTCAGTAGCTAAAAATCACAATATAACTGCAAGTCGTATTTTAACTGCTATTGAGTCTCTCCAACGTGTGTTGTTTCGCGCCATTTTTTGTACAAGATGTTCACACTAAACGACATGCGAACGAAGTTGTTATATTATCAGATGGTTCCGCCAGAAGTTCGGCAAGCTGTTTATGACTAGTTTGCCTGAAATAAAAAAAATCGTAATCATAACATGTGTATGGATGGGGCCTGGAGTGGAAATATTGCAATCTACTCGATTCGCCCCCAGAACCCTTTTTATTCATGAAATCGCCATAAATATAAAATACTTTACTACGTAATATTTTAATTACACTACGTACTTAAGTTTTTTGTTAGTAATTGTCAACATACTAAGTACCTATTTATAAAAAGAATCACTCTACCTTGTGCTATCACTGCCTTTTTTCTATTTTTCACATTTTTTTTATGATGCCCATTTAAATAATGATTATACGAGTAAGTACTAAGCAAGGATTCGATTTTACAACCGATCTAGGATTCTTGAAGGTGCTCTTTGATGTGCACTTAGAAATTCCTGAAAGGATTTCCTGACGCTGGAAAAAACGTCCAAGGTGGTTTCAAGTGTTATTACATTCGATTCAAATTCGTTCCTGACGCCGCCGGTTCCGCATCACAGGAGTTTTAGAATAATGGAGCAATTTCCAACAATTCTGTGCGTGACGAAGTGTTATCAAAATGAAATATCAAAGTGATCAAATCAAATCAAAGTGTTAATTAAACAAGTGTAAATAGTGCGTGCATACTTGAAGTGTCGTGGCTGGTAGTTTAGGAACAGTGCGTCTACTAAATAATAACATAGTGCTACGTTCAGTGCGTGTGTACTAGCGTTCCTAATCTTCAAGAAAAGGGGATTGTCTAAATGTGGTTACGCAGCAGGCAAAGTGCATCGGGAGCGCTTTTGTTGTACTGAACTGAGACAAAAGACAAAGTGTCAACCTCTTTACTCTGAGATTATGTGTAGTTATTTACACGTCTATTTATGATTTCAGTGTTATAATGTTATGTTTTATATGTATAATAATAGGTATTGTTGCTTGTTGTGGAAATAGTTCCATCATTATGTCTGCTTTAATTCTTGTTAATATTTATGTACTTTACCTTTTGCTTTGAATTTATTTTACATTTGTGTATGTGTGTCTAGGCTAGGTTGTAAGCTAGGTCTTAAGTATAGTCTAGGAACAAATAAAAACTACGTTTGCTGTGTGTTTTATTCTAGATATAAGAGAAAGGGATAACAACATAAAGTAGCAAACTATATAGAAAGATAATAAGTTTTCGAAATCACTAACAAATAGGAGTTTATTTTGTTGATTTCGTAATGTAATTAAAACATAATTATTATACAGTCACACAACAACTGTTACTTGTACTCAATGGTACTAAGTATTACATTCGTACTTATTTTGTATTTTATTTTAAAAACATTATTATTACCCCGTACAGATAAAGAAATTAGTGTTTATACATTTTTGTTCATGCAGTATTATCAGTATTGGCTACTGAGACCCATTAAATTACGAGTTTGATACTGCAGTTAAAATGTATTCATATAAAATTAACATTTCATTACAAATAACAATTCAATCGATTCGAATGCTTATTACACGTTTCCATACAAAATGGCCGTTTTGGTATCAACAAATTACAGTTTATATCTAAAAATATTTAATTCCATACAGTCCATTGTAGTTAGCTTAATAGGTACCTGGGTACATTGTCAAACAGTGGAGAGTCGATTATCCGGACTACCAGCACGACGGAAATTAGAAATTATAATTGAATCTTTAAAAAAGGTGAAATTGGCCGTAAGTTAGCCGATACGTAAAAAGTTGGTACTTCTACAAGAAGAACACCGTTTATAATAGGTAGTTGGAAAATTACGCGGCCTTTTTGAACATATAACTTTAGCGTGCTATATTTCTGGCAACACTCATCACTGGCGGGAAAGTGATATAGGTAGCGTTTGACGGCTGACTTTTTGTAACGGAGGCAAATAGAAATTACAAGTTAAAAGTTTATCTTTTCATATTTGTTAACAATTTCAAAATAATAAGGAGAAAATTAGATTTGTTTCTAGTTCTCGAAAAGAGATTTGTGGTGTTTACGGAGAAGATGCTTTATCTAAAACTACTGCAAAAAAAATGGTTAAGTCGATTCAGGTCTCGAAATTTTGATGTGAATGATGTTCCTCGCTGTAGTCGTCCTATTAAGGTAAATGTTGATGTTATCATTGAAAAAATCGACACATAAACAGTCATCAAATTGCGGAAGAGCTTAGCCTTCACCACAACTGTTTTCGATCACCTGCATAAACTGAATTTAGTAAAAAAGCTAGATGTTTGGGTGCCGCGTAATTCACATGACCGAAACTTCGTGAATAGAGTTTCGATATGCGAGATATTGCTAAAACGAAATTAAATCAATCGATTTTTGAAGAGATTGATGAGATGAGATGACAAGTGGATCAATTACGATAACAATGTTCGAAAACGATCTTGGTCTAAGAGGTGAGTGATCACAAATAGTTCCAAAGCCAGACCTCAGTACGAGCAGTCATGTTACGTGTACGGTGGCACTGGAAAGGCATTGTGTATTAAGAGCTTTTGCCACATGGCCTAACGATTAATTCTAATGTCTACTGTCAGCAAATAGTAAAAACCATTAGCCTGTATAAACCATTTAATTCGGTTTTTCGCTCAGAAACTACAAAAAAATTATAGCGATAGGATAATGGCTCTGCCAGAAAAGTGGCGAAAGATGGTCCGAGTTAAATGGACAATATTTCGTTCAATAAATATTTATATAATACAAAAAAGTCTTTATTATTTTCACTCAAAAAAGGGCCGCGATTTTATCAGACTACTTAATATTTTGAAATGGCTTGTAATGAAATTAGCGTTAAAAAATTTAAAAATGTACCTACTTTCTCTTTTGAAATATACATGCAAATTCGATAGTGAATATAGTCGATAGTATATGAACGTGAATACATGAAGTGAATATAGTGAGTCATCGAAGCGAGGATGGAACAGAAATAGGACCCTTTGGAAGAAACATTGCATTGTTCATGTATTTTAAGAAGTTGAATATTGTTTTCGTCCTTCTGAAATAAATACCTAACATTATTTACCCACTTACCTATAAATTGCTTTTTCCTACAAATTCAATTATCCGGATTTTCGGTTATTCGAATGACCTGCAACAGCAATTAGTCCGGTTGATCGAGTCTCTACTGTATTAATAAAATTATAAGTGTTATGTATGAGACACTACTCTTAAGTTACACTAGTGCGAACCATGTAGGTTTGAGTGTAGTACAAACAATAAAAATGAGTATACTGTCACTTTTAAAAATAAACAACGTCACACTCAATGGGCCTGTCACTAGGGAACTAGGGTTACTTGTGTCGTGGGTCCAGATACATATACAAAGACGAACACAACACATGCAACACCCAGAACAAACACCCGTCTTTAAACAAATGATTGTCCTACCGGGAATCGAACCCGGGACCTTTTGCACAGGGGCACTACAACTTCGCCAATCGGTCGTCATTTTAAACATATTTATCCAGTCGAGCATTTATTCTAAGGATGTATATAACAGGGCCTCTCCTATGAAATTGGTGTTTGTTCATAGTGGACACTTTGAACTTACTATCTTGCGTTTGGCTTGGAATTTATTTTTTTTATTTTTTTATTTAAGGGCTTAGGATACTTTCTCAAAATCAGTTATTCATTTGTTTTTCCGTCAAATGACTTTTTGCTTATCGTTGTGTTTGCGACCATGGAAAAGTTAAATCGTGTTATTTTCGAATATGAGTTGCGCCGTGGCAGCAACGCAACACAAACGGTATGAAATATCACCCTAAACGAACGCACGGCGCATTGTTGGTTTGATCGTTTAAAAAAATATAAATTTTAACATCGATAGTGCAACTTTACTTTCCGCGAACAACTTTACATAGGTAGGCCTCATTTTTTAAATAGCTTTTTCGCTTTCAGATATGCAAATACAAACGAAGATTACCAAGCGGTTGAACCATCTAGTGGAGTGCTGTAAGGTTTATACCTCGGAACCCGGTCCACTGAACGGATTTTTGTAAAACCTTTTGGAATGTGTTTTTAACACTAAATACTAAAATGTTTACCCATTTATTATTGCCGCTTTTGAGTATTTAATTATTAAAGTAAATAATTATTAATTTTTCGGAGTTTTCATTCATTTTCTATTATAAACTCGATTTTTTTCCGGTTAGTTTTACATAGGACAACCTGTTCTTGGGGCCTCAAGGGACCTCAGGTATAAAGGTCAGTAGGGGAAGGGATATAGAAGGGACAACGGCAGATGTTCGGCGTCGCCCGCAACGTTGCAACTAGCTAGGCTAAACACGTAGCTGTCTTTGTGCGTTTCGAAAAAAATATTTCTGGTTTTTGATTATTTCAAATGTATGTATATTTATTATTGTGCAGTTAGTGCGATAAACGTTAATTACTGAACATCATTCTGCTGGACAAACTTTGAAAATAGTGGCTGGCATGGCATACACAGTAAGTATTTGTTTCTTATTTATGTCACACGCTTGTAAAAAAATATTCTGAACAATCAATCGTATATTTGGCAATACATCGATGCTAAAAGTTATAATGTTGCCGTTGTAAGCATTACAGTTTAATTCAATAATATCAATTATCAATAGTGATATAAACGTTAGTTATTCATATTTGTTGTTACAGCCTCGTATCAAAATGGATGAATCATCGAATAGTGATAATTATGAAGATAATAATAATTGCCTGATTTGTGACAATATCGGATTTAGTTCGCGATCGAGCTCCGATGTAGGAGAAATGACAAAAGTAACTAGAGGATTATCAACACTGAACGCTGCTTCTGCAGAAAGAGCGGATGGACTGCTTAGACAAAAATATATTAATCAAAAATATATTAAAGCATATTTAAATAAAGACAAGAATACATCAGCATGCTTTCCACTTAAGAAGAAACTTCGAACGACTACTTCAACTGGCTTCTATTGGAAAAGTAGGTGTTTTTTCTGTGAAAAAGAAGCGAATGAGACGAAGGAAAAAAAAGTAAAAAAAAACGATGAGAAGAAAAATCAACTGTGTAACTGATGCTGCTTTCAAGGAAACCACCATCTTAAATCTGATAAATTACCAAAAAGTGAGTCTTGTCGTAATATCCTTAGAAGAATAGTAGGCGTGCTGGATCAAGTGGCTCAGGGAGCTAAATATCATATGGATTGTTATATATCAATGTATTTGCAAAAAAATTTGAGAAACGCCCGGACTTGCAAAATGCTGTAACAGTTTTTGAAAATGAATGGGAAGATGCTAATGACATTTTTAACGCTGGTGTTACATGCACGCTGCCCCTCAAAAAATAAAAGATCTAAATACACTAAGGTATAACTCTTACATAAAATCAACCGCTAAAAATAGCAGCGTTAAACTGCCATCTTTGGCGCCTACTCCAGATGCAGCTTTTGGACACTTCAAAAGAGTAATGTACCTGCAAATTCAAACATGGCTCGGAAGAGAAATATCACCAGAAGAATGGGGTTGGAAATATGAATGCGGAATACTGACACCAGAAACAATGACGCAGCTACCAGCTCCACAAAATTTACTGAAAATGATTTTTTGCACATGCAGAACAGGATGTGGAGCATCTTGTGGGTGCAGGAAAAGTGGATTAAATTGCACTGTAGCTTGCTTAGAATGCAATGGCAATAGCTGCACTAATCCTTTACCTATCATCCAAATTAATGAGGTTGACGACGACGACGATAATGTAATTGAGTTAAAAAAATTCGATTGTTATATAATGCAAAAATATTTTTTTTTATTTTCTAAAAATCTCGTCTTATTTTTATTAATAATATATATTTTACCTATTTTTTTCTATCTTTGGTCCGAAATGTATACGATTTCGAGGGATTTGCCTTATTATCATTTTTTTTATTGTAAATTTTTAACTGCAAAATTATAAATTAATAATAAAACTACTATACAAATATCATTTATTGTGTATATAATTAAAATATTTACTGCTATTTTTTTTTTCTAGATATTCTTTTAATTTTTCAATTAATTGTTGTAATTGTAAGCGGCTAATTTTGATGGGTAAACTTTTTTGTTTAAGATTTTAACAATGCAATCGAAAAGGTTTTACGAAAATCCATTCAGTGGAGCCGGATTCCGAGATTTTTCGATTTTTATGTTTTACGGCACTCCACTAATCGATAATTAAACAATAAGAAAAAATAAAGATACTTAATTATCTCCTGATTAAAAAAGACTACAAAAAGAAAAGAGTTAAAGGGCATAAACATCGTAATGACACTTCTGAATCAGAATCAAGCTGTTCAGTGCTTTTAGATGATACACGAACTTATGATCCTAAGGATGACTAGGATACAGCAACTGAGTGGAAAGAAGAGACGATTGTAAAAATAGTGGATCAGACAGATCATCCAGAAGTTTCAGAAGACCAGGATATGAGGAAAGTAATAAGTAATATAGAAGTCCAGGATATGGGAGTAAAAAATGAGAATACAATAAATAATATAGAGTGAGAAAGTAATGAATAATAAGAAAGTGAGAAAGCGAATAGAATTATATCTAGACGTTTTGCTAATTAAACCTTTAGCTGTTAGGATATTCTGCATACTTGAGACTCGCCGACTTACGACGTTAATAGACGTTGTGCGAATTAGACAATTTGCTACATAGGCATTCTGATCGTAACACAAAAAAATGATGTTGATATTATAGATGAAAGTATGATTTTTATATTGGGAGAAAAACTTACGGCTAGTTACAGTTTTTATTCAATTACCTATACGAACAAGTTGGTTTGTTACCTATAAATGACAGAATTTGTTTTTATTTACGACGACGATTTGATGTATTTCGATTACTGAATCGTTAGCAGATTAATTTCACACATATTGATCAGGTATTGAAATAGGTAGTTTACAGTTTTAAAAACGAAATGTTATTTTAGGTAATTACTTTTTGTGAGAACAACTGATTTAATTTTTGTTACATACTTATCTATTTTGTACCTAGGTACAGATACAGTACGAAAACATTGGCCATTCCCGAATATTACGGTAAGACGCGAATGCATCATCTACGTGTATGCAATTAGAGGTACGGTAATTCATAGACGTGGATGAAGCCGCGTTCGAGTGTTTCCGGATTAGCCGATGGTCAATGTTTTCGTAATGTATCTGGACATGTGTTTAGTGGGCTATGGGCAAAGCCATTTTTGTCTTACGATCTGCCTACGCTTATCATGATCTGCTGAATTAGACGATCAGCCGTCCGCCGAAATTTCCTATTATATGTAATACAAAATATTAAAATTATACTTACTTTGACTGAATAAAAGTTTTATTTTACTGAATATACCTGATGAAGTGATAGCCCCGACGAAACTCACATTTTAAACGCTATTAAAAAAATCTTGGGCATCTTTACCTGGCATCGAAGTTGCCAATTGAAACAGGTTATTTGAACTCACAAAAATTGCAAAATCGTTAATGAAAGCCAGTATTGGTGGCAACTTTACATGCCTTAAATTTAGGCAATCGTTTTCTATGATAACTGTAGGATAGGTAAAGTTGCCCAAAACATGTCAACTTTAACTAGGTTACATTTTTTAACACTATCAGGAAATTTGAAGACATTTTGTAGATACAATACAAGAATGCGAAGACACGTAGTTTCCAAATTGTAAAAAATATCCTGAAAAGCTATCTAATTTTTTTAAATATTTCATAAAGTGTCAAAAATAGAATAAAGTTGCCACAATCGACAGTATCAATCAAATTCAATAAGTTAAATTTCATTTTGTCATGTATGTAAACTAGATTAAGTACTTATATAAAATGATAAAATGTGTCGTAAATCTAGGAAAAGTATACAGTTTACTAAAATACAGTCCGTATTTTTGTTATATTTAACACTAGAACTTCGTCTAGAGGGGTCTCATAATCTTAGTTTCTATCTTAATTAGGTCATCACCTCTGTGCATTTCAATTTTCATAACGGAGAATACTTCGATGACTTGTTTTACTTCGGGCAAGTCGGGGGTTGCATGCCATATTAATTCCATTTTGGATAACCTGATTCCAGCTTCATTTTCTATACATTTGTATTCTCCTGGAAAGTCCTGTAAAAATATGAATCCAAAGTGTAAGTTATCTGATAAGATTCAAAAGTAAACATGTTTTTTAATTGATGCGCAAAAGTGAAAACATTTTCTACGACTTGTATTTAAAGAAGCAGCAAATAAATAATAAATGACCAGCAAATTATGTGGATCATATAATATATTAAACTTAATATTTTTTTAAAAGTATAATAAATAATTTCAAAGTCGACGAAGTCCCGCGAACTTTATTGTCATCGGAGAACCCAAACTTAACCCACCTTTAAATTTGCTACCATCAATTTGATGCTCATTTAATTACTTCTCGTTTTTTTAAATGAGGTGTTATCAGGTATTTTTTTTAGTTTAACACTTCAAATAGATACCCAAACTAAATATTGTATTATTTCTCTATTTGTATTACGAAACTACAAAAAGTGCAGGATTATGGGTGCCCAAACTAGAAATATTTACTACTAGAAACGCACTCCAGCTTAATTCATGTGCTACAATGATTTCCTGGGCATCCGAACATAGTTATGTTCATCAGCATTTAGCTTCCTAAAAGTGAAGTTTCAAAATCGATCTGGCACTTTTGAGTTTACCTCTTGCATAAGGGCAAGTTGGTATATCTTTATATAATACTAGGCTTTTACCCACGACTCCACTTGATGGTGTTCTGTATATTAAAACCATCTGAAAGAAATAGCCTACACGATAGTTAGATATAGGTACATCAAAATTAGTGCAGTAGGACCCCAACTATAAGAAAATAGAGACGAGAAGGGCAGACAGACATTGCATTTAAAACATAGATTTTGGATCCTAATACTGTAGAAACATTGACTTAATATTAAAACCACTTACATCATTGAAATATATTCTTCTATTGAAGCCCATTGCTATTACGATGACATCGATGTACTTCTTCTTCACATCAACTACAACAGCTTCAGTTACAACTGGTGAATTCATTTCAATGAACTTCAACATGTATAGTTCTATGGACAATTCACCAGCCTTTTTAGCATTATACTTCTGCTTATTGCATTGTGCTGCCACACCACGTACACTCTTTATTTCCCAATCTGGTACTTTCGTGTACTTTAAACTTGCGGCTAATAACCTGAAAATATATTGATAATCATTTATGATATTATCTCAGCAAAATTACCTTATTATATGAATTTACTGATCTTGATTATGATTTTCTAACTTAGTTTTGAGATTCTGTTTAAATAGAAACTAGCTCGAATCTGATTTGTAAAATAAAGTAATAAATAATTGTTTTTTTTTTAAGACCACTATAATCCAATAATAATAATAATCCAATGTGGGAAACTATATTCACATTAAGAAAAAAGTGACTTCGTTCATCCAATGTAGCTAACACAGCGCTAATTGGTCGATAGAGGAAAGTGTCCTCTCGAAATTAGTCAATAGGTGAAATCATGTGACTGATAGTGATTGTAGGAACACAATATGTACAAGGGCCAAACACGCACGCATAAGCGATCAAAATGTAGCAATTTGAAGTGGTTACATTCGTAATATTAGCATTGTTATCAATAATTGTCTTCGGATATTTTGTGTGGAGATTATGCAAAAATAAAACTAAGACATGCGCATTGAAACATTTTAGGAAAAATAATAACGCGACGGTGACGCCGCAAATAGTAGCTTATCAATCCTATGTGACGTTGGCAAGGACTACTCTAGCCACTGCACGTGTATAAGTTATGTAGTATAAAGTCCGGCGAGCTCTAGCATCTCTCGATATCCAAAAGTCGAGTGGACCAGATGGTATTCCAGTAGTGTTGCTCAAATTAAACGCTCCTGAATTGTCTCCGGTGCTTACGCGACTCTTTAGGCTGTCATACTCCACAAAAATGGAAGAAGAATTTTCATCAAGTATGGAAGGTAGCTCACCCTTTGCCTAAAAAGGGAAACCGCACCAACCCGGCCAATAACGATTACCTCCCTCTTCTCCAAGATGATGGAGCGTGTTATAAACACACAGCTCCATGGGTGCCTAGAGGATCACCAACTGATTAGCGACCGTCAATATGTATTTCGCCATAATCGCTCAGCTTGTGAGCTTTTAGCATACATTATACACCGCTAGGCTGACGCCATTGTGAGTAGAGGCGAGGCTGTTGGCTTAAACAAAGCTTTTGACCGGGTATGACACAAAACAATACTTTCCAAGCTACCATCTTTTGGGATACTCGAGGGATTATGTGAATGGGTTTCTGACTGGATGGAGCATCAGAATCGATATCGATGGTAGCTGCTCCGACACCATGTCTATTAATGCTGTCATCCCGCAAGGCTCCGTGCTATCCCCAACTCTGTTCCTTCTGCATATCAACGATCTGTTGCAAATTAGTGACATATGTTGCTATGCAGATGACAGCACTGGGGATGCTATGTACAGACGCCGCGCGAACATCCCTCGGGTCGAAGTGGAAGAGAGTTGCGTCAAGCTTGTGTTTGAAATCGAAGATGCTTTACAGCAAGTCTCAATTTGGTCTAGGTTCTCTAAGCAAGTGGATTTGAACCCCAATAAGACACAAGTTAGTGCATTCACCACTAAAAGAGTCCCTTTTGTCGGAGCACCTCGCTTTCAGAGCATTAAGATATGTGAGGGTATTATGATCCTTGGTGTCGACATTTACAGCAGTCAAATTTAAGGGTCATCTGGAAAATAAAGCAAAAATGGCCTCCAAAAAGCTCGGTGTGCTGTACAGAGCGAAGCGGTACTTCACCCCTGGGCAAGTTCTGATGCTCTACAAAGCTCAGGTTAGGCCCAATATGGAGTACTGCTCACAGCTCTGAGCCTGCGCACCAAACGACGTGCTGTTCGAATTGTCGACGATCCCACTCTCACGGGCGCTCTAGAACCTCTCAGGGTTCGGAGAGACATTGCGTGTCTCTACTTGTTCTACCGCCTGTATAATGAGGAATGCTCTGAATAATTGTTAAACATAATTCCCATCTCGGGTTTCCAGAACCAGAAGTAGCAACCGTTACAGAAGTGCCGTGGATCCGCAATTCCTCGATACGGAGGTGCCGTGGACTGTTTGGTCCAAAAAACATGGAATGAACTGCCTCAAGAGGACTTTCCATTACAATATTGGGTACTTCAAAGAAGCTGTGAATAGGATTTTGCAAGGTCAGCGCCGTACATGCAAACCTCCTGGTGTTGCAGGTGTCCATAAGCGGAGATAACACTTACCATCACATGGGTCTGCTTGCTCGTCTGCTTATTTCTCTATAAAAAAGTAAAATAATGTAAGAAAGTATACTCACATAATTTGTTTAATTATGTAATTGGAAGTTCAAAATTGTAATTTCTGAATAATATTTAATGTCATACTTCATAGCATTATTAAGTACAACCTATGTGGCAGTTACAATATGTAAAATTAAATTCTTTTTTTCAGAATGGCTAATTTTTTGTGGCCCTAATGGCCTTTCAAGACTCACTGGACATGTATGATTTAGGGTGAGCGCAGAAGGCGCAGGTCTTTTGACAGATAATGTCACAGATAATTTAGGTATTGGTTTTCAATTTATTGATTATTGTTATTTCCCAAATTGTAACTAAACATGCAGGTTTACTGGAAAATAGTTCCTTTCAGGGGGTGGTAGCATGGAGTGAAATGATTATCTTTCACTATTATATATCACTGGTCAAAAGTGATAGTTTCCGAGATATTTAAGGTTTGGTATTTTTCTCAAATAATTCTATCTACCATCGATAAAACTCAATTATTTTGTTAATTAAAGATTTCCTATTGACTTTTTTTATTTCAAAGCTTAGTTGAGTATTGCAGTGAACTGACAGGAAAGCCAGTGTATATAATAGTTAAAAATAATTATTACATTCCATACTAGTACCCCCTGAATGGAGCTGTTTGTTCTAATTACCAGTATGTTAATAATAACCCTGTATGTTATTATTATTTTACTTTTTGATTTACCTGTGTACCATGATGTCTGCATAGCGCCGAATGGGACTTGTGAAATGTGTATAAAGTGGAACATTCAGAGCATAATGACTAAAATGATCATCATCACAGTCATGAGCACAAAAATATTTTGCTCTTGTCATTGCCTTTGCACACAACATATTCAGGACCATGGCTCTTCCTGGATCTGTATTCTCTGCACCAACATAAGGCAGCAAAGATCGATAAAGATTCCCAGCAGTAGAATAATCTATTTCAATGCCCATAGGTTTTAGAGTTTTAGCAAGTTGCTGCATCATGTAACCACTTGGAGGTGGATGGGACCTCAAAAAAGCTAATTTTGGATGATCCTCATATATTCGGTTTGCTACTGTCATGTTTGTAAGTAACATAAATTCTTCAATAAGTTGATTGCTTTCTTTAATCTCGTATATCCAATATTTATCTGGCAAACCATTGGATGGGTCTAGATGAAAAGAGATCTTAGGTTGATCAATTCTCAAAGCGCCTGTGTCAAATCTATTTTTTCTAAAAGTAGCTGCTATTTTTCCCAATATTTTTATTGACTCATGTATGTCTCTATATTGAAATCCATTATATATTTCTGGGAAGTTGGATTCAACATCTTCTCTGTCATCCAATACAGCTTGTGCATGGTCATAAGACAATTGTGCACAGGAGTGAATTACAGTTTTAGAAAACCTGTGATTTATTACTTGTGCATCTTCTGTTATTTCCCAAAATACCGAAAATGCAAGCTTATCAACCCCAGGAAATAGAGAGCACAGTGTGCACAAGTCATCTGGTAACATATGATAGGCTTTCTCTACTAAGTATATTGTTGTAGCTTTTTCTGCAACTTTTTCATCTAGTATTGTGTTTTCAGTTAAAAAGTGTGCAACATCTGAAATGTGCACACCAATTTCATAATTGCCATTCTGGATTTTTTTGCATGAGACAGCATCATCAATATCACGACAGTTAAAAGGATCAATGCTGAACAGGCACAATTTTCGACAGTCTTCCCTTTTCTTTAATTCCTCTTCTGGAATAGTATAGTCTTGACCAGGATATAAGTTTTTAACTTCTGGTCCAAATGGTGTGACATCTAAATCAGTTTGAGCAAATATTGCTTTTGTTTCTGTAACCAATTCTCCAGATTGACCTATATTGCATTCAATTCGTCCTATGGCAAATCTTGTGTCATACCAATCTGTAATTCTTGCTAAAAACAATGTGTTTTCATAACCTTTTGCATCATTATAAAAATTATCAGGCCAAGTATTGAATGCAATATTCAGTCTTGGCACTCTGGTATCTCGAGGCACAAATAAAGCTCTTTGTTTGTTTTTGTCTGTCATTAATCTCAAATTTCCAATACAAGTTCTATTATGTACTTTTTGTTTTATGTACACTACCTTTCCTTTCTTTTGTTTCTCTTCACTGTTGTCCTCACTGTCACTATTTTCAATAAGTTTCACAACAACAATGTCACCTTCAAAAGCACGGTTACGGTTCTTAATCCCAGTAATTAGAAAATCTTGCTCATTACGATCACAATCATTTGAAACATATGCACTTAAATATTGTTTAGGGTTAATCCTTAAAACACTTTCAAAGAAAATGTTGCCTTTCAAACCTGCTTCTACTTCATCTTGAGACAAGTATGGTTCAAATTTAAAGTCATCATTATTTTGATTCATCCTTTTCCTGACCTTTTTTGATGATTTTTTGAGAGGACTGGTATTAGAGCCAATAGAACTTTGGTGTACTTGTTGTAGGTTTTTACTTATATCTGAAGGCAAAGATCGACTTAACAAGGGATTTTGTGATGGATTTAATCCCAATTGAGCATTTATTTGTGCATGTGGAAACAAATTACGTTTATCTATAGATAAAGACTTATTCAACAAAGGATGCTGCATCATATTTTGTATATATCTTGGTGTTGATGCTTCAGACTGACTTAATGGTGAATTTGGAATGCTTGAATGTGGGCTTAGGGTTGTACGTGTAGTAGGTGTGTTTGGTACACTTGCAGGATATTGTGGACTTTGACACATTAGATTTATACTATGCATATTTTGCATAAACTGATATTGTGGGTGGTGAGTGAGATTTTCTAAATATCGAGAAATATCATGTTGCCCTTGTGATTGGATAAGCACAGGACAAGATGTTGGTTGTTGTGGTTGTGATATTGTCAAACTCGCCTGAGGCATCGTCGGACTTGCGTTGGGTATTGTTGGACTGGCCTGAAGCACTGTTGGAGCTGCCTGAGGCATTTGTAATTGTAAATGTGCCTGTCTTTCTCTTTTTCTGGCATTTTTTCTTTTCGAGATGTTCAAGCCACCACCATCACCTTCTACTTCATTCTGGTTAGTTAACTCCAGATTTTCACATTGTATTGTTATTTCATTTATAGGTTCAGCTTTAACTTCACCTTGTTGATGTTTTTGTCTAGATACCGGATGTTTGGGGGATTTCTTTGCTGAAACTTTACCTTCTTTGCCTTTATTGTGGGCGGAGCTTTTTGGTCGAAAAGGTTGATTTCCAACATATTGTGAGGTCGAAGGCCTGTTTAGATCAACATTTCTCTCTGATACACTCTCGCGTAAATTGGGCATGTTAACTACGTAATAGTACTACTATTAGACCATCACTGTATGTACATGACACATGAAGAAAACTGTAAAATTTTGAAAAAAAAATTTTAGGTCAGGAGTACATTTTACAAAATAGAGAAATGGGTATTTTCGCTATCTCCCGATTAAGTTAACCTACAATTTTTGACTACTCTCCGAATGTGACGTCTGCAATTGGTACAGTTAGAAGTTAGAAGCAGTGTGACCAGATTTCATTTGACGAATCTACTGCTTGTGGAGGTTAAAAGCTACTGAATTCTACCAAAAGAGAACGAGAAAATACTAAAAATCTATTATATTTTTTTGCTGTCGTGTTACAACGTAAAAACATGAATGTTTTCTTGATTAAACGATAAAACAATAAAAATAACAAAGAAACCACCATTAATTAAAGAAACCAATGTTTTTTTTTAAATTAAATTCTAAATAAAAATATAATTTAAAAAAAATAATAATAAAATGAAACTTAAAGTTAAGATTCTTTGTCTTTATGTTGGGTAACATTGTCATAAAGCTGTTTTGAGTCCATTAACTTGATCATACTTCTGTCAGGATCAAATCTGCTACATCCTCCTTCCAACTGTCGTAGCCCCTCTTTTCCATGCATTATTGCAGCAACATTCTTATTATTAAATCGATTTCGATCTTGATTTTTAATCCTATTAACATCGGAAAATATTCTTTCTACTTTGGCGTTTGACAAAGGTATAGGTCTACCAGAATCTCATGGCATAAAAAAAAATAAAAAATTGTGATTTTCATATGGCAATGTCAATTGTCATCTGTCAAATCAAAGTACGAGATTTGTCAACCGCTGCTGAGATTTTGTGATATCTTCTTGACAATTAGTTGTTTTTGTGAAAATGTCGAAAAAGCCACTTCGATCTCAAGCGAGAAATATTGTTTTCAATGTGTATCGTAAAATAAGGGAAGAAGAAGGCGTAAATCAAACTCAATCTTTGATTTTAAAGCGCGTCGTAGAGTTGACCGGTAAGTTGGACTGAGTTGTTTTGATACTTTTAGTTTATTTTATATTTTTCTTACTTAATTGTAGCTTCTTTATAGGGGTTTCCAGTACTACTATACGGCGAAACGTAGGTGAGGGCACATCGAATGATGGTGTATTTTCCACGCCTGGTAAAAAGAGGAGAGGGGGGAAGAAGAAAATCAACTTGGACAGTTTCGATTTAGAGTTGATTAGGAATAAAGTAAATGAATTCTATACAGTTCGGAAGGAAATTCTAACAGTAATGAAACTGTTACAAATTCTTCGACAAGATATTGATTTCAACGGAGGTAGAGAATCATTGAGGTAAGAAAAATATTAAGTAATAATCCCTCTCACTCTCACTCGTAAGAGGAGGCCCGTGCCCTGCAGTGGGACGTATATAGACTGATGATGATGATGATGAATGACTAAGTTATCGTTTGAGTAACATGATAAATTTTATTATTTTTTACAGACTTATACTTAAGGAGATTGGTTTTGAATATGTTAAATGCCAATCAAAAAGGACCATTTTGATGGAGAGAGATGACATAAAACTACAAAGATACAAGTTTTTGAAGCGTATAAAGGAAAACCGCGAAGCTGAAGAGCATAATAAATTGAATGTGATTTATTTAGATGAGACTTACATTCACGGTTCATGTTCTGTGAACAAGTGCTGGCAAAGCAAAGTTATTGCAGGTCCATCTAAAAGTATTTCACTTGGAGCGAGGTGGATCATTGTAAACGCTGGTGGAGAAAATGGCTTTGTACCAAATTGTTGTCTAGTGTACAGGTCAACAAGTGTATCTGCTGACTATCACCACGATATGAATAAGGACAATTTTACAAAATGGGTGACAGAGAAGCTAATTCCAAATCTGACAAGACCTTCACTAATTGTTATGGATAATGCTATAAGTTATCATTCCGTACGGATGAACAAACCGCCCACACAAGCCAATCGTATCGCTGATATAAAAGAATGGCTTCGTGCAAATGATGTACATTATGATGATCTTTGGCGTAAATGTCAACTACTTGAAGTAGTGAAACAAAACATGTCTGCGCCCTTATATGAGATAGATGAAGTATTAAAATCGCACGGTCACGAAGTTTTAAGGCTCCACCTTATCATTGCACATTGAATCCCATAGAAATGATTTGGGGTATAATGAAGCAAAAAGTTGCTGATAAAAATGTAAATGGCCCTGCAAGTGACATTAAATTATTAACAGAAGAAGCTTTCTCACAAATTGGTGCAGAGGAATGGCGAAAATGTTGTGAACATATAAAGAAAATTGAAAACGATTTCATCGAGCAAGATAGAATAATTGAAATGCTGGAAGAGCGATTTATAATAAATATCTCTTTATCTTCATCATCTGATGAAGAACAAGAAATGCAAGTGGAGTTCTTGGAATCGTTTTCTAGTTCTGAATGAGGTGTTAAGTTAGTAGTGTGATTTAAATGATGTATAATAAATTAGTACATAAAGTAATATACGATTGATTTATTTTTCATGACATATTTTCTTAACATATTTATTATGTTAAGAACCCGATGTATAACAACATTCTTCATACACATACCTAATATACTTCATGTTCATTAATACTAAAGACATAAATAAAAATTAAACAGTATCAAGATCGTTTAATCCAATTTCCCCAGTATTGCACACAACAAATTTTTATTTCCCCATTTGCCATGAGATTCCGGTAGACCTCTAGTATCGTCATTTGCTTCACAAATCGGGACAAATTGCCATACTTTGGTTTGCTATTCGCATCACAGATTTGGCTGACTTCACTCCAAAATTTATCCACCATAAAAGTTTCAGTAACATAATAAAAGTTTTAATGCTGACCACTGCTCTATAATTCGGTGAATGCATTGATGTAGAGAAAGCCACCTGATATCATAATGACGAAGCATATGGTGAGTTGGTGTCAGTAAAATTTTGAAATTCGGCAAACTCTCTTTGTCGTTGGCTACTGTGAGAGAAGTATGAAAAAACATCTTTGACAAACAACTCTATAGAACGAGGTAATTTTTTGCATGCATAACTCACTGAAAGGTTTGTTGAGTGGCAAATACATTTGAAAAAAATGCAGTTTGGGTGACTTTTAGATACCACGCTATTCCTTTCGCCGAACATAACATTCGTGGTATCAGCAGCGAACCCTATTAAATTGGCTATGTTAAGGTTTGTTTCAGATAAGGCACATGTTAAACTATCAAACAAATCCTGCGCAGTATCACCTTTTAAGTCCACCATACACAAAAATTTTGTTTGTGGAGATTGCATTTTTTCGGAGTAGTACTTTATTGCTGCTGCAAGTACCTTGGTAGTACTGACATCTGTGCTCTCGTCGATAATGAGCGAAAATACTGGGCTTCTCTCAGTTTCATTTTCCAGTCTTGGACGTAATTCTGCAAGCATTTTTTCTTCGAAGTTATTGCCTAAGACGTTGTAGGCAATTGCGGCAGATTTAGTTCTTCTACAGGAAAAACGTTTTGCGATTTCGGAGTCGTGAAATGCCCTTGAAATAACTTCGCTTACATGATCCATTACGCGAAAAGGAATATTATGTTCAACTAAGGCAGCTACAATGCTGATTTCTGCTTTTTTTACTTCTTCCGAAATGGTTGATGTTTTGAAAATCGTATCAATCTGTAACCAAAGAAGTTAAAAATAAGTATGCAGGACATTTCATATAGCGCTATATAGTATCAAAAACTAAGCAATTTTTACATAGCATTTAACATGAATAAACACACATAGTTGTATAGTAATTGTTATGTAAATGCGTAGGTAATAAACGTACATAAAACAGCGAATGTTTGCTTTTGAGTGGAAATCAAATTCATAAACTTTAGAACATAATACGGGTTCACACTACTGCGTAAGTTGAAAGCAGCGCCGGCTCTAGCTCATGTAGCGCCCGGGTGCAGGGCGCCCTCTAGTAGGCGTTTTGAACTCTTTGGAGGTGTCGCGAGCGGCGCTCGGCGCCCCCTAAGACCCTGCGCCCATGTGCACCGCACCCCCTGCACCATAGGTAAAGCCGGCACTGAATTCAGCGCTCGACAGGCGCCCCCGGGCGCGGGGCGCCCGGGGTGCACCGCACCCCTTGCACCCCCTGGTAAAGACGGCCCTGGTTGAAAGTATTAAAAAAAAGTCTTAACAAGAATAATTAACTAAGAATTATATTCCACATATTAACGTAAGTAACTTGCATACCTGAGAAATGCCGGAATATCCTTTCATATTTTTTATATGCTTTGATGTAGCCATGTGTTCCTTCAAAGACGCCACTCTACTTAGTACTTCACAGTTGCATGCTTTACAATGAGCACTCGTAGTGTTTACCTTAGATTTACATAACCAACTTTTAAATGAGGGATCTTGCTCCCATTCATCGCGATATCCTTGTGTATATTTATTTACGTTTCATTTTAAACTCTATTATAAAAATTCTCAATAAAGGAATTCCCACTAGTCTATCACACTCTATGCTCACGGCACGAATGGTAACGAAAAGAATGAAAATTAAATAGTTACAATCCATTCGATGAAAGGGGGAATACCCCGCATTTATCCGATATGCCAAAAAAGTACTAGAATAACTGAAAAGCGTGAATTCTACTAAAATATACCAAATAATTTTTACATACTAAATTCTGTTGCCAGTACCTCAAAATCTACCAAAAAAGTAGAAATCTACTAAATCTGGTCACGCTGGTTAGAAGCATTCTGTACTAGTCATGGGGAAGACAACCGACATTTAGTTAAACATAGAGGTCGCAAGGTACGCGTCGAATGGCCCGCGCCGGACGCACCACATTAGTGATGGGTAACTCCGGAGTTACCCATCACTAATGTTGATCAAACTCCGGAATCAAAAGAGCTGAATCCGCGAACGGAACAGAATCCCTGTTAAGAAGCAGAATAATTGTTTCATCGAATTGTTATTCATTTCGATTCCGGCGCCAATCATGATTGTGAGTGTAATCGCGCATCGGCACTTGTCGGGGGCTCAAAATCGAGATGTAATGATGGCATGACCTTTTTTTTAGGGAAGGGAAAGGGAATGAAACGCTCTCGGAAGGTGATTATGTAGGTGAATCAAAAGAGTTACACTGAGAACTGAGAGAGACACTGAAAAGAGATAACATCTGGGAGGAGATAGGATCGATGATAAAACAAGAAGTTGTTTTCAAATTTAATTTTATTGCTTATTATTTAATAAACTAGCGCAGGGGTTCCTACAATTTAAACAAACAAAAGTGGTCTTTGAATGCGTTCCTTACTTCTATGGCATTGTGGTTTCGATTTACACTAAAACCTCTTAAATCTTGCAATCCATGCATATCTTGCACGTTAACGTTTTATTAACAACATACTGCCATTACCACAGAAACTATGTGATGTTGAGACATGTTCAATCCACGCTCGAAATTTCTGAATTTACGAAGTAGTATAAAACTAAATTTAAAAATCCGGATGTTACAAATACAGTGAACGCATGCATGCTACCGGCAATTCCGTTGAATCAGTTTGGTGCCGTGTGCGTGTGGTGCGTCCGGCGCGGGCCTGTCGACGCGTACCTGTATGTAGCGGTAATAGATTTAACAGAAAACTGCAAATCTAGTAAGATTACGACAAGCGGCAGTATTAATTTATCAATATTAAAGGATTTATCATATTTCAGCAGTTTTCATAAAATCCCGTTATAGTTATAGCAGATTATTGTGACATCCCCGGTCTAGGGTTGCCAGATGTCCAGTTATAGACCGGACAGTCCGGTTTTTTACACATCCATCCGGTACAGAAAAAAATGCGAAACCGGACAGTACAATGTCAAGTTTTAATTAAAATTCTTGTGAAAACTGAAGCTTCGGCTGAAAAAATTTAATAAAAGCCGAGCGCGTAACAGCATTGATGAGTTCCGAAGCAGGCATTTCGACGTTCCTTCGGCGCAACCGCACACTCATTTAATCCGTGCGCCCGCTCAGCCAATCAGTTGACATTTGATCATAGAATATTTTTTCAGAAAGGGGCGTTTGACGCTAGTACTGCACACTTTCAGTTTAATTTGTATTTCATGTCGTTTTTCAAATTCAAACTTCTATAGGCAGTTACAGGTGGATATTGTAGTAAATATTAATAACGTCACTTCGCTACGCCTTTCAATAGTTTATTATTATCGTTATTATTAGGAGCCTGTAGCCTAAATAGTTTAGATTTTTTTATAAGCATTGTTACATTAATTAGTGAACATAGTAAGTGCCAGTATCAAAGTTGATTATGCTTATTGATCTCATCAATGAATGTTAACTAAATTTTGTTTTATTAGTAATTAAAATAATACAAATGAATGATCTCTATAAAAAAGTATTTTTTGTGATAAATGAATGTACCTTAATTCCTACATATTTTGTTTGTCATTCTACATCAACTGTTCCTATAGGTCATGTGAGGAGTGCAGTGCCAACGAGCATGGCTGTTTTCAATCGACAAATTAGATATAGACTTAAGATGTTGTCGAGATCTTCTAAGTTCCATGTTTGCACGCATAACTGGTATGTATTAGGGGCAAGTAAGGGGGCGCCATAATTGGATCTCGCTCCATCCTAAAACTTGCCTCGGGCCGGCACTGTATAAACTTACTGCATTTCGAAGTGTTTTTCCTACACTTCTTGACGTGTGGTGCAAAGTTTTCAATAACGAATCTGTACCAAATTTATTGAAAATCGTGCAATATGTATTTAGCATTTCCATGTCTAATGCTTTGTGGAAATAACTTTTGGCGTTATGGGAAATTTATGAACAAACGAAAGAAATCCTCTCACCTAGACACCATAAAGTGAACTCTACATTTCCTTAGTTATACTTTAGCTGCACTGAATTCAAAGATGCTATTTCAAGCAATACAAGTTTACCAAAAGCAGCGGCATTTAATGCTAAATATATGAAAATAGCTATGTATGTACTATAATGTGATTTTTCAAAGCACCTAGGATAAAAATATATTTTTACCATTCCTGTCCAGCTTTTCTTTCAACACATCTGGCAACCCTACCCTGCCCATAGATAAAAATGTCAGAATTTTGTTTTTTAGGCCGTAAATCTAAGAAAAAAAACAAGTATTTAATTATGGTCTATGTCATTATTCATTTTTTTATAATTTATTTGGGCACTGTCATAGCCATCATTGTTTTTATCAAGTCATTGTTCTGTCATTTACTGAGGACAGAGTTGGACTCCTTGGAAGAACGAGAAAAATGGAGTCTCACGCTTTTATTTAATTATCACAAACATTATGCACTAACACTAGGCACTTTGAAATTATAAACAATCACTATTAAACCACAAATCCCACAATACACATTTTTTACACTACCTAATCAATAATAATCAAACAATTTTTACAATAATCAAACAAAAACTCAACTTCACTTCTTGACCTCTTGCCAAAAAGTCCCAACTTCTCGGGTTCTCGCCAAAAAGTAAAGTCAATATCAACTGTCAAATCAATAAAAAATTACAAATTTATTTTACAAGACCTGCCGCTGATTAATTGAAGCATTCTGATCGTGGGGTTCTACAATAATTATTATGGCTGTCACAATAGAAGCCAGCTAAGTGAAAGTTGAAGCATTCAAATTTCAATACTTACTAAATTTTTATAAATCGTGTGTCTAACTCGTATTTCGTATAAATTGAGATTGTGATAATATATTTCAGTCTGAATTTTTCGAGTCGCAATTAAATTACTCCCAGGATTGTTACACTAATATAATACTCTAACCAAGTACATTAAAATATATAAGTAAAATGAAGCTTATCACACATAACATGCTGACATCAAAATGTTTAAAAGGTGTCCTAACTGGTTATCCACTTGCTATCAACGCCTCAAGCGTAAAGGTGACAGAAGTTGATTTCAATCCAGAATTTATTTCCCGTGTGATACCTAAACTGGATTGGGAGGTACTATGGAAAGCTGCCGATACCATCGGCCACAGTGAAGGCTTACCTCAGGCGATACAACCTAATTTCGACGAGAACGAAGAATTTTTAAAAAAGGCACATCGAGTTTTATTAGAAATTGAAGTTGAAGAAGGTAATCTTACATGCCCAGAAACAGGAAGACAATTCACCATTTCAAAAGGTATACCAAATATGTTATTAACAGAAGCTGAAGTGCAATAAAATAAATACATTATGTTGGAGTTTTAATTCATTATCTCTAACTTTTCATTTTTACTGTAATATTTAGACCATGTTTAAATATAAGCAAAGAATAAGCAGCTTACTGTGTACAATTTCACAGGCATATTGATTTCGCTCACCGCATATTGCTGTTCTGACTGACCAATCAAGGAATACTAACAACATGCTTACACTCTATGACTGAGCAGCCACTTTAAATAAGAGCTCATTGTTAGCTGAATATGTGGTATCTAAGCAAACTGTTTGTATATTGTGTATGAAATCAATATTTTTGTATTAATTTTTAATTTAAGATTGCCTAAGTGATAAGGCTGCTAATTGTCCCTGTCCAACAGTGTATTAAGTACAGATACATTACGAAGACATTGGCCATTGGCAAATCCGGAAACACCCGAATGTGTCATCCACATCTATGAATTACCATACCTCTAATTACGTACTTTATTATGAGATAAATACAAAACTTTATGAACACGTCCTGATTCAGTGCAGAAAAATATATGTAACTGTTATTTTCCCGTGAAAAACTAATAGTTTAGTAAATCTATCTTTACTAAACAACTCACTATATTGCTAGATAATTGTATTAATTTTTTTCTACTTAGGTCTTATTTATTTATTTATGTATTATATATTTCCATGTTAGATAATTATAAGTATCTATATTGTGTAATATATGTAGATATATAACTTTATATTGCTTTTATTAGCCTTATTCATATATATCAATCATATCAATATCATAACAGTTAAATATCAATCATCAGTCAAAGTTTACAGATCATTTAGGAGATTTTGGTTGACCCTTTGGTGGTATGTATTTAATCCATGTCATAATCAGAATAATAGTAGTCTTCATCATCGGAACTCTCAGATGTATTAATTATTATCATACCCATAAAATCATCCATGGCATGTTCATATTTTCTATATTCATCTTCACATTTGATTGCATGATCACAACTTTTTCCATTCATATAGGACATATCAAATCTTTTTTTTCTAATAAGTTTTTTTTTTACTGTGATCACATTCAACATTTCTTTGTCTGCGAAATCCGGATAATAGGGCGGTAAATCTTAATACAGTGTGTCCATATTCAGCTAAAATTTTGTCAATAGAATATTCCACAAATGTTTCCTTATGATGAAGAATAACTTGGTAAATTTATGGCTTTGTCCGAGGTGGAATCAACCGAGGTGGAATCAACCATTAATGTCATGTTTTACTAACCAGTTTATCATATCTTGCTTCAATCATATTTATTATGATATGTAGTATTATCAATGACCAATTGATAGGTACGAATTTTTAGGTAAATTAGTAATCAATTGATTACTTAGCCATTTTTCATAATTGTCGCTGTTCATCTCATTATGATAGTCTCCTGTTGTATCCATAGATTTATACATTAATACAGCCCAGAGAATAAATCAATTTTTACTGCCTGCGTGTACTACTATTAGACATTGTCCTGTAGAAATGGCTTGTTTTATTTATACCTTTTCCTGTAGAATCAGTCCAACATTTACCTGTGATATGTGACATATGTACACATGTTTCATCCATATATTAAATTTCTCTACCTGCAGATTGAAATCTTTTAATCAAATTATGAATTACCTGTGATATGTGACGTATGCACATAAGTTTCAACCATATATACAATTTCTCTACCTTCAGATCGAAATCTTTTAACCAAATCTAAGAATTTTATCCCTTATCTTTCATCATGCTTTTCCATCAAAACTTTCCTGTTATTGTTAGTTTCAGTGAACCGAAAACCCAATTGACAAAGAATTTTTCGTAATGGAGAGTACATTACGAAAAATTCTTTGTCAATTGGGTCCCTAACAATCAAATAGTAGGCAAGAATAGTTGTTTTAAGTTTCTGTGAAATAAATGTTTTTATACAGCTATTTCCCAGTTTTACAATACTTATATTTAGGACATTAGTGTACCTACGTGTCAATATTAACATAAGCAACGAGGTCCCACAAATAGACTAGTAGACAGACTAGAGGGAAAATCTTACTCATTAGTACTAGTGTCCTTAATAAGCTGACCACGACCGTATATGCGTCCACCAACAAAGGCGACATGAGCATACTAAGAAAAAGAGGTTTCAATATGTTTGTGTACACACTGAAACCAATTTTTCTCACTCAGTCAGTTTTACGGCCTTAAATGTTTTTTAATGGGAGGTGTAACACTATTTTACTGGTTTCCATTTGGTTTATAGCCACTATTTCCCGCTCGTAGTGGAAGGCCAGAAGCTAAGGATTCATCAAAGTCAAATAACTTATATCTTTGTTTAGATAACGTCTCGGTAAAGTTTCCATAAAACACTGAATGAAGAAAAAGTGCATTTTGCAATAAAACAATGTAAGTAATAACAAATCACTTTATATTTTTTTGGTGGAACAATAAATTATAATCAAGGTATACTATATTGAGGGTAAACATTGTCATCATATCTAAATATTTTCTAATACAGTGTTGTATGTTGGTTTAAACTTCATCTGCGTAGGGAACAAATGCAAGGTTTCCTGCCGCACCTATGGAAATCTTGGTCTTGGAGCCAGCAGAAAGGGTCTGCAAAAAAACAACAGTAATCAAGCTTTTTATTTTATAACAATTTGAAAATACTTATTTAACGCATTAGCCGAGCGAGCGTTCGCATGACTACAAACCTTTTTGCATCCGTAAAGGACTTATTAACGAATTTAAAATTAATATTCATTGCTCTGACTGAATGAATAAAAATGGTACACGGGCGGCATGTTGGCGAGTCTACTCCTTTAGAGATGGTGTAGTTCCTCAGGGCTTGTGGCAGCTGCTTTGTTATCCCTTAGTCGCTTTTTACAACACCCATTAGAAGATATGGGGTGGTGCTATTCTAAAGAGTTCGACATCACACTGCCAATGTATAAATGATATGATGCATAAAAAATATTAACACCAACTAAATAATAAGATTTTGGGGGTGGATGACCATTATCAAACTGTATTTAGTCAAAGGTGCGTTTGGTCAAAGCATCAATAAATAATAATAGATAAATGATGAAGGTACTATTCAATAAAGCATTTATATAAGATAATTTATATACCAACTTAAAAATATTTACATTAAAAGACTATTCATTTCTCTCGAGGACTTTGCCTAAAAACTATTTGAAAATGCACCTTTGGCGAATAGTCCTTTGACAAATGCAGTTTTTTGTCGAAAAAAGTACTATTTTTCTCTCCTAAGGCATAAGTAACATTTTTAACGAAACCTTTAGGAAAATTATAACTTTTTAAACTTACGCGTTTTGGACACAGTTTATATTATAAATCGGGTCTAACTATTTGAATGTCAACTCGTGACCACGGCTGGTGTAACCCGTGCCGAAACATAGAATAGAAATAAAAGGTTTGTTACACGCGTTCAGACCCGATTTACAATATAAAATCTTTAGTACAATACAATTATTATCTAAAGAAATCTCATCGGCATATCCCGAATTTTTTTTCGGAGCAGTTCTGTCGTGTTACTATAACAAATTATGCGAAGTACATTGCTGCCCTTTAATAGAATATCAAGCATCATGTGATAGTTTGGAAGAAGTAAAAACAAGTCATTGCATCGTCAATGGCTCGTCAATGCACTTTTCGTCATTTTCTTTTAAAATTCTCATTACACATTTTCTTGAAATCCCCGTTGCTGCAGCAACTCTTTGTGTTACCTTCTGATAATAATTATTTTCAGTTTTTTTTTTAAATAAAACACCTTTACAGAAGTATTTATACACGTTAATTACAATTTCACGAGACTGTGCAACAAGCGGTTTACCGCTTTTGTATTGGTTTTAGTTGAAGCCATGATAATGTAGCTATTGTTATTCTTTTTATTTTGTAAACAACAGAACAATATTAGTTTCCTATTATTTAGTAAACAACAGAACGATATTAGTTTCCTATTATTCGTCTTTATTGATAAATAGTCCTCGTCAATTTTATTATATTATATTATAACAGGGAAAACAAAGTAAAATAGATAACAAACTGCAAGACTGATAAAGGAAGTAGCTAGGATGAGGTCGATAAGGAAATCTATTAAATATCTATTTATTATTCAATACATTTTAGTAATACACAATTGATAACCGATAACTACAAACAGTTAACAAGACAACAAAAATTATTATATTTTTAAGTAATTCTCTTTTTATTAGTGCCCATGCTTTGATTTGATGCAGAGATTTAATATTATTTTTCTGCCACATTCAACACGCGAAATTTGACCACTTTCGTCACACATGTAAAATGGCATCTTCATATAAGTGAGGTCTAGTAGTTTTAATAACTGTAAAAACGAGCTTTGTCGACTAAAACCGAGATATGCCGATGAGACTTCTTTACATAATTATAGCGTAACATTATATTCGGAAAATATATAAAAAACGGTTAATCATTTTGTTTCTTTCATTTCTCTTGAATGGAATCAAAATGCCTTTTTTTCTGAGGGTGGTATTAGTCATCCATTCCAAAATCTTGTATTGCAATAAAATATTACCTGTGTAACATCACTAGCGGAAATCGCGTCGATACTGTTTGCGACTTCGGCGGGTGATTTCATGGAGCCGGTGTAAAGGCCCTGTGCGGCCAGAGATTCGGCTAGTGATGTGCCGTTCTCGGCCTCGTCGAGAACTTGAAGCTTCAGCTGGGTCTTGGCCGCTTTAATGGCATCCGCACCCAATGAAGGGCTTTTAAGCACACCCACTACCGCTTTAACAGCCTGAAACATATATGTCAGAGATTAAAACATAAGATGGAAAACGTTGTGGTTTGAGACCGAACTATTTAAATTTCTTAAATTTTCTTTGAATATCAGTTTTGACTATTACAAATAAACTCAATTGTTAAGCGCAACTCAAATTTTGTCTTATTAATTAGAACAGCATCTTAAGCGTGAACTTGTGGTCAATCTCAATCTTGAGTACGGTTCATTAATACGGGCCTTAACTTTCTTGTACAAAATTTTCAACTCAAAAATCCCTTCTTTATCTATGAAATTGCTGTTTGTTTAAAATGACCCCTTTAAACATAGTGTACAGTCATTGTTATAGGTCAAACTGGTTCTCGTAGTGAGTCGTAGTGAGCTAACAATTATCGAATAAAGACTAATGATCGAGGGTATTTAGACTCGCAGTCATTTTAATAACTTAAATTATCAGGATCATTTAACGCTCTAGTCTTAAAGGTTTGTTAGCGCTCTCACTCTGCGCTTGAGCGCCGAGCGTACATTTTTACAACGCTAGTTAATATTACGTTTTTCAGACACTCTTGCTCTTACTCCAATAAGACTGTTTCTTTTACAAGAGCGTCCAATACAATGAATAGTATTACAGATATACTAAAATGCTCGCGAAAGAAGTCATGGGTAAGGTTGGTAAGTTTGCCAGGTTTCCAGGATGGTCCCAGAATTTGTTGCCATGTGCAGAAGTTTAAGCAATTCGTCCCGGAGATGCTGACTATGATAAAAATTATGGTAGCAATCACACAAAATTATTGCCGGGTCAACATTATTGTCGGATTCTTACCGTCCCGTCCGCCACTCATCAAGTCATCACTGAATTTTGTTCCATAGAATTTTATAGTTTGTAGTAGATAAAAAGAATAATGTTACTTCAATGTGGTTTTGTCGCTATTTAGAAACAGGGCACGTTAGTCGGAAAGAGAGCCGTCGTAGGAATTGAGGGCGCGGCAGTATGTACTTCATATTTATATATATACCGGCTTATTATGTAGTATGTACTTCATATTTAACGAGTGCTTGAATATCGTAGATTTTCACATGCATCATTGTTGCCGCCCAATTATCTAATACCTACATAAATATCAGTGAGAAATTTTAAAGGATTTTTCCTTTTTTTGTTGTTTTTAAGCTGCTGTTTTTTCTACCATAAATAAATAAATAAATAATGTCACTCACAGCTTTCGCCTCGTCCTTGGGGACGGTGAGCACGACGCCGAACAGGCCGCTGTCGGAGTACGCCGCATTGAACCCGGCGGCCGCGAACGGGCCGATGTTGCCGATCGCCTTGCCTAACGGAGTGTTATCACCGCCCCATTTGGTCACCGGACCACTACCCAGAGCTGTAACGAAGTAACGTCATCTCAATAAACGGACTTTATTGTCTGTATGGTCTTATTGTGCTCTCTTCTCGTCGCCTATACCACAATCTGTGACGGATTAAGAGGGAGCCTGGGGTTATTTGAGAGAAGAGGCCCTCTTAAAGTGAGCAATTTTATAAATGTGTTTCGCGCATTTGTAAAATTACACACGTAAGTCTCACACTCCCCGCTTATGAGGGTTTGATCGCTTAGGTTTGAGAAAAAAAAGCTTGCATCTTTTGCCTGCCTGCTGTGTAACAGACGTTGGACTCGCTGCCCCTCGGTTACGAAGGTTTGGTGTCCTGATCCATAAGTTCAAAGTGATCTCCAGCGAGCTCAGAGTTTCTTTGGGGTATAGGATAAGAAACGAAGAAATTAGCTGAAGAACTAAGGTTACCGACATAGCTCGTAGAATCAGCATGCTAAAATAGCAATGGGTAGGTCATATTTGCCACAGGGCCGATTATCCTATCCCTCTCCATTTTCCCAACCCTTTCTACAAATTTATTCTTTTAAATGTCCAAAGAGCTCATTAAGAGCGCATCCTGGGCGTGCCAACGTGTCGAGGATGTATGTCGCAGGGCGACAGTATTCGCTTACCACCAAATAGACTGTCTGTGCAAATTTCATGTTTCAAGTTTCAGCGGTTTCGGCTCGGCGATGATGAATCAGTCAGCCAGGCAAGATAATATAACTAGCAGTGCCCGCGACTTCGTGCACGTGGACAGTTGATATAATTTAATCGATGCAGGTTTTGGACATAAATTAATAAATATTTTGACCAAAAACCGAAATTCGGATTTTTGGCCGTAACTGGCCGATACCGAGCCTTCAGTCGGGTATTAAATGTAAGATGGTGCTCACCTTTAGCGGCAACAGCAAAAGCGAGCGACTGGGGCGTGCCCGCCTTGGCGCCCTGAACGGCGATGGCCACGTGTGCCAACTCACCGCCCATCTCCTTCCTGGAAAATAAATAAGCATCACGAATATATAGGATTAAATAAGAACTATCTTCACCTGCCTAACACTGAATTTCTTTGACAACTAACAATTGTAGATGTACTATTTTTTAAATGAACTTTTTTCACATATTCATTGGCACTGTGATATAAACGCGTAATCGCCGAAATCATATTTTAACGATAATCCTGACTACCCAAAAAGCTTGGGTAATTCTAAGTAAACCCGGGTAAACTTAAGTTTACTTGTTCTTCTGGTATTACCCGTAACATATATAGGTACAAAATCGGAATTTCATTTGTTTGTGAAAATATAAAGGAACATAAGCTGTTAGTTTTAATGATAGAAAGACTAGTGTTAAGAGGGTGTGGGTATTTATCATTTAACCATTTTCATATATACATACATATTTTTCATACAGGGTGAAACCGAACCTTTTGCGAAGCCTGGAGGAATGGATACCGTTCATGATTTTGTTCATTGACATGAGAATTTTATGAATTAAAAAAATATATATATTTATTTCAATTTTTTCGTAAGATTTTTTACAAAGTATGGACGTTCACCTACTAAAGCGGGAAGAGATCCAACAATTCGCGCCAGACATTGGCAGTGAAGAAAGGCGAATAGATCAGCAATGGTTGCAGTGATACGGGACTTATTGATTCGCATAGTCCCTAATCCTTAATAATACACATTGATACACACATACTAAGACAATTTTTAACACAGTGAATAGTGAGTTTACCTTAACTCTCCGCCAAAGTAAGTGGTAGGCGCATCCTTGGGCTGTTCTGTTGAGGATGACAACGCAAGTGCTTGTGACACCAGGTTGGCTTTGTCCTGGTGTAATAAATTGTAAACATTAATAACATGTATTTCACTGAATTTTGTGAATTTGTGAACAAAACAGTTTAAAAACGCTCATCTATAACGAGATAAACTATAGATAGAGATTGATGCCTTAAAAGCGGGAATATACATCAGTATCACAATATGATTTCAATTAAAAATCGATGTATACTTGAGTACAAAAAACAAAATTTGATTTACAAAGCTAGCCTCTAAACTATGCAAACATATCAATTTAAAAACTTTTGTATGAGGATATGAATATCTCGAAAATTAGTAGGTGCATCACGTGATGCTCATAAATAGTAACTCTGATAGAAATGCCACTCCCCGTTACCGTCGTCGTCCTCGGCACATCCTAGACGACCCCGACGACCCAACTATTGCTGCTAATGCGGTACTTCAAGCTACACATATATACCGTCCCCGCTGACAAAGACGATGGACGTCTCCCTCGTTATACCGTGAACACACCGACCTTCAGCCACCACTTTTACCAGGTATCGACACGTGTCTGGGCGCTTCTCACCGACTCGCAATCCCGCGGTACCCTACCAAAGCAACGCTCTAAGCCGAGGTCTGTTCCTTCCGCCGGTCAACCGGCGGGGGAGCCCTTAGGCTCGTTGCTGCACACTTTTTGCTCCTGGCTGAGCGCCTTATGCGATAGCCCTAAACCATACATGTCCGGTGACTCTTGAAAGGCCATTAGGGCCACAAGAAATTAGCTATTCCGAAAAAAAAATCTCAAATAGCTAAAAACCTATAAAACTATATATGAGATAACTAAAATATTGTAGGCATTATAAAACAATCATCCTGTATTGTGTGTAATAACGATCATTATTGTGTGTAATAACGATCATATTTTATTTTAACTTCTTAACTTGGCTGTTGAATACTTTGGGACTCGACGGTAAAATCCATTGAAAGATAATTACTAGGTTTTGATATAGGACAGCTGAGGTGTTTGATATATTATACCTGGTTATCACCAACGATGACTATGGCACAGCGGCTCGGTGTGAGAGTGCTGCTAACGTAGTGTTGCATGGACTCGGAGGAGACATTGTTGATGCGTCGCGGTGAGATGAACAAAGAGTTTCCGAGGCCGCGACGGTATGCCGCCTTGTGCAGTAGATCTACTGCACGCACCTTACAAATAAAATAATAAACAAATTAATTAGAATATAAAAAAAGGAATTTTTGGCGGAACCCGAGAAGAGAAGTTTGAGTTATTATTTGATTATGGAAATTATGTATTCTCGGTTTTGTGGTTTAAAAGCTTATAAAATAAAACCTTATAAAAACCTTGATACCTTATAAAAAATCAAGGTATTTTTGGGCGTAATGTTTGTGATAATAAAATAAAAGCATAAGACTGCGTTTTTCATGTGCTTCCAAGGAGTCGATCGGGGTTACCAGGTGGCCAATGTTTTCGTAATTTATCTGTGACAATATTTACCTGAGGAGGTATAGCTGCAATGTCATACTTGAGACGTGGTGTATTGTCACTCAACTCCCACGGTTTGAACTCCTGGCACGATATCAGGTTGTTAAGCAGCTCTAGAGCTGGCATTACATTATCTTGGGAGGCCTGCGAAAAGAATATTTGCATTGTGCACCTTCAGAAAATTGTGCATTATCTCTTCCTGTGGGTGTCGTAAAAGGCGACTAAAGATAATAAATCCGCTACCACAAGTGGTGAAAAACTACACAACCTCTAAAAGGGTGAACTCGCCAACCCTCATGGCCAGCATGGCATTTCAAGGTCATACATCTCTCATGAACAAGATAGTGTATGAGGCCTATATCCAACAGTGGACTATAAAGGAGCTGGTTACGGTTACCCTTAGAAAAATAACTTTTAATTAAAGATTTCTTTAATGAGATTTCTTATTAAGTTATTATCTATTATACAGGATTAAATAAAATATAGCTGCATCCTTTAACAGTGAATTGATGTAAACTGTTCCACGACTTAAAATTCAGCACTTTTTTCACACAAGCCACTCGCACAGCATAGGTACGTACACTCACACAGATTCACTTATAGACCATCAAATAGTCGAAGATTTCAGTGCCTCATTTTCTCTCTTCTGCCTTTAAGAGGGTTGAAAAGTATGTGGATGTAGACTACAATCATGTAAAAATTAGGGCTAGACCGCGTGTTCAACATATTAAAAATCAATTTTTCATTGTTTTTCGTTATCGATGGCTATCGTTTTTCCATGGCTTGATTTTATGTAAGATTTCATTGGTAAACATGGCAGAGGCGTCAAAATTGTGTCAGAACATGTATTTTTCCTCCAAATGGAAAATTGATTTTTAATATGTTGAACACGCGGTCTAGCCCTAATTTTTACATGATTGTAGTCTACATCCACATACTTTTCAACCCTCTTAAAGGCAGAAGAGAGAAAATGAGGCACTGAAATCTTCGACTATCTGACGGTCTATTAGGTTAGGTATCTAATAGTAGCGGTTGAGCTGTTTTTGGTGTGCGGCGTTGCCGTTCGTAGTAGGGTATAATGAGTACAGAATAACAAAGTCAGAGACTTTGTTTAAAAAGAAGTTAGAATATTTTACCAGGAAGGTTGGCATAGTCCCGAGCCGACATTTTGAATTTATTTTTCAAAACTGCGTCGTTCGATGCGACCTACCTATATCGGTAGGTCGAAACTATATCGCATCTAAATATTTGTTTTATTTTTACCAACAGGTATAAAAGTAAGCAAAAATAGATAACAATTTAATTAGTAGAAGCATGTGATTGATCCATTTTGTTTATACACTTAAGATTTGCTAAGGTCATAGGATTATATAGCGATCTTTCAATCGTAATATCTCCGTAATGTGTCATTTTAGGACATAATATAATATAACAATTTTGTTTGTATATGCATCCCCTACATGTAGATATCGATATATGTAGGTCCCACCGTGAGACGCTGTTTTGAAAAAAATAAAATGGCGGCAGTAAAAGTTAAAAGCAGTTGTTTGTGGCATAGTCCCATATGCCACAAACAACTGCTTTTAACTTTTTTGGAGAAAATATTATATTTACAGAAAAGTTGTAGAACAAGTTTAGTTTAAAAAATATATATACATTTACAAAATTAACAAGTGATCTATGGGACCTTATTGTCGGTATGGACTCATTTCATTGTTTCAAGATACTGTTTAAATAGAAACATGTTCTAACATATTATTATTAAGTAAAAGCAATAAAAAGTTTGTTATCTTTAAGATTTCACTTAACTGCACTAAAATAGAGTATGTATTAAAACGCACACATGCTCAATACAGATGAGACCAGATTTTACGTATGGTTTAAGAATCTTTATTTTTATAAGAACATGTTCACTAACAATAGATTTTATGTGTAGATTTTTCCTTGTAAGCCTTGAGTCTGTTGAATAATCCTGCACAAATGCAACTTACTTCTAAAGTGTAATAGATAAACTCGCGGTCCCCAGATGCAGTAACAGATGCACCAATTTGAGCAAGTTTACGAGCTAAGATGAAACTACTTGATTTTCCTGTGGAGAGACCGGCAGCAGAGCGTAGAACATGAGCGAGCCCCGACTCATTTGGAGGTTCATATCGAGAACCAGCTCTGGAGGAAAAAAATAAGTTCTAAAATATTTATAACTGGAAATTGACGGCATGCGTTGCATGCCCGCCAATTTTTTTGCACATGATATATAGCCCATGTCCATCTGGAATAACGTACCTTTAGAATGGTGAAATAATTTTTGAAATCGGATTAGTAGTTTTGGAGATTACCTCCTACACTTACAAACTTCACCTCTTTATAATATTAGTATAGATAGTATAGATATTTCTTATAAATTTAGAAATTAGAACAAAATTCACAAAGCCAGTACAAAAGATGGATAGGTCTTTTATACTACATAATAATAAAGTTTTGCTTAAATTCATAAGAAGGTCACAATAAACAATACAAGTACTTATAGTTGCTTTTGAAACCCAAACAAAAATAACATTATTATTATAATTGACCGACCGATTGGCGCAGTTGGTAGTGACCCTGCTTGCTGTGAAAAAGGTCCCGGGTTTGATTCCTGGTTGGACATACATTTGTTTAAAAAAAAAAGACAGATATATGTTCAGGTCTGGGTGTGTATTTGTGTTTGTCTTTGTCTGTGTCTCTGGACCTACAACACAGGGATTCCTAGTGTGGGAGAACGAGTGTGGCGTTATTCATTATTAATATATTGGAAATTTAGAAAATAAAATTAGCCTTCATATATTATGTATCAAATAGCTAATTTTGCTAAATAACTTTTTGAAAAAGATGTTCTTGTTGTTTTTCAAATAAACACATTTTTATAGCAGATTTGTAAAAAATACTTAGTTAATTGGTTGACTCGACTAACAACGAAGATCACAAAAATTTTAAGGTAGGGCCTTCAAATTTTGAGAGGGCTTAAAATTGAACAGTATGATTAAATTCCCAAAAAATTATTAAAAAACATGTGTGTTAATGTATTTGTTAACACATGTTAATCTTAACATATCTTAATATAAATCTATCCTTTGAATGGGGTGGATTCCTCGATGCATTAAAACAATCTATAGTTACGTTACACCAATATATAAAAAAAAAGGAAATGAAGTTACCATGACTACAGTGGTTCCAGTAATTTCTAAGATTTTTGAAAAGGTTTTGTACATAAGACATCATTTAAAGTTGGATTTTTTATTTGAGTGAGGGATATGACATGTAGAACTGTCAAACAGAGTGGAATTTGTGATGATACTTTATTTACAGTTCTACATGTCATATCACTGACTCAAATAAAAAATCTGACTATATGTCTAAATTCAATATAATTAAATGGGTTTCAAAAAGAAAAATCATATACGAGGGAAGGTCCAAATGTCTGCAGAACGGAGGGGGGACAAGGCGGGGTAGGGATACTCGCTTAGTACCATACTAATTGGGGACTCATTATAAGTATATATATTACATTTCAACTCTTTATCGCCATTCGTTTACGAGTAATTACCAGATGAGGTCAATTCGGAAGAAAATTGCAATTATGCAGCAAATTGAGCTTCACGCTGTGATCATATTCCTGACTGAGCAAGGAAAATCGGCTCAAATTATAATGAGTGAAATAGAAGCCGTTTATGGAGATCAGTGCCCTGGTGAAACAATGATTTACAAGTGGCATGGTCTATTTAAACATGGCCGAGAGTCGATTGAAGATGAGCCCCGCCCTGGACGGCCGATTGAAGTATCAGACATCATTGAAAAAGTTGATAAATTTGTAATGCAAGATGCCAGTCTGAAAAAGAAACAGCTATCTGCATTAGTTGGAGTATCAGATACTACCATTTTGAGGATCCTACACGATCATCTTGGCATGACAAAAGTCAGAGTAAGATGGGTACCGAGAATGCTCATGCCATTTGAAAAGCAACAGTGAATCAACGCATCTAAGCACTTTTTGGAGCTGTGTGGCGACGAAACTACCTCGATTTTGGAGCAGATTGTGGTTGGAGATGAAACATGGGTTCTCATTACTTCGAGCCTGAGTCTAAACAAGACTCATGCAATGGCACAAAAAGGGTACATCACCCCCTAAGAAATTTAAGGTGTCAGAATCGGCCGGAAAGTTGATGGCTAGATTTTTTGGATTGGAGAAGGAATTTATTTAATAGATTATAAAGAAAGAGGTACCACAATTACTGGAGAGTACTATGTTTCAATATTAGGGAGACTAAAGGAAGCCATCAAGGAAAAATTACAGGGAAAATTGACCAAGGGTGTATTGCTTTTGCATTCACAAGAGCAAAGTTGCAATGACTGCTCTACACAAATATGGATTTGAATCACTAGTTTACTAGTTTTCTAATGACAATGAAGTCAAGAACAGTATTTCCACCCATTTTGAGGGCAAAAACAAAAAGTATTTTTATGGTGGCTTAGAGAAGCTAATTTCAAGGACTAACAAATGTATCGAGTTCAGAGGGAAATACATTGAAAAAAAAAATAGATTCATTATTTTATTTTATTTACAACCATTCCATTCAGTCCGCAGACTTTTGGACCTTCTCTCGTAACTGGGCATATTTGACTGGCTATGTTACCCCTCTCTCACAGAACACTACTGTATAATGTACTGCCTTGCACAGGTTAGCCTATTCCCTCAATGTATGTTTCGGTAGCGAGTGAGATATGCCAGAGCTCTTTTCCATCTTGAGCTACCATATCCCTACCCATTTTACCATTCCTTTCTCCAAATCCATCCCTAAATTTCCAACAGTAGGCAGCACATCTAGGGGCATGCCAACATTTGTTATTCTAAATTGATAACCATGGATGTCCATGGTTGAGAGTATCCACTTACCGCACCAGGAGGACTGTACTGTTATTTGCAAAATTCTTTCTATATAAATATATAACTATAAAATAATGCTAGATCTTTGCATTCCTAACAAAAATGAAGAGATGATGTATAAAAAGGAAAAACATCCAAACACACTCAAGGTTTTATTAGATTAGGTATGTTGATACAGCCTTTAGGTCGGCCAACCGGCATTATTTAATTAGTCGTAAGAGATATCTGAATGCCCATGTAGGTGATGTAGGTAGGTACTTACTTAAAAGCTACAGTAACTCGGGTAACAGGAGAGCCGTTGTCTAAGGCAGCAATCACAGTTTTGTTAGCAGTAGTACTGGTTTGTAAACTCGTTTCCCTCCGAACGGCTGGAGCAGCTTGTGCGTATCCCCTTGTCTAAAAACATTATCAACTTCACATAAGAAAAGCACTCTGTAAAGGATAGTTGGCTCTAATAATACATCAGGAATATTGGTTTTACATAACAGGGTTTGACAGCTAAGGGAATAATTCGTATGGTTCAATTTTTAAAATGGAACTTATAAAGACGTAAATTAAATTTTGTATTTACCACAACATGACGAATAAAGGGGTTTTTGAGGGCTTTCGATGCCATATTCACTATTTTCGAAATATTATCAATGTGATTGGGACTAAACGTTTGATAAATCAATGAATGGTAGATTGAATTGGCCGAGCGAGTGAGTAGTGATGCGACAAGTCGACTGTCGACTCACTGTCGACGTCGAGTAGACTCACTATAATACTCGATTATTAACGGCACTCGTTCTACTTGAACAGAACCAGTCATACTCAAATGAAGGGAAGTTGAAACTAGTGTATGGAGTTGAGATTACCTGCCAGGATGACTGAGTTACCCAGATCGAGGAGTGACTCGAGGTCAGTCCTGAGCAGTTCTCTATCGGGGGGCAAGTAGACAAACGCCAGGTGGATGACCTGTCATAGCTGGGCATTCGGGGATATCTCATATGGATGACGTCTAAGCAGCAGACTGAGTACAGTGGAGGGTATGGGAAGGCAGTGCAAAGACCTTTTTAAATGGCTTTAGTCAACCTGTTATTTCGTACTAAGTCGTACTGAGCGATTTTGGGATCGAGTTGGCTAGGTTTCAAGAAAGTCTCTTGCACTAGCATTATGTCAATTTGGTGATTTCTGAGGAAATCATGGGTCTGGGTGCGTTGTGAACGGCCCTTAGATGCCGTTAGCGTTGGAAAACGTGACGGACAGGGAGGAGGGCAGGTTAGAAGATGCTTATTGGTATTTGTGGCGCCCCTAAAAATTATAAAAAATCTTTTGGGGCGATGCCTTGAAGAGGCTGAGACCGCTAAGTTCTGGCTCGTATTGACGACTAGGTCCAGACGGGGCCATAGGGTTTCCGTCAGTGGACCTGAGGCCTTGGGCCAGATTTTTAATTTCCTGGAGATTGATGGCTCGGAGGAAATTACTGACAAAGGCCAGATCCTTCATTAGACCAGGACTAGCCTAAACTGGGGAGAAGATGGCCTTAGGAGGTTGGGGTTTGGGGATAGGCGCCGGTGGTGGAGTGTTCCTTCAGGTTTGCGCAGGTTTGGTTAGTGGGGGGAATGCCGCTTTGGGAGGCACGGCGGCCGACTTAGGTACAGATAGACGGAAGGCGCGAGTTTGGGTGCCCCGACATGTAAGGAGTGCGCTTGGCGGGGTACGCGGGCCTGACAGGGGGCCTCCTGGGAATTCTGAATTTGGGGCATCCGCGATAGCTCGTGGGGTGTCCAAGTTGGCCGCAAAGAACGCCACCAGGCGGGTCCTCAGCACGCTTAGGACGGAGGCAGTCGCTAGTGCCGTGGTCGCCTAGGCACTTTACGCAGCGGGGTTTTGCGTAACAGATACGCGCAGAGTGGCTATAATATTGACAATTATGGCATTGTTCTATGGATTCACGCTTGTGTGGGGTCTCAAAGGAGAGATTTCAGAGCCCTGTAGATAACGCGGGTGTTAAAAATGTTCTTACTGTGGAACTGTGGACCTTAAATTTAATAGCGACACCAGTGTAAGTCGCGCTGATTAAGTTAATTCGCAGGGAATCTAAAGCAGTGCGGACGTTGCTCCAGCGGGACTTATCCTGAACAAAGACGGGAGGAGGACGCTTTTCCTTGCAGAGGGCCACTGGGGATGAGACGACCTGGCTGGACTTAGAGGCCGGGCCGGGTTGGGCATTTTGGTCCGGCTTTGCAGACTTGTGATCGGGTAGAGGGAGTGGGCGAGGACGTTATACTCCTCTTCCTCTTGGAGCCAACAATGGTGAACCCATTGTCGGAGCTATCAGACTCAGAAGAGGAATCGGACGAAGGTTGGACTATATCCATGTCCTTCTGGGGAACCTGGGGGAAGCAAGTTTCCTAGTGGAACACGAAATCGGGCGAGGCAGGGCTCTCGGTGTGCACCACATGTTCTACCGGAAATCTTCCATCCGGAAGATTTCCGGATGGAAAGGCTGGCTGGGACAAGGGGTATACAGTAAGGGGGTGTTGGAGAGGGACACGCAAAAGTGTTGATAATGTGAACCCTCCCTGCCAGAAGCAGGAGGGGAAGCGTACCTGGTGTTCCTTGAGTATGAAGAACCGCGGGCAGTCCAAGTATGAATCATAACAGTCTGGCACTAAAGCAGTTCCCTGAAGCCACTAAAAAGTCACAGTCATTGCACTAAAAAGTCACTGCACTAACACTGGAAGGACTAGGCTCTGCTGCGCAAGCGAAAACGGAACGAAAATTACCAGCAAAAGGGTGTGCACGGTAAGAAAAGAAAAAAAAAATCATGATTCGCGGCATTTTGCATGATGCTCATCGGGAATTCCCCATACAATGTATCGCTGCTCCGGTTGTTCTGACTGAGAGCAGGATGAATGTATTTTCTGTATGAGTGCGACATAGATGGCAGTTTAGAGCGAGTGAATATTTGAACGAATTCGAAATAAATGTAAAAGAAGTGTTGTTTGTTGTTCTTCGGATATAATTACCTGTTTTGTTGGGTTTTTTATTACTAGTTTAAACAGTTTAACAAAAACACGAAGAATATATATACGGTCCGTACTCAAAACCAGTCACATATTTTTTTTACTCGATATCCCTTTTAAACTATCCCCTGAGTTAGGAAGATCAAATATCTCGGAGTTTCACTAGTCACTAGACTATAGACTGACATTCCGAGTACATACACAAACTAACCGGAAGCGAAATGTCTTTGTACTCTGTCGCCTCAATATTCTCATAAACTGGAGAAGTAAAATGTCACTTAAATAAGTTGACATTGTACGAAACCTGCGTACGTCCCATAATGACCTTCGCTAGCGTTACCTTTGCACATGCCGCCCCCTCCAACATTAAAATACTTCAAACCCTCCAAAATGGATTCGTGCCTAGGGTCGTGGTTGCCCTATGGTACTCTCGCAATATCGACCTCCACAGTGACTTGGAACTTCCCTCCATCGTCAAATACGTGAGACTCCGCCCGACGCTACTACTACAGAGTTCCTTACCATCCCAACCTATATTCCTATATATTCCTATATTAGTTGTCAGCTTAACCTATGTCCTCGATAGAAATGCCCGTCCCCATTACGGCCGTCGTTGTCGCCCTCGGCACGTTCTAGACCACCCCGACGACCTAATTATTGCTGCTAATGTGGTTTTTAGACTACACTCACAGGATACACATAAATACCGTCCCTGCTGGTTGAAACGAGGACGTCTCCCTTTCTACACCGTGAACACACACCGGCCTTTAGCTAACACTTAACAGGTATCGCCATGTGCCTGACAATTCCGCACTCTCCCAAAGCAACGCTCTAAGCAGAGATCCGTTCCTTCCGCCGCTCTACCGGTGGCAGCACCCTTAGGTTCCTTGCTGCACACAATTTTTGCTCCTGGCTGAGCGCCTTCTGCGCTCGACCTAAACCATACATGTCCAGTGACTTGAAAGGCCATTACGGCCAAGAATTTAGCCATTCCGAACAAATAAACTTTTTTTTAGTCTAGGGTAAAATGACGCAAAAACAAAATTTTACTATTTTCTTTGGAAAATACTATCTTTTTAATTTCCATAGACAATAATTTTCTGAGAGCCTGATTCCAACTGGTGACAATGTGTCAAGTTGACAGTGGTTGAATTCAGCTTAGAACTTTTGTATTATACATGTACGTACATTGCAGTTCTTTACCGCCAATTCCTTATATTGAATTATTTTGGATTTCTAGCCAAAATTAGAAAAAAACAAAACATGACATAACTTTATTATTTACACACTATATAAAGGTAATACTTTTTATCCGTTAATCTATATTATTATATTTCCTTATCTGTCTATGACTGATAGGAATGATATCCTCCCTCATAGTATGAGTTTGTTTATTATTTCATTACTAGTTTTCTCCATAGATGTTTAATAAAAAAGGTAATGCATTGTACTTTATTTCAGAATGACAAACCTACCTTTGGAGATGTAGGAATGAATTTGGAGAAAGGATTGGGAAAATGGGGAGGCATAGAATGGGAATGCGCTCTGTCATGTCTCACTACCAAAACATGTTTGTACATTGGGGAGTAGCATAAAGTGGGAAATGCAGTACATTTCAAGGTAGTCTTCTGTAATATAAATATGTGTATGTCTCGTGCAGTACTGATATTGAAGCTTACTTAGTTCATACATCATAATTATTTCTGTACAATCACACATTTGTTTCATTCTTATGTGTCTAGTTTGTTCCTTCACCATGGAGTGTTCACGGGGTTACTCATTCTGATATACTAAATGAACAGACTTAAAGCATTCATGGAATAATTCGTACTAGTACAGTGCTGGGAATGAATTTTTAATAGTACTCAGTACATATACATAACAATAAAAATACAATAATGCTGCAGCACAGTTTGCTTATTATTTAGGTAATTCACTTCTTTCAATTGTAATTTTTTATTGTTCTATATTATGTTTCTTGTTTCTAATGATTTGTGTTGGAGTATTCTAATAATAAAGTGTTATTCTTGTTATTCTTTTTATATTCTAAATAAAAGAATAATAAAGTGTTAATCTTTTTATATTCTAAATTGGTTCTGAATGCTTATAATAAAGGTGTTTGTTTACCTTTTATGTTTGTTTTAAAACTGCTTGCAACTCACATCCCATAGTGCCCTCCTCTTTGGTCAACTCATGACCCTGCCTGGTGTAACCTGTGCCTAAACATTGAGTAGGAATAAAATAAATAATTCAGTAAGTCAGTATAAATACCTTTATTATATGCATTTAGACCTGATCTAGAATCTATTATACAATGTGTACAGGTGCAGAAGTTTAAAAAGTGTTATTCTATTATACTATTATACTATTTTGTATATATTTTAATTTTACTTTTACTTAAATTTAGTATTTTATCTACATTGTATGTAATAGCATCCTTTTCCATCAAATATTTTTTTTCAGTCTATCTTGGCTTTGAATTTTTGATGAATTCGAGTTGTCGTCATGAGCTCTTACAATTTTACAGATACTTGTGTACGGGAAAGACCACAAACTCTTTGTTGTATTTTGTTAAAATTGTTATAGTCCATTTATTTAAAAAAAATTAAATTTTTAAAATTTTGTTCCTTCAACTAAAAAATTAAGTTATATAATTGTATCACCCTATAACCTGCAAATCCGCACTAGGCCCGCGTAGTAGATTACGGCCGGCTCTTAAGATCCCCGAGAGTTTTGGGATCCTTTGTGAGGGTTTTGGGATCCTTGGCGTCGATATTTCGAGCAAAGTCCGAGTTTCGGAGTCATCTCGAGAGCAAAATGAAACTTACCAGTAACAAGCTTGGTTTACTAAACAGAGCGAAGGTACTCTGGAGCAATGCTTGTCACTACTGGCTTTATAAAGGTCAAGGTAGACCCCACATAGAGTACTGCTCACACCTCTGGGTCGGTGCACCAGCTGGATTAATACCAGCTGGACCCTTTTGACTCCGTCAAAACGACGTGCTTTCCGAATTGTCGACGATCCTACTCTCAGGTGGTCTACAATCGTTCATCATCCGAAGAGATGTTGCGTCTCTGTGTTTTCTACCAGGTTTTTCTATATAATGGGGAATGTTCTGAAGAACTGTTCAATTCCAACTTGGGTATTTACCATCGCACTGTTTGTCATCGTTGTGCAGTTCATCCGCACTTCCTTGACATAGAGTTGCTGTGTACAGTGCGGTCAGAAAGATACTTTATACTGCAAACCCAAAAGTTGTAGAATGAATTACCAGCCGAGGTTTTTCCATTATGCTATGGGGCTCTTCAAGAGAGCTGTAAACAGGATTCTGCAGCATCGACAACGCACTTGCAAGCCCCCTGGAGTTGCAGGTGACCAAGAGCGGCGGTGATCACTTACCATCATGTGGCCCACCCGCTCGTTCTGCCATCTATTCTATAAAAGACCATATTTTGTGCATTTCATATGTTACAATGCCCGTTACTGTTTCGTTTTGTTAATGTTTGGTTACAATACAAAACATTGCACTCTTTATTGCACTATCTAAGTATCTATCTATCTAGTCTATCAATATATAGGTCACACTGAAAATTTCCGGAACTGGCCACATACATAAACAATATTTAAAAGTAATTGCAATATTTGAAAATGGATGTCTTTGGTTGTAGAATAAAGTTTGTTTCATCTAACAGTCATTCTTTTTTTCATTGTGGCGTCATTTAAAAAATTGCCTGTCTGCATTACGATGGATTTAACTCTTGAAGGTAACGAATTTCATGAAGGTCGCCCGTCCACCGCTGTTAACAACAAGAACATCGATGCAGTGCTCTATTATATGATCGACATGTGACCTACCACGAGATTTGAGCATCCTTAGGCATAAGCTTGAGTCAGATACAATCAATCTTACACAAATATTTGGCACAAAGCTGGGCTCGCGCTGGATCCCACACAAATTGACTGAGGCTCAAAAAACGGAACGCGTCACTTGGTGCAATGCCATACTTACCACATTCAACGAAGGGGCGTCAAATTTGGTGTGGAACATAGTGTAATAGGTGACGAAACTTGGATTTATAGCTACGACCCCAAAACAAAGCAGCAATCGACAATTTGGGTCTTTCAAAGTGATCCAAACCCCACCAAAGTGGCGCGTGTGCAAAGTGCCGCGAATCAGATGATCGCTTCTTTTTTTAGAAAAACTAGACACGTGTTGCTTTGGAGAATCGTCGTACCGTGAATGCTGATTGGCACACGACCATTTGCTTGCCGGAAGTTATTGACGAACTTCGTAAAAACAATCGTAAACGCCCGCATAACAATACCATGACAATGCCAGCTCTCACACGGCCAAACAGACAAACGACTTTTTGAAGGCGAATAACGTAGAACTCATAAGCCATCGTCCATACAGTCCCGACATGGCACCTTGTGACTTCTTGTTTCCAAAAATTAAGAACCAATTACGTGGTCAACGATTTTCATCGCTAGAAGAGGCTGTCGAAGAGTATGAAAGATAAGTTTCCGAGGTCACCACGTAAGAGTGGAATACATGTTATGGAAATTGGTTTATTCGTATGAAAAAGTATATTGACGCTCACAGAGAAAATTTTTAGAACTGATAAATTGATTTTTGGCCATCATTGTAATTTTTTCTTATTCATTCCGGAAACTTTCAGTGTGGCCCTCGTACAATCAGCCATTTCATTGATGGTATTATAGTTCGATTTACTATCAAGGAGATTGAAATGTTAACATTTTTATTTTTCAGGAAAGTAATGTCAACTTGTTTACAAACGGTTAATATCGACGGGGAAACAAAGGCTATCAACAGTGACATTATTGTTTGTAAATACAATAATAACAATAGTAACAGATGTTCATTAAAATGTAAAGAAAATATTTATAACTTCAAATACAACAAGATTCTAAGGCGAAGACTTAAGAAGTATAAACTGAGGAAGGATGGAAAAGAAGATGACGATATTTTAGATGTTTCGCAGTCCTTACTGTCCTCATTGAAAATAAAATCTCCAGACGGCAAACAAAACATAAATAGTTTCAGTGAAAGAGAAGATTTTATACCGAAAAATTACCTAACTAAAATGGCTAGACGCATCCAAAGTAACAAAATTAGTAATACATCTAAGAACTGTAACATTATTACATCAAAAAAAAGGGGAATCACAGAAAGTGTATATGCTGCTGCAGCTTTAAATGAAATAACTGAAGATGATTCTGTTCAAACGCCTAAAAGTGAAGAAAAAAAGCGAAATGCTTTTAAACTTATGATGGATTCTAGAAATCACAGCATTGGTAATAATTCTTCCGGAAAAGTAAAATTGGTTGAATCAGAGTTACAAGAAATTGTTGAGAAAAAAAATGTTAAGGCTAAAAGAAACTTGCTTTTACAAAAAATGGCAGAAGCTAAAGGTTCCCTAAAGAAAAAGGAAATGGAAGAATATCAGGAAGAGCTAATTAAGCAGACATTGGCAAAACGGGCTGAGAGATTAAAAGGTATGGTAACCACAAATCATTCAAAACCGAATAATGACAATCTAGAGGAAAAGTTAGTTTCTGTATCACCTGATAATAGCGATAAAAGTTCCTTTAGTGAAGCAAGGTCCTTACAACTAATAAATATTTTTGATGATTCTAATAAAAGTCCTAATAACAAAATCAACCTTGAAAAAAGTATTTCGAAAGAAGACAAAGAGTTTTTAGAAAAACTCTCTCCATCAATAAAAAAGAAAGAAAATATGCTATGTTATTTTAAAAAGATTGATAAGGATCCTGAGCCCTATCAAGATGTTGATAACAATACTCAGATCATTAAGGTTAAGTTGACATCTAGAAGTAAGAAGAAGGCAAAGAGGAAAAAATTGAGCTTGAACAGAAATAAACAGAAAAATAGTACTAAAAATGAAGACAACAGTAAACTCCTTGATAAGAAACAAGAATTAGAAAATGTAGAAAGTACATCTGAAGGAGTTACATCTACAAGAAATAATGAACGTAAGAAAACAAAACGAAAAGAAAATGCTGAATTTACTGATAGTCATATAGATTCTACACAACTATACGAGAAAGAGCAAGTCAGACCAAGGCGCAATGTTAAAAGACCTATTAAGTATGCAGATGAAATAGAGTTATCAAGCTCTCATGAAGACTTACACATTTTTACACCAAAAAAGAAAAAACCCGCAGAAGACGAAGGCAACTCTAAAAAAATAGCTTCTGCGCCAAATAAAGTGAGTAATAATACATCTATTAGCAAAGAAATTAAGCTACTGCAACCTAAGAAGAAGAAAGCAAAGAAAGAGGTCCAAAAGAAGTCAATAAAATTAGCACCTATATTTATGAAACAACAATTGGACCCAGTTTCGATTGAAGCTAAACAGAAGTTTCTTCAAAGTGGTATTCCAGATCAATTAAAAAAGATTATGGCCCAGCAAAAGGACAGAAGTACAGTTCTCATAAACTTCCCAATTGTTGTTCATGTTCAACAATATGAAGCAACTAATGTTTCTAAATCCATGGAAACATTTATCACATCTGATACTTATACAGATGAAGAGATTTGTATCGAGAGTGGTGATGGTATATTTAAAAGTATCTTAACTCACAACATAATGGAAAATACTGGTATTCAGATGCCATTACCCAAAAGGAATACAGACATAATTTTACACAATATCAAACAGTCATATCCTGAATTCCCCGTCTATCGAACTTATCGTCTGTTGAAGGATAGAACTAAAGGAGATTTTAAAGACTACAGTCATATTAATATGGATAACAGCATAGAAGTTATTAATGGTATTATTGATATTAAAAATGAAGACCCAGATACTTTAAATTGGATGGATAAATACAAAGCTATGTCAACAAATCAAATAATAGGGAATTTTGAAACTATTAAGGAAATGAAAAAGTGGTTAATAACTTGGACTGAAAATGAAGTTAGATCAAAAAATAATGCAAATTCAGACTCCGATTCTTCAGTCTTTTATCAATCAGATAGCAGAGATAGTACAAAAAGCACAAATAATTTTCTAATACTGACTGGACCTACAGGAAGTGGGAAAACATCAAGTGTATATGCAGTTGCATCAGAACTAGCAATTAAAGTGATCGAAGTTAATGCAAGCAGTAAAAGAACTGGCAAAATAATGTTACAAGACTTACAAGAAGCAACACAGTCTCATAAGGTGAATAGAGGAAAAGGGAGCAGTACAGAAAACTCTCAGAAATCACTGGAAATTGTTGATTGTGATGCACCCAGAGACATTAAGAAAAGAGGAAGGCCAAAGAAATTTAAAGAGAAAACATTGAAAAAATTGTCTGGGTCGAGTACAAAAATAGAAGAACTAAGCCAACCTTCTAGCCAAGAAAGTTTCAGAACTGCTATGTCTCTCATTCTAATAGACGATGCAGACATAGTATTTGATCAAGATGATGGATTTTGTTCTGCTGTTGCTCAGTTAATTAATTATTCAAAACGCCCAGTTATATTGGTAACAGCTTCATTAGCATGTACCCACCTTCAAAAGTTCATACAGACTGGTAAAATTTTGAATATGTCTCGCCCTTTACCCCGGATGTTAGGCACGTGGTTAGATATTATGTGCTTAGCTGATAATGGAATATGTTGGCCAGGAGCGGGGGCTAGTTTTTTAAATTTTCATGAAGGTGACATAAGGAAAACCATAAATAGTTTACAATTCTACATGTTGTCTTATTCCCAACAAGCTACATTTGTGCAAGAGGGGGCTACCGAAAATAGTGATGATTACAAATCAATTATTGATGAAGGCTCAAGCATGTCCTGGACACACAAGGAATGTGAAAATAATGTAACAACCATGATTAATAGCAGTGCTGAGGACATTTGGAAGTGTTTTATGGGCCAACAAACTCAATTATCGCATGTAACATATTCTTCTAACCTTTTTAACACTTGGTGGAGTTTACCAAAAATCCTGTACGGCTGTTCCACTAAAACGGAATGCGTGATTGATGATTCCTATAAAAATCAAAATCATCTTATGGAACTGGAAGCAATTGCTAGCATAATTGACGACATTTCAGTATCAGATTATTTGAGTAATATTAGGCCTGACGCAAAATATAATTTCATTTCTAAACCTTGGTACTGCAGTGAGAGTGACAGTGTCTGTGAGAATGAGAATTTAAGTGCATATAATAGAAATTTGGAAGTAATTGATGAGATTTCATTCACACTTGTTAAAAGATCAATCATTGAAGCACAGAAGAAAATGGAAATGAAATCTAACATTAATGTAAATTTTCCAGATATGACATTACAGAGGTAAGTTTATGCCTTTTTTTACAGAACAAGGGCCATTGTTTAATGGTATTATTATTTTAGTATTAGTAGGGATACTACCGACACGACCGACCCACCGAAGACTACTGTAAAATGTGCCATGTGCGTGTTTCAGGAGTGAGTGAGATATGTCCAAAGAGCATTTCTCATCCGATCCCGATCCTTCCTATCGCTTCCTGCCCCATTGACTAGAGAGTATAATTGAATAAAAGAATCTGCATATTCCATTATACTATTTTCATCCCACCCTATCCCCCTCAAAGAGAATAAGAGTGCAAACGGGATGTGGAAAACTTCACATTATGGTCCCTGTTCTTCATCCTCCCCAACCATTTTCCAAATCTATTTCTCAATTTCCAAAGGTATGTACATAAGGGCGTGTATTTAAAGTATTGGCCTATCGAGTATTCACATATGAGTATTCGAATACAAAATCCTTTGCAGCTCATTCAATAAGCGGTTAGATAGCGCCGACCGCAATTATAACAAACCTATTTATTCTGTTAGAGCATCAAAAATGGACTTTCAAATCACTGCAATAACTTGTATTCCAACGCAAAAAGGTTGTAATCGTGCGAACGTTCGATTGGACAATACTTCAAGCATTGTGACAATAGGGCATCTATAACGTAGACGACTAAGGGATAATAAAGCGGCTACCACAAGCTACCACAAGCTTTCCCTCTAAAGAGTGGACTTGCCAACCCGCTTGGCCAGTGTGGCATTTTAAGGCCATGCAAACCTCATGCACAAGACAATGTGCATGCAGAGGCCTATGTCCAGCAATGGATACTGACAGACCTGGTTACACTGCACTGCACAGTCAACTACCATATTTTAATTTTTGCTAACGTTTGTCATAATTCTATTTGCAAATATTTGTCCTTCTGGACTTGTGAACTCTGTACTAGACTTTTTTTCTGTGAGCGAGTGTGCGCCGCGTTACAATTCCACAACCGCTGGGTGGACTGATCATGTTGCCTGTCTCACAGAAATCTACCGTAAAATATACTGCTATTCTCACTTTATTCTATTTTGCCAATATACGTACATGTTTGAGTAGTGAGGGAGATATGACAGAGCCCATTCCCATCCCATTCTAACGCCCCATTTCACCAAATCCATACCTAAATCTCCAAAGGTAGGTAGTGTAATCTGGGGGCGTACAATTTGTCATTCTTTTTTTTTATAGAAAGAAAGCGGCAAAGAAGCATACAGTCCACCAGGTGGTAAGTGGACACTATCGCTCATGATTACCCGCGGTACATGCCGATATCAGTCCAGAATGACAAACGTTGGCATACCCTCGGATGCTCTGCCTACCTTTAGAGATGTAGGAATGGATTTAGGGAAAGGGTTCGGAAAATGGGAAGGCTCTGGCATATCTCACTCACTACCGAAACACGAACGTAAAGTAATAGGTAGGTACATTTCAAAGTAGTCTTCTGTGAGAGAGTGGTAACGAGGCCAGTCGAGTATGCCCGGAGGCTGTTGGATTGCAGCGTGCACCCTTTCCTTTCAAAAGTTACTGATTAAATTACATTCTGTACTGATGTCGGCATGTATCGCGGATATCGCAGGGCGACAACTTCCACTTACCACCATCTCGACTACCACTTTCTTTCTATAAATAAACATATGACAAGTGTTAAAATTTACTTTCCTCTTAAATCCTCCTTAAAATTTACTTACACCTAAATAATACACTCGCATTTCTCTCGTTACAGGAAAAGAGACAAGGTGGTATCGAGACACCATAACTTGACTAGTTGTTTGAATCCATCAGCGGTGTTAGACAGGAGGGCACTTGCATTGGACTACTGGTCTTCTTGCAGGACAATTTGCAGGATTGAAAAGGTCAAGACAGACAGCAATATTAAAAGGAACAATCGCTTCTGCCATTATCTCAAATCTGTAAAAGTGATGTGTAAAAATGACTCTTTCAATAGACTTTGTGACAGTTTATGTTGTTCTGGAATCACAGAGTGATTTTATTAATAATAATTTCGCGTTTTGTACAAATTGTATATTGTAAATCGGGTCTGAACGCGTAAATTTAAAGGTTTTTGTTCACCTTTATTTCTACTCGACGCTTCTGCACGGGTTACACCAGCTATAGTCACGAATTGACTCAATAAATGTTAAAGAAAAACCTTTAATTTTACACATTCCGACCCGATTTACAATATAAAATATTTTTTTAGTAACAATTTAATTAGAGAATGGTTTTTATAATGTTTTGAGAAGAATAGGTAAAAATCTTACGTTAATTAATAATAATAATACAATCTGTATAATACGTAATCGTAATAAAATCTGTTTTGATTATGTAATGTTATAAATTCTCTTACGTTTAAATCCAAGTATTGTGACAATTACTTACTTATATTGTGACAATTACTTACTTATATTGTGACAATTACTTACTTATTATATATTGTGACAATAATTTTAATTAGGGTTATGTACAGAAGCGGACACATTATATACGGTAAAATGTCACTTTATTCTCCCTCCATGTCAAATGAAATTCAAAAGTCCACACCAATTTTTTTTTATAATAAATGAAAATAGTATACCATAAATATTAAGTAAACATGCAATCATTAGATACAAAAGCAACAATTATCTTGATACTTTGCAAATGCATGAATTTGCATAATAAATACTGAATCTGTTGAAATTAAGTGTAATAATTTATCAGAAACTGGATTATAGACGTTTTTAGTTTTTTCTAGAAGATAGTGATTGACTATGTTAAAAGTACGTACTTATGTAAGTAGTAAAAAAACTTATGTAAAGTGTTTACAAAAGATTTTTTTCTATTATACCTACTTTTGAACAACACCCTCGTTTTTCTGTCTTGTCTGCCTGTATGCTAATAAACGAAACAAAACGATCTGATTAAATACTTTAATTTTAACCCCCAGTCATGTAGAAATTGAAATTTCTAAAATACCTTTATTAGAAAAGAAATTTCATACACATTTTTTTTTTAGTCAGTACCATCTAGTTTTACCTTAATTTCCGCTATTTTCGTACTGTTGACAACTTCATTCTAAGTTCTTTTATTGTTGTGTAGAAACCTGACGACATTAATCGTGAATCATGATACATCCTCTCTTGCGTTATCTTATGAATTTCAATTATTTCATTAATCTACACTAATATTACAAAGAGGAAAGATTTGTATGTATTTTTGTATGTTTGTAACGAATAAATTCAAAAACTACGGGACCGATTTCAAAGATTCTTTCACCATTAGAATGCTACATTATCCCTGAGTAACATAGGCTATAATTTATAAAGATATTGTGTAAATTGGCCAAAATATAACGATAAGTGTCAAGTAAGTCGGAAAAAAACTCTGCCATCTGCGAGCTATTTCGGCGTGCGCTGCAATAACCGTAAGAGTTACACGAATATAATGTATGGTGGAAATGTAACTGAAATTTAGAAAAAAAAATTGTAAAAAAAAACTTATAAACCGAAGCGAAGCGAGGGCGGGTCGCTAGTAATATTATAAAGAGGTAATGTATGTTTGTAACGAATAAACTCAAAAACTACTGGACCGATTTCAAAGATTGTTTCACCATTAGAATGCTACATTATCCCTGAGTAACATAGGCTATATTTATCACTAGAAAAATTAGGGATCCCTCAAAATAAAAGGCTATTTTATTTTGAAATTTTGAAAAAAAAAAATTTATTAACCGAAGCAAACCAAGGGCGGGTCGCTAGTTATACATATTTTTGTCTCGTTATTTTCTTTGATAATCTTGTCTGCAACCTTAGATAACCATCTCTGAAAACTTATTACCTTTTAGTTGTTGTCGTGATATTGTCTGATATCGGTGATAGCCTAGGAGAGCGGTGATAGCCTAGGGGTATCTATACTCACAGTCATGTGATCGTGAGTTCAAATCCTCGGCCCGTACCACTAAGTTTTTACTATAGTATGGATTTCTTTAAAATTGTTACTAACTCCACTTTGAGGGAAAACATCGCGAGAAAACCCGCATGCTCTAGAAATTAAAAAAACGGAGTATGTGATCTATCAATGCCCACTGGGCCCGCGTGGTGGATTACGACCCGGTACCTCCGGTGATTTACTAACGGGAGGTATGTGCCAATCACTGGGACGTTACAGGCTGATACAAGTACAAGTAAAAATTTGCTAAAAGATGTACAAAAAATAAAAAGTAGAATACGCCCCCAGATTATAGATGCTATGACACACCATGCCGTGACAAGTGCCAACGTGAATAAAGCGCCACTGTATAGAAGGCGTCCATGCCGGTGAACGGCTTTTTGCGTTCACCGGTCTATGCTTACTAATATGGAATTGGCATATTTCAAATTCACCAATAGGTAGGTATTCTACAACTAGAGAAGGATAACTTTTTAAACTTTCGCGTTTTGTACACATTTTATATTCTAAATCGGGTCTGAACGCTTAATTAAATTTAAACCTTGCCATTCACTGTCGAATACATCCGCGGACATTGTTAGTGTAACGTGTCGCAGCCTTTTCGAATGTGAATATCAAATGTGGGTAGTAAGTTAGAAGAGTAAAAACTGCTGGCAGCTCCTATACTTGACCACGGTCAAGTATGAACAAGTGACCACGGTTGGTGTGACCCATGCCAAAATTTCGAGTAGGAATAAAAGCTAAACAAATACGGTACCTTTATTAGACGAGTTCACACCTGATTCTGAATATAAAACTAGCGCAGACAAAACCATATTAAAAAAATATTCAAATTCATTGGAAAGTTAGATAGAGACTAGGTTTCGGGGATGCACTTTGGACACCGTCTCAACCTGAAACATCACATATTGAGATTGAAAAGTTGCACTAACTATTGTGGTTCCCTCATCGCCGTAATTTACGTAAAGTGCATGGGTGGGTATATTAATCCGTGCTCGGCAGTAATAAATTGATAACTGGAGAATAAAATAAGTTCTAACACGTATCACTTTAGATTCACTATAAAGAAAATATTTTAATTCTCGATAGCTTTATAGAAATCGATATTAGCATTAAAATGATATCTCGATATTCAAAGCGAAAACGCAAACGATAAACTAAACTGCGCTAGAAAAACTTATTTTAGAGAGAAGACGGCAGATGATGCAGTCCACCATGATGCAGTCCATGCAGATGGTGGTACGTGGATACTGTCGTCGCCCATGGACATCCGCGATATATGCAAACATCAGTTCAGAATGACAAACGTTGACACGCTCTCGGATGCGCTTGCATAGAATTAGTACGGTGACCTATGACGACAAACTATGTGGCCATTTATGAAAAAAGCGCTACTATACATTCAACAATGATCTTGTAAGTACAACTTGATAGTCGTCGTAGTAACTGCGATTATTCCTGTTTTGGTTAACTATCAATTTTATGAGAATATTAATGATGTGTCTTAGTAGTCATGTTGATAATAATACATTGGATCGCAAAAATTCCGGGTCGCTAATAAATGGCGTGATAGTTTCTTAAATACATAAGACTAATTTGCGAAACTATAGTATATTGTAGATGACTGATTAATATATATATAGAAATGTGTAACACGTTCTGTACACTATATAACTTTAATTAAATACTAAAAAATAAGAAAATTTCGCTTCTAACTTATGACAACAAAAATACACTTCGCAGTAAATCTTAAATTTTTTTTTTTTTTTATGTCAATTTAATATTTTGTATTTCCTCTACGAGCCCGTATCACTTCAATAAGACGATGTGGCATGCTGTAAACCAAATTTTTAATACGATTTTGGTCTATGTTTGCCCATTCTTCCACTAGCGCATTCTTTAACTCGTGTAAGGTAACGGGAGCAGGAGAGCGTTGTCTCACGCAACTCCCGAGCTCGTCCCATGCATGTTCTATGGGATTTAAGTCTGGGCTGCGAGCTGGCCACTCCATGCAGGTAATACCGACGTCTTGAATATACATATTGACCAAATGAGCAGTATGTGGTCGCGCATTATCGTGAATAAGAATGGAAATTGCACCCATATTCACTAAGAATGGACCAGCATGCTCATTTAAAATCTCTCCTACGTATCTGACAGCAGTCAGGGAACTGTTTTCTATGATCACTAACTCCGTGCGATCGTCTGAAGATATCCCAGCCCAAACCATTATTGATCCTCCACCGAATGGCACCTTTTCTTCAAAACACGCTTGATCATACCGTTCTCCTGGCCGTCTAAATACTCTTCGTCTCCCGTCGTGCGTAAATAAACAAAATCTGGACTCATCGGAAAACATAACCTTGGACCAATCTTCATCTGTCCATCGGATGTGTTCTCGAGCAAACCGTAACCTGGCAACCTGGCTCACATTGTTGTGGTGAATTTCTTGAAGACTCTTTCGGACCTGAACAGCCGTGAGATGTCGATTTCTTAACATAGTGCTCACGATGAATCGGTCTTCTCGTGTAGTTGTGCACCTTGGCCTGCCATTTCCTGGTCTCCTGATGTTCATAACCTTGAAGCGATTTCAAGAGTTCATAGTCTCTTGAAATCGCTGTAGTACTCTTTGGACCGTTGATAAAGATACTCCTACTGTTCTAGCAGTGCTACGCTGACTTTTTCCTTCTTGTACCATGGTAATAATCCGTGTACATTCTTCAGGTGATAACGACATGATATTGCATTGAATACTCTGATCAATCTAAGGAACCATTTATAATGACAGCTCCGTTTGAAACAAAAGCAGAAAAAATATTCTTTTCCTAATTTTAAATTTTGAAATTTTTTAAAATGCAGAATATTTTTTTTAAATCTGTAACTTGTACAAATGAAACCTCTTTAGATATTTAGAACAAGCATTAGTAACCTCCTTATTACATATTATTTATTCGAGCGATCTAGGTATATAATTTATGGAGATATCACGGTTTTTATTAGCGACCCGGAATTTTTGCAATCCAGTTTATTATTACTATCTATACCTATTGTACAGTTTTAAAAATAATTAATTAATTATTGATTAGCCGAAAAAACAATTCTATTTTTAGACTGGTTATTGCTTAGTGACAAATCACGCAACATTTTTTGTTGAGCTCAAGTTGGACCAACCAGGGTAAATTGTCAATATACTTAGATACCTATATTTATTGTAAAATATAGGATTTTTATGGCATGGGGGAAGTCCTGCGACGAGTAGATCCGAAACGCGAACTCTTGCAGACCGTTAAGTGCAGAAAAGTTGCGTATCTGGGTCACGTGCTAAGGCATGGAAGATAGGAACTTTTGCAGCTAATTATGATGGACAAGATTGCTGGAAAGAGACGTGTTGGTCGCAGAAATAAGTTATGGCTGCGTAACATACGGAAATGGATTGGTATCGCGAGTTTGGTATGGCTGCTGTTTCGCTTCGCGACTCGCGAGAGACGGCAAAATATTCGGAGCTGATTGCTACTTGGAGAGGCACCATAAGAAGAGGAATGGCATTTTTACAATTGCTCTTTTTTAATACATTTTCTTTATTAATTAAGCTTTATGTACACCTACAAGTAGATTGCTTTTAGTGTTTTTCTTTTTCAAAATCTATTTTATTTTGTTCAATTTATGAAAATGCAACGACAAGCTTAGGTAATCATAATAAAACATTTAAGAAGCAGGTAGTTATAAGTACAATTATATATACCAGACACCACAACCGGATTTTTTATTTCCACATGTGTATTTTATCCAGTAGGTTAATGCATTCATTTTGAGCGAATAGACAGAAATGTTTCTTTCGGCGTCTACCCGTAGATATGTATGTATCTACACGTCAACTTATACGCGTCCATTTTACTTTAGGTACATTAGCGTGTTGCTGACTGGTCCTTATACAAATGATTTATGATCCCCCCAATTTCTGGGCTGATCGATTCTGTTCAAATTCTGTCGACTAGCTCCATTCGGTTTCGAATATGATTTGAAATATTTTTTGCGACAATTAAAATAATCCAACTGAAATTTACGAAGCATGTCTACAACGAACCATCAGTTATTACGAACGCATAAAGGTAGGTAAAAATCTTTAATAAACTTTATCGTCTTACTGGCCGTACATAGTAATTGTTCAGAACAATTTTAATGTTATCTATGTAACCTACGTACAATATTATTGTTAACAAGTAGATATTTTATTACGCTGAGAACTTTAAGTTTTATTATGTTGAGAACATTTTTTTTCTAAGCAAATGACCTCTTATCATCTCCTTATTTTTGTCTTCTTTGAACTTACTAATTAATTTAGATTTCGCCTTTAAAACTGACAAACTATATTCAGATGTGCTAAGAGTTGCAATTAGGTACCTACTATATTTACAATTGTATAATATTTTAGTTTGTTAATACTTAATTAAGATGACTATCCTAGAATTATAAACTTTATAATACGATACAGAAAGATTTATTGATTCTCTATTGTCTATAACAATAGATTGAAGTTATAAGTAGACTATGAAGCAAGGACCGAACTTTAATCTTTATAAATATAAAGAAAAACTTCTGGCGGTCTGTTTGCGTTATTTTGGTGATTTACCGAGACTATTTTGTTGCAGTTTCGACTATTGAATACTGTTGGATATAGGTGGGAGGTTATAGGCCGGTTATTAGTTATAGGTTCTAGCAGTTATAATGATAATAGAACCCTTCGCCATGGAATGATAGGAACCCGTTAGAGATTTTTAATAGGGATATACCCAAAAATCCCAGGATCGTTAATGGGTAATTTAAAAGCGCAGGATTTTCATAATCTACTTATATCATGCCATACTATAATACAATTGGAGTGTATTGAATATATATATATATATATATATATATATATATATATATATATATATATATATATATATATATATATATATATATATATACACTGATGGATCCATGCGGATCAAAAAATAGATTGCGGAATGAATCAAAGAGCAATCGAATCAAAGAGTTTGGACCGAATTTGAATTTAGGTTTTCATTAACGATAAATTTATAGGAATTTAGTAGCAAGATGTACCTAGTCGAAAAAGTATTTATTGTTACAATAAGTATTAGCTAGGAATTTTAGTTCGAAAGTCATCCAGTAGGTACTTTAATGCAGTTACTTAAAATTAATTAAAATCCCGGAATCACGTAAACATATCCATATCCACATACATTTGAGATCGTTGACCCGAAATGACACTATCTGTTCGATCACTGTATACTTATAATATTATGTATGAATTATTAAAATCGGTTCAATAGTTGTGAAAATAACGTGCAGCGGGCGGTCATTAAAGTTTTGCTATGACGGTTTGAGTGATGGTATGACATGGTAAAAATACTAACGGTTATTTGCTTGGCTTTGTCTTAAGCTGTGATTAGCTAACGACCACCCTAACGTAAAACGTATTAATGTTTCATTAACCAAGTACACCGAATCAGTATCTTATTAAACACCAGCAACGTAATTGCTATGTTCCTTTAGATATCGCAGTTATGTTTGTTTGTACCTAGTACGAATTTGTATGAATTAATTTCTCATTTTATTGCATCATATCAATTATTAATTATCAAGGATGCCGTATTAACTAAACTAATACAAAGTTCCCACTAGTTCGATGACCATACTTCTCAATCGAAATGCAAACCTAATTACGGAACCAGAAACAGAGTTTTTTCACCACGTAGTGGTAGCGAGTGGGAAAAATCTGTTATTTCTAATGGTGACAAATAAACACTATTCTTAATTGTTACTTTGTTAATTACATCTATCCATATCATTTATTGCACATTTGAACAAATGGGCAAACAAATAAATAGTAATTAACCTTTTATTTATTGTCCATCTGTCTAAACATTTATGATTGCAGGCCACTAACAAGGGTAGAATTTTATGAACATTTCGGAAATAAATATCTTATGATATAATAATTCGGTTTAATTTGTTATTGTCGCATATTGTAAATAGGTAGGTATCTAAATAATATGAAAGATCAATAGTTAAAGTGTTTGCAGTGCAGTTGTTTTCTACTCGTCTGTCTGTGATAAGAACGGAGCTTTGTCAAGTTGCTTCCAGAAAACATTTCTATAAATACGAGTAGCCAGGCTCTATTATTACGAGTTTAACACATGCGATTTTTTACGGTTTTATTGAGATAGCAGTCATAGTAGCAATGACGTCGAAATTAAACCATTTTCCACGAGGATAGGTAGCTAAGCTTTATGAGGTATGCTAAGCTGATACTTCGGTGCACCGCCCCAGAGATGTGATACTCCACATGGGGTTGGACCTGAGCTTTGCAGAGCGTCAGACTCTGCCCCGGGGTGAAGTACCTACCGCTTTGCTCTGTTGAACACACCGAGCTTTTTGGAGGCCATTTTGCCCTTGTTTTCCAGACGCAAATTCGCCTCTGTTGGAAATGTTGACACCATAAATGTTGTTGACACTCTCCGAGATCTTAAGAGCCATTTCACGTTTTAAGCGAAAAATACAAGTTTTTGAGCTCTCCTATAGGTGAAATAAAAGTTACTTTACATTTCTGAGTAAATATTTTAAATAGCTCATTTCTTTGTATTGACATTTATTAGAATACATTTCGAAATATTTCTTTATTTATCCTGTAGTACTCAAACATGTTTTAGTAAAAACACGCCTAGTAAGAACTTCAGAGCCGTGCTTCTTCCTCTAAAATTCATTAATTCAACAAGATAAGGTACAATTATACGTAGTATATAATTCTATTGACATACAGTACACTAATATTTTCGTAAATTAACACAAATCACGAGAAAAAATAAAATAATATGCGTCAATTTCGACGTGAAATACCTGGCATTTAACTGCAATTTTTTATCATTTATTAAAGAATCTTTTTTTTTATTACTTAGTATAATAACAATTTTGTACCTAATTAAAATGAAAACATAAGTATTTTTATAAATTATGATTTATTATATTATATATATTTTAATATTACAAAACTGCTCTAATTGCTCTATTATATTCGGGGATTTTCGCGTCGGCCATTAGTATTGTCTATAGCAGCACACGGAGAAAAGTTCGGCTTATTCAAAGTATCAAACCTTTTTTCCATAGTTCCGCTATAGAGACGGGGGCATGAACTATTGCCAGTCGCGTTGCGTTGTAATTACCTAAACTTGCTTTAGTCATTTTTGTGAAATGGCTCTTAAGGGGTAGGTATGCTTTGAAAGCGAGGCGCTACGACAAAAGAGGCTTTTTACTCCGGTACATGAACGAATATTACTTATGCAATTTAATGCTTTGTTACAATTTACGTGAAAACACGATAACAATGTCAAATAAACCAGCTATTGCAACCAGTGAGGTTGCTTGATGAGACAGTAATTACTCATTCCCGCTAAGGTGATTCTAGAACAACGATTCTTATGTTTCCTATCGAAACGAGAAAATTCTCTTAACATTTTGAAGTAAATAAGTTATCTAAAATTATCTTGTTTATGATATATGGATAGGTAGCTTATATTTTGTTCCCCAACGTAGCGATATAGTTATATTGGTTCACGGTATAATTTATGCCGCATGAGTAATCAGTATTCCAACTTTGTCCACGGAGTCGTGTATTTTTATCATACTGACGTCTGAATGGATAATAATATGACCTTTGCTATGTACAGATATTTCGGTTAGTATTCAAGCGTAAGCTTTTATGTGTTACTATTTATCTACAATATAGCCGGAGATGTTGGTTATTACTACATTTTTCCCTGATATGGTAGTTAAGGCGGCAACGCAGGCGCTAAACCTCGGGTTATCGCGAACGGCGCGTGCGAGACGCCACTTGCTATCGGCGCGGCGCGTCGCATTTAAATATCACAACTCGATATATTCAGCTCAGTCTTCAAAGTGCGTCAGAACAGACATCATTCAAAATGGTAAAAGGTGTTTTTGGAAATACTTGTGGCTACTGCAGCGCTTGTGTTCGTACACGTCTGAGTGTAGCTCGTGGACGTACTCCTGAACCATTGGAGTGTGCTTATAAGCATATATTGGAGTCATACGGTGGCAGTAATAAGGTCACGGAGAAGCTGCAAGAGGCACCAAAATCTACATGTGTTTCGTGCCGATGGACTTCCAACGCCCAGTTTCCAGAAACGCCATCGTCATCGAGTGACCTCAGTCTGGAATGGAATTCACGATCATCCGAGCGTTCCCGCCTGCGCACGCGCCGTCGGAAAAGATAAATCTGTTCAGAGGTTGTGAATTTGAAGTTACGCCATCGGAATATTGTCTAATGAAGGCATCAGTTGCAGACGCTTTTTCAAATCTGAATGTATACTCGTATGCGTCATGTGAATATATACACATATGCATTATCCTAATTCAGATTATGAAATGTTGTTGCGTGTGACAATTAATATTGTAAGCAAACTAAATATTATTTCAAAATAAATGTTGAATTCTAATCATTTGCTTTTTTATAATATTACGTAGTAGCTAAGTTTTAGTGGGTAAGTGTTTCTCAACAATGATCTACATTAATAGGAGGGTATCCAGGATTTTATTTAAGGACGTGCAAAAAGTCTATCCTAAAACTTAATTCAAATTAGGTATTTTTATATTTTACCGAAAATAAAAAGTACAGTCAATCACTAATTAATCACTCATCAGTCTTGATTTAAGATAGACATGTGCAAATTCAGATTTTTTATTTGCCAAAGTAGGGGTTACAATAATTGTCATATATAAATTAACCCTAGTACAGACCTTGGTCTAGTCGTCCAAAAAACATTGCCTTTGGTGTTGTGCTAATAGTAGCACAACACCAAAGGCAATGTTTTTTGGACGACTGTTAAGCTCCACCTCTCGAAAGGTGTTAAACATGACTTTTTTGTTTAAAATAAATATAAATTAATGGAGTCCATGTATATACTCTCCCTCGTCAGATTGGTTTTCTTTTTTTTTTATAGACTAGTGGGCGGACGAGCTAGCGGTCCCACGTGATGGTAAGTGTTACCGCCGCCCATGGACACCTGCAACACCAGGGGATATGCGGGCGCGCCGCCGACCTTGCAAAATCCTATTCACAGCTCTCTTGAAGAACTCTATATCGTAGCTTAATGGAAAGACCTCTCGAGGCAGTTCGTTCCACAGCCTACGGGTTCGCGGTATAAAATATTTTTTGGAGTGAACAGTGCGCGACACCTCCGTATCGGATTGGAAACATGGCGAGAATTATTTCAAAAGTGAAGTCATATTTGAGAAATATATTGATTCAATTTGTAAAACACGTTCTTTGGATCACGTAGGACAATTTTTTACGGAAGCGGCTGCGCACTACGAGCTATGCTACGTACGTAGGTACGGGATACACTGCGCTACGAGATTTCTGAAAACGTTGTATTGAATGTTTGCAACTCACGAATGCGCGTCGACCTTGCTTGTGATTAAATGTTCGTATACGCGAAAAGTTATTTTCGCACCAATATATTTAAGGGTTTACTTTGAAGGATATAAGCAAGTATTACAAGTATTACAAGCAAGGCAAGCGCGCGCCCGTGAGCTATAAGAACTATAGCTGTTTCATTAAGCTACTTTGAACTTTGATTGTTTGAACTTTGTCAACGAATTTTAATTTATATTATAGTATTTTCAATTATTGTCTATATATTTATAGTTTTTAGTATATTTCAAACAACTTCAAACGAAAAGATAAAAATATTTATATAAAACTGTTAACCCTCAGTAACATGATAAAGGATAAACATTTTATATAATAGAATGATAAGTCACATATTCAATCAAAATCTTAAATGATTTTCAAATTAAAATATTTGAAAATTGAAATTGAAAGAATATTCTAACAAGAGTCGATAAGTTTTATTGTTTAAATTTTGTTGATCGAAACTTTTATAAGTTTCGATCAGTTATCTGTTCACTGAGTCCAGAACAACTGCAAACACGCATGTTTGCGAGGCAGTGGTTATTCAAGTGCCAATGTAGTGCTTTGTTTATTTGTTTTTCTTGTACACATAAATAAATAAAATTATTAATGAATAAATTATCCACTATACAGGCAAGTAACTGCAGTAATTATATTATGCTCATATTATCACTACTCATTTATATACTACTCATATTATCATATTATACAGGAGGGGGAGAGTGCACGCTGCAATCCAACAGCCGCTGGGCGCGCTCGACTGGCCACGTTACCCCTCTCTCACAGAAGACTACCTTGAAATGTAGGTACTGCATTTTGCACTTTATCGTATTTCCCCAATGTACGTACGTGTTTCGGTAGTGAGTGAGATGTGCCAGAGCCCATTCCCATCCTATCCTATCCCTGCCCATTTTCCCAACCCTTTCTCCAAATCCATTCCTATATCTCCAAAGGTAGGCAGCGCATCCGGGGGCGTGCCAACATTTATCATTTTGGACTAATGTTGGCATGTATCGCGGATGTCTATGGGCGACAGTATCCACTTACCATCAGGTGGACTGTATGCTCGTCTGCCGCCTTCGTACATAAAAAAAAAAACATGAAAGCTTATTCACTAATAAATAATAATTGATGTATTTCAGAGCTAGACTTTAAACCATTGATCTACTCGTACAGGCTTATGAAACAATGATCTTAATTATCTCATCTTACCGATAAATCCTATGATTCTCGAGGATATATACGAGGATATGAGGAATTTTAGAGATAAAAAGAAAGAACAGAACGTCATTAAATTATCTTAACTATTAGGTATCTTAAATTTTAGTTGTGTGCTAACGAAATTTCTATAAAGTTCTCGAAAACACTTATCATTGTGGTCATGCCATGTTTGATATGTAAATAACAAAGCGCCTATCACAAGTCCTGAGAACTACACTACCTAAAAGAGTGGACTCGGCAACCCGCTTGACCATCGTGACTTTTTAAGGTCATACATCCCCCATGCACATTGTCTTGTATTGAAGTCCATGTCCAGTACTGGATACTAAAAGTACTGGTTACGGTTATATCATTATGGGTACATTAATGTACCCGTTGCGTAAGTACCTTACGTATGAAAATATAATATGTCTAAAAAAATCGGTCTTGCTGGCTTATGTGAACGAGACGCAAAAGTATATTTTTGTAGCTATTTATAGTTTCTATTAGGAAGTGAATTCATCGATAAGGGGGTGTCACGCACTGTTCAGTCTAAAAATCGTTTAAGATCGTTTACTATTTTGTTATTTTATTTATTATTATTGGCCAATACTGTCTTACTGCTCAGCAAGGTGTTCCCCCATTTCCGTAATGTTACGTTATGAAATTCTTCAAGAAAACTGGATAGGATTCTGCAAACTCGGCAGCGCACGTGCATAACCCCTGAGGTCGCAGGAATTCACGGATGGCGGTAGCCAGTTATCATCCATGTGGGTCGCTTGCTCGTCCACCTCCTCTGCTATAAAAAAAGTAGCAGTAGGTACATAGTGTGACTATGGGTCAGTCACGGATACTGTGATGTCGTAAGTAGGTAGGTACCTACGTAAAAACTTCTGCTTACTTCTTCGACATTGTTATGGGATTATTTTATAATTATAATCATCACATATTACTTTGAATGGGGGAACTTTCCCAATTTCTTTGTAAGAAAAAAAATTCCACCCTTAGAAAGATGTTTCTCTTATATTTGGAAAAAAGGTTAATTTCTGGATTAGCGTAGATTAACAGACCGTCGTCATGTTGTAATCAAATCACTAATTGGACATTCAGAAAGAATAAGAAAACATATGTGAGCAAAGGCAACCTTATTGTTGGTTAGTGTTGACGACGAAAAGGCTAGGGTACTTAGACAAACATGTATATAGTTTCGCAACTAGTTGTTAAGTTTTTATGTATATAATTTGATAAAAATAGAGTGATCCCTAGTATGTCCCTACATAAATCGTTGGTGCATAGTATAGGTATCGTTGGTGCATAGTGTAATTGAGGACATACTAGGATCTTATCAAAAATGTAAATACGTGTTAGCGATAAGGAAAATAAATGATTCCCCGCGGGTAGCGGGAGGGGTACATAAATGGACAAGTGGAGGGGAGGCCCGACGTTGACCGGTGGTGGAGGAATCCCGCAACTAGCCGCAAGTTGGAGAACCCAATACGCGAATAATAGGCGGACCATTTCCGGTCAAAATCACTTCCGCAGCGGCATCCACTCCGAGAACAACAAGAAAAAGAAGAAGAACAAGTACCTCTGCGCTACCCCGGCTCTATTGAAGAACAAGCCTTGTTGTTTTAATCAAGACACGGAAAAACCTATTATACAGTCCACACCCCCCCGGCGATCCAGTTGGTGCGGAGTACAGACACTAGCATTCTACTGCGTGTTAGTGCATACGTATCCCGCACATCTATGGTCCTTCGAGCAGCCGGATATTGAATCAAGCAAGTCGTGTTTGAAGACCTCGTGGAATAAGAAGAACGGCGTACGGCGTTATTTATTAAGAAATAGCGGGAAGAGACGATACGGTCGCGTCGTAGGATTATTAAGAATCCCCGTACGATCTACGGCTCTACGGAGAGCGGCACGACGCATCGTACTCGTCCGTACTAGGGCCAATCTTTCAGTTTCACGTCCTGATTTCACGTCTTGGTTTCCTAATCCTGGTTTCTAATCTTGATTTCCAATCTTGGTTTCCAATCTTGATTTCCGATCTTGATTTCCAAAGACGTTCAAAGACTTGATTGTTTAGTTACGTTGTTCTCACGACGTACCTATTACAATGCCAGCAACAACAAGGTCACAGAGCCGAACGGGGTCGCAGAGCGGAACACAGACCGCTACGGAGTCAACGTCTGCCACTACAGAGTCTACGGTCACAGCAACCACGAGCACGGGCACGACAGCTACAGGAACCACGGCCACCAGCACCGAGGCCACTACGAAGACGACTTCTACGCGTAGAGAAGAATCGATACGTGGAGACGAGGAAGGCAAAGCGCACGTCGATGATAATGGGACGGCGGACGTCACAATCGTTCCACGGGCCGCAAGCATCGCGGCAAGGTCGCACCGATCTACTGCGTCCGCGAAGAAGAAGGAGCGTCTACAAATAGAACGAACCCTGCTACAGCTGCGCCTGACTGCTAAGGAGCAAGAGATAAGGCTCGCGGAGCTGGGATCAAGCTCTGAAGAAGAAGAAGACGACAAACGAAAAGAAGAATCGTTCCGGTTGGAAAAATGGTTAAATCGGAACGAGGTTCCCCCCCCCCCCCCCATACCCCCGCAGGGGGCGGGGCCAAAGTCTCGCAAGATCTCGCCGGAAAGGAAGGAAGGACGAGGACGGGGAGCTTATACCTCCAACAATGGGGAGGATAGGCACCGAGAACGAAGCACGTCTCGGCCCGCGCGCCCTACTGCAGACATCGTGGAGCAAATGGCTACCGCGATCTCCAAGGCAGTGAAGATTTCGGCGAGGGAGACACCGCGTTATACTATGGAGCTGCCGACGTTCGATGGGCAAGGCAGCGCATGGCTGGGGTTGAAGGGTGCCTACGAAGATTCAAAGCACACCTTCACGAAGAGCGACAACCTGGCACGGCTAAGGAAGAGCCTGAAGGGTGTCGCTATAGAGGCGGTGGCAAGTTTGTTTACCGCCAACCGAGAGCCGGACGACATAATGGAAGCTCTCGCAAGGAGATTCGGGAGGCCGGACGCACTCGTCGCATGCGAAACAGAAAAACTGAAGTGCCTGCGCAAGCTAAACGACGAGCCCCGCGACCTCTGCGTGTTCGCCAGTAAGGTGGCCAACGCTGTGGCTACCATACAAGCGATGAAGAGGGACAACTACCTATATAGCCCCGAGCTAGTCCGGGCTATAATGGAGAAGTTCACACCCATACTGAAGAGCAAGTGGTACGACTTTGCAAGTATCTGGGAGCACGAAGTACCCACGCTGAGCCTGCTGTCAACGTTCCTCAACATAGAGGCCGACAAATGCAGTGCCTACGCACCGCCAGAAGTCACCGTTCCCATCATTGAACCTGCGAGTGTGAGAGAGAGGGCGACAAAGAAAAGGACGGAACGAACATACAGCGCCATTAACGACGGAAAAAGAAAACTTTGCCCGCTGTGTAAAGAAGATCATTACCTGCCTTCGTGCAAACGGTTTGCCGAGAGCGATCTCGACGCCCGATGGGAGGTAACGAAGAGGAACCGCATCTGCTTCCGCTGCCTGTGTAGTGACCATCACCGGGGCAGTTGCCGAGCTAAGCCATGCGGACACAACGGGTGTGGGATGTCACATCATCGGCTGCTACATCGTACACGTCAAACTTTGCCGCCAACAGTGAAGACAGAAGAGCCCAAAGAAGAAATCGTCACGTCAACAACAGAGCTGACCAACAAGGCCACCGCCGCGAACTCATCACCGCATCGACGTCGAGCCTACCTGAAGATTGCGCCAGTAGTGCTTGCCGGACCACACGCGAAGATACACACCTACGCGCTGTTCGACGAAGGCAGCACCGTCACCATCATAGAAGAGGCTACAATCAACTCGCTCGGCATCGACGGGCCGGTTGACACAATGTGGATACAAGGCATCAACGGTGGCGAAATGAAGCATGAAAAGAGCCGCACTGTTGACGTACAGATACAAGGGCTACACTCGGACGGCGTGCACAAATTAAAGGGCGCACGCACCATCGAGCGTCTCAACTTCACATCGCAGACCATCGGGGAAACGGACCTGGAAGACTGCACACACCTGGACGACATCAGGGACGAGCTCACCTACAAGGATGTCTGTCCGAAGATTCTCATCGGGCAGGACAACTGGGAGCTGATCGTCTCACGCCAGGTCCGAGCGGGACGAAGAAACAAGCCGGTAGCGTCACTCACGCTACTAGGTTGGGTGCTACATGGATGTCGCACTTCAGTGTGCGAACCAGCCGCCTTCTGCGGCCACATCAGCGAGAAGTGCGACGAAATGGAGAAGTTAATGAAGAACTTCTTCAAGTTGGAGTCACTGGGCATCGAACCGAGGACAACCAAGAATGACCCGGAGCAGCGCGCCATCGACCTACTGGATAAGCGCAGTCGACGGCTACCTGACGGGCGGTTCGAGACCGGACTCCTGTGGAAAGAAGATGACATGAAGATCCCTAACAATTACGGGGACGCTCTCAAACGGCTGCACAATTTGGAGAAGAGACTCGACCGCGACCCGGCGCTCAAGGAAAAGTACAAGGAGCGTATCGCTAACTTGTTAACGTCGGGATACGCCGAGCCTGCGACTACAGCGCCACCTGCAAATAAAACGTGGTACTTGCCACATTTCGCCGTCATCAACCCGGCGAAAGAGAAGATCCGAGTCGTCCACGACGCCGCTGCGAGATCCTTAGGACGCAGCCTCAACGACATGCTGCTATCGGGTCCTGACTTGCTGCAATCACTGCCCGGAGTCGTCATGAGATTCCGCCAACATCCCATCGCCGTGTCAGCGGACATCAAGGAGATGTTCATGCAAATAAAGATTCGACCGGAAGATCGAGACGCACTACGCTTCCTATGGAGGGACGACGAGCGAGGCAATACGTTACCACAAGAGTACAAGATGACGTCGGTCATATTCGGAGCGACGTCATCGCCGTGCACCGCGTTGTATATTAAAAATCGCAACGCCGCCGAGTTCGCACATGAAGACGAACGCGCCGTCCGAGAGATACAAATGAACCACTATATGGACGACTTCATAACCAGCTTCACAAACGAGAAGGAAGCTGCGAGAGTCGTAAAGTCGGTCGACGAGATACACCGTCGAGCCGGCTTTCAATTGCGCGGATGGGTGTCCAACAAGAAGTCCGTTGTGAAACAAGTTACAACGGATCCCGGAGCCACGACAGTCGACATCGGCGGAAGCGAGACAGAGAAAACACTCGGCCTGCTGTGGGAAACAAAGGAAGACTGCATCGGCTTCCGCGTAAATACTACGAGGACACCATCTGACGTCATAGAAGGCAGACGCCCACCCACCAAGAGGGAAGCACTTAGCGTAATTATGTCGCTATTCGACCCACTCGGACTCGTATCGCCGATAACCACTCCGGCGAAACGACTCATGCAAGATACCTGGAGGTATGGAACGAGCTGGGACGAACCGCTTCCGGAAGAGCTGCAACCAAAGTGGAACGCGTGGATGGAAACGCTGCGCGCTCTAGAGGAGCTTCGCATTCCCCGCTGCTACGACATGGAACCGGCCTCCAGAAGGGAGTTGCACACGTTTGTGGACGCAAGCGAAGAAGCCTACGCCGCCGCCGTGTACTGGAGATTTGAACGAGCAGACGGCAGCGTGAAGATCGCACTGGCCGCTGCAAAAAGCCGCGTCACACCGCTCAAGCCCGTCTCAATCCCGCGGCTTGAGCTCCAGGCGGCAGTACTCGGCGCGCGACTGGCCAAGAACGTCGCAAAGGAGCACGACTTTGAGGCAACAAGACGGGTCTACTGGTGCGATTCACGCACCGCACTCGCGTGGATCAGAGCCGAACCACGGGCGTTCAAAACGTTCGTCGCACATCGTATCGCAGAAATAGAAGATACCACAAAGAAAAAGGAATGGAGATGGCTACCGTCGCAACTCAACGTAGCCGATGACGCGACACGTGCAACGCCCGCGGACTTCAATAGAGACCACCGATGGTTCATCGGCCCGCCCTTCTTACTATCGCCCGAGGAGCAATGGCCAGTCGAAGCAAGCACAATAGCCGAACGCACCGGGGAAGAAAAAGAGAAATGCTGCTCAATTACGAACACGACAAAGGGGCATGCACACTTGCCCGATATCACGCGCTTTTCAAAATGGGAGCGCCTGATCCGGGCCACCGCACGCGCTCTACAATTCATCGACTTGTGCCGCAAAAGGAGGCACATAGTAGCAGCTGCGCGTCGCAAAAGGACCATTGCCAACCCGACGTCGGACCCGGCATGGTCAGGAACAAGAAAAGGCGACGCTAAGACTGCACAAAAGGTAGAACCAGCGCGCGACAAGTGCAAGTTCGTACCGATGGAAGCGCACTATCTCATACGAGCGGAGCATCAATGGATGAAGGCAGCACAAGAGGACAGCTACGCATACGAACGTAAGCGCATCGAGCGTAGCGCCACACCGGCGGGAGACGACAAACTCGCCGCACTAAGTGTGATTGTGGGAACCGACGGACTGCTACGACAAAAGGGAAGAATCGCTGCCGCAGGAGAGATTAGCGAGGAAACGACGAATCCGGCTGTGTTGGATGGTTCACACAGCTATACGAGGTTGTACATAGACCATGTACATAGGAAAATGCACCACGGAGGCGTCGAGCTAATCGTCAACGAACTGCGACAGCGACTGTGCATAGGAAAGATTCGCCCTACAGTAAGGGGCGTCATAAAGGCATGCATGACATGTAGACTAAGGAAGGCGAAACCGACGAGTCCAGCCACCGGCGATCTACCGCACGCGCGCGTAGCACATCACGCGCGCCCGTTCACCTTCACCGGGCTCGACTACTTCGGTCCCATCGAAGTAACCGTGGGCCGACATCGAGAGAAGAGATATGTCGCCTTATTTACATGTATGACCACGAGGGCTGTACACTTGGAAGTGGCAGCATCACTCAGCGCAGATTCCGCCATCTCTGCGCTACGACGATTCATGGGGCGACGCGGCTGCCCAACGGAGTTATGGTGTGACAACGCCACTAACTTTAAAGCCGCGGAAAAACAACTCACCGAGGCCGCACTCGCCGCGGTCCAAGAGGAAGCAACTGCGAAACACATCGCGTGGCGTCACGTTCCCCCTTCCGCCCCCTTCATGGCCGGGGCCTGGGAACGCATGGTGCGCACGGTGAAAGAAGCCCTACGAGCGACGCTACGCGAGAAGTACCCTAGCGACGAGACACTCCACACATTACTCATCGAGGCGGAGAACACAGTCAACTCCCGCCCACTCACACACGTGGCGGTAACACCGGAGGAGCCGGAGGCGCTCACACCCAATCATCTGCTGCTGGGGCCTAACTCACATGTCCCAGCGCCGGGCGCCTTCACTGCAGACGACGTGAATGCGCGCAAACACTGGCGGCACGCCCAGCGGCTAGCCGATAACTTCTGGCGCCGCTGGCTCCGAGAATATCTCCCCCTGCTACAGTACCGGCGGGAGCCCCGCACAGTCGGCGAGGCACCACGCGTCGGAGACTTGGTCGTCATATGCGACCCGAACCTACCGAGGAACACGTGGCCCAGAGGAAGAGTCATCGCTACGTACCCCGGGCAAGACGGCGAGGTTCGCATCATCGACGTCCAGACGAGCAACGGCCACATCCTGCGGCGACCGACCAAGAAAATCGTCGTTCTACCAATTAGATCGCGAGACGGCGACGGCGGGAGATATGTTGACGACGAAAAGGCTAGGGTACTTAGACAAACATGTATATAGTTTCGCAACTAGTTGTTAAGTTTTTATGTATATAATTTGATAAAAATAGAGTGATCCCTAGTATGTCCCTACATAAATCGTTGGTGCATAGTATAGGTATCGTTGGTGCATAGTGTAATTGAGGACATACTAGGATCTTATCAAAAATGTAAATACGTGTTAGCGATAAGGAAAATAAATGATTCCCCGCGGGTAGCGGGAGGGGTACATAAATGGACAAGTGGAGGGGAGGCCCGACGTTGACCGGTGGTGGAGGAATCCCGCAACTAGCCGCAAGTTGGAGAACCCAATACGCGAATAATAGGCGGACCATTTCCGGTCAAAATCACTTCCGCAGCGGCATCCACTCCGAGAACAACAAGAAAAAGAAGAAGAACAAGTACCTCTGCGCTACCCCGGCTCTATTGAAGAACAAGCCTTGTTGTTTTAATCAAGACACGGAAAAACCTATTATACAGTCCACACCCCCCCGGCGATCCAGTTGGTGCGGAGTACAGACACTAGCATTCTACTGCGTGTTAGTGCATACGTATCCCGCACAGTTAGGAACTTATTGACTTTGGTTAAGATATTTCTAATTTAGAATTTGATTGCTCACCTGATTTTTAACATACTGCACTATAAAAATATATTTTTTATATTTCACATATATTTTCAGTTGGATGGGTAGAGAGCATCCAACTGAAGGCGCCCTCCAGGCCTCCGTTGCCCTGTGCGCCTGCATGGGTCGCACACCCCTAAAGCCGGTACACCAAAGTCAATATCTGGGGAACTAAAACCGACAATAAGATCAGTTTTCTTAATTAATGTCATTTATGGCTTCGGCCATTTGAGCGTTCGCACAAATACAAACTCATTACCAACCTATTCAATAAGCGGTTTGGTAGCGCCAACTGCAAATACAACGTTGCAGGATAATCCTATTCATTTGGTTTGAGCAACGAATATGAATGAATACATTGAAATCACCACATTAACTCGTTGAGTAACGGAAAAAAGTTCGTATTCGTGTGAAGGCTCGGTTAGCTTAATGCTTAATTATCAGTTCTGTGCATCGGTCAGGAATTACGTAGGTACATCACGTGACCGGACAGAATTGGAGAAGCAATTAATGAATGTGGACCTTTTATCGAAGGCATGCGTGCATATGTGCATAGTGCAACGACGCAATAGTCTTATCATCATTCAAATATACTCGTACAATTTGAATAGAGGACGACCTTTGGCTTACATAAATCTTTTTTGTTATTATCGAGTTAATTAGAGAATAGGCGAATGAACTGGTAATATCTAGTAAACATTGATTTACAACTATAGTGAGTGCCAAGGTAAAATCATGTTCTAGTTTACAAATGGTATAACATTGTAGCTATGTATAGCTAAGTAAGTATCTAATACACATTTGCTTATTGATAAACAGTTGATTAATTAATAGGCAAAAATACCAGGGCTTGTTCATGACAAGGCTTAAGAATTTATCAATCAATGTTTTAATGAAGTTTTCAAATTGAATAAAAAATACCACTATATGATACCAAACCAGCAGCCTATGTTTCTCCACTGCGGGATATAGTCTTTTCCCAACGACACACACGTTCTACTCTAAGTCATTGGTTCACCTAGACGGAGGGCGTCTCACACTACGCTAGCTAAAAATATTAATAGATCAGTTTAATTTAGAATAACGGAAAAATGTTAATTTTTGTTTAGGTTCATGCAAACTACATTGTGCTACATTTTATTGTGCTTTATTTCGAGTTTCTTTTTAACAGCTGGTTTGTAATCGACTTATTTCCTAATTACGAAAACTAATTATTTATTAATATTGGTACATTATATTCATCATAACCATTATATGTGCAACAGAGTTAGGCATTAAAGCATTGACCTAATACAAAATATCTACAAAATATTGCTATCGCTAAGTTAATCAATATAGAGTATTTGATTAACTTACCGTTACCGAGAGGTTCCATAACACTTAATAGTTCCATGATATACCTAGTTATAAATATAAAATAAAATGTGGATTCAAAAATACCTCTTAACCAAAACGAAGCGGTATTTTTATGAAAATTTGCAATAACTACAAAATTTTAGTTAGATTACTTATTTATATACATGATTATACTTATAGATATGTTAACAATGCACACCCAATATAACCATTTCATAAGTACGAAGCCACGCCCCCTAAACCTTGCTTGTAAAATACACGATAAGGTAGAATTTTGAGTTGTGCAACTAGACAGTTTTTTGCCGAGCATATTGAGTGAGCTTATTAGCCAATAAATGTCTTGAAGTGAATGTCGTCTGTTAATGTATTGTATTATAAAAATGCTAGTTGTACTAATATTATTATTGTAAATAAACAGAATATTGAAAATATTAACTTTAAGTAGTTAATAAGAAAAATGAGTACCCATTGTTCTGTCGATTGTTATTAATTTACAAAATTGATTATGTATAGATTCATTTGTATAAGAAAACAGAACAATGGGGAAAAATATGTCTGCAAAAGAAAAAACCTGTAGCAAAAGTCCGAATGTACAAACGGGCACACATCTATACATTTAGAAAAATAAAGCTTTGCCCCCGCCTGTCTTTTATTTTCCCTAAGGGATGAAATTTAAGCACGCACATTCGTCTATTTTCAGTGAGAAATAGCGAATAGGGTTAATAGAATAAAACCCATGTAGATTAGGGCAGATCTTTTAAAAGTAGATAAATCGTTTAGGAAAATTAGTATAGATGTGTGCTTGCTACAGGTATCTTTAGAGATAAAGCTCTGCCAATGCTTTTAATAAGCATATCGCCTATCTTCCGAGAAGGAATAGGCGAGGGGTTATTGTGAAAACCCTTGTACTATGTGGAATGGCAGATCTTTTAAAAGTAAATATATATGTGAATAAAAATGTAAATATAAATGGGTAAATATGTAAATATGAATAAAGACGATTGAGGGGGAGGGGTGGTGAGGAGACGGGTGTAGCGGTAAATGAGGTCGCGCGGCTCTCCTTATGGTACTGCCGCGGGCCTAATAAGCATGAAGCAAGACGCGTAAATTTACGTGATCCTCAAACGTCAACCACAAGAAGAAGAAGAAAAATACCGCCGTCTCGCTCCTCAAAACACCACCGCAAGCCCTCAAGCTATTTTGAAGAAATATCAAGACTTTCATTTCAAGACCTCCATAGACGTTGGTTCCTGCGCCGCCATTCTACGAGTCCGGTGAATCAGAACCACACCTACCACGAGCACAACGTCCCGTTCAGCCGCGCCCTGGGGTGATCACAAACCACGAAGAAGGCGCCGTTGAAGGGACTGGAGACAAGAAAACATACGGACAGTTCGAAGGGGCCGTTCGTGTGTTTTCAAGTCATCCCCACCAACAAAATTGTTGTTGTGAGTCATTCGGTCCGAGTGATTCTACATTCATTTGTCGATCATTGGGATCGGATGGCTTACAACAATAATAACAGATGGTCCCCGAGTCGAATAAGGGGGCCATTTGTAATAGTTTATGGTCCTTCGAACGGCGGATGTTGAGACCACGTATTCAACATAGTCTCTCATCGCAGGATTCACAAGGGCTCGTCAGCTACCGGCCGGGAGCTACCGCCGGAGAAGAGGATCACGTCACATCGTCAGGGAGCAACTTCGGTGGTGTACGGCGAGGCGGCTGCAACGCTTGGTGCCTAGGGCTTGGGGCATCAAAGAAGATTCAAGACATCGAACCCTCTCGCTGCCACGTGAGAGGGAAACGCATACCGGTACGCACGGATCCTAGCGGTGTTAACGAAGTGCGTACTCGGGCTTAACTATCCCGTCAGTGGGAGGAGGCCACCGTACGTCGAGGTTAAGACATCCCATCTTAGCTCCCGAAGGTACCTCTCACTGACGTGAGATAGGTTCTTTCCAACCTATCCTAAGTGAGTCCAATCCCTGCGATCCCGTGCTCGTGTGAAACCTTCACACGAGAGTAAGGTTAGGGGTAGGGACCGTTAGGGAATTAGGGGGCTTCAAGATGGACGAGAAGACAAGAACAACCCGGGCAGCGGCCGCAGCGAAGAAAATCGCGACGACGACAACAGAGTCAACCGCTGGAACGTCTGGGTCGACGAATACATGGAGCAGAGGGACAGATACGTCCATTGAAACAGTCCAGAATAATGATGTTCCCGAACAAAATAGGAAAGAACAGGACAATGCACAAACGGCAGAGAGAACGCATATTGGCTCAGGTGATACTTTGGTAGGGTCAAAGTCTACCGGAGGACGATCGACGCGCTCAGCTGTTAGGCGACGTGCCAAGTTGAAGGCACAGTGGGACCTACAGCAAGAAGAATTGAAGAAAGCAGAGGCCGCCGCTGCGTTGGCAAGGACTAAACTGGAATTAGTCTGTCTCGATTCGGAAGAAGAGGCAACCGACGTAGAGGAGGAGCCACCCGAGGGCGTCGCTCGAGTCAATGATTGGCTACAATTCCATAATTCGGTACGGCAGTTGAAGCCACCAGAAGAAAGAAATGAAGTATCAAGAATAATTGAAAAGGAACCTGAAGCATCGCGTCAAGCGGAAGCTACGACGTTGGCCAGTGCTCTAATGCAGGCCATTAAACAAGTGGCAAAGAATGAAGAAAAAAGGGATCCGCCGAAATACCTGCACGAGTTGCCGCTATTTGACGGTGACCCGAACGAATGGATATCGTTCATAACTTATTTCCGTGACACACGGGAATACTTTAGCCAAGTACAGAATGTGGCAAGGATCAGAAAAGCGTTGAAAGGAAACGCAAGAGAAGCAGTCAAGTCGTTGCTATATACGCACACGACTACAGACGCCATAATCGAATCCCTTGAAAGGAGATTCGGGAGAGCAGACGTATTAGTTCTCAACGAATTGGAAAATGTTAAAAAATTACCCAGAATGGGTGAAGATGGTAGGGATATATACATGTTTGCCAGCAAGATATCAAACTGTATAGCTACCATTAGAGCATTAAATAAACCTCACTTCTTGCATTCACCGGAGATATCGAAGCAAATTGTGAGTAAAATGAATACTATAGTGAAATACAAGTGGATGGAATACAGGTACGAGTACTCGGGAGAAGAACCGGAACTGTGTATAATATCCACATATTTGAACAGGATGGCCGATCAATACAGCGTGATCTACTCGACGGAATATACGCCTAGGGAAAAGAAGGTGCACTCCTATGACAAAAGAAAGAAGACAATACACACCGTTCGATCCGTCAACGAGGGGGAGAACGGAAGAAAGGAGTTTTCCCGAAGTTCGTCGAGTAGTGAACCAGTGAGTAGTAAACGATACATCAAAAGTGGTTTAAAATGTGTGTTGTGTTGTGAAAAACATGGCTTGCCGAGTTGCGATAAATTCAAGCAACTTAGTACAGAACAAAGATGGGAAGCGGCCAAGAAAAGCAAAGTGTGCTTCGTGTGTTTACGGGGCAACCACAGTAGAAATAATTGTCGCGTTAGGCCATGTGGCATAGGGAAATGTGAAATAAAACACCATAGATTGTTGCATCACAATTATAGAAAAGAAAGTGAAAGGAAGGATGCCGAAACCTCCATCAAGACGGCGATTACAAACGCAGTAAGTACCTCTCAGCGGGCTTACTTAAAAATAATTCCCATTGAGTTATATGGTCCAAGGGGAATGAAAAGTACACATGCCTTGTTGGACGAGGGCTCGACCATCACTCTGATAGAAGAAAAAATTGCACAATCCATTGGAGCCACAGGCCCTAAAGAGAAACTGTCCATAGAAAGTGTGGGCGGAAGTAAGATGTATGATGAAAACTCACGCAGATTAGAATTAAGTGTGAAGGGAAAATTCACTAGGAATCTAGAAACAGTACGTGCACAGACAATCAAGGAATTGCACTTGACTTCACAGTCTGTAGACAGAGAATTAATAAAGAACTGTTCACACTTAAAGGATATAGAGGATCAGATCATGTACGAACAAGTCCGTCCAACAGTTCTCATTGGACAGGACAACTGGCATCTCATAGTCTCTAGAGAAATAAAGTCTAAAGGAACCAGCCTACCAGTCGCCTCACTCACACAACTAGGGTGGGTAATGCATGGATGCATAACAAGCACATCCAAACCTGTGAATTTTATTAATTACGTTACACAGGACAAGAGAAACGGCGACTCAATGGAAGAACTCATGAGAGAACACTTCTCCTTAGAAGGACTCGGAATAGCGGCCCGAAATCCAAAAAGCGATCCGGAAGAGAGAGCGATGCGCCTTTTGGAAGAAACAAGCAATCGGCTGAGTGACGGAAGTTACGAAGTAGGATTGTTGTGGAAATCGAATCACGAAACTATGCCCGATAACAGGGCGCAAGCCGAAAAAAGATTGTATAATTTAGAGAGAAAGCTAGACAAGAATCCGGTTATGAAAACAGAATATGAAAAGCAAATACATAACCTGTTGGAAAAAGGTTATGCTGAAAAAGGATTAGAGACACCCACATCACCAAGAACGTGGTACCTGCCACATTTTGCCGTCACGCATCCACAGAAAAACAAATTGAGATTGGTGTTCGATGCGGCAGCGCGCACGGCAGGAAAGTGTCTCAACGATGCCTTGCTACCAGGTCCGGATTTAATACAATCATTGTTTGGAGTTTTGTTGAGATTCAGAGAAGGCCCTGTGGCCGTGATAGCCGATATAAAAGAAATGTTCCTCAGAGTAAAGGTATTGGAAAAAGATAGAGATAGCCTGCGGTTTTTGTGGAGAACCGATCGTAAACAACCGCCACAAGAGTATAGAATGGCATCACTCATATTTGGCGCCACGTCTTCGCCTTGTACCGCCATTTATGTAAAAAATAAAAATGCAAGGGACCATGAACATATGTACCCCGAAGCGGCCAAATCCATCGAGCGACAATTCTACGTGGATAATTTGTTGCAAGCTTTTCCCGACATAGAGACCGCGTCAATCAGAGTAAAGGAAATAAAGGACATTCATGAGGCCGGATCTTTCCTACTTCATGAATGGAATAGCAATGAGTCTTCGGTGCTGCGTGAAGTATCATCAGAGATAAACAATAGTGAATGTACACTATTGGGTGGCATCGAAAAACTTGAACGAACATTGGGAATGACGTGGAATACTCACCGCGATGACATCGGCTACACGTTGAGTTTGAGAAATACGCCAAGGGAAGCCATTGAGGGCCTCAGACCTCCCACTAAAAGAGAAATCGTTAGCGCGATCATGTCAGTCTTTGATCCGCTAGGTTTAGCTGCGCCTATAGTGGTACAAGGAAAAATGATTATGCAGCAAGTGTGGCGAACAGGTGTGGAATGGGACGAGTCATTACATTCAGAACAAAACGACCAGTGGCGTGTTTGGCTGAGCTACTTGAAAAAGTTAGATAAGATGAATATTCCTAGATGCATAACGGCTGGAATAACGTCGGGTGAACTACACATATTCACAGACGCCAGTGAAAAGGCATACGCGACCGCGTTGTATTGGCGTGCCATAGATAAGGAAAACCATGTTAGGGTGCAGTTATTATGTGCCAAGGCTAGGGTAGCACCTTTGAAACCTACTTCTGTTCCGCGCTTAGAGTTACAAGCGGCATTGCTTGGTTGTAGAATGGCGGATACAGTGCAGAGGGAGACAACGTATAACGTACAGAATCGCGTATTCTGGACGGATTCCCGAACGGTATTGGCATGGATACATTCCGATCCGAGAACGTTTAAACCATTTGTAGCCCATCGGCTGGCCGAAATCGAAGAACTAAGTAGACCGTCAGAGTGGAGGTGGATACCTACTAAAATGAATGTAGCGGATGACGCCACGCGACATGTACCCAGTAACTTTGACAGAAACCATCGTTGGTACACAGGTCCGTCATTCTTGTACGATTCTTGTAACGTGGATGTTCAGACGAATATCCAGTTCACCTGAGTCCCCCATGGATATTCGCCGTACACGCCATCACCAGTCAAGAATGACGAACCCTGACATTCTTCCAGATGCGCTGTCAGTCTGGACAACAGGAGTAGATTAGAAAAAAAGATTGGGAAGGATAGGGAATAAAATTGGCAACAGGATTAGGGGATTTTACATTCCATAAGACTTCTCATTTTCTTTTGTGGGATGGTATGGGAGTAAAAATTATCTAAAATGGGACCGGGAGTTACGGTCATCCCCTTGTACTCTCCACGAAGGAATGCGATGGGATGTGGACTAAGGAATATAACGAGTATATACTATAGCATACACGTTTATTTTCTACTTCATATTTCATTTAGTTCTATTTGATTTAAGGTTTAGGAATGCGGCCAACGGACCAAAAATATTGGACGACTATTGGATATGTAATAAGGGCATTTAGTTAATTTATTTACATAAGTGTCTGCTTAAACACAATGATAACATTATCTTAAGTACTATTAATTAGGTATAACAATTCAGTAGAAAAACGAGGTGGATACCTACTTAGCAATAGGTACTCACTCATACCTAAACATTATTCATTTATCAATTTTTAGAAGCAATTTTTGAACCTATTTGTTCATAGGCATACCTATATACGAGTATACTCTATTTAAAATTTATTTATTACATAAAAATTCTTAAAAATCTCTTATCCTTTCCTAACAAGTTAAACTTCGAACACTTTGGAAAGTGATAAAGAATTTTAAAGAAATCGTTATAGTTAAATGACTTTTACGAGTAAGGCGGCAAATAAATATCACCAATGAATAGATTAATACACAAACGAACATATACATAGGTGATTTAGACACGCTTCGGTTCTGATAATCAAACGTCAGCTTTAGTACATTTCATATACAATTTACCCAATAAAGAAATTCTACATTACATTATGGTTTGAGCCCTGTCTACATTGTATAGAAACAGGGCTTGGAACCGGTTATAAAAACATTGTCACATACCATACCACGTTGTCACAGAGTGACTACGGGCAAATTTATTTCCACCGTTGGTATAGTCACACCGTTTATATAGGTTTCGTACTTAATCAAAATAGAGATGGTGGACGCTCGCTAGACCTGCGTTTTTCCCATGATACCACTAATCGGATGACAACGACCCCGTCACAAAAAATAATAAGTTATACTATCAAAAAATATTTTTCCGTAGTCACACTAGTGTGACTAGCCGGCCGTAAAAATAGGTAAAGCCGGCACTGATGATGGTTATGTTCACAACGAAACCGCTTTGCGAAGATTTTATGGATCTCAATTAACCTGTTTATACCAAACAGGAAGGTGCTATTGACGTAGCGTTAACTTAAGAGCTTCTCTATGATAAAACTGGTTTAATATTGGCTTTATGCGAATGAAAGGAAAATAAAACGTTCATTAGGTATATGTTAATACAATTATAATTTATAACCGTTATAACGTTTGTGTTATATCAGTTTGACAGACGTTATATCAGTAGCTCTATGGCGGCTCACCGGTGTGCATAATGGTCTGAATGGTTCAACAACTAATGGCTCTCCCGTGTCCTCAAAGGCTCGAACGAAACAACTACTATATTTTGTCCGGCGTTCAATTTCTTAACGGGCTACTACTCGTAGTAAGGGGCAGTTTTGAATAGTTTTGGGTATATTAGCGTGTTGCTGACCGTATGTATAAACCGACGAACCAAGACGAAAACTTTATTAATTACCTACCTACTAAATAACTTCTGGGTGCATGAATTTCATTAGCAAAGAAACAACAAGTGAAAAATTAATTCTATTAGGAATAACATAACAATCAATTACATATTTCATTTCATTGTACTATTTATTATCCATCTAAACATATTTGCATACTTATACAAGTAAATTATAATAATATAATAGGTGTTATAAAAATGAGCGCAGAGCGTTCCATACCCTAACCCCGAGTGAGCGCTAAAAACCTTTAAGATTCGAGCGTTAAACACTCTTAAATGTTGTAGTCTAAATTTTAACGTGTGATGCTCTTAAACAGTTGAGATTAAAAACTCGAACCTAGAATGATAAGTTTCTTAAAGTTCATTAGCACTAACTTAATACTTGGGCGTTCGCACGCTCTGTGCTCATTTTTATAACACTAAGGACATATTTCACGACCCTCGAGTAAAGTTAACAATTATTACTAATCGGCAATTAAGACTGCCAATATTTGTATCTTTGATCTTTGATTGATTAGCGATACTCGGACTTAGTGAAATGTGATGCTACAATTATCGGTCAGTTAATTGTTGATTAGCTTATTCAGAACTTTACTCATATACCTATTGTGAAATAGGCGAAAAATTGTACATTACATTATAATTATATATAAGTTATATATTCATGTAACATTTTCTATGGAGAGGGACTTTATTATCGGTTCTAATTTACCAGATATTGAGAACTAAGTATAATAGAATCTTAAAAGAAATAACAAACTATTTTATTGTTTTATTTTAAAAATCACGTGATAGAGAATGGTTCTATTTAAAAATCACGTGATAGAGAATGGTTCTATTTAAAAATCACGTGATAGAGAATGGTTCTATTTAAAAATCACGTGATAGAGAATGGTTCTATTTAAAAATCACGTGATAGAGAATGGTTCTATTTAAAAATCACGTGATAGAGAATGGTTCTATTTAAAAATCACGTGATAGAGAATGGATCTATTTAAAAATCACATGATAGAGAGTGGTTCTATTTAAAAATCACATGATAGAGGTGGTTATATTTAAAAATCATATGATAGAAAATGGTCATGTTCAATAATCACATGATAGAGAGTGGTTCTTTTGAAATAGAATAGGGAAACCAGGAAATTAGATAATCTTGACCAATGTCATTAAGTCCATACCGATAATAATGTACCTTACAATTAATGTCAATGATTTAATTTGTGAATAATGTCTTTCTAATAGGTACTCGTAGATCACACCAATATTTATTTTATTAATTTATTTAAACAACTCCCACTCGTGGACTTTAGCTCCTACATACGCATTAGTAACCAGTCTTTTCCTCAATTCGTCTGCGTGAAATTAGAGGAAGTCGCTAAAGGTTAATTTATTTGGTTTATTCCACTATGGGCGATATCATCTGGGTAACCTGGGTGGACTAATTAGTGACTTTTGATTACCTTCGAGGAAAATCACCCAGGTCAATAATGTTCACTTGATTCTATGTATTTTTTGATATTCCTAAATCATCTACAGATGAACATAATAAATAAGGCAAATTAAAATTGGTAAAGTTGTCTAAGTGCTTTTAATAATTTATAACAATATTCGAAAACTGTTCAATATGTCGTGTAGTTCATCTGTAAGTAATTCTGGAATACCAAAAAAAATACATACATATCCAGTGGACATTTTTTGTGGTCACTCAGTTGATATCATCCAGGTGATTACAGTGGAATAGACTCTTTATTTACCCGTTAAATATCTAGAAAATGGTAAGAAATTCAAACCAACAGACATATTACAAACATACTAACATAAGAGTTCTCCTTTATTTTAAAAGAATACTCGTATATACAGGGTGTGTCGTAAATAGTGGTCCAACGTTAAAGGGTCGATACACCATATATTCAGCTATCACATACCAGAATTTGAATTTTTTTTTTTCCACGGGTCTCTGTTTTATTCATTATTATTATTATTTTGAAAAATCGATACCTTGCGTTACTAATTTGGCTGTTATTTCAACAAATAACATTATTTTTTTATTTTGTTTCTTGTTTATTATTGATAAATACATGTGCTATCACATGCAATCATTTTTTTAATGGAAATTTAAAAGATATTAAAGAAAAAATGTGTTTATTTCAAATTTTAACTCTAATCTGTCGCAAATCATGTGAATTCGGAGGCGAATGGTGTAAAAAAAATGTACTACACTATCTGTGCCCATTATTTTAAAAACTTGTCCAATAAATGCAGATTCTAAAATGGTATTAATAATAACCGATTTCGTAATGAAAAAAAAGTTATTGCCATTTCAACGGAGAAGGAGCCGAATTCAAAAAATATACTTTTTCATTTTAATTAACTCACCGGTATTGCAATATGTTTTGAACCCAATTAGAAGTAAATTTTAACTTAACTATTAACAGCTGAGTGTTATTTGAGTCATGCACAAACATATCACCGGTAAAGAAATGTGTCCTAGGTAATAAAAGGGTAGGTACTTGGCCAGATAACAAAAGATTTATTGAAACGTTTCGGTGTAGCTACTCTACTCATGTAGTGAAAAAAATGACTAGGTTTTTTTTTTATTTATTCCCAATACCAATTTAAAATCAATATGTGGACGGGGATCATTAACGGGCAAATAGTTGGCCCGTTTGAGCTACCGGAAAGTCTTAATGGACAAAGATACTTGCATTTTTTACAAAACGACCTGCCCCAGTTGCTAAGAGACGTCACTCCAGAAGTACGAGATGAAATGTGGCTGCAGAATGACGGCTGCCCCGCTCACTATACAGTTGAGGTGCGGGAGCACCTAAATGCAACATATCCACAAAAATGGATAGGGCGACTAGGTCCAATATTGTGGCCACCTCGCTCACCGGACCTCAATCCCCTGGATTTCTTTTACTGGGGGTGTTTAAAAGAAAAAGTTTATAAAGAAGACATCACTTCTGTGGACCAACTAAGAGAAAGAATTCGGTCAGCAGCTGAAGAAATTAGTATAAGCGGATTTACTCGACGAATAAAATGTTCATTTATCAGACGGTGCAGAGCGTGCATAGCCGCTAATGGTGGTCATTTTGAACATTTAATGTAACGATGATGTGAATAATTTAATAAATAATAGTTGATTTATGGAGAATGTTTTTTTTTACATAACCTCACTCAAATACTTATCTTAAAAAGTGTAAAAAATACTTCTAATTGGGTTCAAACCGTTTTCTACCGATGCCTCTGCATTCGCCATAAATAAAATGCATGTCAGCATATTCACGCGGTGTGTACTGAGACATCGCCTAATCTTCACTTCACTGCACGTTTGTCGAAATCGTTGAGCAAATCAAAGTCCAGATAACGTAGCCGATGTCGTAGGGATTACAAAAACCTACAAGTCCAAACAGAAGCAAATCAGAGTCCTGGAATAAAACAAGCAATTCAACGGAGGAGATACACACAGAAACTAGAAGCGCATGCGACATACGGGATCACACTGAAGCATTTTAACTGATAAGATCATTACGAATTTCTACTTGGCATAGTCTTACTCATTTATACTTAAGAGAATAGCAATAAAAAAAAACCTAGTCATTTTTTTCACTACATGAGTAGAGTAGCGCGCTACACCGAAACGTTTCAATGAATCTTTTGTTATCTGGCCAAGTACCTACCCTTTTATTACCTAGGACACATTTCTTTACCGGTGATATGTTTGTGCTTGACTCAAATAACACTCAGCTGTTAATAGTTAAGTTAAAATTTACTTCTAATTGGGTTCAAAACATTTTGCAATACCGGTGAGTTAATTAAAATGAAAAAGTATATTTTTTGAATTCGGCTCCTTCTCCGTTGAAATGGCAATAACTTTTTTTTCATTACGAAATCGGTTATTATTAATACCATTTTAGAATCTGCATTTATTGGACAAGTTTTTAAAATAATGGGCACAGATAGTGTAGTACATTTTTTTTACACCATTCGCCTCCGAATTCACATGATTTGCGACAGATTAGAGTTAAAATTTGAAATAAACACATTTTTTCTTTAATATCTTTTAAGTTTCCATTAAAAAAATGATTGCATGTGATAGCACATGTATTTATCAATAATAAACAAGAAACAAAATAAAAAAATAATGTTATTTGTTGAAATAACAGCCAAATTAGTAACGCAAGGTATCGATTTTTCAAAATAATAATAATAATGAATAAAACAGAGACCCGTGGAAAAAAAAAAATTCAAATTCTGGTATGTGATAGCTGAATATATGGTGTATCGACCCTTTAACGTTGGACCACTATTTACGACACACCCTGTATAAAGGTTGTAATAGATATCGATGGCTAGTTGTCCGTTCTATTATTAGCAAAAGATAAAACACAAATGAATTTAAAAATGAGGTTTAAAGAGCACTCAAAGCGCCTGGTTGACGACACTGGCGATCCTAGGGCTGGACATTATCTTGCACAACGATTTAGCCTAGCAATAACTGATTTTCTCTTATTTCTTCATTGTTTTGACATTTGTAGTTATGTAGTTATCTTATTATGTAAAATGTCTTATTATGTTTAATTCATTTATGCATGTTACATTTAAAACTTGCATGTCATTTTTATGACAAACATGTAGAACTTCTGTTATTTTTTTTCATCTTATTGTTACCATGTTTTAGCAGATAAATTATTATGAATCGAGTGAAGTAGTGTCATACTCAATATCTTGCCACAGGGACCAAATTTGTACAACTTGCTGTATATATAGATAGGTAGTACATTAAGCATCGATGATTGTACATAATAAATAATAAAGTTTCTTTTTAAATTTTAGATTCGTTTTTTTTATATTGTAAACGTAAGTATATTGTTTCCTGTCTATAAATCATTATATCTATTTAAAAACACCTATGTAAAATTTTAATTTAGGAAATGCATTTAGCAACTTTTCCTAGTTTTCATTATTAGAATTAACAAATTAACACAGAATCACACAATCCATATCTCAGTCTTTGGGAACATGTCTCCTACAACCCGTACATTGTACAGAGTCAGTGGACCATTGCGAATAATATCGGCTTTGTAAGGCGTTGGAGCAGGATTTTTTAGGATAGAGAAATATAAATATGAAAAAAATTATTTTATTTTACATCCATCACACCATTCCAATGACAGAATACCTTTTTTGAAACTTAAATATAAAAAAGGTACTTAATTAAAATGAGCTGGGTAACAGTACATTAAGTACTATCATATGTTATAGATAAAAGGTTTAACAAAATTATTGAAATACTTGTTAATCTAAGTTCTAAGACATAAGTATCAACATTTAAATAATTATATACTTATTATGAACATACATCAGACAGTAACTTCTAAGTGATCGATTCTGTTTCTGTTGACATACAATTGTTATCAAAATGAGAAATTAATTGGAGTACATTGTGCTCTGTTTATTTTTATTTGATAAAATGTTTTTTGCATCGAGAACACGTACCACAGTAATGGCAAATTATTTTGTTCTTACAAAATATTTAACACTAAAATGAACAGGAGTTAATAAATTAAATTAACTAATTATAATACAAACACCTCGTCCCGGTGCTTTCTATTCCCCATTTTCCCAACTGTCTCCAAATCTCTTCTTAAATCTCCAAAGGTAAACAGTGCATCCTTAGGCGTGCATCCTTATATCTACAACGCGGTGAAACCCTAGGGATATTTATTCGCGACCCATTTCGTGACATAGTTCAAACCCGGTCCGTACCATTGAGTTTCTACTTAAATATGTTTTTTAAAATTATCAATAGCTTCGTATGTTCCAGAATTTAAAAAAAAAACGGGTGCATATGTATCCACCAATTTACAGTCGGCACGCGTGATGGATTCTGGCCCGAAACCACCTAGTATTTACGAGGGGAGATAGTGGGACGTTAAAATGCTCAGATCAGATGCTCTGTACGTACTTTGATAATAGATAATTATGTCTTTGTAATTTATAGTTCCTAACTGTAGGTATTTTGGTAAATGAATATAAAGTAAAATACGGTACAAATAATGTATGGTTTTTTTTTCAAATTACGAAGACATGAGTTTAAGAATATTTGAGGTGGGGACTTCATCGCTATCTCTATCATACATGTGTGGATGTAAGGACACTAATATATTAGTACATTATTTTCTCCACTGAGTTAATGATGTCCCTAATATAGTACGTATAACATAACATTTGCAAACCTATACAATCATTAGCAACAGCTGGATCCTTCTCTAATAATGTGTTAGGTACCTCTAAGCCCTATCTTAAATCGAAGTATCTTAAAAAATTACTGAGTATTTTTAAAATATTTTGATTTTAACGAATCCCTTTCTAGTACCTACCTTACATTATGTAGGCTATGTCGGGACTATTTCCGAAACTTTAAACCAAAGATTCTGCTCATGATTCTAAGTTCATTGATATTAATAATATGTTACATTTGTTATCTAAAAATAACTAGCTATTGGAAAATTCGTGTGAAAAATTGGTTAAAACCGAAAAAAATCAATTTGTTGCAATAAATAAAATATAAAATTTTCAAATCAATGAACTCAGATAAATGGAATCCTTGGTTTGTCTTCCAGAATAATTCGGACACACTTTATAATAAAATTATAATTTTAAGAAGGTCATATACTAAATTATATATAAACAAGTTTATTTAGGAGAAGTTATTAAATGAGCAACAGAAAATACTGAATGAGCGGCAAATGTAAAGGTATAGGTTTAAATCCTCTGGTGACAATAAAGAAATAGGGAGTCGATGATTTCATTCTTAGTTTTAAAATGATTTCTTCAAGCTATTTTTTTTTAAATTTTTTCTTTGTTAAACGACATAGCCACTATTCCAGTTATTTAAAAATAGGTTGTTTTTTTTTTTTTGCTGTTCGTGTAAGTTCAAGCCTTTATTTAGTGTAACGCGGTGACTAAATGCGTGATGTTAGCCGCTATGGTGGGCGGCGGCAAGGTCGGCAGCGGAGGGGTCGGGTACACGCGGCAGTGGGACTCCGCCGGTGGACCGAGCATACCGAGCAACAAGTACGACACTAGCGATCCGGACAGGAGGCCTCCGTTGTATGACAGTGTCATCATGTTACCTTAAAAAAATAACCGCAAATGATTACCAGGTTATTATCGGGCAAATTAGAAGGCAAGAGATCAAGAGGGCGAAGCCCTATGCAATTGAGGACTGACCGACTTAGCCAGTACTCTTAATGTTCCGATGAACAAGGCGCTCCACGACGCCAAAGATAACAACACATGGAGGACCATCGTCGACAGGCTTCTTCGGCAGAGTCGTGACTCATGACCTCATGATCCTCGAGAGAACGACTATATAGAGAGAGAAAGAGATAACACTAGGTATAGTTAAGTAAACTATTTATATTGTTTGTCATTTAAGTTATAGATATATTTATGCCGTTATAAATAAATTCTGTTAGCTCATAGACTCCCAACCTATAGGTACTGCCCCCTTTCAGAAAAATACATATTCAGTGCCCCATTTTTTTGTTTGGCTGTTAGAAACTGGTTTGTTTATAGATATCACATATGACAGTTGAAATTAGTCAACATGAAACGTTACACGAATTTTAGAGCATTATGAAGTGGACCATAATTTTGGCGAATAAATCATCTTTAGTGACGAAGCCCATTTCCACCTTGACGGATATCTTTATAAGCAAAATTGTCGTATCCGGGGCTTGGAGAATCCTCATGAGATTCATGAAAAATGGATGCATCCTCAAAGAGTTACAGTTTGGTGCAGCTTTTGGTTCGGCGGGATCATAGGTCCATTTTTTTAGGTATCGGTAGGTTTTAGGTAGGCATAGAGAGGTACCGAAACATGCTAAAGGAGCTTTTTTGACGCCAATTGGAAGATATAGACCTCGATAAACTGTGGTTCCAACAGGACGGGCCACATGTCATACAGCCGGAGAAACAGTAACTTTATTTTTTTTGTAAATTAAATCCGGCGCTCAATCTGGGACATTCTTTATAAATACACAATTATTAGGGTATTTCAGTATTTAGTGCTGTCATCAGTATCTGAATTTTGCACCTATCCGTTTCTACTTTGCTGCCGTCGAAGTAATTTTTCGTTGCTAGGCAACTAAACAGTGTCCTATGCCAGAGCTGACTTCCCATTCCATCTTATGGCATCCTCTCCTGTCCCAACGAGTAATAATGGGATAAACAAATCTTTGTACCCCAATATACTCTTTTCTTCCCATACAATGAATGGGAGATGTAATGGAATGGAGATAGTCACTTCGTCCCGTTATATTTCCCATTCCCCATCCTTCCCAACTCTTTTTCCAAATCCATACCTTAATCTCCAAACGGACATGCCATTGTTTGTCATTCTGGACTGTTATCGTCATATAGAGCGGCTGTCGCAAGGAGACAGTATCCATTTACCACCAGTTAGACTGTCTGCTCATCTACAATCTTCTTTACATAAAAAAAAACAAATTACCCGCAATTTCTCGATGTTCGCGTCCAACTCGGGATGGTGCTATGATCATAGGAACTGAACCGAAGACACCGTTGGTGAAGCCCAAAACCATTGAGAACATTATTGGGTATTCCTGAAAATGACAACTTGTAACGTACTCGTAAGTAATGCCTTAAATTCATCGCACATGTTTTATGTCTCGGGATTAAGGGAGACAACGAAGAATAAAGCAGTACCTACTTATTAATCGCCTAGCAGTGTCGCTACGGCGCTGTTACAAAAGGAACAATAAATATTTGACCCATTAAGCATACCGACTTAGTGCTTGTAGAATAAAACTTAAAATACTTATATAGAATCTGTGGTTATTAAGATCGGGTTGTGATGATCCGGAACTTGACGACATAAAATCAACTTGGCAAAAAATAAACTGCAGATGGCGTTGCGATGGAGTTAAGCAAACACAAACATTCTTTTCTTCGGGCTTGGTAGTGATTGTGGGGGGATTTGAAACTAATTGCCACTATTTGATTTACAACCGGCATTTTTTTAAATTAATCTGTCATGGCTCAAGCTTGAGTGATCAATGTATTCGTAGTAAACTAGACCAGTCAAACGCTCGTAAAGTTGACTGATCAATGTACTGAAACTAAGTCCTACACTCCCACTAGTGCACCCTACATCGTGCAAAAGGTCCACGTTTGTTAATTAAATGTTTGTTTGTTAATGTTTATTAAATTATTAAATGCTGATTGTTATAAAAATGTTGAAAACTAAAAAGTTCTGATGTTGATGTTATGAGTTGCGTTGAGTAACTAATTTGTTCTAATTTTCCTTATACGCGTAAGCGGCTCGCATTTACTTGACAGTTTTTGGCTTTCGTCACTTGTCCTACATGCAAAGGTCAGGACTTTCGGTAGCGGCTTTGTTATTCCTTAGTCGCCTTTTACGACACCCACGGGAAGATATAGGGATATGCTATTATTCTAAAGCCGACCAACACCTTTTTTACCACAGCCAGGCTGGTGTAATTCGTGCAGAAACGTCCAGTAAAAATAAAAGGTAAATCAAAGTCATTATAATTGTACGCGTTTGTACCCAATTATTGGATTGTACTCTGTACCCTTTGTTTGTACCCTGGATTGAGGCTTACACAACTAAACATGAACTTTGGGGCGGGGATTTTCTGTGCACTTCATCTAGTGAAGGTTTTCTAAGTGAGAACTGTCGTTTAATAGGTATCTGGTGATTTCTCTATAGTTTACACTAAAATATGTTTTAACTAACATCTCCGACGATGTGCGGCGAATGCCTCGGCGCTGCGCACAGCAACATCAGCGGCACCAGCAGCAACCGCAGCCCGCTCGCCATCAGCAGCTGGCTGCGGCTCCACTCGTACGGAAACGCTGCCACTATCTGTGAACAACGTAAATTAGGCTAATTGATAACCAACCGATTACTATGCGTATTCATTTAACCGTCCCGAATTACGCGACTACGCTAACCAGCTACATGGGCCTCCTCATACACAGTATCTTGTGCAGGAGGCTTGAAAATGCCACGCTGGCCTAGCGGCTTAGCGAGTCCACTTTTTTTAGAGATGGTATAATTCCTGAGGGCTTGTGGCAGCAGCTTTGTTATCCCTTAGTCGCCTCTCACGATACGCACGGAAAGATACTATTCTATAGCCGGCTGACACCACAAGGCCACAATTAAGAACATGTTGTAATAAAATCTTCTAAACTTGTATTTCTTACTAAAATGTAAAGCAGGCAGTATTTTAATACCTAGATAATTATACTTTATTTAATCAATCCACACATACACCTTCAGAGTGATTCTCATATCACGTTAAAAACAGTTTTGTTCAATTTAATCGATATATAAGTATAATAAGTTACTGAAAAAAGTATCTCACACATACTGTTTCACAATAGCATTTCTTAAATAGGCATAGATTAAGTTTTACGAGAAATCAATCCGTTTCTAACATCTTTGTTTATAAATTATGAATATAATTATTGTCGATTTAATAATGCCTTATAGAAATATCATTTCATTTCCGAAAATTCGTAGTTCATTCTCTCTGTAGTAACACAAATATAAGTCTCAATTTTTTTTTACAGGATTGACTGATTATAATGCCTTACAGATCAATAGCTTGTATTTTTGTTCTAATTTTAATAGTATAAATCCTCAATTAATAATTAAAAAAGAATGTATTGTCAAAACGGAGTTTCTCTCTCCATGATATGAGAATCAATCACTCTTTACGATATTTTTAATGGCACTTATAGAAACTTCTTTTACTCCATGATTAATTCAGTGATATATTCAGATTTATAGACTTACCTTTCCAACAAAATCGAATAAATTAAAAGCGGACATGAGTACGATGGGCATCCAAGAGTTTAGACGGCAGGAGGGCACTTCCGAGGCAATACCGGGGTATAGGCTGAGGGTGGTAAAGTACACCAGCCCTATCGACACCATGTATGGGTAGATAGCTCGAGCCACTGCCCATCTGGCTAACACACCACCTGAAAAACATATAATATGACTAGGTACAATATATTGTTACTAATTTCAGAATTGCACGGAAGGCATGTAAAATGTCGTTATGTAAATTAATCTACACTTTTTTTTTTATAGACTAGTGAGCGAACGAGCAAGCGGTCCCAGGTGATGGTAAGTGTTACCGCCGTCCATGGACACCTGCAACACCTGGCCTTCTAAGAAGAAAAGGCTTAACGTTTTTAACGATAGCATACATAACAATATATTTTGAAATTAAAAATAAACAAAGGGAATAGTTGCAATCGTGACATCGGCGCGAACAGACGCTAACCAATAGCGGCCGCTCCGTTGCCGACATACCGTCATCCGTTTATTAACTCAGTACGCATTTGCTATGCTATGAAGCTAGCCGACACCATCATTGTAAACGAGATCCTTGCCTTCGTGCAAAACAAGCTGGACGTAATAGATGAGTTCAGTCTTGAGCAAATTTGTACCTACAGTTACACGGAGGCCGAGATGTGTGCAGCCAAGAGGATGTTGTATGATACTACAGCTGTGACCTCTGTGCGTCTTGGAATGCGGCAATAGGGTAGCAGTGGAAAAAAGGACCTCCAGCATATCTTCAGGATGTTCAAGAAGATAGATCCAGACGACGTCTCGACGTATGTGGTGCGGGACCTACACGAGCGTGGTCGTACGTTACCAACGTCACGACGCGCCGGCGGTGTGCAACACGACATTTCGCCTGTCAACTCACCAGTCATTGCAACTGATTCACCAAAGTCATCCCGAGTATATGCACCTGCAACGCTTATAACTCCGCAGGCCCATATCAATATGACGCCTCCGCTCCGTTCCCCACTACGCGTTCTGCCTCCGCATGGAGCTATAACATCTAGGCACTGGAAGGACTCATATGCGCAAGTGTCCCCTCGTGTCCCAAACCTTCTATTTAACAAAAGAAGACTAAGGTGAATGTGTCGGTCGCGACACCTCCAGCTGCGCCGGTCGAAGTTTCATCCTAGTGAATAAATCTGTTTCATCGCGATCAGAATAAACACGGTTCCGTTCCTGTAGTAGCATCAACACATCTCAAGGTTGCGATACCGACTGTAGGTAGCTACTTATCTCGCCTGGATGAGAATACAACGCCGGAAGACATCAAGGAGCACATTCTGGAGAAGCTCCAGGGTCGGACTAGGGACGCGCAGCTGAAGGTGGAGCTGCAGCATCTAGAGTCCAATTATAGGTCTAGCACTTTTAAGATTTATAAGCTCCGGGTTGCTGCAGTTCATCAGAAGCTGTTCCTCAGTTCTGACTTTTGAAGAGAAAGGGTAGTGTTCCGACGGTTTAGGGAAGCGAGACCGAGGGAAGATATATATTGTATGATAATTAATTCCCCGAAACAAATAAATAAAATAAAAATAAATATACTTGCTTAAGTACCACAGATTGAGGAATCTGTGGAACTGAGGAGTTTTAATACCAAAATTTGTTTTAGTCTTACGTTTGAAGGCCCGCCACGAGGTGAGCCTTCCTGGCGGTTCAAAGACTACATCCTCGACTTTGTAGGAGGGGCGCGGGGAGCGAAGTGCTGCAGAGGGGGAGGCAGAAGGTTCGGAGATGCTCGGCGGCGACGCGAGAGGAACGGGCGCAGTGGCCGTCGGCGAGTAGACGGGATTCGCGAAACTGAAGGCATTCGGTTCTATGTCACCTGTAATTAAACACGGTTATTACAATCCAAATGTCAGATTGGATGACTAATTTATTTTCATTCTATAGGCAAAGTGGCTACATAGGCAAAGTGACTACATAAAATTCTATAGGGAGATTTGCGGTACAACCAGTATACAGTAGTTTTTTTATGTAGTCTGGATTTGTGTTTCACTGTTGGACAAAGGCCTCTTTTACACTCTTTTATACAAGACCGTCCTGTCCAACAGTATGCGTATCCAAACTTTGTGGTATGCATCTAAATCGTCTCGCCATCTCCTCCTGGTTTGTTTCTACGTCAGTGTGAATTCTGTAGTATCCTCGATAATAATGTGCGCCGACTTTATTTAATAGACCATAACAATACATGCCTTGTCCTGTGGCTGACAAAACTGGGCTTTGTAACTTCAATACTCCAAAGCTGGCATCGCCCGTTTCACCCTCCATCTGTAAATCATGTTCAAAAAAACATTAGTCGTCTTAAAATATTGTAATGTTATACACCTACTAATAGGAAAAATAGTTGTCTCACCAATGTGGCATCCTCATTAGGATTTAAGTGCAGTTGGATTCTCCGCCGGTGTCGTGACTCATTCGTTAACCTCAAGTAGTGTTGCACTAATGGGTGTCGCATCATCACGTGATGCAGCATCGAGTGCCCCAAGAGGATGAGGATTGAGAATATGAAGAACATAAAAGTGCTGCGTTGAGGCTGACGGAATCCATACTTGGTAACGATACGGTCGAGTGACACCCAGAACCCGGCTGCGCCTGTAAATATCAATAGAGCAATCTGTTTTGCTATGCTGATATATGACTTAAACAATGTGATGACTAAATAACTACATTATAGATTTTATTACCCATTGCAATACATGACAATAAATTATTGTGAGTTTTCTACTTATAACAAACTAATTAGGTAGGTGCTTAAAATCTCAAACTATTGAGAGGTAGATAACAACTATATGTCGTCCTAGATTAAAAAACAAAACGGACTGAAGACTTTCAGTTTAACAGATGTAACAAATGTAACAGAGCTGGCATTCTTGAGAACCTTATCGACAATATCGTGAGCTGATATCGGATGATAATGACAATGGTAATGCTACATTTTAACTAAGCACGTCTATTTAAGCAGAATCCAAGGACAACGTAGAAGCGTATATTCAGGCGCTGAATAATCAACCAATCTACTCAAAGGTGTCGAATATCTCCGCAAATGGTTATGTCTAATCTTGTCAGAAACTCACTTTCTCCAGCCATAACGGCCTGTGTATATCGCGGCGGTAAACATCCTGTGAAGCCGTAGTATGAGGCTTGCTGCACCGTGCAGCCGAATGCAACGACTCCTATTGCCACTAGGTTGATGGTATAGGAGACGCGCGTCGAGAACCCGTCCCAGCCGATGTTGCAGACTGCCACGAACAACATCGTCGCGAGGGATACTAAAATACCTGAAGATGTGGAGACAATATTGTTTTAAACAGTGATCGATCGCTTGATAATGAATTGGAAAAGGCGCCTTATTGGCTTTGTATGGCATTGTATTGCTTTTTGATTAATTGAGCTTCGCTTTGGCACAGTATCAACATAATATTTTATCGATTTCTGTTGATTGGTTTATACGTCTTTATAATGTGAGGTATCCGTGGTGTGGGATTCCCATCTCATTCTATCCTATTTCTCTCCATTTTTCCAATCCTTTCTCCAAACAAAGTCCTATATCTCAGAAGGTAGGCAGTAAGCGCAGTTGGTGTATCACGGTTGCCCATAGGTAACAGTATTCACTTACCACCATGGGGACTGTATGGTCGTCTGCGCGCCTTCTTTCTATATAAACAAGGTTTTAAACTCCAATTAGGGATCGAGTGTATCTAGAGTCTACAATTTGGTGCACTTCATTAATATGCTTTATAGTAAGATATTTAAAAATTTAAAAACTAGGTACTGGGTAATCAATAATTACGATGCATAATAAAAACTGAATATTTACCAAAAGTAATCCTAGTATTGTAAGTGAAGAGATCTAGAAGCAGGTTATTGATGACGACGGCGACGCAGGCCGAGGCTATGTACACGGTGGACATGTCGAACATGATGGTCGTGTTGGGATAATGATGCTGGAAGTAGTCTACCGCCATTATGAAACTGTAAATATTATCATTAAATGTCAATAATTTAATTTAATATTTATTTCAATTTTAAGGTGTTTGTACGCCCCCATGTTTGCGCGTCCTCTTCGCGGAGCCATTTTCCATATCTAACGCCGAAAAACGCGTGCCACTCCCGCTGATCTGCCACTCCTACAATTCTAATCTCCGTTCAGCCGACATATTTAACCATAGAAAAGCATATTTCACGTATCTTCGAGTTTCACACATCATTTACATTCTGGTATCCATCTCCGTACCATATTTCCCATTTCACAACTTTTGCTTTATATAACTAGTCATAATTTTTCTTGTGTCTTAGTCTCTTAGGAAATAGTTTTATCTTTATATATATTATGTTTCCGCTGTATTTCCTTAAATAAATAAATAAACTACATCAATGTACATTATAAAATTAGAATTATATATAACTAAGATATTCCTCAGCTTGTCTAAAAACTAAGATCTTTACCTACCTACCTACCTTAAAGTACCTACCTTAGTTTTGTAGGTACTTTATTTGATAATATTGAAACTTAAATTCCTTTACATACATATATTACTATTTGTTATGGTTGTAAACAGGAATTCCTGCCAAAATACAAATCATTCTCATTTTAGTTATATTAAGAACAGTGTAAAAATAAAGTAACTAAAATCTCATTAAGCACTCGAGCATTAGTGAAACAGACTGTGATATGGCATTTATTAATCTCTGGTTAAATTTGCATTCCGTATAGTGCGAGCAGAGGTAGGTTTTTCATCTACGTGTGCGTATTTAGCCGGAGGAAAAAATACGTAGTCTTACCCGTAGGCGGTAGCTACGTCGTAGACAGAGCCTACGCCGTAGATCCAAATAAACGATTGTAGTGAAACTTACATATATTATATTTTTTTCCGTGAGAAATTATTTAAGTTCTAGGAACAAAGATTGTAATTTAAATTTCTTGTACCTAGTATGTTTTAATGTATGTATCAAATCATTAACAACATTCGAATGTCTTCAATGCAACAAACCCATGATTTTACGTCATTTTAAAGTACTTACGGTGTGTTTACGGTGCGATTTCTTTGTAATCTAAGTGTTACAGTGGGCTATTATGGTGTACGACTCACCTGTTAAAAGGCAATAAAAAAGCTGCGCCTGCGATGAACAATGTGAAGTAGACGGAGTTGTATCTGTCCGGGGGCGGAGCGGCAGGCTCCGGAAGAGTCGCCAGAGGCTCCCCTCGCGCCGCGCGAATCGCCTCGATGCGGGCGTACCCGCGCCCTAGAGTCTCATTCATCTTTTAGAGTGAGATGCACTTTCAATCTCTCATTTTTCATTTGTTTCACTTATTCGCTTTTCTAATATGTTTGACTAGGTACGAAACCATTGTTTGTTTCTACCAGATACTTGAAAGTATATTTTTTATACAAGAATTTCGTTCGTGCAGAACGATTTACTCACATGATTTGTTTGTTTAATTGTGACCAAGAACGCATCACGTTCACTGCACAAATCACTGTTTAACTTTTAATTAAACACGTGCTATAATATAACACACACAGTTATTTCCATAAATACAGAAATAAGATAAAATTATTATATTATATTATGCAACTGTCTTAACTATCAGCCAGCTATTTCACATGACCTTTAGATAATAATAATTTATTTTATATAATGATGTGTCGCTTCATTTGTTTTTCATTTCATTTGTTCTATTCTAACAACAAATAGTTTCACCGGCGGTTCTTGACAGCTTTTGCGGAGGACACAGCGACGCATGCGTGTTCCGCATTGATTTTCAGTGATGCGATTTCAAGAATTGAAATTTGCCTATTAATGGCATTTATTGTTGTTGTTGTTGCTACTCTTTATTATACTTATAATAAATTGTCACTATAAGACTTATAGTACAAAGGCGGACTTATTCCAAGAAAGAATCTCTTCCAGTCAACCTTAAAATAAAGAGGATGTCAGTAATTACCGATATAAATGAAAAATAATGTATAAAATCACGGTAATGACATTTACCGATACAAATGTAGTTCATATACAAAAGATAATCACAGAACACTCATATAAATCTGTCTGTTTGTTACTCAATCACGCCTGAATGAAGTAATCAATGGGTCTTAATTAAATTTTGTAAGAAATATTACGTCAATTCTAAGGAAATATTACTTTTATCCAGATTTGTTACAAAGTTCAAGTGAAAATCATTATAAAATCTATGCGAACTAAGTTACTATATTTTTCATTTTTATAACTATAGCTATTTGTTCCTACAATGAAATGAAATTATGTCAGGGCGAACGGCCATCAGACCCCACGAAGCATGTAAGCCTGACATTTTTCATGAAATTATCAGCGGTTAAGGTAAATCCTAGGAAAATATTACCTCCGTTAATAGCTAACGACAGAAATAATACTACAGCATATATTTATTTAATTTTATTACAGTGTTTAAGATCAGTACTGAATTTGATAATCATTAATCAGATTCTTGGTTTGAATACAACTCTGAATGGCATAGCTGATAGTGTTACACCATTTACGATTTCCGTCGATGGTAGCGGGTCTCCATCGGGGACTCGCATGTGGAACTTCTGCAGTAGATGAGTCATAAACATGAATAACTCCGAGCGAGCTAAGCCTTCCCCTATGCACCGCCTCTTACCTGTTGTATTATTAAGAAAAAGTAAAATCAATGGGCAGCTATCATATCGACTAGACGTAAAATATCCAAGTTGTCAACACGTCTAAATCGCTTATTGGAACAAATCGCCATATATCCAGATCTCGTGCTTCGCGACATCCAGACATATTCACAAAGAAAAACGCAAACCACGTAGATTCAAATCAGTTATGAATAAATAAAAACTTTCTGTAAAATAGATGATTCATTATTTGTTATTTGAATCACAAGTGAGTTACTGTCATAACGAAGTCACTGACTTTGGTTTAGCTTATTTTAGCATACCTCCGTATACTATATAACGAGTATACTATATAACTTAGTGACGAATAAAACTCAGCTTTTATATTTATTTGTGGCTTATGTTTAAACGGGCAGTAAAAATACTAAATGGGCAGCAAATCATGATCAACAAAACAAACTATCTGTGAATAAATAAAGTAACTCACCACCAAGTCGATGGAGACTAGCTTCGCGGACTCCTATGTCTCCTATATCCTCCTATAGTCACCAGAGAACCCAAACCTTATCCACCTTTTGCTGCCAATTCAGTATTTTCTGCTGCACATTTAATTATTTCACTTTATTTGTAATTAAAATACACCGCTAGTTCTGTAGTAATCTAATTTGTATTAATCTTCTCTGAAGCTGTATTTAATGAATACTAATTATAAACAGTGTATCTCCCCACATGCCTGTGGTAAAGATGTACCTACGCGTATTTGCCTGTAACTGCGTCTGCATCCTACCATGCTGACCCATATCTTTAATTAAATAATTTCAAGCTTATGTTGTAAATTTGATGGCAAAGCAATAAATAAATAACTGCGTGCCAGTGGTCGTGAGGCCATTAGTTTAAACTGCGGCCCGTATCAATGAATTTATATTTAAGAACGGATTTTTTAAATTATCTTCATTTTGGCGGTGAAAGAAAATATTGTAAGAAAATCGGCACAGCCGAATTTAAAAAAAAATCTGTGTAGTATCTTGAATATATATAATATTCACCCACCGCCGGCTTTAGCCCATGTAGCGCCCGGGTGCAATCAATACCCTGGCGCCCTCTAGTAGGCTCTTTGGAAGCGTCTCGAGCGGCTCTCGGCGCCCCCTAAGACCCTACGCCCGTGTGCGCCGCACACCCTGCACCATAGGTAAAGCCGGCACTGTATCCACCAATCCATACTGGGCCTGGTCCTCCGTACTGATGATGGTGAACTAGGGCCCAAAATTCTCTGGTGATTACTAGGCCCTATAGTAGGGCAGAATAATATGCTGATACAGAAAATGAAATGAATTATTACCAAAGCCAAAAGGCATCAGCCAGTCGTCTTGTACCAGGTTCCCGTCTTTCGTTAAAAAGCGTTCCGGTCGGAAAACAGCGGGATCCTTCCAGTGTTTGCCGTTGTGAAGATCGTATATTGCGAGCAAAATAAATGTACCCTGGAAAGAAATGAATTGTAGATAGGTACACAGTGGGCCGGTGAAGATGTTGATCAATTTTGCGTTTGATTCGTTTGAAAGAACAGACAGTAAAAAAGATCAATATACAAATAGATAAGATAAATTTGCAAACGAAAATCGCCTTATGTTTTAGAAATGTCAAATTGAAACTCATCTTTGAAGTGCTCAACATTAGCATTTTCCGATTGTACTAGTAAAATTCCATAAACAATAAATAAAAAAAATCCTAATAATTAATATAAATATGCCTCTGCCCGCGACTTCGTTTGCGTGTCTATATGAATTACCCTATGCGTTACTCCAGCTTACAATCTACCTATTTGCAAAGTGTCAATGATATCGGTTTAACCGTTCCGACGTGTTTGAATAGTAACAAACATCGGATTTATAATGAATATTATTTGGATTTCCAAATTTAGAAATAGTAGGGGGAGAGTGCATGCTGCATTCCCACAGCCACAGGCCGCACTCAACTGGCTACGTTACCCCTCTCTCACAGAGGATTACCTTGAAATGTGCTGCATTTCCTACTTTAACGTATTTCCCCAATGTACGCACGTTTTTCGGTAGTGAGTGAAAAATGCCATAGCACATTCCCATCCCACCCTATCCCTCCCCATTTTTTCAATCCATTCCTTAATTTGCAAATGTAGGCAGCGCAACCGGGGGCGTGCCGACGTTTGTCATTTTGGACTGATGTTGGCATGTATTGCGCATGTCTACGGACGACAGTATTCACTTACCATCAGATGGACTGTATTTTCTATAAAAAAAACTGTTATTGTTTATTTAGAGTATAAATAATCCACATGTGGAATTAGCTGTAGTTCGAGTATAATATATAACTTAAGTTATATTTGTAATGGGTCAGAACTAGTCCAAAATAAAACATGGATACACTGATATAAGTAGGCAAAATCCATAATGACATAGAAAGTGTGCCAAATAAGCATGTTTAACACACTTATCATTTAATATTGGCACTTAAGAATGGACCATTACGATCGAAAGTTTAATATAAGTTGTAAGTTATAGAAACGAATTGGTAAAACTTTTTATTATTATTATAAATAAGCGTGGTACTTTCTCAAGGTATGATTATCAAAAAAATGCTGCCTCTCTTTCTATAGTAATATGGTCACTGGTCAGTCATTTTCTTAATTGTGGATGGTAGTAGTCTAAGGGCATAATTCGGAACAAATGTATTAACAAATGATAAGCTGCAGCTGATACCTTTGGAATAATGTAATCTCCTAGCCGTGCATCGTCCAGAGCCATGTGGGGGATGCCTACCGAAGCCACACTTGATATTCGCAATAACTCCATCAACACTGCCTCTGTGTACAGCATTCTATAAAACAAGCACGATTTCAAAACACATAGTACAAATTGGACTGAGGAGTTAGAAGCTGATTTAAGTCTTTATTGTATGTGCGATGTGCGACAAACCAACGACTGTTTAATGCACAATATGTCTAGGACGTTTTGTTAAAGTATTTAGATATATATGGTTTAACGATATGAGGCCTTCGAGGCTATTTACAGAAATAATAAGTATAGAATAATAAATGACGCAGTCAATTAATTAGTCAAGAACATTGTTAAACACAAAGTATACAGTGATTTATACTGGGTTATTAAAAATACCGGTAACTTCTAAATACTGAATTCTTAACGTCCAGTCAAACAATGAAGTATTTTTCTACTACTTTTCAAAAATCAACATTTATCTTTATACAAAAAATAATAATATTTTGATATTACCTATACCTAATTATGTTCTAATTTATGTGAATTAATAGACTATGTACGGACACACTTTATCGCATGCTTTCAAGTTTCATAAGATCAATTTATCGCAATATTTATATAGACACTTTATAAATTTTATTTAGGGTCCGTGTTTAATGGGTGCAGATTATAATAGCGGATCAAAAGTTCATTATTTGGACATAATGCATTAATTAACGAAAAAAGCTTGTTGGTATTTTTCGAATTAAACTTTATCGGTAAATATAGCGTGCTATAAAGTATACATAAATGTTGCTTAGGATTTTATAAGACTATATTAATAGTGTCATTGTATCTGTAATTCCCTAATTTTCTGTTCAATAAAGCCTTATACCTATAGTTTATAATGAATTTCAATACCAAGTTGTAATAATGGGTGTCGAAAATAAAATTAATATAAAACTGTAATAGTTTTAACTTTTCGTTGCAATAGCTTTAAAACAAATATTAAAGACTTAAAAGTCGTAGGAGGTTGACTCTGCGAACCAAACAACGGCTAAGCAAAGATTCCCCACGTGACATGCCAATGTAATAATTGAAAATTCGTACTTAATGGTATGGACCGGGATTTGAACTCGCGACCTCACCAATGTGAGTCAAGAATGGATACCGCTAATCTATCAGCGCTCATTAGTTGTTATTATTAGAATAATGCAACTGCAACCAACCCTTTTAGTATCCACTGATACTCCTTATGCACTTGTCATGTGCATGAGAGATATATGGCCCTAAAAGCGTGTGACTGGCGAGTCCACGTTTTCAGAGGCACCACCTTCAGGGCTCGTGGTAGCCGCTTTGTTATACCTTAGTCGCACCTACGGGATAGAGGATTCTATAGCCAGCCATCACCACAAGGTACTATTATAATAATATAGGTATATAATTCATAGGTTTTCGTACTTGCTTCTATCGCTGAGCGTCGGCGATCGCGTGTGTCCCACCACCTCATCAATTTCCCGCTGCACCTTCTTCTGCACCTCGTGGTCTCGCACCAAATGGAGAATCATAAACACAGAAGTGTTGATAACTGTCTCGGTGCCACCCTCAAGTAAATCCAAGCAGACCACTTGAAGTTCTTCATCTGAAACTGTAGACGGCTTGCCGAATTTGACGAAGACGACGAGCTTGACAATCTTTTAAATCGTAAATATTTTAATCATATATAAATATAAAAATTCGCCATGTTAAAACAGCCATGCAGAGACAAACAAACAACTTTCAGAAAAAAATGCATATATATTTAATTTATATAAAACAAAAACACTATGTGTTTTAATTTTCTTTACAACACAAACTTACAAGTTTCATTCTTTTTCTCCATAATTTCGATCAGAAAAGCGTCGATGACATCTCTAGGGTTGTTTAAGTCTATATTCTCCCTGTGTTCGTCTATAGTTGTCTGTAAATTTATAAATATTAACTGTCTTACTCGTGAACGCTTATTAAATTTAATTGTTGTTTAAAATATCTTGTCCTTTTTAACAGTTAGAATTTCAAACAACTTAAAATATTGCAAAAAATATTAGACAATGATTAATCTTAAATGGTATCTATCTATCTATATCTAAATGTAAAGAGAAATGTCTCGATTAATTGACTGACTCATCAGCGCCGCGCCGATATCGCTGAAGCTAGAAACATGAAATTTGGACAATAGCTTACTTTTATGACTTTTAGAAGAGATTTTTCGAAATTAGCTCCCTAAACACATTACCTTATTCCACCGATATGAAAATAAACATATCGATTTTTCAAATATTTTGTGAATATAATATTGTAATAATGTTTAGTTTGTAATCATTTTCACGCGAATATCTGGCCTCTTTAGTTTCAAGTAAAACAAAAATTTTTATAAGAAGCATATGTAATAATAATCTTAGCTACGACATTATGTTTATCATTACACAATGTATAAATAAATACTACGAAAACCAGACCTTGACCGAAAAGTTATTATTTTAGATAGTGATGCCTGTTGTTATGACAAAATTCTATTTAATCACATACTCACGTATGATGACCCGTTGGCTTAGTGCGCAATGTACTTCCTATGAGCGAGGGGTCTTGTTGAGATTTAATTTTGGTTCGATATTGAACTTTAACCGTTTCGTTGAGGGAGCAGGAAGGGGGTGCAATGTAGAATTTAGTTTGGAGTCAGTTAATGTAATGTAGACGTTTGGCCGTGTGCTGTCGGCCGCCATTAGAATTATACCACCCTATCTCTTTACGTGGGTGTCATTAAAGACGAGTAAGGGATAATACAGCTGCTACCACAAGACCTGAGGAATTACACCACCTCTAATGATTCGCCAACCCGCTTGCACTAGCGTGGCATTTTAAGGCCATACATCCCTCACGCACAACGGAATGTGCATGAGGGAACCCATGTCCAACAGTGGACGATACAAGGGTTGGTTATGGTTACGGTTAGATCTTTAAAATAATAATGGACACATACCTTTAGAAATGAATGAAGCTCGTCGTTTATATCTTTCAGCTCTGTGTAGCCTATGAGGTTTGGTACGACATATCTCAGAAAGGGCATAAAAGTTAATATCCCGCCGCTCATATCAACTACTTTAAATGTCCGAGAGATCAAATGACATAAGTTTATAAGACGTCGGTCGTCTAGGTCGTACCTGTAAATGAATATATGTAAGTGATAATAGGTAATAAAGGTTCTTGTCGTAGATACATACGTCCTATTTAACGACATATTGTATGTTACGGTCGTTTATTATGTACTTATATATATTATCTAAAAACTATCTATACATACTCGTACATGTGGTACGTGGAATATTTTCTGAAAAAAATCATTGCAGTGTACTTACTCTACGAACGATACATAAACCAAAACAGCCATTTTTATAATTTTTGTCTCTGTCTGAAGGCGTATCACGCAAAAGACTCTACACAGAATTTAATGAAACTTGGCAAAATGACCTGGGTTAATATTTAGGATATATTTCATCTTGATCCATTATAAAATTCCTGAGGGAATCATCATTAAGTAAGTACATCATTAATGTACATTATCATCTGTTACATAAAATGGCTTCCAAAAAGCTCGGTGTGCTGAACAGAGCGAAGCGGTACTTCACCCCTGGGCATCTCCTTATGCTTTACAAAGCTCAAGTGAGGCCCCATATGGAGTATTGCTCCCATCTCTGGGCCGGCGCACCGAAATACCAACTGGACCCATTTGACTCCATCCAACGACGTGCTGTTCGTTATATCGACGATCCCACTCTCACGGGCGGTTTAGAATCCCTCAGCAGTCGGAGAGACGTTGCGTCTCTCTGTGTGTTCTACCGCCTGTACAATGGGGAATGCTCTGAAGAATTGTTCAATATAATTCCCACCTCGGGTTTCTATAACCGCACCTCCCGTCACAGAAGTGCGGTCCATCCGCATTTCCTCGATACGGAGGTGTCGCGCACTGTTCGGTCCAAAAATTACTTTATACCGCGAACCCGTAGGCTGTGGAACGAACTGCCTCAAGAGGTCTTTCCATTAAGCTACGATATGGGGTTCTTCAAGAGAGCTGTGAATAGGATTTTGCAAGGTCGGCGGCGCGCCCGCATACCCCCTGGTGTTGCAGGTGTCCATGGGCGGCGGTAACACTTACCATCACGTGGGACCGCCTGCTCGTCCGCCCACTAATCTATAAAAAAAAAAAAAAAAAAAAAATCACTAAATGGATTTCATTGACACTAACTATAATGATAACTTATGTCCTGGTTCAACTCATAGGATACTTTTGATCTCGAACTATTAGATGTTCTCTCGGGAATCATTATCGTAATGCATCGCCTGATACAATCAATTAGCAATATGTAGATGTAAGGAGAAATTCAGGCGTCGCACAGACGGGTATTTGACTGCTTTAGCCGGCCAAAATTATTTTAGGCAATATTTCGATGTTATATGATTTCTTTGATTGGAAGATTACAAATTAAACAAATTTTTGAGCACGCGGACATATATTTATAGCTTAAATTAAATTACCTAAATGTATGTACATAGTATAAAGAGTATGATTGAGAATGTTTATATTATATACTAATTTTTATACAAATTTATAACTATAGTTTTTATCAAATGTTAATCAGACGCTGATGTCCATGGCTCTCCATCTTCAACGGTCATGCAATAATCCTCATCACTAGAAGAAGCTGCAGTACCTTCGTCTGTTGATTCAGGTACGAGCAACAGCGTCAAAGTTTCTCTCTGAAAAGGTTTCGTTTTTTTCTTCGGGATTGGTCTGTTGCTTGAAATATAAGGATCTGAAGTAAGAAGAAGTCTGTTAAGTATATCTTGATTGCAATGCGTTCTCGAAATCTTTCTTGAGTAATTTAATCGGTATAGTCGAAAATGCTTATTGCGAGCCTCAGCTGCCTCTTCGGATAAAAGACCAATAGGTAATAAAGCCTTTTCTATGACGAGAGGGCCATGGATGAAAATTTTATGCATGGTAGGCGACATTGGATACCAGGGATAGAGTTGTGTGTATAACTTAGCAGTATCCAATGCGTAGCTACTGTACTTTTCGACGTTGATTTTGTAACCACTGGATATCGCTTCTAATATTACTTTTATGCGGAATAATAGATTTCTATCTAGGCCAGTGATTTCAGCTGCTAAATCAACATCAGAAAAAAATCATCTACTGGTGTTGCCATCATTGGTATTACCATATCCAGCTTTTGGTATATCAACGAGAAGGCCCATTTGAGACTTAAACTTTCTTTCAATCTCTTCTTTGCGACTCTTCACATCATTTTTCTCTTCTTGCGTTCTTATTTGCTATTTTTTTACATTTAAATTATATGAAACATGAAGCATACTTTCAAAAAGTCGAATTCTTGCGTGTAATGTAGATAATCCAAACATGAGATTATCAGAATTGATAGGCCCTTGTACATCTATTTTATTAAATTCTTTCGAAGTTGCACCACAAATAAAGCATCTTATGGTGGAGGTAGTATGAGTGATAGCATTACAGACTTTAGTATCCACCATGGACATAACAAATTTAAATCCAATGTTGATTGATTTCTCGCCAGCAACAATAGAGGTGTTTTGTAAGTTCTGAATTTGGTTAGTCATATATTGAACCTCTTCGTTAGTCACGTCGACAGTTTCTTTAATAAATCTGATTCTCATTGGTCTACAATATCGAGGACTTGATGGAACTGGATTTTGCCATATCATGTTTTTGCTGTTATTGCAAATAAGTTGAACAGGAACAAATGAGGACTGAAAAATATTCGAGTCCGATTCAATTTCACTTTCAAACTTTTGCTTGAATTGGCTTTGTTGAGAGCCATCACAACCCCATTTACACATTAATGTCATCCTTATGTCATCTCCAGACAAATTTTGAATTATGTCTTCCAAGTATTTACACAACCTTTGTGCTGTGTGATCAATCAATGCTTGAAGTAAAACTTCAGCATGGGTTTCAGTGACAATGATTGCTTCTTTGTTTGGATAACACATTTGTTTTGCCTTTTGTAATATACTATAGCAAGGATACAACGCTTTTTTGGTATTTCTCACTATTTCATATTGAGCTCGCGTCAATCCAGCTTCAACAAAAAATGCTAATGCCTGGTCTGGTGATATTTGCACAATATTTTCTTGAGAAGTATTTATAATAGCTTTTTGATATTTTTTAGCACGAGTTGGCGAATTTGTTATATCCTTCAATACTTTTGAAGCAGTACGCATTCCGCAATTTTGAAGTTTTACTTGAACAGCAAATATTAATTTGTCTGCTTCCACAGTTTGCCGTAATTCTTCTGTTTTTCGTCGTTTGCTACGTTCACTGGTATCTTTAAACGGCTTTTGTGGTCGACCTGGCTGAGAAATCGATTTCGGTAACTCAATGGTTCCTTCAAGCCACTTCTGATTTGTGGAGAGAAATCTATCTGATTTTCTGTGAGCTGCAATCCATCGCTTTTTGTATTCTGATTTAAAACATGAAACACATGCTTCACGGTTTTTATTTCATGGTCAGAATATTTTTCTGATGTTATCAGAAACATTTCTAATTTATCTAACTGATCGTTTATATCACCATCAGCAAATTCTTGCATTTTTACATATAAAAACTTTCTCGCTACTATTTTCACACCAGATGGACCTGAAACAAGGGAAATGTATTTAAATATATTTATGAAACACATAATTGAAATTATTAAACAGTCAAAAATAAGTTACTGTTATGTTTGTCAAGTTTTAAACCGAAATTTAAGAAAATACAAATACGTATAGGTGTAATTAAAACTTTTTGTATTTTGAACTAGTCAGCATCTAAGGTCAACAAAATTAGATTGTCACACAGTGCCGCAGATCAAAACTTGTTAGATGAATAGACCATATTCTATTCTATGGTTTGAGAAAAAAAAATCAGCCGGGAAACTCTTGGAAGTATAAGTTTAGGACTTTTAAATTAATTATTTAACAAAAAAAACTTCTCCAAATACAAAGTCACTTATAAACAACAGTTAAGGAATGAAAAAACCTCTAAATTATGAAATTGAATATTGATAGTTAATTATAAATACCTGATTCAGAAGACTGCATCATTGAAATTTTTTTCGTTGTTGTTAAAATATTTATAAAACACTTTGAAACTTTCTTTAAATTGTACACGCGCGAAGTTGAACAATACCAACTCTAATGAGGTTTAGTCTGAACTGATGATTGGAATGCACATATTAAGCATTAAGGGCTAATCAAACCGATTTTGGGTTCACAATATCATTAGCTTTCCATTTTTATTAGTCACGTCCATCATCCTGCTATTTGACAAAATCGATTTATGACCGGCTAATAAACTCAAATACCCGTCTGTGCGTCGTTACGAGATGGGCCCTGGTGAATTAACCAACTGGATAGCTACGACCATATAAAATAATATTAATAGATATGTACCTATTAACAACAAAAAATAAAACTACGAGAGTAGTTCCCTTATCGTTGCTTATCGTTAATTAATCCTAATTAACATTTCTACCCTACCAATATTAATACTCTGCTGTACGTGTCTTCGCTGTCAGTTTCTGTCAGTCTAGTATGAATCTTATTGTCCCGTTTGTCTGGCATGAATCTTATTAGAGTTATTAGATTAAAACTATGGCAACCGGCTAAAAGCCGTACTTTACATTTCCGTGTGTTTTAGAAAATTGTTATTTCATCAGTGATTGCTTAAGAATCCTAGCAATGTGGACAGCTGTCTATCAGATACGAGTAGGTACTGATCTAATAAAAATAAACGAATTAACTAATCACACGTTAAAGTCCAAAAGTCCACGCGAACGAAGTCGCGGGTGCAGCTAGTAGGACATACATATTTGAATCTATAATGTTATTTGATAAAGGTTTGTTATTCAATGGACGAATTTGAAAACCATAATATGAATTGTTTTTTTTTCTCTCCTTGATACGGACATGATCATTATTGTTGACATCGTTTAATAACCTACTTTATTTAGAAAGAAAATGTTTTATTTGACGCAACAAAACAATTGTCTGTGTGTCACGGCGACAAAAAGGTTAACTGGCTCATCATGATGCTGCGGAGCAGAATTTGTAACTATAGCACTGATATTCTCCAGCATCTCATTGTTAAAGTATATTGGATATACTACACGCGCGTATATCGACGAGGACGATAAACTATATGTACTTTTTATTATACAAATATCCAAATACCAATATAACAGGACCACTTCGTATAAATTGTGCAAATTACATAACAATAATTACATTATAATACAATTTAATAAAAAATATTATGTAATGAGTGTTATGTATGTAGTGTGTTAAATATATTATTACATATGTATGGGGACGCACCCTGAGACGACGAGCCCCCGAAACAACGAGACATCACTCTGGTGATGTATGAACATTGTAAAAGTGTGTACATATAACGTATAGGTACGTAGTATGTTATGTGGCTGCCTTCAGCTTCTTAACGGTAATTCTTCTTAAAAGTTGTTATCGACTTTATGTCACGTGAGGGGGGGGGGGTTGTTCCAGCACTTGGTTGCCAAGTACCGGAAGCGTCCCCTAAGTACCGCAGTGGAGTAATGAGGGACAGTCAACAGATATGAGGATGTTCTAGTTATAAGTATATTTGCTCTGTGATCGAGACCAGTTGAGCTTCCTAAATAAATATTCTGGCCTCTGAGTTCCTCTGAGTTCTGGCTTCCTAAACCACGCCAAATACAAGAGTAGAATAATAAAGCAGTTGCCGTGTGGGTACTCTTGCGAAATATACCTACTAGCTTTATTTAAATATGGTGTTACATGTGATCGAGGGGGCCCGCGAAAGCAGAAACGAGTTTTGCACATATTGAATCATTTTTTGGAACATGCTAGGAACATTTAGATTGATTAAATTACCTACTTATTTAATTTGACATTATAAAAAGCCATTGAAATATGCAGACATATGCGTACAAGGAAAAAATATTGCAACTATTTTTACATCATCATGCAATCTTTTTTGTTACTAACTCAATATTACGTTATTTAGTATATTTATTGCCACTTGGGTACATCACTACAACGTAAGTATTGACAAATTGTGCCAATATTATTATATCAAAATTTGTACGCTATTCTATTCTAAGAAAATGTTATCTCAATATTTGAACGCTATTCAACAAAACATAGCGAACTGACTGCATACTTGTATAAATCACCATTGTAGATAGCTATGTTTACAAATAAATAAATCTAAATGCAATAAAATGGCTATTTTCTTTTTTATATCAAGAGAGCAAAACAGATAAAAAAGGACCAGAATTATGTGTTTGCATAATGCTCATCCATTTATTATCTGTTTTCTCATAATAATTATAATAATATTTTTTTTACCTTTTACCAGCCACCAATCTCCACAGCACATTGACAATAGACACGTCGAACATGTGGTTCACCATAACAGGTTGCCCTGCGTCGTCCATTCTCAACTTGACCAGGGCTGCGGCTTCCTCCGCTATGTATGACTCCATGGATCGAGTGCCGTAGCCAAAACTCTTGAGGCACTTCAACACTACGCGCCTAGTAGTGTGCCAGGATTTTCCATCCGAAAATACTATGCCTGATTAAATAAAGGCTTTTACAATAATTTACAAATTGGTGCCTAATTCCCAGTTCCTTTAAAATCATTAACATTTATTTTCATAATTATTTGACGAACAAATAATATTTCATAACTTTGTTTTAACCGCTATTTCATTGTTTTTGACATCATTGAAGTCACCAGGAATTGTCAAAGAAGTCACAAATATACACCGGAAAAAAACCCGGGATGATCCTTTCAGCAGGTTGAAAATGAAATAAAATAATCTAAAATTATGGTCATTGTAACTGCAATATAATTTACAATATGGACTGTTATTATGAAGCCTGATATAGGTCAAAGACACAAAGCCACGGTCTACGTACATGTAGTAGGGTACACAAGGTCACACAGATACACTATAATGAAACTTGAAATATTATCAGCTGCTTTCATATAGATATTACGTAGCTGTACAGGCTAATTGCTTTTTGGGCAAGTAGGTACTTGCGGTACTTGATTTTTGGAGAAACTTGAAACTTATTAATAGGTGCGTCATTTAATGTATTCCAGGTTCTTAGGTATAAACTAACACTTTTTCTATACTTAGTACTACTATTTTCGTGTTTGTTTAGACTCACCAATTTTTTTACCAAACGATCTCATCAAGTGCATGAACCCGTCGGGTCTTCCGTCAAAGACCTCTCTGCTAGACACTTCCTTGATGAAATCCTTTCCTGAAACTATGACGATGTTGATAAAGCCAAGTCTTAGGCCGAGAATGTTTCCGTATTGCTGAGCCCATGCTTGCCAAACCCGATGGTGATACTTCAGTGTTTTTAAATTTATCCAAACTGAGAGAAGGTTCCCGACGATTGGTAATGAAGGTGGCCCTAGAAAAGGAAATTAAAATTAAAATTCAATAACATATAAAAACAGGTACTGCAGCATAGTGATACGCTCCTTATGTCCTAAATCCTAATGTCTCCTAACCGCGCTAGGCTGGCGGGTTGGTAACCGCAGTGCAACGCAGTGGTAACCATCGATCGCATATCAGCATATTTGATATCAAATATCTGCATATTTGAGTCCTAGCAAATGAAATGGTTATATCGTTATTGATCAATGTCAGAGCTCTCGTCTGTTATCCAGCAGCGCAGCTTGCAGCTTGGCTTGGGTCCCGTAAAATATTGGTCAAGATTCCTTGCATCCCAAGTCGTGGGTAGTGGTTAGGTATGAAGGGCGGAAGACCTGTATGGTACTTGGTATCTAGTAGTAGAAAGAAAGATACAGACTGGTAGTATAGTATGATCTAATTATTACCAATAAGGATGTGTGTGTGCCCTGGGACTCCTCGCATGCAGTTTTCAGTGTCATCACCGTTCCTTTGTACATATTCCATGTCCTTCTCGACATTCTCATTTCATAGATAGTGTTTTGGTTCCACTTTCAAATGATTTTTTGGCTTTAAACTCGTTTGATCATATGGATCTAATGCATTAAAAAAACTAACAAATGTTAGAATAATTATAAAACAAACCTGGAGGGTAAAACGATGGTCTTCGCAGTGTATTTCTTATATAGTAGAAGAGTAGTAATATGCAAAGTACTATTAGAGACCACATTGCTTCTCTCCTGGAGGCTAAAACCCCGACTGTTTATGAACCCGAATTGAATCTCAACACACTTTTAAATAGATATTATCTCAAAAGATTTCTTAAGAACATCCTGTTTCTTTGTGTATTCTTTATTTTAAATGACAATGTAGTTACGAGTATATACATATGTATAAATATAGGTATCTACGTGTAATATGCATGTATTAGGTGCTTACCTACGAAATGGCCGATTTGTATAAGAAACTGAAAATTTTGTTTTTATTATAAAAATATTTATTATTTACTACTAGCAACCCGCCCTCACTTCGCTTCGGTTTATTAAATTTAAAACAATCGGAATAAGATATTTTCCTGTGGTAAAATGGAGCCTATATTTACCTCTAGCAAGTTAGTTTAGATTTTAAGTTAGTTAGACATCGGTGAAAACTGTATTCAATTCCATGCAGTAGTTTTTGCGTGATGCGTGTACAAACATACAGACAGACAGACAAAATTTCTAAAAACTGTTGTTTTGGCTTCTGTTGCTCTAATAAAAACTTTTTTATAAAATAAAAACCATAAAAAATTTATAATAAAAATCATAATAGTTTTTTTTCAATATCTATACATATAATAAAATTGTAACAGGCCGATGTCTGTACATTATAGATATTGAAAAAAAACTAATATTTGAGGTTGGCTTCTGTTGCTCTAATAAAGACCTCCCATATTAGTTTTTTTTTCAATATCTATAATGTACAGACATCGGCCTGTTACAATTTTATTATATGTATAGATGTTAGTCGAAATATTGACCCATATTATATACACACTTTGGCCACCTCACGGGCAGTTGATTGATGGCACTCCTGTAAAAGTCTCGTCAACGGGTATCAATGAATTCTTCAAAAGCCCTAATCACAGCTACTTCAGAATAAATCTTTTTCCTTGGAAAAACTTGTTTAAATTTCGAAAGAATTAGAAATCTGTGGGGCAAGGGCCGGTGAGTATGGTGGGTGAGGCAGAGTCTCCAGGTTCAAATCTTAATGTTTTAAAACTGTCGTATGATAAGTGAGAAGTGCATTGTCATGAAGAAGAAGTGGAGATCAGCGGAACTTGATTGCTTTGTTGCCAGCTTTTCCATCCTCGTCTGCAGCTCCTTACAGTACATTTCTGCATCAATAGTTTGACAGGCTCGTAATAAACTGTAGTGGACAATACCGGCACAGGACCATCAAACTGATACCAGTAGCTTTTTCTTAGTTATCTTGAGTTTTGGACATTGTTGGGCTGAAACTCCTGTATCCAGTTACATTCAGTACGGTATCCACTTTTCGAGTTTCTTTATTTTGCCGATTTGACGCAGATGAGCCAACATTGTTTTATCACTAACATCAAACCCTGCTGCTAACTCAGCTGTACTTTGAGATGGATCTGCTTCCACTATAGCCTTTAATTCAGCGTTATTAACCTTGGTCGTAGGTCGTCCGTGGGGCTCATTATTAAGATAGAAATTTCCAGAACAAGCGTTCAAACCATCGACGCACGGTGCGATCGTTTGTGTGTTTGATACACACTATTGATATTGTGAGCTGTCTGGCTTACGTTGGTGCCGCGACCAAACTCATATTACAAATAGCACAAATTTTCAATTTATCCATTTTATTTTCAAGATGAACAAAATTTAGGTACAGAAAAACAAATGAAATACTGATTTTAAAATGAGAACATCGTAGCTATTAGATGCATTTTTTTTTATTTTGAAAATCGAATTAGAACGGAAGATATCGAAACTCAAAGTAGCCAGTAATAAAATCGGTCATTTCATAGGTACGAGTAAGCGCCTAATATTATTGTTTATAATTACCATACTTTTTTTTTTTTTACGTGGGGAAATCCATCATGAGATACGCCCCCGCCGACACCTTGGCGGGAGAGTATGCCGGACTCTTACCGACTAAAACCCCGCGATTCCATCTCTCCACCTAATGCCGAGGTTACGGGAACGCTTCAGCACTCGTCCGCGACCCCGGCGGTGGCGGCCCGCCAGGGCCCCGGACTGATATTCGCCGGCCCATGGGGAAAGAGACGCCGTCCACCCAGACAGAGCCCCTGTACCTGAGTAACCCTAGTCTCACTGGGATGTATGCGTCATCCCAGGAGTAACCACCCCCTTCTCCACCGTGCCCTCCGCCCATACAGAGGGACACGTAGAGACGACACCCGTTTCCCCGCCGTGCCCGCCGCCCATTCAGCGAGACACGCGGAGACCGTCCGTGGTTCTCTGAATGCCCCCAACCTCCAAGGGACACGCAGAGAAACCAAAGGGGAGAACACCGTCCACCCAGGCAGAGCCCCTGTACCTGAGTGACCCTAGTCTCACTGGGATGTATGCGTCATCCCAGGAGTAACCACCCCCTTCTCCACCGTGCCCTCTGCTCATACAGAGGGACACGCAGAGACGATCCCTGATTCTTCGCCGTGTCCGCCGCCCAAACAGCGAAACACGCGGAGACCCTCCCTGTGTCTCCATGCGCCCCTAACAGTTGGGGCACACGGAGAAACGTCACCTTCTTGGAGGGGAGAGACCAGACTGGCGTCGGTTAACCAGTCTGAGCCCCCGCCTCCCACCCTTCGCCGCTGGAATGCCGAGAGGCATCCCAGAGTCTACCACCATTCTTCTTTCTGCATGCGCCCCCAACAGCTGGGGCACACAGAGAAACGTCACCTTCTTGGAGGGGAGAGATCAGACTGGCATCAACAAACCAGCCTTTTGCCAGGATATTAGCCAACAGCCACCAAGATCTCCCAAGAAAGGAAAAGTCGCTGACTGTTGCCCAGGGTGCACCGTCCCGGATCTGTCGTTGAGCCATCGTTCCCTGCGGACGTATCCAGAGTGACAAATGGACCAGCGACAGCCCGGGCACACGAGGAGGTTTCCCGGCCACGCCACCCCATAATTACCATACTTATATTATTATACTTTAACTATTCGAGTATCAGATTGACTAACGAAGACTTACTTTACAATAGTAATTAGTAAGGTATATTTTTTTTGACATTATATGCTTGGATAATACGATTAACTAAAATGTATTTTTATTTCGATACCTTGCACACAGAATATTTATAATAGCTTTTCTAGCGAACCAGTTGCAATCTAATGCGAGACTTCTGAGCCATGTGGCTTGCGTAATGCGTCATGCGTCGATCGCGGCTATAATTTGCACTATAGCCTTTATATAATTGGTACTAATTTTAAGTGCCAATATTTAGTGTTTATGTTTTAAGGAAAAAATAGCTTAAGTGATACCTAATACCCGTTAATGTAAATCATTTACGTTATACACTAAATAATTTGTTATTATAAATTAACTATATTAATACCTAACTAACAAGAAAAGTAACATATGAACAAGGCAATATCATCTTAGATCCTATGTGTTCAGAATAACACTAAGGTACTGATTATAGCTCAGAATAACTTTAATTGTTTATATCTATTTAGACCTAAGTCTAGATAGATATTAACAACAGTTATAGTAATTACTAAATAATTAGGTACTCAACCTATTCACGTTAAGGCAGAACCATTAGTATCTACCTATATAGTACCTATATGTTTAAAGGCTTGCCGAAACTACATAATATATAGTTTACGCAAGCCTTTAAACATAAATAATCTCCGAAACACCTAAACCGATTTCAAAAATTCTTTCACCATTTGAAAGGTACATTATTCCAGATGGACATAGGCGATATATTATGTATGTATATGATATGTGCAAAAAAATTGGCGGGCATGCAATGCATGCCGGGCACAGCTAGTCTATACTAATATTATAAAGAGGTAAAGTTAGTAAGTTTGGATATTATGAGCTAATTCTTAATATTTAACTATTTATTAAAAGTATGTGTTAACTTATCACTGTTATCAGTTATCGGTATCACTCTCACAGACTTTATTCGAAATTCAGAAGATTCGATCTGTTCTATTTCGATCCATCTATTGTTGTTACATTTGGTTGTTTGATTAATAATCTGGTATGCAAAAGTATTGTTTTTTACATGTTGTGTTTTATAAAGTAGAATATTCAGTTTTAAGATAGAATTTTAAAATGTTTCCAATTTTGACTTTTATTTATTAGACACTGTATGTTTATTTTTTAACTAGAACCTATGGAAATGTCTTACAAAGTAAATGAATCAACCTGAAATACCTCAGATTGTTTAAATATGAACGATTTTGTTGCTTTACATCGAAAATCTTGTAACGAAGAAGTAACGAACTTCTTGTAACAATACCAAATTATTATAGGAAAATATGGTAAGTATACTTATACATATATCTACGACATACATAATTATAAACCCAAACCTTTTTATTTATTAATATTGTTATTTTTTATGTTTTTTCTCATTAGCGTTTTTACATTGTCCGTCATTATTAGTCATTAGTGTAAGAAGTGTAACAATTAGATCACAAAATGCATGTATCTGCAGGTAGCAGAATTTTTCATGCAGAAGCATGGAGATATTATTATGCACAAATGTATAAATCGAAAGGACAATTCAAGTGTCGATGAATTGAACACGTGTTTGAATATAAGACAATTACTGCCTATTTCAGTAATGATAGCCTTATGTGAATCGGGAGCATACACCGCCTTAGGCTGAGTCTACATTACAAATAAACGAATTATATACTGAAAATGTACTTTCGCGGGTTAAAGAAGCAAATTTTGGTTTGGGATATTGTAAAATAACTATTTGATTGATTTGGACAAAAAATACATTGAAATTTTCCAGAACATCCTACACAGTAGAGCAAACTGCAAGAGTGATTAATGCAAACTAAAATAAATAAATAAATAAATATTTATCCTCATAGTTTGCCGCATATGTTAAAAGTTCTTAGTCTTAATTAACTATATTTTTTCCATGTCGAAAAGTATTTGAATTGTATTATAATTTGTCACTTAAAAATATACGCCATTGAAAAAATATACGAAAATCGAGAAAGTTCTCAGAATCGATTCAAAATCGTTGACTTCAAAATTCACTATTATTTCATAACTAATGAGTAATGAGTTAATACAAATTAACCTTAATCGGAATAGGTTTACACCCTATATAGTAGTGAAAATCGCAACAAAATGGCCTTAGTAAATCTTTAGATTAATGCGAACAAACAGACGTTATCCTCTATATGTAAGTATATGTAGAGATTTGGCCAAATCGTTTATGGTATCATAATGTAGATTCCACCTTAATTTAAAACAACTGTGACTACAGGATGCTACCAGACATCCTCATTTTTTCCATCAGAACTGGTCAGTAGGGACTTCAGGACGAAATTTACCTTCAGTTTAGTTTTCCTTATCAGTGGGAATTTTACTTAAGAAACTACCTTATTCTAAGGCGGATATTACAATGCGCCGTATGCCGCCGATGTGCGCGGAGGCGGTAATGAGACTTGCAGCGGGTGCGTCGCACAAATAAGCGGACACACCGCCCGGTTCACCGCCCATCCGCACGATGTAGCCTGCAAGGGGGAGATGGCGCGTCTTTATATAGACGATTGCTACAATTAAATGTTAAGAAAAACGGAGGAATATGTTGGCTACACCCATTTTTAACTACATATTATTTATTCTGTGCCGCAACGGCACGCGCCGTAATGCCGTGTAAGATCTGCCTTAAGATACTTTTAGCCGGCATAGTCGGACAAACCGACTGAACCCTCAAAAATAAATAAGTAGTTTAAGAAAAAATAAAAGTTACTTTTCTACCTTTTATTATGTGGATCCTGGGGGTTTACTCTGATTTTACTCGAAAGCTTACGCCTCCGAAGTTTCGCGCCCGACCGAAGTGCTAATTCCTTCGGTCGGAGCTTTATAATAATATCGGGTATCTAAGATTATTTAAAAGATGAGATATTTTTATCACGGAATTTGATGTTTGATCTCGAAGTAGGTAGGTATATCTTATCAAAATATATATTTCGATCGTTGTATCGTGACATCGGACTAGTGTTAAACGTCAAATGAACTTCGTTCGGGCCGATATATCGAAGTGGACGTTTTTTTGGTAGGAATCGCACGAAATATCGGCCGAAACATCATACATAACATCATCATCAAGGTTTTTGTAAAACTTATTCTGTAATAGTTTGGGTAGGTACAGTTACAGTTTTTTTTTAGTCTAATTCGGAACCATGGCTAATAACAATTAGTAATAAGTATGTTTAATACAACTAAATACATCGAACTGAATTATACGTCAGGATTTATTATGTAATAAATTAGACATAGAATTATGTCAAGATTAATTATTTAGCCGAAGATGACAGTTATTTTCAAAACCGCGCAGCCAGACAGCGAGCGTACTTGCGGCGTAGGGATAAGAACACCAGATCTACGGATATAGGTTTTCCAGACAGATGTGCTTGCTTATTTAAAAGTTGCGATTCAGATTACACCATAGTGTAAATATAAGGCATTCATGTGCAGTTGTTTGATATGCAAACTTGCAGACCTCATTACTTGCTCATCTCAACTTATTTTTTCGTCTGTATTGTTTTCAAGGGAAATGAATAGACAAATCACATTGTATTCCAATCGAACAAAACACTTAGAAATAAAGTGTCACCACTAAGCAGGGACAGCTGCAAAAAATGTTGACCCCTACAAGTTTATCTCGACAAATAACTATAAGTCAGCTGATAGTGCGCGTTAAAAACACAACACGCTGGAATCAAACAAGACGTAATTAATGTCCATAGAGTTCTTAAAGGCAATCTATAAAACTGTCCGCGCGTCCCGTACGAGCGCATTGCATGCTCGGACATTAGGCGTTGTGTACACATTTCTGTACGCACAAGTACACGTTTCTGTACACTTGATTACAAACAGTGCAGTGATGGCACCAATAAATGCTGTAGCAAACGGGAGCAAGGTCTTCGTGCCCGCGAAAAAGGCCCTGCCAGAAGTGGAAACGGATAATGGAAATGGGAAAAGGTATGCTCATTAGCATAAGTTATAATAATTTAACTATGTATCGATTACTGTAACCTATTTATTTTTACGTTATATATTAATAAATGAAAAGAAACGCACAGTGAAAAGATAAGGATATAACTAGATAGCCACATAACCTACCTATGTATTTTTCAATTATGATTTTAACATTACTGCAGATAACTAGTTAGTCATTGTAGAAATTATCTACGAGTAAGATAGTGTCAATATGCATTAAAATTTACCGAAGTCAACGCGACAATACTGTGTGAATGCAATAACCAACTTCTTGATTTATTTACTTAATCAATAACACGGACAAATGGCATCAACTTCAGAAAATATTGAATTAGTGGAAAGCGCAGAAGAAGATGAAGAGTAAGTGATAAAGATTTCTATAATAACCAGGTACATTTTTTACTTGAGAATAGAGTAATGAGAATTTACTTTTCCTGTTTGGCGACGTTTATACGCTGATTCAATGTGTGATACAATATTCATTTAGATCACCCGTTACATTAACTCAAGAAATTTTAGACAAAGCAGATTACAGATAGGTATAATGACAGTTAAGTACTTACATCTTCATAATTATTGTAAGATACTAATATTAAGTATATACTATTAAGCCTTTGCTTTGGACGAAATAAATTTTATGTACCAGACTACAAAGCTTTCTAGCTAATGATCAATATACTCACGAAATATCTTTACGTGACAATGAAATAAACAAAATAAGTCAAGAAAGTCAGTACCTTACGGAGAACAGACAACTCACAAAAAGTTTTTGTCATTTACTACAATCATTATGAAGTTAATTGATTCCATTTACGGATCTAAAAAGCGACATATTCCACATGAAACTTGGATAACAGTCTACATATTAATGTACCATTTATTACATTATAATTATTATAATTCCATAAAATTGGAATAATCTAATTAAATGGGTGGTGTGATGAATTTATTAAACGAGTTTATTTATATTGGATCATTCCTCTCTCTAGTCTCTCTCTTCCTGCGGATTCCGTCATATTCATACAGTATGGAATTTTGATTTTTCCAAATGACACTACCTTTGCTTGGCCCCCTATTCCTATATTCATAATGAAAATAATGCAGATGTTAGTCCGTACATCCACCACGTTTATTCGTATCCGCATGATGCATCATCAAAGTTAACAACTCCCAGAAACTTTAAATATTTTCCTTGGCTATCAATACTTGACATTAACTCATTTCAAAATTTGACTACGATTTTATTATTGCTAGTACTCGTACATACAACAGATAAATTATGGCGGAGAAAAGTGGCAATGATTGTTGAGAGGAATCTCGTCAACCATGTATAATATCATTATAATCTGCGTAATGCGTGTAGTACGTACCTCTGTAGGTAGCACTGGCCATAATTACAAAGAATGTTGACCGCCGCGCGGACACAGCGTCGATCTACCGGTTGTTTTAACCTGACTTGCAGGAAAGAAGTTTTAGCCATATTTATTGTAAACAATGGCTGAATTATTATAATCCACATTACTTATCATCGACATCATACGAGTATTAACAGAAAATGTAGGTAATAGTTCTGTGACATACATTATTGGGAATAAGTATCTAGATACTTGTAGCTAAAGCAACACCCGTATCACTTTTGCTGATGGCTTACTGTTATTTAATGTCTATATGGGAGACAACAACCTTACAATAAGATGTCAGACTAAGCAAAATGGAGACGTGATCTTGGGATATCGCTCAAAACCAGAAAACTTCAAAACCAGTCTCGCAGTCCTTGACGACAATTTAAAAATTACCTCCACCGTCACCAACCCTCTTATCGTTCACTGCTAGACATGGGCCTTCTCATGCACATTGTCTTGTGCACGAGGAATATATATCACCATACATACATACCTAATGCCTATCTCTTTGTAGCCAAATTAAAAACCAATTCAGGATGCGTTGGCTCACCGTTATTGAATGTCGATGAATTTTATTAAATGTTGAAAAGGGACAAACAGCTTACAATAAAATTCCAAAGATTAAGCCAAACGGAGACGGAAGTCTGGGAAATAAAAACTTCAACAACAACCTCGCTGTTCTCGACGAAGAGTTAACCATTACAATAAAATTCACAATTTATCATAAGAGAAAGAAAGAATATCTTTATGAGTAGAGCACAATTTGCAGGATTAAAATCGGTTTAGAAGTATTTTATTATAAAAAAATCCTGAAAATCTTGAAGTGACAAATATGTATTTTCATGGATGAACCTGTAAAGTTAAAATCAGTATATTGTGTGTTTTACATTATTCATCTGACCGTTATTTTGTTGCAGGTACACATACGAGACGCTCCTGAAGACGGTGAATTTCCTACTGTCGCGCACGTCGATTCGACCGCACATTGGCTTGATTTGCGGCTCAGGGCTGGGTTCGTATTGGAAAGAGGGTATCTATTGCTTTCTCACCTAATACACTACACTAGCTATTAATTAGTAGTAACTGGCAATCCCGCATGCGTGTCCTTTGTGTCGTTATACATCCTATTCTGCATTCTCCTAATTCTTTTTCCTAATTTACTCGTAGACAGATACTCCTAAATCTCCAAAGATTGGTGGCGCATCCTGTCATGTAGCATGTCAACGTACATCATTCATTATTGTTGGCATGTACCGCGGATGTCCATGGGCGTCAGTATCTATCCACTAACCTCACGTGAAGAGTCCGCTTGACTGCCACCTTCTTTCTAAAAAAAAATGTATATCCAACTGAAAAACTTAGTCTCCACCTGTGTCCGATTGTCGGAATGTGACGTAATAGGTTCTATGTAGCATACGTTCGACTGAACCCCATTTAATTCAAAAAATCTTGTCTACTTTTTCGGTAACTTTCTGTAACCTGCACCTACAATTTCATTTGGTGATGGTAGCAGACATTCGATACATTGTTTGTACGCAGTTTGCACATATAGGAAAATGTATTGTAGTATTTACAGGTCATATTGCTTTTCATTACAAATTTTGTAAGTCTGAGAAATTGTGGAATAGTGCCAAAACAGTGTGAGAATCCACATCTTTAAAAGACAGCAAAACAGAATCAGTGTTTTAATAATAATTCATTAAGCATGTTTTTGTTGTTTTGTGCGCCTTTTTGTTTACCTACTTAAGTTTTGTAATAATCTTTATAAACTAAACTGAGACTTAAACTTCAGGTTCCCTAGCGGACACCATAGAAGATGCGGAGAGTATTCCGTACGAGGAGATTCCTAACTTCCCGGTGAGCACGGTAGAGGGTCACCACGGGCGGTTGGTATTTGGTCGCCTTTCTGGCGTGCCTGTTGTCGCCATGCAGGGACGCTTCCATTACTTCGAGGGATATCCTTTGTGGAAGGTATGCCATCACGAATTCTAGGGTCTTCTATACCACGGCATACCATCAATCTGTATTCATATCTTGCGACTGCTCTCTCCCAAGATATAGACTCCCAAGACTACCATTACGATTCACCATTTACGGTCTTCACATTAAGATCTACTATAACGTTAATACCTATTAGCGATTCCAAATTACTTTTAACGGAAGAATCGCGTGTACAATCAAGTGGAAAACTTAATTATGTTGGGCATTAATTGTTTACCTATTTTTAGTGTCCATTTATAATTTATTGTTTAATTGTTATCTAATTCATTTTCTTCCTTCATTGGGAAAGATTAATGAACAGAAAATATTATGATGGAATAAGTCATTAGGAGAATGGAAAATTAGTAATTGTAATTAATTGTACAATTATGATCACTCAAATTTATAACGTTCATCATATTAAGATGTAAACATTTCTAGGTTTAACTGATGTAAAGTTATTCCATATTTATCAGCGCGAGTTCGTTCATAAACAAATAAATGAAATTATTATCATATGACAATTGTTTTGAGAAAATAAAAGCCGGCTGGAAATATCTAGATAGGGCTGATGCAAGTCGAACTCGACCCCCAGCAGGGAGGTTATCTGTTGTTATGTGTGTCTATCTCAGGAGCGTAATCAACGCACTAAGATATTTACCATTATGGAGCTATCTATTTGGGTACTCCTCTCCATTCAAGTGATAATACTCGTAGTTTTTACGTCCGTTTCCATAGAAATTATTTCCATTCATGGGCTTTGTAACTACTAAAGGAAAACATGAGGATCTCTAGATAGTTTTCCGCATAACTTAACTGAAGCAATTTATTTATTAGGTTTGCCAGCATTCTTACACTAATAGATATGTATGTTACAATGAATATAAGTGATTAAACTAGGCGTAAGAAAACTAATAGACAAACACAGCTTACACAGTTTGATGCGAGAATACGAATACATTGATACAAATGACCAAAAATTGTTTAGAATGCTCTAACTTTAAAACTCAGTTCAAAACGTAAATAGGTAAAGAATAGACTTTAATGAAATAATATATTTCAGACAGTAAAAGTCCAATTTTCCGTAAATCGAAAGAGTCTACCTATATGGTGTTTAGTGCTATTACCTAATTAGCACTATATAGTTAAGAAGTTGGGGACTCGGTCACTCACTTGGCTCCGAAAAAAGAAGTTACCGCTGATCCTTCCAAGTTCCACCACATTACATGTCTTTGCACAATATACAAGACAGTCACATCCATTTACGGATATGATAGTTTGACATCCGTTCTGAGCTGCAAGATATCTCGACATATCTCTGCAATCGAATAATCTCGGAGACTCAGAACAGATGTAGGTGGTAAGATTGGTAAGAGCGGCCCGTCATCACAGACAGGACTATTCTAGCGAATAAGCCTGACATCATGCCGACGGACCGAGCACAATCTTGGATGTATGCTCTTAATGGATATCACCGTCCCGCATGACGAGGGCCTCGTGAAAGGCGCTATCGAGAAAAGAATAAAGTATTACCGACATGTGGAGCGTGACGTTGACTGAAATGATCCCAGTCGTCTTGTACGTAAACGGGTTAATCTCCATCAGCCTCGAGACCAACTTGAGGCGGTTGGGTTTTCGTGGCGGCTGGCCTTAAGCGACGATGCAGAAGGCGGTGCTGCTCGACACTTAATAAAATTAATTTAATGTCGTTATATTTCAGTGCTGTCTACCAGTGCGCGTGATGAAGCTACTAGGAGTAAAGACGCTCCTAGCGACAAACGCGGCAGGCGGCCTTAATCCAAATTACAAAATTGGCGACTTGATGATCGTGAAAGACCACATTAACATGATGGGCTTTGCTGGGAATAATCCTCTACATGGACCCAATGACGAGAGGTTCGGACCGCGGTTCCCTCCGATGAACAAGGCATATAAATACGAATACAGAAAAATCGCGAAGGAGGTAAGTGTTATCACAAGATATCATTCTCTGTCATCACCGTTGATATTGTATATTGATATTGAATTGCACTTGATATTGTATAGCCATCGTGGCCGTATACGTGATCTTTAACTCGAGCCCACAGATGGAATTGCATCAGGGTGAGGTAGGGCGAGCAAGCCGGCCACGCTATGGGGCTTTCGCGACTTATCCACTGGTCACCGTCCACTCACGTCATGTAGTGTCGCACTTATTTATAAAATCATGGTTAGAGTAATTCGGCATTTTAATTTTTTTGGGAAAGGCACGGAAACATATAGCTCGACTCATATAGCGGTCGGTAGTACGGTCACATGAGTAAATATCCGTACAGAGTGCAAGCTTTATATAATACAAACCCGGCGCGATAGGTACTACTACATACTGTAGCTGTGTGCGTGACCGCTCGCCGCGTCACACTAGACCATCGACTGACCTTCCGAGAATACATACAAACTGTCCGAAACCGAGTCGCCTTTGTACTCGGTCGCCCCCAGATAGGCGGGAGAAGTAATATGTGGTTCAGAAATAAACTGACATTGTACAAAACCTTCGTCCGTCCCATAATGACCTTCGCTAGCCTTGTCTTTGCACACGCAACCTCCTCCAACATACTTCAAACCCTCCAAAATAGATTCGTGCATAAAGCCGTGGCTGCCCCATGCTACTCTCGCAATGTCGATCTCCACAAGATATCAAGTGTGTCGCACGCGCCATGCATTCTCTTATTTATTGTTTTTAGTTGAATTTCATGTTGCATTATTTTATTATTATTAAAAGAATGTATCGAATAACATGAGAGCTGTTGCTCTGTACTCACGTGGTTCGATATTTACTCATGTGGTGAGTGTAGCGGACTGATGCGTCCGCTGTGTGGACTATTCAAACATGATTGTTCCTAGTCCGGTAAATAAATATTTTAAAATATGTTTGTTCAGGGTCTGACGATCGATTAGCCCAGTTGATGCTTGCCATGCAAAACGTTTCGGGTTCGATTCCCGGTCGGACATTCATTTTTTTAAAGACAAAATGTTTGTTCGTGTCTGATTCGTGTTTCCCTAGTGTTGGCCATTGAATGTGATTATTTATAAAAAAAAAAGATTGCGTTTGTCATGTATCACTGAAGTTCGTAGTACCTACTTAATCTATAGGAAAATTTAGTGGACGCCTAGCAGCGCTCAAAAGGGTTCCGTATACAAAAACAGACCAGGATACGTATTGTAGCAATTCATGTAAATATGTCACGGTTGTAGAAATTAGCAAGTCAGCACACATATTAAGAGCGGAATTTGTCAACGTTGCGTAAAAAACATAAAGAATGACTTATATTTTTTTTCAGTTCAGTAGTTTAAATAGTAAAGTTACCTTTGTAAACAAATATACAGGATGCTTGGGAGGAAACCAATAATTAACGGTAATCAAACACGTCCTTACATCGTAACAAGAAAATGTTCATAGAACGTTTCCTAAGTAACGTCTCGTTTCGGAGATAGTTTCTTCATTAGGTTGGTTTTTAATTCTGCTATATGGTCCCACTGTAGGGCACAATCCTGTTGTTATCACGAAGGAATTTAGAGACGTAATTCACCACGTGAATTCAATGTGTGTCTGCAAATTACATAGTGTATCAAATCGTTAAATATGCTTTATCTGAAATAGGTACATATCGCATTATATATATATTGATAAGTGGTAAACAATAATTTGTTTAATTGTTTTTTCTGTCTTTTGATCGCCCCATTGCAGGGCACAGGCCTCCCCTAGTAAATCACACCTTATCAAAGTTGTATAGGACAATCAAAACTCAGGTGAATCAGGTGCTGACGTAAGTGAAAAGTTCTAAAGGTAGGTTCTGTAGGTGCAGACTAACGATGCTTGATAAAGTCACCAATCATAGTAAGGAAAAAATAAATTATATAAATAAACTTAAAAAAAAAAAAGAATTTCCCGCATGCGGTTATTAATTAAATTATGGCTTTATTCATTATACTGCCTCAGTACCTAAAGTACGCGTCCTTTGGTTTCATCTCGAGTCTCGGACACGCTATATGATAGAAGAGAGAAGATATACGATGGTTTGAAAGTATGTAAATGTAACTGGAATCTAGATGTAACAATCAAATGCAATCGATACCCGTATATTACGTAATTATTTGTTATTAATTATTATTGATAACCTTAGAACAATCTTTTATAATTATGTACGTACTTATCTTACATCTCACCGACTAGTTACTTGTGTTGAGATAACACAGAAACTACTGGAAGTACGGTTATAATTCATCATCTAATTAAGCCATAGTCACGACAGTAGGTCTGTTCAGAATCACTGTACAGTTCGTACTTTACCAATCGCCTTTATCATTTAAGTAAGAGAAATAGAAGAGCAGCAAAAATATTGATCGGGCAGCAAATCGACGGCAGCAAATTTAATGGCGGTTTGGGTTTAGGTTCTCTGGTGACAGAGTAATAAGTATCATAGTACTATTATGCATAGGTACAAATGTTCCGTACGCACTACACCTGTCTTTGTCTTGACCTATATTTCATTTTCCCAGGTCTGCTGGAAGAAATCTCCGTAGTAGAGAAGCCTTTTTTAAATGTTTTCTTTTTCCTCCTTTTTATTTATTTCATGTTATGTGTACAATAAATCTATATAAATAAAAATGTAAACATTCGTTTGTTCAAAATCTTAAATCTCCGAAAGTTCTTCATCGATTGCTTTGTAATTTTGACACAACGTTGCATTCGAATACGCGTGTGTTTTTATATATCTATCACAGGGTTAAACATGCTTTTTACCCAACAACGGGTAAAACAGGGTAAGCGCCATCTGTTGGGCAGCCACAGCAACGCAAGGCCGAGCACAGCTAGTTATTAAATAAATAAAAGTAAGAATCCTGCGATGTAGACTTGCTGATGATGTTTATAGTAATTTAAAATTATTTATTTCAGTTATTCAGAAATAGGTACGTTGTTTTACTGCTAATGATACTAATTAATAGTAATAAATAATAATATAATCAAGGGATTGCCTTAAGAATTTTGGATAATGGTGAAGTACATAAAGCAGTAAACGCAAGCAAACGGTCTTACATACAATAATTGTGTCATTCCAGCTGGGCCACTGTAGGCTTTTTATACGTGTCACTGATATAACGTAGAATCTGAAACACGTCACCTAATTTAAAATATATAAAACCGTTCTACAAAAAATAAAATTATTTTAAGGAACAAGTACAAAGTTACAAACATGTAAAGTTTTGTTGTTCTATCTTAAACGTTCATAGCGCTCATTACTCAGTACACGGTAATGACCGGACGCTTCGGCAGCGCGCCGCGGGCGACGCGCGCAAACTGCATTTGCTAGCAGAATAAAAGATATACCTACCTGCTATAAATGAAAAATAAGGTAAGAGAAAATACCCTTGTAAAAACGGGTAGAATCGACTTCTACTCCCTATACTGTACAACTTACTTTCAGCTTTTGAGTAAATTTCGTAAATTGGGTAATAATCTTATATTTAACCCACATCTTCGTTTCCCGCGAATGCGGCCAAAGTAGCCGTCAACAACAGCCGCAGAATTTTATAGACGCAAATTAAAAACAAAAATGCAAATACATTTTTAATAGGAACAAAATTCGATATAATTGTCTTGTCACATGTAGAGCTCAACAAACTTAACTCTATATAGAGGTTATCTGTCTGGGGTTATAATATCACTTACAGACACGGAACATAATGTGCTTGATACCGTGAAGACATTGTTATAAAAACAACGCCTTTGTTTTTTCTTGTATAGAGGGTAAATAAACGAACGAGTACACAACAACCATCTTTAATTATAACATTTTTCTCATCGCCCTATTTGTCAAATTGTCATCGTTTCCTAAATGTCTGCACCCACTGCTATGTATTCATAGACCAGCTTTTGTTTGTGCCACCCATTCCAGTTCTGTGTTGTTTTTCTACATGTTCTTTCTGGGAACCTTACTACCGTAAAGCCAGATTCCCTTTCGGTGAATTTTTAACTAGGTACATTTACCGTCACTTCGTCTGGCTAGGTAACCTGACCAATTGCATTTGAGTCACTTTTTTACGGATATCTTGTAACTTGTAGACTGTATTCGATCTCGTATTTTGATATACCTATTGCACGATCTGTGGGGCTTTCCAAGAGATTAAGTATTAGGTGTATACTGATGTCAAATTAAATACTTATAGTAGGTATCAATGTATACAGATTGTTTCCCCAGTACAATCTATATGTAAAACGCAATAAGATATATTTAATTTATTTATTAAAACCAATGCGTGCATTATTTATAACGATTTAACTAAGAATTCTACAGCATACCTGCTCAGAACCCGCTCATTTGAGAACAAAACATCCATGTCACGTATAGCACGTCACACTGGTGCATTACACCGAGTACATGCCCCAGTCAGGCCTGGGGTACTCCGCGGTTTAGGCACGAAAATATGCCTATAGCGGTGGGCCCCTGCGTAAGGGTTTATTCAGTGGGTCTGCGCAATATTTCGTATTTGCCATCACTGTATCAGATTTTTCGCGTACATCGAAGCGCGCAAACCCACACACTTACAAAGAATCAGTTAGCTGTTTGACGGTATCTAGAATGGACGATTATTATGTTTCTATGTAGGTATATAATGGAACAAAAACTGATGAACAAATGATTGCGCTGCTCTTCGCAGTTTACAAATATTTCCGAAAATCTTTGTATAAATACACATCTGGGACCGGCTAACACAGGCGTCGCACGTATTTATCGCAGCCGCATATCAACTGCGATCTTTATTGACTTCACGGTTACAAATTGACGTAATTATACCTACATATTATAAGTAGGTATCTCTATGGTCCATATGTACTTTACATTATGGCTAACCGAAAGAAGCAGTACTGTTGTGGATTCGGTTGCTTAAATTATAAACTACTTACCTATCTACTTATTTATTATGAAAAAATCGTACTTATGTAATATATTTTAATTATAGACCAAGAGCTGAGGCAGGAATTTTATGACTATGGTATTATACTTACATACTTTTGTATTTAAAAATTCATTTTCAGTCTGTAAGCACATTATTATAATTTAGAATAGATAAATGAAAATAAAATTAATGGGAGGCATTATAGGTATTTTGTTGTATGAAATCATGCAATTCGAAATGTGTCACCCTTGTGTCCGACTGTCATTGTGTGCGTGACCTTCAGCGGTTCGGTGTAATATCGGCTTTCTCCGATGCGCGTAGGATTTAATTTGGCTCACGCTGAACGAAATGTTATTTTGTAGGTTTTCTGGAGCGTTCTCGGGAAAGAGCCTTCTGTACGTGTACTATTAGTTATTCTGTGCCCCAGAGTCAAAAGTAAACGCATCGCGGCAGACTTAAACAATATTGGCGAGATGATGTTTATTCCAAATAGTGGCTGTAGAAAGAACAGAACCCAGAGGAGAGGAGGAAACTGGGGCCTCCCTCTCTTTTCTTCTAACAGTGGAACCCCATTCCTCCTTTGCTCAACAGTGGGACAGTATAGGCTCATAATAATAATAATAAATAAAGTAATACGTATATTTAAAAAATTACAGGTGGCCAAGGAGATTGGAATAGAAAACATAGTTCGCCAGGGCGTGTACACCTGCCTCGGCGGGCCAAATTTCGAGACAGTGGCAGAACTCAACATGTTGAAGATGGTCGGAGTGGACACAGTCGGCATGTCTACTGTGCATGAGGTAGGTTCTTCATAAAATACACGACAAACATATAATCAAAGTAGACATCTGTGCCCATGGGCGTACCCATGATGGGGTAGGTTGGGCGCTTGCCCCCCCGGCATAGGGAAAAATAAATAACATATTATACTTTCTGCGTTGCACTATTTAAATTAAAAGAAAATTTTATTGTTTGCTTTGCCCCATCCTGGATAAATTCCCGACTACGATCTTGTCTGTACAATCACAACATTTCCTGTTTTCTATTTGATCTGGTGGTTGACTGGTAGAGAATGCCGTCAGGCATTAAGTCCGCCTTTTGTACATTGTATGTTAAACACTTGTGCAATGAAGTTTAAATAAATCACAAGACAAGTATCTACGGCTGTACAATTCCATGTAGCATTACATAAATAAATAAGGGTGTAACTGATTCGCTATTTAGCAAAAATTTTCTATTCAATATATTGATGCTTAGTAGACAACATGATGTCTTCCAGGTAATAACCGCGAGGCACTGCGATATGAACGTTTTCGCTATGTCCCTCGTCACGAACGAATGCATCACGAGTTACGAGGAGGACGCCGCCGAGGCGAATCACGAGGAGGTGCTGGACGTTGGCCGCATGCGGCAGGACGTACTCCGCAAGTTCGTCGCGCGCCTCGTACAAAGATTCGCACAATTTGAAAATATCTCACCGTGAGTGCCCTCGCACAATACTTTGTGTATCCCACTCTGGTGCTACTACCTAAACGTATATTAGAGAAAATATGTTCTCATATGATCTGTAGTTTACATATAGTTTAAATGATAAAGCACAATGTTGGTATTTATATTTATAATAGTAACATGAATATGATAGATACGTAGTCTGGTCATCGGAAATGTGGCAAAGAAAAAGAGGCTAAATAAAAAATCTTTAGTTGTTAAGCCTCATTTATTAACATGACATTTATAATTGTTGAAACTTAATTAGTTTTAGAAATTACCTAAATCTGGTTTTGTTAACTCATTTTATTTCGTAGTTTATACCTAAACATTATGTAGTGCGTGTTAAATAATCAAAAGATACAAAAGTGACGTTAATAAAAGCCAAAGTATCAAGATGTGGATATGGTTCATCACAAATTATAACTATATTTACCTCTAAACGGACGGACCAAAAGGCTTCCGCTCTTGGCATTGGTCCGTCGAGCCGGATTCAATTAAACAATGTTGCCATATAAATAATTTCATTTGCCACGTTTTTACGCCCAGATTATTATCGTTATATATCTACACTACATAAGTAGGTAAATAAACTTATATAAGTTTTTGGTAAATGCAGTAATAAGTACATTTAATTTAGAAACCTATACTCATACGGTCCTCAGTGTTTAGTATGCGATTTCTGTATGAGTAAATTAAATAATTTATGTTTCTAGATTGTATAAGTAGATTAATTATATTTTTTACACATTATAGTCGTGTCAGTGCCAACGCCCGAAAGTGTAGATGTCGTCACAGCCAGCCGTGTTTTACCTTCTCAGTGGAATTATAAAGTAGTGCAGAATGAATCGCGAATTGATACTATTTGTATGAGTGGTAAATGTTGTGTTATTAATAGAATGCTCTAACAGGCTGCAGAAACAAAGTTCGCTTCACGACGATGGCTTTATATTAGCCATGGCATGGCTTTGATGTGTGAAAATGAGCTTTATTTTTAAATAAAGGTTATTCTTTACCTTTTTGAGGAAGATGCACTTAAAAAATTAGTTATTGTAATTAAAAAATATCAAAAATATTTGTTTTAATGTATTTTATTATTTGTAAAATAGGTGACAAACTAATACATTTATTTGTAACGAAGTTAACATCGAGGTGAAAAATTAAATAACAACGACGTTATAATAAATATCTACAATGAACACAATTTTATATGCAATACAAAAAATATTTAAATAAATTTGGACTTATTTTTTTTTTCAATTAGAGAGTAATTATAAGATACTAGCGACCCGCCCTAGCTTTGGTTTATAAAAATATTTTTTTCTAATTTTTTTTTCAAAATAAAGTATAGTCTATATTAGACACGGATAATGTAGCTTCCTATTTGTGATAGAATTTTTGAAATCGATTCAGTAGTTCCAGTGATTACCCCCAACATACAAACAAACAAACAATTTTACCTCTTTATTATACATATTATTACTAGCTGTGCCCGGCCACGCGTTGCTGTGGCTGCCCAACAGATGGCGCTAAGGGTGGACAACCCTTATCACTAAGGGGTATGAAAAATAGATGTTGGCCGATTCTCAGACCTACTCAATATCAGCGCCGGCTCTAGCCCATGTAGCGCCCGGGTGCAATCAATACCCTGGCGCCCTCTAGTAGACTCTTTGGAGGCGTCGCGAGCGGCGCTCGGCGCCCCCTAACACCCTGCGCCCCTGTGCGCCGCACACCCTGCACCATAAGTAAATACCATAAGTGCCCGCGCGCCCATTTCAAATGAACTTACACTCTATTGACTTAGAGATCATTTTGCTACCGGGCGGCAACGTGTCAAATGTACATACATACACTGTCTTTGGATTAGAGATTTTGCCGCGCGCGTGTTGTATTAAATAAAATTGTTATTTGTGTAGTGTAGTAATGCGGTATGACAAGCGCCGAAAGCGTAATAAAAGTAAAAAAAATATTATTGTTAATGACTATTTTTTTTTTTGGTTGCGCATACATATTTGTCGTAAGTAACAAGTATATAAAACTGTGCAATGGCGTTAAGTTCAATGAAATATCCAAAAATTCAGCGCTCGACAGGCGCCCCGCGCCCGGGTGCACCGCACCCCTTGCACCCCCTGGTAAAGACGGCCCTGCTCAATATGCTCACAAAATTTCATGAGAATCGGTCAAGCCGTTTCGGAGGAGTACGGGAACGAACATTGTGACACGAGAATTTTATATATATAGAGATAAGATATGAGTATCATCCAATTTAACTCCTTTAATCTAGCCTATTCTTTTTTTTTATGTACGACGGCGGTAGACGAGCATACAGTCCATCTGATGGTAAGTGGATACTGTCGCCCATAGACATCCGCGATACATGCCAACATTAGTGCAGAATGAGAAAAGTTGGCACGCCCCAAGTAGGCAGTAGGCGCCCCACGCAAGTAGGCAGCGCATCCGCGCTGCCTACCTTTGGAGATATAGGAATGGATTTGGAGAAAGGTTTTTTTTTTTGTTTTCCCCTGCCGGGTAAGTCCGCCGACAGGGGGAATATATTATCAGAAATGCTTAAATTAATTACAATTAAGGGTAACAAAGGTTGGCCCGAGCTATTTGATACTACAGGCCAATTTTACATAGAAATTGAGTCTCAATATTGGGTGCGGGCTTATGCACAAGCCAACTTAAACTATAATTATACAAAGAAAAGGAAAGGGTAAATATGGAAAAGGAAAAATAATTACATCATGTGGACAAGTTTATAAAATTGATTACTAACTTAATGTATGCTAACTTAAAAATAGAGAAATAAAATAACAGAAAAGTAATACAGAATTAGTAACAGTATAAAATAATAGAAAACACTAAAGAGAGGTGGAACTGAATGATTCACATGTTCCACAGTAAAGGGCCGCATGCAGATCCCTGGATGCAACCCTTCGTGGTATTTTTAAAGACAGTTGTACCGGCGTGGTCCAGAATGACTGTGCGTTCTGCGAGATAGCTCCGTATGAGTCCGAAAATGTTTTTGGGGCATCGGATGTAGCGTAGTCTATGGAGTAGAGCAGGCCACAAGGCATTGTCGAAGGCCGCCGTAATATCGAGAGATACTCCAACAACTAGTCGGTTGGCGGCCTTGGCGCTGCGGATCGCCTGTAGAGCCATATGTATAGCAGCAGTAGTGTTGGTCTGCTCCTTAAACCCAAATTGTAGGACAATCGCAAAACCGGCTTTGGCTGCGCTGTAGGTTACGCGCTTGATAAACAATTTCTCCAGTAACTTTCCGAAGACTGACAGCAAGCCTATGGGACGGAATGATTTTGACGTAGGCCCTCTTCCACTGTCGTGGGAAGTGCTGTAGGATGAAACACCTGTTTAGGATGTCCGTGAGGAGCCTGGGGTAGCATGCAGCAAACTGTCTGCATATATCTGCAGTGAGCCCATCAAGCCCAGGCGCCTTATTGGGGTTCATCCATCTGAGGTGTTCAGCGAAAGGGGGATCATCAGTGGTATCCGGTGACACATTAGTGTGCGAACGGAGTTCATGGTGGCGAGGTTCGGAATCAGGAGAGTCATCGGGGTAGAAGTGTTCCAGAAGAGCAATTCATGTTTCTTCGCAACTGGCGGTGTACCTATCTCCAATTTTCAGGGTGGTTGGTGGACGCCTAGGTGTGGTATCTTTTAGGAGTCTGTTGGTGAGTGACCAGACGTTCTCCTTGTTCTGAAGCTCGCAAAACTCCCGGAAGCTTCTAGAAGATTCGGCGCAGAGATCCTCCACATAGAGAGCCCTCTCAGAGCGCTGCCTCTACAGCAAATCATCAAGTGGCCGGCCCTGCTTTTTAGCTCGATGTAGTTGATGATGGAGTTTTATCACCCCCTTCTTCCTTGCCTCAAGGCCATCCGTCCACCAAAGCGGTCGGCGTCTGGTGTAGGCACCCTTCACAGGCATGGACTTTCTGCAGGAGGAGTGAATGATCTCATTGACGCCATCAATGAACGCCTCAAGCTCACCAACATTCAAAATGGAGATATCAACCTCGAACGCATTGGAATTAACTATGTCGGTGTGCAGGGACTCGTTAAAGATCGCCCAATTAACTTTACTGCTGTTGTATTTAAATGTGCTAGTGTGTATAGCATGAAGTGTTAGGTGTGTGTGTGTCGGTATTGATTATGAATTCTATGGCGTTGTGCTGAGAAGAAGGGCAGACCTCAAGATTTACCCATCCAGACACTCGGTCATGAATGTGTCCGTGTGCAAATATTAGGTCGATTATAGACGAACGACTACGACCGTGGGTAATAGTTTCGAATGTAGGTGTACATCCCGAGTTACAGCAGTAAAGGTCATTGGCGGAGGTCAACTCGACCACTGCGTTGCCCCTGGGGTTGTTGGTGTTGCTGCCCCAAAGCCATTGAAGTCACCCCCAATGACAGTATTTGGGCAGCGGGTCGTACTGAGAAAATTATCAATATGTTCCAAGGTGTTTTCCCCATCAACTCCTGGCTCCAGGTAAAGCGAAGCCAGTAGTATTTTTTTACCTCCAGCCGAAAGCTGCACAACACAAAAGTTAGTAGTGGAGTATTGTGAAAGGCCTAGCACCTGTCCACACCCGTGCCTTGGTCAGAATGCAGGCCTTGACTGTCTTCGAGTGTGGTTAATGTTAATCCCCTGAATTTGTTTCAACTCATTGCCAGAGCCGATATACGGTTCCGACAACAGGGAGATCTGATGGTCGCCAGCCATGAAGGAAAGGATAAATTCATGAAGACTGAATTTGGAGCGATCAATGTTGCACTGCACAATTTTAATTGAACCTCTATAATCCATAATCTACTCTGCTAATAATCCTCTCCTTCATGGCTCGCAGCTTCGGACAACTGGGGGACATAGCTGAGTGGCGGACGTCCGTCTTGGTGCCGAACCTATCATGGAGAAAGGGTTGAGAATGGGGAAGGATAGGATGGGATTGGAATGGGTCCTGGCACATCTCACTCACTACCAAAACACGTAGGTACATTGGGGAAATACGATAAAATGGGAAATGCAGTACATTTCAAGGTAGTCTTCTGTGAGAGAGGGGTAACGTGGCCAGTCCAGCACCCAGCGGCTGTTGGATTGCGACGTGCACTCTCCCCCTCAATTAGTATATATTCAATATTCTCAATATTCCCTCAATATTCAACTTTAGACTTTACACCTATGTATAATACTTGCAAACTCAACTCAGTGAAACCACTGAACTCAAGCTTTCCTGTACTATTGTCCAAACAAACAGGTTATTTATTACCTTCCTCGCGATTTTTCAAAAGCTGAAGAACATAGTTGTTAGGTTGCCACTTGGCCATCACCATATAGGTTTTGTTTCAAAGCATTCATGTTAATTTAAGTATAAATTCTTATGTGACTTCATCAAAGATAATGGTTCAACAAAATGTTATTTAACAACGTCAAATAACTTTATAAATTCACATACCACAACCTTCCAACTTAATGAATTACTACTTTTTCTCCTTGGGAAAAAGGTGGGAAAATTCCTTGCAAGCCTTATCAATATGATCATATTGATATTTGAAGCCGTATTCTAGAACCCTCTTTGGCGTGACATGTTGTCCTTTCGTCATGATCATGGCTCGCTCTGGGTTTAAAAGTAAATTGAGAATAGTTTCTGGTACTGGTAAAATAGCGGGCCGTTGCAGTGCTTTTGCGAAAGACTGAAAATAAAACATTCAATTATATTGTGTAATAATAATAATTAAATATTATACTAAACAAGTATGTTAACAGCATCGGTCAACCAAAATACATAGATTGATAATTACATGCGAGAAAACTGTGTATTTGAGTGATGCCAATGTTATAAATAAAAGGTTACTGTCACGGGTACTAAAGTCGGAATTATAATTCGATTCCACATTTGACATTAGCTACTGTCATTTTGTAAAATAATGATACCACATATAATAGTGTAGTGATGAACACAAAAATCGATAAACAATCGCGATTTATGTTTATGTAATCATAATATTGGTGTGCCAATTAAAGACTAAATTATTGATTTTTATTTAAATAAATACATAATTATTCATAACAATTATTTATTAATTAGTAACCGCTGCTTTATTTTATAAAAAGTTAATATATTTGTTTTTTTTTATATTAAAAACAAAACTTATAATAAAAGAGCCTAGATAGTTTTCTGTATTGGCAACCCGTGCGCGCTCGTGCAGCTATCGCCATTTTGTTTATCTTGTCATTCGGCTTCATTCTCCTAGTCTGACTGCACGAATATCTCGTTTCATTGCGAATCGATATTTTGTTATTTTGTTGGGTTTTTGTTAAAGTTTTGTTACGTTGTGTTTGTTGTTACGTTTATAGTTTTTTGTGAACTTTGAGTGAATGTGAACTTTGTTTTGGTTTTCCATCAAAATGGATCCTCCGCCAAGTACATCACAAAAAGACGTGGATGTTTTCTTGTCTCCAAGAAAAAAACGTCCACGAAAAGCTTTCACTGTTACTGAAAAAGTAATGATCCGCAACGCATATAAGTACGTGAAAAATGAAACTTCTGCGCAATTGGAGGCCTTTGAAGTTGTGGAAGAAAATGAATGTATGAACAAAGTTGCTCACATATTGGGAATGACCTCACGTTCAGTTTGTAACGTTTTGAAGGAAGTAAATAAAGGTGCGCCGCCAACTCCCCCTAAAAAAACTGGACCAAAGCGAAGTTTCAAAGATAAAATTGATGAATTTACATTCTCCGCAATACGACGAATAGTTCATCAGTTCTTTTACCGAAATGAACCTCCAACCATTGCAAAGGTTAGTCAATCAGTCAGACAGTATTATTTTATACCTACATCTTTTATATATAAGTAATGATTCCAAACTATTATAAAATTTACTATTTCAGATTTTACAAGTGATGAACGATGATCCAGAAATGCCCAAGGTTTCCAAAGACACCCTCAGAAAAATTTTGAAGCATCTTAATTTTAAATTTGTTGCAAGAGCACACTTATTGATCGAAATGATATAATAACATGGCGCCAGCGTTACTTGCGATCTATATGTCAGTTTCGACGAGAAGGGAGACATATATATTATCAAGATGAAACTTGGGTTAACGCAGGTAAGGCTAACATTTTGAATTAATATACATTTACATTAAATTTAATAGTAATATTGAATGTTCATGTACTATATATGATTTAAGGTCATACTGTAAAAAAAACTTGGGTGGACAAGCAAGTCACATCATCTCGGCAAGCGTTTTTGGAGGGACTGACCACTGGATTAAAAAACCCATCTAGAAAAGGCAAACGTCTCATAATTAGCCATATAGGTAGTGAAGAAGGCTTCCTGGAAGAGGGGCTCATGATTTTTGAAGCAAAGAAAAATTGTGAAGATTACCATGATGAGATGAATGCAGTTTGTTTTGAGGAGTGGTTCGCTGGAGTCTTACCAAAATTAAGACCAAACTCAATTGTGGTGATGGATAATGCACCTTACCACTCCCGAAAATTGGAAACGGCACCAAAAATGAGCTGGAAAAAAGCTGCCATTCAAGACTGGCTTTTAAATAAAAATATTCATTACGAACCAGATATGGTTAAAGCTACGCTTTTAGAACTGATTCCACATAACGAGTCTTTTAATAAGTACGCTGTAGACGAAATGGCAGCACAACATGGGATCACGGTTTTAAGACTGCCCCCTTACCATTGCGAGCTGAACCCTATCGAATTGATATGGGCTCAGGTAAAGGGGCATGTAGCTCAAAATAATAAAACCTTCAAATTGACAGACGTGAGAAATTTATTTGAGGAAGGCATTCAAAAAATTACGGCCACCGAATGGTTAAAATTAAGTTGCTTCATTAATTTACTTAAAATGTATTACGCAAACACATTTAGCGCGAAATATTACATCATTAATATTATTTTGGTTTATATATAAAAGTTCTCTTTTCCAATTATTTCTACATCTTTTACGTTTTTTTACATTGCTACGTGAAAAATATCTGTTACTGTGAAAAAAGAAAACTATCAATAATACGTTCTTGGTAGAGAGGTCTTTTTGCTACCAAATAATAGGAGGTAAATTCGACCGCCTTGCAAATGTCTTGTTTTTGGGGGCCGTAATGCCTACATCTCTGTATTTTAATCGTCTATGTATGTAAAAGGCGACCGTACCGACCGGCCAATTACAGGCCAATAACGATAACCTCCCTCCTCTTCAAGCTGATGGAATGTCTTTAACTCCTTGAGAACCTAGAGGATCGCCAGCTGATAAGCGATCGTCAGTACGGATTCCGTCATAATCGCTCAGCTGGCGATCTTTTAGGGTGTTTACACACCGATGGGCTGACGCTATTGAGAGTAGGGGTGAAATTATAGCCGTTAGCTTAGACATCACAAAGGCTTTTGACCGGGTCTGGCACAAAGCACTGTTTTCCAAGTTACTATCATTCGGGTTACCCGAGGGATTATGCGAATGGATTTCCAGTTTTTTGGGTGAATGGAGCATCAAAGTCGTTGCTGACAGTAGCTGCTCTGACACCATGTCAATGCTGGTGTCCCGCAAGGCTCTGTGCTTTCTACGACACTGTTTCTTCTGTATATCAACAACCTGTTACAAGTCGAGTAACATCCATTGTTATGCAGACAACAGTACTGGGGAAGCTTTATATAAGGGCCGTGCGAATATCCCTCGAGGCGAGGTGAAAGAGAGTCGCATGAGACTTGTGTCCGAAATCGAGAACTCCTTAGACCGAGTCTCGACTTGAGGTAAACTTAACTTGGTCCAATTTAACCCCAGCAAGACAGAAGTCATTCACCACTAAGAGCAAGGAGTCATTCATCTGGAGAGCAAGACAAAGCTTGCTGGTAAAATGTTCGGTGTACTGAATAGAGCGAAGCAGTACTTCTCTCCGGGGCTACGCTTGTCGCTTTATAAAACTCAAGTTAGAGCTCACACCTCTGGGCCGGTTCACCGGAGTACCAGCTGGACCCTTTTCACTCCATCCAACAACGCAATATCCGAATTGTCTCACAGGTGGTTTAAAAGCGCTCAGCATCCGTAGAGATGTCGCTGCTCTCAGCGTTTTCTACCGCCTTTATAATAGGGAATGTTCTAAAGAGCTGTTCAATTTGATGCCAACTTCGGGATTTCGCACCGCTCATCATCGTCACTGCGCCGGTCATAAAGACACTTCATAATTACAGTGAACCCGAAAGTTGAGAAATGAACTGACAGGTGAGGTACATTATGCTATTTCCATTACGCTACGATATAGGGCTCTTCAAGAGGGCTGTGAACAGGATTCTACAAGGCCGGCCGACCACCCGCAAGCCCCCTGCTGGTGCAGATGTCCATGGGGGACGGTGACCACTTACTACCATGTGGCCCGCCCGCTCATCTGCTATCTATTCTATATAAAAAAATTATGGTTGAATTTCAATAAAATAACGGCCTATATGTATTATATATGACATTTACAGTAACCCCTAAGAATGATGCGGGTTAATTTTTTTTACACCTTATATAATACTCCCCTTCCAAAATCTGCTCACTACAAATCCCTGATTTCAAAATCTAACATCTAACCTTTGTAAATTCCTCATTCGTGATGACCTGTGGTGCTACACCATTTAATATTCCTTTGACATCGTCATTCTCTATAGCAAACTGTATGAGCCTGACGAGATCGTTTATATGTATCCACGGGAGGTATTGTTTCCCAGAGCCGATGCGCCCACCGACGCCTAGGAAGAAAGGTAGGAACATGTTCTGTATCATACCGCCCGTGCGCCCCAGCACTGCGCCGGAACGGATTATTACCTGAAACAAATTACCATCATCAATCAATCAATTGATACAGTCGTACTGAATTGTTTATTATGTTTATTCATAATGCAACTGCAACCAGCCCTTGTATCAGCAGCCAGCTGGTCGAGGGCCTCCTTATGCACATTGTCTAGTGCATGAGGGATGTACGGCCTGAAAACACTACGCTGAGCAAGCAGGTTGGCGAGTCCAGTCTTTTAGAGGTGGTATAGTGCCTCAGGGTTTATGGTAGTCGCTTTGTTATCCCTTAGTCGCCTTTTACGATACTCACGGGAAGAGATGGGGTGGAGCTATTCGTTATTTAAACAGACAGACATTATTATTATTTAAATGATGGTTATTTGGCTCAAAAGACAAGCAGTGTCACTGCAGTCCAAAAGACATATTGTGACTTAGAGCTCACTAGTAAGACCCACATTTTCCATGAACAGAACAGGAGTTTCTATTTTCCATGTACTGAACAGGAAGGTGCGAGTGTCTTGATCAGATCTGAAGTCAAAAAATAATCTCCCAAAAGTCATTTGTTGAGATAAGCTAAGCTAAGCTGAACTAAGCTGGATATGGATTATGGAACTAAGCTGGATAGTCACTAAGATGGATTGGAATTTCCGACACTCTATGACAGAATCTTTCTGTGAAAATGGTTTCTCAGTATGCAGTGATCCATTGGGGTCCTTGTGATAATCCTGACCTGGTTTTTACATAGAGTCAGAACCTTAGAGGTATTTTTTGCAAATAGCCGTTTATTAGCTCAGTCTGTTTAAGCGTATTGTGTGCATTTCGCAAAATGTGCCATCACTTTGAACTATCAGAATCAGTTTTGTAAAATATTTTAAAGAATTGTTTCCTCAGTTAATGTTAAATGAATATTTTTTGTGTAAAGTGAAGTAAAAATAAGAATAAAGTATTTTTAGAATATAGCAATGTGATAGTGATTTTTTTAACATCTGTCACTATTACACTATTTTCGAATTGCAATTTTGCGAATTATACATTATGAGCCTAACCCCGGCTACTTCGCATGCTTCAAACCTGGGATGTATTTCCATGTGTTTACTATGGTTTATTGGCGAAAATTTTAGTATGGATTGTGTGATGGAGTTTCATTGCTATTGTAAAATGTACTTGTAAGCGGTAGTGATGCAGTCCTAGTAAGCGTGTGGACCCCGTTGCACTTCCTCTCTAGTGGAGCTGTCAAAATGTTGCAGTAATAGAGAGCGAAAAAGTAAATAAAGTATTGTAAGAGATTTGGCAGTTTAAATTAATACTGTCAGATCTCAAAGGGGCGATCACACGTGCATATAATAAGATAAAAAGCCAAGAAAGTAATCACAGTTATTAAAAACGAAAGTGTTGCTTTTGGTATCCCACATATAGGGTCAGGGCTAATTTGCTAGATCATCAGGGGCTTTATTACATTTATAAATATAGAGCAGCCATTACATTTTATAAATATATTTAGATAAGTGAAAAATTAAACCTACTCACAAGTCTAACTGGTGGGTTAACATCAGAAGCAGCCTTCTCCCAAGAGACCAGCAGCTGCGAAAAGAAATCAGTGCCAGTTGTGGGGCTACTCTCGTGATACTGTGTAGTCTCTGAAGGCTCATATGCACCAACACCGGTCAATAGCACAAACACTTTAGGCTTGTCCATGGCTTTGTTTATAGCTGTAGCCAATGCTTTGGTTGTATGGACTCTAGAATTCCATACATTCTGCTTAAGCCTAAAAAGTGTTGAATATTAACAGCTTTACTTCCTAAAGGATATTATAAAAACAGTAATTTTGTATGATGATGTATGATGGTTGATCTGAGACTGATTTATTTTAATTTCTTATTACTATGCCCGAGGGTCTGCTGCTACATTTATGTCAACTATGCGCTCTGATCCATAACTATGTTGTCAATTGTTTATTGTTTGATTTACTTTCTCATTGTTGAATATTGGGATTAATGAGATCAAAATACAAATAAAATGACAAACCCAGGTGTCCATGACTTAGTAAAGTCCATAAATTGTTGCCCAGCACAGTTGACTACAGCTAATGTGCCTTTTGGTATTCCTTTTAAATCCACATCTATCCATGATATGTTATTAGGGGCGGGCATGCGAGATACATTCATTACAGTGAAGCCACTGCTAGTGAGTTGTCCTCCTAAATGACGCCCGACAAAACCAGTACCTCCTCCTAGAAAATTTGAAAATTTTGGTTTTATTAAAAGTTATTAAATATAAAAATATGCAAGTTTCTTTTTTTCTAACTTTAGAACTATCAGAAAAGTACCTATCAAGTTCCAACAACTTGAGCAAAAACTTCGCTTTGATCAGACACGTTTGATGTTCATTTTAATAAGAACAGACAAAGCCTTCAAACTTCCAAATACCTTGAAACACCTTCCAAACACAAATTTTGTGGTCTTGGTATTATATGTGAATATTTAAACAAGTAAAAAGTTTTTTTTATGGACGTGTGGGGAATTGGATGTTCGAGGAATTGGACGTTCGGGGATTGGACGTTCAGGGAATTGGATGTAACGGTCTATCTAGCAAGACATTGGGGAAAGGGGACCTAGTGAAGCGAAAGGGGTTGGACAGGTATATCTTGGTCTTTGAGGATTTTATTGTTTTGGATAAAAAGTTCTATGAAACTCAAGTGATAAAAAAGTTATAAATTCATTCGATATCTTACCGATTAGCACGTTTCTTGCTCTCGCTGCTGCCATCCTTCGGAGTTATATAACACTTTATATAACTCCGCTACTATTTTACTAAATGCTAAATTTTACTTGAGTTAATCTTCGATAATAAGAATCATGAAATTGATGTGCATTGTTTGTATGTTTTTATTTATCTATGTATGTTAATAATACATTTTTGGTGTCTCAGCTGAGACTGACACTGGTTGTTGACATTTGTTTGTTTGTGCTTTTTTTTTATAATTTATTAGGACACTGGCATAGTTATTGGTCCACACACAGCTATTTTAAACAGAATTGTTTTTATCAGGTCATGTCATAGTAGGTTTATATACTTATGTTATGACAGAGTTGGAATCCTTGGAAGAACATAAAAAATGTAGTCTCACGATTTTATTTAATTATCACAAACATTGTGCACTAACACTATAGTCGGAATTATAATTCGATTCCACATTTGACATTAGCTACTGTCATTTTGTAAAATAATGATACCACATATAATAGTGTAGTGATGAACACAAAAATCGATAAACAATCGCGATTTATGTTTATGTAATCATAATATTGGTGTGCCAATTAAAGACTAAATTATTGATTTTTATTTAAATAAATACATAATTATTCATAACAATTATTTATTAATTAGTAACCGCTGCTTTATTTTATAAAAAGTTAATATTTTTGTTTTTTTTTATATTAAAAACAAAACTTATAATAAAAGAGCCTAGATAGTTTTCTGTATTGGCAACCCGTGCGCGCTCGTGCAGCTATCGCCATTTTGTTTATCTTGTCATTCGGCTTCATTCTCCTAGTCTGACTGCACGAATATCTCGTTTCATTGCGAATCGATATTTTGTTATTTTGTTGGGTTTTTGTTAAAGTTTTGTTACGTTGTGTTTGTTGTTACGTTTATAGTTTTTTGTGAACTTTGAGTGAATCTATTTGTTTTGGTTTTCCATCAAAATGGATCCTCCGCCAAGTACATCACAAAAAGACGTGGATGTTTTCTTGTCTCCAAGAAAAAAACGTCCACGAAAAGCTTTCACTGTTACTGAAAAAGTAATGATCCGCAACGCATATAAGTACATACGTGAAAAATGAAACTTCTGCGCAATTGGAGGCCTTTGAAGTTGTGGAAGAAAATGAATGTATGAACAAAGTTGCTCACATATTGGGAATAACCTCACGCTCTGTTTGTAACGTTTTGAAGGAAGTAAATAAAGGTGCGCCGCCAACTTCCCCTAAAAAAACTGGACCAAAGCGAAGTTTCAAAGATAAAATTGATGAATTTACATTCTCCGCAATACGACGAATAGTTCATCAGTTCTTTTACCGAAATGAACCTCCAACCATTGCAAAGGTTAGTCAATCAGTCAGACAGTATTATTTTATACCTACATCTTTTATATATAAGTAATGATTCCAAACTATTATAAAATTTACTATTTCAGATTTTACAAGTGATGAACGATGATCCAGAAATGCCCAAGGTTTCCAAAGACACCCTCAGAAAAATTTTGAAGCATCTTAATTTTAAATTTGTTGCACGGTCACGCAAGAGCACACTTATTGATCGAAATGATATAATAACATGGCGCCAGCGTTACTTGCGATCTATATGTCAGTTTCGACGAGAAGGGAGACATATATATTATCAAGATGAAACTTGGGTTAACGCAGGTAAGGCTAACATTTTGAATTAATATACATTTACATTAAATTTAATAGTAATATTGAATTTTTTTTGAAGCAAAGAAAAATTGTGAAGATTACCATGATGAGATGAATGCAGTTTGTTTTGAGGAGTGGTTCGCTGGAGTCTTACCAAAATTAAGACCAAACTCAATTGTGGTGATGGATAATGCACCTTACCACTCCCGAAAATTGGAAACGGCACCAAAAATGAGCTGGAAAAAAGCTGCCATTCAAGACTGGCTTTTAAATAAAAATATTCATTACGAACCAGATATGGTTAAAGCTACGCTTTTAGAACTGATTCCACATAACGAGTCTTTTAATAAGTACGCTGTAGACGAAATGGCAGCACAACATGGGATCACGGTTTTAAGACTGCCCCCTTACCATTGCGAGCTGAACCCTATCGAATTGATATGGGCTCAGGTAAAGGGGCATGTAGCTCAAAATAATAAAACCTTCAAATTGACAGACGTGAGAAATTTATTTGAGGAAGGCATTCAAAAAATTACGGCCACCGAATGGTCTAAATGCGTATCCCATGTTGTCAAAGAAGAGGAAAAAATGAGTAGGCTAGATATGTTAATTGACAATATCACAGACACATTTATAATAAATGTTACAGAAAGTGACAGCGATAGCAATAGCGATGACGGCGACGATTTATAAAATAAAATATTACCATAATACATCTATTTGTTTTATTTCTCATGTTCCTTCATGATCACATTTATTTATTTATTTCACACACAATTATTAAAGAAAACTCTCAGATCCGTAATAAAATTAATCGTCATAACTAAATTATCCGTTCACAAATATTTAATTTCCTGATATACTTAGTTTACGAGAATAAAATTATAAACGAGAAGAATCGATCCGGAAATATTCCATTTCCGTATCGAATAATTTCGCAACGTTACTATTTAGTACTTGTCATAACGTTGCAACACTGAAATTGTCAAATCTGGAATCGAATTAAAATTCCGACTTTAGGCACTTATACCCTTAAGCAATACCTGCTATCACTACTCGGCGATTCCTATTTTTATGGGACAGGACAATGACCTGATAAAAAGAATTCTGTTTTGTTATTTGTTGTGTGGACCAATAACTATACCGGTATCAAAATAAATTATAAAATAATAATCTGCACGTTTTGTTATGAAAGCAATAGGAAATAGGAATGAAACTGTCACCCAACATTAATAATACTAAAAATCCCCTCCGTATATCCTCTTTGAAGATTACTCTGTTCTGATCACTGATCAACCAAATATATTTTCCTTGATGGATGAATTAAACTAATACAATATTTCTATGGATTTAACTTTTTTATACTGGACTTATCGGCTGTGTATTGATTAAATTATGATATCACTAGTTGTTGAAAATGGTGTGGCTTATGTGTGGAATTGTCATGGTATGTAAAAGTTGAATAAATTTTCTGCTAAAATATAAATGTCTGCTTATCTACATAAAAAAATATTGTGATACTTACAGATTGGTATATTCTTCGTTCACAACACCGAATATGTGGCTCATTGATTGGCTCTGCACCTAGTTTTCCACGACAAAATGATTTTCAGGGTAAATGTTACATTTTTTTAAGAATCTCTAATAAGGTTGCTTTCTGTACCTATTTGAAATGAGTATTTTTATGACTTATTTGACAAGACAATAAACCTATATTATAAAAGACTTGAGCTTTTAACTGCAAGCCTTTAAGACCATCAAACATATTTTTTTAATATTTGTTGGTCAAGCCCATTAAAAATTTGTACTATAACGCTCACAGCTCACTAGCCATTAACAATAGTCTTAAAAGTTCATTAGAGCTCATTCAGCACTCTCGCATCAAGCGCTCAACACTCATTATTTACAACACGACCTATATAGTGAGACATTGAGAACACTACATATTGAGGGAGAGAGTGTATGCTGCAATCCAACAGCCTCTGGCGCTCAACTGGCCACTTTACCCCTCTCTCACAGAAGACTACCTTGAATTGTACTGCATTTCCCACTTTATCTTATTTCTCTAATGTACATATGTGTTTTGGTAGTGAGTGAGATGTGCCAGAGCCCATTCCCATCCTATCCCTTCCCATTTCCCAATATTTTCTCCAAATCTATTACTATACCTTCAAAGGTAGGCAGCACATCCGGGGGTGTGCCAACGTTTGTCATTTTGGACTAATGTTGGCATGGATTGCAGATGTGTAAGGGTGACAGTATCCACTTATCATCAGGTGGACTGTATGCTTGTCTGCCACCTTTATCCATAAAAAAGTACTAATCAGTGTTAAATACAATTTTATAATGTCAACATTTATTGATAATTGTAGGATTACCAATGGCACTTATGGCAGAAGAGGCAGCTTTGTTAGTAGAAAAAGGAATTGCAGAGTTATTTGAATTACCAAAGATTTTAGAAGCCCCATCTGAAGAATTAAAAGAAGAAATCAAAGCAACAGAACAGAGGTGCATTATTATCGTTATGTAAATAGCAGCTGAGTACTACATAGAAATGGCCATTTTAATTGTTTTTGAAATGTGTACAATTTATGTAACACTAATATTTTTTATTTTATATATATAATATTACCAATAGTTACACAAACATTTGTATGAAAAAATAATCTTAAATATAGCAGAAGATCTCTTTCTCATCTCTCCCCATTTTACCAACCTTTTCTCCATATCCATTCCTAAATCTCCAAAGGTAGGGAGTGCATCAGAGGGCATGTCAATGTTTGTCATTCTTGAATGATGTTGGCATGTATCATAGATGTCGCAAGACTCCCCACTCCCAATATCCCTTTTCGGTCAAACTATCCCCTGGGTTAGGAAGATCAAATATCTTGGTCATACTAGACCATCGACTGACCTTCCGAGAACACAAACAAACTGTCCGAAACCAAGTCACGTTTGTACTCGGTTGCCTCGACCCTCTCATAGGCGGAAGAAGTAAGAAGTATCTTCTTGTACACTAAGTGATACTTCTTATATACTGACGCTACTTGAAACGACGATTTCACTCTCATATAAAGCCTACATATATCGCGACTCGCGAGCCGAACTGAGCGTTGTCAAAGTTTACGCACACTAAAACAATGTACACCACCACTAAGCATAACCCGCCTTCGTAAGATGAAAGAACTATAAGAATTTTTAATTTTATTTGCAGAATATTAGTTGAACAAAATGAGGCATTTAGGAAGCGCAAAATTGAACAACTGTCGCAAAAGATAGATATTATAGTATCTGGAAAAAGGCAGAAAATGTTGTCAAAAGGAATGCCTGGTAGGTGGGATAATTGAATTCTCTTTTTTATTTCAGTTCTAATAGCAAATTTGATTACCGTTATAAATAAAATTCAATACTAATTGTTATTCGCAATTCTTCAGAGTAGATATATATCAGGTCTACAATATTATTTAATAATAGAATTTAGAAAATTTATCCCTTTTACTGTCATATTCTGTATTGACTGTTTTTACACACATATTGACTACACATATAATGAATCGTGTCTGCAGCTCAGTGCCGGCTTTAGGGTGGGGCAACCCGGGTGGTTGCCCGGGGCTTCAGGGCCAGAGGGGCGCCACGCACCAGCGAATCAATCAGTTAAGAAAGGGTAATGCAGAACAAGAGAAAATTAAAAAAAAGGGAAAATCACCGATCCAAAGTCTGTAGCTGATAATAACTACACATCTCTTTCATCGCTTTGCAAAGGTGAACATCTTTTACATAGTTTCAAAGACCTAACTCCATGCCAAATTTCAAATTTCTAATAGGTCTAGGTCTAGATGAAACATGAAATAGGTCTGTCTAGGTTTTAATTTCGACTACTATAGACACACACTTGGCTGTATTTTTTATTTGATTTTTAACACGGATTTTATTCGCATAAGAAGTAAAGAGCGCTAAAGAAAATCTCGCGGAAAATCTTTTATTCGAGGCGCCCGAATGGCTAAAGCCGTCGCTGTCTGCACATGATTTTTTTTTTAAAAGTCTGCTGTGTACATTTCGAACGATACAGAACCCAAAACAATTAATTTTAGAACTTTTGTCTGTCTGTTTGAACGCGCATCACGCAAAAGCCACTGGATGGATTTTAATGAAACTTGACATATATAGTTATAGCTTATGTGCTGGGTTAACATTTGGGGTACTAGTTATCCACATCCATTATAGAGTTCCCATGGGAACCACTCTAAAGATCACGCGAAGGAAGTCGCGTGCACCACTAGTGAGAAATAATTAAATAAGCAACAGAAAGTACTAAATTAACAGAAAATTAGAAGGAAAGGTAGGTTTAGATTTTCTGGTGACAAGAAACAGTTCTGCAGTGGGACTTCTATGGGGGCAGTGGACTTGGTAACGAAATTCTTAGTTATTTAAAATTATTTACTTCGGTTATTTAAAATTAGGTTGTTTTGTTAATCATGATTTGCTGCACGTTTAAATACAAGCCAGTATTGTCTTGCTTCATTGACAGATGTACCGCTGGACAAGCAGGCCCTGTTGCAAGAGGAGATTAACAAGCTGCCTCCACTGGCGCCCGCCTATGCCCTTGTACATTTACCCACAGAACATATTTTACACACAGGTATTTGAGATTATTGAACTAGAGTGGTATTTTATGAAGCCTTCATAGAAGACCATTCCATCGTATCTAGTATGACGTGTAATGGAATAAAAAAGTCACTGATTCTATTATATTCCTTACTCTCTGGGTCCCCGCTGCAATCCCACATTCACTGAGCGCACTCTACTGACCACGTTACCCTCTCACAGAACACCGTGGAATGTACAGCGATGAGACCGCCGGTTGTTCTTCTAATTACTTGTATTTTTGTGTTTCTTTTCTGTATGTGCACAATAAAGCACTTATTATATCACTTTGTTCGGATATAGACAAATTCTCATATGGATGCATTCTCATAAGGACAGAAATAGTATAGTAGTCATGCATGAATATGACTTAATATTATATGCCACAATCCCTCCGTAGTATAAGAGCAGTACATTGTACATTCACCAACACAAGTTTATTACACACTAGCTGTAGCTTATCTGTCCTGATGCTAACGAAACGCCTTGTTTATTTATTTTTTCATTCTTTATTGTAACGGTATTTATGGCCAGATTAGATGGCATAGTATACAATGTTCCCAGTAAAATTAAAAGAGACTTCTTTAACAACAGTATATTGTTGTCTATTTCAGAACACAAGAAAGTGACAATAGAATGGTTAAAACCGAGCTTATTAGAAAGAAAGGGAGCTCTCCAGTTTTCTGTCTATAAAGGTCTATGGGAAAGAGGACATTATATAACGACTGGTACTAAATTTGGCTCAGACTATCTTGTATATCCAGGTAATGAATGAACAAAGATATGATGTGTCAGATATCTGATGATTGAAACCATGGGTTCTACTCAAAATTATCGTCAATTAATTAACGTCGTTTTACATTTTTCTATAAAAAGATCGATTTTTGTGCTTTGTATTTAGCAAATATGTATGCAACAAATAGCAAATATTAAAAATATGATTTATTGTAAAAAATACTTAGGGCCTTTCTCACCACCCCTGATACTTTATCAAAAGGGATACCTCAGTTATACTTTATCAGAAAGTCAGTATCAGCTAGATTTAATAGGCACAATTAAACATCAGATTGTTAACAGTTATTTTATTAGAGGCTTTTAAAATTATTATTATTTTTTAATATGATGGCAACTCTGTATCATGAATCCATAGTTTCAGATTTCGGAAATACATCTGATATATCATGTACAGAACTACTAATTAAATAATGTTGATCGGCCAAATTCCCCAAATGGTGCCTAGCCAAGTTGAATGCGTCTTAACCACCTCCTTGCTGAACTTGGACTTGCCTAGGTGGATTGTTTGCCCAAAGTAGACATAATGGTCAATAACTTCGAGTGTTCGACGTCCTTCGACGTCTATCAGTCCCGGAAGAATTTGCATTGAAGACGAAAGTCTTCAATTAGTGAGTCCTGCCAGTTATGACGTATGGTGCCGAAACGTGGCCTCTAACGGTAAGCCCGATCTATAAGTTTCAACATCACTCAGCGAGCTATGGAAAGGGCTATGCTCGGAGTTTCTTTGCGGGATAAGATCCGAAACGAAGACATTCGCTAAAGAACCAAAGTCACCGACATAACTTGTAGAATCGGCATGTTGAAATGGCAGTGGGCAAGTCATATTTGCCGCAGGATCGATAACCGATGGGGTAGACGAGTCCTCGAATGGAGGCCACGTTCCCGGAACGTGGCCTCCATGAACGTGAACGTGTGGGACGCCCTCCGTCCAGGTGGACCGACGACTTAAAGAAATTTGCCGGTGGTGGTTGGATGAGAAGAGCCGACGTTCGTGCGTGGTGACGAGGCTTGGGAGAGGCCTATATCCAGCTGTGGAGAGACATAGACTGATAGTATGGTATGGTAGGATTAAATTAAATATTCCTGCATAGTCCTCTTAACATTTAATTTATTTCGTGAAAACTAACAGCTTTCATTCTACAACTTATTAAAATTCAGCTCTTTTCGCACTCAAACCACTTGCACCGCGAAAGTACACTCGCACTGATGTACATAGATATAGCTGTAGGTCCTAATAGTAGCGTTTTATAAAAGTAATATGCGACGTTGCTCTTCGTAGTAGTGTAGAGTAGCAAAGACAGAGATTTCATTATAAAACTTTTCGGGAAAATATCAAATTCAGGAAAAAATTGTACAATAAAAGTGGTTAGTTTTAATGATAGGAATTCAGTGTTAAGGTGCGGGTATTTTTTATTTAACTCTGTATAAGCCTATAAAAATTAATAGCAATTTTAAACCAAACATTTCCTGAAGCTTGAAACCACGGATTCCATTCATTAACATTAAAATTTGATGAATCTTAGTAATGCATTTATTTTTTAATAAATTCAAAAAATCTTTATATATATGTATTTGCTAAATGCAAGTCAAGAAAATGTTTTTTTTTTTAACAGAGTCCATGGTTATAGGTTTCGGAAAATGTTTGGTTACATTCCGTATATTTCTTCTTTTACAGGAGACCCGGTAAGATTTCATGCCATGTACATGGTGCGGTGTATATACGATCAGTACAAATTGTTCCGCCTTTCAGATCTGGTGGCATTTGGAAGACTGTCCGTAGCTGTAAACAAATTAGCTGTCCTAGCTTTTATTAATAGCTATGGACAAATAGAATATCAAACACTAAAATGGCATAATAGTACTGTATGATAAATATTAAATCTATTTTTTATTTAAATAAATACGTATAAATAAATTTTTACTTGGTTCTTGTATTTTATTCTACCCACGATTTCGCGATTTTGTTTATGCCATACAACAAAATCTGCTATAACTCCAGATAAGGAGTTGTTATACACATCGGACACATACATCCTAAGCATAGTACTTTCAAAATAGCATTTCTTATGTACTTTATGTTGTATTTCAATTTGTCCGTTGCTTCTCTGTTTCAATTTTCATTATCTGTTATAATTTTCATACAGATCATTTAAGATGAATTCATTTCTTGTATCTTTTTTTTCATTTGTCTGAATTTATCAAGTTACGAGGTAGGCATGTTGATAGTGACTTTAAAAAGAATTTTGTCATGAGTACTCATGCCTAAAGTTAAAAAAACATACCAAAACATTCTTAAAAATAATACAGATTATAACTATGAACTTCCTATTACAGGTCAATATCAAAATCACGGACTTACTGAGCCTGCGGTGGTTCTTATGCCCACACTCATATAACAGTCATTGTGCATACATTACTGCTTAAATAAACCAGCCCGAGCGAGACCTAAGTAATTGTCCACTGTGTCCTTTTCTAACATTTATTTATATATTGCCATATTCTAAATTATAATATACGTTGCCCGCCATGCGTTGCATGCCCGGATATTTTATTGCATATAATATATAGCTTATGTCCATCTGGAATAATGTACCTTTCAAATGGTTAAAGAATTTTTCAAATAAGTGCGGTGCAGTGGTTCCGGAGATTACCCTCTACATACACAAACTCACAAAATTCGCAATCTCTTATTATTATATTATAAGTATAGAAGTATAGATAAATTCATAAATAATTTTTAAATTGGTACAATTTCATCGGATTAAGTAAGAACATTTAAATATTGTAAAGCGATATTAGATTTATTATGGACAGAAGAGAACTCCTTGGAAGCACACGAAAAACGCAGTCCCACGTTTTTATTTCACTAACACAAATACCATGCACGAAAAACACTCAAGTATAATGAACTATCACTATTAAACGACAAAACGCCAATACACAATGTTTACAAGTCAAACAAAAATGCAACATCACTTCTCCAGTTCCCGCCAAAAGTCCAAATTAAATTAAGATTTAATTTAATTGTATGGCAATGGTGCAAGTAGCAGTGTCAATTTTTTTTTAAATTTAAATTCTAAAACTCATGTCAATGTGCAGTACCCCTCAAAGTAAGTTAGGAGTCGCTCATTAAAATGTTAGATTTACTGAGGACAGAAGCGGACTCCTTATTTAGAAGCACCAGGTAAAAGTACTGTAATGTAGGTACTTCATTTTATAAGGTAATGGGGTGAAAGTATCGGGCGTTTATAATAAATCAGATTTATTGATTGTATTTTAAAACAGTCTACTTTTTGGCGGGAACCCAAGAAGAGCTTTTGGTTGATTATTATAAAAACTGTATTGTGGGATTTGTGGATAAACTGATAGTTTATTAAACTTCAAAGTGCCTAGTGTTAGTATATAATGTTTGTGATAATGAAATAAAGGCGTGAGACTGTATTTTTCATGTTCTTCCAAGGAGTCCAACTCAGTCCTCATTAGACCTACTATTACTTTACATATAGACTCCTACTTCGACGGCACTGCACAATGACGTCAGTGGCGTATTTCGGATTTCTACGCCCTGGGCGAATATGATTGGGCCGCCCCCCTGCTTCCAACCCGCTGCCGAAGGAAAAATAAAACACAATATTTTTTTTTTCAAAAATATATTTAATAATTATAAAGGACGACGACGCGTCGGCAAAGTCAAAGGCTATGGTCTTCATAGTTAAGTGACTTCATTATGTCAGCCTCTTTAATGAGAATTGCTAAATAATTCAGACGTTCCTCACTTGTGTTAGAGCGCATCTATTTTTTTATCCTTTTCAACACTGAGAATGAACGGTCTGCACTGCAGTTCGTCACTGCAGCCGAGGCACACGAATGAGAAGCCCCGATGCGTGGGTATTTAGGTATCTACGGGTAGGCCGCCAATCACGTATATTTAAATAGTTAAAATTAATGAAGATTTTAACTAAACTACGAAACTGGAGGGCCGCCCCTTGCGACAGGCCGCCCCGGGCGATCGCCCTTTTGACCCTATGGAGAATACGTCACATAAACATAATTCTGTCTTATTATTTGTGTGTGGACCAATAGCCATGCCAGTAACCAAATAAATTAAAAAAAAATTCTATCTATCAAACTTTTTAATAAACCTAAAAACTGGTGACTAACATTTCATTTTTCAACAATTTTCTTTTAATAAAAGATTTACATTGATTTAAAAATGGATGATCCAGAACTGAAACAAATAAGACAACAGCGTCTTGCACAGCTTCAGGCTCAACATGGGGTATGTGTTAAACATTATAAAACGGTATAGGTTATGTATACACATAATTTCGACCACAAAATCTCCTTTAATTTCAAATCAATAAGATTACTGTATAGAAATCTTACATATTTACTTATTTTTGTTATGTAAGTATAGCATATTAGAAATGGTATGTTGCTCTGAACTGTATGTATGCATAAGGGTGTCATTGAGTTGCACCTTTATTAACCTTAAACAATAAAGTACGTTTGTACTGTTCTTTAAATTGAGAAAACTCCGGGAAGGATGAGTTAGAACAAGTAAGCGAAACCACCATTTTTATCAATTTGCACATTTAATGAGAACTGTTACAAACTATGTAAAACAAGTATGTAATCCAAATAGCTTTTAGACTAAAATATTTTATTAATGAATCAATTTTTTATAATTATGTTTTTTCTAGGTTGTTAATTAAACCTTTGCTTAATTAATGTTGTTTTAATTCTGTATTTAAAAGTAAAAGTTTTAATTTAATTTTAACTGGAATGTTCTAACATTCTTTAACAAAAAATGAACTTATCAGCTAGTCTTTCTTGTCATAATATAGTCACTGGGGTCTGTTAAACTAATCAGTAGCTCCATTAAACCACTTTGTAATATTCATGTTTTTTTATAGAATATTTGGCATATGAGCGTGCACACCACATGATGGTAAGTGGTCACCACCGCCCATGAACACCAGGGGGCTTATGTGTATTTTTTATATATATCACAAACTTATTACATACAGACCAAATATCAATGTCCTAAATAAGTACAGAACATGTAGTGTCCAGATTTGGCATTTTAGTAACTATGCAGTATAACTCAAATTGATGGTGGTAAGGAGAAAGGGGATAAGTGACGAGTGTCACTTATCTACTTGAGTACTTTACTGAGTACTTTACTTTCAAAACTAAACCTTAATTCTTATGTATTGTGGTCTACATTTGAATACTAAACCTTATTTAGTATGTATTGTAGTCTACATTTTAAAGTAACTTGTATGTTGCTTATCCCATTTCTCCTCTCCAACATTGCACATATTTTTTTACTTCAGTTTTGAATGTAATTTTATTTTATTTTCAGGGTGGTGGTGATCCCAACGAAGCGAAAACACAGGAGCGAATGCAGGCTGTGGAAGAGGCAAAGCACACAATTCTTTCACAAGCCCTTAGTCAAGACGCAAGAGCCAGATGTATGTTTTTCAAATTTTTATAGTTCTTGGAACTTGTGAGCATATGTCAATCTTGCTTGTGAATAAATTTCCAGGTAATAATAGGTGAAAAGTGAATTTTCGGGCAATGTACATATTTTAAGGCATATTGTGATACTTTTATACCTTTTCTACATATATGGAGACTCACCACCACAAGCAGGGCAGCAAGCAGGGCACACGCACACTTTCAAGAACTTTAATATGAGTTACAAATACTATAACTAGCAATCTGTCTGGATTATCTTGTTAAAGTTGGGCCGTCGACAGATTACTGATTTGACATATGTCAGATTAATGTAACTAGTGATGTGATTATAGACAATCCTAGCAGTAGCCTTAAATACTTTTATAAATTTTAATAGAGAATGATTATACTTTTGTTGATGTGATAAACACTACATATTCCCAATTTGTAATTTTCTTCGCTTCCCTTGAAATTTAATTTCTTTTGAGTATTATGTCAAATCTCTCCATAACAATTTTTTTCTTGTCAGTTTTCTTGTCTTCATCGTCAATCTTTTTTAATATTTGTCACAATGCCATTTATTCTCCGCTAAATAAGACAACCACTTTTAACAGCACCAAAAGCATTCTTCTATTGGGAAATTTATTTCTTGAATAATCATTATAAATATGACTTCTGATAGTGTATGCATAGAAATTTTCAACATCCATCATGGGCTTTGTTGTTCTCTTTTTCTTTGGTGTCCGTAACACATTTACCTCACTTCCAGACGTACGAAATTTTCTTTATTGATGTTGAAAAGTTTTTATACTGATTCTAAGAGCCCGAGAAACACACACTTTTTTATGCACTAAAACAACACGTCCAAAGTACAAAGCAGAATCAGAATCCAATTTCTTAATACGCCAATGTATTACTTCGGAAAAGTCATCATAATTTATTTCATGGAATAGTTACTAATTAACTTATTAAACCATGAATAAAAAACTTGTATAAGATTGATATCCGTAATGTAAATAGTCGCTTCCATTAAATCTTCTAATAATATTATGTATAAACATAAAATAAAAAAAAAATAAAGGGAAAGATTTTGTGTAAATTAATATTTATTGATATTACTTAATATGTAGGTATATCTAAATTGTATGATGTACTATCGAAGGACCTACATTATTGTAATAAATGGTCTTGGTGTAACATTCCCATGTTTTAAATCAACTATCAGTAAAATATTAAAGCTTTTCTTTGGATACTATGATGACTACAATACTTTTTTGCGATACTACTTATGAGTATTATATCGTGTCCTACTCTCGCCGAGTTACTAGATTTTTTTTTATCTTGTCGTGGCGGCAGGCGTCAGCGGCGGGATGAGGAGAGCTGTTGTACGGAGCAAATAACAAATATACTCCACGAATCTATGTGCAAGTTAGCCGTCATTTTAAATTTAGCTACCACTTGGCCTCCGTCTTGCGCGCATTCTGTGGTTAGGTCACTACATTCGTAAACTTACGATAAGCCCATTTATTTCTCAACAGCATTATCCCGGCCGCCCATATAAAAAGAAATGGTTATTTGAATTCCATCCACCAAATGACGTCTGGTATACCCAACTTCCTGTGGCACATGCTTTGAAGAGCTGACTTTAAGACCTTGAAGTAACAACATAGCACTCTATTATTTATTTCTTCAAAGGCATTCATCGAAGTCACCCAACATCTATAACATAACATTTTTGGGTAGTATTTGTTACATAAAATGCTTTTTTTTTTTTTTCAGTAAACACAATAAAACTCAGTAGACCCGAGAAAGGGGCTATGGTGGAAAACATGATCTGTAACATGGTTCAAATGGGTCAAGTACGCTCCAAGATATCAGAAGAGCAACTCATTCAGTTATTGGAGTCTGTCAACCAACAAATGCCTAAGTCGACCAGCACCGTCAAGTTTGACAGAAGGAGGGCTGCCCTGGATTCCGATGATGATGATGATTTCTAACATTTCTATATACTAAGTTTAAAACTTAGGCTTTATTCACTTTGGATATGTTTATTGTTTAGACTTGTACAGTAGGTACGTGATATCGCGGGAGTGTGGTATCAAAGAATTTGATAGGGATTTGGCAAAAACGTTTAGGTTGACAAATATACTTATCAATACAATTTTTGTCTAAATGTATTGTAAAAAAATATATTATTGTAAATTGATGTTAATCCATCCTTACAATAGGGAAGTTTAGAAGACGATAATCATTATGTTTAAACATTTATTGACTTTCTATTGGGACGTCCGATTAATCCAGTTGTTGGTGCCTCAACCTCCTGTGTAGAAGGTCCCGTGTTTGATTCCCAGCTGAATACTCATTTGTTGGAAAGACAAATGTTTTTTTCGGTCTGGGTGGTGTGTTCGACTTTATATGTGTTCTGAACCCACAACACATTGAATCCTAGTATGTGGCGTTATTTTAAATAATGTGTTACACTAAATCTTGTGCTTATCTGTGAATTAATTGATGTTTCTTCAACAATGTTTGAGTCTATAGCGCAACATATGGTAACAATAATAACGACCTTCCACGAGTCACGAGACTCGTACTTCAACTACAGTACTACTTATTAAATAATGCTAGTCGGCCATCTTTGTATTCCACAATAATTTCACCATGATTGAGTAATGAAATAAATAAACATTGAAACACTTTCAGAGTTCATTACCATACATTGTAACCACTATGTTATATTGTGGGGAGAGTGCACGCTGCATTCCCACAGCCGCTCGGCGCACTCGACTGATCACGTTAGCCCTCTCTCACAGAAGACTATCTTGAAATGTACTGCATTTCCTACTTTATTCTTTTTACCCAATATAAGTACGTGTTTCGGTAGTGAGTAAAAGATATGCCACAAACCCCATTCCCATTCCATTCTACCATATCCCTCCCCATTTTACCAACCCTTTCTCCAAATTCATTCCTATATCTCCAAAGGTAGGCAGCGTATCCGGGAGCCTGCTGACTTTTGTCATTCTCGACTGATGTTAGCATGTATCGCGGATGTCTATAGCCGAAGGTATCCACTTACCATCACGTGGACTATATGTTCGTCTGCCGCCTAATTTCTATAAAAAATATATAGACATCTCTCAGCGTTCAATCGCGCTCGTAAAAATACATATATAGCCGACCGGCATTATTTAATTATCGTTCGTTCGCGTTTAGAAAATAGTGTCATCAATGCACATGCGGGGTAAACAGTGGTAAAGGGTAAAAACCTCAGAACTGTCCTTGGTGTTTATAATATAAGGATTTTGCTCTGCAAGTTATGTCCTCCAATTGCCACATATTTTGTTGTTTTTTATTACATGCTTCCATCATTTGATCATTTCTTCCATGTATTAGCGTCTATTAACCTCATTGCGTCATAAAATAGTTTTTACATTATTTAATTTACATGTATGGTTATTTGCAGCTAGTTCATCGGATTTGTGAATCGTCAATCTAACCGAGATCTTTTCTTCACAGATGATTTTAATGTGTTAAAGTTTAACTATTCAATTGATTTAATGATTTAATGCACTCACCACACGAACTTGCGGTTTTAAACACCATAACTTGAATACTCATATTATTACTATCACTTTGTTTAAAGTATTTAAAATATCGTCTCGTCTCTCTCTCTCTCTCCATTCGATTCACTTTTATTTTTACGGACAGTCGAAGTAGATGCACCTATTCATTTTTAAACTTAAATAAAAACACGAAGTTTATTTCGTGAGAAGCTAGAGCGCTCCTTCGAACTGATTGAAGGACAAGGGGTCAAGGTCTCATTGGTCAAGGGGCGGAGCCAGGACAAAGGATACCGCGAACCCGAAAGTTGTGGAATGAACTGCCAGCCTAGGCTTTTCCATTACGTTACGATATAGGGCTTTTCAAGAGAGCTGTGAACAGGATTCTGCAAGGCCGGTCGCCCACCCGCAAGCCCCCTGCATCATCACGTGGCCCGTCCGCTCGTCTGCCGTCTATTCTATAAAAAATAAATAAAATAACAGTGATGACTCATTATTTTCTAAACGCGGATGGACTATAGTAGTATCCATGCGACTACGCACTGTACAATGTAAAATAAAGCATTGGCCAACCTAGCGTTCGCACGATTACCCACTTTCTTATTTTTGAGGCTTCAGTTTGTCTGACTATGCCAGCCTCATGGGAATGCTCACTATAATTCTGTATTCCCTCAATCCGATATCATGTCATGTATTTATAACCGCTTCCTCAGTCAACTGCTGATGGGGGATTACATTAACTTCCCCAATGCATTAATTGTATTGCGACAAGTACCTATATCGAACATCATTTCATGCGGTCATTTTGAAGTTAATTTTCGTTATAGGTTTGTTCCATAACGTTATATTTGCGGTTGGCGCCACCTAACCGCTTATTGAATAAGTTATAAACTGCAAAAGAATTTGTATTTGTGTGTGTACTCGATTGGCTGATACATTACACAACTGGTTGCTTTGTTGTGCTACAGTTAACACACAATTTATTCCTGCTATATGACAGCATTGCGTGGAAAACATATACAAAGTGCATATAGCATTTTGTTTAACTGCTTTAACATTTAACAAAAGCATTAATTACTTGTATAACTGTTCTATTAGCGCCGTTGCTGTCACACCATGCACAGTAATTATGCTTTAGTACTATTGTTTGTTATTTTAATATTTAATATAATAAAAAAATCACTGCAATTTATAATTACTCTGTACTTTTTATTTTCATTTATTTATTCTGTAGCTGAAAGGTAAAAGAGTATTATTATTAATAAATTCAGTGACAACTCGTTGAGATTTTTATAATAGTTTTGCATACGGCTGTTTATATATAACGTAAAAAAAAATTCTAAAAGCGATAATTTTAAATAATATTTATCTAGCTCAAGAGTAATTTGCTTTTGAAATGGTAAAATTGTCCTCCGATGACTTATTTTTTACTAACCGTGCTAATTTTCACCTTTGGCGTTATTTTTCTCGCCTATAGAATTGTACTATTAATAAAATTACGTACTGTACCAGTTACGCTATTTTACCACTACGATATCTCTTATGGCTCCGATAGGAAATCTTGGAGTCCTATCACCAGATTAAAATCTGGTTTTGCAGTTTCTAAACAGGCTTTGTTTATTTATCCGTTCCTAAAATAACTTTTTTTAAGTTACTGCTAACTTATTTACTTTCAAATAATACATAGTTGTAGGTATGAAACGATGAAACGATTTATCAATTTCCTATTAATCGGAGACTATTAATAATCATATTGGTTATTGAATCAATTTTTAACAACAGTGAATGTCAGCCACTTATGTGGTAGGTCGCACTTATCACAAAAGTATTCATCGATTTGTAGATTATTACTGCTAATATCATGACCACCTGTACATATTTATAATACCTATTTCACTTAAGGATTAAGATAACAGTCCCTTCTGTGATTTAGCTTATATATGTAGGTATTGTATATAAATAAATTTGCTTAAACCTGTGAACGTGTACAATATGGAATACACAATGCAAATCCTTACTCAATTCTCAAATAGAACGAGTGCTAAAAAGAACTTTCAGAGAGGTAGGTAAACAAAAAATAATTTTAAATGGAGGTTACCAACTCTTGGAGAGGTAGGTATGTAATATAAACAACCTAAATACTTACTATTTTATTTTTTATTTCTAATCAAATAAGTAAGAGCATAATACACATACTATAACAGTAATCACACTAGCTAGAGCGGGTTTCACGTGAATCGCACAAATGTTCGCTATAATAGTCCTCATGGAGGGTTGACTCGGAAAGAATATTCCACGGAAGTAAGACCGGAATTTGCCCGACCCGCGTAGCCAGTATGAATACGAGTGCTCACGTTCTGTCGTTCAATACCTCGCTCCGTTGCAGACAAATTGCTGATAGGTACGGTACACAAAGCACACAAACCTATGAGCCACCCTCATTTCTTGGATTCTGTGGTCTTCAAAAATTCTTGGGGAAGTTTTGCTTTGTGAGTTGATGCATTGTCATGATGCAAGAAAAGCCCTCTCAAACCTGTTTTAGGACGTTTTTGATTTAACACATTGAATACAGTTGTTAAACACACTTCATTGTACAATGGTAAAATCTGTTAATGCCTAATGAGGCATTAACAGATTTTTGGTCGTCTAAAGAAATTGTCGCTAAATGGCCATCCGCAGAGAAGGTTGCCACCATGTTTTTGCCCACACTGCACCCACGTTTGACCTTCCTGGGAGATTCTTCGTCTGGAAACACCCAAACCGTTGATTGGCGCTTAGTGGGTCATACTGATAGATTCAACTCTCACCTCCACTGGTAATAATATTAAATATATTCAGTCTCTCTCCATTTTTGAATTTTACAATCATTTCCCCGCACCGCGTCACGCGAGCTTGTTTATGTTCAGCAGTCACTGAATGAGGAACCCAACGCGAACAAAGCTTCCTGACTTGAAGGTGTTGGTGTAAAATTTCACGAATGATCGTCGATGAAATCTTTTAAGACTCCTCTATCTGTTTGTAGGTAGTTTTTGGGTCTTCGTGCAACATTTTCTTTACCGCCTCAATGTTTTCATTCTTTACACAAGTCGCAGGAGGGTCATTTCTCTCTTCACCTTTCAAGGATAATTTTCCTTGTTTAAATTGAGAAAACCATCTAAAAATTGTTGCACGAGACGGTGCGAGGTCCGGGACGGACTTTAAAATCGTGCAATGATTTAATATCATTGCACGATAATATTCTCGTTAAAATTCCATTGCAAAGAAAAGCCCGCGAAATGCAATAAAAAATGAATACATTTTTATTTTTTTCGTTTTGATTAAATGACTTTCGGAATTCGAATTGCAAATAAATGAAAAATGGTATAGCTCAAATGAGTTCTCTTTCTGGAATTTGAGTATCTCAAAATTTACCTAGTTACCCTATATACTCTACAGCAGGTATGGGCAACCTTTGACATGTTGAGGGCCAAACTTTAGCGTGCAAATACGTTCGCGGGCCGCGTTTAAAAGTACTTAGTGCATTTTAAAGTAGTGATAATATTTTTTGCGATAGATATTAGACATGAAATAATACGACAATGTTATTATAGTACAATTTATTAAAATAACAAAATGAAATTTAAAAAAATGGTACATTATAATTAAATCGTTAAATTTGCAATTGTTACAAACTACGAAAGTTAAATACACCGAAATCAATGAGACACTTGAGCTTGAATTTGGGAAACTAATCCATCGATATTTGGATTAATTCCACTGATACAAAGACGTAAAGAATTTTCCAAATTATCGTCAGTCAGTCTTGTACGATGTGTTGATTTATTAACTTTCATCAATGAAAAGAACTGTTCGCATTTATAAGTACTGCCAAACGCACAAATCAATCTTCTTGCGAATTTTCTAAGCTGCGGAAAATTGTCTTTTTCTAGGTATTTTTTGTAGAAATCGCACAACTACGTCTTCAAATTTGGATTTTAGGAGTGAGTTTTCTTGAATCTCGATCAACTCCATTTGTAAGTGTATTGGAGCATTTTGTACATTATATTTTGTAGGAGTAGCAAATAAACTGAAACAGTCTTCCATGTTTTTGAAGTCGCTAAATCTGTTCGAAAATTGTTCCGACAGTAACTTGAGTTCTTCAGCATATTGAGCATAAGCAATATTTTCATACGCAGAGAGCGTGTTGAAATGGTAACTGTTACCAGACAGCATCTGTGACTCCCACAAGCGTAGTTTGATCTGAAACGCTTTCAAATGGCTGTACAAATCATTTACTACTTGTTTTTGAAGTTTCAAATTTAAATCATTCAAATAGCCTGTAAGATCGACCAGAAATGCTAAGTCACATATTCATTTTGGGTCACTTAATTCAGATAGTGGTTTATCTTTTATTTTCATAAAGTCTGCTATCTCATTTCTAAGCTCGTAAAACCGTTTCAACATTTTTCTTTTGCTCATATTCAGCTGATATTTCATCCAAAAACGCCTTGAACTGACTTAAGCCCTCGGGATCGAATAAAGTTGATGGTTTTTACTACCACATTCATAACATTCTGGAGTCGAATGGACTTAGAACACAAGTTCTGTTGGTGGATAATGCAATGAAGGACTATCAAATCATCTTTTTGCACATTTAATTCTGTTGCTTTTTCATTCAAAATTCCGATGAAACCTTTACGTAAGCCGACCATAGAAGGTGCACCATCAGGGCATACTCCAATTAATTTTGACCATGGCAAGCCAAAACTTGTGAATACCTTTTGAACTTCAATAAAAATATCCTCTCCTGTAGTGGTTCCTTTTAGCGGCTGTAAAGCAAGCAATTCCTCAGTAACAGTGAACTCCTTATCAACACCTCGAATAGCCAGTTGAGCTGTGTCAGACAAATCGGTGCTCTCGTCTAATGCTATGGAAAATGATTCTAAACCAGCCATACGGTCAGTCAATGTTGTTTTATATCATTAGCCATCATTTCTATACGTCGAACAAGTTCGTCTTGACAAACTAATTTTTTCAAATTCATTTTTCTTTTCAGGACACAAAATACCGCAAACTTCTAACATACACTCCTTGATAAATTCTCCTTCGGCAAATGGTTTTAATGCCTGCCAATTTTGAGCTAACTATAAAACTAGCTTTCACAACATTATCAAGTTGTGTTCTTTGTTTATGAAACATTTGTTGCTGTTTTTCCAAATTTGCGGTAAGCTTCTGGATTTTGTCTGTTCTTAATTGTCCTGTCAGTGAGTGCAGCGTAGCATGCTTAGTTGAGTAATGCCTCTTTATATTGAATTCTTTCATTACTGAAATGGATTCATTACACAGCAAACAAATAGGCTTACCATTGTGCAAGATAAAAAAGAATTCTTCAGTCCATTTTTCTTGAAACTGGCGACCCTCTGTATCTACTTTTCGTTTCTTTCCACCAGACATCATTTTTGTTTACTTTTCGTTCAATAAACTTAATAACAAACTATAGTTAGTAACCACTCAAGATGCACACAAAGTCACAAAGCAAGTTGACGGCTCGAGCAGTTCGCTAGGATATCGCTTGTCCAAGTTATCACCTCGGTAGCTCAAATAGAACTGAACTAACGTTCGGGCCATCCACCCGCTTATATAGGCAAAATGAAGGAATAATCTGGAATAAACTAGTTTAGAATAATTGAAAAGCAATAAATCTTTTGATGTGTCGCCCGTGAGGCGGCAAACCTCAAAGAATTTGATCGAGCAAGCCGAGTGGCGGCGATTATCAAAGAGTGATGCGGCAAACATCAAAGGATTTGATGTTTGCCGCCTCTCTGTCACTCCCGTGAGTATAAGTACCTAATGTAATATTTTTTTAATTGGGTTTTTTCAAAATGTCTCGCGGGCCGGATCATATCTTACAGCGGGCCGGATCCGGCCCGCGGGCTGGTTGTTGCCCATATATGCTCTACAGAGTCGGCGAGCGCGGGGCTCCTTTTCTGCATTGTCACTAGAGAACCTAACCCACCTATTTTACTATTATAGATTTGCTGCTTATTCGTTATTTTCTGTTGCTCATTTAATTATTTCTCATCGGTGGCATTATCCGCCACCGTAGTTACTATAATACTCTTTTTCACGATGTCGTGCAAAAGGACGACTAAAGGACGTGCAAAGTCCAGAGATAAAAATTGAAACTTTATATACCTATTATTTCAAAATCCTAAGAAAATATTAGTTTCCTGAAAAATGTTGTCAGAAATATACCTACCTGCCTACCTACTATTGAGCTAATTCGCTAATTCACATAGAATTAAGCAATTGAACGACTAAAACTAGAAGCAAAAGGAGCGGGTAGTTCATCATTAAAATCACTTTTCAAGAAAGGAAAAGTGTTAAATAAGAAAAGTCATCGTTGATGATTTTGGTCGAGGAGTCAGTCATATCCATCACTGAAAATGTTTATTTAATTTAAATAGTGCCCCCTTATCTAAAAATGCTTAACGCATTAAAGGAAAAAAATGACCTCCAGTTTTGATTCAGATTCCGATTAATAATATTATATTACTATGATAATAATAAAAACAAAAATATATTCTTATTTTTTTTTATTTACTATCGATATGTTAGCGTGCCGCACTAGCCGCGTGCCTTGCGCCCGCCACGAACGTAGTCGCCAATTGTATGTAATTCTGGAAAATTTAACACGGCTACGAAATGAAAGTTATGTCGTAGCTATAGTACTTACCTAAAAACGTTTACAACACATTGGGGCATATTAGATATAACAAATCAGAATTCAGAAAGGCAAGTGAAGAAATGATAGATCGCGTTACAGGTATCCACGGTATAACAAGGGGGGTTGGATTATTGGGAGCAGGACGATGGGGAACTTCAATTCCTATAGATTTAATATTCATTGGTTCAAAAGTTATTTGGATTTGGTGGCTTCACGGAAATTCGCCATCCACCCAATTGGCTTGGCTCCCAATGATTACTATTTGTTCTCAAAACTCAAGCTGTACTTAAGGATATTGAACTGATTTCATCTGATTGATGATGATTTTCCACTGATGACGAAGCGACCGTCCAAGTGAAGTGGTTTTTGTCCATTTTGAAGACACAACTTCTAACTACTTTTATACTATTGACTATATTGAAAAATAAATATAGCATGAACTTGAGTGTTCTTTTTCTTTGTCAGTTAGGAAACTTTTGGACCTCCCCTCGCACTTTGAAAAATACCATGGTACTAATTCTATTTAATAGCCTTAATAGTTAATAGATCTCTGGAGTCTCATGGCTCGCTGAAACCATACCACGCTATACAAATGTATCTCAATCAACAGTATCAAGCATTGATATTGGCGATGAGCTGTTGCATTTTCCCAAATGCTGCTCCCTCAAGCTAAATGCTTCTGTTTGCTTCGTGGATGGTGTGTTCAAGATAGAAATAATCGTCAACAACTTCGAGTCAAACGCTTTCTAAGCTGATGCCGGAAGAATGTGTAAATTATTTATTATAGACCACTCAAGTGCCAGCAGGTATATTCCCGTTGACGATTGATATACCTACTATTAAACAAGTATTCCTCTCTAAGGCCCCCCCCTCTTTGATAGTTATTTGCGTTGTTCAAAACCTATTGATTCTGTTGTTCTTCAAACAAAACTGGTCTACAAATGAATTTTGAAAATTCATGTCTTACTTCCCGTATTCTGTATTGACTGTTTTTACAAACCCAAGCTGTGCACTGAATGGGCAGCAAATCGATGGCAGCTAATTTAGAGGTGTTTTTGGTTCTCTTGTGCCTATAGAGGATTCGCGGGACTCCATCGGCTTGTGATGAATGTTCCAGTAATTTGAAATTATTTATTTTAGTTACTCAAAAATGGCAGGGGGATAGTGCATGCTGCATTCCCAAAGCCGCTGCGCGCACTCGACTGGCCACGTTGCCCCTCTCTCACAGAAGACTACCTTGAAATTCCTACAATTCCTACTTCGTATTTCCCCAATGTAAGTACCTACATGTTTCGGTAGTGAGTGAGATATGCCAGAGCCCATTCCCATCCCATCCTATCCTATCCCTCCCAATTTTCCCAAGCCTTACTCCCAATCCATTCTCCAATCTACAAAGATAGGCAGCGCATCTGGGATGGTGCCAACGTTTGTCATTCTGGACTGATGTTGGCATGTATCGCGGATGTCTATGGACGACAGTATCCACTTACCATCAGGTGGACTGCAGCTCGTCTGCCGCCTTTTTTCTATAAAAAAAGTTGGTTTGCCTTGCCGATCACGATTTGCTGCCCATTTACTACTTTTTGCTGCTCGTTTAAATAAAAGCCTTTATTAACAATATTAATGAGAAATAATTAAATGAGCAACAGAAAATTCCAAAATTAACAGCAAATCAATGGCGGCAAATTTGAAGGTGGGTTAGGTTAGACGGTTAAACGGACGACATTTTGGTCACCTCAAATTTGAGATATACCTGATGATTCGAATTCTATACGGTTTTCACCATTCTGTAGGGTATTTATTTCGAGACTTGCGATATTTTTATGAAAATCGACTGAGCAGATTTTAAAATGAAATGTGGATTTTGTAAGGCAAGGTACTCAGTTCTAAAAATACGTATGTTCAAACGACAAATAAAATAAAAATATATACGTAGTCCTACAATCATTTTAATCTGTAACCCCACCTGTCTAAATCAGGTCATTAATCGGATTTAGTAATTTTGACATTAATACTTTGATTTTAGCTTAGACATAATTACCTAATTACTAATTAGTAGTAATACCCGCAGTGTATGATTTTGATTGATTGATATTATCTTTGATTGTGTTTAATTGATTACTATGTTGTTATTTCTTCATCGAACCTCGAGGAAGTTATAAAAGCAATTGATATGGGTTATTGTATCAAGTTTGTAATCCACAAGATGTCGGGCAAACTGCTCGTGATTCTTTCTGCGTGTGCGGTGCTAGGGCTAGCCAGGGGCTCACCGCAAGCTAAATATGTCGAAGAGCTCATCAACAATGCGCGCCTGGGAGCTCGAATTTCAGACAACGTTATAGAAGATGCTTTGCTCGACGCGGTAAGTGTAGGCCTACATAAATTTCTAATAAGAATATCTTTGGGTTTATTACATATTTATTATTGCTTTGAATTAATTACTTTGCGACGGAACATGAAAATATACGGTAAATTTAAAATTAAGGTAAATTGAAAGCAATTAAAATCTTTTTATATTGTAATATCAGCGCTGCAATGTATGCTGCAAGATCATGCTGACCTGTTACAGTGATAAATTTTCTTTGTTATCCTTGCAAGTCCTTTTTTAAATTTTTTTGGTTAGACTTGTCACTAAACATCAAATAAACCATTTTCTTCCCTTCTTTCTTTCTATAAATAGGGTTTGAACGCGTAAAATTAAAGGTAAAATTAAAACACAAAACTTTGGCTTTCTTAGATGTCAAAATGATGTTTAGAGAAGACGGCTCCTTATACCGCACTGTTATAAGGCACTATAGAAAGACAAATACCTCCTGCATGCCTCCTCACATCGTCATCTTCGACACCTGCAATCTATCGTTGCTACACATCAGAGCGCATGAGCTTTGTGATCCTGAACATTTAAAATACGAATTATTACATGTTCAGGAGGTCCTCAAACGGAATAGATACAAAGTGAGTGGAAGTCAACCAAGGCGCAATAGGAGGGAGACACATCCTGAGGTTAACAGACACAGCATTTATGCCATGTGAAAGCGACGATGTGAAAGGAGTGACGGACAAAGTTGGAACAGTATTGAGAAAATACTCTATACTGTACTATTCCATAAAACACTCCATAGAAAATACTGTATATACTCCGTCCTCCAAATTAGCGAAAAATCTATGTACACCCTTACCGGACACCAGGTGTCTGTAAAACAGACTGCAGCTGGGAGAGTTCCTATATAGACCAAACTAAGCGTAAAGTTGCGGAAAGGGTTAAGAATCACATCGCTGCTATAAAAAACCGCCAAACGAGTAAATTGGCATTGGACGAACTCATTCTCAACGCCGGAATTATTCACTGGATACAACTCTCCACTCCAAAAATCCTCTCCACTTAAAGTCTCTATTATGTAGAGATTGAAATTAAGAAATATAAAAATTTTATCGAGAAGATGGATATAAACTGTCGTCGACACGGAATCCAGTGATTAACAAATTTAAACCTTACGATTTATCGTCGAATACGTCCGCGGACATAGTTTAGTGTGTCGCAGCTTTTCTGAATGTGAAGATCAAATATGGGTAGTTGATAAAACTGCTCCCAGCTCCCATCCTGGACTGGGTAGCCTCTTCAGTCAACTCGTGAGCACGGCTGGTGTAACCCGTGCCGAAACTTTGAGTAGAAATAAAAGGTAATGAAAAACCTTTAATTTTACGAGTTCAGACCCGGTTTAGGATATTAAATGTGTAGGCACAAAACGAGAAAGTTTAAAAAATTATATTTAAAATCTTTTTACACAAAGGCATTTTTGCACTGTTGTTGTTAATTTAGATAACGAACATGAAAAATAAACTACCGGTTGAATTTTCTTATCACCTTACTCATTTTACAATGATAATTATGTTGATGATTCACCCTTAAGTGAACTGACTGCTCGTACCACCTGCTTTTCATGACATCACGACTTGTTGTTCGCCAATTGTAGTCAGGCTGTCTTATTTTGTTCATTTATGTTTTCGATTTTAGCCTGATCTAATCAAGAAGTACAACTATCCCCTAGAAATTCACAGCGTGACCACACCCGATGGATATATTTTGGAGATGCACCGTATTCCCCATGGCCGCGACGCAAACAACGTGCCCGATAGTAACAAACCCGTGGTGTTTTTGATGCACGGGCTTTTATCCTCCTCAGCCGACTGGGTGCTAATGGGGCCCGGCTGTGCGCTTGGTAAGTTTTGTTCTATAGTAGATCACGACGGCTGTTAAGTCGTTTTCGTATTTAAATTAAAAAAGTATATACTTTAGATATATAATAAGTATCTCTAATCTGTTTTGACCCATTTTATTTCTTATTTTCCATTATATTACAATTTCTTTAGCCGAAAATAATGGGCATGAAAATGAGTAATGGCTATTTTCTAAATATGTATTTCCTTTTCAGGTTATATCCTTGCAGAAGAAGGCTTTGACGTGTGGATGGGTAACGCACGCGGTAACTACTACTCCCGGAAACACGTTTCACTCAATCCTAATGCTATTTTCAACACCGACTTCTGGGATTTCTCTTGGGACGAAATAGGAAACATAGACTTGCCTACTATGATCGACTACGCACTCGCCCAATCTGACAAACAGAGACTTCATTATATTGGTCACTCGCAAGGAACCACCAGCTTCTTTGTCATGACCTCACTTCAACCGGCTTACAATGCGAAAATTACATCAATGCACGCCCTTGCACCTGTCGCTTACATGGCCAACAACCAGAATCTTTTGTTGAAGGTCATATCCCCACTTTCCAGTAATATACAGGTATAAATCTTATCTCTAGTAAATATCTTATCTTAGGTAATAACTAGTTTCACAAATAATGGTATGACTTATAATATTTCAGATTCTTGCATCATTGTTTGGCATTGGTGAGTTTATGCCGAATAATCAAATAATGACTTGGGCTGGTTTGTCTCTGTGCATGGATGAAGTGTCGTCCCAAGTGCTGTGCAGCAACATTCTCTTCCTGGTTGCCGGATGGAACGAGGCTCAGCATAACACGGTAAATAAAATAATTATTGTTGGGTTATTACATACTCGTAATCTACATACAAACAATGTAGCTACTCGTATCTCCATACATGTGTCCAAATTTTTCCCTAAGCCTGGAACCATGGAATCTGTTAGTGATTTTGAGTTACTGTAACGTATTTTATAGAATTTTTTTTTGCATTTTGTATGCAAATGTATGTATGCAATTGTATTTGTATGAATGCATCAATTTGTATGAATAATTTGGTAAAGATAATTTGATGTTATTTTCACGTCAATGAACTCACAATCATGGACGGAATCCATTGAAAATGGTTTCAAGTGTATGTTTTTCTATAAAAGATACTTAACTGGTAGAAAGTTCTATGTGATTTATTTATATAATACTAACAGCACATGTAGGTAATATAATGTATGGCTTGTTGCAGACAATGATTCCTGTAAAGTTGGGCCACACTCCAGCGGGGAGCTCTGTGAAACAATTCGCGCACTACGGCCAAGGTATCGCAGATAAAGTGTTCCGCCGCTACGATCACGGCTGGTTCTCAAACAGAAGAAGATACGGAAGCTACCGCCCTCCAGCTTATAATCTGGGAAGGATCACTACACCCGTGTTCCTACATTATTCGGACAGCGACCCGTTAGCTCACGTTAATGATGTTGATAGGTTGTTCAGAGAGCTCGGCAGACCAGTCGGCAAATTCAGGATTCCATTGTCCACTTTCAGCCATCTAGACTTTACGTGGGGTATCGATGCTAAAACATTAGTCTATGACAGAGTTCTTAATCTCATTCAGGCTATGGAAGTCAATACCCTTAACGATGTGAAGATTTAGTTACAAATTTGGATTTATGAATAACAGACAATTATAGATTACGTGGGTGCGACATTCAATACGGATCTACCACTGCAAGGACTACGGAGAAAAATGTAAAATACTTGTATTTATTTACGAAAGACTAAATTGTATGATGTAAATATGTACATTTGCATAAGTATAAAACCCATAAAACAGGATTGTTTTTCTTTTTTCATTATTATGTCAGGCTACCAGCGTCCATCTAATGCATCTGTAATTGAAAAATACATATCGATGTCAGCCTTTTAGACGTCCCAAAGCAGGGCGCAGGCCTCCTCTAGTAAAATACTTAGGGGTTTCGAGCCATAATGTGCCATAAGCGGGTCCAGTGTCAGATTTTTTAATTCTAGAATATGCAGGTTTTCTCACGATGTTTTCCTTCATCGTCGAACTAGTGGGTTTTTAAAATCCATACTTAAGTTAAAATATCGTGGTGTGAGCCGAGTATTTGAAGTCATGACCTCACGAATGCGAATCGAGAATAGAAATCCCTTAGCAAATCAGATCGTTGGCTGTCACTGCTCTATAAGAAAAATACATATAATAGGGAGGTACAATTTTATATATAAAAAATCAAATACAGCTTTTTGTATGAAAATCATATAATTAATTAATCGAAGAGTTGTCCATTAATATCAATGCACTTTTGTTATTTTAATGGAAGTTGATCGATGCCTCTGCTATTGAACTCCTGGGGACGGGAATCGATGAATTATCTGAAGCTGTTTTTCGTCGTGCGTGCCGTCTGTGCTCCGCTGCTGCCACGATGGAACTTATATTCGAAAATAACGCCAATGTTTAACTTTTCCATGGTTGTAAACACAACGATATCTAAGCAAAAGATCGTATGAGGTAAAAACAAATGAATAACTGATTTTGAAAAAGAATGTCAGCCTTAAATTGAAATTAATTTGAATTTAGAATTCCAAGTCAAACGCAAGATAACTGAATTCGAAGTGGCCACTATGAACAAACGGCAAACTTAAGGCTTAATATACATACATAACCATAGATATTAAAATTCTAAAATTCAATTAAATCATCGGAATACTGCACTGTGCTCAAAAATCTGTTTTGCTTTTGATGCACTGCAACAATCTGCTTGCATGGGCATGGGAATCTTGCATCTCGCAACAAACAACATGGGAATGTTGTTTTTACATAACTGTGGAATAGTTGCGAACACATTGTTTTATTAACACCTTGATGTTTTACTAACAAGGGGGGTTTAAAGTGTTGTTACAAAGCACCCCGTTTTAATTATTTTTTTGAACTGTTTGTCTCGCCGACAGAAGGTGACGGGCAGTATCAAACTATTACAAATTGTCAAGAAGACTGGTTTATATTAATTCTAACCTCTTCATAAGTAATTAGGTTTTTAACCGTCAGGGGTTTTGTCATCCCTTTTTCTTCCTCGCCTCGTTCACGCTCTACAATTCGTCCGTGCGCCGCGCATGACCATTTTGCCACGATGATGATTGTATTCAATAATGTTAGTTATAAAATCACAACTTCTTAAAAACCCCGGACACATTTGAAAAATCTCCCAGGACGTCCCCGGATGCCCTTTAAAAGTTGTTTAAAGATAATTTATACTGTTCTGTTTTTACTATCGTTTTTACTACAAAATTAGATAAGCATATATTTCAACCATCAATCAATAGCTTATCATCAATCAGTGGCTATTACATACTTAAATCCCTTTGTTTACGAATTTACGACTTAATCAAATGATTATTGTGAAAAGACGTCATTTCATACAACTGATAAAATTTCTGTAGGTATAAAAAAGTGTTATTTTTGTACATCTATAGATTAAAGGGATAAGGGGTCACTTTAATACAGAGCTTTAAAGAGAGCACTTACCACAAATTACAAACATATCTTTACAAAGTGTTCAACGCTTGTCTAATAGGTTCTCAACCAATTTCGTTAAACGCTTCTTAATGCACTGCTTTGAAAAACCTATTTACCTTTTATGGTATTTTTATAGAAAAAGGCGGCAGACAAGCATACAGTCAACATGATGGTAAGTGGATATTGTCGTCCATAGACATCCGCGATACATGCCAATATCAGTCCAGAATGACAAAACGTTTGCACGCCCCCGGATGCACTCTGTCTACCTTTGCAGATTAAGGAATGGATTGGGAGAAAGACTTGGGAAAATGGGGAGGGATAGGTTGGGATGGGAATGGGCTCTGGCATATTTCACTCACTACCGAAACACGTACGTGCATTAGGGAAATACGATAAAGTAGGAAATGCAGTACATTTCAAGGTAGTCTTCTGTGAGAGAGGGGTAACGTGGCCAGTCGAGTGCGCCATCGGCTGTGGGAATGCACCATGCACCCTCTCCCTACCAAAGTAAGTAAGGTGTGTAACTATTTATATAGTTACACATCACATGCATTTTGAAAACAACCTGTTTTTATAGTTTGGTAGGCAACTAGTTTAGAGTAAAACATGTTTTTAAACCTATAATACAATGAAAAGTGAAGAAAAGAACTTCGATTCTTTTTGTTAGGATGACTTCGAAATTGTTTGAAATAATAATGAACGGATTGCGTAAACAAGTAGAACGAAAGCTTTTTACCGATGGACTGGGCGGTGTTCGTGAGCTGGAATTAATTAGCGAATCGGATACGTGGCAGACATGATGAAAATTTGCATCTATCTATTGGAAAATATTCGAGATTCAGTTTTACCTAGCAACAGCGTGAATACAATATAAAGGAAAAGGATATATAAAGTTGTATATTGTTAATAATCTCAATATATTCTTCATTAACTTTAATGGAGAAGTTTAGTGTTGGAATGGAGAAGTTTTGCAACATGATAATTACCACACATACTCCAGCATTTATTTTTATTTCTGGAGCACTCCTCACAGTGTTTTCCTCTCATCACCGAGCTAGTGGCAATTTAAAAAGATCTGTACTTAAGTAGAAACTCAGTAGTACTTACTTTGAAAGCTAATACACATAAACGACATGTTCAGATACCTCTGTTTACCGTAGTACTACTGCTCAGCACTACGGCTCATGAGCTCCACAACATACGTTTTTTGTAATAAAACTTACGTAAAATAAACGTGCGATATAATTCCAAATGGTATGTGCCAGTGGGTGCACGTTCGTTATAATAATTATTCGAACTGGGTTTTGGGGTCTGTTAGTTCCCATTAGTGAAGATTAAATTACCTACTTATACAGCCTTTTTCTTTCCGCACTGTTTGTCAAGTTATCATTAATAATTTGTAATATTATGTTATATTAATTTAAAGTGCTGTGGTTGCTTGTATGTGAACACTCGGTCCTCTTCTCAATAAAAGTCCACACTCAGGAACAACACTTTATATTTAATACGAAAGCAAAATTTACATAAATAGATAAAGAGCATGAAAAATTAAACCTTAAAATAAATGGATTATAAAAGCAAAAGAAGAATAAAAATCAAAAGACAACAACAATGGCAGACGTCATGACCAACTAGATGTCGATCTAGTTGGCAGGCAATCTAGTTGGCTACGGCCGGCGGGTTCCTACAAATTAATATTATGTTAGTTATTATTATTAATGATATGCTACTATTATTTTTGATGCGGAGCTACGTTTTGAGGATCACGTTATCGATGTCGTCCGAAATTGATTTTATATGTACGTTAAAATAATCTTGTATCGGGTGAGAGATTACCTAAGCGTAGATGTGCGAGTAAAACTCTGCGATGCGCTTGTACTCTCTACGTTATATTATGCTGATACTGTTTACGGATCACGTCTATTAGTCAGAACGGAACGTATTATCCAACGAGTGTAAAATGCATGTGCACGATACTGCTTCAGAGTTCCTCCACGTAGTCGCGCTACTCCTTACTTTAATGAGGCGAATATTTTAAAAATGCCACTACGTCGGGGCTTCACTTGGCTTCATTACTCTTCGGAGTAACAAAGTTTTAACAGCCGCCCTATCTATACAAAAAACTAAAATGGATGATTTATTAGCATATTCATGAAAGTGACATTAGGACTAGAGTGGGACGGCACTTATTAGAAATTCCTCGTTACAACACTGCAGCCTTCCGTGGTAGTTTCAGATATGCTGCATCAAAAATTTGGAATAATATACCACCACCAATCCGGGAAATAAGAGGTCTAAATACGTTTAAAATTAAATACAAATATTTTCCTTTGTATTATCAAAAACTACCACTTGGAATGCGTGTTTTACCTTCTTATCTGAAGTAGCCATAATTACACAGTTTATACACACTTTTCATTCTCTCTTCGTATTTGTCAACACCTTTATATGTACCTACTCGTATATATATATATTTCTTTCATTTATTTATTTATTTTATTAATTTGACTTAATTTTACTCTACATTATACATTTATCTTTAACTTAATATGCTAAAAATATTTTGAAGTCGGTTTAAGTATGTTCTATTTTTCATAATTAGCAAATCATTCATAATAATTTCATCGAGTGAATTAGTTATTTAACCGAGCGACTTACGGAACAGAATTTAGTTTTACGTTTTTCTTATTTTTTACAATAAAATATTTTTGCAATAAAATATTGCAAAAATTTCTTTTCTTTTCTTTTTACTAGTACATTAACATAATAGGGATAAGTGGCGATAGATTGGTATGGAAGAGTGGACAAAATTCCATTCTTCCCTACCAGTGGAAATTGATCGGTGGCGATAGATGGAACAGCTCCTTAAAATGAGGTTTGATGTCGGATAGTTGAATTCGCAGATCTGGTGCACCTCCAGTCTAGTTCTGAACTTGTTTTTGGTGTAGGCATAAGCTGAAAAGCCAGTTTCGCATTGGTAAGTCGAGATAAATTGAAGCAGAGTCATGATACCTTTCTCAGTACTGCAGGATATTCATCCTGTAGTCCAATCCAAACGTCGTTCAGTGGTACTGATTCAAACTTGTGTTTTAGAGAGGTTGAACTCTTAATATCGATCAAATTCAAATGTTCACTTATGTTTTTTCCCACATCTGTGGTTAATTGTAACTCATTGTCTCCGAGAAATCCATTCAAGTGAGGAAAACATTCGTAACTTTTTTGTTCCACACATGTGATCCAGAAGCTAAATTTGTTTTCCAGTCATGGACATTTCCAGTTTGTCTCTCACTGTGAACGCGGTGGTTGTTTTTCCCTGTAAGGACTTGGTGAACGCATTGAGCTTCTCGAATATTTTGGCCAAATAAGCCAATTTCATAAGCCATTGCTTGTCGTGCAATAGTTCGGCATGATTAACGGATGTAGAAATTGGTTATCCCGTCAAATAGCCTTGCTAAAACTTTTCCTCTGGAAAGCCATCTTACTTCAGTGTATAGGAGGAGTGATTGATGCTGACTTCCCATATCTTCATACGCCTTTTTAAAAAGTCTTGACTGGAGTGAACGAGACTTGACATAATTGACAATTTGTACGGCCTGATCAAGAATTTTCTTTAAGACGGATGGCATTTTCTTCGAGACAATCCAATGCATGGCGATGCAAAACGCAAAAACTGCTGTTACATTTTGGTGCAACATTTTTTATTCTTGATACTCTGCCTTTTATTTTTCTAATCACAGTTGCAGCCCCATCGCGGCATACGTCAATACATTTCTTCCAATCAGTACGATGTTTATTCATGTAACTATCAATGAGTTTAAAAACTTCTTCTCCAGTTGTATTGGTCTTCAAAGACGCGCAGAGAAACAAATCTTTTTCGATAGATCTTCCGAAAGGATATCTCACGAAAACAAGCAGTATTGATAGGCCGGCGGTATCTGTACTTTTATCAAGTTCCATTGCAATCTTTCAATCTACTAATGAATTCATCTTCAACATGGCCTGAAATCTTATAGATCCGATTAGATATAGTGTTGTTGGAACATTGAAATGCTGCAACTTTTTTCGCCGCATCTTCTCCGAGTACGCAGCCAACTATTTCTGACATGCATGGTTTAATTTTCTGTGTGGGGGGTTTTCCAGCTCAAGCAATCCTGTAACTTAACAGGAACGATGCTTCTGTTGCGTTTTCATTATCGGTTTTTGTATATCTGTGTAAGACAGCCACACCGGTTTGATGTGCTTCTTTGTGTCTCAAAAAAACTAATGAATCCCCGAGGGAAACCCCCGTGCGGGCATCCCCGTACGTTAAAGCGCAAGCTAATAAACACTGCAGTGACGGTAATTCACCGAATCAGTGTTGTTAAGAATTTACTATAATACATAATACTTATTATTTATTATAGCAATTGTTCTAATTATGCCAAAATAACTTAAAATTCACCAGTATGCTTAAAATATTCCAAAGAGGTCAAAATATGCTAAAAATGGTCACACTGCCATACCGCCTGCGCATTGTTGACTAGCAGACTAGCTATTGCGTGTTGCGTGCTTGCGCCGACTACTTGCGCGGGTTGGTACTGATAAGCGCCGGTAAATCGACGTCGGCTGCCTGATTTATGCAACACGCCCACGCCCTAACTCTCGGTACCCCTGTCATTCTTTCACGGAACCCCAGGGTTCCGCCGAATACCATTTAGGAACCGCTGTACTAGAGGTAAGAATGTCTATGTCATTCACAATTTTAAAACCTAGTTACTTAATTTATATATTTTATTTTATATATGACATATATTATTATGTTTTATATATGACTCATTAATTTTTTCATAAAAATAACAATTTAAAATATTCTTGGAAAGAAACTAGGATCTTATTTTAGGTACTTATTTAATTAATACTTCAGTGCGATCTGTTGTTGAATTATGCATTGATATATAGATGTATAAATTCGTTTTATAGCATTAGGTACTCACAAATTGCAAGTGGCAAAATGGAAACTAATTTATATTCCTAGAGAGTCCCTACGCGAGGCGGGCGGACCTCCGTTACCAGCAGAAAATGTGAACTGACTCAAATGAAAATAAATGAATCTTGCTCACGATGAATTCGACGAGCAGCAACCAAACACAGTATTCTATTACCTATGTACGTGTATAAAGATTCATTGATGTCTTAAAATTGTCAAAGCAGTAAATAAAATTTCAGAAACTTAAAACAAGAACTTATCATTAAATTATTTTAAGACCTTTTTTACAATTGCATTGACTATCGCGCCGCTTTATAAGTATCAACCTAAGATCAAAGCAAAAGCGTGATAAATAAAAATAAGCGTGATTATAAATGATTTTATCACGCGTTTCGTGATAACGAAACTTTACACCCTGAAAGAAGAACATAAGTATGTTTTATAATAAGTATACCTACATAAAAATCACTTACCTTTTATTTATATTTTAGCCGTGACAGCAAAAGTTGCAAGAGATGGTCACGAACAGTCAAGTTAACCACTAGCATTCATTAAACATTAAAATTCAAATTCTATAAACTGTGTTACCACAGCCAAATAAAAATAGTTTGGAAAATTTTGTAACATAAGGCAAAGTTGCAGTATTTTACGGTATTGGTATCATCGATCACCAGGATTAAATTCTACATTAAAATGCATTTCTTAATTTTATCGCAACTTTTGAATAACTTTTACCGTTATAATCTTGAATTAAATTATAATGTAATTAATCTAAAATATAATTATCTAAAATTTATACATGCACATAATATTGAGTAATGAATATGTATTAAAAGTCCTTGTAATTTTCGCTGTCATCATTACCTAATTATAAACAACTTATTCAGTTTAATCAAAATCGATTTTATATGACACATTATATTATAGTTAGATTTTATGTTCGATTCCGAGTTAACTAAATCTATGTGTACAAACAATCTATGGTGATGGGAGAGTGACACCTTTGTTGCCGGCACGCGAGCGAGTCGTTACCGCCCCGTGTCGCGACATTTGATTGACTTGAAACCGTTCCAGTGATGGATGAGCAATTTTAAAACAGATTTGTAATCACTTACATTTCAAATATTATTTATTCAATTATGTACTTTATTTTACAAACAAATGATAAAAATAGTAACGAAAGAAAGTACACAAAAAGGGCGTGCTTATTGTGATTTCTGCCAGCAAACCTGTGTGAAATATATGTGTGCATCCGAGTAAAACGGGGCCAAGTGTCGCCTTCAAGTTACCGAGATACTCACCTCACATCTTTGTAAAGTTTCTCGCCTAATGATATTTTTGGATTTTCTTATTTATGGTTACTTATCAACATGGTAGTATCATACTATATATTACTTACTACAAACAGCTAAAAACAAACAAAAGATGTCTGTCTATTGCAGTCCTATTGCAGAGCAGTGGCCTCCCCTTTTAAGGGCACAAGGGGGGTTTCAGGTCATAATTCGCCATGTGGACCCAGTGAGGTTTGAATACGTAATGGATAAGTATGGTTGGATACGTAAATGTATTCCTTGAATTCTACTTTTTTTATACGGCGACTTCTCGATTCATATACAAGTGAATTAGTGTACGAGTATCCTGAAGATAATTTAATTGATAAATCGATAACGTAATTGACTCAGGTTAACTCGGATACGTTGACATTAACGTAGGTACACATTAAAGAGTAATAAATCATTTATTAATGTATTACAGCAACAAAATCCTTCGCAATTGTGTACTTAGGACATCCTTAGGTATACAATTTAATTAATTTTGATTAGAATGCTCTACTTAGAATACTTAGAAAGTGTCTACTATTTACTATTTTGTGAGCGCAGCCTGGATGTGTAAAGGTATGAAATTTATACAGGAATTGTAACTTTGTATTGTACATGTACTGTAACAAAATTTGTACCGATACAAATATTTATTGGATAGAAGAAATTGAAATTGTTTTCTATACGTGATACCAGGCTGCTAAGAAAGTTTTGCGACCAAAAGATTTTATCTATGGACCACTGGCTGGTTTTGATGTCAATTAAAACTATGACTATGTGTAACATAAAAAGCAGAAAATTCCACATTCAAATTTCCCTCCATATGTTTACGAGATTAATTAAAATATCGTGTCATTAAAAAATTTATATTAAATGAGAACATTTCTGCACTATGATTTTGAATGATTTTATTGTTCTTTAAAACCTGAAGTTTCAGTTAGCGTTTGCAGACAAGTTGCCCTTCTAAGGCAACCGTGTATCGTTGGTACAATGAATTTAAGCGTGGTCGACTAAGTTTGACTGACGAAGAAAGAAGCAGTCGTCCTTTAACGGTTATTACGGTAGAAAACGTTGTGGCAGTGAAAAATGTAATTTGTGAAAACAGACGGATTACATACGAGGAGATTCAGGATAGATCGCAGATTGGCTCGGGGAGTGTGTATGAAATATTAGGTACATGGGCATCTACGAGTCAGGACGATAGTATCGCGCTGGGTGCCGCACAACCTCACCGAGACCCAAAATCAAGTTCGTGTGGAATGGGGCTGTGATATGATAACAAAATTTGAAGCGGGGTCGTCTCTGAGTGTTTACGACATTATAGCAGGTGACGAATCGTGAATCTACCAGTATGATCTAGAAACTAAGCGTCAATCTACTGTTTGGCTGTTTCAAATTGAGCCAACGCTTACCCAAGTGAAAAGAGCAAGAAGCGTTGGAAAATTTTAATCGCAAGTTTTTCAATTTAGCTGGCTACTTTTTATCTGCACCTTTATGAAACCAAAGCAGCATTAATGCAGAATGGTACGTAGTCACGTGCTGACCAAGCATTTTTACTGCAGTGAGTAACAACCGTCCAAACAGATATCCGCGGACTGATGCTGTACCACGACAACGCGCTCACTCACTTAGTGCTTAAAACAAGGAACTTTTTTGACAGTACCCCGGTTAAGGCCCTCCTCTCCTCTCTTTACAGTCCCGACTTGGTACCTTGTGACTTCTTTTATTTCTCAAAATTAAATCCCAACTATAAGGAAAGTACTTTTCGTCGTCGGAAGATGCGCTGGCTATGTTCGAAGAGGCTGTGAAAGAGGTACCTACCTGAAGATGATTGGAATAATGTTTTCAAAATTGCTTTAGACGCATAAAACTTTATACAGATGCAAGCTAAGAGTACTTTAAACATTTAATAAAACAAACTTGGAACCCGTAGAACATTATTTTTCTTTTTCGCAAAACTGAATTCCCTACGTACTTATATAATACACCAACAAGTACCTACGTAAATATCTTAAACCGTTCATTCTCATTATTTTTACATATACTCAATTGTTGGGACGACGACGGTGCACGCTAATAGCCTACAGCTGCTGGGCACAATCGACTGGCCACCTTACTCCTCTCTCACAGAAGACCGCAATAAATTGTACTGCTTTTGCCACTATATCTTATTTCCCCTACGTGTTTCGGTAGTGAGTGAGATTTGCCAGAGCCTATTCCCATCCCGTCCCGTCCCATCCTATCCTATCCCTCTCCACTTTCTGAACCCATTCTCCAAATCGTTTCCTAAACCTCTAAAGGTAAGCAGCGCATCTAAAGGCATACCAACGTTCTTCATTCTGAACTGATGATGGAATGTATCGCGGATGACTTAACACTTGGTGGACTTTTGCTGGTATGCCACCGTGTTTGTATAAAAAAATCATTTCGTTTGAAATAAACCGGTAACTGAAATCTTCTATCACAATATCTCTATGGTTTTTATCCCTTTCTACGGATTTTATTATGGGAAAATATAGTGTGGCTGTTCTGAAGAAAGGAAAGAAAAGTTCTGAAAGGAATGAATGGGGCATGTTCCTATCCGCACAATGGCAGATCTAGCCAAACAAGTTCTATTGTTTCAACACTAATAGCTACAAAGCATTTTGAGTTCGATAACAATCCATCGATAACATTTCGGATAAACTTTTAAAAGAATTTTGTCGATAAGAATTACTCTGACCGGCCACCTGGTTAAACACTCAAAAACAAACCAGTATAGATAATATTGTACCGATCCAATGATAACAGTTTTTTCAATAATACGCAATGGTTTCACTTTGTTATTATTATTACATTTTGTGTTCATAAAATGAAATGATAAAAAGATGAGGACGGATAAGAGCCCGGCGCGTAGAACGGAGAGTTCTACGCGCCTAGCGTACCTACCTAGCGGTAGGTATAGCGGTAGGTATAGAGATATACCTAGCAGGTACAAAGAGACCTTCATTCTGCTTTACCCCAATCTTTGGTGTATAAAAATTCATAAATGGATTTGCCTTTTGTGATACAAAGGAATCCTATTTATCTACAAATTTAACACTGTTACTGCTGAGTGCATACCCTTTCAGTGAAATGATTGTAGCGTTTCAAAATTAGGTGTAGGCACAGATTATACAATCCTAATTGTAGGTATGTAATAGTACGATAAGTAGTAGGTACTTTTAAGACGCAAAAATACCTACATTGATATACAATGATTTAATTTTAATGAAAATACTTATTTTTAGAGAGAATATTACAGTTTACAAGGCTTAATTTTTGATTCTTCAATTGTGGGATTTTTTTTAAAAAGAATAAGCAACATACGATCTACTTATTCATAAACGGACTATCACGAGGATAATCATGAAGACGTACCCTAGCATTGTAATTGCTAAATTACTTTTGTAAAGACAATTACATTAATTGACGCAAGTGGAGGCACTTCATTGTGGATGTGGCCTGTATATCCTATGCGAGAAAGAATACAAAAGCCTAGGAAATTATAGCAACTGTATTATTAACGAGTTTTATTCTGTGGTAAAGAGTCAAAGTAATTTGGTACGTATTGATGTGATTAATTTCCAAAGTGTTCGGTATTGTTCGGGGGCTGCGAGGTGAGGGGTGAATTCACGTGCTGCGCGGGCGCGGGTCGCCCGTTAGTTAGTTAGTTAGCCTTTGACCCTTCGCCGTACGAGTCGGCCATTGATCCTTATGCGGTACGATCGCAATCTATTGTTGTGCAAGTAGGCTGCACATTTTTGGGAGACCTTGGCGTTCGCGAGTGTACATAGTCGGTATAACAGACAGTAACCAGTGCAGTGTAACGACGACCTTGCAAGAGCGCTATTAAGCGCATCCCTGTTCAGCACTTCCGGGGGCCCCCAGGAATATCGAGAGTAGGTGAACAGGAGGTTACAAGGTCAGAACTTTTAATTTCATTTTCAACTTTTGACTCCGCGTATCGCGGATAAAACATTGGTAGCAGAGCGTGGTTGTGCATATGGACCTTATATTGTGAAACGTAAACATTAGTTAAAAAAGTTCTTTGTTAATAGCAACGTATCCCAAGGTCTACCCGTTGTCAAGTGTTTTTAATCTTAACATTCCTTTTTTTAGTGACTCGGTTTTGTTTCGGTTACCTGTGACGGATAGGTATTGAGCACTTACTAACTTGGAATGGAATTTTGTTTGTTTATATTAACATTTCTCGCAGTGGTTACTTTTTATAACAAGTTGTAAGTTACGTATATGGTAACAGGGATCTATTACATATTGGATTATTGTTTTGTATCATTTATTGTTGCTTTGTAGGTGTGGCCTGTTTGTTTGTTAGGCCACTATCCTTAAACTGAATACTGTATATTAATTTTATTTGTTTGTTTGTACACTTGTTGTTACATTTAGTGACAACCATGTCAGCATTGTCCATTAGTGGAAACATAAAGGCGATACTCCGATGGTTGGCTTCGGCCGCTAGTCTGATTGACAGACCCGATCGTCATGGTGCCTTAATAAAAAGGTATCAGGATTTACCGGCACGGTTGGATAAGTTGGGCCAACATTACGCGAAATTTACCGAGCTTTCGCCGGATCTTGGCTCTGAGGTTGTGGATAGGATCGAGGCCGATGTGAATCAGTGCTATGAGTTAGCTGATTCCATCACTGAAAGGGCAGTCTCCCTTTCGGAGGAGACTGGAGGTCTGCCGTCGGATTCTGGGCAGGGGAAGGCAACCCCTCCGGCGTTGTTGAGCAGGCTTCCCAATTTGGATCTCCCACATTTTGATGGAAGGCTCGAACAGTGGATCGGATTTGTAAATCTGTTCGATAGTTTGGTAGACTCCAGGGAGGATCTAACTCATAGCCAAAAGATGGCGTATCTACGTTCGATTCTTCGGGGAGAACCCAGCAGTCTTATCCAACATTTGGATGTTAACAATGAAAATTATATCACGGCACGTACGCTGTTGTTCCGACGTTATCAGAACGTGAGACGTTTGGCGGACACACATGTGGCACTAATCCTGGCACTACCTAAGGTCACCCGGGTTTCTTCATTAAGATTAGAATTGTTAAACCCGTTATTGGGGGCGGTGAATACCTTAGGTAAACTTGAGTTGCCAGTGGATAGTTGGTCATTTCTTTTAGTCCACATTGTGTTGGGTAAGCTATCTCAGGAGCTAAGGGCCCGATTTGAATATAAATACGGTGGTGATAGCGCAACATATTTGCCCAAATTCGTAGATTTGCTAAAATTCTTAGAGGACGAATGTAGGTTGGCGGATAATTCGGATGCGCCCATCCCGTCCACTTCCCAAGCGCCCCCTAGACGGGAATTGTCTAAGCGGAATGTTCGGATCCCCAGACAACGGTATGCTGTCGCCACTGGCAGCACCTCACCAAGATGCCTATATTGCAAGGCGGAGGGCCACAAGGTGGTCTCGTGTAGAAGGTTTGAGGGTCTGGCGGTCCGAGGTAGGCGGAACATAGCATTTCAGCGCCGCTGGTGCTATGGTTGTTTGGGAGAGCATTTAATTCAGCAGTGCCCTGCTAGATCGCATTCATGTCAGCATTGTTTGGGCCGACATCACCCCCTGCTATGTGCCAATCGGAATGGCGTCGACCATAGGGATGGTCGTGACGGTCATGGCTGGGAGGCTAATCGCGGTCGGGTGGTTGCACCCAGAATAGGGTCACGGACTCCTCCTCGGTTTGAAGGCCGTCGTTCTCCCCGTACGGGCGGGGGCTCCACTTCCCCTAGGGGCGGGGGCCGGCTAACTCCCCCTCGAAGAGTTGATGATGGCGGCCGTCGCGATTATGCTGTGATTGCCGGGAGATCTTTGCCGCCTCAAAGGAGCAGTGCTCCTACCAATTATACCCCTTTAGCGGAACGACCGCGCTTGGAGCGACGTCAGCCGCATTCCCAACGCTCGCAGGGCAACACTACCCCTGAACGGACTCAGGTGGATCGCCGACCAGTATACCATAACTGGGACCCGTTAGCGCATGTGGAGCGCTCCGGGGTTAATTGGCCTCAGTTATAGGAATTACATGCCCACTCGCCAACTGCAGCCGTTCAATCGATGTACGTACTCATGCCAACTATTTCGGCTATGGTACGAGGACCCAAGGGACACATGAGGATTCGTGCTCTATTAGATTCGGGGGCCCAAGGCTGCATTGTGTCATCTTGTTTGGCGAGAAAGTTAGGCTTACGCGTCCACACCGGTACCTACAATGTGCGAGGTATCGGTAAGGTGCAGGTGCGTGTGATCGGTCACACAAAATTTAATTGTACACCTGTCACCTCGTCTCACCCGGAGATTGAGGCGTCGGCAATTGTGTTGGAAGAGATGATTGGTGATTTGCCACAGCAAGAATTACCGTCTGCTGTGTTGAGTGTAGTGTCAGGCTTGGACTTAGCAGACCCTGACTTCCACACCCCAGGCCCGATTGATCTCCTGATTGGAGCGGATGTCCTTGGAAGATTGTTGTGTGGACCTAAGCGGCTTTTACAGCGTGACGGATTAGTCGCTGTGCCGACTTCATTCGGGTTTGTAATAATGGGCCCAGTGTCAACAACTGCCAATTCCCAAGAGTTTGATGATGTAGCTGTAGGTTCAGTTCTCTCTGATGCGGTTCAGAGATTTTGGGAGGTGGAAGAGCCCCCTACAGCTTCCCGGGTGAACCCAGAGCAAATGGAATGCGAGCTGTTCTACCAGAATAATACTGGTCGCCTTCGCTCGGGCCGTTTGATCACCCGTTTGCCTTTTTTAGCGGTTCGACCTGCCCTTGGACGCTCTCGGGACGTTGCTGAACGACGTTTGATTTCCATGGAGCGTCGCATGCTCAAGGATAAAGTCCTTCGTCAGAAGTACGTCGACTTCATGCGAGAATACGTGGATTTGGGGCATATGTCGGTGTCGACCGTTGATTGGCAACATAGTGAGCACTATTTTCTGAGCCACCATGCGGTTTTAAAGACCCCTACCGGAAAGATTCGGGTGGTTTTTGATGGTTCAGTGTCTACGACCACCGGGGTCTCGCTGAACCAATGTCTGCATGCGGGTCCTAAATTACAAAAGGACATTTCAGACATTCTGACCAACTTCCGGAGGCATCAAGTAGTCTTTGTAGCGGATATTCGAATGATGTTCCGTCAGACGCTGATCCATCCAGAAGATAGGAGATATCAGCTGATTTTATGGCGTGAGCATCCAGAGGATCCGATGGTGATTTACGAGCTCAACACCAATACGTACGGCATAAAATCTAGCCCGTTTGTTGCGATTCGCTCATTGTTGGAGCTTGCGGAGCGCGAGCGTTTGTATTTTCCCCGCGCAGCCTCTGTTTTGGAGACGGATGCTTATGTTGATGACATTTGTACCGGAGCATCTAGTCTCGAAGAGGCTCGGGCCTTGAGAGATGAATTGATAGGGCTTCTGGGAACTAGTGGCTATGAGTTGCGAAAATGGTTATCCAACTCACCGGATCTCCTTTCCGGTTTGCCGGAGGACCACCAACAAGACCCTCATCTCTTTGAGAATGCGGATAGCTTGAATTTGATAGCCCTCCTTGGAGTGCAGTACATGCCAGTCCACGATGAGTTTACCTACAGAGTCGAATTAACCTCCTCTAAGGTATGGACTAAGAGATCAGTTCTGTCTACGGTAGCCAGGACTTTTGATCCGAACGGTTGGATCAGTCCGGTTATATTTAAGGCCAAGTGTTTTCTGCAAAGGCTTTGGACTGCGGGACTCTCGTGGGACGAGCCTCTCTCGGGAGAGTTGATACACGATTGGGAATCGTATTTCTCATCCGTCCCGGCTATCAATCAGGTTGCAATACCTAGATGCTTCCTTCCTGTTGGGAAATGCTCAGTGTCCCTCCACGGATTTTGTGATGCATCCGAGCGTGGATATGCGGCCGTGCTGTACTTACGTACTGTAAGTACCACTGGGGAGACAAAAATTCACTTAGTTATGTCGAAGAGCAAGGTTGCTCCTATACGGACTCGACATACAATTCCGAAGTTAGAATTATGTGGTGCGGCGCTTCTTGCCCGCTTATTAAATCACGTGTGCTCTACGCTCGGGCGTAGTGTAGACATTGGAACAGTTTTCGCCTGGACTGACAGTCAGATCGTTCTGTGTTGGCTGAAAACTTCGGTGCACACGTTAGAAACCTTTGTAGCTAATCGAGTATCACAGATCCAAGATTCAGAGACGGTTTTAATTTGGAGACATGTCCCAGGGGAATTGAATCCGGCTGATTGTGCTTCTCGCGGCTTAGACGCGCCGGATCTGGTTCACCACCATTTGTGGTGGGGGCCCCAGTGGTTGTTACATTCTGAAGTTGATTGGCCACGTTACCAGTGCTTGGTAACTCCTCCCCCCATTGGTTGGCTCACATCGAGTGTCCTGACTGAGCCCCTCAAGGGCATTGATTTTCTGCTCGATCGCTACAGTTCCTTGTCCAAATTACTTGGCGTGACTGCCTGGATAAAGCGTTTCGTTCATAACGCTCGGCATCCGGAGGAAAAGCGGCTGTCTCCTGTTCTCACGCCAGAAGAACGCCAAATGGTCCTTCTGCATTGGATTCGCGTTGTGCAGACTAAACATTTCGCCTTAGAACTTGAGACGCTCCAGAGTGGCAGACCTAAACTCAAAGGAGCCGTTGCAAGGCTCAACCCCTTTATCGACGCTGAGGGATATCTCCGTGTTGGTGGTAGATTGTGTCACGCCAATTTGCCTTTTGGGGTTCGTCACCCATTGTTGTTGCCCAAAGGTGGGCCCTTAGTGCATTTGTTGGTGACTGACCGGCATATTGCAAATTCTCACGCTGGCTGCAATGCATTATTAGCCATCTTGCAGCGTGAATTTTGGATTTTGTCAGCCAGACGGACCATCCGTGGCATAATTTTCCGTTGTTTGCCTTGCTATCGATTGAAGGCAGCGACGCTGCAGCCCATGATGGGAAATTTGCCTGCAGATCGAGTCAAGGGAACCAGACCCTTTGCCGGAGTTGGCACCGATTTTGCCGGGCCATTCATGGTCAAGACGTCGCGACTTCGAAAAGCGAAGATAGAGAAAGCGTATTTGTGCGTCTTTGTGTGTCTGTCAACCAAGGCTGTTCACCTGGAAGTAGTTTCCGCTCTTAGTACAGAGGCATTTGTTGCCACATTTAGTAGATTTGTTAGCCGGCGCGGACTTCCAGCGTTAATTCGATCTGATTGCGGAACCAACTATCGGGGTACTGACCACTACCTTAAGGATTTATATAAGTTTTTAGATGCTAACCAGGTAGATCTTGGAATGTCCCTATCTTGCCGGGGCATCACCTGGCAGTTTAGTCCTCCTAGCTGCCCCCATTGGGGAGGTATTTTTGAGGCAGCCGTGAAATCAGCCAAAACTCACCTAAGGCGCGTTATCGGAGAAACGGTATTAACGTTTGAGGAACTAGTAACGGTATTTTGTAAAATTGAGGCCGTCCTCAACTCGCGCCCTTTGTGTCCGCTCTCGTCAGATCCTAACGACTTGGAGGCTCTAACTCCAGGTCATTTCTTGATAGGACAGCCACTTAACGCCCTGCCGGAGTACCCATTTACAGGGGTAGCTTCTAATCGTTTGTCGCACTTTGAATTGTTGCAACAATTGTCCCAGAGTTTCTGGAAACGATGGTCTCTGGAGTATTTACACATTTTGCAACAGCGCGTTAAGTGGACTGATAAGACCCACCCACCAGGCATCGGTGACCTCGTTTTAATCAAGGATGCTAATTTGCCGCCGTTGTTTTGGCGCCGGGGCCGCATTGTTAATTTGTTTCGCGGAGTGGATGGAATACCCCGGGTTGCGGAGGTCCTAGTGGGTGGCTCAATCCTGAAAAGAGCGGTCACTTCTCTCTCTCGCCTGCCAGTGGAGTAGCATGCAGACTTCTTCTGCATGGGACGGGGGTTTGTTCGGTATTGTTCGGGGGCTGCGAGGTGAGGGGTGAATTCACGTGCTGCGCGGGCGCGGGTCGCCCGTTAGTTAGTTAGTTAGCCTTTGACCCTTCGCCGTACGAGTCGGCCATTGATCCTTATGCGGTACGATCGCAATCTATTGTTGTGCAAGTAGGCTGCACATTTTTGGGAGACCTTGGCGTTCGCGAGTGTACATAGTCGGTATAACAGACAGTAACCAGTGCAGTGTAACGACGACCTTGCAAGAGCGCTATTAAGCGCATCCCTGTTCAGCACTTCCGGGGGCCCCCAGGAATATCGAGAGTAGGTGAACAGGAGGTTACAAGGTCAGAACTTTTAATTTCATTTTCAACTTTTGACTCCGCGTATCGCGGATAAAACACAAAGAGTTATACAATGTGACCGCTCGAGCTCGTTCATGGTACTGCTTATACAGTACTTCCGTCACCAGCCCTTTTATTGACCACTGCTGAACATGGAGTTCCTTGTGAAAATTGTCCTTTTGTACAAGGCCTTAAAACGCTACTCTGGTCAGGCTGGGTTAGCGAGTTGTCTCTTTCAGAGGTGGTGTAGTTCCTCAGGATTTGTGGTAATTGTGGTAGCGGCTTTGTTTATCCCTTAGTCGCCTTTTAGGACACCCCAGGGAAGAGATAGGGTGGTGCTATCCTTAGCCTAGGCATATACGAAGATGCAGGCAGCGCAGGTGACACAGCGTAGCATAGCACAGGTTTTGTACAAAAGGCAGTTTCATATGTGAGCGTATGTATACAACGACACCGACACGTGCGACGCGGGTACGCGCCTACGTCCGCCTGTGCCACGTTGTAGATACGGTTTTCTGCGCGCAGGCGACGCAAGCGGTATTTTTTTATAAAATAATATTAAGTAGGTAATATTATTTTTTCCATCTGGAAGTCAGAATCTGATAAACTCATGTAGCTTCGACTGTTCACCACAAAAACCTATTACTGATTGAGTTTTCAATACAGATGTCGCTAGACGTGCACGGTTTCTCGAATATGTATACGCTGTACTAAGATTTAACTGTGTCGCATAGGAAAATTGTACTAAGCCTGTCTGCACTGCGTTGTCCGTGCCTGCGTCTTCGTATACGCATAGGCTTAAGCCAGCCGGCAGCAAACGGCCAACTGTACTTAGGTACGTACTAGGTACCTACGTACTAACGTAAGCATTTGATGTAAAATCAACAAATCGATGGGATAATAATTATCATAATTAAACCATGTGAGAAAACTAAATAAAGTTTCTGATCCCTGGTCGTGCTGAAAAATATCATAGAGTTTGAATGTTCAAATTAAAATTTGGGGTTTTGTTTTAAGGGTTTTTAGGTCATAAAGTCTTTCGATCGGGGAGGAATTGGTCTGATTAGAATTCAGGGTGAGCGGACGGAGCCAAATGGCGTATCCACAGGGCGCGGCCGCAAACGGAAGACTACACGAGCGAGTCTCTAGCAGCGATATTTTCGTCTGTGCCACGTGGACTCGGCTATAGCCCATATATGTAGTTACTATTGAAATAGTTAGTTATAAATAGTGTAGTTGGCGACTGAGCGGACAGCGATAGCATACGTTGCCTTTATTGGTTTAAGACAATTATTACACTATCTTATGAAAATGGTCCTATATCTAAGTTCCATTGAAACGAAAAATACTGCTTAATATACCACGTTTCAACATTTGCTTCATATTATCAGTGACTCTATTTATATAATCTTAATTGACAGCACTCTGTGACTTATGACGATCATAGCTAATTTTTTTCATATTTTTTTTATTTAATTGATTTATAAACATTATTTAAATTTAACGATAGCTTGAAACGTCTTGTCCAGTTCATAAAGTGAGAGTGTGTGTATGTATATGTGTGTGGCAGAGTGAAAGGGAGGAAGGAGGATGGGAGGGCAGATCTTAGCGAAAAGATGTGACTTGTATTGTTTCTACCTGTCTGTAATTCTGTGCATTTGTTTTAAGGGAGCGTTGTTGACTTTATATGTTATAGGTATGGATAAATTTAAATAGAGTTTGCCCTTAGTCCTTCCCATTAACCCCTTTGAGTTAGTGTCTAATTTGCAATTAAAAAGTTTCAGCAAGCGCAGCGAAATTAGGCCATTGTCTTTTTTATATGGCTCACTATGTATGTAAAAGTCAAAAGATATTAGATATTAGATATTAGATATTAGATATTAGATATTAGATATTAGATATTAGATATTAGATATTAGATATTAGATATTAGATATTAGATATTAGATATTAGATATTAGATATTAGATATTAGATATTAGATATTAGATATTAGATATTAGATATTAGATATTAGATATTAGATATTAGATATTAGATATTAGATATTAGATATTAGATATTAGATATTAGATATTAGATATTAGATATTAGATATTAGATATTAGATATTAGATATTAGATATTAGATATTAGATATTAGATATTAGATATTAGATATTAGATATTAGATATTAGATATTAGATATTAGATATTAGATATTAGATATTAGATATTAGATATTAGATATTAGATATTAGATATTAGATATTAGATATTAGATATTAGATATTAGATATTAGATATTAGATATTAGATATTAGATATTAGATATTAGATATTAGATATTAGATATTAGATATTAGATATTAGATATTAGATATTAGATATTAGATATTAGATATTAGATATTAGATATTAGATATTAGATATTAGATATTAGATATTAGATATTAGACTCTGGTACCGCTGTACCGCTTTAGCTTTTATGCAAATATTGTAACATTACCTCGTCTAAATGCGATTCATCACAAGGAAGATTTTCTAATTATACCTTGTCTTGCTTGTACTAGCTTTGAACTATTAGTTTCATGGCGCAAAACTAAAGTCATTATTAGCTTCTTACTACAATGTATTAATTGTGAGAAAAAAATCATAGAACAGCAAGGGTTTAGATGTATTCCATAGCATGCCATCTCGTACCAATATGACCCATCCGGTAACAGCTTAGATTTGATATTAGAAACTACAAATAAAACAAACAGCTTACCACCTTTACGCGTTATTAAAAAAAGACAATAGCTTCAATGGCCTTTTAAAACTGGTAGTAAATTGTAGTACCAGTGATCACAGAAATAAAGGGATGGATAAAAGGATGATGGCTGATTGGATGGAGACGTCGGAAAAGACAAAGTGCCAAAGTGCCGGCCCAACCAAAACTACGTATGCCGATCTACGAGACCTACGAAAATCCTACGAACATTTCGTAGCATATCTATGAATTGCTACGATAAAGTTACATTGCCAATTTACAAAAGTACGCTCGCCTGTTAATGATGATGAATGCCAAAACTAGTGTCTCGTACGAGCAGCAAATTTCAAGTTTTGTTGAGTGTGAGTTCAAGTTGATGTTCCTGTCGCCCGCCGCACGCCGTGGGGGTGCAAATGCCCCCCGAAGCTGACATTCAAACAGTTCAAGACGAGGGAAAGTTCATCTCAAGTAAACATCTCACGCAGCGCTATAGTTTAAACAAGCAAAGATACGATCAACTTGAGCGTTCTGTAAACATGCCCCTGGGTTCTTATCAACATTACAACGAAAATGCAATGCCAGCGTTGTATACAATTACTCAGATATACTTTCGTGACGACTAAATTCTTGGCTTTGCAATTAAATTACGATAATTTAATTAAATTACGATAATTTAATTGCAAATTTAATTTAATGGCTTTACGATATTAATCATAACTTAATTATAATCCAATTACCTTCAATTACATTACAATTATATTTAATTACACTGACTTATAATTTGGCTGTATGACTATCTATTTTATTAGGTTGATTGTAGATTGTAGATTATGTTGATTGTAGGCATGTGTTTCGGTATTGAGTGACATATGCCAGAACATACTTCTCATGCTATCCCATCCTATCGAGTGAAGAGTTACGAGTATAATGGTACCTATATGAAAACTTTATCATCAAATTATTTTGCCTACTCATTAACCCATCTCATCCCTGTTATCGCAAGTAGATCTACAATATAAATTCCTAGTTACTACTATTGCTCCCTATATTGACACGTGACTTCCACCTTCCCCATAGTCACATTATAACCTCTCTGAATTCGGATATTGTGAAACCTCAGCATGGATGATGCATCTGAGAAAATAAAATAATTCCGGTTATATAGTACTACTTAAGATAATTACAGATTTTTCTTAAGATTTTTCTTCAGTTGTTTCATCACAAACTCCTGGCTGCATGGCCGCACCTACCTTTTGAACTGTGTTTCCCCTACATTGTCGGCGTTAATACCAACATTATAAAACTTATCTCCTACGTATTCATTCAGATTTCACATGCCGCGACCTCCTCCAGCCCTATCGTGTAAATATGTCTGATAGGATAAAGGAATACCTCATTATACTCTTTACTTCTCATTCCAGTCCATCCCCAAGGGAGGAATGAGAGGTAATGGGGTGAGGTAAACTCTTGGTTCCGTTTTTCAACCTATTTCCTATAAGACAGACCAAATAAGGCTGTTGTTAAATTTGTCGGGAAGTTAATTAGGCGTGCCCTGTTTCCATGTTTACTAATTACCATATTGTGTGCCTATTATTGGTTAACGGATTACTTTGATACTAAAATTAACCATTTACATAGGTACATTCTTCGTTGTAAAATTATAGATTTTATCTAGATTTTATGTTGTACTATTAAATCAAATGGTTTTTCTATAAAATAAATATAGGTATTTCAATTATTACTTTACCTACAAAACACGTTCGCAAATAACACTATAATATATTAATATTATTACCGTCATCAATTTGTTTAACTTTGCATAAAGGCTATTTCTCCGAAGGTAGCCCAGAACACGGCTAACATAAACAAAATATAATTTACGGGCGTCCTTATTCAATCATTACTTGGTAACGGGACAGGATGATGCATGGTGCGGAGTCTGAGCCTAGCGCGGAGGCAGCTCCCACAAAATTGAATTAGTGCTGCTGTGCTGACATTTCACGAGAAACTCGATCAGTGTTTACTCCAACACAAGAGATACTTTTGATGAATACAATCTACCTAAATAATTTAATCTCATCCCTATTTATCTTTCTATAGAATATAATATTGAATTGTTCTCACTAATGTGGAATTCGTTTCTAGTATTGTATATCTCTGTCGAGGATTCTTCAATTGTGCTTAAAATAGATTTCTATTGAAGCTAGGAATCATGTAATCTTCTTGTGGCTTGTCTCCTCTTGTGGTTACATTGTTAACTCGAGTTTCTTAGCAACCATATCTGTCATCTTAAACCGACAAGCATAAGTACTTTACTCGCGTACATAGTAGCCACTTACGTTTGTTGTTTAATTGAGCACAAGTGACAATATCTCTTACTTGTAAACAAGCAATACCTACTCCATTCAAAATCACCGAGAAATGATAGGAAATATACGAACATTATTTATGTGCGTGAGAATATTACGCTCAAACTTATTTGACCCTCTGAATTTAAGAAATTAATCCGTGAAGTAGAAAATTACTTCACCATTTTCCAGTTTCAAGTTTCAAAGAAAAAATTATCTATTACATATAATAAAATTGTAACAGGCCGATGTCTGTACATTATAGATATTGAAAAAAAAACTAATATGGGGGGTCTTTATTAGAGCAACAGAAGCCAAAACAACAGTTTTTAGAAATTTTGTCTGTCTGTCTGTATGTTTGTACACGCATCACGCAAAAACTACTTCATGGAATTGAATGCAGTTTTCACCGATGTATTGTTAGAGGTCTAATTTAAAACATAGGCTCCATTTTACCGCAGATAAATATCTTATTCCGATTGTTTTAAATTTAATAAACCGAAGCGAAGTGAGGGCGGGTCGCTAGTAATAAATAAATATGCTACGTGATATTTATGAATGTTTGTGTTCAACTTGATTCGTTTGCATGTTGTGTACAATACATTATGTTGTACAATACATTATGTCAGGATGGGTGAGTTTACAACAACTAAACGACATCAATATGGGTGCTCTATCTGACAGGAAGTGCACGAGGGGTAGAGTGCACGCTGCAATCCAACAGCCGCTGGGCGCGCTCGACTGGCCACGTTACCCCTCTCTCACAGAAGACTACCTTGAAATGTACTGCATTTCCCATTTTATCGTATTTCCCTAATGTACGTACGTGTTTCGGTAGTAAGTGAGATGTGCCAGAGCCCATTCCCATCCCATCCTATCCCTCCCCATTTTCTCAACCCTTTCTCCAAATCCATTCCTATATCTCCAAAGGTAAGCAGCGCATCCGGAGGCATGCCAACGTTTCTCATTTTGGACTAATGTTGGCATGTATTACGGATGTCTATGGGCGACAGTATCCACTTACCATCAGGTGGACTGTATGCTCGTCTGCCGCCTTCTTACATAAAAAAAAAATATAAAAAAAAAAAAGGAAGCTGCGGAGGAAATTGAATCCTGCAAAGAGGGCGCACGTTAAACTAACGTTTACTTAAATAGATTTTATCCAAGGATCTTATTATTGTATTATACAATACCACCACGAGCAGAACAGAATGTACGAACTGATACCTACACTTAAATAAAACTTCATAACGTTGACGAAATAATTTATGGCGATTACTGAAAACGTTTGAACATAAAATGAGAAAGAGAATAAGTATAAGAAACCTGAGTTTAATTTAATGTAAAAAAGTCAGAGATACTATGATTGGCGACAGACGACACACATACAATTTTTGACTGAAGTAAAAGTTTTTCCATTCGCTATCAACATCGTGAAACTATTTCCATAATTGTGTAGGTAAACGGAAGGGGCGTAAGAGTGTAAATCCAACAAATTACTGCGTTTACCAAGTGACACTCGACGCCGTTACGCGCCGACCGCTACGGACTCCACTCGCCACCACTTGTAGTGTTCAATTTAGATAAAGCTCTCGACGAGCTCACCACGTTTTCAGGGATCAGTACAAACTAGCCTACTGTGGCCTATGCTGCGACCGCAACTCGAGAACCGTGTTTTTGAACGAATAAATAACATTTTTTATATTATAATTGCTTATATTCTGATACTTGGATATTTTCTATTATAATAGAAGCTGAAAGATCAAAATTTATCAAAATGTCAATTTATACAAAGACCAGATACCAACTCAATTTAATAAGTTTCTACATTAACTACTACAGAAATAAAAAATGTAAATATAAAAGAACCAGCAAGAAATTGTACTGTTTGTTCCATTTTCCTTTATGTTTTGTAGAAGTTCTTTGTAGGTTTTCCTTTTAAGGTTTATTCCAGTATTTGAGAGGATGAAGTTATACAATTCGAGTTATACACTAGAGACATCAAGCGCGACAGTATGCCTTATTTTATTAGTATAGGAATTGAATGTGCATTGTCTAATAAATAATAACACCACACTTAATGCCTTTAAGTTTATGCATTGACTTTTGATTTTATTTTGCCTTTAAAAGCCCTTTTTATAATATGAAATGTGTCATCATCATTATTAGCATCTCTTTTTCATCCACAATCAGTTGTGGTTGAAAAAGAGATGCTAATCCACAATCAGTTGTGGATGAAAAATAGATGCTAATAATGATGATGACACATTTCATATTATAAAAAGGCCTCTTCCAATCCATTTGATCAATTGTACGTGTTTCTGATCCACTGGGCTTTCTGACAAACTAAAACATCGTACCATCTTACCGGGGGTCACTCAACGCTTGTTTTGTTTCCGCATCGGGACCCTGTGGACTAGCGAACAGAAAATATGGATACCGTACCGTAGCCAGCCTTTTAGCATCCACTGCTGGACAATGGCCTCCTCATGTTTGTCTTATGCATGAGGAAGGAATATATAGCCTTAAAACGCCATGCTGCCCAAGCGGGTTGGCGAGTCCAGTCCTTTAGAGGTGGTGTAATTCCTCAGGACTCAGTGGCAACCGCTTTGTTATCCCTTAAGGCTCATTTACACAAGGAGTACACAATATTATTACACATTTACATAATATTGTAGGTATACGATTCTCTTATGCGGCCAAACTTCATACGATTCTCGCCTGCAACTGTTCACAGGATAATAAAAATTCGATTGTGATAACAATGATCACATGATGATAACAGAAAGTCTCCTGGTATAAATAAGCCTTAAGTCGCCTTCCACGACAACCACGACAAGGGATGGAGTGGTGCTATTCCAAAGGCGGCTGACACCACGTGGCCGCATTAATAAGCTTATCATATCATGTTTAGAGAATTGCATGTTTCTCTGAACGCCAACAATTTCGCGAACAGTCTGCCAGTTGCGCTGCCATGCTGACGTTCCGTGCACTCGTTAATAATGCGCCAACTCCTCTAACGAGCCGACAAGCGCCGACCACAACGTTCCCTCAAATAAGTAAATGTGGTCATTTTAGTTCTACATCCAATTACTAACAAATGCTTGTGAAAGTTTCTAATCCTTTGATTAATTTTCCTAATATGCGAAAGTGTGAAGAGGTACTTTGGTTAACGAAATAAACTTGATTTTTTATGTTAACATTAGGTAAACATTCAGAATGCGTAAAGGTATTGAAAAATAAATACTGGGATGAAGGTTGTAAATAATGAGAAACAGAATAAATTTATATCTTTTATTAAAGCCAGGAACACAAGTCAGTAATACATTGTTAATACATCGAGGAAAATAAATGGTACACTGACAACTTGTTAGACTACGACGGGGAATCTAGAACACTGATCATTGAATTATGCGATTACGTACGAGGCCTAAACATTTTACAGGGCATTTACAATTTGTATTGTATTAACATTCGTATGTCATTTGCTTTATATCTATTAAAATTTTACTTTCGTTTTATGTTCATTACAAAATAATCCTATTGAAACTATCAAGTTCCTCTACCGAATACATGATTCTATTAATATTGTTTGTATTATTCATTTTTAGAATCAATAAGATCCAAAATATAGACAAATGCCTTACATTATTTAATTTTTTTATGTAAAATAATATTCATTTGTATAGATTTACGAGACAATTTATACATAATTGACATGTGGAATGGTCTAGATTTTTTTATAAAACAGTTGAAAAATTCGTTTTCGTAATTCATAGAAACAGTTGGTAGATAGATATAACCCAATGATATGGTTACGTTACAGTTGGATATGAAAGTTTATACAATATTTGCGGCTCCGCGGCTCTCCGTGCGGCCAGCATAGACGTTCATTGTTTACATTTATAGTACAATTCTATCTAAATATATTTCAGTAGACACAGATAAACGTTACACAATATGAGTTGTCAGAGCGCGGAGTTGTGAAAGCGTCCTGTTTTGGATTACATTATCCCCTTACACTTATCGATACTTGAACCGTTCTCTGTCTCCTATTCACATTTCTTATTATTTGTATCAAATTAATGGCAACTCTCGTCTTTACTATTATAATACCTATACATTCTCATAGTTGTTGCACAATAACTATTCATTTCATGTCAGTTATTTTAATTTTATATAATATAGGTACTCGTATATTCTCTAATTACAAACATCAATACAGATTTCTATAATATAATTCATATACTTGTATATAGAGTAAACATTTTTACATAAAGTTGAAAAAATCTGAATATGTACGTAGACGTTAAATGAATAATTACACTTACGATGATAATCAGTCATCGAAGACGATATAAAATTATCATGTAGAATGTAGAGCGACGGACAGACAGTGACTAAGAAGCTCGTTATTGTGTAGCACATTAGTACATACACACGGTGTAACCCAAGCTTTCCCAATGCCTATAACCATGGATTCCATGGAAAATTTTGCAAAAAGGAAAATAATGTTTTTTAATTTCCACCAATTTTTCATAAACATCTGCTAATTACAAAGTCTAATATAAAACGAAATACATTTTTACACAATAATACGTAACAATACATGTCATTTAACTCAGAATCATGAGAAAAATCCAGAGTTTTAGATTCGGGAAAGGTTCTGTTACACCCGTACATTTTATTAATATTCTGTATATATATATCAAGGTGCGAGGGAGGTTCCGAACCCCTGCTGCTGCTCCACTTTAGACGGATGTTCTACCTATTCATATCAACCTGGAACGTCCACTGCAGGGCACGCGCCTCCCCTTATTATTACAACAGGATTTATAGGCATAATCTACATATAATCTACACTATACATAAAACAGACCCAGCAAACATTATTGGTCAAAATTACGTCGATACCTATTTTCGGTCATCATTTTAATCTCGACCAGAAGTGGAAACCTCAAATCCACGTCGAATCGACGTTGATATCACCTAAATGGGGAAAAGAGCACGTCCCGTGTACGTCAAACGTACGTCATTGTAATCACTTTAGGTCGTAGCATGAAATCTACATTTTCTCGAAGTCGATTTAACGTGACCACGACGTGTTGTCTGGCTGCACTTACTATGTAGTTTGGTAATCTTAACCACTATTCAACGTAGATTCGACGTAATTATTCCTTATAAATTACTTATAGAGGTATAAATTACTTGTAGCGTCATCTAAAGTATATGAAACAAAAAAAAGTCTTACTTTAAAACAAATTGGATAATCGAATTCTAAAATCATGGCTACCAAAACATTGACTTTAATAAAATTAGCGTATGAACTTGATTGATTTCGCACTCCTATAGGATGAAATGTTATGCCATGAAATTTTTTCGTACAATATGATTTTGCATCGAAAAATGCTGATGGGCTTTTGTTTTTAAATGGTTAGAAGAAGGTATGCCTACATTTTTTAAATTAAAGGTACCTAAATCGGAGAAAATATTGATATTTTCAAATAATTTATCAAAAAATAACAATATTACTAATGCAATTTATGATGTCGTTCTTCAGTATCAATAAACAAAATGGCAACTGAACTATAATGTTAGAATAACCTAGTCATCAAGCTATAGGTATTAGTGAATATATTAAGTACCTAGCTTTGACTTCATTATCTCGACTCACAATGACAAATTGCCTATTAAAGTTGAATTTACTTCAAAGTTACCGACAATAAAGTAGCTCGTGCGACCAAGCGGTAACAATAACAATAGGTCGGATAATTGGGCGAAAATAAGTGACGCAGAGCATAATAAATCCTCTTCAGTCAGTGCTGATTCTCTTTGCGTGGAATCAATCGCTTTCTGCTGAAATCTCAAAAATATCACCAGTGTCATCAATGTTGACGTTCGGAATTTGACTTGAATTTGATTCGTCAATAAAAAACGTTCGTCGGTTGTTAACATACTCATTTGCAATTGACATTATATTGATATTTTCCTGCACAATTCACCCTTTTCTTCATCGATTTTGTTTTTACACTTCCTATAAAAGGTACTGAAATGTCTGAACAGTTTTTTTGTCTTTGCCCATAATAGCACAATACCACGTTAACTCAAATCGATTAGATAAATAAATTTACCTATAGGCCAAGACGTCGTCGTTCACCTAAAATTATGACTGAAATGAGCTCTTCTCAATGTTACTGCAATTAATTTGTCGTATTCCTGAGTAAATCCGAATATAAAGTGCAGATAGCGAAAGCGTCATAAAAGTACTTTTTACTGTAAAGTAGCATCTGATGGTAGCTGGTATCTGATGGAGGTGAAATAAACTTCACTTCAAAAATGAACAACTTCACAAATGGTTACGAAATTGACCGCAAAGCTGAAGGAAGACCTATAGGTTCACGATTAAAAAATAATTACGTCACAGGTACTTAGTACTCACTTAGTAACAGTATTTGCGATGTATTGGTGAACAAAATTACGTCTATCCAGCCTAATCTATGAACTTCTTTTCGACCATTTAGTTGCTCGACCCAATGGTGATGTGATTTAAGTAATTATTAACTAAGCTTTACCCCTAATGGTCAAAGTTTCCTTAAAGTAGTAAAAATAGGTGCAAATGACGTATTCTTGACTTAAACGTCAGAAGCTTAGAATAACTGACTTCAAATGTTTGCTGACGACTTTGTGTCACCACAAAAGAGAACAACTGAAGGTTAAAGTTGATGTAGCTCGATAATTAGATACTTATAATATTAAAATTAGAAATTAAGTTAGAAATTATAAATATATAAATATTATATAATAAATAATTTTGTGTCATCTGAGATTAAAATCATATTGAAAACATATTTCTATACTAGCTTAGAAAAAGGACAATCTACTTAATATTTTTTTTTTTTTTTTTTATGTATGAAGGCGGCTTTAGTTGTAGCTTAAAGTGTTTGAGGATAGGTATTGTGGTTTTAACTCACTAGGGGGCGCTGCTGTACCAAATTAAAAGTTGTAATGCTTTATAACTTCTAAACGAATGTACTTATTTGAATGCGTCTTTCTGAAGTGAATAGTTAAAGAGCTGTATATTATACATATAACCGTCAGCATCTGATGCGGAAGCCAAAGGTGAGTAAGGGAACTCCTTGAAATTTGGAGGTACAAAGGTGGTGTTTGGACTCATTTTTTGGAATTGTTTGGTTCAGTGCAAAGTTCTAATACATAGACGAGAATGAGTCTGTATCCCCTGTATGGGATATGGTGTTACCTTCATCACATTAAATTACCTGATAGATGAAATGAATAAGATAAGATTCAATGTTTCATAAATAAAAAGCTGAAACAAAAAACAAAATTATACTTTTTGATGAAATTCCCGACGGTTAAAAATCTTGTTTCTTTTTCATTCGATAAGCCTTTGTTACACGCGACGACGGTCATAGGTTGTATTAAACCATTGCTGATTTTCAACAAGACTGTTGACTGAGTTATGTTTTTATTTTAACCTTTTCAAAGTTAATTACAGTTTTTTAACAGTCGGGGGCATTATCAAAATTTTTAGTTATGTTTTTTTATATGAATATGCATCGGAGAGGTAAGAAAACTCAGGCCTTTATACTTTACATCAATTTCCTTAAAGAAACTCTATATACTCTATAAATCTGTAGAGTGTAAAAAGCTCAGTGGGTCAGCGTTGTGTGTAAAGTGTTACCGTATAAGATACTTGTTGCGTGTATAATGTATAAAAAGGTATATAATACTTAGTTATACACTACATAACTAAGAAGAGACATATGAAACGATAGAAAAGTGAATAACAACAAGTCTTAAAGTACTTGGTCGGGAGTATCTAAGAGAGACTAACATCTAGGGACATTTAAGCTCCGAGGGTGCGACTAACACTAATCGTACACATATAAAAGGTTTGAAAGTTCACGACAATATTCTCTCATGAATCGAAGAAATACGCAGTCTTTGTAGTAATTTATACATTAATACTGATGCGTAATGACATCATAATTATATAACAATTATGTAAATAGGTACAATTTAATATTAATAATACAATAGCACGTAATAGTGTTACATTTAATAAATGACCAAATTGTAAAATATTAGAACTCCTTGTAAAACATATCTTTATGAATCTAAATTTTAAATGGACGTTGTGCGAATAGACTGAACGAAACTTTAAATAAAATTTTCCGATTATATAAATCTGTTGTACAATTATACATATATATAGGTGGGTAATAATAGAAATTTACTGTTCAGCAAACCTTAGTTTTTGCTTCTTCACGAAATCCATTGCCAACTTGTCCGTTGTGCGAGATTCCAATATTTGTAAAATAGGATGATCTGAAAGTGATAAATTTTATGAATAAGTATCAAAATAATGGACAATTTTTCTGTTCATTAACCTACAGGTACATACATCATAAACTGATTTTACCCACTGACTAATATCTTGTCCCGTAACTGTCTAATATCATCGTCCCATCTTATATAAGTACTTAAATTAAGTTTTATTGACTTTTATTTTAAATTAATTTTTATTTAAGTAAATATTAATAATGTATTTGGAAAAATCCTTCTAGTCAAAAATTCCCCTGATTCCTATTACCTATGGATAATATAAAAATCAAATTTATGTTGACACAATTGTAAAGTGGATCTTCGATTAAAGTCACTAACTACTAGTCAGTGTCTTACAATAAAAATGATTTGTTTTGTGAGCAGCTGAATAATATGTATTTTCACGGGTATACTTAACGCGTATGTTTACCTTATTTATTTTACTTTTGACCATGTTTGGGCAACCCAGTCGAAACGTCGAGTATAATAAATTAGGTAAACATACACGTTAATACCGTAATTTGACAAATATGTGTGAAAAACGCGAAAATCTAAAAAGGTTATACGAGTATAGCGACTGAATAAGTTGTAGGTATTACTATACAAAGCTCGTGCAATAGATGGACACGGGATACTACCAGAAGGAAAGTTCTGAAGAAGTTCAAAACACAAAACATGTGCGCCATCACAGATCATAGAAACGAGGGAGATATGCAAGTTAAGACGATGTCGCCACTTTTAAAGCAGTGTGCGTGTCAAATAGTAACGCACATAGAGATCCCTCACACATGTTTTATGTTGCAGATGTTATATCTAACGCACACAAGTTGTAAAAGTGACAAAAAGGTACCACACTCAAATAAACTGTGAAAGCGATACGTTCATTTTGAGCATATCGAGGCGTCAGGCGTCCCGCGCCCATGGCACTTCTCCTTGTTTTGTGATCTGTTTGCGAAATCCTTGGTTTACTTTTACTAACGGTTTTTATAATTTTATTTTATTTTAATTGTAATTATTCATTTATTTTGATTGAATGAATAGTAGCTTCCGTAGCTCAGTCTAGTCCGTGAACAAACTCTATTGTTGATATTGCTCTTTATTGTATTTATAATTAATAATTACAGTATTACCGTAAATACACAGGCGGACTTATTCCTGGAAGAAATCTCTTCCAGTCAACCTTGGAATAATCGAGAGGAGCCAAGTCATTAAAAAGCAGGCTACAATATTATATAATAAGAAATAGTAAACATTGGATACAAACTTATCTATTTTTCTGTATGTACATGTTAATTTTTTCTCGTGGTGCGTGTGGAGTGGTGGTGGTGTATCGTGTGGGGGTTTCCTCGTACTCCTACTGGTAGGAACGAGGACATACTATGCCTCGTGTTCCTACCGCCGCATTACGAACACAGAATGAATCAGTTAAATGAATCATTCATTAGAATTATACGATGATTTATAAATTTAATATAATATTTCATTACTTAATATTTACATTAATGCTATGAAAATATTGTACGCCTGATATGAGGAACAACTGTATATATTATTGTTGCAGTTTACAATAAATATATTCTTATTTTAATTCTGAGATGCCAAATTCAGCTAACTGGTATTATTTGTGAAGATGAAATCTAAAATTACTGGGCTAGTAATTTTACACTTTTTGGAAACTCAATAAAATGTTATTTTTATGACAACTGTACTTGTTGGCGGCATGTTAGCCCTTATGCTCCTACCAGTAGGAGAACATAATATCAGTACGAGGAAACGGTCACGCTATGCTGCTGGTGTGTACTCACTCCTGTCGTGAAGTTGCAAGAGCGACAGCTCGAAGTGTAGTATGTATATACATATGTATGGTGTGTCGTGTGTCGAGGGTGCATACTCACTCCTGTCGTGTAGTTGCATGAGCGGCAGCTCGATGGGCCGCAGCGGGTCGGGCGGCGCGGGCGCGTGCTCGTGGGGCGCACCGGCGCCGGGCACGCGCGCCAGCGGCACGAACGCCTCGCCCGCGAAGTCGTCCGCCGTGAGCACGTCGCGGTCCCACACGGAAAGCGCAAGCGCCGCGCAGGACGCGCGGCACCATTCCGCTGGGATCCCCCACTCGAAGCACTCGTCCCAGATCGGGTTCAGCGTTTTCTAAGCGACGCGAATACTAACCACACTTAGGTCCGAATAAATAGACAATTCTTAGATCTTGTAAATATAAACATCACTTTGACTAAACTAAGCAAAGCAACTCTTTGGTTCACTAAACACGACTATGTCCTTTGTTTATGTGTCGCGTCCTACACCATGGCTTAGCATACGATATGTTCCGTGGTATGATGCCTTCATAAATTATTATATTACCGGTTTTTAAATCGTGTTAATTATACAATTTTACTTGCAAACATATATTTTATTTTATGATAGACATAATGCGAATTTTTATAAAACACAGAATACACTTGTTTACCATCGAGTGTGAAAATTGAACGCATCGAATGAATGGGTATCGCATTCACACACATGGAGCTCCATGAATGTTGACGTGAAGTATTTACTATTTAATTAATTTTATATCAATGAAGTTCAGTTACTAAATTAAATGAATTTATCTTTAAAATGAAAATAAAATTATGTAAAGGAAAAAATAAAACAAGTTAAAATATTTTTCGTAAAATCACGTGAAAATTTCTCTTTTTTCTCGTGGAATCCTAAATTTCTTGTATTAAATTTCTCGTGGGACTCCTATTTTTGTTTATGTTGCCAGAAAGCCTACACCTAACCCACCTAATATGCTACCCATTCCGTATTTTCTGCTGCTAATTTAATTATTTCTCTAAATATAACACAGCAACCTATTCTATAAATATAATTCTTATGGTGTATATAAACATACAGTAAAAAACGTGAATAAAAAAAATAGCATTCGCTTCAATGGTTCACATATGTAACTACTTCATACATATACCAGTATTTATTACACTTTGTCGGACTTTGATTCCAACAATGTTGCCCTAATCTATCATAACCTAACTTAATCCGAGCCTAATGTAATGCGGCCTAATTGAATATGTACCACATCTGAAAAGGTTCATGATTGTACTTAGATCACTCGGGATTAATGTTCATTAGTTCATTACAATGTTTTGCATTACTATTGAAAAGTGTTACATACATATATCTGAATTGATAAATTATATATTAAATTATCTGCTAAATGGTTATCAAACGCATTTATAAACGAACAAATATTTAAATACGCTTATGTCAAAATTTTTGTATAGAATTTTAATTTCGAATGAACCAATAAACAGATCAGATCATCAATACCGTCTGTTACAATTTGTGTTTCATTTCGAACGTTATTTGTTGGCTCTAATTGTTATATAAATTATTGATACTCGATGGACCTGGTTCTGAAACAGTACCTGAACCATAGGCAATCACATGGTTTCGCGACTCATTTTCTCATTTAATGTAATGAACGGGACGGGTTACGTTTAGTGTAAGAGTTATAGATTTTCAATACGAATAAGATATTATAGAAGATTACCTTCTGAACATTGGTGCTCTGCTCTTGGGCCTTGGGGAAGAGCCTCTTGGGCATCAGCTCGAGTACGACGAAGGGGTCGCTGAGCCCGTTGGGGTCGAGCGGGATCACGTCGCGCGCCGACAGCACCTCCACGCACAGCGAGTCGTGGTTGAAGTAAACCCTGCGCACGACCGCAGCGGTTACGCTCGTTTACCGTCATTCGGCACAGGGCTCATTCAGAAAATACTTTCGTTTATAATATTTTTTTTACTTGATCCCAACTAGCAATATGACATCTATGGAATGCACTGCATCACAAACAAGTTATTTTATATCACAAATAAGAAAATTAAAGTTAGACTAAGTATCCGTTGTGATGACTTTCTCTTGTTGCAACGACACAGTTACAGCGCAATTAAAAGACTAAAGTGTCACATTTGGAGCCACAATAATAATACGTCTATATCATTATTAAATGCTACCTCTATCAAAGTGTATATAACTTTTATAAGACCAATTTATGTTAAGTTTAGTGAATAACTATACACGCCTGTGACTGTAATTTTAATTTCAACAACCACTCAGACAATTGACGTTTGAGCTTTTGTTGTTTTCTTTTGTTTAAAATTACACCGGTGGTTATAAAACGACGGACGGATTAATTTATTAATTGCAATTGCAATATACCTGACTAGTATGGATCCGTATGGCGAGGGCAGCGGCGTGCGCGCCTGTTCGACGAGCCTGTCGGCCAGCCATAGCTCGAGCAGCTGCTCAGTGGGCGCTTGGTGGTACTGCATACGCTGCTCGAGCCGCAACCACTCCTGGTTGTGCACCTCGCCCATCACCAGACCTGTCGTTATTGCAACAATCAGCCGTGAAAGTATTTTTTTTATTGGAAGAAGGCGGCAGACGAGCATACGGTCCTTCTGGTGATAATTGGATACTGTCGCGATACATGCCAACATCAGTCTAGAATGACAATCGTTGGTACGCCCCTCGATGCGTTGCCTACCATTGATTCGGGAATTGATCTTCGAGCTTCGACCTGAACCATGGATTCCGCTCACGATTCTGGGTTAATTGATAAGAAAATTAGTTAGTTAAATTAGTTGAATTAGTTAAAATTTTGATATTTTTAATACTGACTGATTATACCAAAACTGATTTATGTTTACAAAAAATAAATAACATTTTATGTCAATTAACATAGAATCATGAGCAGAATCTATTTAACTCTCACTAGGAATAAATATTGGGAAGTAAATATTGGGACTTTTAGAACATAGATTTAGAAAATTATTGGAAAGGATGGGGAATCAGGGATAAATAGGACGGGGAAAAGGAACGAAAGGCATATAAATCGGCTGAACTTAGTAGTATTCCTTATAGTGAAAACAAAATGAAACAAAATAGTGTAATAACGTCCTTTATTTATCTATTAAACGGGTCTCAACCGCATATGTTTACCGTTTTTATTTTACTCAATTTATTTTACTCCAGGCCGTGACTATTGGTGTAACATAGCCGAAATGTAAAAGAAAATAAACAAGGTACGAAAGGTATGTATATGCGGTTGAGACCGATTTAATTGGTAAAATGTGTGAAAGCCTTATTGTAGACACACGAGCATATAGTCCACCTGATGGTAAGTGGACACTGTCGCCCATAGATATCCGCGATACATGCCAACATCAGTTCAGAATGACAAACGTTAGTATGCTCCGGATGCGCTGCCTACATTTATAGATTAAGGAAAGGATTGGATGAAAGGGTTGGAACAATGGGGAGGTATAGGATGGAATGGGAATGGGCTCTGGCATAACTCACTCACTTTCGAAACATGTACGTACATTGGGGAAATACGATAAAGTAGGAAATGCAGTACATTTCAAGTCTACTGTGAGAGAGGTGTAACGTGGTCAGTCGAGTGCACCCAGCGGCTGTGGGACTGCAGCGTGCACTCTCCAATAGTATAAGTCAAGTACAAACTATTTTATACGATCACCTGCGGAAGCTTTGTGTTAGATGAGTTCCTCACAATTTGAGCGAATCTCAAAAATACTGCCGCGTGGAATGGTGTCGCCCAATGCTTGAAAAATTCGACAATGGTCAATAAAATGCTGTTTATATAGTAACAGCTGATGAAAGCTGGATCTACTGTTATGAGCCTGAAAGTAAGAGGCAATCAGCGCAGTGGGTCTTTCCTTTCGAAGAGTTGCCGGCGAAAGTGAAGAGAGGACGGAGTGCTGAAAAGAAGGTGATTGCGTCCTTCTTTGACATATTGGGCCATTTTGCTTCTATAACTTTAGAAAATAAAAGAACAGCTGCTTGCCTTCTGTTTTGGAAAAGTCAAAGAATGACGCCCACGAAGCAAAATGATCCTCCATCACGACAATGCCCCAACTCACTCCACCAGACAAACGTAGCAATTTTTGATTAGTGTAAATGTAGAGTTAATGGGTTGTCCGCTGATGAAAGCTGGATCTACTGTTATGAGCCTGAAAGTAAGAGGCAATCAGCGCAGTGGGTCTTTCCTTTCGAAGAGTTGCCGACGAAAGTGAAGAGAGGACGGAGTGCTGAAAAGAAGGTGATTGCGTCCTTCTTTGACATATTGGGCCATTTTGCTTCTATAACTTTAGAAAATAAAAGAACAGCTGCTTGCCTTCTGTTTTGGAAAAGTCAAAGAATGACGCCCACGAAGCAAAATGATCCTCCATCACGACAATGCCCCAACTCACTCCACCAGACAAACGTAGCAATTTTTGATTAGTGTAAATGTAGAGTTAATGGGTTGTCCGCTATACAGTCCAGGCCTTTCGCTCGGTGATTTTTATTTATTCCTCAAGATTAAGGATACACCCAGAGGCAGTAACGGCCTTCCAAATGGATGTTGAAGAGATGCTTAGAGAAGAGTGGGCTGAATGCTTCACACAATGGTTTCATGGCATGAAAAAGTGTATCCACTGTCGCGGAGAATACTTCGAAAAACTAAAAAATAACTTTCATCTTTAAATCTGATTACCTACATTCTTGAGATTCTAAAAACTTTCAGTGTCACCCACGTAAGTACACAACGACGGGATTATTGCGCGAGCTATAGCCGCCATTATAGGATAACAGAAAATTACATAAGTAAGATTACATAGTATTTTAAAATTGCGTATTTATTTTTATATAAAATGCAATATTTATTTTTCATACTAAAAAGGCGATAGATGAGCTGACAGTTCACCCGGTGGTAAGTGGACTGCAACATTTGAGATACATGCCAACATCGGTCCAGAATGACAAACGTTGACACGTCTAATTATCTTTCAATTTAACTTTTATTATGGAAAACAAATTAAACTGCAAAAGTGTTGTCCAATATTGTACAGTTAATGGATGATTTTCGAGAAATTGAACAAAATTTTAGAACCCGTCGTAAATGATGAATTGAGACGGCGCGGGCGCTACACTAATATTTGTTATACGAGTACTCCATTTATTAAAGTAAAAGGTACAGTCACTCCAAAGTAGAAATCAACGTGAAAAGCTGAATAGCAGCTTATGAAAGAAAATAATTAAATACCTAATATCTTTGACTTCTCGGAATACTTGTAAAAGACCAAGTCCTAAGCAATTGCTTAGCAGTAGTTAAACAGAAAATGAAGTATCTTAGATCGAAAGATCGACGTAATAAAACTTAATAAGTATGCTTATGTATTTAAAGAGCTTTTTATATCTATTGCTTATTTGTCTCTGTGCCTATAAGTATAATTCTGTCCTTCTGAGGATGTGTCCTTGTAAAAATATGTCCAAAGGAAAATCTGTACTTATTAGAATTGTATTGTATTATAGAATTGTACACACATCGGTCAATACCCACTCACATTGTGTTTTTGTATTTTATTTATTCAGGCAAGTAAAGAGAGTTATTTAAAGAATAAAACCTTTTACTTGACTGAATTTAAAGAATAAGACTTTTTGTTGAAGAGAATGGAGCTTAGCAGTCGTCCAAAAACATTGTCCTTGATGTTGTGCTTATAGTAATCCAACTAGACCAAGGACTGTATTAGGGTTTACTATACATACGAGTATATTGTCTAGCGATATGAGTCATTGTCCATATTGTTTGTTCATATAAGTCATTACCGATTGTCTGTTCATATGGGTCATTACCCATATTATCTATGTACAATTTCCATTTTATAAGAAGGTGACTTATGTCATTTCGATGAAACAGGGGTCCACAAAATTGTTGAATACCATTTCATGAAAAAAAATATTTTCTGTGAAGTAAGGTATTCAAAAGAAAAAGTGAAAATCTGTTGGGACAAAGTAAATATTTATGGCAGGTGGCAATTTTTTTTTTTTTTTATAGACTAGAGGGCGGACGAGCAAGCGGTCCCACGTGATGGTAAGTGTTACCGCCGCCCATGGACACCTGCAACACCAGGGGGCATGCAGGCGCGCCGCCGACCTTGCAAAATCCTATTCACAGCTCTCTTGAAGAACCCCATATCGTAGCTTAATGGAAAGACCTCTTGAGGCAGTTCGTTCCACAGCCTACGGGTTCGCGGTATAAAATAATTTTTGGAGCGAACAGTGCGCGACACCTCCGTATCGAGGAAATGCGGATGGACCGCACTTCTGTGACGGGAGGTGCGGTTGTAGAAACCCGAGGTGGGAATTATATTAAACAGTTCCTCAGAGCATTCCCCATTGTACAGGCGGTAGAACACACAGAGAGACGCAACGTCTCTCCGAATGCTGAGGGGTTCTAGACCGCCCGTGAGAGTGGGATCGTCGACAATACGAACAGCACGTCGTTGGATGGAGTCAAATGGGTCCAGTTGGTATTTCGGTGCGCCGGCCCAGAGATGAGAGCAATACTCCATATGGGGCCTCACTTGAGCTTTGTAAAGCATAAGGAGTTGCCCAGGGGTGAAGTACCGCTTCGCTCTGTTCAGCACACCGAGCTTTTTGGAGGTCATTTTGGCCTTATTTTCCAGATGACCCCTAAGTTCGACTTTGCTGGAGATGTCGACACCAAGGATCCCGATACTCTCCGAGATCTTAAGAGGCATGCTCTGAAAGCGAGGTGCTACGACAAAGGGGTTTTTTTTTGCGGTGAATGCACAGACTTGCGTCTTACTGGAGTTGAAATCCACTAGGTTCAGAGAACCCCAAATCGAGACTAGATCTAAAGAGTCTTCGATTTCAGACACAAGCCTGGCGCGACTCTCTTCCACTTCGACCCGAGGGATGTTGGCGCGGCCCCTGTACAAGGCGTCTCCAGTACTGTCATCTGCATAGCAACGTATGTCACCAATTTGCAACAGGTCGTTGATATGCAGAAGGAACAGAGTTGGGGACAGCACGGAGCCTTGAGGGACGCCAGCGTTAATAGACATGGTGTCGGAGCGGCTACCATCGATAACGACTCTGATGCTCCGTCCAGTCAGGAAACTGGCAACCCATTCGCGTAATCCCGCGGGTATCCCGAAAGATGGTAACTTGGAAAGCAGCGATTTGTGCCATACCCGGTCAAAAGCTTTCGCAATGTCTAGGCCTACAGCCAGAGCCTCGCCTCTACTCTCAATGGCGTGAGCCCAGCGGTGTGTTAAATACGCTAAAAGATCACCAGCTGAGCGATTATGGCGAAATCCATATTGACGGTCGCTAATCAGCTGGTGATTCTCTAGGTACCCAAGGAGCTGTGTGTTTATGACATGCTCCATCACCTTAGAGAGGAGGGAGGTGATCGCTATTGGCCTGTAGTTGGCCGGGTCTGTGCGGTCACCCTTTTTAGGTAAAGGGTGAACATGAGCTACCTTCCATGCTGACGGGAAGCTTTTTGTGGAGTATGAGAGCCTAAAGAGTCGCGTAAGCACCGGGGACAACTCGGGAGCGCAAAATTTGAGCACCACTGCAGGAATACCATCAGGCCCACTCGACTTTCGGATATCAAGGGATGCTAGAGCTCGCCGGACTTCACGCTGGGTGAAACAGATTTCCGGCATGGAGCTTGTGCACCTCGAGATAGACGGTGGTGACGCATCTCCATCTTCCAGAGTCGAGTTTGAGGCAAAGAGATGGCCCAGGAGATCGGCTTTCTCCTTCGCCCCGTGGGCCAGTGACCCATCGAGTTTCCGCAGTGGTGGTTACCTTCAGCAGCCTTGGCGAGCGACCAGAAAGCTCGGCTTCCAGAAGGACAGCTAACTAGTCGATCGCCAATTCTGCGGATGTGCTCATTCCTTGCTCTGACAATGATCTTCTTACTGCACCTCGAGGCAATCTTTGCAATCGCAATTTTCTGTAATTCAGTGTGTGGTTGTGCGTTGCAGCGGTCGGCGGCCGCATATTAGTACAATCATGAAAAAAATACGTGTTATGCGACAAGGCAATATTTTGTATTTTTGTACATATATTCATGCATTCGCCATCTAATGTAAGGGATTTTGTATAACGGATGAGGATGAGGATAAGGATGATAATATTAAAAGATGAGGATCGGAAGATATGGGTGAGGATAAGGATGTGTTTGTATGTAAATTATTTGTTAAGTAATAATGAATAAATCTTGGGAGTGAATAATATATATATATATATGTATGATATGATACTGATATGATACTGATATGATACTTGAATTGAATTATCTTACTTAAATATCTAAATTAACAAATATTCTTGGAATTATGCTGATAAAACATGAGGATTCGGATATTTGAAAATTAAAACAGGAAAATGCGGATTCGTATGAGGATTCCCATCTTGACAAGGATAAACCGCAGTAGTGGATGCGGATATCCATTACATCCCTATCCGAGATAGGAATGTAACGGATATAAACCAAAATGTATTCTGCCCCCTTTGAAAACAGGACATTCGAAAAATTATTATTGTTTTGGTAAAATTTGGATTAATTTAAAATCAAGCTAGAAAGAATAACCATTGATTATTCACTTTGTTTATTTTGAATTCCCGAATATAGGTAATGTTAATTATGTTTTCGTTAAAAAAAAATCTAATGCTTTTTCCTGTTAGGAAGGCAGTATTCTTACCTTTGCCCTCAGCGTGGAAGAACTCAGCTAATAAATCAAGGGCTTCCTTCAGTCGTTGGTGGTAGACGCGCGGTTTCTCAGCGCCGCCGGCGTCCGCCTGCGCCGAGACCTCCTTGAGCACGGCGCTCCAGCAGCCGGCGAGAGCACGGGTGAAGGCACGCGGCAACAGCCACGTGTTCAGCGAAGACAGGTGTTGGTCCAAGAACTCCAGGAGGGGAGTTATTGCCTATATAGTTTATTTATTTAAACATAGTATAAAGTACATTACAGTTATAAAAACCAATACGTACATTCTTTATAACGATTTCTCTAAGAATTCCACAACATACCGTCCCGTACCGCTCATAGCATAGGTTGTGTCAGCGAAATAATAACAGAAGCACTACTAAGCCTTAAAAATGATGACAATGAAGAGTCGCCGCAGTAGGCGTGGCTTAAGAGTCGCCGCTCGCTTCCTTGATTACGCGTCAACAGTTGTCGTAGTAGCAGTTTATTGCGGTTTGTTTAAATGTTCGAAACGGAGAAACGATGCAGCCTTGTTGTGTGAAATGGTGCATAAATAATTCTGCTGATCATCACAGAGACGATGGGATTTCATCCCATGTGTAAGTACATTTAAATAATAGCTAAAATTAATTTCGTGGTTGTTTAGTATAGGGATGGCGTTATGCAATAGTGCTTATCGATAATGATAAAAAAAATCTTTCAGATTTCCACGAGAATTATGGATAAAAGCTGTTCGCTTAGAACGACAGGAATATGACTAGAGTCCAACTAATAGAACTCAAATATGTTCTTTGCATTTTAAAATACATTATATTTATATCTCTAACACGGGAAGGCAGTTATTTAATTGCGAAAACTGGAATTCTTGTACAGTAGGGTTGTTTTTTTGTTATTTACACCGATATGTACGTATTCTAGTCTAATTAATAAAAATAAGTGATAGTATTACATGTCAGATGGTGTTTATAGATACAGCCATTGGATGTCCCTACAGCGAAAATACGTTAAGCAATAAAGAAATCACGCCCTTTGAATCCACAATGAACAATATGAAACCGGACACATTAAGTAGAAGCTTTTGTGCGATTATGTGCTTAATGTGCTCTCATTAAGGAAGCGACGATTAATAAGTTATATCACGAGTGCAGTGCAATTGACCGTTAATAAGAATCCTCTTATACAATATAGCCTAACTCAATTACTGTTAATTTTCAGATGACTTGTCCAAATTGTGGATGGGATTTTGGCGTTAGGCTTGATCCTGATAGTCTTGTCGAAGATTCAGGAAATAGTGAAACGTGTAATGAACCAGGGAATGGATCGTTTTCCAATTTAGGTCCATCTTCTGACACATTAGACACGTTAGTAGAATTAACACCTTCAGAAATTTAATTTGTTTTTGATGATCCAAAAACCTATTTATTAAAAAAATGCCTAAAAGTAAAACTGTACTTGTAGAACAAAGGTTGTGAAAAATAAAAAGCTTGAAATCTAGAAATCGGAGATTAATGAAAACAAATCTTAAGTTAAAAAATGTTGTCATTGATTTGAAGAAAAATAGTCATATTAATACTAACTTAAAAACTATACTTTCCGAGAACAGCTTGGCAAAGGATTTACTTTCTAGCATAAAGAATAAAATACTTGAGTATTTATTTAATGAACAAGTGTTTAAAAATATGTAAGTGTAATTGTTCGCAAATATATAAAATGTGTGTATAAAATAAATTGACTGAAAAAAAAGATTTTTATTACGATACTGGCTAAATATCAGATCAGATATTATTATTTTTTCAGTGTGCATTATTGTATAAACCATTCTTATGACGCGACCAGCAGATGACAAAACTTGACAGTGATAATCCACCATACGGATAGTAGACATCGAAATGTCTTATGTAGAATTCAATGCAAGCAAATGTATACTTTGTTCCTTAATAAATTTGATCTATAATCATCTAAACGTTTTCTTACTTCAAACTTTTCAGACTAGCATTTAATTTGTGCTTTTGTTTTTGTGTTCGATTCTTAATATTCAAAATAGATTTTTATGAAGTAGTACTTCTATGCATATTATTTCGCTGGGCTGTGTGAATCGGGGTAGTATGTGAATCAATATATACATTACTGCTCTTTTTAAAAAATGGCACAAATGCATTTTGATGACATTCAAAAGAAAATTAGTAAAATTTTCATAAATTTAAAATCAAGCTAGAAACTTGCGAGTGTGGGATAAAAAAAGGAAAAACAATAACTGTTTATTCTCTACGTTTAATTTTAATTTCCGAATATTATGTTACTTATGCTTTCGTTAAAAATGTTAAGCCTTTTCTTTTTAGGGAGGCAGTATACTCTATTCACATTACGAAAAAAGTGACGTCGTCCATACAACATAGTATAACATAGCATTAGCTGATTAATCGAGGAACGTTCCATCTCGCTATTGGTCAGTAGGTGAAATTACGTGACTGATAGTGATGACATCACGTTTTTCTTAATTTGAACAGAGGAGAATAATCCACACTGGTATTATAAGTCCGATAGTGTTGTTTATTACATGACTAAATTTCAGAATTGATTTCAAAGTTTGGTGCAGAGGTAGCCTGAAATTCGGAGAAAGACACAGAATATTTTTTATTTCGTAAAGATGATTACTATTTCCAGGGGGAGGAGGAGGAGCCAATTACTTTCAAAACGAAATCATCGCGGATGAACAAAAAGGTAGTGTCATACTATTTGAGAATAAACAAACAGTTTATAATGTGACAAAGAGTTTAAACTAGACTTCTATTTCCATCTCTCCACATGCGCCAGGCTCATACACTGCTCTCCGTACAATGGTCCGTCCGATATGTTCCTCCCTGGTCTAAGTGAGCGGATACGTAGTCTGTTCTATAATAAAATGTTACCTGTGGTGTGGGCAAGGTGTCGGGTGACCACGCGAGGTGGAAAACAGCTTTCCTGAGGGCGGGGCGCGCGCGGGCGGCGAGCGGCGCGGCCGCGCGGGCCGCGCGCGCATCCAGCGTGCCGAGCGCTCCGCGAACCAATTGACGTGCATTTTCGTCGTTTCCTCTACAACAAATGTTTTGAACAAAATTTTTGCACTATTCAATTTATAAAGCATGATTCAATTCAATAATTCAATTCAAGTAGCATAAAGAAATGAATTTAAACGTCCACTCGAAAACAATCCACACATATTATAAACTATTGTGTATTATGACACCCCACGACACCCCACGACACACACGACACAGGGTATCCTAGTGTGGGCCATTGAGTGTGGCGTTATTATACATATATGTATTATAATAGTATAAGCAAATAAGGAAGATAACATGTAAGGTGTTTATACTAATAACGAAACACAAAAACATATTAGATAATTAGTAATTAGTTGAAATAGTAATTAGTGCATTTAATTCGGACGAAAGGCGTGGTCACCCATAGTTCTGTAAGTGTCTTTGTTAAATAAATGTCTTTTTATCTTTATCTTTTATTATGTATGCAAATATGTGTAAAATATTACTTATTTGTGTAGGTATATTATTATTTGAACTATAATAATTAATTAAATTGCACCCGTCTTCCTATTTCTGTATGATCTGGTGGTTTATTGGTAGAAACCGCCATATGGCCTCAAGTCCGCCATTTGTGATTTATGAATGAATTTGCAATGACGTTTAAATAAAATAAATCCGAAGGCATGTTAATTGTCTGTTTGTCTGGTATGTTAAAGTCACCGCGACTAATCTATTAAACTGAATTTAATTAAATTTGGTAGAGAGGTTAACCTCTAATCCGGAGAATGAGATGTATCCTTTTTATCCCGGAAAATTGTTTAGTTTCTCCAAGGACAGCCAATTATAATACTTTTACACAAAATCTACGCAAATAATAAATGGCTCTGAAAGCAAACATATATTTACATATTGTCAGACTGCATACCTACATGACGTTTAATACGAAAATAATGAAAATTGGGAAATTCTTGGTTTAAGATCACTTGTACTGGATAAATGTACAAGTGTTCGTAAACTGGGTCAAGGAAAGAAAATACTTCAGTTTTTCTTGAGTGGATATTTGATATCACATCCGACGTTTTTAAATATTTAATAAATATTATATTAAATAGAGAATTCTGGATGTACATTTTGGGGAAAAACATATTTTCCGCGAAAATGTTCTGCTCATTTATTTCTGGCCGACTTACGGTGACACTGCTTTCCCTAACTTTCTTATTGACAGCCAATTATTCCTTTGGTGAAAATTCAATAAACGAACATTTCTTAGTGAGCCTAGCCGCCCGAAGCTTTTTATGAAAATAATTTACATATTTTTTGAAAACATTACGCTCTTGAATAGCATTTAGATGCTCACTTAATGGATGTTCGCCTTTAAATGTATGAGACATGAAACACGGAATATTTTTTAAAAGTGTGATGAAAACGTCTTTTTTTATGTCGTGTACATTATGTCGGTTTGGCATAAGGTACATTTAAAGGTCACATTCCTCATAAAAACATTAATGTTTTGTGTGCTCTCACTCGTTAGTAGTCATTCTACTTACAATAGAGCCGCCCATAAAAACGCCGATAACAATCGAATACATTCGGAAGCCTTTTAACTACATGCGTAATTATCAGGATGATTGCTATTGATTACATATAAAAGCTAATGGAAAATTCGTTATAGGTTGTTATCCATACAACCAATGTATCCATTACACTATTGAGTTTATCGTTATCATAGTAGATAAACTGAAAAATCCTTAGTCATAGTTGTAATTGATCCTATTGATTACTAAGTTATAATTTAATTTATGCTGTTACTTATAAAGTATGATTAGAGAGTCGTCGAGCAGGGAAATGCACGTGTTATTTTCTCATCTAACTGCAATGCAACTATAATTGAAACTCCAAATCTTAACGTTTTAAAGTAACATTCTCTTTAATAACCTTTGCACCTTTCAGTAATTAGTCTATAGTTTATTTCAAATTCGATTCTCGCTACAAGAAATGGTTTAGGTATTCTACATCTAACTATTCATCTTTTATTGTCTTCGTCTGAACGTCATAGACTTCAGAAAGAATATGTATTTTCAAGACTTTTTTTATATGAAATTTTTATTCTATAATATCTGTGGCCGGCCACGCGTTGCTATGGCTGCCCAACAGATAGCGCTTACCCTGTTTTTGGGTAAATAGCATGTTTTTACCTTGTGATAGATATATAAAAACACGCGCGAATTCCAATGCAACGTTGTCAAAATTTCAAAGCAATCGGTGAAGAACTTTCGGAGATGTAAGATTTTGAACAAACGAACGTTTACATTTTTAAACACATTATCCCTACAGGTCCTTTGTTCCCAGTCACATTATGTTAAGTAACAAGGACATTCTCGTAAATTGGTAAAGTGATTGCTTCAAATAAGAGCAGCTTATAAAACAAACATGTTTACGTCTATAGTAAGAACATTATGAGAACTGTAGCCATAACACATGTCGCTGGAACATCACGTTGTAGTTATTGTGCAATTACGTGTTTCCGTCCTCTCACCCCTTATGCTCGTCTAAAGCATTTTTATTGAGCGTTACAAAGATATAAATTAACTGATTGACAGAAAGTACCTTGCATCATGTATCATACAAGTTGTACTGAATGATAACGCCATTAAATGTATGAAGGTTTGCCCGTTAATAAACAACTATTTTTTCTAAAACTACATGTATCGCTTTAATGCCATTTGTAGATTAAATATCTATCGAATAGCGATCCTCTCTAACTTCGCTCAGGTGACATAACGATTTCCTAGGGAACCCAAACATGGCCTATGTCCATCTCCATTAGTTCAACTTACTAAAATCACAAAGTAGTTTTTGAGTTTACCACTTAGATAATATAAATAAACAAAAAACTCACAAAACTTTCTTTGTACTTGCAATGTTAGTATAGGTACATAATCCGGAAGAAACTGGCCATGTTATTATTTTGTGTATTTTAAAACGCCATTTAAAACAATACTTCGATTAATTCTATATGTCTTTCATACAAAAAAATAATTAGATTTTTTTCATATAAAACGGAAATTTCATCGATAAGGGCCTAATACAATCGGTAGTAGCACGGCGTAAGAGAGGCTCACTTTACGCATTTTAAAAAATATCAACAATAACAATACGCGGGTAAATTAATGGTGTGGCTTTTCTAGTTAATTTATTCCTATCTCTATGTTGTAATTTGTAAGAGGACGACTGTCTGCATGGATTCGGTTATAACATATGTGTACGTCGTAGATGCATTAACGATATTGACGTAAAATAATGATGTGGCTTTTCTAGTTCATTATTCCTATTTCTATGTTTTAAGTAATTGAAAGAGCACCGAGTGCAGTTGTCCAGGGATGAACTCTCACTTACATGTGTTCGTCGTCGTACTCGGCGAGAGAGCGTCGCACGTACTCCAGGTTATTCACAATTGTGCATATCTCTTCTGTTGTTTTGTTTTGACCTGTGTTAAAAATGAATTGTTTAAACAGTGAAACAAACATTTGCATGTTTAGTACGACATGCAAATTTGTGATTAGTATTAGTAATCAAAATTAAATATTTAATATTGAGGCCTGACGCAGACGATCGACTTTTCGTAGGTGGGAATTTGGTAAATTGGGTGTCAATGGGGAAGTTCACCATATTTTTATTTCTTACCTAAGAGAATGTTTGAAAATATACCAAAAATCTCGTAAAAAAAGTTTTTACGATATCTTTAAAATTATGAATTTAAAGCCTTTCAAAGTTGGATGTTGACGTCATGATGCTACACGTAAATGTAGCAGCGAGTGACGTCATGACACATTTAAATACAAACGATATGACATTGAATAGTGTTTATGAAACTTACGTCTGTTTAAATTTTTTTTTCTTATACATGCGGAATACCTTCATTTTAAAGATTGTAAAGTTTCAAGAATTGTGCAAGTATATCAAAATTGTGATGTCATCATCGCAGTAGCGCGTTTGAAACTTTAAATCTCGGTTATTTTAAATCAATGGATTTTAAAATCCATACGTAAATTACTTTAGCCTATATTGTTATTGTATTACGAAAAATCCACTAGTTTTAAACATAGTGAAATTCTCCATTGTCGGAGCGTATATTGTTGTCGGTGGTCTGCAATACGCCTAAAACAAAAAAAGTGGTATAAAGTACATTATTTCGAGTAATGCCAGACCGTCCCGTTAAGTGATATTATTGCTTCGCCAAGTTTTGTTTGTTTTGTTACCATCCCTTTCATCGTCCACTGCTGGGCACGGATCTCCTCATGCACGTTGTCTTGTGCACCAGGCTTTAAAATGGCTATGGCGTATGGCTTTAAAACGGCACAATGGCTAAGCGATTCCACTATTTTAGAGGTGACGTAGTTCCTCAGTGCTTGTGGTAGCGGCTTTGTTGTCCCTCAATTGCCATTTACTACAACAGTACCCAAATAATACCAAATTAACAGCGCCCAAAAGTGGGACACGATCCCGAGCTAAAGAAAAAAATTGAGTACCTAATGAATTTCTTTGTCAATGAAGATCTTAGTTAAAACGGGCTTAAACCATTAATTATACATTGAAAGGCTTTTATGAAATATAAGCGATAATTACGTGTACACGTAATTATTATCGTATATTATAATCGTTAACGTGTATGTTTTAAAACAGAAAACAGACATTATATCTGAAAAATATTTAGGGCAGTAAAACATTTCTGGGTACATTCGAGCGGTCAAATTGAAAAACTTTCCTTCAGCGACTTTTACGTTGTTAAAAAATTCATCCTCTTTACAAAGCGAAGAGTTCTTTCATAATTTCTTTACAGAAAGCATTTTATCAGAATTTTTTGCTAGACGTAGAACATAATTATTTTCTTATGGAATATTACGTCGTGCAGATTATTAAATAAATAATATCTATAAATCTCAATGAATATCCAACGAGAATAAACAGTCGAGCTTGGATCGTATAGAAAAAGAGTATATCTATATAATTCACTCTTACTGGGGTGAGTTCAACGCAATACTGCATAAAGATAAGTGCGCTTTGTTACATTGCAAAATTGGGAAACTGGTCTCTGGTAATGTAGTCCAAAAACTAAGAAGTATAAGGGTAACAAGTAAATTACGGTTGGTACAACAACTTAGTGATGACTTTCTGCAATCGAATAATAATAAAGTATTATTTGAACCTCAACCATATTACGGGACATACGTTTTAGTGTTACATACTCCGCCTCAACAGTTTTATATTGTGTTTGTTACACGTCGCATCTCGCATATCGCATGTTGCTGTCGTTTTTTTAATATTAGCCGCCAGTGCTCGTACATCTAAGTAGTGGGTCAGAGTATGTAGAGAAGCACATACAGCTTGTGGCTGATCCAGCTACTGGACCAGTGTTGTGGATATTCAAGGGTATGGTGGCGCAAGAATAACTTGCTTTAGTTCAGTCGATTGTCCAAAGATGCGCGCGCGTATAGTGTCGTGGTGATTACGGTCGACGACTGAGGCGGCGCGGCCGCCGCGCCACCCCAGCGGGCTTGCATAAATGTTGCTCGTAGGTAGATGTATAATACATATACCTACGAGCATGATATAAGTCACTACGCACACCGTTGAACAATCGTTATACAATTCAAAACACCATTCGACCCAATCTACAGGTGCCCTTCATCCTCAACATCCTCCCCCCTAGTGTCGTGATTACGACACTCATTACCCATTAATAAAGCGACACGCGTAGCTGGTCGCCTCATTATTCCTGACCGAGTCTTAATATCCAGGATTCTTACCCGTCCGTCGGTTCCAGGATACACCTCGTGAACAATACCTTTTGGCCAGGTGTTCCGAGGCGACGAAGGATCTATGACAACTACGAAGTCCCCTATTTTCAGCTGGGTTCCATCCTGACACCATTTGTTTCTAGGAAGAAGTGTGGGCAAAACCTCTTTCATCCATCTAGACCAAAAGAGATCTGCCAAACGTTGAGCAATACGCCACTGTTTTCTTAAATGTAACTCACCGTCGTTGAAAACTCCAGGTATAGGTAAGTTAGAAGATGTCCCTATTAAAAAATGATTCGGGGTTAAAGCCTCTTGGCTGCGTGGATCTACCGAGACATGTGTTAAAGGTCGGCTGTTGATCATGTTTTCCACCTCAGCAAGTAGGGTGGTTAGGATCTCTTCTTTTGGAGCTCGTTCTTTCAATACCACTCTCAAGGCGGTTTTCACACTTCGAATGAGGCGCTCCCATGCGCCTCCCATGTGTGGGCTAACTGGAGGTATAAATTGCCAGTTGACACCTTTATTTAAGGCCTGAGATACGAGCGATTTTCGATCTACTTCCTCATAAGCTTTTATGAGTTCCTTAGCAGCACCTCTCAAGTTGGTTCCATTATCGGAAAGGATTGTATGTGGCCATCCTCTGCGCGCCGCCATTCTGCGTAGTGCCATTATCATACAATCAGCAGTGAGGGAAGAAACAATCTCAATGTGTATAGCACGCACTGTCATGCAAGTGAAAAGTACTCCATACCGGCGGGCTCTCTGCCTTCCTACTGCAATCGCCATAGGTCCAAACAAGTCGACACCGCAGACTGTGAAGGGTCTCTGATGATGAGTCAGTCTACTTTTAGGTAGGTCACCGAGTCGCGGTGGGTTAGGAGCGGCCTTCCTCATGCGACAGAAGAGGCATGTCGAGGCGACATTACGTACAGTAGGCCTCAATTTAATTAACCAATATTTTTGTCGTAACTCATTTATTACCATCTCGTTACACGAATGGGCAGCTTTTATGTGGTAATCCCTTACGATGAGTCTTGATATGTAATTTCGACCATCTAAAATTATGGGATATTTAGTCTGCATTTCCACGTCCTGTGTGACACCTATCCGTCCTCCAACTCGTAATAGATTATTTTCATCTATAACAGGCGTGAGTGTACGCAAGCGACTATCTTTTTTAATTTGTTTATTTTGTTTCAACAAATTAATTTCATCTTGAAATGACTCCGACTGCGAATGACGAAGCAATAATATTTCAGCTTTAGACATTAATTCTTCGTTGATTTCGTCAATCCTTTGTCGTTTACATTTTCCTATAAATAGCAATACCGTGGCCGTAGTGCGCAGCAATCGCAACCAACTGGAAAATCGACTCGGTTTAGGAATAGGTAAGTCACATTGGTAACTATTGTCTTCACATACGGTATGTATTCTTTCTAATATTTCGTCACTAATAATTTCTTTTGTTTCAGGTTCTTGGGGCCAATTAGACCGGTATTCGTACAAAAACGACGGCCCTGTAAACCACTCAGCGTCGCTCTTCAACTCGTAGTGGGTGTTCTTCGTCGCGACGTCAGCTATATTTGTGTCCGTTGGCACGTAATGCCATTCCTGAATGCCACTCAACTCATCAATTTCGCCAAGGCGATTTGCAATAAAGACTTTGTAGTTTTTGTACTGATTTCTTATCCAATATAACACTGTAGTAGAATCAGTCCAATAGTAAATCGCAGTAGGTTTTAATCGATGTTCCTTTTTAATGCTATTAGATAGACGACAGGCTAAAAGCGCTCCTTGCAGTTCGAGCCGCGGTATGGAAACGTGTTTTAAAGGGGCAACTCTGCTCTTGCTCGCTATGAATGAAACGATCACGTATCCATCACTGTATTCCTTTCTCCAGTAAGCCACGGCTGCGTACGCGCTCGGCGATGCATCACAAAACAAATGTAGCTCTAATGCTGTCTCGCTCCCACTCGTAGCGTTATCATATCCACGAAAATACCATCGCGGTATTCTGATATTGTTTATTTCCTGTATCTGCACAATCCATTCACGAAATGATATAAACAATTCGGCATTAATTTCTTCGTCCCATTGTATATTTGTTTCCCATGTTTGACGCATTAAAATTTTTGCTTTAATTGTAAATGGTCCGAGAAAACCATGAATATCGAAAATGGACATAATTATTCGCAACATTTCTCGTTTTGTAGGTTTTCTTTTGAAATGTAAAATGTCATTAGGAATGCGCTTAAATGACAAATCGAAAGCAAGCATGTCTCTAGAAGGAAACCAAAGAAGACCAAGGGCACGTTCTGGTTGGTTATCGATATTGATCCTTAATAACGTGTCACTTAAGGTCTCTTTCGGCACTTCACTAAGTACACTTGTGACATTGCTCACCCAATTACGCATCTCAAAATTACCCTGTTGATGAATATATGATATTTCTCTTATCATTTTTATAGTCGTAGTTTTGTCCGAGAAACTGTCAATATAATCGTCCATGTATTGATTCTTTTGTATTGCATTAACAGCGTCGCCCATCTGTTCTTGAAAACGAGACGCGTTTTTATTTTGATTAACAAACTGGGCAATAAAAGGGGAACAATTAGCTCCAAAAATAAGTGACGTCATGACATATTCTTTAACAGGCTGATTTTGCTCCTTCCATAAGAATCTTAAGGCGTGCTGATCCTCATCTCTAATTTTAATAGTCTCTGGTTTGCCTTCCAGCTACACACCTAGTGTCGGTCGGGTGTGTCTACACCCTTCGCATTAGACCCCATAGGGCCCCGTAGGGCCCCGTCGCACAATAAGATCGGCGACGGGTATTTTAACCTATTTAAAGCATTTATATAGGAGTCTGGCATACAAATATCATCGTGTTTCCATGGAAGGCCCACGGTCCACCTGCCATTGATAAATTTCGTTGTATTATTAAGAATAGTAATAGCCCTCAAGTCATTGAGATTTTGACGCGGTTTAGAACTAATTCCGATTGAATCAAGTGAAAATGAACGACGTATAAATTCATGTAATTGTAAATCATTATTATTTGTTATAAAGTGTGGGTCATTATTATTATCGATGGCAGGTGAGCCGGCGGGCGGCAAGAGATCCGAACTTGCAATAGAAAACAAGTGTGAAGTTGCGCCCGCGCAAGCACTAAACAACTGAGGTACGAGGGGCGTGTCACTTACTTGAGCTACTGTGCCTTCCTCCCTAACTTCGCGGCGTTCACTATCAGCGTTCCTTCGCGTACTCGAACGATAAATGTTTGCATCACTTACTGAATGTAAGGCTCCGTGTACACACCATCCTAACGAAGTTTGAGTAATGAACGGGCCACCTGACCTATCTTTTATACAGACAATAGGGGCAATTAAATCGTAATTATCCTGCCCAATTAATAATTTAGGTTGTATATCAGACTTACAAAAAATATGTTTACCACTTAAATGTTCATATTTACTAAAGTCTATACTTGAAGTAGATTGCACTGGTAAATTTAATTGATTTATTTTTCGCGCACGTAAATTATATCGGTTGCCGTCACTGTTACTTATGTCAAAATTAACTATTTCAGTTTGACATACCAATTCACCAGAGTCCCACGCACTGCGAGCGCGCATAATAACACTTTCACCGTGTAGTCCCGCCTTGTTAGCGATATCAGCCGCGATTAGGGTTACCGTCGCGCCGTCATCGAGAAGAGCGTGCGTGTGAACACTGTCCTTAGGTCCATGAATAGTAACCGGCACAATTTTTAACAATATTGTAGGCATTTTAGAACAGTGTACCGTCGTGTGAGTCACCGTCTCATCGGGTCTTTGCTCGGGTATCACGTGCTGAGTCGTCGCCGGCTTACTCCAATGTAATAGGCGATGATGTGGATATCCACATCCCTCCACGTCGCAGTTATCAGCGGAACACGATGATGGTTGATGGTGACGTGCACCTAAACACTTGTAACATATGTTATTCTTGCGAACGAACCTCCATCGATCCTTACGCATCGCGCGTTTAAATCTGCCGCAGCTATTTAATGGATGGCTTTGTCTGCGACAAAATTTACATTTCTCTGTGCTACTGTCGCTATTAGCGCACAGTAACACAGATTGATTGTGATGTTGACTTCTGGGCGCTTCGAACTTCTTTCTGAAGTCGGACTGACTGTAAACATAGCTCACTCCGGATGTGGCGATTTTTGTAGCTTCGTCATATAAAAACTTTGACAGTAATTCGAGCTTAGGTATAGTGCTGTCTGGATTTTCATACAAGTAATCAGCCCACTTACTAATAAGCGTGGTGGGTAGTTTCGACACCACTATAGACACCTGTTCCGGGCTTCGTAAATAATCATCTTGTTTTATGGCATGCGCTGCCGCCACAAAATTCTTTAATTTGATTGCAAAATTTACAATTTCACTATAATATGCTTGCGGGAGTGGCGGTAGTTTCCTTAACTGTGACGTAATTTTTCTTATGATGTTCTCAGGCCTTCCCACTCGTAGTTCTAAGGTTTTCATGATGTCGTCAGGAGTACTGCCTCCGATAAGAAGTGCTGATACAGCTTCCTTCGCTTCTCCATGAAGACATTTGCGAAGACGCCACATGTTTTCCACGTCACTATATTTACACAATCTTGTAGATTCCTCGTAGGCTTGCCTGAATTGCAGCCACTCCATGGGGTCTCCATAAAATGCTGGCAAGTCTTTAGATGTTGCGAGTCTGGTGAGGAGTTCCTGATTGTGGGCCCCAGAAGTTGAGGCCATTACAGCGTCCCGCAAGGCATAGGCCAATTTCTGAACATCAGTAGGTAGGTCAGGAGCCGCCTGGCTGTGTCGTCGTTGGGGGTCGTCTTTAGGGTTGCCACCATCGACGTTGCCACCGGCACACACCAATTGAGTATCACTGCGGTTCAGTGATGGACCGGGCGTAGCGACTGACTTCTCTAACCATTCCTCTACTTTCTCGTTGTAGAACACAGAAGATTTTTTTGAACACCTTGATTCTTCTTGAAGGTCAGCTATCTCCGCGGCTAACTTTTTGTCCAGCAAGTCCTTCTGCATTCGGGCCTTGGCTTTCGCTATCTTGGCTTCCGCTTCAGCTTGTACAGCTTCCAATTCTATGTTTGCTTTAGCGCGGGCAGTTTCATATTCTAACTGTTTCTGTCGTGCTACTAAAGACGATGTACGGGTACCTGTTTTATTACTTCCCGTGTTTTTTTGGATATTGCTTGCGCAACAGGGATCGGATTTAACTTCAAGCATCTTCTCTTCTTCGTTAGCCAGTAAGTGTTCCCTGTTGAGTTGACCGCGTGTTTTTACACCGCGTGGCGTGCGAAACAACGACATGCCTGCATTACAGGTTTTGTGCTCTTCTTGCGAATATCCGGCCGAAGTACCAGCTTATGTAGCTGATCCAGCTACTGGACCAGTGTTGTGGATATTAAAGGGTATGGTGGCGCAAGAAGAACTTGCTTTAGTTCAGTCGATTGTCCAAAGATGCGCGCGCGTATAGTGTCGTGGTGATTACGGTCGACGACTGAGGCGGCGCGGCCGCCGCGCCACCCCAGCGGGCTTGCATAAATGTTGCGCGTAGGTAGATGTATAATACATATACCTACGAGCATGATATAAGTCACTACGCACACCGTTGAACAATCGTTATACAATTCAAAACACCATTCGACCCAATCTACAGGTGCCCTTCATCCTCAACACAGCTGTTAGTAGCCGCTCACTATACCCCTCAGATAGCTGGACAGTTGTGACATGTTGTGTACATTCATAGAGATTATTTATTAGATATCGCATTCATCAGCACTTGCCAATAAGAAGTGAAATAATGTAAGTGAAATGGTCCGACAGCGTCAAAAGAAAAGACAAAAATACGGTACGATTAAGAGGAACTTTTAAAGTTACGAATATAGAGAATGAACTACGGAAAATTTGCAGAAACTGCTAGAATGAATGTGATGAGATGCCGAACATGCGATGAAAAAAATGATTGCTGTCGAAGATACAAAAAAAGGTGTGAACGATCCCTTGCAACTTGAATCCAAACAATACAAATCAACATCGTTTAAATTTAATTCATATGATTTTAGGGGCAAATAAAATCCTTTCACACTAACTTTTTGAGGTAATGCTTTTGTGCCGATATCCGAGTATGTACGACTGTACGTGTAACTTAGTACTTAGCATTCTGTAATTTAAAAGAAATCACTTTTTTTTATGTACGAAGGCGGCAGACGAGCATACAGTCCACCTGGTGGTAAGTGGATACTGTCGCCCATAGACATCCGCGATACATGCCAACATTAGTCCAAAATGATAAATGTTGGCACGCCCCCGGATGCGCTGCCTACCTTTGGAGATATAGGAATGGATTTGGAGAAAGGGTTGGGAAAATGGGCAGGGATAGGATAGGATGGGAATGGGCTCTGGCACATCTCACTCACTACCGAAACACGTACGTACATTGGGGAAATACGATAAAGTGGAAAATGCAGTACATTTCAAGGTAGTCTTCTGTGAGAGAGGGGTAACGTGGCAAGTCAAGCGCGCCCAGCGGCTGTTGGATTGCAGCGTGCACTCTCCCCCTCCTAAAACTTCACTTGTCACTTCGCAATCAATCTCGTTTAAAGTCTTTATTAATCTCTATCTAATCGCCAATCTCGACTCTATTATATAAACATTAGATACTCGTATAATGAATGATGTTCACCGTGATTTTACTTCAACTAGGCGAATTTCGTATTAAATTACGCACACAGAGCATAAATGTAAAGTGTTATTTGGAACACAAAGATATTCTTGTAGATTAGTTAATTTTTTTTTTTTTTTTTTATAGTCCCACGTGATGGTAAGTGTTACCGCCGCCCATGGACACCTGCAACACCAGGGGGCATGCGGGCGCGCCGCCGACCTTGCAAAATCCTATTCACAGCTCTCTTGAAGAACCCCATATCGTAGCTTAATGGAAAGACCTCTTGAGGCAGTTCGTTCCACAGCCTACGGGTACTTAATTTTATTTATTGAAGCTGGTAACAGCTTAGATACCTCGTTCTCGTGTTACACTGGTGATGTCGTAAGTTCAAACTCGCGAGAATAAAAAATCCACGTCTTTTATTCGTATGATAAAATCTCCTTATAAGATAAACTGCAGCTGCATGCTACAGCAATGACCTAAGAGGACCGACCGACTTTGTTTTTTTTTAAATTGTTGCCTGACTTTTGTTCAAAGAGACGAGAGCTGAAAAAAGGCGAATTAAAGCCAGATTCAAAAAAGAATTGTATGTCACCGTGGTTCTCGTAGTAGCCTTGGTCGGCGAGCGCTCCGTGCACGAGATCCGCGTAATGCAGGGCGGTAGCGCAAGCGGCCTCGAGCAGCCTCATGCCGCCGCCCACCGTACCCTCCTCCACGCCGCCGATGGCGCGCCATACGTGCCGCATATGGTATAAGCTGGTGGAAAAGGTACAAAAGTCAAATATATACTTACTTTTTATACATATATAAAAAGTAATACATTTATAAATACATTTTTATACTTTTTATACATGACAGATACGTAAAGAATTATATTGTTGATGAACAATCCTATAACACTTCCCTACTAATTTAATTCGAGTTTAAGAAACCCTTGTATGAGTTTAAGAAACCAACCAGCATAAATGGGCAAAATTTATTGGATGGGCGTTGCGATCTCTTTGTAAGGCGTATCTCTCTCCTATCGCTATCTTTAACTCTGACTTTCAATTTTAGAGAAGCAACGTCTATGTTGCTTTCCTTAAGGGTTAATTAGATAGTCGGTTTTCGGTGTATCTAATTAACTCTTATAACAGAACGATCCATTCTTAACTCTTATATCTTATTCTATTAGAATTCTGATCACCAAGGAAAACTAATTTAACCTTCGTTGTAACATTTATGCAATAACACAAGTCGTTTGACTGGGTATTGCCTACTCGTATTTCAAATGACTGGAAATTGATAGTCAATTGCGGTTGCAATAAATGGTTTACAATCGAATCGCAATCTGGTAAATAAAGTCACTCGATACTTAGGTCGTAAGTTAACAGTGTCCTTTTGAGAATACGAGTATCTTAAAATTTTAAACATAATTAGTGACATTATCTGAGCAAAGAGATCTTATTATTGGTATTTATTATAATTTTGGTTAAAATTGTCTAACTTACAAAATTTGTTTGTTTCAACATTCCGTTTAAATAGAAACACGTTCTAATATCTGATAATGTAAAGCATATATGGGCAACAACCAGCCCGCGGGCCGGATCCGGCCCGCTGTAAGATATGATCCGGCCCGCGAGACATTTTGAAAAAACCCAATTAAAAAAATATTACATTAGGTACTTATACTCACGGGAGTGACAGTGAGGCGGCAAACATCAAATCCTTTGATGTTTGCCGCCTCACTCTTTGATAATCGCCGCCACTCGGCTTGCTCGATCAAATTCTTTGAGGTTTGCCGCCTCACGGGCGACACATCAAAAGATTTATTGCTTCTCAATTATTCTAAACTAGTTTATTCCAGATTATTCCTTCATTTTGCCTATATAAGCGGGTGGATGGCCCGAACGTTAGTTCAGTTCTATTTGAGCTACCGAGGTGATAACTTGGACAAGCGATATCCTAGCGAACTGCTCGAGCCGTCAACTTGCTTTGTGACTTTGTGTGCATCTTGAGTGGTTACTAACTATAGTTTGTTATTAAGTTTATTGAACGAAAAGTAAACAAAAATGATGTCTGGTGGAAAGAAACGAAAAGTAGATACAGAGGGTCGCCAGTTTCAAGAAAAATGGACTGAAGAATTCTTTTTTATCTTGCACAATGGTAAGCCTATTTGTTTGCTGTGTAATGAATCCATTTCAGTAATGAAAGAATTCAATATAAAGAGGCATTACTCAACTAAGCATGCTACGCTGCACTCACTGACAGGACAATTAAGAACAGACAAAATCCAGAAGCTTACCGCAAATTTGGAAAAACAGCAACAAATGTTTCATAAACAAAGAACACAACTTGATAATGTTGTGAAAGCTAGTTTTATAGTTAGCTCAAAATTGGCAAAGGCATTAAAACCATTTGCCGAAGGAGAATTTATCAAGGAGTGTATGTTAGAAGTTTGCGGTATTTTGTGTCCTGAAAAGAAAAATGAATTAGAAAAAATTAGTTTGTCAAGACGAACTTTTGTTCGACGTATAGAAATGATGGCTAATGATATAAAAACAACATTGACTGACCGTATGGCTGGTTTTGAATCATTTTCCATAGTATTAGACGAGAGCACCGATTTGTCTGACACAGCTCAACTGGCTATATTTATTCGAGGTGTTGATAAGGAGTTCACTGTTACTGAGGAATTGCTTGCTTTACAGCCGCTAAAAGGAACCACTACAGGAGAGGATATTTTTATTGAAGTTCAAAAGGTATTCACAAGTTTTGGCTTGCCATGGTCAAAATTAATTGGAGTATGCACTGATGGTGCACCTTCTATGGTCGGCTTACGTAAAGGTTTCATCGGAATTTTGAATGAAAAAGCAACAGAATTAAATGTGCAAAAAGATGATTTGATAGTCCTTCATTGCATTATCCACCAACAGAACTTGTGTTCTAAGTCCATTCGACTCCAGAATGTTATGAATGTGGTAGTAAAAACCATCAACTTTATTCGATCCCGAGGGCTTAACCATCGTCAGTTCAAGGCGTTTTTGGATGAAATATCAGCTGAATATAACGACGTAACATATTATTGTGAAGTCAGATGGCTGAGCAAAAGAAAAATGTTGAAACGGTTTTACGAGCTTAGAAATGAGATAGCAGACTTTATGAAAATAAAAGATCTGAAATTAAAAGAAAATAAAAGATATGAAAATAAAAGATCACTATCTGAATTAAGTGACCCAAAATGGATATGTGACAGCATTTCTGGTCGATCTTACAGGCTATTTGAATGATTTAAATTTGAAACTTCAAAAACAAGGACAGTTAGTAAATGATTTGTACAGCCATTTGAAAGCGTTTCAGGTCAAACTACGCTTGTGGGAGTCACAGATGCTGTCTGGTAACAGTTACCATTTCAAAACGCTCTCTGCGTATGAAAATATTGCTTATGCTCAATATGCTGAAGAACTCAAGTTACTGTCGGAACAATTTTCTAACAGATTTAGCGACTTCAAAAACATAGAAGACTGTTTCAGTTTATTTGCTACTCCTACAAAATATAACTTACAAAATATAACTACAAATACAAAGTACAAAATGCTCTAATACACTTACAAATGGAGTTGATCGAGATTCAAGAAAACTCACTCCTGAAATCCAAATTTGAAGACGTAGAGTTGTGCGATTTCTACAAAAAATACCTAGAAAAAGACAATTTTCCGCAGCTTAGAAAATTCGCAAGAAGATTGATTTGTGCGTTTGGCAGTACTTATAAATGCGAACAGTTCTTTTCATTGATGAAAGTTAATAAATCAACACATCGTACAAGACTGACTGACGATAATTTGGAAAATTCTTTACGTCTTTGTATCAGTGGAATTAATCCAAATATCGATGAATTAGTTTCCCAAATTCAAGCTCAAGTGTCTCATTGATTTCGGTGTATTTAACTTTCGTTGTTTGTAACAATTGCAAATTTAACGATTTAATTATAATGTACCATTTTTTTAAATTTAATTTTGTTATTTTAATAAATTGTACTATAATAACATTGTCGTATTATTTCATGTCTAATATCTATCGCAAAAAATATTATCACTACTTTAAAATGCACTAAGTACTTTTAAACGCGGCCCGCGAACGTATTTGCACGCTAAAGTTTGGCCCTCAACATGTCAAAGGTTGCCCATACCTGATGTAAAGTAACAAAAATATGTTTTTTAAGATTTCATTAAAGTCACAATATCTGGGAAACTTGAACCCACAATAAGGTTCTCTGATAATGTCACATTGTTTTAACTAGACAAAAATAAAGACGCCTAGGTCGGTGATTGTTTCAATCTCCTTGTTCTTAATTTTAAGTTCTGAAATGTTCGATTCCAATAGATTTCAATTATAGATAAACCATTACCGTTTAAATTTAATTCATATGATTTTAGGGGCAAATAAAATCCTTTCACACTAACTTTTTGAGCTAATGCTTTTGTGCCGATATCCGAGTATGTACGACTGTACGTGTAACTTAGTACCGTTTTTGCAACTCGCACCACTATTACTTATTCTGTAGTCGAACTAAATGTTATCTGCTATAGCATTCTGTAATTTAAAAGAAATCACTTCACTTGTCCCTTCGCAATCAATCTCGTTTAAAGTCTCTATTAATCTCTATCTAAATGCCAATCTCGACTCTATTATATAAACATTAGATACTCATATAATGAATGATGTTCTCCGTGATTTTACTTCAACTAGGCCAATTTCGTATTAAATTACGCACACAGAGCATTAATGTAAAGTGTTATTTGGAACACAAAGATATTCTTGTAGATATTCTTAATTTTACTTATTGAAGCTGGTAAAGCTTACATATCTCGTTCTCGAGTTATATTGGTGATGTCGTAAGTTCAAACTCGCGAGAATAAAAAATCCACATGTCTTTTATTCGTATTTACATCATTTTAAATGGTCCTTTTAAGATTTTTACTACTCTACCAGGAACTACACAGTATAAATCAAATAGCTTTTTAACCGTCAATGTGTAACGTTCACTTTTCGAATTGGGCCAGCATAGTGACCGGAAACCCGCCCGTGCTTGTTGTTATTATTGCCTTTGTAACGGTTTCGTTTCACTACGTCAGTAGTTAAGCGAAACTACATTAAAATACAAACTTAAATCAACTATTTAAAAAAAAATAACATTACTACATAAAAATATCTATTATTATTAACTATTTACAATAAATAATACCTTAAATTATAAACACATACTTAAATAACAAAAATATACATTAAATATTAATTCAAAAGCAAAGCCGGAGCGCACTATATGTTTTGCAATTCTATTGTTTGCGCGTGGAGTGAACTATCAAACCGGTCCTTACGTATCGCATCGAACGCAGGTAGTTACGGCGTCATTGGCACTCCACGTTGGCTATCCTTTCTGTTTAGACTAACATTCCGTCTACAAATAAATAATTCTGAAATAACTAATACTGTAGGTTTTGGCGAGTCTAGTGCCGACTTACTATTAGTGAATCCCCTTACTTACTGGGTGAGTGTTACAAATTTTATCCATCGTATAGTGGGTAGCTAGCTACCTACATTGTTTTGCACTTTGGTCAGCTTTGTAAGCCTTGTTGGAATATGGCGGTCATAACATGTAAGTAATTTCTGTTGTTCTCGTCTTTATTGTTAACGCCCATAAGTGCTAGGTGTATAAACTGTTTAACTTTAACTGTTGGTTGACTGCCTCATCATGAACACCATTTCTTGCTAATCACGCCATCTGCCTTTGCTTAGCATCTTCTAGTGCGGTCCTTAGCAGGTTCATGATGTCGCAGTCAAGCTACGAAACTTCCGGATGGGTCTTAAAATGTCCGAAAAATATAAATATTTCAGGGCTCACCTACCCGGCAGTCGACTTGGACGTGACCTGCTCGCCACCTATGCGAATATACCACCTACCTACTGCTCGCTGCTAGCTGCGAGACTGTTCCGGCCTACCGCGGAATACCTACTGGAAGGCTATCGCAGGGCAGTGGCATTCTTTGGACCGAGTCATAACTTCTGACGTGAGCGAATCGAACCCATCCCGGATCTATTTACTATTTTAAAATATACCGCTATGTAGTAGTGGAGTCTTTTATTTACAAACAAAAAGACTACGTGACACCTTGTATGAATAAAAGATAGCCTGTACCTACTCGTGCAAACAATATCCTGTACCTACTCATGCAAATAACTAACTGGTCTCAAGAGCTTGGTATTTTTGAAAACTACTGCGTAATAGCTTTAGCTACGTAAATAAACAGTATAATATATTTAGTAAAAGGCCTAAACATACCAATTAAAAGCTATCGTAATCGTACAATGATAAGGGCATCTGAATAACTACAAACTACAAAAGCGACTCGCCCCAAGATTCTTACGCGATGAGTGGTCCAAAAACTTGGAAACACGCCATATTACAAACTTTCTCAATTTTCTCTTATATAGTAATTTGCATTATTACGAAAATATATTTATAGGCAGCTTGTTATGAGTGAAACACTAATTGCTAATCTCGATTGAAGCTTTCAGTTTCGTAGTATATTACCTAGTAGGTCCTCGACACAATACAGATAAGTGATAACCATCACCGTGTATGTAATCATGAGTAAAATTGTCTTTTTGCAGGAACTATGTCATGTCGGGGTCACCTCATAATACATTTTGGCATCAGGGTTGGTTTGGAACAATGTGCTGAAAAGTATCTTATAACAAGCTGGATTAAATTATCTACAAATGTCCGCCTAATAGGTAATTACTAATTACTGATAATTAATTAGTAATAGTAATTAGCCTAATTACTAATAGGAAGTCGGAAAATTTCGCGGCCTTTTTTAACTTTAGCATGCTATATTTCTGGCAACACTGATCACTGGCGGGAAGTGATATACCGTTTGACAACCGGCTTTTTTGTAATGGCGGCAAATTTAAATTACAAGTTAAAAGTTTTATAGTTTCATATTTTTGAATAATTTTATTTAATATAATATAACTGAATAATAGAAATAAATAAGGAGACTACAATTTTTTTTCGACAAGTGTATGAATGCTTCTAGTGTTTCTAGAATTAATAAATATAAAAGTTGTAGTTTTCCATCACGACAATGCTCGGTCGAGCATTGTCGAGCAATGCATCTTTGATGACTAAATAAAAATTGATGGACCTTGGCTGGGACGTTTTAACGCATCCCCCATACAGTCCAGACATTGCACCTTCGGATTATCATTTATTTCGCTTTTTACAAAATTCTCTAACCGGAGTAAAATTACATTCAAGAGAAGCCTGTATAAACCATTTAAATCAGTTTATCGCTCAGAAACTCAGAAAATGTAGCAATGGGATAATGGCTCCGCCAGAAAAATGGCGAAAGATAGTCGAATTAAATGAATAATATTCTGTTCAATAAATATGTATGTAATACCAAAAAAGTCTTTATTATTTTCACTATTAAAAGGCCGCGAACTTAGATTACATAATATATTAATTAAACACATGAATTTACACTAAAATTACAATAGTCGGGTACAATGTGCACAGTGCGATATTAGTTTGCTGACAACGCAAAACACCGTGCACGTTCAGTCTGTACTGTGTTTCTGTCTTTATTGCACTTACGGATATTAATCTTAATAAGGACCATGAGTACATGTCACCACATCACACGCAGTTAGTGAGCAGGTACGGGCGGTAACGCACCTGCAACACCAAGGCGGCGTCACATTGCTCTTACAGGTGTCTAAGGCGGCGGTGACCACATAGGTATATAGAAGATAATATTTTATATAGAAAAACTGGTCCGTTCGTCCGTCACCTCTTATATATTAATAAAAACCTTAATAAGCTGCAAGAATTTTAAATAAGGCGCCGAAAACGTATTTACAGTTTTAGTCTAATACCAAAATAGGAAGATAAATCCCTTCTTACGATCTGTCGGGGATCACTATCTCATCTATACCATACAGGTAGATGAATTCTATATATACTATATTTTCACTCTCGGGCCTCGGACACACCGAACGAGAAGAAGGACAGCAGGCAGACCTATTTGCGATGTTCGTATGATTTGCAGTCTCCGTATGGAATAAATTTACTTCAAATAAGGCACAGTGGAAAAAAATCGAAAGCATCTGTCAAGCGGTGAACTAAAAGTGCTTGCTGTTGATAAAGAAAATACTGGTATACTGTGTAACCATCTTTAATGGCTTGTGTCTTTGCACAAGTAAGATTTCGGAGATGCTTATGATTCTTTCAACTACACCGACAAATACAAAAAGGTTCATAGAACAAATTTATTTTTAGGATATAGGTCATTGAGGGCTTTAATCAGTATAGACAAGTATGCAAATGGATAAATTGTGTAAACTCACCAGGCGGCCGTGTCCACCGAAGAGGTGCTGTGTTTTACGATGTGTTCCCCCTCCACCGCGCGGTCTGTTGGCGATGGAACACAATAAAATACTTATTTGAACTACTTATTGAACTACAATAAAATATTAATACTTATTTGAAATAAATTACTTCTAGAACATTTTGAGAAAGATTGATCGAGTTCGTACATAGGCGCGCGATCTGTCTTGTACTGAAACATTTTATTGTGGTCCCAAACTTACTTAATAAAATGGACAGCAACATACTTAGCCAACAAATGTATACTTAGATATTAAATGACAGTTAGTTATTTTTTTCTAATAACATCTACCTGCTATCTATAAGTTGCCTTTTACAATATTAGAGGAATGCCTAGCTTTTATGGGAGTATTCAAAGCAACGAGTATAATGCGCCTCGGTAGTAACGGCGAGTTGATGACTCTATTCTTTTAGTGGTTATTTTTAGTCCCCACGGCTTGTGTTAGCCACCCTGGAAAGTCAGGAAGTCGGGTTATCGCTGCCCTATATTCCTCTTTCTATTTATTTTTTTTGTTTTCGTTCAAGAGCTTTACTTGATGCCTTTAAAAAAAAAATACGGTCATACCACTGCAATATAGTGTTTACAGAGAAACGAGTCATTTCAAGCATGAACTTATATCAAAATAATAGGTATATCTGTTGCAGCTTAGTGCTTAAAGCTATCAGCGCCATAAGGATACTAGTGTTCATTAAGTACCTCATCTGGGTCACCTATCTAATCTGCACATAAACCTGGGTCACTAATTTATTACAATGAGCAGACTTACGCACGAATAGCCATCGCTGAGAAACTGCGGCAGTTGAAGCGTACCAACTAATCACTCACCGAGCGCTGAGGAATAGGTACTCCCCGCTATCGCGGAACAATCGTCTGATTAGGCTTTTAACTCAGCCCACCGGGTGAGTAATGCTATAAATTAGTTTGCTTTACAGTCAACAATTCTAAAGTCTTACATTTGTCTCGAAGCAATAGTTAAAAGCTTTCGTGTTGAGCCACAGTTTAGTTTCCGATCCCTATCTAAATGTACGCCGCGGTGCGGGGTGTGAACTTTTGCCTTTTACCTTCGCAATACACGCTTTCATTTAAAACTCTTACACAAGTCACTAGGTCAGAGTTTCCTTTGAAAGGTTGTAGTAGCATCATTTGGGGAAGCCGCCTGCGTAGGCTCCTGCGTATTTGTATCGGAAGCAGGGGAAGTTAGGTTAGGTTGTAATCGTGATAGAATATTAATTAGCAGGTTACTCTCACCTTTACGTTTAATTAATTTCAACATTCGTTTCATCAGTTCGTTTACTTTTGTAATGCATAAATAACAACAAACAATTTTAACTAGGTACTTTTTGGAGTTTATTATTATACAATGCTGCGTTTTGGAGCATTAGGGACCTTACAAAAGGTGTAAGGTAATTCGACTTTCTTTTATGTAGGAAATTGCGTGTTTATACGACGTGTGTTTAAGGTAATGACCTTTAATTAATTTATTTTAATAAAGATTCTAGTGAACTTATAGCCCTCAATAGAAAAAAACTTAACATAAAATCGTTCAAGGAAAAGATGATAAAAAACAAAATTATTTTTATGATTTCGTATTGATCTTATCTATTCTTTGGACAATCGGAACTTGCGTAATGGAATCTTAAGAATTATTTTACCTTATTGCAATAGAACTAGAATACTATGGTGAAGCGAAGTTTCGAGACTGATGTGTGGCAAACTTACCGAGTTCTACGGCAACGCGCACCCGTTGTAAAGCCATGGTCTTGGTGACGGCCAGCCAACGGTCGATCAGCGGCTCGAACCACCTGCAACACACGTTAGTTAATAGTTTCTGCGTAAACTACTCTCATCGCAGTCAAATGGTTATCTTGTAGCCTCTCATTCGATGTTATCTAAGTAATTCGATGTATCATAGAACAATTAATATATTTAGTTTGCGTATATAACTTGCATATATACGAGTATATTTGAAATAAGTTAGACAAATTCATTTATGTGTTAAGGACAATGAGAAAAATAGCAACAGCGGAAGCAGCGGTTACAGCATATCCTCTGGGGAATCTCTGTAGACTTCGATAGAGCATTATAAAGCGCAAAAAATATGTATTAGAGCCAGCCGTATCTAATGCCCGTCCTCTTGAAAGTTGTAGACCTAAAAATATGTTACCGCTACTATGTCTGTATATATTGAATATGTGTGTATATAATTTGAGTTTAACTGTTTAGAATTGGTTTTGCAAATGCTTTTATAAAAAAAAAACTGAAAAATAAAAATAAACTGAGATTAACCTTTTTTTTTCATAATGATCAGGCAACTTATGATGTTCTATGAATGATCTGCCCCAAATATATTATTATTGGACCCCGACAAATAAAATATTCTGCTAATGAAATATTGTACTCGTATTATTATAATATTTATGGTAGTTTCATAAATACAGAATCGGACTGCATGCTATTTGTATACGGATTACTGTATACAAACACTCATCTATGTACGGTAAAATTAGATACAATTTGATATTTCCTCGGTAGAATGGAAAGAGATTCACCTGAGCCCCTCTCCGCGACCCCGTGTCAAACACGACAGTGATGTCATGTTGTGTTTCAAGAGGAAATACGACAAATATTGCCATCTTTCTACTGTGACATCGATCTTCATTTTAAAGAGATAAAATCCGAAGTACTCTTTTGTATACACAGAAAGAGTCCGTCTGTGTACCTACTTCAAATGTACGAAATCAGATTTGGTATTTCTCTAAATACAGAGATTTCCAACATGTTTATTACTCTTTGTTCAGATAGAACATACTATTTAAGTAGAGGAAGAGGTGGTATTGTGGCACCCTGGTGACAATTTGGCCCCCTATACATTTTTGTACTTCTCACAACGCCATCGTTGAATCCTTACTATAATTATGTTCACCTATGCGGCGTATTGAAATGAAGTAAAGTTATAGCGGTTCGCGTACAGATGACGCTAAAGTACGAGCCGTTATGTCATTGACGGAGGAACCAAAGTTTAACGGTCCTTTAAAAAAAAAATCATATTGCCGGAATTAAAAACATTTGAAGGCTGCGCCGACTGTATATTCGCTGTCAACGAAACAAGATATCGGTATTTGCGAGTAAGTTTGTACAAATCACCGTATTTCTAATTTTAGTGCCAATATTTTGAATACATAGCTTGTTGACAAATAGGCCCCCTAAGAATGAGTATAATCTGGCCCCCGGGGGCCACGTTGCCATCATATCCAGTTGAATTACAATTATTTATTTTTTGTTAAAGGCATGCCAAGAACTCCACTACCCAAAAAGAAACTCAAATCATGGAACGAGGAAGACATGATCAATGCAGTGAGGGCAGTACGAGAAAAAAGGATGGGCTACAAAAGAGCAGTAAAGGAGTTCCGAGTTCCAAGAACTACACTGAGGAGGTTCGTAAAAGATAGCTGTTCAGTTGAAGAGGTAGTAGTAAAACGTGCTGGGAGAAAACCAACCTTACCACCAGAACTAGAGAAAGAGTTGGTAAAGTATCTACTTTTGATGGAGAGTAAGTTTTATGGGTTTACATCTCGAGACGTGAAACGATTGGCCTATCAACTGGCAACGCTGAACAATATACCACACCCATTCACCAATCAAGAAGCTGGACGTGCATGGTTTGATCATTTTTTTAATCGCCACAAGGATGTTTTGAGCCTTCGTAAGCCTACAGGAACCTCACAAGCTCGTGCTAAAGGATTCAATAGAGCAGCTGTCCAGGTATTTTTCGATATCCTTGAAGAAGAATTCAAGAAAAATAAATTTCCTCCAGATCGTATCTTCAACGTTGACGAGACTGGACTTAGCATCGTTCAAAGCAAAATTCCGCGTATTATCTCTTTGAAAGGAAAGCGTCAAGTGTCTGCAATTACTTCAGCTGAACGAGGTGCTTTGATCACCATAATATGTGCGATGTCGGCCAGTGGCATATTCATTCCGCCGATGATGATATTTCCCCGCAAAAATATGTCAGAAACGCTAATGCGTGGGGCACCACCTGGTGCACTCGGAAGGTGCCACCCGTCGGGATGGATACAAACAGAGCTTTTCACCGAGTGGTTTCAACATTTTATAGATAAAACAAAACCAACTCAAGAATCACCAGTACTGCTTGTATTCGATGGGCACTACAGTCACACGCGAAACCTAAACGTCATTAATATGGCAAGAGAAAACAACGTGGTAATCATATTCTTGCCGCCACATACAACCCATAAGATGCAGCCTTTAGATAGGAGCTTCATGGGACCTCTGAAGAACTACTACAGTGAAAACATAAGGCAATGGTTGCTCCACTCGCATCGTCCCGTGGGTACTTACGACATAGCCGAACTATTTGGCAAGGCATATCTACAATGTCAAACTGCTAGTATCGCTGTCAACGGCTTCAGAATTTCGGGTATTTACCCGTTTGACAGGAATGTTTTCAACGATGATGATTTCATTGCAGCAGAGCACGAAGCGTCTGAATCTGCACCCAGGAGCGTTGATGTAGAACCCATCCCGGATCCAGATGTTCCTGATCAGCCAACTACAGCCAACACCTCTGCAGTAGTACCGCCCTCACAGCAACCTACCGGCAGTCCTCTTATTTTACCTGATAGAATTATACCCATTCCACAACCTAAAAAAAAGAAGTCGAACAGGGGACGCAAGGCATCAGCAGCAACTCTCATTACTGGATCTCCGTACAAGTCAAATTTGGAGGCTTCGGTGAATAAACCTCAATCAGCAGCGCCGATAGCTGGACCTAGTCGTGGTAGGATTGATCGAGGCCGCGTTGGTGGTCACGGTCGTAGTCGTGGATCTGGCGATAGTCGCGGAGGACACAGAGGAGCTAGCCGGGGATCAAAGAGACGCTGCGATTCTGCGACGACTTCTGACTCGAACACATCTGACGACTCTGAGCCTCAGAGCTCAACCTCAGATCTCATGGTGAAGATCAGGCTAATGAAGATACGACGTGCATGTTCTGCCATGAACTCTATTCTATGGACCATCGTGGTGAAATATGGATACAGTGCTTGCTATGTCAATCGTGGGCGCACCAGGAGTGCACATCTTGTGAAAAAGATGTATATGTTTGTGATTTTTGCAATTAATTTGAATATTTGTATAATTTAATATTTGTTTTAATTTTAATATCTATTTGTTCCTTACTGAAAAATATTGTTTTCATTTGATTTTAGACGGGGGCCACTTTACCCCCATAGTTTTAAAATAATAAAAATTGTCAATTTTTAGAAATACATTTTTTAGTTATTGTTAATGCGTGTTTTTTTGTTTCAACTTTTTACTTTCGAAAACTTAATAGTTTACCTTCACAATAAACAATAGCTGAAAATATTTCGGTGAGAAAATTTGATTTTATGAAGGAAAAACAAACTGGGGGGCCACAATACCACCCCTTCCATTATTATTTTCTCTTGAGTAAATAAACAGTTTTGTAGCCTTGAAAATATTTCGTTGGCCACCTTATCAGAGTCGAGATATCTCTGAAATACACTGACGAACATGTAAACGGCATAAACATGACATTAATTACGAGTAAAATGACGCGGTAGTCTGTGATTACGTGTGCATTTTTAAGGCTATAGTCATTTGCTTTGTGTGTTCCATTTTCGAAATGATGTTTCAAAAATGATCATTCAAAAAGGTTGCATATTAGCTAGGAATTTTAGTTCGAAAGTCATCGAACATTTTGATGCAGTCTATATGTCCACAAGTGTATGTATATGTATATGTATCATATGCGACAAATATCAATCATGTAAATAATTATTTTAGCAAATCTAAATACCTGTTTTAATTTGTTATATCCGTTTGTTCCAAATGATAATTGCAAATACTAAGTGCATACCATATATTCTATTTCTAAGCAGGATGTGTCCGATGACGCCTGAAATCCTGGTTTCTGCTCATTAACATATAATAATATAATAACATATAATCCCAGTTTATTAACATATAATTTTGTACAAGTATCCATTTGTTGAGCTTCGCATTACCAAATTTGTGTGAAATCTTTGGTAAAGTAAATTGGATTTTGCAAAAAGTATTCGTAAAATCTTCATGTCAATGAATTCAAAATCATGAACGGAATCCGTGATTTGAGACTTCGGCAAAAGTTCAGATGTATCGTTTATATTATACTAGCGAACCGCCCTCGTTTCGCTTCGGTTTCGTTAAAACAATATTAAACTATACGTATAAACCTTCCTCTTGAATCACTCTATCTATTGATGAAAACCGCATTAAAATCCGTTGCGTAGTTTAAAAGATCTAAGCGTACATACAGAGGGACAGACGGCGGGAAGCGACTTTGTTTTATACTATGTAAAGATGTAACACGTACTTTGCACAAAAACATACAAAGCTCGTCTGTGCTTTACTGGCCAATTAACAACGAGTAATTGGCGTCTCAAGCAATAAACACGTACGACTTCGCCGCGTAATGGCCCCCGAGTCGCGCCGCTTTTGGGACTTTTTAATGAAACGCTTAAATGGCCGCTAATTAATACAACACAACAATGGGGATTTAAGCCTTTCATTTTATTACGTTAAAATAGACTTAAAAGAGCGATGATAGTCTATGGGTGTCTAATCTCAACTCCCATATTCTCCTATATTGTCTATCCTCCCCGACTAGTTCTCAGTTTAATTCAGTGGTGCAGAAGAACATCGCGATTTTTTAAAATAAATAACCACACTCAACCACTTAACTAGCATTCCCCGTATCGTGAGTCCAAAGACACACACAAAGCCGAACATACCATCCAGACCCGAACAAACATTTGTCTATAAACAAATGGAAGTCCGACCGGGAATCGAACCTAGGACCTATATTTGAATTCTTAATTTGATGGATCGAAGAGGAGGAAAAATTATCCAAGGATCCACCGGTGGAGCCTGATTGTGGATCCATGTGAACGGAGGCTTTTGCATAGCAGGCAGGCACTGGGGAAATTTGAAAAAATGTAGGCATGTGTAATACCCATAAATTCGATCTAGGTCCTTGTGGTTAGATTATGTTATGAGGCGGAACTCCGTTGTGATCACAATGGAGGGCTTGTGCCCTGCGGGGCCTGGACCCGGATACACTGATATCGATCAATATCGAGACCTTTTCAATGTTGCTCTAATGGATTTAGTTATCTTTTGTAAACAATGATTTCACAAAAATTTGTTTCCGTTTATTTATTTGTAAATATTATGTCTACGTGTTATATCCAACGTCTAATAATATTATATATTATAAATATTGTGTACAAGATATAATATACATTACGATAATGTAGTGTTATGTATTTTTTGACTTTGTGTTCCATATACAAAAAAATAAAATATATTATGTTTTAAAAACAAAGTCACTAGCGCGGCGCGAGGTGAGCGGCGCGCGGTGCGGGGCAAACATCGCGAGGAATTCCGCATGCTCGAGAAATAAAAAAAAATCTCGAGTAGATATATCCAATCCTCACCCGCGTGGCCGATTACGGTCCGAAACTCCCAGTTTTACTAGGGGAGGCCTGTGCTCTGCCGTGCGTCGTTATAAGCTATATACAACAATATGTTTATAATAATATTATGGACTACCCGTAGATTATAATAATTATTAATGATATCCAATTAAAAGTATTAGAGCCGGTTCCCACTTGATCGTGACGACACAATGTCGTCCCGGTAAAAGTGTCGTGGCTTGTATATTTAAAAAGGAACGTTCACATATAGTAAGGCACGATAAAACTGTCGTCCACGACGCTTTTACTGTGCGATTTGTCAAGATTTTCTGCCGTGTCGTAAGTTATTTGCATATAGTTTCTTATTGCACTTTTCACACTTGTCGTGATGACACATTGTCGCCACGAAAAGTGTGAATGGTAGGTCTTAAAAGGTGATCATAGACATTTCTCAATTCACCAATTACACGTTTGAAATGTTCCTAAGATTTCCAAATCTTTCCGATAAGATTGGATGTACCCAATTTTCTTTGTTTCATCTTTCTTTTAAAAAAATAGTACATGATCAGAATTTCTCGTCTTCGTCCACTGTACATGAGGGCGATCACACAACTGGCTGGAACAGTAGAGCCGACTGCCGTCCAACGACAGCAGACCCGAGTACCGTTTACGATAAAAGTGTCGTCAAGACCTAGTGGGAACCGGCTCTTAGTGTACTATAGTAATATGTATATATTTATACGTCTCAAATATGAATCCATTTATAGTATAGATTTTGCGTCACATGATTATAAACTTTAAATCAATGTTTTTGCTTTAATGAATGTCCAATAAAAAAATGTTCAATGTATAGACGTAGTTTCCATTTAAACAATGCCATTGTTAATACGGTTTACCCGCAGTTTCGCTGTAAACGTAATTTATATTCCCATCTAAAAATGTTGTGCAATGTAAATAAATTTTTACTTGAGATTTATGAAGATTGTCTAACGTCCCGCAGATGTGAGCGCGACGATCGAAAACGAATATTCAGAGAATAGCTTGCGGCAAGTTTTTACATTATGTAATAAAAAATGTAATACACTTTACTTCATATCAATACCTTTAGCGTTTTGCTAATCCTGTTTCTGTATTTAGAATGTTTGCACAGTAGGTATGCTAAGAGAGTTCAAAATCGAACGTTGTCTTGTTGTTGCATCAATCAACTGGGCTTACTATTTCAGAGGCGAGAGTAAAACTCCCGTATGTCAGTTTACTCGACTAAATAGTTTACGGCTAAAACCATTTCAAAGTTAACAAAGTTCTAAATGCCCGCACCTAAAACAGAAAATTAATTGTCACTTTTAATGTAATAGAATTGTTTCTGATGTTTCTATATACATATACAGGTTCACAGAGCTGTTTATATTATGTGTGCTTGAAAACTTCAGAACTAATACCTGTGTACAAATATTTTTCGAGCACTGTCTCTTACTGCTCTGTCCTTGCTTCTAAATTCCTCAGAACTCTTAAAACATTACGGTTTTTTTTGTAAAAAATTCTTTGTAAAACTTTTTGTATTTAGTAAAAATAAAAAAGGAAAATGTTACACAAAAAAGATTTGAAAAATTTTCATATTTATGAAAGGTCCGATTTCACTCTATATATAGCTAAATGTTAATAAATACTTAAAATATACATGCAGACATACATATTTAACATATAGACAGATATATCGGGGTGTACTCACGAGTAGACTTGCAGCAGCTGTGCGGGCGGGTCGTGCGGCGCGTGTGCCGGCGGCGGCGGCGCGCCCATGCTCAGCTCGCGCACTGCCGACAGCACCTCGAACGGCAGAGTCTTCGCGGACACCACACACACTGCACACACACTACCACACTCAGTTTTGATTCACTACTCGTACAATAACATCTCCCCATCTCTTGCCAAGGGTGTCGTAAAAGGCGACTAAAGGATAACAAGTCTTGAGGAACTACACCACCTCTAAAAGACTCGCTTGACCAACGTGGCGTTTAAGGCATTTAGAGTATACCGCATTTAGAGCTCCGTGTGCACTGGTGGATACTAAAAGGGCTGCTTATGATTATCGTACTCACACACGCAAGAACGGAGTAAAACCGTAACAAAACACTTTTAACTTCCACTGCTGGACATGGGCCTCCTCATGCACATTCCCTCGTGCACGAAGGATGTTATGGCTGTAAAACGACGCGCTGGCTAAGCGGGTTAGCGAGAATACTCCTATATACGTGGTGTAGTATCTCAAGTCTTGTAGTAGCCGGCTTTGTTATCCCTTACTTGCCTCTTACGACACCCACAGGAAGAGATAAGATGATTTTCTCATAGTGGTGCGTTATTGAAAGAAAGGAGGATAGTTCTGTAACATTTAGTCAATTTACGATTCCCGAATAAAACGTCTACTCAAATGTCCATATTCCATCCCCGGAAGTTGAAAGTGGATTTTACAACTATTAACGAGTATCGTTTATACATATTCAATTCTAAAGTAGAAACATTGGTATCTATAGAGCAATTTTGCTACATTGAGCTGCCTTTCCGACGTCTTAACTTTTTCATAGAAATATGTTGGCCTGCCATTACTTTTCTATAAAAAAACGATGGCAAACAGTCCATCGGTAAGTGTATATTCGTCCGCGTACAATCAAGATTGATCACCATTCGAACGCTTCTGGTGCATGACCTACCCTTATACAATTTGAGTGTGTGTAAAAATGATTGGGATTTAAAATTTAATAGAGAGTAAAGAGCATAATGGGAATATTGGGTACCATAATGAGAACATGTTTTCTTTCAAAATTTATCTGTCTGTCTGTTTTCTGCCTTCCATCATTAATTGCTTGGCGAGAAACTCGTCATTCCATTGTGAGCGACATTTTACTTCAGAATTTGAGCAATTTAGTGATATAGGTAAGTACTTATAAGGTAAATACAAAATGAAATTTTCATAATACATAACTAAAGAGTGACTGTACAATAATCCATAATCAAACATTGAAAAAGGACGTTTTTCATAATTGCATTCCTTCCAATTCTGTGTCTCAATACTTTCTGTATTCCTGTTCAGTCTGCGTGGCGACCACTCCTCGCAGCCTATAATATGTGGGTCTAGCTAGTATAACATTTTTTGTTTGTAAACGCAACAATCGCATTTGTGCAAAGTATTTTTTTCTCTATAGAGAATCAAACAGCGCCTCTAGCAAACACAAATGTTCATACAGAACGCATCTGCGAAATTATCTTCTATAAACGATCAAACTCTACACTCGCGCCTATGTTGCATTTTTCGTTATTTAATTTTCTCCATTACTGTTCTTATGGTTCAGTAGGCTGATATATTAACAACAGCTTATATGACAAGTTAGAAATCAATGTACCTATATGCATCTATCTACTCTGTAACACATAAACTACAACAGACGGTAGTTTTTTAAACCTGAACTGTTAAGATTTCAATGTAGACTTAGTACAGGAAACAACCATACCTCCGTTTCCTTGTTCATCGTATATTTCTTCTTCAGCGACTCCACACCAACCCTCTGCTATCCAAATTTCCACGCACTGCCTCACGTCTTCCGATACCTAGCAAACGAAGATTTTACTGTTATAATAATGAAATATGGACTCTCAAAAAACAGCTAGTTCTATCAGGAAAACAACAATCCTCAGAAAAAGCTGGTTTATTAGTTTCATCGCATACTAGGCAATAGATCAACCTATATGTATGAGGGAGGTGGGCTCGTAAACCGTCATGCGAACTATGAAGCTTGTTAATATATTATGTATGTGCCTGCTAACTTATTTTGAATCAGTAATTCGATAAGCAAAACGAAAGAAGGATTTTAGTTTACTACGTTCATATCAGTGTTAGAATAAACATATTGAAATAAACAGTTATCATATCTGACGAATATTTGATGGTCAGATGGCACATGGATGGAAAGTCATTTCAAAGCACTTTGCATTAAGTACATTTTAACACATTGTTGTACATTGTAATACATTGTACATTGGGTTTCACTGGAAGTTTAATTGATACAATGGTATACTAAATAGCGCCTCATGCTATGCGTGCATTGCGACTATAAGTTATTCAGCATGAGAAACACCATTTGTGAATCAATGAACAGCTGACAAAGCGAACAATAGCAATAGGAGTTTCATACCATTGTAGTTACTTATTAGGTAGAAAAGAATTGTGAAAGAAAACACTCAAACTACACGTAAGTATGGCTTACAAGAAATATACAAGTACAGAATCTGTAGCATTCAATCGTTTTCGCACGATCGATTCTACTTGCGAATGTACTGAGAAAATATTGCCGCAACAAACGTGCCGTGCCAATAAATGTAGCCGTAACAATAACATATGTACCTACTATTAATAAATATGAACTATGTATATCACATATTTTATAGTAGCCATATATTTTTCATATTTGTTCGTCTTGTTACCACGAATTGTGAAATAAGTATAACAAAACGTTAAATATATACTTATCCCCATTAGAAATAATAATATAAATGCGAAAGATGGTTTGCGTGTTTGTTTGTTATCATATAACTGCAACAGATCAACAACAGTGACGTTATATGAGCAAACGGACATTATTGTGGGTATGGACTTAAAGACTGGCTAACATTTATAACTTTATTTTTAATTTTTTTTTATAGAAATAATGCGGCAGACGACCATACAATCCATCTGATGGTAAGTGGATACTGTCGTCCATAGACATCTGTGGTACATGCCAACATCCGTCCAGAATGACAAACGTTGGCACGCCCCCGGGTGCGCTCTTTGCAGATTAAGGAATGGATAGGGAGAAATGGTTGGGAAAATGAAGAGGGATAGGATGAGATGGGATGGGAATGGGCTCTGGTATATCTCACTCACTATCGAAACACGTACGTACGAGTACATTGTGGAAATATGATAAAGTATGAAATGCAGTATATTTAAAGATAGTCTTCTGTAAGAGGGGTGTAACGTGGCTGGTTTAGTGGGCCCAGCGGCTGTGGGAATGCATCGTGTACTCTTCTCGTACAAATATCTATAGATTTTTTAGAAATATGCTCTACTAGCTGATTCTTAAGATAAGTCAATAGAAATAAGTTTTTTTACTTTAAATTTCACTAAAATGTCAATATTTGGGAAACTTGAACTGACAATACCGTTTCTAAGTTAATGTCAAACGTTATTATGAAAATTGGTATACCTACGTACAGTTAGTTCATAGTGTTGTTTAACATAACATAACTCTATCTTCTGAGCATCAGCTAAGTAACCGTAATCAGCTCTTTTATCGTCCACAGTTGGACAAGGGTTTCTTCATGCACATTATCTTGCGTATGAGAGATGTATGACCTTATAATGGCACGCTAGGCGCGCGTGGTCGGTTGGCGAGTCCACTCTTTTAGAGGTGGTGTTGTAGTTCCTTAAGGCTTAGCCCTAGCGCATACATACAGTTTTTAGTCGAACAACTGTTTAGTTGTATGTTTAAAGTCTATGGCGATGTATGGAGATACGTGTACTATCTACTCGATAGTTGTCCGACAAAAGAATCAATTGCGATATGCACACAACTCGACTAAACAGTTTAGTCGAAGTAACAATTGAGTATATGCGCTAGGCGTTATAGTTGTTGTCATGAGACGGGGTGAGACGGGGTGAGGTGGGGTGGTGCTGTTCTAAAGCCGGGGGACATCACGAGGCCTAACATAGAGCTAAGTAATACAATAAAATGCATACATTGTATACAATTTTTGAGGGGGAGAGTGCACGCTGCAATCCAACAGCTGCTGGGCGCGCTTGACTGGCCACGTTACCACTCTCACAGAAGACTACCTTGAAATATACTGCATTTCCCACTTTATCTTATTTCCCTAATGTACGTACGTGTTACGGTAGTGAGTGACATGTGTCAGAGCTTCATTTTCCCAACCCTTTCGCCAAATCCATTCCTATATCTCCACAGGTAGTCGGCGCATACGGGGGCGTGTCAACGTTTCTCATTTTGGACTAATGTTGGCATCTATCGCGGATGTCTATGAGCGACAGTAACCACATACCATCAGGTGGACTGTAAGCTCGTCTGCCGCCTTCGACCATAAAAAGAAAAAATACATTGACAGCTATTTTATTTACTATTATACCTAATGTAAACATAATTATTTAAAGATCTGAGTTACTAGTTAGTGTTTTCATAATTAATTAATTATACTGTTTGCAATGATGTTTTGCGTTTTGCGGTTCAGTTGCCATTTAAACGGATTATCATTTACTGAATATTGCATTGAACAAATATATTTGCGGTAGCCCACACTTGTGATTAGTCAAATCCTATTGGACTGAATTCACATGCCAATTTTAGAATTTTGCATTCGGTCGTTTGAATATTTTAAGGTATTATTTAGTAATCAATATGGTTTACCCACTCACTCAGTAACCCGCACTAAGTCATGGGCTTAGAAAATCTACAGATACACTCAAATATAAATAACAAACTTTATAAACCCGGCCAAAATCATCTTTAAATAAATATACTTTCCATTGGAAATCGAACCCGCGACCTACTGTTGTAGCTAGTTGTAGTAGCGGACGTTGTATGTAGAATAACATAATAAATATTTATGTTGTAGTTGCGATAGTAATAATAATAATAATATAATGTTTATTTCCAGCAACTAAGAGTCATATGCCGAAACTAAATCATAATATCAAGAAACAAAATATGTACCCAACTAATACATATAACAATATATACATATATGTATAACAACATGTCACCACACATATACACACTACAGAAATAATGTATCAATAATGTATACACACACGCATGTATACATATTCTAGGAACTCCTGCCAGCACAACTCCCCACCCAATGCTGCAGGATGGGAGAGTCATAATGAATTACGCAACAGCGTTTAACTACTACGCATGGGCGTAGGTAGGTAGTACGCAGGGCGTACGCCGTATGTAGTTGCGTACGCTAGTACGCTAGTATAGTCTATACTACAGATATAGTCTTGTGAGAACATACGATAGTTGTGAATACGTATGACAATAAATTTAAATAATTTAAATGTAAGTAATTGTTCTATAGAAAAAGTTTAAAAAAATACTATTTTAAACGTGCTGAATCCACATCTAAACTACGGCACTTACCATTTTGTCGACTTGTGTAAATACGACGTTGAAGTAAGGTACGTTGTTGGTCCTAAAACAAAGTTTAACATTACATACGTTTTCTAACAAAATATTCAAATTAAACCAAATCATTACTTTGCAAGAACTAAGGTTACTTTGCAAGAAAGTAGAGTATTACGTACTTTCTAAACATCTAGTATTATAAGTATTGTATTACTAGGTACTGTACACATTATTGATCAGTAGCAGTAAAATTGCTATTACCATACCGTACCAACGCCTGAGTACCGCCACTGCTGGATAAATTATTCGCCCAAGGACCGCCACCACATGCGGTTTTCAGCTCTTCTCATCCAGCGTCTACCGGCGACCTTTTTCATATCGTCAGTTCACCTGGCTGGAGGGGCGTTCCACGCTACGTTTCTCGGTACGTGGTCTCCTTTCGAGGACTTGACCCCCTCATCGGTTATTGATCCTGCGGCATATATGGCCTGCCCACTGCCACTTCAGGTTGCTCATTCTTTGAGCAATATCGGCAACATTACTACTTCGTCGCATTTATTCGTTACGGATTTTGTTAATTAAAGAAACTCCGAGCATAGATAGATAAATCTTTCCATCGCTCGCTGAGCGACTTTGAACTTGTGAACTAGGCCTACCGTTAGAGACCACGTTTCGGCACCATATGTCATTACGGGCAAAACCGCATCGATTTAAGACTTTGGTCTTCAAACCTTGTGGTATAGGCTACGAGAAGAGGTGATGCATTTTCTCGAATGTTGCCCAGCCGAGCTGAATGCGTCTATAGGCCTCTCGACTGAAGTTGAACTTGTCTAACGGATTGACTGTTCAATATTCGTCTACAACTTCCAGTGACGCTCCTTCGACGCTGACCGGTCCAAGGACGACGTGTTCGTTTAACATGTCTTTTATCTTGTTCAAGTTCATACCCATACCAACCGATACCAACGCGTCGCGAAGTCGTATTGAGGCCGTTCAGCATCCAACTCAATTTCTACAGCGATCCTGCCACGATAACAATGTCGTCTGCGAAACGAACGTGAGAGATGTATTCGCTGTTAACACTTATTCCGCAATTGATTCCTGGATACTGAATTCAGCATTTTAAACGCGTCATCCAGTGCGTTTGTGAACAGTTTCGGGGATAATACATCCCCCTGTCTCACACTGCGACGTAGATACATTGGATTAGTCTGCTGGTCCTGGTTTTTGACTGTCATTGTTGCGGCTTTATATAAGCATCTCAATACCTCAGTATATTGCCAATCGATTTGGCATCGCTTTAAGGATTCCAGGATAGCACAGCTTTCGATTGAGTCAAAGACTTTTTCGTAGTACACAAATGCCAGACAAAGTGTGGTGTGATACCATTGTAGAGAACGGCATCAAAGTGTCGCTGCAACTCCCTCAGATCGGGATTATTATTATGTCGTTATTATTTACTATCGTGTCCATTAACACTGGTATCGTGTTTTTTTTAAATTTTGACATCTAAACCAAATATATTACAAACAAATATAAGCCAATAATTCTTTACAGGGTTAAATAAAATATACCTGCATACTCTTAATACTGAATTTCTATCGTTAAAACTAACGACGTACGACGATTTTTTTCTGAACTTGATATTTTCCCCAAAATGTAAGATATCTTTTTGCTACTTCTTACTAACGCACTCACCATTAATAAAGAGCAGCTAATGGAACTGCTATCACTAGATACTTATAATTCTATGTAAATCGGTGTGAGTGAACGTACGCGGTGCGAGTGAGTGAGCGGTTTGTGTGAAAAAAGTTTTGAATTTTAAAAAGTCTTAAAACAAAGGATGTTCGTAAGATTGTCTTGACTATAGTATGCGCAGAGATTTAATTAAACGGTTTTATTTAGCTCGACCCGTACGGAATTTATTTGTTTATTTATTTGGGTCAAAATTAGAAATTGAAATTTAAGCACCTTCCCGTTGTCAGATTGATCTGAAATTTGGTACACACATTTAATTTAGATGACAATACAATATAATAAAATCAATAACATTATAAATCTAAGATGGCCGCCGATACAAAATGGCGGATTACATATTTTTCCTTAACCCCCTCAATATGGGTATCAAATGAAAGGGCTACACGTAGTTTTCAGTGCACATAAAATATAAAACCGTTTAACTTAAAAGTTTTTTAAGATTGTTATGTTAATTGTCATTAATAATTTATCATCGAGAATATTGATAAGTATAACTTTAAATCTAAATTTTCTGTTTTGTTTTCTTCCTAATTATTTTAATCGCCGGGTTTAGGGTAAACCGAAGGTGGCAGCCCTACTTTTAACCTATTCGAGAAAAATAGTTTCTGAATAGCAAACCTTTCTGTATGAAGATTTTTGTTGAATTTTGTAGATAATTATTTTGAATTACAGCCTTGAAGCGTTCTTGAAGTTTTCTGTAATTTATAGAGATTTATTTAAACCTTTACATATTAATTTATTTTACAAGATTATTGACTTACAACTTGTAATATTTTAAACAGTCAGACAGTACGTCTTCTAAATAGCACACAATAATGTTTTTTTATTATTGTAATATCAAAGGGCTGCGATTCTATATTGTCCTAAGCTTTAGTTATATGAACCAATCTATTATTATTTCCTCAGTAGACATGTTCCGTCTTGTCCGCTTGGTGTAGCACAATATCAATTACATTACAATCTACGTCTAGACATTCTATTGCGTCCCAAACTGGTAGATATCGAGAAATTCCTTTGGGTTTAACAAAACCAATATTACTTACATGATATCTAACAAAGTTATCCCTAACTGCATCATGCTACCAAGTTCCCTTCGGAGCCACATTACTATGTCAATATATCTTTGTAAACCAGTAGACGGCACTCTTATGGCTCATTTACACAAGGAGAGCTTCTTAAACACGAGTTTTTTGGAACATCGCTCAAAAGCTAGTATAAACAACTGTTATCATCATCTGATCACTATTATACCTATTATCATCATCGCGTTTTTATTCTCATATGAAAAGTTGTAGGCGAGAATTGTATGTAGTTTGATCGTATACGAGAATCGTATACAATATTTATTCTCGCACGAACCGTTCGAGAAACTCTCCTTGTGTCAATTAGCCTTTGGTCTGGTAACAATAAAGATTAACATAGTATAGTTTAGAAAAGGGATGCTCATACTTACACTAACGGTGATCTATAGTAGCAAAATGGAGCGGTAAGTGATCGACTAGGCTAGGCAGAAAACTTACCTTAAAGGGCATTTATTGCACTCACGAGTTATACAAATAGTCCCTATGTATTATGAACTGTCATTACGCAAGAAGTTTAAAATCGCATGGTGTGAATACGTGTGTTCAGTAAATACGTGAAATGGTGTGATAGGCAAATTATAGTTAGGTTAACTTTATTTTTTAATGAATGTAGTCTGTCTACATTGTAGATAATATACTTAGACATATTTGCGCGATCGACCGTTGAGCAGCCCTGCATTAGAATTTATATGAAACATTATCAGTGAAAAGGGACCTTATTTTCGATTATAGTTTCCCAGACATAAAGACCGATCTAGTGAAACATAAAAAATAACACATTTTTGTTGCTTTGTCTTCAAAATAAGATATTAGAGCATGTTTCTATTTAGATAGAATCGTGTAACAACGAAATTTCATATTAGAAAATCTTAATTAAAGTCAATATGTCCATAACCATATTCCAGTGGGTCTGCAATAAGGTCCCTTTGTGCAGATAAAGTTAAATAATTATGTATATTATAAACGCGGTTGCCGCGTTATAAGAGAATGCCTTGTGCAAGTCCTTATTAAGTTAGTATGTACTGATATGTAAATAAATATTGAAGTGAAATTAGTTAGCGTTGACGTGTAAATACTTTTTTTCTTCATATGTGGCAATGGTGCAATTAGCTGGTGATCCTCTAGGTACCCAAGGAGCTGTGTGTTTATGATATGCTCCATCACCTTGGAGAGGAGGGAGATGATTGCTATTAGCCTGTAGTTGGCCAGGTCGGTGCGGTTACCCTTTTTAGGTAAAGGGTGAACATGAGCTACCTTCCATGCTGACGGGAAGCTTTTTGTGGAAATAACTCGGGGGTGCATAATTTGAGCACTACTGCAGGAATACCATCTAGCCCACTCGATTTTCGGATATCAAGAGATACTAAAGCTCGCCGGACTTCACGCTGGGTGAAACAGATTTCCGGCGTGGAGCTCTATCGTCCAGAGTCGAGTTTGTAGCAAAGAGATAGCCCAGGATATCGACTTTCTCCTTCACCCCATGGGCCAGTGAAGTTTTAAGTTTAAACCACAAAACGCCTAACACTTTTACAATAATTAATCAAACAAAAACTTCACTTCACTTCTCGAGTTTCTCACTTCTTCACTTCACTAAATGAGTTCTCTTTTTGAAACTATAAATTTACCTAGTCACCCACGTAGTAATTAGTACCTACTGTCGTGTTGATAAATACTGAATTGTAAATGATATAATATTGACGTGTAAATACTGTATTGTTGTGCATTAGTTAGTACTGACGTGTAAATATATGTAGTGTAGTTTTTTTTAAATAGATGGTACTTACGTGTCGAACAGCGGGTGGTAGTATGTTAGCCCCTGCTGCAAGTCGATCTGTACGAGCGTGATGAGGTTGACGAGGTCTTCGCCGCGCTCCGACTCGGTGTCCTGCGCACACAGCGCCTCGTACCACTCCGCCGTGCCTTTGCGCAGAGAGCTCACTATCTCGCTCCTGTACATTTGCACCAAATTAGTATTCTATTTGAAACAACGAACTTTTTATTATACGACTAAATAAGTACAGTCGCAAGAAATAATTTATTCAATTATTTATTCACGCAAGAATAATTTTTGGCCGTGTTATAATACTGTCGTGTTTGATACGTACGATTGTGACGTGATATCACTGAATTATATTATGTATTGATGTTGACTCTTTAGGAATTCTATGAAAAGCTAAGAATTTAGTATCAGTTTGTTGTAATTCCTTGGCTGCAACAAACAGCCCGCAGTTTATATTTTTTTCTATGTAGGGATGAACCCAGTATCTTCTCTTTCGGCGATTTTTTCTATTTCGGTAGTAGTAATGCAATATGAGAGTTTCATCCTCACTTGAGTCAGACATGGCACACGTTTACACAAGCGATTCGCTAATGAATGACTTGTTGCGACGCAAGTATCGGGATTTCAGTAGCGACGTGTACAGAACAATCGCTGTCGCAATCGTTGATGGAAGTATTGGATACTTGCATCGCGTCATGTATGATTAAAGTAATTGCATGAATTTCCACTCTACCGTAATGTTTCTGTACCTCTATTTCATGGATGTTAACCAGTGCATTCCCAAATATGGATTCTTCTCATAGTTTTGAATTAAGTAATTGAAATATTATGTTATGCATTCATTTGTAAAAATATGAATTTTTGGGTTTTGTATTTAGCAGATTTGTAATGGTAACAATTTTTTTTTAAAAACCACAAAAATAATTTTCTTTTTCATAAAAAGATTTATAATATTTTTAAAATCATGAAATAAATCTATGGTTTGAGGCTCCGGGAATAGTTCGTTATGTATATGTATACAGGGTTTAATGTTACACTCTGTATAAAGGCTTGCGTCTTGCCTGTATATTTACATAACGCTAATTCGAAATCAACTAGGCCAATTTTGTTTCAGATTTCATCGCTGTGTGTATCCTAGACGATTGGATATTTTTTATTAAATTCGGTCAAGTAGTATTATTACTACTTGACCGAATTATTAAAATCATAATAATGATTATATCATAATAAAGTCACGGGTCATTATAAAAATATAGTTCTAGATAATGATTATATAACATCGTAGAAATGAATAATAACATCATAATTAACTTTAAGTATTCAATGTAAATCTCCCAGTCATCTACTAAAACACATTAAGTACATATGTACTGATTTGCAATCGGCTTGTAAACGGGCAAAGCCGCGAGCAAACACGAGTAGTATTGGTGATCCAATAAACCGTAATCCAGTTATAACCGTAATCCGTAGATAACTTTTATCTTTCGATACACAAAAATTCGAAGCCTGCAACGAACCTACCATCAACAAACTACATATAAAACTCTCGATAAAATCACAAAAGGAAGGCATCTCCCTTAGTATCTAGGTATATAGAGTGAGGTTGGGAAGGTTAGTTAATAACATTGCTTTTGTTTACGATCAGACCAGTAATCAAGCCACGTGGCCTCAACCCATCACTAATCAATATCGACGGCAATCAAGCATGACTATAAAGAAGAAGTTTCTTCGTATCTTATGTTGTTTGCTCAATGTTGTTTTACAAGAAAGTGTTCAAGAAAAATATGAATGAACCGTAATTGCATTCGGTATTTTTTTTGTTGTTGCACTCAAACACTATACAAAAGGCAGACTTAATGCCTTGTGGCATTCTCTACCAGTCAACCAAATATTATTTATAAAACTAGTATACTAGTACTGCAGATTATTTATAAAACAAAAAAAAAAAAAGAAAATCGAAAAAACACGTGTGAGCGACATTTCTATCAGCTTACCTAATTATTATAAATTCGGTACACCAAGTCTGAAGAGATTAGTTGTGATTAATTTAATGTTCTAATTAATATTACACAATTCTAAGACATCAAATTAGGTAGTATTTTATGTATAAAGATAAATTTCCTTAGAGGCACGTGTATAGAGCCTTGAGTGGGTTGTTATCATTATAAATTTCAATGAAATTGTGTTTCAGCTTTATGCTAATCGTTGCTTGTTACCGTTTAATTGGAAACGACCGTTAGGTGCTATAAGTTAAATATTTTAATTTTATACACAAAAACAAAATAATCTGCTATATTTATTATTAAATATTTTATTTGCTCCTCTAATCGACTATTTCCGTAAATTACACCGCCGTAAACTGGTCGGCTACAAGTAGATAGATACTGTCGGGATTTCTATATTAGCTTATAGTCTAGTATTTTCATTTAGTAAATATACGTTACATTGTATTAACAGTACGATAGATGTTCATATTAGTTAAAATATGTTAGAAAATATACGTTAAAAATATGTGTACTGAATTCGAAAATCGATTTGATGTATCGAACTCTAGACATATTGGTTAAGGAAAATTAATATCCACCTAGAGAACAGCATCATTTTCAATACAATACATCTTAAATATAGGTCACGTCATGAGTCAGGTTGATGAAACAACATGCACGCCCCAACTATGGTACTCGTAAACAATAACGTTGATATGAGAGGTCTCCCTAAAGCGCGAGAATAAATGTTTTGAAAACTCGAATATTCTGGAAACGTTCTTGTATTTTCCTTTGTGCTTCTTTTTTCCCCTATTTTCTCTATAACCCATCAAATCAAACAATGAACATTTAATATAGCCAGTAGTAATTTTTTGACTGTAATCTAAAATGACATTTTTGTGTAGTAAAAAGATACGTTTGCCTTCTGTGCTTACCCGCATCATTTGTTTTCGAAGTTCGTTAAATAAACTCATAAAGAGATTCGAAATTCTTCCCGAGGAAGTTTATTTTCCTTCATCTAAAAAAGTTGTAATTGCTTTATAATTCATAATATATTTCAGACAGATCACAGAGAAAGTCAGTATCAAAGTTATTTAGGTAAACATATACGTCAAAGTTAAAAGTTTACGTCAAAATTGTTCAATCAGTTTAATAGTTCAATAATATAATATACCTAAACTACAATAAACACGATAAACAATCAAAAGCTGCAAATTATTAGGATCTTTTGTCCCAAATATAACAAACACATTAAATTCCAATTTCCGAGCCCTAATGTAATTTGTCGTGTTCACAAAGGGCGTATTTATTATAATGGAGGTCACTTGCCTTATTTCCTTGTTGAAGGGACAGCACCGCCAGAAGGCCTTCATTTGTGACAGCTGGCTTAGGCAGCGCAGCAGGAACTCCAACCTGTACGTGGACATTTACAGTTATTTGTCATTATTTGTTTTCTTGCGAGATAAACGTTTTGCTCATTTGTTCGTGCTAATCTCGAAATCTGAGCCTATTTTGTTATGAGTTTTGTAATGCAAAGTTTTAAATTTAACACTTCCCGAGGCGAGTTATGGTTCTATGCAGGAGAAACCACGGACAAAGATTAGTATATAGTATATTCGAAATGGCCAGTATACTTTAACAGCATTTTTTAACATTTAAACCGGACATATCCTACATATTATATTTAATATGCATGAAGAGTAAAGAAAAAAATGTGATATGGTGGTTAATATTTGTTGGGTAGGTATATTTAGTAAACAAATTTTGTTAGTAAATGTTAGTTAGTTAGTTGTTAGTAAATATTCCCCCACGAAAAAGCTAACACATGTCCCAATAGCTTTTTCTAGCTATTTTAGGTGCTAGATTTTAGGCTTTTCTCTTCTTTAAAAGATACGACTATTGGAACTTTACTTATTTTCATTTTTGTATGTGTTACACGACATACTCCTTTGGTCAATCAAATGGGGAAGAGATACTACTATCAATGGAGGATAGATACTACTGTAGCAAGGAAATATGTTACGAGTAGTTTACAGTAACTGTTTGTACATTCCATATTTACTGCATGCACCTAAATATACAACTAAACTAAAACTAAATATACACAAAACGCTTTTCTCACGAGAGCGATCAACAAATTTAACAATTTGCCGGTCGATGTTGATTTGTTCTGCACTCAAACCACTGCAAGATCTTTCTTTAATGTAAGAACTCAAGCCGCCAATATTTATTTGGTATTCATTTTGTAAGCATTAGACCTATCTAATACAAAATCACTAGATGTGGAAATTTCGTATAAATTTTATAACATCCATGTATTTATGTTCGTGTATACTTGTATATCACAAAATATTTAATTTCGCTTGAAAATAAATAAATAATTATTTTGTATATTATTGAATATTCAGCTTTATCACAGCAATTAAACACAGTGACGGCACTTTTAGTCAGCTGGAATACATACATACATATGGAAATGCATAATTATCAATATTAAAGTGACGACGAATAGCGTTCGAAATTTAAACTTATAATAGGAGAGTTTATTTAAAATTAAATTAACTTAACATTTAATATAAAATTAAATGTTAACTTAAAATGTTCATTTAATATTCGTTAATAATTTAATGTTGGTAGACATGAAGACATTTTAGTAGCTTGTTCTTTTCAAGTAACATATATACTTGTAAAGTACATTACACTTTCGTCACTACTTGGTAAGAGTAAAGCAACTTCTTTAGTGGCACACTCTTTAATATGCAACAAGATAAGTTAACCCGACACAAGCCCGAGAGTTCATACTTCAAATGGAACTTTATAGTGACTTTTCAAAGGTTACGTCGATAAGGAAGGAGTTTCGTACATCGTATGTTCGGAGTCTTGACTCTTGTATTGGGCTCGTAACTGCCCTAAAATAATTGCGACATCAAAATAAAGGGTGCCGGGATACTTCTTAGTCTTTTAATACTCATATTTATTATAATTGTGTACTTCAATTTAATTTAATTTATCTATCTGTTCCAAAATTGGATGCGCTTAATTTTTTTTTAAATCTTTTTAGATGTCGTTTCGTCCTTATCCTCACACCCGACCCCTATCCCCAATCCCATCATCCGTGGTCAAAATCTAACAACATAATTATCAAAAGAAAACTTCGCTCTATGAGCATTTCCTCTCAATTTTGTACATGAACAACTAATTACCAAGTCGTTAACACTTCCTCCCCTTGAGATGCTTTAGAGGTTTAGTTTGCTATAATAATATAGCTGTCGTATACTCTTTCTTGTCGTATTCCTTATTCCTCAAGGTTCATATGTGTACATAGCAGGAATAAGTTGATTCGAGATATATATATAATTTTATATAGGAAGTTACTATGGACTAACTATGGAACTATGGACTTAACTATGTTTTAACTATGGATTTACAATAAAAAATAATCCATACTCAAGTTTCAGAGAAATTGATTTCACCACTAAAGAGATATCTCGATATTCAAAGCGAAAACATAGACATTAAACTGGTAGTCACTGATTGCGACTTATCAATTTATTCACGCCATGCACGAATACCAGGCTACTCAGAATGTTTTGCGACAAGTTATTAACTATGAAACACTGGCTCGTTTTGATGTCAATTAAAACTATGACCATCTATAACATAAAAACAAAACATTCCAAATTCAAATTTTTCTCCATATTTTTTACAAGATGAACCAAAACATCGTATCTCATTAAAAATGGATATTCATTGGGAACATTTCCACGCTATGATTTTGAATCATGAAGATTCTTTTAATATACTTACTTCAAATGGATTTTGCAGACAAGTGCCCTTCTAAGGCAACTGTGTATCGTTGATAAAATGACTATAAGAGTGGTCGACTAAGTTTGGCTGACGAAGAAAGAAGCGGTCGACCTTTAACGGTTGTTACGGTAGAAAACTTAGTAACAGTAAAAAAAAAAATTTGTGCAAACGGGCGAATTATGTTACATACGAGAAGATTCAGGAGAGATTGCATATTGGATCGAGAAGTGTGTAAGTGTACTCGTATCAGATATAACAATATGAAGGAAGATAAGATTGAGCAGTGGCGTTACGAAACGTACTTGTTAAGGCTGAGGTGGTGCAGCACGGGATAGAGGTCCCGGTGCAACCGCATCTGATGAAGCGCGCGCTCCACGAACTCGCCGAAGCAATCAGCGAGCCAGCGCTCCTCGTCACGCGACGCACCTCCCGCCTCCCCACTCGAGCCTTCGCTCGCGCACCACGCGCCTTCCAGCTCCGTTAGAAGCTTATGCATGTACCTTCACCAATGAAAAACTTTAAATACACCTTATCATACAAAGGTAAGTAAAGCCTGGTTTATACGTTGCGAGCTAGAACGTGAAAGATCAAGTTCTGCACTACATCTGTCAAATATTCAAACGAGTTACAATAGTGCTGCAAGTCAGTCAGCAACAGTAAACTGAGCTACTTCATATTTTTTTGGTCACTCGCCTTCCTTCACCGTGCACTGAGAGAATGTTGATTGGTAGTTTTCCATTTAAATTAAAAGTATGCATGTTACTACAAATAAATGCTATTTTGATAATACAAATCAACTTAATAGAAAGAACAAGACAACTATTTTAAATCAGATTTCTGATTGTCTTTAATATAGCCAAAATTCTGTTGCCAGATACAAGAATTTTGTTTAGATTTCCTTTCAATGTCTCAAGATTCCGGTAATTAATAGACATTTAGCTTACATTGTTTAGACGCCAACAAAGAAAATAAGAACTTTTTATTTGCTTGAGAAAGGAAGGAAGACTAGTGAATTTAAATAAAATAATTTGCTTTAGAACACGTTTTCTATTATACCAAAAAAAAATGAAATTCCATTTGCTCAAACAGATCAGTAGCACGACGTTAAGATACAACATCCCGGATACGATACAATGATGAAATGATACAAATGTGAACTCGGCTTAACGTGTTGCGATGTTGCATTGTAAAGGCTCTGCGGCGCAATGCGGCCCGCCTCCAGTGTGCAATTGTTTATACAAAATGTTTGAAAATTATTCAATAGGATTTTTGCAATGTTATTCGCTGCGGTGCGGCCTGCCGTAATATGCGCAAGCCTTAAGGGTGCAGGTCTACATTTACTGTGGTGCGTGTCATGTTCACAAATACCCACGCAGCTAACAGTTTAATGATGTTTAATGATGTTTAACAGTTTACCCTTATTTAGGGATACTGAACAATCTTGTCAGGGTTTCGGATTCTAACCATTTTCCAGTTTGTCAAATATTCTATAGAAAGATTTTTTCGTCACAATATTTAAATTACAAGTTATGATCGGGTCATCATAGGAAGGTGCTGACAGTTCTGTATTTAATTCATTTTATTTAAATACCGTTTCTTTCTTAACCCATAACATAACAATAAAACAGAAATAATATTCTTAAAGAACTATAGAGTTGTAAAATGATTTTCACTACATGATAAAGATTTTGGTTAAGATATGTGTCAGCTGTCATACCTCTTCCTATAATAACCGCACCATGTTATTGAGCGTACCAGCGTTGACGGTAAAATATGGATTCATAAAGTACGTCTGCAGAATAAATTGTGCTTATTAAACAGCATATTAAGTTTTAAAAAATCCGGTTCTTGCTAAGTTATTTTAGAATAGAAAAAGCACTTCAGCAAAAATAAAACAAAGTTTAATGAACTTTTCAAGTTTTAAACTTGAAAATTACAGTTGTGATGTAGAATTTATATTACAATGCTCGGGGATATGAAAGCTTATCTGTATGTTTGTAACTATTAGGTATTTATTTTAGTGATGTAGCTGAAATTCAATCATATCTTTGTTATGCAGCAACTTTAGATCTTTTAGGTAGGTATGTATCTGTTGGCCCCAAGAGACGCTTCACAATAAAGTTTATAAATCGCGCAGTAATGTCCCTTAAGGCGCTAAAGTTTCCCCGCCTGACATTCTAATGTAGAAACTATGTCTAAGGTAGATATATTACAACATACGTATTATTTTATTCAATTATTAACTATTTATTATTTTATTAACTTCGTTATTAAAATTGAAAGGAACGCAACAGTCCTAAAAGGTGTGATTGATACAACCTTAGTCTAAAAATATAGTTCTGCACGATGAGCTAATTTAGTTGAAATAAATTAATAAGTCTCACACAATTAATCTGCTTCTCAAATTTCACTTTCATGAAGTTTCCTTCAACCATATAAATTAGCAACTAGTGTTGTAAAACGAGCATTAAGCACTCGGGGCTCGAGCGCAAGCGCTAACGAACCCTTAAGACTCCAGCGTTAAAGGTTAGTGAGCGTTATACTCCAAATGTTTAATATTTGATAGTCTTAAACCCCTGTAGTTAAAAGTCTAATCCAGTTAAGGTTCAATAGCTCTAATTTAAAAGGTTAAGAGCGCTTGAGCGCTTAAGAGTTTAGCGCTCGTTTAAAACACATTAATAGCGACTCCGACAATTTGTAGGATGTAAGTTAGACATACTTTGGATCAAGCGGCATGTCACTATTCAGCTTGCAAGCGGCTGCAAACCGCGCGATGGCGGCTTGCAATGGACTGAGGTCTCCCTGCACCGCGTGCTGATGGAGCAACGTCTGTGCCGCGCCGCACAGGTCGCCCTCCCACGCCCCCCCGCTATTGCTGCTCTCACCCTCAGCCGCCTTTGCTGCTTCTCTGTTGGCTGTCTCCACTTCGTATGCGAGCAGCACGCCGAACAAACGCTCGTGTTGACGAACCTTTACAAATAATTTGCATGAAAGTTATTTGTAATTTCTGCGGGTAGGTCGCAACTTTCTTTATTTAATTTTTATAGTGAGTAGACTAGGGAAATTACGCTTTTAAATGTATTACTGTAGTCATGTGTAATAGATGTAGCCATTAGTACATGTAGTGATAGATGTAGCGATATGTAGTGTTAATGATATACTTAGTGATAGATAGTGTATGTAAGTCTGTTCTCGAGCAGAAAATTAAATGTCTAATCAGTGTTTTACATTAACCATACATGAATGTGAGTAGCTATCGTCGTAAATGAAAAGTATCTACTCGTACGATAACGAAAGTGCAATATTTAAGTCATTCAGTCCGCTCTCGCGGACTCCTTTACTACGGCTCTTCTTTTGAAGATTTTTCTTTGTGAAGGAGGATACGGCATAAGTTAAATGAATGATGACATTTCTTAAAAAATACAATAGGTGAATCTGAGCACAACGGTAATTTACTTACTTTGAGTGACCTGACCCTCTTTAAGAAACCCTCCTGACAAACAGATGGCCCACTCAATATCAAAGAACAATCTTTTAAGGATAAAATAACGCTGACTCTAAACCCTGAATAATGAAATGGGGATGTGAAAACTTGTGGACTGAAAAAAGTCAGTCCCATTGAGTCCCGATGAAAGAAAGCTGTGTGTACTACACACGGAGACTGAATTAGATTTATCGTGTATCGCATTTCGCTTCACTCACTCACTTGATTACGTCGGGGCTAAAAAGAAATTCACGCACTGAATACCGTATTAACAACACTGAGGCTCCAGTTAAATATAAGACATGTTTATATCTACGCGGCCATTTGATTAACACACATGTATCTACTATTATGCTCATGTGCAGTCAACGAATGTATGTATATTCTAGGCTCCTGCTACGTTATTCGTTTCCAATGAATTCACTTTACCCAATTTAATTTTCGGATCGCTAAACACAACGCTATTTTCGTTTGATATTTTTATTGCGTTATCAGATAAAGCTCAGAGGAAATATTCGAAATAAAATAGCAGCATATGTAGGGAAATAGGCACGAAGGGCGTTCCGCTCATAATTCGAGCACAAAGGCACTACTTGCGTCTACCTATCAGACATATAGCGGCTAATAGCCCGTTGCGAAAAGCCAATAAAATGTTTTATGTACGGTGCTGGTTCAGCAGATTACTAATATTGGTCTGATAGGCCGTAATCTATAATGGCTACCGTACTTTATTGTAAGTATTACGAGTCGTTATTACAAAAAGGCTTTCGTGCGAGACAATTTTACTTTATTAACTTTCGGGCTAGATGAGCAAAGGAAAATCTTAAAAAATGTATTCTTCATTTCGCTGTAGAAAATGTCTCGCTTTCTTTTATTACGTCCATCTGACAGATTTTAGGGTTTCATTCATGTAAATAAGTTATTTATTAGAGAAAAAAAAATACTATTTACAAGTAGATATACAAACGTATGGTTAGCTTTTGTTGAAATCTACCAATTTATTCCCGAAAATATTGTATTATAACCTTTTTACTCTCTAAATTTTAATCTTACTGGGAACACTTCATACATGTCACATGTATACATGTATTGTATACCTCTTTGAAGTTATTGTTTGAAGTTAACTTCCGTGGCTGCAAAAATATTTGCACATTCCGAATTCCTTTGAAGTTTTCTTGTGTAAATAGATGTAAAATCAAGGGCACACGAAGGAAGCGATGTTATAAACTTATGTTAAAAATGTTATATAATATGTTTAGACGGGAAAAGCTAATAATATCCATATGTAGCGGTAATCCTTGACAATATAAAACTACAGACTGACATCATAATAATCGATGATAATGAAAGGATGAATTATGGGCGTACCTGTTGCCAGTTGTCGTCGTCATGGCGACCGGCCTCGCGGGCCGAGAGCCAGAGCCTGAGGCGAATGCGGCCCTGGACCGAAGAGCGCTGGGAACGAGCATCCAGCTTGTACCATGTCTCCACGCCCGTAGATGGGATCTCTCGAAGCGGGATGTTCACACATCCTATTCGGAGGACCAGAAAAACAGTAACCATAATACCTCTACCTATATCCTCTACCTCTCAATTTATGTATTTATACAAAATTTGAATATTTCTCTATTTGAACAGTGCATATAGTTTACAAGCTTTAGTTTTATGCAAATGCTCCAATGTTAGATTAAAAAACTGAGGTGCGAATGGTGTTGCCCGAGTAGCGCCGAGATTTTATTTTTAGAGCAAATAAATGTTTTTGTTTTGGCGTTCGAGAGGACCTACACGTGGTTCACTGAATATGACATCACAATAAATTGAATTTGGTATGTTGTTATTGTGATAGACAGCGATTAGGGGCCGTTCAACTATTACGTAAGCAGAATTTTAGTTATTTTTAACCCCCCCCCCCGCCCCGCCGTCCGCGAAAGTAAGCAAAGCTCTTACCCCCCCCCCCCATGCTTACGTAAGCATTGGTATATTTTTTGCAAAATTGTTCAAGTTTCTTTATTATTATTTATTTCATCAGAATCTACTAAATTTTGCAACAAAAATACGAAAGTAAATAAATAAATATTGCTGACGTAATCGCCATTCTGACCCCCCGACCCCCTTGTCATCAAAAATAAGCAAAGCAAACACACACCCCCCCTCCACCCCCCCTTCTGTGCTTACGTAATACTTGAACGGCCCCCTATTGCATTGTTTTACTAAAAGGATCAAATACATTTTTAAACTTTTAGGATAATTTTGCAAAAAACCACGAGCAAAGGCGTAACCTGAGAAATCTCAGATTATTTATTTATTTCTTTATACGGGATATACCCTTTTTACATAACAGATTAAAGAAAGGAAAATAGAAAGTACAACTCAAAGCAACATAAGATCAGAACTTCTCAGTTGGCGCAAAAATTCAACAATATCGTTACCATAAAAATTAACAGTATCACCAAGAGCGTTAACCTTGCGCATCAGTCGTATCAAAGTTTCATTCTTGCTAACGTCAGTTCTTCTATAGGGGACATAAAACACATCAGAGTTCCTCGTGCCAGCAGCACTTATTCTATAATTTATGTGCGATGTTAGGAAAGAGCAATCTAAAAAGTTGTTAATAATTTTGAATAAAAAAGTGAGATCAAAAATTACTCTTCTCTCCTGCAAAGATTGCAAACCCAGTTTACTAAGAATGTAAGAATAATCATGATTATCGCGTGACATTCCGTGACCATCGCGATAGGCCGCGTGTCGCAGAAAATTATGCTGAGGTTTTTCAATGAGTTTAATTTGTTCGTTTGTAAAAGGAGACCAGACAATTGAGCAATATTCCACCAAAGGGCGAACGAGAGACTTATATAGTAAAAGAGTGTACTAACGCGCGAAAACTCCGACGTGTTTCTATAAACAAATCCCCATATTCGCATTGCCTTAGAAGAAATAGTTTTGATATGATCATTAAAATAAAGCCTCGCATCAAGCAAGACACCGAGATCTTTAACAGTTTCCACCCGTTGCAATTGATCGTTACCCATAACATAATTGTAAACTATACCAGTCTTCTTTCTTGTGAATGAAATAATTGAACATTTTTTAACGTTGAGTTTCAATAAGTTTAGATTGCACCATTCCATTACACTATCAATGTCGATTTGCAGAAGTTCTGCATCAACAGAGTTTTCAATATTCTTATAAATTTTAGCATCATCAGCGTATAAAAGTATCGAAGAAAATTTTAAACATGAAGGTAAATCATTTATAAAAAAGTTAAACAAAAGAGGGCCCAAGTGGGAGCCTTGCGGGACTCCAGAAGGAACTTTTATAACTTTAGATTTACAATTTTTTATCTCGACAAATTGAGATCTATCAGTCAAATACCTTTTCAGCCAACTTAACAACGGATTTCCAATACCCATGTTATTCAACTTTGAGACCAGTATATCGTGATTTACACTATCAAATGATTGCCTAATTCATTATTAACTGAACCACTTAACTAAAATTACCTACATCATTCACAATCTTGTGTGACACGCAACTTAAGAAGGGTGCATATACTTTATTGATCCTTGGTATTAGTTTAATCAGATTGGTAAGTTAGTTGGGCCGTACACTCCCATTCAGAAACGCATTCAGATGTGTTCCTATCATCGATTTGAGAATACATGCTGGATATGTTATACAAGCTCTCTTGGGCAGGCACGATACAATCTATTAGTGTTCTATCTCATCTGCTTCACCCCTTCACACCCCCCCCCCCCTAGAAGTTGCCAACCATTTTTATTTGATAAGAAAGTATGAAGTGTCATCTAGTCTATTCCCATATCGATGGTTCCTATTATGAAGGCAACATCCTGGAGAACCTTGCCGTTTCCGAATCGTATGTTATAAACTATAATTGTGTTTATTATTGCTTATAGAACACATCAGAGGTGTAGTCTCGATTTACCCAGGTGTGTACGGTTGGGCGTCAGTAGTCGAAGCGAAATAATTTCCACTTCGGATGAATATCAAATACGCAGCGCCGCCGGTGAATAAATATTGAATCTACGTTCTCTTCAATCAATCTTGTTAGTCATATATCCATTTTTTCGGTGGATATTCGTATTTCATCCGACAGTGTCACCGGCCATTCTTAAAACGATGGCAACGTAAAGGAGGCTATTGAGACTTTAGATGGATTAGTTTGAAGAAAGTGGTGGTTGCTAGAATTTCATCTCTATAGCTTCGGAATAATCACGAATAGTAACTTTATCAAAATCGCGTAGGTATAATGTACTCGGGCGATAATGGTTTGTGTTAGTTGCAACAGCACACTGACAGATGCCTATTTAGATACCATTAATATTAGGGCATTAAATTTTCTTTACATTGTTTACAGGAAAACGACGGCAGACGAGATTACAGTCCATCTTATGTTAAGTGGATACCGTCGCTCATAGAAATTCGCGGTACATGCCAACGTCAGTCCAAAATGACAAACATTGGCACGCCTCCGGTTGCGCTGTCTACCTTTGAAGATGTATGAATGGGAGATGTATGAGGGTTGGGAAAATGGAAATGGGATGGAAATGGGCTCTGTCATATTTCACTCACTACCGAAACACGTACATACATTTTGGAATAGGATAAATTTGGAAATGCAGTACATTACAAAGTAGTCTTCTGTGAGAGAGGGGTATCGAGGTCAATCGAGTATGCCCCGCGACTGTTGGATTGCAGTGTGCACCTTCCCACTCCCCTAGAACACAGATTCTTGAAAATCTTGTCTGCTGGCTGTTTATGTGAGCGCCGCATCACACAATAGTCACGTGACTAATCTAACTAAATTTAGGAGTTTTGGGAGTTTGATATTAATTACGCATATTTATAACTAACTTACTTAGGACACTTATTTAGGATAAATGAGGTTTACTCTCATACTATTAGAAACTCTTTTCGATGGGATGGGGTAGGATTTAATTAAGGGATGGAATGGGATGGGATTGGACTGGGATTGGAATAGGATGTGGGAGGTGGAATGCTATGGAATATGATGAGACGGCGTAAATTGAGATGGGGTAGGTACCAAGTCCTTCAAAGAATTAACCACAGATACTCTAATGTCCGGGCAAACACAGTCACGGACACAGCTAGTTGTAAATAAAACACTCCAATTTGCTTTACCCCTTTCTCCCCCTGCCTTCATCCCGCAACACCCACTGCAAGGCCTTTGCACCTCTCATTTGAATGCGAATTAATCACTTTGTTTACCTGTCGCGTTACTATGAAATTCTCACGCAATTTTCGCTTCGAAATGACAATAATAAAGTCTACTCTCGTATTCCTAACAGGGGAGCTGATTATGAAGGAGAGATCTTTTTCTCGACAATTCAATTGTTCAAGAAATCCGAGAGCTCAAGGTAACTCTTCTTACGCGTTGAAATGAATGTTTTAATATCAACAATGGATTTTAACTCTCTTTGTCTGTTTATTTATCATGTTTAAGAGACACCTCAGACTCCCCTTTCAGTATGGTATTCAGAAAATTCATTGCACGTGCTGCTAGCATTGAATGCCTCGTTTTTTCTTTATTTACGGAGGTATAACAACACCTTTGTAGATATTTTGTGGAGATTGAAATACGAGGATACCTTTTGTAGTTGGTTTGTACTATACGTAATATCCATAGTGTCTATTTCTGACCCCACAAGATACCTGTTCCACTAAATATGGTCCTTCTGGGTCATTCCATGTCAAATCGACCAATGGTTGGAATCGACCCCTTTTGATTTGGATGAATTTTGGTCAGAACTTTTCTTTTATCATATAACGGAGTTCTGCCAAAGGACAAAAATAAAAAAAAAAAATTCGAAAGATGCAAAATTCAAAATTTCACCATTTCTCAAATTTGTTTTTCAAATATCTCGAAAACTATTGTAGTTACAAAAATGGTTCAAACTTTGTTTTAAAGGGGATACTTGGGGCTATAGAAAAAAAAATATTTCGAATTTTTTTTCCAAAAATCACTTTTTTGCAAGATTTTGAAAATCAAAAATTCGTAAAAATGGACGCCTGACAAAATTTTTTGCTCTAATTAGAATGATCGTTTTTTTTTTGGTTCTTGGTCAAAAAGTCGTAAAAATGGTTTTACGACTTTTTGATATTCAAAATCTTGCAGGTTTTTAGAAAATTTTTTTCGAAATATTTTTTTTTCTATAGCCACAGGTATCCCCTTTAAAACAAAGTTTGAACCATTTTTGTAACTATAATAGTTTTCGAGATATTTGAAAAACAAATTTGAAACATGAGAAAAATTATGAAATATTGAATTTTGCATCTTTCGAAAAAAAAATTTTCCTTTGGCAGAACTCCGTTATATGATAAAAGAATAGTTCTGACCAAAATTCATCCACATCAAAAGGGGTCGATTCCAACCATTGGTCGATTTGACATGGAATGACCCTACTTGCAATACTTAATAACATACATGTAAATACGGAATATATGAAATCAGAAAATGGAGCTTTAAAACTTTCGGGATTTTCGCAATGAAATTGCCGTAAAAATATAACTAAAATTCATTAATAATAAATTAGGCATACCGGTCATTGGTACTATTTCACTGAACATTTCTGCGATACTAAATATATATAATTTTGTAGCATGAAATTGTAAGTACGTGACCGTCGAATACTACACAATTTAAATCAAGTAATGTAATTTTTTCATCCAACTTCGAAAAAGTGTGAATATCTCAGAAACTAGAAGCCTAGATCTGGACTCTTTTGGCTTGAACACCTTCGTATGAGGTGTTTTAGGTGGAAAGGATTAACACGTAAGATTTGTTATCGTGACTGAATATAAAAAGTAATATGTACTCGTTAACGGGTTACATATGATTTGTTGTTTATTTTGTGTAGCCGATGGCTTTTATCCAGGTCAATGCAGGTGAAGGCGAGCTCAACAGCTATTTCCATATTGATTAATATATATGATTTAACTGATGATTGTTTTAATCGAGTTTTAATCAGCAATAATTATAAATTGATAAGCGAATTGTGATCAGCGGATAAAGCGAAAACAATCAGCACTTATTTTTAATATGAATTGCTCTAAAATAAAACAATTAACAAAAAAATACATTCTCGAAATACTTTTAATATACTTTGAACTGCATATAATACTTTTTTGATCATCTCTAAAAATAATTATGCAATAAAAAAGTAAAAATATGTTAGACAATGATTGATCAATGTTTCTATGATTAAATATTAAATTAAAAAATGTCTGAAATCTTTGTTAACTCTCCTGTCATATGCTCTAATTATATATGTTTCTTATTTATCATATCATATTGTCGCTATCATATTGAAAATACGTAATTGTACGGAAATTATGGAAATACCAAACATTTACTTGAACGTGTACCTGACGTTGAGATAATGTTAGACTCTATGGTAACGCTACTACGTTTACGGAAAACAAATTAAAGAGATACACGCAAATCGCAATGACCGGTTGTAGCCCTTGAAATGACAACTCGTGGACTATATATAGGTTTTATTATATAATGGTATTTTCAATCGATTTATCGGGAGATTTTTGAGGTAGTCAAATTGTTTTAATAACCTATCAAATAAAGTTGCGTCTGATCAATCAATCATATGTTCGGTACAATAATTAAATTGTCACCAATTTCAACGCAGTGAAATGTTGTTAATAGAACGATTTTAATACTGGTAGAATATTATTAAGTTAGTTCAATATTAACTGAGCTGATATTCATCAACTATCGTATATGAATCATATATCAAATCATTTGTTTCCTTAATTAATTCTTTATCATTTGCACTTTCTGTAAATTGGTGCGAATAATCTCACCTACGTATAGTTTTGATGAACGTCATAAATCATGGACTGATTCGATCGATAACAATAATGATAATATTGTTTTCATGAATCTGTATAAAGTACATCATAACATTTTTTTGTATTTGTCTGCTGTTATCTCTTTGCGTGATTTTATTACTATTTATCCTTGATAATCACATTATCTTAGATTATATTAGACTAGCGACCCGCCCTCGCTTCGCTTCGGTTTATAAGTTTTTATTCAAAATTTCAAAATAAAATATAGCCTATATATTTACACACCTAAAGCTACACGGATAATGTAGCTTCCTATTTGTGAAAGAATTTTTGAAATAGGTTCAAGTAGTTCCAGAGATTACCCCCAATATACCTACAAACACACAATTTTACCTCTTTATTATAATAGGTCGGGGAGAAAGTCTTTTCGTATTTTGTATGTATGAAGTTGTGATCCAATATCTTTGATTGAACTGTTTGTGCCTGGCTGGTTATGATACTATTAAAAAGGTAACATTTTAAAAAAGAAATAAAAAAATAAAATACTGTTTCCCGCCATTTTTAAATTGTTCTTTTGTCGAGGAAAATGAGTGAATCTAAGAAAGAAATTCAATACATTTTAAAGTTTTATTACAAAAAAGGGAAAAATGCGACACAAGCCGCGAAATAACTTTGTACCGTTTATGGATCTAATACAGTGTCAGTAAGAGTAGCACAAAGTTGGTTTAAGCGTTTTCAATCAGGAAACCTTAATGTTAAAGATGCAGTTCGCTCCGGTCGCCCTGTTACCGATAAAGTTGATGCCATTTGTGAAAAAGTGCAGTAAGATCGGCATATTGCTGGCATATTATGACATTGCTGATGAACTGGGCATTGACCACAAAACAGTTTAGACTCATTTGAAAAAGTCTGGATCCAGAAAAAAAAACTCGATATTTGGGTACCACACGAGCTCACTGAAAGAAACCTAATGAACCGTGTACTCGTTTGCGATTCTCTATTAAAACGCAATGAAACCGAATCATTTTTGAAAAGATTGATCACTGGTGATGAGAAGTGGATCACTTACGACAAGAACGTGAGGAAAAGATCATGGTCTAAGTGCGGCCAAGCTCCACAGACTGTGGCGAAACCCGGATTAACGCGCAATAAGGTGATGTTGTGTGTATGGTGGGATTGGAAGAGCATCGTTCATTATGAGCTTTACCGCCGGGCAAAACCATCGATTCGGATCTCTACTGCCAACAGCTGATGAGACTAAAGCAATAAATTGAGAAAAACGCCCGGAATTGATCAACAGGAAGAGTGTAGTCTTTCATCGTGAAAACGCTAGACCACACACATCTTTGACCACTCAGCAAAAATTGAGAGAGCTTGGTTGGGAAGTGTTGATGCACCCACCATACAGCCCTGACCTTGCGCCCTCAGATTTCCACTTGTTTCGGTCTCTTCAGAATTCTTTAGGTAGTGTAAGGTTAACATCAAGAAAGGGCTGTCAAAACTACTTGTCGAAATTTTTTGACCAAAAATCCCAAAATTTCTACAGCAACGGGATCATGTCACTACTATACCTACAAGATGGCAACAAGTTATAGAACAAAACGGCACATATATATTATAATTAAATATAATTAAACTTTAAAAAAAATGTCTTAAATTTGTATATAAAATACGAAGAAACTTTTTCCCCGACCTAATATTAGTATAGATATAGATAAGGTGCACCTACTAATTGAAAATAAGTAGTATTTTTTCATTAAAATATTGACACCTAAAATACGCGTTGGCTCGTGTGATTACATGGAGGCCTGAGCCTTTTATCACAAAGTTTTCATTCTCTCTATCCATCCGAATGTTATAGGTTGATTCAGTACAGCGATTAAGTTTTATGTTTTGGCCCGGACTTATTGTATATTACTGTATATGTATTGAAGGTATTGCTATGTATTGAACTGTATTTTATTCTATCGTACGTAAAATCCTTCGACCATTCAATATGAGATAACTTAATCATAGTATTTAAAATTATAACAAGTAAATATTAATTCCACAGCCACGTGCATTCATAAGGACTTGATATACTTATTGGGTCCGACGTGAGGTGGGGCCGTATGTTTGAGGCGAGTGTTATAGATCGCACGGCCCCAGAGACCACTTCACCGTTCGCTGTCGACACCAAACTAAACATGTCTATTTGTTAGATTTTTTTACCATATTGTAATTGAAATGACGCAAAACCTGAGAATATGTTGTTCAGTATTGAGGATAAAGTCGACTGTAACAGTTTTTACAACAAGTTTTTTTTCATAACTTATGGTTAATATTAGTAGGTAAATGTTTTATTCTTATCTTGGCGTTTCATCCATACCACGAGTTGCCACGTCCTACGTCGCGCGCTCCGCTCCGCCTAGGAGTGAGTAATAAGTGCTAAGAACGTTTTAGATAGTACAACAAAACTTTACATGTTTGTAACTTGATTAATTTCTTAAAATACTTTTTTCGTTATATATATATTAGTTGATGTTGCATAACTTCTTAGAACGCACGGGGTCGCGTCAACATTGCTTGTGGATAAATTTCTGTCTTTGTGCGTATATACTCGTATGTGTCGAATAAGGATTTTGACGATATACGAGATGTAGCCAAAAAAATACTCTAGGAATGTTGAATGTGCGATCGAAAGATGATGAATTTTCAGAATGATTTGACTGATATACCTAGTAATAAGCTATATTAAAGAGTTTATTATAAGGGCTGTAATTGAAGGATAAGAGTAGTAATGAAACTCTGTCAGCTCTGTCAATGAAACCATTGCAGGCGTCATAGAGAAACATCCTTTCAAGAACTGGACATTTTTGTTTTAATAATCGGGCTCGTGTTCTCTGGTTATCTATGTCATTTATACCTAATAGATATACGAATGACAAATCAAGTAAGTTAGTTTCCTACCTAAATTCCCCGATTGACCTGTTAATACTTAAATGATAAATAACTCAACTCAAAGGTAAGTGTGTTATATAAGGTGTAACGTTATTAAAAAGGGAGATGAAGGTTTTCAAACATAAATTTTCAACTACATCTATAAATACCATAGCTAAACCACCCCACGATAAGGGGTCGACCGCCCGGTGCTAGAAGGGTGCAAAATTATCAGGAGCAGCCTTCAAGCCGTGGTGTTCAGGTTTATAATTACTCATCGATTTCTCGTCTACTACCCACGGTATACCTGCGATACTATGTGACATCGTTTTCGACATAGAAATCCATTGAAATTTACAGATAGAAAATTACATAAAATATTTGTCCGTTTATGAAATATTTTTTAAAAGAGCGATTGCACCGATACAAATGATTCAGAACCCAACATATATTTTTTTATGTCACGCACATCACATCACGCAAAAACTACTGAACGGATTTTAATTAAACTTTCTTTTTTATAATAAGAAGGCGACAGACGAGCATATATTAAACAGTCCACCTGGTGGTAAGTGGATACTGTCGCTCATAGACATCATAAATAGGCCCATAAACTTGGCATAGTTGTAGCTCTATATATTTAGGCTACTTTTTATCCAGAGCCATTATAGAGTAGGTACCCACGGGAATCATTCTAAAGTTCTCGTGGGCACAGCTTGTTTAACAGAAATAATTCTTGATAACATGAGCACCCTTATTATGTTACCGTTAAATTCTCACATACGTAACTTTTGTTCTAATACAATTAACCTCAACATGACGAGGCGAAATAGCGGACCGGTCGCGCGGACAACTCTATGTGTTATTCTTTACCCTTTTCCTAACACGTACCTATATATAATATATATTAAATATACATATTATAGATTAAATATACATTGTTTTTAAATTGATAAAAATTTGGTAAATAGATATCGAATGAATAGGTAGTGGATTAGAGCGTTCGTCTGCGGCTTTTTGGAAACTGATTTCTAATCTGTTAGTGTCTCTAGATAGGTATATCATATCTAAATAGGTGTACCTAAAAAGTACACCTAGTTGAATTAAGTTCCTACGTTATTATATCATTATCTAGAATAATCTAGATTAATCGTAATGATTTTGCCAGTTACTTTTAAAACGAATGTGCATTTTTTTTTAAATAAAAACAATCTTGGTTATGTGGTGTCGGCCGGCTTCAGAATACCATCCTATACCACTGAATCTCTTTCCGTGGGTATCGTAAAAGTCGATAAGAAATATAAAAAAGCCGCTATCACAAGCGCTTAAGAACTACACCACCTCTAAAAGAGTGGACTCGCCAAGCCGCTTGGCCGGGCGTGGCGTTCTAACGTCATACATCCCTCATGCACAAGACAATGTGTAGGAGTAGGCCTATGTCCAGCAGTGGACGAAGAAAAATATCCTATATTCTTCTAGGATACACACTCTAGACAACAATGACAATCATAACCAATTCATTCACTTTGGTCTCGAGACTAACGCGAACTACTTTTAGTCAGATAGAAGTTAGTCGCGTTAGTCAGATAGAAGCTACAGAGACAGCTAGATAGATAAAGCGATAGATACAGCTAACAGAAGACGTTGTCCTATATGTCGTACAGTAATACGTCTAAATACTTCGAATAAGTATTCGAATAAGTATTCGAAGTATTTAGACGTATTATGAATCACAAACTTACTTCTCCACTATAAGAGTTGATCTCCACTAGGTAAACTTGTTAGAAATTTCCCTAAGACAATCTATACATATAAAGAGGAATGTTCTGACTGTCTGACTGAATCATCAACGCTGAGCCGAAACCACTGAAACATGAATTTTTCACAGTAGCTTCCTTTTACGACGAACAAGTCTTACTAAGAAGAAACTGAACACCTAAAGGGGTGAAACGAGGTATCCAAGTTAGTGTGGAAAAAATATTTGATGGTCCTATTAAACTTAAAAACATGGTGTACATATTCTACAATACAAATAATTTTACCGTTATTCAAAAATGTATCAGCGTGTCAAATTATGTATGAAATCACAATCAAACGTAATTAAATTTTCGCGAGCAAAACCGTGAGCAACTTACCGAGAAAGTCGTCCTGGCTGCCCTGACGCGCGCTCTGGCAGACCTGCTTGAAGAACCGCCCGAGGCCGCGCACGCCTCGCACCTCGTTGAGCCGCGACACCGCGTCCAGCACCGAGCTCTCGTCGTCGTGGTCCCAGATGTCCAGGTGCAGCACGTCCGACGATATATCGTCGATTTCGCTAACCACACACAAAGTATTCAGAGATGATTCAGAGCTACGGCGATAATAACATATCAAGCGAACGTTTCTATTCACATTTTATTATGTGTAGGTATACTTTATATAATGTTTTTCAGGGATGCTCAAACCTATTCTATTGACGATCTACAAGCAAAACCGATAGAATCGATTCTACTCTCAGTATATCAGTTTTTGAATTATTGATATCAGTGACACGTTGTATACTATGTATATACAATAATACCATACCATCTCATTTGAGTCTTTCTCGCACCTCCCAATCGAACCTCTCTAATCAACTCAAAGGTTGGTTGGTACCTAGTGGATGCCTTAAGGTATTAACTTCGCCTTTTAGACGATAATATGCAATAAAGTACATAATTAATAAATAAATAATAATTAAAAAAATATATCTTTTGACCTCACGGCCAAATTTGCCTTTGAGAAGTTTGATGGATTAAGAGATCTCTTAAGAGAAGGATTTTTGTACAAAGTGTCCGTACACAAAACTTCCAACTTCTCCCCATTTATGGTTTATCTTAATAGCTTCTCAATAAGTGATTTTAAGTTAGGTATTTTATAAGTTATTTGGCTGGTTGAGAAGAACAGAAAACCCCGTGTGGTGGCAGTGCTAGAGAGAAGTCTAAGGAGTCTTCTAGTAGAGACACAAACTGATGTTATGGTATGGTAACCATAGAATCACCATAGAATTACAGTGTAGGTAAGCATTTGTATTCTTTGATGAACACATTTTAAAAAATATTTGATGTACGTGGCGAAAGAAAGAACTAACGGCGATCATATTGACATTCAAATCTAATGCTATGTATCGCCTTGTAAATTCTATATGCTTCTGTTTTGGTGCTTAATAATAATTATTCATAATTCTATTTAAATTACCGATGGTAAAGACAATAACTTGATCATACTGTCACGCGACTATAGATACTGTCCATATCTATTTTAATACGATATTTTTAATGAGATTTTCATAATAATGTTATTATACACGTATAATATATATTTTTTTCATTTTAATTACAAAAGTCATGATTCTCATAAACAATGTCATTACTCATTACACACCATCTAATCGCTACTGAACATAACAGTCATTAATTATGTACTTACAAACAATTTGTAATCGTAAATTAAATTGATCGTAAACCTGTAATCGTAAGTAGATTAAAATCGGTTACGTGTTTATTATGTCGATGACGAATAAAACTGAAAAATAAAGATAATATAACGATATCTGTTTTGATAATGATTTGTTTTGATATGTACATGTCACATACATGTACATCTTATATGTGGTCCTATCTAAGTTAAATTAAGTTTACTCAAGTTACCTTTTTTAAGTCAAGCTTTGATACGAATAACTGAAAAGAATAAATGTTGAGTTTCTTAAGAACCTTAGCAGCCTCGACTTTCCTGTTGCAACAAATGTAGTTTTAACCGAAAATTATCTGTGACATCTCCCTGTGTCTGTGAAAATTCTCTGAAAAAGTTGCACTTTTTAATCTTTTTATATTTGTTTATGATATACTCCATTAAGAAACTAATTAATATAATAATACACTTGCTAAGCCCCTTTCAGATTCGGTGAGCAAGCGGTTACCTCTCTAATGTAATAAAAGTCGACATGATTTCTAACGCACGAAATCTGTACAATAAGAATATGTAAATAAATATCGAAGGTATAAATCTTTATTTCTACCAAAAAATCTGATGAAATCCGTGCTACTCGTATAGGATATGGAGTCATCTCCACGGCTATAGGTACGAGTAGCACGGATTTTTTAAGTAGCAGTTTATGCAATACGGTAGTTGACTCTTTAACCTTTTAAATAATAAGTAATCATTAACAGGATTACGGCATTACGACAATCACTGAAGTTTTGCGACACTTCATGCCAAAATTACGATATATTTATTATTAGAACATTAAAAACATGTAATTAAATAACTAAAGATACTGCTTAGAAATCAATACGTGAAATCAAAATATCAAATATCTATAGAGCTTAGAATTTAAAATTAAAAAGAAGACAGCGCCTGAGTGTTAATGACGTCACTAATACAGTCACTCCACTACATTAATGCGTGTGTGACAGAGATAGCCGTAAATCCCAACCGCATATATTCTTATACTTAAATCTAAGTAATTTTCTGACGAATTTAATAAGTTCTTTTTAATATGGGTTTGTTTAGTTCTCTAGTTGTCGTATAAGCCATATAACATATAAGTACACTAGGTACTATCAGCTATCCTATTATTGCAATGGCTTGTATTTAAACGAACAGGAAAAAATACTAAGAGAGCAGCAAATCGTAATCAACTACTTAACCTATTTGTGAAAAATATTTATGTATGTAAATAATTGTAAATTACTAAGAAACTCGTTACCAAGTCGACGGAGTTTCGCTTCGAAGGACATCTAATTCTTTATAATCACCAGAGAACCTCAAGCTAACCTTTAAATTTACTACCAATGACTTGCTGCCCATTCTGCATGTTCTTTTGCCCATTTATTTATTTATATACTTCATTGCAAATTATGTACGAAAAGCGCGCTTAATGCCCTAAGACGCCGTAAGAAATTCTCTTCCAGCCGACTTTTGGTTTGATTGGAGATGTTCAATTAGGAGGTGAGTGAAAGACTCGTTCTTCTTCTTCTTTTGATCCCATCTCCTAACGGAGGTTTGCAATCAGCATGGCTATTTTTACGCGTGAGACTGCTGCTCGGAACAAAGACTTCATGCTCGTTCCGAACCAAGATTTCAGAGCTAAGATGTCCGTCTTCTGCCAGGTTTACAGCAACTGTGTATCATACCCTAATTAAAGATTCATTAATTATTTTTAATTATCATTTAATTATTACATACAATTTGAATGTCTCATTCCACTTTGGCGAGAGCGTGTGCGGGCGCACGGTGGTGGCGCGGATGTATCGCGCGGGGAGCCGCCCGAGGCTGTCCCGCTGCTGGCGGCCGTCGCGCCGCTTGAAGCTCAGCCGGAACCCGTGCTTGCGGCCCTCGTCCTCGGAGGCGCGCGGCGACGCGGGCAGCGACGCCGGCTGGATACCCAGCATGCAGTATGGGTCGCTGAACCCTGTACAAACGATTGGAATTTATTTTATTTTATTTACTACCTAACAGCTAGTTCACTCCATAGATATATGTATGGATAAGTTGTGCTAGGTTGTGCCCGTGACTTTATACGCATAGACGTATCATCTGGATAAATGTCAAGTTTCATTATAGTCCGTCCAGTGGTTTTTGCGTAATGCGCGTTCAAGAAGACACACAGACATGTTTTGGGTTCTCTTTAACGATACGAAGAGTACCCAATACAGACATTTTTATAATTTTTATCTGTCTGTCTGTCCTGTAATGTACATACACGGCTCTGTTACGATTTTATTTTACATATGTATAGATATAGACTAACAGTGCCCGTGACTTCGTGCGTGCGTGATAATATGGAGACATATACCTTGATTACCACGGGAACTCTATAATGGATCTGGTTAAAAAGTACCCTAAATGTTAACTCGTCATATAAGCTTAACTGTGTCGAGTTTTGAATTCGTCCAGAGGTTTCTGTGTGATGCGCGTTCAAACAGACAGACAAAAATTCCAAAAATAGTTGTTTGGACTCTGTATCATTTGTACTTTATATTATAATCACTTTTTCCAAAAAAAAAATTAAGGTATAATAATCCAATAATAGAATCCAATAATGTTATCCAATAACATATCCAATCCAATAATTACATCCATTCCATCCAATTTATCCATATCCAATAATATTTAATATTTACACGGCTCTCCTACGAATTTATTATATGTATGTATAGAAGATAGATATTTATATATTTATTTATTGCAATATATTTTGTATTTAGTTATTATTTAGTTCCCGTGTAGTCTCCGTTTGAGGAGCGGGCTGAGTACCGTGGGACGCCCTCTGGCCACTTGAATCAATGGACTTCAAGATGTTTGCCCTTAATGGCTGAAGGAGAAGAGCGAAGGACCGTCTGTATCGGCGAACTTTGAGTGATCCAGCAACGGAGACAGGCTGATCGAATGCATAGAAAAAGGTATCGCAACATTGCAGTCTTAAAAATTATTACCTAGCATTGTTTAAAAAAATGTACACGATTGCTTCACACTAACATTAATCCACATCCATACTATCCACATCCACACTATCCACACATCCATACTTCCACACTAATTATAAATCCAAAAAAGGTCTGTTTGTATGTTTGTTACATCTTCACGACTAAACTACTGAACCGATTTTAATGCAATTTAGCAGAGGAATAGCCTAATCCGGGGGATGCAGGATAGATACTTTGAATCCCCGAAGATTAATTAGCTTTTTCAAGAGTAAGCCAATTACTTTAAAAACAAAATCCATGCTGACGAAGTCGCTTGCAAAAGTTAATTAAGTACTTTATATTTGTATTATTGTTATTATATATGATATCTATTAATGAGCTTATGATAATTCAATAATTCTGGAGATAACTCCAAATGAAGCATATGCTTGATTATTATAAACAAACAAATATTAAACGCATACACCTATACTTATTGTTATCTTTTATATACTTATTGTTATAACTCATAAAATCCTATCGAGAATCCTTTAAGGAAAAAATAGCACAGAATTTACAATGTAAATGTATCAAAAATATACTCTGGAAAGGCCAACTTTATTACTCTGTACTAGGAATGTTTCGAATAGCAAAAGATTGACTATTCGCGACTACAACGAATACGAATAATTTGCTCCGCCTTTCACGAATACGATTACGAATAGTACCATATCCAACTATGCACGTACGTATAAAGTAAGTATGCAATTTGTAGTTCAATTTAAAGATAGTCCCACATAAATATTTTTAGTTAAACCTTTTTGGTTTATCTAAAGTTAGGTGTCTACCTAACTTTAGATTAAACTAAAAAATCAATTACTAATTAAACTCAAATCTCCGATTTTCAAAAGAACATTTGATCTTAAGAATATTTAAGAATTTGTAGAAAATCTCGATTAACTACTATTTACATTAGGCTTTACTATTCCTTTAGTATTCCAGTATTCGTTTAAAAAATGGCGAATACGAATACAAAGAAAGTTGGCGAGTATTCGCCAAAACGAATACGAATATTCGGAACATCCCTACTGTGGACGTACTTTAGATAGAACTATTTTTCATTTTATGTAGGTAAGTACGAAAGTAACATCGCAGGTTAATAATACATTCGCTACGAGTACATTCACATCGCTACCATGTTATTTTATTAAACTACTCACTACATACTTTGCAAACCCCGGCGGACGTAATTGGAACGTTTAACTCAGCAAACATACGTGGAGCTGTCGAAACAAACTTCAACTCAAAGTGGGTTTTCACTTTAGTTTACTGTTCATTCAGTAATTAAACGTTTGAACTTTTAACTTATTTTTTTTTGTATTTTGTTTACATGGAAAACTAAGCATTAATAAAACAATATGCAAACAAAGAGTTGCGGTGGACAAACAAATAAAGCCAATAAGTTTCCACAGATTTGTCTAAGGTTGCAGACAAGAGTAAGTAATAATGAGACAAAAAATATACGTGGTTTTTGAAAAAATGCTGGCGAGGTGGAGAATCGAAAAGCCGAGTTGAAAGTAAATTTCTTACCACAGTCTAATGAACTCTGAAAGTGAGTTTGAATTTTTACTCAATCATATTGATATAATTACGGAGTATGGAGATAGTTGATCAGAATTATTTAATTAGTAGTAGGTACTGTAAACCCATAAGATGAAGGATAGATGCTCGTGTGGGAAGCTTTTTATACAAAAGTTTATAATAAACAAACGTACACACGGCAAGCTATATGACCTCGTGCCGCGAGTTTGTTCTTATCGCTGTCCTCCACGTAATTCAATAGAATATGAGAGAGAGAACGAGACCCGCCCGCCGCGTGAAAATTTTATTTATCATACTTTATTAGGAAAATTTTATTTATCATATTGTGCATTAGAAATAAGAGTGACATTATATAATGCTTTTATATGAACATTTGCCGAGTCACGGTCATCTGTCATATTCCCAGAGTGACAAAGTCAGAGAGAACTAATGATTATTACGAGGGTACATCAATGTCATCAATCTGTAATACTCTCGGGAGTTTATTATTACAATAAGGAGCACAGTTGTTAACAAATATAGATGATAATATAGTTAACAATCATAGAAAATATGAAATACAACTATTTCATATTTTCTATTGCGGGCCAAATTGGAAAAAGAAAAACAGTTTTAGAGATAAACAGTAAAGAAAATTACACTACCGAAAAATCTATTACAACTCATAAATATTTTACACAGGCACATTAATTCACTTTCATCAGATTTATGATCTCATAAAACTGAGAAGAAGTTGTAAGTGCGTGTCATGACGCTTTATGAAATCAAACTTTTATGAGCGATTCACCGTGCAATAAAACCTGCCTAATGTGATTTCGGCAAAACGAAGTTTTCTCGACACATTGGTGGTTTTATCAATATAAATGGCAAATATATCTCAGGTGCGTCGTCTTAGTCAAATTTATTCAAAGGAACTCTCATCTTTCATGATTTAAAGGGCTCGAAAAGGGACGCTACGTGAGCAAGAAGCGCGTTCAACCAAGGGCGAGCTTATCGGACAAAATAAACGATTGTCAAGCAACATCGTGTGGAATACTTTGCAAAGATCGCTGTATTCTCTCTACTACGTAGCTAGTGTATGTATAGATCTAGTGTAGGTATCTGAAAATTATTTTGGAGTATAATCGATGAAGATTAAATGACAGTAGTATCCACGAAACTGAGATTTTGCATATTCTGTGACAGTTACTATTATTTCTAAACTTTTCAGGGTAAAAGCAGACAATAGGTACCTATTCAATTTCAATGTTTGGATTCATAAGGTAAACAAATTAGAAACTTCAAATGTAAAGTCAATTTATATCACCTTCTTGGAGTTAAAATATTGTATGTAAATAGTTCTGGATTTGTGTGTAGAACTGTAGACGAGTATTTGCAGCTGGCTAACCGCAATATACGAATATGAATTTCGGAAGGCAACTTTATCGCTTACTCTTTAAATTCACAAGAGGAAAAACTAAGTTTGTACTCACCATTAGCGTCCTTAGCTTCTAATCCGTCAGCTTCTATTACTGCACAACCTAGTACTACAGTGGGCGGGCGCTCGCTGCCGACAGAGCGCAGCGCACGAGCGTGCAGTTCAGCCGGAACCTTGAACGCATGTCGAGCGTATTCTATCACCTCCTCCTTGAAAGCAGCGAATTGACCATCTGGTGCCGGAGCGCCCACTGCATTCTCCATACAATACAGCACCTGTACATAACCAGTAATTGGTTTTGAGCCTCGAGAGTAGAGTTCTAGGCTGGCCAGCAAAGACTATACAGAATATCATACGATACCGAAAAATTCAGTTAAAAGAAAATTATTTTTGTTCCTACTTTATACATTGATAAGTATTAAACAAATAAAATATCAATTACCAATAAGGAAGTCCACCCAATTTTAGGTCAATTATTTAAAAAAACCTGCTGTGTGAAGGTTACGAATTTACCCGTCTAGGATTATGTCATTATTCCTTCATGAAATATTAATTTTAGGATAAGTACTCCCGAGCGTAATTGCAATTCAAGAAGTTATTGAAGTCGTATTGAATAACTTCTAAATTACCGATAGTTTATACGATATGTAGATTTATAAAACTTATGATAACGTTACTACATTAAGGTAAAACTAATTTTATGTGTAGAACATAATAGCATATGAAAAACTTCCTGACCCATATACTCAGTCAAAGCCAAAAAAGTTTATTTGCACTGACCAACCATCTAATGAAAAAGGCCCATGTGAAGGAATGTGTGCTTAACGAAAGGACAAGTTCGCGTGATCCGGGGCTGTTACATAGATAAAGTACATTTCTCTACTTCTTTGTTGTTTTTGCCAATTTATGTTACAATTATTATTTCCATGTACTTACATAATTAACGTTGATCGTTGATCTTAAGTTTCACGTCAATTAAGATCAAATCATTTTGTTATTATATCAATTAAAACCATGTGCGTGGATTTTAATAACGTACACCTTCCTATTAAATTGTTTCAGTATCAATTTTTGTAATTTAAGCTATAACGATTATATAAATATTTTTCTATAATGTACTAATTAGAGCACCGCCAACTACGGCATATATCATAAACTGAACAGAATGCAAGACATAATTTTAATGATAAAGAAACGAAATTCTCACTAATCTGCTTAAAACTGGGGCTTAAACTTCAATTTGCTTCAGGAATTGGATTTCGGAAAAGTTATGAAATTGGGGGATTTTCTTTACCTCTGTGTATAAGTGTTCGTGTTCTTTGTGCGACAGCTGGGCGGAGACACTGGGTAGGCCGAGAGAGTGAGGATCAGGTGGCGGGCGCTCAGCTCTCGCCTCAGCTAGCCTCAGGGCTGCGAGACGCCGGTTCTCCTGCCTCCACGACAGCGCCGTAAAGCTCTCGAAGTACGAGCCGTCTGTCTCTTGTACTCTAATAAATAAAGGTTTGTATTTAAATGGGCAGTATGAAATACTAGATGAGCAGCATTCACGACCAGCAAAACTCCTATACCTTTATAGTCACCAGAGAAGCTAAACTTAATCCGCCATTATATTTGCTGCCACCGATTTGCTGCTCGTTCAGTATTTTCTGCTGCTCATTTAATTATATCTTATAAATAAATACTGAGGTCACATATTGAATTTATTTATTGGAATACTTTATATTTATAACATTTGATATTTTCGCGTTGAGACCCGTTTAAATAGATAAATATGTTCTTATAATATATTCAGGAAATATTACAATGTACTCGTATATACAAATTGCAATGTACGTGAAGTATATTTGAGTAGAACCCATTGCCACATTATTATCTGGAAGTTACCTACTCATACCAAAGTTCTTTGTTCTGTCGGTGTCGAATTGTGCGAGAAACTTGGGAAGAAAACGTGTGACGTGAAGGAAATAACAAACAGGATAAACAGAAATTTTCACTGAAAATTCAAGACGTATAATTTTACTCGGCGGCAAACTTTAGACAATTGGAACGAAGAAAGATGATTATGATATTAATTACATGAAATATGATTTACTGAAATCTTATTTAACGAGCTAATAATTTTACGAAATTTTATGAAATTAAATAAGACAATAATTATGATAAAGAAACAGGTTAACTGTATAATGATACTGTTCTATATTTGACACATACACAACAGTTTACACAGGCTTAACATAGGTAGGCGAAGCTTCACTGATAGTTACTAAACAGTTGTCCAATAGAATTGTATTGAAACTCAATTATGTATACCCAGCTAATAACTGGAAACAATGAAGGTAACGCGAGCGGCAAGCTTTAACATAGTTTATATAACAACAACAATAGACCTTTACGAACGATAGGACGACCTTTCAACGACACCCTATGAACTCTATTATCTATCGAGAATGAGCTCTGCCTCTGACGAAGGCATAAAGACTGTAATAGGACCGCGTCGGAAGCGCCTTGACACGTGCGTGCTAGTTTATTTATTCTCATAAAATCTACATAATTATAAACAAATGAAGGTATGAGTATAGTTAAAGTACACTTTATTGTGCAAGACAGAAATTACAAGGCAGTAAAACGAAGATATCATCTTGTCGTTATGAAATACTAGCTTTTGCCCGCAACTTCGTTAGAGTGGTCTATATGAATGACTATATGAATTAGAGTGACTATGTGTTAATCTGGATTACAATATACCTATTCGCCAAGTTTCAACGAAATCAGTTCAACTGTTTCGGCGTGATTGAGTAACATCCAAACTTTCGCATTTGTAATATTGGTCGGTCTCGGAATGAACTCAGGCAAAGTAAAAATAATGTTTAATGAACATGTTCTTCCGGGACTGATAGGCGTCGAAGGCGTGGTACTCGAAGTTGTTGACTATTACAGTCCAATTCCAACTACAGCAAGGAAGTCGATAGACGCATTCAACTTGACTGGGTAACATTTGGGAGAATGCGTCGGCTCTTCTCGTCGCCTATACCACAATGCTTGAAGATGAAAGTTTTCAATCAGTGCGTCCTGCCAGTTATGACGTATGGTGCCGAAACGTGGCCTCTAACAGAACGTCTGATCCATAAGTTCAGGGTCTCTCAGCGAGCTATGGAAAGGGCTACGCTCGAAGCTTCTGTGCGGGATAGGATCCGAAACAAAGACATTCGCCAAAGAACTAAATACTCCGACATAGCTTGTAGAATGGGCATGTTGAATTGGCAATGGGCAGGTCATATTTGCCGCAGGACCGATAACCATTGTGGTAGTCCTCGAATGGAGGTCACGTACAGGTAAGCGCAGTGAGCGACGCCCTCGGGCCAGGTGTAACGACGCCTTAAAGAAATTCGCCGGTGGTAGTTGGATGAAAAGAGCCGAGAATCGTGTGTGATGGCGAACCTTAGGAGAGGCCTATACCCAGCAGTGGAGAGACATAGACTGATGGCATGGTGTGGTAATATTGGTGACATGAAAATATTAATAAAATTAAATAGCTATTAAAAGAAGTCTGAAAAAATAACACCTATAAATAGAATTATAAATTCGATGTATATTAAATCATGCTTCGTTATTTTAAAATAACTTAAAAGCGGTCCCGAAAAACCTTTCAGTGATCCGTGAATAAACAAACCTCTGTGGAAATTTATTACGTAGCTGCTCTGTCCAGTGGAGCATTCGGCGCGCTCACACTGATACGAGTACTTGTCTAGAGTAGAACAGTTTTATCTTTTTGTTTATTATTTGTACAATGAAACATTCCACATGAGTTCGTGATCTGCCTCATTATCAACACAAACGAGAAAATTTTCTATGATATAATAGAACATTTTCACTTAATTTCAGTAAATTCGTTTATAAATGCGAAGTCGCTTTGTCTAATCCCGTGATTAGAATATTAATGTCAAACTCTCAACGATAAAAGATTGGTTTGGCTGTTTTATTTGTAAGTATATTATTATTAGTCAAGTTATATATATCACGTCAATTTTATAATTAACACATCGACACTGTTAACATATTGACCCTAAGTTAATAATAAATGGTTCGCCATTCAGGCTTGTAAAACTCTGAAACGCGCTGCTTAAGAATATAATGAAATATAAATAGTTGCATATAAAATAAGTAGATAATACAATTTCTTAGATGGTTTCAACTAAGACACGATAAAAGTAAAGTAGAGTAGTTAAGGAACACTGTCGCCGATCGACATCCCTTATAAATTTCAACATCAGTCCAGTTGACATGTCAGGGACGTGTCAACATTCCGCAACGTTACACAAAGCGCTTTGGAAATTTAGAAATGTTTTTGAAAAAATAGTTGGTATATGGGGAATAGGAAGTATAAGTTTGGGTGGGGTGGAGAGTTAAAAGTATAATGAAATAAAGAGTTTACTTTAATCCATTACAATCTCCATTTGATGGGATAGGATAATAATAAGATAAGATGGTAAATGGCCTCTGACATATGTCATTCACTATCGAAACGTACGTATATTGAAGGGAATACGATAGGAATGGGAAACATGTTACATTTTACGGTAATGCTCTGTGAGTGTGGGGGGTAACTCAGACAGTCGGGCGCGCCCAGTGGCTATGGGATTACAGCGTCCACTCCGAGTGTCTCTACTTATTAGTCTACTTATCTACTTATTAGTGTATCTACTGCAAATTAGTCAAAGGACTTTCCTTTTTAAACTGTTCTTTTTATTATTTTTATAAAATCCGGCTATAAAGTATCCTTTGTGTAATTTATAATTTGCAATGTATATTATTATTTTATTTGTGTGTATTTGTTGTGGTTAATTCTCAGAATACAGAAAAAATTGAGGGCTATTTATGATTTTTTAATTCTATTAACTTTATTGTGCACGCGATTTAAGTATGATTTTCATTTCATAAAAGATTAACTAGTAGAAGCTGCCTTTTAAGGTATTATTATGAAACTATTGTGAATCATGTTCCATGTTTGTGCAATAAAGTTTAAAACTAATTAAATAAAGTACATTCACTAGTAATATTAAGCGAGTGATGAGGATCTAATAATTTATTTCTACTGCTCCTATTTCTGTATTCAAGACCACAAAAGTCAAAGAACTTAGGAAAGCCTCGGTAGAAACATCGCTTTGTTCTGTTCATTTTATGTAGCTACTAGAGAGAAGGTGCACAAATTTTACAATCTGTTGTCGCTCGCTCCTACTTCTATCATTACATTTGTCACCAGAAATCGGAATTTATGTGTTCCTTTTTATAATCCTAGTTATTTTAATTTAAACATCATGGACACCGCTGTCCACGGACACCCACAACCCCAGAGAGGGTACGGGTGTGCTGTTTACTTTACCGAACGTTATGCACAGCTTTCTTGAAGATCCCCATATCATAGTTTAATGGAAAACTTCAGTAGGCAGTTAATTTCATATCTTTCGGGCTCACGGTATAAAGTGTCTTGAAAACCTCACAGTACGCAGCAACCTTCTATTAAGCAAGCGCAGAAAAATCACCTCTCAGTGAAAAGAAGTAAAAACCCGTAGTTACTATTAAGATTGAACTGCTCTTCTGAACATTCTCCATTACACAAGCGGTAAGAAACGTAACATAAGGTATGCTACATATTTTCGAACGCTGAATGATTTTCAACTGCCTATGATAGTGGGAACGTTGACAATTGAGACAGCACGCAGTTAAACGAAGTCAGATATGCTGAATCAATATAATCATAAGGCACTTTTTATCCTATATAATTAGATGAAGGTCCACCCCTATCACATTAAATCTGTTCGATAGAAAATGGAGTGGAACTGTATAATGAAATGGGGTGGGATTCGATAGGATGGACGTAGTGAGTTGGGATGAAATAAGATGGAATAGAATAAGATGGATGGAATGGAGACCGAACTTTGACGACTTTCACTTGCTCCCGAAATACATTGATATATCTTAGTCTCCTCGTGGGTGTTGTAACCTGCGCTATTGAACGTGCCCTATTCGACTAGCTTATACATATTTACACAAGTGAGTAAACATACTTTAAACTTTAAAGTCCACACGCAGTCGCAAAAAAAACTAATAAATCTAATAGATATCATACATGCTATGAAAATTGAGGTTTTTATAACCGACAGACCCCTTTGTTATTACCTACTTGAATTTTTCTTTATCCTTTCGGTTTCATAAGTTCCTATGATAATCAATACCAAAATCTTGTTTGTACTTGTCTTGTTAGTACATTATCTCACTAATCGCCTCCCACTAATATAAATGCGGAAGTTGAGATGTTTGTTACTCAATCACGTCGAAACAGCTGAAGCAATTTCGTTGAAACTTAGCAAATAGGTAGATTGTAAACCGGATTAACACATAGACTACTATTCATGTAGACCATGCGAACGAAGTCGCGTGCAAAAGCTAATGTTACCAACATAATAAGTAATTTATTAAAATGAAACGGCTATACTAGCGGCGTGTGACGTTATCGGGGAACGCAGCGATGACGCGGACGGCCGACCTCCGAGCGCCGCGGCAACCCTGATACCTCGCATATCTTACCCCACCGGCCACCGCCGACCATCCGAGAGCTCCCACAATGAACGTATCGCACGTACGTTTAACACACCAAAGCGACTTTAGCTGTACATTTATAACCGACTTTAAGCGTTAAACGACATGTACAGTCAATTTCTTTAGCATTTGGGCATTGTATTGTATTTAATAAGAGACCGAAGCTATATTTTTATTTGTTTATCTAACATGCTATGTACACTAGATATATACTTATACAATTCTTTGTACTTATTATAATCTCAAAGTTATATGAGGTGGGTAATTGTTTGCATAAAAATAGTCTCATAATATGATGAAATGTGCGACAATTTTTAAAGCTAAGCGTGATGAAACGAAAATATATATAACGAAAACAGTTTATTTGTTTTCATTTTAACCCCAAAGCCCTTTTTATCCTCACTCTTTTTGTTTACCTCGAAGCGAGTGAGACAATTCACGAATTTTGCTGCGGTTTTTCTTATACGAGTATTTACTCAAGCACACGCACGACTGAAACATTGTGTGTACACCAACGTTTCATATTGTCAAAATGAACACTTCTTTAGGTAGTAGGTACTTCCTAACATATTTGTACTTACAACGATATTTCGTACTTTTTTAAAGATTACACATTTTATGAGTTGCTTTACGAGTTGCCTATAATGCAAAAGCTACTCTTATGCATAAATAAATGACTTGAATAATTTTCAAATATTATTTTAATCACGAGAATTTTTTAAATTTTTATTACAAGTTTATAAATTTGTAGGTACTCATCAGTAAGCATTTTAAGAATTTGTGTCGGAAAACTTCATCGCCGTAAGTAATCTTCTGTCGACAATATCATATCGGAACATCAAAAAAGCTTCACGTTCTTAGTTCAATTACTTTGATTGTCGCTACTTATTTAACGTAAAAAAATACTAACTACTTATATTTTTCATTAAGCCTGTGTTAATCAAGTCAGTGATTTATGGATTACTTTGGAGAAACGTCCAAAAAATATCTAGGAAATAAACTAAGTAAGAGATAGAAACTCGCGAAGATTTATTGAATTTTTGTTAAACGTACAGTGAAGAACAGGATCAACTTATACCTTAAGGTTTTAAGTTATAATCGGATTTTAATCCTTTCTTAGCCATAGTACATTAATATAATTAATGGATAAGAAAGGATTAAAATCGGGTAGGTTTTGGGTATATTAAGTAAACCCGAAACTTTTCATGTTTGCTGAAATGATGAAATTAGATCGCTTGTCTTTGAAAACTCCTATATTCCGAACTCTTAGACCGATTTTTAAAAAAATGTCTTCCAGAATATATAATCTGCACAGCAGCGAATTCTGCAACAAAATAAGATTAGGATTTCCGCGGTTACATAAAATATGTAGACATACCTATATCTAGAGAGAAATAGAGATGAGAGAGATATATCTTCATGAAGATACATGTATATATGATTTATTGAACTGTTGTATTATTTATTTGACAAGTAGGTCATCGAGCGACCTGTTGCACGTCCTTGCACGAGTCCTCGCGCCCCGCCCGCAACACCACTTACCCCGTTGCCTTCCACGCATCCCCCTCTACCCGCGCTTTTACTTTTCCATCACTTAGGCCATATTGCCGGCTTTCATCTAATTACAAACCTCCCTTGTCAACTTTATGTCAACGCGTTATCGCGAGGGAGGAGAATACTGTGCACTCGATATATCGATTCGATTGTAAGACTGTTGTACTCTTTCACAATACAAAGACGTGACAACCTATTTCAACATATGTATGTTCAGGTTCTGAATTGTATTGTCCCCACAATATGTCACAATTTATCGTAGTCATTTCTCTATTATTATGTTTCTTTGCGCAAGAAAATAGTGTTCCAAAAATAATACTAAGATCGTTTATTATAAATCGTAAAAACCAATGTTACTTACTTTCCTTGTCCTTTAGCAGTTGCCCTTCAAGTGATGGACAAGTGCGCTACATAATCGAGAAGTATTTTCAAACAATTTCTTACTGTACATTTTTAAATATTAATATGGCAATTTCATATGTGAAACTCTAATAGTAGGCAATTTAATTTGTGTCGAAGCTGGGTTATAGATATAGGCCTTTGATAAATAATAAACTACATTACGAGAAAGTTCTTTAAATCAATTACATATATATCACGAACTCTGAGTTCTTAATTACTGTAATAAGGATATATAATATATATACATAGGTACTTGTATATAGAATATTCGTTAATCATACGGTGATCCGATCAAAATAAACTAATGCTAGACCTTTGAGGAAACTATGTCCTTGCGACACGATTTTCGTATGCGATGTGACGAGTATGCGATATTGAAACCATTAAACACGTGTGGTAATAAAAGACGGTATGACACTTATTAAGTTATTAAGCTAACTTGATCAAAAATATTTCACACGTTCCAAGCAAAAATATTAATACAAGAATTTCCACGAAATCAAACTTATTTATTTAACAATATGACCACTTACTTATACATTTCCATCAGATCTCGGTGCGATTACGGTATGAATATTGACATAAGCCCTCCGAAAATACGACTCATTTTTCTCCGACCTGTCAAAACCCTATCTCCGTAAAGTTGAGAAAAATTTGATTACATTTAAAGTGTCAGAATAAATAAACGGAGCAATAGACGTCCAGGGGTTTAATCAAATATTCTATTCGACCAAATGAGGTTCCTGCTGATAAATCGAGTCATCTACCGACGACGGGACGCCTGCTACGCCGCGCGCCCGCGCCGCGCGCCGTGACGCACCCACTTTGTTTATTGACGCCCATTACCCAATACTCAAGCCTGATGGTTGTATTAAATAAAGTTAATTTTGTGCAGAGCAAGATTACCGAACAAGATTAGATACTGTAATTTCTTCTTACTTTATTAATAAAATAAATAGATACATGGAAAATAGATAGATAGAACTCTAGGTAGATGAAGTGCTGTGGCAAATTTTGTAATGAGAATGAGCATGCAAATAATCTAAAATTCGAATGGACAACTATTTATAGTCGTTATCGAAGTTTAATTGAAGGCCGGGCGCTCCCGACCTATCCGACTTGTCTCGAGCCACAAGGACTTGCGCTGATTTGCAATTCCCTTCCGGTGGAAACACGTTAATATCCTCTGGGACGTTGATTTCCCCGATATCGTTATTTGAGTTGATGACCTTTGTTGCGACGAGAGAGTGGCTCCGAATAATGGAGAGCATAAATAAAACTCGGAGTAACATCCTCTCGTGTTCAACATAAACATAACTAACATTTCAAAGATCAGATCCAATACAAAATGAAAACATGTTGAGGAATTTAACGTTTTATTTTATTTAACAAGTTTATTTAACGCAGATGTTCATTGCATAGACTATTCTGTTTATTGTTAAAATAATTATTGAATACGGCCACAGAATATGTATTGAACTATATTGCATTTATTTCCATTTGCATTTATTTATGCTTTATGACGCTGTTTAATTTTGATATATAAGATTTATTTTTTCAAATTGTTATAAACAATTGAAGCAATTATTTCTACCTAGTAACATTTTTTAGAGAATAGATGGCAAACGCGCGGGGCGGACCACATGATGGTAAGTGGTCACCGCCGCCCATGAACACCTACTATTAGAGAGAATTATACATATGTATTTAGAGAACTGAAGCATTTTTTAACTACTTATTATTTGTAGACAGGTTCTTACTTTACTTATCAATCTTGTCATTGTGTTGTGATCGTAAGAGATTGGGTAGGATAAAATAAAAGCACATTCAGTAATTAACTTAAACTGGGGATAAAGGCCACTTTAGCTACAACCCACTTGAAGCCGTCGTTTGCACCTATTGAGTACTACTTTGATGTGCACCAACAGCCAGCACTCAAAAGAAAGCCTTTCGCTGAATCCGAGACTTAACTCTAAACGCTCTTCAAAGTAGGTCGGTCAATGTGAGGACGCATAGCAATTCATGCAGGTAAATAGGAACTTCTCTAATCGAGCGTTCGCTCGTACTTAGGTGTATATCTCAGAACGGTATATAAAGGAATTACTATATATACGTCATACATAGAAAGATCACGTGTTTGAGCTGCACACAGAAAATTTTACCAGGAATAAAAATGTACAACTTTGTATAACTGAAAAGTCTGTAGGTATATTAGTTGATTGATCATAATTTCGAACATAAAAAAGCCTTCACTTGAAACATTAATTTTACATAAAGATAGAACGACAGACAGTTTACCTTAGGATTTACATTTCCACTTTTACCAGTTATACGTTCAGTTATAGATCACGGCTTTTTGTCAAAAACTTATATACGCTTACCCAGAGTTGACGGAGTTGTCGACTTCTGGCCAGGACAGGCGCCTCTTGCAAAACGCCATGGTGGGTTTCTCTGGTGGCTGTTGGTGCCGAGGCACGCGTAAGGAACCGCCTCGCCGAGGTGGGGCAGCGGGCGCAAGGCAATCCAGCGTGCGTCGTCGTGTACTCAGTGCAGACGCACCCTCCGTGGGTAACACACGAGGAAAACCTGACACCAGAAAATATCATATCAGTAATTTCCTATCGACAGTTGTCTCCTGTAATCTAATGAGCACTTCTATCTACATAAGTATGTATTCTTGAGTAGGTACGCAAGACAATATGGACTCTAGTAAAAGGGTCGGAAATGGATATAGAAAAATCGTAGTCTGCACGTATAAGAAGATACAATGGAATTTCGTCAAGGTACAAAACCAAACATCATTTAATGAGGTCTCTATCACACAGCAGTTTATCTGTGTATTATCTAATTGCACAAAATGAAAACATTAGCTTTTTTACCCGACTGCAGAATGCAAGAAGGGATCTGTTTTTCACCGTTATGCATGTATGTCCATAACCTTTATGGACTTAAGCTTAAGGAAGCAGAGCTTAAGGAAGTTTAATAGGACCGATTTTACAAGATGCTTCGATACAAAACGGATTGTGGCGACGATAGAGAACAATAAAGTCTCTGGAGTCTTTGCTCAGCCTTTTGGACGCAGTCATCTGGCGATGCTTAAAAGCGATAGTGGCCAAACTCTCTCTTCGAGACGAGATCTTCGCAGAATTTGGGAAGTTTTATAGAAAACTTTACACCGCACATGCACGCGCCTACAGGCCATAAGAAAAACGATCGCCGTGCAAAGTTAACCCGTCACTACCGTATTGCCCTCGGAGAACTTAAAAAAATGGGTATACTGTACAATAAATATTTTTTATAGAATAAATATGACAGACGAGTGAACATTTGTTTCGTCAAATATAAATCATTAGCCAGAAAATGTTTGGAACAAATCGTAGTAATCTTGGCATCCAATCATTTACTCGTCTTTCGATTAGGATTATCGTCTTTGGATTCTGATTATTTCTATCCATTTTTCTCTCACCAATCCATCTCTCGGTAGTCTAAAACAGAACGAAACATAATAAGATCATAAAGTAGGTCTAAATATCACTAATGAAATAAATAATAAATTATTAGATACTTTCATTATAAAATAATTTATATGTAATAATAATAATAATGTATTTATTTCAGGTACTATGTAATATATGTATAAGTATTTTCACTATTTTGTAGAAGAAATAGGTTTATGTGGTGTTCGATGACCTGCTTGCCGCATCTTTTCCAGCGAGTGGCTGAGAACTACTCACACTACGTGCCTCTTCCTGCCTTCTCTATCACTCTCACACAAAATGCGACCTTGCTCATGAAGACGCCAAAGAGAAAACATTTGGTTTAAATGAAATAAATGTAATTTACAAATTCTCTTAACGTCTACAGTACTTACAAATGAAATGAGAAACCGTTTCTTTCTTTGACATTTGCACGGTCAAATAAAATCAAATAGTTTTTTTTTTTTTATTATTATATAAGAGGGCGGACGAGCAAGCTGTCCCACGTGATGGTAAGTGCTACCGCTGCCCATGGACACCTGCAACACCAGGGGGTATGCGGGCGTGCCGCCGACCTTGCAAGATCCTATTCACAGCTTTCTTGAAGAACCCCATGTCGTAGCTTAATGGGAAGACCTCTTGAGGCAGTCCGTTCCATTCGTTCGTGCGAGTTCGCGATATGAAATAATTTTTGGACCGAACAGTACGCGACACCTCTGTATCGAGGAAATGCGGATGGACCCGAGGTGGGAATTGTGTCGAACAATTCTGCAGAGCATTCCCCATTGTACAGGCGGTAGAACACACAGAGAGACGCAACGTCTCTCCGAATGCTGAGGGGTTCTAAACCGCCCGTGAGAGTGGGATCGTCGACAATACGAACAGCACGTCGTTGGATGGAGTCAAATGGGTCTCATTGGTATTTCGGTGCGCCGGCCCAGAGATGTGAGCAATACTCAATATGGGACCTCAACTGAGCTTTGTAAAGCATTAGGAGTTGCCCGGGGGTGAAGTATCGCTTCGCTCTGTTCAGCACACCGAGCTTTTTGGAGGCCATTTTGGCCTTATTTTCCAGATGACCCCTACTTGCTGAAATATTCGACTTTGCTGGAAATGTCGACACCGAGGATCCCAATACTCTCCGAGATTTTAAGAGGTATGCTCTGAAAGCGAGGTGCTACGACAGGTTTTTTTAGCGGTGAATGCACAGACTTGCGTCTTACTGGGGTTGAAATCCACTAGGTTCAGAGAATCCCAAATCGAGACTAGATCTAAAGAGTCTTCGATTTCAGACACAAGCCTGGCGCGACTCTCTTCCACTTCGACCCGAGAGATGTTGGCGCGGCCCCTATACAAGGCGTCTCCAGTGCTGTCATCTGCATAGCAACGTATGTCACCAATTTGCAACAGGTTGTTGATATGCAGAAGGAACAGAGTTGGGGACAGCACGGAGCCTTGCGGGACACCAGCGTTAATAGACATGGTGTCGGAGCAGCTACCATCGATAACGACTCTGATACTCCGTCCGGTCAGAAAAGTGGCAACCCATTCGCATAATGCCTCGGGTATCCCGAAAGATGGTAACTTGGAAAGCAGCGATATTTCTTGCTGAATGTGGGTACATAAGATGTTAATTACAGTGTAAATAGACCTTTCACCACATTCGGCCTCAATAAAATGTATAATATATAGTCAACAAAATACATATAATATTATAATGATTTACTTTATGCCTCAACAATTATTATACAGTTAGTTAGTTTAGTTTCGGTACCAAATGGATAGATACTTAATTCAGACTGTCAACTTGGGTAAGAGAATCCAAGTTGAAATGAATAGTCCCTTTTGGCCCGTGTTTGAACAAATGTGCAAAGTTTCATGGAATCATCTTTATGAAGTTCGTGAACTAACAATACATCTACGCGTGATACATTCACAGCAAAAGAGGGAGATCCAAATTTCATTATTATTCATTTGGTGGATCCAAATGAATAATAATAAATTAAATTTCATATACATAATACGATTCTATTAAGGATTTAACGATTATAATAGGTAGTTAGGTATAACAAGACAGCAACATTTTTTTAGTTAAAACGTTATTAGCGAACTGACACGAGATTGAAAACATTTGTTTACACAGAAATAACGAACGTTTTATTAACATTTCTGTTAGCAGTAATTTTATTTTATATAATTATACTGAAAAGTTTGCATTAGTCCCAAAACACCCATTGAACTGAGAAACCGTCCACAAGACACACCGACCTTCGACAGGTGGAAAACGACCATAACAAATTCGTGTCCTGGCTACTGCCATAACGTTTTCCATATAATATGCAAAACAACTACAATGCCTTTGTCTACCTACAATGTGGTCTGGCAATGAACAAGTATCACAAACAAAGCATTATGGATGCTTAGTTTTTTACTGTGTGTAGTTTAATAATGCAAAATATATTAATAATAAGCTAAACGTGCTTTGGCGATTTATTGAGAGAATAGCAACCACACGTTGTGAGGGTTTTCTTTCAATAATTTCGATAGTTTTATAGTTGTAAAATAAGCTTTTTTTGTAATCCTACATACTTATTTAGCCTAACCAACGACTACACACTAAAGTTGGTGACATAAAATGACAACCCTGATAGTAAGTAAGTAAGGGGTAAAACATACATTCAAGCCAACATGTTACATATGTCAAAATAAAAATTAATATTAGTTAATTCTAGGAGAATGGGGTAAAGTTTCCCAAGTAACGCAAAGCTACCTAACTCCGACCTCCTCTACCTTATTCCGATTACTAATTACATTAATAATTTTATTAATCTCTTTATTGCATAGCCTTCCCATTCTTCTAAATCATTTCACTTATCATTGGTTGCCTGGAATAGATCTGAAAGATAGCGCCTATTGCTTCTGTATATTATGTTTAATGTAATTATTTAGTTACAACGGGAATGCGTTAAAGAATTTTCATTCATTCATTCAATCAATCTATTTAAGTAGGCGCTATTGGAAAATCTTTCAATTAGTAATACCGCCCATTTAAATAGACATTAGTCATAAAACTCTGTTGCAATGGTTACATTAAAGTAGGAGATCGGAATTAAATAGTTTTTCTTATATGTTTTTCATCATACTTACAGTCATCACAATAATTAACCGGAATACTTAATGATTCCTTCAAAGGGTAATCTTAAATTATTGGTCAAAAACAAATTACTTATTCATTACTTATATAATTACTTTAACAAACATCGATAACTATCTAAGAAGTGGCCAAGTTTTGCACAGGCTTAGTTTGTGTAGTATTGGTATAAATGGAAGCTATGAAAAAATAACTACACAAAGAGTACCCGACAAAATTTGTACTCGTATTACATTCTTGAATTGGCACATCGTGAATGAAATAGAGATGAACGTGTTCGGCTATTTTCTCTTGTGTATTTATTATTTTAAATTTCACGAGATGGTAAATTATACAGAAGGTGCTCTCTAAAAATGAAAAAAAGCCATCTGCCTTTATTATGTGCTTTCTCATTATGATGTGCCATATCCAGGTTGTAATTAAAGCGTTATCGAAGATTTTGACTTTAACCCTAAAACATTAGAGTAAATTATAATATTAAGTAATTACAAATAAAATGATAAGTGGTAGTGTTGTACTAATATCTATGTCATATTTTATTAATGTTTCAAACGGGTCTCAGTTTTGTAGTTTTTTTTATACGCTTATACACAAACACACACACACACCCTCATACACACCCATTCACATACACCACAGACACACACGCAAGCACACATACATACAATTAACACAACGGCAAGAGATAGAGCGTGTGAGGTTGAAATATTAATAATAATAATTGTAAGATATTAATAAGTTACGTAACAATGTATATCTAGGACATCTGTATTAGTTGGTTGTGTTTTTGCATTGTTCATTTTCTAAATTCTATGGTGCCAATAAATCATTTTATATCATCGGGTATTGTAAGTATTCGTAGGTACTCACAAAAAAGTCTACTACTCCTTATGTTTATTGATGTTTCAATTATTTCTTACCTCTCATGGTGGCCACGGATGGCTGTGGTTGCTGAGGCTGTTCCTCGGCAGAGCGGTGCCTCGCTGGAGGGGCGCGGCGTGGGGAGAGGGCCAGCCCCGCTACGCTGTCTGCGACCCCAGCCACATACTGGCCCAACGACGTCAGGAAACTCATGGCCTCACCTCACTGGACACAGTTACACTTACAATACACACATTTAAAACACCGCCTACTCACTATGCCTAATGGCTTAAGATGTAACACTAATATTGTTAGCAAGTAATATCAATAATCACTGTTCATAGAAACATTACTAAAAGTTAATCGCTGTTTTTTTTTCACATTTTTCTATCGGATAACTTGGATTTCGGCTCGGATAGATCTGAAAAAAAGGTAAAACATTATACTAAAAATATAGTCTATGTAAATTATATAAAATGTAAGAAATACATCAATTATATTAAGAAAAAGTGTACATATATTTTATAAAATTATAACAGAGAAAGAAATCGTAATTTGAAAAATTACTATTTTTTTCTTTTCTGATTTGACGATAGGGCAATTAGCACATTCTGTCAGTATCGAGTTTTCTTCGCGATAATTTTTTTTAAAGATATAACAACTCAAATCGCATCTCGTCAATGTCCAATTCCGTCGAAGAAAGTTAGAAGTCGCTCAGTAAAGTTATAGTAAGTTTACTGAGGATAGAAGAGTTAGACTCCTTGGAAGCGCACGAAAAATGCAGTCTTGTGCTTTTATTTCATTATCACAAACTTTACGCACAAAAACACTTTGAAATTTAACTATAAAACAATAAAACTTAGTGATGTTTATTAACAAAAAAAGCTCGACTTCACTTCTCGAGTTCCCGCCAAAAAGTCCAAGTTACTATTTCCCGTCATCAATTTCGTTCTTTTTACTAATTCAACTCCATAATAAAATCAATGGTAATCTCAATGCAGAACCCAGATCGCAATCTTTTTTTTTATTTTGTTTTTTACTATGGTATTTTTTAAAACAGTCAATTAAATATATATATTTTTAAAAACAGTATGTAATAAAGTACACTTTATAGCACACCAAAGAATACAGTGAAAATGACACAAAGTTTAAATAAATGGGTATACAAAAGGTAAGGCCTTATGGCTAAAGCGATCTTTTCCAGGCAATAATAATCTTCTTGGTGTTCATCGAATAAATAATTTTCATGGTTATTTATTATATGTTTACCACCATAAAACAATATACTTAAACCATCACATTTATGAGTAATATTTAACAAAAATAAAGTACAATTAATATTTTGTGCTATATATACAACATAATATATGTTTAATGTGAAAATGCTGTGTAAGCCTGTAAATGATCTCACTGCAAATAATGTTGCGATATTATGTAGGTATTGTGTGCCTATTGTAGGTGTGCCTATTAATAAATAAATATAAACCACAATTACGAATGAAGAAGCCCAACTCTAATAACGCTTTTACCCAATGATATAAAGTCAGCTCTACACTCACGCCGTGAAGTCACGGCCAGGATTCACGACGTAAACCCGCGTTCCACTAGAACACCACTCTCAACTCACAATTGTTCACAAACGTTCGCTAGCATTGTGAGAGCTTTCGCTCTACGCGCTCGCGAACCTTTCACGTGGACACAGTTTACCGAATCCGACCGGGAAACGAGAGCCGTGAACACGCAGAAATCGTAAAAAAACTGCAGCTATTCGCGGCGCTTCACGGCGTGTGTGTAGAGCGTGTGTGTAGATAAAAGATATCAGATCAACATTTTTTTTTAAGAAACTGTTTCAGGATAAAAATTCTAAAATACTTTGTGTTTTCTGTCTTAAACCATAAATTGTAAACGTTTTATTTTACCGTGTAAGAGAAATGTAAAGTTTCTATTGAGAGTAAAGGTCTTTAACCTCAACATGTACTGCAAGCATCGATTTGAGAATACATAGTTACTAGACATGTTATACGAGTATAAGCACTTTAGGGCAGGCACGTTAGAGTCTGATAATGTTCTATGTTCAGTTGATCATGAATACTTTAATTCATGTGTTTTGAATACATAGTACTTAAGTTTGAAATTTAACGTTTTAATGTTCATCTGCTTCATTCCCCTCCTAGAAGTTGCCAACCGGGTTTCTTTGATAAGAACGTAAGGTGTGTCATCATGTCTATTCCCGTATTGATGAATTGACTACTGAAGAAAGTTATTGTAAGTAGCAAATAAGTGTGTATTCTCAGATTTTTTATAACCAATTACTAATCACAATCAATCAACATGGAATATCTGTAACACAATACTTCATACGAGTATATCTATTGAAGTACCTTTCTATCCTATTAGATGGCTATCGACTCAATCCCCTGTGTGTACTTTTTCCGGCGAACTAAGGAAACAAACATAAAGTTGAGAATGCAGGATATTATAAAAATTAAAAACGAGACTTGGAATGGCCGCAATACTTCTTTTAATAACTTCATGTTATGAACATTTTTTGTCCACAGTAAAAAAAATCTTGAAAATACGTAAGTTTTTCCTTCTTACCTAACTTTTACGGGAGCGTCACGTAATTAAATTACTTTAAAAAGAGTTTTATAGCATATTGTGTACCCAGTGTTACTCGAGAGAATATGTAATTTTTTAACCTTGACCTACAAAACTCGCTATATTTTCAAAACATGGATCGATTATGATATAAGAATGAAACATACCCTGCACAGAGTGAAAACATCAACAAAATTGGACTAGTACGAAAGCGCAAATTAAAAAGCTAATAAGGAAATATGTCCTGCAAAAACAGTGTACGATTACCACCAGAGTATGTTAGTGTAATTCTTTTTTTTTAAATAGAATAAGGTGAAAATTGAGGAGATAACTCGTATTGTAGTAACTGTTTACATTCGCCAATAATGGACAAATGTCGTAGATATGCTAGGGTCAGTTAAAAAAATACGAATAGCTAACGTTGTCACGTCCGCAGAATAGAAGAAACACGATAAGACGGCATGAAACCAAATTCGTTCTATACCATCCAAACCCGTTGATCGGGGAAGACGGAATGGAAAGTGCATAGGATTTCTTTTGTAAGAGTGGAGTAACTCGACCAGTTGAACGCGGCCAGTCGGCTGTGCGCTGCCGTATACTCGTAGCAAGCAAACAATGAGATCCTTTATAGAAAGTATGTAACAGACGAACAAGAAGTCCGCCTGGTGGTAAGTGGAACCTGTCTCCAATGGAAATCCGCCATACATGCCAACACATACTTGCCATGTATGCCCTCGGATTCATTGACTACATTAGGAGATTTGGGAAGAAGGTTAGGAAGATGATAGATAGGAACTGGAACGGGACGAAGAGTTTTCCTCATTCCATTACTCCTTCCAATCTTCCTTGGAATGAGGAGTCAAAAGTATAATAAAATAAGGAATTTCGTTTATTCCCTTATACTCTCCATTCGATGGGATATGTGGGGATAGAATAAGATGGGACCACTGGCATATCACAATCATTACTGAAACAAGCACGCACATTGGGTGGAAAAGGATAGGGATGGGAAGTGTCGAACATAATACGGTAGTCTTCTGTGATTGCAGCATACATAAACCATTGAAATAAAACCTATTGTAACAACTGGTAGAATCGATTCTACTCTCGACACTCATCAATCTATGTTATTTCAGTGACACTTTGTATGGTATATTTATATAGTATATTATAATAAATTTTGGTCACGCTGTATTGAGTCGGACATTTTGTTAAGAGAGTTGCAGTTATTATGTCATCTGTAAATTTAAACAAAATATCCAATTTAATTACGCACGGACAATGGCAGTAAATCCATTAAGATTTTAGTCCGCCTAATCCCGGCACCTTCCTGATTACCAACAGTACGGCATATTGGCCCCTCCACGACCGTCCACGACGCCGCTGAGCAACCCTTCATTAGCCCCTGGCTTTGTTGCCTCGCCCTAAACAACCTACATTATGGGCAGTCTCTGCACCACAGTCCTCACGTAAAACGACATCCATTATTTATTATTCCCTTGACATTATTGCTACCGTATTTTCTAGCACTCTATAAAATGTCTCCAAGGGTGCCTTTGAATAAGATCCAAGTTTCACCATATTTCATTTTAACAGCTTACAGACCCAGTAACACAGGAAGGCTTTCTTTAGTGAAAGAAGGTGAAATGAGTAAGTAGGTGCTTAGTTAACGTTATAGATATTACCTGTCATAATAGCCTAATATAATGCCTAAAATAATGTAATTTGTTTATAGATCCGTTCTCACTATGTGTTACATTATTCGAGAAAAGGGACCTTATTGTCGGTTCTAATTTGCCAGACATTGAAATCTTAGTGAAATCTTAAAGATAATGACATATTTAGATTATTTTATGCAAAAAATCAGATGTTAGAGCATGTTTAAGTTGAACAGAATCTTAAAACGAAATTTTATGTTAAAAAATCTTAACCGTAGGCAATTAGTTCAATAATGCAATTGAGGTCCTATATCGATGCAATAATGTAAGACATAACATCACATTTGAATACTTATTGTATATTTTTAGACAAATATTTACCATTTAACACCATGCAACGCCATGGCAACACCTTTATTTTTTTAACGATGTAATAATTAGTTTCAAGGCTTTTTTTTATTAAATCTTTTACTTGGGTAAACTTCATTAACCAAAAATAGATCTCTAGTCCCAATTTAAAGTCATAGTTTTAATTAAAAAGTTATAACCCCTCATGTTTGAGTTATAAATATAATCAATAAAAAGTTAATAAATACTTATTAAGTATAATTAAATACCTGTAAGTAAATTTCGTAATTCGAACGTGTAGGCTTCAAAATAGCACCACCCCATTTCCCGTGGGTGTGTTAAAAGGCGACAAGGGATATCGAAGCCGCTAACACACGCGCTTAGGAACTACAGAACCTCTTAAAGAGAGGATTCACCAACCCGCTTGGCCAGCATGCCCCTTTAAAGTCATACATTCCTCATACATCCGTCGTCCCTCAAGACAATGTGCATGAGGTGGCGCATGTCCACCAGTAGATGTTACAGAGTTGGTTACTGTTGCGGAAGCAAACTTCAATAGGATATCATTCTACTTACCTACTAGATAGTGTATGTGGTAAAGCTACTATATATTTTTTTTTTATGTACCAAGGCGGCAGATGAGCATACAGTCCACCTGATGGTAAGTGGATACTGTCGCCCATAGACATCCGGGATACATGCCAACATTAGTCCAAAATGAGAAACGTTGGCATGCCCCCGGATGCGCTGCCTACCTTTGGAGATATAGGAATGGATTTGGAGAAAGGGTTAAGAAAATGGGGAGGGATAGGATGGGATGGGAATGGGCTCTGGCACATCTCACTTACTACCGAAACACGTACGTACATTAGGGAAATACGATAAAATGGGAAATGCATTACATTTCAAGGTAGTCTTCTGTGAGAGAGGGGTAACGTGGCCAGTCGAGCGCGCCCAGCGGCTGTTGGATTGCAGCGTGCACTCTCCCCCTCAAAAAATGTTATATGTTACTAGTTACTCAAAACTATATGTTACTAGTTCAGGAGTTCCTTCATATTCTTGACTCACATTGACACTTCTGGAATCCGAATTCAAAACCAGGCCACCGTTTATTATATTAAATTATCAATGAAGAAGATTAACATGAAGAAGCCTTCATACATTTTTGTTTGATAATTCTTCAAAGCTGGTAATTCATTGATCTTAAAAGTCTCCTTAAAATAAACGAGTTCGCTAAGCTGGTGCATGGAAAAATGGCTCTGATCAAAACCGGTAGTTAAAGTAGTTGAAAGAATTAAAAAATAATATCTGTGACGTATGTAACTTCCATCTATCCGCAATGGAGCTGAATGGTGGATTATGGCCTGGTATCGTTTGCCGACTACAGAGGGAGGCCTGTGCCCTGTCGTGGGACGTTATAAGTTGAGGTCGGTCTACCTTCTAAGTTTTCTAACAGATATACTTTATAATATAATACTAATTTTAGTTCATATTGTATTTCTATCATGAACCCTACATGTTTAATCATTTTAGGTCAAAATACTGCTGCATGAATTTACTTTCAGCTTACTTTTAATAAAATCACTGCAAGCCTCCGTTGGCCTTACGGCATTCATGTACTTTTATTTAAAAAGCCGCTACAATAATTACGTGCTATGGAAAATTGTATTGGGTGTCTATTACATAGGTAAGTAAATAGTTTATGATATATTCAGTGCTTACAAATTAGCTGTTTATTACCCGACTGCGGCACGCGATGAGGGATATGTTTTTCATCGTTATGTCTGTATTTATGTCCATTTCTTTATTCCTTCGGATAGCTTAAATAAGTTTAAATCAGATTAAATCTGGTCACAATTGCTTTGAGTCTGATACTGAATTGTCAAAATAGTCGAGTAATTCACAAAACAAAACAAACAAACCAGGTATGCAAACTTACTTATTTCAATAATTTTAGTTTATTACAATACCTATATGTTTTTCATAAAGGAGTTGGCGCAGGTAGGCTGTTTTTCTAAATAATTAACTTATTTTTAGATTTACGACCGATTATCTTATCTAGATGATAGTAACCCTGTCTGATGTGTAAAAGGTCCTATGTTCGTTTCCTGGTCGTACATTCATATTTTGTTGAGAGGAAATGTTTGTTCGAGTCTGAGTTGTGAGCTCATTTTTTGTCTCTAGACTCAATACAGAGAATCTTTGTGTAAGCATTCTTACACACTTGTGTATTGCATTACACAAGTGTGTAACTCTACACTGGCCTATGTAATGTAGCATTATTACTTATTATTATAACTGGTGAGATATAAGTGTATTAAATGTACCGACGTACATAGTTCAATATCTAGTTCAAAACCCACCCGCAACCGCAATCTATTACTGTTCAAGATATAACTCTGAAAGTAATCTAACTAAATGTTTGTGTGCAAGCATCCACAGGACAATAAATTTCTTTCCCTTGTTCAGAATAAACGTACTTTGCCCTCAAGTGTCCTATCGATTAAGGTAAACGAATTTAAAGAAAAGAACCAATTTACGAACGGCCTTATTCCGCTCCCGTATATTTATCTTGATCTGATTTTAATTACTTTTAGAGTTAATGATTTGAGTAGCGGCAGACGTTTCCTTAATACTAATTAATTACATTTACAAAATCGACGATAATTACCTCACTAATTCCTAAAGGAGATGAGATAGAAGACTTCTTTAGTGTTCCGAAGCCAACTAAGAACCCTTGTAATTCTTCATTGCGTCCGTTCGTCCGTTTTATGGTTCTATTTTATTATTAATCGTGTATTTTATATGATTTCCATTGATTCCATTTCCATTGAGTAGAAAAAAAATCAAAGAATCAATGTGAAGAAAGTTTATTTTCTATAAATATTGAAAAATATTTTTATATAAGAAAAATATCCTAAGTTTGCCTGGAAGAGATCGCCTTAGCGATAAGGTCGCCTATTGTATTCTGTCATTTATTGTTTGTGCACATGTAATAACCAATTGTATGCAATAAAGAGTATTTATTATTATTATTATTATTATACTTACACATCCCGAATGTTAAATACATGTCAACAAAAAATCACGAAATTCGTACTTAAACTGTAGGAGTTATCGGCCTGTGATAGCATTACGTAATGAAAAAAATACACGACGTATAAGAGTTAATCAGTTTTTTCGAAACTGTTAAAAGCATATACTTTATCTTTTAAAAGTAAAAATAATTTCTTTCGTGCTTTTTACGGAGACGTGCGCTTCAAAGACAAACTTATTTTTAAATGAAGTTAGGTTGTGACAGGTATAAAGAGAAGTGGGAAATCAAACAATCTTCGAAGAACTCTCAAAGTATTTGCCGTAAGAAGGTAAATACAGTCTATTTAATAATAATATGAGAGAGATCCACATATGTATTTATATGACCAACGTAAAGAAAACAATAAAATAAAAACTAACAATACAAATTGCTTTTAAAATGTTTATATTAAATAATTTACATATAAATCAAATTAAATACAAAATTGTACGGATGTAATGAAAGTACAGAAATTTAATAAATACTTTCAGTAATAATCCCGGAGATCTATGAGTATAAGACCGGCCTAAACTACAGCGCTTAATCCTTCCTGGATTATTGAATAACGCACTTAAAAATATTTATGGCGAGACGTTTACCAAGATAATAAAACACCCATTTCCTCTGACTTTATTTTTAACTTGTCACGAAACTAGAAAGATATTTTTTTTTAAATTGTTTGATAACTATATATTTGAACCCATCGTACTTCCAGTTCAATGGGATGGGAAATGTATACGGGCAAAATTTACGCACTTCCGAAACCGTACGTGGTATATTTTACGGCAATTTTGATTTTATTAATGTTGTTTAAGTTAGTTTGAAATGTTATTGTGAAATGAAATGCTTTGATTCATTTCACTGAAACTGTCCTGATGAAATAATTTCTTTCACATATTAATATAGTATATTACAATAAAAAAATCAAAACATTAAAAAAATATTAAAAATAAGGACCATTTTCATTGTTTATATTAATTTTATTTTTTACAAACTGAAGTGTCAGTAGGCGGGCCATATCTGTCAATGGACCGGTGATCGATAGGGGTAGAGAGCCCTCGAATTGAAACCACCTACCTACGGGGAAACGTAGCATAGGACGCCTCCTTCCAGGTGGATTAACTTGCTCGAAGAAAATCGCTGGTAGGGACTGAATGAGAAAACCAAACACGACCTTGTGTGATGACGGTCTTTGGGGAAGGTATCGAGCAGTAGAGAGACACATGTGGAATATTATGTATTTTATAAACATTACTCTGTATTTATTCTTGACTAACTGACCCGACAGACGTTGTCCTGTCCAAATTTCAATAATACAATAATTTCAATAAGTTCATATAAAAATCCCATGGAAAAAAAGCACTTTCAATTTTCCCGAATTTTCCAATTTTCCGGGCGATTTTTCTAATTTTTCTTTCCCTAAAAATCTTATTCGGAATATTACGAACATTTTTACAAAAAAAATTAACCAAACCGGTCCAGCCGTTCTCAAGTGATACGTTTACCAACAAACAGTATTCAATTTTTATTTATATAGATTGTAAAAGTGACAATGCTCAGATTTAATACTTAGAGGCATTGTCTCCCAGGCAACCTTCGGGCTATGCTGAATGGAGGTATGAACATGATATGAACCTAAAGTTAAGTGACAAAGTACTTGTAGACACGCCATTGCTGCGTTTTCTCTCATTTTTTGCCGTGATAAAGTTATGATTGTATCTTTCAATATTCAAGTTTTCACTAATAATTATTAGGTAACAATAGTGGATGCAGGAAGTCAATAAATAAATTTTAGAAAGTAAACGTCAGTTAAGGCCTTCTTGTATGAATTGCACTGTTTGTTTCTGGATTTAAAATTCGAAAACCATAATATCTTCATACTCATCCTTGAGTGTATTCAGAAATAATGTCCGGAATACACAAACAAGTTTGATAAATATTCTAATTATTTTACTGTGTTTCAATAACTATTCTGTATTACGATTAGATATATTGATAACGAATTCTAAAATTTTTGTTGAAATAACATTTATTCAATTAACTTGTGCATGCTAGAGATAGGTACACATTCTTAGGAATTTTGGCTAGCTGTTACTGGATTTATGTTTCGTTACATTCCTCACCTGTTATTCCTAAATTCTGTTGTGTGTTTTATAAATATACAAATATCATACCTCTTCTTCTTATATGCCTCTCACAAGGGTAACAGTAATAATACCTAACCACAGAGCATTAATTCCAAATTAAATCAAGATAAGTATCGTTGTTATAGTAACAAGAAATAATGAGGATACACAATTCAAAACACCCAAGGGAAGGAATACTTGTCGCGGTTTGGGAACGAACCGAAATCCTCTCTTAATTTGTTTAATACTCGAACAAAGTACAATGTGACAATAACTAGAAACGTGTCCCAGCTTTGTTGTGGAGTTCAAACGTATTGCGTGTCGCAAATATGTGAGGTGAGTGTCATTATCCTGAGCTTTCCGATAATAATAAAATTCATGAGTAACACAATCGTTAAATCATAACGTATACAAACATTACGTATTATTTTCTTTTTTTCATTCAGTATAGATGTAATGCATCTTTTCAATAATCAGCCTCGGGTTATGAAGGTGGAGTCAGTTTTCAATGACACATCAGTTATGGCATTGCATATATATGAAACTGAAATATGAAATGTCTGGCCAGTTAAACCGATGACTTGAAAAAGTCGCTAATAGTACATAAAGGATAAGAGCGAGAAACCAAGTAGGTATGGTAGCGTGCTTTAGGAGAGGCCTATATCTAACAGGCCAAAAGTAACTGATGGCATTGTTGGTGAAATCATTCGTCTGAAAAATTAGGTACGGCCTGCAGTAAGTATATAAACTCAAAATACACTGAATTCAACAGGAATGCTGAATTTTGAAGGGAATGAAAATAGAATTGAAAAGTCAAGTGAATCTAAAAATTACGAAAAATCAACGAAACTGAAACGTATTAAATTTTATTACGTTTAACTTTTAAAATAGAAAACAGGTTATATAGTAGAACCCGCTTAAGATGATCATCATGCACGACACCATTTGGTTCTAAAAGAGACGGTAAGTTGTCGATGGCAAGAGCACGCCGTTTAATATCATTGAGAGTGGCGCGGCGTGAAAGCCAGTCCGCACTCGAAAGGCAGGAAAGTACATGATGTTCTAGGGGTCAACATCCTTACCTCAAGGACATCTGTGTGAGACACAAACCTCGGTACCGAGTCGGAGGCTAATTGCCAGAAGAAGAGTGTTAGTCTAGGTTGGCTCCCAAGTTGGCCGAGATGATAGCTTGTAATCAATACCCAGAGTCTTTTTGGATGGCTACTCTTAGACTGACAATCTCTTAGAGCTGTTGCTAAGCAAGGCGTTGAGAGTTTCTTTACTAAGCAAATCATTCAGAACTCCTTTGCTATTCTGGATTACATGAAAAGGTTAATTTAGTTTTTTATGTCAATACTTGTCTACTGAATTTAACTAAATCAGTATTAATTAATTTGGCAATCAGCTTATGACAGAAAACAATTTGTAAGTAAATCATGGTTAAATATAGGCCTCTATTGATTCCGCTAATTTCCGCTGTAGGAAGTCAAAGTAAATCGCGTATCTGTGAAATTGGTCCTTTCATTCTGTAACAGTGTTACCCATTGAACAATCGACAATAATTCAAACTACTCATTCCATCCATTTCATATTATTAGGCCATTAGGATGCCCGCCATTTAAGTATTTTTGTCCACCTTAAGCACATAAGTGTGCATTGGCCGATATATTTTTAATATTATTTTTCGAGTGCACACGGAAACTGTCACAGAGAGAAATATAATAAGTACAGAAAATTGTAATCACTTTCAGATTCATTAAAGCGCAAATAATGTTGCATTGCACATGAATAGCTTTGCTGTATCATACATAACATGTATTATGTATCTGTATAATGTATCTCATTGCTACATTATCTATCCACTAACATTATAGAATACGTAATAAGTAGGTGAGGGTATTATAGTGCGGGCATGTGACGGATATAAGACGTCAAAAATACAAAAAGTATTCGACGGTCCTCAATGAGCATCACCTCCGGGAGAACGTGACCCTTGTCCTACAGGGAAATAAAGTGTCACGCCTCACGAGACGAGTCGCTGGGCGTGGGGAGTGACGTGGCCGACGCGACACTCGCAACAAGTTGAAATTACATTGTATAAAGGCCCAAACAACAATAATAATCACTTGAGACAGGTGTAATGAATAATCTTATATTATTTTTATTATGCATACCTACTATTTATCACTTAAATACAATACTCGTATAATTTTTAGAGAAACGAAACTACGTTTTGGATTTCAAGAAGAAAGAGATTAGTGGTTTTATTACCATTAACGGACATTGTTAAGAAATAACTGGAGAGGAAGTAAGGTGGAGTTCGTGTTCAAATGTTTCTACATATTTTTTCATTTTTGTGCATCCATCGGTAAAACTCTACATATTAAATTAAACATGTTCAGTAAAAATTAAATGTTAAAGTAAACACCGTTATCACATCTATGTACGAGTACTCACGTTTTATTTACTTGCCTTACAGACTACATCGCTACCATAGACATTTCGTGGTGCTACGTTGCACTTGAAATATATTCGAGTGCCGAATGCTCCGTACCTATATATTTTACTCTTAAAGTAATGCACTTGGGTATCTGATGCAGCACTCGTTGTTTAGAAAATTTTTGAGAGATCTTGACGACCGAGTGTATGAAATGTAATGAGAAAAATGAACAATGAAGAGGATGGGCAAACATGTAAAAAAAGTCGTTAGACCATATTACTTGTGGACCCATACGTGTTACGAGTACTTTAGTCTGATCGTGTTTGGTTATGCTTTACGGTTAGTACATGTTTACTTTACTAAAAATTATAGTTTATTTACGTATGAAGAATTCAATGTGAAATAAAAATAAAAGTGGGAAATATACATACATATATACAATATACATACATACATACATACATATACATAAGACGCGAGTAGACAAAAGCGGTAAAATAACGACACGGTTTTTCGGCATGACATCGGCATGACGAATTTATTGGTAGAAAAAAATGCCTTTTACAAAATTATTTATTGAGACACTCCATCATTTTTATTGAATAGTTAAATATTTAATTGAAATATTAAATAGTTAATCGAATACGTATATTTTAATATTTAGAGTGTATTTCATGTGATACATGTCCACAATTTTTTTTAAAAAATGTATTAATTCAACCTATCTTAGTTGTTTCATTTTTGAACTTACAACTCTGTAACATTCATAGCTTCTTTTTTAATTTTTTGATTAAAGATTATATTAATATAAAATTCAAGGACGAACATTTATTGTAGATTTGAAAACAACTATCTATAGTTTCTCTAATGATATTATTTTAAACGTAATTAAATAAGGTGTGGTGTATTTTGGGGTTTGTTTAACTTCATCTAAAGTTTTAACAGTTACTTCGGCTTGCCTACGTTTCAATGTTATGTCGTTTCATAGTTTATGTATATCATATGTTCATCATGTTTGGAAACACAAAATACTACTCGTATTAATAATTTGTGATATTCCGCAAAAATTAATTCCAACGTTCAACGTACGCTGGCCGCAGGCATCACGTAATAAAAATAGTTTTCTTAGAAATAACAGTGATTGGTTAAACCAAGATTATTTTAAAACTTTGCCAATGTCGGAAGATGAACGTGGCGTAATAATACTAATTTTGATTCCATATCATCAACTCCTACTGCAAACCAAGGAAGACCTTGCACGTCTTGCATACTCCACAGAATCAAGTAAGACGCGTAAAAGTTCTGTATTACTTAATGAATATGGATTTGAGCACATCTCTAATACATATATTCAAGGTTGGCGATGAATGGAGATGAATCAAAACTTGTGGAGATAATCGAGTATGTGGAGACTGGTAAAATTAAATCAATTTTGAAAATAATACAAGAGGCCTCCGATCAAATAAAAACCTTGACCGATCAGGAGGTGTTTTCACTTTATTAGTATATCATTTAATAATAATAATTAAATGATAAATTGTAAATTTGTGTACCGGAGGCGGTTAAGTACCTACGTGGAACTGACTTACTAACTGATGTATCGTACTTAGAACAAATAAAAACATTCTATTCTATTCTGTTCTATTCTATTGATTTGGCTTTAACTAAAGTACAATATTTCAAATATTTGTACATGAGCAATCTTAGGAACGAATGAAACTGTTTCTTATTGCTACCTAATTACAAGTTTCAAGAGAGTAAAATGTTATGCAAAAGTGACGTCTTTAGGTACAGGGTTTGTTACATCACACGACAAGCAGTATTTTATCAATTGATTCCGTTAATGAGACCGGATTAAAAGATTTGATTTTATATATTGAGTGTGAATGTGACGGCTTATTCACTCAAAGTGAGTACAAGCAAACACTTCCTCACGAATCTGAATGTATTCCAGACCAATTGTGGTTATCATCTGTTCGATTTTGCCGGCCTATATCAGTAGAATTTTCTAAAGAGATTCCCGAAGAAAGAAAAACTATTGTGGATGATGTTCAAAGACATCGAAGATCAAAGATTCAAAGACTTAGCCACCAGTGAAGAAAATAAAAGAATGAAACAAGAGAAGAAACACATTTTACAAAGAGTTTCGTGGTTTCGTGACGCTTGATAATCGACGCTTGACGTAGGTAAGTGGCAATATCAATGACGGTAGCACTGCGAGATGAATTTTCTATAATGCTGGTTGTTCAGTTCATATAACTGGAGTAGATAAAAGGTTACTTAAACGGCTTTATATAATTCTTCAGGATTTATCATTTCGAATTTTGAGAGATTCTCTAAAGATTAGCGAATATGCTTTGGAAACTGCAACGATCTATATTTCTAATTACAATTGATATTATATGCCATTACGACGACAAACATTTACGACATATATATTTATTTCTCAAAAACTAATTACAGAACGAGAATGAGTTCATCCCCCTTATGTATAAGTATTTTACTGTGTTTATGCAAAATTGTAAAGGTATATCTATAAAAACAAAAAAAATATAGATTTTTGATCAGAGACTGACACTTTCATTTTCATTTTTGAGTGCTACGCTGCTAACGTTTATTATGACGACTATAAATAAGCAAATATATATGATGGCGTACCATATGTCCAGAAAGTTTCAATATGAAGAACAAATAAAACGTAAAATAAAGTAAAATAAGTTATTGAATAAATACTTCTTTATAGGAAAAAATCTATCATCTAAAATATCTAAAAAATCAGATACGTTGTAACTGATTTACTCTTAAAAGTATTTCTTTTCGTAGACAACCTATTTTATCTACTGTTTACTATTTTTGATATTGTTATCGGTTTTCTCCTTACCACCCAAACGTTGCCTGGAAGAGATTGCTTTGGCGATAAGGCCGCCTATTGTACTTGTCGTGTTACTTACGTAAATTGTCTTTTTGCAACACGTATTGGTGTACAATAAAGAGTCTATCTATCTATCTACATTGGGCTCTTACTACTCGATTAGTATTCGAGTATTCGTTTAGAAATGTCGAATACGAGTGCGAATACGAATACTTGATAAACGACGAGTAATTGGCTAAAACGAATATGAATATTCGGAACATCCCTGAACAGCACTGCCTGATATCTGGCAGTGCACCGAGATACTTTCAGGTCCGAATAAATAGACAATTTGCTGATAGACTAAATAGACTATTTGATAAATAGACTGTGCTTTTACTCAGATTTAAACAGTGTCTTTGGAGACTAACCTATATACAGACTGTATAAGGTGCTATAAAATATGACTGTGACTAATTGTAAGACAGAGAATCGTCTATGTCTATTTATGCCCACGTCACTGTGCATACGGCGGCCACGTCGCGTCGTGGCATCGCCGTGTGTGTTAACAAGCTCCCACAGTAGCCCATACTACAGCGGCGCGGGCGACACAGTCAGTCCGCCCTAGATTTTCACGGCGTCAAAGCACGTCGTTAACAATCACCCTAAAAGTTCATTGTTTTGACTTTAGCAATCGAAGATTTTCCATATTTTTTGCATAACCATTTCATTATTTTTTTCAAATTTAACTAATGACACAATTAAAATTTAATTTTTTTCAATTAAAAACTACGAAGGTGACTAAGAAAATATAAAAGGGAAACAATAAGGTCTGCAAATAAGAAGTAACATGATTGTATGCAAACTGGGTCACGGATTTGATACTCGCGGGAGACGAACAGACGAAAACTTTTAAATTGTTCTGTCATCTTTCCGTACCTCAAGCCCTTAAAGGGAATATTTGTAATATTCGCGCCTCCTTTGCAATTCTCTCCTTTTCAATTTGAGAAAAACATATATTATACGAACGGTCCGGACCGTTACATCCTTGCTCTACTATCCAACTTTCCAATATAACAGTGCTATAATTTTTTTGGTCAATCACACTCACAGATATGCAAGAACGAAAGGAAATGTATTTATCAGCATTTCAACGCAAATATTGAGTTGAGATACAGATTTAGTAGTGTAACAGACAATATAACGCTGTAGGAGACAATAAATACAACGTAGTTCTTTTTCGAACGCCACAGTAGTCGTAATTAAGAAAGTGGTTACAACAATGAGTTTAGGTGAAGAAACACACACTGTTACTGTTGACAAGATATCTGCAAGTTAATTTACAAACAGTGCACAAAGTTAACAAGAGTTTAATATGCGCAAAGCCTACTCGTTAGTTCGACGAAATCGGCGGAAACTTAGCATACATATTCCATCTTATAAAAGCATTTTCTTATAAAAGGTCTGCTCTGGTTTTATATCTCGTCCTTAATTTAAAATTAATTAATTATGGAATGCACTGCTAACTGGGGTGTTTCCACTAAGTGGCGACAACTCTTCAAGAAAGCTATGAATGGGACTCTATAAGGTCGGCAGTGAACTCGCATCGCTTTGATGTTGCACATGTGCACAAACAACGTTAACACATTGATTCAAGATGTTTCCTCCTATATGAGTATATAGGGTTTATTTCCTATAAACTGAACCACTATTGAAAACTCACAAACTGCGTCATTGGATCATGACATGACACTGCGGTTTTCTTTGTAGTGGTTTTTGTTTGCATTCAACTAAATATAATTTATGCACTCTAAGTTAATATAGGTAACTAAAATATCGGTGAATATCCCTACGATATATCAATATTTACTTCTTTTATATTAAAATTACAAATAGCTCATACAATACAGACGAATCTACATACGCAAAAAGCATGTTTACACATAAACATCAAACAGATGTTTTTAACACGATTTTTGTAACCCGAATTTCGTTTCAAAAGTACTTCAATCATTTTTATTGATTACCATTAAAGGTAGAATGGACCTTTGCACGGAATATAAAAGCTGAAAATCTTTTCATTTTGAAATTGAAAGCCATTTCAATTTCAGAATGAAAAGTAATATTTTTAATCAAAGTAGAAATATTCTTCCACACAGGCAGGCAAGCGGATTAAATTAAAATCACATTTTAATCGTCACAAACAAAATTGCTCTGTTGCTATATTTTAGGATTGCCTTTATTTTACGCACACTTAAATACTACCCATATTATCGTTATTATTCTCTTCGATAATCGATTGAAATTCAAATTATCAAACCCTGTTACTCTTTTTAACTGCGCGTGTTGTATTTGTGTATATGTATATATATAAGCGTACCTGTATGCAGTGCGTTTGTACTTATCTGAAGTGATTACAAAGAGGAGACGGTCAATTCAAGCTAGAGATTTCAATTCGGTCATGACGTAAACGTATCGGACATAATTTCAGTCACAACGTCGCTCGTTGAGTTTATGCAATATGTATTTTAGAGTACGGAGAATTGTTTTTATAAGTTTACTTCAATAGATTTAAAGTTAAACGAGAGCGTTGCATCAAACTCTTGTCATGAAACAGCTGTTAGAAAGTTTACTCCATAATATATAGAGCTTTTACTACCGGGTGAACATGACATGATATTATCTCGTAGACGCTGTAACATATTTTTCTTTATGTAAAACGACGGTGTAAGACTACACCACCTGGCAGCGTTCGGAACCGTACGATAATTATCGTACATGTGGGATAATTTCATAACTACGTACGATGTACCATGGTACACTACTATCGTACGCAGATTGTACGATAATTTCCATTATGATGCAAAATTTGATGATTACGCTGAAGCCAATAGCTCAGTAACAATTACAGTTTTTTTTACTGTCAGCGCCGTCTATTGGCTCATTTCTTTCTTAGGCACATATTAGGAACACATGCTGCTGCGTCATGGCGCAATCCTTTCATTGGTTGTTACTGTCTTCCAATCAGCGATCGATATCGATATCGTCGTTTGATGTGGTGGAGTGTTGGCAGTTATTGTCTTTTCGAATTTGATCGTTAAAATATTTCGCGGGGTCAGTACAATTCAAGCATCGTATCGAGCGATCGATATCAAATAATCGACGATGAGTGGCGTCAACTACCGTCTTTTGAGCTCCCAGCAGACATCGACGTAAAAAATCCAGTCGACATTTTTTGGGCAAAATTAAGCGATTGCGAAGAAAGCGACCAGGGAATGACTTTCAAAAACGTGTCCAAATTTGTCCTAGATGTCATTTCTCTTCCTCATTCGAATGCCGACAGCGAACGCATATTCAGTCACATCAATTTAATCAAGACTAAAACGCGTAATACAATGGTGATTTCCACCGTAAACGGTGTGCTCTTAGCTAAACAAAGAGTTAAACATATGAACGCTAATTGCACAACATACGAGCCGTCACAAGGAGAATATAGTCGTATGAACAAAGCGTTAATGTACAGAAATAAAAACACGTCAGAATCCACTGCTAAAAAGATCCACGATTTGTATGGTGACCCAGATTCGGATGACTTCGATTGTATTTTAATGCCAAACGAATTTTAAGTTATGAAAATAATGTGCAATGTTAACAGGCGATAGAAAAAAATTGTATATAAAATGTTAAGTTTCATCAATATTTGTGTATTCTCATTTTCTTTCTTTCGTATTCTTGTATAACCTCATTTTCTTCTTTATACATTCGAAATGTTGGCGCGTTTATGTCATTCAAAGTGAACGGGGGCCCAGCTCAGGTCTGTGCTATACGTCGAACATTTATTTGAATTTTTTTTTTTTTCAATCAAAAAAACAGAAGTTTACAAGATATAAACTATGAAGCATTTGCAAAATATTATTGTCACGTTCCATATGATTTTTAAATGTATTATAGCGTATTATAGCGACAGTATTCACTCACCACCAGGTGGCACCTGGTGGTGAGTGAATACTGTCGCTTATAGACATCCGCGATGCATCAGTGAAAAATGACAAACGTGATAGATATTTTAAGACATTGACAATCAAACAAAAACTCTCGACCTCTCAAGTTCCTGCCAGAAAGTCAACGTGATAGGCTAACAATCAAACATGGTGTGTATTATTTATATTGTATATTGTATATTATTGTATATTGTATTTATTTTTATTAAACAACAATAAATATGGGCATCTATTTGCTATTTGCTATTGTATATAAATATTTTACTTTAAAATATTATAGTAATTTCAATCGAACTTCGGCTGAATCTCGGTTTCGGCACATGTTTTAACCGATGTTTAGCCGAACTCAACATTCGGCAGAATCCACATTCGGTACATCACTACTAAAAACCTTCTTGTGAGAAAACTCTTAAGAAAATTGCACCCGTAACTACTAAGATTAAGGCAAACGAACGGGCAGATAGACAGATATTGTCCATTATTAAGAAATTTCATATTTAGGTACCTACCTAACCCGCGCGGAGGAGACGAGTAACTCCAGGAACTCTACTTTTACAGTTGAAGGTCGCGTCTATAGCGTTACATAATTCATTAAAAACACCCAGCGCCTGAAAAGCAAAGTTAATCTGGACTGGCTTTCTCTTTTAATTTATTTTTTGTCTTACAAATTCTGTCAAGTTCATAACACAATTTCGTCTTGACGCGAACTGTCGGAGCACGACTTCATTTCATTTGTGGGCGGACAAAAGCATTAATAACGTAATTAACGACCAGTCTAATTTTTGTTTTAATGCACAATTTGAAACGGACTTATTATAAAATAGGTAATGGCCGTATCCATAGTAGTAAGGATGTCAACTTTGAACCTAATTCGCGGGAAATTGACAATTCAAATGCGGGACAGGACTAAAAAAGCTCCACTCAAAGAAATTTTGCCTTTCTAGACATGTAGATAAGAATCGTCCCCACCAATGGGGGCATCGGTACCAAACCTTCCGTGAAATTAGCGCAATCGGGTTTGTTTGAGTAGATAAATATCAAACTGTCGTAAATCCAGTGATACCGAATACTTTTTAATTTTGATATGTGGTAGAGGTCACAAAGCAAAAAAAATATATTAGGATTGTACGTTCATACCTAACAAAATTCATAACCTTATGCGTAACGCCTCATCAAGGACCCTAGAAACTAGACAGCCCTGCTCTCGCAGGATTATATGCAACGCTATATAGTAGTGATCGAGAACCCGGTAGCACGAGCCTACTGTAACTAAACGGTCTCTTCACAGACCATAGAAAAACGGAGGCTCACTACGTCAGCGCCGAAGTCCGCGTTAATTCCAGTAGAAGCTCTTCACACAATCGAAGTTTCGTACAATATTCCGAAGCTCCGGCAACAGTATTCGGATGCGGTATCCCACCGCTCAGGCGTTTGGCTAATTATGCAGCTAACGGTGCCCAAATGTAGAAAAAACAATAGGTAAGTACTGAAAACTACAGCTTGTAATAAAAGATTCTAAATTATTTAAGTATTTAAACCGTAACCAGTCCTTTTTTGGTCCACTGCTGTACAAGGGCTTCCTCAAGCATATTGTCTTGAGTATTAAGGATGGCTACACATCCTTAATACTCAAGACAATATCGCCTAAATCGCCACGCTGGCCCAGCGGGTTGGCGAGTCCAATCTTTTAGAGATGGTGTTGTTCCTCAGGGCTTTGTTATCTCTTAGTCACCTTTTACGACACCCACGGGAACAGATGGGGTAGAACTAATCTAACGACACCACCCACCTCATTGACCAATGACGTTTAAGTATTTATTTTATATAATTTATTGAACTGCACGTTTAGTCCATTCAAATTCAAATTATTCAATTCCGTGGAGACTTAAGGCACAGATATGCGAATGAATATTTGCGAAGTGAATCTATGACTTAAGGTTACGAGCGCGAAGATTCATATGTGTGCTTTTTGCTACCTTATGCCCTAATAAGAAATCGCTCACTGTACAATCTCTTTCCGCTTAAACAACGGATTTATCTGAAAGTAATTTAAGTAACTCGATAAGATCATAAGAAAAGAAACGACTACCTACTCAGCAATCCGCGCAATTACTTTTAATCTTCCTTCACGTACTTGCAAATTTCCCCATTTAATTATTAAATGAAATGAGATCGTTGTATGTAAATAGATTCAAACATCAAATTCATCAAATCAAAAAAAATATTATTATGCGTTGGCTGATCAATTACAAAAGGCAAAAACAAACAATGATTATTATTTCATAATGTTACATAATGTAGAATAGAGAGTAACTTTTGTTTACATAAAGTTTCTATAACTTAGAAATAGAAATTGAATAGAAATTGCCGTAAGCTAAACAAATACTAGCTGAAATATTAATATAGCGGGTGCGGGGTGTCCGTTAATAAACAGCAAATAGTAGCGACAAATCAAATACTTACATTATTGGTCGTGCTGCATACGAAAGGGATTCAATGACAGTCTTGTAGAGACATATGAAAATTTTAATTTGATTCAGAACTTCAAACCTAATCGTGTTTCTTACCCTCACCTAAAATTTCTTCAGTACCATTACTGCGTTTTTAATTTGCATAGCCGACACATTCACAAGCTTAAAAACACATCTATCACCAAGGCGCGTCCTTGAATTCTGAACCGTAAAGTATTTTGCTTGGAACCTAAGTAAATACATAAATATCACTCATAAAGATTGAAAGAAAATGGCATGTTTTCATATTACCTTCTCTGCGAGTACACGTGTTAATGTGGACATACATATGTACTCGTTATTGTCTTCTGTGTTGACATGTGCCCTTTTCATATGTTCGTGTAGGCACAGATAACATAATACTATCCTAAGTATAGGTAAGTAAATACAGTTATATAAGAAAGTAAGTCAAAAAAAAATTCAACAACAACGTAAGCTACTTACTATGTTGGTTTGTTATAAGTTATGATAATACTGCGACTCGTTGAAAAAGAAACGAAAATCCTTTTCTTAAACTTTAATTAATTAATTTTTCGCATGGTTTAAGCGAGTCATACCGATATTGCTCCACGAAGCAAATAAAAATACTCCGCGCATTGCTGTTTGTGCATTTCATTTAGACTAAATATTTCAAAATGTAACCTGTGATATCATCTCGTGTAGAAAGATAAATAGTTGAAAAAATTGTAGCTCTTAACAACTCGCTAAAATGTATTCGTCTGAAGAATATTCCACGACTTGTTATCCTTGTTATCCAAAATTACAGTCTCATGAAATTGTGTATCACTTTATGTAAACATTAGATCTAGATTGAAGTATGTCGTTGCGAAATTAGATGAGAGAACTACTGTTAAAATAAACGTTGAATATAATACGTAGTTTGTGCCTCTGAATGTTTAAGATTGGTGTGCATTCAGATAATTTGTTGTATGATTGTTGTATATATCGATATATATCGATACCGATGTTTATGATAAATTGGACTTTATACATTTCAATGTGCAAATAAGAGTAAAAGTCCAAAAGTCAAAAAATTACATTTGATTACGTGTGATTTCTTTATCCTACTTAGATATTTTTCAGAAATAAATAATACAACAAAAGAAAAAGGGAACAGTGACTTGTTACTTGTCACTAAGCCACACATCTCCATTTTTAGAATCCTATCTCCAATCCACACCTAAATTTTAAAAAAGTATACAGCTCATCCGGTGCGTGCCAACGATTGTCATCTTTGACTGGTGTTGGCATGTATCGCGGACGTCCATGGGTGACAGTATCCAATTACCACCAGGTTTCTTACAGGATACTTTCTGTTAAAAAAAACAATAGTGCAAGTTTTCGGAATACAGAAAAGAGACAGACAATATATTTGTAGAACAATTTAGTTCATCAATTTGTTACATAAAATATTTACAGTACCCATTAATATGCCTATTATGAAAATAAATGATAAATTAATCTTTTAAGACGAAACAACGGGGCTTCCTGCGGTCCGTTTAATTAAAGCGACCCACTCCGTGTTCTACGTACACTTTGTAAATAAAGTTTGTATATCTACCTATAGAAATTGTAACTGGCACCCTTCGTCTCCCGCATCCTTGTACTGTGTACTTAATTTATTTGGCCGCAAACTTTATGTTTCAATGGTTTTCCGATGGAAAAACAAATTTATAAACAAGTATAAAATGTAATTGTTATTGTTTTTAGAGTACAAGGTGAATTCTAAGATAACTTTGGACTACGTTTTATATATACTACTAGCGACGCGCCGTCGCTTCGCTTCGGTTTATAAGGTTATTTTTTCAAAATTTGTTTTCAAAATTTCAAAATAGCCTATATTAGACACGGATAATGTAACTTCCTTTTTGTGAAAGAATTTTTGAAATCGGTTCAGTAATTCCAGAGATTACCCCCAACATACATACAAACACACAATTTTACCTCTTTATTATATTAGTATAGATATAGACTAGCTGCACAATTTTGAGCAAAAATACTACACCAATAGCCTGTGTATAAACATAAATAAGCATATATAATGGGACATATTTTATGAAGGGCAACGTCTGTCTGTCTCTTTGTTCGAGCTAATTTCAGGATCTACTGAGACCATTTTGTTGCAATTTTCACTGCTGTGTAAGTGTGTTTACCTTAAAAGCATGTGGGGCACTTTTTTACACAATTGGTCCATAGTTTTTAAAATAACTGGCAGGAGTCATCATAATGATTACCGTATCTATATAGTACTATGTCGTAATAATTTACCATAAATTTATCTAAGTAGATATTCCTACTTAAACAGAAACTGATTTGTAAATCGGGCTCTAAGAGGGCGAGTTTATTTCGCAAGATTGGGATATTTTTTTATCAAAGTCAGTCTAGTAGTTTTGATAATAACGAGCAGAGCATCGTGGTTATATATCCAGATAATGGTTTAATACTGTAGGAATATACTCGTAGAATGAAGTCGTTAGTATAGATACACAAGTAGGACCTATCTAAACACAGTGACAAACTGATTTCGAATCGGTTAAGCCGCGGGCGAATACTAACATAAATAATAACACAAAATAATAACATTCCCATAGCAATAAAGAACATAGGAACGAATTGTCTCTCAAATAAGCACTTACAAGCTCTTTAAATCTCATAACGTAGAGATATATACTTATACGTACTAATCAAAATAAAATAAGTGCCACTTAATATTTTTATCGTTTCAGAAAAATAATGTGAATTTTAATAGAACAATAATGTTTTTTTTACAACTAATGTTTTCTGATGTTACACCGTCTTCACCGGCGGCTTCACCATTCTTAAACTTTCCGAGTGTAATATTAATCTCACAAAGATTGAAGTCCGGGATATCGTCAGTGTAGTAGCGAGTTAACTTTGCACGGCGATTGATCTCCTCATGGGCTGTTGGCGCAGGTGCATGTGCGGCGTACAGTTTTTCATGAAACTGAGCAGACTCTTATAGTAGTCTAGAGCCTTTATTGCTCTCTATCGCGCGTCGCCTCAATCCGTTTTGTATTGAAGCGACGAAGGTCACAGCGTATAAGCCTCTTTCAGTTACTTCTTAATAATTATTATAATCTGTATTTTAATGAAATAGATAACACCATAAAAGTATTATTATTTCATGACTTCTTTCATAATAACAGGGAGCAAGTAGTTGTGTGGGTGATGACTAAAAATAAGTCTTTTAAAAATCACATCTTTACGCATGAAAAAGTTATGTTTGATTATAAAATTTTCTTTTAATTAAAGCAAAAATTTAATAATTTTATAACTTAAAAACGTTATTAATTCGTCTTGACATAAATACCAAAAATACCGGTTTTCAAAAGTCCAATCTCGGTATTTTATCAGATGACCCGGTATTTTCAAGATTCGGGATCCCGGGTTGCGACTCCTAATCACGAAGTGCCAAGAAAGGCCCTAATTATTGTAAATCTATTCCCAGGTTCTTTTGAAACCGCTTGAAAATTTAATGATTTTTGACATGCAGTTCAATTTTCAAAATTCGATTTTGTACTTTTTTCTAGCGTATTGTACAGTAGCCAGTTTTAAGAACTTTTAGTTTGACCTATCGTATATAGGTAGTAGGCGCAACAAGTCTTCCAGCTTTTAGTACATAAACGAGAATATCATCCCATCCTCTAGTCCAGTCACTCTTCATGTTCACAGTATGGACTCCACCTCATTAGCGTCTGTATCCAGGAGGACAAGTGAATGTATTTTTTCAGACTTGAGAGAGTTTATGATGGAACTGACACTAGTATATGTTTTATCATTTAAGATGTTATCAGCTAAATTCTGACCAACCTCGACTAATAAGTTGATTACACTGTTGACGAAAACTAGAGAGCCGTTCTGCATTAGAAGATGAACACTATTTTCTTTTTATGCCGTTATATTCGCAATTTCTTTAATAAACCCTTTTGGGGTCATTGTCTGATTTTTCTAATTTAGAACGTTCAAAGGCTTATTTTACTTTTTAAGCATATTGTATAAACTATATTTCTTATACATTTCCTCCAATTTAGATAATATTTGTTATATTCGCACGACAAAACGAAATGCATTTCCTTAAAATGTATTTTCTCACTATATATACACAGTAGGAACAAAATACTTGTTATATTTGCGGTCACTGACTGCTTAACTGTACAAATTAAAATAACCGCCAGCTCGAGGCCAACTTGCATGAATGCCGAGCTGCAGATAAGCCGCTTATGAACTTTTTACTTCAGACATTTCATTATACAGACTGCTCTCGAAATAGGGTTTAAAAACTGATGAAAATAAAACTACTAATGAAGACGTTTAGTTATCTTTTTGGTTTATCAGGGTACGAAATCGACTAGGCCACTCAGAAAACTCTTTGCAACAAAGAGTAAATAAATATTATATTCAATATTATACTTTCATATGAAAAAATATAACACTCCAATTTCAAATTTCCTGAAGAAAGGAACGGTTTCCCTTTAACGGCTGTTACAGAAGAAAACATGTAGGCAGGGAAAAATTTAATTCGCGAAAATGGAGACTATCTCATCAAGACTCAAAAATAAGTTCGTGTCGAATGGTGTCGTGACAAGATGGTGCGTCTCGGCGGGTTTACGACATCGTTACAGGTGATGAGTCTTGGATCTACCAATACGATTCGAAATCTAAGCGTCAATCCACAGTTTAGCTATTTCAAAGTTAACCAACAACGCCTGCCAATGTGAAATGAACTAAGAGCCGTGGTCGCAAGTTTTTTTTTTATTTTCACTATTTTTTTATAGAATTGATGGCATGCTGATATGCCATCAATTCTGCTGACAGGCAGACGAGCGGGCGGGCCACATGATGATAAGTGGTCACCGCCGTCGATGGACACCTGCAACACCAGGGGGCTTGTTCACAGCTCTCTTACATGTAAGAACGTAGCGTAAAGGAAAAACCTTGGTTGGTAGTTCATTCTACAAAGTTCATGGTTATCTTTTATCTGAGCCTTTACAAAATCAATGGAACATTAATACACAATGGTGCATGAGAACCAGCTGCTTGCCTCGGTCAAAATTGCAGGTCGATCCACTGTTCCGACTTAGCCCGTATGTTTTTTCTGTTTTCCAAAATTATAAATCAACTAAGCAGTTTTCGTCGCCGGAAGACGCATTAGTTTTATTTAGGCAAAAAAGTTTTACTTAAGTCTTATTCAAGCAGTAAAAGAGATACCTGAGGACTGAAAAAATTATTTCCAAAACTGGTTCAGACGGATGATAATCGTAACTGTCTAAAAGTCTGTCTGTTTCATTTTATTTTCTTTATACATAGATAAAGATAGATAACGCAAGTTCGTGAAATTATAAGGAAACCAAACTCATCACGTCACGAGCAAATTGTAAAGAAGCAAACGCATTGTGTCACGAGCAAATTGTAAAGAAGCAAACGCATTGTGTCACGAGAAAATTGTAAGGAAACCAAACGCATCACGTCACGAGTAAATTGTCAGGAAGCAAACACATCATGTCATGAGTAAATAGTAAGGAAACCAAAAGCATCACGTCACGAGTAAATTGTGAGGAAGCAAACACATCACGTCATGAGTAAATAGTAAGGAAACCAAAAGATTCACGTCACGAGTAAAATTTGTAAGGAAACCAATCGCATCACGGCACTAATAAATTGTATGGAAACCAAATGCATCACGGCACTAGTAAATTGTATGGAAACCAAACGAATCACGTCACGAGTAAATTTTAGTGATGGGGAAACAAATCGAAGAAATTAAACATCTCCCATGACTTGGTTTACTTGATAATTTTTTACAATTATTATTCAGCATTATTGAGTTTAGCGCCAATTTCGGGCACCCAGCGACGGACGGTTTGCTTTATCTACCCCTCTATATCTTCCGACCTAAGGCTTTCAACCGGGTTTGGCACAAAATACCACTTTTCAAGTTACCATCATTCTGGATACCTGAGAGATTATGCGATTGGATTACCAGCTTTCTGACTGGACGGAGCATCAAAGTCGTTGCCGACATTAGCTGTTCCGATACGATGTCAGTTAATGCTGGTGTCTCGAAATGTTCTGTACTATCTCCAACTCTGTTTCTTCTGCATATCAACGACCTGTTACAAGTCGGTAACATGCGTTGTTATGCAGACAACAGCACTGGGAAGCTATGTACAAAGGCCGAGCAAATAGCCCTCGGGCCGAGGTGGAAGAGAGTCGCGTAAGGCTTGTGTCTGAAATCGAGAACTTCTTAGACCGAGTCTCGAATTGGTGTAAACTTAACTTAGTCCAATTGAACCCCAGCAAGACACAAGTCTTGCAAGACACAATTCACCGCTAAGAAAGCTCCATTTGTCGTGGCACCTCGATTTCAGAACATTCCTCTCAAGATCTCTGATGAAGTCGAGTTTCGGAGTCATCTGGAAAGCAAGAGAAAACTTGCTGGTAAAAAACTCAGTGTACTGAATAGAGCACAGCAGTACTTCCCTCCTGAGCAACGCTTGTCGTTTTATAAAGCTCAAATTAGACCCCACATGGAGTACTGCTCACACCTCTGGGCCGATGCAACGAAGTACCAGCTGGACCCTCTTGACTCCGTTCAACGACGCGCTATCCGAATTGTCGACGACCCCGCCCTCACAGCCGTTTTAAAATCGCTCAGCAACCGTAGAGATGTTGTGTCTACGTTTTCTACCGCCCTTATAATGGGGAATGTTCTGAAGAGCTGTTCAATTTGATGCGGGTTTTCACCATCGCATCGCTCGTCATCGTCGTGCGGTTCATCTGCACTTCCTTGACGTAGAGTCCTGCATACAATGAGGTCAAAATGGCACTTTATACCGAGAATCCGAAAGTTGTGGATGAACTGCCGGCTCAGGTATTTCCGTTACGCTACGACATGGTGCTCTTCAAGAAAGCTGAGAACAAGATTCTGCAAGGTCGGTAGCACACCCGCAAGCCCCCTGGTGTTGTAGGTGTCTATGAGCGGCAGTGACCGCTTACCATCGCTCGTCTGCCATCTATTCTATAAAAAACAGAGAAAGGAAAAATACATATAATTCTGCGCTATTTTATTTGACAATGGCGTAATGATTTCATCCTGGTCTTACTAAAAAAATAATTGTGCATTTATCTGTGTTCATTTAATTTTATTACTATGTAAGGTTATAAAATACAAATGAGTATAATAATTATTCCATATAGATATCACTGTTGTGTATATTAACTGCGCAACCGATGGCATACGGACGGAAGTAAAAACATCAAATAAGAGATGACTTTCTGATTCCTGGAAGTTTTCGTATTCTAAATATTAGCGATTTTTTGAAGACCTATATGACTGTTACTTATGGTATTGACGATGGTGGTATTATATGGTCTATAAAGTGAATCGCGCGCCTTTCTGTGACTGTTTGATAAAAGTCTTAAGAAGTTCAATATTATCTTATTTCATGAACACATTTGCGTAACACGGCTACAAATATTGCGGTATGCAGCGCGCTATGTTCAAGACGTCACGTTATCGCGTCATAGCGATCTTTGTAATAGATACAGGTATGACTTCTCGATGTTTGAAATCATGAATTCTACCCATGATTCTCAGTTAGATGACATTAAATATTCAACGCATGATATTTTCGTTCTAAGCTTAAATGGATCTCTATCCGTGGTCGTAGACACTTAATTTCCGATTACTTTCATTTTCTCAATCCTAGTGGATCCTAAAACTCCTGAATATTTAAAAGGTTTCTTGGTGTCTCCTATAATAAGATAATTTGCTACTGCTGATCCCCAGGCCGTTTTCGCTCTGACTTCAGGTACAGGCTGCCCAGCTCTAAAATACTCTGCCTGTCAGTAAAAACCCCCATACGTGTTAGATTTAAGAAAAGGTTGAAAGAACACTTAATTAAAACGGAACATATTGATTTGGCATAAGTCGACTAAGGTCAGTATTGTATGTATTTATGTTTGTATTTATCTATGCATATATATATTTCCTGCATAGCCCATAGGTTGACACTTACAAAACGGATAAGGGGGAACTAGTTCCATGCACTTCTAAAGTTTTTATTCATACTTACAAAGTAGTAAGCTGGCCCACTCTTTGAATGGCTTCCGGGCCAGTTGACCACCAGCAATTTGAAAAGTGGTAAACTCGCCCGCGGACCCATTTTTGAGCGGGCCAGTTGCCACCTAAGCCAGGTTGACTGCGAGATAATGCTTAAAATCATTAAGTCCCCCTTTTGACACTCTGTGCTATAAAGAATAAGTAAATAAAATAAATATTGTGCTTTTTTTAAATATTATTTGTGCTTTGTATTTATGGGTATAAAAATGGGTATGCGGGTATAAAAATTTTGCAACAATCAAAAATCGAAATTGTCCCAAAAGAAATTCAGCCATCGAGACATATCGAGACATAGACCTCTAACATATCCTAAAGAAATTTCAATTGGCAATGAATTGAAATTAGAAATTTTGATTGTAAGGGACTGTGCTTTTCAATGCTTTTCAGGGACGAACAAAAACTATTTTTTATACAAAATTATTTATTAGTTTATTTATTAGTAACTTTATTTGTTTAAAGCTATCGTATCGTATTATGAGCTTTAAGATTAAAACAATATCTGTAACATTAATAAACTTAGAGGATTTTTTATAAATAATTATTTTTTATTCACATTGAAAATGTAGGTATAACTTTATACATTACATCAACTGAAATTTCCAATAACACCGATTACTTTAAAATAGGGCTACTCTCATTTCTATATAAATACAAACATGTGTACAGACGCATACAACTATTCACCGTTCTTGTGAGCATAAACATTTTTACAATTTTATTTCTATTGCAGAGTCGGCATTGTTAAATATGATTAAAGGCTACTAACTTTTGCATACAATGCCTTTTCTTAGAACTCTATGTACTACACATACATAGGTCACACTGAAAATTTCCGGAACTGGCCACTTACATAAACAATATTTAAAAAGTAATTACAATATTTGAAAATGGAATTTTTGGCTGTAGAATAAAGTTTTTTCATCTAACAGTTATTTGTTTTTTCATTGCGGCGTCATTTTAAAAATTGCGCGTGTGCATTACGATGGATGAAAATTTCGTGAAATTTTTCGCTGTATGATTGTCTACGATTTGAAATGTAATTTGACAGCTCAGCAGATCCTCGCTCGTATGAAAATTGGTTTATTCGAATGAAAATGTGTATTGACGCTCACGGAGAATATTTTGAGAAACAATAAATTGATTTTTGGCCATTCTTTGTATTTTTTTCTTATTCATTTCGCAAACTTTCAGTGTGGACCTCGTACAACGGTCTTGCTGAGTCTTCAATAATATCAAGCAAGACCCAGCAAGACATATCTTTTAACGTAGCAAGATAACTAAAAGCCTAAACATGTATTTCAACTAAAGAAATAGTTCCCTAAAGTATAACCCTGTTTTGCTCTCAAAGGTACTTCGTTAAAATAATAATACTTGAACACCAAACTAGGTTGAACCTGTGCTATGGGGTTCAAGCTGTGTGAGCCACACCTGTAACTAAAAATAGACGCAATTTGCCTCTATGTTCATTAATCACTTTCGATTTGTTTCTGTCCAGTTTAGAATGTGTAACTGTCTTCTCCTACACTCATTATATACTATACTCATACCTACACATAGCTCTATATACGACTACACTCAATATTTGTTAAACTAGACCCATCACGCTTCAGTCCACCAAGCTAACGAGAAAAACATCCTCTTTACCCCATCAAACCCGCACAATTACCTCACAATGCTAATCTAATAACGATATGGACCCCCTTAGCCCTCAAAGTTCGTAACAATATATGTAAATTTACATGTACCTATATATTCTATAAACATATACTTACATACCTACTCGTAACAGGATTGTTATCTATAAGGCGATTATGATTCCTTGGAAAAGAACACTCAACGTGTAAATAATTCAAAATAATTTTAGGAATCTAGTCTGTTAGTGCATGACACAAAACGAATTTGGACAAGAATTCATTTTAATTCTTTCAATAATAACTGCGAACAAAACCTGTGTAGTACCTATATTCTACACCGAGGTAGACATGTATCTATTCCTTGTGAATATAAAGACGAACCGATCTTATTTATATGAGGATTTGTAAGAACAGACACTAATCTCTGCTGCTAAGGGACCGATTTTAATTAAAATTTCACAGCCGCGCTCCTTGAGAGAAAATTATTTGAAAATAAGCATGCAAATTATAAAACGCTGTAACATAAAGACAGAATGCTAGAACAACCACTTAAAAGTAATAAGCAGTTTACCATTGCTTTTGTAGCTATAGATATCTCTTGTTAGTCTTACCACCAGAGGTTTCTTCACTTTAGTTATTCGTCAAGGTAATCATAGCACAGGTAAATATTAGTAACGGTCTCATTAAATTAGATTTAAATGCAGTTCTTCCACATTTTATCGTTTAATATTGATACGTTAATTATATTTAAATTTACATGACATCTCTGAAAATAAGGAGTCTGTTTCATTTTGCATTTCACGTGTTTCAGATTTACAAATTAAATGGTGCGTGTTTAAAAAATAGTAAAATTTTCCGTCAGTGCATTATGTTGTGCGTAGCCTTTTTCACCTTGTAATCGTGTAGCCGATGTGTTATCATTTTCTCATGTGCTCCAAGTGCTCGTAGCACTACAAAAGCTACGCGCCACGAGAAATATTTGGCAAGAAGAATTATTTTTTATTACTATATGTATACTGTAATAATAATAAAGTACGTGTATGTACATTATACTAGTATATTTATATTTAAGTAAACATGAATCATGACAATTTCAAAATGAATTATGAATATTTTAGAAAACAAAACTTGTTTTATGAAAAGTGGTTTAATTATTAAACACAATACACGATCAATATTTTTCATTCATATTTTGTATTTACAGTGAATATTTTTAAAACTTACCCCGACTCCAGCGTTTGGAGACCCGAAAATCCTTTGCTATCCGTTAGCACTTAGTAAACTTTGAATTCTTCGATTAAAAGATCAACTTATTTTACATTATAATATGAAAGTTTCCGAGCATTGTATTACGTGTTCAGTTTATATGGCGGTTATTATGAGAGGTGCAATTTGATATGAGTGTATTTGGTAGCACATTGGAGCGGTGTGACGGCGTAGGGCGGACGCTCGCTCGTTTGGGCGGCGACTCGCGTGAACGGCGGCTGGGCGGCGACTGGCGTGGCGTCCTCGCAAGCTTCGTGCTCCTGCGAGCTGAGCCCGGACCCGCTTCCTGTTGATCATGCGAGCGACAGGTGATCACGATCTCTTTGCAGTCACTAACTTTGAAACAAGACATTTCACTACTGTATGGTTTTAATTACATAATAAATGATACAGAAATATAATAATACAAAAAAATATTTTCCTATATTCTTATACGAAAAAATATTTGTATAAAATTTATACATATTATAAAGAGTAATGATGCCTGACGAGCTGACTCATCAACGCCGAGCCGAAGCTGCTGCAGCTAGAAACTTGAAATTCGGATAGTAACTTCCTTTTATGACGTAAATACTTATGTATTTGTAATGTAAATATTTTACGTTACAAATAATTAAAAACGTGTTATAGTATTTTCTAAAATTGTCTGAGGGGACTACAATATTTACAGTATTTCAAATTTTGTATGGAGTCACAATCCTGGGCAACTTAGTAATATTGTATAAGGAGATTAATACCTCGTAAGATTTCATAAACGAAATTCAATAAGTACCCCAGAAGGAAAGTGCAAGGATTCAAACTACCTTTACCCAGATTTCCAACACGTTGGGGTTTGATAAGTAGCAACTTTTTAGTAACTTCATTACTTGCGCGAAGTTCCGTCAGTAATTTATTCTTAAACGAGTGTTGCCGTTCGAACGGTGATTAGCAAAGTTTCAGCCGACTCCGCGGCGGTTAATTAACTTATGAGTAAAAGAAAAAGATAATTAGTAACCAAAGAAAAGTTATAAGTGAAATTATATAATCTAGACTAAAATAATAAAGTGAGTGCGAGTTCCTTAGTCTCTTTGTAAAGGTTAATATCGGACTTTACTATAGCGTAATTAACATTCTTTCATCGCACGAAATCTCATACCGTCGTTCTATACTTATATTATACCTCTATATACTAGTTGTTGCTCGCGGCTTCGCTCGCATGCGTTTAATAACGATTTCAAACATAAGGTGTTGACACCCTATATTTTAGCTCTCTGAACACAACTTTGAAAAACGTTAAAACATATTTTAATTATTTATATATTAAGTATATCATTCAAGTGAATTATATCAAATTTCAAGTTCACAAGTTTAGGGAATGAATTTCGAGTAACCCAGTTTAGTAAGTCTTCACGTTACAACATTTGTCATTCTGGACTAATGTTGGCATATATCGCGAATGTCTATGGACGACAGTATCCACTTACCATCAGGCGGACTGTACGCTTGTCTGCGCCTTTGTTCTATAAAAAAAATATTCTCTAGAAAGCTAATTCTACATCCTATCTCTACATTGTATCTATCTTCTCTAAAAATTTTTAAATATAGACCTATTGTGTCTATATATGAAGATTGCTATCTATATATATGTCTATATTGCTATATATATATATATATATATATATGTGAGGGTTAGGGCTTACGTTTTTTGTAAAACTGTGCTAACTTTAAAATAAATTATTATATTATCTTATTTGTATATAGCGTTGGCAGACGATTGTACTTATAAAATAAGTAAGCATTATATTCAGTAGCTTTCACTACTAGGGGCCTTTTTCACTACCTCCCGATACCTTATCTGATGGTGGTGAGAAAGGCCCTAAGATTTTTTCAAAGTTGTCCAGAAACACCGGGACTAATCAGTAATAAAGGGTTGTCTTTTTAATGTTTGTATTATCAGCAAGTGAAGCTGGGGGACACAAATCAGCAAGTGAATTTGTGCGAAATAACGTCACGTCGTTATCAGTGGCTGCAGAAAGGCTAAAAACAACCAAAAGTATTGATTTAAACTAAAGCAGTTTCGCAGTTTCAGTTTCGTATCGGAAATATACTACAAGCCTTAATATTGTACATAATTGCTCTATTAAATACTGTAAGTAAATAAATGCTGCCAACACCTTATCAAACTTCAGCAGCGAATCGAAGATCCAATTAGTCAACTAATCGCCCGAAGCGCTTGAACCTTACACCTCTAGATCGATATCAAATATTTATATATTCAAGGAAATACATTTAGTTTCATGTAGATTCGTAGGATGGAAATTAAATTATTTTCATAACTTTTATAATATTGTGTTATTTAAATAGAAAAGATATACCGAAAATAGCATTCATCACAGCAGAACATGCAAAAGTTTAGTTTGCGTTTCACGATTGCAAGCATATTTTTCTCTTTTCTGCCAACCCACTCCTTAATCTGTAAAGTTAGTCAGCACATCCGGGGGCGCGCCAACATTTGTCATTTTGGGCTGATGTTGGCATGTATCGCAGATGTCTTTGGATGACAGTATCCACTTACCATCAGGCGGACTGTATGTTTGTCTGCGCGTTTGTTCTATAAAAAAAATCTCTAAAAAGCTAATTCTATATCTTATCTCTGCATTGTATCTATCTTCTCTACATAGGAATGTATATCTGGGCCGGGTTGTGCGGCAGGTCCACTCAATGTGAACCAAAAGTCACAGCGATCATTATGCTCTAGACAGATTGTCTAATCACTAATTAATGCAAGTAAACCGTCAATGATTTACAGTAATAAACAATAACAAAAGCAACTTGCCCGTCTCGCCAACTCACCACTTGTTACACGTGTCTTTCTCAATAATTACGTTTTATATTACGATCAACTAAATTACTGCGTAGAACTCGTATAAATCCCATTACACATGATACATCCCAATAACGTCTAAACCGTATTGACGTCAGAAAACGCTAGAAACGATTATTGTTCGCTATAAAAGTTAATGGAGAGACCACCTAAACATGGATAACATTGTACTTTATTACAATTCGGTGATAAAGGCACATATTAAATGTTATCGTTTATCAAATGTCAAGCGTTAGATAATGGAACCGAACATCGTAAACATGTTGCAAATACCTGTTTTAATATACAAGTATATGCGTACCTGTATTTAAGTATATATATGTATGCGCGTATTGAGTGTACCTGTACTAATTCTAATAATCCTTGGTACTCATGAGCGGGCGTGCCAACGTTTGTCATTCTGGACTGATGTTGGCATGTATCGCGAATGTCCATGGGCGAAAGTATCTTGTACTGCATTCCTATACTACACTGTCACTTAAGTGCACTGTCTACTCGTCTACAATAAAAAAGATTGCTGTCTATATAGATCGATATATTATCTATAAATATGAGGATTTTCATAAATAATTCGAGTTTTGGTTGAAGTTTTACTAAAAGTAACTTTTGAAAGACATTTCGAATGATATTCACCCGACATATATATAACATATATAATGTTTTCCTATATGTTTTATATAAATACACGTTCCTTCTACTACCGACGATTTGATGAAATTCACTGGTAGTGGCTGGATGAAAAGAGCGGGCTTTGGCAGAGGACGATATCCAGCTGTGGAAAAACAATGGCTTTTTGTAATATGGGTGAAATGTATTAATATATTATTTTTGCTTGGCCTAATTAATATTAAAGTATTAGTACCAATGTAAGAAATAACTCATGAAGACTAAATCAGTCCAGTAGTTATGACGAACAGTTTGATTCTTGAAGATTTATCTACTAATTAACATAAAAATATGGCATCCTGATTGTTCACTACAGATAAAAGGTTTCTCATGGAGCACTGATTAACTTTTTTTTCCATAAACGGCGAAATAAATTTGAATTTTTCTTTTCTTTGTGGTAAAAAGTGGCAGACGAGTACACAGTCTACCTGATGGTAAGTGGATACTGTCGTCCGTGGACACCGGCGATACATGTCAACATCAGTCCAGAATGACAAATGTTGGCATACCCCGGGCCGGATGCGCTGCCTACGTTTGGAGGTATAGAAATGGATATAAGACTGAAGACAAGTCTTGGACACGTTACGTTATAAGGTTATGGATACAATAGCATATTTCTAAATATTCAACAAGTCAACAAAGGCCCTAGTGTAATTATAGATATTTTTCATTAGTTCAAGTGGCACACAAACACTAGAATTATTATATCATATTAGTTAGACGCATGTGGAAGAACATCCTTTTTGTAGAGATCGAATAGAAAACGTAGATACCTACTCGAAAAGCACAAAAGGTTGTAAGTTTCATCACGACATACCCATGTCGATCAAGAGAGGAACCCACGTATGTGAGGTGACAAGGGCTCTAGCGAGAACTAAGCCAGTTGCAACGAACAAAAAAGAATATTATTAAGTTCAAGGACGAAAACTCATATTTTATTGATAAATTAATGATTTCCTTATTCCATAATAACTGTTATAAATATAAACGAGTTATATAGTCAGTCTCGTCATCACCAAAGTTCTCGCAACTAAAACGAAATATAGACTATAAAATAAATAAAAATGGTGAAAATCCCGTTTATACCATTCAACAATGTTACATAAGCTGCGAGTATAAAATCTATTTTAATATTCTTTATTTATTTATTCATTAGAATAAATGTTAGAACAATGTCTGTGATTCACTTTATTCGGACTAACCTCGATTACTATTTGTGTAAAAGATTGTGCAGATATCATTTATAATGTACAGTCACGGCTCCTTATTCTCTGGATTTAAGTTCCGTAAATACGTCGCGAATAAGGAATCCGTGAATAGGGAATGGTAAAGTGAATGAGATTTTAAGAAATGCGTTCCACAGTTTAAGAAATTACAAATCATTAATGATGACAGTTTCTTGACAAAATTAACATTGTTAATTTTTAGTCGTAGGCATTTTAATTAGTTTTTCTAGTTTCGCAGTTTTTCAGAGATCTTGTAATTCAGTGTTTTCTTCTCCTTGCAGTGGCTTCTGTCCATAGATAGATATTTTTTTATGAAATAGTCACAGTGATTTTTAGCCATTCGTAGTCCTTCACTCATTAAAGAACAACGGGCTTTTATCAAAAAACAAAGTGAGCGTGTATCAACAAGCGGCGTTACGTCAAAGGGCAATTGTATTTTAATAACATAGTACATTATAAGTAGTGGAAGCAAGTGCTTTGTTTATTTACCTAAAAAATAAAATATATACCTATGAAAGCAATGAATGAGTTTCAGATAGTTTTGATCCGCGAATAATGAAATTCTTATCCGTGAATGCAGAAATTGGTCGCCATAATTTTCGACATCAACTGTGAATCGCGAAAGCGTGAACCGAAGCTTTGACTGTACATACACTGGATCGCAAAAATTCCGGGTCGCTAATAAAAACCGTGATATCTCCATAAATTATATACCTAGATCGCTCGAATAAATAATATGTAGTAAGGAGGTTACTAATGCTTGTTCTAAATCTCTAAAGAGGTTTCATTTGTACAAGTTACAGATTTAAAAAAAAATATTCTGCATTTTGAAAAATTTCAAAATTTAAAATTAGGAAAGGAATATTTTTTCTGCTTTTGTTTCAAACGGAGCTGTCATTATAAATGGTTCCTTAGATTGATCAGAGTATTCAATGCAATATCATGTCGTTATCACCTGAAGAATGTACACGGATTATTACCATGGTACAAGAAGGAAAAAGTCAGCGTAGCACTGCTAGAACAGTAGGAGTATCTTTATCAACGGCCCAAAGAGTACTCCAGCGATTTCAAGAGACCGGCATGAACATCAGGAGAGCAGGAAATGGCAGGCCAAGGTGCACAACTACACAAGAAGACCGATTCATCGTGAGCACTATGTTAAGAAATCGACATCTCACGGCTGTTCAGGTCCGAAACAGTCTTCAAGAAATTCACCACAACAATGTGAGCTCTATTACGATTCTGCGACGTCTTCGTGAAGCTGATATAAAGCCTTATAGACCAGCAAACGGCCTCAAACTGCTCAGAGAACATCGAGTTGCCAGGTTACGGTTTGCTCGAGAACACATCCGATGGACAGATGAAGATTGGTCCAAGGTTATGTTTTCCGATGAGTCCAGATTTTGTATATTTACGCACGACGGGAGACGAAGAGTATTTAGACGGCCAGGAGAACGGTATCATCAAGCGTGTTTTGAAGAAAAGGTGCCATTCGGTGGAGGATCAATAATGGTTTGGGCTGGGATATCTTCAGAGGATCGCACGGAGTTAGTGATTATAGAAAACGGTTCTCTGACTGCTGTCAGATACGTAGGAGAGATTTTAAATGAGCATGCTGGTCCATTCTTAGTGAATATGGGTGCAATTTCCATTCTTAGGCACGATAATGCGCGACCACATACTGCTCATTTGGTCAATATGTATATTCAAGACGTCGGTATTACCCGCATGGAGTGGCCAGCTCACAGCCCAGACTTAAATCCCATAGAACATGCATGGGACGAGCTCGGGAGATGCGTGAGACAACGCGTTCTCCTGCTCCCGTTACCTTACACGAGTTAAAGAATGCGCTAGTGGAAGAATGGGCAAACATAGACCAAAATCGTATTAAAAATTTGGTTTACAGCATGCCACATCGTCTTATTGAAGTGATACGGGCTCGTAGAGGAAATACAAAATATTAAATTGACAAAAAAAACTTTTATTTTTTAAGATTTACTGCGAAGTGTATTTTTGTTGTCATAAGTTAGAAGCGAAATTTTCTTATTTTTTAGTATTTAATTAAAGTTATATAGTGTACAGAACGTGTTACACATTTCTATATATATATTAATCAGTCATCTACAATATACTATAGTTTCGCAAATTAGTCTTATGTATTTAAGAAACTATCACGCCATTTATTAGCGACCCGGAATTTTTGCGATCCAGTTTATTATTATCTAAATCAGTTTGGGTTTATGAATTTAGGTTTTGTATGGTCAATTATTTAAGAATTTACGTCCCGCTAATAAAATACGGCAGCGACAAACTCGTAAAATAGATATATCATTGTGTAATTATTTGTTTCAACCAAGTTTTTTGTGATATTTATTAAGTGTGGTTTTCCTCCTAATTAATTCCTTGAAATATCAGTCTGGGAAATATACATTGTACTTTACCTATTTCCTGACTTTTAACTAGTGTTGATCTATCGTTGTTTATTCCACTGTAATCTTTGTAGCCTAGTGCACACCAGTGGCGCTGTGAGAGTGCACAGATTTAGGAGTGCTTAAAGACTTGGTAAACTTTGGGTTTGCCATTCAGAAGCTGATAAAAATAATTATGCTATGTGAGTAGGATACCATAACATCATATCTGACGTATAAATACACGATATGGCCAAAGGTGATACAATCCGGTTTTAAAAAAAATACGATTTTTCACACAATTTTTGTGATCGACGTTTAATTTAGCAGCGAAGAAAGTGCAGAAAGTGAAAGAAGAAACGCGAATACAGCAGTCATTTTCAACAGTTAAATAAAATAATTAAAGTTATATCTAATTGATTGCTCCGACGCCATTCTGAAGTTATGAATTGACTCTTCGTAGCACTAAGTTTTAAATTGTTTAGCCGACATAAGGAGATATAAGACTAAGAGGTTATCCTATGATTTCTAAGTTAATAATTTTTTACTTTCGCGTTTTGTACACATTTTATATTCTAACTCGGGTATAATGCGTATAATAAAAGTATTTGTTTACCTCTTATTCCTACTCGACGTTTCGGCACGGGTTACACCAGCCGTGGTCACGAGTTGACTAAAGAGGCGAGTAGTCCACTATGGGAGCTGCGAGCATTTTCATCAACTACCCACATTTCTTGTTTGTTTCAATACGCATAACTTAGTTGTTGTGAATGACGACATTTCTGTAAGGACTTCCTTTCTTTAAATATGATAATTATTTTACACTATTGAAATGAATTTGAAGACTATTTGAATACTATTTGCAGACAATTTTGTTTTTAAAAACATCAGTAAACCTTAAAATGAATCGGTTTTTCTTTAAATTGTTTATCTACCTACGTGATGCCAGTTCGATGTGTGATTATTGGTATGTGCTCATATTTTTCTACACACTTCAGACCCTAAAACAATGTTGCGTATACACTACACGTGTAAAGTTAAACGAGTACAGCGTTATCTAGCATATCGGTGAGGTGATTCTATCAATTACCGGTGGGGAATGAGTACCTGCGGTGATTCACCGAGCGGCTCGCTTGTCGCTGAGCGGTCATTCGAGAAATATCTTTCCCAGAAATATACCCAGAAAGTAACCCAGATATATGTTGATAATTTATTTTTGTTTGCGTGTAAAGATTTATGTATCTCGTAATATTTTTTTTATTTATTTCTATGGCCATAAATAAAACAACATTTTTTTTGTATGAGGTACTATATTATAGTCACCTACGGAAACTCTCAAGGTTTATTTGTAGGTGGCGAGACCTTCTTGTTACATACGAGTACATTAATAAAGTAGTATACTTTTAGCATAGCTTTTTTTTAAATTTTATCTTCACTGGTTTTGGGGTTCAGTTTTTTTTTATAGAAAAAGGCGACAGATGAACATACAGTTCACCTGATGGTAAGTGGATACTGTCGTCCATAGATACCTGCGATACATGCCAACATCAGTCCAGAATGACAAACGTTGACACACCCTCAGATGCGCTGCGCTGCCTACCATTGCACATTAAGGAATAGAGTGGGAACATAGGGAGAGATAGAATGGGATGGGAATGGTCTAGTATATCTCACTCACTACCGAAAAACACCGTACATTGGGGAATTACGATAAAGTAGGAAATGCAAATGCATGCAAAATGTAGGAAGTACATTTCAAGGTAGTCTTCTGTGAGAGAGGGGTAACGTGGCCAGTCAAGTGCGCATACACTGTCCCCCTACAAAGCATGTATTCTCCACCTACATAGCATGCACTCTCCCTCTACAAAGCATGCACTCTCTCCCTACAAAGCATGCACTCTCCCCCTACAAAGCATGCACTCTCCCCCTACAAAGCATGCACTCTCACCCTAAAAAGCATGCACTCTCCCCCTACAAAGCATGCACTCTCATCCCACAAAGCATGCACTCTCACCCCACAAAGCATGCACTCTCCCCCTACAAAGCATGCACTCTCCCCCTACAAAGCATTCGCTTTATTGGCAGTTCGATAAGTGTTGAAGGTAGGATATATTTCCATGATCTCGTTCCATATACATTATTGTGCTTAGATTTCTCGTGTGTGAGATCTCTGCAGTACCTAGGTTCTAGTGTTCTTTTTTAAAAGATGCTTATTTTCCATTTCTTCAATCAGTACTGATAATTTGATTCTGCTAAACACGTCCAGGACTTTACATTGCTTAAATAATTTTGAGTAGGTAACCATTATTTTTGCGCTGTGCGTATAATTGTTAAGTTATTATAGTTTTTTAATTGATAGATATGCTCAATCTGTATCTTTTACGTTCTGCTATAACTAAAAATACGATAACTTATCCAGTCTTTTTTGGAAGAACATCATAAGCGACAACGCATTTTTCATTAAAAATTATAATTATCGCTTGCAATGTTCTTCCTGAAATGGGTCGTTATGGCTGATTCACATAAGGCTGAATAAAGAAGTTTAAGTGTATTATAAGGTAAATTATGATTAAGTAGTGAAAATCTATATAAAATAGATCGCAGCTTCCTGTACACATGTTGAGTATGTTCCTTCAAGTGATTTTTTTTTATTTTAGTGATATTGTATGTTAAATACTGTGACAAATCTCGATTTTCGTCGATGTTTTTCCATTATTAATATAGTACTTACAATACCAAATTTTCGAAGGACAAGTTTTGCTTTAAAATATGCAATCTTTACGTTTTATCATTCATTGATAAAATAATTTAAACATTTAATTGTTTGATTCGTTGTTCTAGCAGTGTCTACTCCCACCATAATTATACCATACGTCATAACACCACTATAAAAATATCATTTACATAAATTCTTAGATTAATATCTCTATATATATATACCTTCGTTACAATCGCCCTATATACCTAAAACTCCACATTGCACTGTGTTGCACACAAATGTTTGTAGGCTGGACATGTGGAGTAGAAGCATTTAAGAAATTACACCAATACGACATAACCACGCTACGTACAATTAATAGAAGTTTCTCGAGAGCCCTTTCAAAGGAAAACGTAATGAAACTGGGTGAGGTTACGCTAGAGAGCGACTCACCTGGAATAAAATGCGTCACAACTTAAGAGTGTGAGCTTGACCCATATTATAACCTTATTGATCGAACACACCGTGAGGGTCACCAATCATTGGTAAACAATAAATCTTTGTCACATACTTTAGTAATAAATAGCCACCATACTGAAATGTCCATTTTAGGTCACAGAGAGCTTAGTTCATAGTGTTCAAATATATTTATTATTATAAATAACCATTGTTATAAAACCATTGATGATAACTACCGTATTTAGCCACAAAAAATCTCTTTTACTCTAAAGAAATCAGTGTTACCTGGACGTTTTTAAGCTGTTACGAGATCGATGAAAACTGGAAACCTATAAAAGCTCTCGTTACACATAAACCTCAAGATTTCCAAGATATTGAGTTTCCAGAAGAAGGTAAATTTTAAAATATTGGAATTGCGGAATTGCCTACATCTCAAGATGTAGGTAGAGAAAATATACGCAATCCCGACAGCTGAGAGGAAATCCCTGTATCGAGTAAGGGAGAGCGTGGCTAAAAGTTACCGGGGAAAGTTGTTCTGATTGATATAGCTCAGAGAGGAAAAGAGATAAATATATTGCCGAAGTACGAGTACGTCGTGAAATGATAAGAAGCAGCGCACCGACGACAGCCGGCATCTTAATAAGACCAGTGGCGTCCCGTGGTATCGCTGCGGAGTGCGTGTGCCTCTGATCCACGTGAGTAGACATTTTGGTATTTGTTATTTTTGGTCTATTTCACTTCATTTGACGGTTAGCTTGTATATTTTTTATCTGTTTGTGTAAAAATACATCTAGTATTGATATGCTAACCTTAAAATTAGGTTTGTTTCATAACCAAACCTATCATTTGCCTTTATGAGGGAGCATGTCATTTGGGGCTAAATGTTCCTTTGTTTGGGGCATGTTGCGACCTCGGAACATTTTACCCCATTGCATTGATACTAGCGGTGAAGTGTTAATTAATGATATTTTATTGCAGCATACGGACTTATAAGAGAAAATCAAGCCAAAGAGTTGATACAAAGAGCTGCAGATGCAGTCATAAAATGTAGAAAAGCAAAACCTATTACTTAAGAGCTTGATATTTGTCATATGACATTTTACAGATTTGTAAAGAAGTTAAAATCGGGAGAAAAGGCTACAAAAAAGTGAAATTGTTTTTTAGTGAAGTACAGGAAAAACAGATTGTAGAGTAAAATTATATCTCTTGTTTTTGTTCGTTATTGTTTGCTTTGTGTTAAATTTATATAAGACAAGTGACTGATACTCTTAAGACTTGTTGATTAGTTTTTAAATACACGAGTACCTAATCAAATCATTGTTTTCTTTATCAACTACGCCCCCAATAGACGTTGCAATAACTTGCCCCATCTCGTTAACAACTAGCCCCAAGCTGGGGCAAGATGTTACTTTTCGACTTTCTGCATATAAAATTATAAATAAAAGTCTGTTAAAGATATACCAAAAGACTTTCAGAATAATAAATTTGAATGTATTATTCAAATTCTACACTAGAAATAATTATGTTAATAAAACATTTTCTACGTCATATACACTAAGTTAGATTTTTAAATTTTGATTTATTCAAAAACTCCGAGCAATGTTTTAATACCTCTAATTGAAAAGGCTTTGAAAATATTAAGGTTGGCCCTTTGCTCCCAGTTTTGAATTTCGTAAAGAATATTATATCATAAGGCCTGTGGGTGAGATAGACAGAAACGAATAAAGAGTGACTGCGACAAATATATTTCCAAAAGGGTGAACTCGCCAACCCGCTTGGCCAGCGTGGCGTTTTAAGGTCATCCATCCCCCATATACATGAGGTCCATGTCCAGCAGTGGACCTGTAAATGCAACCTGTAACCGTGGTCGCGTGTAACGAAGTGATCAAGCTGCAAGCATCGTGTTTCTTTTACATCAAATAAAATTCCATGTAGTTTTAATCAAACAAAATATAGAACACTACGAACTAATTCACATTAAAGACACACACTCGTCTACTGTTATACATATTTATACTAATTAAAGTACCGTTAACTGCAATTACATCGCCAATACTGTCTACTTAGTAGAAAATAAAAAAGGGGTCGTCCATTAATCACGTGATGTTTTTTAGCAACTTTTTAAACCCCCTCCCCTCCCCCGGTGATACGTAGTGATACTGGTGATAAATACATGTGATATCTCACTACATCCTTGTGATATTTCGTGATTTTTTTGAACCTCACGTGATTAATGGACGATCCCAAAGGACCTACGTATCGTATTTTATATTTCTGGTAGTGTATTTAAAAACAAAAAGACCCTATTTTATGTAGGCTATTTTGACAAAAAAGCTTTATGTACATAAATATGGTTATAGTTGTCATATAAATGCATTTCTTAAGTATGTATGTATTCATTAACTTTTCGTGCTAGGTACTTTCTTCTTTTTGTATATTTTTTTTATTTGTAATTTTAACGTTATTTGCACTTATCATACTACTTTCTCGGTTAAATAATATAAAAAATTAAGAACTAAAAAGATTTGGAAAGAATTTATATTTACTTATAAACACAACTAAATGTTACTAATCTTCATTGTAAACAATATATGTACCATAAGTACATAAGGGACCGTTCAAGTATTACGTAAGCTGAATTTTAATCATTTTTAACCCCCCTCCCCTGTCAGTGAAAGTAAATAAAGCTCTTACCCCCCTCCCCCCATGCTAACGTAAGCATTTTTTCAAAATCTGTTCTAGTTTCTCATTTAAACAGAATCTACTAAAATTTTCCAAAAAAAAATACGAAAGTATAATAAATAAATAAATATTGTTGACGTAATCGCCATTCAGACCCCCGTCCCCCATGTTATCAAAAATAAGCAAAATTACGTAATGCTTGAACGGTCCCTAATGTGTATTCTTGCGAAATGAAATAATAATTCCCATTAAAAAATCTTATTGGAAACTGTAGCTAAGTACAAAGTACGTCAATAACTATATCTATATAAAAGCCCTATACTTGGGGAATTCGACGTTTACGTTTAAACTATGACGTACCAATAATTAATAAGCGACCAGTTGCAATGGTTGTGGAATGTTATATTTTCATGACTAATAAATACAAAGTCATACTTCCTGTTTTTTTTGTATGAACAATTACAACCAGTCTGGTTGGTGCCTTCATTTGATTAGGTTCAATGGTAATTTGCCGGTGCTTTTATTTTGTTTGTACTCAATAACAACAGTAAATGACATTGAGATGGCAACAGACTCTGTGACAGAAAGTGCGGAGACAAATTCTCTGAACGAGTATATTTCTACTGTATCGGCGCCGACGTGGTATAATGAGAGCGAGCTCTCTTCAGAAGATCCAGCCTCCGGCAATAAGTTTACGACTACAGAAAGTGTTAATTATACGTTGAACAGTGATGAATCTCAAAGTGAAGATATTCAACTGGAGGCGTTCGAAGCATTTATTATAATTGAAATTGTTATGACAGCTTTAGAGTTATTAATTGCTATGATTGCAGCTATCAAAATGAAGAGGTGGAGAAGAAATTATAGAAACCAAATGTTAATGCAATTAAGTATCGTACGCTTCCTAAAACGAGTATTTGCTTATGTTCACTTTCTTAAAGAAACTAAAAGAATATCATCGACGGAGCAGCTCGTCACGTTCTCAGTGAGCTCCCAGATCTACGCAGACTACGTTACAGCGATTTTAGTGTTCTTTTTTATTAAACACATGTATGATACGTTGATTCTAGTGTTAGTCAAAATCAGTCAAATCAATTTGTATAAAGTGTTATTTTGTGCATGGCTGATCCCCGCGCCCATCAGTGCAATGTGCACAATATTTATTATGACTGACATTCTCAATGAAAGACATGTGTATCTACTTTACTGTTGTGTGTTCAAGTGGCCACTAATATTTTTAGGAACAAGTCTCTATTTAACTATCGTGTACAGAGTAATGAGTGATAAAAAAAGAAAATTCGCAAGAAGTCTGACAGTGGTCACATTTATATTATGCCTCGTTATAAACTTGTATTTATTTTCCATTGACGTCATTAAACTGTGGTGTCTTCATAATTCCTTTACTGCATTAGTCAGTTATGTATTAGGTTTCCTGTTAAATGTTCTCACACTATGCCTGTACATAGTTTTAATAGTATTAAGTTTCAAGTGTAGAACGCAATCAAAATCATTGTCTATGATTATTGACGAATAAGATGAGAGATAAATTGTTTTAATAAGCAAATATCTTCATGTTTATTTTACGAGTACCTACGTAATTTATAAGCAGCTGTGCCCGCGACTTTGCACCATATAATTTATAAGATTATTCATGTAGATAATATAAATATATTTAAATATTTAATCTGTATATTTATTGGAACGTGAAGACAAAATCATTGCGTAATAAGTTTCCTGCGTGAACTACTAAGAGTTCGAGGTAAAATATCGCGCGTGGCTATCCTATACGTATATTATTATACTAGCGACCCGCCCTCACTTCGCTTCGGTTCATTAAATTTAAAACAATTGGAATAATATATTTTCCTGCGGTAAAATGGAGCCTATATTTTAAGTTAGACCTCTAGCAATACATCAGTGAAAACTGCATTCAATTCCAGGCAGTAGTTTTTGCGTGATGCGTGTACAAACATACAGACAGACATACAAAATTTCTAAAAAAAAACTGTTGTTTTGGCTTCTGTTGCTCTAGTAAAGAATATTGTTTTTTTTGCAATATCTATAATGTATAGACATCGGCCCGTTACAATTTTATTATATGTATAGATTAATCCAGGTCATAAATTATTATTATAAATACAAGTTTAATAAAAATTCATTCAACGGCTTTTATGTAAAACCACTACGCTTCAGACGCGTATACTTCATGTTGATTCTCGCGGGAATTTTGCAACGGATCTCGAGAAAAAGTATCTTAAACATCAATTTAGACCATTAACTAGCTGTACATTTTCATTATAAGCAGTTTTTGTTTGAAGTAATTTTTGCATGATACGTATTCAAACAGACAGATACACAAAAATTCTAAAAAATGTTTCTTTGATCTATAAATTCTATTGGCAATGTATACAATACCAATAGAAGCAATGACGGTTTTAAAAATATATTCCACATAGAAATGAGACTCCGCTACGATTTTATTAGATATCTATATGTATAGATTGGGCCCCTTGGCTTTAAATGGAAATGCCTCGTTATATGAGCAAGGTACGCATTTAACCAACGTGGGATGTCAAACAGCCACTCCGAAGAAAAAGGAGGCAATAACGTTGGCATCAGAATGGAAAACAGCCTCCTTGAGAGCGGAACCGACTGTGGGATATTGCTTCGCTCGCCTGCTCGAGCCCGCCACCTACTATTTACGAGTAGGTACTGCCTGTAGGAAATACGTACTTACCTATAAGAAAATTGACGCACTTCCCTCATCGCCAGCGGCACTCAAAGTTCCCTCCTTCCAATAAATCAATAATTCAGACGCCTACACGGCTAATGTCGTTAAAGTTACTGTAGCCAAGTATTTTCTTAAGTCTACGTACAATTAAATAAATTTTAAATATCTTTGATAATAAAAGATATTATTAGGGACGGTACAAATAAAACCAGAGTCAAACTAAAACTAATAAAATTTTAATTTAGGATCACAATAGAATGTAGTGTTTGATTTTAGATTATAACTATATTAATACCTTATGTTTTGATTGATCCCATCCCGTACAGACGAATTATTTTAGGACGAAACGTCACACAAATGCAAATAATCTAATTAAAGAAAATGTAAATTACACTAGGTATACATACACATATCGAATGCTAACAATTCGAGACGTACTCGCTGATGTGAGTTCGATGTCACGAATTTAATTCCACAAATGACGGCAATACGATAACAATTTCATCAACCTCCCGCGGCTCACAATAGGATCCGACGCAATTCAATACAACTTATGAAAAATACAAATAGCTACCTATTATTGCATTTCCTCGGGAGAAGATTTAATAAAATCCAAAACGATAATAAATCGTAAAATATTCCAAAACAAAATATAGATCTATGAATTATTTAACAATCACTTAAAAACTGGCCGTGGAGCGGTACCGGCCACTGTTTTGGGTAATTTAAACAACCCTTTGAGACTGAGAAATTAACAAGTTTATTTACAGACAGTTGTGTAGGTGTCGTATGACAATGGTATACAGTTGAGGGGTTGAAAAAGGAAGAGGCGCGCAGCGGGCGGCGCGGGGCGCGTCTACGCGCAGTCGCAGGCGCAGCGCTTGACGCGGTGCTCGCGGTGGAGCACGCTGTCCACGCTGCGCACCGAGCGCGGCTGCATGTCTGCACATAAAACAATAAGTTCAATGTGCACTGCAGCAAACATCTAACTATTCTCTATATTGTAATCGGATCTTACGGTCTTTAATTTTACGCTAGACCCGATTTACAATACAAAACGCGAAAGTTTAAAAAGGATCTAATAATACTTTCCTCAAATTAAGAAAACAGTCATCCAATAACAGTCACATAATTTCACCTATTAACCATTTACGAGAGGGAGCGTTCCTCGATTGACCAATTAACGCTACATTGGACGGATAATGTCACTTTTTTCTTAATGTGATTAGAGTATTAATGAACCCAACCAAGCTTGAGCTATGCGTAGATAATCCCGAGTCTCCAGAATAAAAAAAGTTTGAGAACCTCTGATCTACGTGGGATAGAAATATCTGATATTTACAGTAATGGTAAAATACGAACTTCAGACTATTGAAGCAAACTTAACAAAACATTAAAAAGAACTAATTCTGGCTGTGGCTAAAATTATACCTCCGTTGTAAAGGTAAAGCGAAAGTAATCAAACAAGGAGGTAATTAATATCGGCTCTAGTTTGTTATTGGTTGTTGCAGGATTGGGGCGTAGCTACTCGCTAATGAGGTGCGCTGCTCTAATATCCTACACTCGCGTCAAATAATTTAAATGTAACCTACCCTGGTAATTGCCTTGTAATTAGTTGGTTGCAAATATATCTATTAAAGTGGACTATTTGAATATAAAATTTCAGAACGTGAACATATTTCACTATAGATACTCGTGTAGTGGGAGTGGCACCTCATCGACGGGGATAGTATTCTTATATTCTTTAAAAATGTCAGCACACACTACGCAACAATCACAACGTAAACACATGTCACAAATACGCATAGTTTAAAAACGTCCTAAAATAAAATAGATGCTTACAGCATCATAGGTGCTCATATTATACCTAAGCCTGAAATTTGGAAAATTCGTGCCTAAGTTGTTAATCCCGCTACTTAGTATTCTAGGTCCGTTTCTTGTATGTCTCAATCGACCCTAAATAATCTGCTGTTTCAACTTTTGCGCTAAACATGTAAAAAGTCGCTGTTTGAATTTTTAAAATAGCGACAATAGTAATGACATTTAACTCATTTAATAATTGAAACAAAGCCTCGACTTCATTATAATGATGAAATCAAATGTTTAGAATACGCACCACGATGTCCAATTAATATAACTTTTCGGGTAATATTTTTAAAGGGAAATAATTCGGTATGATATGGCCGCGGCCAGCAAAGCAAGAATTTATATTGCATTTCATTGGATTTGTGAAGATATATTCTTAACCAAACACTATGAATATATAATAATAATAGAAACAGGAAACCGTGTATATTATACATGTATATTCAACATCTTATAGCACTCAATCGTGTTAGATAAGCTATGATCCACTCCATTTAAGCGTTAAGATAAATTTTGCTGTGTAAATGATGAGGGGTTGTGAGGAGCGGAAACTAATCTTAGGCGAATATTATAATAGATTATTAATAAATAATAATAATGTTATCAATATAGAAGGTGTAAAAAACTCCTCCGAAACTGAATTAAGTGATTTTTAATTGTAATTGCATAGTAAAAAAACACCATGCGATACATGCAACAACAGTTAAAATTGACGAAAAATTGGCCAGTTTGTAAATACACTCACTGCATTACTTTTAGGGATATAGGAATCAGCACTTAAAAATAGGATTGGGGAAAATGGAGAGTAGAAGGTATAATGGGAGGATTCTTTCATCCAATTGTACTTCCTATTCTATTAAATCGGATTAGATTGAACTGGACGTGACTGGATTAGATTGGAAATGGGCAGTGGCTACTACACTTTCAAAACGTATTGGTACATTTCAAGACAGTTTTAGAGGCACTTCTATGATTGTTTGTGTGCGTGCTGTTTTAAACATCTAATGAGATTATGTCTAATTGTACGTGCACACACAGCATGCTTGTGTGTAAACTATAGCTAATGCGCGCCTATAATGATAATGTAATCATCTTTTTACTCTGATAAAATTGTGTGTTGCATCGATAGACATATATATTACGTCATTTATATCTATGGTTGGATCTCATAGCGAGACCTTTTCTTCATGGACATGATGTAGGTCTACTCCAAAGTGAACGCCGCACGTTATGGTGGCATGGACTTTAATGTAAGGACGCTTCAGCCAGCCATTGTCCTAATGAGAGAGTAGTGAGGAGTGTAACGTGTAGTGACTCACAGTGAGGCCTCTCCTCCATGGGCATGTCCTGAGGCAGGAGCAGAGTGCGCGGCGCGCGCTGCGGCGGCGCTGACATCTCATGTGAGGGCACCTCGGGCTGACGGCGAGTCTGCTCCTCTTGTTGGGCCTGCGCTTGCGCTTCGGCCTCCGCCTCAGCTTCAGCGGCGGCTGTCAGGGTGTTTACGATGGACTTCACCTGTAAGTAAGTACACTTTATTGCTCACCAAGGAATACAGAAAGTGTGAAACAAAAGTTTACATAACTCGGTATACAAAAAGTGGGCCTTATCGCTAAAGCGATCTCTTCCAGACAACCTTTGGGCGGGAGGAGATGTAATGTTTAAATCGCATATCCTGTATCTACAACTCACATCAGTCACGAAAACGAGGCTACCTTTCATGACTTAAGAACATGATTTTACAGATTCCAGATTTGAAAATACGATTCCAATCTGCCAACACTCGTAATTTTAAAACTAATCTTGGTGTTCGGGCATTGATATTCTTGAAGTGAGCGTGTGTTACGAACTAACAAGCGCCGCGCGAATGTCGCGGATGTCGAGTCGCAAACGAGCAACTGTGACGGAAGGACACCTTTCCTTGTCCTACAATTATCAATTATTTCGGCAGTTTGTTTGTTCATTTGTAACGTTAAAAACGTTATACTCTTATATGTATATATGTTAAAAACGTTAAGACTTTTGACTACTTTGGACTCCCGGAAGTGAATATTTTGCGGCTTGCGCTCAAAAGCGTGTTTAGGATGCTACCTAATTTTGGACATGCCAATATAAACGTGGCATGTACCATAGATCTTAATATAGGCGGCAATATCCACTAAGTGGATATTGCCGCCGGTGGACTATCTGACAGCTTCTTTCTTTCGAAAAATATTTTCAGGTAGGTAATGCCGAACCAAAATGTTTAGAATACAAACTGATAATATCAGTTTTATGTGCAATGAAAACTGCTGAAGCTGCTAAATATTGCAGTATGTATGAGTATAAAGCAATACAAAACAAATAGAATATTAAGGTCCAGCTTAAGCTTAAGCTTAAGGCTCATCACTAATATTGTTCGTAATACCCTACATTGTATTTCATAACTGTGGGTTACCTCCTGCATCTCGTTGTCGATCTGCTGGTCGCGTTGCTGAGAGGCGACCGCGTCTTCCGCCGAGCGGTGGATTGCGTGTAATTCCTCCGGCGTGAGACCCCATGGTAAGTTCATCTGCACCGGGGAACCGTCCATTTGCATTTTCTGAACCTGGTGACAATTTAAGGCGTTGATTAACGCACGACGATTATATACGAACATTTGGGAAGGAGAATAGTGGAAGAATTTATACCTAAATTATTATTAGTAGTTTTATTTGTTAGGATATAGTTAGGATTATAGTGTTAGGAGTTAATATTAGTTAGATCATTGGTGATTTTTTAATGATGAATATTTCAAAGATTTGCCAAATAGTTTTGCCGAAATGGTAAATAAAAAAAGAAAACAGTATTATATAGTACACATAAAAACATTTTTTGTATGTGCTGCGGCAACACATAATATAATAAGCACCAAAACAAAACTGTTTCTTTTTTTTTTATGGATGGTCGGCGCGACAAACGAGCATGCAGTCCACTTGATGGTAAGTGGATACTGTAGCTCATGGACATCCGCGAAACATGCCAACATCAGTCTAGAAGACGAATCGTTGGCACACCTTTGAATTTAGGAATGTATAGTGGGATAGGATAGGATGGGATGTGAGTGGGCTGTGACATATCTCAGTTACTACACTTACATTGGGAAAATAGGACAAAATGGGAAATACGGTACATTTCAAAGTAGTCGTCTGTCTTTAGTAGCTTGATATAATTTTAATCGCAAATACTACAAACGTATTATACTTATAATTAATATTTTGTAGGTACCTACGTATATTGAAAATTTAAAACTCGATAAGTGCAATCAATATTACATACATACATTTACGATTATTAATAAACTCAACTCAATAGGAATTTACAACTCAGTAAATGTAAATTTCAATGTCAATTAATGTACACAGACTGTATATGTAATATTTACGATTAAATATATATATCAAAGCAAATTATCAAGGCTACACAAAACAGTTTTGTTTTAGTAGTTATTATTCGTCACAAAGTGTAAATATTCAAAAGTGTGAATTGATTTTTTGATTCTTTGAACCACTTGCACTATGCACTAATTGCCACTAACCTTGTAGAAATTAAAAATCACTTATCATTTCAGTGCATTTGTGACATAAAACGTTGGGATTAAAAAGCCTCGGGCACCGACAATACGCTCTGCGTAGTTTCTTATTTATGTTCGGGATGGATAACAAAAGAGACCCGTTGATAGAGTTTGCTTGAAAACGGAATTGAAATTAGCGAAGTGACTCTGTCGTATGCACATCCCACCTCTCCCAATACTGTTCCTATTAAATAGTTGATTCACCCCCTTTAAATGACGTAGGTATTGGTAAAATCCCAAACACGAATCAATCATTTATACAGACGTACTTGCAAACCATACTCCGTCATTCCCTCTATGTAATCGTATTCCTCTCCGAATTAGAATCCATATATTGCACTGAAAGTCAATACGTGAATTGAATAGATGCGTCTACAATTTTGTAGCGGAGCACTTCGTCTCTTTGAATATTCATATACACAGCGGAAAAATGCTACAGGCTACAAACAGGTTAGCGGTACATATAAAGGTACGAGTACAGTTCTTGCAAAAATCACGAGCTCGCTTCTACATTGCTTGTAGTGGTGATTGCCTGTACGCGTAAATAGAGACTTGTATCCTTTACAATATTATTACATTGACATGATAGTTACTTGTGACGTACATGGACAGTATGTTTATCGTCTATTAAAAAAAAATGCCCTAAACTGCAATCATAAAATTTTGCTGGATGATTATTTCTAGTAAGTGTTGCTATTTGTTTTATTTTTTAGAAAAGAATTAAGCAAAATATGCTGAGGTATGTTATAAGTAAATATAACATAAGTATATTTTCTATGGGGCATTTTTTTTTAAATTAATGAATTATAAAAACGTGTATGACAAAACCATTTAAAATATGTACATTGATTTCTCTACCCATTTGCGCAATAATCAAAAAGTCCGAAACATCTAAATATGTCAGTTTTATTTTTTAGACGATATTTATCCACAAGCAACTTATTTTTTTTTAAAGACGCGCATGGTTTGCCAGAATTATACTGATTATAAAACAACGATTCTCCATCTTCTATCGGCAACGTCATCAATATGTCGTGTATATTTGGTTAAAATGTCTTTAGAAAAACGTTACTCTTGATATAGCCAAAGCCACCCTGTAAACTCGAATTAATTACAAAATTCCTTAATAAATCCTGTTTGTTCTTATATCCCCTTCTCCTTCTTCTTAATTAAGAAAACGGTTGTTAGTAATAAATAGATTAAAATTACTGGTTCCTGCAAAAATCTTTCGGATATTTCATTCAAGATAATATAGATTTCATTGTATAATAAATAAGAAACACAACAGTATCTGTAAATTGAAACTTGTGTAGGAATGTGATAAAGGTTGGTAGCCGTTTAAGCTCACTATTCTTTGAGTTCACGGGCCTAAAGAACTATCTGAATCTAAACATGACCTGAATACAATTTTTATTCATTTTTTTCGTTGTCTATTAGGCGATTCCCATAAGATTGACAAAAAAAAAAGTTTTGTGGGCTGACATTGGCCAACAGTGTAATAAACAAAAATTTACACTAAAATCATTCCCCCCGCCCAGCCCAATCAAATCAGCCCCCGACATACAATTGACCATAAGTTATCAATATAGCACATCCACAGCATTTGAAGCAAAACAAAATTTCATTAAGTCTGTCGTTTTGGTCTTAGAGCCAAATCACTTAATATTCAAAAAGTAGTTAGTTGTCTTTGGGCCCGCGGGGCTCTAAAACTAGATAACTGAACCGACTAACGACCCATGATAACAACAAATCGTAAACAATAACAAAAACTTACTTCGGGCTGTTCCAACTCCTGTGTGGGGGCGGTCTGAGGCACGAATTGGTGGAGGACAGTGGGCTGCTGGAATGAAATACGAACAACATTCAATCTTGGCTATTTTTTTAACTAACACGGGTTTAAACACATTTTTAGTAATTCTGCTTATATAATTTTTGTATAAGGTAAAATTAAGCGTTTACAACGACATCATTATGAACGGTAAATTATTTTTAGGCCTTAAATACAAAGTCTATAAAGTCCCGAAGCGTGATGGGGTAGCATGGGATTGAATAATGATCTACCTATTTCCAATCCTTCCTGATCCTAATCCAAATTCTTATAAATAAATAATTCATGACACATCCGTGAACGCGCCAACGTTGACATGTTGACACGAGGCGTTGAAATTACAAGTTTTCAATGACTGCAGTTGATGGTGATACGAGTATATATCACAGAGATATCCATGAGCGATGCGCCCGCTTGTGTGACTGTCTGCTCGTCGGACACCTTCTTTCCATTAAAAATATGAGTTCCTTTATGTATTATATTTACGTTTTACTCACAACGGAACAGAAATGATGAATGTGTTTGAGGGAAGAGAATGTGTTTGTTGTGTATTCATTAGTAACTTTTTTAAAATGCTAACTTCGTATTGCTGATGATTTTGGTTTTGTATTCCGATTCTGAACCGATTTTGTGGCTTTAAACCGCCAGGAAGTGCTTCAGTAATAACATGTATTTTATAATGCCTTATAATTTTAAAACGAATAGGTACCTATATTCATTATAATAGATACATTTCCTGTAGTAAATAGTTAAAATAAATCCAATATCGCAAATACAACAGCAACCTTATACTATCGGATAAAATACACGTCTGTCACTTTGTTATAAAAAAATATAACCATTATTATTAAATCATTGAACATAAAGGCATCCACCGTAAGTATAAAGATACAATCTTCAGGTACACGAAATTAACAGTTGTTCAGATAGATGTTGCATTTTATAACCGTTGAAATACCTAATCAGATATGGTAGATACTGTTATAATACATAGTTCAATCTAATCGCCTGGTAAATGTATGTAAAATAAATTTACACTGTAGTACGGCCGATAGCACATGAAGCGTAAAACTAGCAAGTCTTATAACGTCGTCGTAAAAGCGAAAATGGAACACAAACGTTACGCTTCATTATGTTGTCGACTTTACAAGTAGATTTATATTATAAAAAAGAGCAATAATATTGACCGCATTCGTATGCTAACGAGTGTCTCTGAGGGTTCTTTAACCTCCGAGGTGAGAACGCTTCAGTGATTACAATGTGAGGCGTATACCTACATCTTACATATTATTCACTACACATTGAATCATAGTATGGTTTTTTAACTAAAAAATACCAAACATAAATTACCAAAAGATTACCTATGATACATATTCTTAATCGTTCAAGGTATAACACATTATTTTTACCTCATTACATACTTTTTTAATTATACACAAATAATATGAAATGCAATAAATATTTTAGGACATTCAGTTATATAATATCCAAAAAAAATATTTTGAAATAAAGTCAAACTATAGTCAAATAAAATACTATTTATTATAGAGCCCAAATCTCTACTTCTACATAAAGGTAATGTTTTTCTGACTGTCTGTTTATCCACCCTAATGTAAAAACTATTAATATATTTAGTTGCGATTTTTAGAGTTGTCTAGAGTAAGTTTTTATTTCAAGGATTTTATTATACGTATCTAATCTAATCTAATCAATATCTAATGGGTGTACTATATTAAATATAATACCTTTTAAAACAAAATGATTAAATGATAAAATGTGACCGATAAAATTAACGAAAATGTGACCATTTCTCGGAAAAAGGGGGGGGGGGGCTCTAAGCGGATGAAGTCATAGACAAACGCTAGTGTATATTAAGACGTTCCTAATAATTTATCCAAACAGTAGCAGGAAGGTCGGCTCCGCAAAGTGAACCGGTCAAATCTAGTTTATTTAGGCTTAAGCTGGATATAGCTACATAGTTCGAAAACTTGATCAGTAGATACAAGAAAATAATTATACTAGCTATCATTACGGGTATTTTCGAACACTTCAGAGTAAAAAGTGGGAAGAAACGAATACTTACAAAAAATAAACATGATTTTTAACAGCATAACGACTTCATGGCAAATACAAATTACTTAAATCAAACATACAAATTACATAATCAAGGTCTAATTACATTAACCAAAGTCTAAAATAAATCCTTTTAAGTTGTCTCGGTTTGTTAAATTCATACTACGTAATTTACATAAGATTTTTTGGTTCAGAATTCATCGCGTCATTTAAATTAATTTGAAGCTAATTTTGTGTTTGACTGTACTTCATTCAAACTCAAGTATTAAATATATTCAATTAATATGTTTATCATATTTTTATCACAATCCAATTGGATTCGAAAGAACCAACTAGTCTACTACAAAAAAATGTAATAGACTTTTTTATGCACGTATATAAACTATGGCGTATAATGCTTTGTTTCAAATAGGATTAAATCCAGGATTGATTATGAAATCTGCAAACAGAAGTAATTGCAAACCGCTATCTACAAAATGTTAATTACCTTAACCCTTCATTAATAATAATTATAAATGCTACTTGCTAACAAATTAGAAAGATAATTTAATTCATGTTGTATGTGAGTTATGTGACACATTCGACATGCGTTTGTCACACGAAGCAATACGATAGCGTTTCTGTATTATCATATTATAGCCTGCAATATTCCACAACGAGACGAGCAATCGCAACGTAACAGCGTGTATACAGACAGGGCTACGATGACGGCGCGTAGTATTATTTATTCAATGTATAATTTATACAATAATAATAGATATTCGGAAAAGTTCGCGGCCTTTTTGAATATATATCACTGTAGCGTGTTATATTTCTGGCAAGAAGAAAACCTTGAAATGTATTGCATTTCCTAATACTTTATGCTATTTTCCGTATTTACGTATGTGTTTCGGTAGTGAGCGAGATATGCCAGAGCCCATTCCCATCCCATCCTATTCTATCCCTCCCCATTTTCCCAACCCTTTCCCCAAATCCATTTCTATATCTCCAAAGATATGCGGCGCATCCGGAGGCGTGCCAACGTATGTTATTCTGTACTGATGTTTGGCATGTATCGCAAATGTAAATGGAAGACAGTATCCAGTTACCAAAAGGTCCACTGTCTGCCGTCTTACTTTTAAAGAACTTTTAATCGTATAAAAGGCGAGCTCAATACCTGGAGGCATTCTCTAAAAACCAACCTTTGAGTTGATTAGAGAAGTTCAATTAGGAGGTGCATGAAAGACACAATTTAGATGGAGTGTTAAAATAAATATTAATACATTATTACATATACGTACATACAAACATACATATTACATAAGAATAAATATAATACATACAAGGTATACATAATCAATGAATATTATATAAATAAAATATCTACATAAGTTATATTAAGAGAAATAATTAATGAAAACACGTTGCTGACAAAAGTAAAATAAAAATGAAAGAAAAGATAAAGCAAAAGGAGCTGACTGAGGGTATTATCTGATTCGTGCATTTTCAATCCTACAAAATCAATAGATACAAAAACGAAGGTATCTAGATGTTTTACCGTTGTTTATGTACACTACAAACTCAACTCACATTCTAAAAATATTTCCATGTAAATAATTTAGATCATTTTGTTGTGCCAGGCTTCATATGGCAGATTATACATATGTACTTCCATAAAATATTTTGATATTTATAAGATACGGGTACAATTACATGTGCGATAGATATTGTATGCCTGAATTTGTAGCTTCGTAATAGTAATCGCGTCTATCTGTTCCGTGAGATGAAGACCCAAGATCCTGACCTTGTCTAAATTTCAGAATTATACTAAAATACAAGTGATAAGTAGAGTATTTAAACAAGTTATTGAAAATTATTGGCAAATGCTTCCGTGTCCAGACGTAAATACATATAAGACACAAACACTTACTTGTATCTATTCTCATTATAATGTAAAATTGTTTTTGCTCAAAGTTTTTAGTTCAGACACTTGTCTGTTACTAATTAAATTGACGTAGCGAATCTGAAGACGATTCTTATTTCACAGGTGACTTGCGATCTTGGAGTTCACGAACATCTCTTAATACGTATAGTTACAGAAAAACAAATGGCTATAATATCCTCATTTTAGTCATTTTTACCCGACTACAGCACAGTCAAAGGAGGGTTATGATTTTAGCAGTCTATGTTAGTATGTATTTATGTCCATCTGTTCGCTCGTAGCTCCTAAACTACACATCATATTTTGGCAAATGAGATGTCGTTGGATTCGTTTTCATGTTCCGCATAACATAGGCTATATGACATCACTTTAAATCCAATATGGCGGATATGACACACGAATATACACGTACCAAAAAAAAATGCAGACAAATGTATCGTATTTAATAACAATAGACATTAGAAAGGTTTTATTGGGCACATTTAACTAAGGTTAATTTATATACGTAAACAAATATATAATACCACCATCCCAACTCCATCCGTGGGTGTTCTGAAAGGCGACTAAAGGATAACAAAGCGGCTACCACAGGCCTTGAGGAACTACACGACCTCTAAAAAAGTGGACTCACCAACTCGCCTGGCCAGCATGCCTTTTTAAGACCATACATCCCTCATGCACGAGTCAATGTGCATGAGGAGGCCCATGTGCAGCAGTGGATACTGAAAGGGCTGGTTGCATTGCATTACACATAAAAATGTGCCATTTCCCCGTGAAAATTAAATCATTTTGGTAGACCCCAAAGTGGTTAAAAAAAAATAAGTTTAAAAACTAAAACCCGACTACGCAATAGTTTTGAACAAGTTTCGTGTTATTTAGCTAAACCTAAAACCTAATCTAAACTTATTTAAAACTTTTGCATATTCGGGTTTTGGTTTGTTAAACTTAATTTTCTTTAGTTATATACATTAATTATGGGATGAGGTGGTCATAAATTCCCTACTTAATTCGAATCTTAATCGATTTAGAAAACTGCTCTGCAATCATTTTAAATAGCAATCATGTTAAAAAAATAATTTAACATTCCTCACCAATATGTTTATTTGATAGACCCGACCCATCTTGGAATACTACAGATACTACCTTGTCGCTCACGGGAGTCAAACTAACTGTTAGACTCCCGTGACAAGTTTATAATTAATCAATATTAAAAGTACCCTAAGTGTAAACCCCGCACATGAGCTTCAGCACGGCCAAGTTTCACTGAAATCCGCCCAGTGATTATTACGTGGTGTGTATTCAGACTGACAGACAGCGCCGGCTCTAGCCCATGTAGCGCCCGATGTAACGCCCGGGTGCAATCAATACCCTGGCGCCCTCTAGTAGGGTCTTTGGAGGCGTCGCGAGCGACGCTCGGCGCCCCCTAACAGCTGCACCCGTGTGCGCCGCACACCCTGCACCATAGGTAAAGCCAGCACTGCTGACAGACTGTATGTATGAGACCCTGTATCATTCGTACTGCAATGACTATTCCCAAAAAAATTATTATTTCATTCACAGACATGACTGTTACGATTTCTGTCGGATTCTCTCCCTGAAGTTCTTAACTCCGACCGACTGTGCCTCCGTCGGGGTTATACCGTCTCTCCCTCATTTTGGCTCACCAAAAGAGAGAGACGAGATTATTTAGAAACATATTTTAAATTATAATAATATTATTATTACTATAAGATGTTGGTTGTAGGAAACCTTACCTCATGCTGGTCACGAGGCTGTGGTGGTGGCGGCGGTGGTGGGGCGAAGGGGCTCATGCCCTCAGGGGGTGGTGGCATGTTGTGGGGAGCGGGGATGGCGATCACCCGCTGCACGTGGATGCGCATCTCGCGCGGACCGGCCTGCTCCTCCGACGAGTCCCATGGCATCTAACAACAACATTCACCATTCAACAAAACATAGTTACATAAATTGATAGAGAATCATTATTTGATACAGAATTAGTGTCATAGTTTGTCAGTTCATCTCATCTTCATCTCTACTACTTCCAGTTTTCTATTCCATTTTGGTGTGTATATATGTGTGTGTATACATCCATAGATATGTATATATATATACGTACGTATTATGTTACATTTTTGAGCTTTCTATTCTTTAATGTATAATTGCAGCGGCGGTCCTTTTTCTGAATAATCTAGTGGTTGACTGGTAGAGAACGTCTGATGTATATTTGTACATATCATTGTGTAATAAAATTTAAATAAATAACCATCAATGAACCATAAATGAATCAGCATTGTTTCATGAAGCTACTAAAGAACAAAGGATAATTGAGCTTAGATCGTGCCTGGTATGAATAGTGTATGAGCGTTGCGCAAACGCACCGAAACGTCGCATCATCACCGCACTGCGAGAAGACCGGTGATCAGGAAGCAATGACCGCTGACACATAAGGACGCTGTGAGACACATAGGACGCGCACCGAAACAAAGCCGACGAACTCTATGCACGTCACGTCTCTTTACTAATGTGAAAACAAAGTATGATAGACTTGAGCTACATCGCCTTTTACCTATTAATAACTAAATAAACATGTATCACGCTTACCAGAAACTTTACCGTTAACCAATATTAGACAGGACATATCAGTATAGGCAGCCTACTGTCTAATTTTATTATATACTGGTTGTACTTGAACTGTTCTCTAAAGTTGTCGTACCGACATCGAATATTGTACCGGTTCAATCAAGTGCGGCTACATATTTGGATTGAAAAAAAGCACGAGCAAAAACCTATCCAGGTAGATAAACAAAGGTGCCTATTGACTATTCACTCGGATTCGGTTAACGAATATTAATATTCCAACGATGATGCTGTGATTGATGTCGATTGAAACAAAAACGCGGAAGAGGCGAAGCTCCCCGCATTGTCCGTGAGTCCTTGGCGGAGTGTCGTGTGCGCATCGTTCAGAAACACATATCTCAACTCTAACCACATTACGCCGATGGAAACCTTTGTGATACATAATTGCGACCATTTAATCTCGCTGCCAGAACCGGCTCAGCCACTTTTTCACGAAGAGTAATTGAATTAATGACATGATTGGTTTCGCCCGTGTTCTTATCTATGACTACTGCCTGTGCTAACTTATACCTCTTATTTATTTTATTAATTTCGAAGCTTATATAAAGACATAAAACATTGAACAACTATATTAAGTACATCCCCTTAAGCCTCTGCTTTATCGGGTTTTATTGCAAATCATAATTTGGAAATTACTTTTTTTTTACTCCACATGCAACCTCCTCCTACATTATCATGGTCGCGGGTTAAACATATAAACATAAATCATAACATAAATGGATACACATATAAGGTTATTTAAGATTTATCCATATTAAGCATTTCTAGACTATCTTCTACAAATTCCACACTGGTCCCTAACCTTTAATTTGCATAATGGATTAAAATCAAAGAAGTGAATCAATCGGTGCAAAAAAATCTAATTAATCAAAGTATGTGTGAGTCGGTTATAAAGTTAGATTGAAGAAGTAAGGAGTCGGGCCGTAAATCGTCGTATAATTCGGAATGGAATGGACGGATCCTTGGTAGCTTGCCTATTTGCAATCCACCTCGGATACAGGCACGTTCAGTTCCACTTCGTAAATAACCACTTCCGTTTACTTTGAACTTATTTCCGCACTGTAAATGCAACAGAAACTTGATTCTCAACTCATTACCATTAATATAAATGGGCCTAAATTTTTTAACATAATGTTAATGCTGATCACGTTCTGACTCCATTTGACTACACTGGATACACTGAGTAGCGTTTAATATCCGTATATACTTTATAGCTACTACAGAACCACCATCAATATACATACAGAGTGTGATCGAAACTTTATGAGACCTATATTTTATGATACCTAGTCATTTTGAGACATAGCCTTTCTGAGACTTAGTCATTTTGCTACTTAGATTATCTGCGCCCGACCCCTTTTCTTAAGACTGCAAGCGAAACTGATGATTCCGAGATCAATGACATGATGATTTTACGAATCCTTTTTGCAAAAAAATCAATTTCCAAAGTAATATACCTACATCTATTGATCGACATCAGCCTACAACGTCCCACTGGTGGTCACAATACTCTTATTGCAGTCACAACATATAATTATACTTATCTATTAATGTATTTTATTAAGCTATTTAAAGACTATTAAAATGAAGAAGAACAAACTGATCTATTCACTTTCGTCAATATAGAAACCTCCACGTAGCTATAAAGCCTCTGGTGCCAGTGTCTCCACACATAAAACATTAAATGTATATTTGTCACAAATCCGACATCATCAGTCATTGTAATTCGTATTAAATCTTTACGCCGTAATGTTTGTTTTATTTACTCGTAAATGAGTACGTAATTATCGAAGCAAAACTGAACTCGGAAGGTCATCAGCTAATTTTGGTTCCGGTATTCTGGTTTTCTATCTATATTTTGATATTGACCTCGAATTTTCGGTTCCGGATTAACAAGTCCAACTTTCTATATTAAAATACAAAACAAGAAGACTGGTAGATACAGAGTTTATATTAAATATTATCGAAATTTTATATTGGAAGGCGTCTCTCGCTGGACTGCAAGTAACCCGAATGCTTCATGTTTCATTTATTTTAAAATCCATCCATCCATCTAAGTTTTCGTAGCATCTCACAAGTGCAGATTGTTCCTCAACATTATAACTATTCTACTTATAGTACCGAATTGTTTATCTGCAGTTGTTTAAATATAAGCATATCCTTGAAGAAATCGTGTTCTACGTGTACAGGTAAATATGAAATTTGAAGTGATTATATATAGCACACAAATTGACGTTAACCTGTTGATTATCTAATGCCTGTCTGCCTAAAATCCTATTTATAAACCCCGTAAGAATTTTAAATTAAATTTCATACGATCTAACGTGCATAATTATAATCGATAATGCATAAATTTACGACACATAATGAATGGTATTGTTTGTGACATTATCTGAGAAAAGGGACCTTATTGTCGTTTCTAGTTTCCCAAATGTTGAGACTATAGTGAAATCTTTAAAAAAATCACATATACATATATTAAATTATTATTCTATCTTAAAAATCACATGTTTAAATAAACAGAATTTTGAAACAATAAAATTTTAAGTTAGATAAGCTTCAACCCAAGTCAATAAACCCATACAGACAATAAGGTCTCTGCTCAGATAACGTTGCATTTGATCATATATTAATTTACGTCGTGGTGTAGCCTTGAGGTCATTGGACTAACTTTATTGTAGTGTGTTTATGTAAATATACGTATATAATAGAATATTAAAGTGTCCCTTTTCTAACCAATTATACCAAAATCAAACAGAATAAATATACTGTAATAAAAACAAAAATACTGACAAGTTGTGATATAATCATAAAGCTAACCGCACCCGTGCAGCGGTCACCTTGTAAGGTTGAGAGTAACGTCGAGTAATGTCGGGTAATGTAAGTGGAACAAGGTTCATGAGCGTTCGTAGCCATCGGTGCATCAAATTATAATAATGCAACATGCTAAAGCCGCGGCCCTAATCAAGTTTCTTGCAGGGACTGGGCCCCGCACACGCGACAACAGGAGTCTGCATCTCCGCGCGGACCACTATCAAGTTCAAGAACGCTTCTCATTAAACCCGTCACAAAAAATATCTACTCAAATTGGGAAGGAATGGTATCGATCTCTCGTTATATAAAGTGTGTGTTGGGCGCGCGCGACTCAAACACTCAACGCACACCGCAACATGCACGCGTACATCGCGCTCGCACTAGCTCTCGCGGCGCCCGCGCTCGCTTCGCCGCACGATCGCATTGGCTACGAGCGAGAAATAGATGCTACCAGATATAACCAAGTGCCAAAGATCCAGGATTTCGTGCTCAGCGACGAATACCTTGCTGCACAAAAGAACAGAGCTAAACTAGAAACGAAGCTGAGACCGGACGAGGCGGTAGCCTCCGACAATGTAATACTAGAATCGAATGTAGTTAAAATCGTAAGACCGGCGAAGAAACGAGTGGATAGTGATGGTGGTGAGGGGTTGGTGCGGCGGCGGCGCGGGTACAACCTGGAGAACGTGAGGGTGCCTGCCCGGTACCCGTACCTGCCGGTGGCGCAGTTCAACCGCTTCCGTCGCTGGGGCTAGTGTCCGCGCGCCGCGCCCGCGCGCCTCCTGCAAATGTCAAGGCTGCGTTGATGCTACTCTGCAGCGAGAGCCGCCGCGGCCCAAGCGCATCTCTAGTGCATGTGCGTGTGCCCTTCACAGACACTACTTAGTTGTTATGTTATTTATGCGAAGTGGCTGTGATCGAACGCTCAATTATGTCATAACTTGAGCGATTTTGGTGGCAACGATTGACAGAATACACACTTAGTAGATACAATATTGAAAATTGTAGATGTTAGAATATAGTCAATATAATATTGTAGATATTTGTGTTTTGTTTCTGCGCACTGAAGCATAGTTTTTCCTTAGATATCTGCGATAGTGACAAAAACATGCTACAAAATATAGGTACCTTCTAGCACGCGTGAGTCTATTTACATTTTATGCTTTGACTTAACAACAACATTCAAAGGTTCATACTTGTATTAAAAACATTACTATAAAACTAGGTAAATGTCAAGCGTCAGAAATTTGTAGGAAGGTATGTATATTGTTTTGAAATGTAAAATAACAAGAAAATGTCCAAGTTCCAGGTGTTGACCTAGAGGCAAGAAGACGCCATTTACCTGAGTACATTTGTAATGACCGAATATTTCATGTCGTCTAAATAAACATTGAAGGATCTGTGTATTTATTAACCACATTTTATTAGCACCCAGCCATAACGTTTAATTAATTATGTAAAAAAGTTGAATTTAAATATTTTTATTAGTGATCGGAAATGATAATAAACGGAAAACGGAAGGCAACATGCTTTGCATAAAATATTTGGACCACTAATGAGTAATGATATTTAATTAATTAATACAATCTATCCAAGGTTTTTCATACAATCACAACAAACTAAATGCAAGAAGTATACAGTACAGTCAAATTACTGTGATTAGAAGCTATGAGGTCGTAATGGGAATAATGAAATATAATGTATGCGAGATTAAACTGCACTCGACACAATCGCTCGGTGTCTCGTGCTCGAGAGCCGGCTCATAAGCATTCGACACAAAAACATAATGTAATTGTCAGCGATACGGTCGAATCATTACAGTAGTCGGTCGGAAAATTACACACAGGAGTTGTGTAAACTGAACTACCGTACTCTACCTACAAGACATGTTCAATTACTTAGTACCTATGGGTCTTGATTTCACCATTCAGGTCATCAAACCAGAATGAATACTACTTAACATCAACATGCCTTTTATCGTAATAAATACAATGTATTTATTATTAAGAAGGTACATGTAATAGAAAAATAAATAAGAAAATGAAACAAATAGTTCAATTATCATCATAAAAAGCGGTATTCGCCAGCATCATACCGATTTTCTAATCCACAGGTATGTTTGTCTAGATAGGTGACTTTATAACACATTCCTGCGATCTTATAACATCATCAAGATACAACAGCGTGATGATCTCTACCCATTATCTTCAAAGTTGAATTATTACTTCCTTTGGTGCTACAACTCTTTATGGATCTTGGTCTCCTTCTGTTCCTTGCTTTTTTCTTCCATGACACGAACTTCCCCCTTTGGTCTCCCTTTAGGTCATCTTCAACGCATTAATTGCTTTTCACACGTTCGGGTACATAGATAGATTTTAATATAAGTAAGTTGTGACTTGTGATATTAACTATATTATAAGAATATAAATAAATAAAATCACATTTTAACGGAATTAGAATCAGTAGGTACAAATTAAATAAAAAATAACCTACTATTTTCTAATCTAACCTGTACAACAATGTAGGAAGACATTCACTGTCACTTGCTTGAAAGCCGCTGCTGAACAAGATATTATTTTCATTGATAATTTCTATAATTTCTACAAAACTACTAAACAGTTACGAGAACTGATTAGCGGACTGATCGCGGAATGTCGTTACGGTCTGTCGCAGAGGCATGTCAAGTTGACAGACACGCAGTCTCCGAGACGTATCAAACTCTCCCAGTAACCCTCCCGCCCCCTTCCCTTCTGTGCCGTCACCTTCTTTCCCTACCCCTTTCACCCTTCGGACCCTGGTCCGGTGACCCAGCTACAGTTCAACACGTTAACGTCAGACACTTGGCCTTCAGCTTCTCAATGACAAGAAACATCTCAATGTTTTGACAAAAGCTTTTAAAGCGTCTTCAGTTACAACCAACTTTCCTAAATCTCCTAAATTAGTTCCAGAAGAAAGTCTAAAAGTCTAAACATTTATTATTCCAATTTTAAAACTATTTGAAAACGTAAAATTTAAGACCTACAAAATTAACAAGTTCAATTTTAAAAAGGTAATACCTAAATATAAGTTAAAGACATTTAATAGTGAAGATGCCTATAAGAATATTTGTAAATAAAAATTCGAAAAATAGTTTCGAGTTATTAAGAGGTACTTAAATTATCTAATTTGTAGTCTCTGAAATTATATATTTAGAAAACTCTTTATTACATAATATTTCATGTACGTCGAGGAGGATCTTACAATATACGGGAGAGGATTTTGCATTATTAGATTCTCCCCAAGCTTGTACATTACAAGCTCTCCCATGATGCTGATGAAGTATGTCTCATTAGGCTGATACTCCGCATAAGCCTAAATAGATCGCTAGAATTAATATAGCAATTTTACTGAGACGATATATGTGTATGTCTCATATATTATGCGCGAGTAAAACCTATGTATACCTTTTGCACAAACCGGTTTTTGCCGCGTTTAGGTGACGCATACGATTTAACTTTTGGCAAATAAGTATTTGAAACAGAAATACGAGTACTTAACCTTTCCAAATTTTTAGGGATATATACATCCCAGCAAACAATAGACAAAAAATAGAAAGGTCAAAGGTCATTGTTTGACAGGTTAAAGCATAATAATGACGAGTATATGAATAAATATTTGAAACGGAATAAATCAGAAGCGTTGAAGCACTCAATATGGACAATATGATTTTAGCATAGCATCCTCGTTCAACTCTTAACATCCCGATTCTAGTTCATATTAGCAATCAAAAAATAAATGAAAGAAACCAATGACAATGGGTTACCATATGTCATGTTTTGATCGCAAACAAACTACTGAACATCGAAAATATACAAGATTTTATCGATCGTACTTCCCAATATAATAGTATTAACGTAAAACATTATAACTAACGGGCTATTGAATGAATTGCATGACATTTACTTATAATGAAGTTAAAGACCAGTAGAGGAGACAGTTTTCCCTTGTATTCTCTAGTTACATGAAAGAATGTCAACGAAAGTCAAATGTGAATTCCGCTCTTTGTTAGAACCTCTGAGCTGTCAAACATGTAATATAACGAACGTCATGTACAGTTACTTCAACCTGCCTGTCTGAGATGGGCGTTTATTTCAATATGTCCCACTGACACCTAATTGTCTTTTGTGCACCCACGGTCATGTACCGCTACTCACAAACTCTAGTCATCTTTGTTGGCTCAAGCTCGACATGTTATCTACCTACCAAACCAACACGTAGCCATGATCAAAGATTAAAATGATTATAATGAATATTTGACATTCAGTCTCTTTTGTACTATGCGATCGAATATCGAATTCAGTCATTTTTAAAGAAATGCTATTTTTATAAACTTTCGGATTAATTGAACATTAAATAAATTAGTAAATGGAATAGAATGTGGTTCTTAAATGTCTTACGGAAATTTAAAAAAAAACTTACGATAAAAAATTAGTTTGATAGTGAATTAATTAAATAAAATCAAAAACATCAAATATCCAATATCCTTCATTTTAAATCTTTTTAAATTCTAGATATTTTTTTATAGATAAGAGGGCGGACGAGCAAGCGGTCCCACGTGATGGTAAGTGTTACCGCCGCCCATGGACGCCTACAACACCAGGGGATATGCGGGCGCGCCACCGAGCTTGCAAGATCCTATTCACAGCTTTCTTGAAGAACCCCATATCGTACATTTAGAAGATACAAATATTGGTCTCGTTATAAATTATCATGATGATGTTTATATATATTATTTGTTTATATATTATATTTTGATGTTTCATTATAAAAGGATTAAGAAATTAGCTGTCGAAATACTAATTGCTTCAGTCAAGTAAACGGTTGAATGGCAAAAGTGAGTCTAAGTAGTAGGTCCACTATACGTGTTAATTGACCAGTGTAAATGTTTACATTAGTAAATTACATTGGTAATAAATAGCCTACCAACTAAGTCACATGACTTAGATCACATGCACAAAATCAATGTCAGAGGAAAGTATGACAGAGCAAGACACGTACATGAATTTCAATACCTAATTTTAATACGAATAAAATTGGCTGCATCTAATTAATATAGCTACTGAAACTACCGGTGCAGTAGTGAATGTGTAGATATTCCAATAGTAGTTTAGTAATATAGAAGTCTATATATTCGAACAATAATATCTATATTTTGATGTGTATGATAATGTCGGCAGGGTGGTGATATGTTACAAAAAATATCCGTTAAATCTTACAGTAGCACAGGATATTGGTGATGTAACGAATGTCGATTTTTAAACATTCGTGAATACAAATACGGATGCGAATACCCATTACCAATATTCGCAAATGGGAATATCGACTTTTACGATTTGGTGCCGTTTGTCTATGTTTAAAAATTGACTACCATGCGCATGCACATATTTACATTACGGCTTATTTATGCTAAATTATCCTCGACAATCGACACAAATTATCGACAATTTATCTATACTTCTATACTAATATAATAAAGAGGTAAAATTGTGTGTTTGTTTGTATGTTGGGGGTAATCTCTGGAACTACTAAACCGATTTCAAAAATTCTTTGACAAATAGGAAGCTACATTATCCGTGTCTAATATAGGCCTATATTTCAATGAAATTTAAAATTTAATTTTGAAATAAAAAAAAACTTACAAACCGAAGCGAAGCGAGGGCGGATCGCTAGTTTACTATAATTTAAATTCAAACTCTTAAAAAGTATCGACAATTTATTTACAATAATTCAAATTTCTCCAAGGATAAGTATTTTCTCATTTTCTTTATTATTATATTTTTTTGTTTTGAAGAACTAATTTGAAAACAAATTGTACAAAAATAGATATATATAAGTTATATTTAATATTTTGCCAACTATATGCTTAATACTTCCCAATTTTATGATGTAATTAAAACTTTTTGTGCTCTGCAAAATTAGAAATTTTAAAATCAATATTGAAACTTGGTAATATTATATAATTTCAAGATTGAGTATATTATTGTAAAATGAAAATACTTTTTAATGCAACTTAACAATAAATATGTTGAATAGTTAACTTAACAATAAAGTGTGTGTTCTCTTAAATATTTTCATCTATTTGAATGTATTCTATTTGAATTTGAATGTAATATTCGCAATATATCGGCATTATTTTTTACGAATACGAATAACGAGATATACACGAATATTCGCGAATACTAATATTCGTCACATCACTAATATACACTAATTATCACTATACAGAATGTAAAAAGGCAGTTGCCTAAGGTATGGTGGCCGTGTACAAGTACCTCGTACATGTTCCTGAACACTACCTACTGTTCCAAAAACAAACCTTGACAAAACTTTTGTTTTCAAGTTTGGAATCCGATATCGAAACACACGGAACACGCGATATGGATAGTGCATATGGAACACGTGGCTATTCTCAAATTTATACGAATGTCAAAACTGACATGATTTTATCGACATAAAACACGTCGATCTACTGTCACCTGCCCAAAAATCTAAAAAACCAATAGGTACTACTTATACTAATTCTTTGTGCCTGTACAGTACACACATCTTATTTTCCATTATGTGTTGTACTTACACTGTCCTAAAACAGAGTAGATACAAAGACATACCTAATAGCAAAATTTCATATATGTTTCATTATTTATTTATTTTTAATAGTCATACTATAGCAGGCTTTCCACGCTATTCTCACATTGATAGATGGGGGGGGCACTTTTATATTGTTACAATAATAGATTTATATCCTCTTATCTGGTGAGCGTGAATAGTTACGAATATCTAAATAAACTAACTACATGTAAGGTTTTCGTTATTGTCAAAGCTAATAAATATAATACGAGTATAGACAAATATTGTGTTCTCATTAGATCGTCTGAATGCAAGACTGCAAATAATGTCATTGCACTCTGAGACTTCAGATGTGTACACTGTAGCGCTCATAATTGTTGATTAAGTCGCGAGCGCAGACGACGTATATCGCGCGATATTGTCAAAAATCTGTACAAATACTGGTATTGTATTGAGTGGGCGGGGATATTGGCGCAAGCACGTTGCGACGCAGAAATAAATAACAGATCTAAAGCAGCCTCCAATAACGAGATCACGTACGGGATCGCGGCCCGTCGTGCCGATATTTCGACCATATATTTTTATTGCTCGTCGACTTGCCCGTTAACAGAGCCTTCCACCTCGCAAGTATCAATACGCTCTTGATGAGAACATAAAATTGGTACTCGTGAAACGTACATTTACTCTGCGTTATTTTCGTTGTACGGTACATAATATATATTTACTCTCGAATACCATCGTGTATCCAATTCTTTATCTGTGATCAGCGGGACCTATATAATACATTACAATAAGAGTTCTACAAACATACATCTTGAAATTAAGTAGACTAAATATCATCAACATTGACCGTGTGAATATTATTTGATGCTATTTTTGCAATCATATGACAACTAAGATATATTAATTGATTTGTAAATTTAAAAAGTTGAATTAAAACAAAAAAATGTATAAGACTGTAATCGCCGTGACCCCATCGTATTTGTACAAACCTATATATGATAATATAACCTATAGATATTTTTACCAAAAAATACGTAACATTTCATGTTAAGTATTTTTCATGTTTCATGTTAATTTTCATGTTAATACGTAACATTTCATGTTATGTATTTTTAGTAAAATATTATTTAACTCAAAATAATAAAGAGAATCCTTGGTTGACGGCTATCGGAATTGATTGAGTTCCTGTATAATTCTGTATAACCTATATATAGGTAACTAACCTACGTAGGTATTGTATACCACGACGCTATTATTATTCAGCTTCAGTACCTACATATATGAATTAGGAAGCCTTAACGGAATAACTATTTGCTTGTATGGCAATAAATAAATAATTCGAAGCAAAGATGAATCGGTTCGTTTTTGGTTACATTGAATTATCGAATTTGTTTAAATTGGCTTTTGCGACGCACCACAAAATTCTAAATATGTACAACTCACCCCCGCCAGGCCCCAGAGAACCACAAAACATCTGTTTCCGTAAGATGTCTATAAAAGTATTATTGTATAGTAGATGGTTCCTATTATGTTTTAAATATTTCATCCAGCGCCGAATCTCGTATATCAGAACACAAAAGACTTACAAGAGATGTATTTTCAATGCTACAATTTGACGGGCATTTGGAATTTGTTTATTACTCATTAATTTTAGCGTCCTGAAAAAGGTTGAAAAAGGTTGTCTCTAATCCGTCGGAAATATTCAAAATTAATAAAACCTTTTGGGGTAATACGCCTCTACATAAATAACTTCCTAAATATTATTTATTTTTGTAGGATAACCGCACGGAGATTTTATTTTTGGTCTTGTACATATGTATAAAATTCATCTAAGTGAATATGAACTTATCCATTGGATAACTATTGGTATATATTAATTGCCTTAAAATGAATAGCAAAGTACACTAGTTAGTATTGACAAAATCATTGTGGCGTTAATTGAGCTAATGGCACTTATACTTGATATATATTTCGTTGTTTCAAAACACTGTTTAAATAGAAAACATATCCTCATATTTGATTTCCAAGATAAAGCAATAAAGCGTTTTCTAAAGATCTCAGCACGCTCTCAGTAAGGTCACAGCTTTTCTCGGATAAATAATATCACGATTGTTTTTAAAAACAACATTTACCGAGTACCTGAGTATTTGATATGGAAAATTGTTGTGTACAAGCGCATACGAGTATATCCATTGTAGAAAGGAAATATTTATAAGAACTGTACGTACGAGTATAACTACAGCCTATACAGATATCAGTCTGTACCGTGCCTCTGCAGGGTACAAAATTTTTCGGCTCAATACATACAAAACTCACCACACGAGTCCATTGCGGAATGATAGATATCGCCAGATTTTTCAAGTCTTATAATTATTGTCATTAGATACGAATACGTTGAGTGCAATCACACTTCTCATCTATTTGTCATTCTTTGCGTGTAATTAACTCTTAATAGAGTATCATGATAATGTCATATTCTATGTTATATCAAATACATATTATAGTAAGATCTATAAAATATCGCACTTGGGCCTTCAAATAAAATAAAAAAATAACATTATTGTGCACGCGGGTTTTCTCGTAATCTTTTCCGTTGAGTTAATGATAGGCTATCTATAACCGACTATCCAATAACCTACTCTTTCATCGTAGACATTCGACAGACGACATTCTAATTATGATAATTTTGAGCTTTCTATCGAACAAGTTTCCTTTTACCACCTTATAATATAAATTGTCTCAGCGAAAATAAATACATCAATCCTTGTAGGTACTCGTATGGTGGACAGAGACAAAGTAGGGACAATTTTTTGGTGCGCAATTTCATTATACGCAGTTTTTGTTTTTATTGTAAGCGTGTTCAATAACAAAATGAGTAAATACTGGTCTCTAAAGTACGACAACAAGGCACATGAAGATTTTGGATCACAATCCACCATACGGACCCAGTGCGAATTGGTGAATATTGTCCCATCTCAGACTTCATTCAATTCATCTTCGCAATATTGTCATTCACTGCCTATCGAAATCTGAAAAAAACGTACTTATGTAGAAACTTAGCAATAGCCTAGAGGTAATAAGTTCTCAACTCACATTGATCAAGATGTTGTGTTAGACCCCTGTCTATACCTTTCAGTGCAATAATAATTATGCTTAAAAAGATAAAATAAATAAACCTTGTCCAAAACCGGATTGTCGGAGATTGCATAAGCCCATATGCATTCTGGTTGCAGGAGCCAGTGTCGGGGGCAACGACCGCTTGACGAAAATTTTGTAAAACACTCGTATATCTCGCCGCTCTCGCCTTGCAAATCGAATCACGGAAACGCGTACAAAAAGCTTAAATATTTGTACAAAATACCGGGCACATGTACTGGGCCTACACATAAAATGTACTGTATATTTTATATAACAGTTAAATGCCAAAACTAATTAACAAATAAAGTCATAGTCAGAGGCCCACACTAAGATTCTCGATGGACGAATGGACACTTAGTTATTATTAATGATAGTGATTTAGTGATTACGTAGTAACACTAAGTTATAATTTTTGCCTAAAAATTAGTTCAAGTATTTACAGAATAAAAGAAAGAAACGGAATTCATGTTGAATACTACCTATATATAATAAGCAGTAAGCTTTAAGTCCGTCAAGGATTTATGGATCATATAAGAAAGAATAAGTCCTAATAAAATAATATTACATGGATACAATATAAACAGACGCGCAAAATGACTTTTACTTAAAACAATATATTAGAAATTACTAATACACGCATTGGACAAAGGTTATTTACATTGCACGTAGAGCAAATAATGTATCTATTAATACATAACGGACTCGACAAGACAATGTGTTTCTAAGCAAAAAAGGCAAGTGTCTGTTTCTAGTTTCCGAGATACTAAAGAGATACTAAAAATACTAAAGTCGGATGAAAAAAAATATTTTTTTAATTTTATTACATTATGAATATCTATGGTTATGTGTCTTCTATTTCATAGTACAAACATCACTATCTATAATTTACAAAGACAATAAGGACAAGCCTTATCAATGAAAAAAATATAACTTAAGGGGGGAAACCAGTTTAGACCGATCAAAAAATCGACTTTTTTTTTTATTGCATAAATTGTTAGTATAACTAGTCAAGAATATGTGGTCAAAATTTGAAAGCAAAATTCGCATTATTTCCAATGCTATGAGTGACCGCCCGTCGGTCCGGAGTCGAAGCGCGCGGTAGTTAGAACGGAGCGGTCGCTCAGGGACCCTTTTTCGGTTACCTGCCTCAATACCGCTGTACTAACCGCTTGACTGCTAGGGAGAGTTTCCTTTGAACAACTATGAACAAGAAGAGGGATTGCTATATGGTGCTAGAATAGCTGATTAACCGGTGAGCATTTTATATAATTAATTACTGCCTCGAATCTCGTTTTCGCTACATTTTATTTTAAACGCGTTTTTCTCGAAACGACTTTTTTTCAACTTGTGGGCATTCTAGCTTGAAAAGTTATTGACCAATCGTTCTGAAATTTGGTGTGAACATTCTTTATTCAATTCAAATCTAGATGAACCTAATTCTGGGATTATATGATTATTAAAAATATGTTTTTTTATGCGAAAAAGGTGAAAAAATATGGTATAAAAACATAACATTGTCTTCAAACACCTCAAAAAAATGCAATTTTCAATTTTTTTTTCCACAATCAGGTTCATATTCTTAGGAAATATGTTGCTAACGAAAAAAAAATTGTGATGATTACAGATGAAAATTGCTACCACAGGAATGCCCACCAGCAAAATACTCCGATGGCAATCGTCCATGGACAGCACGATCTAACGACACTATTTCCGGCGGAAATTACTTGAAAAAATTCTTAAGTCTACTTCAAAACATGAATAAAATATTCCCAAATTTAAAAAAAAATCTGTTTATTCCGTCCCTATGTAAAAAATTCACGAAAAACAACCAAATTTCGGCCTCCTAAACCGGTCTCCCCCCTTAAATGAAACTGGAGTATTCGAATGGAGGCTTTACCGGGAATCGCATTTTGGAATCTCCTCCAGCCAAATGGACCGAATGATTTGAAGAAGTTCGCCAGTGGTCACTGTGAGATAAGGGTAAGACCGTGTATGGAGGCAGTCCTTAGTGTGGTATGGTATTTTTTTCTTCATTTATGGCAATGGTACAATTAGCACATTCTACCAGTGTCAAGTTCTCTTCGTAATAAACAATTTCAAAATGTAAAACGTCAAGTCCCTTCAGAGTAAGTCGAGAGTCGCTCGGTAAAGTGCTGAGACAAAAGTAGATTTGCTGAGGACAGAAGAGGACTCCTTGGAAGCACACAAAAACGCAGTCCTATGCTTTTATTTGATTATCACAAACACCACTCACGAAAAACACTTTGAAGTTTAATAAGCTATCACTATTAAACTATAAAACGCCTTATACACAATTCTTACAATAAATTAAGCAAAAACTCAACTTCACTTCTCGAGTGTCCGCAACAACTATGGTATTCGAAATACACCAATTCATATGGGATATACCCGACTGCCTGTTGTGCATAGTGTTAACAACTGGCTGGAAAACAAACACTGTTAAGCCTTGAAGTGTCGTCATTCCTAAAAATTCGTCAATTATGGGCGTTGTTTAACCCCCTTATAGATAATAATTTAGGTCTTAATGTTTTTACCGTTTAATATTTCTTTATAAATCATTAATTAATAAAAGGTTTCTCGTACATAAGTGCGACCAATATATGTGATCGATCGCCATCCCCCAGGGGGTCGCGAGTCGCCACCCAACTTGAGAAATGATGTAGACTAATTAAAAAAATTGATATCTACTAAAAATTACAAAGATCTGAAAAGACTCAGAAATACAGAAAGACCTTACACATCCATTTATTTCGAGGTCACGATTAAAACTCATTTTTACACGCCCCACGCCGGGTTTCGAATTGTTTGAGGGAAGGCCCTCAAACAATCTGAAACCCTACTTTCAAACAAACTGGAAATGTTTTGAAGATGGTATTTGATTTAGAGACACATTCTGAAAATGGTATGGTAACCACAACCGCTACCGCGACAGTGTATTCCAATCAGAACCGTGATGCCAAGCAGCTATCGCCATCACCACCGTACAATACCGCCATCACCGCCGCACAAGCTTCGAAGAAAATGCAGTTTATTTTTATTCACAGCTGTAAGTTCCTTTAGATTCTATATATATATATATATATATATATATATATATATATATATTATGCGAGTGATTAAAGACGCTGACGTAAAAGAAGACCCGCATCCTTTCAACTTTGTAAAAGAGAAAATTCAAAGAACAGGATAAAAGCTTTCATATTTTATTTCCATGCGCCCACAGCCGAATAATTAAAACATGTTAGGAAAAATGTAGAATCGAGTGTTTTAATTGTGAACCTTGATTTTTTATACCTACCTAAATAATTGAATGTTTAATTGTAACGCAGGTAGGAACTATAATAAATAGCTATACTAAAAAAATACAAGAAATATGGACGTATGTATGTATATGTATGTTCATTTATATTATGGTTTTATATATGTATATATATATATATTTATTAAGTTTTACTTAATGCTAACTGTTATTGGCAATAACAATAACTTATTGCACCAAACGCACCAACTCTGTGTAGCCCAAAGGTTAACTGGGAGATAATGATTCTAAGCATTAAATATTTATAATTTAATTATTAGTGAAAAACATTAAAACCGCTTAGTGGTAAGACATACGGGTCTACGATGTCAACATTAATAAAAATAATGTCCGCATATGCTCTGAGATGCTGCTATCTGATTTGGAAATCAATATTTGGATAAAGAATATTTTATTACGAAGCAGTATAGTAAGTCTGTGTTATCTACTAACTAACGGGCGAACGAACGGAGTAATCTACTTTAAGAGAGGAAGGGTGCACGCTACAATCTCACAGCCGCTGGGCGTATGGGACTGGCCAAGTTACTTCGCACTTAGAAAACACTACCGTAAAATGTACTGCATTTCCCACTTTATCCTATTCCCCCTATATACGTACGTATTTTGATTGTGAGTGAGATATGCCATTCCCATTCCATCCTATACCTCTCCATTTTCCCAACCCTTCCTCCAAATCCATTCCTAAATCTAAAACGATAGACAGTCATATCCAAGGGCGTGCTGACTTTTGTCATTCTGGACTGATGTTGGCATGTGTCGCGATTTACCACCAGGTAAGTTAAGGACTGTCTGCTATCTTTTTTCTATAAAAAACAGATAAAGTATAGGCACACAATACGTAATGGTAGTTTAGTTTATATACAGGTTGTAACTAAACCTTTCACGAACCATGGATTCCGTTCATGGTTCTGAATTCATTGACATGAAAATTTAAGGAAAACAATGTTTTTTTAGTATTTGCCATTTTTTTCATATAAATCTAAATACAAAAAGCCTATGAATATTTTACAAAGATGAAGATAATAAATGTCAATTAACGAATTATCTGCAGAATCCGTGGTTGCAGGCTGTGGCAAGAGCTCGGTTACGTCCTCTAGATTTAAACATTATAGCTGCTAGTTGTTAGGTAGGAATAACCACCACTTGTGCACTGAAGAGCAAAAACACTACGTTAATATTTAACGGTGCGATCCTTTTTTTCCCTTCCTTCCTGCGATTTTACGAGCATTACGGTACGACTACTCAACGTAAAAATCAAAAGAAAAAAAACAAAACGATGTATTAAATACTTTGTTATTTGTTACTTTGTAACCATCCCAACTTATTTTCTCTTTAAACAACATGTACGAACTTCGAAGTATATTTTTCCAGAACATTTTTATTTTCTAGAAACAAGTTAATAATAGTGTTATTTGATTTCGTCCCACGCAGGTAAATAACCCCATCGTCTTGTTTACCCTTCAATTGAAATCCGATGCGAAAATCTGAAGCTAAACATTGTCTTAAAAACTACTCAATGAAAATGTTTTAGTATTTCAACGGGCTCTGAACTCGAAATAATAAAATTCACTATTCAAAGAAAACAACATAAAATGTGAATATACTTATTAGAAAGCATTAACAAAATGTTGTGCACTATTGGAAGCTGTCGTATGCTGTACGTTGTATTGCATACTAGCTGCTGCCCGCGAATTCGTCCGCGTGGACTTTAGTTTATTCGTCTTTACCTTCTTAGGGGTATTTGGTATTTTCAAAAACGATAACACACATTATTTCTTATAGCTTATTTTTAAATGTTCGACGTGATTCTTTAAATTGATATAACTTTTTTATTTATGAACTGATTGAAATAAAACAAACACTAAATTTTATGTGAAGCTTACCACAATACATTAGTGAAAAACGCACCCAAATCGGTTAAGCCGTTTCTGAGATTAGCGCGCACAAACGCACAGACAAACAGACACAGATAAACAGACAAACAGACAAAAATTCTAACAATCATTTTGTTTTGGGTTCTATTGCGTTGATAAAGGCCCAAAATAATATTTTTCTCATATATCTTCCATGTACAGACAGCGATCAGTTACATTTTTATTATATGTATAGATATAGATATTCAATAAAAGGATTTCTCTAATAATTTCAAAGCAGGTAAATCTACTCAGAACTTGCTCATTTCAGAATAAAAATGGAAAAGCTAACATTTTCTTAATGTAACATATACATATTGCACTGTAGTGATGGTCCATTCTGCTACGAGTGAAACTTCAACCAGTACAAACCAAACCAAACAACAACCAATCCACGCGGTCAAACCAATCCGTCTAAATTATGTTTAAAACGTAGGCGTTACCTAGCAACTATATCCACTTATGGAAGATTGTAAATTGGATTGTTAGCTGTGCATCTGTAACACATTTCTTCTTCATTAATAGTGCTTTCTTAAGTTACTGTTTTATTATAGTTCCAACTGAACATTTTCTTAAATAACGACGTGATTACCGAAAAACGTACAGACGAGCTTTAGCTCTTTCAGAAGGACATCACAATAATAAAAGAAATTAATCCATAAATATATTATCCCATTTTACTGTTCCTTGACTTCGCAGTAGTCGAATAACAAAGATGTCAAAACTCTGAACGTCTTTAGAAAAAAGTAAAAGTAATCAATAAAATGTGAGTAAAATGTTTAGCAACTTATTCGTGTACCGGTTGCTAAATCAAAAAAATAAGATTCTCTATTTATTGGAAATGTAAATGTAAACATAATATTAAACAAGAAATCCTTGATTCAGAATGATTTCGTGTCAAGAATACGGAAATAATTAATTATGACTATGTTGTAGATACAGTAATCAACGGTCCTTAAATTGTAACATTTAAGTTTATGGTTATTACAACATTTCATAGTTTCATTAGACAGGTATCCATTCATCCATAAAATTAAATGCATAACGCATACATATGTAAAATGTATCTATAAGTATGTACGTATATGTACCTTAGTACGTATAAAGTATGTAACTTGAAACCTGTAATTAGCCGTTACATAAAGAAATATAGAAGGGATAGGTATAATACATATGTATGTTCCTATTATATATATACATAGATAGGAATTATAAGAGAAAAACGCAATATATTTTACACAGAGAAATGCATTTATAAATCATCATAGTGTGTAAATGTTTCCCATCTCTTTCAAATATCTGTTCAAATAAGCCGTCCAATTGAGCATGCGTGTTTCAATTGGATATTTCCTAAATATTAGGGCCATATATGAATAATATTATGAATCAATATCATTTTGTCACTTACGACGAAGGTTGCTGCTAGCTCGGAAGTTGTTTGAGATGAATCTGCTTCCACTACTACTTTCAATTCGTCATTATCGACTTTAATAGCTGGTCGTCCACGGGACTTGTTCTTGAGGTAGAAATTTCCAGAACGGAAACCTCAAAAATGAAAGTCTTTGATGACTATTCCTACTACCTGTCTTTTGATTTAAATTTACGGTTTGTTTTTACGTTTTGGTTTTGTGTTATCATTACTTTATCAAGATAATTGCAAGAAATGAGCGATCAAAAGCTATGTAAAAGGAACAACAAACATGAGAAAACTTTAAGTTTTCGTAATTAGCTACGGAATCGTAAAAATGGAAAAGGTAAATTGTTAAGAAATAGTTATATCCAAGGAAACATACCTATTCTATTATAGTCGAATGTCTATTTATTTATTACTCTACCACTACACTACTCGCACTTAGCTCCCTTGGCATATTAAATCGCAATTCGGGGACGTCCACACGTTCGTTATATTAATCCGGGAATTAGAAAAGTTTTAACAAAGCCACTTTATGGAACATTGCTTCCTACTTTTCCTTCAATACATAGGTCACGCTGAAAATTTCCGGAACTGGCCACTTACATAAACAATATTTAAAAAGCAATTACAATATTTGAAAATGGAACTCATTGGTTGTGGAATAAAGTTTGTTTCGTCTAACAGTGATTAGTTTTTAAATGTAAAAACTAATGTAAAACTAAAAACATCCTATACTCAATTTTAAAATGACGTCACTATGGTGACGTCATTTTGAAAATTGAGTATCTGCATTACGATGGATTTAACTCGTGAAAATTTTCGCTGTGTGATCTACGATTTTAAGTGTAATTTAACAGCTCAAGAAAACCTCGCTCGGCTTCAAACTGCTTTTGGCGATGAAGCACCAAGCAAGACGACAATTTATAGCTGGTTTGCAGAATTCAAGCGCGGTCTTGTCAATCTTAGTGACGAATTTCGTGAAGGTCGCCCGTCCACCGCCGTCAAGAACAAATACGCTATATGATCGAAAGAGATAGGCATGTGTGAATCTCAATTCGGGCATCCTTAGGGATAGGCATGAGTCAGATTCAATCAATCTTACACAGATATTTAGCTGTGCGAAAGCTGTGCTCGCGGTGGTACCCAGACAATTTGACTGAGGCTCATAAAACGGAACGCGTCACTTGCTACAATGCCATGCTTACTAGATTCAACGAAGGGGCGTCAAATTTGGTGTGCTACGATAGCTATGACCCCGAAACAAAGCAGCAATCGACCATTTGGGTCTTTCAAGATAAGCCGAACCCAACCAAAGTGGCGCGTATGCAAAGTGCCACGAAGCAAATGATCGCTTCTATTTTTAGAAAAAACTGGACACGTGGCTACTGTTGCTTTGGAGAATCGTCGTACCGTAAATGCTGATTGATACACGACCATTTGCTTGTCGGAAGTTATTGACGAACTCCGTAAAAACAACCGTAAACGCCGCATAATCTTGCACCATTACATTACAATGCCAGCTCTCACACGGCCAAACAGACAAACGACTTTTTGAAGTCGAAAAACCTAGAACTATGAGCCATCCTATGATGAGCCATCCATGAGCCATCATGAGCCATCATATGTATGAGCTCATACAGTTCCGACTTGGCACCTTATGACTTCTTCTTGTTTCCAAAAATTAAGAACCAATTAAGCGATCAACGATTTTCATCGCTAGAAGAGGCTGTCGAAGAGTATGAAAAACACGGTTCCGAAGTCACCATTGAAGAGTGGAATAAATATTATGGAAATTGATTTGTTCGTATGAAAAAGTGTATTGACGCTCACGGAGAATATTTTGAGAAACAATAAATTGATTTTTGGTCATTCATTGTATTTTTGTCTTATCCATTCCGGAAATATTCAGTGTGGCCCTCGTAATATATGTTTCAAGACAAGACCGAAGGTTTGACTTTTTATTTTCGCACTTAAGATTCTTTGAGGTTGTCGAATGTCACCACCAACGCTTACTTAATTAAATACTATATAATGTGTATATATACTTTTTATTAATCATAACTTCTATACACTCACTATATACTTTAATCCAGTTTCGTTGCGTCGATTAACTTGTTCCTTAAGAATGGCATTTTTCTTTTGTTCTTTGTGAAGTAAATATTCGTTTCAAAACCTTTTCTTAACAAAACAAGACCATTTTACTCCTGTACCGAAACTCTATGAGGTCAGCTTCGCAATTGAATACTACAAAAAGTACTCTGTCAAATGTGAATCGTTCACCGATGGCAATCCAAATCTACTTTAATATTGGCAGCCATTGGATGTTAGAGCTGCGGTCTCATACGAATAGTTTCAATGAAACTATAAAACCTCCATTTTCCTAGAGTTTCACAGGTATGGCCTGTCTCGCAGATACAGTAACCTATAGGTTTAATTTAGATGTCATCCTGTAGCAGCGACAAGAACACAAACAGTGTGTGATAGACACGAAATGTCCACACCCCAGTACTGTTCGAAGTTCAACCGAGAAGTGTTCAAACTATAAGTGACTATAAACTATAAAGTGAATAGAGAAAAACAGAAACATTTGCAACTGGAATTCTAAGAAACCTAAGATACAAAACATACGAAAATAATAATAAAACTAAGTACTCACAGGCAGCGGGAAAGGCGCGGGTCGATGTCCCATTGGCGAGAGAGGTCCAAACGGCATGCGGGGTTCCGGAGCAGGCGCGGGGCGTTCGGGCTGCGGCCTCATTGGCAGGCGCACTGGGCCCGACAGCGGGAACGCGAATACTTGCGACTGCGGTTCCGGAACCATGGGCCTTCAACAACGAAAACACTATACTGAAACGAATCTAAACGTGCCATGCCTCGGGCGTGCTAACATTTGTCATTGTGGACTGAAGTTGGCATATATCGCGGATGTCCATGGGCTACAGTATCCACTTACTATGAGGTGGACTGCATACTCGTCTATCGCCAATTTTCTATAGAAAAAAAGTATTACATTCGTTTATATTTATAATCAATATTCCTTGACAATCCCAGAATATCAAAGCCATAATCTTTTTGGTGGACTAAGTTGAGCTACCTTTGCCTTCCTAGGCGGTGCTTCACCAGAACGACGCCACTCCACCGACTCCCTTTTGGAAAGAGGATCATAGTAAAGAACCATAGTTTCATCCCCAGTAACTCCAAAACATCGTTTCCGTTTCTCTGAAAGGCTTGCAAAAGTTCCTTATAGGACGCAATTCGTTCACTTCGCTGCACACTTGAAAGAAGTTTTGGCATCCACCTCGCGCTAACTTTACTCATATGAGTATGTTCATAACGAATTGAAAATCCTGTCCTTGCTGCTATTTCTTTCGTCTTTAGCCGTCGGTCGATCAGGACTTCTTCTTCCACTAATTTGATGTTGTTTGGAGTAAATGCCTCAACGGGTCGACCGGGGCGAGGTTCGTCGTCGATGGACTCTCGTCCTAAACGAAATTGCTTACACCAATCTTTGACGGTGTAAAATGATGGAGAACCCCTGCAGTGATGTCATTTTTTCTAAATACCTACTTAGCAACTTCAGTTATCAGTAAATTACCTAGGCTCGTCTCCTCCATGGCAGATGATTGCAATGCGTTCGGCGTGGGCTGCACGCGGCGCAAATGCTCCAAGGATGTTGAAAGGGAAGCGTCTCTCTATGGGGTCATCACGGCGTTTCTCCACCACGCAGTTCATGCGGCCCCTACAAAGAAATGCAGTCCGTTAGAATCATACAGGTCTCACGGTTCTAAACTGTATTTTGACACACGGCAAAATACCGGCGTACAATCGTAGCAAAATACAATTTGCGCACGCTACTAGTTCTGCACGAAGTCCTGCAAAAATTTAAAAAATCTTTGTATATTTTTTCAATTGAAAGGGAGAGTGTACGCTACATTCCCGCAGCCGCTGGACGCACTCGACTGGCCGCGTACCCCTCTCTCACAGAAGACTACCTTGAAATGTACTGCATTTCCCCCTTTATGTTACTTTCCCAATGCACGTACTTAGTCTGGACATAAATACTGTTAGGTACAATAAAGAAAAAAAAAACATTTGAATTTGGAATCTGACATTCTCACGTGAAAAATAAATGTTCTTTTTCTCATTTTGACCCCAATCATTATTAAATAGTGTACTAAGAGTGAGGTGATAACGAAAACCGTATTACTGTAATTGCTTTACACAAAGTAGGCATGGAGGCAAATACAATTTTTAAAACTCCATCCGCTTGGTATTAGCCGAATGTTTGTGTACCAGACTATTGGTAGATATAAGATTGTAACCTTTTGTTGTCGTGGTAGAACATAATTGGTGTTATGTAAACGGGCTACTCACGATTTGTTATTTATTTATTATAACCGATTAAATGAACCGCCGTTGGGGCGAGACTGTGGAGGCGGAGGTGGAAAAGGTGCTGTTGCTATTGACAGACAAATCTGTCGATCCTCTTCGTTTTTTATTCACCTGCACACAATGAACTTGTTCTTTGTTGATTAAGTTCCTTGCACACTATACTAACAATATCACCAAACTCACGCGAGTTTGAAAACGCAACAACTTTTCTGAGTTAGAACTACCATACTACAACTACAACTACCATAGCAAGCCGTGTACAGGAACACCCGCCGTGAAAAATAATAACCCACTCAAGTCGGCAACAGCAGAGCACCTATTATAGGCAGGGACCAATCATTGGATTGAATTACACAAACCAAAAGTAATTTCAACTGAACGCCATTACATACCGCGTTTGGTCCGAGAGGCAATAGAAATTAAAAATGGCGTATTAAAAGAATTAAAATTTAAAAAAATTAAATTAGCAGAATTAAAAAGGTAGGAATTACCGTACCTCTAATTGCATACTTTATTACGAGATTGTTTATTACTTTATTGCATAGACGTGCAGGACCATTTCGGGTATTTCCTGCTTAGCTTTCGTAATATATCCGTAACAATATTTAAAGTACCTAGCATCAGACAAAAAATTGTGTCTATACCGCCCATACGTGGGTGACGCGTTCTGGTGTTTCCGGATGTGTTTTGTGTCGCATCCCAATGAAAACGACGTGAACTATTCTCCTCTCCAGTCCGTTCCTGACCACGTATGGTGTAGTCCAGCAGAAACGTCAAGGAGAATGAAATAGGTAACCGTAAACGCGTTTAAGACCTGTTTAATTGATAAAAGGCTTGTGATGTGATGCACTAATTAATAGGGAGGGACACGAACGTGCCGATTTATACCAAACTTTTCCATGACTTTTCTAGATAGAACGTCTCCAATCATAATTTATGTAAAAGTATGGTAGTCACGTAAACAGAATTAATGAACATTCCAGTACCAAGATCTTAATTGTCGTCTAAGGAAAAATTAAGGTATTATATCTTTATTATTCTGTCAATTTTTGAAACTTGAAGAATTACATATCTACCAACACTAGAACGTTCTAAACATGTATTACGCAAGACTACGCCCCACCCATGTCTGTGCCTTCCAAATAAGACCTTTCTAGGTATCCGAGTCCGACATAACCAAATACAGCTTTTAAAATATTCTTTCAACATGCTCAACGTGTTCAACGTGATTGTGAACATACTTAAGTATTTTTTTACATTAATTTATACTTAATATAAGTAATAGTTATTTCTAGTTAATCCTTTTCCGACTTAAATAGATTCGCCTTAGATTAAACAGTCTCGTATTTTTGTTTAGATTGTACTGAGCCTTGGAAATAATGATTAATGACAGTCGTTACCACATCAGGAAACGTTCGTTATGATAATAAGAAAATCTATTGTCACGAGGCTTTAATAGGTTGCGATATCCTTTTATACTGTGTTCACTTTTATCAGCATAATGTTTTTTTTTTGCATTTTAAAGGATTTGTATTTTATAACTGACAATATAATTACTATCAAGAAATCGAGTTTCACTCTTCCGCTTTTGCTTTTTTCTAATCAATTTGCCTCTGATTATCGATATAGAAGAGTGACATAAGAATCTAATTAATATTAAAACGTTATATGTAATGATCTAAAATATATTGAATGTGATTAAGTATTAAATGTGAATTTCACGCCTATTGAGGCCGAACACAATGAAATAGATAGATACACTTATTGTATCACCATACTTTGTTTACCTACATTCTGGCATAATAAATAATTTGAGTGTGAATTTGTGAACTGACGAATTAAACTGCTGTGCCCAATTGAATTTTAAGTTACATTTCCGTATAATCCCGAGACAAACACTAAACAGGTTCTCTGATTAGGAACGAATTCTTTTATTATTTCTTCACGTTTAATAAATTATCTCTATCTCTATAGATTACAGAAGAAAACATTGTAAGTACGTCCGTCTGTTCGCATTAATACTGCGATCTACTGGATCGATCTTCTTTCGATTTCCACTATCTACTTGTATAGCATGTAACTCGATATCTCGGCGGACTTACCCTTAAGACTTACCCTTAACGAATTCTGTTAATTATTTTGAAAACTGATAGACCGATTTTGTTAAAAATATCCCTATATCCCTAATATCCCTATATTTTTAACAATATTGGTCTATCAATTTTCAAAATAATTAACAGAATTCATTATAAAGATACCGGTTTACCTATTTCGTTCATTGTACATAAGAAATTATACACCTACATTCACAAACTGACTTAGAAATCGGTTTCCAATCAATCAAATTTAATGACGATATCAATTGACGTCAAATAATGAGGATGCAGTACTAAAGGAACAAACTATAGGGGCAACGTTAGAGCAATCTGACGTAGCCCCGATAGTGATTTAGTGTATCATAGTGAGAAAATTAAATTAATGATTAGGTACTTATTATTAATATTTGTCAAAATTCGGGTTTTCTTGAGTATAATATGAAATACTTTCTTTTAATCATGTTGCGTTTCATAAGGAGTCATGAGAATCTAGAGTTTACCGTATCAGGAATGTTCTACTGCTGGACGTTGGCCTCCTAATGCACATTGTCTTGTGTATAAGGGATTTATAGCCTTAAAGCGGCACTCTGTCTAGCGAGTTGGTGAGTCCACTCTTTTAGGCCTCTAGGGCTTTGTTACGCCTTAGTCGCCTTTTACGACACCCACGGGAAGAAATTGTTTGATGTTCTTCTAAATTCGGCCAACACCACACGGCAAGTTTTTAAGCACCTTTAATTAAAGTACCTGTATTCTATTTTTTCTGTACAATGTAAAAAATAACTTACTTTTGATTGTTGGCCAGGAAAGCTCCGGCGAGCTCATCGAGGTCAAACTGTATGGGCAACTTAAACATTGGCTTAATGGCGTCGAGCTCATCCTCATCTTCACCGGAGCTATCAGACTCGGAGCTATCCTCACCGCTATCGGAATTCGTTTGCTCGTTCTTTGTGTTGTCATCATCGATTTTCTGAAATCAATCATTACATAACCGATGTGAAATTGGAGATTCGTCGTCTAGTATTTCCCAGATAGTTTTACAGCAAATCTAAACATTTCGATTGTTATGCGCTTAATTTTTGTACACATTCGTATGTGCAATTATTTTCAATTTGCAATCTTTATGTTACACAAACATGAATTTATTATGTTAGGTTATTGTTTCTACGTGGATAGTTCACAAGTAAGTAATTTACATAAAACGATTATAACTAATCAAAGAGAGTTTAAATATTAAAGTATTTCGTTTAAAGCTACACATTTGAAAGTTTATCATTCAAAACCAACAGCAGATATCTTATAATCGCAATAGAAACACATAGAATCATAGATTTCATACATGAACGCCTAATAAACACGATGATGTATGAAATAGTAACGTTAAAATATCTCGTTCTGTGCTGTTTGTCCGGCACAATGCGCTCGGACATCCTGCGCGAGACAATGCGCCCGCGCACCATTGTTCACCGCCCTCCGTTTGTAAATATTACCAGTTAGATACGATAATTCACCATTTATACCAGCTATGAGTATGCAAATTTTTATTAGTACTCTTAATGACTGGGATAACAAAGGACTCAATTGAAATGTCGACAGACCTCATCTCATTCATATACTTCAAATATGAGTTTTTATGTATATGTTAGATTCACTAATGTTTTATATCAATAAAAGTTTATTTACTCTTTAATATTGCCTGTTTATTTAAACAAGGAGCAGAAAATCACAAAATCGATAGCAAATCATGATTAACACTTGAAATAACTGAAGTAAATAATTTTAAACTACTAAGAATGTCATCAGCACAAGTCGACGGAGTACCGCTTCCAGGACTCTTATATTATTGTCATCAGAAAACATAAATCCAACTTTAGTCTGCTACCATTGATTTGCTGGTCATTCAGTATTTTTTGCAACTCGATTAATTATTTCCCTTTTCAAACATCGTAGAATATTGAAACTACACGATATTTTAAAATAATGCGATACGAACTAGCATTCATTTTAGTTTAGTTAAGATTATAACTATGTAGTTTGACTACTTTTGCAAATATATTACACTAACACTAATTTAGAATGTTCGAAGATTCCTTATCCGGTTTGACTACCGATTGCAGATTAATGTAATCTATCTAATGTTCATTGGAACCGGCTAGATCTGACTTATTCATACGGTGAATACGAGTCAATGTACAGTCACAATATTTAACTATTGAACCACAATCCTTTATTTTTAATTTGGCAGTATTAAACACATCGACGACATAATATTATTATATAATTAAACGTATTGATACGTACGACTGTGACGTGATATCATTGAATTACATTGTAATAACACGGCAAAATCAAGAATAAACGATAGTCGTTCTACGATTATTTAATTTAACAAAATCACTTAAATGAACCAATGGTGTCAGAATATATAATTATTCGACGTGTTGTTGACTGTACGTGATTGTAAATGATACCTAACTGCAAATTGATTACATAAGACATGCCCGTATTATGTAAGCCGGTAGTGCATAATACATAAAGCTGCAACATTATAAATGTTTCGCGATCATATTCTTATTATAGAGAACGCTTATGAAACACGGTGAATTTATTGTAAAACGGATAAAGTCGTGTTATGAGTATTGTCACATCGCTCTTGCCTCACAATATTTAATCATCGAAAATGAATTACAGTATTTTTTAGAATTATCAATTCTATAATATATTTACTTTATTCATTGTTATGATAAAGTGTTCCCACTTTAGATGGAAAGCAGATTATTAGTTCATCATGTTTGCCTTTTAGTAAATGGGTGTTAAACGCGTATACTCAACTTTATTTTATCCGTTTTGGCCGGGTCACACTAACCGTAGTGTAACGCAACCGAAGCGCCGAGTAAGAACGATGGGAATAAATGTATGGATGTCTCCTAACCCCGGTGATAACCCACCATTAGTGACAATATGTTTGTTATGTTCTACCATAATCGTTATAAGCAATGCTTATAACCTAACTCCTAAAGCGATGGCCTGTTCTTTACTAAAGATATATTTAAAAAAATAGGAAATAAAGAATAAGAACAGAAAAGCGGTTTATAACACGGATCGCCCACTGTTATGACGTTAACTACTGTAACGGTAAAAGATATATGAAATAAAAGCTTTCATTTGAGGTAAGTATATCTCGTGTTGTTTTTATTGGTTACATATGCGTATAAGGCCTGTTTAATAAGTAAATATGTGAAAAACGAGAAAATTTTGAAATATTTTTTGTCAATATTAATTATACTTGAAAAGTCTCCATTGCAAGTTGAATTGTTTGAAAGAAGCACATTATTTTATTAGCAGTAAATGATGTGTTATAGTGAGTAGAGATGTTTGTAATAAAACGTGGAGTGTCCGCTTTCTATACGGTGCAATGGTCTCGAGCGGTACCGGTGTCGCCGGCGCGAGTGAAAGCCGCGCGGTGACGTCACCACTTGCACCGGCCGCGCTTCATTGCACTACTATATCAGTCGCCTTGTGAAATGTTGCACGGGACATAACTATCGCACCGGTATTAGTAGCACCTGCAAGGTGGATTTCGACAGTGTCGACATGGCATCGACTTTATCAATACGATAAAGTCGAGTCGATTTTAATAACAATTTTTAACGATTGTTATTAATGTTCAATATATTAACAGTAGGTAACCGAATAGGGAATAATAAAGTTTTGCATGCCCTAACAGACTGAATATTACTTAAAATCACAATATTATACGGATATTTAGTATATCTACTCAATCTCAAACAATTTATTTGCAAAACATTGTCCTCGGACATCGTCCGAGGTAAAGAAATTTAATTATTATTAATACAGTAGCGCGTTCCTATTCTACCTTTGAGATACATACTTATTTAATTAAACCCTATGGTGCCCCACTCACATCGATTGCCTCTGTCTAAAACGTAGGCAGATTGCGCCGCTTCTGTCAGGAACTACATAAATTAGTAATATGTTTCTTTTCCTTCTTACAAATATAACTAATTTCTGATTAAGTAGATGATATTTGAATAGTTTAATTAGTGTGCCATTTGTCATGTAAACTTATATAGAAATAGGAACAAAAATTCAGACTCTCTTTTTACGCGTATTTGAGTGTTTCGAAAATGATAATAAAACAAACTCCATTCACCAATATCAAGTATTGTTAAAGGTTGTTTTTTATTTGCATTCAGAGTTATACGAACAGTTTTAAATGATACACAATGGATGCACACATGATACAATGATCTTAACACGATGACGCCTGTGATGTCATAAAAATCTACATTGTCTTATTCGACGCGGTTGATAATAATATGACACCTATCAATTTAGTGCAACAAGATTACTCATGATTTGATAAAGATGATTCTTGAAAAAGTCTTTGAAGCTTTCAAAAGCGTTCTCAACTAAGCAGCCCTATAACACGGTATGACCTTACAATACTTATAACACGGACCTTAGGCATCGAATTGTGGGCTATGTGTGACCCAGACTTCAACCACATCACGTCGTAGTGTACACTTTCAAGTATTCTTCCTTTGCCAAACTTGTTACTACTGAATCCCTAGAAACCCCCAGCCGCTCGCTAATGCAGACCTAAATTCAAATTCACTCCAAACAAATAGATGTACTTTGATTCTTTTGCTATCTATCATTTGGGGCCGGTCGGAAATTTATTTATTTAAGGAAAAATGTTTATTCGGATCTGGCTGTTTGCTTTTCTGTGTGTTAGTCTCTGGGACCACGACACGGGGAATCCTATTGTGGGCCATTGAGTGTGGCGTTATTTATTATTTATTTGATCTGTAAGGACGTGCCTACTGCATTCCGCTAAAGCCTTTAGTGTCACCTAAATATCCACAAATATCCTAGTATACCTAGAAGTATATTTGTGGATATTCCACTATTAAATATTGTATATCTCGCGGCATGAGAAGCGTTTGTTTGCGTAAGGAACTCGACTAATTTTACATAAATTCGTAAGTTCTAATTATTGTTTCAGTGTTTTCTAATTTGATTACGATTACCAATAAATTGCTGGACTGAAGACATGCTGGTATTCTTTCCTTGGAGAATCCCTACCACTTGATCTAATGTTGCAGTGGTTTCAACGAGTTTCAACGGCTTCCATAACGCTAAACAGCATTGCATTTTGAACAATCATGGTAGCTAAATTACCTGCAGTTTGTCCTCGTCTATTTTAGACTCAGCGTGAGAGAGAGCGTCGCGTTTGAAGCTGACAGTGGGCGGCTGAGTGGGCGCGGGCGCGGGCGTCGACGAGGACGTTGCAGGCGCAGGCGGAGCCGCATGTAGAGCATGTGCGTTACCGATCGGCAACGGCTCGTCCTGTAAAGAACACAAACAAAAACATTAGATACGAATACTGAATTAAATTTTAGGAATTTAGAATACGGAATAGCTCATAACCGTCACCGATTTGGCCCGACGCACAGTGAGGCGGGTATACAGTTGGGTGGCAATAAATATACATATAAAATACTGAATTGAGCTATAAATTGTTATAATTATGAATGATAATCAATGTCTGCTTAAGCATTAGTAACGATTTTTCCATGGATACACTGTCTTTGGAACTTCCGCAAATAGGCAACTTCGCGATTATTTTGCCTTTTTTCTGTGACTGGATGTGTATTTTTTCCTTTTATTCTGATATCTCAAAACAAAAAGTTCACTTATACACGGTTTTGCACTTCAGTTTTTGTATCTCAACATACTTGAATTATTATGGAATTATACAAAGTTAAAATTCTCCGCTCATTTTTGCTGCTTTTTACTTTATTTGATTTTGAAAATTGCCATCTAAATATTTAGGATTGTTTCATAAATGTTATATCCATGTTATTGTTTATATCCAGCAGTGGGGAGACAGGCTGATGGTATGGTATACATTATTAATGAAATTAAACATATCCTGCCTTATAGAAAGTCATGAAACTCTTCCATTTGTTTAATGACACGTTTCAATGTTCGTGCTACACTGTGCGACGCTATAACTCATCTGATTAAAGTTGTGTACCTAGCAGAACCCTTGGTGGCATAACCCCAGAAAATTGTTCTGCCGATTTTCATTCTTACATGTAAGAAATCAGAAACAATCCTGACAAGCAACGTGCAATTCCAAATTTTGCGTGAAAGCTTGGGGAGACAAACGTTCTTAGTTTAATGTTACTAAATATAAATGAATGTTTTTTTATCAAACGAATGTCTCTAGAGGAAGAACAGGTCTTTCATATATCAACAATAGTCATTGTCATAATTGTTGTCCGTGAAAAGGACGAAAATGTCTGCGCCCTCATATCTCATCTCATAACCTTTGGATCCTGACTCAAACTCAGTTGAAGACATTTTAAGAATTACCTCGAAAGTTTTATTACAATATAACAACATAAAAACAGAGTACCAAAAATAGTATTGTATATTTTCGTAATAGTAATTAATATTAACTATTAGTAACTAATTATAATATAAATTAATATTAATAGCTTACTATTATTATTAGTAATTTCATATTGCGGTAGTTACCAGGTGATAAAATAGTTCTTGGAATAAAATTAATATATCCAATGAATTTGCTATAATCAGACATGTTTTACAGACCTTTACACAATTTAAAAGCTTTGTTTCAAACACAACGATACTTTACAAGGTGCCTTGAGTTTGAAAGAGAATTCCTTAAGTGATCCTCACCTCGCCTGAGTAAAAACCTCGAGTAGATGAAGTTTTTGTCAACTTTAAATACCTACCAATATTACTAAGGTCGAGTCGACTCGAAAAGATTTCAAGGTTATGACTTAGAATATGGTTGTTATTCTATTACTACTACGACCTACAAAATATATTGTGACTCTGTTCGTATAAGTACCGTAGAATAAGCTGTGTATAACATGTTTCAGAACAGGCAGCTAGACAACGGCTCTTATTACCCCGATCGCGATATCGAATCTCATAGCTACTTATAGCAGCAATGCAAAAGCCAGCAATCCATGTGGAATAGGCCTCCTCAGCTTTCATAATGAATAAAACAACGATCGTTCATAAACATATACCGGCCTACAAATATATATATATGTATATATATATATTAAGAGAACCAACAGCATATACTCAATTATCTAAACATTAAAAGTGACATAACAAAACAGAAGGTAGGTAAAGTTAGTACAAAATCTAATATTCTAAAATTTCAACAAAAAACACCTATGCAACCGTTCTGCCGTCCTAACTACATAAAAGTGCAGTAGCTAGTGTTTTTGTCAAAATAGAATTATGTAGGTACGTAATACGTAATCAGCAAAACAAACTACAATACAATCTGCCCGCGTTTAAATATGTAAACTCCACTTATATACTCTGGAAGATACAAAAAAAAATTCATTACATTTTTTCACCCGCCTTAAGGCAGTCACTGCACTTTTAATCAGGACGGCAGCGTTGATGTCTTAGTTCATATAAAATAACTAACATCTTTGAAAGCAACGGATGGAAGTAGTTTTCAATCTACTTTTGCAATGAGTTTTGAACTACCCACAATAAAGCAATCCAGCAAAGACAGTGAGCCCATAAGAATGAGCTCAATTCCCAATGATCTGTAAATTTGTAGCAGTTACAGCAATGGCTCGGGAAAGTTCGTCTACAGGAGCCTGGGTATAATTTCTGAGTAATCGAATTAACGAAAATAAAAATAGGAGAGGGAACATCACGCCACCTTGCGGTACGCCAGCAGTCACGTCACACCATGAAGTTGATATATCATCAACCAAAATGCGCTGCAGGCGCCCATGCAAGTAACTATGAAACCAGTCAATTACCGGTGGAGATATATTAAGAGAACGTAAAATACTTAATAAGATGTCGTAACTAACCGTATGAAAAGCGTTGCTAAAATCCAACAGTGTCAGTACCTTACATCCATACCACAGCGTAGTTTTTACTAAAGCGACCAGAGCGTACCAGAGCGAAGGCCAGAGCGTACCAGAGCGAAGGCCAGACTAAAAGGAGTTTAGGAAGTTATATTCATTTAGGGAGGTACATATTTATTTGCTTGTGTAAAATAGATATTGGACGGTAGTCTGAGAAAGGTGAAGGATTTCCTTTGTAGGCAGTGGAATAATTCGGGCTTTCTTCCACGCTGACGGGAATATTCCGGAAGATACAGATATACATAGAATATTAGATAGGTGCCAGAATATCAATAAGCGGAAGGAGTGACACTGTCACTCCCAACAGCATTGGAAATGATGGAGAAAATGTTCTTCTTAATATCACACTCGGAAAACTGACTAAAATCAAAAGGAGTGGAGTCAGAAATTCGAAAAGATGAATGATGATTGAAAGTATTATTTTTAACATTATCAAATAATGTTATAGAAGCAGAGAAGTGAACATTAAGTAGGTCGATGTTTAAATCGTTTGGAAGACAGTTATGTCGATATTTACCAACTCCTAATAACTTTAGAAAATTCCAGACATGAGCTGGGTCTTTGTTTTCTACGGAGTTGTGGATATGGCGCTGTCGTGCGACCCTACACATCCTGTTACAGATATTACGCAATTGTCTATATTTTTCACTATTTTGTTGTATGGGACCAGATTTATACTTTCCTTTGCATTGTTCCTTTTATTCATGAAAGATCTTATTTTTTCTGTAAGCCAAGTTGCAAGAAAATGCTTCACTTTGGCTGGTCTAGTCGGAGCATGCATATAAGTATGTAAAGTTGAGTGAGAGAAACGTTAAAGAGACGTACTTACTCATCAACAGTTATTTTTATGTTTCGTACATCAAATTAAAATCATAAGCGGCATATTGTGTCGTTCAGGAATGTCACGCTGAAGTAACAACAACGACACATTTGACACAATGTTTAACCGTGACGTATCATTCTACAAAAGAAATAATAATGTAAATAATTTCCATAACTTAAACAATATTTTAGTTTAACGCTTAGTAGGTAGGTATAGAAAAAATATTCCTAAAAAAAGCTCCATTGTAGGCGCTAGTCGGAAAGGTAGATTTCTTTATTTTCTTACGTTGTAGAAAAAAGTGTTTAGAGAAAAGTTATACTAAATATATTCGTAGGTACGTGATGTTAATCTGAGCATGCTTATTGCCGTTGTGGACTTATGGACTTTGGTTAAAATTTTCTAACTTTAGATTCCATTGTTTCAAGATTATGTTTAAATAGAGACATGCTCTAACATCTGAATTTGAAAAATATGTTATTTTTTTAGGATTTCAGTAAAATCACTACCATTCCATTTTCAATTTGCAATCGGTTTACTCCTCTTACATCCATGCATCTTTTGTTTTCTATGTGATTCAGAGTGAAAAAGTGTAATTAAAAAAATCATGCATAAATTAAGTATAAAATAAAAGATATATAAGGCAGGATTTAATTTTTTATTCGATTTCATTGTTTCTTGGATTTTCATATATAATGTATTATAGAATTTGACCTACTTTCTGAAAAGAAAGTCCAGGGACCTTATAGTCTTTCAGGAATATGTAACTTCCATTAACCTTAAACCTTAATACAATTCTATAATCTTACAATAATACACAATAATATAAGTATGTATATTATTGTGTATGTACCTATACGATAAGTCTACAAGTACGAGTAGATTCAAAAACGTAATTTATTTAGGTACAACCTTTCTGCGGAGTGTTTTATGAAGCCTTTACTAAAGCTTATTATTTCTACGTCAAATTACAAAGCAAAAACATTACCAACAGTTACCGCTCACTTTTAGCGCAAAAACCACCAAAGCGCTCATCACAAAATGGCGGATGGCAGGGCTTGCATGTATTCAGTAGGTTACGTAACTTGTAACTACGTACTACAGAGGCTATATACGGGTCTATACTGACATTAAGATTCGTCATTGTTCGTGTCATTTGCAGTGTTCTCACTGGGTAGTTGGATAGGTAATCATTAGAATTAACGGCAAAACGAGGCGTTTTAAAAATAATATTCATAGGAAAATTTCAAGAATGCGTGCGCCGTTAACATGACAGTTTATAATGCTGTATTACGTTAGAAATATAAATAGACATGAGATGTTAATTGCAGCTATTGTCACCGCAGTGTGAAAATGATGAGCAGAGGTTTGTGAGCGATCGCCGAGCAGCGAAGCGCGAAGTGTTCGCCACCGCAACTGATAGAAAACGTCGATTACGTCGCAAACACTATTGTCGCACAACGCCCACAACACTTTTACTGGATTTACGAAACATTTTAAACTGTTATTCGTTGTTGCCGTCTGTCTAGCATTACGTGATAACAAGGAAATTACGATTCTGTTAAAAATCAGAAAGAAACCACGACCGGTTTGCTCCATTTTTTTCCTCTTGTTGGAGCTATATCCATTTAGAAATAATTATCTACAAAGAGGAAAAACCAAGTTCAATAAAAGGGGGGGGTAATAAATAAATAATAAAATCTATCAAAGGTAATAAATAATATGAGATCAAATAAATAATTTTGAGGTCATTCTTAATCAAACCAATCGTAATATACCTACTTAATAACTTGTACTTATATCAGCCTATAATGTCCCACTGCAGAGCACGGGCCTCCCCTAGTAAATCACTAGAGGGGTTTCGAGCCATAATCCACCACGCGGGCCCAACGTGGATTGGTGGATCACATACTCCAGATTTGTTTTTTCTGGAGCTTGTAGGTTTTCCGTACTTAAGTAAAAACTCAGTGGTACGTGCCGAAGATTTGAACTCACGATCACACGAATTTGAGACGAATATGTGCTATTACCGCTCAATAATAAAAACGTTGTAATAATGAAGCATAAATTTTGTTATCAAACGGCAGTTAACGTTAACTGCTAGTTTTATTCACCTTAACTGATATTTAAGAAAACGTTGAAACCAAAATTAAAACGCATTTTTTTTAAATAAAAGACGTAGTTTCTAATAATACGGATGCACATCATAAATATTTGAATTACCTACTTAATATTATTTTATTTTTTATGCCAATCTATACCTAAATGTAGCGTAGGTAGGGAAAATTAAAATCATATTTTGAATTGCGGCTTTACAATATTTTAAAAACAATTAGCAAAATGTGTTACCAATGATTTTAATATTGCCCTATTTTTCTTCTTCGAAGAATTATATCTCAATTTACAGTTATAGTATGAACACCTGATGACATTGCTGATATAAGGAGTGGATAACACCAAAGAATGAAAGGTTACTTCGAAATCTAGCTATTCGGAGTACCTATGTAATAAAGAGGGCGTCATTATTAAAATAGTCATATACTTTGGCATTCACCTTGACACCAGATGTAAACGTTGAAAACTGATAATTTTATTCAATGATACAATCAAGATGAGTCGCAAACACTTGTTGGAGTCGACCGAGCATGAAGAATTAACGAGCAGTAATCTAGCCAACTCAATCATTAACCGATGACAGTGCTCGAACGCTCGGACGGATGTGCGAGAAGATCATTGTAGCACGCGTGCGCGGAAAATCGCCCGTTTCCGGTCTCTATGCGCCTCCGTCGGGGTGTACATGTAGCACGTGTATCTACGTAGTTACAAACAGATTTTCCCACTGTTAATCAGAATAGAAGGGACCACAATAGAACAAGTGACGGTTCGCCTAAGTTAACCACTAACCGATGGCAGTGCCGGGAAAATTTTATTTTACGTGTAAGGAAATTCGCACGCTTTCCATGTACCTGTGTATAGCTAGATTGTCCTGTGCATATATAGATATAACGCAGTTATATTTTCCTACTGAAAATCGGTATAGAAGAATTCAGGATAGGACAAACAAAAATTAATATTTTTCTTGGCCACAATATTTCTGTTTGTTCTATCCTGAATTTTTCTATAACAAGTTCGAGCACCCGACGGCTTAAAAGGCTTTGACCGACTTGCAAGGAGAATTATGCACAGATTCAAAAAAAATCACAATGTTTCCTCGTAGTGATTTTTCAAATATTCTGATAAAAACGACGCTTTTATTTCATAGAAACATTATAAGTATAAATTTCCAAAAAAAATATTAGTTTTATATATTAACTTAGGTACTCGTACCTATAAGGTCAATAATATTCAGTTCTCTTCAGAAGAGAATTTTACAATACACTTATAAATTGTATTATTTTAGCACTGGAGAGAATAATCTAAATTTCTAAAAGTTCGTGTTATGTGAAAAGGGCAGTACCTAGGTACCCCTCGTGTACGACCAGCAACAAATCAACGTATTACCAGAGTATTATAAAAATAAAATTTGCAATGACTTTGGTTAGGTATATTTACATATTAGCGGTGACTGTACAGCGTATAACTCAAGAATCGTCAGTTTTGTTTTTTATTTTATTAGTTTTTCATCATAATTTCATCAGCACAATCATTAACTCCAAGGAAAGCAGACATAGGCACATTAATAAAGAACGAAGAAAAATAATGTTCGACGTAAGAATAGATATTATTATATATATTAATAGATAATATTATAGGTAATATTCTTGAGTATAATTTTTTACAAAAGAGAAGAAATGTCTGTTAAAAAAACACACGTAAAAAACTAACACAACCACACCATACTAATACAAAATCCCATCAAAATACTTTTAACGTTGAATAAAAAATATTTTCAAACTTTATATACTCAAAATCAGTTTTTAAGTTTGTAACACACATCATAATGTCTATGGTTTGAAGATCCTTTTCTAACACTGAAAAACCTGGGAAGTTGGATCGAATCGACAGTCGATAATTAGCGGCTAAAGTCTGCATGAAGTTTTAAACACAAAACAAATTACAAGATCATAACAATCGATTCTAACATACTTTCTATTGTACAGAGGCAGCCCTTTATCTAAGTAATAAAGCAATAACTATTTGCTATTCTTTGACTTATTGAACGCCATTCCGCTGCCGGCCTTTAACCAGCTACGAAACTACGAGTACCTATGTACAGCGTTACCATTGTAATGTTCACCTTACTAGGCCAAGTAACTATATGATAATTTTCAATGCATTCGGTCACGGCGAACGATTCAAGGACTATATGCTTTTTAAATGTTTTCATTACAGCTCACGGCACTTTGAAAATATTATGAATAAAATGTTACAATTCGATGAACCTTTAATACCATGCCAGTGAAGTGATGTATTATAACGCACTTCTTTAAAGTATTCTAAAAAAAATGTCAATACATCGATTTCTAAACATACATTGATCAAAAAGCAAACTCAGTTCCAAAAGTGAACTGACAATAGAAAGTTAACGAGGATTCTCCGACCAGGGCTGTCCCAGTGTCCATATTTAACATAACAATGAGGAATGAATGCTCCTAACCTAGAGCTAACATGTGAATGCGAGTCACCAGCAACAATAGGTACAAGAAAAAAAGAAAGTCGTTTTTGAAACTTTGAAACAATATCAATGTCCACGTGGATAACTGTACCTCATAGCAAACAGAACGGCGTCAACAATAATTACTTTTTTCTTGAACCACCAGATCAAAAGGAAAAAAACGCTGGTGCAGTTTTAGTTTGAACAAATACGATGACTATTATTTATTATTATATATATAATGAATAATGCTTAGTTAAGAAGACAGAAAAAAAATTAACAGAGAATATGAATCAATAAATTTAATGTTTTAAATACGACATGATTACGAGCGAAGCAATCTTTTAAGTGTTTTTGTTCGGTGCTTTTCTAATTATATTATTATTATTATTTTTGCTCGTATTATCTAATTACATAGGTACTTATTTTTCTATTTATCTAACCTATTTTTATCACTGTACTCTGTGTTATAATGTCAAATAATACGTAAGTGTTACATTAGAAACGTTCTTAGATAATACACCAACTAAACATGAATTTCCATGTGTCACGAAGAGATGCATCCGCGAGCCAGGTTCAGTGACCGGGCTCGGCGACCGCAACTTTCGCTATAGCACATAGATACTAATCGCCGTCACTACGTATACATACATTTATTTATATAAAGCCTGCGAACCCCCGCCGACCTCTGCCCTACAGCCTTTTCACTGCACTGTATAACTTTACCTATATCTACATAATACATATAATAAAGTCATAACAAAACCGTATCTGTACATGAAGTATTCTTTAAAAAAACAGATTGCAGTATAAAGTAGGTACGAATGATATAAGGTCCAAAGCAAAGATTTTTGGACTTATTGTCTGTCTGTCTGTCTAAACGCGCGTCACGCAAAATCTACCGGGCGGATTTTAATGAAATTAGGCATAGTTATAATTTACGTGCCGAGTTAACATTTAGGGTACTTTTTACTCAAATCCACACTGAAATCACAAGTTCACTGTGTTCCAGTAGGTAGTGGGCACTGCTATTATTTCATACTAGCGGTGCCAGCGACTTCGATCGCGTGAACTTCCCGTGCGAACTTCATAATTTATCTGGATAAAAAGTACCTTAAATATTAACCCAACATGTAAGTAATGAAGTAATAACTATGTCAAGTTTTATTAAAATCCGTTTTTGCGTGATGTGCATTCAGAGAGACAGACAGACAGAAATTAAAAATAATGTTTTTTTGGGCTCACGTGTACACTTGCAATCATATGTACTCGCACCGAACACTGCAATGCCTTTTTAAAAAACAAATTCAATGTACTTTATTATATGTATTGTAATGTAATTAATCACACGTATATTTTCATAGTACATACTTATTTATGCTAAGGTTCTGTGTAAACTCGTGTCTACGATCATAATTGTTACTTTGAACTGCCGAAGCGCTATAATTGTCAACATTCAAACTAGTTGGTTAATGGCCGAAATTGTTCTATTTGGAAAATATTTCGCTCTTATACCGGTGACTGTCGACATTTACAATGAGGTGCAGATGACTGTTAATGTAGGTCGAACAGTGAACGGTTGCGTTTGCATCATCTGCGTGCATTCTTGAGTCTTTATTTGTGCTTAAAATAAGCAATACTGTCATGGACATCATCAATAAAAAATGAGAAACATCACAAGGCCCGTGTTGCGCTGCCTACCTTTGAAGATTCAGGAAACTCTCTGATACTGACACTTCATTCCCCATCCTTCTGATACTGACACTTCATCCTCCAATGCCAAACGCCCTGAATCAGTTTCGCTCATTTCATTGGATGAGGGAAACCGAAAGGCAAGAATCCGATATTAACTCATTCCGTTTTCACCTAATGAGAAATACGTGACGAGATGGGATGGCATTGGATGGAACTGGATGGAAAGGAAAACGTGCTCTTAGATCTTTCATTCCCTCCCGAAACACATTCGTTCGTTTCACTACAATCTCCTGCTTGAATAGAGCGATTCGGTCAATTAGAAGCGCCCAGTCGGCTATGGGATGTAATATCTTACCCCCGTATATATTATATAATATATGTCCGTAATATACTAATATAGTATATATTCTTTATGGGTTATTCGCATGGAGAACGCTCTATAATGTTTATTAAATTTTAACAAAATATTAACGTTTATGTAAGTAATAGGTTTGATAGGATTCCGTAAACTTTAAGGGACTCTCATCTATAATTTCGTTTTGTCCGTCCGTCACAGGCCCATAACCTTCTTCAATGTACGTCGCATTATAATGAAATTATATTATTAGCAAATTAGACTATATTTTTTGACATATTATTATTATAATTTCTACAATTTGCGTCCCATTATGACGAAATGGTGTTATTCACAAATTAGACTATATATAATTTCTTTAATTTATATTATATATATAATAACAACGAAAGGGGAACATCCGTGGCACTAAATCATTAGAAGCTCGTTTGCGTAACATTTGTGAAGAGATTCAAGGTGATCTGGTCGCACTGTCGCACGCCGACTCGGGCATCACAACATACTCGTATAACCACAGTAGACTACCAAAAGTACAAACCTACCATTACACGTTTCCCATACAATCACAAAACCGTGACACACAATTAACTCTGTCACGAAATAAGCATACAACTGCAATTATAAATCTTCGTAAAACAATTTTCCTCATATGAAAAAAGGCTAATTACAAAAAAAAAACAATGAAATCCTATTTAAAGTTATATACACATACTGTATAAGTAGACACAAGCAAACGACGACTTTCAAGGTTGACAAGAACAAGTTGACTAAGCTGAACGACACAAATTTATCTTACTTGTGAATACATAGATGTTTAAATGTAACGATGCCGAATATCTTGTCACATAATCACTTAAAGTAATCTCCTATCGATATAACATATTATTATAAGCACCAGAATAATTTATAATACGGGCACTTGTATGAAAATACATTATGAAGAAAAAATACATTGAAATAATTAAAAAACTAGTACATTATCCAAAAAAGCGGTTACAATCTTTACTAGATTTAAGACGTTAAATAAAGCTGCTTTCTAGTATTTAGCATTAACTAATGCAGTCGATGACCTATAGAAGGTCATAGAGAAGGCTGTGAGTCTTGCAAAACATCAACAACAAGCAATGATCGAAATTGATGCTAATTAAGATAATGGCGACCTAGATAATAAAACACTTACAGCTATCAAGGCGTCGTTCCCATAAGCTCTGCCTTCCAATGCGAGCTCCTTGTCGAGCAAGGCGTCAAACTGCTCTAGCTGGTGGCAAGAGGCGCGCGCCGCAACCCAGCTGGAGGCTAGGATGAACGCGCCCAAGATGAATGAGGCAGCCACCACCGTTAGCGCAGCGATTCTGGCGATCTGCACCGATGAAGACGGCCTGTGACGGTACGCCTGTTCAAACATCAATAACAATCGAAATATGTTAATACAATGTCCATGCTTATATTTTATTTACATAATCTAGGAAGAAATATACTTAATGTCTATAACCGTAACCAGCTCTTGGATGATAGTCTATACTGCTGGACATGGTCCTGACGTCATGCACATTGTTTTGTGCATGACGGATGGATAGCCTTAAAATACTACGCTATTCTAAAGCCAGCCGACACCACACGGCCAAATATGTTGTTTTATCATGTATATATCATGCTTTACTATTTAAAAGTAAGTATTCGTACCTATTAATAGTTTTTTTTATTGAAAAAAGGCGGCAGACAAACATACGGTACACCTGATGGTAAATGGATACTGTAGCCCCTGGACATCCGCGATACATGCCAACATCAGTCCAGAATGACAAAGGTTGGCACGCTCCCGGATGCGCTGCCTACCTTGGGATTGGGAGAAAGGGTTGAGGAAATGGGGAGAGATAGAGTAGTATGGGATAGGTATGGGCTCTGGCATATCTCAATCGCTACCGAAACACGTACGTATATTGGGGAAATACGATAAAGTAGGAAATGAAGTACATTTCAAGGTAGTCTTCTGTGAGAGAGGGGTACGTGGCCAGTCGAGTGCGTACAGTGGCTACGGGAATGGAGCATGCACTCTCCCTCAACAACGAACATTTAATTTTTGAAGAGCTTACTATGTCAGCCTATAACATCCCACTGCACGACACACCTCCCCTAGTAAATATCTAGGGGGCTTCGAGCCTATAACTTCTGTATAATAAGTTATTATTCATTGGTTACAACAGGAATGCTTCGTTTTTTTATCTCTCGATTTCCTCACAATGTTCACCTTCACCGCCGATGCAGCGATAATTTTGACAAAACTGCAATAGAAACTCAGTGCAACTCAGGTATGGACCGAGGACTTGACTTAACGACGTCATGAATGAGAGTTGACAATGGATACCCCTAGGCTATCTTATGAGTATTTCATTTCTTCATTGACAATATACATAAAATACCTAGAATTACTATAGCAGTACCCGCGACTTCGTGCGGATATAAGTTAGAGTATGTGCGGTTAGCGTGATTCCCGTGGGAATTTTACAACTGGATAAAAAATACCTTAACTGTTAACTCGACACATAAGTTCTGCCAAGTGTCAGATAAATCCATTTTCTATGATATACAATGAAGTGTCTAATCGTATCTATATACCGACCATTATACCATACCATGCTAGCCCGCGACTCGTCATAGACCTCTCCCAAAGACCGCCACCACACACGGTCTTCTAATCTTCTCATCCAGCCACTACTGGCGACTTTCTTTAAGTAGATATACCGATAGCTATCTACGTATCTATCATAAATCAAACTTAATTTTCTAGATTTTATTTCTTCTGCCAGAGTAGGTATAAACGATAAGCACTGCTGCATGCACAAAGCTTAGATTAAAAATATACAAAACTTATGAACGAGAATAATTACTTTTTCTTCACTTTCTTTTTGCAACCAAATGAGAACGTTTTGATATAAAGGCTGTAAATATTAATTGATGTTTACAAAATAAACACACGCAACGGTTGATACCTATTGCAAAACCTGCCATATTCGGCATAAATTTAATAAATGACTCATAAACCCGTTCCTTGCAGACATTAGGTACTTAACTTATACCATCTAATGAAGTTACAGTCCTTAGCGAAGATAAGATAATTAAGTGGTGCGATGGTTTATTAGCAACATAGCCAGCAACTTCTGCTGGCTGCATAAAGATCCAAAGTTGCGTAATGAGTGCCAACCGCGCGGGTTAGGGGCGGTGCGAAGGCGGGGGGCCAGAGTGAAAGTATGTACTCAACTATCGCATTCGAGAAATCCATCAACATCTTTCTAAGTGCAAATGACGATGAGTTCAATCTACACAATTTGTTTTGAGTCAGTATCATCATTGGCCCGTGTCAAAAGTTGGACCTAATTTCACAAAAACATCGAGAAGAAACCAAAAAAATATATTATAACGCAGGTACACCCACCTCTTTCTTTTATATTTTTTATTATAAAGTAAAAATATATATCAATGAGAGACAATGGACAATATATTTATTACAACTTACAACAAAACAGATTTCATTACGATTGTGTTAATTTATTTTTTCTTTGACAAGATTAAATAAAGTACTCATCCCAAAATAACAAGCCATTTGCGAAAAACTTCTTTCTATTCTAGCTTCACTTTAAAAATATATAATCAGAAAGCGGAATCTGCCGGCTGACTCATTCATGTGCCTACACACCAAAACCTTAAGAAGTCAACTTATTGTTATGTCAATCGCAACCCCACAGATATTTTAAAATTCGTAATGCGTTCGGCATCTACCGCGCTGACTACTGACTGAATATAATTCTCGTATGTAAAGCTATATCTACACAATAATCGAAAACACCAACGTTATCCCTTGAATCTCAAGTCGTACGCTAATCTATAAATACAAGCGTAGATTTCTATAATACTGTGCCTTTATTAATAAATGTTAAGAAATATGATTACATTGAGACTACTCGTGGAGAATTTATAATAAGCAACTATCAAACTACAGCACATCACAACTACAAACTACATCAAACTGCATTCCCACAGCCGCTGTGTATACTTTATAGTATTTCCCCGATGTACGTACGTATTTCGGTAGTGAGATATGCCAGAGCCTATTCCCATCCCATCCTATCCCTCCCCCCATTTCGCTAACCCTTTCTCCCGATCCATTGCTTAATCTACAAAGGTAGACAGCACATCCGGGGGCGCGCCAACGTTTGTCATTCTGGATTGATGTTGACATGTATCGCGGTCCGCGGATGTCTATAGACGAGAGTATCCACTTACCAGGTAGTATCAGGTGGACTGTATGCTCACCTGCTGCTTTTATTCAATAAAAAAAAAAACAATCTTTAATAGATATTAGAATATTTTTTATCTAGAATATTCTACATAATACATCTAAGGAATATTCAGTGCCATCATTTAATCATTATAATAGATATATTTATTTTGTACAGACGAATTGACATTACATTTCTTGTTTCAAAACAATGTCCTTTATAATCATATCTGGTGATTACACAGTCGTGAGATCTTCTTAGATTATTTTCTTCTATCTTTCCAGTTTCATATTGAACAGTCTTGCTATCAAATTATTCCATTGCATTCTCTTATTCCTTCTCACTATCGTTATCTTCTGAATTGTTAGCTTATAAATATTTTGTAACAAATATAACAATATTATAGTAGTAGATGAACTTGTAGCGTGAAGTTGGTACACATAACATAACTAGCATGAAGTTGGTACACATAACATAACAAATTATGCAAATTACCATACTTGGTTCCAGTTACGTACTGGTACGTATCTATACGTACTACGGTCAAAGTACATACATTATTTGGTTTCTAGTCGTATGTTGTCATCGTGATTGTGAAAATTCTGCGTAATATAATAATTTACCCGTCAAATGTTATGTTTGTAAAGTTTCCTTGTAAACAGTATTTGTATAAAATCGCTATTCTAACAGATTTTTGGTGCTTTGAGGTGACTAGCTGCTTGACTCGGACGTGACATGACGCAAGCGTTTGACGCGCCATTGTGTCCACGCTGTGTTCTGGTCAACAAGCAATAACGATTTCACTCAAGCCGTGTTGCTTTATTGTTTATCTCTTTGTACAAATTCTTTGTTCCTGTATCTGAACCGTTGCAATATTGTACTTCATCATACAATTAAACATATCCTTCAGTTTTAGCACGTTCGTACGAACCACGATTTTTTAATGTGTACTTTTATCATTTTTTTTAACAATAATTCAATATTTTTAATACACAGGTAACGATAACTATTTTGAATTTAAAATATTTTTGATATAATTAGCAATTATATCTATACAGGTGTTTTAATATTTAACAACCTACTGCATGATGAATTACGTCATGTGTAAAAATACGGATTATTTAGTCATGTTATTATACTCTCAAAACAATGTAATTTTTGCTACAAAATTGAAGAGAGCTCTTGTGAAAGGGTTAACCCGATAATAGATAACAGTGATTCTGCGGCGCGGCATTGAGGAGTCCATTTTGGATCATTCTAGTTTGTAACTAGTACTTACATTGTTAGTACTTACTCTAGTACTTATACTAACAATAACAATAAAAAAATATCAAACACAAATTTTAAAACCATTATGTCCTAACGATAGCTGCGTTATAAATAATAATGTAAATAGAATTAATCACACAAAACGAAAACATATAAAATAATACGAAAAACCCGCTCGCACAAAACAATGTGCAGGCTTGGTTTACAAAGTCTTTAATGTTGCTTAGTTGTGTTCTTTGACAAAATTTACTATATATCTATATATATAACAAAAACGGTTGGGGTCGTTAACACAAAATTTACGTTAATAACTTATATTTTCCACGACAGAAAAACACACAAAATTAAAAAATAAAACTGTATAAAAACTGTTAATATTTTTATTAATTATACCTACTGATAAGAGAGACTGCGATGAGTATATTTATTAGACAACAAGTATATTTGTTGAGGTATACTTAGGACAAATCGAGTTAAGGACGATTAAAATTAAGTTAGGGAATTACTAACAAATTTTATTATTTCTCATGTATGATTTGTCATGAAAACCAGAATCAATCCGAAAAAAGTAACTACATGACGGGTAAGTGCAATAAAAGTGTATACTAAAGTCACTACAAACGTTAATGCCGCAGAAAAAACAGTTTTTTTTTGTTGCCCAGTGTAATAATAGCTACATTATGGTGAATGTCGTCCGGTCGTTTGTAGAGCATTTCGAGCCTTTTCAGGAAGAACATCGTAAGCTACAATTACATTTTTTAAAAGATGTGTTTTTTCGTAACTTTCCATGATACTTAAGGCATTATGATTTTTTATACTTTGTCGCTTACAATGTTCTTCCAAAAAAGACTCGATTTATCAAATAGATAAAATATAAAGCTTACCTACAATAGAAGTAATAGCAAGTAGTCGGGTAATGACTACAATAAATAATCGCAAATGGCCAGCCAGAGACAATAGAACAATGAATTTCTCAGTCATATCTCATTATAGCTCATGGAAATAAACGTAAAATAAATGCATCTATGGCTAATGTACATAGCCCAATTTCCTTATTTGAAAATTTAGTAATTAACATCTAACCAAAACATCAAATGGGTATTAGCTATTTACTCGTTATTAGCCTTGCGCCTAAGAAAAATCTTCAAATAATAAGCCAAGCTTCAAATAATAACAACATTTAGTAACACTATCTAAAGCCAAGCGACCAAAATTCATATGCATTGAGAAAACAGGAAAAGGCTATGGAAAAGCTTGAAGATTTGAGAAAATAAATGTTTTCTACTACCCTATGTTTAGAATACTGATGGCCTAGGCATATTTATTATGAATTCTCATTCGTGAACTCGTTAGTTCAAGTTCTCTGCGCGTGGTGAGTTTGTACTTAAGTGAGGGTTTTCAAAATAATCACTAGCTCGCCGATGAAGGAAAACGCCTCCGATAAAGGAGGCGGCGTTCGAGAATTAAAAAACAATGCGGGAGCATGTGCAACTGTACACCCACCAATCGTACTGGGTACGCGTTGTGGATTATAGTCGGATCCTCTTGTGACTTAAGAGAACCAGTGATAATTGAATACCTAGTTACTCATTCAAGTTACAAAGCAGCTACCACAAGCCCTGAGAAAGAACTGTCTCCATTGCATTACCTCTATTTAAATTATAAGAAAATTGTTTGCTTTCGCCCCACCCTGGATAAAATCCGGACTACGCCCTCGAGCCAGCGTGTCGTTTTAGGACTTTACATCTCTCATGCACAAGACAACGTGCACGAGGAGGCCCATGTGCAACAATGGACACTGCAAGGGCCAGTTGCATCGCATTGTACTCATTTTTTGCAAAATTAGACCATTATTAATTGCTAAAAAACGCAGATTTTGTTTTTTCATTCGTACTCATTACTTACTTACATGAAAAAATGAAAGTACGGAAAATGTTAGAATAATGAAACATAAATAATTTGCCTTTATGGAAAATATCGTTAGGGGAAACTCAACTTCGTAGTGTTTTATTTCATAAGCTGTTAAATAAAAAACTTCAAATAAACCTATGGGTTATACTAGTAAGTTAGTAAACAGGTATTTGAAGATATTTCTTCAAGATATTACTAACTAAACCCTCAGGGTGATAACTTGAAAGTGAATCAATGTATGGGTGACATTGAAGCAATTGTTTACATAACTTTGAAACACCTGTATCCACCTTTTGTGTCGATATTACAGAAATAAAACATACTCCAAAATGTTCTAAGAGTCGACACAGACTGCCCCCTATGTTTACCAACAAAGCAAGTCTGTGAAATAGGTACGCGTCAGCGGCCTTGCAACCGCCACACCGCAAGAGAAAGGCACTTTCCCGTTGTTCAATCGCATTTACCAGAAAACAAAAATGTTTTTAATTTAACCATCGAACTCTTATATTTAATAAATAATGTCTCTTTTTTAGTAACGGTTAAGTAACAAAATCGTCCTTCCAGACATCATAAAAAAATGCACGGCAAAAAGTGGAATGACTACGTTAACGCCTAAAATTTTTAAGTTTCGTGTCACGGTTGAAATAAGTGACAATTAGGTTCGTGTGTTATGTCCTTAACATTATTTAAAACTAGTAACGGATGTATCATACCGGTGGCGGCTCCGACGTGCTGTATACTTCAGATGGCGGATATTCCGGTTTCATGGTGATGGTAGCCATGGAATCGGGCTGGTGCTCCTTCTCCATCCCGAGGTAATACAAATCACAAAAATAAAATGTACTTTAGTTGATGTCGCGCGCTATGACTGACGTTCGAAGTAGGAGTGCGCTCGAGTGAGTGGCAACAAGTGGCGTAGGCGTAGGCCGCAACCGTGGTGGGGCCGCTGCATGCCGGCGCGATCGCGACTTCGTGACGCTCACTTGGCTTGGCAAAAGTTGTATCTTACACATCTACTAATACATACATAAGGATAAAGATGTGGGTCTCGTATCTTTGAAGATTGTCGCATGATCGTTCTTAGTAAATAACCGAAAATTATATAAATACATATACCTAATTAATTTGCCTACTATATAGGTATACCTATGTATTTTAGTTAGTTTATCTATTACATTAATGTATTACTATTACTATCTAGTTTATTTTCAACGTAGATAACTAATTAAGTATATAGTAGTTTCAGCACAGCCTTAGTAAGGCTTACGACACTGTACAACACAGTTTCTAAATGACAAGAGCTGCAGCCTGACATTGTGCCAAAAGATTCCTACTATTTCGAAAATTGGGATTCTTAAATGCAATTGCACATATCTTCCCAGAAATTGTTGACTCCTGTCCAAAAAACTTTTACAGCAATGGCATATTAATGCCATAAATGTGCCACCGCCATTAAAACAGCAAAAGTGGTTGGTAGCAAAAGTTAAAAACATAGATGACGAGTTAAAAACATAATGACATAGTTAAAAACATAATAACTTAATTTCACACATTTTCGGTGTATATTTTTACATACGAAACAGCAACTTGATGAACTACGTGGGGCACACTATAAGTTTCGCGTAACTTATAAATAAATCAGTTTATGAGTATAGTAACATATATAATGTTTTTCAAAATATTCTCCGTTGCATTTTAAACACTTTTATAATCGATCCAACCATTTTTCAAAACATGACGACCATTGATCTGAGGCATGTTTTTTACATGTTCGTCAAAAGCTGTCGCAGCCTCTTCTGGCCCCGTAAATGTCATACCTCTCATTAAATCTTTGATTTTTGGGAAAACAAAGAAGTCACATGGTGCGAGGTCCGGACTGTGTGCAGGATGAGTCACAAGCTCCACCTTTTCTGAAGCCAAAAATTACTTCGTCTTGTTCGCGGTATGTAGAGCAGCATTGTCATGGTGCAAGAGGATACCGTCTCTCTCTAACATTTTCAAGAACACTGGGTGAACAAATGGTGGTAAACTCAGCATTAACTGTCTTTTGTTCTTCAAGTGGGATTGTGCAGACAGGACCGGTCTTGGAAAAAAAAACCTAATCTTTTTTTTACCTACGCTTCTCACCTGTCTCAATTTTGTTGGTCTGTTGTCGCCTTCGAACACCCATTCACAAGATTTCTGCTTTCTTTCTGGATCATAACAATAAATCCACGTCTCCTGTCACAATGTCATAAACAGCATTTGAGCGTCCGTGATCGTACTTTAGCAACATTTTTTTGCACCAATCAACACGATTCTGTTTCTGTTTTGAGGTCAGTTCATGAGGAATCCAGCGACAACAAAGTTTCCTGGCTTTTAAATACTGATGTAAAATTTTTAGAATTTGGCTCATATCAATCCCCAAATGTCGTTGAATCTCCTCATAGGTGATACGTCGGTTTTCTTCAATTAGCCACATTTTCCTCAGTTTTCGCAGTTGAGGACCGACCTTTACGAATCTCATCATGGAGTGAAACACGGTTCACGGTGCCCAGATGAGCTGCTTCCCTCCCAAAAACATTTTGAAGACGTGCATTGCAAACTTGCGGAGAAAGGAAACTTTTAAAATCATAAAAAATCATCGCTCTAAAATCTTTTCGCGTATTTTCCATTTTCGCTACGGACGAAGAACTTCAATTTGTGATAAAAAACAATTGACAAGCGATTCCCCGCCAAAAAATATTTCAGTCAATAAATAAGGTTTTATATATTTTTTTAATATAACATTCGAAATTCAAACGTTTATAAACAGCCAGGAGTGCAAAACTTTCAGTGTGCCCTAGGTATAGGGAACCCATTGTAATATTATAATGTTTCCATAGAACAAAGATCTTAATATATTATCTTAATAATCAATACTCAAAACGCTCTCATAATGTAGATACAGATATTGCTAAATAGTGCTAAGACTCCTACACAAACACAAACTTTTCCTACACACTGCTATTTACACCTGATAAATGTCTCAGTTAGATTAGGAAACAATTAGCTGCTCAGCGACGCAGTGAAATGGATAATTTGTGAGATTTGTGATTATTATAAAGGTAACCGTCCTGTACAGCGGCAAACGAGAAGGCCTAATATGTGCTACGAAAGCAGACGACAGTACATAACGTATTATAAATTGTTTGTTTTTTAAGAGTAAAGAATCCTGATAGCGTACTGTCCGTACCGACCGGCGAATAAGTGACGTCGTGTTTTATAGTCGTGAGGCAGACCGTCATCGTTTTTACTGATTAAAAAAGTTAAAGATTATAAATATAATGTCTAGAACTATTGATTTATATAAAAACATAAGTAGGTATATATTATGCTCAACACTCCATTAAACACTGCGTTATTTGAGCCGAAAAAATCCGCAACGACTATTCTAATTCGCGCGGATCTCGAAAACTCCTAAAAAATAACGCGAACATGTGTCTGCGCAAAGGGTAGTTATTTAAAGATGACATACAAAAAATGTTGAAACTACACTGGACCTATTAAACTGAAGCTAATACATCCACCGCAGAGGATAACCGAGATTGTTTGCAAATCATTAAGAAAATTAAGACTACAAACAGACAGAGACCAGAAAAGAGAAAGATTTTTAATAAAATATTAAAGAAGGAAACTGCTTATGTATGAATATGACATTTTTGAAAGGGATAAATATACTTATCATTGATTTATGACTAAGTACTTGATAACAATTAAACCAACAAGTATAGGGGCAGACATGGCCTTCTCGGCCGCTGGATATACAATTATGCAGTTCTTTGAAAATTTGATTTACGGACGAAACAATCGATAGATACTATTTATCTACAATTATTGTATGAAAATGAATGAGACTGCTAAGATATCTTACAATAAAACACACAGGCATAACATTACATACATACATAATTTTTTTTGAATTGAAACATCGATCAACCAAAATTTGGTTGATCTCCAAACCGGCTAGAGCCCATGTAGCGCCCGGGTGCAATCAATACCCTGGCGCCCCCTAGTAGGCTCTTTGGAAGAGTCGCGAACGGCGCTCGGCGCCTAAGACCTAAAACCTTGAATAAGCCCTAAGACCCTAAGACCCTGCGCCCGTGTGCGCCGCACACCCTGCACCATAGGTAAAGCCGGCACTGACCGTTGCCCGCGTCAACCTTGCAGTGGAACTTTTATACCGATGTTGAGGACTTTTATTTCACATTCGCGATCTGTAGCAACCAAAAGTGTAGGAAACTAAGTCCCTCTTGCAATAAATAAAGTTAAACTTGAAATAAAATAGTCTTCTATGCATTCATGTATTTTAAGTAATTGGGTTTTATAGAGAAACTTGAATAGTAGGTTTTAAAAAAAAATGTGATCCATACCGCCATAAAATATTGAGCGTCCAGATTTCGCCTATATTTACTTTAAAAATGACCTCATACAGTCTGTTAGGTATAAGTTGGCATTCCAATAGCGGCGCCTCCTACGCTTTTGTGTTGCCACATCTAATTCATATTTTCCCTTCAACTCCCTAGAAATATGGTCTAAACTGTTTTTTGTTATATTAAGTTTGTTCGGTATTCTGAGGTCAAGTATAGAGTTATTTAAATAATATGATTGATTATTAGAAACATTTAATTTTCTTTTTCTGTTTTTTGATGGTGACTAGTTTCACTGTCTTAACCGCAACACCAGGGTTCTCTGATGTGGAGTTGTCAATACATACTGTGGATGACCCTTCAGCCGCTTGATTAGGGTCTTCTGGGGAAGGGTTTTCAATTCTCGCTGTAGAATCATTTTCAAGGGCTTTACCCTCCGAAACTATGCGATTTACGGTTCTTTGAGAAATACCGAAAATGTAAACATACAAACAAACATTAATACCTAATCAATTCACATAGATAAAACTTTACCTAAAATTGGGGAAATAATAAACTGATTAACTAGCAACATTTTATCTGTCATAGCCGCTGTTCGTTCAATCACATTTTGGAATGGAATTATCGGTCCTTTGTTACGCTTTTCTTGCTCACAAAAATGTTTAACGGCAAGAATAATTTCTCTAGCTGCACTGCGCACTTTGGCATATTTTGAAGCGATTATTTCAAGATAAAAGTAAATATCACTAGCACTGACGCGTACGAAACAACGAAGCACTGAGAGCTGTCAAAATTAATTCCGTTTTCTTGCCACTCGCCAACTTATACTTGACCGACTGTAGTAAGCACATTATGCGGCTAGCCGGGCTAATATTTACGCATTGACATAAAAAGTTAAACTCATAACTAATGTCTGTTTCAGTTAATTAGTGATCTCACTAAATGAAAATAAAAGTATCAATGAATGATTACTATCAAAAGGAATCAAATACCGCATTCTCGAAATACGTTTAAGGCTGGTTTACTCCAGATCTAGGATTTTTTTTCTAGCGCCAGATAATATGTGGATAGGGACTGCTGGACCTGTGTGCCGGACAAACTACCACAAACTTCTTTTAAAAAACTTAATATAACAGGTAAGACAGGCTCAAAAGAACCTGTATCCAATTCCAAAATCTCGAAACTATAAAAAATATCTGCAATCCATCATCCAATGCAACATTGATTTCTTAGTGACAGCCAAATTTTACCATTTTTAATTAAGAATTACCTGAATACTGCATAGTTCTGAGAGTATTTATATGAACACTTAATTTACAAGCATTTTAATAGTACTGAAATAAATATGGCAACTTCTGGAAAAGGCACATTTCAACCGGTATGTAATATGATATTCTTCAAACAACAGGTTATGATTAACAAGTTCAACCTCGTTCAACTTAATTTAAAACGTTTTTTTCTAATTTTAAGGACTCCGACGTACACATTTCTTTCGAGGATCAACAAAAAATTAATAAATTCGCTCGATTGAATGCTACAGTGGAAGACTTTAAAGATGAACTGAAGGTGAAACAAAATGACATGAAGAATTTAGAGGAAGCTGTAGAAGAATTAAGTCTTGTTGATGACACTGAGAAGATTGCTTATCTTATCGGCGAAGTATTCTTATATCAAAACTTGGAAGACACCTTAGTAAGCATTCATTATACATTGTTTTAACTTTTCATGGTAAAGTATTAAAATTCTTGTAATTAAATTCTTATAAACCTATTTCTTATTAAACCTATCTAATTTATAACCTTCAAATGTTCATTTGACTGCTCAATTTATGATAATTATACATACTTTTTTTCTTTGTAACAGCATTGGATGTTATGACAATAAACATAAATGACAAATCTGCAAAGCCAAACTGATATAGCACAATAAATCTTACTAAAATATGTATGATTATCATAATGTGCATGATAGGAATCTAGGAAAACACCACGTCACTGTAAGATACATGTTGACAGGACTCCTGACCTCCCAATATTTGAAAATGTGTGTCACTTCACAGTTCTGACTCTTACTTGCTTATAATGACCATACCATAAACATGTTTGTTGATCTTTGTTGTTAGCAGAAATTTCTAAAAACATAGTTGTAACATTTATTTCTTGGCTCGAGAATGCTCATTATATGCTTGCTTTCGAGTGTCTCCAGATCTATGGGGTCCCTGTAGTGGATTATTACATAATGATTTGAAGGTATAGGTTAAATCTCACCCTATATATTGCATTTTCCCAAAGATTGGTATATAAGTAAGAAAACCTTCTAAATGTGTTAAAAACAATATACTTACAGTCAATAATAATCCCAAATGCATTAAAAATGAATAAAATATTTTATGTTAATTTTTTATCAGAACTATTAACTTTTATTGTAGAAAATATAATCTTTTATTTCAGAAATCACTAGAAGATGCAAAATCCAAAAAAGAAGGTGAAATAAGTGATTTAGAATCGAAGGTTGAAGATCTGAAATCAGAAATGGGTAAACTAAAGGCACATTTATATGGTAAATTTGGTAGCCACATCAACTTGGAAAATGAAGAGGATTAAAATTAAAACACTCAATGGTCCTTGACACATTTATATTTCACTAATAAAGTGTAGTGTACAGTTATATTGATTTAATGTACCTATATTTACTTACATTTGTTAACTTTAAGCTTGACTAAAAATAATTTGTGATATTTTCTGAGCAAAGGGATAATATTGTCGGTACAGATTTTGGTTAAGAATTCCTAACTTAAGATTTTGATGTTTCAATATTAGAACATGTTCTAACATCTAATTTATAAGACAATGCAATAAATCTATTTATGAATCTACAGCAAAATAGAAATAAATAACTGAAATATATATACCAAACTTATTGCCAATAACAGATTCTACTGTTACATATTGTCACCCTTATGCCAAAACCAGGAATGTGCAATTGGATAGTTTGGAGAAAAAACAATTTTTAAAGTTTTCATTTGCTGTGAAAAATCAGGATTATGCTTTAGCCCAGTGATATCTCAGAAATATTAGTTCTACATGCCTATCTGAGGTTCATGTTATGTGCATGTTAGTTATTGCACATAACATTATGTGCAGTATCTAACAATATTATCTAACAATCACCAAATTTGCATATTCATGGTTCTGGCATAGGGGTGACAATATATTAATTTTAAAATTTAGAGGTGTATGTGAGCTCTGAGTGACGAGTGTTACAGTGTATGTGTGTGAAAGGGAGGGAATGAAGCGAAGTACAAAAGTCTATGAATGGGTGTGTTGGTGTGCACAAATGTGGCAGTGTCACGGACTTGTTTGAATTTTGCTTTAGACATGCAAAATAAGTTGATGTCAGCAAAACAGTCCTTGTGTATATTAGGAATTCTGTGAAAGGTACAGTTTGAGGATTTGTCTTTGATATAGGAATCAAATATAATTTTGTGTGTCTGGTACTCCTAGTTGAGGCAATCAGTTTCCACATCTCGCCTATGATTTCAGGACAAAAAATATTTCTATAGATCTTACTAAAGTCTCAATATCTGGGATAGTAGAAACGACAATAATGTCAGTTTGCTCTGATAATATGGCAAATAAAAATGGCTTTAATATACTTTGTAATTAAAGGAACATAACAGTTGGTCGAAATGTAATTTTTTATGAACATAGTAGAGCCCCAATATCCGTCTGATGCGCAGTCTTGCGCAGATAGTAGCGAACCCCATATTTTCGGGTATATGAAGCAAAATTAGAACAGGAAAAAATATAGAACGTGCTATACGTGTATTTACATAATAAAATTACCAGGGAACTGTTCTCGGTATAAAATTTAACTTACAGAATAATTATGTAGTACAAATGAAAATAGAATAGTTCGCGGGTTTTTGCCGAATCACGGTTATAGGGTATGTCCAGTATTAATCCAAAAATAATATTAATCAGATTATGTACGTATTTGTAAAATGTAATATGTGCCTTTAAAAAGCAAATTGTTTAATATTTTACATAAAACATTATAATCACCAAGGCAATATCATTTTTGTGCTGATTAATAATTCCTTAATCTATTAAATGATGATTAATTGATAGAAAACATAAATGGAGATAAATCTGTGCTTGGTCAAGCCCATGTGGCACAAATTAGGACAACAGAAAGCCAATAGTGACCAAATGTTTTTCAATGAAAATCCACACTAATATTTATAAATCTGGAAAATATGTTTGTCTGTCTATTTGTTTGTTATGTCTTCTTGACTAAACTACTGAAGTAATTGCAATGAAATTTGACAAAGAGTTAGTATGAAACATAGAATACCTTTCTTTTATCCTAGAAGAACATTGTTAGTATGCAATAGAAAATTTATTTATAATTATCATTGGCTAAATTAACAATAATGACTGATAATTTTGATAAAGCAATTCCATAGGTAACCTAAGCCAAGTCTAAAATCATGTCTATGTCTAGACTTGCCTACGTGGACTTTAATTATATATTATCATAATGATTATTGATTTTAATGAATAATGCACAAGAAAATAAAATCAACGAATCAAATCTAACTGCAGGTACGAAACTGGTAAAAATTATTTTATACTAAAACTTTGCACCGGTTCTTAAATTACAGGAAAAACCGGTGAACACAGAAACCGGAAAACCGGTTATTACTTTGAATCTGAATTTGTATAAAATGAAAATTTATAACGAAATGAATTAAAGCTAGTCAACAACACTTATCATGTACAATGGCCTATTATATATATAAATCACATTTAATGTGCGTAAACACAACCCACAAATTTAGCTAATAAAAACGAAAAAATGTTCTAAATTTTGAACTTCCGTACTTTGGTACGAATTACATACTTTGTATTATACTATAATACGAAAATTGTATCACAAACATTGACTAAAATAAAATTCAATAATACTTTAATGACAAAGTCAAATACTTGGACAAGCAACTTTTAGGGCGAAATAAGTAGATAAATATTCAATTTCATGTATCAGTATAGTAATAATGCATTACCTTCCTGTCTTTCGCTAGATACGCATTTATAATACATATATATCCAGTCTCTATCAAGTGCAGATTTTGAAATAATGTAGTAATGAGCGCTCGATGCCAATAAGCCGTAAGACTCGACCGTTAAACGTTCATGAGAATTTTGGACTTGAGCCATTAACGCTCGAATCTTAAACGTTCATTAGTGCAGACACAATACGCGCTCAATGCATTTTACAACACCGTTTCCAAAGTCGGTAACAATACATTTTTAACATGCAGAGTTGTAATTAACCAATAACGAACAAGCATTTAAATACTATATCGTGTTTTCAAACCCATTCAGGTGGACCAAATGAGGAGTTTGTCCCCTGTTGGCGACGCGCTCGATTGTTATTATTTAAATCTTGAAAATTGTATTTTGACGTCTGTTGCATGTACAACAATATGAACATTTCGTTTAAGGGTGACGCCACGAAAAGCGGTCAGTTTTAGTTTTATTAAAAAAATTCACCAGACAGTCGAGCCTATACCTGCGCGCGCGACAACGCACGACCATGATCCGCTGACATTATTTAAAAATTACGTTTTAATTCTTTGTGCGTGTCGCAAATAAATTCCTTTTTCTATCCATCAACAGTTTTAATTTGTGCAATAAGTTTCCACCATCCACATCTCCATTAATTATATTGATAATGGATTGTGTTAGAACCCAACCACATTGCAACCTAGCCAAAGACAGAAAAAATAATGCATTTTTCATTATCACATTCAACGATGAACTTTTTCGAAGTAAATGACTCCATAAATTATATAAATATATTCATACAATCAGGCTATATCATATATTTTTTAAGATTTTCGCGTTTTCACACATATTTATCTATTAACGGGTCTTTTATTTTATTCGACGTTTAAACTGGTTTACATCAACCATGGTCACAAGCTGACTATGGTAGTCATGGTTATGGTAGTCATTGATGGGTAGGTGGGTAGTCCAGTCCATACACGTTAGTTGTTTCAACTACCCACAATCGGTCGTCAAAATCCATTCTGGATGAAAAGTAACCGTACACGTTTAAGACCATTTAATAGGTAAATATGCAATAGCTTGCTTTATTTTGACACAGACAATAATTAAATAATGTTTAACACAATGTATTCCAGATGTTCAGCTAAATAATACTGTTTATACCCCTCTCTGTAGGCTAGTGTGTGAATTAGAAAGAGAGCTTTGCTGTAGGCTTTCTTCCTCGTCAGTTTCTCTGTCATTAGATATCTTAATCGCCTGATACCACTGGTTCGTTAGATCCGTCATTTGACTCTTACAATCCTTTAATTCCTGAAATTCAGAAACACTTTACATTCAGACTTTCGTAACTTTCCAGACTTGTCAGCAAAGTCATTGCAAATAATTAAATGCACACCAATTTAATTTTGAGTATATCACTCACCTGATGCGTAAATCGTCTAGTGAAGAATGGTGTTAAATACTTCATGTCCAACCTCACAAAACCTTTTAATCTTGTAGCGTGAGAATAATTAACCTGAAAATTATCGAATCTTATAGTACTATCGTCATAGGCGCTTGTACTCAAATATTTGAATGTAATACTGAGCCCAGTGGCGCGCAAGCGCAGAAACGAGCACCCCCTCCCCCGCAAACCCCGCTAGGGCGCGGGGTTTGAACGTTAAGGTGAAGGACAAAGAATAAAGAGCTGGATAATCGAAAGTAAAAAACTGTTTATTATTGTATGTTTTCCCCCTATTGGTCCCATGACGCTTGTCAGCGAGCTTTCTAGATCTGCTTTTATTACGGACGGTTCTGTAAGTTTTGGCCATTCAAGCGCGGCTTGTCCACCCGTGGTTAGTAATACAAAACAAAGCAATTATGTAGTCCACTTACAGAGATTGTTAGTTTGTCAAAACCAAACCCTACAGAGAATAGAAAAAGCTGTAAGTATTGAATTATCTATGAATACAAAGAAAATATCATTGGAACAGTGGTTCCACGGTTACAAGTTCAGGAATTAAATAATAATAGTTCATTTTTCTTGTCATTTTATCCGTGATAGAAATTCCGGCGTAGCTCTATCCGTTAAAATGTTAAATAATGATGTTTGCAAGTGGACTAGGTACTCAATAAGGTCACAAGTAGCTTGATATTTAAATGAGGTTTAAAACCATACACTTATTGCGCTAGGAAGCAGGGAATCTGTCATCTTTGTGTTTGCACCCATATTCACTTCAATTATGTAATGCGCGTATGTAACATACATCATGTATACAAAACAAACGCATGTAATCTGCGTCTCACTGACCACAGCCAGTGATGCTCACGACGACGCACACAGTGCGGATTAATTATGCAAGATTTCTTTTAATTCTATGGCAAGCCAGTTTCCTTACAATGTTTTCCTTCACCACCAGGGTACTGTTGTTAAAACAAGCGCTGTACTCTTCAGCGCTTTATATGTTAGTGCTATTGAAAAACCAACCGTTTTAGACTCGAGCTTTTAACTACAAAGATATAAAACCGAACATTGATAATTTTAACTATATGGCTTCATTAGCCTTTAACGCTAAAGCCGTAAAAGTTTATTTACTCTTTATTGCACAGCGACAAAAGGCGGACTTACTGCTTTGAAGCATTATCTCCCAATCAACCTTTGGGCTATGCAAAGATGTTGCGGTAGGTGCAATAACAGTAAAAATAAAGATAATTAGCACTCGAGGGTCGAGCGCTCAACGTTCGTTTTACAACACTACCGCTGAGTTACAGATAATTTAAAAAAAACGTATTTTTTAAGCTAATTTGGCATCACGCGCCGATGACGTCATATTGTCGTTCTGGTAGGGTGTGGAAACTATTAACAATATGAGGGAATGAATTAGAATTAATTTAATTAATACATTTCGAAGCATTTTGTGTTAGTATTTTATGAGCTAGATTTTTTAAAAACCTCTTTTTACTGTGCGAAGGAAAATAAATAAAAGGTACATGGCTTCTCAATTTCTTTTCCGATTGAGTCGCGTTCTTGTTTGCCACCTTTTGTTTTACTAGATTCCAAACATACTCAATGGAATTGAAGTCGCATGCAGACGTAAAACTTCATACCCATGCTCTTTCATTAGTTCATCAACAATGTATTTTTTTTGGTGCTTTAGTCTTTAATATTAAATGGGACGATTCCGGCTTAGTCATTTTATCATTAAATGAAATGCCGTGCGTTCGTAGCCAGGTTTGCAAATCACCTTTGAGATGCACTGCTCGAGTCGAGTAATATGGTGCGTTATGAAAACAATGCCATTTTGTAGTAAATATGGAATAAGTTTTTCTTTGTCATTTAAAAAAAATGTATCCATTTCGTTATGGTAGTCGACCGTATTACTTTTTATTTTAAAATATTAAATTTATAACCTAATTGGTTAATCATATGCTTCTCTATGTACTCTATGACCTAGAAAATTGAGATCCCTCTGCAGCTGCTAGAATTGTTTTCAATGTGTCAACTGTATCAAATTTATTAATAAGGTTTCTGATCACATCCAGATCAAAATCATTCAGTACAATTTTATCAGAGCTCTGTTTTCTCTTTACCTGGTATTGATAATTTTGCTAGCAGTAGCACTTAGCAGGGGTGATGATGGAGATGGTGGTTGAGGTGGTTTGGCTTAATTTTTTATTCTCATTAAAGTTCTTTTTGATACTCCAGTTACTTCACGGGTTCTTTTGATGACTTGGTCGACAGTAATGGTGAACGTTTTCTTTGCCATCTACTTTTCAGAAATCTTCAAAACCTTTAGAATAATATTTCTTCCTTCGTTGTGTATAGTCTTCCCAATGTCGTCAACAGTATACCAACATAAATATTATAACAAAAATAGTTCAGAAACGTAACAATAACAGATGCAAAACAAAAACTTAATAAAAACAATTCAAAACATAATAATATAGTCCAAGAATAAACAATAAGTGACGTGTATACGTCACGGCGATGCTATCGGTACTGACGAGCGAAAAGAGATGAGCGGGGAAGGGGGTCGCATTCCAGCGAAGTGGCGAGTTAGTTTAACCATATAGTAAGTATGGGTTGTATGGATAAGAATTCGATCTTACAATCTGTCCAGGTTTAACAACGATCATCGATCCAATCAACATACCTCTAATTCCTCCTCTGTAATCTCAGACAAATGTTCGGAATCTATAGCTTGGCCCCATTCTTTTGTTTTCGACAAACTCACTTCTTTCTGTTTGCGTAATGATCGAGACCGCTTCGTCTTTTTATTAGCCTGCAAAAATAATTCAATAATAATCACTCGCAAATCTAAAAGTAAATATTTTTCTTTAAGTAAGTACCAACCTTTATATAATATTTTTATTGAAGTACTAATTTCTGATATGTGTGTAAATGTTACACGAAATGTATTTAGTGTTATGTCTTGGCATTTAGTACTTTTCATTCTACCATAAAATATGACATGCAAGGAATGACTTGAATAATTTCATATTTGCTTTAGCATAATTACCCTCAAGAACTTCAACAATGGCATCGTGGAGCCACCAAAGAAGAGTGTGGTGAACAATACAATGATAAGTGTAGTAGTAATAATCACATGACGCGTTTCATCAGAGAATCCAAGATGCAGTGACAAAGCATAAGAGATGGCACCTCGTAAACCTAGAAACAAGCAAAACAATTTACTCAATTAATACTACTCCAATCTAATGCCCACTGGGCCCTACTGATGCCCACTATACAAAGGTATAAGAAAGATCTGATTTTAAACTGGGGTGCTATCACATGATACATATAAAGGCTCGCGCATATTACGACGTACTGCACTGTAGCGCATAACATTGCAAAAATCATCCCAAATCATTTTTATACATTTTTTATAAACCACCGCACACTTCAGGTGGGCCGCATCGCACTGCAGCCCACTGCCGTACCGCTTGCTAGCCGTATTAATGCGCCGATTTTGTGCGCTGCGACGTGGCCAGCCTCAATGTGCGAACGGGTGCAGTTAACGATGTGATTCGAAAGTTATTCGCTGTGTGAAGAATTGAATGCTAACAGGCTTAAATTATTGCGTTGAGGTGCGGCCCGCTGCATCTGTAATGTGCATTGTCGCAGTTTTGCAGTGATGCGACTGTAATGCGCGCGAGCCCTAATAGTTACGTACATCTTCTAATAAGACTGCAAATACCTACAGAAATACATATACATAGTATGTCTGGTCTCCCTTTCGCCATTTTCAATCTAAAAATCAGTAGAGAATGTTCATATTTCTTTGAAGGTCGCTTTTTACGTGGCAATATGATTGTTGATATTGCATGGTGAGAATGTAAGAGACTCGATACGAAATCTGTGTTTTATGGGAAATGCAAGAAATGTATGGGAAATGATAGAAATGTAAGAAATGTATGGGAAATGAAAGAAATGTATGGGAAATGATAGAAATGTGTTTAAGTGTGAGGGGGTTTCCGCTTAATTAAGTTAATGAAAGAGACGGACTAATTGCGTTTGTCCTTTTCTAGCGAAAGTCGGGCAGTTTTTGAATGACTAGACGGATAGACCTTTCCTTTTTAAGTCGTTTAATGTATTAACCTCGATTTGCTTAAATTTTGAGTTGAGTCTCTTTCATTCTCACTGTGCGATATATCATGCATGAATAATGATTTATTTTAAATATGATAAAAAGAAATGGTAAATCTAATTTGTGACTACAGGATATTGTACCAACCCATTACTATTCACGGAAAGACATTACCTACCTCCCTAGGTACCCTCCCTACACTATCGAATATCCTAATATTGAATGCAAAAAATGATACCCTAAAAAGTGAATGTTACATAAAAAAGACAAATAAACTTATAGCTTACCACTAAACCACATGATGAACATCATTTTTCTTGTGATCTTGTGTTCTCGGAACTTGTTACAGAGCAGAGCAAGGGGAAAGATATTAGCAGCTCTACCAAGCAAGCACATGAGTATGCTCCACACCACCAGGGCGGGCTCCACGCGGTGTCTAAAACTATAGAGAACAAATTATTTCTCAGTTTAAATATACTGAGCAAGAAATTCATAGATTTCTTGAACAATATATTTAAGCCTATATATATAGCACTAGTGTTAGTGCATACACCAGTTATGTAAATATCTCTGCATACTATACATATATAAACAAAGACTTTTAATCTAGGTAACTGGGTTCACTTTTGTCTCATAAAACATTATCATAAGAGTCACACATCATAAAGTATCATGATACTTCGTCATGATGTTAGTAACATATTAGTTAGTAACATCATGATGTTACTACTAAAAATGGTTATGTATATACCTGAAGATTGCAAGACCCAAATAGGCAAAGACACAAGTTTCTGCAATGAAGGCTAAAGTCCTCATGGTCTGCTGCATAGTGACTTGTGTCACGGTAGAAAGGTTGAAGTGAGTGTAATGAGACATTACAATTCCACAGAACAATATAGCCATTATTCCTGAAAAATTAAGCCTTATTTCAAAATTGTGACAATTTTTTAATAAGTTGACTTTGATTATTTATTTAAACAAATGCATAATAAATAAAATGAAAATTATATATATTGCAATAATACAAAAAAATGAATATAAAACCATTTTGGTAACAAATGAAAATAGGTATTCTATTCTATTCAATATCTTGACATGTCTGATTCAATATGAGTAAATCTGTTAATTAACTTTATTTACAATGAGGTTAGTTACCTGATAAGTGAATGCCTTCAGCAAGTACATATGGAGCATATGTAAATACCAGCATCATGCCAAATTCAAGCGACGGGTTCTTACGTAGGTCAACATGTTTAAGTAAGAAAGCACTGACAAGTGCAAAGAGGACACCAATACCAGCAGATGCAAAGAACATTAACCAGAAACGGTTTATAGCAGAAAGAATGGCTTCACCAGTGGACATGAGAGGGTCATTAGAGTCCAAAACAGCTGTAGTTAACACAATAGCAATGGCGTCATTGAGAATACTTTCTCCAAACACCAACATGTTTAGGACTGGGTCCACATCCAAAGCATGGAAAATAGCCACTGTAGCTACAGGGTCTACTGCTGATATGAGTGATCCAAAAGCAAATGACTCCACAAAACTCAATTTGTACACCACTTGAGCCAAACCCAATAAATATATTCCTGCCCCTATCACAAATGCTGAAATTGCTGTTCCAACTATAGCAAACAATAATATTGAACCAATGTTTTGAAAGAAATTTCCCTTGTGTAAGTTATACCCAGATTCAAAAATAATAGGTGGCAGAAGTACTAAGAAAAATGCAGTTGGAGAAAAGGCTTCTTCCTTCCTCCAATTAGCAATATTTCTAATAGACATTAGATTGATGATCATGCCAATGAGGGCACCAAGGAATACTATGACTACACTTTCAGGCAGATAGGAAAACCCAGTTTGCAACATGAGATGGATAAGTAGAATGCCTAGTGCCAATATACATAATACAAAAAATATAGCCATAGAACTATTATGTTCATCTTCAGCGGAACTTTTTTCAGGCAATGGTGCTGCATCTGAAGGACCAACTGATGAAACATTTGTGCTCACTGATGAAGAAACATTGGCCAAAACTACAGGTAAAATGGAATTGTTTGAAGGGACGACTTCATAAATCGTATTAGTGTTTTCGGTGGACGAAACTGTTAACGACGCATTGGTTGTCTCGCTAAGTACACTTGCCTCACTGGAACTGGACACATTACCGTCGACAGCTCTCTTCAACCTTGAAAGTTTCTGTAGCACATGATCATAGTAATTACTCCCCAATACGTTTGATGCTTCCGCCTCTGTTTTCTCGCTACGTAAGGATATAATATTCACATTTTTGTTGGAATATTCCGAGTCCTGAAAACAGTAGCTTTGATTAATTAGGCATAATAAACCGATCCACAGCATTTCTTTTCCAAACGCACGTAGCATTTTATTTAAAATTATCGAAGAGTGGTCGAATTTCGTGTCGTCAGTCGTTTCAATGTTTCAATCAATGTTTCCAAAGAATTTCCTTCGTGACTTGACATCTGAATATGACAAATCACAAATGACGTTATTTGACAGTTTTTCTTTTCTCCTTAGCTACGCAAAAGAAGTGAAGCCGATACAGTATCATTTAGTTTTATAAACATTATAGCATAGACGTGAAAACAACCTAGGAAGAGCCTTCTGTTAAGGACGATTTTACCATAATATCTTTAATTTACTCGCAGTCCACACAATTTAATATACATAAAATATATAGCGTAGTTACATCCTTAGTCTTTCTGACGAATGACAATAAAATTATAGAAAACGAGATGTTTCTGAATTCTTAGATAAATCATTATACCTACTTAATCTGTGGCTTTAATAATCCATCATTTCTATTTTCATGTGTTATTTATTATTGTTAATAAGTTAGTGAGAGCCCTTGTTTCGTCTGTTATAAAAATAGAATGTAAAACATAGACTATAGACTTTATGGAAACAACACAACCCAAAACGAAGTGGCCGTCGTCTCCTACGTAAACTATAGGATTTCTCTTTTCCTCTTTTTATAATTTGTAGTCTCACTAGCGCCGCGTGGTAAACATAATTAACCTTCACGATTCGCATTATTTCTGAAAAACATTTTCTTTCAATTTCTTGATCAGTCGGTGGACTTTGTTGATTTTTATTAGTACAATGGATTCTGCTTTGCGTGAACAAGTTATGATAAATCAGTTTGTGTTAGCGGCAGGATGTGCACGAGAACAAGCTAAGCAATTACTACAAGCTGCTCATTGGCAATTTGAGGTAAATTTCCTATCATATGTAAACAAACAGTAATCATGAAATGGCTGCTACATATTTTTTGTAGGAGTGTTTTGTAATAGCCTTGGCATAAATATCTCTGTGTTGTGTTACCATTTCGTTTCCAGTTCATTTTTACGCTACCGCTGTTTTGATTTCGTACTTCACTACATAACACAATCACACTCAATTGAGGAACTACCTTGGCAATACGCAATAGGCACAATTATTCATGGCGATTAGCGAATGACAATATTTTGTTTATACAACAACTATATATATCACATATTTATTCTCCAATAAAACCACTTAAATTTTTACTTCTCTATAATTATAGAGATTTCTATTAACTTTACTGAACATGATAACGATTATATCTAGGAGTTATTAACCTCAGAGTTTTATATTTAATAAACTTGATTAGGTATATAAAACATAAACAGTTTGTGTAAAATATGTATACAATCATTAAACTGCAAACCGATTTCTGTACTTACATAACCTCATAGGATGTTTACAATGTTTGTTTCTAATGATACATCTGTGTACAATAAATTTAATATACAAATGGGAATGTGATATTTTTTTAATGTTATTAATGATAAACATTTCAATAAAGTTTTAATATCTGCGAAAGGAGATCTGACAGTAAGGTCTCTCTCTCTCATAATGTCAAATCTGATGCAAATAAAATAAAAATCTATTGTTTTATTTAACAAAAACAACAAAATGGAAAGAATAACAAAGATGTGAATCTCATATGGTGTTAAATGCAGAGAATAACAAAGACACAAGTATCAAATGGTGTTAATTAAAAAATATTTGCACTCACTTAACACTGAATTTCTTACAACTTTTTTCTATTATTTTCTGATTTTTCGAAAAAAGCAAATATTTTTTTAAGTCTCTGACTGTTACTCTGTACTTCTCACTATAATCCATAAACTTTAATTTAACTGCTACTATTAGATTCCTATATCTATGTAAATCAGTACAAGCGTATACCTATGTGATGCAATTTAGTTAGTGGTTTATGTGAAGTGCAGAATTTTTAAAAAGTTCAGTTTGTTAGTTTTCACTAAAAAAATTTAATGTTAAGTGGATGCAGTATATTTTATTTAACCCTGTAAAAGTTATTTTATATATTATTTTTTGCAATAACATTTTACTGTTGTGCATTCTAGATTAGTTAGCTCAAACTACTCTTCATTAACACAGAATAATGATTCAAAAATTAGTAATTATCTCCTCTCGGTATAATATAATGTATAGTTTGTGCTATTTGGCATGGCAATAGTGAGCATACACACCTCCCCTACTAATGTACTCGTTTTCACGATATTGACACGTGCTAATGTTCCTCTAATTAATGAAAATAGCTATTGCCAGCGTATTGTGATAGCAGCCACATTGACATTGAAAGTGGCTGCAACCAGATGATTGTAGCTGATTTTTTCTTTCAACATGAATACCTCTTCTGCAATTCTAATTATTTGAAAGATCAGATGTAAAAAATTAGTGACTTCAATTTGGCAACCCCCTTCCCATTGGAAGGGGGTTGCCAAATTGTCACTAATTACAAACCTTCAGAAGATTGTATCTCATATGACTGTATTTGATCTTAGGTAATATATTGTGAATTTTATTTGCATTTGCAGACAGCTCTATCAATATTCTTCCAAGAGGTGGCTTTACCAGCTGGAGCTAATGGAATTGCTGCACCACATTATCGTCAGGTAACTACAATAGGTTCAAACTGTGGGATAGTTAAGTAAATTGTAATGAAATTCATCCAAAATTTGTTTAAACAATTCTGATAAATTGCAATTTTTAGATTTTCCTTAGCCAATCAAAGGATTTAATTATTTGTCTATGATTTGCTCGGCAGCAGGAATCCTAATGACACTGAATTGGTGTATTTTTCCTCACACATGGAAGAGCAATTTCAAACAAGGGAAATATCATGAAGATAACAATGAAGACCTGCAACATCAGGTGGTATGCGGTTGCACTGCCCACCTTACAGGAACCTATTCATTGCTTTCTTGAAGAACCGCCATATTATAGCGTAATGTACCTTGTAAGCCATTTTATTTCACAACCTATGGGTATAAAAGGAGCATTAATTTTTCACCGTGTGTGACACCTATTGAAACAGATTTTGGAGTAGATGGCGAATAGTGCTTTTTGACGAAATCGTTTTTAGTTAAAGGTGTATTTCGTCAAACCTCGTTTTATTAAAAGGAGATTCATGCAATGCACCACCCTCCCGTGACGAGAAATGCGGCTGTAGAACGCTAATATGAGATTTATTAGTGTGTATGATCGTGTTTCAGCAACTGATGACGCCATGCAACACTCCAGCTACGCCACCGAACTTCCCCGACGCTTTAGCGGCGTTCTCCCGTCTGTCGACGACGGGTAGCCCTAGCAATGCTGGCGGCGGGGCCGGCGCGCCCCCACCGGTCTCGCCACTCGCCACACACCCGCCGCCCCTACCACAGATGAACGCCTTCCCCGCCTCCACGAGCACACAAACCAACTACACTCCAATCTCCTGCTCAACTGCGGTTAGTGAAGACTTTTATAGATCCATCTGATTATAATAGGTACTCAGTTTACACGCAGCCACTGTCGCTCCCCCTCGCCTTATTTACGTATAATCGTATTATTTACGTATTTCTGCGACAATGTCGAAGTGAGTGTGTGTTCACATTGACTCCCCATACTTCTTCCGTGTTCAACTTCCTCCAATGGACGACATAGAAATTGCTGCAGCGTCAGCACTCTGTCTTTTGAGTTTATACAACTGTGTTTTAAAAAGAAATAAAATAGAAAAAAAAAAAAGATTTCACAAGAGGCGATTGTGAAGTATTTCATGGTAATAGAATATTTTTAAGTACTAATCTACAAACGGCAAGTGAGTGCCACTCGCGCTGTCCTCCCTTTGAAATCCGCGTAATAAACACCGCCAACAACGGGAACGCAGGCCAGCGCCAATGGCAAGATTAGCGTCATAGCTAGGGACTTGTTTACATGCTCGCGCTGCCCACTTCCGCGTTGAATGCCGTGGAAGTGCCCTGTATGTAAGCGTCGAGAAGCGATCAATAACTTGCTGGTGTCGGCGTCGTATGTCTACCTGTTATGATGTGTATCTGTTTTCTAATCTACATCAATGTTTAGTTTCATAAGACACCCTTAAGAGTGGCAAAACAAAATTTACCTACAATAATAGGAAATAAAAAATAATGTGACACGAAATAAAAAATAACTAATTAGGTGTACCTAATTATTAGTGTGTATACTAACTAAAGGAATTCATATTTAATTCCTCTGTAATCAATAAAATCTAAAACCGCTCGACACCACACGGCCCACCCACAAACTCACTCACAGTAAAACAAAACTTTGCAAATGTTGTAAAGAGCAACCAAACAATAAAAGCAATTTTATTTCTATACTACCCTCATTAGTAGGCTAGACCGAAAACTTTTGAGAATAATGGTGATACTTGTTTACAATCAACATGTAAAGTATGTAATTTTGAGACATGAGAACCTAGATTAACCTAGAAAAATTAGAAACGACTTTATTCTTTATATCCTTATTTCATATACATTAGTGGCATTTCACACATTTGGATGCAACCAGACTGTGACAAATGCAATGCAACCAGCCCTTTCAGTATCCACTATCCACTGCTGGACATGAGCCTCCTTAATACTCATACACATTCTCTTGTGTCCTGGTGTTGGAAACAGGTGGTGTAGTTCTCCAGCGCTTGTGATAGCCACTTTGTTACCTCTAACACATTTTACGACACCCACGGAAAAGATGGGGTGGTGCTGTTTTATAGCTAGACACCAGACGGTACAGTGCCGTGTGGTGTAGGAATCAGATTATGTTAAAAAAATTGTTAAATTTGATCAATTTGTCTTTATCCAAACTTACTATATTTCTCAAGTATATTACTATTATATTATTGTTTATTTCTACTATATGTATATACTCTTTGATTTACTACTAATCTCGAGTACTGTCTACTTTACATAGGTACTTATATTTCATATTGTGAATCTGGTCTGACTGCGTATAACAAAGGTAATTTGTTTACCTTTTATTTGTACTCGATGTTTTGGGCACGAGTTACATCAGCCGTATTCACGAGTTGAATGAAGAGGCTGGTAGTCCAGGAGTGGAACTGCGAGCATCAACTTCACATTTGATCTTCACATTCAGAAAGGCCTAACTACCCTACCCTAACAATGTCCGCATTCGTCCGTATTCAACGCTAAATCGCAAGGTTCAAATCTGTTAATCACTGGATTCCGCGTCGACGATAGTTTATATACATCTTCCCAATTGAATTTTTATATTTTTTTAATTTCATACGCGTCACGTACAATCCTCTGTTTAACCATTTGTCCGGCAACAAAAGTCCGCCTTTTGTACAACGTTTGTTTGTGCACTAACCTTGGATAATAGTGACGTTCAGTGGAGAGGATTTGGGGAATGCAGAGTTCTATCCAGTGTTTAATTCCAGTATTGAGAATGTGTTCGGCTATTGCTGATTTACTCATTTGGCGGTTTCTTACAGCTGTGTTCATGTGTTCAATGACCCTCTCCGCAACTGTACGCTTAATTTGGCCTATATAAGAACTACCACGAAACGTCGAGTAGAAATAGAAGGTAAACCTCAGTTATACGCGTTCAAACCCGATTTAGAATATAAAATGTGCACCAAAACGCGAAAGTTTAAAAAGTTATATAGGTACTTATAGTCCAGTCAAAATGGATATAACATCTATGAAGCCAAAATAAAACCATTACATACTATCTGTTCCTTTTTCCTTTTATTTAATAACACGCCATGCATTCTCATCGCATAAAATGGAGCATCGTTTGTCAAAATTTGCAATAAATTCATTACACGCTAACCTTTTTTTCCTACCAAATTATTAATTTTCCCGAGCCATTTTTTGGCAAAATTTGTAGTTCGATGGTTTTCACCGAACACTAGTGATAGCAATTTATGCTATTTTTCATTAATTTAATAAGCACATTAAATATATTCAATATGCTAATTTTCATTAATTTAATATGTGTTGCAAATGAAAAAGTCATAGTAAGCCGGCTGATTTTGATATCGATAGTTGATCTCGAACCGACAGTCAGTGAACCGATCGTCAGCTGCTCAAGCAGCGGGTCTGGGTGTGAGAGGCGGCGAAAGTGATCAAAAAAAGAAAAAAAATGATAGTACGCCGCCTGAAATTTTTTTTTACTAGGCACAACTGGCACACTGACTCTCACAGAACACTACCGCAAAATGTATTGCATTTCCTACTTCATCCTATTCCCCAATGTATGTACATGTTTAGGTAGTGTAAGATATGTCAGAGCCCATTCCATACTATTCTATTCCTCTACATTTTCCCAGTCCTTTCTGGAAATTCCTAATTCTCCAAAGGTACGCAGCGCAACCGGACGTTTATTATTCTGGACTGATGTTGTCGTGTATTGCGGATGCCGCAGGGTGACCACTTACCATCACGTGGACTCAGCTTGTCTGCCACCTTTTTTCTATAAAAGAGATCACAAATGTATTTTTTACCCAAGTTTCCAATATAGTAACTAAACATAATAACTTTGTTTTCCAGATGTGCAGTGAACACATGCCAAGATAAATTTGGTAATATTAGTTTAGGAGCATCTATAATTTATTTTTCTAATGGTGCGCAATGTGAGCTGTGGAATTGTGTATGAACTGTATATTACTTTACCGAAGGTCCCCACTGCAGCACTGTTAGCTGGACAATACCCGGGGGTGTAGTCAATCATGTTAAATCTATTATTCTAAAATATTGTTTGTGGTTTCAAAAACAATATGCACAACAATCGTAACAAATTGTTTTTGGTCAGCAAAATTTATAATACCTGTGATTTTCGTATCATGCAATGTAATAATATTACGTATATAACTCTATATAGCTAAAAGTTTTGAAAAATCGATGTTATTATTTTTATTTTGTAAGTGTTATATTGTCAAACTTTTCTAAACTCAATTTTACTCTTAATCTGTTTAGAATAAAATGGTAATTTAATCAATGTATATATTTTTCCTCAAAAGACAATATGAAGCTCGTGAATTCAACTTTATAAAGAACAAACATTACCCACTCCAAGTAATAATACTCTTTTCTTGGATAAACACAATTTACAAAGTAAGTCGATGTTAGTAAGGAATAATTGAATGTGTATATCACTAAATTGAATTTGCCTGTTGTATGAACACTCCCAATCATTAAAATAAGAAAATGTCAACTATTTGTACCCCATCATCAATTTATTAAACTATTAGGCCCTTACTTATGAAATTGCCGTTTGTTCATAGTGACCACTTTGAACTTAGTTATCTTGCGTTTAGCTTCGTATTCCAAAGCTAAAGCTTAAAGCTATGACATTCATTTTCAAAATCAGTTATTCAATTGTTCTTCCGTCAGTCGACTTTTTGCTTAGATTGCGTAAGTGTTTGCGACCATGGACAAGATAAAAAATCGTATTATTTTCGAATATGTGTTCCGTCGTGGCAGCAACGCAGCACAGACGGCACGCCATATCAACGATGTGTACGGACCGAACACCGCAAGCGAACGCACCGTGCGTTTTTGGTTCGTTCTTTTCCGTTCTGGAAATTTCTACCTCAGGAACAAGCCCCGTGGACGACTAGAGACTAAAGTCGATAATGACGAATTGAAAGCAATAGTGGAAGCGGATTCATCTCAAACCATGTCTGAGTTAGCAGCACCCTTCGGCGTAAGTGACAAAACGATATTGATTTATTTGCATCAAATCGAGAAAATGAAGAAGCTCGGAATGTGCGTACCGTATGAGCTTAATGAAAGTCAGCTGCAAACACGCGTCGAAGCTTGCCTTACTTTGCTGAACCGGCACCAAAATGAATGGATCGTATTGTCACTTGTGATGAGACGCGGATCCTGTATAATAATCGTAAACATTCGTCACAATGGTTGAAGTCAGGGTACACAGCCAAACAATGTCCCAAATGTCTCTATGATAACGCTCGCCCACCACACTGCACGACTGTCTCAAAGTTACAGGAGTTCCGACTGGAAACTCCGTCACCCAACGTACTCGCCAGACCTACTGATTTCCATTTTCTTTTTGAATTTGGATACCTTGTTACAGGGAAGAAAAATCAACTCCGATGTGACACTGAAAAACAAAAAGAAAAAATATTTTTTCTATATAAACGGCATATTCATAGGCAAGGACCTAATATTTCGCACATAGTAACGTAAAACATTAGTAATAGAGAGAAAACGATGTTTTATTTATTACAAAATAACAAAGTTGAAGTCATACATATTATAAATTAATTATTATACATAAGTATAGGGCTATATGTGTGATGTAACCTGACTATGCAAAGGGGCTTTATCGTCGCTATGGACTTATCGACTTTGATAATGATTTCAACCCATTTTTCCACGATTCTGTTTAATAGATTAAGGTAAAGCAATAAAACCAGTTTTTTTTTTAATATTTCACTACTGTCTCAATATTTGGGCCTTACTTTTCCGATAATAAGGTCCCGTTTCTTCAGATAATGCCACATATATACTTTAATAAAGACCATCCCGCCTATAGCGTTGTATGCTGCTTGAGACCAGATAAACAAAATAAATTAAAACGGGTCCAGATAAATAGATAGTCTTAGAAAAAGTTGCAACGTTGGTGACGGACTTTATGCAGTATGCATAAAGATTAGTTTCAACCAATCACTAATTCAGATTACACCATTCGGTTACCTTTTAGTCACAGCATAATATGTATTTCAATGGGCACGCGGTGCTATCGGTTAGTAACGACGTTAATTAATAATAATAACAATAATTTATTTCCTTTAGAATGTGGCTACATATTGGTCTTATACTAAGTTAATAAACGAGCCTTATTACACATTCTGTCATATGACTGGCGTGCAAATGTTAGATTACATTTATCAATTCAGTAAAATATAGGATGTTCCAGATTGAGCGCCGGATTTAAACACGCCATTTTTTTGTTCAGCGGTTGGTAACTCTCTGGTCTGTTTATAGATGTCACATATGACAGTTGCAATTAGTCAACATGGAACGCTACACGAAAGAGCAACGCATTGTAATTGTTAATACTTATTACAAAAATAATGATAGTTTTGCTTAGAGTTCGTAAACTCTGTTCAATTTTTGGTCGGCGACGACCAAATGAGTCGTCTGTTCGGCGTTTAATCCTGATATTTGAGGAAACCGGTTCGGTGATGGCTGCAATTCCCCATGTTTATCAACGGAGTGTAAGGTCAGCCGATAATATCGCCAGGGTGGAGGCCAGCGTCACCGAAAACACGAAAACATAAAAATTCGGCATTCTCAGCAATTCGACGTTTCCAGAAGCTCTCTGCAACGAATAATGGTAAAGGATTTAAATCTTCACCCGTACAAAATTCAATTAAACCAAGTTTAAAAGCAAAAGCAGATGTTTTCTAAATTAAATTCGGCGCTCAATCTGGCACAATCTTAAATAAACATGCAATTCAAATTTACATATGTCAAATATATCAAAACTAAAAAAATAAAACAAATAACGGATGAATGTCACTAAATTATTATTTTTAAGAATGTTTATATTTCATTGCCATTCAAATAGTCTCTTTTTTTAATAAATTTGCATTAATTCTTTTAAAGACGTCAGGCAACTTATTATACTTAGTGCCTAGTGTCGGGAGACGCAGCATGCTGCTGGCCACGATACTAGTTTCCAACAATATCGGTCAAAATGGCGGAGCAAAAACTTGTCAGAAAAATCGAAGATCATGTGTGTTCATGCTACATAATGTCAAGAATGTTGCATTAGTGCTGTAGTCTGTTTGTTCACAGCAACAGTCTACATTCTTTTCAAATATGTACTATTTATTTAGCCTTTTTTTTTTTATTATAGTACCTAATAAAGAATAGTTATCCTCATCACTCGAATTAGTAAACACCGTGAAGACAAAATTAGCACTAACTGGATAAATTTCTTTTTTCTTCATGGAAAATAAGATAGTAGGCGAGCATACAGTCCATCTGATGGTAAGTGGGATACTCTCGTCTATAGACATCCGTAACACATGTCAACACCACTCCAGAATGACAAATATTGGCATACCCCCGGATGCGCTGCCTACCGTTGGAGAATGGGAAGGGTTAGGCTGGGTATGGGTTCTGGCATATCTCACTCACTACCGAAACACGTACTTATATTGGAAAATTAGTATAAAATGGGAAATGCTTTCAATTTCAAGGTAGTCTTCTGTTAGAGGAGGTTAACGCGCCCAGTCGAGTGCGCCCAGCACGCTAGTTAGTAATAATTAGTACCCAATAAATAATAATTAGTTTTGTTTTCAGTAGCGTGTGAGAAATGTAAGTTTTTAGTTATTTGGGAGTGTTCAATTGAGTGTATATCATGTATGTACAAATGAAGACCAAGCAGAACTCCAATTTGCAATGACATTAATACTGATGTTATTTTACTTAATCAAAGAGAAATGTGACTTTGAAAAGGGACCTTATTATCGGTTCGTTTCCCAAATATTGAGACTAGTAAATAATAATATCATTTTTTATATTTTATTTTACACACACCAATATTTAATGAGAGATGTACAAAAGGTAAACTCATCTGCTGTGGAGATCTCTTCCAGCAGACCCATGAAATAGAGACATTGGTCGGAATAGAAAAGGCGTGCGTAGTGCCTATTAAATAATAATATAGTACACATACAAAAATAAATACAATAAAATATTGTATTTATTCGTATTGAGTGCGTTGAAGTGTAAGAAGGTCGGTATAAAATGCGTAGTCCGCAAGCCAGTCCTCATCTTTTATAATCTTGGAGTCATCCCATTTTTCATGGTTTTTGAGAAAACTTTCGATTATGTCTTTCAGATCACAGACACATCGAAAAGTATTGCCACAAATTAACCATCTCACTTGGTATAGTAGAGAAAATCTTCGTAATCAGCTTCTTCGGCTTTGAGAAATTCCGCAAATTGCCAGTGTAGTAAGCCGCGCGATCGAATACAGTTGATTAACTCAACGACAACGTCAAGTACGTGTTTAATGTCTATTGTACCTTTACACATCCTCATCCTGGTGAATAATGCATTGCAAGAAACCTGTGTTGTAATTGGGGTTTTCTTTAGTGAATATACCCACAAAGCCAGATTTATTGCCCATCATATAGGTGCAGCGTCCGTTATCACATAATCAAACTTCGTCATAGGCTCCGTTCATGTCTGCAAAAAAACCTGTTGGAGATGTACAGGCGGTGCTCGCGATCGATGTTATACCGCAAGGCCAATGTTACAGGCCGCACGTTGCCTTCCAACGGGGGGGGGGGGGGTGAAATACGGAAATAAAAACGCTGCTCTAATTCACATTGAACCACAGGGGCGCAGAGAGGAAGCGGCAGTCGGCAGCGAGCTTGCTTGTATGAACTTGTTAGGTATCTCCACAACGAGGAGTCTGTTGGATCAAGTCACTGCTTGAAGTGATGAATGTAAAACTGGCAGTTCAAGTTACTACTTGAAGTGCTGAGGACGAACTGGCAAAGAGAGGTCGGAACCTATGCCTTTTATAGCAAGTTCGCTGCCCGTGCGATCCCCCTGCTCCCTGGGGAAGTTTATTGTGCTATTCGCTCTCCAACGTCATACATAACTTCTAGGCTACAAGTCACATATCCTAGGGTCGGTTCTCCTCTTATGCGGAGAACAAGGCTATTTTCGATGACGAAGCATGAAGATCTATAGTTCTTTGGGCAATTTAGCCCTTTTTTCCCTCCCTCCTTCCTTGAGTAGCCAGGGGAATGGGAGGACTGAAGGTAAAGGGAAAACAGTGGCGCCGATACCGGAACTTCGCCATCTAGCCCGCAACTTTATATGTTTAAATAATCTAATGCTCAATAAAACACACTGCGGGCGGTAGCCTTTATTTTTCCTATACACTGACCCGTAACCTAGTTTCCCTAATACATTTATGGAGAGCGAATACAAACACATACAATTTATAAACAAAGACATTTAAAAAATATAATATAAATGTACGCACTAACATCCCATAGTCTCGTAGGAAAGGTGTATGGATTTGTCTCGTACGCTTCTATTAGTGTAATGTGAGAATTCCTTCGTCCTCACCTCGCTAGTTGCGCAACCCTTGTGAGACAAGCCCCTTTCTTCTCCGAGCCGTGCGATGCCAGTACGTACATATCATGTACACTTGATTTTATTTACATAATACGCTATTTATTATTAATGTACTGCACTTGTGCTACGCTCTTATTCATTCTGTCGTGCACAAAACCAGTACATCGTAAATAATTTGTCCGGTTGTTTATTTAGTGATTGTAAGCTTGCCAATTCTTCCGTTATGTTGAATTCTTCATCTATTCCTCTTACAAATATCAACAACTGTGCAGTGTCGCTGATATCCATGCATTTGTCCATAGCAATTGAAAAATATTTAAGTCTGTCTTTCAGCATAATTTTTTAATTGTCTGCTTAGCTGAGTTCCAATTTCCCCAATGCGCGTGGTTATATGTTTTTTCTTGACAAGCTAACCGATTCAAAGTCCTTTGCTTTTTCCGGACATATTATATTGCTCACGCTGATCAGGCAGTCGTTAATAAACTCACCATCGGAAAACGTTTTGTTATTCTTGGCTATTTTGTAAGCTATTACGTAGCTTGCGAGTGTGAATTTTTTTGATAACTATTTTTTTTTTGCTTCATAAACATATTGTTGTCCTATTAAGATTTTCCGCAGACGATTTTCTTTCTTCATCCTTCATAGCAAAGTAGTCAAAGTACTTTAGTTGTAGTTGTGTTTAGTTGTGAAATTTTGCGCCAAGTTACAAGACGGCCACGGGTTTCACTGCCTATTAAAAACATCGCTTTGTCGTTATATATATTAGAAAAAAATATTCCCATGTCCATTTAAATGACGACACTCAGAATCCACTTTTCGTTTTTACTACCACTTACCATCGTCTCTGCCAGAAGATAGTAATATCTAATATGCGCGCACATTCCCACACAAAACAAACACTACCGCTTTACAAAACACTAGATAATGATAGGTATGATCTTGATGATATATGGTATCGCCTCGATCGTATCCAAACCAACAATTCGTCGTGTTGGACGTCGCGCGCGATTTTATAGTATCTGCCACAGAATTATTTGAGAAACCTACAAAGGGCTACAAACGCCGGGAACACCCACACATTGCGAGAAGACAGATAGAGCGGTCTCGCTTCAAGAGAATGCTCGGTGGTGAGAGCGAGACTGAGTCATACGCTAGCGCGTGCGTAGCATAAGACAACGAACTGTTTCTACGACGTGTCATCCATTGTTGCTCGTGTGTTTGTTTACCTAGTTAGGTCCCATTCAAACACAGAGACGAACTTAAAAGCAGTGGAGTGCCGGTTTTACGTATAATAGTGGTTTGTACCATGTCGCGGGCCAATTGTCTATAGTTGCCTCTTTGATTATTGGCGGGTCAAAATAAAACCCGCGGACCGTAATTTGCCCATCACTGGTCTTACCCGTTATGCGTCACTAGGTCAACTAAAATTTAAAATAATAAGTAGAGGCCGCAGGCAGGAGTGGGGGCGGGGCGGTGGGCAATATGAATGGAATGACTCGTGCAGCGTACGCTTAAGCCACTTTATGTTGCGACGTAAAGCGGCCGCGCGACTGGAGTCTCTTTGAATTAATATAGGTAATAATAAATAATAGTTCTGACAGCATAGACTAGTGTGACCTTATTTTACTTTCATTTCAGACTAATAATTATTTTGAATTATAAAAAAATATGGTTAAATATCAATGAAATAATTTCTGAATGAATTTCTTAATTGAAATAACTGAAGTACGAACTGTACAACGTATTATATCGAAACGAGTAGTCGATACTTCGCTCAAAATTGTTTATTCCAAGAAACTATTTCATTTGATCGCTAAACCCCTTCTTTGTCATACCAGGTTTCATCTAAAGTCATTTGATCGCTAAACCCCTTCTTTGTCATACCAGGTTTCATCTAAAGGTATTATATTTTTTGTTTTCCGACCAGTTCATTCAGTACTACTTATACTACTATCACAAGGAATGTATGATTGCTACAATAATAGTATTTTGCCTAGTGTAGTATTAAGTTTCGCCAGATGTTTCATGCCAGATGGTATCGATTTTCCATATAAAAGATCTCATTTATACAATTATTTAAAGGTTTTTCGTTTGCTACCATAGATACCACACGAGTTATAATAGTCTACAAGACTGGTTAAGTTAAGGGAAGAGTATACCTATTGCTAAAATTCACAATGGTCGCAAAACAAAAATACAAGATCTTTAGATGGAACCTGGTACGACGAAGGAGTTTAGCGATCACTCGTGGAAAGTGCGTTTTAAATGCACCATCATCCCGAGAAAAGCGAATAATTGTTTTGCACGCTATTAGTGCTGAAGGTTGGTGGATTGAAGGAGCATTGCTTTTATTTGCTAAGAATATAAAAATAGCCGTGCAAACTATCATGAAGACATGTCCGCCACCGTATTTGAAGAATGGTTCAAGACAGCTACAGTCAAATATTCCATCAAATAGCGTTATTATAATGGATAACGCTTCTTACCATTCCAGACAGTTGGAAAAAATACCATCCCTCTCGGAGTAAACATTTCTAAAGCGTCTAGAAATCGAGACAATATTGAAAGTTATAACCTTGACCTTGATTATCTCAGTTCAGTTCATCATGTAGGAGTTTTTACCTAAGGACATTTTTGTTTGTTTCGACTTCTATCGATATATCTAGGTTTGGTTGGCGGCTGCAAAATCAAGATTGTTTCAAAATGGCGAAAAGTAGGTATGCTACTTGGTCACGTCCTATATTTATGGTTATTTAGGTAAGTACTTTCCTTCTGTTCATATTAGATACATTTCTAAATCATATAAATAACATGAATATAGGTCTTGACAATCAATGTGTAAAATATGAAGAAGTACCTGTCACTTGTACATTTTCCATATTGTATTGAATAGGTAACTTGCAGTGTTTCATTACAATTGCATCAACTATAAATATAAATAAATATAAATTAAATTTGTACAGTTAAATGAATAAAAATTTAATAAACCATAATTTGTTTCATTCATTAGATATATTTTCTACTATCATAAAATCGTAGTTGGCATTATTTATTCGGTGATTTGGCTCTGTTTGTGCCACTGATGGCACAGATAGAAAAATCCGTCTAGTGCCACCGTTCCACTGAAGAGGCAGGTCTATTTCTATTATCAACAATGCATTTGACTGGCCAGCTATGATGAAGAAGATTGTATCATTATAATGAAATGATAAATCAATGTCATTGTGTATGTAGGTACCTACGGCAATATACTCACTATACAATATACTCGAAGACTTTTCATTCTAGTCCTTACAACTCTCGTTGAGGTATCATGTGCAGTCAGCTGCAGAGAAATACTTACATATAATAATATCCATAACATAAGCCCTATACATATTTAAAATCTTACCAGATCCGTGTCTACGATTTATTAGCATATTGAATACTTTCGGATTTGAATATGAAATTTATTTTATTTATTTATTTAATCTTTAGTGCACAAAGAAACGTACAAAAACGGACTTAGTGCCTAGTGGTATTCTCTGTCAATCATTGCAGCTCCACGAACGATACAGGGCCCAAAACATTTTTAAAATTTTTGTCTGAATGCTGATCACGCAAAAACTGCTGGGCGGATTTTGGTGTAACTTGGCATAGTTTTAGCTTATGCTATGTTACATCTACCAGGTTAATATTTATTAGGGTATTTTTGCCACATTATAGAGTTTTAATGGGAATCACTAAACTTCACGCGAACGAAGTTGCTGGCACCGCTAGAATATTGATATGTACGGGGGGGGGGGGGGGTCATATTTCTCTGCAGCTGACTGTACATAGGTATACGTATTATTCATTTTCAGGATTTTATTTTCCATTTTAACTAGGATCCCTCCTGAATTCCCTGATCCATCATAAATTGGTTACCACACTCTGCAATCTCCTCTTGACTCTGGGATTCACTTATGATATTAGAATGTTTACTTTTCTTGAATATTAACTGCAACAAAAATATTAATGGTTGCCATTATACGGTCGTACAGAAATAGTGTGAAATATACGGTCGTACAGAAATAGTGTGAAATATACGGTCGTACAGAAATAGTGTGAAATATACGGTCGTACAGAAATAGTGTGAAATATTTTAATATATTATTAAGTGTGCTAAAACTATTATTATCTAATTAAAAAACAAGATGTATTTCATTATATTTTTATTACATTAAAAATAAATAATTGGTTAATAATAATAATTTTCTCGTACGGTGCGCATAAAACTATCCACGTTCGCTCGCTTAGGTTTCTTTGAGCTTGGACACGCCCAGTTCTAGCTCGCTTAGGTCTTTGCAGAGACCCACTTCTGTTTACGTAATTCACGATTACTTACAATCGTATATAAATACATACACTTGTACAGACCTACACACATAACTTTGCCGATGATGGATGTCGCTGCTATCGACGATAGCATTACTATTACAAACATTTTGCTCAATTTATGGGTAAAGATCATTGATATTTTAAGCAGGATGTTACGTTCAATACTTTATGGATTCCTAAATTTAATTTAATTATTTCCTAGTTTAATGTGAAATTTAATTCCTAAATTGACCACCGGCAAAGTTACGTGTGTAGGTCTATACAATCGTTTTCATGTGGCATGGTGCGGCTGATACCTGTCAGTTGACTGCGACTAGTGATGTACGGAACTTGAGTCGGAACAATGTTTTACGATTTTCTATTTCTAATTGCTTGTAATCGATTGACTATTCGGTAATTAAATAAGGACAGTAGTGACACAGATGCGGATTTAGTTTTCCAACCATTAAATTAAAAGGCAATAAATTCTTTATAAAATATTGTTTTATTCAACATAAAATAAATAAAACATGAATTAAATCTACATTTATATAAATATTATTATTATTACTCAATATACAAACGCGACCTCCCGAACATAGGATAGAAATGATTTTGATTATTATCTTAACACTATATTTATTACTCGCATAAGCAAAAAATAAATCCTACTCCATCAATTTATTGTTTTACATTTGATTCTTCAACAATTTTGTTAATCGCGTCATCGTCACTAGCCTGACACCGGATAAACAGACCACAGAATAAGTAAATATATAGGTATAATTTGATTTTCACTAGTAAAAATTAGAAGACCGGGAATATTTTTATGCTCTGAGGGCTGAGTCATAGTGTTTTGTATTATAGTGTTGTGTTTTGTATTATAGTGTTGTGTTTTGTATTATAGTGTTGTGTTTTGTATTATAGTGTTGTGTTTTGTATTATAGTGTTGTGTTTTGTATTATAGTGTTGTGTTTTGTATTATAGTGTTGTGTTTTGTATTATAGTGTTGTGTTTTGTATTATAGTGTTGTGTTTTGTATTATAGTGTTTTGTAGTTTATATTTAATGAAATATAAACTACAACATATTTCAGCTTTTTATTTTAAGTGAACAATTTACATTATATGTATTGTTATATTGTATGGGACCGTCATGACGCGTCACCCGCACCATGCTTCGTGAAAAATAGCATAGTATATTAAACTTTTAGTCAATTTTATTTTATTTGGTTGTTTAATTTTAATTTTCCATCACACTTTTACAGGTTTTAGACTGTCAAATTAATGCACTTTCTTATCAAATGTCTAAATACGTACTACCTACCTAATTATAACATTTTGTTTAAAAGTTCATTTATAGATTACTAAATGGGTTGGTAGGTAAGTGATAAGTAGATTTACATAATTTTTGCATGTTTAAAATTAGAATCTACTTAGTTACAATAATTTTACAAAATAAACTTACCTACTGTTTATTTATGTACCTACATCATTTACAAGAATTGTTAAACGTGCCTCCCGCGTTCTTCAATGCAAAGAGAGGTGTCCTTGCACTGTTCTCATAATTTCTTTATCACTTTTAGAATGCTGTTACACTTCATAATGTACCTATTTTAGCCATAAATATTGTTACAATTATTTTTGTAACGAGCCGGATCGCTCGCCAGCCGTATTTATGCGCCGATGTTATGCGTTGCGACGCAGGCACGCGGGACGCCTCAATGTGCGTTGCACGTGCGCAGTTGACGAACGTAATTCGAGAGTTAAGGATGATTCACGTTACACCGTGCCGGGGCCGGGCCGTGCCCGCGCCGTGACGTTTCCACCGTGCGCCGGCCGGGCCAGTCATTCAAGGGTGATTCACGTTACACCGTGCCGGGGCCGGGCCGTGCCCGTGCCGTGACATTACCACCGTGCGTGAAAATTCTGTGAAATTCTACTTAAAAACTATAACATCATCGAAACATCAACAAATATCGTAAAGTATTATGCGTATCTTTCAATATACCTATAGTTTCAGAAAATATATGGTTAGAAATCCGATATCAAATATCGTATATAGTTTCGATTTGATATTCTGAAAAAGCTTACACGTCTCTAGTCCGTCGTCGATTGCCCTCCGGGCGCCCGGCGAACGCATTCATGTTACGACGTGCCGTTGCCGGGCCGGGGCGGGACAGGGAAAAGAATACCCACCGACATTTTGACGCCGCACAGTGGGACAGAACCGTGCGTACCGTCTCAAAAATCTGTAACTTTTTTGTTGATTGAAGTAAATCGCTGAAATTTGGTATGTAGTGTCTCCAGAGTACATACAATCCAATAATGAATGTATCATTGTCAAATGTTTAATAAATAATATAAAATAAAATAAAACAAAATAAAAATGTATTATTTTAATATTAAACCATGGTTTGGTTAACTTATTGAATTATAATTTTACAGTTTTATGATATTAATAAACCTATTTTATGTTATTTTATATTACATACGAATCTTACATTTAAATAAATGACAAATATATAATAACCCACTCCAAAAATATGTTTTACAAATAATGTACGAAATTATTTCGATTTAAATAGCTAAGAGGTTCTTAGCTTCCTCTAACAATTTCTTGGATATAGTGACTGATGGTTTTCTGATACTTGATATATAAGGATCTGACGTAAATAGAAGACCATGAAATACGTCGTCGTTTGTTGCGGACCTAGAGCATTTTCTAGCATGATGCAATCTGAATTTTTTGTAATCTTTATTACGCGATTCTTGGGCATCCTCAGATAAATGACCAATGGGCAGAACAGCAAAATGTCTTATTATACTTTCCCCATGTATTAAGATTTTATGTACTGAAGAAGGCATATTATACCACATATATTTTGTTACGTACAGTTGTGCGGTTGCACGAGTATATTCACCAAATTTTTCTGGATTTACAGCAATACCGGATGCCATGGTTTGCAGAATAACATAGAACCTTTTAATAAGTTCCTCGTCAACCCCTGTAATTTCTGAAGCGCAGTAGTAGTTCTCAAAAAAACGCCGAGCTGTATTGCCGTCATTACTGTTTCCACTTCCTTGTCGGGGCTTATCAACGTGCAATCCCATCCGGCTTCGAAACAAACTTTGTACAAGCTTTTTCTTGTCTTCTTTACTTTTTTTATCTTCCGAAGTTCTCGCAGCCCATTTTTGAAATGAAAGGTTATATGAAATATGTAAAATTAGCTCCATGCACCTGATCCACGCGTGTAACGTAGACAAACCGTATTCGTAAGCATTTATATTATCTGGCTTTGATGCAATCTTCTCCAAATTATTCATTTCACTTGGCTTAGCCCCACACACTGTACATACAGCTCCAGAACTTGTGTCAGTAAGAACTTGTGTAACTTTTCCATCCACCATAGTTAGAAATAGATCGTGACTTATTTCAATTACCTGCGTCTCCTTGTGTATCTTTGATGTTTGCAAATTATTAATTTGACCCCGAATATCACCAACCACTGATCGGGTTTTCTCGGGCGTTTCTTTTGCAAGTTCCATCAGGATTGGTCGGCAATAACGAATAGAAGAACAAGCCGGATTTTGCCAAATTATCTCATGTGTTTCTGTGTCAGTCAGCTTTATTGGTACCAAAGACGCTATAAATAAGTTTGTATCTGAGACTAAGTCACTCTCATCTGTTAAAACTTGTTTATATTCGCTTTGCCCCGATGAACCATCACATCCCCACTTGGTAAACAATTTAAGAGATTTTCTTCTTGGGTTGTAAACATTTTCAATCTTTAAGATGCGAGCACAAGTGTGATCCAGCAAATCTTGTAGATTTACTTTAGCACTTATATCGGTTATTTGAATGCTGGATAGTGGAGGATAACACAGTTTTTTGGCGTTCGTCAGTATATTATATGATGGCAATATGTCGAAGTTTTTGTTAATCAAACTTGCTCGAAGAAATCCGTATTGTGATTTCGAAAGATCTAAATCTGCAAACATACTTAAAGCTTCATCCACCGTAAAATCTGTTCCATTGCGACTTTCATGCAATAATTTTTCCTTCATGATCCTTTTTTCATTTCTTTTACAATTCCGCATCATTGAAACAACAGTAGCTTCTTCGATTTCTCCTTCAGCCCGCAATCCTTGAACGTATGCATTATGTATATACTCGAGTCCATATTCTTGTACCAATTCCATATTCTTTCTTTTTTTCGATTTCTCTGATAGATCTTCATAAGACTTTCGTGGACGTCCACGTTTTTCAGATGTTGTAGGTGTAATATCCATCGGTGCTTCTTCGAATTGTACCTTAAATTCACCGTCTAACCACGATATATTATTACTAAAGAAACGTTCTTTAGTTCGGTTAGATTTGGTCCACCGATAGTTAAACGCTGTTATAAGCGTTTTTTGAATACGTTTCACAATTAATTCACTTTTTTCAGACGACAAATGGTGGTGTTGTTCTAAGTATTTTTGAATATCTTCTGATTTTGTTCCATGGCCAATAAAAAATTCGCATAATACTCGTCGAGGCACAACAAATTCACTCATTTTGTTTTTATTTTTAACTACTTTTTTTTTACCGAGGTTGGTGAAGACTATATTATGTTAAAGCACACTAAAGTACTGGTAAATGACAACGTAAATCAATAACTTTTATACTGAAATTTCGTGTGAAAAAATATTACTATCTAGTGTCATTATCAAGTTCCTAACCACTATCTATGAAGGTGGTTAGTAGTAGGTAGGTACTGATAATGTACACTAACAACTATAACTAGATACCACTTGCTCCCTTTTCCTTCACCGCGATAGAGAAATACATAAACTATATGAGAAACATGTAATTCACACAGTGATAACAAAACATTAACCACATCTGACCGCACGATAAAAAAAATATACTACATACTAATACATTACCCAAAACTCCCACTTTACCTAAAGATTGAGTAAATAGATAATATTGTTTAAGAAAAAAAAGGTCAAAAGTGATCTAAATATCCAAAAATCTCATTAATCAGAACTAAAATAATTTTTGGAATATTTTGTATTTTCTCCCCATTAGCCATTTTTAGTTTCATTTCAAGGGGGGCAGATTCGGGCACTCAATTTTTTTTGCCCTACCTTTAACATTAGCTGCTCTATACGATGCTATCAAAATTACGACATGGGCAGACACCGCTAACTGTCAAAAGTCTATGCAAAGTTTCTAATAAGGATAGAATATTAGGTCCTGAAATAAAAATTCTTTACCTCCCCAGGTTTCACATAATGGTTCACTTAAATTATTTTTAAATAGAGTACTTCATCACCATTCTAACCATATATCACACTTACAAATTTGCTGGTAAAGTAATGCAAATATGACCATGTAAACTGGTGGAATTGTGTTCTACATAATTGACATAATTTTGAGCGTCAACTTGCAAGCCTTATTCTAATACAAAAAATGAGAAATAGTGTATTTCAACTGCTATATAATATGCATTGAACTTTCAGTTAGACATATGCATTAACAAAATATTCAATATAGAACATTACGAAAAGCTATTTTTGAGACGGTACGCACGGTTCTGTCCCACTGTGCGCCGTGCCCCGGCCGGGGCACGGGCCCGGCCCGGTCTAGCATGGCATGGTTCATACAAAAGTTTGTATGAATATCTTTGACCGTGCCCCGTCCGTGACACGGCCCGGCCCCGGCACGGTGTAACGTGAATCATCCTTTATTCGCTGTGCGACGATAAAGAATAGAATAACAACAGCTGAATTATTGCGTTGAAGTGCAACCTGCCGCGTCTATAATGTGCGTTGTAGCAGTATTGCAGTGCGGCGCGACGCGCCTGTAATGTGCGCGAACCTACTGTACCTACTGTATGCGCGCGTAGATTTGTTAGGATGTCTGCTTTGAACTAATATTTATAAGATAATATTAACTACGGGACTTCCTTAATGACATACTAGAAATATTTAGCACTGTTTATGTAGAACCTTATATATTATGTGAAGATGCATAAGACTATTTTTTTCATCAACACTACCAATTTTTGTTACTTCACCATGGTATAAAAGCATCTAAAAAAAAATTTAGGTACGGACTATTTCTGCCCATTTCATTGCTCACCCATCACTCCCAGATTTGCTGGTAGAAATCTCCTAAGCACGCCTTTAGTGTGTATTTTCTTCTGTAACTATTTTTATCATTTGGGTGTACAATAAAATATATAAATAAATACATAAATGAAAATATAAAAAAAGCATATTGAAGATACTTTTATTCATCCCGTAATACCCGGTTCTGTAATAATAAATCGAGACAGTGCAGCAGCTTGAAGATTTAAAAAAAATACGAAACAATTTAACATTTATACAAAAAAATGCATATATCATGGATTTCTATAGAGGAATTATACTGCTATTATTTAAAAAAAAAATTTTTTTTTAATTAGTAATTATCCTATAGACAATTACTGTTGAATAGAAAAGTTCCTTTCGGGGGGTGGTAGTATGAAGTGTAACAATTAATTATTTTTCACTATTACATAGCTGGCCAAAAGTTGCTAAATTTCCGAGATATTTACGATTTTGTATTTTTTTCAAATAATTCTACCTACCATAATAATTGGTTATGTAAACGGGTTACTCACGATTTATTATTTATTTATTATAGCCGATATTTCAGTCCAGTTATATGAACCGTGGTCGCGGCGAGTCTGCGGATGCGGGTGGTGTTATTGCTATTGACAGATAAATCTTTTTTGAGTCGCCTGGGCACACTGAACTCGTTTTTGTTGATCAAGTTCCTTACACACTAACAATAGCACGGTGTTTTTTTTTTAAAGGAAGTAGACGAACGAGTAGGCTGTCCCACGTGAATCACGTGATGGTAAGTTATACCGCCGCCTATGGACACCTGCAACACAAGGAGGTATGCGGGTACGCCGCCGACCTTGCAAAATCCTATTCACAGCATTCTTGAAGAACCCCATATTGTAGCGTAATGGAAAGACCTCTTGAGGCAGTTCATTTCACAGCCACATTTTATAGGGTTCACAGTATAAAATTATTTTTGCACCGAACAGTATGCAACACCTCCATTTTGGGGAAATGCGGAATGGACCACGCTGGCAATTATATTGAACAATTCTTCAGAGCATTCCCCATGGTAGTACACATTGAGACACAACCTGGGCCTAACCTGAGTTATAAAGAGCGTTAGAACTTGCCCAGAGGTGAAGTACCGCTTGGCTCTGTTCAGCACACTTAGCTTTTTGGACGCCATTTTCGCTTTATTTTCCAGATGACCCCTAAATTCGCTTTGCTGGAAATATCGACATAAAGAATCCCGATACTCTTCGAGATCTTAAGAGCTATGCTCTGTTTGGTACCAAACGAATTACACAAACCAAAAGTAATTTCAATGGAATGCCATTACATACTGCGGAATGCCATTGCATACTGCGTTTAGATCAAGAGGCAATAGAAATTAAAAAATGCTGAAATTTCAATCGCGACTTTGGATTTAAGTTGACAAGTACATGGGACACAGGGATTGAACTTTTCAAACCTAGAAAAGTAGATACGTTTTCAAACTCGCATATGTGTGGTGATATTGTTAGTAGTGTGCAAGGCACTTAATCAGCAAAAACAAGTTCATTGTGGGCGGGTGAATCAAAAATGAACAGATGGAGGGTAGACAGATTTGTCTGTTTAATAGCAACAACACCTTCACTAGCCGTGATCAGGGTTCATGTAACTGGACCGAAATATTGGCTATAATATATATAATATAGGGTAGGGGGAGAGTGCATACTGGTAGGGGGAGAGTGCATACTGGTAGGGGGAGAGTGCATACTGGTAGGGGGAAAGTGCATGCTGCATTCCCACAGCCGCTGGGTGCACTCGACCTTGAAATATACTTCATACATTTCATTTCCATCCTGCATTTCCTACCTACTTTATCATATTTCCCCAATGTTTCGATAGTGAGTGAGATATGCCAGAGTCCATTCCCATCCCATCCTATCCCTTCCTATGTTCCCACTCCATTCCTTAATGTGCAAAGGTATCCGAGGGTGTGCCAACATTTGTCATTTAGGACTGATGTTGGCATGTATCGCGGATGTATGGACCACAGTAACCACTTTCCACCAGGTGGACTGTATGCTTGTCTGTGACTCTTTTTATATATAAAAATAAGTAAATAAATTGTGAGTAACCTATTTACTTAACAATTATTATGTTCAACCACAATAACAAGTTTAAAATTCAACCTACCATCAATAAAACTCAATTATTTTGTTAATAAAAGATTGTTATTCCTATGGACGTTTTAAAGCTTAGTTGAATTTTGCAGTGAACTGATGTGAAATAAAACTATCTAGAAGTAAGAATAATAAATGAGGGACACTAAAACTAAAAAGAATACAATGAAAATTACCAAACATGTGAATACAGATTTGTTTATTTAAAAAAATCTACAGTAAGTATAAAAACACACTAAAAAATAAAATTAATTAGGTTACATAAAATTAAATTACCTGGTAAAATTGAGGCTTTTCATAAATCCATACACAGAGAACAGAAGCAAACGTTATAGTAATTGTAAAAAGTAAATAGTTAGTAGAATAAGTGTAAGCGTTAAAGAATATGCCACACCAACAAAAATTCAATGTACTCAGCATGATGTATTAAATAATTTTATTAGATTTGTTATTGCAAATAATTTAGGATATTTTATGATAGAATTCACATAGTAGGACCGAATCTGTAACTCGAGAGCTGTCAGGATGACAGTTGTCAAAGATATCAAAACCCGGCTCTTGGCGGTAGGAAAATTAAAAATATTCTACATCTGTGTACACTACAGATGAATATTGTTCAAATCAGAGTAAATCTATAACTTACAACATAATAGGTCGACCTACAACCTATATCCCATGCGAGACAAACTACTTTCCTTTTAGTAAAACACTAAAAAAGTATTTTGGACACATTTACGAACTTAAAAGGAATTTGTAATCGCTTGGCGAATGCTTCTGAATGTTGTCACAGACTAACTCTGTCCTGCTGACAGATAAATTCGGACGAAAAAAAAGGGCTAGGAACATATTTAACGAAAGCATAATATGTATTATTAAATCATTATATTACGAAATTAAAATAAACAATGTTATTTTTTTGTTTTATCCAATACTTTTGTTTTAATTTTATTTGGCGTTTAATTTGATTTTAAATTATAGGACATCATTATCTAACATCATTTTTTTTTTAATGCGGATAGCAAATATATTTGAACGTTCGAAAGACTGTGAAACCTATTCTATTGGTATACAAATGTTTTTTTAAATTCTAGGTAACATTTTGGGTTACATCCATTTCTTTAGGCGTATATGAATTCGTTCTTTAGATGACACAAAACTTATATCGATTCTTATATACAAATATAAATAAAAGACCGTAAATTGGAGTATGATTTTGGAATAATTGAATAACCAGCCAAGAGTGTGTAGGAGACGCATTAATAGGGTTCTGTAGGGTTCTATGAAATTGATTGGGAGGTAATTACGAGTAATTTTATTTCAAAAATTAACATTATTATAATCCTATCATCATAACATTATCATACCTATTTTATCATTTATACTATTCATGCGTCTACGATAAAAAATGTGAAACTATTATGTAAGTACATACTTTAAAAAAATAACAAAACTAAAACTAGTTGGTTTTAAATCAATGTAATTCTTAATTTTACCCAAAATAAATCAATGTAACTCTTATTTTGCATAAAAAAAATTGTTATGCATACTATTCGAATAGGTTTTATACACGTATAGTCTTTCAATCCTCCAAATATAATTGCTTGTCGCACCCAAAAAAAAATGATAGCAGCCAGACTTGTATGGAGAAATAATGATGTTTAATTGTTTAACTTTTATTCTTTATAAATGAAGATTGATTATGAATAAAACATTTGAAATATGTATAACATGACGTCTATTTATTTCAGTATCTCGAAAGGAGATCTACTCCAAAAATGATATTAATTTTGACTTAAAATAAAAGGTGTGACTGTTTAAGAACTGTTTATTTTTGTTTAAAATAAAAGGTGATAGTGGCAATTGGGAAAAACTTGTCCCGTGGTGGACCAGTGGTGGAAAATGGGAACTAATCCATTCCCTGTCGGCACTGGTGGCAAATGGGAAGATTTTCCCAATTGCCGCCAGTGGTGGCAAATGAGAAGACTGATTTGACGTGTGGTTGTTTGACAATAAAAAAAAATGAATATTGGATAATTTTCGATTATGAATAATCCATATCCATCATGTCATATGCAGTAATGTAATATTTTGTCTGTTTGCACTAAGAATATTATAATCGGCAATGGCTCAAGACAATAAGTCTTTTTTGACCAATAGTGTTTCTTAGAATTCTTAGGACTGTTTCACATAAAAATCTAATCACATTATTAAAAATGTGATTAGATTTTTAAGTTGAATTGAAAATGGCTTTACTAGTTATGAGTGAGCATTATTAAAACAGAGTATAATAACACTTTATTAATTAGAAAAAGAACAAAAAGCATAATGTTAAAATTTCAGAAATTACTATGAATTTCAAAATGATACATGCACAAACTAAGACAATTATTATTTTAAATCATTGTTGACCACTATAGTCAGATTGTATGATACCTACAAAACTTCATTTAAAATCCCTTCACTAATTCCACTAAATATACATCATTTCTGCCATGGATGACATTTTTTTAGGAATGTGGACCAATGTTTCAAAATAACTTGCTAATTCATCTATTGTGATGTCACAGGTTGGATTTAAGGCTTGCTGAGAACAACTTGGTCCTGCTCTACTCTTCTCAAGAGTAGCTTCTTTACTTTGTGCAGTTACAGAAACATCTCTCTTCCACCACTTTGTATCATTATTCACTTCTTGGACAGTCAATTTCTTATCAGTAGAGCCAGATGATATCCGTAATTGATTGCAATTATCAACAAGTGCACACAGACTTAAACTGTCTGTACAGCAACTATGTGATGATAGACATCGCAAGCTATTTCTATGCAAAGTAGATTGGTACTCATCTCTTACAGTCGCATTCTTACTGCAATTTTGTAAAAATTTTAAAACTGGTTCTTTGAGCATTCGGTTATGTTTCTTTTTACAAATTGTCGTGTTTTTATTGTTGTTTCTTGAACATGCACATTTAAAATTCTGTACAAATGTCCTTTTAAAAAAGCTTTTTCTGTTTTGTGAATTATTAACAAATGGATTTTCATCTATAACATTCTTGTTCACCTTAACGGGCTCTATTTCTAATCTTTCCATTTCTACAGGCAACAGCAGATCATCCTTTGTCATCTTGGATATTCTGAAATAAAATGGAAACATATTAAAGAAATACATACTGTAACTTGCCCTTTTATTGTACTCTACTGAACACATGCCTCTTCATGCACATTTGCTTGGGCATATAGGGTGTATGGTCTTAAAACAGCACACTAGCCAAGTGGGTCGGCGAGTCGACTCTTTTAAAGGTGGTGTAGTTCCTCAGAGCTTATGGTAGCAGTTTTGTTATCCCTTAGTCGCCGTTTACAACACCCATGAAAGAGATAGGGTGGAGATATTCTAAAGCTGGCCGACAATACAGAGCACAAAGAAATACATACAATAATTATTTATTTAAACTATAAATATATATTATCCCAAAAATGTACCTCATTTTCAGTTCTAGTTTCCTATATATTAAGACGTGAAATATTTAAGAAATTCAGATTGTTTATTGGTTTATCCTAAAAATCAGAGCATGCTTCTTTATATAAACGGAATCTTATAGCAATAAATAAAAGTGAGATAACTTAACCAAAGTCAATATCAAGAAAAAGATCCCTATGTTCAGATTACTCACACACCAATTACATACAACAAACTGTTGCAACATTTTAGTTCGTTTAAGACGTTTTTATTCTTTAAAACTAATAATTAGTCTTATGAGGGAAATTAGGACACAATTGATTGGTCATTGGTGAATGAAATCTAATTCAGAGACCAAGACACTTGTAACAATTTATAGACTCGTAATCTATAGTTTTATATCTAACAACTACACCAATTGCATTAATTTTACTGGTAAACATTGATAAAATATAACATGTATAAAGTTTAGATATTTCATCTACACTTAATCAATTATACATCAGCTGGTGAAAAATAAAGTTCAAATATATATCGGATTCGAATGAAATGTAAAACTGAGTTAAATGATGACTTGTCATTTGTAAACAAAAGTACCCCTCTTGTGTAAGCAATTAAGCATGTATTTTGGGCACTATTCACCTTGTTTCTTCATAGTAAATTATATTAGTTAAAATTCCATGTTTCTGTGCTCTATTATACACAATAACAACTAACAAACGTTAATCTACAAGCCTGTTTGGAGGTAGTGATTGTTGTTGAATCAACAATGTTGTTAAAAATGGATGGTGTAAATGTACGAGAAACATTTCTATAGACAGATTTCATCTGATTTTACTTCAAATATACATACCATTAGTCTCTGCTTGCATAAATCGTAATTGGAGAGTAAAAAAGTGAATCCAAAAGGTAAATAAACACTATACGCTATACGCTTGTAACGCTATACGTTCTCGTAGTTGTAGTTCTTGACTGTCTCGGTCACTCGGTTTCATGTTTTTTTAGGTTTAGGTTTATTTATGGTGGTCATAGTAGTAACACACTCGTTTGTTCCGACCATAGAGTAGTTCCGACCACAGATCTAGGATAGGTATGTCTATGGTTCCGTCTGACCGTGCCATCAACGTATAAATTTTGTATTCATTCCTTTTGTTACACAATCAGGATCAAGGTTCATTGCTGTTGAAGGTTGTAATGCTGCACTCATGTTTTCTAATTGTCTTTGGTCCATTCTATATTTGAGAGTGGTGTCACATATTTTGTTTTTATTATTTTTCTCCTAGTATAAATAAATGTAGTCCTTATTTATATTGAATGTTTTATTAGCTAATGCTGCAGTTTCCTCTATCAGTGGTAGCAGAGCGTGGTTGCTGCAAATGGAAGAGCTAAAATAAAACATAAAAGGATTAAGTAAGAAAACAAAATGATCTCAAGTTTTCGAAGCATAGAACCGTTGACAAAATCGAACTATGATACCTGGTGCCTACAAGCTCAGGCGATTCTCATCAAAAGCGATTTATGGGAGATCGCTAGCGGTGAAAGAAAGTTAGCGGCGACTGCGAGTGCTGAAGAAAAACGTGTTTTCGTGAAGGAAGACTTAAAGGCAAGGTCAGAGCTTCTTCTACTCATATCCCCAAAAGAACTTAAACAGATTAAGGGCTGCAACACGTCGAAAGATGTGTGGGATAAATTGAAGTCAATTCACCAAAGTACAGGGCCAGCAAGAAAGGCTACACTTTTGAAGCAACTGGTTTTGAAAAAAATGTCCCCTCTGGAAGATGTCAGAGATCACCTCAATAATATCATGGATGTCGTAGGTAAACTTGAGGATATGGATGTCAAAATTCATCCGGAACTGTTAAGTATAATGATGTTGTACAGTCTACCTACAAACTTTGACAGCTTTAGAACAGCTATTGAGTCGAGAGATGTCCTGCCAAATCCCGATAATCTGAAAGTTAAAATAATAGAAGAAAATGAAGCACGGAGGTACAGCGAACCTCAAACTTCAGAGGCATTTTGTGTAAAACAAAAGAAAAAAGGATTATTGTGCAAAAATTGTAATAAGAAAGGGCACTCAACAGAGGCTTGTTGGTCAAAGAAAAGACAAAATATCCATGTAAACAAAAGCCAAGAAAAGATTTCTAATATTTGTCTGACATTGGATAACACGAAAACCAAAGATGGTTTGTGGTGTCTAGATAGTGGCTGCACGTCACACATGACTGGTAAAATAGAAATGCTCTCTGACTTAATCCCTGCGACAGACATATTAAGATTGGCTTCAGAGAAGCACACTACCGAAGTTAAAGGTAAAGGAAATGTTGTAGTCAACACCGATAATGGTAAATGTAATATAAATGACACACTTTACGTACCTGATTTATCGAATAGTTTGTTGTCAGTAAGCAAAATAACAGATAACGGCTACAAAGTTCTATTTGAAAAGGAACAAGCCAGTATCATGGAAAATGGAATTGTTATTCTAAAAGCTACAAGGAAAAATGGATTATATTACCTTGAATTTGAAGACCCGGAGGAAACAGCAAATTTCACGTCTGGAGCTGAAAGCGACATGATGAAATGGCATAAAAAGTTAGGTCATGTAAATGAAAAGGACCTGAAATTAATGGTTAGAAATAAAATGATGCGAGGACTTTATTTTAAGGAAAAAAGGTTAGATACGTGTGAAACCTGCATAAAGGGAAAAATGACAAGTCTACCATTCCAAAGCCATGATGAAATAGTCTCCACTGAGCCATTACAAATAATTCACAGCGATGTATGCGGTCCCTTTGAGAATGAATCTCTGGCGGGATCGAAATATTTTGTCACATTCATAGATGATTATACAAGATACTGCTGTATTTACTTCATAAAAAAGAAGATTGAAGTAATAGAAAAGTTCAAGGAATATAAAAACAACGTTGAACTTTTCCACAAGAAAAGAATTCAAAATCTCCAATCTGACAACGGAGGAGAATACAGGTCAAAAGACTTTGATAATCTACTTAAAGAAAATGGGATAAGTAGAAGACTAGCTGCACCCTACACCCCACAGCAGAACGGTATCAGTGAAAGAAAAAATCGATCACTTTTGGATAAAGCAAGATGTTTGATGCTAGATTCCAATATCCCTCCAAATTTATGGACAGAGGCATTGCACACTGCAAACTATCTCATAAATAGAAGCCCAGCAAGAGCTCTTAAAGGAAATTTACCCTATGAGAAGTGGACGACAAGAATACCATCAGCAAATCACTTACATGTATTCGGAAATAGAGCGTTTGTATTAAATAAAAATCGAAGAGGGAAATTAACTGCCAAAGCTATTATAGGTGTATTCATGGGGTATGCGAAAAACGCAAAAGGATTCAGAATATACATACCGGAAAAGAATGACGTTATTATCAGCAGAGATGTTAGAGTAATTGAAAAGATGCACTATAACAACATTCCTGCTGTGGAATACAGAGACTTCCAACCGGAACAGGTGGAACATGAAACAGAAGAAAGAGAAATAGAAAAAATAGATAATACCTTACCTTTTCAGGAACCAACTTCTACTTCTGACTTGTTTTACCAGCCTGATCAAAATCCAATTACATCGCCCAACTCAAGTGGAAGACCACAAAGAGATGTGAGGCGACCAGCATGGACTAAAGACTATGAGCTAATAAGTAGTTCGGTAAATATGTTTGTGTCTGAAAATTATAATGATTGTTCTTTACTTACCTTTAAAGAAACTGTGTCAGGCATGGATAAAGAAAATTGGGAGAAGGCTATAAAATCTGAAAAGGAATCCCTAGAGAAAAATAAAACCTGGGTACTAGTTGACAAGGTAAAAGCTAAAGGACACAAAGTTTTGTCTAACAAATGGGTATTTAAAGTGAAAGATGACGGAACGTACAAAGCAAGATTAGTCGTACGTGGCTGCGAGCAGAAAGGCAACCTGGATTTTGAAGAAATATATAGCCCAGTCGTAAGTCAAATTGCTCTTAAAACCTTATTAGCGATTGCCGCATCTAAAAATTATCACTTCGTGACTTTCGACGTCAAGACCGCTTTCTTGTACGGTGAACTGACAGATGAAATTTATATGAAAGCACCCGATGGCTACGATGTTCCCGGAAAAGTATGCCGACTGCAAAAGTCGTTATACGGCTTAAAACAAGCTCCATTTACATGGAATAAAATTTTTACCCGAGCCATGTTAGATTTAGGTTTCAAGACAATTAAGACCGACAGATGCGTTTTCATAAATGAAGATAAGTCTATCATAATTGGATTATTTGTCGATGACGGATTAGTCATAGGAAAAGACAAGAAGAGGATCGAAGATATCTTGTCAAAACTTGAAACCAAATTTGAGATGAAAAGAAATGAAAACCCGAGCACGTATGTAGGTATGGAAATAAATAACTCTAGAGAAGGTATTAAATTAACCCAAAAGAACTACATAAATGAGGTGCTAGAAAAGTATAATATGAAAGGCGCTAAACCTTGTGAGACACCTGGAAGTAACGATGCAAAGTCGACACAGGAAACTCCCCAAGAGAAGGACTACCCCTATAGGGAGGCAGTGGGAAGTTTACTGTATCTGTCCACAAGAACTAGACCAGACATCGCACAAGCTGTAAATCAAGTCAGCAGAAAGATCGAAAATCCCACTAAAGAAGATGTCACGAAAGTGAAGAAAATAATGAAATATTTAAATGGGACTAAAGATAAGGGCATATTGTTCAAACGAAACAGCTCGATAGAGCATATTGATGCTTACAGTGATTCGGACTATGCTGGAGATCCACTAAAAAGACGGAGCACATCTGGTTCTGTTCTTATGATGGCTAATGGACCAATATCATGGGCATCCAAAAGACAGCCTATAGTGGCTCTGTCCTCAACTGAAGCCGAGTATATAGCGGCAGCAGAATGCTGTAAAGAAGCATTGTTTTTAAAATCCCTGTTAAAGGAAATAACTGATTCAGAAGTAAAAATAAATTTATATGTTGATAACCAAAGTTCAATTCAACTTATAAAATCTGGCTCCTTTAACAAGCGATCGAAGCATATTGATGTGCGATACCACTTTATTCACGAAAACTTCGTGACAGGACTGCTCAATGTCAGCTACTGTCCGACAGAGATTCAGTTAGCTGATATAATGACAAAGCCACTGTCTAAAGTGAAGTTTGCAAAACATTGTGCATCGTTGATGTGTGGATAGCGACATGTTTCAGACACATGAGTACACATCAGGAAAAGGTGTTGAAGGTTGTAATGCTGCACTCATGTTTTCTAATTGTCTTTGGTCCATTCTATATTTGAGAGTGGTGTCACATATTTTGTTTTTATTATTTTTCTCCTAGTATAAATAAATGTAGTCCTTATTTATATTGAATGTTTTATTAGCTAATGCTGCAGTTTCCTCTATCAATTGCTTCATACTATATCACTATAAATCGCAATTTACACTTCCTATAGAATCACTTCGACAAAATTATTAATGTTTGCATGACATAATTATTTTAATGATACAATTTTTAACATGTCACTTACACTGCGAAATATATGAATATACGAATCACACATACTTGTGGTAGATTGCAACCAAATATCTTAAAATATTGAATATGTAACCGCAGCGTAACCGTTTTCTTCACGGTGAATTTACCAAAAATATGGCTGAAATCTACCAAAATGTGCTAAATCCAATTTAAAATTCTACCAAAATGTAACAAAATTTTTATTGGAACACTCGCTGGTTTAACATCTATTGCGGTGGGGGGGGGGACTTGGGTGTCGATCGCACAAACTCACCGAAGCTCAAAAACATTAATGTTTGTTACAACAAAGTTGAATAGAAATTATTCAAGTACATAAAAAGGTCACGAGCTTATTCGATTATTACTTAATCTAAAGTTTAGTGGGTAATAGCGTCTGTGCTGAAATTATTGACTATTTATATGTTTCTGTATCTATCACATAAAATGACTACAAAAAAAAACGTTTGCGGTCAGGGAAACCCCGTCAGGAACGAAGATCCTCACGCATTTTTTTAAACTCCGAATGTATTGCGACCATACCGTGTCCGAGCGAGAGAAAGACGAGAAAGAGAAAGATTTATGGAGGGGGTAAAAATCTTACGTTACATTTTCTCTCGAATCACGCCAAGCCGCGTAGAGGAACTTTGTTCCAAAACTGACTATATGTATACAATGACTTGTATGTCGATTGTATAATTCCAAACAGGAGCACCAAACCGTCGCGAATCGGTACACCTTACGGAGAAAGGAAATCCACGGGAAATATAAAAATTAAGTGTAGATATTAGAGGTCTAGAGGTATAGTAAAACGCACTTGGCTACTAGATTGTGTAGTGTGCCCGGGCCGACAAATTGGCTATGTGGCTGATGGTACAGGAGCCGATACTGGTTGGGCTTCAGTCAAAGTCGTACTAGACACGGGAGGCTAAACTGTAGGTACAGAAGCAGAAGTGTCTGCAGAGCTGATTCCCGATTTCAAGTGAGCCGGCTTTATTCTCTCAATGCTGACCTCTGGCCGTTTCCCCCCGATGTTTAAGGTGATTGTTTTTTATTTTGATTCAAAATCTCTTATGGACCAGTATACAACATCCATTGTATACTATACAATGGATGTAGGGCGCGGCGCACTGTATCATCACACAGAAAGGCGTATGTAGCCGTTGGTAAATCTTTAAATATAAATGACTTGTTCTAACCATGCCGAGAAGCTGGTACAGGTCGTAAGTCAGACATCCGTTGGCGCAGTTGAATAGTGAGGTCGGATGTTTCGATATTAGTGGTCGGTTTATTTGTCTGGAGATTCCTCACAGCTGCTATATCGTCGTGGTCTACGTCGGATTTTAAAATGCTTAAGTTTTCAGAAATTCGGGGAGCAAACATTGTCACACTGTATCTGTCTGTCTGATTCTTTTGCAATTCTATAATCACAATGTAATTTACTTAAGAATCATACTACCTTAATACTTTTTGAAGTAATTTGTATGCTACTTAGTTTATGTTGGCATATAACTATGTATTTGTTAACCAACCTTTAACCACGCCTGTTGACATAGTTCATTTTTTTCAGTAGTGATAAAACAATTAAAGTAGATATTTTAAAAAGCAAACAAAACTATTAATTACGGCGAAAGTTCTGCTGTAGATTGCTGAGGATGTTCCCACCACACTGGTGAGGAGACTCCCAAAAATCAATGCACAATAATAATAATATATAATAGTCATAGATAAAACATAGTATGTAATGAGGACATGTTTACTGCCGACAAACTGTACTGCAGTTTGGTAGTTACAATTTGTAATGGTTCGGTGTATGTTGTCTGATTTAATTTAATAAAAAAAAACTAATTTTAATTTTTTGGATCGACTAATCGATTATAATGAAATGGTTTTCGATTTTTGTCGATTATTTCCACTATACGCACATCACTAGAATTAGGTTCGCTTCTCGGTTGGTTTCATCATGACATGAGCAACCTGTTTTACTGACCGTTTCTGTGAAACTTTAATTCTATTGATTTTTCACGTAATCTGATATTTACATTAGAATATGGAACCCAATCCTGTAATTATTGCTGCGACAGCAAAACAAACAGCATCTGTAAGTTAGATCTAATATAATAAATGTTTATGATTGCTTGAAATTTTTTTACTGAAAGTAATGTTATGTTTCAGCTTATATTTTTACATGGTCTCGGCGATACTGGGTTAGTATAAGATTATTATGAGAGAAATTTTTGTTGTAAATTACATTATGGGTACCTAAATATAACCTTTGTATTGTAGTCACGGATGGGCGAGTACTATCGCAGCTATAAGAGGGCCGCACGTGAAGGTGATCTGTCCCACTGCGGCTACGATCCCGGTTACCCTTAACGCCGGCTTCCGGATGCCATCCTGGTTCGACCTGCGCACTCTTGACGCTACGGCTGCCGAGGATGAAGAAGGGATATTAAGAGCCACCAATCTCGTCCACGAGTTAATCGGCGACGAAATTAAAGTAAGTACATAAATATACATACTTTAATATTAAGTAATAAATATAAAGTTTAAATTCTAGTTTTTACTGTTTAATTTTAATAGATACAAAATATACAATGCACAAAATTTTCAATGTAGCTATTCCTATATAAATTTGAGAACTTTCCAACAATGACCCAGTTAGAACACATAATCAACAGCTAACTCCTTTAAAAAATATATTTCCTATGGTAAGTTGTATTGTAAGTTTAATAAGCTTCCAATTTCTTTTTGTACAAAATTTTAGTATCACAATTCACATAGGTAATGTTTATATCACATTGGACTAAATTGTGCTACCACGTACCATACAGATTGATTGTTTTTTAGCAATTCTTAAATGTTTAGTTTATTTATTTGTTTATTTATTATTGTAATTATTGTTATTTTTTTGTAACAATAAAATCATCATTTTAAATTAAAATATTGAGTGTTTTTTATATGTGTTTAATATTAAGAGGTTTTATCTTATCCTTAATATCAGGTGGTAAGCAATTTAAGAGTTCGGGAATTATATATTGTGACACCCTTTTTCCATAGAAATTCTTAATATTACATTTCATAAATTAGTAACTGTTTTCTTATGACTATTGGGTGATCAACAGAGGTTGGGGTTAGGTAGTGTGATTTTGGTACTTGTGACAATATTATATTATACCCCGAGATTTCCAGGATTCTCAATTGTAGTGGGCGGATAAGCATGCAATCCCACGTGATGGTAACTGTTACCGCCGCCCATGGACACCTGCAACACCAAGAATCCCATATTGTAGCTTAATGGAAAGACCTCTTGAGGCAGTTCGTTCCACAGCCTATGGTTGTTAATGATGTTATACCTACTGAACATTGTGTGTGTGTGTTATAATTCTTGATTAGGTTATGTCCATATTAATCTTTCTTACTGCAAATACCAAAACCACACACACTACCTAACCCCAACCTCTGGTTATCATCAACAATGCTTGATGTTTCTCTTTCCATCAACAAACTTGGTTTAACTTTATCAAATACTCGATTAACACTGCAACATTTGAACAATAAGTGTTAATCCAATGTACTTTTGTCCGAACCCACACAAGCGCCCCCACACACCCCCACCAGATGAGACTCTGGATGGATGTAATTAGATTCAATTGCACCCCACTCATTAGTCCAGATTCAATCTCACCTATTTCATTCAGTTCCAGACTATAGTCCTAACCTTAGTCCTGCGATGACAGTAACACACAAAATTTTCAGTTGATTTTCTAAACAGTTATTTTGTTGTTTGGAAGCAAACAAGGTTTTGGTTTTCAACTAAAATGGAAAGAAGTGAATTTTGTAAGCTAATAAAACACTGTTTTTTGAGAGAAAATTCTATTTAGGCCTTACATAGACTAGAATTGTCTGTCTATGGGAACAACTTCCTTCAAACACCTTTAGAGGAAACTTTAAATTATGGATTACATACAGAGAAGAATATAAGAAAGGATTAGACTGACCAACAGCAACAGTAGTTGTCCAAGAAGAGTCAAATGCAACAACCACTTGCAGTCTTCCCAATAATAAGACTAGTACCTTCCCCTTCTCAATAATAATCAAGCTACACTACAAGCACTCATTTCCTACAGGATTGATTCTGGGTGGTTTTCAGTTGCATAATAGACTTCAATAGATCTAGGAGATTTGAAAACCAGTGCTAACACTTGTAGCTAGTGTAGCCAGGTGCCCCGATTTGCGCGGGACGTCCCGATTTTCAGGGGTCTGGTGACACGTCCCGATTTACCCTTGATCGGGACGCCGAATGTCCCGATTTTTCACTAACCTCCTTAGTCTGTATTTTGATCGAGAATTTTGACAGGAAAACCGAATATATCTGTAAACTGTGACTCCATAAAAATATTTTTGCCTTCACATTTTCATATTTTCTCTCCAAACTCGCACTAAATAGTCATCATAAAAGTTTCAAACTTCGCGCGTATTGTGTTGGCGAGATAAAGATGATTATGATTCGATTTAATTAGTCAAAACGGTTACGTTTGAATTTTGTTTTATTTTAAAGGGGGCGTTCAAGTATTACGTAACGCAATTTTTGAAGATTTTTGACCCTCCCTCCCCCTCATGTAACGCATCGTAACGTTTTACAAGACCCCCCCCCCCCCAAATTTCGTTACGAAATACTTGAACGCACCCAAATTAGTGAATATTTTAAAATCGAATAAAAGCCACCCTAAAAGATATGTTATCGACGAAATAGCTGCCGAATGTGGTCATTGGGTTCTTCGACTTCCGCCGTATCATTGCCAGTACAATGCTATAGAACTAATATGGGCACAAATCAAAGGACACGCCGCTCGAAACAATACCCATCCCCCTTTTACGGCAAACAAGATGTTAGATTTATTAAAAAATGCATGTGCGGAAGTAACTGCCGAAAACTGGGAAAAAATTGTGAGAAGAACCCAAAACTTATAGCGTCGGATTGGGAAATTCATGTGGCATTCGATAATATAGAAGTACAGGAACATAATAAATGTTGGGGAGAGCTCATCGAGTGACAGTGACGATTCATCAGATTTTGATTAAAATAAATAAATAAAGATTACCTGTCATTATAATTATTTCGTTTCATTGTCGAGTACCTACCTATACCTACTTATTTTACAACAGCTTCGAAAATTTTAAAGAAGTTGGCATTATCAATCAAGAATTAACACGTGTAACATCTTGTAATGAAATATAATATTAGTTAATAAATTTGTACAAAAGTATCCGGCAGTAGTTTAGTTTCTTACATTTTGTAAAAAATATCGGATCTGTTATCGTGTTACGTTTATCGATAACTACATCCCTAAAATTGCTTTCTGGCTGACGTGACCTTGTTAATGAAATATGACGTCTTGGTGCCTAATTTTTGTTCGGAGTTTTAGGCGTTGACGCTAGAACAAAGTTATATCGACCACTGTGTGTCAGCTGTCATCGAGAAAATAAAGCAATGGAACTTGTATAGTTTGTTTAAGTTTTATTTGTTTTGTTTGTTGTACTACCCAATGGTAATATACCATTATAAAAAAATTGACCGACCGATAAAAATAAATGATGATTCACAAAAACCAGATTTTTTTTAGCTGTCCCGATTTGAAAACCAAATTTCCGATTATTTTAACCTTCCGTCCCGATATTTGACACACTGGACCTGGCAACAATACTTGTGGCTAGCATCAGCTGAGCCCTTCCCATTACCACTATTTTTTTTTTCCTCATTAAGTTTTTTATTTATTCATTAGGCTTTTAAGTTTTGTGTTGTATTTCTTGTTTTTGTAACTATAGAAACGAATTCAAATTAGAGTAGCGATTAATGTTTTTTTCTTTCTATAAATATTCTAGGTAAATGTAATAGGGCAAACCTAATGTGGGTCCTGGGACATGCGGGCTTTATATGCAATTAAAAGGCAGAAGAATTGGCAAGAAAGCTGACTGTAATAAAACATTTTATGGGGTCTTGCATTAGTAACAATAAAAAAGGCATTTAAAACGCAAGCCTAACAAAAGGACCAACAACAATGGTTCCTCAAAGAGAGAAATAAATTCATGCTCAACAAGGAAAATCTTTAACTTACAGCAAAAAACAACTAATGCTAGTTAGTAAAATACGCATAATGAGATAGTAACGGTACCTTCATTGCAATGCTGTCTAGCAAAAGCAAAGAAAACCGTCCTGAAAAAGATCATATTACTAGCCTTTTGTCGATATGTCGCGTGATACATTCACTGATTGACGTCTTGTATACATTTTTTTTTCCAAGAATCACCTATAGTCGTATTTTTAATTAGACGAAGTCAACTGACGTTTACTGTGTTGTCAGTTTTTGATGAAATAAAAATAGTGTTGTGACAAAGTGAATGATTGAAAAAACTCCTGAATGAATGAAATTGCCTCGATTGTCTAGTGAATAGTTAGTGTGCCGAACTGCCGATATCGGGTACGGGGTTCGAATTTTAGTCGTGCTTTGTACATACCAACGAGTTTTCGACGACTATGTTCCTATAGTATCTACCTATACTGAATACCGAGTGTTTTAAACATTAAGGAAAACATTGCGAGGAAACTTGTAAGACTGTCCTATTTTCAATACATCATGTAGTTGAAACTATAGATGTATAAAATATAACAATTATAGGTAGGTAATGAAAATAAAAAACATCGCTTATTACATAATTTGTTTTTATTCATCAAAATCCGTCTAGTAGAACCCAAATCATAAGCCAAACAGGAACAGGAGAACACACATGGCGTTTTATAAATTTAGAAGTACCACTTCTAGTGGTAAGATAACAAACCAACAAAAGTATTTTTGATGGTCACAATTATATTTCTACAGCCATTTATTTATATTTTCTTCAACTGTATTAACAAACTTGAAAAAACAAACAAACCCCTAAATTTAAATTCAGCGTGAGGATCCTAATATCGCTAAAATGCTGCTAAACAGCTGGACGGTAATAACGCTGACGTTCTCTCCCTGTACAGACAATACGACGCCCGTTGTATTTCAGTATTATGTAGACGTTTCTAAGGCCATTTTGTCTTAGATCGACCAGTTTGAAATTAATCTATGCAAAATCTAGGCTATAAATCTCGAATTTGACTAATCCTAAGACCAAATATCCTCTTTTTATCCTGACCTAACATTAATATCCTTTAAAATGATATCTCACTCAAATTTAGAAACGTCCTACATTAACTCTATAATTGCATCGAAATTTGATTATTATTTCTTGTGATTACATTTTTATTGTGAAGGAAGAGTAGACACAGAGACGTTGTGGCAAGCAAACTTACCACACTTGTCACAATACTTCTGGCTTAAAAATAGAATACCTATGTGTTTATCTGTCATGGCTTTTGATCTGTTTGATATAAAACAAACTTCCATACAAAATTCCATAGACATGTCTTCACGTCAATATATTTTCTTTTGTATTCTCAGGCTGGCATTCCTGCTAATCGCGTTTTGCTGGGAGGCTTCTCTCAAGGAGGCGCATTAGCACTCCACGCTGCTTTGACATACCCCCAGCCCTTGGCTGGTGTGATGTCGCTGTCTTGCTGGTTGCCGAGACATGCTTATTTCCCAGATTCGGTTAAAGCGCCTCTCGATCTACCAGTAAGTAAAATAAGTATAAATAATGTTCAAAATCGTAGTATACTATATCATATTATACTAGAGACATTCAAAAACCTAATATATTTGTTTAGATATTTCTTTATGTAAGCCGCAGTTACGCTATCAGATCTATAAGACGTATAGATCTATAATAACAATAATATTTCATGTATTATACATTTCCCCAACACTCGACCACTCAAATATACAGTTGTAATATCCCTATACTGCCCTCCTTAGAAAAAGGGCAAAAAATCATTTTGATAACATTCGTGATTAAATTTAAAGTGTGATTTTGTTATGGATAGTATTCTTTGAGGTTCTATGTTAATCATGATACTATTTGCATGACAGTGGCAGGAAGAACAGGTTAATAACTTCCATTGGTCATTGAATTTCTAATTCAGTGCAAGTCGCTAACTGCTTTGTTCAAATTTTACATTCCTGTGTCAAAATATTAAGGAATAATTAAATTTAATCCTTACTTTTAGTAAGCATTTGCCTATTAAGGACTTAATTATATTATATTGTAAAACCCAATATGTACCTATATGAATAATCTGGAGAATGGTTGCCGACTGGACATGAAAATATAACAGGTTATTGATCATGATCATTATTGATGAAATTAACAAATTAACCTCAAATCGATGAACCTGCAGGCTAAAGCAAATGACAGGCCAACAGTTAACGTAGATATAATCAACAAAATAGTTAATAAATATATATTTTCTTTTGGAGTGGCTAAATTCTTGTGGCCGTAATGGCCTTTCAAGAGTCACCGGACATGTATGGTTTAGGGCGAGCCCAGAAGGCGCTTAGCCGGATGGAACCGGCGAAGAAACGGCACCAGGCACGCGCCCAAGCACGTGCCGATACCTGGTAAAAATGTTGGCCGAAGGCATGTGTGTTCACGGTATAGCGAGGGGGACGTCCTCGTCTCCGCCGGCGGGGAATGTATATGTGTAGCCTGTGAGTGTAGTGTAAGAACCGCATTGGCAGCAGTAATTGGGTCGTAGGGGTCATCTAGGACGTGCCGAGGACGATAACGACAACAGTAACGGGGAGGCATTCCTATGGGGGACAGTTAGGCTGGCGTTAACTATTAGGGCGTTGGGATGGTGAGGGACTCTGTCGTATTAGCGTTGGGCGAAATTAATAAATATATCTAAACTAGTTTATGCCCACGGCTTTGCCCACGTGGATTTTGTTTTAACGGTTATTGGCTCCCCCTGGTAAAACTAATCGATTTTCCGTCACGAAAATTATCCTATGTCCTTCTCCGGAATTCAAGCTACCGCTCTGCTAAATTTTATTTGGAAACTGTTTAGTCGTAAAGATATAATAAACAACTGAGACGGACAAAAACAGTTTTAGATTTATAATAGTATGGAAGTGACCCCCCATGTCTTCCCTCCCAACTTCCGATATCCCTTGGGTTAAGAAGACCAAATATCTGGGAGTCACACGTCACACTAGACCATCGACTGACCTTTCGAGAAAACATACAAACTGTTCGAAACCGAGCCACCTTTGTGCTCGATAACCTCAACCCTCTCATAGGCAGGAGAAATAAAATGTCGTTTAGCAATAAGCTGACATTGTACAAAACCTTCGTACGTCCCATAACGACGTACGAATTATTTTCCATGTTTAATCGCATATTGTCTACTTTAATATTTAAGAATATTTAAGTATTCATTAAAAAATATTACGAATCCAAAAAAACGTTAGGGTGTGCGCTAATGGGTTAAATGCTAAAATTGATGTTTATTTTCTAAATTAAATCCGGCGCTCAATCTCGGACACCCTTTAGTTGTAGGCGGTGGATTTTTTGTTCGTACTGAACGTAGGGCCTGTACTTGTTTTGCACCTTGCGATGATTCGCGCTCTTTTAAAATCCTAGAAACTGTTTTTGTAGAAATAACAGTCGCTTGGGATGTCCGTTTAAAAATTTTCTGAAAATAGTCTTTATTAAAACCTTGATTTTTGACTTCTTGTGCTTCTTTTTCCATAAATCGGTGAACATTTAAAATAATTTCTCTCACTTGACTGTTCAAAGGCAGCCCAGCCCTCCTTTAAGAGAAATGATAATAAATAACAGTAACCGCTTTATTTGCCAGTAATTGTAATAATTATCATCAGAGCCACATACGCTGCCCGTGCAATCTGAAAGTCAACTGATGGACAAGAGGGCGCACGACACGACCGGTCGCAATTTACCGCGAAATCGATCGACCAATAGTGGCGCAAGACTTCAGCTCGCGAAATATTCAATATTTCCATTGATGGAATGATGTTTACCGCGCTATTAAAATGTGTTTACTGCGCAGGTACAAGGGGAGACTTGTTTTTGTGGTAATCGTGCACCTATGTATTATTTTCAGATATTCCAAGCTCATGGGGATTGTGACCCCGTGGTACCCTTCAAATGGGGTCAAATGACAGCATCATTCCTCAAGACATTCATGAAGAACATCGAGTTCACCACATACCAAGGTCTAACACACAGCTCCTCAGAAGCGGAATTAAAAGACATGAGAGCATTTATAGAAAGGACTTTGCCTGCCACAAAATAAAATATTAAAGATTATACCAAGTATATAGAAAAATATATATACTTAACAATAATATTTTCTGTCTTCATCTGAATGCCTCTATAGTTATTTTCATACGTAATCAATTACTCGCGGGTCCCGTGTAATACGCTCCATAACATAGTTTTATTTTATTACAACCCTGAACCATATAGATTCTGGGTAAACTGGTAATATTGTCCTCTAAGGTAAATTGTACCAAATATTATGTATTTGTAAATTATCTCTTTAATTTATGTAAGATAGTACAAAATAAAGTTCATTAAAACAATATATTACGTATTTTTTTATTTATATTTAAATAGTAAATTATTATGTCAGTAGCTCGGTGGTGAGGGAAGACATCGCGAGCAAACCTGCATACTCCAGAAATTAAAGAGAAAATCTAGTATCCATTGGTGATTGGTGATCCGCCAACCCACACTGGACCCGCGTGGTGGATTACGTCCCAAAACCCCTCAGTGAATTCTGCAAGGTCGGCAGCCCACCCGCAAGCCAATGTTTATTTTTCAATATTTTTTACTGTATCATTCAACCTTGACATTGGCAGAATCATCGAAGTCTCGATGGGCCATATTAAGAAATTGGAATTGGAATCATTTCCATGGGATCTAGTCCAAACTTAATGGAAAACTATTTTCGTAAAATCAATATAAAAAATTATACAGTCCTTGCATTCTCGTTGTGTTGTCAGAAAACTCGAGGTCGAGGTAAAATCAATTTAATGTCCTGCAATGCAACTATGTCAATATCTAGGATATTGCGCAAGTGGAATTTATTTGCATTTTTGATATATTTCCTTAGAAGACTGACCTCTTTCTTCCCTTCACCCCTCAACTAATGTAAAACTCTTCTTTAGGCAAACTTTCCAGAGGACGGCAGTTATTGGAATCTACAGCCTCAAACTAGACTTCTTCTTCAAACATAGATTCTTCTTCGGAATAAATCCGCTGAACTTCTTCACTAGAAGTGTCGTTTTGCAAAACTTTCCCCTTTTCAGTCTTTATATGCCTGCCTATAAAGACTAAAAAAGGGAAAGTTTGTGCTTTTGCGCTTATTTTCTTCCGCCTTTTCTGTCAATTTCAAGATTATGTTGCAATCATAGTTTTCCATTTGTGTCATTGTTTACCTATAAAAGAATTTGTAAGAGTAAAGCTTCACTAGGAACAGTAGATCGCGATCCACTGTCACCCAAATCAAAAGGTTCCATTGTGACCCAATGACCGTTATCGTAAAAATATATTTGAAAAAGTAAAGAGCTTCTTCTGAGGCAAACTAATATCTACAGTATTCATATATAAAAATATTGAAAGAAAAATAACCCAACGGAGATTATGCTGGTTTCAGTTGAGCACACTAAAACAAAGAATACTTAAATTTATATATAAATAGATATATTTAACACTAGTGACCCGCCCTGGCTTCGCTTCGGTGTTTTTTTTTTCAAAATTTAAAAATAAAATATAGCCTATATTAGACAGGGATAATGTAGCTTCCTATTTGTGAAAGAATTTTTGAAATAACAGTAGTTCCAGAGATTACCCCCAACACCTACAAACACACAATTTTAACTCTTTATTATAAAAGTATAGATGAAATTAGATATTTATACTATATATTAGTTTTATAAATCTGAAGACAGCATGACAGAGCAAAAAGGGTTTTTGGTCAATAATTATATACTTGGAATATCTACTGATGATGAGTATGGTGTAATAGTTAAAAAATAATTAAATAACAATGTTATTAGCTCTAATGAATTTGTGAAGAATATTAATACTGGGGGAAAAGACAAAGGTTAGTATTTAATTCACATTTACAGGGTGAGGAAAAGAGGGGGGAAGTATATCGTAAAGATGCGTTGCAAGGCGGGGACAACTAAAAGTAAGGTGCTCCAGAGTTCCTTTTTCAATTCCACACACACAAAGAATGATTCCGAATCTTTAGCTTAGCCAGGAAAACTGGAGAACATACGTATCCTAATCTTGAATTATAACTGACGTAGCCAATTTATTGACGTTCTGAGACTTAAAAACCAAGGTCTTGGGGGGATAGTCGGCTGGATAGAACCATCGGACTTTAGTTTGTTTAGACGATTGCCACAGATCATTCCAGGATTTATCCAAATATGGAGAGAGCCCGTCGATCACGAGAGAAATATTTTAAATACGAATTACATTCCACACGTGTAGCGTCCTTTGCCAAAAGTTTCACTGTCATTACCAGAGATGCCAGAATGGCTAGGGATCCACGCAAGTAGTTACGACTTCTACGCCTGATAAGTAGCATTTATAAAGCACCTCTTTAATCTTTAAGGTGATATAAAAGTTGTCTCTATCATGGAAAGGAAACTTGTTAATATCCTGCAGACAACTCAATGAGTCAGAAAAGACGATGGACTATTTAGCTTATTTGAATCTATAAAACAATACCGCTTCCAAGAGAGCTAAAGACTCGATTAAATATAGAGGTTTGAGGGGGACATTATAATAATTAAGGACAATTTTATATTTGGGAATGCACACACCAGAACCTACATTATGATCTCTAGATAACTTAGATGAATCTGTATTAACAGTCAACCAGCCAGGCCATTTTTCGTTTAAAATGCTACGGAATTCAATATTTGCATCAGGGTAAAAATCCCCGGGCATTGGAAAAAAATTCCAATGGGGAAATTAAGATTAGTTGTCGGGTTGAAGAGCAGAGATTCAAAATTAAAATGGAACAGATTCATATCAAGTTGAAAAGTAGAGGAAGGGAGTACAGAGGATTTTAAGAAACTTTTGAGTAAAAGACGCCCTAAGCGGTGTCCCCCCAATGCAACGCCCTAAGCCGAGATCCGTTCCTTCCGCCGGTTTACCGGCGGGGGAGCTTAGGCTCGTTGCAACACACATTTTGTTCCTGGCTGAGCGCCTTATGCGCTCGCCCTAAATTAAACAAGTCCGGTGATTCTTGAAAAGCCACTAGGGCCACAAAAATTTAGCCATTCCGAAAAAAAAAAATAACATTCATAGCGCCAGTGATGCTAGGCAAACATTTAGACTGAATCCTCTCCAGGTTGCAAAGTGCCATTTTACTGCAAGGTTCCAACAAGAAACATCCATTGTCAAAGTGGCTTCTGATAAAAATACATCTATTATTAATTTTAATACTTATTTTATGTAGGTACTGACTGACAATCATTTAAAAAACTATTGTTTGCATTACTGGGTTATCTGTCAGTTGTTTAGAAACTTTTTGCTGAGAACCCAAGAAGTAAAAGTTGAGTTTTTATTAGATTATTGTTAAAATTGTGTATTGTGAGATTTGTGCCTTAGTAGTGATAGTTTATTAAACTTCAAAGTAGGTACCTACCTAATGTTAGTGCATTAGGTAGGTAATGATGATAATTAAATAAGTGTGAAACTGCATTTTTCATGTTCTTCCAAGGAGTCCAACCCTGTCCTCAGTGTTTGATTATTTGCTGTATTTGGACCAATAGCTATGGCAGTGTTTAAATAGATTATTAAAAAAATGTCGCTTTTTGTCATACTTGTCATTGTTACGTCAATCCAGTCGAATTTCCCGATTTTCTTAATTTTTCTAGTTTTCTTGTCACAATAAAGGCCAGTTAAGTCAAGTTCTAGTTCCAAGTCGGAAGGTACAAATGAAATAACCACCATCATTTATGTAATTCCTCTATGAACATAATTTCGAATATTGTAAATAATTTATCCTTACACATTATGCATACCAGTAATGTTGTTGGTAGCCCATCTAGTAGAAAACGACGTTTAAACGACGCATCGGAATCGGACGAAAGTAAGTAAAGAGTAGTTATAACATAACCTTTAGCCATCAGCGTTGCTTTTCAAGTAAGGTTACAGTTAATGGCTCGTTTACACGTTCACCGAAACCAGACGACATCTCCCACACGAACGTGTAAACGGATGCTCCCCTCGGCTCGGGTTTCTTCTGGGGCGCTCGCCTTCATGTCGATTTTCAGTTTCCTGAATCAAAGGGACTGGACGGAACACGAACGTCGGTTTACATGCTCGTCACTGTTCCAACATGCTAACATGTGCTAACATTTTGGTAACATGCTATCATCCACCATCTCCTTTTTTTATTTATCTACATCTTTTTTCTGATGTAATAATTTGGTAATTTTCAATTCAATTCAATCAGCCCTTTCAGAGCTGGACATGGGCCTCCTTATGCACATTGACTTGTGCATGAGGGATGTATGACCTTAAAACACCACACTGGCTAATATGGCAATATAGTTGTTAATATGGTAATTGATGCAGCAACAACTTTATGTCAGCTAAGGTCAGCGATGAAGTATGAACTGTGATCTCCCAGAACGTGTGAACAGTCACTCCTGTCAGCATTTGTGTCTGAGTTTCTCACCAAATGCTTCACTGTGACGCACATCCAAACATATAAATTAATCATAATAGTTTTTATGATTATATCAAACAGCTTAGTTACAGATTTTACTTTACCCGCAAACAGGTTGGCCCAACGCCTCTGCTAAACCTATTAAACTGTATATTAATCCAATATACTGAAGCAGATGTACCGTTTTAATGTGTTGATGTATCTAAGGTACCTGGGGGCCTATTGTAACTTGATAAATACATTATGTACAGAGACTATGCTTGTGTTTAAAGCCAATGTACTTCATAAACACGACATAATGTATACTGCTTATTTTAATATTAAAACTTAATATTATGTGTGATATTGATGTGGATAGATAGGGAAGTGGCCCGAACTCGGCCCCTGATGTCATTAAATGGTAAAAACCGACAAAAGCTATACATACCTAACCTAGCTAAAAATTTACATACAACTCAAATATTAATAATGTACTACTTTAACTTGAAATTAAAATAGCAAAATATTAAAATCTAAGCAATCATATATTTTTTAAATAGTATTATTTTCTACAAGAAGGCAATGAGCATACTTGTATACAGGAGTACATTGAAACAGACAAACTCTTTAAACTATTAGTCTAGTACAGGGATGGCAAACCTTTATTGATCTATGTGCCATTTTTTCTAAAGAATTGATGAGGCCATGACGTACCGTCAAACTATCTCGACTTAGTGATTAGTGGCGAAAAAAAATTAAAACTAAATACTATCAAAGTAACATTAACAGTTTTATGTTTATTTAAATGAAAGAAAAAAGTAGTGCCACTTTTGCGAAAAATTAGGTGGTAGCCCCCGTTCACAATGAACTTTGTTACTATGACCTCAATGTAGACGAAAAAATAAATTGTTTTGATTGGGTACCTAAATTCCTTAAATTTTGATCCCTGGTCTAGTACATCCTTTCTCAAACCGGAGGTATAGGTATTGGGGTCAGTATAGGTATCAATTATAACAGGTCAGGTAGGAGGGTTGCAATCTGTCAAAAAAATAAGGCCCAGGAAAAATAATTTTATTAAATAATAAATTTTAAATTCTAATCAAGTGTTGCATATACTAATAACTAAAGATATGTTAGTTAATTAATTAATGCCAGGGATGAGTTTGTTTTTCACTCAAAAATTTTTCTATAAGTGAATGGACAAAAATAAATTATTTTCAAGTGATAGATTATCGATAATAGAAGATTTCTGTATTTAGTTTTCGCAATACTTTCGTTAATTTTGTTTGTAGTAGATTTACATAAAAGTGAGCACATTGAAACAGTAACTTTTTATTTATTCACATGAAGTACATAGATTACCTACCTACTAAAGTACAATAAGATGAAATAATTAATTTATCTTTATTTGATAGGTTATTAAAGATGATTAATTAAAATGTTAATCAAACATCGAAATTGGGACTGTCCCAGCAGAATCGGGACGAGTGGCAATTATGCCTACACCTATCCGGATCTCCCTCTTGGTCCCCCCAAACATTGGTTAGAGGCTAGGGCAGGCTCAAAATTTTCCAGGGCAGGCTCAGCCTGCCCTGGCGTACCCCTGGCTACGGCCCTGATGACGCTTTAAATTCAATATGGCGGTTATGAAACACGAAAATATGCGTAGCCAAAAATAAATGCTCACAAAAATTTAGTATCAAATGAATTGTTTTAATGTGCACGATATAAAAATTATATAATTTATATGCATAAAAATGAGCCATTCCCTCACTTAAGGTACAAAGAGAATTACATAGTTGTAGACCCCACAATGGTGTAAAAAAATTCAGTAAACCCAGAAGTTTCAAATAAATTGGGTTCTTTAAAAGGAGGCCTTTTACATAGGCATGATCGCACGTTTATAAACTAATAGTATTTATAAGTTACTCCTTCTAAACAACCAAAAGGTCGCCCACGAAAATATGGAGCTGAGGCCCCTTTTCGAGAATCTCGTATAATGCTAGAATATTCATAATGTGTAGGTAGTATTAAATGAAATATGTATTAATGAAATGAAGTAGGTAGTAGTATTAATATTAATGAAAGTATTACACATCCACTATGATCGGCTAGCTCGGTTTTGTAGAGCGTCCTCTCTGTCGTAGCGGCGCACTACATAGACGACGCTCTACAAAACCGAGCTAGCGACAGTCTTTTTCTAAAGGCTGATGTTCATTACTTTCAGCCGGGAAGTGTACATATGCTTCTCGAGCAATTGGATTAATGCACTGTTCTATTGAACTATTGCTCTAGCCGAGGGTTTTGGGCAATATGATGCATGTCTCGTAATTGCTTCTTTAATTATTCAGCATATTAATGATTCTATAATCATAAGTACTGACCCTATCAAATCTAATTTCTATTACAGATGTACAATTATCTACAGAAGCATTAGAAAATACAATGCCGAAATATAAAAAAACAACACAGACAAATAATAAGAAGCGCACTGCTAAGTTTCGATTAAAAACCCCTGGTGAAGAGGCTTCATTATCTGTAGACTCTAATGAAAGAGTGCCCCTGATGTTGACGGATGTGCAACATTTGTTGTTGCATTCACTTCTGGGCAACTTGAACCTGACGCAGCCACCACGTTGGTATGTGCTGGAGCGATGTGGGAGCATCAGCCAGACCACCTGCCTCATCCTAGAGGGAGTCTCTCTCCACCACTGGCAGAAACATAGAGAACAACTATCACATGTAAATGAAATATTTGATGATTATGTTGAAATTTTAACACCATCTGTTTATAATGGTTCTCTGATACAAGAACTAGCCTTGGTGCCACTTTCTGAAGTCGAGAAGGAGATCATAATACATAAATATGGTAGCATAAATTTGGCACTTGAAGCAAGAAAGGACTTGATGATTATGATGAAGGCTGTTTTTCCAATTGTAGATGAAGTTAAAGAAAAAGGTGACTTAAAATCAGAAGATAAATTCCCAAGAACACATCTGATACAATCAGCATGGCAACTTATTGATCAAAATTATCCAGTACCATTGCGAGGCAAACTTAAAAATGCTTACTCAGACTATGTGATGACAAAAGACAAGTATGCACCAGTGACACCTTCATCACCAATGTTTGGATTGGACTGTGAGATGTGTATGACAAATGCTGGCTCCGAACTTACACATATATCCATAGTGAATGAACAACATATAACTGTGTATGAAAGTTTAGTAAAGCCATATAATAATATAACAGATTATTTGACACAGTATTCTGGAATTACAAAAACATTATTGAGTGATGTACAGAAGAGGCTGGAAGATGTTCAGAATGACATAAGAGAGCTGTTACCGCCTGATGCCATTTTAGTTGGACACTCGTTGAATATAGATTTACATGCTTTAAAAATGATGCATCCTTACGTCATCGATACAAGTTCAATTTATAACTTTACTGGTGAGAGAGTCCGTAAGCCGAAACTCAAAGTTTTGGCAAAAGAATTTCTTCATGAAGATATACAAGCTGGCAAACGTGGTCATAATCCTGTAGAAGATGCACTAGCATCTCTTAAACTTGTCCAGTTGAAACTTAGTAATTGTGTAGAATATGGAGATGCGGTACATACTAACAGACAGAAGTATAAAGAGAATGCTAGAAAGATTATTCAGACCCCAGAAATTGCTTTGTCAATATTTAATCATATGATAGAGCAGAAGAAAACGTCCTTAATAGTGGGCAGAGATGATATTACTGGAGATTATCATACATATTTAACTCAGGCGAAGGAGAGTTTATTATCACAGTTGAAAAAAACTAAGTCTAAAAAGGTGAAATTAAATACTGTGGACGAAACTGAGGAGGTGGTTAGTACACTTTCAGAAGCAGTTGGTGATTATAATTTTGCCATGGGACATTTAAAACTCGAATTGAATAGTGATCAAGAATCCGAAATAATGGCATCAGTAAATAAGTGGATTAAAACTATATGGAAAAGTTTGAAATTATCTGCTTTGTTTGTAGTTGTGTTTGGTGGAACAAGTAATGATAATGGAATGGTAATGGCAAAAGTTAAAACTGTAGGTTGTAAGACTGATTAAAAAATATATTTTTCTTACTTTGTCGTTGTTTATATTAAGAAAACATTATTATTATTTATCTATCAAACTATTATTAATATAGTATGTTTCTAAATTATCATGACGGTTCGTTTCAGTCCATCGTGGAGAGCAGACATGCTCGACATGCGCTCCAGACTCCCCACTCAAGATTTTTTCGATTCTTTACTTCTATTGTTCTGCGCGTGCGCCTCAGTACCGCCCTAACATCTAAACTAAAAGCTTTGCATTTAATACCCGGTGATAATCTTCAATAGATTAAAAAAATAGGTACTTGTGTCATAATACTAATTCTAAGAATATTAAATCCCGTGTTTGTTATCTTCTTGTCCTGTGCTATCGCAGTCTCGCCCGGGTCCGCGCAAATTTCAAATGATTTGAAAAATAATACTTTTATCTTCCAGCAATAAGTGTTACCAGTTTAACCATCATCTAATTTATTTTGAGTTAAATCTTTTATATTTTACACTGGTTTCGCACGCGCTTTAAGGTAGGGACAAACTGGTCCCACGTACGCAACGTATGCAACGCATTATGACATCTGGACTATTGAATTTGCATGAAAACAGACACACTTATCATACGCAACTCTACCACACGTGTCCCACGCAACGTTCGATCTTATCTTCAGATCGCCGCGGGAAGGTGGAGGGGATGTCGTACGATATCCTACGCGTAAGACAAGTGTGTTTCTAGGAACTTACGTTCGCAGCGCGTCAGTCACGAATGGAACGTCGCTCGTGAACATAGTTGTTTAGGTGCGTTAAAAAAATGGAAGATGAACAACGGATCTATTATTGATCTAACAACTATTTATCTCACGAACCCAATATCTTCTCTTTTTTACTCTTTTTTTCTGTTTTTATTCTGCGAACATATTCATTTGAAAATAACAAATTTAATAAATCGTTCTCGAACTCACTCAGAATCAGAAAGCATGTTTTTGTACCAATAGTAGTGCACCTTCAGAAGTGACAAGAATCTCTGATGCCAATCAGAAGCGGCGCAAGGCGTGGGCGACGTGGGCCACCGCCTATGGCCTCGCGGCCCGAGAGGCCTCGCGCATCGAGAGTTCATGCAGCTTTGATTCGTGAAAAACGTGACAATCAGCTAACCCTTTGGGCCAGCCTTAGAACTTCTTGAACTTGAACGGGGGGCTTAGAGTAGACCTCAGTAGGCCATGTTAGTCAAGTCATAATACACTCAAGTTCCTTAAAACAGGTCTTATCACAATTAAGAGCTTAGTCCTTTTCCTTAACCAATTAGAAAAAACTGTCAATTAAAAATTAGCAGAATACTGCAAAAGACGCCTGCCCAATTTTAACCCTCACGAAAAAACGGTACCATGTATTTTTGTTAATATGACAACATTTCACACGCCACTAGTCGCGCGCGGAGTTATCTGGTGAACAGTATTTGCATTTAACTCCATTAACCGTGCCTACTCTGTACTTTTAGGTAAATACTTTACGAAGCCTCAACGTAACGATCTAATTCTTGGACTATGAACAGATGGCGCTAGTAGTACTAGTAAAGAGTAAATGCATTAGTCAATTTAATAAAAATTACCTACTTATTAACATTTTTTTTAAAGATGCATATTGTGTTTGAAAAGTGAATCTTTGTTGTTTGTTGTCACTTTGTTTGTTCCTTTTTTCTTCTGCAACCTTCCCCCCTCCACGCAGACATCTAGGAAAAATCTCTTTTGGTTTGATCTAAGGTAACAATAGACTTTTCGTGAATTCTTTTATTTTGTAATTACGTTTACATAATTGGATGACACCGACAAATCCAAAGAACGCGAAAGAATCTTTTAAATATTGATTAAAACTTGGGCATTTGTATGTGTTCCTTACATCCCGGTAATGGGAGCTACCCTTCCTCGGCGTGGTCACCGAGGAATCGGTCCAGTGCGCTTTTCGTTCTTGATCCTGGGCCTGAGCTTGCTCCTGATCGGCCGTCCCGCAGGAGAGTAAGCTGACGTACCCCAGCCGCGTCACAAATACTTTGACCTAAGGTTACCGACCCACGACCCTCTTATAAATTATTCTTGTGATTTAGTTCAAATAAAGGTCGTGTTTGAATGTTTGCTTTTTTTTCTTTCTTTATTTCTTCTTTTACATATTTTAGTCGAAATAAAAAATCAAAGAATTGTTGGTTTGTTCAACTGGTGCTGATCAGTTTTTTATTCTTTATAAATAAAGTAATAGTAAGTAATTCATATATTTTTATTTGGATAGCGTATAGATTTGTCCAGTTAGTGGGTCGACGGCAAGAGAAGGCGGCAGCTCGGCTGCGATGTCCGCCAGGGCTTCCCACCGCGTCGCGCGGCTGCTCTCTGACTGGCTCGGACTGATTGCTTCCTTGAGATGTTTCTCTCTGAAGACAGACATACAACCTTAAATTAGTCATCATATTTTAGCCCGTACGGCTGCGTTGGGATTTCTGCATCCCACAAACAATAAACGGTCAATGGTCATTGCTTGACTGGTTAAATTACAATTAAAATTATCAATAAAATGATGCTAGACTAAATGAAATAACAGGTACCCACCGCGGACTGTGGGTCATTTTTAGTAGCAACTAATCGTAAGCTCGTATAAATATATAAAAAGCTTTGTTGTTCAATGAAGCAAATAGTATCAGTCGTATTGAAGTATCGTATCGTATCGTATCGTATAGTAAGTAGCTTAGCTCGTACTTTTGTTTATTGTTTATATATAGAAGGAGGCGGCGGTCTAGAAGACAGCCCGCCGGTGGCAAGTGCAACAACAGTCCATAATCCCCACTGCTAAGTTGAATGCGAAAGATTGGAGGTTTGTTACACAATCACATCAAAACAAGTAAAAACTGATTAGGTACCTACGTTGAATCTTGGCAAATAGGTAGAATCCGAATTAACACAGCATTTCGAGGGTATTTGATGGGATGGAAATGATCTCTGATATATCTTACTCACTACCGAAACACGTGCCTATGTACATTGGGGGAATAATAATAATAATAATTTTACTTATTTGCTCAAGACTGCGTGTACATACAGGTCTTATGATAAGTTATACAAGCCTTACACTTACCTAATAGAATAAAGTGGGAAATGCAGTAGGTACATTACGATAGTTTTCTGTGACAGTGGAGTAACTTAGTAAGTGGAGTAGGTAGGTAATTCTTTTAAGTCAATTGGTGCAAACTATTTGCTGTTTCGTAAAAGGCCTGCTGCACACCTTCAGATGCAAGGACAGTAGACATCCATCCACCTACCTATTATATAAAACATTTCATATTTTTAAGATTTTACATCAAAAAAACTTACTTCTTTTCTGAAGATTCGTTATGTGCCTCATCAGAATTCTCCTTTGTCGTCACCTTAGTCGTATCTTTCAATTCGTTATGTGTTTCCATCTCTGTGACGTTTGCATTACTTTCTAATTGTTCAGCTACATACAGCTCCACGACCTTTTCCACTACCTTTTCTAGCGTTGACAATTTTTCCTCTAGTTTGACAGTATCTTTGACATCATGAGTGTTATCAGTATCACATTCCGAAACACGTCCATTTGCATGAAAATCTGCAATCATGATAAACATATATAAAACCGTTCAAAAATTTGTTTTACATTGCAGCACGGATGTAAACAAAATAATTTTGAATAAAACAAGGTGTCCACATATTGGAAAGTCAGGGAAGCTGAAGATGGATAGGAATTTCACTACCTAACCTGGAAAGGCAAATTTAATTGCCGTAATAATTTTAAAGCCCTACCCCGTCAAAAATAAGAGAATAAATTATACAGTGATATCAACGCAAAAAGTGAAAGTTGCGCGTCAGTAATACTCGTATTTACGTTTCGCGTGTCGCAGTTTGTAAGGATTATTTTAGTATTTTTGCACAACTTGTGAGAAGATTGTTCAGCATCTTTTTCATTTTGTGCTACTTTTCTGCTTGGAAACTTACGGTCTGTTTTTACTTCCGCCGTCGGCGGGAGTATCATTGATGCAAAAATATTTCCCATATTATATTGGCCGCCTAGTAGTGTTAATAAATTTAGCTCGGGAGAACTCATCTTCAATCAAAAATCTGGGAAATTCTTAAAATATAACAGCCTGTAAATAACAACCTATGAACTATTACATTAGTTACCTACTCTTTGATTCCATTGGAATATTCCTCCAAAAAGATTCTACATTTTTCTAAATTTTTTGTACAAGTATAATTATATAATTTAAAGGACCCTTAAAGGAGTTAATTTAACCCTTAATTTAAAGGATTTGTTCTAGAAACAATTTTTAGACTTTTATTGTTACACTAGGAAGTCACAACTGACCAACGTGTTAGTCTTCCTGTATTTGAAAATATTTTTCAGCCATTCCCCAAAGAATTCGAATCCAATTAAAAATTGTCAGTAATACCCCGTAATCTGGTCCGGGGAAATGTAATTTATGGTCCGTTGAAAGTCAAGAATTTTTTTTCGTTATAGGCTGTGGACACTGAAAAAGACCCCGCATGAGATATTTCTCGTTAAAAAACTTTTTTTTATCTACTTTTAATCGCTTCCAATGTCTTATTAAAAGTTAAATTCAATATACCTAATCGTTTAAACTGAAAACAGTAACTGTTTCTGTACGTTAGTTTCATTCTATGTCAATATATAGGTATTCTATATAAATATAATTGAATGGCGTGTATATTTTAAAGTTGTATCAAGATTATGGACGCATTCTTTACACCCGTGTATCATCGCCATTTCAATAACACTTCGCATTCAATTTCCAGTACAGTTCCTCCCTTCAGATTTTTATTACAATATTTTTGTTACCCGTATTCTACAGAATCTTCTTGGCTCGATACATACCGATAAACGATCCTTTTGTCGTCATCTCCACTGCATTTTACCGATTCCAGACCACGGTGATCTGGGTCGGACAGGTATTAATTATATCTTTGTTGCGGACGAATGCAAACAGTGTACCCGCGACCCTGGCGTAAAGTGAGCAGATGGAACACCGTGAGGTTTTAGCCGGTAGGAGTCCGGCATAACCCTCCGCCTGTCCCCAGCGGAAGGGTATCACATGATGATTACCCCACGTTAAAAACAAAAAAGCTATTAGTTATATCTTTGAACGCGGCAAAAGACCGACTCGAGATAGATTCTGTATCGGGCGATGTATCTCGTAACAGGCGTATCAAAACACGTCTACACCTACATTCGGATACATTCGTCGCGGATACGATTCGGTAAAACGCAACAGTAAAATGATACAAATGTAGATAAACCCGGCTTTAGTAAACTTTAGTACCTACTAATAGTAGGTAAGCGAGTTAGGGTTCGTATTCACGACATCACTCCTTGTGAGTAATTATAGATGCATTATTGTTAGTAACTATAAGTAGGTACCTACTTACCTTTTTCATTTTCTATAGCAGTTGAGCTTAGCACAGATTTGTTTCTAACTAATTGTATTGATTCTACTAAGTTATTAGCACACGTCGGAAGCACATTTATTTCATTGTCATTGCCTGTCGCAAACTCTTTTTCAATGTCTATCATCTTCTTTTCCTCGGTCTCCTCTGCGAACGTAATACTCTTCTCTGGAAATGATCGATAAAACTTTAATTTCAAATTAATGTTCTACAATGATCAATTACTTAATTGATAATTGTAAAAAAGTTAGAAATTTCAAAGATGTTATTAACCTATGTTTAAATGAAAACTTAATTAGGCTGTTAGCGAATAGCTTGGCCTTTATATTGACCTTCAAGCATTTAACTCACGCTAAACGCTAACTCGGGCGTTACTTCGAATAATAAAACAAACCAATAAAGGACATCAAAAACGTAATTAAGCACAACCACTTTACATGCTAAAATTGATCTTGTTATGTTATAATAGAAATGCAAAAGTAGATAAATATTGGCGAAATTATTTTTATCACATTTCCCTTCCTACCTATATAATAAAACAAAAACAAAAGAACACGTATTTGGGATTTTTGTGCTACCTGTGGCGTCAGCTCGCGGTACAGCCATATTTGGAGCGCTGCTGGTGCAGCCCATAATGCATTGAGTGAAAACTAAATTGCTGCCATGAGGAGTATATAAGTGGATAACGAAGAAGAGCTGGGCAGGCTGTGCTGTGTTGCTTGTCGGCACCCAGACCAGCCAGCCCCAACAACTTTGCGCGACTGAGCGCTTTCGAGATCGTATCGCACCTATTATGGAAGGAGGGTGCCCACACGACTGACCTCGCACCCCCATCGCGTTTTTCCAATTAAACGGAGGTAGTAGTAGGTAAATTCCTTTACATTGACGCGCATAATGTTCAAGACCTTTCTTCCTTCATACCACATTACAATGTGAAGGTTGTTTTTTGTTACATATTACTGAAATAAAGACTATCACATTGTTAGGTTTGATTTATTTCTAGTCAATTTTACCTTCAGTGCATTTAGAAACGATTTGTGTTAATACAAAAATGCTACGAATACAATACAATTGCTGGAATACTCCCTCATACACATATATTGAACGTATCTATAAGTTTCTGATTACAAGTGGAACGATATGCGTGAATTTCCATATATATTACTTGTAGGTATTATATATTTGGTGTTATCTTAGTATGTTACTTTTAAAATAACATAACAGTAAGATAATATGTACAATAACATAATAACAATGTTATTCTCTAAAGATTTCTCTATTTAACTTTTGAGATATTTCGTTTATCACATATATCTATTGATGTAGGTTGAGGGGGAGAGTGCACGCTGCAATCCAACAGCCGCTGGGCGCGCTCGACTGGCCATGTTACCCCTCTCTCACAGAAGACTGCCTTGAAATAACTGCATTTCCCACTTTATCGTATTTCCCCAATGTACGTACGTGTTTCGGTAGTGAGTGAGATGTGCCAGAGCCCATTCCCATCCTGTCCCTCCCCATTTTCCCAACCCTTTCTCTAAATCCATTCCTATATCTCCTAAGGTAGGCAGCGCATCCGGGGGCGTGCTAACGTTTGTCATTTTGGACTAATGTTGGCATGTATCGCGGATGTCTATGGGCGACAGTATCCACTTACCATCAGGTGGACTGTATGCTCGTCTGCCGCCAAAAAAAAGGTACAGGTCACTCCCGTAAAATGCACTGCATTCACCACTTTATCCTGTTCCCCAATGTACTATCCTATCCTTTCTCACCCCATTTTCCCAACCCTTTCTCCACACCCATTCCTATATGTCCAAAGTTTGGCAGCACATCTGGGGGCGCACCTACCAACATTTGTCATTCTGGACTGATGTTGGCAGACTGATGTTATTTTGCCGCCTTCTTTCTATAAAAAACAATGAAAGTAACCACATATCCCCACTAATTAGTAGTACGTAGGTATTGTTTGTCCTGAACATCTTTATAAGTAGTTTCTTTGTTTGTTTCGCCAAATCTTTTGTAAAATGTATTTCTTTAAAACCTGCGGGTTTTGTCAGGAAGTATATTACTTACGTAGTTGTTAATTACTTAGATTATATCTATCTCGTACCAATTTCTAAAACCTAGTTGTCAATAAACACTCCAGCTGATAACACGTATTTTTCATTTGCAAATTCAAGAGGTACAGAATTGAACCTTAATTATAATAACACATACCTACGTACAATATACCCATTGATTCGGAGCAACATATAAAGTTTTTAAACCAAAAAAACTTACGAGAACTGTATATTCTGTATTGTTTGTATCACAAAGAATTTAATGGATATTTTTGTCGATGCCATTATTTAGTAGAGAATTTAACTAAAACAATCGTTTTAGAATTATTAAACGTCAGTTTACTCACGCAAAATGTCACACGAACCGTTGAATAGGTTTTAATGGATCGTTCACAGAAAGACAGTAAGAAACGTTCTTTTTACTCTTGTAAGGTTTTGGAAGCTTCCGTTTGAGTGAAATAAGAATATAACAGACTCGTTTTTTTTATAATAATAAATAACGCCACACTCAATGGCACAATACAAGAATCTCCTGTGTCGTGGGTCCAGAGACACATAAAGATGAATAAACCAACATGACCCGAATAAACGTTTGTCTTTAAATAAATGAGTGTCCGATCTGGATTCGAACTCGGAACCTTTGCCTTAGTGGCATTACCAACTGGGCTAATCAGTTATCCTGTCAAAAGCATGAGCAAGATGCGAGGATATGCAACTATATTTGGTTATATTTACGCTAGTATTATTATCTCTGGTTATACACAAGAATTCAAGCCTTCACAGCCAGAATTTATAAACAGTAAACCTTAATAAATCAAATCTAATCTACAGTACCTAATACGGTAATACCTAGAGCTCATTTAGTAGAATGTTACTATTTATGTGCGTCGCTTTCAAGCTACACTTAATAAAGTTCACCGGCATGCGAAAGCTCTTTGTTTCACTAAATAAATGTTGCCCCCTGCCCCCACCAACCGCGGCGGGTACTCGACTATTTCCCACGGTTTTCACGGCCACCCACTGTACGTCAGTATTAAAAATAGTACCTGTTTATACTCATTTATGTATGGTAATTGGTAAGCAACGACTTACTTAGTCTGCTTTATTAATTTAAGAGTTTATTATTTCTTATCAAGCCCATGAATTATGAGTTAGATAAAGCTATGTTTACGTCTTATCGACATGAATGATTTTGTTTTTAATTCCTCTTTATAACGTTAGTTGGAAATTGCAAATGTTGGTGAGCGAGACACATTCTTTATCATCCTGGTATCTGTTTACTAGCTATCTAGAATTTGGAATGTTAAATATAGTGCCACTTACGCAGGGTACTCAGAAAGTTTTATGAAAAAGGGAAAGAAATGTTCTACGGGCTCCAATTTTTTTATTACATTTATTAAAAGTTTTTTATTTATTTATAGAGAAGTGGGCGGACGAGCAAGCGGTCCCACGTGATGTTAAGTGCTACCGCTGCCCATGAACACCTGCAACACCATGGGGTATGCGGGTATACAAAGTATTCAAAGGTATACCTTGCAAAATCCTATTCACAGTTCCACTGCACTCTCTACTTGCATCTATACAAAGTTTCATGAACCAATTTTGAAAACATTTTTTCCACAATTCCTTAGGTGTCACTTTCACAGCCTGTTCGAACGTAGCCAGCGCAGTCTTCCGGCGACGAAAACTGCTTCCCTTTTAGTTGGGATTTAATTTTGGGAAATAAAAAAGTCACAAGGTGCCAAGTCGGAACTGTAAGGAGGATGATCTAAAACTTTACTGTCTAAAAACAGTTAAAACATCAGATAGCCAGTTAAAGTGAAAAAACTTGCGATTAAAAATTTTCCAGTGCTTGCTTTTTTCACTTTGGTAGGCGTTGGCTCATTTGAAACAGCCAAACAGTAAACGCGCAGAGACGACCCTGCTTCAAATTTTGTTATCACAATCATATCACTTCAATCATATCACGCCACCATTCGACACGAACTTGTTTTTGAGCCTCGGTGAGGTTGTGCGACACCCAACGCGATACTAACCTCCTGAATCGTAAATGCCCATGTAATATTTCATACACACTCCTAGATCCAATCTACAATCTCTCCTGAATCTCATCGAATGTAATGTGGCCATAACAAATTAATTTTTTCACTGCCACAAAGTTTGTATGTCCATTTTTAAATGAGACACGATATTTTGATTCAGCTCGTTAAAATATCGAGGGAAATTTGAATTTGGAATGTTTTGTTTTTAGCGCAATGTGTAGGTACTAGGTATTAGTTTAGATGATCATAAGGGCAAATTTATCTGCTTAAACGGGTCTTAACACGAATGTTTACCTATTTATGTTATTCGACGCTTCGGTTGGCTTGCACCAACCATGGTCACGAACTGACTGACTCGTCAGCTCGTGTAAGACCGTGTGTAAGACCCGTTTAAATAGATAAGTACCTATGTGTGAAAAACGCTAAAATCTCAAATGTTATAAGGGCAAATTGTCTAATGTAAGACAAATTAAGGTTGTGATAAGAGTATTTTTTCTTAGCCAAGAACAGCTTTCCTTGTAATAAAATAATTACTCCCACTCTACGTACACGCACTGCATTGCAGGCTAGTTTTTTTCGTATCACTTAGGTACTATCACATTCTAGTCACATTCTTATTAAAGTTTTAAGCAAGAAGAAAAAATGAAAAGGGCAGTCCACCTTTTTTAAACATATTTAGAAAATAAAGCTTTTGCCAATATTATATTATACATATATGTAAATATTACACGAAAATTGACTGTCCTGATTTTTAACCACCTGTCTCATACAACACAAACCTGTGTGTGCCGCCGAAAACCTATGTGTATGTCTCCCCGCTGAACAATCAGGGCCGGCCCTACCATAGGGCGAACGGAGCAGCCGCTCCAGGCGCCAAGACCCAGGGGGCGCCTCAGTGGTCCTGTGAGGAGTGCAGTGCCAACGAGCATGGCTGTTTTCAATCGACAAATTAGACACAGACATAAGATGTTGTCGAGATCTTCTAAATTCCATGCTTGCACGCATAACTGGTATGTTATAGGGGGCAAGCAAGGGGGCGCCATAATTGGATCTCGCTCCATCCTAAAACTTGCCTCGGGCCGGCACTGTGAACAATAACAACGAAATTGCAATTACTGCAATGACCATGACTTGCAATACAAATTACCTTTACGATGTGGAACAGCTCATGAGTCACCGTAACATAACGAATTTCGTTTAAAATTAAGAAGGGGTGGCAACGCAGGTCACACAAAAGATTTGTAGAACAAGCTGTAGCGCTCCAGTTCTCCAGTGTCCTACACTTCTATAGTAGGGGAGACCGAGGAGGGTTGTGACAATTTTCACTTTAACTAGCATATCTCAGTCAATAAAAGTCCTACATCTATGAAATCTATAACTCAACATAGTTAGTTCTATACCTAAGTGAAATTAACATAAAAATAATATAAAATTAACATAAATAATCGGGGTCCATGAGAAAATCGACGAAAACTGAAACAACTCCTCTTGTCACAACTCTCCTAGTACCGAGGTAAGTTGTGACATCTATGTATTTGGTAATTATAAGGTAAGAAATTTAATTTAAACGCTAATATTGGTGAATAAAAAAAACTAATACCTACTAATAATAAACATTACTCAAATTTTACTGCTTTTATCAAACTTTGGTATGTAATTATGACCAACAATAACTATTTACTTTAACACTAATTAGATTGTTTTAATCATTATTTGATACATCCTTGTGGCCTTCAATAACAATAAATGTAAATTATATCTATTATCAACATAATAATAATAAAATATGGCATTTGTGTGAGATCAATGGAATTACAATCAAGTCAAAAATCAAGTTCCGTCCGAAATCTAGTCCGACAAGCAATTATGACATGTATATCGGAGCTCTCCTCCAGTGCAAGCTTCATGTGACCATTCATTGCATTTGATGCACTGAACCCACTTCTCTTTTGATTTGCTGTTGGCAAAGGGCTCGAGGCAACACAAGCCGAAACATAATTGTTTCGGCCGAAGAAACTTGAAGAAACGTATTTTAGCGAGGAAAAGACGAAGTCTAAGAAAACAAAAGAAAATAAACCGAATACGAATAAAAATAAAAATAAAACCGATGACGAACAGGACAAAAATGCAGAAAATAATTTCTTCAAGTTCTTTACCTTTCTACTAGCTTCTACAGCAGAAATTTCGTTCTTAATAGGTGTAGTCAGTTAGCACAGCTGATTTAATCTTGTGTCTATTAGGTTGATTCCCTTTTCTTGGTGGAGTTTTTGGCAACGGTCTAAGTGCTTCCGGCAAGAATACACTGGATGTAGTGGCAAGTGGACTACGAGTTGTGGATGTGGAGGCAACAGGTTTATTGTTGGCGGGCAGTGGACTTACGAGCTTTGGATGTAGAGGCAACAAGTTCATTGTTTGCAGGCTCTTTGACGTCATTGCTCAAAATAGATGGACTGTCCGCAGATGTGTTATGTTCTTCAATTGGAACGTCCCCGTTCTCAGGTATATCTACAGATTTATTTGGAGTAGCGGCTCTTGCTTCTGGATGTTGTCCAATTGCAACATCCTCATACTCAGGTATATCAACAGATTTTGGAGTAGCGGCTCTTTCTTGATTTTCCGTCACTTCTGCAACATTTAAAGTTTCTCGTGTCTTTTGTTGTCAACCCATAATTGGATGCTGCACAAGTCAACAAATACTCGCATAATATATTTTCTTCGTCTTCTGTAAAAACCGTCGGACTGGCATATCCGACAGATGGAGGTTCGTCTGTTAGGTTAGCCAGATATGCCTTTTACTTTTTAATATATCTTTGTAGTGACATGTAGTTGAGATTGTAAGAGGATGCGGCATTTCTAAGACTTTCATCCCTTAACGTCACATCCTCAAAGGCCAGTTCATATATTTCGACATTAGACATTCTCCTATCAATTTTTCTCACATATTTATTAAGCATTCTGAAACAATAACATAATAATTCCGCATGCAGTCACACCGTCGAACATTATTGCTAGAAAAAATAAAAATAGGAGAGTTGTGACAAGCTGTCACAATTCTCCTCGGTGCAGAAAATCGTGCTTCGGTCAGAATAATGACTCTGTGCACGACAGAATAAATAAGGGCGTAGCACAAGTGCAGTACAATTAAGATATATGTTATTATATAATGTGTAAATTATGTAAATATTATGTAAATCAAGTGTACATGATATGTACGTACTGACATCGCACGGCTCGGGGAAGAAAGGGGGTTGTCTCACAAGGGTTGCGCAACTAGCGAGGTGAGGACGAATGAATTCTCACATTAGACTAATAAAAGCGTACGAGACAAATCCATACACCTTTCCTACGAGACTATGGGATGTTAGTACGTACATTTATATTATATTTTTTAAAGTGTCTTGTTTATAAACTGTATGTGTTTGTATTCGCTCTCCATAAATGTATTAGGGAAACTAGGTTACAGGTCAGGGTATAGGCAAAATAAAGGCTACCGCCCGCAGTGTGTTTTATTGAGCATTGAATTAAACATATAAAGTTGCGGGCTAGATGACGAAGTTCCGGTATCGGCGCCACTACTTCCCCTTTACCTTCAGTCCTCCCATTCCCCTTGCTACTCAACGAAGGAGGGAGGGAAAAAAGGGCTAAATTGCCCAGAAAGATGTAAAATCATCATGCATCGTCATCGAAAATAGCCTTGTTCTCCGCATAAGAGGAGAACCGACCCTAGGATAAGTGACTTGTAACCTAGAAGTTATGTATGACGTTGGAGAGCGAATAGCACAATAAACTACCCCAGGGAGCAGGGGGATCGCACGGGCAGCAAACTTGCTATAAAAGGCATAGGTTCCGACCTCTCTTGGCCAGTTCGTCCTCAGCACTTCAAGTAGTAACTTGAACTGCTAGTTTTACATTTATCACTTCAAGCAGTAACTTGATCCAACAGACTCCTCATTGTGGAGATACCTAACAAGTTCATACAAGCAAGCTCGCTGCCGACTGCCGCTTCCTCTCTGCCCCCCTGTGGTTCAATGTGAATTAGAGCAGCGTTTTTATTTCCGTATTTCACCCCTACACCCCCCCGTTGGAAGGCAACGTGCGGCCTGCAACATTGGCCCTGCGGTATAAGATCGATCGCGAGCACCGCCTTATATATATTATATATATCGTGACCAACATCTGGTCCTTCGAGCCGGATCTCCTGAACCATCGTCATCCAGAAGATCGCCTATCGAGATACGGAGAAAATTAGAAAATGCCGACCACAAGAAGCAAAAGCGACAAGGAGGGAGTAGAAGCATCCTCGAGCTCGCAAACCGAAACTACGGCCACCACGGGCGCAACGGCGAGCACAGAGTCGTACACAACGACTACCCAGACCGCAACCACGACCGACACTACCACAAGTAAGTCCTCAAACGATAAAAAACAAGCCAAGGACAGTGTCGCTATCGCCGTCTGCTCCAGGCCACCATCGCCTGTACCTGAGTGCTCCGACCACACAGTGCGCCCACACTCGAGCCACGCTCGGTCACGTCGCTCCGTACCCTCACGCAAGAGACTCCTCGCGGAGTTAGAGGCGAAAGAGCGGCTCGCCGAGCTGTACCTAAGAGAGGCCGAGTGGAAAACGAAAGAAATCCAGGCCGCAGCTGAACTTGAAAAGGCGAAACTCGAACGGCTGAAACTAGACTCATCGTCGAGTGAGGAGGACGAACTGGACGAACAGGATTCAGATCCTCAGCGTGTCCACCGGTGGCTACACAATCAAAAGCAGATATTAGCCATCAAAGACGCCGAGAAAGAGAAAAGTCCCAAACCCAAGGAAGCAGCTGTGTCGGAAAAAGGCAGTATTAGAAAATCGGCCGGGTATGAAAGAGACCCGGGTGTTGCGGGAACCCCCACGAAAGAGGTCCCGTCTTCAGACCATTCTCCACCGGCGATTGACGTGACTACATTAGCCACGGCCTTCTCACAAGCTATGCGCCAGAATAGGGACTCACCTCGGTACGTACAAGAGTTACCCGTGTACAGTGGACACGCCCATAGCTGGCTCGCCTTCCGAGCAGCGTACAACGAGACAAAGGAACGCTTCACTAAAACTGAGAATGTGGCCCGACTACGAAAATGTCTAAAGGGACCCGCCATGGAAGCCGTGAGTTGCCTACTAATTAGTGAGCCTGACCCGCCAGTCATATTACAAACGCTGGAAAGAAGATTCGGGCGGCCAGAGGCACTCATCCGCTTAGAGCTAGAAAAAGTAAAGCGTTTACCTAAGGTCAGCGAAAACCCACGTGACCTTTGCATATTCGCCAGTAAACTAGCGAACATCGTGGCTGCTATAGAAGCATTAAAGAAACCACACTACCTCCACCACCCTGAGATGTTGTACAACGTGGTGGAGAAGCTCACTCCAACCCTGAGAAGTAAATGGGTAGACTACGCGGCGAGAGAGCTTTCAGAAGTGTCCGACTTCAAAAAGATGTCAATATACTTGAACGAAGAAGCGGATAAGTTTGGCGCTTACGCCCTTCCAGAATACATCGCCGACGAGTCAACAGGGAGGGAGCGACCTATGCGAAAAAAGGTCGAACGCGCTTACACAATAAAAGAAAAGCGCAAGCCACAAGAAAAGTGGCAAGAAAAATGTTGGCAGTGCAAACAATCACATCAGTTAGTGCATTGCCCACAGTTTCTCAACGCTAACATACACGAGCGTTGGGAGATGGCAAAAAAGAGCCATACTTGTTTCCGGTGCTTAAAAGGTACGCACCAACGAAACACGTGTCGCGTCAAACCATGCGGCCGCGACGGATGTACCATGAGACACCATGTCCTACTCCACCACCAGAAAACCAATCAACCATCAGACACCCCAGAAAGAACAGAAGAGGTACTGACTTCAACAGTAGCTACCAACTCGAATACGCGACGTCGGGCGTACCTGAAAATAGCACCTGTTGTGCTATCAGGTCCCCAGAATAAAATAGAGACGTACGCGTTGTTGGACGAGGGGAGTACAGTGACCATTATCGACGCATCTTTGGCCGATATATTGGGGATCGATGGGCCCAAACAACCAATGTGGGTGCAAGGGGTGAGTGGGACAGAGATAAAACACGAACAAAGTCGGAGTGTCAACTTGGCCATCAAAGGGAAATTCGGCGGCGAAGAATTCCAGATTCAAAATGCCAGAACAGTAGAAAGGCTGAATTTCACATCGCAATCCATAACAGAGGAAAATATGAAAGGCTGCACTCATCTACGAAACATAAGGAAAGAGCTCACGTACGACTACGCGTCCCCAAAGATACTGATCGGTCAGGACAACTGGGACCTAATAGTATCACATGATCTTCTAGAGGGTCGGCGCGACCAACCAGTGGCATCACTAACGAAACTGGGGTGGGTACTCCACGGATGCCACACGTCGAAAAGTAAGCCCGTAACCTTTTGCGGTCACCTCTCCACAACACGGGGTGACACAATGGAAGAAACAATGAGGAAGTATTTCGAACTGGAGTCATTGGGAATCGAACCCAGAAAACCCAAGAACGATCCCGAACAACGGGCGTTGGAGATACTCGAGAACACTACTCGACGACTTCCCAATGGCAGATTCGAAACCGGGTTATTGTGGCGAAAAAACGACCTAAAAATACCCAACAACTACCAAAACGCACTAAAGCGCCTCTACAACTTAGAAAGAAAACTAGATGGCGACGAACAGCTGAAAGTTCAATACCAAGAACGGGTCGACAACCTCTTCAAACGCGGATACGCCAAGTGAGCCCCCGCAGCGCCAACTAGCGGCAGAATATGGTACCTCCCACACTTCGCGGTCATCAATCCCGCAAAGCCAAAGATAAGAATGGTACACGATGCGGCGGCTCAATCGCATGGATTGTGCCTCAACGACATGTTGTTGGCAGGACCTGACCTATTACAGTCCCTCCCAGGCGTTATTATGCGATTTCGACAACACCCATACGCCGTATCCGCAGATATAAAAGAAATGTTTATGCAAATCAGCATAAGAGAAGAGGACAGAGATGCGTTTTTTATGGAGAGATCACCGGCGGGAGGGTCCGCCAGAAGAATACAGAATGACCTCGGTGATATTCGGTGCGTGCTCATGCACCGCCATACACATAAAGAACAAAAACGCGAACGAGTTCGTCGACATCTATCCAGAGGCGGCGTGCGCAATAGAAAGAAACCACTACATGGACGACTACTTACAAAGCTTCCCCACACCTGAGAAAGCGATCAGAATGATCAAAGAAGTCGACTTTATACACCGACAAGCAGGGTTCGAGTTGACGGCGTGGACATCTAACAACATGAGTGTTATAAAAGATTTCAAGGAAAGAACGGAAACAAACGCAATACCAATAGGTGCGAGCGAGACAGAAAGAACGCTCGGTCTCCTATGGAGCACAAGAGATGATTGCATAAGTTTCCGCTTGAACAAAACAAGAATAGCGCCTGAAATGCTTGAAAACACGCGCCCACCAACCAAGAGGGAGGCCTTAAGTGTCATAATGTCCTTGTTCGATCCATTGGGCTTACTATCGCCGATGACAACGCCCGCGAAAAGAATCATGCAGGACACCTGGCGCTACGGTACCAAATGGGACGAGCCCATTCCAGAACAGTTAAGGCAAAGATGGGACGCATGGCTGTCATTGCTAAGAAAGGTAGAAGACCTACGCATCCCTCGATGTTACGACTACGAATCGGCAACCACTTACGAACTACATACGTTTGTCGATGCCAGCGAGGAGGCCTACGCCGCAAGCGTTTACTGGCGAATCGTGCGTAACGACGGAAGTGTACACGTCACGCTGGCAGCCGCAAAGAGTCGCGTGACACCACTGAAGCCCGTCTCAATCCCCAGGTTAGAGCTACAGGCCGCCCTACTAGGGGCCCGCCTAGCTGATACAGTGCTACGAGAGCACGAGTTTGAAGTCGCGCAAAAGACGTATTGGAGCGACTCGCGTACGGCCCTGGCGTGGATAAGATCCGAACCACGCACCTACAAAACCTTCGTAGCACACCGACTCGCAGAATTAGAGACACTCACTAAGAAAAATGAGTGGCGATGGGTGCCTACGGCGGATAACGTAGCAGACGACGCAACAAGAGCGACACCTCACGACTTCAACGTGAAACATCGATGGTTCAATGGCCCCTCCTATCTACTACTATCTAAGAATGAGTGGCCTAGAGAAGTCGAGGTCAAGGTCAACAACTCTGGGGAAGAAAGAGAAAAATGTCTCGCAATAACTGACAAGCCAACTCATGACCATCTGCCAGATGTCCAACGATTCTCGAAATGGATCAGACTGATAAGAGCGACAGCTAGAGTGCTGCAATTTGTCGAATTATGTCGGGGAAATAAATTCCAAATCACCGCTACGCGTTACAAACGAACGCGTGTAAACAAATCACGTGACCCCGACTGGAAGAAAAAAGATAAACAAACTCGAACCCAATCGACCGATACGATGGTTCCCACGAGTTCATCGACCCGCCGCGCCATTGACCTAGAAGTGCGTCATATTGAAAAGGCTCAAAAATTGTGGATCCGAGCGGCACAACAAGACAGCTATTACCTAGAAAAGCTGCGCATAAAAGAGAACAGGGCGCCACCTACCGGAGATTTATTGTCGTCACTTAGTCTTATCATCGACAGTGACGACATAATAAGAATAAAGGGTCGTATAACTGCGGCCGAGGGAATACACGCAGAATCTGTGAGCCCAGCCATACTGAATGGAAAACATATATACACAAAATTGTATATACAACACGTCCACGAGAAACTTCATCACGGAGGCGTAGAAACAGTCGTAAATGAGCTACGCCAACGGCTATGGATAATGAAAATCCGACCGGCCGTGCGAAACGTGATCAAGAGCTGTATGGCGTGCAGAATAAAAAAGACTAAACCAACAAGTCCGGCCACAGGCGACTTACCTCCAGCTCGCCTGGCCCATCACGCACGCCCCTTCACATTCACCGGATTGGACTACTTTGGTCCAATAGAAGTCACCGTCGCGCGCCACCGCGAAAAGAGATACGTAGCGCTCTTCACATGTATGACGTCACGCGCCATACATCTAGAAGTCGTGACCTCCCTAAGCGCTGACTCAGCCATTTCAGCGCTGAGGAGGTTTATAGCCAGAAGAGGCTGTCCAACAGAGCTGTGGAGTGACAACGCAACTTGCTTCAAGGCGGCTGATAAAGAGCTCGCCCAGTCCATAGCTGAAGCCACCCAGCACGAGGCCACAAACCGCATGATCAAGTGGCGGTTCATCCCACCAGCAGCGCCGTTTATGGGCGGTGCATGGGAGCGCATGGTGCGCTCCGTTAAAGAAGCCCTGCGAGTCACCCTGCACGAACAACATCCAAGTGACGAGACGCTCAGCACACTGCTAACTGAGGCGGAGATGACCATAAATTCCCGCCCCCTTACTCATGTGGCGGTGACACCCGACGAACCGGCAGCACTAACGCCGAACCTTATACTACTCGGCCCGAACTGTCACATGCCGGTTCCCGGAGACTTCACCGAAGGCGACCTGAACGCGCGCCATCACTGGAGGCGCGCCCAGAGGCTCGCAGACGTATTCTGGCACCGCTGGGTACGGGAGTACATGCCCTCACTCCAGTACCGGCGGGAGCCCCGCAGCACCGGTGAACCACTGAAGATCGACGACATCGTCATCGTGTGCGACTCCAACTTACCCCGGAACACCTGGCCACGAGGCCGTGTCACCAACGTCTACCCGGGTAAAGACAACGAGGTACGAGTCGTCGACATCACCATGGGCAACGGCACCGTGCTACGCAGACCTACGAAGAAAGTCGTCGTGCTACCAGTCGGTTCGCAGTGTTGCGACGGCGGGAGAATGTGCACGACAGAATAAATAAGGGCGTAGCACAAGTGCAGTACAATTAAGATATATGTTATTATATAATGTGTAAATTATGTAAATATTATGTAAATCAAGTGTACATGATATGTACGTACTGACATCGCACGGCTCGGGGAAGAAAGGGGGTTGTCTCACAAGGGTTGCGCAACTAGCGAGGTGAGGACGAATGAATTCTCACATTAGACTAATAAAAGCGTACGAGACAAATCCATACACCTTTCCTACGAGACTATGGGATGTTAGTACGTACATTTATATTATATTTTTTAAAGTGTCTTGTTTATAAACTGTATGTGTTTGTATTTGCTCTCCATAAATGTATTAGGGAAACTAGGTTACAGGTCAGGGTATAGGCAAAATAAAGGCTACCGCCCGCAGTGTGTTTTATTGAGCATTGAATTAAACATATAAAGTTGCGGGCTAGATGACGAAGTTCCGGTATCGGCGCCACTACTTCCCCTTTACCTTCAGTCCTCCCATTCCCCTTGCTACTCAACGAAGGAGGGAGGGAAAAAAGGGCTAAATTGCCCAGAAAGATGTAAAATCATCATGCATCGTCATCGAAAATAGCCTTGTTCTCCGCATAAGAGGAGAACCGACCCTAGGATAAGTGACTTGTAACCTAGAAGTTATGTATGACGTTGGAGAGCGAATAGCACAATAAACTACCCCAGGGAGCAGGGGGATCGCACGGGCAGCAAACTTGCTATAAAAGGCATAGGTTCCGACCTCTCTTGGCCAGTTCGTCCTCAGCACTTCAAGTAGTAACTTGAACTGCTAGTTTTACATTTATCACTTCAAGCAGTAACTTGATCCAACAGACTCCTCATTGTGGAGATACCTAACAAGTTCATACAAGCAAGCTCGCTGCCGACTGCCGCTTCCTCTCTGCCCCCCTGTGGTTCAATGTGAATTAGAGCAGCGTTTTTATTTCCGTATTTCACCCCTACACCCCCCCCGTTGGAAGGCAACGTGCGGCCTGCAACATTGGCCCTGCGGTATAAGATCGATCGCGAGCACCGCCTTATATATATTATATATATCGTGACCAACAGACTCTTAACCTCCAAACACTAGGCGAACCCAAAAAAACAATATCATGCAATGAAACGTCAAGAGCCAATGCATATTATAAAAATTACCACAATAACACTAACATAATAAGTATCGAATAATAGGATATCAAAATATTGGTCAAAAACTTACTTTTTGCAATTTTTATGACGCAAACGTCGTACAGACACACCCGCTTTCCATGGGCCGCCGAAGCGAACTACATTAAATGGTGCAACGAAAAAGCAATAAATGTGCGACATTGCCAGTTTGCTAACGGTCATAGGTTCCGAGAAATCGACTTTGTCACAACTCTCCTCTGTCACAACCCTCCTCGGTCTCCCCTATATTTTCGTAGCAGGCGCACTAGGCGTGAGCATATCCACGCGAGCGATGCCGTGGGCAACATCTAGTGATACATAGCAGTTTCTAATATATGACTATGATATTGACAGATCAATACAAGATTTATCGAAGATAAATCACATGTACAAAAAAATCCTTCATCTGTTTAAACATTCATTTATACATATAGTACTAAGTACCTAGATAGTAATATAATTTATATAGACTCATCGACGCCCGAGCTGAAACCGCTGCGAGGCTAAAAAGATGAAATTTGAATAGTAGTTTCCTTGGATTCCACTACAAATTTTAAAGATGAATAATGTCAATTACACTAATAATGTCGAATTATTTTTTATGACGTAAAGACAGTATAGTAAGAAGAGATTTCTCGAAATTTAAATCCTAAAGGGGTGAGACGTGGTGTCGAATATTGGGGCTATTCCATCTATCCCTACCGGCTTATCCCCACTTGTAGGGAAGAAAAAATAGAAAGAATTATTTGATAGGCCTATTAATTGAAACTGTACAAATATTCTACAATACAAATAATTTATAATTAAACACGTGTATTAACGTTTTTCAAAATCGATCTAATCAATATACGTTGTCAAATTTTGTGTCAATTTACAATAATAAATAATTAATTACATCCATGCAAGCGATGCCTGGGCAACATCTATTAATACATAGCAGTTTCTAATTTAATAGACAATCCGTTTTCATTTAAAAAACAATCCACACAATACAAAATACCTTTATTTAAAAAATAACATGGTCCAAAATGTATCAGCGTCGGCAAATATTGAAATGAATCCTATTTCAGCGTCAGGTTTGATTAAGCCACAGTGTCTGTGCGTGCGCAGGGGCATGGACCGGCCTCCGCGATAGTAATCTCGCCGCTGAGTGCTATTGCCTCAATTTCTATCGCCGCGCCCAAGGGCAACTTGCCTACCTGATATGCGGCACGCGCTGGATAGTCTTTAGTGAAATCTGAAAATTAATTATTAATAAATTAATGCAGATTTTATATTTTTATTTCATAGAAAGGATAATGTATATAAATGTCCTGTAATGAAAGAATTCTTAGGCTTGAACAATTATAAAATTATAACAGAAGGTGGTTCAAAGTCAATGATTTTCCAGCTAGGTACCGACAGATTATACGCGTATACGGAGGAAGACTTATTAGAATACATTCGTATGCTCGCGTAGTCTACAGACAAGGTAGTTTTAGTTTATTTATTCATTTATTTTTGCATCAAAAAACAATAAATCAACATATCGAAGCACAATGTAATATAGTGTGTATTCAGAAGAGTTAAATCTAATTGACATATCAATAATATGACGACAGCATGATTGACATTTTATTATTAAATTTATTTGTAAATAAATTTAATAATAATCATTTTTCGAGATTCACACATAGGTATATTGATTGATAGCCAGTAAGAGTTCTGTGTAATACAGAAGCAAAGAGGAATTGAAAAGACAAATCGTCGCTTAAGTTCTAACACCACGTAAGTCATTTTTGGCAGTTTTGAGATTTTAATGCCATTCGCTAGAGAATCGCGAGACACGTCGTTTCGGCCAATCAGAAACAAGAAACGTCCAATAGAAACTCATAAAAATGAAATAAAGTAAGAGCACGGTATCCATCAAACAATCCTAACCTCTGGAAACAGCACGTAAGTCGGTTAGTTTATAATGGTATCTATGTTTGTAATGGTATCAATATTATAATGGTATCTATGTAAAGTTATGCAGTTTTTTCGCTCTCCTTTAAAGTTGCTAATTTTGACTTAGGTACGTTGTGTTAGAACTTAAGCGACGAAATGCTTATAGTATTGTTATATAATAAGATCTTTATCTATACAATATTCGTACAATATTATATGACTTTTGCTCTGCTAGGTACTTACATTCTCCGTAGACTTTGTTAACAGTCTGAAAAGTCTCAATATCGCCCAGAAGTATGGTCGTTTTGACGACCGACTGCAAAGAAGCGCCGCCTGCTTCTAGCACATGCTTCAGGTTATCGAGGGCCCGTCGAGCCTGCGCTTCTGCTCCCCCACACACGAGCTGACCCTGCGCATCCATGCCAAGCACCCCTGACACGTATAGCGTCTTGTCTGCTAAAATAGCTTGGCTGCAACAATAACCTTTAAATGTTAAAAAAATGCTAAATTGGGGGAAACTAATCTAGGAGATTATAAGTGAGTTAAAGTGAGTTCGTATAGTTCGTAATGCAGTGTTTGACGTATTAGCTTTACGTCTTATAGACGTTTTCTTTGTTACTATAACTATTTTTGTAATAAATATTTCAATCGGTTAAGAATGAATGTGTCCTGCAGTTTGTCGACAGATGGCGTTGCATCCCACACCCTAATATATTTATAGACGGATAATAAATTAGACGATGTTTTGAATTTAGCTTGTTACCCTTCATAGATACGATAGGATATTTTTCCGAAATTCGGTATTTGCAACCTGTACCCAGTGCCCTCGTTAGATGTGCACGATGTAGAACGATCGCTCAGGGCGCCAAATTTGCAGGAGCGCTGAATTTTGCGATGGCCAAAAATTCAAAACTAAAAAAATATGGAGCTACAAAAACTGGGTAATGCTAGCTAAACATACTTATCTAAACATAAATCTATGTAGCTATCGTGGCGTCCCCTTTTAAGGGCACGAAATTTCTAAAAAGCTTTTGCTTTTGCGACACGGCCAAACAATTAATTCTGATGTCTACTGTCAGCAATTAGTAAAATTGAAACAAGCACTTGAAGAAAAACGCCCAGAATTAATGAATAGAAAAGGTGTAGTTTGCCATCACGACAATGTTCGACCGCATACATCTTTGATCACTAAACAAAAATTGATGGAGCTTGGCTGGGAAGTTTTAATGCATCCTCCATACAGTTCAATATAATTCAGTATCCTCCATCAATATAATTTCCACCTCGGGTTTCTACAACCACACCTCCCGTCACAGAAGTGCGGTCCATCCGCATTTCCTCGATACGGCGGTGTCGCGTACTGTTCGGTCCAAAAATCATTTTATACCGCGAACCCATAGGCTGTGGAACGAACTGCCTCAAGAGGTTACGATATAGGGTTCTTCAAGAAAGCTGTGAATAGGATTTTGCAAGGTCGACCCGTATACCCCCTGGTGATATGGGCGACAGTAACATTTACCATCACGTGGGAACGCTTGTTCATCCGTCTACTTCCCTATAAAAAAAATAGTCCAGACAGCACTTTCGGAGTATCATTTATTCCGCTCTTTACAAAATTCTCTAAATGGAGTAAAATTACATCCAAGAACAGCCTATACATGCTTCTCTTGAATGTAATTTTACTCCATATACAGGTACCTTACAGGTAGTCCATTCAAGTCAGTTTTTCGCTCAGAAACACCAAAAAAAATATTATAAAAATGGCAATAGTTAGTCGTCGAATCAAATGGACAATAAATCCGTTCAATAAATATTTATGTGATACAAAGAAGTCTTTATTATTTGCACTATAAAAAGGCCGCGAACTTATCCGACTACCTAATAAATAATTTGAGGGGAGTGCACACAGGGCCGTCTTTACCAGGGGGTGCAAGGGGCGCGGTGCACCCGGGCACGGAGCGCCCGGGGGCGCCTGTCGAGCGCTGAATTTTTGGATATTTCATTGAACTTAACGCCATTGCACAGTTTTATATACTTGTTACTTACGACAAATATGTATGCGCAAGCAAAAAAAAAATAGTCATTAACAATAATATTTTTTTTACTTTTATTACGCTTTCGGCGCTTGTCATACCGCATTACTACACTACACAAATAACAATTTTATTTAATACAACACGCGCGCGGCAAAATCTCTAATCCAAAGACAGTGTATGTATGTACGTTTGACACGTTGCCGCCCGGTAGCAAAATGATCTCTAAGTCAATAGAGTGTAAGTTCATTTGAAATGGGCGCGCGGGCACTTATGGTGCAGGGTGTGCGGCGCACAGGGGCGCAGGGTGTTAGGGGGCGCCGAGCGCCGCTCGCGACGCCTCCAAAGAGTCTACTAGAGGGCGCCAGGGTATTGATTGCACCCGGGCGCTACATGGGCTAGAGCCGGCGCTGAGTGCACAGCTATAGACTAAGTACTTAATTACCACTAACTACTCATATGTGACATACCTGTAAGGTCCAACAGGCTTGTAAATATTCGGTGACGTAACGATAGTCTTCGTTACAACATTTTTTTTAGGCTGGTTATTCGTCTGACTTTGAGACATAATTGGATTGAATACAACTTACAATTTATTAGTATTACTTTAATATTCTTATTTATTAAATATAAAAAGTACACGTCCGTGTTGATACTTTACGAGAGCGGCTTGAACTCATTAAAATGGTAACTGTGTGCAAGAGGTCAAAGTTCAGAACCAGACTATTTATTCTACTGATAGTGATATTTTCTAGGTATTTTCTCGAAATGAATGACTTTTGCTAAATATTTTGACATTTGTCTGTCAGTAGATATTATTCCTTTTCAGAATACCAATGTAATTTTACCAAGAGATTGAATAGATATTTACGTGTAGGTACGTTCTATGCAATGAGTTTTCTATGCATTCTAAAGTGAACACAAAATACAGCATTCCTTTGTTAGTGTTATAAATAACATAAATAAAATGAACTTACTAAAAATATACTATTGAGATCTGCTATTGAGAATCCTATTCTAATTTTGTTTTATGCACATAATTTCAACCTCGCCTTTCATAAAGAGTGTAGACGAAGCACCTAATTTTGGATAGAAGTTTTGGATAATGGTTTGGACCTATTTATTCAAAGTTTATACCTATCAAAGTTTGAGACTACCTACTTCAAATTGTAGAAACCGTCCAACTAAATCTTCTGAAAAGGAACATTCATCGTACATGTTTGTTTAACTACAAATGTAAACAAAAACTTTTGGTATACCCTGGCATGCATCTGAGAATTTAGCGCCTAGCGGAAAATTTGGGGCTTTTAATTATTAATATGGCAACACAGTTCAGTTGTTCACTAGTCTCTGTTCTCTCCTTAAAAATAATTATTCGATGTTGAAACAAAAGTGGCCTTAACTGCCCTAAGACGATATCCATTCCTTCCGCCGGTCTACCGTTGCTGCACACACTATACTCCTGGCTGAGCGCCTTCTGCGATCGCCATATAATAGACATGTCCGGTGACTCTTGAAAGGCCACTAGACCCACAGTAATTTAGCCATTCCGGAAAAAAAATCGACGATATTACCAGATGAATTACTGAGGACAGTAAAGGACTCCTTGGAAGCACACGAAAAATGCAATCACGCTTTTATTTGATTAAAGCAAAAACTACGCACGAAAGACACTTTGAATTTTATTAAACTATTATACCACAAAACGCCTTTACATTTTTTTTAATAATGAAACAAAAACTCAATTTGACTTCTCGAGTCCCAAAGTCCAAAGTTGAAGAGTTAGAGTTTGTGAAGTCAAATCTAGCGCTTTTTTGACTCACAAATTTCATCGAATCCAGCGCTTTCTGCACCAGTGTTAGCGCTGAATAGGTTTTCTGATCTGGCAGCTGTGACCAGAAACAAATCTATGGGTGTAAAATTTACAAAGGTTTGCAGTCATACAGGAAGGTGTGTCGCATCCTGTATCATGTTATTATTACTATATATTCAACAACAAGTCTGTTAAATCATTTAAAAACAAAATATGAACTATTTTTATCTTTTATAAGTAAAATTCGATGCGAAACCTAAGCGGTGTCGGATCGAATTTTACATATGACGCCATAGAGTATTAGCTCAATAAAATTTATGGGGGTGAGCAGCCAATAAAATGAGGAAGTTTTCAAAATAAGTGTGGTTGAAAAAAGTTTTGTGCCATTTTTTTTAAATAGGTCTCAAAGTTTTTTTTTTTTTTTTTTTGTAATTTACAATCAGTCGCCAGACTATAAGTAAATTTGTTAAAAGGAGAATGGCGTTTAGTGTTACTGCAGGATTGGGCTGCAGCCCTCTTTTAGGTAAGGAGCACGTGAGCTCTCTTCAGTCTTTTTACAGGCCTTGAAGTCGTCAACTGGTAGGCCAGTGGATTAGGATGTGCAGAAAGACGCTCCATGTACTTTTTCTTGTAACGTTCAATTTCCGCCGTTACAGTTGGAATCCCAAGATAATCATGGATTTCATAGTTTCGAGCAAACCACGGGGCGCCAGCAATGACACGCAGAATGTTGTTCTGTACTCTTTGGAGACACGTTATATTAGATTTGCTGGCTGTAGACCAAATCTGGATGCCATATATCCAGATCGGTTTTAGGATGGTAGAGTAAAGAAGCAGTTTGTTGTTAGTGGATAGAGTTGATTGTCTACCGAGTAACCAAAGCAAGTTTCTGAATCGTTGGTTAGTTTCGTCTCTTTTGGCTTTTATGTGATCCTTCCAGGTCAAACGTCTATCCAGGAGGAAACCGAGATATTTGACGCAGTTAGTTAGTGGCAGGATTGTGTTGTCAAGCCTGACCGGTGGGCAATCACCTTGCCATAGTGAGAAAGTGATGTGAAAGGATTTGGGGGCACTAGCTTTTATTCGCCATTTATTAAGCCAAGCGTGGGTATCATTTAGTTGCTTTTGCAGTTTTGCGGTTGCTCTTATTGGGTCCACAGAAGATGAAAGGAAGGCAGCATCATCAGCGTAGGTAGCAATTGTGACGTCCGCTGACTGCGGCAGATCGTGGGTGAAGATGTTATACAAGACCGGTCCGAGGACTGAGCCTTGGGGCACTCCAGCAAGACACTCGAATAAGCCAGATCTAGCTTCACCCTGCTTAACAAAGAAAACTCTGTTTTCCAAGTAAGACCTTATTGTGGAATAAATAGGATGTGGTAGAAGCTTCTTGATTTTACAAAGCAGTCCTTTGTGCCAAACCCTGTCGAAAGCCTGCTGAATGTCCAGAAATGCTGCAGAGCAATACTGTTTGGTTTCCAGGCAGTGGCGAATTGTATCATAGACTCTGTGAACCTGTTCCACGGTTGAATGATGCTTTCGGAAACCAAATTGATGTTGCGGTATGATATCACGTTCGTCAATGCATTTGGAAAGTCTAACGAGAAATATGTTCTCCCACAGCTTAGACAGGACGGGTGTCAGGCTGATGGGCCGGTATGAAGATGGTTCGTGAGCTGGTTTTCCGAGCTTGTGAATCATAATTATTTGCGAGATCTTCCAGACGTTGGGGAAGTGAGAAAGTCTCAGTGTGGCGTTAAAGAGATTAGTTAAAAACACCGCGCATTTTTTTGGTAATTCCTTCAAGAGCCTTGGCGATATGAGATCGAAACCAGGCGCTTTTTTGGCATTCATGTTTTTTATTTCTCTCAATACTTCACTGGGTGATGTTGGTGAGGGCGGAAAACTGAGTTGAAAATCTTGGTTCAGAATAAAATCTATATGCGGATCATCGTCGCCTTGTGCTTCATTGGGTTTGAATACTGCGGCTAAATGTGTGCCAAAAACTTCAGCTTTTTCTATGTCTGTACGTGCCCAGGAATTTCCATTTGCATTTTGTTTAAATGTTTGGTGGCTTTCCACAGGGAACGTTCGCCCCGGCCTAAGGGTGACATAAGCTCTAAAGTTTGTCGCACTGTCTCATTAGCAGAAGCTCTTAAAAGACTTTTCAACTCTTTAATTGCTCGGTTGAGAGCCGATTTGTCAGAGGGGTGACGCGAGTGTTGCCAGACCCTGCGCAATCTGCGTTTCTCTTCGATTTTACGTCTTATCTCCATTGGTAATATTGGAGAAGAGTTACTCGTACAAAGCTCTGGGGTGTTTTTCCACGCAGCTACCTGGACCAAGTTTGTGAAGTAGAGGCTGGCGTCTTCTAATTCATCAACCGATGACATGGGAAATTGAAGGTCAATTTCATCGTTCATGAAGTCCCGAAAGCTGTTCCAATCGGTTTTGAAGTTGTGGAGAGATTCGCATCCACGATCAGAGGTTGGTATTATTGAGCTGATCGTCAGAATAATAGGCGAGTGATCAGACGAGCCATCAAGGCTGGACTCTACTGTTGAGTATTGGGAACAGACGTTTTTGGTTATGAAAAAGTCTAGTAAGTCAGGCGTCTTCTCCGGATCACCAGGCCAGTAGGTAGGACTACCTGTTGATAGTGTAAGAAGGTGGTTGGAATCTAGACATTCTTTAAGGCTGCGGCCTCGAGATGTAGTCAATCTTGATCCCCAATAAATGTGCTTAGCGTTCCAATCACCGCCCGCAATGACGCGATTGCCAAGCGTTTTGAAGAACTCTGTGAAGTTGGCTTCGCTTATTTTGTGCTTTGGTGGACAGTATACTGCTGAGAGGGTAATGTACCCGGTGCGAGTGTTCACCATGACGGACGCAGCCTGTAGATAATCTTTATCGTAAGGAGCTAGCAGGTTATGTTTTAAGCTTTTCCTAACAACGATAGCTGATCCGGCATGAGCAGTGCCGTCGGGGTGGGGTGAAAGGTAAGTGGAGTATCCGAGGATGTTAATACTACTTTTGTTGGTGACGTGGGATTCCGAGATCATGACCACGTCTAATTTATTTGAGCGAATGAATGTAGATAATTCATATGTGTTGGGAGATAGGCCGTTAATGTTCCATGCCGCAATGCGCAAATCAATCATGGCGCTAGTTTAGTGACAAGTTTAGTCAGTAGAGCCAGGAGAGACCCTATTTGTTGAAATAGAATGTCCATCTTTTCAGTCTGCTTAAGGAGCAGAGCTTCCAAGTTAGATGGTTGTGGTGGTAGGTGAGGTAATATAATGTTTGATTTTGTTTTGTCGTCGTTGTCATTGTTGGATTGGATATTGTAGCAGGCTCCAGCAGTTACCCTGGCATACGACATGTCTGGGCGAGTAATTTTACTAGAGGGTTCATTAGAGATTCTATCATTACTAGAGGGCAAGGTTTTTTCAGACTGTCTAGGTTTCTTCTCAGAGGAATTTATTTTTCTTGCTAAGATCTCCCGGTACACTATGCATCCCTTGTAGTTAGCTGGATGGTCGCAAGAGCACAAGGCGCATTTAGCGGGTGTATTTCTATCTTTTTTTGTACATTCGGATGTTTTGTGACCTTCCCCATTTTACGCATCTATACGGTCTCATGCAGTTGTTTTTTGAGTGGCCATATTGTTGACATCGCTGACATTGCACTATAGTCTTGGATTTTCGGGGATCTTCAATTTTGACGTGTTGATGGTAAATATACTTAATGTTTTTTACAGATTTATTGTTTGGACTTGGCTCTATGTTTACAAAAAAGGTTGAAGTAGGGATTATGTTTGGTCCATATCTGGCATTTATGATTTCGCCTCTTACTTTGTTACCAGTTGCTTCTATTTCCTCAACTATGGCATTGTGAGGTGTAGTGTGGTGGAGATTTTTTATTACTATCCGATAGCATTTGGTGTCCTTTCTAGTGAAAGTATGCCCTATTAGGCCTTTCTCTCTTATAAGCTGGATTATTTTTTTGTATTCGTCTGCAGAATCCACCAATACTCTCATTAGATTCTTATTGACGATTCTGAATTTGAAGTGGCTTTTTTCACTAACTGTTTCGATGAGTTTTGTCAATTCATTTACATCCTCGATACCATAGAGGATGATTGGGGGGGGTTTGCTAACGGGTATAGGCTTGGGTATATGGTGATCACTGTCTGGCTGGTCCAAAGGTAAGCCGCTGAAGCTGTTTCTGGTTTGGATCGTGTTTTCCAAAGGAGGAGAGTTGGAGGTTCTTCTGCGTTTGTGGTTTTGAGCAGTCAGTGCTTTTTGCCAGGGAGGAGGTAGATTGGCCACTTGACGTGATGGTTCTGTCGAGAAGATGGGCGTACAAGTGTGGACATCATTATCTATTAAGGTCGCACCTGGTGATGTGGGAGTAAGGTTTTTATATGTGGTGCTAGCTGTGCTAGGATTGCCACCGAGTGAGGAAGATCTAGGTCTTGAGGTGAAGAGGCTCGGATGAAACGCCTGCTGCACAAGATTTCTTCTAGTTCTGCCAGTAGCATTCTCCGTCACAGAGGCCTGGTCTCCCACCTCTGTGCAGACTTCGGTAGCCAATTTCACACTCGCAGGCCCGGGCACCTGCGAGCGCCGGGCGTTAGCCGGATCGCATGACAAAACATTATCGCTATCACTCAGTTCCATATTAGATTTTTGGGACATACACACGGCACTTTCCCGAGGTGCCGTTGTCGCACTTTTGGAAGGGATTTAATCCTTCCGAGGCTTGCGAATGCCTATAGACAGGTTATTTACCGCCGCCTGTTGCTCGGCGTTGCTACTCATTTGGCACCACCCGGGGGACACGTGTAGGGTGGGCCTACGAAAAGGTGGTAAATCCTACGGACGCGAGCAGCACTGTCCCCCAAAACTGTCTCAAAGATTTTGGTAAATTTTATTTAATTTATTGAATTTACAATTTTGGATTGAATCTTTTTGTGTGTGATAGGCCTAACATTTAGTTAAATCTAAAAAAAATATGGTGCATAACTCAATTGTTAGTCACCATGACCAATAATAACATATCTTCAAGACTTAAGGACTCTTTTTCCATGCCATTACAAATTAAAAAAAAAAACGATTATTAGACTGACGTTTCATGATGACAATTAATGAATTAATCAGCGTGACCAGATTTAGTAGATTTCTACTTTTTTGGTAGATTTTGAGGTACTGGCAATAGAATTTAGTATGTAAAAATTATTTGGTATATTTTAGTAGAATTCACGCTTTTCAGTTATTCTAGTACTTTTTTGGCATATCGGATAAATGCGGGGTATTCCCCCTTTCATCGAATGGATTGTAACTATTTAATTTTCATTCTTTTCGTTACCATTCGTGCCGTGAGCAGAGAGTGTGATAGACTAGTGGGAATTCCTTTATTGAGAATTTTTATAATCGAGTTTAAAATGAAACGTAAATATACACAAGGATATCGCGATGAATGGGAGCAAGATCCCTCATTTAAAAGTTGGTTATGTAAATCTAAGGTAAACACTACGAGTGCTCATTGTAAAGCATGCAACTGTGAAGTACTAAGTAGAGTGGCGTCTTTGAAGGAACACATGGCTACATCAAAGCATATAAAAAATATGAAAGAATATTCCGGCATTTCTCAGGTATGCAAGTTACTTACGTTAATATGTGGAATGTAATTCTTAGTTAATTATTCTTGTTAGGACTTTTTTTTAATACTTTCAACTTACGCAGTAGTGTGAACCCGTATTATGTTCTAAAGTTTATGAATTTAATTTCCACTCAAAAGCAAACATTCGCTGTTTTATGTACGTTTATTACCTACGCATTTACATAACAATTACTATACAACTATGTGTGTTTATTCATGTTAAATGCTATGTAAAAATTGCTTAGTTTTTGATACTATATAGCGCTATATGAAATGTCCTGCATACTTATTTTTAACTTCTTTGGTTACAGATTGATACGATTTTCAAAACATCAACCATTTCGGAAGAAGTAAAAAAAGCAGAAATCAGCATTGTAGCTGCCTTAGTTGAACATAATATTCCTTTTCGCGTAATGGATCATGTAAGCGAAGTTATTTCAAGGGCATTTCACGACTCCGAAATCGCAAAACGTTTTTCCTGTAGAAGAACTAAATCTGCCGCAATTGCCTACAACGTCTTAGGCAATAACTTCGAAGAAAAAATGCTTGCAGAATTACGTCCAAGACTGGAAAATGAAACTGAGAGAAGCCCAGTATTTTCGCTCATTATCGACGAGAGCACAGATGTCAGTACTACCAAGGTACTTGCAGCAGCAATAAAGTACTACTCCGAAAAAATGCAATCTCCACAAACAAAATTTTTGTGTATGGTGGACTTAAAAGGTGATACTGCGCAGGATTTATTTGATAGTTTAACATGTGCCTTATCTGAAAGAAACCTTAACATAGCCAATTTAATAGGGTTCGCTGCTGATACCACGAATGTTATGTTCGGCGAAAGGAATAGCGTGGTATCTAAAATTAGGGAAGTCAACCCAAACTGCATTTTTTTTCAAATGTATTTGCCACTCAACAAACCTTTCAGTGAGTTATGCATGCAAAAAATTACCTCGTTCTAGAGTTGTTTGTCAAAGATGTTTTTTCATACTTCTCTCACAGTAGCCAACAACAAAGAGAGTTTGCCGAATTTCAAAATTTTACTGACACCAACTCACCATATGCTTCGTCATTATGATATCAGGTGGCTTTCTCTACATCAATGCATTCACCGAATTATAGAGAAGTGGTCTGCATTAAAACTTTTTTTTCAAAATGAATATTAAAAGATGATGTTCGAATGAGATCTAAAATTGAAGAATTCCTTAACAGATGTCAATCATTTTTGATCGAGCTGAGTAACCAATTTCTGCAAAGACTGCCTGTACAAGATAATTTTTTGCAGGATTTGTCGTTCATCGATCCCCAAAAAGCAGTGTATGGTGAATTTCGAACTCTGATAAGAATACTCCAAAGGTTTCCTAACTTAGTTGCAACAGAAAACATGCAAATTGTTGACAATGAATATAGGGAATTAAAATTAGATGTTTCCGTGTCTAATTTATTGTCAACTTCTAGTTCGACGTCTGAAACTTTTATGGTGGATAAATTTTGGAGTGAAGTCAGCCAAATCTGTGATGCGAATAGCAAACCAAAGTATGGCAATTTGTCCCGATTTGTGAAGCAAATGACGATACTACCTTTGTCAAACGCCAAAGTAGAAAGAATATTTTCCGATATTAATAGGATTAAAAATCAAGATCGAAATCGATTTAATAATAAGTGTGCGGGATACGTATGCACTAACACGCAGTAGAATGCTAGTGTCTGTACTCCGCACCAACTGGATCGCCTGGGGGGTGTGGACTGTATAATAGGTTTTTCTTCTCTTGAATAAAACAACAAGGCTTGTTCTTCAATAGAGCCGGGGTAGCGCAGAGGTACTTGTTCTTCTTCTTTGTTCTTGTTGTTATCGGAGTGGATGCCGCTGCGGAAGTGAAGTTGACCGGAAATGGTCCGCCTTTTATTCTATTTATTGGGTTCCTCAACCTCTGGCTAGTTGCGGGATTCCCCCACCACCGGTCAACGACGGGCCTCCCCTCCACTTGTCCATGTATGTACCCCTCCCGCTACCCGCGGGGAATCATTTATTTTCCTTATCGCTAACACGTATTTACATTTTTGATAAGATCCTAGTATCCTAGTATCCTAGTATCAATTACACTAATGACCAACGATTTACGTCGAGACATACTAGGGATCACTCCATTATTATTATCAAATTATATACATAAAACTTAACAACTAGTTGCGAAACTATATACATGTTTGCCTAAGTACCCTAGCCTTTTCGTCGTCAACATATCTCCCGCCGTCGCCGTCTCGCGATCTAATTGGTAGAACGACGATTTTCTTGGTCGGTCGCCGCAGGATGTGGCCGTTGCTCGTCTGGACGTCGATGATGCGAACCTCGCCGTCTTGCCCGGGGTACGTAGCGATGACTCTTCCTCTCGGCCACGTGTTCCTCGGTAGGTTCGGGTCGCATATGACGACCAAGTCTCCGACGCGTGGTGCCTCGCCGACTGTGCGGGGCTCCCGCCGGTACTGTAGCAGGGGGAGATATTCTCGGAGCCAGCGGCGCCAGAAGTTATCGGCTAGCCGCTGGGCGCGCCGCCAGTGTTTGCGCGCATTCACGTCGTCTGCAGTGAAGGCGCCCGGCGCTGGGACATGTGAGTTAGGCCCCAGCAGCAGATGATTGGGTGTGAGCGCCTCCGGCTCCTCCGGTGTTACCGCCACGTGTGTGAGTGGGCGGGAGTTGACTGTGTTCTCCGCCTCGATGAGTAATGTGTGGAGTGTCTCGTCACTAGGGTACTTCTCGCGTAGCGTCGCTCGTAGGGCTTCTTTCACCGTGCGCACCATGCGTTCCCAGGCCCCGGCCATGAAGGGGGCGGAAGGGGGAACGTGACGCCACGCGATGTGTTTCGCAGTTGCTTCCTCTTGGACCGCGGCGAGTGCGGCCTCGGTGAGTTGTTTTTCCGCGGCTTTAAAGTTAGTGGCGTTGTCACACCATAACTCCGTTGGGCAGCCGCGTCGCCCCATGAATCGTCGTAGCGCAGAGATGGCGGAATCTGCGCTGAGTGATGCTGCCACTTCCAAGTGTACAGCCCTCGTGGTCATGCATGTAAATAAGGCGACATATCTCTTCTCTCGATGTCGGCCCACGGTTACTTCGATGGGACCGAAGTAGTCGAGCCCGGTGAAGGTGAACGGGCGCGCGTGATGTGCTACGCGCGCGTGCGGTAGATCGCCGGTGGCTGGACTTGTTGGTTTCGCCTTCTTCAGTTTACACATCATGCATGCCTTTATGACGCCCCGTACTGTAGGGCGAATCTTTCCTATGCACAGTCGCTGTCGCAGTTCGTTGACGATTAGCTCGACGCCTCCGTGGTGCATTTTCCTATGTACATGGTCTATGTACAACCTCGTATAGCTGTGTGAACCATCCAACACAGCCGGATTCGTCGTTTCCTCGCTAATCTCTCCTGCGGCAGCGATTCTTCCCTTTTGTCGTAGCAGTCCGTCGGTTCCCACAATCACACTTAGTGCGGCGAGTTTGTCGTCTCCCGCCGGTGTGGCGCTACGCTCGATGCGCTTACGTTCGCATGCGTAGCTGTCCTCTTGTGCTGCCTTCATCCATTGATGCTCCGCTCGTATGAGATAGTGCGCTTCCATCTGTACGAACTTGCACTTGCCGCGCGCTGGTGCTATCTTTTGTGCAGTCTTAGCGTCGCCTTTTCTTGTTCCTGACCATGCCGGGTCCGACATCGGGTTGGCAATGGTCCTTTTGCGACGCGCAGCTGCTACTATGTGCCTCCTTTTGCGGCACAAGTCGATGAATTGTAGAGCGCGTGCGGTGGCCCGGATCAGGCGCTCCCATTTTGAAAAGCGCGTGATATCGGGCAAGTGTGCATGCCCCTTTGTCGTGTTCGTTATTGCGCAGCATTTCTCTTTTTCTTCCCCGGTGCGTTCGGCTATTGTGCTTGCTTCGACTGGCCATTGCTCCTCGGGCGATAGTAAGAAGGGCGGGCCGATGAACCATCGGTGGTCTCTATTGAAGTCCGCGGGCGTTGCACGTGTCGCGTCATCGGCTACGTTGAGTTGCGACGGTAGCCATCTCCATTCCTTTTTCTTTGTAGTATCTTCTATTTCTGCGATACGATGTGCGACGAACGTTTTGAACGCCCGTGGTTCGGCTCTGATCCACGCGAGTGCGGTGCGTGAATCGCACCAGTAGACTCGCCTTGTTGCCTCGAAGTCTTGCTCCTTTGCGACGTTTTTGGCCAGTCGCGCGCCGAGTACTGCCGCCTGGAGCTCAAGCAGCGGGATTGAGATGGGCTTGAGCGGTGTGACGCGGCTCTTTGCAGCGGCCAGTGCGATTTTCACTCTGCCGTCTGCTCGTTCTAATCTCCAGTACACGGCGGCGGCGTAGGCTTTTTCGCTTGCGTCCACAAACGTGTGTAGCTCCCTTCTCGAGGCCGGTTCCATGTCGTAGCAGCGGGGAATGCGAAGCTCCTCTAGAGCGCGCAGCGTTTCCATCCACGCGTTCCACTTTGGTTGCAGCTCTTCCGGAAGCGGTTCGTCCCAGCTCGTTCCATACCTCCAGGTATCTTGCATGAGTCGTTTCGCCGGAGTGGTTATCGGCGATACGAGTCCGAGCGGGTCGAACAGCGACATAATTACGCTGAGTGCTTCCCTCTTGGTGGGTGGGCGTCTGCCTTCTATAACGTCAGATGGTGTCCTTGTAGTATTTACGCGGAAGCCGATGCAGTCTTCCTTTGTCTCCCACAGCAGGCCGAGTGTTTTCTCTGTCTCGCTTCCGCCGATGTCGACTGTCGTGGCTCCGGGATCCGTTGTAAATTGTTTCACAACGGACTTCTTGTTGGACACCCATCCGCGCAATTGAAAGCCGGCTCGACGGTGTATCTCGTCGACCGACTTTACGACTCTCGCAGCTTCCTTCTCGTTTGTGAAGCTGGTTATGAAGTCGTCCATATAGTGGTTCATTTGTATCTCTCGGACGGCGCGTTCGTCTTCGTGTGCGAATTCGGCGGCGTTGCGATCTTTAATATACAACGCGGTGCACGGCGATGACGTCGCTCCGAATATAACCGACGTCATCTTGTACTCTTGTGGTAACGTATTGCCTCGCTCGTCGTCCCTCCATAGGAAGCGTAGTGCGTCTCGATCTTCCGGTCGAATCTTTATTTGCATGAACATCTCCTTGATGTCCGCTGACACGGCGATGGGATGTTGGCGGAATCTCATGACGACTCCGGGCAGTGATTGCAGCAAGTCAGGACCCGATAGCAGCATGTCGTTGAGGCTGCGTCCGAAGGATCTCGCAGCGGCGTCGTGGACGACTCGGATCTTCTCTTTCGCCGGGTTGATGACGGCGAAATGTGGCAAGTACCACGTTTTATTTGCAGGTGGCGCTGTAGTCGCAGGCTCGGCGTATCCCGACGTTAACAAGTTAGCGATACGCTCCTTGTACTTTTCCTTGAGAGCCGGGTCGCGGTCGAGTCTCTTCTCCAAATTGTGCAGCCGTTTGAGAGCGTCCCCGTAATTGTTAGGGATCTTCATGTCATCTTCTTTCCACAGGAGTCCGGTCTCGAACCGCCCGTCAGGTAGCCGTCGACTGCGCTTATCCAGTAGGTCGATGGCGCGCTGCTCCGGGTCATTCTTGGTTGTCCTCGGTTCGATGCCCAGTGACTCCAACTTGAAGAAGTTCTTCATTAACTTCTCCATTTCGTCGCACTTCTCGCTGATGTGGCCGCAGAAGGCGACTGGTTCGCACACTGAAGTGCGACATCCATGTAGCACCCAACCTAGTAGCGTGAGTGACGCTACCGGCTTGTTCCTTCGTCCTGCTCGGACCTGGCGTGAGACGATCAGCTCCCAATTGTCCTGCCCGATGAGGATCTTCGGACAGACATCTTTGTAGGTGAGCTCGTCCCTGATGTCGTCTAGGTGTGTGCAGTCTTCCAGGTCCGTTTCCCCGATGGTCTGCGATGTGAAGTTGAGACGCTCGATGGTGCGTGCGCCCTTTAATTTGTGCACACCGTCCGAGTGTAGCCCTTGTATCTGTACGTCAACAGTGCGGCTCTTTTCATGTTTCATTTCGCCGCCGTCGATGCCTTGTATCCACATTGTGTCAACCGGCCCGTCGATGCCGAGCGAGTTGATTGTAGCCTCTTCTATAATGGTGACGGTGCTGCCTTCGTCGAACAGCGCGTAGGTGTGTATCTTCGCGTGTGGTCCGGCAAGCACTACTGGCGCAATCTTGAGGTAGGCTCGACGTCGACGTGGTGATGAGTTCGCGGCGGTGGCCTTGTTGGTCAGCTCCGTTGTTGATGTGACGATTTCTTCTTTCTTGGGCTCTTCCGTCTTCACTGTTGGCGGCAAAGTTTGACGTGTACGATGTAGCAGCCGATGATGTGACATCTCACACCCGTTGTGTCCGCATGGCTTAGCTCGGCAACTGCCCCGGTGATGGTCACTACACAGGCAGCGGAAGCAGATGCGGTTCCTCTTCGTTACCTCCCATCGGGCGTCGAGATCGCTCTCGGCAAACCGTTTGCATGAAGGCAGGTAATGATCTTCTTTACACAGCGGGCAAAGTTTTCTTTTTCCGTCGTTAATGGCGCTGTATGTTCGTTCCGTCCTTTTCTTTGTCGCCCTCTCTCTCACACTCGCAGGTTCAGTGATGGGAACGGTGACTTCTGGCGGTGCGTAGGCACTGCATTTGTCGGCCTCTATGTTGAGGAACGTTGACAGCAGGCTCAGCGTGGGTACTTCGTGCTCCCAGATACTTGCAAAGTCGTACCACTTGCTCTTCAGTATGGGTGTGAACTTCTCCATTATAGCCCGGACTAGCTCGGGGCTATACAGGTAGTTGTCCCTCTTCATTGCTTGTATGGTAGCCACAGCGTTGGCCACCTTACTGGCGAACACGCAGAGGTCGCGGGGCTCGTCGTTTAGCTTGCGCAGGCACTTCAGTTTTTCTGTTTCGCATGCGACGAGTGCGTCCGGCCTCCCGAATCTCCTTGCGAGAGCTTCCATTATGTCGTCCGGCTCTCGGTGGGCGGTAAACAAACTTGCCACCGCCTCTATAGCGACACCCTTCAGGCTCTTTCTTAGCCGTGCCAGGTTGTCGCTCTTCGTGAAGGTGTGCTTCGAGTCTTCGTAGGCACCCTTTAACCCCAGCCATGCGCTGCCTTGTCCATCGAACGTCGGCAGCTCCATAGTATAACGCGGTGTCTCCCTCGCCGAAATCTTCACTGCCTTGGAGATCGCGGTAGCCATTTGCTCCACGATGTCTGCAGTAGGGCGCGCGGGCCGAGACGTGCTTCGTTCTCGGTGCCTATCCTCCCCATTGTTGGAGGTATAAGCTCCCCGTCCTCGTCCTTCCTTCCTTTCCGGCGAGATCTTGCGAGACTTTGGCCCCGCCCCCTGCGGGGGTATGGGGGGGGGAACCTCGTTCCGATTTAACCATTTTTCCAACCGGAACGATTCTTCTTTTCGTTTGTCGTCTTCTTCTTCTTCAGAGCTTGATCCCAGCTCCGCGAGCCTTATCTCTTGCTCCTTAGCAGTCAGGCGCAGCTGTAGCAGGGTTCGTTCTATTTGTAGACGCTCCTTCTTCTTCGCGGACGCAGTAGATCGGTGCGACCTTGCCGCGATGCTTGCGGCCCGTGGAACGATTGTGACGTCCGCCGTCCCATTATCATCGACGTGCGCTTTGCCTTCCTCGTCTCCACGTATCGATTCTTCTCTACGCGTAGAAGTCGTCTTCGTAGTGGCCTCGGTGCTGGTGGCCGTGGTTCCTGTAGCTGTCGTGCCCGTGCTCGTGGTTGCTGTGACCGTAGACTCTGTAGTGGCAGACGTTGACTCCGTAGCGGTCTGTGCTCCGCTCTGCGACCCCGTTCGGCTCTGTGACCTTGTTGTTGCCGGCATTGTAATAGGTACGTCGTGAGAACAACGTAACTAAACAATCAAGTCTTTGAACGTCTTTGGAAATCAAGATCGGAAATCAAGATTGGAAATCAAGACGTGAATCAGGACGTGAAACTGAAAGACTGGCCCTAGTACGGACGAGTACGATGCGTCGTGCCGCTCTCCGTAGAGCCGTAGATCGTACGGGGATTCTTAATAATCCTACGACGCGACCGTATCGTCTCTTCCCGCTATTTCTTTATAAATAACGCCGTACGCCGTTCTTCTTATTCCACGAGGTCTTCAAACACGACTTGCTTGATTCAATATCCGGCTGCTCGAAGGACCATAGATGTGCGGGATACGTATGCACTAACACGCAGTAGAATGCTAGTGTCTGTACTCCGCACCAACTGGATCGCCTGGGGGGTGTGGACTGTATAATAGGTTTTTCTTCTCATTCTTGTTGTTGTCGGAGTGGATGCCGCTGCGGAAGTGAAGTTGACCGGAAATGGTCCGCCTTTTATTCTATTTATTGGGTTCCTCAACCTCTGGCTAGTTGCGGGATTCCCCCACCACCGGTCAACGACGGGCCTCCCCTCCACTTGTCCATGTATGTACCCCTCCCGCTACCCGCGGGGAATCATTTATTTTCCTTATCGCTAACACGTATTTACATTTTTGATAAGATCCTAGTATGTCCTCAATTACACTAATGACCAACGATTTACGTCGAGACATACTAGGGATCACTCCATTATTATCAAATTATATACATAAAACTCAACAACTAGTTGCGAAACTATATACATGTTTGCCTAAGTACCCTAGCCTTTTCGTCGTCAACAATAAGAATGTTGCTGCAATAATGCATGGAAAAGAGGGGCTACGACAGTTGGAAGGAGGATGTAGCAGATTTGATCCTGACAGAAGTATGATCAAGTTAATGGACTCAAAACAGCTCTATGACAATGTTACCCAACATAAAGACGAAGAATCTTAACTTTAAGTTTAATTTTTTTTTTTTTTTTTTAATTAAATTTTTATTTAGAATTTAATTTAAAAAAAAACATTGGTTTCTTTAATTAATGGTGGTTTCTTTGTTATTTTTATTATTTTATCGTTTAATCAAGAAAACATTCATGTTTTTACGTTGTAACACGACAGCAAAAAAATATAATAGATTTTTAGTATTTTCTCGTTCTCTTTTGGTAGAATTCAGTAGCTTTTAACCTCCACAAGCAGTAGATTCGTCAAATGAAATCTGGTCACACTGATTAATATCCATGGTTCTCGTTTTTACTACGGAATTGTTAATAAATGTCAACTTTTTGACACATTTATTAAAAGCTCGATTGGTCTGCAGTTTGGTTGATCTACGGTATCAGGTAAGAAGAAGTTACCCCAATGTAAATAGGCTTTATGATCGAAGTTAAATTTCGTTTATTTCATTCAGCGCGATATGTACTTCTTCGGTTTGATGGCAGTGTAATGAATGTCAAATGAAGTGTGTAAATGAATTTCAAATAAATAATGGCGTTGCTCAGTAAAGCGATAGTTTATGTGAATTCCTTGGAACCACACGAAAAAACGCATTCCTATGCTTTTAAGGGATCATCACAAACATGACACTTTGAACTTAAACTATTACTGTTGAACCACACAGTCCACAATACATAAGTTTTATAGTAATCAATTAAAAACTCAAACGCACCTCTCAATCTCCCGCCAAAGAAAACGTTATCTACTTAATCAAATTTTGAATACATTAATTTAATCGCCTGCAAGCTATGTTGTAGAATACAGACTAAGTTCTTTCGTCATATCATAAATAAACGTAACTCTACATTTGTTATTTAAAAATTCAAAATACTTTCCACTGATGATTCTGAACAATTAAATATCTACTACATAAACTAGCCATAATTTATAAAGATGGGTATTATGAAGGATTGCATATCTCTTTGTACAAGACATGTACTTAGACCGTTATTAAATTACTAGTGTTAGTAATTTTTAAAGACCACCCAAAGTTTCAGTTTCAGCCAAAAATGTTGGTTTCCGATTAAATCGGAGTCATGTTCGGAACGGGTTCACTCATTCACTCGCCTATACCGTCTTAACCTCAGTCAGTTCGCCAGCCGGTGTTTAATTGTTAGGTGTGTCTGTTCTCGCGCATAAATAATGATTTCTCATAAATTAGTCTTTTATTTAACTTAATCGAAAAATATGTTACAAAGCTAGAAAAACACTTGGTTTCAGGGTATAATGGAAATATAATTAAATTTTAATTTAACTACATGGGTTCCGGTTACGGTTTCAGCCAAAATTAGAAGACGGTTTCGGTTTCAGCTGAAAATTGTTTCGGTCGGACACTAGTAATTTTACCTTTTACTTTTCAGGTACAATGCAGAGGGTCTTGAGTTTAGCAAGGACAGTAGCCAACTTTGGTACACATCAAATTATTGGAAGAACAAATGTTATCTCAACATTTTTTAGTACATTTCTAAATGTTGCATCAAAGGAAACGCTGCTATCACCTAGTTCTCCAATGATCTCCCAAATATGCACATTTAAAGTGAAACGTATAGTTAGAAAGCGTTGTAAATCTTGTTATTTTGTTTTTAGAGACGAGAGGTTGTATGTAATCTGTCCTAAGTCTCCTCGTCACAAACAAATGTCAATGGTGCCCAAACCACACAATACCTGGATATTGACACATGCTAGTCAGAGCCGCGTTAGGCCCTGGTAATATTATTGTTAAAGATAATGTAAATTTTTAGTTACAGTAACAAAACTAATAAATCATGTTGGAAAATTCTTAGGATTTTATTAAAACATTTTTAGTTGTTATAAATCTCTTTAATTGATCTCTGTATTTTACAATATGGACATTTCAGACACAACTCTACTGGTGAAATATCTTTCCATACACTTAATAACCGCCGCAGAGGCCTGGTGAAATTCAGCGCAGCACGGTTTTCATTAACAAACAACAATCAACTTTGCGACATTGGAGAATAAGACTAAAAATTCACTAACACACCTAGCAGTCTTCGAGCTCGTTAAAGCGGACGTAGGCCCCAGTGCCACTGCGCGGAGCGTGCGTGCTACTTCGCGAGCGGCTTTTAGTCGCCAGCATACGTGGCGGACATTTTGCAATACAAGCAAGAAGGCGCGCGCATTATGGAGTAAAAAGTAGCACGGCCTGCTTCGCCAAGTCTGCGCCGGCCCTAATGTAGCTCTGTTTAGGCTAGTATTATCTGTGTCTCTATACATTATTAATCCTACTTAAAATAGGTAATAAATAACTCAAAATTCTTAATCAATATAAAAAGGTCTAACTTAAAATTCCTGACATTTAAGTGAAGTTGTAAAATTTGTGTGAAATAAGAATTAATACTTCATTACATTTAAAAATCCTGCAACAGGTTTTAATAACATTATTTTAATAAAGTAGAAACCAAAAAGTCTGAAAACGCCAATATCATGCATGACAATATATATCAAATTTCAAAACTGAATGCAACATAATTATATTGGCCTCTCTTCACTGTGATACCACTGTAATGGATCAAAACCCAAAATGTGTACAAATGAATCCCTCTCAGAGTATACACATACACAAGATGCATATGTTACGGCCAAGCCTGGTTTCAGGATAAACTATTTTTACTAGGTTGAACTAGTTTATCTGAAGCGTGTAAGCATCACAATTTTAAAAAACTGGTTTATCCTAATGAGAAAATTTACACTTACATTTACTGAATAAACTGATATATTGCCTAGGCTATATTAATCGTTTAATATGTATAAAAAAAAAACAAATTTATTAAAACTAAAGTTACACTTTTATAAAACTTAGCTAAAAGCAGTTTTATAATTAAGAAAATTAAAGTAAAAAAAATAAAAATATCAGTTTTTCCCGAAGTGTGAATTTTCTTATCAGAACAAACTAATTTATTCTTCGCTAAACTGGTTAATACGATTTGGATAAGCTAGTTCAGCCTGGGAAAAGCAAGTTTATCCTGAAATCGCGTTTGGCCAGTAACATACATACGTATTCCCTTCTAAATAATAAAATTTATGTAAACTAAACAATTAACAACTAATATTTGATGGGAAATGAACACACAGTATTTAGATAATATTTATGTCTAAATAAATATTACATCATGCAATCAAGTGTGTTCTGATGGAGAGCTAATATCCCTTGGAGATTCAGTTTCTTGCAAGTTTATTACCCTAAAAATAAGAATTAATTTTACAATACCACAATATTAAAAAGTATGGTTTCCAAGTAAAAACGGTACAAACAGTGGGGTAATAGGGACAGGTTCTAAAACTAGAATTGCCTGACCATAGGAAATAAGAAACAGGATTTTGATAAAGATGTATGTTGGTAGTTGAAAATACCAACTTTTGAGAAAATCAAATTTTAAGCGTAAAAAGACTGCCTCTACGCCTTATTAAGAGATTTGGCGAAACGGATTTCAAGAAATCGCGTTACGATCCTTCGGGCGTAGGATCGTATCGCCAGATACATAATGTAATAAAATCGAAAAATGTCATTTTTTCATCCAACTACAAGAATGTGACTAATTCGGAAACTAAACATGGATACATTGTCCCTTTTTGCTTGGAAGCACATAATATAATATTCTCAAGATCACGAGAAATAATTTTGTCAAAAAATTATTTACCTAATTCTGTCCATTATATGAGGTATTTCTTCAAAATTATTCCCACTGTGCGCATTGCTTTCTCCACTGTCATCATCTATGATTATTACTTCATGAGTATCATCATCCATAATTATAACTTCATTGTCATCGCTATCATTACCATCACCATCCATTATAATAACTTCATTGTTCGGATTGCTGATTACATTACTGGCTTCGCTTTCACGTTTTGTTTGTTCAACTTGTCTGTTGTCCATGTTCTTTATTCCTGCTATACCTGCATTAAATACAGAAAGTGACAATGATAAAAGCAATACAAATAAAAGTGTAATATACGTGTCACCGAAGTAAAGCAAAACTAGAAACATGTCAACCAATTTAATTGCTCTGAACACTGCGTTCATATCAGTATAAAACTATTTTAAGCGAAAAATAAAATTATTTTAAGGCAGAAATTAAAAGTTACAAATATGTAAGGTTTTGTTGTTTTGTCTAAAATACTCTGACGACGCGCGTACAATAAATGATATGAGAATATTACCTACTACAAATTATGAAAATCGACTCTACTCTCAGTATTTTCAGGTTATGCGTTTTAATTTCAGTGACACATATAACAACTGATAAAAAAGACGCCAGTTATTAAATTTAAGCATTATACATGTTTCGATAGTGACTGAGATATGCCAGAGGCTATTTCCCACTCTATCCTATCTCATACTATTGAATGGAAAGTATAATGGAATAATAAGAAACAACTTATTCCATTATACTCTTATTCCCATCCTTTCAAGGAGGATTGAAAGCTGTGATGAGTTGAGAAAAACTTCATACCATTCTAGTTTCTATTTCCTATTTTTTCTAACCATTTTTCCAAATCCATTCGTAAATCTCCAAAGGTAGACAGGCATGATGTTCATAATGAGAAACATTGACATGCCCCCATGTCAATGTTTTATGAACATTATGTTTGCCAATGTTGGCATATATCCGTGGATGTCACAAGATGACAGTATCCACTTACCACCAGGTGGACTGCCTGCTCGTTAACAATCTTCTTTCTGTATAAAAAATATAAAAGATACCTAGTTGAATGAGCAGCAGGAAATACTGAATGGGCAGCAAATCAATAGTAGTAAAATAGTGATTAGGTGATTAATCAATCAATAGTGATTTAGGTTCTCTGGTGACAATAAAGAAATAGGGAGACGCCATGTCATTTTTGACTAAAGGACATTATTGGTAATTTAAAATCATTTATTTCAGTTGTTCAAAAATTAGTATGTTTTGTTTGCTTGCATGATCATGATTTTCTATTCATTTAGTATTTGTTTGGTGTTTGTTTAAACACAAGCTAAAAATAATAATGAAGAGTGAATGTATGTGTGAGCGAGTACAAAGCGAGTGCAAACCTTTAGCGGGAAGCAAGGGCGTGTCTCTGCGGACCCGCCGCCGGCGCGTGGCGTCACTGCAGCGAACCTGCAGCATTGTTTGAAAATCTATACAGTACAGAGCTCCTGCCAACAGAAGAGTACGCTCTGCCTCACCCTCATTGAAAGCCGTTTCTAGTTCTACATTGCTATGTTCATCGTATTTCCACCATCCTATAGATAAGTAACATTGATTATTTTGAGTTAGTAACAGTGACTCTTTTTTATAAAATGTGTCTGTCTATACATATCCACTATTTGTAGTGATCCTGTCTATTACTCTGTACCTTTATTTATTAGCAGAGGTCGGGGTTAGGTAGTGTGATTTTGGTACTTGTGACAAAATGTATATATTAATATACCCTATATAATGGAATATACATATACCCTGGGATTCTGAATCTGGTTGTTGATGATGTTATACCTACTTGCAACTATGTCTATACTTTAGTGTGTATGGGATTATCGAAAATAGATACATTCTATATACCCACATTATAAAGAGGCAGGCCACATTATATTCGTAGTGAGGATATCAAAAAAACTAACAAATGTGTAAATATAATAAAAGTACACAGTATAGCAAACATTTTCTGTATTGTTTTGAGTTTTTCAAAACAATCAAAGAAAATCTTATCAATTATTTTTTTTCTACATCCGAAATATTTATGTCAACTGCAGTGTCAGTTGCAATTCCTAAAACACATGGAATATTAGATTCAATGATATGATTCTTAGAGTTGAAATAAATAATCATGATATTTTCATTTCAGTGAATTTCTTTTAATGTCTAATATCTGTTATATAAAGAAAAAGATCTTTCGATATCTGCTGAGAAGAGGAGAGCAAACATGTAACATTCCTGTACAGCACTTGCTGTACCCTGGCCTATATTTTCAGATATTTTTCTAATGAGGTTCAAGTTGGGATTTCTGTTCATAACATCTGCTTATTAGTGAGGGCTGAATATGGATTTGAGGAAACAATGGACTTTATTCAGTTTAATTGTCACCAAACCCTACTTACCATTTGGCCCAGATTAAGTACAATTTGACATGAGAAAAAATTGAATCAATCATTCCACACAATATGCTACGAAAAGCTGTAGCTAAAACAATTGGTATGAAATAAATTTATGGATATAATAATAATTTGGCTCAATATTAAATATTACACAAATACCAATATTTAAGTAATATTCAATGCATCTTGCTTAAGACTTTTTAGATATATCTGGATAGTACTTTTATTTTCTTAGGAGTTATTCCGATTAAAGAAATTTTAAAATATATTTCTTCAATATCAGTGTAGTGGTTAGGGGGGGCGTTCAAGTATTACGTAACGCAATTTGGGGGGGGGGGGGGGGGTCTTGTAAAACGTTACGATCTGTTACAGGGAGCGGGAGGGGGGTTCGAACAACGCGTTACGTAACATTGTTTTTTTTTTTTATTTAAATAAAAAGCTAGTGAATTAAAATCTCCCAAGTTGGCAACCCTTTTCGTTTATGTTTTAGTGGTATTTTAGCGACTTTCCGGTACTTTGGGCAACATAATTGTGACTTAGGTAAAAATGGTCACTTGGTTGTTACGTAACGTTTATTGTACAGAAAAACGTTACGGCGCGTTAGATTTTTTTTAATAAGTTTTATTATTTTTTAGACGTTATTTTTAGACATCCGGGATACATGCCAACATTAGTCCAAAATGACAAATGTTGGCAGGCCCCCGGATGCGCTGCCTACCTTTGGAGATATAGGAATGGATTTGGAGAAAGGGTTAGGAAAATGGAGAGGGATAGGATGGGATGGGAAGGGAGGGTCAAAAATTGCATTACATAATACTTGAACGCCCCTTATGACCATAACTACATATAAAATCAGTGTGAAATAACCAAATTAATAAAATTTAGCATCATTGGAATTTTACAATGTGAATAACAAAAGGATAAAAATAAAGTTTATTTTTACATTACCATTCTTTCCTTCATAAAACCATTGATATTGTTCATTGCTATTATCTGTAATTGTTTGCTCAAACGATATCTTCTCTAAAAGTACAGGATGATCAAGATAGTCGGGAGGGATTTCTGCTCTGCACATAGCACATTTCTTGCTTTGTATTGCGACACCCTGTTAAAAACAAATTACTTAGTTATTCTAAGTAACTACATAGGTACAAAGCAAGTAATAAAATATATAAATAAGTAACTAAATTTGAATGTTTTTCAATAGGTAATGTTACCTTTACACAAAGGAAACAGAAAATGTGACCACACGGTAACTGTGTAGGGTGGTGACATTTTTGTAAACAAACAGCACAGTCTTGATCTGGAACAGAAATGTAGGTACTTTCACTTTCAAAAACCTGATATTACACTACAAGTAATTCAACTAGGAAAAATCAATTGTACAATGAAATGAGGTGGATACAAATGATTTATTAACTTATGATTCTTAAATCATACAAATAAAATGATAATTTTGTTGAAACAGTAATTGTAAAACTTTTTACATCATACCTTCTATAGCGCTCATTGTTCAATCCAAATTCTACAATATCAAATGATATTATATTACATAAATTTAGTCTTTAAATTCCTTCTTAAAACTATTTAATACCAATTTATAATATATAATCCCTTTAGAAAAGGAAAAGGTATTTTAATTCATATTTTAGTAGCTAAACGAATAGAATATACAAAGCAATGATATTAAAATGTCAAAATAATAACCAAAGACAATATTTTTTTTTTATCCCTTATGCCGAATTTTCTACTAATGTTTTAAATAAACATTGAATTTCTGTCTGTTCCAGAAACGTGATAAATATCTCATTTTATGAAAAACAAATTTGATACTTTTTTTCTTCTATGACCGCAAAATATATCAGTCTGAAGAAAGAAAATGACAAGAAATGTTTTTTTTAAAGAATTTTATTCAAATAAAAATACAGTACTTACGTAGCCACATAATTAATTAGTCATTCATAAAAAATAAACAAATCAAATTAAAAGTATATTTTTTGGTTATATTTCGGTAATTCCCCGTTGCTGACTTGGATTCTCTGTTGTAGTAATGACATTGCACACTATGGTGTTGCTCTATTATCGAATTCGTTGTAAAATTAAACATTAAATATTGGAATTAACCTGCGGAATGTGTTTTTTATAGTTTTACCGATTTTTAATTTTTAATGTGATACAACTAATAACAGTTGTAAATGTGTATAATTTGTAAATATACAGGTACTGGGAAATTGAGCGAAACTTTTTCATCTCACCTTAAAAATCGCTTTATATCAATTATGAGAGAGCAAACCTTTATATCCCCACCTCACTTCATACCACCAAACAGTCCTAAAAATTTACTACTGCGCATGTGGCCTTGAGACCCCAAGGTCGATGTCTAGTACTATACTTGTATCCTTCTATTCGGTGAAGAATAGAAAATGTGCCTATTATTTTATTCATCTACACGAACAAATAGTTTAGTATAAATGTACAGATGTAGTAAGAAAACCTTACCCATCGGAAATATTCGTACTAGTGTTGCCAGTTGTCCCGTCCCACTTTTGGCGGGACGTCCCATTTTTCAGCCCTCAGGACACGTCCCGCCAGCACCCTGAGCGGGACGCCCAAAATCCCGCTTTTTCATCTAAGTAGCCAATTTGGCACCATAGGTACTTTAAAAAAATAATAAAAGAATCAACCAGCGAAGTGGGCGACTGCGAGAGGCGCGGGAGTTACAAGCGGCAAAATCAAGCTCAAAATATGTGTTCTATAAAAGATAATTTATATTTGTGTAACGTTAAATAATTTAATATCGTTGATTGCTCACATTATTGCTACTTCCTTTTGCAAATAATAATATATTATTGTTGAATATAATAAGATAAATTTAATAATTGTTTATCGTGATCGTATGAGCAGTAAGTAATTATAATAGTAGTAAATCTTAAGGTTTGATTGATCTCATTAAAGTCTGTGATTTTGAATTATAGGATTGTAACCATTGTTTATCATTTCTTCTACGTCCCGCTTTTTTCCATTTAAGTCACAATATTTGGAAAAACGGATCTGGCAACACTAATTCATACCCACGATGCGATTGGCTGCCCATTTCGCCTAGAGGGATGAAGGGGGGTTCCGAGCGGATGCCCGTCACGTGATCGGTGACTGGTATTTCCTACGAGTAGGTGCTCGGCGGGCGTCCGTCGTCTAGAATTACAAACGATGTCGTGGTTTTGTGTAATTTAACACATATAACGACCATCAATTATGGACAGTGGCGCAGGCCCTTCGAGGCCTAAAAGACCAAGAAATATAGCGAAGTCTAACTTATATGATGATGAAATACAAGTTATTTTTTGAGGATGTTTGACCAATTGATGTTTTGATGTTTGTTTGATGTTTGGTCAAAGCAAGCACCGACGATTGCTTTGAACCTGATGATGATAAGGAGTCATCTTCAGAAGATGACGACGTTACAACACTGTCTTCCGTACCAATTCCATTCCTTAGTTACCTTAGATTATTGTAACTTAGTCTACAACATTTCTTAGTGTTACCTTAGCTAAGAATTTTTATATAAAAACACACATCCGGGTCCTCCGCACTCCCGCGCGCTTGATCGCGCGAGCGCAGGTACGAGTGTGATGAACCCCTCGTACTCGAGCGTCATCTCAGGGGGCAACAGCTCCCCTGGTCGTTGGTTGCCGACATTGTGTCAGCTTATATTGGCCTTGAGATTTTATTAGTTTGCATCATATCGCCATCCCGCACCGCCTGACCGCTAGGGTGGCAGTGATTGCAGGAGCTCGCGGGGCAGCGGACTTCCGTCCGGCGGCCGCGCGTTCAGAGGCGCTAGATTTCTCAGGTGAGTGTGTGGTCCATTATCGGCGCGGTTGAAGAGACCCCTCACCAAATGGACCACGAAATCTTCTATTGTAGGCATCTGCACGTCGCGGGGTATAACGTCGTTACGCACATAGCGTCCTGCCCCTATGATCACACGTAAGGCGACGTTCTGCTGGGCCTGCATACGTTTCCGCTGTGTTGGCGAACACAACGCCGGTGCAGCATAAGTAAGCCGCGAACGGACGTAGGCCTTGTATATCCTGTCTCGTTCGGAGCGGCAGAAGAGATGCCAGCACAGGACGAAGGACCGCTCGCGCAGCCTTTTCCTGGCGAATCACATGGTTCACCTGTGGTATCATGCGCAGCGAACGGTCGATATGGCAACTGAGGTATTGGACTGAGGACTCCCATCCCACGTCCTGCCCTCGGAACTTGAGTAGTGGAGGCATAGTACATTTTTGGCCGGTAAGTAGAGCAGCCGTCTTGGATATATTGACGGCCATCCTCCACCTATCCAGCCAGTCCGGCAGCAGGTCCAGCACACGTTGGATTTTAGCAGTAGCAAGGTTGGTTCGGCGAGATGATGCAAAGTATGCACTGTCGTCAGCGTACAGCGCAAGTACAGCATCTTCTTCCCACTCCTGCAGCTGATGACGCAGAGTGGGAATATCGTTTGTGTACAGGGCCGTATAGGCGCGGTGACATGCAACTGCCCTGTGGAACACCGGCGGCAATGGGGTGAGGCTGGGAGATCTCTTTCTTAACCGAAACGTAGAAGCTCTGGCCGTTGAGGAATGACGCCACTATTCGCACAATCGCTAGGGGTGTCTCAGTATCTAAGAGTTTGTAAAGCAAACCGTCGTGCGAGACACGGTCGAAAGCCTTCTCAATATCTAAGAAGACTCCGACCGTGTACCGCCCGCGGTATAAAAACACATATTGTACTGGAACTCTATCAAACCTAAGAAGCAACCTTAAGGACGTGACCCAAATAAAAATTTAAACGAGGAGAAAATGTATCACGTTTTCATGACGTTCACGTTAGGAAATGGAAGGACAAACGAGACGTAAAGTACATAACTACGCAATATCCTGACAAAATGGTTCCCGTACAAAATAAACGTGGTCAAGTCAAAGAAAAGCCTGAAGCTATTACTAGGTACAACGATTTTATGTTCGGTGTGGATCGGCAAGACCAGCTCTTTTCTTTTTATCCCTTTGAAAGAAAAACTATACGATGGTATCTCAAGATAGCTATCCACACTTTTCAATTACTTTTCCTAAATTCGTACAAAATGTACAAGTGAATTCTGAACAGGACAACCGAAAATGAGATTGTACGACTACCGTATCAGTGATAAATAAATTGTTGCCCGAGAAATCTCACGATGTTCCAACAGCCCCGGGGGCACCTCGTATGGCAGGTCCAATACCAGATCAGATTACGAGGATCACAGACAAGGCTCCCAATGGAAGAATAAAACGGAAGCATTGCGGCCAGTGCTATAAACGCAAGAGAGTACTGATACGACGCGCGACGTGGCACTGCGTGGCTTGCAATGATAAGTCAGGACTGTGCTTATAGTGCTTTGATGTGTATCATGCAGACCTCTAATATTCAATTCTTATTATTATTTTTTATTGATTTACGCTAGAAATGCCAAATATATGAAACAAAGTTCCTATCACGTGCTATATTGTTAATTGTGCATGTAAAACTAAATAAATAATACTACCTCAAATCAAAGCGCTATGCCCAAAAGCGTGATGGGCACCCAAGATGAAAATCTCGTCGTCGGCGCCCGTCACGCCCAGGCGTGATTTTTTATTGCTTTTTTTAATCGTATTTATACATAATAAGTAAATAAAGTAGTGTTTACAGTAATACCTAAATATTGTAAAATCTAATTAACACATTTGGTTTTCTCACTAGATCTGAAAACTAAGTGATATAAGGTTATTGAAAGATAACCGTAATGCTTAAAAAAACAAAAATGAAATCAGAAATTCTGTAGCCAACTCTGGTTTTGTTTGCCAGTTGCTTTATACAATCATAAATCTTGCTTTATACAGAAGTGAATACAATTTATTTTAAATAATAATATGGCTAGGTATCTACCTAATATTCCCTAGAAAAATATCGAAATTTCTAAAAAAAAAATTACGGGATATGTAACAATTTTCATGCAGGGGATTTTTTACATTATTACTAGAGATCGGATATTCGGGTGCATATTTACCTACAAGGTATACAAGGTATGGAAGAGGCTTCCATGTTTGAATTTATTTGAAAACCGAAATCCCGGGATTTCACAACTAATAGGATGCTTATTTATGAAACTCCTTAGCAGTTTTGAAGGTCTGATGGTGACCAGGACAGAGTCGATAGGATCTAAGGCACCATTGAAGATATAAACTTCGAATTTGGGACTCAAATTCTTAGTTCTAATGGCAATTTGTAGGAATGCAGTTCTGAGGGTTTTAGGGATTAACTTTACAACTATAGGTATATGCATCGTATTCTACAGTCGTAACATAAAATTTGTCGATCCCTGGATTGCGACATTCGCCCGATACAAAAGTGCACTCCATACTTATCTAACACCTGAACTTTAGGTAAAATGCACCCGAATATCCGGTCTATAATTATTACAGTGTTCTGTGTTAAATATTTTGCATACGTTATTTAATCAATACAGGAATAAAACTGCTCTAAATCCTTTCACAGCAACAAATCTTACATAAATATCATATTATTTGCCAATAGTTAACACCTAAGTAATTGTTTTAGTGCAACGCTTCGTTCGCTTATAGACCGATTCTCATGTGGACAGATTCTCATATAGACGAATTCTCATAGGGACAGAAATAGTACAGACATGGATGAATATGACGAAAACTAACGAAATTATTGTAATAAATTAATAATTATATGTATTTAGGAACTTAATATCTAATTTATTGTTTGTATTGATTTGTCCGCCTCAACACGAATATTCGTTCCAAACATTTTGTCCTCGAAATCATATTATTCATACAATCCGATACGATTTTATTAATTTGAATATCAATCTTGATATCGGCTTTTCGCCTTTTGTTCGGTATAATAATAGTCACCGCGGAGTATTTTTATATCAGACAGTTTTGCTTCCTGTCTTTAAAAGCTTAATAAATATGAATAAAGGCAGTCTTTTAGGATTTTTTGTATGATTTTTCTACGGTGGCACCGTTCGATGGAATTCGTTGTTCTAAATTTTTCACCGTAACTACTAAAAACTTCCCCGGTGATCCATTGCTTAACAAAATAACTTTGAAATGATCTACTTTATTCAGTGTCAGGATCTGGTTCACTTAGAGAAAGGTAAGCTTCAGATATAAAAACCGCAGGCAAAAGTGCTAATAGGGAGCACACGTAGCTGTGTAAAACGACCTTCCATACTGCATTTAGAAAATGGTAGTAACACCCTTTTATCACTACTTTAAGATATATTGTCTTTATGGCTTGGATTATAGCTAGTTCTTAATCGGACTTCAAGGTGTTTATATTTATCGAACATTGCTGTTATTTTTTTAGGCTACAAAGTGAAAAACAGCTAAATGTTCCAACGGCGTACAATGTATCTATTTCTTTAATTTTTTCCTTTGCCTGAGGACCCCCGAAAATAATAAGTTTATCTTCAAGTCGTTTCTCACAACGAAAAAAACTTACAATACATTTTGGCAGGCAAACATCATGTACCTTATTAAATTTTGTTTTTTTTTACTTGAAGAAACTTGTAGTGAGCACGGTATAGAGAATCTATTTTTTAAACCGCATTCATTAAACTCAAGTGTGCTAGTGAACTCCCGTTAAATTATCGTGACAGTCCGTAGGCATAGACACTTATTACTATGACAGACCTACTTACTACCTGTATGTTAATTACCATAAATCTGGTAGGTACTATCATTTTTTACTAATGTCACATGTTACTCTCTAGAAAATACTATTCACGACCCCTCCGTAGGGCCTGTCCCAAAGAATACCGTTCAATAAGTCGACCGCCGATATTCCACAATATCCAAATTTAGTATTTAATTCGTCCAAGAAATCTGTGTGAAAGGGCATCAACACGGTTTCTTGAAGAGCAATGATATCTGCTGTTCTACACAACTCGTTTATATGATTAGCGGACCTTTTCGCTGACAAAGTTAAATGCAAATTGTTTTATGTTTTGACAAGTTCTCACTATGTTTCTAACTATGTTTTTATGTTTCTCACCCCTACTATATCGCACAGAATTAAACTAATGAGGGTTAGAAGATTTTCTCTTATAAATATATCTCCCATACACTACTGCAGCTGGCCAAAAGCTCTCGTACAAGAAAGTGGATGTTTTGTGTGCTTCGATCATAACTATAAACGAGTGAAAATATGTGTTCTTACGTGAATTTAAAAGTTTAACACACAACTGATTCACCCTTCTTTTGTATACATATATTCAGTGATAATAAGTAAATAATAGTAATGTCTTTATTATATGTGATAAATAAAGAGCAGTTCTGGCCGGTGCCGCCCGAAGGAGCTCACGCGCACCCACTTGTTTTTCTCCGTATGTTTAGCACGACGACATTTCTGCTGCTCAAACTGGCGATTGCTAGTTCTTACTACTCACGAGCGCGCGACAACGTTTCTTTTGGATAAATGTTCCTATAGGCGTACATTGCAACTTTCGCATCAATGTATTTAAAAACATATATTGTGAAGTATATGATCTCTTTTTACACGTACGGACACTCACCACTACAAACAAGGCAGACGCGCGCTCGTGAGTTGCAAGATCTGTACAAAATCTCACAATACACATAAGAACCTGACATTAAAATTGATAGAAAAGTCAAGGTATTATCTTTGAATACGTGAAATCACAAATGGATAGAACCAGGGCCGTCTTTACCAGGGGGTGCAAGGGGTGCGGTGCACCCGGGCGCGGAGCGCCCGGGGGTGCCTGTCGAGCGCTGAATTTTTGGATATTTCATTGAACTTAACGCCATTGCACAGTTTTATATACTTGTTACTTACGACAAATATGTATGCGCAAGCAAAAAAATAATAGTCTTTAACAATAATATTTTTTTTACTTTTATCACGCTTTCGGCGCTTGTCATACCGCATTACTACACTACACAAATAACTATTTTATTTAATACAACACGCGCGCGGCAAAATCTCTAATCCAAAGACAGTGTATGTATGTACGTTTGACACGTTGCCGCCCGGTAGCAAAATGATCTCTAAGTCAATAGAGTGTAAGTTCATTTGAAATGGGCGCGCGGCGCGGCACCTGTGCGCAGTGCCGGCTTTACCTATGGTGCAGTGTGCGGCGCACACGGGCGTAGGGTCTTAGGGGGCGCCGAGCGTCTTAAGGCGCCGTCTTAGGGGGCGTCGCCGCCCGCGACGCCTCCAAAGAGCCTGCTAGAGGGCGCCAAGGTATTGATTGCACCCGGACGCTACATGGGCTAGAGCCGGCTCTGGATAGAACAATAATAAGACTATTACTGTATTGAACATTTAATTCCCATTATTTTATAAAATGTTTGTGTTACACAATGGAATCTGGAATGAATTGCCAAAGAAAAATTTATTCACTTATCTAATTAAGTAAAAAATACAACATGGATCTACTTGTCTCTTACTTTGATCAGATCGTTTAGATCTAATGCTACACATATTTCCTTTGAGTCAGTTTTTGGGTTTCGGTCCAGAATTTCAGTGATTGGATAGTAGTTTTCGCGATTGTCAACGTTCCAGCCGGAATACTGAAAAAAAGTTAATACTTTATTATTATTAACTTATTCTGCAATTATTTACATAAGGACAGTGATTTAAATTTAAAATGTGTGACCTTACCACACAAGTGCATTTATGCAGTATTTTTCCATTTGACTCCATGGGGATAAACTTCTGTAGCAAAGCTTTTCCATCAATTTTCCACAAGTTCAATTCATCCAGTTTAGAAATTACAGTGTCTCCATCCCATTTAACATCAGATTTCAGCAAGACAAAGTTTCCAGACTGAAATATATAAAAACAGAGATTAATTTAGAGAAGTACCTCAGTATCTACCTTCATTGTGAATATCTTGAGATGATATTCACAATGAAGGAATCTGTCATCGTGATTTCTTTAAATCTTTTAATCACATTATATTGATAGGAGTTGTTGGCCGCAACGTCTTCTATAGCAGCCAATTATGAGTTAGCATCTAAATATTTGTTGTTTTTACCAATAGGTATAAAATAGTTGTTTGATAACAATTTAATTAGGAGAAGCAGTGATTTAATTATACATTGAGGCAAGAATTGATAAAGTCATATGTATATTTAGCAATCTTGCAATTGTAATATCTCAGTAGTGTCACTTTAGGACATAATATCATAAACATTTCTTTGTTTATCTATGCTTCCCATATTGTAATCGGGCATCACGTTTTGAAAAAAAATCCATTTGTACTATGCCAACCTCTGAAGTAAAATGTTCGAAGACTTTACTAAATTGGGTTGTAACAAACAAATGAACGAACTAACTAACCCTAGCCTAACCCACGCGCAGGTTTGCCGATGATTTTATGAAATGGTTAAACAAAAAGCTTATTCCGAATCCACTGCAAAATGGTATAGTAGTTATTGACAATGCTCCATACCATAGCAAGCAGATAGAAAAATGACAGACTTCCGCATCACTTAAAGAACACATGCAGAATTGGTTTACGTGATCATATTGTCACCTATGATGAAAAAATTATACGAAAATTATCTATACTATCTATACTAATATAATAAAGAGAAAGTTCGAATTTTGTGAGTTTGTGTATGTGGAGGGTAATCTCCGGAACCACTGCACCGCACCTATTTGAAAAATTCTTTCACCATTTGAAAGGTACATTATTCCAGATGGACATAGGCTATATATTATGTGCAAAAAAATTGCCCGCCATGCAACGCATGCCGGGCACAGCTAGTACCTAATAATAAGCTCAATGCCACCTAAAAAGTATTTGGCAATGTCATGGTAAGGTAATGTAATGGTGAGGTAATGTACTGTAATTAATTAAAAAGTAATGGAGACAGAGTACTCCAATTGTCACCATATCACTGTGATTTAAACCCAATAGAGTACATGTGGGATATAATATGATGAAACAGTGTTGCGTTGCATTGTCTCTTTGGGACTGGGTTACATAACCCAGTCTGATAGAAACTTATTAAACATAACCCAAAATGCTATTAAAAGTATAACGCCAAGCGACTGGAAAAAGGAAGTAAACCAGGTGGATCGCTTGCGTGATGTATTGGGAACAGGACAGATTGCAAGAAATATATGAAAGAGAGCTGATTATTTCTGAAGGTTAAAACAGTGGATAGTGATTCCACTGTGGAAGAAATGGATACTGAAAGCTATATTATTATTTTACTGCCTGGTTCCCTATGTGGAATTGTAAAAGATATATATATATATATATATATATTTATGTTATATAACAACAATATTTTTTTATTTACCCACACAGTATATAAAATATACCATAATTTTTAGTTTTTAATTTTTAATTAATTATTAAAAATGACAAGAATAATATTTGTAAATCTGCCTTTTTGTCCACCCGACTGACTCCGATGAGTGACCATTGGCAAGCCTTCCATGCACGGGAAGGTATTAGAATAAATAATATAAAACTTGTCTGAAACCACAACATATTTTTGATTCAAGTACACACAAAACACAAAATAACTCAGACCCAAATATTTGTTCAATTGCGAATTGGACTTAGGACCTTTTACATAGCAGGTATTTTGTAATTGGGCTAATATATGAATAAACACTCTTCAATACTCCTCATACATTTCCTGTATTTGTGAGTAAACACAAACACATTTCATATAGGGGATCTTGGTTTTTTTTTTTTTTTTTTTTATATAGACTAGAGGGCGGACGAGCAAGCGGTCCCACGTGATGGTAAGTGTTACCGCCGCCCATGGACACCTGCAACACCAGGGGGCATGCGGGCGCGCCGCCAACCTTGCAAAATCCTATTCACAGCTCTCTTGAAGAACCCCATATTGTAGCTTAATGGAAAGACCTCTTGAGGCAGTTCGTTCCACAGCCTACGGGTTCGCGGTATAAAATCATTTTTGGAGCGAACAGTGCGCGACACCTCCGTATCGAGGAAATGCGGATGGACCGCACTTCTGTGACGGGAGGTGCGGTTGTAGAAACCCGAGGTGGGAATTATATTAAACAGTTCCTCAGAGCATTCCCCATTGTACAGGCGGTAGAACACACAGAGAGACACAACGTCTCTCCGAATGCTGAGGGGTTCTAGACCGCCCGTGAGAGTGGGATCGTCGACAATACGAACAGCACGTCGTTGGATGGAGTCAAATGGGTCCAGTTGGTATTTCGGTGCGCCGGCCCAGAGATGAGAACAATACTCCATATGGGGCCTCACTTGAGCTTTGTAAAGCATAAGGAGTTGCCCGGAGGTGAAGTACCGCTTCGCTCTGTTCAGCACACCAAGCTTTTTGGAGGCCATTTTGGCCTTATTTTCCAGATGACCCCTAAATTCGACTTTGCTGGAGATGTCGACACCAAGGATCCCGATACTCTCCGAGATCTTAAGAGGTATGCTCTGAAAGCGAGGTGCTACGACAAAGGGGTTTTTTTTAGCGGTGAATGCACAGACTTGCGTCTTACTGGGGTTGAAATCCACTAGGTTCAGAGAACCCCAAATCGAGACTAGATCTAAAGAGTCTTCGATTTCAGACACAAGCCTGGCGCGACTCTCTTCCACTTCGACCCGAGGGATGTTGGCGCGGCCCCTGTACAAGGCGTCACCAGTACTGTCATCTGCATAGCAACGTATGTCACCAATTTGCAACAGGTCGTTGATATGCAGAAGGAACAGAGTTGGGGACAGCACGGAGCTTTGAGGGACGCCAGCGTTAATAGACATGGTGTCGGAGCGGCTACCATCGATAACGACTCTGATGCTCCGTCCAGTCAGGAAACTGGCAACCCATTCGCATAATCCCGCGGATATCCCGAAAGATGGTAGCTTGGATAGCAGCGATTTGTGCCATACCCGGTCAAAAGCTTTCACAATGTCTAGGCCTACAGCCAGAGCCTCGCCTCTACTCTCAATGGCGTGAGCCCAGCGGTGTGTTAAATACGCTAAAAGATCACCAGCTGAGCGATTATGGTGAAATCCATATTGACGGTCGCTAATCAGCTGGTGATCCTCTAGCGTACAGCATACAAGTACAGACGATAGAATGGGCAAGATATTTATGGCCATTGGTTTGACCCATATTATTAAAGTGTGTATATTGAAGTGATTATACAAGCATACATTGATAAAATGATAAATAACATACATGGAAATGCTTTGGTACATCTTTAGACTGGCTCGAGTCCGATTTGTTTCCATCGGAACCATTCTTCTCATCGTCGGAACCCTCCTCCTCATCAAGGTCCCCCTCTTCCTCATCACCCTCCTCATCCTCGTCGCCTTCAACCTCACTCTCTTCAGACGACGAGTTTTTGCGTTTCTTCTTAGAATTGTTTACGGCTGCCCTCGATGTGCGTTTACGTCCCCCACGTCCGGGCTGTTCATTCTGTTCAAATTCGATAAATTGGTGATTACCGCAATTATTGTTTACGATGACTAATTGAGTCGTTTATATACATGTCTTGATACAACAACAACGAAATAATCACAAAACATAACCTCTATAAGTTTTATAACAATACATAAACAGCCGCCTTATAAAGTTTACCATTTCCCAAGATAGGAAAAGTGAAATATATAATGCATCAAAGGTATGTGTGATAGCAAAGAATAATCGTTTTTACCGTGTCAGCATCCGGTGTCCAATCTTCGCCAGAGTCTTGAAATTCTTCAGGCTCGCCTCCCTGTTCTGATCCATCAGATTCATCGTCGTTCTTCTTTAAAGACTTTCGTTTTCGCATTATGGCTTGTTAAAGGTTAAAAACTGTTCCAAATAATATCAGAACCCACGCCGTCTATAATATATTGTAGTGATGAAACGCCAAACGCCTTTCGTTTGACTTCACTCTACACAAACTCTACTTTATTTCGCTCCCTTGGGCTTCAACACACTAGCGTTTCCCGCTCGCGGGTATTTTTCGTTACAAAATACGCCTTAATATTTTATAATTTCTACGAGCTAATTATTCTAAGTAATGAATATAGTTAAAAAAAGTTACTGAGTAAAAGAAGTTTAGAAATCATCATTGACCTTACTAGATGTATCCTCTAAACAATTTTTTTTTATTTTTACTTAGACAACAAAAAACGTATAATTAAGTTAGTAAAAGACATAGAACTATGTTAGTGCAACATTCAAATAAAATTAATAGATAATTATAATTAAATAAACGATTACAATTAAAATGAAACATACATTTGTCCAATTTCAAATTTGATTTGACCCTTTTAATCATTCCCCATAAAATAGGACACTGTTCCGAGCTGCCTCGAGATCTACTTAGTAATGACGCTTTCTTTTTTGTCCAAACTGCATCGAAACCATCCGTGTGGTTCTCTGTGAAAATTGACGATGCACTGCAGAACCGAGGCTACCACAACAAGTAGTGTTGCAACGAACAGTACATTTGGCCTTCCGCCAAATTCCGAATATTCGGTGAGGTCCTCGACCGAATAGCCGAATTTTCGGTCAAACTATTCGGCCGTATTTCGCGCCAATTTATATAAGTGCAGAGAGGCACAGTGTTCAAAATTTTGTTCTCTGATTGTCTTGCACTATCTTCATTCCGCCGCAATCACGTTCCTTTATTTTGTGCAAGTTTGTATGGCCTTATTTTAAATCACGTACGCGATATAACCAGGTATTATATAAGTTTAAATTTGTTTGATTGCGAAGTAACGCATCTTAAAAACGAAATGACTAGTAAGAAGTCTTCTTTATGGATTTATTTCGAGGAAACTGATAATTCACGTAATGTTCAGTGTAAAGTGTGTCAAACGCAATTTTTCGTGGTATAACAGGAAAATGTGCGTTGACTTCGGGCATGTTCAATTATATAAAAAATAATAAGCACCTTGAAGAGTATCAACAGTTAGTACCGACTTTACTGAAAGGCAAAAATACTGCGGATAAGGATTCATTGGGGAATAGCATAAAGTGGGAAATGCAGTACATTTCAAGGTAGTCTTCTGCGACATAAATATGATGTGTATGTCTCATACAGTAACTACTGATATTGAAGCTTAGTTCGTTCGTACGTCATAATTATTTCTGTACAATCACACATATGTTTCATTCTTATGTGATATATAGCATCCTTTCCCATCAACTTTCCTGTTATTTTTAGTTTTTAGTGAACCGAAAACCCAACCAATGAAGATTTTTTCGTAATGTACTCTCGCATTCTTTGAAATCAATGGCTTCTGTAAGTATGGTTGCGGAGCAGGAAGAATTTCATACAACGATACGTCATTACTTGTCTCTGTCGCTTGCACACAAATATATTGCCGTCGCGCGCGCACATTATGATTAAGCTTCTGTAAGCACATTAAGCAGATTAAGCATTGTTTCCCAAAGTAGACTGCAATTCTTTAAAAACATTTCGTAGAAAAAAATTTCAGGCAGATTCAGGCTCGAACTTCGATTTTCTCCATTTTGCACACTAATAAAATTCCCGCCAAATGTAAATAATGAAAAAATATATTGGTGACAGTTTTTTTATTATTTTCGCACTGGCTACTACTGAATTTGAGATTCGAATGAAATCGAATGCCTAAAAATACTTTTCTACAGAATATGCTTTATTAAAAAAAAACTGAAAATAATTATTATCAGAATTATTATTATCAGATCTGTATGTCTATATCTGTCTGTCTATATCTGTCTGTCTAGATTATTAATCTTATTATTCAATCGCAAACCGCCAGCGGAAAAAAACGTACGGGAACGCTAGTGTGTAGCCTTTACTAGCCGAAAAGATTTATCCCATAGATATTCTCTTTCTTCATTGTGAAAATAGAAAATGTTGGACGGTGGTCAAAATACCAAGTTAGCACATTTATGTATCGATAAACATTATTTAGCGAATATCATTACATATTCGGAAAGTAGGATTATATAATCTGTGACGAGTGTCTATGATTATTTGTAATGCTATGGTAATCTAATGATTTCAAAATATGGTATTCTATTAATTCTTTTGTCTGTGGTGAATATTGAAGCGTCGTCGTTGTCATATCAGCTGATTGCGTCATTGGCAATAGAGACAATAACGCAAAAACAAAAAACAAGTCGCACTATCGAATTTTGCTTTCAAGTCGCTTTTGAAATTACAGTGTATTAAACCCTTTAAAATGAAGTTTCAATACAAAGAGGAACATTCTTTCGAGAAGAGGAAGACTGAAGGTGAAAAAATACGTAGGAAGTATCCGGATCGCGTTCCAGTAATTGTCGAGAAAGCTCCGAAGGCTAGACTTGGAGACCTCGACAAGAAAAAATACTTGGTCCCGTCCGATTTAACAGTCGGGCAGTTCTATTTCTTGATCAGAAAAAGGATTCACCTAAGGCCTGAAGATGCACTGTTTTTCTTTGTCAACAACGTAATCCCACCCACATCAGCCACGATGGGCTCACTCTACCAGGAGCATCACGACGAAGATTTCTTCCTCTATATAGCATTTTCAGATGAAAATGTTTATGGATATTATTAAATTCCTTTTAAAAATTCACTATTTCATAATTATATTGCTATGTGTAGTGTTGTCTCACCATATGGTTATATTTTATTTATAAGGCTTAGCATAATGTTGATGTATTACGTTTTTCAGTGGTGATAAATAATTTTTATTTGCAAATTCCACATACAACTTTGTCAATACAATGTTGTTATAGAGTTAGTAATTTACCACTTGATTATGGGTTTAAATTGCATTGTTTTCAATATCTTTATTTGGGTTAGAAGTCTGTACCTAATTATTTCTGTATTATAACAATAAATATACAAAAACATGTGGTTTTTTATTATATTTTCCCTGATCATATTAAGTAGGTGTTCTTTTGTTCTATCGTTGTGAAATCCTGAATAATAAAAGTTATCTATTTTCTCGAATCATTGTTTCTGAACATATTTCATCACATCAACATATCTATAACCGATTTTGTATTCTTCATTAAAAATGGTTTTTAGATCACAAGAACCTATATAAAATGTTAATGTACATACCTATTACAAACATTACTAACTTAATATGGAATCTTTTGTGTAGATTTGTGTATTTTGTATATTCAGCTGGTATGTCGTACAAAAGTGAGACATACTTATTATAGGTAGTGCACCTATTATTTGCTAATGTTCATTTCTAAACTTCAATCCAGATCTGCTTCAAGTAATGACTTCTATTTATTCTACTTTATAGACAAGCAATGCAGTATTAAAAAATTGCTCATTATGTTACGGTCAATTGTCCACAGCCCCTTCAGTAGAATCCGCGCAAGCAAGAGAAGAGGTGCTTTGTTTTGTAATACATCAAATTATTTGTTTGATTACGAGAGGTGGAATTGACTTTTTGTGTGATTGTAATAAAAATTATATATTGCGGACTTTGTGGTTTAATAGTGATAGTTTATAAAAGTTCAAAGTGTCATGTTTGTGCATAATAATAATTTATTGTTGCAAACAGGTAGCATAATATGGAGTTATATTACAGATAATTCCCGTTATGGTTTGCCTCAACAGGCAGAATATTTGTGATAATTAAAAGTATAAGCGTTGTTCGTCTCCTTCCAAGGAGTCCAACTGTAATTACTCCTCGGTAAACCTAATATCGCTTTACTGAGCGGCGCCATATATTCATTTACACGTGACATTGGGCAAAATGATAGTCATGCTTGAGTCGAGGACTGATACTGCCATCAAACCCAAGAAGAAGAAGATACCAAAGACTGCATGCAATTGACAAAATACTACCTACATGCAGGGCCGGCCCGGCCCCCATATAGGCATAGGCGAACAGGGCGATGGCCTAGGGCGCTCGTATTTGGGGGCAAATAACTACGCCACAAGAAGTTTTAAATTACATTTGTGAAAATGAGCTAGTAGATAGCGTACCTAATTTAGTAACTGCAATAAGGGTGTTGCTGACATTTCCTGTCTGTGGTCAGTGCTGAGCGCAGTTTTTCTAAATTAAAACTTACCTGCGTTCTACAATGACTCAAGAAAGACTTGTGGGGTTGTCAACTTTATCTATAGAACAAGAAATAGCTGAAACAATTGATTTAAAGGAGATCGTTTCCACTTTTGCTAAAACCAAGGCAAGGAAAATAAAACTAACATAACTTTATGCTTTATTTAGTGTTCTTTTAAAAAGTTTTCATATTTCAGTCTACAATTACAGCAAAAGGAAGTGGAAACACTCTCCTTTAAGTAAGTATATCTGTGCTCTAATTATTTGATTAAAAATTACATACTTAATCTGTTTTACATTTATTTTGTCATTAATTTTTTTTAAAGGGCGAAGTTCCAGTCATTCGCCTAGGGCGCAGTTCCAGTCATTCGCCTAGGGCGCCGAGTTTGCTCGGGCCGGCGCTGCCTACATGTTTAGTTTAATGTGGGAGATATAACGTTGTTATTATTTACATATACACTGTTTTTACACGCGATTTGAAGTTCATTTTATGTAAGTAATAACTACCTAATTTATTTAGTATGTTCCTACAAAACTGAAATTATTATTTAGTCGTAAATTAAAGTCACTTGTCAGTCATCTTAGTACCTACTACTTAGTAGACAGTCGGGTTAAGTATGCGCACTTTTGAATTTGAAGCCCCATTACGCACAAAATATGAGAGTTAGGAAAATAAAAGTAATATTTATTAGGCTATAAATCAAAAGAGTAACAAAAACCAACATTTCCATTTAAAAAAAAAAACGGATTAATGACAAGAAATCGGAATGCGTTTAGTTGAAAGTTGAACCTTATTGTGGGTAACTGTACGCACCCTTAAGGAGTAAGTAGACAGTTACCCCGAATAACTATGTGTTTCTAGTTGTGTTTTAGATTTTTAAGAGCGTTAGCAGCGGTAATAAATTTATCAATAAACAATTGAAAGTTAGACGAGGAAGCGGGGCCGGACAATTTAAAGTTAGGCGGACCACACAGACGCAACCATGGACGTAATTATACGCGAATGCGTTATACCAGGGAATACAGACCGAGGCTTAGTGAAAGCTTATCTATTATGTAATAAAGCCTTTCAGCATCTGTCAGCGATGGGTTATCAATGTTATCATGCACAATAGACTTTAAACTAGAGTAGAAACTTTGTATGGGCGGTAAAGTAGCAGGCAAAGAAGTTTCCACCTGCGGGTTGATGAGAGAGTTCAGACTGGAGGTATACGTTTAATATGTGAAATAAGTTCGTCGAAAGCATTCAACGTTTGAAAATTAGATACTTAGTATCAGGATTAATTTATAAATTGCTTATGTACCTACATAATCATCTACAATTTCATCGATACTTGTTAACGAACTTTAATATATTTACATTGGATGTACATTAATACGACTATTATACTTCGCAAGAGGAGACTGTACAGTATCGCGAATCGTAGAGGAAACTGCAGACATTTGGGAGGGATTAAATAAAACCTATATGCTATATTCAGACACAGTGATGGAAAAATATAGCAGAAAGCTTTTATCTTCTCCGGAATTCCTTGGGAAGTTTAAATGGCATACACATTTGTATAGAAAAGCTTCTTAATACAGGATCCAGTAACTTTAATTACATAGCTTATCATCCTATTGTGCCGATGGCATGCAGTGATGATAATGGATTATTTGTTTTCATCGAAACGGGATAAGCTGGAAGAAACAGCGACGGTGGTATTTTTGGAGTATCTTCCATTGAAAGTTTGATTGAAAATGAGTCTTAACTTGCCTCCTCCATCAAAACTACCAAATGATGAAAAAGAAAACCTTTCTCCATATTACTTTGTTGGTGACGAAGCGTTTCCATTAATAAAATATTTGATGAGGTCATATCCACATAGAACACTGAATAATGTGAGAGAAGTATTTAACTATAGATTGAGTGGAGGGAGCAAAACCGTTGAATGCACTTTCAGGATGATGATTGATAACTGAAAAATTGTCCGTTTTCAGTAATGTCATACAAAGTGGTTAAAATTGTAAAAGCGGTATGTGTTTTACACAATCATGTTCGTCAAAGCGAGGGTGTTCTATTGAACACCCTCAAGAGTTCGATATTACCAACGTGAATAATAGCTTTGAAAAATAAAAGTTGACCAATTGCAACTGTCATATGTGACCTCTATAACCAAATCAGAGTTGCCAACCGCCAAAAAAAGAAATGGCGCGATATTTAAATCCGGCTCTCAATCTGGGACAACCTATAGAAAAATGGCGCGCACGCATATGGAATGCGCTAAAGTTCTCTCCTAAATCCTTGGTGAGCGCGGGTCGCAGGATGAGACGTCTTCGAGTCGTCAAGACGGACTGACTGACACTTCCTTTCTTCTCAGCGAAGAGAGGTGATGATGTATGACAAGGTGGGAAAGGGATAGGGCAATATTATGGCAATAGGGGATAGGGTAATGAAGGTATTCACCAGCGGACAAGTGAAAAATATTAATTTTCATATACCTACATACTGCGTACCCAATAATAAATGTAAATACTCCCTAAATAATAAATGTAATTGGCGAAACCAAATGAAGTTTTTCCCTCATCATGCAAAACGATCCCTCCCATTTGTTAAAAGCAAGACTCTCCACTAAGAAAATTAAAACCAATAATGGCCATGTAAAAAAGATCCCTCCCCTTCCTTCAAAGTTACTTTGACTTAATGTTACTCAAGTGAGAGAATTAAAACAATAATGATATTATTATCCGATAATTTATTTCTATCAAAAAAATATATAACTAAGGAAATGCTTAACTTATCTCAGTAGGTAGTGAATATACTTGGAATACAAAGTGAATTTTTTTTTAAAATATTTAATTCTCAAATTTATATAAAGTAAAACTAACCATCGCTTATATACACATTAAAATACAGTACTCAATACTCGTAAACTAAATGAATTGATAATGTGAATAATGTCAACAAAATATGTTTCATATTAAGCACCTTGTAAATGGTCAAATAATTTGACAAATTAAACGTATTTGAATAAAAAAAATGTTTGACGCCCTTGTAAATTAAACTACGTTTTGAAGTGTTTGATTTCGGTCATTAACATACCTGTGAACGAAAACGATAGTCAACCCATACAAATTTGTCACAACTCATTATTTATTTTTAATGTAATAAAAAACTAATCAAATATATGTTAATTTTTAGTTAGATATAAAGTTTTAGTGTACCGATTGTCATATTAAAATATTCTAGACTATTGATTGACTGATTGGCATATTACTTTGTAGGACCTTATGTAGGTCTCTCGTTAAAAGTTAAATACATGTAATAGACGGTTCGTCAAATGATTTGGTTTAGATACGAGGTGCTTTAGATACAGTGATCATTTCATGGTGTGTGGTAGGGCGCGCTAGAACCTCATGTAGTGGGAGCGGCGCGCGGGGCGGCCGCGCGCGCGCATGCCTCGTCCACGCATCCCGCTCTCGCTGTCTGCGGGCACAACAAGACAAATAACACATTATCACTTAATTTTTTTAAATAAAAACGTTCACATATATTTGTTTATAGAAGAGATGGCAGACGAGCGGGCGGGCCACATTATGGTAAATGGTCACCGTTGCCCGTGGACACCTGCAACAACGGGGGGTATACGGGTGCGCAGCCGACCGCCCAAAATTCTGTTCACGGTTCCCTTGAAGAGCCCCATGTCATAGTATAGCGGAAAACCTCAACTGACAGTTCGATCCACAACTTTCAGGTTCGCGGTATAAAGTGTCTTGATGACCGCACTGTATGTACTCTTTGTCAAGGAAGTCGTGTTAATATTCATGAGGTGGTCAGAAACGTAAGTAGTCTATGGATAACAACTGGTCTAAAAATCAAATCATCTAATGTTATATTTATCAATTCTTGATGTGTTGTTTTAACGGAAACATACTACTTAAGAAATATAACATTACACGATTTGATTTTCAGACCAGTTGCTATCATAAACCACTCGCGTCGTCGCTGGCCACCCCATACTAACAATAAGTCAAATATTTCCTCATTAATAGTTTCCAAGACTGGTTCAATCAAAATAGATACAAAAAAGCACGAACTTCAGAATAATTCAGATGGAGCTAATTTTTAGCGTGAGCTTTCATATTATCGTTCTAACTGAAGTATCAAATGTCCCCATTAATCAGTGTTGCTAAAAAAATTAACGGGTGTAAAAAATAAAAAAAAATATTTTTTGCGAATATCTCTTAATCTAAATATAACATTATCAATTAAAACAATATGTTAATAATAAAGCTATCAAATAGCCAACAAAATGCAAGAATGTTGTGTAAAATGCAGAAATATCAATATCAAACAAGATAACAAATCGATGATTTAATACGATTTATTTATTAACTACCTGTACTAAAAATAGTGTCATTGCACACTACCCTCATATATATGCTACACTCAATAATTGTGGTGCTCGTGTCGTACGTGGAAGATGCACGCGATGTTGTTCAACTTGTTAACTAATCAAAATCATATAATTTATTTCTTCGTAATATTACGATTTAACGTGTTTAATTAGGGGAACGCGAGAGCATGTGTTGCGTAAGGGCCACTTAAGATTGAGGTTTGAGTACGGCGTATGGCGGGGCGTGAACCGTTTATGATGTGAGGTCTCTTTAAACTGGTGCGTTAAAGATAAAATATTCTTTAATGCAAATCAGAAGAAAAAAGGTTTAATGGACACATTTTTGGAGGAGGAAACAGAGGAATAAGATACCTCAATTTTCATGAATTATTATAGGTATTATCAGCTCAAAGTGCAAGTCTCCGTTTCACTCACGCAACGAATAGTAAAAATACCTATTTTGAAATCCGCATTTGCCGTCACTCAGTGACGCATTAGTGTCAGTGATCAGTCAGTGAGGCGCGCGCGCGTCGCTACCTACAAAGGAGACCTGGTGTAAAGGAGACACACCTTTACACCAGGTGTCGTGTCGCGTGCGGTGGGTGTGTGTGCGTCATGTCGAACGCGGTATGCGTATAGTGTCGTGCGGTGTGCGTGTCGTGTGGCGCGTGCAACGTACCGGCGGCGCGCATCCAGCGCTGGTGCGCCGAGTGCGGCGGCGGGCGGCGCGGTGCAACCGGCGGTGGTGCGCTCGCCTCCGCCTCGCGGCCCTCCTCCGCCACCTGCATAAACAAGATTAATGCTCCGTTAGGTGGTGACATTAACGAGTGAAGTTGACGTTCCGTGGTGAGTATTTTGGGAGTGCAGTTTTATCCAGTGATTAATTTCATGTGTGTGCCTCAATGTCTTCCTCGACCCTTTCCGTAACTGAACGGTTAGTTTGGCCTATACAGGCATTACCACAACTGCAGCTCATCTTACAGACACCTGGCGTCTGGTAATGTATAACATCCTTGGGTGTGTGTAATTTTCCGCTTGTTTGGGGGACGGAGTATATACAGTTTTAATGGAGTATCTTCTCAATACTGTTCCAATGTTGTCCATCACTCCTTTCACGTATGGCATAAATGCTGGCTGTTTGCTAACCTCAGGATGTTTCTTCCGCAGATTGCGCCTTGGTTACCTTCCACCAGCTTTGTACCGATTCCGTTTGAGTGCCTCCTGAACATGTGACAATTCGTCCTTTATATGTTCACGGTCACAGAGGCCACGCGCTCTATTATTTAATGTAGCAACGACGGATTGCAGATGTGAGAAGGCATACAGGCATCTGTCAGTGTGTGCCGACTTTCTATAAACAGTGTGGGATAAGGAACCGTCGTCTCTAATCATTATTTTGGCATCCAAGAAAGCCAAAGTTCTGTCTTTTTCCATTTCATAGGTGAACCGAATTTTTGAATGAATGGAATTGAGGTGTTTAATATATTGCTCCACTTCCTGTCTACTTCCTTTGATGATGCTAAAGATGTCATCAACATACCTTTTCTAAAGTCTCACTATGTTTAGCCCAAGACTTGAGGGTTCGCAATTACTAGTGCTACAGGACTACCCATAGCGACGCCATCTATCTGGAGATAGTATTGACGTTGATGTAGGAAGTAATTGCCTTTCAGACAGTTTTCCAGTAAAGCAATATAATCAGTTGACAAGTTATTACAAGCCAGCCTACCTTTTATGTATCTAGACACTCCTTACGAGGAACATTGATAAACAACGACTCAACGTGAAAATTCACCATGATTTCGTGTGGGTCCAGCTTTATTTCGTCTATAATTTTTATTTCTATATATTTTTTATATATATGTAAAGAAAATATATTTCTTTCATTTGAGTTTTACCGCGCTCCGCGCTGTCGGTATGTCTATCATAGTGTCGGTAAAACAGTGTAGGATATGGGTATATGGCGTCAGGTGAAGAGAATCGTGCTGACTGTCAAATTGTGGGTAAAGATAAATAAAAGTATTGTAAGGAAAAATAATAGATTGTAGAAAGGATTGAAGAATAAACTTTATATGTCGTTTCTTTGTATACCGAAGCAACACAATATAGTTAGTTTCATTTGAGAATCCTTAACAAGAGAAAATAATGGACATTATATATATTTATTTAAAAAAAGTTGTAATGACACTATTCAAATGACGTCATAGTTCTGTGCGATTCTGTCGTACCTGTTGCGGTGAGGATGGTTCGCTTCCCTGCGAACTGACGGCGGCGGCTTCTTCTTCCGCGCGAGACTCTTCCCATTCTCGTGTCTCGGTACCCTCCGCACCTGTGGAAATATTACACTTGTACTTACTACGAGCGTTCCGTGTCACGTAGACACGAGCTGATCAACTTGAAATAACGTGTTACTATTGTGAGATATATGCAATAGTTATAGACAACATTATTTATTTACTTATTTACTTGAGGGAAACATACAGCATAGTTTCATTACAAACTAGTTAACACACAAAATTACGTTAAAACATACAAAGTTTCTACAAAAAAACGTCACGCGAAGAATAATTTATAACTTTAAAATATTACAAAAGAATTTTTTTTATAGATGTGTAGACATAATTCGTCCTTTATACTTCATACCTACCTACCAATATACCTTGTTGTACTTGTCACATATAGACAGTCCTTGCTTTTACGACAGATTTCTGTAAATGAGCGACGTAAAACGAAACGACGTAAGAGACACATTTTTCCATACGTTTCTATGTAAAAGCGAGTAGTCAGGTCTGATACTGCTTGCTAAAAGAGAAATTTTGTTGAAAAATCAACCAGTTTTGTTAATGCAAATGGAATATCTATAAACAAAATAAAGCACACGTGGGTTATTGTAACATAACTATTAAAGGCAGTTATGTTTCTTTAAAGTTGTTTATAAGCTTTTGTACAGCTGTTTTCTTTTTATTCTCATTAATTTCTGTGACGTGTATAGGCGAGAGAAATATTATTATTAACTTCTAGTCTGTTCAAAATTGGTATCATTTAATTCAAATATCCTTGCACGCAGCGTGGAGGTTGTAAAAACTTCGATTAATTTCATTGAGGTCAATTGCTTACATTCGATGCTGGAAGAACCGCAAAAATTTAATATATCGCGCTGTTTCTCCTACTCAAATAAATCATTAGATAATTTTTGAAAATGTGAAGCTTAATCAGTAAGATCATAACTATTGATTTTAATATCCGACAAATTGTTTGCCTTGTTCACAATATCGTTATCGTTACCACTGCCTTCGTTTCGGCTCTTCGTTGCTTTGAATTCCGTATGAAGCAAACTTGTAGATCACTCACGTAGTTAGTGACTTTCGTACAAGTTGCTGTAAATTTCTGAAGACGTCAAACGAATTAAGAGACGTTAAATAAGAGGAATGGTATCAAAATATTGTCTGACGTAAAACGAAACTCCGTAAAACGAGGATTACCTGTACGCTCACAGTAAAGCGAAGTAGTAATAAGTTTTATTGATTTTGGGGCATCGGAATGATAGCTTAAGATGTATGGCGTTTTTCCTCCTTGAAAGGGGCCGACCAAACGATATCCAGGCCTCGTGAGCGTTTAATCCGGCTCCAGTTGAGATAATAGGAGGTAATGCGTTTCTAGGCAAGGGTCCGCTGGGTCAGGGCCCCAGGGCACCGAGGTCGAGGAGGCCCCATGAATCTGAGGTACCAAATTTTTTCTTCTAAAAAAATGGGCTTTTGAAGAATTTATTGATGGGTATCAAAACCTCCGTCCACGAGACTTACAGGAGTGGCATCAATCAACTGCCCGTGAGGTGGCGAAAGTGTGTAGATAATATGGGTCAATATTTCGACTAACATAATATTTTTAAACCCAAAAAGAAATCAGTTACTCATGCAAATCGGTCATTTCATAGGTAAGCAGTTAAGCACCTAATATAAGATACATACCTATATTAGATACCTATATTTGTAACAACAAATACCTATTTGTTGTTACAAATTAATGCAAAAGATTACACTTGCGGATAATTAAAATTTTGGTATAACTTGATCATCGCCGGCTCTAGCCCATGTAGCGCCCGGGTGCAATCAATACCCTGGCGCCCTCTAGTAGGCACTTGGGAGGCGTAGCGAGCGGCGCTTGGCGCCCCCTAAGACCTTGTGCCCGTGTGCGGCGCACACCCTGCACCATAGGTAAATCCGGCACTGAACTTGATTATACCACATAAAAGTGAAATCTTAGAGGATTTTTTTTTCGAATGGCTAAATTATTGTGGCCCTAATGGCCTTTTAAGAGTTGCACATATATGGTTTAGGGCGAGCGCAGAAGCTCAGCCAGGAACAAAAAGTGTGTGCAGCAACGAATCAACGGCTCCCCGCCGGTAGACCGGCGGAAGGAACGGACCTCGGCTTTAGGCGTTACTTTAGGAGGGTACCACGAGATCGCGAGTCGGTGAGAAGCGTTCAGGCTGGGTAACTCGGGATTCAATGAATCAAAACATCTGAAACCGCGAGCGGAGCCGAAACTCTTAATGATTCCGGCTAATTGTTATCGACTACGAGGAGTTATTTATTCCTTTCATTTTTGTTACATGAACGAACATGATGCAAAGCGAATGAGTCGCTCTCAGGCTCTTATAAAATATAAGTGGGTGAATCAAAGGAGTTAAGGAATCGTTAAGAGGAGTCGGATCCGCGAGCGGAGCCGGATTAAGTGAGCCGAAACACTCCGAGGTGTTCACGACACACTCACGACTAGCTCAGGCACGTGCCAATACATGATAAGTGTTGTCTGAAGGCCAGCGTGTGTTCACGGTGTAGCGAGAGGGATGTCCTCGTCTACGCCGGCAGGACGGTGTGTGTGTACCCTGTGAGTGTAGTGTAAGAACCGCATTGGCAGCAGTAATTGCGTCGTCGGGGTCGTCTAGGACGTGCCGAGGACGACGGCGGTAGGGAGGGAGGGGCATTTCTATCGGAGACGATATAGACGTTTTCGTTACGGTCCAAATTTCTATCCCGGTAGCCGTATGTTTCGGTATGATTTTAAAGACGTTTCACGTCAAAAAGTTTTTAAGTGTCATGTTGTTAGTTTGCTGAGTAGGTTATTTACAGTTCAGATAATTGTACAGTATGTACGTACGCGACTCTGTGGGCCTGACGGGCTGTTGCGGCGGTAGCGCGGCAGCGAGGTCCGCGTGCGTGTCGTGGTGCGACGCGGCCGCCTCCGCGAACGTGAACCGCGCGCCCGCGCCTGCTGTGGCGCCCGTGCCCGCCCCCACCGGGGACACTACCGCCTCGCCGAACCTGAAACAAACACACACGGCGGAACTGATTTACTGCGGACAGAAGTCCTCAGTAAATCTACTATCGTAGATCTACTACTACAGTAAATCTAATTTTAATAGTAACTACATGGCTATCGCCGAGCGCGTTTACACACTCCGATGTACGCCGTTTGTAGCGCTCAATAATGATAGAATATCGCCGCGAGAAACTCGCTCGTGTAATTAGCGCCTTACTTCGACGGCACTGAACATAGACGAGATGTTTCAAAATGTTTAGCTTTAAAAATTACGAAGAAGAAAAATAAGAAAACAAAATTCCAATCAACTTAATTTTAATTCTTTGAATCGATTACATATCTAACATAGGGTGTTTCCATTTGAAAAATACTTCTATTTAAACAAATAGCTTTATCATGTTGTTAATAATCTTTAAGTTCTCAATAATCTCAATGGAAGTACAGTCCAAACTATATAGCGAATCTAAAGGGGCCAAACAATTTCTTTCGTTATAATGAGTTTACGTTATTCAGGGAGAGACAAAAAACAAAACATTTTTCGCGATATTTACGTTTAATTAAAAAAGTAAATTATGTAGAGAAAGAATGAGTGCAATTGAATTAAATTGTTTAAACTACTACTCAGAGGCAAATAATCTTCACTCTCGGATTGCCATTCAGCTGCTGCGGAAACGTCACCAGAACATCCGCAAAGTCCTGCATGACAAAAGGAATGCTGTATTGTTGCTGGAGCTACCTCTTTCCAGGCCTTCCTCAAAAAATTCACTCTGCGTGTCGCATATTAATAGAGACTTTGCCATCCGATTCGATTATTGACAACATTTTCCTTCTATAGTGGTATTTCAGGCTTTTTATCACGCTCTGGTCCATCGGCTGTAAGACACTTGTGGTGTTAGCTGGGAAAAATGCTAACTCAATATTCCGGAGGTTGGACAGAGAAGGGTGAACGCGTTGTCCACAAGTAGCAAAATTTTCCACTCCTTCAACTCAGGATCGCATTTTCGTATTTATTCTTGGCTTTGTATGTGACACGCAACTGTTTCAAGTTCCTGAAACAGCGTGGATTGTGAGATTTTCCTATTACCATAAGCTTCCTTTTTTCTGTGTCACTCATGTTGGCGGCTACAAGCACGGTGATTCGTTCTTTGGATAGTATACCTCGCACGCATTTCTCTCCCTTAAACTTTAGAATCATTTTGTAAAAAAAAATAAGCAATTCATCAGCATTGAAAATTTCACACATTATCAAGCCAACCATTACTGACATTTCTATCCATATCTCGTGGCGAAGTCCATTCATTTAATCATAGTTTATGTAGTGCCGATTTTTAAATCTGCCCAGCCATCCTGAAAAGTTTGAAATCTACGATACCAAGTTGTCCAACAAATTTCTCAGCCTGAGCTTTCACAATCGGCCCACTGACTGGCACTTTATTAGTGTTGTTTTTGAGATCATGCCACCATTGCCTCGTCCAAATCTTCAAATTTCGGTTTTCTTATTTTCTTGCAAGAGCTTCCTTCCATTTCAGCCTGCAAAATCTTTTCTATACACTTCCACACAGTAGCCACCGTAGATGCACTAAGGCAGCGTTTACCGACATCACTTTTCTTTTCTCCCTGTTCTATGGCGCGTAATGTGCAATCTGTTTGTGGGCCCTTCCATCCGCAAATAAAAATTAAATCACACAATAGACAAAAAAAAACACAGATGTTCACGAATGCATTGTCTGTCTGCTTTGGGTTGGGCATCCCGAAACAAGTTTGAACTTTAATCGCTGATATTACACAGGTGTGCGTTCAAATATGTGGTATTTGATGTTAAAGTGAATTTTTCGTAATATTGAGTTTCGCTGTAGTGGGTTTTGATGCATACTATTTTAATAAAAAAGTAAACAATACAACTTCATGCGACTACTGCTTTCTTCTTAATATACAGAAGGTATATATCATATGGACATCTATTTATTTGCCTTATTGTCTAATATTTACACTATTCCTTATTCTATTCTTGTGAATGGTTGTTTTTCTTAATAAAATGAAATAAACAAAGATTTTACCCGTCGTTGCGCCTGGGCACGTAGAGCGTGGGTGTGGAGGGCACGATGCTGTCGTCATCGCCGCCATTGCCGCCCAGCGAGAGCGCTCCGCTCGCTGCAAATGTACATGCTTTCAAATATTTATAAATACTGGGTATTTAAGTTCAGTAAGCGTTATAAAGTTATACCGTAATTGATAACCTGGGGGTATATACGTGTCAATGAAATAACGCAAAACCTGAAAATAGATTGTTCAGTATCGAGAGTAGAATCGATCAGGAAATCACGAAAAGGGACATGTGTCGTTCCCACAACTATGAGTTTCCTACAGTTGAAAATCCAAAAAAGAGCGACTCATTTTAGAGTTAAGGAAGCAAAGTTGTGCATATTCTAATAATTTAATGTCTACTAGATTTTTAAAAATAAACACTCAAACATTTTTAATTTTGCTCCATGACTTCTTTATAGTAATTTGTTGAAGTTCGCGGCGAGGCGCATATTTGTATATAGTCTGCCTGTTGCTCTCATACCGCCGCTGCCCGCTGGCTGTCGGAGGGAGAGCACGTCACTCCTCGCTACAAAAAAATATTACGCCCAACTTGTGTATATAGGTACACAGAAAATATTTGCAGTGAACAAATACTGAAAAAGTAAACGAAGCAAAATTTTTCTGTAGGTAGTATAATAATTTGTACATGATTTATGTAGGTGTGATTGTTTGTCGAGATGATTTTTATTTCATTATTTATTTTTATGACATGGATAATTCTATATGGCCACCGATAGAAAGAAATAATAACTAAGATTTATATAATGTTTTTTTGATATGAGATAGAATGAGATAGATAATCTCCTTGTTTGAGCTGATTTTTTTCCCCTGAGCCATGTTTTCATGTTGGGGAACAGAAAGGAGTCGCGGGGAGCCAGGTCGGGCGAGTATGGTGGATGCGGCAGCAATTCGTAGCGCAGCTCATGCAATTTCGCCGCGACAATTCCGGATTAATGTGGTGGTGCGTTATCGTGGTGAAACAGCACTTTTTTCTTAGCCAAATGGGGCCCTCTCCTTCAATTTCTTATCGAATAGGTCCAATAATTCACTATAGTACTGCCCCGTGATCGTTCTTCCTTTCTGCAAAAAGTCCATGAGGATTATTCCTTTCGAGTCCCAAAAAATCGTGGCTATTACCTTTCCAGTCGATGGGACCGTTTTTGCCTTTTTCGGAGCAGACACCCGGAAAAATCCATTGTTTCGACTCTCGTTTGGTCTCTGGCGTATAATAATGTATCCAGGTTTCATCAACGGTGACGACTCGACGCAAAAATCCTGCGGATTTCGCTTAAAGAGGTCCAAACACTGCTTCAACATTGATAGCCGTATCCGCTTGTTGTCCACCGTGAGCAATAGCGCCACCCATAGTCCCCATAGACAGCATCCAACTTCGCTTTTATTTCGTGTTTTTCCATCCAAAAACAAAAAGCGAATTACGGAAAAAGCGCTTTTTTCGTTTTTATCGAGAAACACGAAACATGTATGATAGAATTGACTGCCAACTAACCTATGAATCAGTCTGAAATTTAGTATGGTGTCGTTTAGACAGATGACAGTACAAGACGGTAATGTCAACTTCCCTCAGCAACGCCACCTGTCGTCAAACACGGGTACTTATTGATCGACCCAGGTAAGTTTGTTATGTAGAGAGAGGGCTTCGCGCACATATATTCTATTCGCAGCCACACCTTCTATTCTTCAGCTATTCTTCATTGGGGAGCACGTCGGCTACTTTAGGTATGGTAGCACGGCCAGCGGCATCCAATGCAGTTGATCAACTTTTTCTTTCAACTCGATCTGGATTGGTCTGAGTTGTCCCCTTTTAGCAAGTAGTCGCTTGGTAAATTTGATCTGGTTTGGCTACGGCTTTAAGAATTTTCCTACATTTTCTGCCAGTGTTTAGCACATTTTCCGATAACCTTGAAGGGCACTCGTACTTAACGAGTTGAGCTTGTTCCATTTCACGCAGTCTTTGTTCCAGAGATGCGACTTTGGAATCAAGATGAATATTATGATTTTTAATGGCTATTAGTTTCTTTTCTATTTCGCTGACTTTATAGTTCACAGTACCCATAGATTCCTCTATCTAGTCTTGGAGAGTTGTAATGATTTGCATTTCTCACTCAATAATTCTGTGAACCTTTTTTGGTAACATCCTGCAAAAATCTTCTGATGTCATTAACTGGAGTCGCTATAAATGGCGCACTTTTTTATTCTTTTTCCACTTCATCGTCCGTGGGCACTGTGAACGAGGACCTTCTAGGCGAAAATCGTATACAGTCGCTGCAAGTACACTCCAGGTTTTCTGCGGACTACAGAGCGGCCAGTTGTTTGGGGGTCGTTCTCGCATGGGGGATACTATGGCATTTGCTGCATTGCAGTCAAGGTTTTTTTTTGTAATTGTTTTGTTACACTTCACGCATTTTTTCATTTTGAGGGTACATGTAGGAAAGTTTAATATAACGAGTTATCGATACGGCAGTCGACAGAAAAATGAAAAAATAATTTAATGATGTATAATGCATCGTGTGTGTGTGTGTGTGTGATGGTGCGTGGGTGTGCGCGTGCTCACGTTCGGTGCCGCTGCTGATGGCTTCTATCTGCGGAATGGGCGCGGGCTCGCTGTCGGGCTCGGCGGCACCGCCCCCACCCTCGGCCTCGCCTTCCGCCTCGCCCTCTTCACCCTCCTGCGCGCCAGCCTCGGGAGATTGTGCCGGAGATTCCTACAAATAGGGTTGCCATCAGAAAGGGGAATGCCCTTTTTTGGCCTATTTATGAAGTAACATGATACAAAATTAATTTTAACAAAACGCTACTTTATTTACAGAAATATTTTCACGAAAAATAGATAAGAATATTTTTTACATGTTTTATAAGTATTTCAATTATTTGATTGACTGAATCGATTCAGGCGCCCCCTATAATGAAATAACGCTACTATTATCACTCTGTGGTGCATTGAGATGTATTGTCATCACAGATTATATAATTGGGCATGGAATTTGCGTTTATTGCACGATTTTGATGACATAACTGCTATTTTACATATTATACTATCCGCCAACGCTCGTGGCAGTCGCGGTTATAAATTAATCATGCACTAGGGTTCTACACGTGCCCATAGACATTACCGATTCCTTGAGTGAGTCATCCTCAAGTAGTTCAAGGGAACTACCAATCTATGTACAAAAGTCAAATTCGGGTCGTTTTTAAATTCATTTGACATAGTATTTGTATACAATTTGGACGCGTTTTTAAAGAAACGCGGAATGAGGAGGTTCGTGACGGAAAATAAAACGATGACGTTACTTAAAAGGCGGTACCTAGAAATGCATTTTTATACTAATTTAATTAACATTCCCATTTGCAAATAAAATGTAAAACAACATTTAAGTTTAATTAACAATTGCAATCACTATGAAATTAGAAGATGCCTCTATTAAGAAACATGCCCCTTATTAGTAAACTTTTGAAGCATTATTCATTATGATGGTATGTATTTATTTGAGTTTTGAAGTTCCGTCACAGATTACAGTGTTCTTTTCAAGACAGAGATGGACTCCTTGGAAGCACACGAAAAGCGCAGTCTCATGCTTTTATTTATTATCACAACCACAATACATATTTTTACATTAACAAAACAAAATCATCACTTCCTGAGTTCTCGCCAAAAAGTCCAAATCCAAATTACCTGTCTGGCCGCATTCTCCCTCTCCGCTCCCTCATCTTCCTCCTCCTCCTCGCCCTCTACTTCCTGTTCCTCTTCCATATCTTCTTCATCTTCTTCGCCCTCCTGGTGTTTGACAATCATTTTAGTTTTACTTATTGATTAAGCAACATTGTTTACTTATTGTTTACTAGCTGTGCCCGCGGCTTCGTACGCGTGGAATTTTAGTTTTTAAACTCAAGTTATGTGTAGTAAAATAAAAGTTATCACATTATATTTTGCAAAAAAAGGAAAAAATCACTTATTTTTTTCAAATAATCGTCAATTAGAACCAGTTCACAACGTAAATTGAAAATCTCCGTTCCGCACATCACTAGTCATAGTCAACTGACCGGTGTCAGCCACATATTCTTAACGAAATTGATTGAAACTAAAAATGAACACGTATTTTATGATTTTTTATTACATTAAAAATAAATAATTAGTGATTAATTTACTCGCTTGTACATAACACGTAACGTAGTTCATACTTACGTGGTATGTACCTACTTCCGCATACTTACTAACAGAAGCGGGCGCATTCAAAAGTCAAAGACCTAAGCGAGCTGGTTGAGATAGTGTTATGCACATTCGTATGTGCATAACACTACCTCAACCAGCTCGCTTACTCGTTTACTCGTGTAGATTAATCACTAATTATATTATTTAAAGTAATAAAATACATAAAAAAAAAAAAAAAAAAAACATGAAAAACATGTTAATTTTTAATTAAATGTAATATTTTTGGTGTACTGATTGACATTAAAATATTTTACACTGTTTTTATATGTATTTAATAGTATTTACCCGGTACATGGTGCCGGTGCAGCGCTCGTCGTCTTCCTCAGAGTCGACGACGATGACGCCCTCGTCGTCCTGGTCGCAGCGCGACGACGTCGGCACTTGGTACTCCACCTCCACTGAACGCTCGAAGCCCTGCGGGCACGCGACACAAATCACACATTAAGAGGTGAGGATAAGCGAGCGGTTTTCAAAATTAGATATTTTTACAATTTGTTGTTGTCCGGCAGCGAGCGATGCTACCTGCTTTGAGAGAAAGGGGCACTTCGAGCTGATAATATCTATGATATTTCGAGAAAATCGAGGTTTCGTATTGCCCCGTTTCCTCCTTCAAAAAATGGACCGATATATTCTTTTTGATTCTATTTATAGAATTGATTCTCTATGTCGGTACGTGTTGCCTTTTTAAATAAGAGTTGATAAATTTGCACACTGGTGTAAGAATAATAAATAATACAAGTATAGAAACGAAAATCGTGCGCCGAAAGCGTTCAAGGTGGCGATAATAGCCTACAATTGGCGTCGTATCATACAAGGCGTCAGTCGACGCCGCGCCGCCGCCTGACGTCTTAGTATTTAGTTTAAAGCAGTGATTCCCAATTAGTTTTTTTATAAGTATCCTTAGGAAAAAGAAACAGTCACGCATATCCCCGTTTAAAATTATAAATACACCATGAATTCAGCTTATTAATCGTTTATTATAAAAAAATACATCATCATATGTACTTCTTACTATAGTAACGAGTAACTAATGTGATAAATGAGCAGGTTTGTCATTACAAATTGTAAAAAATCTGGTTGTTTGATTCGTGATTAATTATTAATTATGTAAAAAAAGAAAGTATGATTACAGTTTTATTATATTCATTACATTCAGTATGATGGTTTTACAAGTTCAGCAGACATGCGCCATTGCCACAGTGTGTTATTTGTGCTGCAATACTATCAAATCATTCATTAAAACTCATCTCTATTACGTGGCCATTTAGAAACTATAGTCTGGACTATTGTGACAAGTGGTCTTGGACTTGAACTACCAGCGCGTAATCACCCTAAGAGTAGGATACAGTTTCTTTTCACATAGGGCAAATAATGTTATGAATCTATTATATAATCTACGGATATGTTACAAAATTTAAGGCTCGGACACACAGAACGCGTGAGTGCGACATGAGCGGCGCGGCACGCGTTGTGATCATATGAACGACGTCAAATAGAAAGCGCAGATGTCACGCCGCTTCCGTCTCGCGTTCATATAATTCCATATTTTATATCACAACGCGTGACGCGTTGCTCATATCCAAGGCTCACGAGTTCTGTGTGTCCGAAGTTTTAAGGCTCGCACACTTTATAGGCGCATCGCGCCACAGCGTGTCGCACTGTAAAACTGCGAAAATGCACATTACAGTTGCGGCAGTTAGTTAGCTATTGATCCTTCACGTCATCGCACACTGAATAAGTTTCGAATTACGTCCATTAAATGCGCCCGTTCAACACACAGAGGCAGGCCGCGTCGCAGCGCATAACATCGACGCATAAATACGGCTGGCGAGCAATCCGGCAGTGCACTGAAGTCTGAAGTGTGCGATTCTATTATTTTTATTTATTTGTGAACATGAATCTACAGCAAAACAGTGAAATAAGTAACTAATATATATATATATATATATATATCATACTTATTGCCAATAACAGATTCTGCTATGTAGTTAATTTATACAAACGATGGTTAACTTTTACGATAGTTTATACAAAATTTATGAAAATGATTCAGGAACATTTTTGCAATGTTATGCGCTGCGGTTCGGCCCGCCGTAATATGCGCGAGCTTTTATCGTAACGCAAGTACCTGCACCCTGGTCCGTTTGGCGGTGACGGGGCGCGGCTGCAGGCGGCGCTTGGCGGGGCGTGGATCGGGCGGCGCGTGCGACGTGCTCACGCCGCCACCCGACGACGGCGCGCCGCTACCGCTAGCGGGACCTCCACACGTACAACATAATTATTTGTTTATTCAAGGTAGACACAGTTTTATAGTATCAAATATATTTACACAAAACTTAATAAATAAAAAAGAAAATCGAAGAAGTCTCCAATATTTAAGCTTATTTTACAATTTAGTATGGGAAGTAGTAATCCACAAAATAATAAATGCACACTCCTGGACACTTGAATCGAGCCACAATGCATTTTCAGTTTCAATGGTTTGAAGATTTAAAAAAATGTTTGGTCGATCGAAACGTTTTTATGCTGCATCGACTGCATTACTGCATTTTGAAGCTGCATTACTAACCGTCATTTCAGTATGCCACTGTTTCAAATTAGAATTCAGACTATTGAAAAAAATTAGTTTAAATGCAACAAGCCGTGTGACCGCCTTTCTCACGGGGAAGATTTATATTCGATCTTTGAAGAAATCAATGATTTACCTAAAAAATCGTTTATTCAGTAACTTTTGTTGCTTCTAAGAGTGTTTTTACGACGGCCGTCGTGCGGTTTAGCATGGAATCAATCACGGCACTATGACTTGTTATGGAATGTTCTCCCATTCTTCCTCAATGGTAGATTTCAGCTTCTGCAAGGTCTGCGGAGCTCGAAGACGCCTCTTTAGCTCATCCTATAAATGCTCCATGGGATTCATATTTGGGCTTCTCTCTGGCCATTCCATGACTGTGATACCGAAGTTATGAAGGTATTCCCTGACGATTCCTTCAGTGTGGGCTCTTGCATTATCAAGCACAATTGAGTGATCACATGAGTCTCTAGGCATTGACGAATGTAACGGTCGCCATTTTGTGGTGGCAGCCGTGGTGCCGTCACAACCGGAAGTCCAATTTTGCCTTCCGCGGAAATTCCTCGCCAGAATATCCATGAACCCCCCGCCATAACTCATTTTCTATTTTTATTCTATACAGCACTGCAGAAAACGGTCTCCCCGTCTTCGAACACCTTCCTCCTTCCATCATCACCATATAGCATAATCTTGGATTCATTGGTGAAGAGGTTCAACGTTGCATTGGACGTTGAGTCCAATGCAAAAGTTCGCGCGCTAAATGAAGACGCGCCATTCGGTGAGCTCGTATCCATTTGGGCCCACTGGTTGGCTTATGTAGTTTTATATCATGTTTTTCGAGCTTCCTTCTAACAGTCCCAGCGTTAACAGCCACTCCACGAACGTCTTGAAGCTGTTCTTGGATCTACTGAGATCAGGTGACGATTTCGTAAGCTGATAGTGAAGATAAACCGATTTTGTCTATCCGTTGTCACTCGGAATGGTGGTCCTCCTGGACTGCGAACGAATCACTCAGTCTCTAGGTGTCGATGGTATACTCTTTGAACAGCAGAACGGCTAAATGAAGGTGTGCACTCACATTTCGCTGACTAAGCTCAGACTGAAGAAGTGCCACAGCTTGCGCGGCTACTTCAAGCGCAGTATCCATAATTTTAAGGTAAAATTGGTTCAAATCTCAGAAAAAACAATTTTACGAAACTTTTATTGAAAAACAACACCATTGAATCAAAAAAAGCTTCAATTGAAACTCTTTATTTGTTTCCTTATATTTTTTCAAAACAATGAACTGACTCAGCTTTTCTTCTGTGGTTCAAATTCGTGAATTCAAATTTGGAACAATAGCACTCCAAAGTGATGGTGAATATGCCATGCCATGCCAGCTTTGACTTTTTCTTTTATTTTTATGTTTCAGGCTAGTCGTGGGTATTAATGACTCCTCGGAGTGTTTCGGCTCATTTAATCGCGGATCTGACTCCTCCTAACGGTTCCTTGACTCCGCTGATTCACCTACTTATATTTTATAAGAGCCTGAGAGCGACTCATTCTCTTTGCATATTGTTCGTTAATGTATTTTTAGAGATTATTGAGCATTATGTAATATGTAGTCAAGTCACTACTTTTAGAGTTTACCAACAAAGTTTAAAATTATAGTTGATTGATTTCCCTTTGTACTTAACATGACTTATCTGTTACAACTGCCGCAATTTTATTGTCAATTTGTCATTTACGGATTTGTTTTTAGAAATTCTGCCAAATTTAAGGTTCTGTGACTATCAGAATACTGCACACAGTATAAAAGATAACTTCGCAATTTTGTGTGTTCGTCATGTCATGCTTCTCCGTGACAATGCACCCGTCCACGCCGCCGCAGTTGCGTAAGCTGCTGTTTTATAGTGTTGCTTCACGGAAATTCGCCACCCATCCTATAGTCCTGACCTGGCTCCCAGTGATTTACTATTTTTTCTCAAAACTCAAGGCGGACTTAAGGGGAGGATTTTCCACTGATGATGAAGTGGCCGCCGCGGTTTTCGCCCATTTTGAAGACAAAACTTCTGACTATTTTTATACTGGGATAGAAATGCTAATTAAAAGATCCGAAAAGTGTGTTTAAATAAACGGAGAGTTTAGTGAAAAATGAAAATAGTTTCATGAGTGACTTGAGTGTCCTCTTCGCGAATGACACCGCCCTCTACGCCTCAGACAGAAACCTACGACGTGTATCTCTACGCCTCCAACGTGCAGTGACCGTCCTACGAGATTGGTTTGTGAGGTGGAGGATAGAGCCGGAGAGAATTGCAACCATGTGCTTCCCTTTTCCCAGAGGTGGCACTCGTAGCTCCAGGGCCCGTCCACCCTTCCGATATCCCTTTTCGGCCAAACTATCCCTTGGATTAGGAAGACCAACTATCTAGGAGTAGTTCTAAACCATCGACTGACCTTCCGAGAACATATAAAAACTGTCCGAAACTGATCCGCCTTTGTACTCGGTCGTCTTAACCCTCTCATAGGCGGGAGAAGTAAAATGTCGCTTAGAAATAAGCTGACATTGTACAAAACTTTCGGACGTTCTGTAATGACCTACGCTAGCGTTTTCTTTGCGCACGCAGCCCCCTCGAAGATTAAAATACTTCAAACCCTCCAAAATATTAAATGAATGAAAATGCGGTTGATGAAATTGTTAGAACAAAAATTGGATTTAAATGAATCAATATAGAAAGCTTTCTATATCTGGCACTCAATCTGACACAGTTTTATATTATGTACAGTACCTACATGCAGTTTTTCGCGGGAACCCGGGAAGTGAACACTAGTTTTCTAACACTATAGTGTAGTCTGGTAGTGTGTGGAGTGTACTTATTGGACAATTAGTGTCTTTGGACTGTCGAATAACTTTGTGATTTTATTTTAATGTTTATTCTTAATCATTGCAACTAATTTTAATAACTTGATATTTTTTAAATAATTACGTGTTTTTTTTTATATTAACATCTATTTTAAGTAAACGAGGTGATGTAGTTATGCCAGAGAAAAACCCATTTACCTGGCAAGGGTTGTGCTGGCTGTGCGGGCGCAGGAAGCGCGCTGGCGGCGGCCGAGCTGGCGACCGACACGGCCACGCTGCCACCGGACGCGCCGGTTGGCTGCTCTATGCGTGGCATCACCAACGCGACCGCCTACAACACATTTTCAAAGAATTTAAAAGAGAAATAATTAAGTAAGCAGCAGAAAATACTGAATCGACAGCAGCAAACTTAAAAATAGGTAAGGTTTAGATTCTGTCGTGACAATAAAGATCAACACGACCATACATTTTAAAAAGAAAGTACTGAATTGGAAGAAAATCAATGGTAGCCATTGAGGGTAGGTTAGGCGTAGGTTCTTTGGTGCCAATATGATATAGTTTGGGATTACAGGTTACCTATCTTTTTAAATTTCATTGAAATCTTCAACAAACAAAACAAAAAATAAGAGTAAAATTAGAGTAACAAAAAATATGTCGTTGAGATTAATAATAATCAGTCTTATTCAACATTCAACTAAATTATAATCTTTAGTGTTGGATCATTGGCAGTGGCAGTGATCATAATTTATATTTATGTCAGTATAATCATTTGAAACCTCAGAGTCAGATCTCAGGCTCATCTTCTAGCTCCCAGTCCAGTTGACTTTAGGACTCAATCTCATCTATTTCTTCTATGTGCGCATTGGAATTGGAATCCCAAACCCAGTTCATATTGCATGTTGGAATACCATGAATTCTTTTTTAGGACTGGTTCAAAGTCTTGAAGATATGGACCAACTTATGGGCTTTCTCGTTTCCTAATCGATTACCTATCTTTGATTTCAAGAGGGCGAATGTTGGAATTAATGATTGTCATCAATGGTCACAATGGGTATGTGACCTGGCTGCAGTTCAGCAAAAGCTTGGTGGTCTCTTTGGTTGTTGCTCAAATCTTTGCCCAGGAATCGGTGGTGATAATGGTAAAAGTAATAAAATTGCAGTTTTTTGTCACTGTTGCCAGCGTAAACGTGGGATCTGCCAAAATTCTAGTTTTGACGATAGATATCAATATAAATATCAATTGATATATATCGTCCGATATATATCACCGAACCCTAATTTTAATGTACCCGCGACGTCTGCTACTTGGATTTGACAGAAGCACAACTTATTAAACTTGAGCATATTCAAAATTTCAGCATTCGGTTAGTATTTGGACTAAATATGACTAAATATTGAAAAATATGACCCTATTTTTCACTTTCGCCAGCAGCTTAAGTGGCTTCCAATTCGTCGTCGTCGAGATGTTTATACACTCTCCCTCCCCTACAGTACATGGGTGACATTGAAAGCTTTCAGAATCTCAAAAATTAAATTAAATCAGATATAAAGAGGGACGTTGTTTTATTGATTTTCAAAGTATTCTTCGCGACAATCGATACATTTATCCATGCGATGAAACCATTGTGTGAAGCATGCAGCCCCACACCTCTTCAACAGCCTTTTGAAAGGTCGTTACTTACTGCCTCTTGGCAATATAAATATATATGTATACCCCTGAGTATATCCTTAATTTTTGGGAATAAATAAAAATCAAGGTCAGGACTGGATGGCGGATAATTGTACATTTATAATACTCAATAATTGCTTCGTGTGTCTGACGGAGTGAGCTGGGGCATTGTCGTGCTGGATGATCATTCTGCTTCGTGGACGTCCTTCTGAGTTTTTTCAGAACAGAAGGCAAACAACTGTTCACATACCAGTCCGCAGTTACTGTTCGTTTATTTTTACAGTAGCAAAGTAGCCCGATCTGCCAAAGAAGGAAGCAATCGTCTTCTTGTCAGCACTCCGTCCTTTTTTCACTTTCATCGAAAGCTCTTCGAAAGGAAAAATCCACTGCGGAGATTGCCTCTTAAGTTTTAGGCTTATAGCAGTAGATCCAGCTTTTATCACCTGTTACAATTATCAAAAACAGCATTTGATTAACCATTGTCGAATTTTTAAAGCTATTTCTATGCTGAGGAATTGTATCACTCTTTTTCTAGAGTATATACAACTGTATTCAACGAGTATTCAACGTTCCAGTAACGTTACTAGAAAACAAAAATGAACAAGTGGAGATTATTAAGAAACATCACATAGGAAAGACAGTTCACCGTGGTTATACAAACAGTTAGACCACAATTATCATTGGCCTAATGTTGTTGACTATACAAACATATAAAAATCTGTGTGAAACATGCCTAAGGGGGAAGTACGAGAGAAGCCTTTTAGTTAAACCTCATATTTAACTCGCACATATAACCTTTACTTACTAAACCTTTACAACATATGTTTATGGATCTTTATTCTACAGCTACAGGCAGAACAACTTTTCTCACCAGATATTTATAACATGTAAAACATAAAACATGTAAAAGATATTTATAACATTTATACTATGTAAAACAAACCTGTTGTGGGGCTTGGGAATGTGATGAAGGTTGTGCGGTGTTCTCACTTGAACCAGAACTGCCCATTCCAGCTTCACTCGTGTCCATGTCCTAATAATAGACGGAAAATATGTATAGATAATAAATACATAGGTAAAAAGACAGGACATATACAGATGAAAATTCCAAAAATTATTGTTTTGAGCTCATGTCTTACTCAAATTTATCAATGACATAAAAATAAAACACTACAGGAACTTCCTTAAAACCATTAATTTTAATAGTATCACATTAAGGATATAGGTAGGTTTCATGTTGGGGTAACTTATTGTTGAAAGTATTGTATACGTCGTTCGTCATGATGACGAATGATGTGCAGCGCTGTGAGCTGAAGTCTTCGAGCGGCCTCGATAAAATGTTCTTAAATATAAAAAAAATCGATAGACTGCAGTAAGAAAAGATATATTGCAAAAGGCCAAATAATTAAGAAAATTTCTTTTCCAATTTTAAATTACTTTCTTACGCCCAATGTATGTCCGCGTCATTTGCAGGTGCAATAGGTTAAATTGTGGTTAAAATTGTTTGTGTTTATGGCTTTATTCGACAATTAGCGAAAAAAAATATAAACAAAAAATATTTTTATATTCATTTGAATAATCGATAGATGTGAGCTTGCATCACATATCATTTGAGGTAGAAAGCTATCACCGCCGCTATCACTCACGCGTGGTAATACTGTGTTTGTGACCTCATCATCTTTTCCAATTGTGACCTGTAAGTCAGTAACTTTCTAAAATTTTACCGATCGCTTGCTAGAATCTTAAATTGTTTATTTAAAGGCTTTTTATAGAAAAATGGCTACAGACGAGCACACAATCCACCTGGTGGTAACTCCCATAGACGTCCGCGATACATGTCAACATCAGTCCGGAATGACAAATGTTGGTGCGTACCAACATTTGTCATTCCGCTGCTGGATGTGCTGTCTGCCTATACAGATTTAGGAATGCATTTGGAGAAAGGGGGACAAATAGTCAAATGGGGTAGGGGGATAGAATGAGATGGAAATGGGCTCTGGCATATCTATTGATTGATTATTATTGATAAGTGATCAACAACAATAATGTGATAGTGAGTGAGTGTACCTGCGTTGACTCCGGCGGAGCGGTGGTGGCAGCGAGTGCGGCACGCGGCAGCGGACGCGAGGAGGAAGCGGGCATGTACTCTGTGGTGTGCGCGTCGTGCGGCGGTGCGGCTGCCGGCGCCGTCGGGCCCACTTGCGCCATCGGCCTGATCGACGCCAGCGGCGGCTCGCCGCCGCGCCGGCTGCCCGACACAGACTGCTGAGCCACACCTGTGGGCACATTACAACATATATCTAGGCAAATGTGTTTACGGAAAAAATATGCAAAATCGAATATAAACCACATCCATGTAAACAGTAACTGCAACTTCCCAATTCCTATAGAAAGTCCTTTTTAAAATCCCCACGTGGAACACTAGAGGCTCCCATTTAGAAATATTCCATATTAGGACACACAGAACAAACCTGAGGAAGTTCTCTCCTTTTAACTCTGCATCATATTTTCAACCTTGACATTTTCAAGGATTCTAGTGTAACAATAAAACGTAAAATGATGCAGTCACATAAATGTTAATTATTGTTAATTATTGTTAATCCACCTATGCTTAGGTTAATTCTATTGTGTATTTTGCTTTAATGCAGGTTTTTTCTTGTTTGAATGTTGTACGTACATATTATGGCGACACTTGTTATATTAGTTATTTATGTAACAATTGGTAACAAGTGAAGTGTTGGTGTGTCTTAATAAATAAATAAAGTAACCTGTAACAGGTAATAATTAAATATAATATTCAGTAGATAATCAAAAGATATATAAAATTGCTACTGTTATTGTAAAAACTAGCAGCATACCATGAGATGGGACAAAGCTTGCGCAAGAATAATGATTTTAAAAGGAAAAACTCACCAGCCATTGGTTTAATGTTAGCTGTAGGTGGTTCAGTGGTGGTTTTCTCGGCGGAAGCCTGCTGCTTAGAAGCGGAGGCCTGGCTTGCGAGCTGCCGCTGAAGCATGTTCACCTTCTGTAGTAGAGCCTCGACCTCGCGCGCGCGCTCCGCTTGCGCCTCGCTGCGCTCCTTCTCCAGTCGCGAGAGTCTACCCTCGTATTGCGATTTGATCAGCGACAACCGGACGTCCTGTTCATCACGCGTGCTCTGCTCGATCGAACCTATTCTACTGCGTGACTCGTCCAATTCCCGAGTTAATGTATTTTTCAATTCAGTGAGTTGAACTATTTTGCTTTTTGCCTGTTTTAAGACTTGCTTTGCCTTTTCTTCTTTATCTAAATAAGCGGTACGAAGAGTCTCTAGCTCCTGTTTCAATTTCTCATTGTTGGCCTTTTCAGTCTCTAGTTGATTTTGTATTTCATTGATTTGCTCCTCTGTTTTCTTAGTGTTTTCTACCGATGCGGCATCCGCAGCCGCTGCCTCGCCTTCACTTTTCTTCTTATCCTCCTCAACTGTTTTAGATAACTCTTCAAATTGAATTTTATATTTCTTCGCTATCTTTCTAATTTGATTTTCTTTATTCTTTATATCGTTTAATGCTGCTTCTGTATTAGTAAATTCCTTCGTTAATGTAGTGTTTTGATTAACTGCTTCATTAAGTTCGGATTTCAGTTTGGCTGAGGTTTCGGTTAAACGCGCGAGATCATTTCTCAGTAACTGTAACTCTTCATTTAATTTTTTGTTTTCCTCAACTGCAGAGCTTTGTTGTCGTGACAGCATTGTGTACTGTTGCTCCAGCTTATTTTTTTCTACCTTAACGTTACTAAGTTCCTCATTTAGTTTTTTGATGGTCTCCTTCTCATTTGTTAACATTTTAGCCAAAGTCTCCCTTTCGTTCTGAAGTCTCTTCCAATCTTCGGGGCTTGTTTTATTGGCGCGCTCAACTAAAGCATTCACCCTAGTTCTCCATCTTGCCGAGTCAGCTTTGAGAGAAGAATTTTCTGATTGTAAACTTTCATTTTTAGAAGTCAATTCAGTTATCTTTTGTTGCATTGGAGTCATTTGTTCTTCAAGTGTTTTTATTGAATTGGTTAATTCTTCCACACGCGCAGATAATTTATCACGTTCTTCCCTTAAGATTCTATTGCTATCAGTTAGTGCATTTAGTGTCTCTACTTTTCTTAAAATATCCGATTGTTTGTTGACTGTCACTAAACTGATTTCAGATTTCTCTCTTTCAGCTGCTAGTGCCAATTTAGTGTTGTCTAACTGTTTTTCAGCTATTTCTAATTGCGATTTAAGTCTCATTGTTTCAGCTTGTAAAATATCAAACTTAGCCATAGTAATATCTTTCTCGTTCCGCAACAATTTTACTATTTGGAATAACTGTTCAGATGATGTTCGGTCTTCTTCACTAATGGAAATATTAAGTTTGGAATCGTCACCCGATTCATTAATACTTTCTGTCAGTGACTTGGAATGAACCACAGATAACTGTGTGCCCAAAGCCTGAATTTGATCATGCAGTAACGCATTTTGGCTGCATAAATCTTTAAAGCGTTGCAAAAGTTGCTCATTTTCTTCAGTGAGATTTTTTTCTCTTTCTGCCCAAGATGCTTTTTCTGTTTCCAATTTTTCAACTGCGATATTTTTCAAAGCAACTAATTCATTTATTTGATTTTGTATCTTTAACAATTCCTCTTTAACACGTGACAATGCTTGAATATCAGTAGAATGTAAAATCATTTCATGTGTATATTTCTCCTCAGCTTTTCTCACTTCTTCTGACAATTTAGCTATTTCGTCACGTGCAGTATTTAAATCCGATTCATAATTTTTATTGTTAGATAATGCTGTCTGTAACTCTTCTTTAATATTATTTATTTCTCTCTTCAAAGCATTACTATTGTTGGTATGTTCTCCATTTCCTTGAAGTGATAATTCCGTTTCTAACTCTGAACATTTATCCTCAAAGTTCTGTAATTTCTGAATATAATCTGATATCTTCGCACCTGTTTCTGATTTATAGGATTCATATTCATTGTTAAGAATTTTTAATTCTTTTTCTGCCCCTTCAGCAATGTCGCAATATTGTCTAATATGTTCTTTTGCAGTATTTAACTGCTCTTGAAGAGCTTTGATTTCAGCCTCTTTCTCAGATAATGTATTTTCGAGATTTTTTATTTTCTTCATTGCATCAAATGACCCGTCTGAATTAGGTGCAAGAGCAACTTTAAGCTTCTTAACAAGTTCATCCTGCGATTTATTCTTTTGAGCAAGGTCTTGCCTTAGTTGTGTAATTTCACTTCTTAGCAAGTCTGCTGCCTCTTTTTCTTGTTGCATGCGTGAGTTTGCTATTTCGGTCTGACGTTCAAGGTGATCTGCTAACTCTCTGAAACGGTCCTGTTCTTCCTGTAATCTTCTTCTTAGTGCTGAAGATTCTCTCGTTGCTTCATCTAGTCTAGATTCTATTCTCACGCGATTTTCAGCTTCCACACGTTCTAAACTAGCTTTAATCAGCTCAAGATTTTTTAATAATACAGCCTGACCTTGTCTTTCACGATTTAGTATTTCACATTCTGTATGTAAACGAAAATCTGTTTCTTTAATAAGTTTATTCTCCATTTTTAAATTTTGGACTTGCACTTCTGCATTGGCAAGACTATGTTGAGCGCTTAAAACTTCATCTCTTAAATATTGTAAGGAAACTTCATGTTTAGCTATAGTAGCACTATAAGCTTTATTTTTTTCTTCTAGGGTAGCTATTTGTTTTTTATATGTTGTGATATTAGTTTGCAATGTTTTAAGTCGTTCATTGTTGTACTCTGAGGTGGAAGCGCTCTTACTGTTTGCAACAGTAAGTTTTGCAATTTCTTGCCTCATGCTCTCAATTTGTTCAAATAACATTCTCTCATTAGTCACCTTTTCTTCCTTATATACCTTATATTCCTCTTTCAGAAGTTCTAATTGTTTTTCAGATTCTTTGTATTTAATTTCAAATGCTGATGAATGTACAGGAGTCAATGAAGATTTATTATCCGATGTGTCCATGGCAGATGACTGAAATGATTCATTTTTTTCCACATCTGTATTTTCAAGCACGGAAGATACTTCGTGTCGTTTGCCCTTCATAAGGTCATGGTATAATTTTTTAAACATGTCACGTTGCCTGAGAAGACCATTTAACATTTTAGTCTGAGAAATTTGTGCATCCTTAAATTCATCTAACCTACTCTGCAATTCTTTGATTTTATTTCCTTGATCTCCACTCTCAAATTGTGCCTTCATTTTTTCCAATTCCTCTTTCTTTTCACTTAATTCACGGACCAATCGTAACAGCTTTTGATTATTTGCCTGTAACTCTTGAATATCACTGAATGTTACCATGGCTTTAGTCAAAATTTCTGATGCACTTGTTTCAGAAGAATTAGTTGTATTAGATGCAATTTGGGATCCATCATGATCTCCATTTAGTATGAGGTTCCCACGGGTTTGTTCAATTTCCTTTAGCAAGAAACACACCTGTCTACCTAGATCACCTAATTCTCCTTTTAACTTAATATTTTCTTTGCTGTAATGATTAGTCATTTTGACAGAATCATTATAGTCATCCCTCAGCCTGTTACATTCAATAAGTACTGTTTCAATTTGATGAGTCAGGGCTGTATTTGATTCCAATGCCTCTTCATATTCAGCTTTTTGTTTTTGTAATAATGGCGCTTTTTCTTCCAGTTCCTGCACAATTGAATTAACAGTTTTTTGAAGTTCTCTATTTTCTTCCTTTTCTTGAGCAAGCTCTTCGGTTACTTTAACCAATTGGGAGTAAATTTGAGTCAATGACATGCCCGATTTGAGAAGCTTACTTGCTGTAGCTGCCGATGGCGCTAGTTCACTTAAAGCCATATCAAGGTTTTGTGCATTTGCAGCTGTCAATAAATCATTTGCATGTTCCAACTCACTCTTTAAAGAAGCAATGATTTCATTATTTTTTTCATTTAATTCTTCATGTTCAAGTTCGGCTTGATTATACTTAGTTTCTAATACACCATACTTTTCAGAAGCATCATTTAAAAGCTTTTGTAGGTCTGAAATAGCATTTGTCAACTCCAAAGTTTTAGCTTCAGCATCATCATGCATAGTTTTAAATATATCAGCTAATTTCGATTTTGCGTCTAATTCTTTTTTATAATTTTCTGTCATTTTGTTTTCAATTTCACATTGTTCCATTAGCCGTTGTGTAAGACTTTCTGTTCTAGTGGTAAACATTTTTTTTACTTCATTTAACTGTGCTATTGTTTCATTGGCTACTTTCAATTCTTCGATTTTTTCCGTTAATTGAGTCTCAAGACTAACTAGTTTGCTGGTGTTATGAAGTCTCAATGTTTGTAATTCTGAAGTCAGTTTATTGACTTCTTCAGTTAGTCCGCTAATTTGAGAATTGAGTAGGACTCTTTCTTGTTCCATACGCTTTCCACGATATTGTAAAGATAGTTCTTTACTTTGTATTTCATCATTTAATGCCAAAGCTTCACATTTCGTGTCTATAGCAGATCGCAGTTGTTGTGAAATGGAAGCTTCACTAGCTGTCAATCTTTCAATTTCTACATCCCGACGTTGTAAAATACGGGTAAGATCATTTCTTTCATCTATTGCTGCATCTCTTGAACTCTTAAGCGATATTGCTTCATTCTCCAAACGGGAAATTTTTTCATTGGCTTTTTCTAATTCCGAATTTAAGCTTGCTACTTGGTTTTCCAATTCTGTAACAGTTACTTCAGCAGCTAATAATTTTTTCGCAGATTCCTCATATTTGACTGTAATTTCATGAAAAGCAGCTTCAGATGCAGCTATTTTATCACCTGCAACACATAAGGTAATATTGTAAAATTTGCGACTTGTACAATAAAATTATAATTATTGATTCATTTCATATTATTTGTTTGACAATAAGTATAACTTTTTATTATAGAAGAGGTGACAGACAGTCAGGTGCCAAGTGATCACCGACGCGCATGGCTTCCTTCAACGTCAGAGGAATGCGGAGTATTGCCGACCTTAGAAAATCCTATTAACAGATTTGGGGCAGTTCAATTATTAAGTAAGCCAATTGCGAGGAGAAGGGTACAATTTTCTTTGTTTTGCTGACATAGGGTGGTTGGGATCCCGAACTACCGACCGCGCAGGGAGAGCAGCCTATAACTTTGCCTTGGCCCATGGTTTCTCGCAGTGGGTGTCCTCACCCACGAGCATACCTGATGTTGAGAGCCACACACCCTCCTTACTGGAGGCCTGCTATAACAAACGGGCTGGGATAGGGAACAAGGACTGGGCCTAAGCACAGGTATCGGAAGATCCAAATACCACAGACTAGAGGAATAAATTTAACACTGCCTCAAGGTGCAGTAAGAAAATCACAGTCAGGGCAAGGAATGAGCACATCTGCAGAATTGGCGATTGACTAGTAAGCTATCCTTCTGGAAATCAAGCATTCTGGTCACTTGCCAAGGCTGCTGAGGGTAACTTTTGTCAGTCATCTCTCCCACCACTGCAGAAATTCAATGACTCACTGGGCCATGGGGTGCCCATCTCCTGGGTCATCTCTTTGCCACAAATTCGAATCTGGATGATAGAGGTGCCTCACCGCCGTCTATCACGTGGTGCACAAGATCCATGCCGGAAATCTGTTTCACCCAGCGTGAAGTCCGGGGAGCACTAGCATCTCTTGATATCCGAAAGTCGAGTGGGGTCGATGGTATTGCTGCAATGGTGCTCAAATTATGCGCTCCCGAGTTATCTCTTTAAAACTCTCATACTCCACAAAAAACTTCCTGTCAGCATAGAAGGTAGCTCATGTTCACCCTTTGCCTAAAACAGATGACTGACCAGGCCATCACCGAACCAGAAAGGTGATGGAGTTGATTAGCGACTGTAAATATGGATTTCGGCATAATCGCTCGGCTGGTAATCTTTTAGCGTATTTAACACACCGCTGGGCTGACGTCATTGAAGGTAGAGGCGAGACTATAGCTGTTAGCCTAGACATTGTGAAAGCTTTTGATTGGGTATGGCACAAATCACTGCTTTCCAAGCTACCACCTTTATGCATACCAGAGGATACCAGAGGGATTATGCAAATGGATTGCCAATTTCCTGACTGAATGGAGCATCAGAATCATTATCGATGGTAGCTGCTCCGACACCATGTCTATTAATGCTGGCTAGGCCCAACTCTGTTCCTTCTGCACATCAACAATCTGTTGCACATTTGTGAAATATGTTGCTATCCATGGATGACAGCACTGTACAATGACGTCTTGTACAGTCTTTAAATATAGTCTAAACCTAGTGAATTTCAACCCAAGTAAGACGTAAAGTCTGTGTATTCACTGTAAGTCTATGCATTCACCGCTAAACAAGCCCTTAAGATTTTGCAGAGTATCGTCATCCTTGGTGTTGACATTTCCAGCATAGTCAAATTTAGGAGTCATCTGGAAATTAAAGCCATAATGAATGAAATAAAGCCCCATATGGAGTACTGCTCACATCTCTGGGCTGGAGCACCAAAATATCAATTGGACCCATTTGACTCCATCCAAAGAAGAGCTGTTTGAATTATTGATGATCCCACTCTAAGAGGGTTTAAATCTGCCCAGTCATCCTGAAACTTTGAAATCCACGATACCAAGTTGTCCAACAAATTTCTCAGGCTGAGCTTTCACAATGGACCCACTGACTGGCACATTATTGGAGTGTTGTTTTTGAAACCAAGGCAGCATTGCCTCATCCAAATGTTAAAATTTCGGTTTTCTGATTTTCTTGCAAGAGCTTCCTTCCATTTCAGCCTGCAGAATCTTTTCTTTACACTTCCACACAGTAGCCACCGAGATGCACTAAGATGCACCGAGATGCGTTTATCGAGATCACTTTTCTTTTCTCCCTGTTCTATGGCGTGTATGTACCGTACCTATTGGCTTGTTTTCGGTGTAAAGTGCAATAATACAACCTGTTTTCCAGCCTTTCCACCCGCCAGTAAAAATTAAATCACACAATAGACAAAAGAAACATATATGTTCACAAATGCATTGTTTGCTTTGGAGTGGGCATCCAGACAAGTTTGAACTTATGGAAGGCAAATAATTGCTGATACTACACAGGGGTGCAATCAAAAATGTGGTATTTTTTTTTATGTTAAAATGGGTGACCATTGCAATATAGCGAATAATCAATGTATGAAACAAATAGCAAACAAAACAAGTGCATGTGATATTGATATTAAAGTATGTCAATTCCGCTTAAGCTTAATTGGGCTCCTGGTTATTCGGGGCAGCTGCTTATTCGCAGCTGCTTATCCGGGCCAACTTAATTTACATCCAATATTTGGGACAATATTCTACTTTATGGACAAAAAATTTAAAATTGAATTTTTTAATGTCTGCATATTTACAAAATTTTATAACAAGTAATCTAAACATCCAATTATGAATATGGTTTTTAAGAAATGCAGTGCATAAGAGCACTGTTATACCCTTGTTCTCCAAGGCGTGGGTGTGATTTATTTATTTAAATATGTATTTTTTATTACCTAAATTTAAATGCTCATTTATATTCTTACTAGCGACCCGCCCTCACTTCGCTTCGACCATGTTTAAAACAATCGGAATAAGATATTTTCCTGCGGTACAATGGAGCCTATATTTTAAGTTGGACCTCTAGCAATACATTGGTGAAAACTACATTCAATTCCATGCAGTAGTTTTGGCGTGATGCTCGTACAAACATACAGACAGACAGACAAAATTACTAAAAACTGTTTGGTTTGGCTTCTGTTGCTCTAATAAACACACCCCCCCCCCTACCCCCCCTTATTAGTTTTTTTTTTCCAATATCTATAATGTACAGACATCAGCCTGTTACAATTTTATTATATGTATAGATTATATAAATCCAATGAGAAATGTGTTTTTATTTAATGTAAAATTAAACTGCAGGAAAAGACACTTTTGTAGAACTTCGTTTAATTGGGGCAGCCGCATAATTGGGCCAAAATGTTCTGGTCCCAATGTGTCCCGATTAAGCGGAATTGACTGTATTGAGTTTCGCTATAGGGGGTACTGTATTTATATTTTCACATTTGTTAGAGTAACACAGATTGAAAACACATTTTTGCTATACCCAACTTTATTTTGCTGTGTAACTGAGTTTACTGTAACAAATATTTTATTTTAAACTTATTTCAGTTTTCTTGATATCCTAACTAAACTATACCCTCGTAATAATGTGAGTATAAAAAATATATCTATTTTCGATAATTCACAAGAACTATCATTGGGAATAAAAAGTAGGCATGTGGGATACAAGAATAAACTACAAAACAATTACCGGTATTAGCAAACAATAACCCTTCAGTATAAATAGTGAAACAGTTTAGAATTACCATGAACTACCATTTGTAATTATTGAAATTTGTAATCAAAGGAGGGTTCGTTTGATTACAAATTTCAATAATTGTTATGATGTATTTAGAGACAAATTAAAATCAGAAAGCAAATACTAAAAAATGAACCGGGGGCGCCTTACCTATTTGGGATTTACTGGTTTCATGTAAAGCTTTAGAAGTCAAGTATTCTTCAAACTTCTCCTCGATGTAGGCGTTGATCTTGTTAGCCACGAGGTTAGGTAAATTAGAGAATTCATTTTCAGTAAGCACATTTTTCAAATGGTTTTTGTTACCGGTGTCAATACTTTCAACTTCCATCTTTATTTTACGAAACAGACTGACAAAAAAGTGGTAATTTCATTAGTACAGTGGACAGTCGCCATGTAAGTTATCTCTTCAACTCTCTTATACGGTGCACCAACTTTCAAAAATTATCTACTCAAAACAAGCAAACAAGCCATGTTTCTTTTTTTCATATATGGCAATGGTGCAATTAGCTCATTCTGCCAGTGTCAAATTCTCTTCGTAATACAATTGCAATCTAAAACGTATCCCGTCAATTTGCAGTCCCGTCCTAAGTAAGTCAGGAACATTGCAATCATTTTTAGCATATTCGATACTAATTTATCATATTTTGGCCTGTTTGAAATATTTTTAGCATATAGGTGAATTTTAACATATAAGGTCGGGAGAATAATTCAAGACATTTTTTTTAAAAGTTTAATTAGGTACATTTAATTATAATTATATGTACCGTTTTGTTCTTTATCTTGTTGCCATCTTGTAGGTAGTGACATGGATCGCGTTGCTGTAAAAATTTTGGGATTTTTGGTCAAAAAATTGCGACAAGTAGTTTTGACAGTTCTCTCTTGATGTTAACCTTACACTACCTAAAGAATTCTGAAGAGACCGAAACAAGTGGAAATCTGAGGGCGCAAGGTCAGGGCTATATGGTGGGTGCATCACACTTCCCAACCAAGCTCTCTCAATTTTTGCTGAATGGCCAAAGATGTGTGTGGTCTGGCGTTATTATGATGAAAGACTACACCCTTTCTGTTGATCAATTCCGGCCGTTTTTTCTCAATTTCTTGCTTTAGTCTCATCAGCTGTTGGCAGTAGATCCGAATCGATGGTTTTGCCCGGCGGTAAAAGCTCATAATGAACGATGCTCTTCCAATCCCACCATACACACAACATCACCTTATTGTGCGTTAATCTGGGTTTCGCCACAGTCTGTGGAGCTTGACCGCACTTATATCATGATCTTTTCTGCACGTTCTTGACGTAAGTGATCCACTTCTCATCAGAGAATTCCCATCAGTGATCAATCTTTTCAAAAATGGTTTGGTTTCATTGCGTTTTAATAGAGAGTCGCAAACGAGTACAGGGTTCGTTAGGTTTCTTTCAGTAAGCTCGTGTGGTACCCAAATATAGAGCTTTTTTGTGAATCATCAGATTTTTTCAAATGAGTCAAAACTGTTTTGTGTCCAATGACCAGCTGATCAGTAATGTCGTAATTACTTATATTCCAATCTTGCTGCACTTTTTCACAAATGGCATCAACTTTATCGGTAACAGGGCGACCGGAGCGAACTGCATCTCTATCATTAAGATTTCCTCATTAAAATTGTGCTACTATTACTGACACTGTATTAGGTCCATAAACGGTACAATTTTTTTTTGCGGCTTGTGTCGCATTTTCCCTTTTTTGTAATAAAACTTTAAAATGTATCGAATTCCTTTGTTAGATTTGTTTTAGACTTTTAGACGTTTTAGACGTTAGACTCATTTTCTTGGACAGAAAAACAATTGAAAAATGGTGGGAAACAGTTTTTTATTACTTTTTTTTTAAATATTACCTTTTTAATGGTATCATAACCAGCCAGGTACAAACAGTTCAATCTAAGATATTGGATCACAACTTCATACATACAAAATACGAAAAGACTCTCCACGACCTAATATTTTGGTGGAGTTTAGGCTAATATTTTGGCATAATTATGACATAATTTCCCTACATAAATTGGTAATTCATTATTATGTATTATAGTAAATCCTTATGACTTATGATGACAACACTGATTGCGTGAATTATAGCCACTTCTTTAACTTTCTCTCTCTTAATAAATCAAAGTGCAAGTAACTCTCCTTCAATGGAACTATAGGAATATTCGTATCCAAAAACCTGATGTAATATTGCTAAAATAGGCCAGAATCGTTTATCAAGTATCAAAATGATTTATTGCTAGTAACCTTAATGATACCAAATGAATATTTTTTAAATTTTCCGTACTTTTTCAGGCTCAACTTTCGTTTGCCAGACTAGTACTAATACGCGATGGGACGAATGCGGGGAGATTAGTGGGGAAGCGAAGGGGCGTCTGCCGTATTCTAGCGAAGTGCACATAATATAATCTCGTTGTTGAACAATTACCATAATTTACCTGTTAATCTATACTATACTAATATATTATAGAGTATGTATAGAGTGTGATTGTATGTTGAGGGTAATCTCTGGAACTACAAAACCGATTTCAAAACTTCTTTCACAAATAGGAAGCTACATTATCCGTGTCTAATATAGGCTATATTTTATTTTGAAATTAAAAAAAAAAAAACATAACCGAAGCAAAGCAAGTGCGGGTTGCTAGTATTTTATATAACAAACTATTTCAGGTTTTTATTTTAAGTGAACAATCACATTCTGTGTATGGTTATATTCTATGGGACCAGTGACCCACACCATGCTTCGTGAAAAATTGTGTGTCAATTTTACACGTTTTGGCTTAACATTGTATTCAGGTTTTTACAAATAAAAAATAATTGGGCTAGTTGTCAATGTCATCATTGTAATCTGGTGTGGATTTGTCATTACTTACACTAATCACACTTGATTTACTCATTTCTACATTCTTTTCGGAAAATAAGAACAATATAATAGATTTCACTATACACATTCCACGTGTTTTAATTGTCGTACATAATGTATAAAGTGTAATTAACGACAAACTATTTCTTTACGTGTTTATTTATGTATAAAACTAAAAAGAAATGGAGGAAGAACACTGTTTACATGAATGTGAAAGCTATATTCAGAGTCATAATATTCAATTATTATTAAAAGATTGTATTGTACAACTTTGTGTGAATCAACCTGATAATCCTGTTACATTTTTGCGTCAATATCTTCAGAAATTGGAGAGAGTAAGTATAATTTTCGAGGTTCATTACTTTGTTCTTATTTGTTAAACTCTTAAAAAATAATATGTATTATAATATCTGCTAAAGTATTCATTTGCAATATTTCCTCTTGTAATACTAAATATAATTTTATTATTATACAGAGGTACTTAATTTTTTAGTGTTTATACATATGGTGTGTATATAAGTACAGACAGATACATTAAGAAAACATTGGCCATCGGCTAATCCGGAAACGTCCGAACGCGTCGTCCACGTCCATTACCTTACCCCTAATTGCATACTTTATTATGAGATAAATACAAAACTTTATGAACATGTCACAAGTCAGAGCAGAGAAATATATGGCACTGTTATTCTTCCTTGAAAAACTAATGATATGTATTGGACAATTGAGGGTACTACGACTTTTAGTATGACATGATAGATGAGGGTAGAATGTGAAGTCAGTTGTACCGATGGGTAACTCCAGATTCAATGAACCAAAAGATCTGAAACCGCAAGCAGAGCGGAAACTCTTAATGATTCCGAATGATGAAAATGATTTTTTATTGCTTTTATTATGGACGAAGGCGGCAGACGAACATACAGTCCACCTAATGGTAAGTGGATACTGGAGCCCATGAAAATCCAGGATACATGCCAATATTAGTCGAAAATGACAATCTGTACTTGTTGAATGTGCCATAAAACATATCAATTTCACATAGGTACCATCAACCACTGTATACCGCAGTCTTCTACAGCTCTGAAGGGAAAAGTGGAATGATTTATTATATGATTTTAATTTGTACAGGAGCAGGTGAAAGCAGCTGCCGCTGCTGCAGCGGCATCCGAGTGTGAAGCCGACGGCGAGCTGTCACCGCTGCCGGTGCCGGGCGGGCAGCCCCCACGGCGCCGCGGCGGCATCAGTGCCGAGCCCGTCACTGAGGAAGATGCTACTAGTTATGTTAAAAAGGTGAAAATAATTTCTATAGCCTCATTGGCCGATCTTTTCAAAAATTTTCTCGAAGTGGCCCTCTAGGGCGCAGGGCCCTAGGCCAGGGGTCGGCAACCTGCGGCTCGCGAGCCACATGCGGCTCTTTGGATGTGAAGCTGCGGCTCTTTAGTCTTTACTTGAATAACCATGCAAAGCCATCGCTCCCATTGAATTTGTTTGCTCAATTGTTTGTTATTGAAGTACAAGTTAGTGTTGTAAGTAAATGTTTAATTGTTTTAATTTTTTACTTAAATAATAAGTGATTATCTAATAATACCATATATATATTATCTAATTTGTTGTGAAAAAACACTACTTATATATGAATAAATAGATATTTTTCTTATGAATAAATAGATTAGTTTTTTTTATCAAAACCTTTATTTATGCAAGTATTATTTATTGTTAGCAAGAAAATTTTTTGTGGCTCTTTAAAAACTGAAATTTTGTAAATTGTAATTTTTGTAAAAGGTTGACGACCCCTGCCCTAGGCTATAGCAAGTCAAGAGCCCCCCCCCCCCCCAATCCGACCGTGAATACTCCTGTAATTGTAAAGGTCTGTGTCTTCAGTGTTGTTTCCACAAGGTGATAAAAAGCGTGTGAAACACACCTGTGTAAATACACAAACTACATTTCACTAACGTAATAACCACGTTAGTGAAGCTGGAAGCTAAACTGTGCCATATTTTAAGGTTGTTGAAACTCGGAAGATAGGTGGAAGATAATATAAGACTATAGTCTGGAAAACAAGTCACAAGCTTCTTCAGTGCCGGCTTTACCTATGGTGCAAGGTGTGCGGTGCACATGGACGCAGGGTCTACATGGCCCGAGCGCCGCTGGCGACGCCTCCAAAGAGCCTACTATAGAGCACCAGGGTATTGATTGCACCCTAGCGCTACATGGGCTAGAGCTGGCGCTGAGCTTCTTATCAGAAGCGTTCTGATTTTGAAATAAGATCATCGTAGTTATTAGCAGCACTGGCTCTAGCCCTTGTAGCGCCCGGGTGCAATCAATACCCTGGCGCGCGATCAAAATGGAATACTTACAGTTATATTTTCGTCAGCGATCGGAAATTCGGGTGCAAATGGTGCAATTATAAATGATGTTGGGAAGCAATAGCCCGTTTACTACGCCCGTTACACGTAGTAAACGTGCCCGTACCATAACACGGGCACAGGGTCTTTGAGAGCGCCGTGAGCGACGCAGGCTCTTTGGAGGCGTCGCGAGCGGCGCTCGGCGCCCCTTAAGACCCTGCGCCTGTGTGCGCCGCATACCCTGCACCATAGGTAAAGCCAGCACTGGTTATTAAATGCATTTTGGTTCGTTTTGAAATTCGAATTAGAACAGAAGATATCAAAACTCAAAGAGGCCAATAATGAAATCGGTAGGTAAGCGCCTAATATATCGTTAGTTTGCGTGAATTTCATGACTAGTCAAGATGCCACTTTCGGCTTCGGCCAAACCTTCGGCCAATTTCTCGCTGAAGTCAAAGCTTTAGTCAGTACAAATTAAGGTTACCTGTCCAATAAGTCCAATAGTCCAATACGCAATTTCAACGCAGTACGCCATGAAAAATGAATGGATTTGCATGCACTGATATCAAACTAAATAATTTCCGACGACTGCCGCTAATAAGATTTAAACTTCGTCGGCAACAGTTACAAAATGTAATGTACTGCATCCATGACGTTATTTTCAGTCCAAAAATAAAATTCGAAATTCGAAATCAACAAGTAAATCGGAGTCTAGTTAGCAGTGCCAGGTCATATACACAAAATCAAATTGTCTAGGAGTATATGCCAAGTCGTTTAGGTATATGTGAGATAAAAAACGTAGGCACGTACGAACACAACACACTAGTCAAATGATGAGTGAAATAAAAGGCTGTGGTGCGATAGCTGGGCGCGTCGGAAAACCGAGCGCCCAGCGCCAGCGCAGATAGACAAATCGTGTGATGTGATTGCTAAACGAGGTTGACTTAGGAGGCATTGTGTTGATCGCATGTAATAAACTGTAAAAAATATGTAAATATTAGAAAACTATGTAGTTCAAGAAAAAAAAAAAGAAGTTTTGATTTTTAAAGATAAATTTAAAGCCACATATCTCGGCTCCGATACGATTTAGACATATGTGTTATATAATAAGTTTTTAAACTGTTCTTCCATAATATACTACTTCCATGAGTGGCAGCAAGACTACAAAAAGTCGCCACTTTTACTGACTGAATATTAATTAATTATTTTATTATGCCAAACAAGATTTAAACATTACACAGTAAATGATTTTTTAACTCAATTTATGAGTTAAAAAATCATTTACTGTGTAATGTTTTTTATGGGAAAAAGCCGGCACAGACGAGTATCAGTTCACCTGGTGGTAAATGGATACTGTCGCCTGTGGCCATTCACGCTACATACCAACTCCCATCAACATACCAACAATATTGCCACACCCCCAGATGTGCTGCGAGATGAGATGAAGGAATGGATTTGGATAAAGGATTAGGAATTGGGGAAAGATAGGACAGAATGAGAAGGGAATAGGTTCTGGCATATTTCACTCACTACCGGAACACATACATACATCAGGGAATAGTGTAAAGTGGGAAATAATTTCAAGGTAGTCTTCTGTGAGAGAGGGGTAACGGGGCCAGTCGAGTGCGCCCAGCGGCTGTTGGATTGCAGTGTAAAGTGGGAAATACAGTACATTTCAAGGTAGTCTTCTGTGAGAGAGGGGTAACGGGGCCAGTCGAGTGCGCCCAGCGGCTATTGGATTACAGCGTGCACCCTCCCTCTCAAACTTGTCAGTTAATATTTTAATTAATAAATCGAAAATATAAAATTCCAGGTGGTGCCAAAAGATTATAAAACCATGGGTGCTCTATCACGTGCCATAGCCTCGAACGTGTTGTTCACACACCTGGACGAATCGGAGCGCGCGGACATGTTCGACGCAATGTTTCCAGTGCAGTGCCTGCCCGGGGAGACCGTCATCCGGCAGGGGGATGAAGGCGATAATTTCTATATTGTTGACTCGGGGGAAGTTGAGGTAACTTACAATGTGCTTTAAGTCACAAAACCCAGATTTTATGAGTAGATGTTTTTATTTCATATCAATATCAGCCCATGTATCATTATTCATCACAGATAAAACATGTTTTTATAGGAAAGTAGGCAGACGAACAAGCGGTCCCACGTAATGGTAAGTGTTACCGTCGTCCATGGACACCTGCAACACCAGGAGGTATGTGGGTACGCCGCCGACCTTGCAAAATCCTGGAGGCAAGTCAACAAAATAGTGTAATGTTTTATTTATACACTGTATAAATACGGTATATTGTATCTCTCTCTACCATTGAATGTCGGCATACATATGTAAAATAAAATATATACCTAAGTATAATACAAACTTTGAAATAAAGACAGTTTCGGAATGTGCATGTGCTGATCACCAATTGACTGGCCTGAAATTGATGTTTCATGTTCTTTTTGGCAACTAGAGATGAACTCTTACCAAAAAGAGTTCTCCAAATTAATTAGAAAATAACGTAAATGAGCAAGATAATATTTGATGTGGGGATGTAGTGGTGGAGCTACAGCTATTTCTGTTTCTCATGTTTTTTTTTTTCGGAATGACTAAATTATTAAATGATTGTGACCCTAATGGTCTTTCAAGAGTCAACAGATAGGTTACTCATGTACAGTTGTAATTGCAATATACAAAAAACAGTTTTTGCCTGTGGCTTCACCTGCGTGCATTTTGTTTTAAAAGTATTCGACCGTGCTCCTACCCAGGGCGCTTTCAATTGGAGGCGTTCTACATAGTCAGACAGGCGCAGACACAAAGAGGGCTCGAAAAATATTTTCGGGTGACGACGTTTTTTTCGCTATCAAATGAGTATCAGGAGACGCCTTTTCTCGTCAGATATTGTTTTTGTAGATAATTTTTTTTTCGCTATCAAGAAATTTTTAGGAAAGATAAGGGTATGATACAATACGGCGCGCCGAGAGACCAGGTGGGCGCCGGATCACCGATGGGGCGCAGAGGCCCGGGCCTGAGGGGCGCCGAGGCACAGAACGCCTAGAATTGGAAGGGCGCTCTCACAAAAAACGGGCGCAGACAGAAGGACGCAATCGAATATCTAGCACAGGGCGGCAAAACCGCTTAGGTCGGCCCTGATTGAGTGCAATGTATATTGAAATGTGGTGAGGTGGACAGGTGTTGGTGAACGGCGAGCCGGTGACGACGATCGGCGAGGGCGGCAGCTTCGGCGAACTGGCGTTGATCTACGGAACGCCGCGCGCCGCCACCGTGCGCGCGCGTACTGCGCTCAAACTGTGGGGGCTCGACCGTGACTCTTACCGCCGCATCCTAATGGGCTCCACTATCCGCAAGCGGCGCATGTACGACGAGTTCCTCTCCAGGGTCTCCATACTAGGTACGCACAACGCCTCGTCCTACCTTGGTTCACTGATAAACAGCTAATAATGCACCACGCGCACTCGATGTGGATCGGTAGACACACATATCATGAGTGCTTGGGTGAATTTCGTGACCATAAAAGAGAAAACTCAATCGCTGCGTTGCTCATTGACCGGCGGTGGTCACATTTCCCTCTCACTCCTAGTATTTCGACTCCATCTTGACCATGGCAGCATTGCAACGCTTTTACCCGGCCCACTCCAAACGATATGAATGTGAACACGTTCTTGTCTTTGCTCTATAGATAGAAAGGTATATTGTATTATACATCAAAACATATTAAAAAGACACAAAATACGTGTAATTAGAAATACTACCATCGGCGCTAATGCAATCTCTTGCAGGCAAACTTTGTGCGGTAAGAAATCTGTGATGAATGGAACTATTGTAAATAGTGCAATAAAGAAATAATGTCTTTATATACATACACACATACCTACAATTGCCATGTGGTGTCGGCCAACTTTAGCATTTCTTCCCGTGGGTGTCGTAAAAGGCGACTAAAGAGATAGCAAAGCCGCTACTACAAGCCCCGAGGAACTACACCACCTTTAAAAGAGTGGACTCACCAACCCGCTTGGCTAGTGTGATGTTATGGGGTTACATCCCTCATACTCGTACACGAGACAATGTGCATGAGGAAACTTGATAGGCGTGTAAACGTCAAAGGGGCCATCACTCGGTGCCGCCAATTTTATTTTATGTTAAAACTAGTAGTCCTGGCCACAGTACAGTTACATCACTTGTAAAAACCACGAATATTATCGCTATGGAATGGATCACCGAAACCTTACGTTGCTGACATTATTAGACTACTACTTATACTACTGAGATCTATTACTTGGTGTACTACCTTCTCTTAATATATCTCCACCGGTAATTGCTTGGTTTCATAGCTATATGTATGGACGCCAGCAATGCATACAAATTGAAGATAACATTTCTATCAGGTGCAACACCAGTGCAGGCGTCCCTCAAGGCGGCGTGTTGTCTCCGCTCCTATTTGCTATTTTCATCATCAATCAACCAACTCGGCCTAACCGATTATTATTGGTAGCCGAAGGTTGATCTCCAGAATTAAATGGGAACATGTTTTGCCTGTTGTCCTTAATGGTGTAAAAGTCCCATACAAGAGCGATGTTAAGAACTTAGGTGTACTTTTAAACGGTGCGATGTCCCGGAGCCTTCAAATAACCGAGGTTAGCAGATAGATGTTCTCAGCAGCTTAAGTTAAGAATCAGTTGAGACAGCAGTTCTCATATTAAGACGGCTTCGTAATTTCTTACCGCAGGCTAGCAAGGGGTTGTGTTAGCGCAAAGTTCACTTCTACCTATACTTGACTATGGCGATGTGTGCGTGCTATTTGGATTTGACAGAAGCACAACTTAATAAACTTAGCGTCTTCAGAATTTCAGCATACGATTCGTATTTGGACTGCGCAAATATGACCATATTACTCAATTTCGCCAGCAGCTCAAGTGGCTTCGTCGTCAAGTGGCATATATATATATGTGTGTGTACATGTATTAATGCCTATAGGTATCTATATATTTCTGTATGTATGCATCTATGAATGTATATACAGACATTATTTCCTTATTGCACCATCTACCTTAATTTCATCTACTGAGTTCTCTTCGCCACCCAAAGGTTGCCTGGAAGAAATCGCTTTAGCAATGAGGCCGCCGGTTGTACTTCTAATAACTTGTACTTTGTATTACTCTGTATGTTTTTGGTGTACAATAAAGTGTATCTATCTATATTATAGATATGAAAGTTGTAAAGTTACGTGGACGCGCGTCGGCCGTCCGCGTCGTACTGTTCGCAAATATGAAGCGTACGTGTGTAGTGCGTGTGTTGCAGAGAGCTTAGAGAAGTGGGAGCGTCTGACGGTGGCGGACGCGCTGGAGCCCGCGTCGTTCACGGACGGCGAGACCATCGTGCGCCAGGGCGAGCCCGGCAACGACTTCTACATCATTGTGGAAGGTCAGTGCTACCACTACACACACTACCACTACACTTCACATATTAAATCAAATCATTTATTTCCATAAATATAGGCATTTTACATAAAGATGATTATTGGGAGAAAACAAATCAGTAGATAGGTACATTCCATATTCTACCTTGATAAGTAGATAATAATAATTTCATTAAATAAACAATATTCATTAATTTAATGTCATATACAAAATGCATCTTTACAACTCACCATACAGTGTCATTATTCATCTAATCTACAAGGGCTATTATTGAATATATATAATGTCACTATTATCAAGCACATATCCACTTAAATTTGTATTTGGACTTGTTTTTTCCAAATACCACATACTCGTTTGTACTATTTGGACCTTAAACCAGGGTCCTTACCATCGCCTCTTATTGCTACACACATAGGGTCCTAAATTGAATTGTTTCGTTATTTCGTACCATGACATCGCAATACGTTCAATTTAGGTGGACGCGGGAATTAGTCTCAAACTGAATCGCAAAGCTTTTCATTGACTCAACATGAGAGTAAAATTAATGTTATTTATTTATTAAAATAGGGGCACACCAGTGGTACATCCACATATAAATCATTAACAAAAATCGTACGGACCTGTTCCGTGTGGTAAACCTATTATATGTGCATACAGCATTCACACGCATACAGCCGGGCACAGCTAGTGCGACATAAAGTCGAATTCCATCTTAGTTTGGTTCTACAAAGAGGCACATCAAAGGGTTTCCCGTTCGCTGCTGTACGACGACCGCGTGGAATGCAGACACTTATTACAGCACTTAATCACTTTTTAACACCGACACGTACACTCCGATATGAAATTAATTTTATTTGTTAGGAGCTAGTAACATACGTCCCGGATTTTAACAAGAGTTGCAGTATTTGTTTCGTTTGTTTCACAGGTACAGCAGTGGTACTTCAACAGCGCGGCACGCAGGCGGAGGGCGCGGCGGTGGAAGTGGGGCGGCTTGGGCCCTCGGATTACTTCGGCGAGATTGCGCTGCTGCTGGACCGGCCGCGCGCCGCCACTGTACGCGCCGCCGGACCGCTCAAGTGCGTCAAGCTGGACCGCGCCAGGTATTGTACGGTACCTACATAGGTACAGCAGTGGTACTACTCCTGCGGAGAGGTCGCTCTGCTGCTGGGCCGCTTAAGTGTATCAAATTCGACCGCGCCAGGTACGAGCATATGAGTTACGAAATACAGGCATGGCAGCGGTGCTACTACTTCGGAGAGATAATAAAAGTCGATAATAATATAGAGATAATAATCGATAATAAGAAAAACGATTAACTAAACTGTTAATTAATTCAGTCACATCACAGTGGTTTTTCTAACTGACAGCTGTCACAGCTTTTCCTATGACAACCGTACGATAACCCTTAAATTTCAAAACTCAAGGCTAAAACGGTTAATGTTAAGGTTGATTAACACTGAATTAGCCGAGCGTTCTGCGCTCATTTTTACAATTCATCATGGATGTCCCGGGCGACAGTATCTACTGTCCCGGACTGACTGCTTGACTGCCACCTTTTTCCATAAACAAAAGGCGGGCAATTGTTATATATTTATTGCAGGTTCGAGCGCGTGCTTGGCCTCTGTGCAGACATATTGAAGCGCAATATCGCACAGTACAACAGCTTCGTGTCTCTCTCCGTCTAAAGCCAGTGTTCACTTACTAGAGGATAATGTCTATAAACATTTAGTGACTGATAAATAATAAGCTTAACGTTGTAACAAGGGCACGATGAGGGACAGATGCAAGTTTTGTAATCAAAAAGTAGTCGGGATCAAGAATAGTATTTTACTTACTGCAGCGAATAATCACTTGTACTCATATTGTAATATAATATAAGAAACAGTCGAAACTAAAAATGTCCTCTTAAGCACTAAAATATTGCGAAAATAACTCGAGGAAAGTAAAAGGACCCGACAATATTACTTTTCAATTTAATACTTATTAATATAATAATTTTATTTTCAAGGAAGAAAAAACGCTTCTTTTACAATCTACTTTAAGATTAGAGCACTTTTTCCCCCCTAATCCCCATCCCCCCTAAGCGGTGCGGTGTCTGTAAAAATACGAAGCCTGTATACCAGACACATTTATACTCAGGGTTCTTTGTATGTTCTTGAACCAAATCACGATTGCCTATTTAGGGCCTTTCTCGCCACCTCCCGATAAAGTAACTGTTAACAATCTGATAGAAGTAATCCGGAAATTTAACAACTATCGTTCGGATAAATGTTAGATAGGATATAAGACACTTCATGAACAGGTGGTGAGAAAGGCCCTTAGTGTTGTAAAATTGAGTGCTGACCGCTCGAGCGCCGAGTCTTGTACAAACCTACATGAGTCGTTTTTTAAAGAGTCCTTGTTGGGTGCGTTAGAAATTATAAATAAAGAAGAGTCCAACAACAGTTTTGTAATTATTGTCTATTTGCTTTGTGTGTGCAGTGCACGCATTTTATGCAGATCCGTTACAAAGCTCCCGGCTATCATTAGTTTACTGATTTTAGCTGATTTACCAATAAAATATTTTTGATCCGGACTACATACCTGCTTCAAATATCAGACATGAGAGGAGTTCGTATCTCACGTGTAAAACTTGAAATAAAACAAACATAAATAAATATAACCTTTACTTAAGAGACTTATAATTTTAATGGATATATTTTCCTATCAAACCTCAGTGCTCGTGATAAAAGGTTTGTACATTTGCAGAAGGGCTGTTTGTACATACTACATATTATTATATGAAAACTTGATGCTCTTCATTAATGTATGGTATTTGATAGCAAACAAACTTATTATTATTTTGTTGTATCAGAAAGTGTCTAGTTTATTATATTTATATTGTTTCATTATATTTTATTGTTCCATATTTTACAAGACGTGCAATGGTAAATTGCGTCTCATCACCTAGCGCGCGTCCCTTACTAGGTACTATCTCTGTGCGCTACTAACGGAAAACGGTCAACTAATATACAGTAGTACTAATATACAATACTACTAATTACAGTACTACTAATTATAATATTACTAATTACAGTACTACTAATTACAGTACTAATAATTACAGTACTACTAATTACATTACTACTAATTACAGTGCTACTAATTACAGTGCTACTAATTATAGTGCTACTAATTACAGTGCTACTAATTATAGTGCTACTAATTACAGTGCTACTAATTACAATGCTACTAATTACAGTACTACTAATTAAATAATACCAGGCGGCAATTTTCTTATTCTTTCTTCATTAGAGTAAAAAAGAAATACACATTCAAACACACTCTTTAAGAGTCCGTTGCGTAACGTTGTAACCACTAATAATAATGTTATGTATATCTGAGCTGACCAATTTTTTTTTTTATTCAATCCGGGACGCCCCGCCCTATACTCGTATGTATAGATGATGATGATGATGTCGTGTGTTACGCACATACATAAATGAAATCATTTTTTTTTACAGAAAATATTTTTATTGATTAATTAAGTTTACAAAAAAAATACTAGACGAAAAAAAACTTTAGTATTTAGCTGGTTTCGGCTGGTTTCTTATATTTATTTGTCAGCAGAGCAAATTTTTCTTAAAATGTCTGGTCTACTTTTAAGATAAGTATGCAGTTGGAGACACAATTTATTAATGTTGGTTTTGGTAATTGAAATTGCCTAGGAACTAGGAAACTAGGAACACTAAACTAAACTAAAAATACAACTAGGAATTCCGGTACTTAAGTACCGGTATTCCTAGTTGTATTTTTTCACTAGTCCATATTTTATTCATCAGTGAGAACAACACTGTTTCTACAGGCGCGCTACTAGCCGCCAAACATAAAATGTACTCTACTATTATTTTAAAACTGTCTCGCGTCATGTGATCACGTCGCTTCATTTCACGCGCGCGCGAAATATAAAAATAATTTAACCCTATTTTGTTTTTATTTTCCCAATTCGCTAGGGACACCGGAACAGGCACCCTGAATCCGGGACGTATAGTCACGTTATGTATAGCGTCACTTTGGAGGTCAATAGAACTATACCATACAACCAGTATTTTAATAATAATAGGAGTTTAAAAATTTACTGACGTGCATGAACATCGTTTAATAGTTCTCGCACCGCCGGACCGCATTCATGAGTATGTACAACAAATTTCAGCTTCGATATTTACAAATTATTAAAATTAAATGACGTAATTAATAGATGAGAATTTCCACAATGCGGTTCAAATATTTTAATTTATTATATAGCTTCGGTAATTCACAATCCACAACTGTCTTGCGAAGAGCTCTAAGCTGCACAGGTAACGGGACTGTGAAAACCATAGTGCCTTAGTAAAAATGTATTTATAAAAACTAGCCTTTTTCGGAACAATTTGATAGTACTCCACGTGTAAGTAGGTACACACGATTTTCGATCAACCCCGAAGGCAAATACGTTCTTTTCGTTGAACTACGACAATTGTAATAGTGAGATGTAACAGTACGCAAATATTTAATGTAGTGTCTAATGAGATTCTTAACATCACCGGATTTCTTGCTGGGTAGTCCTTGTGTCATTCACTTTGTTTAGTAGCTCCCGTTGATGTCAATTTGTTTAAAGCTGTATTAACCTTTTTAGCTGATATACTAAAAGCAGTAAAAAAAAATCTGTGTAGATTCCAGTATCTTCGCACGGCACTACAACACAATGCCTACCTACAAAAGTTAGTCTTCGTGTTTTATTGGTTTTCTTCACAAAACCTGAGTGTAGTCGATGTACGAGTATAGTAGATTTATTTTAATAATAGATAGTTATTAATATAAATCATCAAATGAATAGTTAATGCACTGGGTACATATTTTGATTGTTTAAATTCAAATTTAAAATCGCTGCAACAATGACACAGTGTAGATCAATGACACAAGTTAAACTCTGCAAATAAAACTTAGTAAAAGTTAGTTATCAGTCACATTTCTTTTATAGATCGACTAATGAATGATAAGAAAATTATCATTTTTTTTTCGGAGAATAAACGCATCACGTAAGAGCTACGATAGAACTAACACGTCACCTAAAATAAAGTTCACTCCTGTGTTTAGAACGTTTGCAAGAACATGATTTTGTACATGTTACAATGTGATTCTATATCATATTCTTAAAGGGATAAATAAGGTTTAAGTAACGAATCGTGTTTTTACTAAAATTGCGACACCTGGTGATCAAGAGAGCTATGCGCTCCTACACCTGTTGTCCACTAAAATTACAACTGATTTTGTATAAGTAATTTCAAAGCAAAACAAATCTATGCCGCACAGTACTGTTGACGTTCTATTGACTTTTTACTTAGGTTTATTGGCAACATTTGCAAAAAACTACTTTTGAGCATTGTGATCTGTTGGATGTATTGACAAATACATTCTTTGGACATTACCTACGCATTAGGCTAGTTCACTTAACTCCATTTCGAAAAATTTGTGCCTTAGACCTATTGACCTCCGAGGAGGCGATATACAGTCGCTCAGCGTTCGGTCGTAGTAGGAAATACGAAGACAGCCGACCAGTATTATTTAATTAGTAGTACACTTTAATTGTGCGGCGTGAAATAGTGTTACTAGTGCAAATGTTTGTAGAAAAAGGTGGTAGGCGAGCAGACATTACACCTGGTGACATCCGCGACTGATGCCGACATCAGTCCGGAATGACAAATGTCGTCACGTTCCCGGATGCGCTGTGCCTATCTTTGGAGATTTAGGTAAGGATTTGAGGAAAGAATTAGGAAATGTACCGAGACAAAAAGCAGAGGACAAAGATGGAATTTAGGGTAATAGAATAAGGATGGAATAAGTGTACAATAAAATGTTGCGAGTCGATGTAACGCGAGGAGCCAACAACGTTTTCGACCGTATCTTCAAACTGCGTATTGTTCTTACCCATGTTGCCAATTTATTTATCATAAAATATGCGAACGCACGGTAAGATTTACATGTATGTATATACTATGCAAATATTTCATGTTTTTATTTTTTATCAAATTAATATTAATACCCTTGTCAATTACTTAATGTCAAAAATTATTGTTTTTTTCCTGTATATTAATAAAATTTAAATTAAATATAGATCTTTTATTTTAGATAAGATTAGCCAACTTAAAGTTTCATTGTTTGAAGATTCTTTAAATAGAAACATGCTCTAACATATGGTTTCAAAGATAACATAATAGAAAGTTATTCTTTAAAGATTAATTTATCTATTCTCAATATCTACGAAGTTAGTACCCACATTTTTTTGAGATAATATCATTCCTATATTAAACTAGCGACTCGCGGCGCCATCGCTATACATTTTTATCATCTACGGCAGGGGTGTCCAACTTACAAAGCCTCAAGGGCCAAAATTAAAACCTTGAACGTAGTTGCGGGCCGTATAATAATACTTTAATTTAAACTTTAAATTAGAGTATTATTATATACTTTTAATTTTAAAGCATCTAAGAACCTATGTAAGGTAAAGTTATTAATAAAACCAAAAGTAAATTATAAACCAGTATATTGGATAAAAGTTATATTAAATTATAAAATATTTTTCAAAAGGAAGGCATTTCAAAGTAATTTTATGATTTTTTTTTGTCTCTTTTGGGAGCCGCACAAAACGGCATCGTGGGCCGCATGCGGCCCGCGGGCCGCCAGTTGGACAACCCTGATCTACGGTACCATCTAATGTACAAAGTTTTCCCGTATTATCAAATCTTCCCGTGCAATAACATTAGTCGTTACATATGAATGGTTTTTAATTAAACGTACAATATATCCTTGTGCAACTCTGTGCGAAACCTATGAAGCGCCTCTGATTTTGTAAATGAGTTAACCACTTCGCTACCATTTGGAAAAATACACAAAAAGAAAACTCATAATACATAATAAGTATTTATTAGGTACCTATATATACAAATTATAAAAGTTCAAAGGTCATTATGTCCTTACGTATAAGTAACAATGTTGCCAGATTTTTTTCGACCAAGGCGGGATTTTTAAACAGCATAATCAAAATAGCATTTTTGGAAACTGATTAGAGTAGCCATTCTCTGTGACACTTCACCGTTTCCTAAATATCTATCATAATAGTAAACTGAAAACTTCCGATTTGAAGTGTCACGCGGATAATCATGATTTTTGACTCGTTTAGGTGGGTTTCCTGTTAAATATTGCAATAATGCAGAATTTAAAACTGCTGGCCAGTCTAGATTATCTTTGGAAATACATACTTGGTATCGACGGAGACGATGGTCCTGGCGATGGCGATTGTATACAGGGCGCAGATGAAATTTCAACGGCGTCGTGTAACTTTTGATTCTTGTAAGTAGCAATAAAATCTGCAATTTAAAAACAAAACTAATCTACCACTTCGAATGCATATTAGATATAGGTATATAATAAATTATTGTTTCTCTAGTATTAGAGGTACGTACATAATTAGTCTAAATATACAATATAATATTTTTGAAATGAATGATTACCTATGAATTTTGTATTCCTCATCTCTCTTGCTGGTGCCGGTTTGCATTATGTCCTTGTCGCACTTACGAAAACAGCGACAACCGCGGCACGTCTGATAGTTACCATAAAGTCAGTGCCGGTTTTAGGGGAGGGGGGGGTTCAACCCGGGCCGTCAAGGCCAGAGGGGCGCCGCGCACTAGCGCTCTTTTCTTGGGTGAGAACACTGATTTTATTCGCATAAGAAATAAAGGGCGCTGAAAAAATTCTCGCCCGGGGCGCCCCAATGGCTAAGTGGCTATACGCCCCAATGCGTATAGTCACCGTGGTACATTAGTAAAAACTAAAATCGGACAGATAAGAAACATTGTGTTATTCAAATGATAATTAAAACCACGGACTTATCTAAATATTGCATTTTTCTCAACTTCACCTATTATACACATTTCGATAATGATTGGTATTATGCCAATTATGCCATTAGCAAATATTTCATTCACTAAAAGGAGCCGACTGTTTTACTTAACCTCAGTTTTACCTAATCTGGCGTCTGTGTGCGCTGTACGTACACATGTCACATAGAGGCGGTTCGGCCCTGTCGACAGAAGTCGGTTTAAATAAATGATTATAAAGCTATGCGGGTAGATATTAAAAAACAGATTAATTCATTTTTTATTCCGAGTGACGCGGGCCTTAACAATAACTTATTTAATACCATAAAACTTCAAGGGCAACTTTTTTAACCGAAGACGAGAATATGCCTAATATAAAAAAAAAAAAAAAATCTATATGCGGCGATACATTCAAGCCACATCTAATATAAATATAAATCGTTTCGCATGCATAGAAACACGAGCAGAAGACTCGGTAATTTATTGTATTGTCATGTCAAAAAAAAACTTGACAGTTGCTTGACAATCAATTATTGAATTTATATTCTTGTTTGCGGGGGAATGCAATTTTCTTTCATTTATAAATACGTTTATTTACATTTAGAAGCTATAAATGTTACAAGATGGACGTTATTGAGTCAATAAAAAAAGATAAAGCATATGTTAGATGTAAGTTGATTGTAAAAAATTGGGAAAAGGAGTTCAAATCCAAACATTCTCGCACACCTTCGAAGTTTGATATAAAAGAAGCTCCTTCGAAAATAAAATATGCATACAAGAAATATTTTCAGTTGAAGAGTGAAGCGCTAGAAAATTCGTTATCTGTTTGTGGCGTTGAAGACGAGCCAGTACTCTCACCAGATCCCGTTCAACATTTGGAGAGGGAGTCTTACAGTCTTCAAGAAGAACAATTATTATCAGCTTTACCAAGTGGCCAAGAACTTGAAAAACTGCTGTCAAATGTTCAGTCCTCAGAAGATTCTAGAGAAGTCATACATTCAACAAGTACATCCAGTCCATTTACTGATAATTTGTCTAAAAAACTATTCCAAAACACAAAATTTTCCATACGAAATCCTAGAAAATTGTCACTGCCAAAGTCACAATCCAGTATTGAAAAAGAAACAACTTGTGCTCATAAAGAAAACCTGCTAAATGCGAGTTCTCAAATTAAGAGCAATTGTAGTGTTTTATACAATACTTTAAATGAATCGACAAGTCTTAATACAAATTGCACGAACAACCCTGTTGTAGATTATAGAAATTCAATTGATCATGTTAAAACATCAAATATTAGGCAAATAAATGATGCGTGGCTTGAAAGAGCTACTGGCATAAGTTTCCAAGAGACTGAAACAAATAATTTTCCTTACAGAAATACTGAAAAGTTTGGTTTAGGAAATATCAATCAATTTAATTTATTTGAGAAGCCTTGTGATTATATAGAGAATAGTGAATCAGAAGAAGATAATATGACAATTGATAAATTAAAACCAGCTTTAAAGAAGAGGAAAATTAGTGATGAGGTGAAAGAAATGAAAATTGTAGAAAAAAATATTACAGATTTTGTTGATAACATTTCTAAGACTACGCCATTAAATCGTAAGCAACGGTATAAAATAAAAGCAAAGGCAACCAAAGATGAAGAAAAAAATGAACAACCTCCAGATATTTCTGAATATTTACCTTTTGGTTTAGAAGAAAGTGTAACTCCACGGCATTCAAATGTTTCAAATGTTCTAAAAATGGTAGATGCACCAATTAAATCAAGTTCAAAAAAAGATAAAGAGGAAGTTTCAAAATTAGAAAGCAAAATTCTTAGTGGTACTTTGAATGACAATTTTGTTAAAATTAATATTGAGAAAAAGGTCTTTGTTCGAGGTAAAAAAAATAATAATTATTCCAAATTCAAGAAACAGCAATGGAAGGATAAAAAAGCTCTTCATGCTAGTATGGAATTTCCACAATCTGGTAAAATAACATGTTTCAAATGTGGTGCATCTGGTCACATGGCAAGATATTGTACTGCACACAGAGGAGATACACTTCTACCATTAGAAAGTTATAATGACGATCAAATACCAACACTAGAAGATATGAAAAATATAGTATCTAATATTGAAGCTAACCCTAAAACAGTGACAGAAGAATTAAGTCAGTATGTCTATAAACCAACCTACATTCCGGAGACATTCTTAAAAATGTTAAACACAACTCCAAGTTCCAGTACTGAAGTAAAACCCGTATATTCTAACTGCGGAAGAGATATACCAATAGAAATATATGAAGCCCTTCAAATGTTTGGACATGAGTCGTTTAGGCCAGGCCAAGAAAGTGTGATTATGCGTATCTTGTGTGGTTTGTCAACATTGTTGATCTTGTCTACTGGAGGTGGAAAATCCCTTTGTTATCAACTGCCAGCATACATTTATAGTAAACACTTTAAATGTATAACATTAGTTATCTCCCCACTTGTTTCATTAATGGAAGATCAAGTATTAAGTATGCCAGAATTCTTAAAGGCGGGATGTTTACATACTAATCAACCTCCTACACAACGTAGTAAAATCATACAATGCTTAAAAGATGGAGACCTAAATATACTGCTCATATCACCAGAAGCTTTAATATCAGGAGATACATCCAATGGATTTGCAGGATTATTTAAATCATTACCACCAATAGCATTTGCTTGCATTGATGAGGCTCATTGTGTCTCACAATGGAGTCATAATTTCAGACCTAGTTATTTAATGATATGTAGAGTATTAAGAGAAAAGCTGAATGTCAAGTGTATTCTTGGATTAACAGCTACTGCTATTCAAAGCACAGTAAAAAGTGTTATTAGACACATAAATGTGTCAGACGGTTTATCTGGTGTTATAACAAACCCTACACTGCCAGATAATCTTTGTTTATCTGTATGTCTTGAAAAAGATAAAGACAGAGCTTTAATATCGTATTTGACTTCTGAACGAATATGCCTTTTCAATTCAATTATAGTGTACTGTATAAGAAGAGATGAATGTGAAAGAGTTGCAACAGTTCTTAGATCATGCCTTCAAGAATCTGGGAAACTTAATATGGAAAAGCAAAATAACAAACGAAAAAGAATGTCCTACATTGCTGAAGCATATCATGCTGGTATGTCAGCTGCACAGAGACGGAAAATTCAGAAGCATTTTATGGATGGTACATTGAAAATTATTGTTGCAACAGTTGCTTTTGGTATGGGTATAAACAAACCAGATATTAGATGTATTATACATTATAATATGCCTAGTAGTTTTGAATCGTATGTTCAAGAAGTTGGTAGAGCTGGAAGGGATGGACAAACTGCATATTGCCATGTTATTATGAGTAATACTAACAATGATAAAAATGAACTTCTTAAGCACATTCATGCAAACACTATAGATAGATCTGTTATGAGGAAATTACTCCAAAAGTTATTTATTTCTTGTGAATGTGCTAAAACGCAAGAAGATTTATCAAGTGCTCATAACAGGTGTAAAGGTCATGAAGTTGGAATTCCAATTGACAGTACTGTAGAAGAATTAGATTTACCTTCAGAAAACATTGCAACCCTATTATGCTATTTAGAATTACATGACAGTCAGTATATTAAAGTTCTAAATAACGCATATGTAATGTGTAAAATTTCATCATATGGTGGTCCACAAAAGATACTTGAAGCAGCAAAAACTTGTCCTCCACTTGCAATGGCATATTTAATAGAGGGCAAGAAAGATTCTGAGAACTTGAAAAAAAGTATATTTGAGTTTAATGTTATTGAAGTGGCTGCTGCTATTGGCTGGGAGAGTGGTATGACAAAATACCATTTAAAAAACCTTGAATGGTTAAATGAAGAAGGAACTACAAGGCGATCTCAACTAAAAGTTGAATTCAATAGACTAGGATTTAAAATAAAGGCTCCAGGAGACTTGAGTTCAACAGAACTTGATAACATATTAGATGACTTGCACAAAACTGTTCAATCACAAGAAAAACTTATGTTGTATCAACTTGAAGAATGTAATAAAGCATTCAGTAAACTTGGTAATTATTCCTTGGAAAACGGTGACTTACCAGAAGAGGTTCTTAGAGAAAAATCGAATCAACTGAAAGATATTATATTAAATTATTTTCAAAGAGAGATGGCTTTGCCCACAAATATTACTTTAGAAGAAAGACAATTGGACATAGAACGTGTTACAGCTGATGTTCGAGCTTTGATAGCTGTGTACAAGGACTGTAATTTTACAGGACGTAGTATTGCAAGAATATTTCAAGGTATTTCTTCACCAAATTATCCAGCCATTGTATGGGGTAGATGTAAATTTTGGAGATCACATATCCATGAAGATTTTTATGGTTTAGTAAAAATTGCAACTCAACAAATCATTCAAATGAAATGAAAGAAAAATAACTACCTATAGTTTTATGGATAATGCTGTGTAATACGAAATATTAATTGAAAATAAATTGCAGACTACATAATAATATTCTTTTTTTCCTGTCTTCCATATAAGGTACTTGTACATCAAATAAAATTTATTGAAATAAATAATAGTGCTTGGGGTAAATGTCTACAAAATACGTTTGAATTAATACATAAAATGTCTTTTTAATTTTTTGAAACTCCTGTGTAATGCTCTAAAAATATTTCATACTGTTTAAATAATCATACTTGAAATTAAATGTAGGTAGGTATTCATAATCTTAATAGTTTTTTATATGAATTACACACTCCTGCACACCTGAATCGAGCCACAATTGGAGCAGATTTTTAGTTTCCCGAGATTTGATTCAAAAACGCATAAAAACTTTTTTTTGACCTAACATTATTTTTGTTTCAGGCCTTTATACAAAAAAAATGCAAGGTGGCTCGATTCGAGTGTGCCATAGTGTATTTCTAACGCATATGTGTTGATGTATTGGCAGCTATATAAGCGGAGTACGATAAGATGTCAAATTTACGTTCTTAGGCGATTTTTTTTACCGAAATTCTCACTGTTACATCGCCACCATGTTTGGGTTTTTTCGGAAAGAAATATTATGTATTCCGCAAAAGGTAAACAATTCTCAGTGGGCAGCGAGGATTTCGTGACTTCGTGAAGTTCGAATTCCTCACTGCACTTGCAAAATGAAACAAATATTATCATATAAAGACATTTTAATGATTTAAAGTATAAAAATTGGACATCAAAGTTAAATAAAATCCTTTACATATACATTTATACGTGTATACATCATATACACATGTATTTATATTATGTACTTAAACAATAATTAAAAATGGTAAACTGCAATGTCAATACGTACCTATTTTATAACATAACAGTAGAGTTTAATTTTTTATATTACTGGCTAGTTAGTTTTCTCTTAGAATATTACTAAATACAACAGACCCTAGGGGTAGGAGTAATTAATTGCTAAAGTTACATTACATAAATCTTAAGATTTGCTATTCTTATCAAAGTATTTAAAAAAAAAGTTTTATTTCGACAGACACCAATCGAACAATACCTACACTAAAATAACTAATTATTGAATCACTAAATTTGATGTTTATTAAATTAATAAACACATTGTTATTAAAATTAATAACACATGTTTATTAAATTAATAATTAATAACAAATTAATAACCGAAATTGTGAAATATAAAAAAGCGTTTTTACAAAAGAATAACAAGATAAAATTATTTATAATATAGGTACATACATATTGAATTAATTTTTAAATATAAACACATGATCGCTTTAAAAAAACTTAGAGGAAAATTATAAGCAATGGATGTTATGGTTATATTTAGCATTATAATTCATGCAATTCATGCAATCAAGCATGTTTCGACAAGATTATGGGAATTGTTCACGGAGCGAGTGCACCGGCCGGCGACATCGCAAACCAGCGAAGGCAAAAGTACTAGTCGATGCGTGCACGAGTCCAAATCTATAATAAGCAGGGATCTATGAGGTCTCATTATTTGTTGTGTGCTTTGCCAATAATCATTATCTATACTAATATTATATAATAAAGAGGTAAAATTGTGTTTGCTTGTGGGTATGTTGGGGGTAATCTCTGGAACTACTGAACCGATTTCAAAAATTCTTTCACAAATAGGTAGCTACATTATCCGTGTCTAATTTAAGCTATATTTTATTTTGAAAAAAAAAACTTATAAAGCGAAGCGAAGGTGGGTCGCTAGTAAATAATAAAAAGGAGAACTGTTGAAAGTAAAAAGTTGTACTTAAGTAGCAAATTTTATCTTTCATCATCTATGAATCTAAAAAGAAATGCCGGCAATATAGTATTGAGTAGGTACCTATGTATTTTAAATATGGATTTACGCACTCCTACGAATCAATCATTACCTACCTATGTGTTTAATTTGCCAAAAAGTTTTTTCAAATGAAGTCTTCTAGGCTACAAGAGCATTTGATATATAAAAGATGTATCCTATTTTCAAGGACTGGAAAAGAAATATTTGAAGATGATGGACTACGAGCTTCATATAACATTTCATTGTTAATCGCAAAAGCGAGAACACCACACACTATTGGTGAGGAATTTCTCTTGCCGGCAGTCAAAGAAGTAATAAAAACTATTCTTCTTCATAAGACAGCGGCAAAGCCTGATCAAAAGCCTGATGACAGCGGCTTCATCAGGAAAATTCCTTTGAGGAATAATTCAGTAGAAAGAAGAATTGATGATATGGCTAAAGACGTTGAAATCTCATTATGCGATTACTTAAAGACTTGCCAATTTTCTATTCAACTTGATGAATCAACTCCACTAAATAACGAAGCACTACTCTTATCATATGTGCTTCAGTGCTGTAGCAAATTTACTTTCTAAAAAAGGAATAGACTGCACATCATAGAGCGTGGCGATTTGTGTCTGTTGTTGACAAAACTGGAACCTGGCATTGACAAATTATCAAAACTCCACCGGCCTCAACCATCTCATTATTTTTTATTATCTATTGATTTATATATATATTCATTTTCAAATTCATAACTTTTTTTTAATACATTGTGTTACACGTTCGGGCGAGCGTTTCAGCGAGAAACAGGAGCGCCTGTTCGCACGTTCTGCGAGATCACAGTCGGTACCTACATGTCGCCGAACATGGTTAATGTGAAAGTTATTGGTGAATCAGCGTCATGTTTGATGAATTTATACAACTATTACTACTATTTATATTACGTCAGAAAAAATAAGAAAAAGGAGATGGTGGATGGTAGCCTCTTACCGAGCAAGAATCGAGCGAGTGAACGGTGGCATGTAAACAGACGTTCGTGTTTCGTTCGAACTCCTTTTGACTCGGGTATAGTATTAGCCACCGATCTTGGGGTCTCAAGGTCACCTGCGTAGTAGTATTTTTTTTGGACTGTTTGGCGGTATGAAGTGAGGCGAGACGGGGGCAGCGCTTGTCAATTAGCTCATCAGTTGTAGTCACGCCCCTTTCAGTACCTACAGTCGAGTACAAATTTATTATTTATCTTTTTTAATAATATTAAATTAATATATTAAATATTTTAAGAACAGTTACTGTTTTGAATTAAAGTCAATAATTCCGCCACGAAATGTGACTTTACGAAGGCAAGCGAGGGAATTAATTTATGACGTCTGTACCTATGTGCAAAAAGAAGCCGATGAAAGAGTGAATAAAGTAAATCAGGTATTATGTTTTTATGTTGTAGATACTATACTTATATTATTATTCTGTGTACTTCATTACCAGATTGTTTATTTTGTATGGTCGCATCGTTTCATCGCTATTAAATTAAAGTACCTACCTAAGTAATTAATATTCTTTATCATATAATAACATATATTTATTTTTTTTTAAATTAATACCTACATCTCTATATATCTCTTATATATATATAAAATTCTCGTGTCACAATGTTCGTTCCCGTACTCCTCCGAAACGGCTTGACCGATTCTCATGAAATTTTGTGAGCATATTGAGTAGGTCTGAGAATCGGCCAACATCTATTTTTCATACCCCTTAGTGATAAGGGTTGTCCACCCTTAGCGCCATCTGTTGGGCAGCCACAGCAACGCGTGGCCGGGCACAGCTAGTTAATTATAATAATTTAATAGCGATGAAACGATGCGACCATACAAAATAAACAATCTGGTAATGAAATACACAGAATAATAATATAAATAATTATCCAAAATAAAAAATAAATAAACTCATAATTTTTTTTTTAAATATTCCGCCAAATACTAAAATTCCTCACAAACGGAAGCTGCAGCCAAAAGCTAGTAATATAATAAAATGAATATTAATTATTATTTGTAAATAAACAATTTTTCTTTTATAGACTAGTGGGCGGACGAGCAAGCGGTCCCACGTGATGGTAAGTGTTACCGCCACCCATGGACACCTGCAACAGTAGGGGGTATGAGGGCGCGCCGCCGACCTTGCAAAATCCTATTCACAGCTCTCTTGAAAATTGTAGCTTTGTAGCTTAATGGAAAGACCTCTTGAGGCAGTTCGTTCCACAGCCTACGGGTTCGCGGTATAAAATAGTTTTTCGACCGAACAGTGCCTGAAACCTCCGTATCGAGGAAATGCGGATGAACCACACTTCTGTGACGGGAGGTGCGGTTGTAGAAACCCGAGGTGGGAATTATATTAAACAATTCTTCAGAGCATTCCCCATTGTACAGGCGGTAGAACACACAGAGAGACGCAACGTCTCTCCGAATGCTGAGGGGTTCTAAACCGCCCGTGAGTGGGATCGTCGACAATACGAACAGCACGTCGTTGGATGGAGTCAAATGGGTCCAATTGGTATTTCGGTGCGCCGGCCCAGAGATGAGAACAATACTCCTTAAGGGGCCTCACCTGAGCTTTGTTCGGAAGTGTACATGCGCGTTCTTATCCCCACAACTTCGTCCGTGTCTCCGATTGTACAAAAACCGACATCGAGGCGAGCGCCCGAGACGAGTGTCCGTTTACACGTTCGTGTTCGGGCAATTTCGTCTAGTTTCGGCGAACATGTAACTGAGCCATAAGATTTTTTATACAATCATTTTCATGTAGAGTCCTTTTCATGAAAGAAGTCCCCCAGACGCAGCGCTGTACTCGCGTGACATAATGTTGCCATTTATGAGTAAAAAATTTACCTATTTTACATTTAGCATATGTAATTTATCAAATAATACTATTTCCTGCATACTTCGATGAAACAATATAAGCTCTTAAATTGTATTAAGAAATAAATACATTTTAGATGGGCTGTAATTTCATTACTCAAGCCCATACTATAACAATAGTTCAGATTAGTGAATCATGTATATTTCTGATAAGTCAAAAGTATATTTGGGCATTTTTATCAAAATGTCTACCAACCCACTCATGGGATGACCCATGTAATAAGTCCAAATAACTAACGTTATTATGACTGTAAGTGTCGTGTTATTATTAAATAGTTTCAAATGACTAAAGTTTCGTTTTTTACTATGTTGTTAGGTGCGAAACTTAAAACAATAATAAGTCATAATAACGTTAGTTATTTGGACTTATTGCATGGGTCATCCCATGAGTGGGTTGGTAGACATTTTGATAAAAATGCCCATTTACCTATATTTCTGTTATGTAAAAAGTATATTTTTATTTACTTATATAAGCGGTGTTCTACCTACTTACATGTAAAAGATGAGAAAATAGGGTAAAGAAAAGCATTACAATTTTTTATTCAGAGTTTTATTGAATAATTGTGATCAGCGGCCATAGGAACATCACTGTCTGAAGAGTGGATGGAATCAGAATCAAATTCTGTTTCAGTATCACTAGCCGTAGATATAATTATTCGGTCCATCTCTTCATCCATAAGGCCGTCATTTTTTAAATATTCCTCCTCTAAATGTTCGACATGCGTGCACTGAGCTGTCCAATCTTCCGCCGTAATAGACTCAAAGGCCTCTTCAGTTAATTTTACAATTTCTTTTGGATCTTGTGCCACGTTCTTATCCGCCACCTTTCTTTTTACAAGGCTCCAGATTTTCTCAATCGGGTTGAGGTCGCAATGGTAAGGCGGCAACCTTAATACTTCGTGTCCGTGAGCTGTTAATAATTCATTCAATGCAAATGTCGGTGGACCTTTATTTTGTTTGATTAGCTCAAACAGCACAGCTTTTCTCCAGGTGTCTTCAAAATATATACCCTTTTGCCGGAGCCATTCCTGCATACTACTTTTTATATTTGACATTGTAGGGGCTTTGTTTAATTGAGTGCAATGGTAAGGAGCGTTGTCCATTACCACAAGCGACCTTTCAGATAGATTAGGTATTAGTTTTTCCGTCACCCATTTTAAGAAATTTGCAGAGTTCATGTCATCGTGGTAATCTGAGGACTTTGATTGGGATTTGAACATTAATAATGCACCATTTATGAATCCATCTTTTGTTCCCGCATGAGCGATTATCCAGCGACTCCCCGATGACTCTGAGACGAACATTCCTGGTTCCTCCTCACTCTGCCAACAACTTTTTGTATGATAAGTATTGTGTATATAGGTCTCATCTAAGTATACAACGGGTCGTTTTTCCACAGTGCGATTTATTCGTATTTTATCCAAATATTTTGCACGCCATGCGGTAATGTCGTGACGTTCCATAAGTAGTTTGCGTCTGGATTGACATCGCTTGTACTTGAAACCAATCCTATTTAATATCCTGTGCAATGTTGTGATGCTTCCCTGAAAATTGATGTCTTCTCTCAGAGCTGCCCGTAATTTAGCCAATGTTGGTAATTCTTTATGCACAACGTAAAAACTGTGAATTTTTTGCCGGATAGCGCACAAATCGAACCCGTCTAAGTCGACCTTTTTCGGATGCGGGCGACTCTTCCCCGGGGTGACAATTTTTTTCGAAGTACTCGCCGCTGTTATACCTTCTTTTGTAATTCTTGTTACAGTTTTCTCTGACACACCTGCAATTAAATAATGAACAATTAAAAATAATAGTAACTTTAAGTTTATAATGCTTATGTACTATGTAATATATGTTTTAATTTCAGTTACCTAGTTTCATCACGTTTGGTATTTGTTCAATTTTATCGCAAAAATGAATTTATATCCTAAAAGTCCCATCAATACAGCAAAAAATTATTATATGGCAACTCTAAAAAGTACCTGTTATGGCGGCGACTCTCTTCCGAACATTGTTTAGTGGTATTAAAACACCTTGATTCTTTTGTTCCGCTTCACAGAACTCTTTCACCTTCAATATCATTTCTCGAGCCGAACTTTTTACAACTTTTGGCATTGTAAACAATCTTTAAAATGCACTAAGCTAGTTACAAACTCACAAAAATCTACCACAACAAACGAACTTGATAACATCGACGAACGACAACATGGCCGACCTGTCAAATTTAGTTCCAAAAATCACCGCGGGACTTCTTTCATGAAAAGGACTCTAGCATGGTGGGGCTGACACCTGTCAGTTAACTATGACTAGTGAATCTAGTGATGTGGGGAACTTGAACGGAAACCATGTTTTACGATTTTCGTTGTGAACTGTATGTAATCGATGACTATTCGTTAATAAATTGAAAAAAAGTAATTATGATTTTTTTTCTAAAATATATAAGTTTTTGAAGGTCATGGCAGCATATGAATTTTTTGAACTTCAACTAATATAGTTTGACAGTTTATATGAATTATGTTTATGGATGATTTTATCTTGTTTATTATTTAAGAGTACCTAGAGGTTGTTTAGCGCCGTTTCATGTAGTACCTACTGTTCAATTTTTTTTTCAGTAACTAATTGGCTAAAGGACTGTGGAGAAATAATGTAGGTATACCATGTATAGAACACTTGAACGAAATTTGGCGAACGTATGCCATTTCTTCCTGTAGGTATATATACCTAACTACAAATAATAAATTGATAGAAATCTATAATACATTTTATTTTAGTCAGCCCTCATGTTCGTATAAAGAAATACGTACAAAATACATGACTGACCAGAAAAAAATAGTACATAAATAGTACCAACAAGAGGCGCGCTCTCATTTTTATTCACTGAATTTTGACCCATTTAAAGCGGCGTCACTTAGGAAACGTGCAAATGTTTGTCGTATTTCGTCTAGAGATTTAACATTAACTGTTTTAACATGGTCGCGGGGAGAGCCAAGGTGAATCTCTTTATACTAAGGAACTATCCGATTGTATTATTTTTACTGTATACAAATGAGAGTTCGTCTTTGTACTATGTATTCGTTATCACTGTATTCCTGCCCATTGTGAGGACTTTTTAACGTTTTAACGATTAACGCGTTTTTCGCACCTATTTATCTGTTAAAACGTGCCTTAAAAGCGTACAAGTGATTCTGCTAACCTTTTTTGCTTGACGTTTTGATCAGGTTATACCAACCATGGTCACGAGTTGAGTCCAGCTTGTCAGTTTGGCCGGGTGACACAATGATCACAAGCCGACTCAAGTCAATCAACTCAAGTTTAGTCAGTTCAATCGGGTTACACAATGATCACTAGTTTGAAGAAACTTACAGTACAAGTAAGAGTACAATAAGAAAGGTAAACATACGCGTGACCTGTCTAATATATATATATGGAGACTATTTTTCTCGTTACAGTTTACAGTAAACACCTCTCGGTTTTGTTTTGGCTTCTTTGGGTTTTGGTTCTGCTATACAAAACTCGTGCAGAGGAGACACAAACATAATATTTAGATGATTTATTAGACATTGAAAACACTGAAACCATTGTCATACTCTGTCTAAGCGTCCAGTAACTTTATTTAATTTGCCTATGCAACCTTTAGGATCTGAAGTCAGTGAACTCCATTCAACTAAATTACAATATTCAATCTCCTTTTTCCCACATTTAAACTTATCATTTAATTTATTACTAGTGATAGCAATGCATGAACCTAATATTTTGTAAAATGCAACACTTAAACTGTCTATCCACTCTTTCAAATCCTGGTTTATTCTTTTAATATTTGATGCAGCAATTTTCTGCAACAACAAACTTTCTTCCTGGTTTGGTAGAAAATTTAATATTGTAGTGTCTGAAAACTTTTTATAAGCATTTTGAGATCCGCTGTGTACAATACTTGTTTCTTGATGGGTCAATTCTTTGCCAGAGAAATATTCTAAGGGAGTGATAAGAAATTTACATAATGCTATTAAATTAGATTGTTCAAATAAGCCAACTTTCCAAACTCCTGGTAAGAGTGGTAGTTTTAAGTTTGGCTTGATGAAGTTCGTCAAGTTGTTCTCATCAATGTGTATATCACTAATGTCTGCAATCACACCGGCTGGATCTAACCAAATTGCTGTTAAATTTTCAATTTGTTTATCTATTGGAGGTAAAAACTGGTACAGTAAAGTGGGTTCAGACAATGGTCCTAAAATGTTGGCTAAATTCCGGAAAGTCATTTCTTTCTGATCATAATCTGAACCAACTTGAAATATTTTTACATTATCCACATAATGATTATCAAAATTTAGCTCCAATCGCTTTTGTGGTTTATACCAAATTTCTATTAACACTTCTGCATTATCAATAAAAGCCTTGTACAAAATAAGGTTTCCTTTGTATATGTCAGCATAATTGTAAGAGCTGATTTCAATGACTTCATCAGCCTTCAGAACACAGTCTTGTTCTTGTAAAATTTTAGCATTGTGACGAATAATACTTCCTGCATGTGTTAATAGTATGTCATCTGTGCTAGCTGTCAGATCTTCAGTATTATAAATACTTTGCCAATAAGCTTCTAAGTTTTGTATTAAATGGTGATCATTAAAACCTATGTACTGCTCAACTCTGGTTATGATCTCTTGGCTGATTATAGGTTCAAATTTTCTTGCGAAAAATAGTTGTCTATCTTGCGTGTTTTGTATTCTTAGCCAATCTTCGGCTCTGAAATCATTAGGAGAACATCCACACCAATCAACTACATGTTTGTATTGACACTTACAACCAAGCTTTCTTTTCCAATTAGTCACATGCAGATTGTTGTCTACATAAGTATTGCAGAAAGGCGAATTTCTTAAAACAGTATGAAAGAAAGATTCTGCTGGCAATAGAGTATGTTGAAAGATAACATCTAGACCAGCTAAAAGCTCATCATGAGTCCCAACGATATATGAAACAAATTCTGGTGAGAGAGCAATCCAGTCACTTCCACCGTCTATTGTTACTCCTCGAGGTAATTTCCTTTCTCCCACACGCCACATATGTGTTTCACATTCAATAAAAGTTTTATCTAATCCCTGTTTCTTAATAAATCTTTGAACCTCTCGTCCATGCGACTTCACAAAATTAACGCCTTTATTTACAGAAAGGAATTTTTCTAATTCTTCCAATGATTTGATAGGAAAATCACTTTCACTTAGATTGATCACAAAGTCCCATTGCCACCCTAATGTAGAGAAATCTCTCATAGATGCAAGTAGCATTTTTAGTAGTGATGCACCACCCCATATCGTAGAGTATCTCTTTGTAGCTAATTTTATATTTGGAAGTTGCTTTTCAAGAATAGTCAACTTTCTGTGCAAATAATCTTGTCGCTGAAAATAAAAAAGTCAACATTACAATTTATGATTATAATTTAACATTAGAAATCTGAATAAAACACGTGGCATTAAAAAATAAGTTAAATATAAATAAATAATTAGTACTCACAGCATCTACATGTATATAAAAATAATGATGTCTTCTATAGAGTGTATTTATCAACCTGTAAACTTGTCGTAATGCTCGTCCATTAAGTGTTAACAGAAATATAACTTTAACTGAGGTTTGTTTATCACTGGAAGCTTTTGGTGTTACAGGTATAAACTCTGAAACAAATTGGCTCATTGGATTAATTATCCAAAGACTAGTTGAATATGATTAATATTAAACTGTAACCAGCTCTTTTATTGTCCACTGGTGGACATGGGCCTCCTCATGCACATTGTATTGTACATGTATGTATGACAAATGGCCTTAAAACACCACGCTGTCTAAGGGGTTTGGTGAGTCCACTCTTTTAGAGGTAGTGTAGACTTCCTTAGGGCTTGTGGTAGTGGCTTTATTATTTCTTAGTTGCCTTTTACAACACTCATGGGAAGAGATTGGTATTATTCTAAATCCAGCCAATCTCACCGGAGAGTCACCGACTCTTGAAAGGCCATTAGGGCCACAAGAATTTAGCCATTCCAAATTAAAAAAAACTTCTAACATCTGATTTTTAAGATTTCACTATAATCTCAATATCAGGTGGACTAGAACCAACCATAATGCCCTTTTTGTTAGATTTAGATCACAAACTTTTTCATATGAGTCTGGTAAACACTTCATATCATATTTGGCATAGGGTGAATATTTGTATTCTATATACTATGGAGTGTTTTACATGTGACAGATGTGATGTAACCTTTAACGAGGGTATCAATTTAGGTCCAGGAAAGAATACTGATCACTGACTTACTTGAGAGTCCTGTTTCATACACATTCATAGTAAAATATCCACCACAGTTTTTAGAAGCATCTGCAGGACATTTCATGTCACATAAATTTTCAGCTATATTGACGGATGATGGAGGTGCATTCTCACCACAGAAACATTCTGACCTGAAATAAATTGTTAATTGTTTTATATAACGAATTTACATAGGTCTAACACTGTTTCTCAATATCATATTGCTAAATACTTTAAATTATACTTCTCCAAATGTCTGTCATACATATAGGAAAAAATGACAATAAGGATTATACATAATGCGAGATCATTTGTATTATAATACAATATTTTTTGGATAGAATTTACATAACAGCATAAAAAAACATTTTTTTATTGTACTTGGGAATAGAAAATATCCTATGAAAATAAAAATTGGATAACATTCAAAGAAGACAATGCTAACTTACGCGTACTGCACTCCAGCATATGGGAACCCCGCTTGCACACATATATCTAAACAAGTAGTAGGTGTATTTGTGTTTGCATAATTTCCATAGAAACTAGAAAGTAATCTCAGCTTTTTTTCATCTTGATAGCAACCTAAATGTCTACCGTAAGTTACACCTTTACCAAGACAATTATTTGGCAGGGCTTTTGGGTATAAATTTCCACTTTGTATATGACAGGTTTTGTTAACAATCTGTTGCTTACACATTTGTGTTTTCGCGCGATGGATAGCAGATATAGCTTCTCGACTCTTAATTTCACAGGCCGGTTTGAAATCTAGTTCTTCTAGTCTTAATTGTGATAAAGGTTTGTTTTGTCCTTTCTTCGGAGGCAAGTCTTCGTCATCGTCAAATTCAGGGTTAATTTTTCTGGCAGAAACGTCACCGATTTCGTGACGAGCGAATGATACGTGACCAGTTTTCGGAAGATTATCATTTTCAGAAGGAAAGAAGTTAATAGCGATTAAGATTTGGCCAAAAAACGCTATCAAAGCAGTTATCACTAAACATTTTGTATATTTGTAGAATAACCTGTGATATGTAATAGCCATTTCAATAAAATTATTTCATTGTAATATATATTCATAAAATGACGAAAGTAGTAAAAGGAATTTTCTGAACTTTCCCGATAAATTAGGAACGATATACTACCGATTTTTATAAATAATATTCTACCGAGTAACGACTGCCAAGTGCCATGAGTGTCATCATTGATCATTGTTATGCGACAGTTTTTTTTTTCTTATTTTGTATGTGTCGAAAGGCGGCATCGGCAGTCTGTCTAATTTTGCGAAAAAGATTTTCTGTAATGGTAGAAAAGGTAATTTTTAATAAAACCATTTTAGTAAATATGCTATTTTAGGAAAATGTTATATTGAAGTGCATACCATTTTGTATTATCTTTATAGTGCTAGAATGAACTTTTGCATGCACAGCGTTTTTGAGACATTATATTCACTCCTTGGCTTGCCCGGCCGATACATCGTATCTTCATTAACCCGGCTACAAACTGGAGTACTGTTTTGTGCGACGTGCTGGGGCATGCATGTACGTCCGGTAGGATATTTGTTGCTGCCGCTTCAACCATTTTGAAGACGGAGACCTGTCGATTCTCTGGGCGCGTATTGACTACGAAGGTTCCACTAAAGTCTACACTTGCCTTTACAGGTCCCACAGCGGTGATACGGAGACGACTCACTTTTTTGAGCACCTACAAGAGACGACTGATAGCGTGCTCGAGCAGTTCCCTTGCACGGAAGTGGTAGTTCTCGGTGACTGCATATCATATCACTCTGCATATCAACGACCTGTTGCAAATTGGTGACATACGTTGCTATGCAGATGATAGTACTGGAGACGCCTTGTACAGGGGCCGCGCCAACATCCCTCGAGTCGAAGTGGAAGAGAGTCGCGCCAGGCTTGTGTCTGAAATCGAAGATCTAGTCTCGATTTGGGGTTCTCTAAACCTAGTGGATTTCAACCCCAGTAAGGCGCAAGTCTGTGCATTCACCGCTAAAAAAAACCCTTTTGTCGTAGCACCTCGCTTTCAGAGCATACCTCTTAAAATCTCGGAGAGTATCGGAATCCTTGGTGTCGTCATTTCCAGCAAAGTGGAATTTAGGGGTCATCTGGAAAATAAGGCCAACATGGCCTCCAAAAAGCTCGGTGTGCTGATCAGAGTGAAGCGGTACTTTACCCCTAGGCAGGCTTTACCCCTAGGCTTTACCCCATAAACTTTACAAAGCTCAAGTGAAGCCCTATATGGAGTATTGCTCTCACCTCTGGGCCGGCACACCGAAATACCAATTGGACCCATTTGACTCCATCCAACGACGTGCTGTTCGTATTGTCGACGATCCCACTCTCACGAGCGGTTTGGAACACCTCAGCATTCGGAGAGACGTTGCGTCTCTCTGTGTGTTCTACCGCCTGTACAATGGGGAATGCTCTGAAGAATTGTTTAATATAATTCCCACCTCGGGTTTCTACAACTGCACCTCCCGTCACAGAAGTGTGGTTCATCCGCATTTCCTCGATACGGAGGTTTTGCGCACTGTTCGGTCGAAAAACTATTTGCCTCAAGGGGTCTTTCCATTAAGCTACGATATGGGGTTCTTCAAGAGAGCTGTGAATATTGAGCTGTGAGCCGATTTTGCAAGGTCGGCGGCGCGCCCACATACCCCCTGGTGTTGCAGGTGTCCATGGGCGGCGGTAACACTTACCATCACGTGGAACCGCTTGCTCGTCCGCCCACTAGTATATAAAAAAAAGGTTGTGGTATTTTTATTGTTATACTTGAAAATTATTGCTATCAGTATAGTTTTTCGTGTTCTTCCAAGGATTCCAACTCTATCCTCTCAGTAAACCTACTTCGACGAGACTGGACAATGACTTGTAAAAATATTCTATTTTATTATTTGCTGTTTTTTATTTCTATTTTATTATTATTTTATTATTAAAAATATTCTATGACCAATGGTAATGCCAGTGTCCAAATAAATTATAAAAAATATATATTGCGCATTCCTGCGACTTCGTTGGAAGGGTACTGAAAAAACCTATACTCTAGGTAATTTGACTTTCTAGATTTTCTATAAGTCTAGAGATAGACATGTTTTTTTAAGTAGTAGTTTCTTGCTAGTTTACATATTCTAATGTCAGGCCTTTCATATCTTTGTGGCTACGGGTACGGATCAAATTCTGACGAAGACGAACAAGAGAAACGAATCGTTAAAAAGTTAGTACATAATGTTCCTACTACATATCAATTTTCTTTATTTGTAGCTTTTGGTATTTACCTAAATATATAAATCTTAATTGGATAAAGTGCATGATAAAAGTTTAGCATGTTGGAGCCATACTTTTAACCAAAATAGTTGATTGATGCATGTAGTATTATCTTTTATTTCTGTAGAAAAGACTGTTTTTTGCGAGACATATTGGTAGTATAATTAAACCGTTCTTATTCCATTATATTACCCGTCTTTTGTTCCAAAGGAGGGATGGGGGCATGATGAGATGGTGAAAACATCATCTTCCCAACTCTTTTTCAAATCCACTCCTACATCTATTAGGGTAGGCCGCGTTTGAGAACTTTTGTCGTTCTGAACTGGTGATAGCATGTAACACTATCCACATCAGGTGCAGTGTCTGCTTTCTTTACAAATTACCTTCATTCTATAAAAATATTGTATTATAACCTTCTTATATGATTAATCCTTCTCTCCTTTTCACATTGCCTGTAGCTGTTCATCTTAAATTGATTAATTATTTCTGTATATTGACAGCTGAAAAGCAATATGCCTTAACCAACATACTATGTAGTCTAGCTTTGAAAGTAGTGTATGTTGGATTAAACATTTTGCTTTTCCACTGCCAATGTCTAATTTATCATTAATTTATTGGAACGAAGTTTCTTTACGTGGCTCGCGGTAGGTGTGATTCGAGAGAAAATGTAACGTCACGTAAGTATTTTACCCCCTCCATACGCCTTTCTCTCGCTCGGACATGGTATGGTCGCGATTCTCGCGATCGTGTCAGTTTGTCGGTATTCAGTAAATTTCGGTAGAGGGCCGATCGCTACTTATGTCTCTCATGCCTCGCTTGATCCGAAATGAAAATATCCGATTCGACTACATCGCCATCACTGATTCCCTGAATCATATTGTTGTTTTTTGATGTAATATTTTGCATAGTGTCATCGATAATTGAAAAATACATCGATATTTGCAATACATTGATTGTTTTTAGAGTTTACTAAGATTATGGTTATAACATGCCTGAAAATGAAAGTATAGGGATGGGTGAATTACATTCAGAGTTTAAAAAAATGCTGAGGATCTTCCTGAGAGGGTCCCCTAATCCGCACACTTTTTTTTAAAATAAGTACACAAGTATATATATAAGTAATACAAGTATATTACCCAAATAAATTAAACTTTTTATAATTTCAAATACCTTCACTAGATTCACCTTTTGTCAAAAAAATATGATTACTTATTACTTAACCTTTAGTATTGTACAGTCCCCAAATTAATATTACTCCTTAAAACATTATTTTTAATAATGTATAAGGTTAGTAGCTTACCCTGATGCCCCTACATCAATACACTTGTGCTGCCTTCTTTCTGTCTAAAGAGTTTTGAATTTATTCAGTCAGTCTGCTTTAACTATCTCATGCAGTAGATTATTTCATGAGTTGACAACTCTATTTGACAGGAAGTGCTTGTAAGGAATGGAGGTAGCAATAGTTTGCATTAGCCTCATAGCAGGTCCTGTGCTCTCTTATACATTCACTTCACTTCTTAACATTCACTCTTATACATTATTATGGAACTGTCCCTGAACTTTATTTCTTTTTTTGTAATATTCCAGACCCAAATTGCCAGTGCCAGACTTGAGCAAAGTGTCAGTTATTGCTGCAGAAAATCATGTGGATGATCCTCAGCTTCACAGTGGACGGAAACGCTCTTTTCCACATGTGAGAGGAAACTGGGCAACCTATGTTTATATTAAGTGTAAGCACATTGTAAAAAAAATCTACTATACTATAAAATTATTTTTTATTATCTACATTAATTAATAGTTCTCTTGTGTTAAGTTGTATTTAAGTTGCCGACATAGCCCAAAGAATCAGCAAACGGACTTCAGCTTGCCTACTGCTGTGGTTTATGTGTGTTGGCGGTATTTGGGAGAGGCCTATATTCAGCAGTGGAGAGACAGGCTGATGGTATGATACAGTATTGAGTCATGTTTTACATAATATTTTTTTTTATTTAACAACCTTTATTGCACATTGTCATACAAAATGTACTCTTTTCATCCAGCCACCACCACAAAATTTCTTTAAGTTTGCTGGGTAGATCAGCCCCTCAACATCCTACCCATGTCCCTCGATGGATGAGATGCGAGATGTAACATCATATTTCCGAAACTGTTCACAAATGAGTTATGCATATTCATCATTTTCTCGGATGACAGTCATCATTGCTAAATTATTCAAAGATTTGAATATTTCGAAATTGTTCACAAATGCATTGATCACACAGCATTCATCATTACACATACTATAGAGAAAAACAACATCTGTCTTGAGTGTTGAATGGTTACAGACCACTTGTGGAATCGATGATAATTCAAGGAGCGCATCGTAAAACTGTGGTATAGTTGCTATTTCTGTATGTTTTGGAGGATTTTATTCATATAAAATTCATTTTGCAAAAGCATTTTGCACTTATAACTAAAGATAACTAGTTAAAGCTTAATTGTAAAGCATAAGATGATGTCGCGGAATGATGAACCATTTCACTCTATTCAGTGCATCAACCTTTTTGAATATCAGATTTGGACTTACTTTTGGTGACAACTTTACTGGAAATATCAATGTCGAAATCACAATGTGTCTTAAAATTGAGACACTTAGATAAATGAAATGTTTTGGTAGTAAATGACCAGACTTATTGTGGATATATAATGTTTGTCTTACTGTGATTGAACTGAACCAAGTTCAGTCTACCTTACATCCAAAGTTGGTCTAAAGCGTACTCAATTTCGGATTCAAGTCTAACACAACTGTTAATCCTTAACTATTGAACTATATATGAATTATCTCATTTGTGTTACCTTTTGTACACCTTGATAATCTACATCTGAGGGCTCAGAGCTTCACCATATGCGAAGTTCTGCGTTTGGCACTTGTGAGGTGTATGAACTGTGGTTGTGTTGCTGTAATGTTTCACTCTACGTTGAGGTCAGCTTGCGGTCTCGTCAAACACCACCTCTTCGGCCTCGGCGTTTTATCTTCACAAACTTCGGCCTCGCGTGGATTACACGAGGACTTGCAGGGATAGCGATGTGGGGTGAATGCACAATTTGATACACTCACTCTTCCGCAATTTGATGACTGCTTATGTGTCGATCTGCTTCAATTTTTTCAATGATAACATTAACATTTACCTTAATAGGATGACCACAACGGGGAACATTATTCACTTCAAAATTACCAGACCTGAATCAACTGAACCATTTTTTTGCAGTAGTTTTAGATAAAACCTCTTCTGCGTAAACACCAAAAATCTCTATTTAAGCACTAGAAGCATTCATACCCATGTCGAAAAACAATCCATTTAAAAATTGTTAAAAAATATGCAAAGATAAAACTTTTAACCTGTAATTTCAATTTGCCGCCATTACAAAAAAGTCAGTTTTCAAACGGTATAACCACCTATTTCCCGCAAGTGATCAGAGTTGCCAGAAACTGATCACACTTAAAGTCATACGTTCAAAAAGGCCGCAAACTTTTCCGAATACCTTTTATTATCTTTGTTCGAGTTTAACCTGGCTACCGTTACTTTCCATTGAAGCAAACCTTTGGAATTTTATACATAGTCTTATAATCTTCGATGTCTAATAGTATTCATCGGAAGTCTCGATATACGATTTCACTATCTATAATATGACTTCAGTCCCATTTGAAGAAAACTGTTTTTCAAATCTAAGCTTTGCATTAATTCACGTAAATTGATATAGGTAAGTCATGAGCAACTTCGCAAGAATAGTCAGACTAAAAATTAGTAATATGGATTATATTTTTGGAATCGCCTTTTCAAGACCTTTAATTTAATACCCCAAATACATTCAATGGGTTTCAAAGACTATTTTTTTATAGCAAACATTTTGGCGCTTAAAGTCCGCCATATTGATTTTTTTAAAATCAAATACACCAGTAGCGCTTGCGATATCTAAACGAATTAAACTACACCTCATTTATAAAAATAGTTCTCTCCGTTTAAGGTCTGTGAGGGAATAAAGAAACGAATATACGTATATAACGATAAAAAAATATATCCCTCCTTTGCGCGTCGCAGTCGTATAAAAAGAATTTGTAATGTAAAGTCGCTTACTTTACTTTCCAGCAGACTTATAAATTAGTAAACGTTTTTATGATAAATGCAAGATGTCCAAAGTTCACAAGAAGAAATGTTCAAAGTAACTATTGTAAACACAAAATCGTAAAAGCCGACAGGCCCCGAAAATACATTATTTAATTTTAACACGTTTATGGTCTTAAGAAGTGTGTACAAGAATATTCCTGTAAGTTTTATGTGATGTGTTTCCCTAGAATAAAGATTTGAACTGAAATTATTTGAAAATGAAGTATGTTGAGGGTAGGTTTAATATAAAATATATAGTGTGGGTTGAGGGTATCTAAATGAATAATGAAGAGGGGATCTAGATTTAATAAACCAGTCATGGCAGTCTGTTTATCTAGACGTGAGTAAAAAATCGTTGAATAATCAAATGTAAAACAATAAATCGAAGGGCTCGGATTTTTTTTTTCCTTATATTGTGTTAAGACAATAATCAAAATTCATTCTATACTATTCATTCATTAATGAGATAATAGAAATAATATTCATGTATATTTATTTACTTTATGTGGAATAAAACATTATTTTTTTTTAAATTTATTGCTTTTTAATTAAATGGTTGGCAACCACATCTGAGTCACTACTGTCTTCATTCTCACTTGAATCTGTGTCTGTCACTGATGTTACAAATTCTGAGTCCATTATATTGTCTATGCGTATATCGCGCTCCCATCGTCCATTATAAATTTCTTGGTTCTTATAAACCACGCAAAAGTTTTATCATTTTTGTTGCCGTAAACGGAAGAGCAGTGCTGTTTCTTGTTGCTTAACCTGTAAAAGTGAAAAGTTAAAATATTGTGTATGAAAGGAAACTTACTAATTTATAAATACTAGAATATTTAACACCATTTTTGTAGGACCTTATATAATTCAAAGTAATATAATATAATAACAAATTAGTATAAAAAAAATATTTATACCATTAATTTGCGCCCAAATCAGTTCGATCGCATTGTAATGGCAGTGATGAGGCGGCAGCCTTAACACCTGATGACCATTTTGTTTCGCCATTTCTTCAATGGCATAAATAGGATTTGTGTGCTTCAATGGCACAATCTTGATTTGTGTTTGGACAAGATAAGCATCTCATTTTTTAACATTGACATTGTTTACCTGGACAAAGTGATAAGGGGCGTTATCCATTATTATGGTCACAGGTTCTTTGAAGTTTTCTAAAAGCCCCATCGAACTTTTCAAAGTCCATTTCTTCATGATATTCTGAAGTTTTCTTTGATTTAAATGATAATGGACAATTTGGCACAAAATCCCAGCATGACATAATTATTATAATAAGCCGCTCTCCTTTTCCTTCGGGTACTTTGGTTAAAACATGAGCCGTACCATCTGTCCATATTTTTTGCACAGAATGATTTGCAATTAAGCTATGTTTTACCTAAAACGACGACCTTATCCTAATATTGGATATCTTTCCTTTCACCTTTCTTAATGCATCGCGCAAGAGTTCTTTCCATAATTATTTTTCTTTTGTTGGCTTTTTTATAAGAAAATACAATTTGTTTCAGCGTTCGCCACAATGACGCAGTGCTTCCATGAAATAAATCTGCCTTTTAAAGAATTGACTAGTTTTGCCAGAGTAGGCAATTCCATGCGTCTATAAGTCATAAATATGATTTCTAATTTACAGGCTTCCTCCTCTTTCGTTTCTTATTAGGCGCGGATAACTTATTCTCCTCCATAGAGTGGTTTCCATATTTTTCTGTTGTTATTCGTGTAACCGTATTACGTTCAATGTCCATAGCTTCCGCAACTCGTTCGCAAACTCGAGATACAGGCAGCATTGGTCCACCATTTTCTCGCTCCAAACTGAACGTGCGTAAGTAAAGATTGCAAATACACTTGGGAGTATCAGCCACAAAACATAGTTTTTAGTTTACTGTTTGAATTTTTTTTTTTTAACAAAAGACCAGAACAGATATATTATTGTCTACTGCTATAGATTGTTCAATATTTGCCAAGTAATTTGAATAATCAGTTTTAATAAGTGTGGTGACATCTATCTCTCAATAAATCGAAGGATAATTGATTGATTTATTCTGAATTTTTCCCTTTCCTTTATTAAATTCGTTTTAATTTTAATGAAAACCATATTGGATAGTCACTTGTTTTGTACTTAACTATAGGGACGAGTTCGTTAATAATAGACTCCCTGTAAAATATATTCAGCTTTTCGTCTATGGCAGGAGATAATATGCAAATAAGCTCTTACAATCCATTTCTATTATTCTATTATTAATTTGAAGTAGGTATAAATCAAGTAGGTATATTCGCATTATTTATTTCGATCATTTCTATAAATGTAATATCGTTTAATATTTCGCTATTGGAAATACTGTCGTTCAACCATGTTTCTATAAAAACGATAATATCACAATTACAACTTAACCTGCCTTTACATTTATTTTTCGGGGATTCCTCACGCGCTTGGAAAGGTCTCTCGGTTAAAAAACATACAGGTGATATTTATTTGACTGCGGGGCTTATTGTGCATACTGCAAAAATCTGTTTTTCCTGTTATTGGCACTAGCTCAGTTTGCCTTAATTTGCCACATTCTAGCACTGATTGTGAAAGGACATTCAATGAAGTTAATTGATTAAAACTAAACTAATGAACAGTTTAAATAGGTCAATGGGACGTTATTGGCAAAACAACTGATTAGAAGATATGTTAAAAATGATGACCTCTGCAAATTTGTATAAAACAATATCATACATTTTAAACAGTATTTTATGAATAATTAAGAATATTTTATTTAAATGTTTTCAAGTAAAGTATACTATTTTTTTTAAGCTGGTATTACGACCTTGCTCCTTTCCATCTGACAGCCCTGCTCCTGCCCATCATGCAAAAGCAGTAGTAAACTCTAGGGCCTCCCCGCAAGGAATATAACATTAATTATTATTCTAATAGTTCGCAGTGGAATAAGTCTAGTATTAAATACATGTGTCCATTTTTCAGATCCCGAGAATGATGTCTTCAGTAAATTTATAAATAAACTCCTGACAATTGTACATTCTGTTGATGAATCATGTCAAAGATGTGATGATATTCATGTGAGTGTGTCAAGAACTTTTGCGTTGAAATATCATTTTGTTACACCATTCACCACATCCCTACAGGAGACTCTAAAAGACGTCGAAAGGTGTGTACACTAGTTACGTCTATAATTATAAGTATCACCCTTTTTACTTGACTACCGCAAAGCCAAAGAAGGGTTACGATTTTAGCAGTCTGTGTTAGTATGTATGTTCATCTGTTCCCCCGTAGCTCCTTAAAACCACTCATCACATTTTGACAAATGAGGTGTCATTGAATTTGTCTTGATGTTTCGCGTAACATAGACTCTATGACATCACTTTAAATCCAATATGGCGGATATGATATATGAATACACAAATATACGTGTAGCAAAGAAAATGCAGATGAATATATCGTGTATAATACCAAATGAAAGGGTTTAATGTTCCATTCCAAAACTGTATAATTTATATACATAAAAATGTGCCATCCCCCCCCCCCCATGAATGTTATTAATATACTTATGCTAGTGGAACACAATTAAAAAATATTATCACGAGCTCATTAATTTTAGATACGGGTTTTCCGGAATTTAGAGAATTAGATAGTGGTAGACACCAAAATGGTCTAAAAAAAATTATGTTTGAAAACTAAAACCTGACTACGCAAAAGTTTCAATAAGTTTTAGGTTCTTTAGGAGGTTTTTGACGACGAAGATCAACGGGGGTTGTGGGGGAGAAAATACAGGAATAAAAACCGCTTATTTCGTTCACACAAAACTGCAGGGGTACAGGGGGAGCGGCAGTCGGCAACGAACTCTCGTTCGGGCAGAGATTTGCCTACTAATTACTACATACTAATTGGCCGATTGTACAAATCGAACTGTTTCGGGAAGGCTAGAGATTTCCCTATTTATTTGAGCTAAAGTAATTCACACTATGACGCTTGCTTATCGCAGTTTACCGCCCATTCTCCTTAGCGCATTGTTCTATATCCACACGACACCGTCACCCGTTCATGCACTCATTATTCTGTCGTGTACAGACGCCTTTTACATAACATGGCCTAGCCGCACGTTTACAAACTTAATAGTATTCATAACCGACCGCACGATTGCGCCATATTCAAAAGGCCTAAACAAATTACAACTTATTTGAAACTTTTATTTAGTAGGATTTTAATGTTTAAACTTATTTTTTAAAACAATTACATAATCTATATGATATAGAAATGTACATGGTGATGTGGCAAAGAATGTATGGTTGGATTGGATCCAGCTATTTAAAAAATATCTATTATAATAAACCCATACTCTGGTAAATAAGGAATTTTATTATTATTGTTTATGAATTGGTTCCATAATAATAACATAAATAATAATATTATTATGACACAATAAGCAAGCAGCCGCAGCAGCCGGTGTTGTAGCGAACGTGTATCAGCTCTGAATTGTGCTGAATCTTATACTGAATTTGAATTATCTTAAGACTTAATAATTAGGTATCTTAATAGTTAATGAATTGATAAAAGTGATGATAGCCTATAGGTATACTCGTATAAACTCGATTCACTCTGGCCCATGCCACTAAGTTTCTACCTAAGTACAGATTTTTCAATTATCATCAACTCTGCAGAGAAGAAATCCACGAGGCCAAATTTCGAAAAAAAAATTTTGGCGCACATGCTCGTCAGTTAACAGTGGGCCTGAGAGGTAGATTCTGGCCTGAAAAGCCTCACTAAGTCTGTGTAATGGAAAATCTGTACAGTGGAACACTATGGTCTACCTACAGTGTAATATCCAGAGCCAGACATCCGTAGTTACTACTATATATAACATTAAATTAAAATTTCCTACCTATTCATTAAATTGGTACATCTTTGTGGTATATCCTAATTCATATGCAATACTTTTTAAACAAGTGCTACTTGCTTAGATTATCTACATTCGATTACCGACCTAAAAGCTTTCAGGAATTAAGCTACAAAATAGATTATTTTTAGCTTTCATTTGGGATTTGACTGTGTAAAAGTGTATTGCAATGATGAATGCACGAGAACGTTCGTTGCTCTAGAAGTGGACCATACCAGCTACAGACATTTATTGAATATCACAGGGAAGATAGATGAAGTTTTACAAGAATATAATTTGCCAAAATTCTATGACGTAAGTGTAACATTTTTAAGTGTATACCAAATGAAATTTTGTTCTCAGAAAGCTTTATGTATTTTTTTTACCCAAATGTGTTTAGTAACTCAAAATATTGTAGTCTTGACTAAAGGGGTTCGAAGATTCCGACATGTCAGATGAACATATAAATCGTCATGTATACAACTGTCCTCTGTGCTAACTGTTGGTCATAGCCACATTTCACGAGTGAGCATCAATGAGTTGATTATGGCAGGCAGGAAATGCATATTTTAGTGAGTTGGGCATCATGAACCGATATGTTGACAGCAAACTATAAGAAAGGAAGCGATTGGCAGTGATACGGTCTCGTATCGACTCGCAGATCCCTAATTCTTAATAATAATAATATACCAAATCCATTCCTAAATCTCCAAATGTAGGCAGTGCATGTCCAAGCGTGCCAACATTTATCATTCTGGATTGGTGTTGGCGTGTATCCCGGGTATCGCAGGGCCACAAAAAAAGTCAAAATTTCCTAATATTATGTTACCGACATATACAAGGGTGAATCAGAAAGTTCTTAGAATCATCATTAAAACAAAGAAATTCAAATATAAACATTTTATTTATGTACGTAATCTCCTTGTAAGTCCATACATTTACTATAACGTTTTTTCTAATTTCCTTATTCCTTCCGAAAAAAATCACAGACAAAATCACACAAATCCTTGACTCGCAAAAAACTCTACGACGACAGCCACAACCGCGTCATCATCAAATACTGTTCTACGGATATGCTTCTTTATTTTGGAAATAAGTGAAAATAACTAGGGGCTAAGTCCAGTGAATATGATGGATGTTTAAGAATTTCTTTGCGGATTGCCGCGATTGCAACTTCGGTTCGAAGAGCTGGAGCATTATCATGGTGAAACAATGCCCAGTGAGAATTTTCCTCGACGTTTTTCTGAATTTGATTCACCCACTTTTGGGACCAAATATGCACAATAGGCACCTGTTATCGATTTTCCCTTCGGCATGTAGTCAATATAAAGGATTCCTTCATAATTTCAGAACACAGAAGAATTTGACTGTAGTCGGAGCAACTCGATTTTTTTTAATGGGTGGAGAAGATGGCCGTTTTCTAGACATGCTTTGTTTCTTTGTTTCAGGATCAAAATGGTAGAGCCATGTTTCATCCATGGTTACAAAACGACGACAAAATTTATCAGGATCATCTTGAAAGATTTTGAGATTCCAGTTTGAATCTTCTAAACGTCGGGTTTTCTTTTCTTCAGTTAACATTCGCGGAACCCATCTTGCCGTTTTTGAATCCGTGTCCAAACTTTTTGATTCACCCTCATATTTAGAGATAAATACCGGGTGCAATGTATTTATTACATTACAATAGAGTGCCACCAGCTCTTTCAATATCCACTACTGGGCGTGGGCCTCCTCATGCACGAGACAATGTATGCCCTTAAAACGCTACGCTGACCAAGCAGGTTGGCGAATTTACTCTTTTGGAGATGGCGTAGTTCCACAGTACTTGTGTAGAACCGACACCCACACCCACAGCAAGAGCTGCGAACCCACTTCTAGAGCCGGCCCACACCATAAGGCACAACAATATATAGAGTATTAATTACGGTACTCTGATTGTAAATAACATTTTTGTAATGTTCAAAATGTTTCTATTTCAGGTTCCTTCATTTCATTCAAGTATATTGTGGGTGAACGGGAATAAAAAAGATATTATTGAAGGTGTTACAGATCAATTGAATTATATTGTAGCCCACGAGATCGATAAAGCTCTTAAAACTGTTTCTATAATAAAAGTGAACTGTAAAAGTGGTAATAAGTATTTTCAATACTGCTTAAAATAAAATGGATTATAACAAAACATGGAATCGTCCAGAGGCTGATCACGATTATGTAATGAACCATAATGTCAGTAAAGTGTATATTAATCCAAACTTCAACAGAACATCTGCATTAAATAGTCTTCCAACAAAGAAATGTGTAGTACACGTGAACCCGAAATTCTCTCACCAAGCACAAAATTCTTATCAAAATAATACTAATATGAAAGTTTACATAAATCCTAATTTTTTAAAGTCAAATGATACTTTGAACAGGGAACAATTTGTTAAGTCGTGTTATGTAAACAAGACGAGTTATGATAAAACCAGCGAACCAATTATTGGTGACAACTGTGGTCAGTTTTCAGTTACTGATCAAATTTTATCTGAAAGGAATAATATACTAACAGTGCCACAGCAATCTAAAACCAAATATAGTTTGGTAAGGAATAATCAACACAGATGTGTTCCAGTGGTTCAACCTATAAATAAAAACACAAACACGATTCAGTTAAACAAATACAAATCTGTGCCAATAAGTGATATTAAGAAAAACATCTCCGTTTCGCTTAAACCTGTGAACAAACCGATAAAAAGTAAACTAGCGATATGTAGACAAATGATAGTACACAAATATAAAAAATATGTAAATTGTACCACTCCAAACATTTATAAGTTAATTAATAAGAGCAAAGGAGACATCACCGTGAATTCTGAAATAAGGACTCCTAATAAACAAGTATTTATAAAGAAGATGCCGCAATCAAATTACAAAACAAAATTGAAAACACCTCTAGGAAAATATAAGAAGAACAACATCCCTTGTCCTTTGTACAGAAAATATGGTAAATGTTTAAGAAGTACCAAAGGAATTTGTGAATTTCTACATGATAAAAAACATGTAACAATATGCAGGAAGTTTCTTAAGGGTATTTGCCATAATAAAGAGTGTCTCCTTGCTCACGATTTGACAATAAAAAAAATGCCTACCTGTTATTTTTATTTAAAAGGAATTTGCACGAAAGACAATTGCCCATACTTGCATGTCAAGTTGAACGAAAAGGCAGAAATATGTCCAGACTTCCTTAGAGGGTATTGTGAGAACGGTAAAGAATGTTTAAAGAGACATATCAATGTTTGTCCAGATATGGCCACGAAAGGGGTAACAATAAAGAGACCTAAAGGCAAGAACAAAGGTTTAAAATCTGAACATGTGAATATGAAAGTAAAGACGCGTAAGTTTGAAGCGGACAAACAACAGACGCAAGAAAACGATGCTCCCGACGGTAGATACTACAACGAGCGAGCGGTAAATGTTGAGACTGTCGATGAGAGTAGTCAAGTTATGAAACCGTCTAGATGTAAATTAGGTATATTGCCATCATTCATTAAATTGTAAATGACTTATATTTATTTTCTTAAATTATTGTAATAATTGTTATCATGGAAAACGAAATATTTTTTTAATTTTAAGACATTTTGTAAATAAAATTGTAAACTATTTTAATAAAATAGATTTTAAATTGACTTAAAAAAAGAAAGTTCTCTTTTTGATCTGTACCCATTGGTTAAGTTTGGAATTTTGGAACGCTATTACAATCACTCCCACACTGGCAATAATGTTACAATGTGTTTTCTAGCTTTTCCCCACGGCTTCGCCTTTGACATTTTGTTTTAAAGTAATTAGCTCCCGTGGCAATAGTAATCAATTTTCTGATATTAAAAGTGTTTTACGTCCTCTGGATTTCAGGTTACCTCTGTCAAGTTCATTGAAATCGGTCCAGTAGTTTTAAAGACTTAATAAAACAGACTTCGAAACACACTTTCTTTATAATATCAGTGCGATATGTTGGCGGATACAATAATAATATAATATAACATTTCAGTATTCAGGTACAATATGTTCAAGAAAAATGTTATAAAAACGTTGCATAAAGGTGAACTTAGATTATAGTCGATCGTCGACCAATAGATATTTATCGCCCCAAACACAATCGACGACATTGGTCCATTGACGAGTCCATAGGATGAACATGGACGATGTACCAGCGGTCGAAGGATCAATAGTCCAATTCCACATTTTCGATCGACCAACTAGAAATAGGCCAGTTGTAAATAACGATCTATGTCGATTGAGGAAATGGTTCGGTTCCAGCCACCACATTAAATCGATTTGATAATCGATCAACAGCGATTAAAGTAGCATAACATGTATTAACTTCGGTGTGGGATGATTTAAATAAATGATACCAAAACTTTAATTATATCATTTCAATTTTATTTTATATTAATATACAAGGCTATGTAAGCGCCACTAGACGCTGGACAGCTTTTGTTCTACACGTGAGATTGATCACATCTGTCACAATTTAGGGCAGAAGACTTAAAACCCGTACAATATATGAAATACACGTGCATAAACAAACTAAGCTTTGTTTTTCATTCTTCAATTTTATTTATTTTTATTAAACCATTTTGGCACTTTATTTTTAGAAGTTGACGCTGAGCCTGCTCCTTGTGAAATGTTTGCCTCATCTATTTTCGTTCTACTGGGAGCTCTGAAAAAACAGTAGTAGACGTTAATAGAGTACTTAATATCATAACTTGGCATCTTATTACAAACTAGCTGTTGCCCGCTACTTCGCCCGCGTGGACTTTAGTTAGTTTATAAACACCGTCTTTTTACCTTCTTAGGGGTATTTGGTATTTTCAAAAACGATCACACACATTATTTCTTATAGCTTATTTTTTATCGAACAAATGTTCGACGTGATTCTTTAAATTGATATACCTTTTTTATTTATGAACTGATTGAAATAAAACAAACACAAAATTTTATGTGAAGCTTACCACAATACATTAGTGAAAACCGCACCCAAATCGGTTGCCGTTTTTAAGATTAGCACACACGCACACATAAACACAAAAATTCTAACAATCATTGTTTTGGGTTCTATTGCGTTGATAAAGGCCCCCAATAATATTTTTCTCATATATCTTCCATGTATTGACTGATTTCAATATTGACGATTTGACTGATTCCGGAGATCGTAACGGACAAATAATACGTTTTATGCATACTTACCTATATTTAGAAGCTAAAATTCTTGCTGCATCGCTTGAAGTTAGTTTGTTACAAATATCTTCCTTGAGGCAGGGCCCGGCGTCTTCATTTAACCATTTGAAGTGCATATGAACGCAAGGAACGAACCTCGCTTCCAGTAATGTCATTTTAGGATCTAGCATTTCTTTTAATGGAGTCGTAACTAAAACCAAAACAATTTATTTGATTAGGTAGTTCTGAACTATTCTAATACACAAATGGTTCCACTAGAATCTGGCTAACGAGAAATATACAGTGATTGGTTAACGAACAGTTCGGACTGTCAACACATCAAACAACCATCTTTTTGTGAAAGATTTTTTGTAATCGGACAACAAACATGTTTTGATAACTAACACCTACAGAACTGTATTTTACTGGCATCTATGTACATTTTCTGGAACGGGACCCACAGTTTACAGTTTGTGCACTAATTGTGAATTTTTATTAACAAAAAACTATCTATACGGGCTTAAAAAGAATGCCAGTTTCAAGAAGCTATCAAATGATATTAGATGCTTACCTATCAAATGACTGATTTGTATGAGAAACTGTTTGTTATAAAAATAGTTATTATGTTAGTCGAAATATCATATAATCTGCACACTTTCGCCACCTCACGGGCAGTTGATTGATGCCGCTCCTGTAAAAGTCTCGTGGACGGGTATCAGTGAATTCTTCAAAAGCCCTAATCACACCTACTAGAGAATCAAATTTTTTTCCTTGCAAAAAGTTCAATCTTCAAAAAATCTTCATCAAAGTTGCAAATCTGTCCGGGCAACGTGCGATGAGTATGGTGGGTGAGGGAGAGTCTCCAGGACCAGCTCTTGAACTTTTAAAACTGTCGTATGAGAAGTGTGAGGGCGGGCATTGTCATGAAGAAGAAGTGGACATGAGTGATTGACCAAACTTGGTAGTATTGTTGCCAGCTTTTGCATCATAGTCTGCAGCTCTTTACAGTACACATTCGCATTAAATCGTATGACCGGCTCGCAAAAAAACTGTAGTGGACAATACCGCCCACAGGGCCAGCAAACTGATACCAGTTGCTTTTTCTTAGTTATCTTGCGTTTTGGACATTGTTGAGCTGCAACTCCTGGATCCAGCCACTGATACGAACGTTTGCGGTTATCGTACGGGATCCATTTATCATCACAAGTTACGATGCGATTCAAAATTCCTTCGTTTTTGTGACGTTTCAATGACACAGTGCACACTTCGACGCGTTGTTGTCGCTGACGTTCGTTCAGTTCATACGGTACCCACTTTTTGAGCTTCTTTATTTCGCCGATTTGATGCAGATGATCCAACATTGTTTTATCACTAACATCAAACGCCGCTGCTAACTCAGCTGAGATGGATCTGCTTCCACTATAGCCTTTAATTCATCGTTATTAACCTTGGTCATATGTCGTCTGTGGGGCTCATCCTTAAGAGCGAAATTTCCAAAACGGAAGAGTTCAAACCATCGACGCACGGTGCGATCCGTTTGTGGTGTTTGTCCCATACACACTATTGATATTGTGAGCTGTCTGACTTGCGTTGGTGCCGCGACGAAACTCAGATTAAAAAATAGCACGAATTTTCAATTTACCCATTTTATTTTCAAGACAATCACATGAACAAAATTTAGGTACCGAAAAAAATAATTAAATAGTGATTTTGAAATAAGTACATCGTAGCTATTAGATGCCTTTTTATTTTATTTTGAAAATCGAATTAGAACAGAAAATATCGAAACTCCAAAGTGGTCAGTAATAAAATCGGTCATTTCATAGATAAGCACCTAATAGAAACAAAGCAAGAGACAAATGAATTGTTAAATTTGGGGATGTCTACAACAATAATGCTTTCAATTTTTAAGGTTTCCAGAATGAATTAATCAAATTCCCAGAAAAATCTATGTTACATCAATAAATCAGTTAATGAACAATTCTTGAAATTCTTTGAACAGAATAAATTTGTTAATCTGTCACCTACTGTATTGGAATAGTAAGTTGAATTTATAGTGTAGCATAAAATGATTGATACTTGTTTCTTTTGTATTGTTTTTTATGGAAAGATGGTCGACGAATATACTGTCACCCAGTGGTAAGTAAATACTATCGCCCTGCAACATCAACGATACATGCCAACATCAGTCCAGAATGACAAACGCTGGTACGCCATAGGATGCGCTGTCTACCGCTGGAGATTTAGGAATGGATTTGGGGAAAGGTTAGGGAATAGGAAGTATAACAAAGTGAGTTCCCCTCATTCCGTTACTTATCTCTCCTTGAAAGAGGTGGGGAGTAGAGAGACAGCATAGCATTACATAGCACAGACACTATCAACTGAGCTAATCGGTGATTAATCCCATTATACTCTCTAAACGATGTGACAGGAAGGGATGTACTAGGGTATATCTGTCACTCCCGAAATCTACATCAAATTGCACATTTGGTGTATGTTTAGGGAGTCGCATATTGACCATATGATATACAGATAGTATCACAACACATATGATATACAAATTGATGCAGTTTTTACTGATTCACGCACATTACATAATATTGATAATTATTTTTGGGTTACCTACTTATGACAAGTTTGCATTCTTACGTCCATTTATATTATAATGTATGAGATCTGAGAGTGATTATGTTTTATTTCACCACAACTATGTGCAATCGACAAGTTACTATAGATATATAGGTGCAATTCTGCTTACCTATATGTAGGGACAGCAGTATCATTCTTTTGACTTTGTTGTCGGTGCAAAGGGATTATATAGTCAGTCACTAGCATTCCTGGATCGGAATGGTCGCATTAATAAAGTGTCACTTGTCTGTACACATATTTGGTTTCCTTTGCATTCTCTCAAAGGAACCAAAACACAATTTTTTGATTAAAACTTATATAAGTTAAATTTGTTATTGGCATTTTACTTATAAAGAACATTTAAAAGTACAACAGCTCACACTTGACCGTTGCTTTTTTAATAATAAAATTTGAAACTGCTTTCATACACTTATAGCAAAATTGATTTACCTTTACATCTGTGCGTGAGCGCTCGATTGCTGTGTGCCAAGCGTCAAATTTGACTGCGCCGCGCACCGCCCGGTCGTGGGTCCCCACTTAATATGCTCTTTGATATACCTTGACTTATTGCTGACCGTATTACATTTCATACATAATCCTAAAAATTAAATAATATAAATACTTACAGATATGAAATGGTGCATTCCGATTTTGTAAATGTTCTTTCACAAAATTGGTAACATCCTCTATAGTGTTGGACGGAGTGAAAACTGCCTGTAGTATCATGTGGTCCGGGAATTGTATTCGGACCACGACATTTTTATATGTATTTAATTTTCGTTGTGATACCTGAAATTCAATAGAAAACATCACAATGTAACATATTTTTTTAATAAATTCAATATAACATTGTGATGGCCTCAACGCTGGACGTCACTATAATAATGCACAATTAGATGAGGCCCTAATGTTGAAAGTCACTGTAATGCCTCAAGATGGGGTTCACTTAAATGAGGCGAGACTCCTATCCTCATGAGTTCTACGTTTTTCACCTTCCAAAAGTCGTTTGTCTGTTTGGCCGTGTGGGAGCTGGCATTGTCTCGGTGCAAGATTATGCCGCGTTTACGGGTTGTTTTTACGGAGTTCGTCAATAACTTCCGGCAAGCAAATGGTCGTGTACCAATTGGCATTCACGGTTCACGGTACGACGATCCTCCTAAGCAACAGTTGCCACGTGTCGTTTTTCTAAAAAAAAGAAGCGATTACTCCGCTCCGCTCCGCGAAAAGAAGAAGCTCCGCGGCACTGCACACGCGCCACTTTGGTGGGGTTCGGCTCATCTCGTAAGACCCAAATGATCAATTTCTGCTTTGTTTCGGGGTCGTAGCTGTAAATCCACGTTTCGTCACCTGTTACCATGTTCCACACCAAATTTGACGCCCCTTCGTTGAATCTGGTAAGCATGGTATGGTATTTCAGTGTGGCCCTCAAATAAATTACAAAATAGCACCACCTGATTTTAAAAGAAAGAAAATTATATATTCACAAGCCAGGCAAGTTATTTAATTGTGGAATATTATTTTCTCCTACTTGCTCGGAAATAGCTTCATTATTTAAAAAAAAGAATACGTCAAGCGGCTCTTTACTGTACGCACGCCAGCAATTTCCAAAATGATAATGATAGAGATTGCTGGACAGTAGCGAGGTTATTTTTAGTGCACACTAACATAAATTAGGTTTTTTTAGGTACACGATATTTATTATTATAAAGGCTGAATGTGCATTTCTTTTCAAAAGTATAAAAAAAGAACGAAGACCGCGCGCAGTCGAATTGGCAGGAATGAAACTTCTGTTTCTTGAATTAATTTGTTTATTGTTTCCTCGCAAATTAGGGAAAAGTACTATACAAGTCTCGCCCGAAATAGCAATTAACGGCCTCGTTTATTTAAAAAGGACTCGGCTTCGCCTCGTTCTTTTAAAATCACTTCGTAAGGATTCTGCTTTACCTCGTCCTTACAATATTACTCGGCCGTCAATTGCTTTATTTCGGGCCTACGCAGTAATGTACTATTCTTCAAATATATATATTTTTTAAAAAGTTACGTTTCGCAAAGATTATTGTGAACCTGATGTCATTACATAATATGTACCAAATTTGTATTTATATTCCTTAAGAACACTACAAATGATTTACGTTTAAGTACTCTTATTAGATTTCATTGTCACACTTAGTTCATTAAAATCACCCTTATAATCTCTATATATATAAATCTCTATATATATAAAATTCTCGTGTCACAATGTTCGTTCCCGTACTTCTCCGAAACGGCTTGACCGATTCTCATGAAATTTTGTGAGCATATTGAGTAGGTCTGAGAATCGGCCAACATCTATTTTTCATACCCCTTAGTGATAAGGGTTGTCCACCCTTAGCGCCATCTGTTGGGCAGCCACAGCAACGCGTGGCCGGGCACAGCTAGTTGCTTTATATAAATCAACGCAAAATCATGTTTAGTTTGAATTTAGAATATCGATTTATTTATTTATTTTCCACCACAAAGCAAGTAATCAACATATAAAGCACAATTTAATATAGTGTGTACAGTGCTAAGTCTAATTGACATCTAAATAATGTGACGACGGCGTGATTGGCATTTTAACAATAACTTTAATTGTAAATAAGCTAGTGGTTAAAAGGAAAGAAAGTAAAATGAATGAGAACAAAACAAGGGAAGACCTAATTATGACGCTCTGTAGTCAGAGCGCGTTTGACTAGTTTCTTAAAAATTAGCAAACCGTCAAATAATAAATTGAAATAAATAATGGTCTATGAACTTTTAAAAACTACTTATTCACAATGAATGACACATGTGACATAACAATTCTGAACTTTATTGCTGTTATCATAAGGTATTTATTCAATAATTTAAAGATTTTTAAGATTTAAAAAAATATTATAATATTTTTAATTCATTTAGTATACACTCGTGAATAAAAGAAGAGACTGATGTCTTGTCTCATTACAGGATGCCTTTTTTATATTCTCGAGTATTATACCTATTTAAACAATTGAATTTATATACATTTTACTGAGCAAAAGTACCTTATTGTTGGAATCAATATAATATTGGTTAAGATTTCCTAACTTAAAATTTCGTTGTTGCAAGATTAAATATTAAGATAAAGCATTAAACAATTATTATTATTATTATTCTGATACAGTCTTAATATCTGGAAACTAAGCCTGACAATAAGGTCGTTTTCACAGATTACATCACACGTAACGCATTGGCCAACCGCGCGATCACACGATTACACGATTACATTGTTTGCGTTCGTAAAGGAGTTATTGGCGGTGATTATAAAGGTCATATTCGTTGATCTAAAAGAATGAATAAGTTCCTTCTACAACATTATATTTGCGGTCGGCACCGCGTAACTGCTTATTGAATAAGTTGATAATGAATGAGCTGCCATGGAATTTGTATTTGTACGAACTCTCGTTTAGTAGATACTGTATCTTCGAGGTTGTTTTTGATGTAAATAAGAATAATATCTAGATAACCTGTTTGTTCATTTCATCCTTTTTCCCAGACGTCATGAAAGGTGTGTTCTCTAGTTGTAAGCGATGACTTTGCAAATCGTGGTACAATCTGCGCACTTCCTCTATCGTCAAGTCATAGAAATCATTGGGGAGGTCCTCCAGCTCGTCTACAGATACATCTGGTTGCATAAACGCTATAGCTTTCTGTGTCCCTATCTGGAAGATTTTCAAATAATAGTTAGTATAGTACATGTCGGCCGGCTCTAGAACAGCACCACCCCCGTCCCCCCGCGGGTGAGGGGATCGTAAAAGACGACAGGAATAACAAAGCCGCTACCACAAGGCCTGAGGAACTAAACTACACTAAAAGGAGTGGATTCGCCAACCCGCATGGCCAGCGTGTCATTTAAGGCCATTTTATCCCTCCATGCACAAGATAATGTGCATCAGGAGGCCCGTGACCAGCAGTGGACTACAAAAGGCTGGTTACGGTACAAGTTGAAAGGGGAGAGTGCACGCCGCAGTCCGACAACCACTGGATTGCGTTTGAGTGAGCAAGTTGCTGCGACTTCATAGAACACTGCCGTCATGTACCATGTATATAAGTGTTTCGGGAATGAGTGAGGTATGATGATATTAGCCTTTGTAATGCCCCTCTGACTCCGGTGAGTAATGTGCAAGTCGTAAAATGTCCAATTGTAGGTACAGGTTGTTGAATGTCCAGGCCGTAAATTGTTCACTATGTAAAATGTCCAGAACGATAAATGAGATTATTATTATACTATGTATATATTATTGGAGGCTCTATTTATTTTGAAAGTATTTCATCAATAATAAAAATAATACTCCCTATTCCGCACCCTTTCCAAACCCATTTCCTATAGACTTCTATAATATGTGTCCAAAAAGTAATGAGAATGTCCATATTACAGTAAAGTTCATCCTCAAGTTTTTGGTCTCCTTCAAATTCGGAAAGAGGTCGAAATCAGGAAGGGCTATGGAGGATGCTCAACAATTCCAGGCCAGCTTCATGAATTGCCGCCATCGCAACTTTTTTTTTACACAATAACCACTTAACAAAAATAATTATACAATATATCACATAGTAATATCTGCCAAACTGCCAGAACGGTTTGTCGGCAGAACTGCTCTCTGGTTAAACTAATTGTAATGCAGTCTAATGTACAATTACATGCATTTATATATATCATGACAAATGCTGTATTATTATGTTAATACTAATGTTACATAAACTTTAATTAATTTTTAAACTGTATTGCAAATATTTGTTCTTGAAGACAACTTTTGACATGTTTTGAATGACTCTTAATTCTTCTTCAAGTATATCATTCTCATTACTTTTTGAACACCCCTCGTATATCCAAAAGTAAGCGGCATATTCGGGGCCATGCCAATGTTTGAAATTTTTGAATGATATTGGCATCAGGGTGTCCACGAGCGACAGTGTCCACTTTCCACCAGGTGGACTTCAGTTTCATACAATTAGTGTTAGAACAAAAAATATTAAGTAACAAAAATGATTCATTCTGAATAAAATGATTGTTTAAAGTTCTGCTTGTTACTGTTGTATTGTTTAAAGTTTCAAAATTCTTTCAAATAGAAACATGCTCTAATATCTAATTTTTAAGGTAAAGCAATATAATAATTATGCTATTGTTTAAGATTCCACTAGTCTTAGTATTTATGAAATTAGAACAATAGGACAATACCTTTTCTCAGATGCTGTCACATTTAAAACTTTAACTAATTAGTTAAAGTTTTAAATGTTCTAATAAAATTATCATCTTAATTAAGATGATAACTTCATCTGGCGGTAACTAACTGTTTAGACAGCTTTGTTTTTTTAGGTATCTTTTTACATTGTACAATATGCAATGTATGTAGAACATGGTAGATAGATAAACTCTTTATTTTACACCAACACATGTTGCACACACACTATTTGAGTAGGTCAGTACGAATAGTACAACAGGAAGATGGATTCCGGATATCTTAGGAAAAATAATAGGTACGTTTTATTGTTAGTTAAAACTCTATTTTATACATATTATATCATATATGGTACTTACAAATGTTACTTCCTCTTCAATCCTCAGTCTTCTCTCAAAGTCCTCCTTTGTTGTAAAAGATGAACTTGATTCAGAGCTCAGCACTTCCGTTGGAGTGGGCCTTGATTCTGTAAACTTTACTTTCTTTGAATTGTTTGATTCATGATTACTTTCTTCTAATGGCACTTTTTCATCAACCACTTTATGTTCAGACTCCTCGGGCGCGTTTTTCTGTTTTTTAATGAATTGAATAGGATCAAATGTTTTGGGTTCAGTTCTTTGAACATTTGAAGGGCCCGCTACTGCATGATCATCTACTTCACTTGGCTTTGGTACTTCACGTTTGGTACTTTGGTCAGTCGTTTTTGGAATTGATTCTTTAACAATATTTTCAGATATTCGTCGATGGTAAACTGCTGACACATTGGCTTGTCTGGAACAATTCACAAATCTATGTTATCATAAACATCTTTAGCTAATATTCAAAAAGTTGAACAAACCAGAAGAATTCTATTACAGGAGACAGGAGTTGAATTTTATGAACTAAATTTATTAAACTATGTTAAAATACACATCGACGTTAAAAGGCTACTTGCTTTGAACCCCACATTGGTCGATTTCATGTTATAAATCATTTTAATTGTCATAATAAAAGAAGGCTGATCCGGAATTTGCATGCATCATTCCTTGAACAAAAGACACTGCTCTCGCCCTAAACCATACACGTCCGGTGACTCTTGAAAGGCCATTCATTTTGCATGCATGCAAAATGCATTCCATAGCGGCGTTCTCAAATCTCACATCTGCACACAACTCAATCCACTATTTGCGTGTCAATTGTCTTCTTAGCCCATCCACGATCTCCTCTAAGATTCCAGTAGTACAATATAGGGGTTCAGTACTCTTCAAAGGGGCCCACATACTTAATGTAAAATCGAAAAACGGGAATTTAATTAGCCTTTTAACTGTCAATATAAACGGAATGAATTATTAATGTAGATTTTATCTCATTTAAATACTTACGTAGCTTCTTCTGCTTTGTTCAAAAGTCTCAAAATAGCTCGGCCTCCTATTAAGCCTAGTTGCCTCAGCGTCTTGTGTTTTAGTGCGGGTATACCAATAACTTCTTGACGCATATACAGAATTGTAGGTTGTTGGAATGAGCTCAGTTCAGTAGCTGCCAACGATGTTATTAGGTCATACAGTGAGGTATTTGGAGAAAAGTCTGCGGTTCTTCTTTCACCTACAATTTATAACATGTACATTTGCATTTTTTATTTTAATGTTTATGTTCTCTCTCTCACTGACTCCATATCTTTGGTAAAAAATGACACAAAACTAGAGACCTGAATACTTTGTTTACATTGTTTACAAAATTACTTAGAAACATTGTTGTTATACTCTGTTCAAGTTAAGAAACAAGTGATGTCATTACTTTTTTCGTGTTACGATCAGATTGCCTATGTAGAAAATCGTTTAACTGTCACAACATCTATTTAGCAAATCATCCAACTCACACAATGTCCAAGTCGCTGTAAGTCCTCGGCTCCATGCTTTGTCTTCTGATCCACATGCCTATTTACACTGAAATTTTAATGGCCAACAAAAAGAAAAAGTTTAATAAGCACTCAGCCCATCCCTTAAGTTGCACATTACAAGCGGACTTCTGCAACATCAGAGGGATATATAAAGGGTTTTCCAATAAGGACTTGACAACTTTTTTTCAAAATAAAATGCAAACCATTTGAGATATTTCAAAAACTTTATTATCGGGTTGAAGTACAATCAAAACATTTATGAATGGAACTCGACTTCGTTCATATGGCCACCGCGGGCACGTTTGCAGCGGTCGATTCGTTGGACCCAATTTTCGATGACTCGGCCACACATTTCGGCCGAAACGGCTGCTATTTCGCGTTCAATGTTGGCTCTGAGCTCTTCCAACGTCGTCGGCTTGTTGGCATAGACCAATGACTTGACGTAGCCCCAAAGAAAAAAGTCTAGAGGCGTTAAATCGCACGAACGAGGCGGCCAATCGACTGGTCCATTTCTTGAGATAACACGCTCATCAAACTTACTCTTCAATAAATCGATTGTAACGTGTGCTGTGTGGCTTGTGGCACACAGCCTGTGGCTTGTGGCTTGTCCTGTTGAAACCACATGTTGTCCAAGTCCATATCTTCCAATTCGGGCCAAAAATAATCGGTAATCATGGCGCGATAACGATTATCATTCACAGTAACGTGACGATCATTATCGTCGACGAAAAAATGACGAAAAATGGCCCTATGACGCCGCCGGCATGCAAACCGCACCAAACAGTTATTTTTTGTGGATGAAGTGGTGTTTCATGAAGCACATGTGGATTTTCACCCGACCAATAACGCATATTTTGCTTATTGACGAACCCATTGAGCCAAAAATGAGCTTCGTCACTGAAGATGATTTTGCGATGAAATTGATCATCTTGGCGCATCTTTTCCATAGCCCAATCGGAGAACGTACGTCGCTTCAAATGGTCCATCGGCTTCAATTCCTGAGTCAGCTTGATCTTGTATGGGTGTAAACCAAGATCCTTACGCAAAATTCGCCATAAAGTGGTCTGGGCGATGTCCAACTCTTGAGAACGCCGTGGAATTGACTGCTTTGGATCATTTGCTACGGACGATTCAACGGCAGCGATATTTTCGACACTTCGACCAACCCGTTCTCAATGGCACGGCAACATCACACAACGAATATGTAGACTCAAATTTTTGCACTAAACTTGTTACTGCCTGTCTACTAGGGCGAGAATTACGACCGAAAATCGGAGTTAACGCTCTTAAAGTAGCGGTCACCGACTCCGAATTTCTGTAGTAAATTTTTATAATTTGCAGACGTTCGTTCGTGTACTTTACCATGATGAAAATGTTAAGTTTACTGAATAAATTGACAGTGACAGTTCGATGATTAGTGAAAGGGTGCGTTCACAAATTGAATTCAAAGTTGTCAAGTTCCTATTGTAAAACCCTTTAGTAACATCGACGGCGTCCATTACCACCTTGAGACGGCAAAGCCGGGCCGGGACTTACTTTTCTTGACAGAGACACAGATATCCTGCCCGGTCGATACATCATATCTTCTTTACCCTGCTTACAAACTGGAGCACCGTTTTTTGCGATGCTGGGGTATGCATGTATGTCCGGGAGGATATCTATTGTTACCACCTGTCATTTTTAAGACGAGGACCTGTGGGTTCTCTAGGCTCGTATTGATTACGGAGGTTCCACTTATATAGGCTTCACTACGGGGCCCGCAGATACGCACTACGGGTGATACGGAGATGACTCGCTTTTTTGAGCGTCTACAAGAGACAATCGTCTTTTTTAGATAGAGTGCTCCAGCAGTTCCCCTGCGTAAGCAAGCTATCCTTCTGGCAGGCACGCTTTCTAGTCAGTTGTCAAAGGTGTTCAGGGTAATTGCTATCAGTTGTTTCTCCCACCACTGCGGAAACCTGATGGCTCACTAGATGGAGACATTGCAAAAGCTTTTGACCGAGTATGGCACAAATCGCTACTTTGCAAGCTACCATCTTTCGGGATACCAGAGGGATTGTGCAAATGCGTTGGCAGCTTCCTGACTCAGCTGGCTAATTCCTGAGCATCAGAGTCGATGGTAGCTGCTCAGACTGTCCGACACCATGTCTATTAATGCTGACGTCCCTGCAAGGGTCCGTGCCTTTTCTCTATTTCAACGATCTGTTGCAATATGGTGACATACATTGCTATGCAGATGACAGTACTGAGGATGCCATGTACAGGGGCCGCGCCAACATCTCTCGGATCGAAGTGAAAGAGATTCATGTCAAGCTTATGTCTGAAATCGAAGACACTAGATAAAGTCTCGATTTGGGGTTTCTCTAAACCTAGAGGATTTTAACCACAGTAAGACGCAAGTCTGTGCATTCACTGCTAAAATGCCCCCTTTGTCGTACCACCTCGCTTTCAAAGCATATCTCTTAAGATCTCGGAGAGTATCAGGATCCTTGGTGTTGAATTTTCCAACAAAGTCGAATTCAGGGGTCATCTCGAAAATAAAGCCAAAAAGCTCAGTGTGCTGAATAGAGTGAAGCGGTACTTCACCCTTGTGCAACTTCTGATGCTCCACAAAGGTCAGCTTAGGCCCAAATGGAGTACTGCTCACATCTCTGGGCCAACGCACTGAAATATCAATGGAAACCTTTGACTCCACTCTCACAGGTGGTTTAGAACCTCTCATCATTCGGAGAAATGTTGAGTCTCTATGTCTGTTCTGCCGTCTGTACAATGGGAAATGCTCTGAAGAATTGCTCAATATAATTTCCACCTCAATTTCTACAACAGCACCTTCCATCACAGAAATGCTGTGCATCCACATTTCATCGACACGGAAGTATTGTGTACTGTTTGGTCTAAAAACCATTTTATACCACAAACCCTGTAAGCTGTGGAATGAACTGCCTCAAGAGGTCTTTCCATTACACTACGATATGGGGTTTTTCAAGAAAGCTGTGAATAGGACTTTGCAAGGTTGGTGGCGTACCCGCATGCCTCCTGGTGTTGCAAGTGTCCATGAGCGGCGGTAACACTTACCATAACGTGGGACCGCTTGCTCATCTCCAAGTATGTATACAGAATGTCTTAAAATATAAAGGTTTAATTAGCAAAACTTCTAACTCGCAACTTGTACAATGGATGACAGAAATATGAAAAATCATATTAATTTATTATTACTTTTTATTTAAAAACAATAACAATAGCCCCAAAACAAAACGCATTAAAAACGAATTTTATAATATTGTTACTATTTGTAAACTAAAGAAGCTAAAAAATTAGGATGTAGGATTTTATTCAATATTCTTGTTCTACATCCAATAAATACTTTTTAAATAAAAAGGTCCTACATCTGCATTTACCAGATTTTTTATTTCCCTTTTATATGTTTTATTAAACAATAAGTTTTCTGGAGGGCTTCCTTCAAATAGTCTTTCAATTTTATCATCCTGCCATTCCCACCTCTTTTTTAGGACATAGAAGTAGGAATAAAGTAGGTTTTGACTTCACACGCGTTACGATCAACCTCTAAAAAAATATTGGTTTTGTGATTTTCATTGCAACAGGTTGTCCGCTCCCATACAGCACATACGGATATGTATGTCCTGTATGGGAGCGGACAAATTGTATAATGCATAATATAGTTTTTATAATTAATTATTTTTGTACCTATATATCTAGATGTTTTGCAAGTTAGATGTATTGCTAATAAGACCTTAGGCTTTTAGGACAATCTGCATACTTGGACTTGGACAATTTGCTAAATAGACTTTGTGCACATTAGACATTTTGCTACTGAATCTGATTGTAACAAAATTTTTATTACAGAAAAATTGTGTTTCTGTTAATTTTTAGTCATGTGATTTCATCTATTAACCAATTATGAAGTGTTCCTTGATTGCCAATTAACACTGTGTTATGTGATATTGAACAGATGACTCTTTTTTTAAATGTGAATTTTAATAAGAACAGAAATAGTTAGTCTAAATGGTCTAAATACAAATCATACCATCTTCCAACAACAGTCCAACGGTAACATTTGTTTCTTCTCTCTTCCTCTCTGCTTCTACCATTTCAAGTGTAGCTTTGTTGGGCAAATTGGAGAACCTGACAGTTGTAGTCAAGTCAAGAAGATGATTATGGTGCTTAAGAGCATAATCAGAAGGTTGAAAACCCTGCTTGTTACACACATCTTCTAATACCTAAAAAACAGTGTAATTACAAATCTGTCTGTTTTTTTTTACAAAAATAAGGTAATAATCATCAAACATGCAGTAGAAGTCTACATGATTTAACTAAATACTGTATGATTTGGACATAATGTGATAAGGAATTTAATCATGCCATTACATCACCCACACATTGTATGGGATGTGATAGTGAGCAGAGAATATAATGTTATTGAAGGTCTCATTTATCTCATAAGGTGTATTCCCTCCCTACTTGATGGAATACAATAGGATAGAATGGCTACTCTGCTATTCGGTCACCTCCAGTCAGCAGTCCAAATGCAAAACCTACAATTATTATAGAATACTCAGAGGATAGTTGAAATAAACAATTCTGTCTTAGATCTACTTGCATTTTTAGTGATCTGCAGGGTGCATAGAAATTATTCTTGAAAGTACCCATATAAAGATTAATTAATTAAATAGTACATCTATTTAATTAATCTAGAATAAAATGAAATAATTTACCTGTAACATACTGGTGTCAGGTGTACAATGAATTTTCTGTCTTCTACCATTTGGAGTTAAAATTATTATATCCTTAGACATGATTGATACAGTAACTGCGTAAAATGTTTAGCTATAAATTATTAAAAAAATCTTATATAAATGACTGCTGCAAAAATTATAGGTATAAATACAACTTTCTAACATTTTTAAAATTCATTCTTGTAAATAACTAGGAAAACAAAATGTTAGAAGGATTTTTTAAGACATTGAGTATGTGCTTACTTTATCTTACTCGTCACTTACGAGTTTTGCTTTATGTATATAGACTATATTTTATTACAAATATTTCCACACAAAAATAACACTTGTGACGTAGAATATAATAAAATAACCTATGTTTATTTCCAAATATAACATATCATGCCAATTTTTTTTTTTACTTTTCTGGCGCACCAATCCAAACCACTTTTCTACACCAATAATAATTACAGCGATGAACAAGATTACAATACACTAAATATTTAATAGGAATATATTAATGCATTTTAATGCAAAACAGGCAATGTACTTCAGTCTTGATTCCTAGCAGTTAATAACGTTTTGGTAAAATGATTCTGATCTCTATTTTGTGTTCGAAAACGTGTAAAATTTGCTATTAAACATATGTTGTCTCTTTCTTCATATAAAGTATTTCCTATTCTAACAAATATTTATCAATATTACTATTCTATCACTATTAAATTTTACTATTTCTATCAATAGTAATAGTAAAATTTAGGATGATACACGATAATTCAATTGTCAAATAGCTGATTTAGCACGGTCTAGATTACAGCATAACACTTTCCATTTAAGCCGCATATTTATTAGATGCCTTGTCCATTGGTCCTGCTGAGACTTAGATGATTCTAACCTAAGTTTGACCTCTAATCCCTTTCCTTATTTTTACTGTCTAAAAACTTTATTCCAGGATGTCCCAGAAACCAAACTGGTTCAATATTTTGCGTTAAGTACCTACTTTATTTCTATCAGAGGTGAAAGAAAACTTTGTAAGAAATTTCGCGTGATTGAGAACTGAAAAAATCGGAGCTATATGGTATATCTACTTACTCCCATCAATCCCTGATGTGGGCTTACCTTTGGTTTGAAAGCTCTTGAGAACATAGATCAGCTTATCCTTCGTAATAGGTACTTTCCATAAAAAATTTAGGGGAGAATTGGATAATTGCTCGCGGTTGATAATACCGTGGCCACTCATATCCAAAAAATCATGAACGTTACAGGACATCTGAGTGCGTAATATCATAGTCTAATAGGCAATAATCTTCCTGCGATCCGTGCATTGCGAACATCAATGTGAGATAGGTGTAAGCCAAAATGTTTGCCGCGCTTTCGTTATAATTTTTGATGTAGGTACCTACCTATTTCCATTACAAGGTAAGAGTTTATTAATGCAAATCTTTATTGTTTGAATGTTTTTCATTGCTAAAAATATTAAAGAATGCTGTCCAAATACTTTCTCAATATTCAACAAATATTGGTGTAACAAAGTAACCAGGTAACTCGATTTGTTAACAAAGTATCGGAGTTTAACAATTATGCGTGGTATTATTTTTTGTTTGGAAAAAAACAAGAGAACGATCTTTGTGAGGAATGCGCATGTTGTTCTATTGACTAAAGCATTTTCTGCAATTACCCAACAACACTGTGGCTTTGCGGTTGCATCTCAGGACTTGTGTTATTTTTACCATAAAGTATTTTTATCTTAAAATTTAATTTCTCATTTAATTTAAAATTATTCGTATGAACTCATACGAATCTTAAATTAAATTAGAAGCAATATCATTATTGTCGACCTCAGGGTTTTGATAATTCGCTCCGATAATTTCGCGTTTTGCCAAGTTTTGCATTTTTGTTCCAATATTTTTTATTTTTAGACTTCCATAATTTCGACAATTATATATAGCTTGTGGCCAAATAAATTATCTTTTTAACAATACTGATTTTTATTTTTTATGTCAAACACGAGTATTAAATTATAGGCATATTTCTTTATGGGCTCTCCATTATCCAACTATCCCCTACTGCTACTTACGTTAGTCAGTCGGTCAGTAGTTAGAGGGCCGTTCAATTATTACCTATGTAAGTAAGCTAAGGGAGGGGAGAGACAAAAAATCTTAAGCAAGGTTGAAATTAAAATAAATAAAACAATGAAATTAATAGGTAGGTATACAATAATAATCAAATATGTATCTTAAATCAATTACTCTTTCTCTATCAGTTTTGTTTAAATATGCTTTAAAAACAAAACGACTTCCGGGAATACCCTGTTCCATGCAAAATTTCCTGGTCTGAAGATGGATAATTTATAAAATTCAAAATTAGAAATAACTAATTTCAGTTATAAAGGGTGTTTTTTTTAGAGGTATAGAACTTTAAGTTGGCAACACTGTTTTAACTGGCGGCCATTTTGTCAGCTGTCAAGTGATTTGTGTTTAGTTTGGTTTGGCATTTCAACATGAATAGACTGACGCCTGAACAACGCTTCCAAATTGTGCAAATTTATTTTGAAAATAATGGTTCTGTTCGAAATACGTATCGCGCACTACATCCATTTTACGGTCAACATAATCGTCCATCAGAGCAATTAATTCGACTAACTATGGACCGTTTTCGCACCACGTTTACTCTAAATGATAATACGCATCTACAGAGACGTCGTACAGTGCGTACAGAAGAAGCCATTGCTGCTGTAGAGCGTAGCGTAGAGGAAGACCGGAATCAATCCGCCATCGTGCACAGGAATTGGATATGTGTCCATCCACTTTATGGAAGATTTTGCGGAAAGATCTTGGTTTGCGTGCTTACAAAATCCAACTCGTGCAAGAATTGAAGCCACGCGATCACCTAGCAAGGCGTAGATTCGGTGAATGGGCCCAAAACAAGATTGCCGTTGATCCCGATTTTCATAAGAGAATTTTGTTTAGCGATGAAGCTCACTTTTGGTTGAATGGCTACGTCAATAAACAAAACTGCCGTATTTGGAGTGAAGATAATCCTCAAGTGTATGTTGAGACACCGTTACATCCAGAAAAACTGACTGTTTGGTGTACTTTATGGGCTGGTGGAATCATTGGTCCGTACTTCTTTAAAAACGATGCTGGCCAGAACGTTACAGTCAATGGTGACCGCTATAGAGCCATGATTACTGACTTTTTCGTTCCTCAATTGAACAACCATGATGTGCAGGAGCTGTGGTTTCAACAAGACGGCGCAACATGTCACACAGCTCGTGCCACAATTGATTTACTGAAGGAAACGTTTGGTAACCGCATAATTTCACGTTCCGGACCCGTGAATTGGCCTCCAAGATCGTGCGATTTAACGCCGCTAGACTATTTTCTGTGGGGATATGTGAAGTCGCTAGTCTACGCCGATAAGCCCGAAACGATCGACCACTTGGAGGACAACATTTGCCGCGTTATTGCCGATATACGGCCACAAACGTTGGAAAAAGTTATTGAAAATTGGACCTCCTAATTGGATTACGTCCGAGCCAGCCGTGGCGGTCATATGCCAGAAATCATATTTAAATTATAATGCCAAAAGATTATCTTTTGAATAAAGTCAATTTCATGTCAATTTTAAAAATTCATCCTTGTTTTATTCCATTTCAAAGTTCTATACCTCTAAAAAAACAACCTTTATTATAAAACAGTTTGTATTTTGTTTTAATTTTCATATCTAATAAAAAAAAAACAATTAATAATTTAATAACTGCTAATAAATGAAAATTACGTAATAAGCTAGACGGCAATTTTCATATTTTATTTTACGTAAGGGTGGTCTAAAATCAATTAAATTGACCTCACGTAATACTTGAATATATGAATATTGTTTATTAGGCAAATATGTTCAAGAAAACTTGACAGTGAGTGCCTGTGTTTCCCCGCTTTTAATATTGTTATTACATTATTTCTGTCACATTTTTACGTATATGGGTTCACTGAAAGTACACTAATAGACAAAATACTGTTATATTGTCCAAAAAATATATTTTATTGTAGTAGGCAACACGAGGGCGTGCGCCCGGCGCCCAGCCTGCGCCGCGCGCACGTCCCACAACAACGCTTCGCTATCTACATCCAGCTCTCTGTTTTAATAATTGGAATAATTTATTTAATAATTACAACGCTTTTTTATCTGTCCGTATTTTAACATTAGGTATAAACTAACTTCGTCTTGTATAACTTGGTGTAAGAACAGCCTTCAGGAATTGAATTAGGGTGGCGCAATATGCGCCTCACAGCACTGTTTCCATTTCTACTCGCGTCCGCTCTCTGTAATAAACATTAAATTAATTAATTAATGTTATGTCATACTCCCTAATTATCTTGAGTATGAATTCTTACTCGTTATTAAATTATACAAAGTTGTAAAGTCAGCACACCATTTAAAAAATAGACAACACTTTATTCCGAACATACACTAACACACACAATATAAATATCACAATAACCAAAATAAAAAAAACAATCTAGGCAATAAGAAAATCAAAAGAAAATCACAATCATTAAAAAAAAATACATAAATAAAAAAAACGTGTGCGGTTAGGGGACCCCCGTCAGGAACGAAGATCCTCACGCATTTTTTTATTCGCTCCGAATTCACGCACGCTCCGAATGTAATTCGAAATAAAATCTGTATAGTTCTGAGAGAGAGAACTAGATATCGGCCCGGTACCGAAATTTACCGAATACTGACGAACTGACACGATCGCGAGAATCGCGACCATACCGTATCCGAGCGAGAGAAAGGCGTGTGGAGGGGGTAAAAATCTTACGTGACGTTACATTTTCTCTCGAATCACACCTACCACAAGCCACGTAAAGAAACTTCGTTCCAAAAATTAGAAAATGACACGTTGCTATTTTATGCATGTGTGTGTTGCGATGTCGGAAATGGTCTCCAACTCAGCATATGCTGTGACTGAGTGTCAGTCACCGCGCTGATTTGATTCATTTGATTTGATTCATACGGATACAAACAATACCATCAGCCTATGCTTGATAATCAGTCAATAATATCTCCACTGCTTCATCCAGTCATCCATCACATCCAACCATCACCCGAAAATTCTTCAAGTCGTCGCATCGGTCCGCTTGACCGAAGGGCGCCCCTCATTGCAGGCCTCTAGGTACGTGGACTCCATTAGAGGCCTCGTCTACCCCCTGGGTCTACCATTGGTAGTCGGTCTTGCGGCAAATGGGCATAATCGAAAGATAATAACTCGATATAGATAGTAGCATGGAAAGCAGCGATTTGTGCCATACCCGGTTAAAAGCTTTCGCAATGTCTAGACCAACAGCTAGAGCCTCGCCTCTACTCTCAATGGCGTCAGCCCAGCGATGTGTTAAATGCGCTAAAAGATCACCAGCCTGTGTGTTTATAACACGCTCCATCACGTTGGAGAGGTGGGAGGTGATCGCTGTTGGCCGGGTCGGTGCTGTAACACTTACCATTACGTAGGACCGCTTGCTCGTCCGCCTACTTCCCTACAAAAAAAATGACCTGCCCATTACGTTCAAAATTCCCATTACACAATTCAAATTTAATTTGATTTTTACGGGACGTCAGAATTTTCACTAATACTTTCAATGCCCTCTAGACTGCATAATTTAAGTGAATGAAGCGAAAGGAGTTGGAAAAATGGGCATTTAAAATTTTCATCACCACCTCTGGTCATTCAAAGCTGTTCATTGGTAACCATGTGACTATGCGTACTTTGCTCGCAAGTCGCCGCAAGAGAGCGGGCGGTCGAGCTCGGGCAGCAGGTCGGCGGGCGCGCAGAGCGTGCGCGGGTGCGTGGCGTCGTGACGGCCACCCGCCAGCAGCGCAGCCGCGGAGGCGAGCCGGCGCGGCGGCGGCTGCAGCCCGTGCGCCGCCAGCGCCGCCGCTAGTTGCCGAGCGCGCGCCAGCGCCGCGTCGCGCTCGTGACGCGCGCGCCACACCTGCACCGATCAAGACAACATCAATATATCTTCAATATCTACACTGCACGGCGCGGGCCTCCCCTAGTAAATCACTAGGGGAGTTCGGGCCGTAATTCAAAACCAGTTTTCCTTCATCGCAGAACTGGACATAATTTTAAAATAAATAAAAACTAGGTATAAAATCTTATACTGGGAACTACTTATAGCAATGTGTCTTGGCATCTATTTTAAATATTTAGGTACCTGTGCTGCGCAAACGGCGGATCTGCAACGGCCACGCCCCATCCTGAGCCCTCGCGCTGCTGCTTCCACCACGGCACCATGGAATGACAACGATTGTCCTGAAAAAAAATGTATATTTTATAAATTATGACTTCACAACGAAGTAGACGTTGACTTTTATCATATTAACATTAATATACAACACACAAGTACCTACTTCAGCACACATCATACTATTTCAAACAAACCGACCGAGTTATTATCTGATAGTCAATATAGTTAATTGGATTGGATTGCTGCTGACCAATAGTAATATAGCGTGAAGACTTCAGCGGTTAGTTTATCCCACAAGCTGCAGGTAGCAGTATAAAGTGGTTTGTAGAGCGCATCATGCGGGACCACTTTTTGTGGAAATGAAGATACAACGCACTTTCGAACGGTTTTTCAGTACATTCTCCGTTGTAGGTACACAGACGCAGAGGGATATCACGTCTTTCGATCCGAACACTAAGAGGTTGTAAATGTAAAACCGTCTGTGAGTGTGGGATCGTCAACGATTCGAACAACGGTGGACGAAGTAAATTAGATCCGTTACCACTTCAGTGTACCAGCCCAGAAGTGTGAACAGTATGGAGTTTAACTTGAGCCTTTTAAAGTATCAGGCGTTACTGTGTCTAAACGAGCTTTTTGGAGACCAATTTAGCTTTGTTTTCCAGATGATTTCTAATTCGACTGTTGTAAAATGTGGATGAAGGGAGATGGTTGTGTTTGAATAAACATTGTAAGTGAATCCTCGATGAACATTTACGATACATGCGAACAATAATAAAAATGACGAACGTTACGTTAACATGTCCACAATACAACAAATACCGTACCCATGGAGACGGACACAAGTGAGCAGCAGGGTCCGACCGAGTTGGTATCTGCGAGGTGCCCTCGCAGGTATCGGAAGTACACGTGCTCAAGTAGCAGCAGCAGCGCCGCTAGCAGGATGCCCGCCATCAATAGCAGGAACGCCGATAGAAATTGCTCTAGCGCGAGCGGGTCCGATGACTTGTGCTCTTGCTTGTTCGGCTTGCACGTGCCAGTCATCCAATATCTATAAGAAATAATCTGGTGTTGCGAATTGCTAACACGGTTGTTGTCATAATGACTGCTTTTTTAGCCGTGGTGTAAAAATATTAGGTGTAACTAATTACATAGTGAGAAGCCGCCTAATATGAATGTTTGAATTCGATGTAGTACCTACAATTACCGAAGGAATGGATCAATTAAAAGAAAGAATTGAAAATACCTACATACTTTTGTTCTTTATGGTTAAAATGCTTGGTCTATAATAACGAGTTAATTACTTACGTAATTTTGTAAATAATCGCAATTGTGTTTTAAAATTGGGATTTTTAAACAAAAAACCTTTTTGTTAACAAAAATACATAGTTTAATGTTACGTTTCGTTGATAAAAGCAAAAATAATCACTTATCGACCCTCGGTCGCCTTAGTAGCTTACCGTTAGCATTCAGAATCATATTCAGAACATATGTTTCTTAGGGCATAAGAGCATAAGTAGGTACCGAATTAAATGATACGGGATACATGGAATAACTAAGAAATGATGGTTTGACTAGCTTCACTTTCACTTTCAGCTTCATATAAACGCTGTGACTGCGGAAATGTGCGTAAAGTTACACATCAAACTGCATTTTTTGTACCATTTTTCAATAGTCCTTTTGTTTTCTATTTGTTCCGACATGCAGACTATCAGTGCGTTATGTACTAGGGTAGCAGACCACTCAGATGGCATAGCTGTAAGCAGTATATAATAAGAAAATTTCTGAAGAAAGGAAGTTTTCGGGAACAATACAGAGAAAATAGTAAATACTTGTTAAGATAAATGAAGGCTACGGTTACATTTAGCTATCGTGATCTACTTATTCTCACCTGCGTAATCGCTCGAGGTCTCCATTAGAGCGCAAATCTAGGAGCCTTTTGTTGAACATGCTAAGGTACTTAGAGTTGCGCGTAAACGCTAATCCGTAGCCGGACATCGCGTACCAAGAGCCCACTGTCAGAAGTCGACAGTCTTCGTCCTAGGAAATAAAAGGTATAATTGACATGCAGAAACTACTTATGAAATGTCTAGAAACTTGTTTTTAATTTTATCAACTTACTTGGGATACTAAATAGTCGAGCACGGTGCCATCGTAAATAAAGGCATCGAGTTCACCTGTTAGTACGCTAGTAACCCCTGCGCTTACTGTGCTACGGTTGAACCTACAAAAATAAAAACATACTTGTGAATCAAAAGCCTATTAATAATAAGTATTTATTTCCACGTAAAAACAATACTTATCGTATATACTAATTATATACTATCTTCCAGAGGGCGAACCATCTAGTCCGAACTAGAAGGTTCGAATTATCTGCAAATTCTGCAATGACGGTTAATGCCTTAAGTAGGTACATATCTACCAGTGAGGTCCAAAAGTTTCTAGATGTCTAAAAAATCAAATTATACGTCACTGTAATTGTCATTTATCCTGTTAATTCGTGTATATTTTTTAGAGTTCAACCCTTGTTAGTTTTAATTTCTCGACTCTTAGAACAACGGGAAGTAGCAAAATGTTTAAACTGCAATATCGTTCCGTGATTAAGTTCCTTACAAAGGAAGGTGTGTTAGCCTGAACGATAGCAAATAAAGGATGGATAATTAGTACGGGGATTTTTCTCCATCATTTTCCACCGACAAAGATTGGTGTAAGCAATTTCGTTTAGCGACAACAAACCTGATTGACGCACTCACTTCAAACAACATCAAATTAGTGGAAGAAGAAGTTCTGAGCGACCGTCGGCTAAAGACGAAAGAAATAGCAGCAAGGACAGGGCTTTCAAAAACTACAGTCTCTGGGATTCTTCATGAAACATCTTCATATGAATCAGAATAAAGTTAGTGCGAGGTGTATACCAAAACTTTTTTCAAGTGTGTAGCGAAGTGAACGAGTAGCGTGCCCTAATAAGGAACTTTTGGAGGCCTTTTGGAGGAACGGGTACGATTTTTTGGAGTCCATTGTTATTGGGGATGTATCTACGGTTATTTACTATGATCCCCTTTGCAAAAGGGAGTCGATGGAGTGGCGTCGTTCTGGTGAGGCACCGCATAGGCAAAGTTGACTCAGTCCACCAAGAAGATTATGGCTTCGATATTCTGGGATTGTCAAGGAATATTGCATAAAGACATAAAAGAACGCAATACTATGGTGACTGCAAGCTATTAGGCTAACCTTATAGAGTAACTTTACCCACCTACATGACCTGAATAATCCTTAATCTCTCTTTTCTCTGTACCTTCACTCTTGTTTGATTTTATATAAACCGATTCCTTCACATCTGATATATCACCCATTTTAAGTGTTTTATTTTCCTTCGTTCTGAGGTTATATTATTATCTTTCTTTTTACATGCGTAGTTTATTTAGTTAAATAATTCCAATATGTTTTTCTCCGAAGGCAGCAAGTTGCCAGCTAGACGAATTTGTGGCGATTCATACCTATCGTGCTGTGACCAAATAAGTTCTCAGGAGATGCTAACATGTATATATGTGTATAATACAATATATGTGGGAAGTTAAAAAGGATGAGAGTAAAAAAAATATTCAAATTATTCCCGTTATTATATTATATATAGGTTTATAACTTACCTAATTTAGCAATTATATATATAATAATATAACAGCTTTATTCTTATCTTTGATTTTTTATTTTTAGTATTATTTATTTATGTTATTAGTTTTTATTTTATTGTACCCAATTATATCATTGTCCGTGCATTTTCAATGGCTCCACTGACAACCAGCGCTGTGGTTTGTCCGCGCCATATGCTGAGTTGGAGACCGGTTCCGACGTAGAAACGAACATCTTCATCTTATTAAATAAGTATTTCTATTTGTGTTTTTTATTTTATGTTTCATTCTTTTTTCTTGTTATGTGTAATTTGTTATTGTATATTGTCATTATATTGTTATGTGTTATTGTTAGTGTAATATGTCTTTTATTGTATATTGTCGTGTCGAAATAAAGTTATGTCTATGTCAATTACAGCAAGTAGAAACGTCGTGGATAACTATGCAAACCGTATTACTTACTGAGCCATATAGGCATGTGGCTCTGGAAAATATTTGGCAAGTGTAGCATCCGTGTGTGACCAAGGTACTGTCCCGAATTTGAGCGCAGGCCGCTGTGACAAGGGCCTCGCGATGCGCGGGTCGTCAAGCCCACTCAGCTCGTGGTACTCTTCACGAGTGATCATGAACGCGGCCAGGTTGGCAGTATAGATGGCGAGGAACACCACCGCGAACATTGCCCACATGTTTGTCATGAAACGAGCTGTGAATCCTCTTGGCGAGTCCACGTGCACAGATGCCTGTTAGTTCGAAAAATATACTGCTAACATTATCACAAAGATAAATGTAAGTACTATCAATGACTTACATAAAATTGTCTATTACCTGAAAAAGAACGGCCCACACGATCCAGTATGTCCTACAAAGGGAAAATCGGTTCTGGTTTGGCATCTGTTTCAATTTCTTCCCACGCGCGCAATTAAATCCACTTGGTGATAACCATTCGAAGAAAAAGATGGTAAAAGTCGCTGCTTGAATAGCGACAGCTCCAACAAGCATCCAAGAAGCTGTATCGAAGGGTTCTAGGAAGGCGGTGGGGGAGATGATCCCGGTTCGTTTTGCCACCACTATTGCAACACCGGTCTCCATAAAAGGCACACTGAAGTCAACTACCGCTTCGCGATCTGAATTTATTATCAATGATGTTAAAACCTGAAAAGAAATTGAAGATTAAGATAATGATTTTTTTTTACTGTCTCATTGCATCGTATCAACTCATAAAGAACAGTCTCATTGCATCGTATCAACTCATAAAGAACAGTCTCATTGCATCGTATCAACTCATAAAGAACAGTCTCATTGCATCGTATCAACTCATAAAGAACTGTCTCATTGCATCGTATCAACTCATAAACTCTCATTGCAATCCTAATGTAGTATTAATAATAATATGTAGTACGGTACCTATTAATAAGACACGGTCAATATAAAAAGCTTCGTCAAAGGTAAGGTCTCTTGTCAAAGGTAAATACTTATGTTTTGTTGTCTGTGCTAATAAGAGGTAAAAGTATAACTAGGTACACATAATATATTATAATAAAATCGTACCTAAATTATTATTATATCCATTATGTACGAACGATACAGATAAAAACAATATTTTTTAGAATATTTAACTGGAAAAAAGGGGTTCTTTCTCTGTTTGACCTGTACGTATGGGTTAGTCGTTAGTTTGTTTGTCGTTAGTTTTTTCAGATCTTTACCACAGTTAATGTGTTATTCACGTCTTGGGTACATCCTGTATTACAATACAGTGAACTTAATTATTTCTATTGTAGCCTCTATTACCTATTCTTGACATAGTACTTACAACCTACCAAAATTTTTAATCTTTACCTTGACTGAACTTTTGATCTAAAAGAAAGAATAGGTACAGCGCCGGCTCTAGCCCATGTAGCGCCCGGGTGCAATCAACACCCTGGCGCCCTCTAGTAGGCTCTTTGGAGGCGTCGCGAGCGGCACTCGGCGCCCCCTAAGACCCTGCGCCCGTGTGTGCTGCACACCCTGCACCATAGGTAAAGCCGGCACTGAATAGGTATGTAGGTAGGGACACAATGCACGCAGAACGCGCACGGTGTTCTACGAATGTCAGCAGTAACAGTATGGAGAACGATTACAGTTTATTTTACACAACCATCTGTCACATCATACACCATCCACCCAAAATCAAGTACCTCCACAGGTATTGTGCTCTTATTTGAGAGCACAATCCCTGTAGTCCATGTCTTCTAGTTTTAAAGGCGGTTAAAAATTCAATAATATTCCTCATAACATGATAATGATAACATACGAACCATATCCGTTTTCTTATTGACGAGATCTGCTATAAGACCATTCCATTTTCCAAGATAGAGTGTCCCCCATCGGCCATCTTCAACTCGTGCCAATTCATATGTAAACCCGAGTTGTTCTGCCAACTGCTGTAGCAAATCGATACAGAATCCGCTACAACACTGGTATAAAGAGCTGTTTCTGTGTGCCGTGCCAGCTTCTAAACTGGAAGTGGTAAACATTTTATTATTACATATACTAACCTAAATATTTTATTGAAATTGTGAGCGTCTAATTCCCTCGAAAATTCTTAAATTAAAGTGACTAATAAAATCATAACTTACCCAGCTACGTCTACCTCTGGTGCAACGCGACAAATCACACCGCGATCCAATGAACATCGTCCAGTGACAGGATCAGGTGGTGCCAGATTGATGTACGGTGGTTCCTCCAGAAATGCAATTCGCATGTGGAATTTTTCTGGCACACCCTGCGGCGGTGTATGTAGACCTCCCGGCCATACTATGTCTTTGATATCAAGACGCTCTTTTGGGTAAGAATTCCACGTTCCAATTTCTTCCCATACCAGCTGTGGAAAATACGCATGTACATAAATGAATAAGTAACTGGATAGGGGACAATCAATTTAATTTGAAAGTATTTACCTGTTCACCAATAGCAGGTCTAAGGTTCATAATTTTGAGTTCAGCGGCGCGCAATTCCCCATCGGGAGTAAACTCTATGCTCTGTCTGCCGGCTTCACCTTCTACGCTGACGTTGCGCAGGTGCCGATAGAACCGTTCGCCGGTAGACCAGCGCGCCTCACCGCCGGCTGCGCCGCTGCAGGACAGTCGCGTACCAAGCGGATGCTGGATGTTCTCTGGCTCTGATACGTACGACTCCACGCCATAAGCGAATACCTTCACTGCAGTCGCTATTTCAGCGATTAGTGATGAACTCGATGTGTCGAAGTGCACACCTGATGTAAATAGAAATAAGATTATATTTTACAATTATATTTTTTATTGAAGCAATGTTATGTGGATATTTGGAGCATTTTATGCTATTGTTGATTAGTTTAACCAGGACAGTTTTTTTTTTTTTTTTTTTTTATGTACGAAGGCGGCAGACGAGCAAACAGGCCACCTGATGATAAGTGGATACTGTCGCCCATAGACATCCGAGATAAATGCCAACATTAGTCCAAAATGAGAAACGTTGGCACGCCCCCGGATGCGCTGCCTACCTTTGGTATATGTATATTAGATATATGTTGGTTTAGTTATAGGTATATGCTTCTTATTTCAATATATCCTGCAGACGTATTGACTTTAAGATTCGCCATAATTTTTGTAGGCAATTTTATTTTCTGTAGCCTTTTTAAGTAGCATTGATTTATCAATTGGAGCCATAGACTGTTGGATCTAATATAGCAAGGGCCTATTACAGTTAGGTATAAAATTGGAGCCATAGACTGTTGGATCTAATATAGTAAGGGCCTATTACAGTTAGGTATAAAATCTTTCAGTAGATATATTAAATAAGTAAAATGCATACCTAGCATACCCACGGGAAATTTATTAGGTGTCTGCATAGAACCAAGGACACTCTGTGTGACGATCCATACAAAGTTTTCTCCAGTTAGATGCAAGTCTCCCGCTGTAGACAGGATGTCAGCGGCTTCCTCGCGTGTTGCATACAACAACATCACACGCGCTTCGCTTGTTACCAATTCATTTAGATCTGCAGCCTTTTTTACCACAACGGCGTTCAGTATTGTAAACTTAAAGCGGTCCTGTAGAAATATTTATTCATGTAGTAGACCATCTACTCGTATTTTATACTAGTTACTATGACTACACCGGCTTGCTAAATTAAAATGAAAACATGTCAAGGTGTAATAATATGTTTATAACAAGTAATCATAATAAATGTAATAAGCTGTGTCTACTAAACAAAATGTTTAGGCTATTAATAGAACGTAACATCACACCTACTCTTAAAAAACATGCACATTTAATATTTTGAATCAGGGTTCGCTGATATATATCACGATATATATATATATATATTTATATATAGATATCGATTGATATTTATCGTCAAAACTAGTCACCAGTAGCATCAACAGCGGCTCTCGAAAGAAATTTTTCCACCTTCGGCCTGGTGCAATCAAAGATACGTAATCGATTAGGAAACGAGAACGCCCATAAGTTGGTCTATATCTTCAAGACTTTGAACCAGACCCAAAAAATAATTCACGGTACCTACTCCAACATACAATATGGACTGGGTTTGGGATCTCAATTCCAATGCCGGAATGGAAGAAATAGATGAGGTTGAGGTAGAGTCTGAAAGTCAACTGAACTGGGAGCCAGAAGATGATGTCCCTCTTATGAGCTTGAGACCTGACTCTGAGATTTTAAATTGATTATACTGACATAAATAAAAATTATGATCACTGCCACTGCCAATGATCCAACACTAAAGATTATAATTATTATAATTTAGTTGAATGTTGATTAAGACTGATGATTATTTATTCATCTCAGACTCAAATTATTTGTTACTCTAATTTTACTCTTATTTTTTTGTTTTGTTTTGTAATAAATAACTCTATTAATCAAACTCAAAGTTTCATTTCACAATTTCGATACATTAAACCACTTACAGAATGAAGTTCGCGTCTTTTTTATATAGGTTCATGACATATATCCGATATTATATAGGATATAGGTATATCAAATATCGGATATGTTGATATTTATCAGATTTTTACGAACCCTGTTTTGAATATCTATTACGATTTTTCAGGTAGCACTATAGTTACCATACTAAAGGATGTCCCAGATTCAGCGCTAGATTTAATTTAGAAAAAAAATAAAGTCATTGTTTCTCCGGCTGTGTGAAATGTGGCACCGTCCTGTTTGTCACTACAGTTGATCGAGGTCCATATCTTCCAATTGGTGCCAAAAAAACTCCTGTAGCATGTTCCGATACCTCTCTATGCCTACCTAAATACTGATACCTAAAAAAAGTGGGCCTATGATCCCTCTGAACCAAAAGCCCACCAAACTATAACTCTTTGAGGATGCATCCATTTTTCATGATTCTCATGAGGATTCTTTAAGCCCTAGATACGACAATTTTGCTTATGGACATATCCGTCAAGGTGGAAATGGCCCTCGTCACTAAAAATGATTTTTTTGCCAAAATTATGGTGCACTTCATACTGCTCTAAAATTCCTACTGCGTTGCTCTTTCGTGTAGCGTTCCATGTTCACTAATTGCAATTGTCATATGTGACATTTATAAACAAACCAGAGATGCCAACCGCCACACAAAAAAATGGCGCGAAATTTAAATCTGGCGCTCAATCTGGAACACTTATACAATAAAATTCAACAATAACATGTTATTGCACCTCTTGAATCAAATTGTAAATTGGTAAAATGGCGTCGTACGTACTTGAAGTGCAGTGACTCTTTCCCGCACGGCCTGTATAAAGTCGTCGTGTCCAGCAATAGCTGAAGTTACGACGCTAAATTGATGCCATTTATATCGTTCCAATATGGACAGCATGGCAGCTGTTTGATGTTCAATAGACGGAGCTAACTGAAGACGTAACGACGCATGTGACGCTCGTTTCTCCAGCCCACTGTTGTCAGCGTTCCACGCAATCACCTTTAAAGCAGTTTTGTCAGTTTTGTTTAAAGAAAAGAGATGATGCAAAGTTAATGCTATATTATTAGTAATATTTCTTCATTTGTTGTAAGTATTGGTAAGAAAAAATAAATGTTAGAAAAGTTTACCGGTATGCCTAGATATCCGGCGAGTTGTAAGAAATACTGAGCAGAGGCAGTGGAGCGCCCGTATTGTTCATGGTTCATAAGATAAAGGATGGCAGAAACGTTTACTGCCAGAAATTCTTTACACAGCGAGTCCAAGATAGCTGTAAGAAGAATATTTATATTAATCACGTAATTCCCGCATTGTAAAATAATTAATGACTTATAAATAATAGGTATCGTCTTACAATGCCATTGCCCTTAAAATTACAAAAGTGAGTCAATGGTGTGTGTAAGTCAATACTTCGGACTGATTGATTTACAGTAGACCCCCCGTAATCCGGCCCCTTCTAATCCATAGTAGGTACCTTTTAATTCGACACGCCTATCACAGCGAAGCAGAGATGAAACATTTTAGTGCAGGTTGTGACTTGTTACTGCCACGTGGCGTCTTGCAGGCCGCGCGACCGTGCAATCTCAGTTCGTCCAATGTTGTCACGCTGTTCGCGTGCGCGCTGTTGCATTGTAACTGCATCATACTTCGTAACGTACCTAGTACATCGTGCCCCAGCTGCGCCCACTTACACGTCAAATCAACATACCTTCTGCACGAAAACGGAAACAACATACTTTAAAGATTAAAGAATGTGAGATCGTGGGTCGCCTCAATCGTGGAAAAGCTTTTAGTAAGTTGGCAAGTGATTAAGGTGTGGGCAGGTCGACAATTACTGACATTAAGAAAAACGTAAAAACATTCGAATGTTCGTGTCTTCACTGACTGTAGACCAGGAAAGAGGAAAACTCTCAAGAAAGCTGAGCATCCAGGTGGAGAAAGCTTTGTATACGTTTGTATAGAGGGTAGATGGTACTGAATAGTCCGGAAAATGCGATAATCCTGCACTACCCTGCGAAAGGTTTGTCGGATGACAGGGGGCCTAAATTTTGTTTAAGAAAAATGGCGCCACATAGTCCTCCTTGTGGTAAGTGAATACTGTCGCCCTGTGACATCAACGATACATCAGTCCAGAATGACAAACGTTGGCACGCCTCCAGATGCGCTGCCTACCTTTGCAGATTAAGGAATGGTTTGGGAGAAAGGGTTAGGAAAATGGGGAGGAATAGAATAGGATGGGAATGGGCTCTGGCATATCTCACTCACCGTAACACGTACGTACAACATTGGGGAAATACGATAAAGTAGGAAATGCAGTACCTACATTTCAAGGTAGTCTTCTGTTAGTAGAGTGCGCCCAGCAGCTGTGGGAATGCAGCGTGCACTCTCCCCCTAGTGTATTTTAAGGTGTAGTGTATTTACACACAAATTTTAAGGTGTAGGTACTCAATTACATACATTTCTACTCGTATACAGGTTCGGTAGAACCGAACTTTTCCAAAGACTGAAACCATGGATTCTGTCCATGATTTCGAGTGCATTGACAAGATAATTTCAAGAATCTTTTATCGCATTTATCGCGATTATTTATTTATTTCATCGCGTTTCACATTGTTTTAATTTTTCATACAAATCTGCTAAATACAAAGGCCAAAAAATGTTTAATTTTTTTTTTGGCTTTGGGAAAGGATCGATTACGCCTGGTATATAAAACGGGTAATTACTTCGTAAATACCTAAAAAAAAGTTCATACACTAACATCTATTAGCTTATTATTGATTGAAACAGAATATAATTTGATATTCTTTTTTAATACTCACACATTGGACTTGGGGTAAGGCCCTGCATAGAAAGCGTAATATTTAGGCGCACGTGTGAAAAAAGTTTTAGTTTTCGTGGCAATTTCGAAAGAGCTGCCTTCTCAGCTTTAGTGTAATCACGTGCTCCGAAGGACTTGTGTGGCACGACGAGCGCTGCGGTGATGACGGATGGCGCCCGAGGTGGGGGCGGCGCGGGCGAAGTGCGCGGGCGCCGCAGCCCATCGCCGCCAATTCGCACCCCACCGCCGCGGGCGCCCTCACGACTACCACTGCCCATTGCTCCACCCCCGATTTTGATCCCACCACCACGGTCTGCCGCCGCCGACGCTAACGCACCCAGCGCCGCCAGCGCCATCAGCGCCGTGCGCGCCTGCATCGCCAGTCTTGATGCTTGAACACATAAAATTATCAATTAGATCTAGATGTATTGTTTATTTGAATTAACACAACCCCATCTCTTCCCGTAGGAATAACAAGTCCTAAGGAATTAACACTACCTCTAAACAGAACCGACTAGAGTGGTACGCGAGCCGTGTGGCGCATAGAGCGCGAAGCCCCGTTGCGAATTATTGCGAGTGAGTCACAATAGGCGAACGTGGGCGAACCTGTATACGGTTGCTGCGATTCAGTTAATTTTGTCTTTAAAGTGCGCGTGATTGGTGGATCATCGAATTTTCAATTTCTTGGTCTCACTTAAAGAGCTCTGTACCGAAGACTCTGCCTTTTGGGTGGAACTAGTAAAGGATAGTGATATTAGACGAAGTTGGAACCCTCGACGATCGTGGGTGCGGCTGGCCGGTCGACCACTGCGCCAACAAAGTTTATCTCAATCGCGTGAGTATCACCTTCACATCCGGTACAAGTGACGCGAGTGACGTCGCTCTGCCTACGAGAAGCTACGAGAGCTACGGCCACGGACTGCTAAGTGCTACGCGACGCTCAGCGAGTGCGGTGCAGTGAATCATCGCGCGACCCGAGATATGAGGAGTGAATCGCAGCAGCCGGTTTGCGTAATTTAATTTTTAATTAAAATGTCATTAAAAACCGTGGCGTCGCACACTGTCCTGGATGCCAAAATAAAATAACAGACATAAACATAATTTCCTGTAAATTAGAGTCCTGCGTCAAAGTGTATAAATACCACAAACCTCACCGCTCAACAGAAAGCCATCTGGATATGCTCAGATTGCGGTGCGACAATAAGGATAGGGGGTGACAACTCTTCGACGCCAGTTCGAGCCTGTATGCAATCAAATAATATCCCTATAAAAAGTAACAATACTTCCGATCGTTTCCGATAATAATGATTTATATGTCCTGACTTCAGAAATCAGATTTTTGACATTAAGTCAAAAATCAGACCTTAAGTCCCAGTTGGCCTCCACCACATCGCCATTAACATGCTGTCACAAGCGCATATATCTAGCAAAATTCTTTCTTATGAAGCAAGGCTCCAGAAGCTGGAAACTCTTCAGGAACATTTTGTCAACCTTAACCAGTAAGTAGATGCCTTGCAAATCCACTTGAATGTCCAGTCACATCCTCACCTTAGATGTGAATTGGAAATTTCAGGCCTAACGGAGCAAACTGAGTCTTCATCACTTTGTATAACAAACTGCAACAAAAATTGGTTTGGAACTGTCAGACTGTAACATATATTATGTAACATATATAACATATATTATCACGGGTCGGACCCCACCGTAGCATGTCGGATCAGGCTGATGAAGACAACTTGCCAAGACCCGTTGTGGTGCGCCTCGCACGTGCAACATAACGAGATGACTTCTGATGAAGTCAGATAATATAACAATTTAAGCTAGAAATAAGAAAATAATGATAGGGCCTTTACCGGCTATAGGGCTTTAGTGTAGTTTTGCCTATTTCTATCCGAAAGCAACATTAAAAAAAGCCTTATTGGTCTAATGAAACCCTGTTCCAAGCAGTTGAAACTGTTAATTCACGCAGATTATCTGGATATGGAGCAGCTAAAATGTATAATATACCAAGCACGACAATTATGGATCATGTAAGCGGTCGTAGAGGCCAAAAGTCGTCCACTCAAGGTAGACCAACAGCTTTATCGGCTGACATTGAAAAAAGTTGGCTATTGTTTACATGCCGTGGAAAGGTACGGCTTCGCCTTAAGTCGTAAATAAGTACCTAGATAAGTACATGAAATAGATACGCCACTTGTAAATGGTACACCGGGCTACGACTGGTTTTCACATTTTATCAATAAAAATTATTGATCAATTATCATTATCAATAAAAATGCCCCAGGCCGTTGAATATGCTAGTAAAAAAACCGCCGATTCATTCATCATTCAGAAATTTTACGATATTCCCGAAAAGTAATAAGATAGCTGGGCTTGTAAACAGGCCTGACAGAAGGAAACTAACTACGGTAGTGACACTCAGAAAACAAAAGTGGTCGGTCTGAAAGGATACGCTTCAACTAGGTAGGACGAAAGCATCAGCCCGAAAAACTAATACAATTGTCCATATCCGCAAGCAATGCAGCCGAATGCAAAAGGCCTCCGTTTAAAATTTACAAAAGTAACTATGTATGGAGTGGATGGACATCTGAGGAAGCTTTTCGAGGCAGTCTATATACTGCCACATCAAACGGTTGGATAGAATCCTCAGCATTTGAAGAATTCATGAGTAAAAGTTTTATTACTATGATTGGAGATACAGAATAGGCAATGTTTTTACTTTTTTGACGGCCATAAATAGTGCTATCTATGGCCGTCAAAAATTAAAATCAAAAATTACAAGTACAAATTTCCGTTATATAAAAAGGCAAAAAAAATCAACATTATAAACTTGCTAGTACATAGTAGCCACTTACTTCAATATTCACAAACAAGTTAAGCAAATTATGTTAACAAGCACGGTTTTTTAGTTGTAGGAATTGATTTTCTTCATCACCATTGTAATAACATGCGGCCTGCATATTATATCTATGGCCTGTCTCGAGCATCGCAGACGTAGCCCTTAACATGTGAAACACTGCTTACGTTCCCGGCTAAGTGGACATTAATTTGTTGTCAAAACACGGAAGCGTGCGTTCAGTTGTAGGCGTTGTTGCCCGCTGCGTCATTTTCCTCCCGCACAGATCATATCTGTATGAATTCTCATTTGAACTGAACAAAAACGTTGTACCTAATTTTCAACCCGCAGTGATTCCTTGTCAAGAATGCGGAACGTAGATGCTTTAATGTATTTTTTTATCTAAATTAATATATCGAATATTGGAAGACAAGGTAATCAAATTTTATATTATCGATTTCCTGAGCAAAAGCGAATTTGAAGCAGATAGACAACGTCGGTTAGTTTGTTTGTTCGAGCTAATATTGGGATCTATTGGGCTGAATTTGATGCGGTATTCAGTGCTGTTAGGCACATTTACCTCGGAAAGTTATGGATTAATTTTTATCAAAAAAGGTCGAATGGTATTGAAAAAATAACGGATATCTATCATGTTCTGTATCTAGATGACGGTATACCTAATATCTTTAGAATGTATTTATATATAATAAAGTCATCCATCTAGACGCATTGGCAAACTGACTCATAAGTCTGCTTATTTAAAATTATAAACAATTGGGTATAATTAATAACTTTTATTATTTATCTAGGAATTAATTAGGATTTAATTTAATTGATTATAAAAAATATGTATAATAGGTAGGTACCTTACAAACATTAAAAAATCTTTGGATATGAACCCTTGGATCAACAGCAATAATTCCTAAGTTCCTGTTTACAGCATTAGGTAACTACCTATAGGTAATACTAATACCTAATTCACAATAATAATTATATTCAGTTATACTTTATACCTCCCTAAGCATACATACATCGACATCCGTTATCAAGTTAGCAACGTGAAACAAATCCAGGGTCAAAGTATTGACAAAAATCAGGGTGGTGATAAAATAAATTTAGGTAAGTTGATAGGTACCTATAAGCGCGCAGATCGGCGAAGGTGGCAGTAGCAGCGGCGGCGGCGCGACAGCGTGCGTGCTGCTATACACATAAACTCAGGTGGCGGCGCGGGCCGACATGGGGTCGTTCTAGGACGGACGGTAGCGCGGCACCGCGCCGCCTTATGCTCGAGCTGTGAGCCACGCGTGTTTACGTAAGCGCCACGCCCCGAGCCACGCTCTGGCGGTATGGGGCGCGACGCGAAGCGCGAAGCACCTCCAGTCGCCGAGCGCCGACTGACGCGCCCTCATCCCTCCCGAACTGACTCCACCGCGCTTGCGTTACCCACTTACAATCTCCACGCCTTCTATTACATAATAAGTAAGGCTAACGATGACAAAGCTTCACCGATCCTCGTTAAGTTTAACGATACAATGCTTGACGACGGCATTCGAATAATGTTAATTACAAAATTTAGATTTAATATGTACTCACGTGTTTACAAAAGTTTTATCTGTAGACATTTACGTAAATATTTTTTTTAGGTTTCAGAACAGAAGTGTTTGTTGTTCGCACTAAAATTACTAATTGTAAGATGAAATTTAATTTTAACTGTTGGTGAGAAACAGGATAGGTACCAAGTTGTGCCTTTATGGTCAAACTCTAGACATTAAGTTCGCCTTTTGTAGGTACGAGTATGTGCAATATAGTTTTATAAATAAAATAAATAAATGTTATTCTCTATTCACGCTATAGTTTGTTCATCTATCAGCTTACTCTGGGTGATAATTTTATATGTAGGTATAAACATAATAAACCGGAATAAACATTCCGGTTATAGTGTGACAACCGGGCCCGCCATAGGCGAGTGTGCACCACACGCGGGCGGCACGTTCAGAGGGTGGCAAATACAGCGATCTCATCATGTTCAAACTCATTTTTACATTACAAGCTTTTATTCAACTCGACCTGTTAGTATGTGTGGGTCAAATATTGTAATTGAATTTTAAACCAGTTCCACCTAACCGATTGAGCTGAAATTTTGCACAAACTTTTGGGGCTGGTGACAATACAATCTAGTAGGTATACTCAGTTCAGTAACGTATTTTCTTCAAAATGGCCGCTACTTCAAAGTGGCGGACTACTATTTCTTCACAACCTCCTTGACATTGGTATCAAATTAAAGGGTTTGTCAAGCAGAATACGTGAAGTCATTCTAATTCTAAAATAGCGGATGCATCACGGATGCATCAAGATGGCGGACTAAATTTCTGTACCACCCTCGTGACATGGGTATCAAATGAAAGGGATTGACGAGCAGAATAACGTTAATAATATTTTCAAGTAGAATTTAAATCTTATTAAAAATTAAGACTTAGGCCATCGAGATATACCTATCTACTTACGAAAAAGCACAAAATAAAAAAAAACGTTTTTTTAAAAACAAGCTTTTATTCAAGCCATGTACTAAAACGAATAAAATAAGTTTATATTGAATTATTATTTGTTCCCAAAATGCCAAACTGTTACCAATATTTTTTTCGTTGTTTACATTTGGTGGGAATTTTATTAGTGTGCAAAATGGAGAAAATCGAAGTTCGTGCGGTTATTAAATATTTGTGCCTGAATTTTTTTTTCTATGAAATGTGTTTTTGAATAATTGCAGTCTACTTCGGGAGTTACAGTTACAGTTAGAGTTAAAGCTCTGTCTTATTTTACAGTAGCATACTGGTGCGCGGAATTTACCTAAACGCGGCAGAACCGTCTGTAACGCCGAGGCTCGCTCTAGGCGCCCAACAACCGCTGCTACCGAAGACAACGTTAAAAAAATGAAGAAATTGTTAAGACAGATCGACGTGTGACTATTCGTCATTTAGCTGAAATTATGAAGCTTTCGTTCGGGACTTTTCAGTTCATTTTAACTCATACCTTAAAATTCAAAAAGGTGGCCGCGCGTTAGGATCCTCGAATGTTAACAGACGTACAAAAGAAAGCAAGAGTATGTAGACATTTCAAAGCAAAATTTGGCAATTATTGACTGAGACCCAGAATCTTTTCGACTGCGTTTCGTGACCGTTGATGAAACGTGGGTTCACCATTTTGACCCGGAGACAAAGAACCAAAGTAAGGTGTGGAAAAGATCGTCCTCCCCGCCAGCCAAGAGATTCAGTCTCTGCGTCCGCTAGCAAGATAATGGCATCGGTCTTCTGAGATGCGGAAGGTATAATTATGATCGATTATTTAACTAAAGGACAGACAATAACTGGAGAGTATTAGCAACATTGATCAAAAAACTACGCGAGGAAATAAAAAATAAACGATGTGGAAAATTGCGTAATAAACGCATGTTACAGGCACTGCAATCCGAACGGCTGGGTTTCAGTTGATGCAGCATCCGCCATATTCTCCGGACCTAGCTAGCTCCAGGTGATTTTTCACCTTTTTACTTATTTGAAAAAAAAAACTTATGTGGTATGAAATTTCACGGAGATGATGAGGTCATGTGCGCTGTAGTCTTTTTTCGATACCCAGGATCAAGCCTTTTTTTCCAAAGGAATTGAGCAACTTTCAAAACGTTATTCAAAGTGTATTAGATTAGTTGATTACGTTGAAAAATAAATACAATTTAGATATAAGTTTCCTAAAGTTTCAATACTTTTCCAGAAATATATCTAAGTAGGTACTTTCATTATAAATATGTTGTGCGTGTAATTATAAGATTCCTAACCAATAGATTAAAATCGTGACCAGCTCTTTTAGAATCCACTGCTGGACATGGGCCTTCTCATGCACAATGTCTTTTACATGAGGAATATTTGGCCTTAAAATGCTACGCTGGCCAAGCGGGTCCATGAGTTCATTATTTCGGAAGTGGTGTTACTCAGGCTCGGGGATGGGGTGATGCTTTTCTACAGCCAGCCGACACCACACGACAAATGATTACGATAACCAATAAGTTTCATTGATATATTTACAGATTAGCATTTTCGCAAATGATTAATGTTATGTAGGTAGTAGAAGAATATTTATTTTAGCGGTTTTACCTGCATGAGGGTTATGTCAGTCAGTCCTCGAATACATAAGCACAACAACGCATAGCGGTCTTTTATTTAACAATTAACTTATTGACGGTCCGTTCGTCGCTATAAATAATATTGTTATCTCTGTCAAAAGCCAACCCGTAACAATTTTCAACCGATATTATCTTCACAAGTTGTTTACTTTCTTTATTGATCGCATAAATCCCGTCTTGTGTGACAAAATGAGGCATTCCGTTGGAATCAATAGCCGCACCACGAAAGTTCATATCAATATTATCAAACAGTATTGGCGATCTCGCTCCCTTCGGTAGTGTAAATAGTCCAAACGGATTTACGAAAAACCAATCATCATTACTGTCTATTACGAAGTGATGTATTGCTTGATCTTGAAAATGTGGAAGTACTAAACTTTTTTCTTCTTTATAACAGTGCACATTTTGAGTGGTTGTATCTATAAAGTAAAGGTGTTTCTTGAAATACATGTCAAATATATCAACTCCATTTAATATAGCTGGTTTTTCGACGTCTTGCGTTGGATAATTATATTTAAATATTCCTTGACTGCCGCCCAGGTAGACGGTTCCCGTGTTTGGGTCCACGGCGCTTGCAAACCCGTTTCGGATGCCGGGGACGATCGACGCTAAACCCGTGTCAAGGTTTAACACGACCGATTGGAAACTCTGGTCCGAAAACTCGTCCGTGTTTATACAAAAGAATACCTTGTTTTTACATTGATCGATGCAAAATTTGTAAGGTACGTTCACGTCAAATAAAATAACATACTTTTTGTACAAAGTCACATTGATTGATTGTATCACATGCGATTTTTGAGACATCATTAATGGAAGAAATTGGTAAAACAGTTTCTTAGAATAATTCTCATATGAAAAAATTTTATTGCTTTTTTTACTCCAATGAAAGATTGATGACATGTTTACCTAAATGTCATTTTTGTTAAAGAAGGTAGACTTCTCGGTTTTTGTGTTGTCATAAAAAGGTAATAAAAAATAAAGAATGAAGTCTTTCAATAAATATATGCATTTGTCAACCACAAATTATGTTTTAATTTTCAGGATAAAAATACTTTTAACAAGGTAGCAGAGTAGTTAAGTTAAGGTAGTTAAGCCGATGCTGTAAAAGTAGACAGGTAGTAGTCATTGACTCAACAATCACAAAGTTCTGCATAAGAAATCCATTTACAGTGAATGTTGAATCTGAAACAGAATTGCCGGATTCAGATATTGCATGTTTCATTGAACTTTCGTGCGACACAGCACTCAAAGACGTATTCGATAGAATTCCACTCATAGATTTTTGGCTGTCTTGTTGTCAGGAGTATCCAGTTTTAGTAGAAAAAGCGATAAAATTTATAATACCGTTTGTGACGACCTATAAGTGTGAAGCAGGGTTTTCAACGATGTAAATCATGCGGCACCCAAACACCTAGCTTTTTTTACAAAATTCAATTCATGCGAGTGATCCAAAACAGTCGAGTGGTGAATACTAAGCTTTTCAGCAATTTGATGACTGGTTTTGTGTCGAACTGCTTCATTTTTTTCAATGATAACATCAACATTTACCTTAATAGGCCGACCACAGCAAGGAACTACATTCACATCAAAATTACCAGGCCTGAATGGACTGAACCATTTTTTTGCGGTAGTTTTAGATAAATTATCTTCTCCGTAAACACCACAAATCTCTTTTCTAGCACTAGAAGCTTTCATACTGTTGTAGAAAATTTTTTTAAAACATCTAATTTTCTCTTTATTGACTTCCATTTTAAAATTGTTAAAAATTTGTTCAATTTACCGTCATTACAAAAATGACAGTTGATAAAGGGTATATTACTTTCCATCCAGTGATCAGTGTTGACAGAAATATAGTGCGCTAAAGTCATACGTTCAAAAACGCCGCGGACTTTTCCGACTACCTATTATTTAATTTAGTTTTATTTCATTACATTATTGTAAAATATTTCTATAATAAATACCTTAAAATTACATAGACATTAAAATGTTTGGTTTAGGTACATACACCAGAATTATGCACTAAACTTGTTAATGGAACGAACGAGAAGCATAAAAACACCAATAAAAAGTTGGGAAAGGCCGACTTTACAGAATTGCAAATAAATAATAGTACATTACTGTAGCAAATAAATAATAGAGGCCAGAAATAAAGCAAATGACGGCCGAGTACCTAATGTTGGAAGGACGAGGCGAAGCCGAGTCCTTACGAAGTGATTTTAAAAGGACGAGGCGAAGCCGTCCTTTTTAAATAAACGAGACCGTTAATTGCTATTTCGGCCGAGACTTGTATAGTACTTTTCTCTAATTTGCGAGGAAACAATAAACAAATTAATTCAAGAAACAGAAGTTTCATTCCTGCCTCTTCGACTGCACGCGGTCTTTGTTCTTTTTTTAAACTTTTGAAAAGAAATGCACATTCAGCCTTTATAATAATAAATATCGTGTACCTAAAAAAACCTAATTTATGTTAGTGTGCACTAAAAATAACCTCGCTACTGTCCAGCAATCTCTATCATTGTCGTTTTGGAAATTGCTGGCGTGCGTACAGTAGAGTGCGCGCACGATAACTCTGCGCGTGGCGGAAATCGGTACTATTTTTGTAAAACGGCCATATTGTAATAAAGCGAAGAGTGAAGGTTTATTGTTTTTGTGTTTTTAATTAAATTACGGACGAGATATAATGCCAAAAGTGGTAAGAAGTGCTGCTAGAGATATGGTGTTAAAGGTCAAGCGTGCCTGTGAAAAAGAAAGGGATAATTCGGCCGCTGTTGTACCATTTAATCGTATTCGTGCTCGTGTAGCTTTTTTAACAGGTTAATTTTGTGTTGCCATCTACAGATTAATTCATCAGTTTACAATATATTTTATCTATGGGTGAATATAATTTATTTGAGTTTTCAAATATTTATATATTTCGCTCCTGATTAAAAAAAATATTTGTGACCAATTAAATTTTATAACTGAAGGAATTGTTTTATTTCAGGCATTTCCGAGCGGACTGTAAGTAAAATTATTAGCGAAGGCAAAGAAGCAACTTCTTCTGGCTCCAAAATTACTACTCCCGGAAAAAAGAGACACAGAAAAAAAGAAATTGAATTAGACGATTTTGATTATTGTGCCATAAGACACAAAATACACGAGTTCTATGTCGTGAGAAAAGAAATTCCTACAATAAATAAACTATGGCTGGAGCTCAAAAGAGACAGATTTTAAGTTCGGGAGAACTTCTTTGCGAAAGATATTAAAATTCTTGGGATATAAATATGCGAAATGCCAGTCAAAGCGACATACCATCTTCCAAAGTGTTGGCAAGGAGACGATGAAGCTGGCGTCCTTGCATCTGATAGTGTCGGAGCAAGATGGATAATTGCTCACGCTGGAGGCAAAAAAGGTTTGTTAAAGATGGTTTACTTATATTTAAGTCAAAAACAAAATCGTCAGACTATCATGATGACATGAATGCACAAAATTTTATACACTGGATGGAGGAAAAGATTATTCCTAATTTGGAACCAAATTCAATCGTTGTAATGGACAATGCATCATATCACTGTACCCAAATAGATAAGGCTCCCACAATGGCCACAATAAAATCAGAGATGCAAAGTTGGCTGAGGCAAAAGGGAATATATTTCGAAGACAACTGGACAAAACCACTGTTGTTTGAATTAATAAAAAAAAACAAAGGAGAGCCAGTATACCACATTGACCACCTTTTAAACGAGAAAGGCCATGAAGTCGTACGTTTGCCACCTTACCACTGCGACCTCAACCCTATCGAAAAAATATGGGCTATTATGAAGAGGCGTGTGGCTGAGAAAAATGTAAGCCAAACTGCAAATGATATTGCTAGACTGACAGAAAATGCTTTCTATTCAATCTCTGAAGCAGAATGGTTCAATGTGTGCAAGCATGTTGAGCAAATTGAAGATACATATTTTCAATCAGATCGGTTGATGGATATTGAAATGGATAAATTTGTGATTTCGGTGTTTAGTGATAGTAATACTGAATCTGATGCGTCACAATCTGAAGAAGCTGATAACGGGTTATCAGGCATAGAAACATTAAACATGGATTTAAGAGATCACAATTACTCAAAATTTTTGTAGGTAATAATAATATAAATAAAGTTATTTACGACCTACACGATAATGTTATTTATTATAGATATTATTAAATTACATAATAATTTCTACTCAAACAACATCTGTCGCTCAAATATTTTTTATTTTCTATTTATTTTAAATTGCAGTTGGCAACATTTTTCGCAGCGATACCAGCGCTGCATCCAAGTGCAGAGTTATCGTGCGCGCAGTCTAAAGAGCCGATTGACGTATTCTTTTTTTAAAATAATGAACCCATTTCCGAGCAAGTAAGAGAAAACGTTATTTTCTCTACAAACATCAAAAACTCGCTTCTAGTTAGTACAACTTGCCGTCGCGCCCGCCGTTGGGGCGTTAGTGGTTCAATCCATTGTTACTATTTGTTAGAGAATACGAAATCTAAATCTGACGGCGGATTCAGCGTAGTTTGAAAAAGTTGTGTACAGAATAGCATGGCCGATTGTCCTTTCAGTCATTTGTCTATTGTCGATGCATATTGCATGTTAACTTTTCGCTCACACTTTCTGTAAATGTTGTAATTATGTATTTAAAAATTACCTGTAAGAAATTAGTCATATCTGCTCAAATTTATTTTTATTCAATATATTAATATAAGTAATTATAATTACCACCGTAATAAAGATCCCTAAATGCCTTAATTAGGGTAATAAGGAACATGTACGTTGATGCCTTTCATGTTGCTTTCATTTAAATATTTACTTGTCGCAGTATGGTAATAAATTCTATTTACCTCTGTTTAAGTACCAATAATAACTATTAATGTTTTCGTATAATATTTTCAGTACTTTCATATTTCTCATATTAACAAGTTTGTATCGCTCAGTCAAACGAGTCTCATGTCCAATATCGGTAAAACTTGTTACACTAAATTATTCTTATTTCCCCTAGTATCAGGCACTCAAACCAAAAAAGGCAGACACTCAGAATAACCATGTAAAGTTAGTAAGTACTAAGTTAGTTAGTAAGTATTAAGCACACTAATCCAGAATCCTAGGGGCACACTAATCCAGAATCCTAGTTTCTCAGTGGGCAGAAACTAGGATTATGGATTAGTGTGCTTAATACTGCTAGAGGTGGATCTGCTGCAGTGATGTCACCGCAGCAGGCTAACTGTCGCGAGGAACTTTGTTCGCCGTGAATGTATGATACTCACCAGTGATCGGAATAGGTAGGGCAAAGTTTATAAAGTTGGCGAGAAGGCACAACATAGGTTGTAAAAACAACGAAATATATTTATTTTTATCGAATCCCGTGATTCCGGAAATAGTCTTACTACTTAGTTACACACGAAATTACTCAATGTTGAATTTTCTAGCAATTCGAATAGCAAAAAAATATTTTTAAAGGCAAATCTAAAATGGAAGCTGAAGTCAAATTGCTTTAATTCAATGGAAAATCGGTAGCTATCGGAAGGTTGTAGGGCACTGATTATAAATTTTGAGTAGAAATTTTATCCGATACTACCTTCCAAAGAATAGGGACTGCTAACTGCCGGAACGGTTAAAGCTAGATAGCCGGAGTTTAAACAAATATTGTAGATATATTAGTTAGTTAAATGTTAAACGTGTCAATTTTTTTCTACCAAATATGAAACATGTTACTTGCTTAGCACACTCTCTTAACCGCTTAGCAGAAAAAATGCGTGTGGAGTATTCAGCTGTAGATACGTTGATTTCAAATGTAAAACGAATATTTTTATAATTTTCTAACAGTAAATTTATTAAAGAAAAATTTCCCAACAGGCCGATGCCACCAGGACCCACAAGGTGGGCTACTTGTTTGGAAGCAATTTCATATTATGCCAAATATTATGAGCAAATTAAAACAGTTGTAAGATTTTTTAGACGCTGATGCTTTGTCGATCAGGCATGCTAAATATATACTGCAAAAAGAAAATTTAAAAACGGATTGACTATATTGACGAAAATTAGAAAATAATACAAATTGCATTAGAGTCTACAAAAATCAAACATATCTCTAGTTGAATCTTTAGAGATATTTGACGAAGTGAGAGCTGTGCTAAGCTGGTGTTTGTCAGTCAATACAAATGAAACTAGAAAATGTTATGGCCAGAAACCCTATCTAGACAGGGTTAGAGACATACGTGACGAATGACGATCTAGCTAGATCTAGTGATAGAAAATCAACTGTCATACTGCAAGTACGTGCCTTTAACCTCCATCGACGTTGAAAGTTCATTCTCTATATAGAAGTAGATTTTAAGCATAAAAAGAAATCGCAACATCAAATATATCGAAAAACTCATGATTATTTATTTCAACTTCAAACGATAAATAAAAAGTTGAAACTGAACATTACGTTCCTGACACTGAATATTACGATTCAGATTACCGGGCACCTCTCAACGTCAACGGAGATCTTGAAAGTTGTTATCTCTTTGTAATGTAAGCATAGAAAGTATAATAGCTTAATTGCTGATTGTACTTTTTGTTCCTTGCATTTAACATAATAAACATATATTTCTTTACCTTTGCCTTGTCGGTGGTTATTGACTAAGTTATCTTAGCGAGTAGTCCATTGTCTCGCTCAGGCTTATTAAACTACATTACAAGATAGTAAGGAAGGACAGGTTCAATCTTGGAATATAACAAGGTTGAACTCCATCCTTTCTTATTGAAGAGGTCATCCTTAGTTTTTTTTAGAATCAGTGCCCCAAATATTCTGATACTAATTTTCAACCGAATCAGAGGCCATCAAATTATTTGCAATTAGCTGTGCCCGGCATGCGTTGCATGCCCAGCATTTTTTTTGGACATAATATATAGCCTATGTTCATCTGGAATAATGTACCTTTCATATGGAGGAAGAATTTATCAAATAGGTGCAGTGGTTCCAGAGATTACTCTCCACATACACACAAAATTCGCACTCTCTTTATTATATTATAGTATAGATAGTATAATTTCTTTTTGCGTGACGGATGGTGGGATTGCTAGAAAATCCAACAATGTGAGTAATGTAATGTAATCCACTCAACTAAATAGTGAGACTATTTTCGGGATCACGGGATTTGATAAAAATAAATCAATATATTTCGTGGTTTTAGCAACTCTATGTTATACCATCTAACCAACTTTAGGTAAATTAGCCCTCTCTACCTATTCAGATCACTGACACTCACTGTAGCTCCAATATAACTAAGTTGGACCAATATAACTTCTGTAGTTTTGGAGATGTACAAAAATCTACAGATCATGGAGCATGTTGTACACTACACAAAGTGGATCCGCTGTTATGCAGTTACTACACCTTTAAAATGATATGTCTCGAAATATATAGGAACTTCAAATATGGTTTATGAAAATTAGAGGGCAATTAAGTCACATGAACTAGCATGCTCCGAAGCTGCTCCAAAGAGGGGGCCTACTAAGGTCACTCAAGTGGTCCACCTATGAAGTGATTTATCCCAAAAAGTATTAGTGTACTAACTTTTGTCAAAAACACGGAAATTTAACATATAGGTACCACACCATTTACATTCAACAGAGTGGATGTCTGAAGTGATATATTGATGTGATGAAAAGTGATCATTTTGATAATGTAGGCCTGCTGGAGTAATTCAAATACCTTGACTACCACACCCTCTTCATATTCATTATGATTGTTGTCAATGCAGAAAATTTGTTCAATATTTGCTACAACAGATAAGCAATTATCAACATTTTTATCCATTTGTAGGATTCTAAAATTAGCTATGTCCTACAAAAATATATGTAGCAGGTAGGTTAATTATTGTTAATTTCGAAATAATAAAAAGATGTGAAAGAGTGATAGCACTAGTATGCTTCTATTTCTTTGGTGAATAAGAATCTCTAAAACTTATATCTTAAAGTCAAAATAGATGGAATTATATCACAGATATCATTACACAACCATATAAAGTCGTACAAGTCTTGTAGAACACATTTGTTGTGAAAGTTATGATCATTTTGCTCTTTCCAACAGCAACATTTTTAAACTAACATAAAGCAAGGTGTCCTTTGTAAAAATAAGTAAGTCTATACATAATGTTGAAATGCCACACTGACTGTTAATTTAAAAATTATTTATCACATACAAGTGCTACTTAGTCATTTGTAGAATATTCTGCAAAAAAAATGTGAAATTCTACTATAATTTGTAACATCACTGCATAATTTCATTAGTCCCGTAATAACTGATTTTATAAAACTGTCCCAAACAGACTGATAGTTCCAAACAAATGTTCATTCAACACAACACTTAAGATTTCTGATTCAATAAAGTTCAAAGTTCAAACACAATTTTTTATTATAAAATAATCAGATAATCAATACATCGGTGGTAAAATTAGTTTTATCGACGATCTCGATAAGATCTGTGTGAATCACGGTCACGGCTCCGTCCACGGGCACGGTCAGATGTACGCCACAGAAACTCATCCACAGAGCGTTCATAAGATCTCTTGTCATATACAAGCACTGGACGAGGATTCACATATTCGGCCAATGGTGAGTCATAGTAACGGGGTGGAGGCGGCGGTGGGGGCGGAGGGAGCCCGTCGTATGTGGGGAGTGCGCCACTGAACCCTGGAGGTGGCACATAAGGCAAAGGTGGCAGTTGGTGATGCATAGACCGCATGTATTCTGCGACATACGCCTCAGCAGCTGCTGAGCTGCTACTACTGTAGCTTTCTCGCCCGCGTCCGAACCACACAGGCAACCGTTCCCTCATGAATGGAGATGGAGATCGTCGCTTGTATGAGCTAGAACCTAAACGATTTCTAGGAGGCAATATGAACTTCCGTCTGCTTCTAGAGGATGAGTTTAAACGATTTCTGAAATTGGAACCCCTTGATGATAATGGAGCTCTGTATGTTCTGTAATTTCCACCACTTTTTAAATAACCCTTTTTGGATGATTCTTTTGATTTTCTTAATATAGGTGTCATCTCAATGCCATCATCTTCAGGAAACAATCTGCATAGTTCCTCTGCAACTTTAGGCTCAATTTCTTGTCCATCTCTTCCAATCTTGACAGGTTTTCCTTCATTCCAAGGATTGTATAGGTGCAAAGTACTACTAAAGGGCAATTCTTTTCGGCAAATCCAATCAACTTTAAACACTCCATCTAAAACTTTTGCTGAAAGTCCCGGTGGTAGCACCCACGATATAGGTGGGACGTCTCGTCGCGATTCACTGCAGAGTCTGGCGAAACCGGCAAATTTACCACTTTCCTTCACTGAAAATATCAACAAAACATTTCTGGACTCTCTGTATGCTTGATTTAAGTTTGCCTCATTTTGTGGCAAAGTAGACCATACGCCTTTTGCCTTCGACAATGTTATATTTTCAGCATTATTGGATTTTATCAAGAAAAAGCGTGTATCTCTGAAGAGGTAATTTAGTTTTGTCATATAGTCATAAGTCTTTGTTTTAGTACCGGTAGTTGTAACGCATCTTCGTTTAGTTTGTACAGGAGAATGGCTTTCGGATTTTACTCGCTTGCGGTTTGAGCGCTTCTCTTTGGACTTAGTACTAACTGAACTAATACTTGGAGTGCTTGATTCGCTCGAAGACGAGCTTGACACTTCGCTTCGTGTATCGTAGTCTTTCCCTTCCTCCAACTGTTTTAATTCCTCTCCAATTTCTGCTTCTACTTCACCAACGCCAAGGTTGACAGCATCGGTGTTATTGGAAGCCTCCATTTTCAGTTCAATGTTTTCAACCATGTAAATGATATTCACATATCTTACTATGACTGTAATGTATAAAATAGAACACCGCTACTGTATGTTAAAACCTTCCAAATGATAATTATTTAAATGGAATCTTTCTATAAATATTACGTTTACAAAGGCGTTTACTGGTTGCCATTACTTACTAACACACACAAAGAAAAATTTATGTAATTCATACAGAGGTCAGGCAACACACACCAATATCGAATGAGTGTTACCGAATCTCAGTTTCAACTGGGTTGAAATTGGTAGATATTTTTTTATTACAAAAATTTTACATTCTACTAAGAATATTTCACTTCTATTATAAATAATGTGTTGTGCTAAGTTATGTTAAGAAATAACATAATAGTGTTGACATAAAATGAATTAAATACAGAAATGTCAGAGATCGTTACATGATAGTAACCGGACCAGATATCTATTCGATATTATAGTTTTTCGAATCCAGAATTATTGGTTAACCCATAAATTTACCTACCAGAAATATCGATCTGTGACTGACTGAACCTACCGAATCGAAATCTACGGAGACCGATCTATGGAAATTCAAAGATTTCGCGCCAGTTTTTTGTTTGGCGGTTGGCAACTCTGATTTGTTTATAAATGTCAACATGACAGTTGCAATTAGTCAGTCAACATGAACGCTACAGTTTACACGAAAGAGCAACGCATTAAGAATTTTAAGCAATAGGAAGTGTACCATAATTTTGGCGAAAAAATTATCTTTAATGACGAGGCCCATTTCCACCTGGGCGGCTACGTCAATAAGCAAAATTTTCGTATCTGCGGCTTGAAGAATCCTCATGAAATTCATGAAAAACGAATGCATCCTCAAAGAGTTACAGTTTGGTTCGACGGGATCATAGGGCCATTTTTTTAGGTATCAGTATGTAGGTGGGCCATAGAGAGGTATTGGAATATGTTACAGGCGTTATATGGCATCAATTGGAAGATATTGACCTCGATCAACTGTAGTTCCGTCAGGGCGGTGCCACGTGTCACAGGCCGCAGCTGGAGAAACAATGAATTAAATTTTTTCATTAAATCCGGCGTTCAATCTTGAACACCGTTTAAATAAAGTTTGCTTTTTTTCTCTGAAAGGTTGTGTAGCAGAAAGAAAATAGCGAGTATTATAAGTTTTGGAACGCAACCTAGAACTGTGTTCTAGAATTTAGGTATAAAATTCGTTATTTGTCAATTTAGGTAGTTATTTATTTCTGGTACCTACATCCTTTTCTTTCTTCTTGTTAGAAAAAGAGACGACATTAAACGTTAATTGTTATATAAAACAGATTATAGAGAGAGTAACAGATAAACATTGTGCTCAATCTATTGAATAATATTACATGGCTGGCCTTTGTATCTGTATTTAAAGGCAAGTCACAGTCAGTAAGTGTGAGTGATCAGGATCACTGATCATTTAATCAAACAACAACTCAACTTCACTTCTCGCGTTCCCGCCAAGAAGTCATTTTTTTTTATAGACGTGGGCGGACGAGGAAGCGGTCCCACGTGATGGTAAGTGTTACCGCCGCCCATGGACACCTGCAACACCAGGGGATATGCGGGCTATTCACTATTCACAATCCTATTCACAGCTCACTTGAAGAACCCCATATCGTAGCTTAATAGAGACCTCTTGAGGCAGTTCGTTCCACAGCCTACGGGTTCGCGGTATAAAATAATTTTTGGACCGAACAGTGCGCGACACCTCCGTATCGAGGAAATGCGGATGGACCGCACTTCTGTGGCGGGAGGTGCGGTTGTAGAAACCCGAGGTGGGAATTATATTATACAGTTCTTCAGAGCATTCCCCATTGTACAGGCGATAGAACATACAGAGAGACGCAACGTCTCTCCGAATGCTGAGGGGTTCTAAACCGCCCGTGAGAGTGGGATCGTCGACAATACGAACAGCACGTTGTTGGATGGAGTCAAATGGGTCCAATTGGTATTTCGGTGCGCCGGTCCAGAGATGAGAGCAGTACTCCTTATGGGGCCTCATATTATTTAAATATTGTGAAGAAAACTTGAGACTGCAGAATGTGCTAGTTGCACCATTGCCAAAATAAGAAAAAAAAGGCGAGTCATCTGCTCATGTTTTTATTTTTACGTTTTTGAGTACAATATGCCAAACATTTGTTTAGGTAAGATTTCTACAAATGATCTCTCCGCGCAGATAGAATACTTTGTTATCATAATACAGAAATTTATGTAAAAATGAAAATTCCGAGGCTATAAAAACATAAAAATTAACATCGCATTCAAACTACAAGGGAACACAAATAGAACACGTTATGTAGCTAAAGCGAAACATGCAAGCCACGTCCAATATTTACGCACAAAATCGCAATTTCAAAACTATCTGATTTTTCGGATATTAATACCCGTTTCAAAACTTGTTCATTCCATTAGCAAAAAATCTTATATCTATGAATTTTATTGTACGGTGTTGACCACAGAATAATTTATATAATATAATTATTAAAATTTAAGCTGACCTTCCGCAATCACGACAATTTTGTCACCTGATTTCTTATTTGTAATGTTGGTAGCATTACTGGTCTCTAAAAAAACCGCGTAACCAGTTTACAAATTTTATTCTAGTAAATAGAGGCATATCACAGAACAAATATAATATTGTATATAACAATATAGTCATATTATAGTGGGGAAATAAAGTATAGTGTATATTTTAAACATTTACAATGCATTATGTTCAAAAATATTTAGAAAAAATACCAATGTACAAAGCAAAAACTAAAATGACGACTGGTAACAAAACAAATGTATATCTTTATTGTAATTACTACAGTTTCTACTCTCAGAAAGTAAGTATTTTTAATGTTTTGATAAATAAGCATTTCAGTAGCAACGTCTACTTCACTAATTCTACAATGCTTTAATTCGTTGAACATTTTCTAGGTCCTAATGACACTTTATGAGAAAAATATTGAATTTGAACCAATAGTCGTAGACATTACCAAAGGAGAGCAGTATTCGTCATGGTTCCTTGAAATTAACCCTCGTGGAGAAATCCCCGTACTTAAAGTCAATGAAGAAATAATCCCTGATTCAACGAGAATTTTGGACTACTTGGAGCTGTACTTAGACCCAGGTTTGTATACATACTGAGGATTAGTCTTGTGACAATCTTACTAGCTGTAAGCATTATTACGTATTTCGTAACTGAGTATTGTTATTATTATTATATGTGTATTATTTCAGAGCTACCACCTCTAATTAACGTGTCAGCAGATAGCAAAGTTATAAACAACATAAATAAATTCCGTGACCTGTTAGAAGCTTTACCAGCTGGAGTGATTACAGTGGGATCATTTTTCCATCCTCAGTTTTGCGGGAGGCCTAAATTGCCTTTTATATTGCCTGTAAGAGAAGTTCTTAAATGTAAGTATAAAATGTTTATTTATTCATTATTTTCTAATAAGATAACCCAAACTTCATATTTGATGTATCTGTTTCCTTATCAATGTTTTTATTTGTTTATTGATGAGTGATGAACTTCAATATCACATGACAAATATTAATGAAACATAACATCACTTTATTTACCAGTAGGAAGGTTTTGTTTATTTTTAGTAGTTTCTTCAAAACTGGTAAACTGGTAAGTAGTAGTTTGGTAAAGTATCCAGAGGTAAAATATATGTGTTAATAAATAATAAATTTGTAATACATTTCAAACAGGGACTGTTATCCATATAGGCAATGTAGGCAACTGCCAATGGGCCCAGCGCCACCTAGGGGCCCTGTGGCCCGTGTGAAAAATAAGTCGAAAGTAGTTATCAAGAAATAAATCATTGTTATAATTTTACTATAATCACTATTTGATTATAATTTTACTATAATTGAATTACATTACATTACCTATGAATAGTTTTGTTGAAATAAATGATATACATTAATTAGGGCCGAGATATTAAAATTTGATGTTGGTATAAGGTTTAAATGCTACCTACCTACCTAAGGGAAGAGGGGCCCCGAGACTTGCATTGCCTAGGGACCTACCTCTACATGGCTTAATCAGGTCCTGATTCCAAATAGTAATAAATTTCAAACTGGAACCTTATGGTTTACCTATGGCGCAGGGTGTGCGGCGTACATGGACGTAGGGTCGTAGGGGGCGCCAAGCGCCGCTCACGACGCTTCCAAAGAGTCTGCGTCGCTCGCTGCGCTCTCAAAGATCCCGCGCCCGTGTTATGGCCGACGAGTGTAGTAAATGGGCTATTGCTTCCCAACATCATTCATAATTGCACCATTTGCACCCTAATTTCCTAACACTGGTGAAAATATAACTGTAAATATTCCATTTTGATCGCGCGCCTACTATAGGGCGCCAGGGTATTGATTGCACCCGGGCGCTACATGGGCTAGAGCCGCCGCTGATGATAAGCTACCCGGTGTGCTGATAGCATAACCTCATTGAATAACTACACCTATTCACTGAGCAAGGTAATTGCTGACCTTGGCATCACTGGTCATTGGTGGTGGTGATGGTGATGCTTTGTTACGTCTTTATAGGACACTAGCTGTGCCCGGCATGCGTTGCATGCCCGTCAATTTTTTTGCACATAATATATACTCTGGAATAATGTATCTTTCAAATGGTGAAAGAATTTTTGAATTCGGGTTAGTAGTTTCGGAGATTACCTCCTACATCCAATCTTACAAACTTTACCTCTTTATAATATTAGTATAGATTTATAATATAAGTTTTATAATGTTAGTGTATATATATTATATTGTCATTTTTATGTACTAAAAGAAATAAAGACCACCATTTCAAATTTAAATAAATTGGCACCACTTATGGGATTAATTATCAAATCAATCAAATAGTATTACAATCTTGGGAACATCACCCTCCCCCTTATAGGGGGTGAAGGAAACAGGGGCGGGACTTCTGTCCGCCAATATGGATACGTCCCTGGAGTGGCCCTTCTGGGTCATGGCACCGCCTACGAATTCTTCACGTCGCCCTCGTAGGTACTAGCCCACCAGGGATTCCGCTTGTAGAAAGCCCAGTGAGCGATCAGCGTAGGTGGCGACTTAGGAATCTTCATCGGTTGACGCGCCCTCAGGCGCGTTTAGGTCGCGCGGAAAGTCCTTGCTATCAAGCGGCTGCGCATGGTACTTAGTCCAGAGAGGACATGCAAACTTTGTGTACTGGAAAATTTGCATACTTGTGTGAAAATATGATCAATCATATGCATTGGCTTGTATTTCAAAGCAATTCAATGTACGTAATTATGTGCATATTATTTTAAGATGTAACTATATCATTTCAGGTGGCGATTTGAGCAGTTCCAATAATTTAAGAAAGTTGGCAGAAGATCACCCTCATGCAAGGGGAATTTTATTATATAAAGCAGAAATACAAGAAAGAAAACATGAAATACTGTCAAATGAAGAGGAATTCTCAAAAGTTTTAAATATTGTGGACCAAGTTTTAGATCAAGTTGAAGAACAATTAAGAGACCAGAATGGAGGTTTTTATTTTTATGAATTACATTGAGATATCTGCAGTAAAGGGATATGTACTCCTATGCATACAATGTTTGCAACAACAAGTGCTTTGTGTTTCATACGAGTTGACAAGCACTGACTCATCATATGTAAAATAAGACACTGATACATATACCACTAGGCAAGGGTGTAGTCAGGATTTTATTTAGGGTGGGGCAAAAGCAAACTATTATCCAGGGTGGAGCAAAGCAAACAATTTTCTTATAATTTAAGTCTGTTACTTATGCTCCCTATGCCAGGGAGGGGCAAGCGCCCCAACCTGCCTCACCGTGGCTCCGCCCATACTACCAGGTCTCATATTCAATAAAGGTATTTAAGGGGGATAGAAGGTTACTTTTAGTGTTTTCCAGCGTGTTTCAAACACAAAATGATAGTTTTGATTATTTTTGGAAAAATTAGTTTTATCTTATTACTACAACCAGAAATGACACGTTGATTGTATAATAATAATTTATCTATTGATATGCTTGCTATTGAGATCCCATAACTTGGAGCAATGGTTCTTCATTGATCGCAAGAGAATATTGTGGGGCGGTGGGATCAAACCCTAAGTATAAACCTGGCCACACAAGTCTAAGCACCACTGTCAATTTAAAGCTTTTGGCTCAATAAGTTTGTTAGGTGACTGACATATTATCACTTACAATATCAATCTCGTAGAAAAATCGATTTTGAAAGGTACAGTCAGCTGCAGAGAAATGTGACACCCTATGTATTAATGTTTCAATACATTATATCTCTCTGCAGCTAACTGTACTCCACTAGGTAAGCATTTGTCGAAATTCCACTCTCAGTGGGAAATACTGGATTGCGATGTTTGAGTGACCATGCGAGCGAATCTGTAAATGGTTCTATAGCGCACACCTGGAGCAGGAACAATTTCGGTCATTGACCTCATGTCATGTGGCGCGCGCTTTAATAATAATATCAATCAAAATAAACATAAGTGTGTCCAAGTGTTAGTGTGATGGTTGTTAATGGATATTGGAACAAGTGGACTGTACAAAGAAGAAAAATCCTTAATACCATATTATTTGACTTATCTCTGAGGGCAGTATACTCGGTGAACCACTTTCATAAGTGGCTGAAGCGGTCGGCACGCTAATTATGAATGTTTCAGCTTCTATATACAATACAATGTGTTATAGGTTTTTTTTTAGGGACGAAGGCGGCGGACGAGCATACAGTCCACCTGATGGTAAGTGGATATTGTCGCCCATAGATATCCGCGATACATGCCAACATTAGTCCAAAATGACAAACGTTGGCACACCCCCGGATGCGCTGCCAACCTTTGGAGGTATAGGAATGGATTTAGAGAAAGGGTTGGGAAAATAGGGAGGGATAGGATGGGAATGGGCTCTGGCACATCTCACTCACTACCGAAACACGCGGCCAGTCGAGCGCGCCCAGCAGCAGTTGGATTGCAGCGTGCACTCTCCCTCTCGAAAACTATTGACTTGTATGGCCATTTATGCTCAATTATCATAGGAAAATTATTCAGATATGGTTCCTTTTACCAACACATTTCCAATTGGCTACCTAGAAATGAAGTTACAAATGATTTACTTTTTTTCAGAAAATTGGTTGTGTTGCGAAAACTTTAGCATAGCAGACATCAACTTGGCAGTCCTCTTGCAGAGACTGTGGGAACTTGGACTGGAAGGAAGATTTTGGTCTAGAGGAAAACGTCCATTGATAGAAAACTATTTCACTCGTGTGAAGGAGCGGGATTCCTTTAAAAAAACTATACCTAATCTGCCATTCCATATAAAAATGATAATAACATCCCAACCCCCAGGTTACGTTGGAGCTGCAGGAGCAGCATCTGTAACTGTTGTTTTACTAATTGCGTATATATTTAAAAAAATTGTTTTCTAAAGTATTCAGGTCTGGCAAATTATAGGTACGTGTCACCAAAATAACGCAAAACCTGAATCAACTAATTAAAAATATTTAACAGCACTCTAGCGAAAAGTAAAGTTATTTTAGGGACTAAATCAATAGTTACAAATATGTAGTTTCGTTGTTCTCAAACATCTCAAACGTTCGTAGCGGCGCTCATTACTCAGTACGGAGTTATGCCCGGGCGCCCCGACGCAGTACAGGCCATGCGCGTACTGCGATATACAATATAAGATATACTGTAATCTGGGGTCAATTGCAACTGCTGAGGTGAGAACATCTTCGGGAGAAAGAAGAAGCGCTATAGTGTAACATTTCAAACCTTTATTTAAAAATAATTATTTTATTTATGGCATTAATTTTACCAATATTATTTTCTTAGATTGGCAATACTACTTCGACAACAGTTTTAGTTCGCAGAATTTCGGCAGTTAATGTGAATCTACTTTTTGAAACCGTTTCTGTTGGTGTACAAACTTTGTAATTATCTACTTCAAATACTACGAATACGACCAGAATAACCTTTATCTCGTGTGAATTAGTATTCTGCGTGCAAAATAAACAAAAAATATAAGATTGCAAGTGTGATTTTCGAAGTGGTATGAAAAAATCAATTTTACGTTAGATTTCGTGGGGTGAATAACGACTTATGGGGCGATTCACAACGACTGATGGGGTTATTTACAATAAGGGTTGATTTACAACAACTCATAGTTGCTATATTTAAAAAAAATATGGACATTTAATAAAAAATTGCAACAAGACATATTTCAGTCAATATAATCTAACTTTTCAACTTATCTCCTGAGGTTACTAAAAACAAAAGGTAGTTATGACACATATTATAATCATCAATTCTAATAAATAACGTGAAATAGAAAAAAACATGTTTAAATCCAGAAACGTTGTTATTCACCCCAGATTACCGTATTGGAAATGAAGGATAAGCTATGAAAAAAATCTATTGTAAAAACTGGCAGAAAAAATACCATTCTTGATACTGAACAACATATTTAGCGTTATTTTAGTGACAGCAAGTCTACAAAATTAATAACTACATACCAGAACATCATCAAAATAATTTTAAAAGTCGGAAATAGGTAGGTGCATGTTTGCAAGTTGCGGGGACTACGTGAATAGTGGACTAACCAAATGTAGTTGCTGTTCATAAACAACTAACGTTTATGTTCCATGTTCTTAATTGTATATAATTTAAGATTGTAAGATTAAATCAGTTGATAACAAACTGCAAAGCGATTTGTAATCATTCGTATACACCAGGTTGGTCTATACATTGATGTAATCAATACCTACATCATTGTTATGACTGATTTTCATTATGAACACAAAAATACCTCTTTTTTATTAGTCAGCAAAAATTATAAAATAAAATTGTATTATGATTTATAAAGCAGTTCATTTCAGTGGCTGTATTGTTTCTTTATCGTATGTTACACAGTATAGATTGTTAGTTTATACAATGCTGGTTCCATACTTTCGCCACATGATATAAAAACAGACTCAACATGTCAATTTACCCATTGTACCTAGCAAAGTAATTACATTCTTTGGTAATGAACAGTAATAGTTAATAATCATAGTCATGTTATCTATACAATAAAATGTTTAAAAATTAAAAGTGTTTATCGGTAAATAATATTGTTTTCTTTTAAAATATGAAATAATTTTTTTGAGTTGTGAATAAAATTATTCGAATGTATGTGGCATTATCTCAGAAAAGGTAGGTACATAGAGAGAGATAGAGACTTAAGTAAAATATTGGCTTTTGTTCATGTTCATAGTGGCTACTTTGAACTTAGTTATCTTGCGTTTGGCTTTGAATTTCAAATTCAAATTCAAATTAATTTCATATTAAAGCTATCACATTCTTTTTCAAAATCAGTTATTCATTTTTTTTTCCGTCAAACGACTTTTTGCTTGGATATCGTTGTTTGCGACTGGAAAAGTTAAAAGTTATTTTCGAATATGACTTCCGTCGTGGTAGCAACGTAGCACAGACGGCACGCAATATCAACGATGTGTACGAACCAAACACCGCAAATGAATGCACGGTGCGTTTTTGGTTTGATCGTTTCGGTTCTGGAAATTTTGACTTCAAGAACAAGCCCCGTGGATGACGATGATAACGAATTGGAAGCGGATTCATTTAAAACCACGTTCGAGTTAACACCAAGCAGCGGGAAAGTGAAGAACCCCGGAATGTGGATGGTACCGTATGACTTTAAAAGTCAGCTGCAAACACGCGTCGAAGCTTACCTTACTTTGCTGAACCGCCACAAAAATGAAGAGATTCTGAATCCTTCTGAACGGATTCTAATCGTATTGTCACTTGTGATGAGAAATGGATCCTGTATGATAATCGTAAACGTCACAATGGTTGAACCCAGAGGACACCGCCAAACAAAGTCCCAAACGTAAATTGAGTCAAAAAGTAGCTCATGGTGACTGTACGGTGGGCCTGTATTATACAGCTGTAGCTATAGCTTCTTGAAATCTGGCACAACAATTAATAGTTAAATAAAGAGAAGAATTTTTGTGATAATGTGTTTTCTTTCCAATTTACAAGCATATCCAAGGAACAAGTTTCCAACCGAGGTACATCCACTATCTTGTACTGTGGTTAATTTTCCGCATTTTACTCAATGAGCTTAAATACATACTAATATTTATTACACATTTGTGAGATTTTTTGTTGAAGGTATCCAGATAACCTATATTTGAAAACAGAGAATTTCGGTAAGAATTGATAGTACGTTTTTGTAAAAAAAAAAACCGAAAACTGACCTACGTACAACACATTCCCCTATTTATTGTCTGTGTATGTAGTAGTAGCAGCAAAGCCGGCGACATGCGTTCTCAATGATATAGGTGGTAGACCATTTCTATTCTCTTATTATTTAAATCTCTATGCATAGAATATTGATTGTGATACGATACGGCGCCGGGGGCATAGAGGGCGTTTGGAATGAAAGGGGCACTCTCACAAAAAACCGGCACAGACAGGAGGGGATGCAATCAAATATCGCAATATCTCTCACAGGGTGATGTAACCGCTAAGGCCGGCCCTGATAGCATCAAACATTTAATAACATGGTTAATGGGTGCTCTGCATAGTTTGTTGACACTGTAGCTATGGAACCAATATTGTCCAATAAACAAAACAAATTTTCAGACCTCTTTATTTTTAGTAAAAAAGAATACAAACAATAAATTATTAATATCTATCTACCCAAATAACGTGATGTAAATAATATATACTATATATAATATATTTGTAGATAAGGAAATTAAGATTACTGTTTCATTATATCTTCATTAGTGTTTTCTACAACTTCTTGATTTTTATTAATAGGCATTCCCATGAAATGTTTTCCATTTGTACTGCTCATTCTTTTTCTATGGGCAGGAGCTGTCACTGTTGTTTTCTCTCTATTGTATTTAAACACACCATCTCCTGGAAGACTTGGTAGTAGATTGGGTATGGTGTACCAAACCCTGTAAGTCACAAACCACGTAAGGATCGCTATAACGCCGCTGATGAACTTTTCTACCATTATGTGGTAGTATATGATTGTGGAGACCAGCATAACATCCCATAACAACTGTAGGAATGCAATTGCTATTAGAAATGCTCTTACATAAGGTGTAAAGTTTTCATATGACTTCTTCAGAACATTTAATTCATCTGTGTTTATATTTTTCAAAGGATTTATACTGGCAGATTTATCATCAATACTACGTGAATATTGTTCATCTCTAATGTAATCCTTGATTCTTTCCCATCCGTTTATAGCTCTCGCTTCTTCTATCATTACTAAGCTCGAATATATAAGAATGAAACAATGACCCGATATGTCAAATCCATTCCAGAAATGACCGTTCTTTAGACATGAAATTTTGTCATCATATGTACGTGTATTACATCGTCCATATTTTGTTTCAATAACGTTAAAAACAGTGACCCATAAATACCAAGCGAAAGTAGCTATCAATAGTCTTGATAAATGTGCAGTTAAGATCAGTCTTCTGTTGCCGCAACAAGTAGTATACGATGTCAATAAAACATAGGGCACTGTTAAAAATAATGTCCAAAACCAACCAATTTTCACGAAACATTGATTAAATATATTGTCACTTCTTGAAAAATATGATTTCGGAAAAGTGAGAACGTCCGCTATAAGGGAAAGTAAGAACAGAGCTCCTAAGTATACAGCTATTTTTAAATTTGTGTCGAAGAACAGCAACTTCTTACAAATGTGCACAATCATTAACACTAAAATTTCTAGTACACTTGATGCTTCTCTGATAGGTTTATTGCCTTTAGTTTCTTGTGACTCATTTTGTACTTTAAAATTCATCCGTGTAGCTTTAAAACTAGCTCTGCTTGTCATGATTTTTATATTTTTCGCCTTTATTTTTTATAGAGTACATATGTAGGTTCCTATAGGAAGATCAACTTTGACACTTCTGACTTTTATGTATGATTTTCTTTTTTATATATGGCAATAGTGCAATTATCACATTCTGCCAGTGTTACGTTTTTCTTCGTAATAAACAATTTCATAGTAAAATGTATTCTGTCAAGGTGCAGTCCCAACAAAGCAAGTCCGAATTCGCACAGTATATTACGGACACTGACGATATGTGAGGAAAATAACATTATTACAGGAGTGATGCTATGCTATAGACAATGTCAAATCTATATCGATTAACTTAGTTTATCTTTGTAAGTACGTACCATAATTAAATAGGAATTTGTAGTCACCATTTCTGTAAAGAATGTAGGTAACGAAATAAAACGTAAAATAATATAATAGATACTCTGATGGGCGGGAGTAAATGTTTATGTTGAATATAGCCATAATTCAGTTGGTTTTATCTAATTCAGTGTCAACAGCTTAGTCCAATGGATTTAATTTTTGAAATGTTCGAAGAAATCCTTAAATTAAATTGTACACAACTATTCATTTGCATCGTAAAAAATCGTTTCTGCTCGCTTATTGTATCGGATTGTACATCCCTACGAGGCGTCATTTTTTTTATCAAGTGATAGAACAGCGTTGGCGTTGCTTTCCCTCCTATTTTAGCACGTTTACCTTTTTGTTTTACTTGTTGTATCTAGCGTGTACTTAAATATTGTGTATTATCCAAAGTTCACGATGAGGAAGATATCCAAAAGTCGGTTGGATGAGGATGTGATGTCGTCCACGAATGGATCTGTACTAAATGATGATCAAGAAAGAGAAAATTCTATGGATCCCGTAGAAAAAGAGCCGGACTCGGATACAAATGAAAGCGTCGACAAGAACAACAAATCGGATTCTTCGGACTTATCGAATAAAAAAGACACCCCGAAAAAAGGGAAAACGTCTAAAACTAAAGGCGGTAAGAAAAGGAAATCTGAGAAGTCTAAGAAAAATGAAAATGCCGAGGAAGAATACGAGGTAATTAATGATAATTTTACGACCTACCAGTCGTCAATCAGAAAAAAATACTTAAAATTTTATTGAACTTATAAAAACAAAACAAATCAAATTTTTCAATCACTAATGCAGGTATTGAAATCTATCAGACGTGCGTCAGTCTGGCCCTGCCCATCGGACTAGAACTATTGACCTGTACCTTAATCGAATCTACTCATACGAGCATATGTTCCCCTTCTATTTCGAATTTACCTCCAGTATGAACATTAAAGGTAGCTGGGCCAGCCTGGCGTTTTTAGCCCCGACCCCTATTGTAATTCAATAACTACATTATGTACTGAGGCCATGCTAGAATAGAACTAATTTATTCCATAAATCTGACATATGTACTCCTTCAATGCTTTTTCAACGCTGAAACTTAATATCTTGTGTGATATTGATGAAGGCCAGGCTGAAAAACTTACATACCCTGGGCTCGTCCTGTCCCTCGAGTAGGGTTACCAGGGGCTGAAAGCCAAAACCCAGTATCATGAAGTTAAAAATCCTGATTTTTCAAAAGAAGTCCTTTCATCAGTTCAAAATAAAACTCAATAGATTATATGCAATTATAATTTATATAAAAGTTTTTATTAACATAAATTTGATTATTGACTTTCAATAGCTTTCAAAAAGTTTGATTTTCCAGATATTTCACTGTAAAATTGTTCACAGGTAATGTGTTTAAAGTTGTATTATGTGAGGTATTATTTCTCTTATTAATTCTACTGACAATCTGTTCCTTTCTTTAGTCTACTGAGAAGTCATAAGCGAAAAAACCCTTTCCACATTAGCTTTGTGTGGCAAATACAAAAAAGAAGTACTGACAAATTTTCAGAAACTTGAAAATCGAGCCGCCCGCCACTGTCGTCCAGTCTATGCCATGCATACGGAGCGTGCGTGCCGCTTGTTATACATCTTATTTCAATGTTTGCCACATCCAGTCTCTAATGAAATCCAGGTGGTGTCCTTTCTAACTTCTTAAAATCTGGTCAAGACTAGATATATCCAGTCAGATGGTAACCCTACCCTCGAGAGACCTATTGAGATGTGCCTTAATCAAACATACTCCTCTATATGAGCTATGTATGTACCAATTTAATTTTCAACATACCTTTATGAAATAAAAATTTAAGGCATATTAAGGTTTTCGTTGCTTTTAACCACTTATATTTTTTTAAATATTACATTATATTCTACTGATATACTGAAGTTGATGAATATACTTATTTACAGATGTACATTGATACAGGCAGAGTTCCTTGTCTATTAGCCTTGTATTTAACAAAATAATTGCAATTTAAAAATGTGACCATTAATAATAATAATATTAGTAATTATCTTTATTGTTTCTACTTACAAAGAAATTTCCACATATAACTACAAAAAACAGAATTCAAAGGCTGGTATGGTATTATCACAATTATCTCTTCCAAGACAACCTGTATTATTTACATGCTAATAATCAGGAACACTATTTATCTGTCATTTAAGATGAACAATAGAATAAAAGGATGTTGTGTAACTAAAATATTTCTTTATTAAAATTAACAATTAATCAACATCATATGCATTTTTGTATACATAAAAAATGAACAAAAATAATCTTAAATTAGGAATCACAGATACCGATACAAAAATCGAAGATTGATAGTAATTATTAGTGTTGCGATGAATAGTATATTCGGCCTTCCGCCGAATACCGAATTTTCGCTGGGGTCCTCGGCCGAATAGCCGAATATTCGGCCATATTTCGTGCCATTCTGTCAACGACCTCACTTTAATGCAATTTACGCTAAACTTATTTGTAATATCTGCTTACAGGTGGAGAAAATAGTAGACTCTAAGAGAACAAAAGGAAAAATATACTATTTGATACGCTGGAAGGGGTATTCTGCAAGTAATGACACCTGGGAGCCAGAGCACACCTTGTCTTGCCCAGAGTTGATCAATAAGTTCCTTGATGAAGTGAGTAATCATAATTATTACTTTGCTGTGGATCTTTATTAGTTTTTCATTTATATTTGTACCTACTTCATGTATTTTGTTTCATATACAATTTTTCTTATAATTTAGCATTAGCTTTCACCTCAATAATAGTGTTAGTGATAAAACAGTGCCTCAGCTAGCCCATTGAAAGAAAGAAATATTGTGTATTTTAATAGTGAACTTTATTTACAACGCATATTATTTAAGTTTGTATGACGAACAAGGGGCTGTCGACAGGGATGTGCTCCGCCGAACGTCTTCTTGAAAGTCTGCTGGCTATACTTACTTGCAACGTACACTAATTTCAACCATGCGCATTGTGTATAAAGTTTACGATTAAAATTCACGACGTACTTGACGCACCGCACCATTGAAGCATACTGTGACGTGCGGTCGATCAGAATCACACCTATCAGAACCTTTGCTAATCAATAGGCATGCTATACAGGCGTTTTAGAAAATGTTTATAGATGGCACTAAAGTTAGTCTCCTCCATAGTAGATAACTCCTTAACTTTACTTTTTGCGAAACGTGCTCTTGCATTCCTATAATTAAACATATTAGATCATATGATTTCGAAGAAATAAAAATCATATGATTAGATAAAGAGTTGAACTACATCATGCATCTTCCGCATTTACAACAAGTATTCCAGTTTTAAGAAAAAAATCTAAAAAAATATTTATACTATTTTATAGTGAAGTAGGCAGACGAGCAAGCGGTTCCACAAGCGGTTCCACGTGATGGTAAGTGCTACCGCCGCCCATGAATTGTACCAAACCTACTACTCACCTATCTATTGTAAAATTAGTAAGTAGGTAATTTGTAGTTCAATTCAAAGTTAGTGCTATAAATATATTTTTTAGTTTATTTATTGGGTACAACAACAAATTTACAAACTTATCTATTTACATTTTTAAAACATTTATACATTTGTAAATTCACTTAAAGTTATACACAACTGGGTATGATCATGCAGAATAGGTATCTAAAAAATCTAAATATCTAAAAATATTATCTAACCGCTAAATTATATTGTCTAATCTAAATATATTAATCATTTTTTGGATTTAATCTAGTTAAAACTATAAATTAAACTATAAAAACTTTTACTAATTAAACTAAAAATCAGTTCGATTAGTATTCGAGTATTCGTTTAGAAAATGGCGAATACGAGTACAAATACTTGGAACATCCCTAACAGGTACTAAAAACACAATATTAACCCACATCTCTGCAGTTAGCGAAGTAATGAAGGGATACGTGTGCAAAGAGATAGCATACGTGATGGCAAAGAAAGGGATGCATAAAGCCAGTTTTCCCGTTTTTTCCGGCACGTAAAAGATGTTTGATGTTTGAGACTCGCGTTGCTTTTTTGACTCAGCATTTAACATTTGCGTTTTTTTGACCGGTTTTGTGTTTGTTGACTGCTGGTCGCTGCTCCGTTTGGATGATTTCACGCTGCTGACCATTCTGCTCGAATGGTGCTGTCCTTTCTTTCACGTGTCATAGTACATCTATCCCTCTCTTTCTCTCAACGACTGCCTGATACGTCGAACCTGTCCATACTGTATTTCCTCGAAAAAGAAAATCCGCCGGTCGGTGAGATCCACGAATCCCTATTACTAGCCTATTCGACGGTTCAATTTAACTATGGCTCGCACCATTGGTAATAAATTTACATGTAAACGATGCTGTGTGCAATTAATAATTAATGTTATATTTGTTATAACTTAATATTTGTTGTTATTATTCTTTAAAAAATGTTTTAATTGTTTCATTATTCTATGGTATACTATTGGTATGGTATTGTACGGTATACTATGCTTTAATATATACCAATAATATACAATTTGTCACTGAAATAATACATAAGTTAAAACATACACATAAGGTTGTTCAGTGTCGAGAGTAGAATCGATTCTAATAGTTTTTACAGTAAATGTTTTTTTCATAACATTATTCATTTCTAGTACATATATTCTACGCGCAGTTACGCAAAACACATACTCATTGCAACGTACCGGGAGCGGCGTGCCGCGCGCCAGGCGTCCGATCACTAACCTATACTGTGTAATGAGCGCTACGACCGTCTTAGATAGAATAGCAAAACCAAGTTTGTAACTTTTGATAAATAATTTTATTTTTCGGTAGGATGGTTTTATATACCATACCTATTTTAAATTAGTTGACATGTTTTAGGTTTTGCGTTATTTTGGTGACGCGTTGTATAATATCGTCGTATATTTGTTATTTATATACCATTGATATTGTTTATTATTTAACAGAAAGAGAACTCCAAAAACAAGGATGACTCGTCACGCTCCAAGAACAGTAATAAAAGGAAGGCCAAGAAACCGATTAAAGCTGCTAAACCTGCTAAGAGACCCAAAAATGAGTGGAACAGTGAGAACGCCGACGAGAATGCTGAATATGAGGTAAGTAAATCATGATCATCGTGTTAGGGGGAGAGTGCATGCTGCATTCCCACAGCCGCTGGGCGCACTGACTGGCCACGTTACCCCTCTCTCACAGAAAACTACCTTCAAATGTACTGCATTTACTACTTTATCATAATTGCCCAATGTACGTACACTACAACTATCTAAAGAAGTCCCATCGGTATATCTCTGTTTTAGTCGACAAAGCTCGTTTTTACACATAGTTATTAAAACTACTAGACTTCACTTATATGAAGATGCAATTTTACATATTGTGTGACGTAAGTGGTCTTTCGCTTGTTGAAAAATAATATTAAATCTCTGCATTAAATCAAAGCACCCGCAGTAATAAAAAGATAATTACTTAAAAATAGAACAATGTTTGTTGACATGTCTTGTCTTGTTAACTATTTGTAGTTATCGGTTATCAATTTTGTATTAATAAAATGTATTTAATAATAGATAATATTTAATAGATTTCCTTATCGACCTCAACCTAGACACTTTCTTTAACAGTGTTGCAGTTTGTTATCTATTTTACTTTGTTTTCCTATTATCATACTATAATAAAATCTACGAGGACTTTATTTCGCAATAAGTCGAATAATATGAGATTAATATCGTTCCGTTGTATAATAAATATAAATAATAGCAATACCTACATTATCTGGCTTCAACTAAAACCAATATAAAAACCAGTAAACCGCTTGTTGCACATTCTCGAGAAATTGTAATTAGCGTGTATAAATACTTTAGTAAAGAAACAGCTAAATTAAAAAAAAAACTGAATATAATTATTATCAGAAAGTTGCTGAAGACACGAGAGTCCCTGAAGCAGTGGGGATTTTGAGAAAAAGTGTAATGAGAATTTTAAAAGTCGAACAGTGCATTGATAAGCTGGCAAAAACTAGAACCCAAGGAACACAAGGTGGTTACGAAAGCAATTGATACCTAACTTACCGCAAGATAGTGTCGTTGTGATTGATAACGCGTCTTACCACAATAAACTTGTAGAGAAACCACCTAATTCTAATACCATAAAAGGCGATATACAGCTATATGGCGTGGCTACAAAGGCATCATATTTCTTTTACTACAGATGCCAATAATCCTTAATTTTATGACATAATAAAACGTCACAAAGGAAACTGTTCCGAATTTAATGTTGATAAAGTTCTTCAAGAATATGGACAGCGCAATTCGTTTGCCAGCATATCATCCGGATTTTAATCCGATCGAAAATATCTGGGCCCAATTAAAGGGATATGCTGCCTCTAAAAACTTAGAAATGAATAAAACCATTTCTAGCTCTCACTAGCTCTTACTAGCTCTTACTAGAAAAAATAGAAATGATGGGATTCGAAGAATAGATGAAAGTCTGTAATCACGCTATTAAACGCGAAGAAGAATTTCTGACTCAAGAAGAATAACACGACATGATTAGTGACAGCTTTATAATTCATGTTTCTGATCCAGACAGCGAAAGTGACCATGGTTGATTCTGAAGATTAATACATAATTTTATAATTTTTCCAAAGGTGACTGGATTCGTAAATGTAAGTAACAACTCTGTATATTCATAAGTCTACTGTGTTAACAAACTATAATACTACCAGACTTACATTACTTCTTCCAAACTATCAGGTGATGCTTGATATTCTATTAAAAGGCAGCAATGTACTTCGCATAATTTGTTATATTGCATTGACAATGCCAAGGGGCACTTTCGAACTGCTCCGGATAAAATTCGAGATATGCCGATGGGACTTCTTTAGATAATTGTATTGTACGTGTTTCGGTAGTGAGTGAGATATGCCACAGCCCATTCCCATACCATCCTATCCCTCCCCATTTTCCCAACCCTTTCTACCAATCCATTCCTCTCCAAAGGTAGGCGAGGCGACACATACTGCACGTTTGTCATTCTGGACTGATGTTGGCATGTATTACGGATATGTATGGACGACAGTATCCACTTAGCATCGGGTGGACTATGCTCGTCTGCCGCCTTTTTCTATGAAAAAATGAACTTATTAGGTACCTCAAGTATTCACTGCACTTCATATGGGAGTCGGTGTCGGAACAGAAACAAAAATGGGCAACTACACTTTTATTAATTACATTTAAATTACATGTCACACCTAACCGACAGTCGTACGTACGTCGTCATTGGTTCCCTCTTAATCCTTCTCTTCCGTCTTGCTCATACTCTACTCTTTTTCCATACGTTCACATCCTTTCTCGCTTACACAGTTGTCTTTCGTCTCACTCGCACACATCCGCAAACTCGCACTTATCCTATCCTTTCCTCTCTCGTTTACGCATTATTCATGGATTCGTCTATTCGTTCAGAAACTTAACAACTTAATAAATATTTCTTATTATCTAAAAGTACAATCCTACATACATATATGAAACTATTAAAAATACCAATAGATTTAAAGTCTGACCAGAAAAATAAAAAACTTGCTGTGGGGGCGCCACATATGCTTTATTCATAGCTAGTTGGTGTTGTCAGTAGAAAATATTAGTTTTACGCATCATGGCGAGGTTTTTTATTTTCTTGGTCAGGCTATAAATAAGAATATGAGTTCGTGATAAATATAAAAGCAATAACACAGAGACAAACATCTAAAGTTTAACGATGCTTTTTAACACTGCTGTACCACTTTTTTGACAAATGTATTAAATAACTCACAATGTGATATTGTAATTATTAACACAGCAATATGCATGTCAACATGTTACAGATAGAAAGACTTGAATGATCTTTGGTTTAATTTCAGGTTGATCGCATTTTGGAGGTGCACCACAAAAAGAATGGAAAAAGGGAGTTTCTTATTCACTGGAAGGGATGGTCCACCAAATTCGATTCGTGGGAACCTGAGGATAATTTAAATTGTTCTGAATTGATTAAAAAGTTCATGGATAAGGTAAAATATTAACGGGTTGTAAACAAAATGTGATAAACAACTGACAGCCGGTTGAGGGTTTTTGACATTGAGATTAGCACTTTGACATTCTACATTGTGGATTAGCACTCTTTATTACCACATGCTCGACTAGGGGGCTTCCTCACACTCCTACTAGTAGAAGCATGGGCACGGCCGTAGCCAGGTTTTAGTATCGGTTTTAGGGTTCAAGAAAATAAAACAAGCCCATGCTGCATGGGCATATACTATTCCTCTAGCTCCTACCGCCGCATCACGAACAGGAATGTTCAATAGAAAAGTAGTTAAATGAATCATTCATTAGAACTATACAATGATTTATAATAAAATTGTATGTCCTTATTAGATAATAGAGAATAGCTCTTACATGGTAAAACCCCTTTGTATTTTATTTTGCTTATTGTAAATATATGTGATAATAAATAAATAAAAATATAATGAATTTTTAAAAAGAAAATGCGGTCGATTAATGTACGCGGTAGCGAAACACTGGGAGCGAAATAACTGCGCTAAGTTATATTATTACACCGCATGCTTTCGCAACTTCTTTACTTTACTTTTACTTCATTTAGATTTTGCATGTCGTCTGCGAAATCCGTCTAGCGGTACGATTCACTTGTATACCGTCCCACTGCAGGGCACAGGTCTCGGATAAAGACGCAACTATAGAAATCGAAGTCAAAGTGTGACGTAACATATTTTATGAGCTCAGATCGGAATCCGCGGAGCAGATCAGAGAACGTGACGCGTTCGATGCAATATCGATTTTTAAGTAGGTAGATACATAATTAAAATATTTTAAAAACCAGTTTCAAATAAATATTAATTTATGTATTTACAAATTATTTTCATTTCTATAATGATTTTGATAATAAATTAAAATTTTCTCCATTTATCCGGAACCAATCGAGGCGCGACGGCGGCGCCTTCATGAAAATATCCATTTCAAATTATTGAACATATTATTGTGAACTTCTATTGTTGGGAATGGGTGCATATTGAAAATAAAACATTGAATGTAATTTCTGTCGTAATATAATTTTTCGCCTTCAATTAAATGGTTAGTCTCTTTAGTAAAAAACCCAATTTTTTTTCCTAACGTGATTCCTAAGTGTAGCTTGTTTATTTTCAATTTAATTTTGTAGACTAACTGTTTTATCCGAGATTCCAACTTTTCGCACTAAATGCTCCATCGGAAGTACGGAAGGTATTCAGGGTTCGTTTTACACCATCCAAATGCATAGCATAATGTTATTATACACACCCATAATATATTATTATACACTGTCGAATATGCTATTCACTACGGTGTTTGTTACCTGCTATTATACGCTTAAACATTTTTGATTATATCGATATAAATATTTCATATTGTTTTAAAATGTATATTATGTTTCAATCACTAGCAAGGTCATATTCGTGCCCCGCTTATTCCGATCTATGCATATGAGATATGATCCCATTTAAAGGACAGTTTTATTATCTTTTTGCTATAGCGTGCGTTAGCGTCTGTCCACTAGAGGCGTTATGGGCCCAACGGCCAATGCTGGACCATTACTACACTGGAACAAACCAGTGACGATCGCTAGGTCATGTTAGTCGATGCTATCGATAGTCATGTTACAAGACTCTATCAAAACAGTTTACGACGCTCGAACTTGTCAAGACATGTCGACAAACCAAGCCTATCCCGAGTAAGTCGTTGCCAACCTTATGACACAATTATCGCGACAGTAATTATGAAACTATGAGAATTCAAATGTCAGCGGTCGTCACTGGTTGGCCTTGTTTGTTGCCAATCAGGGCAGTCTTTTAGGTATGGGCCCGCTGGGTCAGGCCCCAAAACCTCGAGGTTGAGGAGGCCCTAGGGGGGTAGGTATATGGGATGAAAAAAATATCCTGATTTTTTGTTTAATTTTTTGAACAAGGTTTATTTATGTCATTTTATATTAAAAATAAAATTAAACAAGTGTTTATCAAGCAGAATCGGGCCCGTACAATGACTCCATATACTACTGCATATAACTATTACAATAACATAAATAATTTATTATAACAGAAAGAAGCATATTTCTATAAGTAGAACACAATTTACATGATCAAAATCGGTCCAGTTAAAAAGTTATAAAAGTATTTAAAAAAATCTGGCAGTGTCTGGCAGTTATTCCCCCTTAAGGTTTCCTTGGTTTAGCTGGTTTTGGGCCCAGAGTCCCGAAATCCTCAAAGATCCTCTTGTCAATAGTTACAATGTTGTGCAGGTGAACGCGGCTCGTTCAACAGACTCGCGAAACTTACGCGTGGCCCCCGAAACAACCAATCGCTTTACGTTGCAGGCCCCCACCACCGGCCGCCGGCTCAGCAAGCGGCGGGGACAGCGGCAGAGGTAACCACATTGTTACCACAACTAAGTAACATAAAGGTGCACCTGGACTGTGTTCGATCGATGTCGACCAGTCCATATTAATAGCCCCAAACAGTCGATGCTACTGGACTGTCGACGAGTCAATAGATTGATCGGTATTTACGGTTATACATTTTGAAACTGCACGGATGAATCGCTGTACAGCGAATGAAAATATCAATCGACTTCCTAAACTGATGCTATGCCTCCACATTGATGCGATCTGAACGGTCAATGTCATAGATCTACGTCGATCAACTACAGTCTGGGTGCATCTATAGATCAGAGGTTCTCAACCTTTTTCGGACATGACCCACCGAAGCATCTCAAAAATCATTGAGAAAATTTTCATTCATCATAAAGTAAATTTCTATTCCTATTATTCAAAAAGTTAATACCCATTCTGAAACATTAAATCGTCACCCTGTCTATGCGCTCTGTGCACATGTGCTATTTGCTCCATGTTGGTAACTACTGTGATGGGTGTACTCTACGAGTAAATATGTTCTCTCTCTAACTTAAAATTGGCAACAATAGACACGACTGCAGTTGTGCAATGAAGAAAATTTGGCTCAGTACCATCGTCCTTGTTGATAATCACCCACTGATGTCTGTGGGAACGATGGTTATTTTGTATTGAAATTTTTCTTTGTACCCACTAGCTTTTAGTAAATACCCTAGTCAAATCCAGAATAAAGAAAATAAATTTGGACTAGTTGTATTTTTATAGTTTTACGCTCAATTTCTAACCTAATTATGAATATAATTCAATTTAGCAAATAATTTAAAACTCACGCCCACCAGGTACAATTGGTTTTTTACTGCCTTATAAATGTATGAGAACTGTCGAGAGCTACACGCGTTTTACTCCTAAGAGTATCTATTGTATTTAGTGCAATTGTCAATTGATTAATGATTCTATTTACTTTGTGTGTCTCTGATCGCGTTGCACCAGCATTGGCGTAGTTTTTAATTTTTCTTTTTTGTAGATAAAAGGTATTTGTATTATGGTCTGGATGGACTTCTTATATATATATATATATATATATATATATGTATATAAACTCTATATTCAGATCCTAATAAAAGTTTTTTAAATTCCGTTCCAATCCAGTTTGTCCGAAATATAAACAAGCATGGCGGTAACAAACATGGCGGTAAGGTACACAGCCTGAAATTAAAGAAATGTTGAGCCTAAATAAAATAATATTAAGCACGTGCGACAAGCTGGCCCGGCGATGTGCACTCTGGAGCTATTGAGCTGGCCCTTAATCCAATGTATTCCTCGTTTTTTTATAGAATAAAAGGCGGCAGACGAGCATACAGTCCACCTGGTGGCAAGTGGATACTGTCGTCCATAGATATCCGCTTATTTAGTAAGCGACTGCTAGTGACGAAAACCTTAAGGTACCTTAATTTTGTATATCATGTAGGTACATTGAAAATGAAAGCGGTACATATATATGCTTGTCAAGAGGAGTACATTTGTTTAAGACAGCTCAATAGCTCTAGTAGATAAGCCGGGTAGGGCAATTTTGTACTCTCGATGAATAAACTATGGATATGTAAACAATTTATCACCTCACGGTTTAATTTAAGGCCGTGTCAGTTACCCGAGGCCGCCACATTTTGGATAAATAGGATTGGAACGGAATATCGATTATTTTGATTTGGGTGAAATATGTCACCTAGTTTTTTGGTTATTCAAGCATTTTTGCCCATTGCATGGCTAAAGTAGATGTCGAAACCAGTAATTATTAATAAAAAGTAATTAGTTGAATTTCATTTTCTTAGGCTAGGTTGTGATGAAGGCTTGGCTGCTACAGACATGGTTTTCAGGTCGGATGTCCATTCCTGACAAATGAAATAATATGTGCACGATAGAACTAAGAGTACATAAACAGTCGGACTTGAATCCCCTCACTATCAGTATGTAAAAAGTAATTAGTGGGCGAAATCTCTACCCGGGCATAGCTCGTTGCTGATTGGCGCTCTCCCTGCATCCCGGATCTGGAATCAGTGATGTTTTCTTTATTTTCTCCCCTACATCCCTGTTAGACTATTACAACGTCAACAAAATACAATTAATATATTACATTTGCAGAGATTAGTTTACGATCGGTATATGGTACCAATATTAGTTTACGATCGGTATATGGTACCAATATTAGTTTACGATCGGTATATGGTACCAATATTAGTTTACGATCGGTATATGGTACCAATATTTTTTTTAAACCCCATTTTCTATGGTGCAAACTGAACTGTATTGCACTTGCTTCTCAGTCTGCTATTTTCTAAACGAATGGTCATAAGCAACTTGAAACTTATAGACCAAGAGAGGCCTTTTTCTCTTTTACTAGGTACATCAGCAACTTTTGTCGAAAAATGTTGTATTGTCTATGTCGAGTGTAAATAACGCACGGCGGAAATAAAAGTGGAAGATGAAAATTATGCTACGGTATAGTTCTTCAAGAAGGTGAAGAAGAAGAGGTAAAATTGTGTGTTTGTATGTTGGGGGTAATCTCTGGAACTACTGAACCGATTTCAAAAATTCTTTTACAAATAGGAAACTACATTTATCCGTGTCTAATATAGGATATACCTTATTTTGAAATTTTGAAAAAATAAAAAAAAACTTATAAGACGAAGCGAGGGCGGGTCGCTAGTATTAGATATAGGCAATACATTTTTCGAGAAAACTTGCTCATGGACCTAGTAAAAGAGAACAAAGGCCTCTAACTCTTGTGGTCTATTAGGTTATTTTTCCAGATGTAATCTCGTAAGAATGTGGAAATTGGATACACTTTGTTATAAATGGGGTTCCTCACATAAAACTCGATCCGAATTCCTGTAGCTTACCGTATTCGACTATTCTTTGAATACTTTTAGTATAATAAATATAAAATAATAAAAATAGAAATATCGTGATCAGTATTCCGCCTTTTAAACAGAATACATACCAGATGTCTTATGCAGCTCTCGAATTATTTAATTCATATTTGTTTTGAAAATGGAACATTCTTATTACGTAGTGCTCAAGTTTAAAATTTGACTATAATGATCCTAATCTACTTCACCTCCCTAGAAGTTGCCAACCAGTTTTAACAGCTGACCATAGATAGTTGACGTGTCACATAGTCTATTCCCATGTCGATGGTATACATCGGCGGTGGCCAAATTGTGTAGAACAGTGATCTACTTTTAAAAAAATCTGACCTTACAATAAAACTATAATGTGATTGAGAACTTCAGTTGAGCAGTGAGGAATAAGCGATAATTAAATAGGTCTTTTTTTTATATTACTTATTAATATGTAGGTAAAATTAATATTAATAGGTAACAAAAAAATTTAGAACTGTGCTTTCATTTCTTCTTTCAAATATCGGAAGTATAAATTTGATAACGCCAAGCTTAAAAATATGGTACGTACCGCTAAAAAAAATTAAATTCCCTTCACGATGGACCCATCTTTCTTCGCCGATGGACCGGTCGAACGCGGCCGACTTGGCCACCAATGGTATACCTACACCATTATGTATCCTATTACATTAAATTATTTTTTGTGCTATCTCAAAACTGCACCTCCGTTAATCTTGTGGCTGACTGGCAGAGATTTTCTTAATATTAAGTCCGCCTCAAGTACCTACATATCACTTACTCAATCAAGCGTAATTAAATAACACAATTAAAGATGGCGCTCACGCCGTATCCGGACAAATTACCGACATTTGTATTTTTTTCTTATGCAAGACTAATAAACGATGTGTTTACGATAAAGCACTACTGGCTGTTCTAAAATAAAATCGGTCGCATTTTCCCCGATGTCTGCGGGTTGCTTCGCTGGCATTTCTCTTCAGAAATTCCTAATGTATGCAGCGGGCCTAATTAACTTGAGAGTCCGTAAAGTGACCGCCTGCCACCTGCTCAGTTATGTTGTATTTGCATGAATAAACATTACGTGAGTAGAACCAAGTATGTTGTTTTTATATATATATTATATATTTATATATAATATATATAGTTTTTATATATACCAAGTATATATTTGTTTTTGTTTCAGAGTACGTTACGACAATGCAGAATGAATTTAACTATTTCAAAAAAACAAATTGTTTTTAATTTTTTGCTTCGATGCAATAGATTTATTTTTTTTGTCTTCATATAAAGAGTGTTTTATTTATCGTTTAATTACTGTATATTATTAATTATATAAAAGCAGTACGGTTAATTTTGCAATAAAACTGCAATAGCAGTGTGATTTTGAAATTGTTACTTAAAATGGTAAATTTATAAATACTATGTGAATATCCCCGATGTTCTCAATTAAGCAATTACACAAAAGAAAAATATAATTTGTGGGATTAAACGTTACATTGTGAAAAGTCCATTACGGAATGTAATAATCAAAGATTAATTTTATTTTGCTTTATTGTTCGCTAGTTACAGATTTTTATAAAAACCTGTTACCATCCGTAAAAAAAACTGTATGTAACCATCCAAGAATTCATCGAGTGGGGGCAAAAATTGTACAAGGGAAGTTTTTGATTCGATTATACTCCCTGCTATCCCTAATCTAATCTCTAATCTCAACTCCCCCCAAGGAAGAATGGGGAGTGTAATGGAATGAAGACTTCTCATCCTCGTTATATATTCCAGTCTTTTTTTCAAATTCGATCCTAAACCTGCACGAAATTACTACGAGGTGAATACTGCTCGCTTGCGACCTATTTATTTACATAAAAAAAAACAATATACCTAGTCGCTATCATGTAGGAAATTGATGGAACGTACAGGAAAACAGAAATCGACTCGACTTTTCGCCACTAGTCTGTCCGAGTCAGCATTGAGAAGCGGCCATACTTGTCAAAGTAGACGATTTCCTTATTCGTTATTTTTTTATTGCATGTGTAAATTCCAATCGTTTTGTCATTTTACAGTAAATTCTTGTAAAACAATAATTCTTTATTGATTTTTTCTATAATTATGAAGTCGGTCTCTGCTTGTTAGAACAATTTCGTACATACTTGTGCTCCGATTCCAAAACTTGTGTGCTATTTTGAGACCTAATTCATGTTGCGACTTTCTATATTGCTAAGTTAAGCAAAGGTGCTCTGAAATTTGATAATTTTCAGATTTTCGCACGTTGACTGGAAATAACCATGTTTAAATACCTCAATTCTATGTATCTATGTATCTTTCATTATTGCATTGCGACAGTAAAATAATTTCAAAATATATTTTTACTTATTTATGTGTTGGGAGATGGAAGCACATGTAAATTATTTTTTTATTTAGTAATAACAATGGCAATGAAAAGTATGTTTAATACCAGACTACTCGGAAAGTTTAGCGACAAAGTTTTTATCTAAGGAACACTGGCTGGTTTTGATGTCAAATAAAACTATGACTATCTATAACATAAAAACAAAACATTCCAAATTAATTTTTTTTTCACTTTAACTGGCTACCTGATCTTTGTACCTTTACGAAACCAGAACAGCATTAACACAGAATGATACGTAGCCATGTGCTTGCCAGACGTTTTTACTGCACTGAGTAACAACCGTCTAAACAGGTCTCCGCGGGCTGCTGCCGCATACGACAACGCGCCCGCTCACATAGCTCTTACAACAAAGGACTTTCTGGATAGTAACTCAGTTATAGTTTTAGGTCATCCTCCTCACCTTTGCCACCTTGTGACTATTCTTTCCCGAAATAAAATTCCAACTAAAAGGGAAGCAGTTTTCGTCGGCGGAAAACGCGCTGGCTACGTTCGAAGAGGCCGTAAAAGAGGTTCCTGACGTAGAATAGAAAAAATGTTTTCAACATTGGTTCAGACGCATGTAGCTTTGTATAGATGCAAAAACTTGCAACCCGTAGAACATTTTTTTTCATTTTCGCAAAACTTTCCGAGTTCCCCACGTATGTACATTTTGTATTCTAAAATAATGGGCAATTAAACAAACTCGCATGGCCGTGTGATGGATATAGTTTTTCCCGAACATGAAGATAATTTACGGGATGTTATATTACGGTAATAAAAGGTCATTTGTGATGGATCCCGCGCTAATTTCGCACTGGCTGATATATTTGATAGGCATTGTAAGGTTTAGTTTCGTTTGTTTTGCTGTATGTTGTGAAAGTTGTAAATGTATCTAGGTAAATTTAGGACATCATCGTTCATAAAGGGAGTGTGAAAATATTTCCACAACACGTAGAAGCCTCTTGTTTGCTTGGTGCAACACGTGTACGGTGCCCGAAACCATTTGATTATACTCTTTTGTTACTAGAACATTGAGGTATTCGTGGGTCAGCTTGTCCACGTTCGACCTGATGCCGCCGTACAGGCATGAAAACCGATCATTCACTGTATGTACATTTGTTTTGTTGCGTGAAGGCGTGTAGATAAAAGAGGCTTTAGTATAGCAAAATATTTGAGATATCCTAAATTTACGTTAGATTAATATAAGAGAACGTAATTAATAAGCAGTACATTTAGTACATAACGTCGGGTTTTTTTAATTTGATTCAGCGATATGACATGTCAAACAAATTTAACTTTGATTGACAGTTCTTCATGTCATATCCCTGACTCGAATAAGAAATACGACTAACTATTATGGTTTTTCTCATGGTACAAAAACACCAGGTATATTTGGATGCGAGCACTGATTGGTCAATTGGACTAGTCATGTAGATGCAAACGACACGAGAATCATGATACGCATTTTAATTAAAAAGTAATAAGATTCTATTCTTACATATTATTCGTAAAGTACTATGTCTTTTGCGTTGCGCTTTATAATTCGTTTGATTTCGCTAATATGTAAAAGTATTCCGGGTTATCCCATATTATGTTAAAAGGTCCAGTAGTTTCGAAACTGGCCAAAGCTACATGCATGTTACTACAATATACTTCCAGGATGAGGGGTCTATTACATAATTCTTTGTACCTGGTTTTTTCTACCATGGTTTTTTTTCTCTTGTTTATATTAGATATTAAAAGTCGGATAGATTAATAAATAGTTTATAAGAACATGTCTTTTATTTACTCGTAGTTATTTCTGACATCGTCTTACCGATATGGGCTCCCTTTCTATATAGTAAGTAAACTAAAGGTTCACTAATAAAAATAACTGGCAGTTTCAGCAGTCGACAGATTTCAGAGCACATTCGATACTTTTAGTATCGGCGATGTGCGACTTGCTAGCCAGTTGTACCGATCGAACGCTAAACATCGCATATTCAAAAGTGAGATCGCATGATTTTTGCGAAACCGCAACCAAACCTGTCTCCGCCTGTGCGCATGCGGGATACAGCATCATGCAGTCGCAAAATCGCCCGATTATGATGTCGCGATCAAGTCTCCAAACGTTCAGTTGCAAAATTGCTAATTCCTAAAAAGACAATATATGTACTGTTTACTTTCTTAATCGATAGATCTTCAATCGTACCCAGATGCACCATTATGACTGTTAATCTATTTTTTTACAGTTTTATACGTAGTGTATTTGTAAAATACATATTGTGCTAAATAAAAAATTCAATGTTTTGATTGTTACACGTGTCATGGCCGACGGACCATCTAACTTTCGGGTTACTATTTCAAATTGAACAATATATGTATTTATTAAAATAATTTACTACCGAATACCATTAATAACAAGATGAATAAAAACTGAATACTGCACGCGCTTTTACTTTTTAAAAGTAAACAAAAATGAACCAGTGAATAAGAAGTAGGTTTAAGGTGTAGAAACACAGTTCGCTCTGTACTGCTGTGTCGGTCGGACGTGTTACTGCAGTTATAAACTCATCGTTATCGGAATCTATTGTGCAATGTCCTTGGCCGGCCGCTAGGCCGAGCCGTGTTCGGTTATCGCTCGCGCCAATCTACACCTTGTGTATCATGAGTAATACGGACGAAAATCGTAATGAGGATTCAATCAATATGGGAAATAACAAAGTTGAAATTATACCTGTAGAAGACTTAACACACTTATTTGAGGAGAATGAGGTGGTGGATTGTACTACACGAGCGACGAAAAGAGCGAGAGAAGATGATGAATGGAACCAAGTCAAAAGCAGAAAACAGGGATTTAGAGAAGTCAGAGGGATTACGGAAATATGCGTTACGTGCAAAGATATGCTCCCTAAACAATTTGCACTCGCAAAATTATTTAAGAGCCAAGACATCCAGAACATTACCAAAGTAAGGCATGTGAACCCCTTTAAAATTATTGTTCAGTTTAACAATGTTGAATACGCGGAAAAATTAGTTAACTGTGAACACTAAGGAATTAGGATGGAGATTCCAACGTCCTTTTGAAGTAGGATTATCCTACGGTGTCATAAAGAATATCGACCTGGACATTTCGGAAGAGGAACTACGTAAATGTATGTCGTGTTCAACTGATGTCATTAATTTGAGGAGACTGAAACGGAGAGAAAGAGAAGGCTCTGGCTGGACGGAAAGCGAAACATGGAGAATAGGATTTCAAGGCTCATCGCTGCCTCCGTATGTACTCATCTATGATATGAGAGTATTAGTTGAACCATACGTTTTCCCGGTGACTCAATGCTCAAGATGCTGGAGATACGGACATACACTTAGGATGTGCCCATCTAAGAGGGTATACTGTCCTAAATGCGGTGGGAAACACGATAACTGTGAGACTACCTCATTCAAATGTACCAATTGCACTTATAATCACATGGCATTGGAAAAAACTTGTGCCCGGCTTTCATCAAAGAAAAGAAGATACGAGATATCATGTGTGAACATAATGTTTCCTATAGAAAAGCATTGGACATGTATGGCCTTACACCTGGGCCTACGTTTGAGGATGAAGCAACCATGTTGACATCGACTCCAGCAATGCCTACACCCGCGCTACAGTCGAAGACTACATACGCCCAAACAGCAGCTCGCCCAACACTAAATAGAGAACTTACGTCCACTCCAAATGAAAATGCAACTCCAGCGCGGCTAGAGAATAAGAAAGGAGAACCAAGTAAAAAACCCAAGAAGAAAAAACAGCAGAAAATCTTATCAGAGTTTGAAGATTACCTTTTACAGGAATGTGCCGGGGATATTGAGGAGGACACCGACCAAGGAGACGTATCTGACAATCAGCGGGAAAAACATGAGTGTAATGAGCGACCACGAATTGACCATTCATTTAATAGGCTGTTAGCTAAGCTCAAATATATTCTATTTGCGGGAAATGATACCTTACAAGAAAAAATCATGTCCGTAGTTCAAACTTCCGTGGAGTGGGCAATAACTTGGATATTTAGCAATATACCTAAAGATTTCTCTTTCTTAGGAAAAATCTTTAATAATGGATGATACAACCAAAATAAATATCCTGCAATGGAATTCACAGAGTATATTACCCAAAAAATTAGAATTTGAACAACTAGAATAAAACTAGTAAGTGGAGTTTTACAGAAAACCGCGCCTGACATATCTATAGCCTCTTCTGACATATCTTTAAAATTCGATTGGAAAGTTACCAGCGAGTCCTTAGGCAGTGACCACATGATGATCAAATTATCCACTTCCTACAAGGCTACGTCACAATTAGCAAGAAAAAGAAATTTCAAAAAAGCTGATTGGAGGGGAGGGCCTATAACCAATTTATTGAAGAAGAACTTGCTGAGGTTACATTACCTACCGACACCCAAGAAGCCTATGACTTATTTTTGGACATTATCAATAGAGCGGCGGATGCAAGTATTCCTTATTATAAGTTTAGTCAAAATCCCTGCAGTAAGTTTGTACCAAAACCTTACTGGTCCCAAAATCTATCTAAAGCTGTGGCAGAGAGACGATTAGCGTTATCTTATTTTCGAAAAAACCCAACCCCGGACAAATTAAAAATATTACAAGATAAAACCCGTGAGGCTCAGAGGCTAATAAGAAATGCTAGAAATGACGGATTTCGCAAGTTTTGTTCATCTGTGGATGGTACTACGTCGGCTAGCGACATGTGGCGTCGTATGAGGTGGCTGAAAGGATATCGTACGCCCAAAGTCCACGTTGATAAAACACTGGCCGAAAATTTACTCTGTAACCTCACCCCAGACTTTACATGTCCTCCGGTTCCTACGTTTTCCTCGCAGAATAATAAGTTAGAAATTGATATTACTAGACAGGAATTCGACAAGTGTGTCAAACATAAAGACACTGCACCTGGCTGCGATGACATCTCATTTTCGATGATTAAAAACCTTCCGAAAATAGCTAAAGATATTCTGCTCCAACTTTATAACATCTTCTTTTCATTGAATTTTATACCTGTACAATGGCGTCGAATTCGCATCGTACCAATTCCAAAGCCAGGCCGGGATCCTTCAAGTATTCTCGCAATGAGACCTATCTCCTTAATATCGTGTTTGTGTAAGATTTTCCACTCCATCATTAACAGAAGAATAGAATGGTTTCTGGAAAATACAGGTGTATTTGCTGAAGAGACTGTAGGCTTTAGAAAAGCACGCTCCTGCATTGACAATCTAAATTCATTAATATCGAAAATACAAATCGGTTTCTCAAAAGATCTATTAACTATCGGATGTTTCCTTGATATAGATAGCGCTTACAACAATGTGGACGTTACCAGTCTTTTGTTGACCTTGGACCGACTCGGTGTTGGAGATAGATACTGTAAATATTTGTGGGAGTTTCTTAAAGAGAGGTATTTAACAATCGACTCTACTGATCATAATGTCACTAGAATATCTAGAAGAGGCTTGGCACAAGGTTGTCCCTTATCCCCATTGTTATTTAATATAGCAACTATCTATGTAGGTAAATCAATACCTAGTACTATATCTTTTTCGCAGTATGCTGACGATTATGTTCTCTTTATTACCTCTCACAACGTTAGTCGATCTGCCGCAGAGTTACAAAACACTCTAAATATTTTATGCAATTTATTTGATTCTCTCAATCTCAGAATTTCCCCAAATAAAAGCAAAATTTGTATATTTCACAGAGGTTATAGAAAACATTCAGTTGTTTGACAATTAATAATATAAGATTAGAAGTAGTCGACTCGGTGAGATATCTTGGAATGTGGCTGGACCGTTCGCTTAAGTGGGGAAGACATATCAACGAAACGTCTCAAAAAGTGCTTAAACGTTTTTAAAGTTTTGGCTGGATCTAGCTGGGGTGTGCACCCCAAATATTTGAGAAATCTATATATATCTTTAATCAGAAGCCGTATAGATTATACGAGTTTTTTCTATGACAATAGTGCAAAAACCCACCTTTCAAAATCAGGTCAAGAGAGTGGTAGGTGGTTACATTAAAACGACGCCTATTCACGTGATGGAAAGCGAGTTATGCCTACAGCCATTATACCTTCGACGTCGGTTTCTGGCCGGTAAATTCTGGCTAAAAACTAAATCCTTGAGCACAAACACTTCCATAAACCTCTTTGCTGAACTATCTATATTATGTAATAACTCTAGATATTGGTACAACAAAAAAAATCCATTGCTAATTCAGGTTCATAACTCGCTAGACACACTAAACATTCTTTGTAGTAATAAATTAGATATGTTTTCTCTCAATACATGGGTCAGTAATGTGGATATTTCTAAAATCATTAAACATGATGCCCATCTTATGTCCAAACCAAAGAGACAATACAATCCTGTTAGTTTAAAAAACCTTTTTTGTGATTTTATTAATTCAGAATATGACACTTTTTTAAAAATATTTGCAGACGGATCGAAGGAAAGTAAAGGAATAGGAGCCGCCTTTTATGACGCCGATGCAAAAATTCCTGTCAAATTTCAAATAAATGCTAATGTGTGTATAATGGAAGCCGAACTGATAGCTATTGCTGAAGCTCTGTCATATGTCGAATCAACACGGCACGAAAATGTTGTAATACTGACAGACTCCAAAAGCGCGCTCCAACACGTGGCTCGGTGTACCTCGATATTTCGAGGAACCCCGATAGCCTACACTATATTAGACACTATTTTGAAACTAAAAACTCTAGGAAAGAACATAGTACTTCAGTGCATGAGACTGCTGATACACTAGCCAAGCAAGCAATATCAGATGGAATACCTCTAAACTTTTCCCCTTACTTTACTAATTTTATTCCAAAAATTAAACAGGATTGCTACTCTCTTTGGAAGGAGTACTTTGATGAGAGGTCCCAAGAAAAAGGAATTTGGTACAAAACGATCCAACCACATCCTTTGAGCTCACCGTGGATTGATAATCAGATTTTAAATAGACAAGATACTGTCATCGCGCTAAGACTTCGTTCCGGACACATTCCATGCAATAAGTTTTTACATTTAATGAGAAAATCTACGACTGCAAATTGTTTATTGTGCAACACCGTCGACGATGTCTATCACATATTAATGGAGTGCGTCCGCAACGATGGTTTTAGAAATAGATCAGTAAGTAGGTCTATGGATGTAGGTCACTGTAATAGTGTTCTGGCTGAACCTCTATCAAGCACAGCTAGAACTCTTTACAAACTAGCTATACTAAGATTATCCTAAGTTGATTGTGTACCTAACCAGGGCGGCATAATCGCATGTGCGACAAAGCCCTTTACAATGATAAAAAAAAAAAAAAAAAAAAAAGGCAGAAACATTCACCGCCAAAGGACAACTAGGTACTGGACGCTTGAAGATATTATCCTTGTTTTAGATATACTACGTTATCCCATCCGCTTCCGGATGTCTCCACCAGTCGAGCCAGAAGCCACTTACCCGGAGGCAATTGTTCATCTTTAAACAGAACAACGGTACAGATACATTACGAACACTACATCTATGCATAAAGTATGCAATTAGAGGCAAGGTAATTCATAGACGTGGATGACGCGTTCGGGTGTTTCAAGATTAACCGATGGCCAATGTTTTCGTAATGTATCTGTACCTACTTCTATTTAATTTACGGTCATCGAAAATTATTATCGAGCAGATTTATAGGAAGCCTCGCGAAAAAGTGACCAGGGGTCAAAGGAACTAGTCAATGCTGATAGAACTTAAGGTAAGTGGACATGAATTGACACAGGCTTCTACATGGGTACCGTACTTTTAAATTTTAAGCAATATTGTAGGTGCTAGCCAGCCTAAGTAGGTCGAAAGTTTTAGCAATAGTTGACAACACTTATTTTAGTTGTAATATTATCCTTCCAGTTCATATTAACTTTAAAGTTGAAAAACATCATTTTTTGGGTTCCAAGCAATACCCAGAGCTTTTATATGATGGGCCATTTTAATGTTTACTAATTTCTTTAATTTCTCAGGTCCGAGTATCTCGCACGTCACTATATCATTATTGGACGACCACTTGTGTAATATGAAACCGCCACGTTTTGGACGGATCGTTAGTTTACTTTGAAGAGCGACTACGTCTTCTTTAGTTGTTCCAGTCATAAGATCGTCCATATCAGTTTTCAGTACCCCTACTTCTTTAGGACACTCATTCTATTCGTATTCGGCAAACTGATGACAGGTTCTTATAGCTAGATATGGAGCAGACGTAGTGTCATAAGTCACGGTAAGCAATCTGTATTCTTTTAAAGGATCAGGTAAAGTCTCCCGCCATATTATGCGCTGGTAGTCTGCATCTTGCCTTGCTATAAGTATCTGTCTTGCTTTTATTTGCTTGATGTTAGCAAGCAAGCAAAGATTTATATTTTCTCCATCTGGTTCCTGAATTTCTAACATCTCGTTGCAAAGATGGTCTTATTAATAATTCGTCATTTATTGAGTTCCCATTTACAGGTTTAGCGCGTCCATCGAATACTACTCTTAGTTTGGTGCTGATGCTGGATTCCCGGAGGACTGCGTGGCGAGGTAAGTAATAAGCTTTTTTTTTTTTTTTCAAGTGCATATGGCCGAGTATTTCGTAGTCTTTTATAAAATTACAGTATTGCTCTTGAAATTCAGGTTCGTTTGTATTTTTTTCATTTGAAGTAATCTATTTTTCGCAATCGCCTTAGTGTCATCTAACTGTTGTTGATGTTCCCCTGTGTTACGAGTGTGTTTTCTTTTAATGCTCTTCACGGTCTCTAAATTTGTCATCGTCTTCTAAAAAAATTCTAAGCAACTGATGCACCTCTAGTTTTGTGTGAGTAACGATTACAATATGAATGCGAATCAGTCCGTGGTATGCGACCGGATGTCAACCAGCCCAATCTCGTGTTGAGAGCGAGGAGTGTTTTATAGTGACGTACTCCTTCAAGTATGATTTGTGCGTGCACTTTGACACCAAGCAGGATATCTACGTGGGTGACTACGTAAACTTTGCGATACAAAAAAAATATTTAGCTTACAAAACAATTTTTTATTACAACTTGTCAAAATACTCTTCATAAGTCGAGAGCTAAATAACTTTGATGTTGTCATTTCTTACAGTTTCTTCTAATTTATCCTTAAATTGGCCATTTATCACACCGACTCGGCAATGATATAAAAAAATCGATAGAAATATTGTTAGGAGAGGTAAGTAAGGACTAAACTAACACTCGGTGCACTCAAATGAAACAATTCAACATCCGACTTGCTTTTGTATGTTTGTAAGTAAACAATGCAAAAATCGATAAACAGACCCATACATAATAGAAGTTTAGGTTAGAAGGAGAGGGCAAGTGTCATGAATTCATGATGACACGGGTTCAATTGAACCACCAGTTTAATGAAGGGAATAATTCCAAAATCATAATATTTCAGAAATCAATATATAACTGACTAGCTATCCAATGGTTTTTTGTTTAGATTTAACTTATGTATTGTAATAGTACAATTATTTGTTTGGATTCTTAGAGAAGTATAGAGTTGTTAAATAAAGAGCATTTATTCATTTTTAATGATGATTAAAATTCATGGAATTTTTTTGGTTTTTATTCCCTTCTTCAAACTGGCGGTTCAATTCAGGGTTATATATTTTAGAGGTTATCTCAGCGGGTTACTGCTCGATGTTTAATGATAAATTAGAAAAAAAACTACCTATTTATTTATCATTAATATATGTTACAGCGTAAGCGGTGGCCCGCGCCGCCTGCGCCTCAAACGATACCACTGATTGACTGATGAAATATTCGGAATGAATAATGTTCGAATACCGAATGTTAAATAACGGTCAACTATTTATTCTGGTTATTTTTTTTATTTCCATTAATGAATTTGTCTATCTAACCAGCTATCACGGGTTGCATTTATACAACCAAAGTCAATTATCACTTATTTACACATTGTTTCTACAAATAAATAAATTATAATCTATCTACATTTTTTCATAATCACAATTCATTATTTGCTTCTGCGTTTTATTTTCTAAGGTGCAAGTCTCATAACTCTGGGAGGTCCCTGTGTATAACATAGTGACTATTAATTTTTTCACACCAACCCCTCGAGGTCCGGTCTCGGTGGTGCAACTAGCAGCAATGCGTGGTCGTGTGGCGGCGCCGGCGGCAGTACACGTGCTTGCGCCGGTAGTGGCAGCAGTGTGTCCGGCAGTCGTCGGCCGCACATACCGCAGCTGCCCTCGGGCTCGCAGTCCGCATGTAACGCGCGGCCACAGTGCGCCGTGCGCGCCGCGCCACGCGCCGCCAGCTGCAGCCCGCACCGTACGCAACGCCCGCGCGTGGCCACACCGCGCCGCGCAACACGCAATGCGCGCGCTAGTGCCTCGTGGGCCTCCAACGCGGCCACACGCGCCGCGCACGCCCATACACGTCGCTGACTGGCCGCACATTCTAAAATTGTAAGCGCCACATGCGGGGACTCACACGTCCACTCGATAAGTGCGTCGACGGGCAGGTACGTAGCGGCCTCGAGCAGGAGTGAGGGCGATGCGGCGCTCGTACTGCGCAGCAGTCGCGTCCACATGGCGGCCGCAGCGTTCGGCGGCACGCCCGGACTAACGCGCGTACACAGGGCCCCCGCCTCGCCGATCAGCCTCACTTTCAAATCGCCATCGCTCGTTTCTATAAGTTGTAGGAGCGCGTCGAGTGCCCCCTCGGCGTCCCCGACTGCCTCGAGACACGCGGGCTCCGCGTCCCGTAGGCCCGCTTCTTTTACTATTTTCAGCGCATCCTCGGGGCGAATCACGCCAGTATGTTTAGCAAGGAACGCTTGTACGTCGACCGATCTCGTGGTGCAAAGATTCTGAAGATGCGCAGCCGCGGCGTCGCCGCGCATCCGCCCAGCTTCGAGCAGACACTCTCCGAACTCAAGGATTCGGTCGCCGGTTGCCGAACGTAAAAGTGTTGCCAACGACTCGGGGGGTTGATCGCCGATAATGGCCGCAGCGGCTTGTGGACGAAGCTCGATCAGCGACGGCAGGTGCTTGTCCAGTGCGGCCCTCGCGTCGTCGTCGGTCTCGATTCTAGACTGCAGGTATTCAAATAATTCGTCGACGTCCGTGGAGGACGGGTTTTCTATCTGAAAGAATTCTCTGATAGCATCTTCGTGTCGGTCGAGTAGCGCGTCGAGCCGCCAGGTGATGCGTGGGCGCGCGGGCAGTCGGTCGCGGCGCGCGGGTAGGCGGTCGCGGGGCGCGCGCAGCAGCACGGCGAGCCACGCGCGGTCGGCGCGCTCGCCGCTCGTCGCCGCCGCCAGCTCCTCGGTGCTGGCTATCACGTCTCGATCCAGCGGCAGAGAACCCGCATTTAACTGACCAGTTATAAATTCCAATATTTCCACGCTCTCCTCGGGTTCCTGGAACAGAGGAACCACAGCATTGTATTTAGAGGGTAACTCACATAATCCTATTTATTTTATTTATTTATTCAGGAACAAACAGTCATATAGTAATTTGAATATAATAATGTTGAATATATTGGCACGCGGGCCCACTGTTCCCTAACAAAAAAACAAAGCATGGAATAAAAACGTACAACAAAAACTAACAAAATAATGTTTCACCCGCCACTCTTTAGATGTAGGAACGATAGCCCAAAAATATCGTTAGTATTTAATTGCTTTATTGTAGTTTGATGTGTCACGTCTGGAAAAACTAATTATGTACACTAACACTAATTTATATATACAGGGCGTCCCATTTCGATGCAACATGAAGAGAAAGTACTTTAAATATTGAAGATAGGAAATTTCACTTAATGGAGACTTCATTTTAAGTTTCTGAACCGGGAATCGAACTTTAACATTCAATTTAAAATAGCAGACAGTAGAAAAATGTTTTACTAATAAATTAAAAACATCACTGCCCGAGTCAACAACTGTGTCGCCTAGGTGCATTCCTGGTGGAAATGTGGAAGATCCACCTTTTCTTTCCTTGACGAATGACCAGAATTTCCTGGGAAACATCATAAGTGAATCCTCTACCTGACGCAAGTATGCGAAATAATCCTCGAGTATGATTCTATTTATTCTGTCATCGAACAATTTCAATTCCAGACCATAATGAGGATTTTTATAATGCTTAAAGTGATGCAAAACATTACCCTTCTCTTTGACAGCCTTAATGAGACCCGTAGAAAATCAAGACGGAAACCTATTGCTGTGTCTTTTACTTTTGGGTACATTATCGTCCATAAATTTTTAATAGTTACATAAAATATGTTAACCATTGCATTGACATCCGAACGCCCACCAAAACAGGGACTCCCAATCAATTATTTTTAAGGCCGAATTGATTGTTATAGTCTGCCTATTGTTATAGTCAGTCAGGCTACGTGACAATGGAGATAATGTGGACAGCAGAACATGACCAAACTGTCCTCGGGATTTCCCCCACACCACTGCCAATATAACGCAATAGAGCTAATATGGACACAAATTAAAGGATATGCCGCCAGAAATAACACGACTCCTCCATTTACGGCAAAAATATGGTAGAATTATTAAAGGACTCGTGTGCACACGCGACTACTGAAAACTGGGCAAATGTGGTGAAGAGGACAAAAAAAATAATAATGTTTGATTAGGACCGTGACGTGACGTCCACTTTGAAACCTGCGTGAACAAGAATTTACAATAAATATAAATAAATACGTCAAATGAAGACGGCGTAATTGTTTGACTGTTCAGAATAAAAAAACTATAATAAAATAACTAAACTAATGTGTTATAGTTAACACATTGTTTTAGTACCTACCTAATAATTTTTCTACTAATATACTTTTATTTCAAAACTATTATTTTCGATTTATTTTACGTGTGATAGCTTATAGTATGTGGTATGACTCGGAGAACGTTAGTATTTCTTCGCCATTAACAATAAAGTATGACATCGTTTCGAGCACAATTGACTGTCAAGAAATACGGAAATTGATATGCGTGCAAACGTCAAATAGAAAAGAACATAGTGAACGGGGTACACGTGAGTATAACCTCTCATGCGGACAAGACATCTTTATCCGTAAACAGTATTATGAGTCTGCTTGACTGTGCATGAGAAAACCACAATACTTTTTTCCTACCCTAATCCTCCTGTTTGCCTTAGGTCTCATGGCAGCAGGAATCCTGTACTTATATAAACATATGAAAGTATCTTATCGGTTAGGTAGACTTTGTAGGGCTCTAGGTTTAAGGACGTAGGGACTACTTTGCCAATTAACCACACACTATGTGACCAATGTGCAGTTAGTGCTCTTTTCTTGTACGGAGGATGGCTACATAAAAACCACCAAGTCCTCCGTATACTTAATTAACTGTTTCGGTTACTTAGTTACCTGTAGAAATTTAGCGAGTTTTTTTGGGATTGGCTAAATTCTTGTGACCTAGTAGCCTTTTAAGTCACCGGTCTTGTTCAGTTTAGAGCTATTGTAGAAGATGCTCATCCAGAGTGTGTGGTACAACGAACCTAAGGGCTCCCGCGGCGGTTAGCCGGCGAAAGGAACGGACCTCTACTTAGAGCGTTGCTTTAATCGTGAGTCGGTGAGAGTTACCTGTACGAGTGGCGTGCACTGGAGCAAAGCGCGTGCTACTCGTAGCCGGTTCTGCTTGCCGAGTGGGCCCGCGAAGGGCGGGTCGCGCGCGCTCTGTTCCAGCAGCCGCACGGCGGCGCGCGCGTCGTGAGCAACCAGCGCACGCAGTGGCGACTGCGCCACGTTGACCTCGGAATCGCCCGCGGCGCCCTGACACAAACATTTTGTTTTTTCATTTATTGAGCAAACATACTGTACAGTTTCCACACTGTACAGACATTTTTGTGCTTACGCGACGACCTAGTTAAATCGGAACGCACGTGTTAATAATAATTGGTAGGGAGAGACTGCATGCTGCATTCCCACAGCCGTTGGGCGCTCTCGACTGGCCACATTACCCCTCTCTCACAGAAGACATTTTCCCAACTCTTTGTCCCAATCCATTCCTTAATCTGCAAAGGGAGCACATCCGGGGGTGTGCCAAGGTTGTCATTCTGGACTGATGTTGGCATTTGTCGCGGATGTCTATGGGCGACGTATCCACTTACCATTAGGTGGACTGTATGCACGTCTGCCGCCATTTTTCTTTAAAAAAAAAATCAATCAAGTAGCAAAATAACCAATATATTTTTTATTAATAATTATCTTCATTAAACTAGCTACTTTAACTAACTTCGGCGATCTTTCTTCGACTAATCCTGCCAACATCATCAATAATCATCATCTATCAATTGTTCGGCAATCCAAACCGTACACATACAGCCATTTTTTAAATATAAGAAACAAAGTCTTACAAAATTAAAATACAATGAAAAAGTAATTTACAAACAGACTAATAGTTCTATTAAAGTGTACATTATATTTTTTCTTTTAAGGGCAAAATACAACATAAATTTTGGAGCAAATTTAACCTCATACTTATTTATCAAACACATTCTTTTGGATGTAAACACAACGAAAATATGTATAATTAGGTCCTTGCCTATGTAATTGTCGTCTTATACGGAAAAATTCAAATATTTTTTGTATGGAAATTATATAGTAATTAAAGTATTGTCCATTATTATCAATGCATTTTTAACATTTTAATGTAAAATGATTGATGCTTCTGCTATGCTTCCATGGTTTCCTGGGGACGGGAATCGATGTCGTGCAGCGTGTGGACAAGCGTTATCATGGAGAAGTAGTGGACCAGAGCGATTGACCAGACTCGGTTGTTTGATAGCGAGCTTGTCCATCATCGTTTGCAGTTCTTCACAGTACACATGTGCATGAGTTGTTGTGCCCGATCTCAAGAAGTTATAGTGGATAATACCGGCACGGGACCACCATAGTCACCATGAGCTTCTTTTGAGTCAGTTTATGTTTGGGACCTTGTTTGGCTGTGTCTCCTGGGTTAAACCATTGTGACAAACATTTACGATTATTATACAGGATCCACTTCTCATCACATGTGACAATACGATTCAGAATTCCCTCAATTTTGTGTCGGTTCGTAAAAGTAAGGCAAGCTTGGGTGTTTGCAGCTGACATTCATTAAGCTCATACGGTACCCACCTTCCGAGCTTCTTCACTTCCCGATTTGACGCATATGAATCAAAATAGTTTTATTATTTACAGCGAAGGCTGCTGGTAACTCGGATGTATTGTAGTTTGAGATGAATCCACTTCCACTATTGCTTCCAATTCATCATTATCGACTTTAGTCTCCGGTCGTCCACGGGGCATGTTCTTCAAGTCGAAATTTCCAGAACGGAAACAATCAAACCAAAAACGCACCGTGCGTTTAAAAACATTGTCAATCATCCTCATAGCACCACAGCAATGGCAAAACAACAATGGCAATGGCCAGCACGAGCGCGCCGCCTGCGCATCCGCACCGCGCGCCGCCCACACGTAACGAACCAGCTCGCGCATTGCATCGCTTGGACCACTTGCACCTAACAATAGGAACGACTATATACCTCCTGTGCAAGCAGCGTGAGCAGCGCGTCGTGTCGCGCGGAGGGTTGCGCGTGGTCCGGCAGTGGACGGCCGCCGGCGCCGCGGCCCGCCAGCGCGTCTGCCGCGGCCAGTACGAGTGCACCGCCCGCGCACCGGCATCGCGCGCCGCCTGCGCACGATGTGTCCACGTAGCGAACTAGCTCGCGCATTGCGCCGCTGGGACCGCCTGCAATCGAACAATAGGGATTTTTTGGCGGGAACTCGAGAGATGAAAGTCGAGTTTTTGCTTGGTAAGGCAACTAAGGGTAACGAAGTCGCGGCCAATTGCAAGCCCTAAGGAAAGAATGGACTCGCCAACCTATTGTAAACAATATAGTGCAATGTCAGGATGCACTTGGCAAAATTCTTATCCTAGTTCCACGAATGGGTTCGAGACTTGTACGTACAGACTTATTTTATGTTCCTACAAAACGAACAAATGTCGGTCGTAACGCTCCGTTGGCTCGTATGTGCTCCTAGTATAATGGCTGTCTTAAACAGTTTCCTGGCAGTGATTTGGATATTTTTGGCGACAACTACTCTAAATTTAAAACTAGGATAAAATAAATCATACTTTCATTACTGGATACCCATTAAATTTTGAAAACTAAATTCTAAATTGATACGTATAACTTTTTAGATAGCCACAGAGAACATTGAGAATAATAAAATATATTTGAGACTTTCACGTGGTGAGGATTCAGCGAGGTTGGGAACATTAAGTCTTATGGCCGCTCCACACGATGAGTTGAAACTGTCAATTTTGATGATTGATTCAGCAGTTAAAACTGACCATGTGTAGTATTGTAGTATGTAGGCTGTCAGTTTTTCATACTATAGGAAGGCCAGTTTTAACTATCAGTTAAAACTGTATCAGTCAAAACAGATATTTTTAACTGATCGTGTGTGGCGGCCATTAACAATGAATGATGAATATCATTTTACCTAATGCTGCAGCGATGGCACCGACGGCGCGCCACAGTCCCCTACTCCTCGTAAAGACACTGGCACGGTGCGGGTCCAACGAAGTGAGGGGCAGTGAGGCGAGCACTCGTTCCACCAGCGCGGGGTCCTCGTCGGCGAGGCGCTCGATGAGTGCTTGCGTACTGTCGGGCGAGGGCGGCGCCGCCGAGAGATCTCCCCTGGCCGCGGTCTCGCCCATTGCTTCTACGAACGCTTTTTCACTTGAGCACTGTTCCCACAAGTGCCACAACTCTTCCCTAAACAAAGTTAAATACATTACTTCTTATTACACCACAGTACGTCCACTACAGATTGAAACAGTAATGTTTGCGTATCCAAGCAAGAAGGGTCCAGAGAAACTATTGGAGTTATGGGCCCATTTGAAAACTTAAAAAGATGTTTGACCACATAACGTAAAGGTTAGATAAGGATTGCTCAAAGGGGTGGCGCAGACCAGGCAAAGCGCAGAGCAGCGGGGTTCTCATTACCTACCGAACAACAATCCACTTTGTCTATATTGGAATAAGATTAAAAATTAACCAAAGCACCTATCGGGCTACGTCCGCTTTAAAGCGCCCGAAGACTCGAAGAAAAAAAAAATCAAAGTTCAAATTCAAAAAGTACATATGGAGAAATCGAACGTTAAAGTTTAATTTAAAAACACAGTTCCACTTGATATGGGTTGATTTATTGTGAAAATTTCAAGTATTTCTCACAAATTTACCCATGACATTATAATACAATCGAATTTGACGAAATTGTTAAGACAGATCGACGTGTGACTTTTCGTCATTTAGTTGAGACTATGAAGCTTTCATTCGGGACAATTCAGTTCATTTTAAGTAAAAGTAAGTAAAAGATCGTCCTCCCCGCCAGCCAAAATATTCAAGGTCTTTGCATCCGCTGGCAAGATAATGGCATCGGTCTGGGATGCGGAAGATATCATTATGATCGATTATTAAAATTAAAGGACAGACAATAACTGGAGAGTATTACGCAACATCGATCAAAAAACAGCGCGAGGAAATAAAAAATAAACGACATGGAAAATTGCGAGCCGGAGTACTTTTTCATCGTGACAATGCACTTGCGCATCGATCTGATGTTGCAGGCGCTGCCATCCGAACGGTTGGAATTCCGCCATATTCTCCGGACCTAGCTCCTAGTGATTTTCACCTTTTTACCAATTTGAAAAACACTTGTGGTATAAAATTTCACGGAGATCATGAGGTCATGTGCGCTGTAGTCTTTTTTGGATACCCAGGATACCCAAGGGATTTGAGCAAATTTCAAAACGTTATTCAAGGTGGATTAGATTAGAAGGTGATTACGTAGAAAAATAAATACAATTTAGATAGATATACGTTTCCTAAAGTTTCAATACTTTGCCAAAAATATATTGATTAACCTAGTATATGCCACGAAATCAGTGTCGGATTAATGTTATTGGGGGCTGGTGCTATTTGAGAACAGGAGCCTTCCAAAAACGATCAATTTTATAAATTTTAGATATAAGAGTTTTGTAAATGGTCGGGGTTGGAGCCCCGGGGCCCTAATCCGGCAATGCATAAAGTTATAGGTACGGTACCGTATAGAATAATGTTCAAACCAAGAAATGTCATTTTTCCACCCAAGTTTGATAAACGTAAATGTAAGAAAGAACTAAGAAACTACAAACCCAGATCTGGAGCCTTATTGTTTTCATTGAACGCCCACATATTATGGTACCAAATTAGGATAACAAAGGGAGTTTTGTAATCAAGTCATGAAGAAGGATTTCGGGCTATAATCCACCGCGAGGGCCCAGTGTAGATTGGCTACGTCATTCATACGTGACATTTGTTATTCTCGAGGAAACCCTTCCACCTCACCATTTTTTCCTTCACCATCGAGCCCATAGGTACCTACTTATTTTTTTTACATACTCGTAAATCCTATATAACCTTTAAAGAATGCTAATAAACAACTTTGAAAATCACCTTAAATCGTATTTTAAGCACAATTTTATGGCACCCTCTGCCACATTTTTGACACTAAGGATGTGCGGTCGGTCGGAGAGATTCATGATGAAGCGGACGGCAAGAGCCTTTGCATCAGTTCCCTGTGTATTGTAGAGCAAGCGCAGTGCTTGCAAATGCTTTCCGGAACCTATGAAAGCGTGGCTTCGTGCGAGTAGATCTCGAACACGAACACGTAATACGCCCTTCCGGCCGAGCAAGGCTAGGGCGCCCTCTGCGACGCACGCACCACCTACTGCGCTGTCTCCCGCGCGCCGCATGGCGCCCGACACGCGCCCGTCTGTCCACAGGCCCTGTGGGCCATGCCACATGTTATAGATAGATTGATAAAACTCTACAAACAAAACCAAACCATAACAGATATTGTATTTAGACAAAATGCACAAAAGGCGGCCTTATCGCTAAAAGCGATTTTTGTTAGACAACCATTCATTGATTACAGAAAATAATTATGTAATACATATATACATAATAATAAATAATAATTATTGATATATAATGGATATATACATTATCTTATGTCTTTAAACAATGCACATAAAGTACTAATATTTCATAGAACAAATAATCACAAATACGTTTAAAAAATTACGCAAATTCGTGTCGTAAACGCAATTAGTTTGTGTACCGTGCCGATGTTGTATTAGCATTGTAATTCTTTTTCTCAATTTACTCTAAAACATGTTTTGGAGTCATTTGGAAAAAAAAAAGAACTGTGGCAGATGGGGGTGCGGTTTAATAATTAGGTACATATATCAGACCGTGGTCCTAGATTTTTTTTTTAAATAACTTACTAAACACCAGTTTCAAGATACTTCTCAGATGTTTTGGGTATGGGGTTTATTTATTATTACTCGTAATAAGGAAGCTTCTTATGTGTACTGTTGCAAGATTTTTTTTATAGAAAAAAGGCGGCAGACGAGCATACAGTTCACCCGATGGTAAGTGGATACTGTCGTCCTTAGACATCCCCGATACATGCCAACATCAGTCCAGAATGACAAACGTTGGCACGCCCCCGGATGCGATACCTACCTTTGCAGATCAAGGAATAGATTGGAAAATGGGGAGGGATAGGATAGGATGGGATGGGAATGGGCTCTGGCATATCTCACTCACTACAGAAACACGTACCAACGTACTTTGGGGAAATACAATAAAGTAGGAAATGCAGTACATTTCAAGGTAGTCTTCTGTGAGAGAGGGGTAACGTGGCCAGTCGAGCGCTCCCAGCGGCTGTGGGAATGCAGCATGCACTCTCCCCCTTAAAAATTGTTAATTATTATTTTTAATTAACATTAAAATTGTTATTTAAAAAAAATTGTAAATGGAAACAAAATTGTTGAAGCACTCTTGTTTTTAATTGAGCAGTGTTATATTTTTATATTGTCACGTGTTATACGTACGACTGTCACGTGATATCATTGAATGTTGTCGATGTTTGTATAATACTGCCAAATTAAAAATAAAGGATAGTGGCTCAACAATTAAATATTGTGCCACTTTGACAGTTAAAATTTAACCCTTAAAGTGAACCTTTTCTCTTTGGCTTTACTATAATTAGGTAGGTAAATAATTGCTGCAAACTAATAACTTACCTTGAAGAAAGCAGATGCATAAACCGGTTCGATATCAGAGAGGTCTAGTGGTTTATCGTAATCATCACCCCATAGACGAAGATTTTCATCAGCATCGAAGATTGCAAGACAACCACCAAGCCAACCAAGCCACAATGGGGTAGTTTTTAATTCGACGCTTTTGACAGTGCGGAGAGATATGGCTGATCCAGTGACATTTACTGTGAGCCATTGTAATGTTTTTGCGCGAGCGCATACTAGTATACGGTCTTCATTTTCGCTCCACGCCAGGACGGGTAATGTGTTAGGTGAGCCGCCTAGCCTTACTCCGGCCGCGTGGCCGCCAGCTACAATGATAACACGCGACAATGTCGCAAGCGCCAGTATTCGTGCGTCTCGAGCTGCCATCGCTACGACCTCTCCTCGGGCACCGGAGAACAAGCAGGAAGTACGAGCGGAGCGCACCCCTAGAGGACGCGAGAATTTTATCAACCACACAGAACCACCCGTATCGAGTGCGAGTCCTGATGTACCAGCCCACATGACTCGTAATATCCCCCATAATTCCCCTCCCAAAGTTACTCTTCTAAGAACTATTCCTCGTATACTTTCATACTGACATATGAGACCTCTTGCATAACCTGCAAGAAGACGTGTACTGTCCTGATTGTAAGACAGACAAGACACGGCACCCCGATCTGCATTGGAATCACAGACCCACCGAAGAGTCTGTTCATGGAATGACAAGATGTGACCGTGAGCTGTTCCTATAGTCAGTTTCCCATCTATTCCTACACTTAATGCTGTTCCTGTACCTGCTGCAGACCTCTCCTGTTAACAAAATAATCATTATTATTTTCAGTCATTATTTTAAGGTTCAATACCTAGGGTCGTTAATTTATCTAAAAGTGTATATGTTACCGTCAAAACCAGATTCCAGGTTAAACTAGTTTTCCCTAGGCAAACCCGGGTAAGCCAAAGCGTTTTAGGATAAACTGTTAGGTGCCTACCTATGAAATGACTGACTTTATTACTGACCACATTTAATTTCTACATCTTCTGTTGTAATTCGAATTTCAAAATAAAACAAAATGCTTCTAATAGCTCTGATGTTCTTATATTGCTTATATTACCTTATATATACTGATATATTGCCTAGGTAAAGCTAGTTTATCCTGAAATACTTTGGCTCAACTAGTGTTGCCCAGGGAAATATAGCGGGTTTTGCCGGTAACATATATATTTTTCTATGGAATGTAGTAGTCTAGTAGAAATTACACCTGGTGGTAAGTAGATACTGTCGCCCTGCAACATTCATTCATTGATAAACAATGATAAAGTGTATTAAAACATAAAATTATAACTTATTCACCAGCCAAGCTGCTTTTGAAATTGATCCCCTTAAGTTTTTGATATAGCATAACTATATGGCAATTAAATTTTCCCTTACTTTACAGGTTAGGTAGTGAAATTACTGACATTCCCTAACCACCTTAAGATTCCCCGACTTTCCAGAATGTTGACACCCTGGATTTAGGAGTAGATTGGAAAATAGGTTGAGAAGACGGGGAATGAGAAGTATAACAGTATGAATAGTTTTCCCGAGATTGAATAGTTAAGCTGAATATACAAAGTTAAATTAAACTGAACACCGATTGATTGTAAAGTTTGTCTTTGGCAGTGGCGATTTCTCTAAGTTGGCGAATTTGGCGCCGCCAAACCAAACAAACAAAATAATTAAATTATTTCATCTATAAAAATATAGGTAAAAAGCTAAACAAACATAACAACATAATAGTAAATTATTCAGGTTTAAACAATTTAAATTTATTTGCACACAAGCCTTCACGTTGCGACTCGCGGTTCAATCTGTGTTGGCGATTCTATCGGCGCCAATGAATTTCATTTCATACAAGTGTCCGCCCCGCGCGCTTCGACCCCACGCCATCTGCCTCGCGCCTGTAATAGCTTCAGTACGCAGATAATTACACAGCTAGTTGGCGCTTTGAAAGGCGCCAAATAAACGTTTGTTCTCGCGGGATTTGTGATTGTATGTCATTCATTGGACTATTTGGCTTACGTTTTTGACTTTTTCATTTAAATAATTACGTATTAAAATTATTTCTAATGGAAAAATGAGTGCTCCAACAATATGTATGATCTTTTGGAAAAACCTTTCTCGGCGAGATCGTTTGACGAGACTTTATAAGTAACTAGCTGTGCCCGGCAGCGTTGCATGCCCGTCACATAACAAATCAACACAAAACAAAATTAAACTACGTATAAACCTTCCTCTTGAATCACTATCTATTGATGAAAACCGCATTAAAATCCGATGCGTAGTTTAAAAGATCTAAGCGTACATACAGAGGGACAGACGGCGGGAAGCGACTTTGTTTTATACTATGTAAAGAAAAAGATGTTACATTAATTAATTGTACTTTTTAAATTTTTAATTAAAGACTTGATAATTCGTATTTTGGGACTTTTATTGAAAAAAAAACGTGACCATAGTCTCGAGCCAACCCAAGACTAAACACCAGGAATCGCCACTGTTGGCTATTAAGTCAAGAGGCAAGAGTCACTCTCTGGCTATTAATCTCTACGAGTCCTATTCCATCCACTGCACCTAGTGCACACGTATTGGTAGTTACTTTACAACTCCGTAAATTCCGTCACATTATATATTTGTTAACCGACAAGTGATCGGCGCTTATGCGCTTCAGTAACTAATTCTTATATTATAATCTGGGCCACGACGTACACACGACGCTATCGCTTGTGCCGCGCGTCAGTCCCGCGTCATTTGTCCCCCGAGTGTAGTCGTGTGCGCAACATGCCGCTCAACATGTCAGCAGTGTGGGGAAACGAAATGGTGTTGCAGCTGATCGAGTTATGGATTGTTGTGGGACACTTCAAACCGGGACTATAGAAATAAAATAAAGAAAAACGACGCCTGGGAGGATATTGCCGTAAAATTAAAATTACCACGAAAAGAAATAGAGAAACAGTGCATACCCTCCGTACGATAAGACTGCGAACTATTCATTAGAAGTATGTACGGAGCACTAATCGACACAACCTCCTCGGGCGACATTTCTACAAAAGCCGCCTGGATGTGTGCAAGCAAAATGTTCTGCGACATTGTTCCTGGCACATTCACGTAGTTGTCCCCTAGTGTATCCAAGGCTTTAAAATAAGAATGTCGGCTATAGGTGAAGTCTAGTAGTTTTAATAACTCTATGTGAAAAAATAAAGTTTGTCGACTAAAACTGAGATATGCAGTTGGGACTTCACTTCTTTATATAATTGTAGTGTTGCACGCTTTGCACGCGCGTGTACCGGCGTACCCGTTGTCTCAATGTGGTGAAATACATTAAGCCTACTTTGAAAATAATTGTTTTAGTAATTTCCGAGTATTCCGTGAGCAAATCACGGAAAGGGTGCTTATTCCCTAAATCGATATTGATGGTTCTAATTTATAATAGTAGCTAAAGTTCTACAATTAGTGGTTTGATCTACTAATTTTTCACATTTAAGTCTATTAGTAACCTATTAGGTAGGTAGTCTGATAAGTTAGCGGCTTTTTTATAGTAAAAATAATAAAGACTTTATTTTGTATTACATAAATATTTATTGAACTGAATATTGTTCGCGCTATTTTTCTGGCAGAGCCCAGTGCTATAAAATTTTTGGGGTTTCTGAGAGATAAACTGATTTAAATGGTTTCTATGGCTTCCGTCTTCTCTGCCGCTAGGCTTCTCTTTCTGGATGTGGACTGGGAGACTTCTAACAACTTCCCTGAGCAAGTTGTTTCAATAAATTTGTCTGCTACCATTGCCAATTTATCCGGGTCTGTGGTTTCGCTTACTGTTAATACTGCTCATACTTCTGCGTGTAATTGCCCTGTCCACGGGATACGTAACTTAACATTAAGAAATTTATCTCTTGCAAGGTTTCTGGTCGCTCCTAAAACTTGAGACGGTCTTTGGTCACCCAACTCTACTTCACTGAGTAATTTTTGCTCTTGCCTTATTTCGGATTCTTTGTAGACTATCTGGTTATTGCTATCTGGAGGCTGCAGCAGGATTTCACATACTTGTTGCACACAACACAATCTTTGTTTAATTTTGTAACTACAATATTATATCTAGTTTTGTTGGATAATTTTTGATTTGCCAATACAGCATCACACTGCACAAATCATGATCTGAGTTGGTCCATCCAGAAATCTAGTATTTGTGAGGTGACAGTAACCTGGGGCAAGGTGTTCGCTTGTTGATTTTGTTTAGCGATAGGGATGCATAAGAATTCGGATTCATTTTGTCATAGACTTAATTGATCTCTAACCTGATTTTTAAAACACAAATTATTTTTCACTCTCACTAACCATATAAGTTCATAAAACTGCTTTCAGTTCGAAATCATCAGGAGTCACCACTGTATAGATTGTCTTTGGCTATTAATCTCTATTATTCATTACAATAATAGTTGAATTCTGTTACATTATATATTTGCTAACCAACAAGTGATTGGCACTAATGTACTACTACAGCAAGTAACTCTTATATTATAATCTAGGCAACAACATACACTCATACATATGTGCGATCACTTGTGAGTGAGTGTGTAGTCCTTGTAAATATTGTGTTCCTACACTTATCAAATATTTGGTGCCCCTTCAGTTATATGTATACTTATAACTATCACATACATGGTATCATACCTGTGCTTGTGTGAGTTGTTGAGAAACAGCTTGTAGAAATTCTACTTGAAGAGCTGAACAAGTAGTTGACTCATCAATGTGGTTTTTGATTGGCTCGTCGCCATCATCCTCAGCTAACAGGACTTGAGCTAATGTGGGCGCTTCGCTGGTTGGTAAGGCATATTCCACTTCATCCAACTGAGATAGGACAGTTTTGGTTTAGATTTAATATAGAAATTAGATACCTGGCAAGTATTAGACAATTTAATAAAAATGACAGGAAGTAGATAATATAAAAGTGGGTGTTTCAACGGTGTAATCTAGATATAACGCAAAGAAATAATAAAAACATTTCTACTAGTTTACTTTCTTTAGTTTATTCTTTTGACATAACTTTGTAAATTTTATGGCATACCTCTTCTATATCCAAATATTGTAGACTTTCAACCGATTCTAAATCGGAGTCTAATAAAGATTGTACGGACGGTGTTTTTAACAGATCCATAATATTGCTATACTTTACACTAATCAGAAATAAAACTTTGTTGGTCGTTTTAGTAAACAGTTTTCCTAATAAACATACCCTTGATATTGAGCATTTGTATTTTTTAATATGTATTTGAACAATCTAAAACTATAAACAGTATAACTTTTAAAATAATTGATTTGACGGGTTATCCTATAGAAAACTACAATGTATGATGATCATGATGACACTGACAGTTCCGCCGAAAACTTAAGGAAAGTCTCCTGCTGTATATGAGATGTATTTAGACATTAACGAAATAGTGTAATGCATTAAATCATTACTAGGAGGGCAACCCATTCTTTCGTTTCCAATATTTCGAGTAGACAATTAGTTTTAAAATATAATATGTTTCTTTCCTAATAAATTATTGTAACAAAGAAACACTAATATTTATTTGCACCTGCTACAGTTTTATTGGTACATTACAAATATTATTTTTAATTAATACGTTTTATAGCATTTAAAATTAGTAAAACATTTCAACTCTCAATAATGTTATTCGATTTTATTCGAAAATTAAGATTTTCGAAAACCAGTTTTCTCCGGTTTTAATATTTACCGGTTGTTAATGTGAATACTGGTGCAAAGCCTGACATTCCGTCGTTCCCTTTGTCATTGTTCTCAATCTCATTCGACATTGGTTATGATTGGTCATCATTCAGTCATTTTCATTCTTTGAAACGTTTTTCTCTACGTCGTGTGAAGTTAACATAAAACTATTAATTCCTTGTCAAAAATTAATTTATTTGTTTTTTGTATTGTTCAGTATGTTACAATCTTAATTCTGTAATGTTATTTCAACGCTATAGTGAAATATCTTGGAAGGAATACCTACTACTTGCGTAAGAACTGCCCTTAAGATAACTCGTTTGATCTAAAGTCGCCATTTTGTATGAGTATTTTTGGCACAGTTTCTTAAGATTCATTGTAAAGACTCAAAAAAAATGACAGAAAATACATCAAAAGAACCTCCGTTACAAACTATCAGCGGCATGCCGCCAAATCACAATCCATGGATGTACTACCCTCATTACAATGGCTATGGTGAAATGTATCCATCCTACCAACAACCTTATAGTCAATTTTTCAATCACATGGGGAACAACCCAGGAATGTCTAATAATAACAATAATAATCAATTTCAACATAAGGAGTCGAAAAGTAATTTTACCGATTTCTCAAAACCGCCTCCATCGGCTCCTTTACTTGGAATGTCACCTTTCGATACGAATCGCCCTTTTTTTAATCAATCGCCAATTAGGTTTAACTTAAATGGCGGTCGAAAATCTGCACCGATTCCTCCAAATGAAAATCCTCTTTTGGCAAATAATGTTGGAGGTAAAAATAAACGTAAAAAGGGCAATAAAATGAATGATACTAAAGTAAATCCAGTACAACCTCCCCTGCCAGACCATCCTCCACCTTTGCCGCCATGTCCTCCACCTGAAATCCCAAAACCTCCCCCACCACCACCTTTTGATGTTCCTCTGCCCCCTCCCCTGGGAACTGAAGATATTCCTGAGCCACCCGAAGAGTATAATGTTGACAAAGAGAAAGGGTCTGCACAAAGTATAGATTCTTCAATAATATTGAAATCTTCTTCAATATGTCAATCATCAGCTGGAACGTGGCCTGATAGTCTTGAAAGATACATCAAGAGGTGTTACGAAAAATGTAAAACAGCTTTTGATCGCGATCAAATTGATGTATGTTTAAAGGGGCGCATTACAGCTGCAGCTAATAAAGATGAAATATGGACAAGGAATTGGGATGAAGAACCAATTCCTAGTGTATGCAGGGAACGTAATAATCTAACTGTAAAACCTCTGCATGGCACTTTATCTTTGTACCAGAAGGGTGATGGTACTCCAGAGCTTCTTAAGGGTAAGGGCCTAGGTGGACGTTTTGCTGGACACAAGAATTCTCCTCAGAGACGTAGAAGGCTACAATCTAGAAGTCGATCCAGGAGCCCTTCAAGAAAGAGGCAAAGGTAACATACATACTTTTAATTTGATAAACTTTTACTAATACCAGGCTTGATTCACTTTAGGTACAAAAATGTCTCCAACAATGAACCTCTCCCTCTCTATATCAGAGAAATCATATGTATAGAATGCTTGTCAACTTCTCACTGAAATAACACAAAAGCTCAAAATAGGATGAGTATAGATTTTTTTTCACTAGAATTATTTTTCAGTTTTATAAATATTTTAAATTAGTTGATATGTTTCAGGGTTTCCATTATTTCAGTGACAAGTACATATAAGTTTATATATTATGTAATAATTTATCAGGTAGGTAAAGACATTCATGTGAATGTCCAACAGTTTAATTTTAGATCAGTTGAATTGGCATGAAACAGTGATTTTTTGGTAGACATATTTTTGTAGATATACTTTTACTACTATTATGTATTCTGATAAAGCTTCAATAGTTATTTATTTTCCTTGATATAAAAAGGCATATAAATGGCCCCTGCCTGCCAAAAGTTTTCAGATGTAATAAGGAAAACATTGTCATTTGTGACAGGAATGTCCTGGAAGGTTTGCAAGGATCCAGAATAACCAGTTATCTTAATAAAACATGGGAATTTTTCTATACCTACTTTGGTAAAGCTGAATACCTACTGGGCACAGTGTGGTATCATAAAATATAAATAATTTGTTCCTCTTATCTTTGCAGCACTTCATCCACTTCAAGTGAAGATGTTGAAGAAAAGAATTTCAAGAGCAAAGGGAGACAAAAGGTTAAAGATAGATTATCTCTAGATCATAAGAAACAAGACAAAAATGGTAAGCATAACAAAAAGAAGGCTCCATACAGCCATTTTGTAATTGAAGATGTTCAAGAGAATGCTGAGAAACTTCAGAAAAGAGCAGAGAGGTTTGGAAACTCGTGTAATGTACCCTCCATAGCAAGTTCTGTTCAGGTAAGTAATAAGAAAACGGAACCAAGTATACGGAGGCCCATAGTGCAGGACAATGAAGGAGATTATGAACTTAATAACATGCATATTGTTGGGACATGTTTGGACATTGAGAAGTCATTTTTGAGGCTAACAAAAGCACCAGAAGCTTGTGAAGTCCGACCTGTTTCTGTGTTGAGGAATTCTATAAGAAATGTTAAGGACAGATGGATAGACAAGCAGGATTACAGATATGCTTGTGATCAGTTGAAATCTATTAGACAGGACTTAACGGTAAGCATTAATAAATACAGTATTTATGTGATATAACATAATTAAGTATTGTTTAATTTACTATTGTATTTTAAATCAATTGTAAAGTTTAAAGTGGATTAGAATAGGTAGCTGTTTACTTGCATCACAGATTTACCTATTGCAAGGATAGCTGTAACAATGTATCTATCTTTTTATCAACTTTTTTTGATCTCAAAATAATTTTGTTACTTAATCACCTGAAATGGTTGGACCGATTTCGTTGAAGCTTGACTAATAGGTAGATTGTAATACAGATTAACACATATTTATGGGCAAAACTACAAGAATAGTAAATAATACGACTATAGAAGGGAATCTCCTTTGTGCCTGTCCCAAAAGCCGCGAAATAAACACCTACTCCCCGCTCAGCTCATCACATTGCTCTGTCACCCACAGATGTAGTGAGGGATACCCGTTAAATTAATTATTAATTATAAAAAAAATAATTAAAACATGATTTTATCACGTTTTATAAAAAAGCAAGGTGGTGATGTATCTATCTATGTGTTTACCACCGCACCATAAAGCCTAGTCCAGACAACACGATTTAATGGGTAATTTACTTGAATTGTCAATCAAATTGGCTGATGTAGAGAGCAGATGTTGATAAATTAAAATTGAAGGTCATCAAGTAGTTGGTGCCACCCGATCAAATCAACCCACAGTCTTCCAATGCTGTATGGATAGCGATTAGGCGGGTCCAGACCAGACAAGCAACTGCGCGAGACTGCCTAGCGAGGCAGATGCTCGTCTAGTGTGGACACGCCTCACCTGAGGTAAACGTTGGTGCCGCCTCGCCCGACCGCTGCCGCGGCCTAACCGAGCGTTGTCTGTTTTTGGCCATGCTCAAAGACGCCTCAGTACGATTGCCGCGCGCACTCTAGATGGCCGTTTGTTTTTTCGATCAGATCAAATCAGAGAAAAAGTTCAGTGCCGCAAATTAATATAACTGTATGGCGAAAGTAGATGGTTATGGGACTCAAAAAATCCAAATTACACAAATAGACACGTCCACTTAACGCATAACTGACTCAACGCAAATTGTGGCTCTGCCGAGCTACGCGCGGCATCCTAACATACAAACAGCTTCGAACCGAGCCACCCTCCCGTGCCAAACCCCGAGGCTGCTTGCTTGTTCGGGACCCGCCTATTGGCAAATTTCGGCCGAAACTGTCTTACTTCGTAATATATGCTTTTACAAGGTCTAATAAATCACGAAAACTATCGCGATTCATTCTCATAAGAATTTGAAATTCATCGCCTTCTTTTTTTTCCTTTGTAAAGAGCCTCTTCTTATTTACTCCTCGTCAATATTAATCGTGACCCCCAAAACGAGAGCTAACTTTCGTTTTTTGGATAAAATTTGAGGCATGCTTGCTCACATCTGTGCCTCAGAGCTCGAGAATTAAAATGAGATTGGCCGCCGTGTGGACGACCAATCTGATTCAATTGGCAATTTAATTAGACGTCTGGACACCCAGTCTGACTAACACCCAATATAGTTGGCGATCAATGCCGTAATCTGGATTTAGCTTAAGAAACCATTTTATATACGGCTACTACTGTCATGCCTTCTCTCTCGCAAAAATGTAAGTAGGTAGACACACGTAGACAGAAACACACAAGGAGTGATTGCGAAAGCATGAGAGTGGACGCCATTTTTTATTATAGTCCTGTAGACATTTTTTTGCAGATACCTGATATTAAGCCTTATCAAAGTCCAATTCAAAATGGTGCGCGTATCCGCGCATAGGTAATTCACGGTTTTACTATACACGTTTTACCGGGTGGCTTTGCTTGATTTATTATTTTGATTTCATTGATTAATTCTTCTAAACTACATAAGTTCCACACAAAAATGGTATAGATAATAAGTAGGTACGGTAGTTACCTAGGTATAAGTTTAGGTATAAGATCTTAGATTTAAAGTACACTAGGTTTTAAGTATTTAGTTTTAAGTATCCTTAAAACTGAATATTAAGGAGTCAGGCGGCGCGGCGCGCCCCGACTGACTGCTTGTATGATACGATTCAAAACTAGGCTATTATCGCACTGTTGAATGCGTTCGGCTTTAGTAGTAGGTGTTGGTTCGGCGCCCGAGTTTTATTTCTATACTTGTACTATTTATTATTCTCATAGCAAATCATATGTTTAAATAATAAATGAAAGTTATATTATGTACAACTTTATGACAAAAATTAATTGAATTGCCGTAAAACATAAAAAAATGTACTAGAAAAAATACATGAAACATTAGGGTAATAATTTAATGTCAACACTATTATTATATTATTTAATAAGTGTATTCTAATGTTTGTTTAAGGTACAAGGAGTTCGGGATAATTTTACAGTAGATGTATATGAAACGCATGCGCGCATAGCATTGGAAAAAGGAGATCATGAGGAATTTAATCAGTGCCAGACACAACTTAAAATGCTTTACAGTGAACTGCCCGATAGTAGAGTCAATGCACCAGAGTTCACAGCTTATAGGATATTGTATTATATTTTCACAAAAAATACTTTAGGTTTGTGTTTTTTTTTACAGTTTTGACATTATCTGAACAATCCTTTGTTCAGATAACGTCAATTTAATGTCAAATCCTATATTAATATGAAGTAGACTTTTGTTAAACAGTTGCCGGAGGGTTAGGTCCATCTATTGTGATATTTATGATGAAAATTAGAACATCATAAATAAATATTCATCATCATAAATAAATTAGAATTCATTTAGAACATCAGCAACGTTTATTGACTTCGATTCTACAAAACTTGTTTTTTTTTAAAATTTCACAAGTCTAGTTAATTTTTCTCAGATAATGTTGCATATAACTGATTTAAACTTCGACATTGGTGATATAAGACTAACGTAATTCCTCTTTTTTACAGATTTGACTACAATATTTCAATTTCTATCAAAAGAGGACAGAGAAAATGAATGTATAAAGCACGCTCTACAAACGAGATGCGCTTGGGCGACAGGCAATCTTCACAAATTCTTCCTACTGTATAAATCCGCTCCACTGATGGCCGGCTACCTCATGGACTGGTTTGTGGAGAGAGAACGGAAACAGTACCTGAAATACATCATAAAGTCGTATGTCCTTTGTTTTGTTATCATTTTTACTGCAACTTTATTGCCTCTAATCGAAGCTATCAATTGGGTATTTGATTATTTTTAATGTCATTAAAAATCGAGGTTACCTCTTACGTATAAATAAAACCGATCTACATTGTAATAGCGCGGCCGCTAAAAATGCGACTAGGTTACGATAATATAGAAAATATATTCAAATGTAGTTATCTGACTAACCTACACTGTTGGGTTACTTACAACTGAAATACAAGTACTCGTGTAGTGTTTTACGTACTTTAAACACCCCAGCTAGGGATATATATTCTATTATGTATCGTGAAGATTTTACTAAATACGATTTTTTAAAAAATTATCACTAGTTTAGCGGTGCAGGAAAGAATTAACTTAAGTATTTGGACCTGCGTGGTGGCCCTAAACGTCCTCGGGATTATCAGAGAAGGCCTGTGCTCTGCAGTGGGACGTTGCAGTGCTCTGCAGTGGCATCAGCCTATAACGAAAAAAAATCAAACGTATCTTAACCTATTTAGCTATATCTTTGGCAGCAAAGTAAACACATTATTTATATTATACATATACATTATACATAAAAACAGGGGGAAAGAAAAATCTTTAAAAAATGTATTTATTAAAGAATCGAACTAAAATTATTATCGGCAAATTGAAATTACAAGTCAAAACCTTTCCATTTTTTTATCAATTTTAAAATGGAAGTTACTAAGGAGAAAATCATATATGTTTTACAATTCTTTTCCGACAAGGGTATGAACGCTTCTAGTGCTCGAAAAGAGCTTACGGAGAAGATGCTTTATCTAAAATTAGTGCAAAAAAAATGGTTCAGTTGATTCAGGTCTCGTAATTTTGATGTGAATGATGTTCCTCATTGTGGTCGTCCTATTAAGGTAAATGTTGATGTTATCGTTGAAAAAATTGAAGCAGATCGACTCTTAAGCAGTCATCAAATTGCGGAAGATCTTAGCACTCACCACTCAACAGTTTTGGATCACCTGCATAAATTGAATTTTGTATTGTAAAATTATTGATCCAGAAACTGGAGCTTCTACATGAGCTTTAGGCAATCATAAATGAACAAAATACATAGGTATTTTTACTAAAAAAGCCATAATTATAGATAGATATAGTATGTAATAATTTATATTAAAAAACTTTAAAATAAATTATTAGATTTATATCTCTAAATAAAAAAAAAAATCCTATTAACAAAGGTAATGAAGCAAATAAAGTATAAAATAATAAATATATTCCAGCTTGAATTCGTTCTGGTTGGGATTCCCTATAAGCCATAAAACAGTCAAGTACCCTATTGATGGTTATTTTATCATAACATATTTGAAAATATATTTTATGTATGTTTGTATCATATAATAAATCAATATTTTGGCTCAAATAGTACCACAAGGTCATTTGTGGTGATAAAGTTGTATACAGTAATTGCTGTGCATGATCGTCAGATTTCCTGCATGATACCAGACAACTTTGTCCTTAACATTTGAAGGCTGAAAGTTATACATGTGAGACTAAAATATTTCACATTCATAATCATCTTTAAAATTAACCCATTTACCATTAATGTGCATTTCCTTTCATCGTTTCCTTTATACATAATCTACATATTTTTCTGAGTATGGTAAGTTTCTTTTCAAAATTTTTTACACAAAATCTCTGAGTTCATAATTTCAGGGGTACTACACACTATTTGATTTGGCTCAGTCAATAAATGTCCGTTAGACACTTAGCACTCCTTACTCATCTTCCTTTAACATATTCTTCCTATCTCGCCTGCTATGTTAGTCCAGTCAAATGGTACCAATAAAAGGCAAAAGGTCGGGTAATTCTGATTTTTGCGAATGTTATTCGAACCACGACCCTATTTATTAAAAATCCAAGATTTCCACCGCGGTTAGACACCCGCGGGCACTGCTACCTCGAAAAAATGCGAAATTTAAATTTGCTCTGTACAAAATGAATACAGAGCGATTTTCGTACATCATATAGTTCCCAGTATGTATATACGGCTTTTCAAAAATCTTTGAAGAGAAAAAAATTTTTGTTCAATATAATTTTATTTAAGCGCAGTACATTGGAACGCGTTCAGCGCAAAACCGAAAAAGGCTTGCCCTGTAAAATTTACTAAATGGCAGTTACGTCAGTTAGTCAGAAGAGCGACGAACTAACTAGTAATGAAAAAATGTCATTTTACAACAAATTCCGATTTTCGAAAATCACACTGCGTTCGCGTTCTAGCAAATGTACTCTAGTTTAATTTATGAAAGTATGATTTTTTTTGCATCAAACGCGCACATTATGAATGAGTTATTTCCCAAAAACCAAAACATCGTCGAGAATATCGCGATTTTTACGAGGTGGCGGCTATATGCCGAGGTCGAAAACTTGGATTTTTAAATAGGAGCCCTGTATGTACAACATACCAAAAATTCAACACTACCCGACCTTTTACATAACCTGGTGTATAATTTGACTGGACTATGAAAACAGCACTAGGGCAGGTTAGCAACAGGTACCCTTCTCTTTTAGCTTCATTTTATCATGTTGGTTAGTTAGTTATAAGGGTTTTGTTCGGACCGCGGATATTATTTTAAGGTTTTGGAGTAGGTAATTGAAAATTAAAATTGGAGGTAATTGGATTCACTCAGCTGACAACGATTTTATAAGGAATTCAAATGGACATAGGTTATCTTTTTCACATACAAAATAATTTTGAAAATATTTTTCCAAAGGTATTTATTTAAATTCGCTCAAAAAATTTATCGAGGTTACATCTTACGTATAAATAAAACTTATCTACATTGTAAAATAGCGCGGCCGCTAAAAATGCGACTAGGTTACGATAATATATTATAGAAAAAATATTCAAATGTAGTTATCTGACTAACCTACACTGTTGGGTTACTTACAACTGAAATACAAGTACTCGTGTAGTGTTTTACGTACTTTAAACACCCCAGCTAGGGATATATATTCTATTATGTATCATGAAGATTTTACTAAATACGATTTTTTTAAATTATCACTAGTTTAGCGGTGCAGGAAAGAATTGACTAAAGTATTTGGACCTGCGTGGTGGCCCTAAACGTCCTCGGGATTATTAGAGAAGGCCTGTGCTCTGCAGTGAGACGTTATAGGCATCAGCCTATAACAATAAAAAATCAAACGTATTTTTCAAAAAATCGTACCTTACAAGGTTTTATTCATTGGTACCAGTATAATGTAATGAGATGAGTAGAATACCAAGACAGGTAAGGGCTTAACTGAATATATAGTTTGCGAAGTAACATCTATAATTTTTGTTAATTTGACACTAGTAAGGTTTTAAATTTATACATATCTTGCTGTGCAATGTCAATAAACTACATTCTTGTTTGAATCTTACGTAGCAGACGATGACTTCAGCAGCACAGAAGAAAATTACAGTTAGAAAATGAGAATGCATTGTATTCTCATTATTGCATTTAATGTTTATCAGAATTAAAGACTTAATAGAGACGAAAAGCGTATTTAATGACTAAAATTGTATAAATAAAAGTAAATAATCAAATACTCTAATATTATGACATTAATAAAAGCGATATAAAATAATATCTAACATGTCATTTCAAAACCTAGTCTAATTTATCGAAAACGTAATGAAGCCTGTAAAACAATTGGTTGTCTGATATAATAATTCAACCTCCACTTGGTTCTAACCTGACACGCATGCGCCGAAGAAAAGTATACCCGAATAAATCTCTGAAGTGGCACGTAGAAATTGTGACCATACTTATCTCTAAATTTAAAAAAAACTCATTGCCGCGCTGGCAATATGTCTTCGTGAAATAAAAAATATATATAAATCTTTTGTTATTATGGATTTTATTGGAATATTATTTGACTATACTGGAAATGTCTTCAATAGTTACCCACACTTCGTATATTGTACGTACTAAATACTTCGAAATAATAATAATAATGTTTGTTTATTTACGTATTAACAGTTTCTCAATGTTTAAACATTGGTCTGTTGCCGTTTAATATTATGCAATATACTCGGGTGTATATAAAATATTAGATTCATTCCTATGAGCATGTTATTGTATTTGCCAGCTTTGCTGGTTTGTGCTTAATTAATATTTTCTTATATGTGCAGCTACAGGCAGGCAGTTCCTGTGGACTTCATCGTTCGGGAGCTGGCGTTTGAATCAAACTCTAAGGCAGTTGAATTCCTAAATCAATTTCCTCTTTCGTACACTGGCTGCGATCAAACTCAAATAGATTGCAAAGCCAGCCTCCCAGCTGTAGCGAGTATATAACATTTTCTGTTAGATAGCCGTCCCGTTATAGTAACGTTTGGTTGCGAGGTGATGTAACAGCCACGCAACGCGGTCACAGGGTCAACGCTTCAGCAGAGTTGCACTCCTGACTCAGCCATATGTTATCATCTTACTTTTGGTCAGCCTTTACTAGGGTGCGGCGGCGAAACAACACAACACAAATTAAGTTATTCAGCGGAGGAGAGTACGTGCAGTAGTTTTCAAGAATCCTGTATTTATCAAGAACGTTTCCAGCAAGCAGTGAAGTTTCAAGACAAGTACAAGAGTTGGGAGATTTTAGTGTCTGAATACAAACAATTATAGCTACAGTGAAAAGAGACTATCGGAACACTTGTAATAATGAAAAATGATATTTTTAGGTGTTACTTATTTTAATCTACATAAACCAAGGTTTCTTGTAAATATTGTAAATTGATACACTCCATTCCAGATTTTATTTAATTTTTAATAAATAGTAACTCAATTAAGTCTTATCATCCTCTCATGCAATAGAAATGTTATTAATAAATATAACATGATGCGTTTTAACATTGTTTTTAATTCCTTTTCCTTTTTTCGATTTCAATAAACTTAATTTAAATGATGAATTTCATAGCAACACATTTTCAAATCTGATAGAAGATTTTATGGAACGTCTGTTTAAGTTGCGACTGTAATCTTGGATTATATAAAATAAGAAAAAAGAAAATGAGTATCTACAGTATCGATAGGCCAATCGAGCGTTCTTACAAACTCCTTTGTAGCTCATTATCAATATATTTAATGAGCAGTTAGGTAGCGTCAACCACAAATATAAAATTGTAGAATAAACCTTATTCATCCAGATAAGAGCAACGAATATGAACTTTAAAATCATCCCAATGACTCTTATATAATTTGTAATCTTTATTTATTATAATAAAACCACTTTTTTTTAATAGAAATTTGCTAGTCTACGTGAATGAATTATTCTTGTTGTCCATCCCAAGTTGTATGTAAAAGTAGTAAAGATTAAGTCGCAAAGATTTTTTGTTTCCATGCTAAATAAAATTATTACCTATGTTCTATGAACGAATCTATTTTGGAGGGTTTGGAGTGTTTCAATGTTCTGAGGGGGTTGCGTGTGCAAAGACAACGCAAGCGAAGGTCATTAAGGGACGTACACAGGTTTTGTACAATGTCAGCTTATTTCTAAGCGATATTTTACTTCTCCCGCCTATGAGAGGGTTGAGACGACCGAGTACAAAGTCGGTGTTCTCGCAAGGTCAGCCGGTGGTCTAGGGTGACTCCAAGGTATTTAGTCTTCCTAGCCCAGGGGATAGTTTCACCGAAAAGGGATATCGGGAGTGGGGAAAGACGAGGTCTAGGGCTACGAGTGCGTGCCACCCATGGAAAAATGGAAGCACATGGCTGCACTTTTCTCGAGGTTGACCTCAATCCTCCACTTCACAAACCACTCTCCTAGGGCGGTGACGCTGATTGGGCGAGAACTGGACAGGGTGCCTTCAACTCTGTAGCGAAAGGTGCCATTGGAAAGGTATGAGTAGGCAAAGGTGGGCAGGTTGGCCTGACTGGGATACACATCACATCATACACAGGTAAATAAAACAAGTAGGTATATTGAGTAATTGATGTTTTTAGAAAAAGAAACAGACGTATGCACCTACCTACGTAGTACAATAAAATAATACAATAGCAATCAATTCAATTATTCCTACTCATTCTCGTTTTGCATTAGGTGCATGTTTCTCTTCATAAACATTATCATATTAAAATTTTCATCCAAGTGTGATGATTGTTTAGACCGTAAAATATCTTTTTCTATAGAAAAACCTGGCACTTTTTTGCTCGTAGTAAGAAGTAAAGTTATAAAAATATCAAAATCAATATTTTTGTTCCATTCCATTTCCATTGACGGTAAGGCAAAGGGAACTGAACCCATACAGCCGTGGTAGTAGACGTGGCGCGCAATTCAAACAAACATAGACAATAACCAACCAATGTAACAGACTAAAGTTAACGGAAATTAAGAAGACCGTTATTATTTTTTTAATTCAACTTATTACTTAAATCAGGTATGGGCAACCTTTGACATGTTGAGGGCCAAACTTTAGCGTGCAAATACGTTCGCGGGCCGCGTTTAAAAGTACTTAGTGCATTTTAAAGTAGTGATAATATTTTTTGCGATAGATATTAGACATGAAATAATACGACAATGTTATTATAGTACAATTTATTAAAATAACAAAATGAAATTTAAAAAAATGGTACATTATAATTAAATCGTTAAATTTGCAATTGTTACAAACTACGAAAGTTAAATACACCGAAATCAATGAGACACTTGAGCTTGAATTTGGGAAACTAATCCATCGATATTTGGATTAATTCCAGTGATACAAAGACGTAAAGAATTTTCCAAATTATCGTCAGTCAGTCTTGTACGATGTGTTGATTTATTAACTTTCATCAATGAAAAGAACTGTTCGCATTTATTACTGCCAAACGCACAAATCAATCTTCTTGCGAATTTTCTAAGCTGCGGAAAATTGTCTTTTTCTATGTATTTTTTGTAGAAATCGCACAACTCTACGTCTTCAAATTTGGATTTTAGGAGTGAGTTTTCTTGAATCTCGATCAACTCCATTTGTAAGTGTATTGGAGCATTTTGTACATTATATTTTGTAGGAGTAGCAAATAAACTGAAACAGTCTTCCATGTTTTTGATGTCGCTAAATCTGTTCGAAAATTATTCCGACAGTAACTTGAGTCCTTCAGCATATTGCGCATAAGCAATATTTTCATACGCAGAGAGCGTGTTGAAATGGTAACTGTTACCAGACAGCATCTGTGACTCCCACAAGCGTAGTTTGATCTGAAACGCTTTCAAATGGCTGTACAAATCATTTACTAACTGTCCTTGTTTTTGAAGTTTCAAATTTAAATCATTCAAATAGCCTGTAAGATCGACCAGAAATGCTAAGTCATATATCCATTTTGGGTCACTTAATTCAGATAGTGGTTTATCTTTTATTTTCATAAAGTCTGCTATCTCATTTCTAAGCTCGTAAAACCGTTTCAACATTTTTCTTTTGCTCAGCCATCTGACTTCACAATAATATGTTACGTCGTTATATTCAGCTGATATTTCATCCAAAAACGCCTTGAACTGACGATGGTTAAGCCCTCGGGATCGAATAAAGTTGATGGTTTTTACTACCACATTCATAACATTCTGGAGTCGAATGGATTTAGAACACAAGTTCTGTTGGTGGATAATGCAATGAAGGACTATCAAATCATCTTTTTGCACATTTAATTCTGTTGCTTTTTCATTCAAAATTCCGATGAAACCTTTACGTAAGCCGACCATAGAAGGTGCACCATCAGTGCATACTCCAATTAATTTAGACCATGGCAAGCCAAAACTTGTGAATACCTTTTGAACTTCAATAAAAATATCCTCTCCTGTAGTGGTTCCTTTTAGCGGCTGTAAAGCAAGCAATTCCTCAGTAACAGTGAACTCCTTATCAACACCTCGAATAAATATAGCCAGTTGAGCTGTGTCAGACAAATCGGTGCTCTCGTCTAATGCTATGGAAAATGATTCAAAACCAGCCATACGGTCAGTCAATGTTGTTTTTATATCATTAGCCATCATTTCTATACGTCGAACAACAGTTCGACTTGACAAACTATTTTTTCAAATTCATTTTTCTTTTCAGGACACAAAATACCGCAAACTTCTAACATACACTCCTTGATAAATTCTCCATCGGCAAATGGTTTTAATGCCTTTGCCAATTTTGAGCTAACTATAAAACTAGCTTTCACAACATTATCAAGTTGTGTTCTTTGTTTATGAAACATTTGTTGCTGTTTTTCCAAATTTGCGGTAAGCTTCTGGATTTTGTCTGTTCTTAATTGTCCTGTCAGTGAGTGCCGCTGCACTCACTGACAGGACTAGCACTCACTAGCATGCTTAGTTGAGTAATGCCTCTTTATATTGAATTCTTTCATTACTGAAATGGATTCATTACACAGCAAACAAATAGGCTTACCATTGTGCAAGATAAAAAAGAATTCTTCAGTCCATTTTTCTTGAAACTGGCGACCCTCTGTATCTACTTTTCGTTTCTTTCCACCAGACATCATTTTCGTTTACTTTTCGTTCAATACACTTAATAACAAACTATAGTTAGTAACCACTTAAGATGCACACAAAGTCACAAAGCAAGTTGACGGCTCGAGCAGTTCGCTAGGATATCGCTTGTCCAAGTTATCACCTCGGTAGCTCAAATAGAACTGAACTAATGTTCGGGCCATCCACCCGCTTATAAATATAGGCAAAATGAAGGATTAATCTGGAATAAACTAGTTTAGAATAATTGAGAAGCAATAAATCTTTTGATGTGTCGGCCGTGAGGCGGCAAACCTCAAAGAATTTGATCTAGTAAGCCGAGTGGCGGCGATTATCAAAGAGTGAGGCGGCAAACATCAAAGGATTTGATGTTTGCCGCCTCACTGTCACTCCCGTGAGTATAAGTACCTAATGTAATATTTTTTTAATTGGGTTTTTTCAAAATGTCTCGCGGGCCGGATCATATCTTACAGCGGGCCGGATCCGGCCCGCGGGCTGGTTGTTGCCCATATATGACTTAAATAGTTAATCAATATGTTAACTTCGTTAATTAACAGATTAACAGTTTTCTGCCCAGCTTTGTGAGTAGGCCTTTTGAGTTGATCAATGTAACAGACTAAAGTTAACGGAAATTAAAAAGACCGTTATTATTTTTTTAATTCAACTTATTACTTAAATAGTTAATCAATATGTTAACTTCGTTAATTAACGGATTAACAGTTTTCTGCCCACCTTTGTGAGTAGGCCTTTTGAGTTGATGTGACCCATTAGATGAGAAAGGAGAATTCTTTCGTAGATTTTAGCCATTGTATTCAATAGGCTAATGGGTCTATAACTAGAGAGTTCCGAGTGGTATTTGCCCGGTTTGGGGATGCCGATAACGACGGCTTCTTTCCAAACTGTTGACGGTGGAAAGAGATGTTTCATTGCAGCATTGTAAATAGCCACAAGAAGTGTAATCAGGTTGATGGGGAGGCTTTTGAACACCTTATTAAGGATTCCATCGATGGCAGGTGATTTTTTAATTTTGATATTTTTAATGATGCCCTGAACCTCAGTTACCGTAACCGGTAGAAGGGAGTCTAATAGGGGGGATAGAGACTCGACGGTCCGTTGGTTGACCTCATCGTCAACCAAGTCAACGTGAACGACTTAACGCAGTTAGTAGTACTTGCTGTGCAAATGGTCCCGGGCTCGATTCCCAGTTGGATATTCATATTTGTTTAATGTTTTTTTTGGCTACGTGGAAATATTGTAAATCTATGGAGACTGCATCAGGTACATAAATATATTTATGGAGTACATTTGTTCTGTACCATCGGTTTGAGAATATATACTCCCGTACACCTGAATCGAGCCACCCAGCATTTTTTTATGTAGGTATATCTCTAAAGGCCTGAAACAAAAATAATGTTAGGTCAAGAAAAAGTTTTTCTGCAGTTTTGAAGCTGGCATATTCACTCTAATTTTGGTGTGTTATTGTTCCAAATTTGAATTCACGCATTTCAGCCAGACGGTTCAGTCTTGAAAAAAAAATAAGGAAGCAGAAAGTTTGGATTGGAGCAGTTTTTTTTTATTTAATGGTGTTGTATTTCAATAAAAATTTCGTTAAATTGTTTTTCCTGAACCGATTTTGACCTTAAAATTATGGATACTGCGTCTGAAGTAGCCGCGCAAGCTGTGGCACTTTTTCAGTCTAGGCTTAGTCAGCTAAATGAGAGTGAACAACTTCATTTGAGCCGTTCTGCTGTTCAAAGAGTACCATCGACACCTAGACTGGCGGCTTCGTTGGCCGTCCAGGAGGACCTCGATTCCGAGTGACGACGGAAAGACAACATCGGTTTATCTTCACTACCACCTTACGAAATCAACACCTGACCTCAGTACAAATCCAAGAACAGCTTCGAGACTTTCATGGAGTGGTTGTTAGCGCTCGGACTGTTAGGAGACTTCAAGAACGTGATATAAAACTACAGCCACCCAATGGGCCCAAATTGACACGAGCTCACCGAATGGCGCGACTTCAGTTTGCGAGCGAACATTTGTATTGGACTCAACGTCAATGGAGCCAGGTACCTACTCTTCACTGATTGAATCCAAGATTATGCTGTATGGTAATGATAGAAGGAGAAAGGTGTACCGAAGATGGAGAGCGTTTTGTGCAGTGAGTATTGCGTGTTGTATTGAAGAGAAAGTGAGTTGTGAGAAAGTGGATGAGCCCACTTATGGGAGTCTGGGGAGGAATTTCCGCGAAGGCAAATATGACTTCGGGTTGTGACGTGACCACGGCTGCCACCATTAAATGGCGACTGTTACATTCGTGTGATGCCATATGCTGGCCAAGATATCATTTTTATGCATGATAATGCAGGACCGCATTGCAGGAATCGTTATGGAATACCTTCGTAAGACGGTATCACAGTCATGGAGTGGCCAGCAAGAAGCCCATAGCGCATTTATTGGATGAGCTAAAGAGGCGTGTTCTAGCTCACCACCCAGCTACGCAGACCTTGCAAAAGCTGAAAACTGTCATAGAGGAAGAATGGGAGAACATTTTCACAATACGTCATAGTGATGTTGATTGACTCCATGTCAAACCGAATGAGGACCGTTGTAAACGCTCTTGGTGGCTCGATTCGGGTGTGCGGGGAGTGTAAAAGCACTCTTGGCAGCCATGTTAGTATAATAGTGTTCTATGTTGAGTAGGTCTCAATTTTTTTAATTCATGTTTTGAAAATAGAATATTCTTATTACGGGTGCTACATACTCCACTTTGGGTGAAGCACCAGGAACTATAATGCCCTTGTGATCCAACTGATGACGTTATTGTACACTCGCTACCATTATCTCTAGCACACTACCACACAATTGTATTGTTGTCACAATTATTGTGATTAATTCATATGTATTTACTTTTGCAACGTATTTGGTGTAAAATAGTAAAGATATTTGATATCACATCGACGAGAAAAGTGTAGTCCGATTTTTTATTAGTCATCTCTGTAGAAATTTCACTCCGACAGTTCTACATGATATATCCCCAATTACAATAAAAAAATCCGACTTAGTACATAATGTAGTCACAACCATAGAGTTGCAACAGTGGGTGCGGGCTGAAACGTCCACGCTGGCGCGGCTACCTTTAAAAACCTTTTTTTTTATCAGAGGTATATTGAAAACAAAATCAGTAGATATGCTTCTCGCGAGGAACATAGATTAATAGCTGGGCCAGCCAGAAACTAATGTTTATTTGGTTCTTTTGATTTCTATTATGTATTTTAACAGACGTTATTCCTCCCTTGCGAATATTTTCCTCTGGTGATGTGAAAATACGTAGTAGCCTTTATTTTAAGTACCAGCACTAACACTCACAGATTCCTTTTAGGTTCATATTATAATTTATTGAGGAACTTATTTCAATAAAAAGTGCTATTAAATGTATTAACGTAATGAGCGATTAGCCTCAATTGTGCAAAAGATCTCAGGTTCGATTTCCGGCTACTCATTTGTTTAAAAATATATTGTGCAGCATCTATATGCTACATGCTATCGTGCTACACTACCACTAGTACAAGCAAGGCAGACGCGAGCTCCTTGGTTGCAAGAATTTTATCTGCTTTGTATTTATGCAAGACAATATTTTAAAATAATACTCTATTAAAACTTAACTTGTATTTATACTTATAACATAATATTACAAACACCCATAAATTATTTTTACCAACTATTTTAGGGGAATGTTGTTTTTATCAGATCCTTAATAAGAACATTTTAATTCATTCACTTGTAGCTTAATAAACATGTAGCTAGAACCTTATCGAGAACTTTAACATCTTTTCATTTAAAAGCTCGATTTATAAATATTATTACACATATTATTACACTTTATAATAGTTCTCTACACTGGCCTATCAGTAAGATTTAATGTTTTCATAAGATTCATAAGGTCCAATGTGTTAGGATGTCCACTGTACCATAATGATAAATTCACTAAATTGTCCAGTCCCAAAATATCTAGTGTCCCAAAACACTCTCCCCCTCAAAAAAGATTGAGTTCACAAAAATTAATTTATATTTGTCACACTGGGTAGTGTGATTACCGGGGAATTATTTTCGCCACAACAGGGTGTTGTGTCAGTCGTGACAAAACAGACGTTACTAAGCCACTGAACATTTTAGTCCTCCATTTTATATTTTGAAACATATTTTAGTCATTTTGAAACTGAACATTTGAAGACACTAGGCATTTTGGGACTGGACGATTTAGTGAATTGGTCATTATGGTACAGTGAACATTCTGGACTTTATGGACCTGAGCAAAAATATCTTCCTTGTTAAGAGTTATATATATATATAATACTTTAACATATGTACTCCATCCTAGTAGGGTCCTCTGGTGACATGAAAATTCCTTGTAATCCTTATTGATATATAGCTGCCTCAGAACATTCAGATCATTGAAGGATTTGTGCTTTGGGCTATCAAGATTGCAACTGCAAAGATAGCTTTATTATCCTTAAAAATGTGGTAAACAAACTTTGCCAGCAAAAAGTTCAGATATTACAGTTATCCATAAGGAGAGAACAAAGAGAATGTATGATATCCCAACTTGATGACTGTTTGGTAGCTGATAGGGCTGACCTCCGATCTCATTAACATGGAATCCCATAGGAAATATTACAGCTGCCAGACAAAATACGACCACTGGAAAAAAAAAACAATGTTATTTAGTGAATATCACCATCAAAGAACCAATGAATGCATTTCCAAAAGTAGCTATAACAACTATTTTATCAAACAAGTCCTTATTTTTTATTGAAATGATTAATCAACTCAATTTTCAATTTCAAGGTTCTCATGAACAGGTTGCTATTAATTGTCTCCCTTCTTTTTTGAATACCACTATTGCAAGGGGAATAACTGCAATTTATATAATTCATCTTAGCTTATGTGCAAACATTTTTTGTTACCTATGTTAGTGCTGTATTAACTAAACTGTTAAGTTTTGTATTAGCTAAATTAAGTTTGCTAATGCAATAGTAAGCTATTAATAATAACTATCAACAAATATATAACCGTTCGCCTACTATTATATAAAATAGGTATACATACTTGCTGCAAATCCCACCCAGCGTGCATAAGGAATAACATTTCGGTCAAAATGACTTGATGCCAACAAGATGATAGTTGTAGTGATAAACATACACCCCATAAAGATGCAGATAAGGGCCAGTAACCATTCCGGTTGTAAGTTGGGCGTGAAACAAACTTGTGGTCTGTTGTAAAGCGTTATGCAGGACCACATAAGGCCAAGTCGAGTGTCACCTGTGCAATCGAATTTATTTTAGTGATCAATATTTGTTTTTAAGTAAGAGATCAATAAATAATTAAATGTACTTGTTTCTTTTAAATTACTATATTACCTCCAACATCAGTAATTATCCAATCGGGCATAGCCAGGCTTACTATTGCAAAGACATCGGCTGCCATAAAAAGAGTTCCGGATATTACGGTTAATTTATCCATGTTTATGTAGAGATGAGGCCATGAAATATTCCAACAACAATAACTTCAACTTTTCTATTGGCCTTTGTTTTAGGCAATATTTCACAGAATTCCTATATCGTATTGATAATTTATTTCACCTTGACATTTGACAAGTTTTTATTTCTTCAAATATAGCAATGGAGCAATTACCACAATCTGCCATTGACAAGTTTTCTTCTTATTAAACAATTTCAAAGTCTAAAACGTATCCTATTAATGTCCAGTCCCGTCAAAGTAAGTTAAGAGTAGCTCAATAAAACGTAGGTGTCTCGAGGACAGAAGAGGACTCCTTGGAAGCATACGAAAAACGCAATCCCACGCTTTTGATTATCACAAAAAACACTTTGAAGTTAATTAATTCTTTGATTTGTTTAATTTGAAGTTTAAAGAATCACTATCAAAACACAAAACGCCTAATACACTATTTTTACAATAATTAAACAGAAACTCAATTTAACCTCTCGAGTTGTGGCTGTGTTTTAAAACGTATAAATTTCGCTGTAATCATATAATCATAGACACTAAATTTCCTAGATCTGTAGATTGTAAACGAAACATGACATAGGTAGGAAACGAGCGGCAATTTTAAAAATTCTAAGCAGAATAACCACGGAACAAAGGAATAAACAAACGGACTTAATACTTTTTTTTTATTTCTGAAGTTAGTATGAGACTGAAACATAGATTGCAGAAAAAGTTAATTACCTGTATTTAGATTTTATAACTATTGACAGTGGAATGTGGGATTAAAACTCTTTATGAAGATAAGAGATGATATATCCGCGATCTAAAGCACGAATTTAGGACGACAGGTTTTTAAAAGAGATGACAACACAGTTTTTTTATAAAAATAAAAAGCTTATAAAACGTCTATAAAAAAGTGGCGGCAAGGAGTCCGTAACAATAACACCATGATTTCAATTTTTTTAGCGCGTCTTTGATGTCAGTTTTTTGCTTTTTAAAACGATTTAAGATGAAATGATTTTTTCAATTGAAATTTTACTCGTATGTGAGCAGCGTCCACAATTGATAGTCGGTAGAGACTGTCGAATCAATTTTTATGTACTTACTGTCTTAACAAATCAGATAGAGGGTCATTAATGAAATACTCATCTAGGTAATTATTCATTTAATGATCATTTTCATTTTTTTATACTTTTTTATTAATTTGCAAGATAAAACATAAAAGGAAGTAATCTTATATTTTTTCTAAAAATAGTTACCTATTAGAAAAATAAAGGCTTGATATTTAAACTGAATTCTGACGTCATAAAAATGAAGTTTGTTTTGCGACATTTTTATATATGTATACTAAGTTTCTATTGAATTCTGATAAATTGCTTGAATAAAAGCACCTAAAAGGAGCAAGCACGCGTTAAAACAGCAGATATTGATGTACATAAATATATTTTAAATATAGTGTAGGTACCTATGTTAGTAAATAAATCTAGGCTTCAGGACTCTTTAAACGAGGCTTTCATCTACATATAAACATGAAAAAATGAATCAAAGTCTAATGCTGTGTAGGTATAATATTCCTGTCGAATCTCGATGATTCGTGGGCAGGATTAGTTCGAGTTGGCTGGATAGTGGTCAATCTGCAACCACTTTGTCTAAGCCAAAAACGGTCTTAGAAATGTTTGTTTATCGATAGGTTTCCGATATTTTTCCAATATGTAACTCTGTGCACTATATAATATTTTACATTAATATAAACGGAGTACAGCAAACAAACAACGCAGGTTCGACGAGTAAGTTTGCATACAGCTCTGATGTAATCGAGAATTATTTATTATTAATGCATATCATTTTTCAAGTAGATAGCTTCAGAATATATGTATTTCTAATAATATACGAGGGAATGATAACGGCAATATAAAAATTATCTTATATCTATTTCAATGCCGTTGCTTTCAAAAGTCCTTTAGACATGCAGAAGTTATCGTAATCTTAGTTTCACCTGCTTGACCATATTTCGCTTTGAGCATACTTAAATTCTAAAAAAAAAATTGTATACATACTTACATTCTACCAAAATTTTAATTTCACATCGTTATTACTGAATTCTAGAGATAAAAGGTTTTAAACCTATACGCCGGAAATATAGGTAGGCACCCACAAAATTAATATTTAAAGTTACTTCTCTTGTCTGTTCTGCAAACAAAAAAAACTACGTTGCATGTTAGCGCAAATCTCGAAAATATTTAGACGATTTTGTTGCGACTTTTACCTTTGAGTACTTTTGTCAAAATTGACCATTTTTTAGTACCATTTTATCTTTGAAACAGGTTCATTAAAACTGATCCCTAGTGAAATCGAGCTGTAAGTAGGAAAAGATACGGAAAAAGGTTAGTAAGAAATTTACTAAAATAAAGATTAAAAACGCTCAAATTTCTATAAAACTGTAACGAATAATAAACTATCGACATGCGTAAATTGTTTGCAAGCCTGAAAATTTTGAATAAGTAGGTACCTACATATAAAAACTATTTCAAAATACCTAACTTTTTAATTGAGATTAATTTTGTGGCATTGAAATAAAATATTGCCTCCATATACTTCATCTTAACCTACTAGGTATAAATATTTGCAAGTACTCCTTAATAATTCGTTATAAAAATAATTTCATAAAGATATTGTCGGTAGTGAGGTACCACGATGTGAAATATAAATCTTGGAAGAGTGTCTTACAAAGTAGGTCTCTTAGTCGCTTTATTACGGTAGGTACAATTGATTGATTAATCATATATTTGTATCATTAAAGACACGTATTAATTTAAATGATCATTATACTGCGATTGTTTTTCAATTCATTAGGCGGGAGCTTGTGTTGTGTTAGTTGTTGTAGTGGAAGATGTGTCACTGGGTTCGTTGATTTGCAGCCACGGCATGCGTCGCTGAAGCTCTTGTCTATAAATAGGTGACAATATCTATTACTGTACGAGATAGAAAGCAGCCCCTTTACCGTTCACAGCTGAACATGGGCTTCCTCGTGCACATTGAAGACAATGAATGGTACATTGAATGCTATACATTCCTGGTGCACAAGAGTGTACATGGGATGTATAGCCTTAAAGCAGTACGCTGGCCAAGCAAGTTGGCGAGTACACTCTTTTAGAAGTGACGTAAGGTCCTCAGTCGCTACGGCTTTGTAGGTATAGGATTTTATTTTAGGCATATTAAAATTATTAACAGGAATATTTTATATATTAATGTTATTATTTAAATTTTATATTTAATTTGTAATTGCTATTCTTTACCTGTATTTGGGATGACTTATAGCGTATACCCAAGGATCTATACAGGCAACAGCTTTGCACGTTACGGCTGGTATCATCGTCACCTGTAAAAGAATTTGTATAATGGCATGTAGGATAATTATCATGCTTTAGATAATTTCTGTGGTTCAATACATACTGCTTATGTATAAATCTATACTAATAATATTATTGGTACCTATAGATTTTTATTTAGATACCGTAGGTATATATTATAAGTACTATAATTATAATGTAGCAACTATGGGCAATACATACTGATGGGTAATTTAAATTTTTTTAAACGTTGAATATTTTAGGAAATATATCTAGTACATACTATAACAACACTTTTTTAAAAAAAGTGATTAGCGACCGACAATATGGATTTCGCCATAATCGCTCGGCTGGTGATCGTTTAGCGTACTCTACACACTACTGGGCTGTTGCAATGGAGAGTAAAGACTAGGCTTTAGCTGTTAAGCTTTTGATCGGCTCTTTCCCAGCTACCATTTTTCGGAATAGCCGATTATGCGAATTAGTTGCCAGCTTCCTGATAGGACGGAGCATCAGAGTCGTTATCGATGGGTAGCTGCTCCGACACCATATCTATTAATGCTAGTGTGCAAGGCTCCGTGCTATCCCTGACTCTGTTCCTTCTGCATATTAACGATCTGTTGGAAATTGGTGACATACGTTGATTATGCAGATGACAGCACTGGGGATGTCATGTATAGAGGCTGCGCCAACATCCCTCGGGTAGAAGAAAGTCGCGTCAGTCTTGTGTCTGAAATCGAAGACGCTTTAGATCAAATATCTATTTGACGTTCTCTAAACCTAGTGGATTTCAACCCCAGTAAGACGCAAGTCTGTGCATTCACCGCTACAAAAGTCCCCTTTGTCGTAGCACCTCGCCTTCAGAGCATACATCTTAAAATCTCGAAAAATATCGGGATCCTTGGTGTGGACATTTTCAGCAAGGTCGAATTTAAGGGTCATCTGCAAAATAATGCCCGGAAAATGACCTCCAAAAACTCGATGTGCTGAAGCGAAGCGGTACTTCATTTAACCCATTAACTCTCACGGACGGTTTAGAATCCCTCAACGTTCGTAGAGACGTTGCGTCTCTCTGCGTATTCTACCGCCTGTACGTACAATGGGGAATGCTCTGAAGAATTGTGCAACATAACTCCCACCTCGGGTTTCTACAGCCGCACGTCCCGTCGCAGAAGTGCCGTGCATCCGCATTTCCTCTATACGGAGGTGGCGCATACTGTTGGGTCCAAAACCCATTTTATACCGCAAACCCGTAGATTGTGAAACGAACTGCCTCAAGAGGTCTTTCCAGAAAGCTGTGAATAGGATTCTCATGGTCGACAGCGCATCCGAATCCCTCGTAGGTATTCATGGGCGGTGGAGAACACGTACAATCCCGTAGACAATTCATCCGAATGCCACCTCTTTTAAAAAATAATAACAGCGCCGTGAGACATTAAGTGGCACATCTAAGAGAGACTCCACATTGACTAGATAGCGTAGTCGCTGGAATCCAACTACATATAGGTTTTAAAATACTAATTCATTTGGTAGCCGCTGCGTAGGTTCTTTTGCATTTAATTTGAGAATTCAAGTTTACTTCATCCGAGTCTCTCAGGCGAGTTTGTGCTACTTGTTTGTGGTACTGGTACTTACTTCACCTGAGTCTCTCAGGCGAGTTTGTGCTACTTGTTTGTGGTACGGGTACTTACTTCACCCGAGTCTCTCAGGCGAGTTTGTGCTACTTGTTTGTGGTACTGGTACTTACTTCACCTGAGTCTCAGGCGAGTTTGTGCTACTTGTTTGTGGTACTGGTACTTACTTCACCTGAGTCTCTCAGGCGAGTTTGTGCTACTTGTTTGTGGTACTGGTACTTACTTCACCTATCTCTCAGGCGAGTTTGTGCTACTTGTTTGTGGTACTGGTACTTACCTCACCCGAGTCTCTCAGGCGAGTTTGTGCTACTTGTTTGTGGTACTGGTACTTACTTCACCCGAGTCTCTCAGGCGATTTTGTGCTACTTGTTTGTGGTACTGGTACTTACTTCACCCGAGTCTCTCAGGCGATTTTGTGCTACTTGTTTGTGGTACTGGTACTTACTTCACCCGAGTCTCTCAGGCGAGTTTGTGCTACTTGTTCACAGAACTCTATGAATTCGTAATTTTTTTACCAGCGTCGATTATTGGAAAACAATACATATAAATAAAATCGAGAATTTACCCCAGGGGTAAGTAGCTCTTGGTTTCCAAACGCTCCGATGAGGGACATCACGCCGTACGGCGTCCATGATGCCACAAATAAGAAGCACACTGTGAGGGCTGCTTTCGCTATACGTATTTCCGCCGATTCAGCACTCGCATTCTGGTTAGATCGCAGAGACTCCACGTTCATTTTCTTCGCTTGCGCCCTGTATACAAGTAAAACTATTATATTAGATGTACCTAAGTATAAAATGAATCCAATTTTACAAATTCTCGTGAGTTATTACTTCTACTTTGAATTAATTATTTCTAGTTTCTGTCAAAATCTTAGCCCTAAGTTAATTTCACAGCCTTATGTGACGTGACTTACGATTTAAGCTTATATGAGTTAAGCGATCTAGAATCACTCAGCATCCGAAGAGATGTTGCGTCTCTCTGCGTTTTCTACCGCCTATATCATGCCTCATGGGAAATGTTCTGAAGGGCTGTTCAATTTGATGCCAACTTCGGGGATTTAGCGATCGCATTTAGCTCGTCATCGTCGTGCGGTACATCCGCAACTCCTTGCAAAGTTGTGGAATGAACTGCCAGCCGAGGTATTTCCGTTATGCGACGATATGGAGCTCTTCAAGAGAGCTCTAAAAAGGATTCCGCAAGGTCGGGCGCACCCGCATGCCCACTAATTTTGCAGGTGATCATGTGCGGCGTTAACCACACCACTTACCCTCATGCTCGTCTGCCGGCTACTCAATAAAAAAAGTTAATTATTTTTTTCGGAAACCAATATTTATTTAATTTTTACCTCAAGGCTGCTTCATGTGCAAATACTTGTTTCACAATACCGCTGTAGAAGTATACTATCATAGTCATCGGGAAGACGTAGCTGCATACAAATATGCAGCCTACGAATAATTTAGTATCGAATGTATTTGTTAGGTAGTCGAAAGTGCAAGACGTTAGGTAACCCTCTGTAACAAACATAATTAATCATTTGTAGGTGTCTCCGACATTAGTATAACATCTGACTGTATGTACGGTACGGGCCTCCCCGTCACGAGTGAGTTTCGGGTCTTTAGCACCATTCGCATCCAGTGATATTAATGCGGGTTTCCTCGTTATACCTATTTTCCTTAATCGCGGAGCTAGTAGGTAGTTCCACTTAAGCAGAAACTCAGTACCTATATATATGTTCATATGTATGTATTGTATGTACCCCAAAAACCCCAAAAAATTATAGCGATGGGATAATGGCTCTGCCAGAAAAATGGCGAAACATAGTCGAATTAAATGGACAATATTCCGTTCAATAAATATTTAAGTATGTAATACAAAAAGTTTTTAATATGTCGTATTGTCACAATAAGAAGGCCGCGAACTTATCCGACTACCTAATGTATGCGTACCTGGTACAAATCTGCCCCATACTTGGAACAGCGGTAGTAACGACCAGGGGGTTGCGTATATCCACACAAAAGCGATCATCAGGAGCACTTTACCCCGCGACAAACGCCCATCTAGAGGTCGGGTAATCGTTGAATGTCTGATGGTATAAAATGAACACTTTTTCACATATGTAGTCTGTGAATATAAAATTTTAATAATATCTGTTAGGGCTTCGCATCAGACACTTTGAGAATCGGTTTCTTTTTCACCACAGAATGGAAATCTCCGATGGTACGGATCATCGGAGATTTTAGACATTGTATGTATTATACACAAAAAAGGCTTCAGGCCGACCAAAAAGAAAGGTCTTAAAGTGGCTTAAGATGGAAAATGATATTTTTTTTTTTTCTATATCACAGGACGCTTTTCGATAACGTCGGCATATATTTTGCTTCATTTCATTGGTAGATTCAAAGTAAATACCGATTTTCTCCGGTTTCTGTGGTTTCTCTCAGGTAATTCAAAAACCAGTGAAAAGCCCAATTACAATATGTAGTCTACAATACAATTATCTACATTTAAAGAAAAAGTACTTAATTGTCAAAAAAAATGTAATAATACATTCGTAAAAATTCTTTTATTAATTTGAAAATAAAGCAAGTTATGTACAATACTCGAGAATATAAAAAGCCATTACGTAATAGACGAGCGAGATATCAGTCTTCGTTTATTTACGAATTTATACTAAATGAATGAAAATTATTGTAAACCCTATTTAAATTATTAAATAAATATTTTAGGATAACAGCAATAAAGTCCAAAATTGTATGTCACATTATGTCATTTGTTAACGTTGATTGTGTATAAGTAAAGTTTTTAAAAGTTCATAGAACATTATTTGAATCTACATTCTAAATTAAAACTAAATATGAATTTGCGTTGATTTATATAGAAGAATTATTACAAATGTGGTTTTAATCAACTAAGTGTGACAATGGAATCTAATAAGAGTGATTAATAGTAAATCATTTGTAGCATGGATCTCCGTTCTTTATGTGTTCATGGGGGATATATAAAGTCGTTTTTTTATTCGACTCAGGGATATGACATGAAGAACTGTCAAACAGAGTGAAATTTGTACGGAGATGACACTTTATTGACAGTTCTACATGTCATATTCCCAAATTGAACAAAAAATACCCGCATAGCGGGCAAAGCTAGTTATAGGATAATAAATAAAATTCTAGTTTTTTCTTTTAAGTGTCATTCATACTTATACAGTACCCGGCGTTATATATGGCACATCATAAAAGAAAAATAGACCATCGGCTATTTTCGTTATTGTAGAACGCCTGCTTGTTTGAGACCTCATCAGTTATAATAAGAGTTATCTATACCTACATATAATAAAATCGTAACAGAGCTGTTCTGTATTGGTAATCTTTTTGAAAAAAATCCTAGCAGTGTACTCTACGAGCGATGCAGAGCACAAAACGACCAATTTTATAATTTTTGTCTGTCTGTCTGTCTGTCTGAATGTCTCGCAAAAACTACTATACGGATTTTAATTAAACTTGGCATAATTTTACCTTATTTGTAACATTCACTTCACTTGAAAACAATTGTTACAGGCATTCCTTAAATAACTAATACGTATATAATATGTGTAACGGTGGAATGCACATTCCTACATTAAATGTTATTTTTATTTTAACATGTAAATGCGTGAGAATTGTGAAGCAGTCTTTAAACGTGGCTAAGAGTTATTGTGTACCTCTAGTTCAAACGATACCTGTCATAAGCAATACACGCGTTGGTCATGCTAGCCCCGATGCCGCTGTAGGAGCCCATCAGAGCGAATATCTGGCACCCGGTGACGCCGGTTGCGAAGCCTCGCATTGCGCTGTTGTAGATGAAGATCGGCGCTTTCGCCATCATGATGAAGTCTAATATAGCTAATTGTAGGATCAGTAGATTGCTTGACGTGCGTAGACTTTTTGTACTACATAAAAATAAACATATGTATTAGAAAAAGATTGTACAAAATAAAAATTTGCGTGGAATCCTAGATATGGTGTCTATTCTTCGCGGGTGGAATCCATGTAGAAAATATTTATCAGACATTTTCACTACAAAACCGGACGTCATGATATGGACTACGTCTCGCAGTGTAAACAGCATCACATTTTACCATAGAAAAGGTGGGGGGAAACAATGTTCACATTACCTAATCAATATAGCAATCAATTGATTCGCTTTTGCTCCTAGGTAATATCTACGTAAATGCGTCTAAACGACTGTTTAGAAGTGACCTTCTTTTTACAGCCCATCTTGTAAAACAACTTCAGAATTCAGTGCGTTTTGTTAACAGTCTTACACCTTGATTTATCGAATTAAATCTTTATTAAATATTAAATATTACTATATTAAATCGACTGTGGTAAGAAATTTACTTTCACTCTAATTCATATTTCTTGCCGGGCATTTTTCCCTTTTTCCTTTTTGTCAACTCTTTGTTCAGATATTGTGCTTCATTAAAGCTTAGTTTTACGATGAAAAAAATAAATAAATTGAAATTAAATCAAGGAAGTATGTTGTGATTTAACTGATTTAATGTTAGTGACAGATCTTACAGGCGAAGGTTAATATCACAGTCAACTGTGATTGGGCATTTAATACGGTAGATAAGTAAGAAATTGGTATCTAACTTTTGGGTTTACGCATTTGATAATTTCTTGAAATTTGATATCAGTGTCTTTAAATGTCAGAATTATAAACTTCACAAATGTCTACAATAATTGCGGTTATGTACTAAATACATATAATTTAGTTATTATATCAATTTTCACGTGAGTAATTGTCAAAATCAATAAGAGGGATTAAATACTCATTTTAATTACTACTATAAAATTTATCTGGATTATAATAAGCTTGTTCATTAAGCCATCGTTTTAAATGATGTTTGAATTTGAGCTTAGGAGGTTATTTTATATAATTTAGTAATATATTACATTGATAATATAATCAAAACAATGTTCAAATTGATTTTGATGCCGCTACGATCTCGTAACTACGTTCACTTCGATCTCGTAGCTACGATCGCTACGATCTTGTAGCTACGTTCACTACGGTTTCGTAGACGCAGACACTTCGTAGCCATACTCGTAGCTGTAAGCGTCTTCTTAGCTAGTAGGGATGAAGATGGCTTAGTCGTTCCTTCGATCGCTTTAACCGTCGATCACTCATCATCAGAATAAGTGCACAAATTCGGCTTAGAACACAATTAAGCTTTTAATTTTAAAAAAATCATATACGCTATGCTATATTTTTTAAGTCCAATTCTTTTAATGCATGCCACCTGGCGTTGCAAGTTTCCACGGGCGGCTGTGATTACTTAATATCATGTGGCCCGCCCGCTCGTCTGCCATCTATTGTATAAAAAAATGCAATTTAAGTTAACAAATTTGGTTCAACAGAATGAAGAAAAAAGATAGTGACATATAAATACATACGTTGAAAAGATGAATATGACGAGTCCATTGCCAATAAGTGCAGCAGCTGTGAAGAAGATGTAAAGCAGTGCAAGTGCCGTGTGTGCCGCAGCAGGGGGCGCTGGAAACGAGTACCAGTGTTCCGGCACCGCTGCTAGGTCCTCCCCTGACAGACCATCGACTAGCATCGGTATGCCTCCCGGTTGGTTAGACCTGTCGATCATGTAGTTCAAGCCTATCATCCAAGTGGATCACACAAGGTGTACGTACTGTACACGATTAACATAATTGTATAATTGAGAGGGAAAGTGCACGCTGCAATCCAACAGCTGCTGGGTGCGCTCGACTGGCCACGTTACCCCCCCCCCCCTCTCACAGAAGACTACCTTGAAATATACTGCATTTCCCACTTTATCTTATTTCCGTAATGTATGTACGTGTTTCGGTAATTAGTGAGATATGCCAGAGCCCATTTTCCTCATTTTCACAGCCCTTTCTCCAAATATATTCCTCAATCTGTAAAGGTAGGCAGCGAGCGCATCCGATGGCGTGCCAACGTTCGTCATTCTCAACTGATATTGGCATGTATCGCGGATGTTCATAGCATAGACGATAGCATCCACTTACCACCAGGTACACTGTCTGCTGCCTGTTTTTTATAAAAAAAAAAACATGAATATTTATATGGTGAACAACGTGTTACAAAGCATCCCAATTCGAATTATCTTACGCTCACATATAGGAGAAGTAGAAAGTAAATATAAGAAAGTAACACTAAATCCTTTGCTATTATTAAAAAAGAATAACAGAAGTCTAAATTAAAAAATAAGAAAAAAAAAACGAAATCGTCAAGAAATTAATTAAAGTTAAATAATTACCTGAGAGGTGCGTAGTAGGCACCGTAGCCGTTGTACTGTGTTAGATTGTCCATAACTCTTGACGTGATCATAATATGAGCAGCCCTCGGTAGTGAGTCCACCCCATTGACTGACTGCCACCGGCCAAGGCTTGCTCTCCAGTTTTATATCAACCATCCGCTAATAGGATTATGCGGATTATCTACTTGGACGCCCTTTATAAGATTAGCGGAGGTTTCCCCTAACGTAACTGACACAGATTTGTGATTATCTATTGCGTTTCAATGAAATCCACGGTGATTATGTAGATATCTAATTTTAAAATGGATTAAACCTCTATATATATATATATATATATATATATCTTCATAAATCTACATATATGAACGGATCTAGTAACTATTTACTAATATGTTAATAGTTATTAACGACCACCAAAATGACCATAAATACAGGTATGTAGAAGTAACATGGAGTTTACAAATTCATTAAAGAACCGGAACCCGCAACCAGCATTGTCAGTGTAATGTGGTGCCCAGAGAGAGGAATGAAAGCCGAGACTGTTGAGTAAATACTGACTATATTTCCAATGGATCATACTTTAAATAAGTACAAAAGTAGGTTACACAGTGTATATGGTTAATAAGTATATATAGTTAATATAATCTATTCACTACATCTCATCTCCACCGCAATAAAATAAATAAAATAATACTAACAATTTATTTTATTTTAGCTTATATTACGAATGTTAATACAGTATAATGTCATATCATAATAATTATTGTCTTAACAAACTTTAGAAGTAAGTAATTAATACCCACATACTTTTTTAATACAATTGTTAGGTAATTGGTTCAAAATACATTTTTGTTCTGTTTTTGTGAATAACATAGTTTTTATTATCTTTAATTATTTCTACATTGGGTGAACATTCCCTTACTACTTTGTATGGACCTGAATATATGTTTTGGAACTTATTTCCAGTTTCATTTTTTATTAAAATCAAATCATTCTGTTTATAAGTTACAGGGTTAATATTACGATCATATTTATCTTTTCTTTTCAATTTACTAGCTATTAAATTTTCTCGCGCCTCTTTTTGTGACGTTTGTATTCTGAATTTGAGTTCTAAAGGATAATTATCAAAATTGTACAATGGGTCTACTTGTGCTGATTGCAAATTAGATGGTAAAATACATTTCTTACCGAACACCAACTCATAGGGAGTAAACTTAGTCTCTGTATGTACCGCAGTGTTATAAGAAAAACACCAAAATGGAAGCCATGTGCTCCAAGCTTCTGGGTGATTTCCTGTCTGTATTCGCAAATAGTTACCCAAATGTTTGTGCGAATTCTCCAAGGCACCGACACTTTGATGATGATATGCGGTAGACTGCAGCTTGTTAATATGCAAAAGTTTACAAACCTCTTTCATTGTGTCCGATAAAAACTCCGTTCCCCTGTCTGTAGCTATCTCCTTCGGGATACCATACCTAAGAATCCAATTATTTACAAAGTTCCTGGCTACTTCACTTGACCCCTTTGACATTAATGGGTAAGCCTCAATATACTTACTCAACTCACATTGTATAGTTAAAATGTACACATAATTATCGTAATCTTTATCTAACGGCCCAACTATATCTAAATATATCTTCTCAACCGCCGAATTTGCCGTTGAACTTATTGTCATAGGCTCTTTAGTATAATGTGAGGAATGTTTTTGTTTTTGACATTTGTCACACCTTTTTATAAATTCTGTAACATCAGCTTCTAATTTTGGCCAAAAATAATATTTCTTTATGTTATTTACCATTCGTCTTATGCCGGCATGGCCACTTGTGGGTAATATATGAAAATCGTTTAAAATTACAAGCTTATCGTCTTTATTAGTTATTCTCTTTGTTCCCCGTAAAATACATATACGTGGTCCGGACCAATTACTTATGTTATTTACTTCGTTTATTAATTTTTCCACAAATTTATTATTTTTCTCAGTTTTAATGAAGTATACTTCTTTTATATTTATTTTCCCACAAAATATATTTAGCTCTCTCACAAATTCGCCTGGCGATAGTTGCGATCGAGACGCTAAATTAATAAAAATAGTATTCATTGAGGGTACATAACTCAAACATCCCTTCTCGTGCGTTATCTCATTCAATTTACGATATCGATTTAATTCATAAGCGCTTATGAAACATAATTCCGTGAAATATTTCGGTTTGCTATGTATTTTTACAACTTTTGGTTGATCAGGCCAATTGTTCTTAGAAACAATAGCATCCCGTTGTTGCCTAGCCATCTGGCCACGCGTCATTACATTCATCACCGTTTGATTCATCTCTTTCAACTCCTCCGAAGTTAAATGCAAACGTGAAAGTGCATCAGCGGCAGAGTTATTCTTCCCTTTCAAATATTCAAGTATAAAATCATATTCTTCTAATGTTAATCTAAATTTAATCAAACGGCTAGATGGATCTCGCATTCCAAATAAGTAGATAAGTGGCTTATGATCAGTCTGAATTTTGAATGTCCTTCCATACAAATATGGACGAAAATGCTTTACGGCCCATACAATCGCAAGCAGTTCCTTTTCAATCGTCGGGTACCTTTTTTCTGCTTTATTAAGACTACGACTAGCATAGGCTACAGGCCTGCCGTCGCTGTTGCACAAAACTGCACCTACGCCATATCCTGATGCATCTGTTTGTAGAATAAATTGATTAGACTCCGAACAATCAGGGTATTGCAATACAGGATGGGATATTAAATTTCGTTTCAATAATTCAAATGATTTTTGGCATTCCTCATCCCATTTAAAAGTTACATTTTTCCGACACAAATTATTTAATGCATGTGCTTTTGTAGCAAAATTAGGAATAAATTTCCTGTAATAGTTCACAAAGGCCACGAATCTTTTGACTTCATCGACCTTAGTAGGAACTGGGTAGTCTTTAACAACCCCTATTTTATCAGAATCTGGTATAACGCCCTCTGCTGACACAATATGACCCAAATAAAGTAGTTCCTTTTGTAAGAAAATACATTTTTGAGGATTTAACTTTAGATTGACTTTACGTAATCTTTCAAAAATGGATTGTAAATTTTTAATATGACTAGGTAAGTCCCTACTATAACAGACTAAATCGTCTTGGTACACTAAGCATTTTTCGTATGTTAACCCTGTCATCGCCATAGTCATCATACGCGAAAATGAACTAGGACTGGTCTTTAATCCCATAGGCATTCTAGTCATCTGAAACTGTCCGGAGCAAAAAGCAGTATACTTGCGACTATCTGGGTCTAAGCTTACATTATAGTAACCTTGATGTAAATCTAAATGAGAAAAATACATGCAACCCGATAACGAATCTAAAATTTCCGTTATATTTGGAAGTGGAAATTTATCATCATGTATACTGTTATTAAGTTTCCTGTAATCTATGACCAAACGCCATCGTTTGTTTCCATTTTGGTCACTTTTCTTTGGCACCAACAAGATTGGACTGGACCATTCACTTTGACATGGTTCAATAATATTTTCTTTCAACATTTGATCAATTTGGTTATTAATTTCATTTTTTAAAGCATGAGGCAAACGATAGGGTTTTGAAAAAATAGGATGAATATTCGGTTTTATTTTAATTGAGTGTTGATAAATATCAGTGGTTGATAATTTGTCCCCTTCCAAATAAAAAATATCGGGATATTTCGCACATAAACTTTCTATATTAATTCTTTCTTCTTTATTTAAATTACTTAAATCCAATTTTGACAATAGTGTTTTAACTCGCGATGCATTTTTCTCGGTTTTATCAAAGTTACAAATATTATATTCCTTTAAATTTTCTATATTAAGTTTAATTTCAGATAAAGTTATATCTTTTGAGGTCGAATTCAATACTCGAACTGGTATTTTGCCATTGATTAGATGTACTAACGTACTCGCAATAAATACGCCCTCGCACACTTCTTTCGTACATACCACACATTCTTCTGTTAAACTGGTATTAATAAAGTGAATTGATTCTGATCTGGCAGGTAACGACAATAAATTACTACACGAGTCTATCAGTTGCAAAGATATTTGTGTAGATTCACTGATCCATAATGACAGACTATTATGTTTCATATCAATCACCGCTCCATACTTTCCTAAAAAGTCCTGTCCTAAAATACCGTGCGATTTACAAGGTAGCGTGTCAAATACATAAAACTTATGACTAATACACTGCCCGTGTATTGTCAACTGTAAACATACATATCCGATAGCTTGTACTTTTCCACCTATACCATTTATAGTTATGTTTTCTTTGTTGATTGGGATGTCAAAATCTAAAACATGCTTATGTTTTATAGCCGAAATTGAAGCTCCCGTATCTATGAGCCAATTAAACGCGTGTCTGTTTTTATAAAATAACTTTATGTAGTAACTACTATCGCTGGCTAAAATACTATATGTTATAGGCACGAAAAAAATCATTTTCAGGTTCCGACTTCCGAGTGGATGAACTCGATTGAGGCTGTGACTCATCAGTCACTACTGTCCGAATCTGTCCTCTGAATGGTCTGCGACCCCTAGAATAATTATTATAAGTTCTACCTTGATATGGTGCTCTGCCCTGGGGCACTCCCCGTGGCTGAAATTGAGGCTGCTGGGACCCTTGTCTGGTCCTGGTATGCGACTGTCGCCCGTTGTAGCTAGGGTTGCCTCGCCAACGATCAGTGTTGTACGTACCTCTTGGAGTGTTCTGATGAGAAGAGGGCCTGGAAGTGTTTTTAAAGAAACGATTATTATTATGCCTTAGTGTTAACACTTCAGCTGTTGAATTTGAACCTGAAACGTCCTCGTCAATTGCGGCCTGAATCGCATCTTTTAAATTTTCAAATCTCTGAGCCGTAATAATCGTGCCAATCCTACGATTTCTTAATCCGTCGCTAAATTGCCGAATTGCCTGTTTCTCGTTTATAGATTTTAAAATATTAAATTTTTCAACATTTCCCTCAGATTGAGAAATCATAATCAGAAATCAGCGAATAATTCGGATAAGGTTTTTCCGAAAGCATCAATAGACGCATCATTTTGTCTGCAATTTAAAAATTGTTTTTGCAAAGCACTTGTAGATTTCTTTGGCAAAAGTAACATTTTCATATCATTTAAAAGATTAGGTACAGTGTCGTATCTTGTTGCTAATTTTAGCTTAGCAGACTGCGACAGTCTGCTTTTCAAAACAAAAGATATTAAATACGTCTGTGACTCAGCATTAAGAACCGAACTATAGTACTCAATACCATCGATAAGTTGTCGTAAATTGGAAAGCTCATCATTCATCACTGGCAATAAGCTCAAAGCTACTTTCAGGTCGAATTTATCCATTGTTGAAAAACTACTAGAACCCTCTGAAATTCGACACAACTCAGTTATTTCATCAAACAATTTCTTAATATCCCCACAATATTTTTCAAAAAGAAGTAGCTTGTCCTCTCCTAAGCTTTTCCTGTCAATACTTCCTATATAATTATTATATTGTGCAACAATAAATTTAGCTTCGTCTAACTTTGTCTGCAATATTTTACCTTGTCGTCTAGCAGGTCCTATTTTAATTAAATACTGTCTGACTACTAATAAATCCTCATATAATTTCTTTAAAAATGTTGCCATAGAGTTTAAAAATACTTAATATGCCTTATAGAGTATTAACATACCTGTATAAGTTTGGAACCCTGGATCCTCCGCATATTAACAAGAACTGTAACATGTTAATAATACACGAGTATACATGTTAGGATAATATTCCTTTTTTTTTTTTATATTGTTATATGAATTATATGTATATCTTATATCTTTAACTTTTATTATATATATATTTTTTTTTGAATTTTAATATTCGATAACATATATTTTTATTATATATATATTTTTTTTTTGTTTACTATTATTTAAGTAATAATAATATTAATTATACGTTAGTAAATAAGGTTACAGTCCACTAAATAATGTCCATCAACTTGCCGAAATTACGATGTACGCGAAAAAGAAATACGCATATTTATGTAACCGCACTTCACTTCACACGACACCTATTTTATACGCTTATAGGCATTTTTAACACTTTTACACTGCGTTATCATTGATCTTCAAATCGGGGTAACCTTGGCGCCGTTGAAAGGAAAGCCGTCGCACCCTGCTGCCACTCGCATTCAGCTCAAACTCCTGTCGTATCCACCTTAAATGACATTTCCGATATATCCGGAATGCTCCATACAGGACTCCAAAAACCAGGCAGAGTACTATGACGCATAACAGGATGCTGGTTGCTTTCATATGGAATCGGAACTCCTCAATCGGTGCATCATTTGTGCCCCCAGCTGCATTTTGCGCTATCACGATGTTCTCTTCTTTAGACTGCTGTTTCCCCATTTTCGAAGCTCACTCTTAGTTCACTAGCGTCGCTGCCAGAAGTTTTGATATAATTCATTTTATCAACCGATGATTGCATTGTCCCGAGAACACGATGTTTATCATTCACTGTCCATATACGTAATCGGTCGGCGACGCGGCGGCGAACGGTGTCAGAATACCGGTGCCCGTGAATCTACTTTCGGCAGGGTCGCCATGTAATGTGGTGCCCAGAGAGAGGAATGAAAGCCGAGACTGTTGAGTAAATACTGACTATATTTCCAATGGATCATACCTTAAATAAGTACAAAAGTAGGTTACACAGTGTATATGGTTAATAAGTATATATAGTTAATATAATCTATTCACTACATCTCAGTCAGTATCCACTGCTGGACATGGGCCTCCTCAAGCACTTGTCTTGTGCATGCGGGAGGTAAGGTCTTAAAACGCCACGCTGGCCAAGCAGGTTGGCGAGTCCACTCTTTTAGACGCGGTGTAGTATCCTGATGGCTTGTGGTAGCGGCTTTGTTATCCCTTACTCATCTTTTAAGACATCCACGGGACGTGATGTGAAACATTATAGGACACTAGATTCCAATAAAAAATGTTATGTACCATTTATAACATATACATAACATAGAATAAGTGTAATTGTATAACATTATTGGAAGCGGAGCGGGCGCGCTGCAATCCCTCCAGTGGCCAAGTGGCCTCCAGTCACAGAACACTACTATAAATGTATTTCCCACTTATCCTATTCCCTCTATGTACATACGTGTTTCGATAGTGATTGAAAAATGCCAGTGCTCATACCCATCCCAACTTATTCTATTCCTCACATTCCTCCAAATCCTTGCCAAAACTCCGGCGCTCGCCGGCGCGTCTGAGGGAGTGGCAATGTTTATCATTCTGGACTGGTGTCGGCTTGTGCCGCGGACAGTAGGCACTTACCACCAGATGGACTGTGTCATCGTCTGTCGCCTTCTTTCTTTATAATAAAAAATACGTCTACATTAAACTATCGACTGCAAAATCACAAAAATAATCTTGATTCCTAAGTATCTGAGTATATATCTGAATTCCTAAAAACTGAATAAGTGTACTAGACATAAAAACTAACGGAGCATTTGTGTGTATATATAATATCATAAAATCGTAACAGAGCCGTGTCTGCGCATGAAATATTTAAGAAAGTGATCATCATGTATATCTATTTATAGGTAAATCGTTTAAGTTATATATTTAGACCTCTCGTCGCACCTCCCAATGTATTTCTCCGATCAACCCAAAGGTTAGCTGGTAGAGAATGCCTCAAGGCATTAAGCTCGCCCTTTCTACCACAATGTGAACTAAAATTCTTTTTTAAAAAAAAAAGTAAATTCGAATGATATAGAGCCCAAAACAAGATGTTTTTAGATTTTTTGTCGGTCTGTCTGTCCGTCTGTCTGTCGGAACGCGTATCACACTGGACGGGTATTAACGAAACTAGGCATAGCTATTTATAGCTAATGTGCTTGGCTAACATTTAGGGTACTTTTTATCCAAATCCATTATAGAGTTCCCGCGGGAACCACGGGTTCGCGCGAACGAAGTCGCCGGCGCCGAGAGTTCTTTATAAATGGTGTGTTAGGTAATAAAAGAAACATATTTTATCATCAACAACTTTAATAGACATCACAACAACCATTTGGATTGAGTACACAAGTTTACACTAAATAAGAAATCTGTACATATCAGTACAGTCGATATCAAATGCTTCATGTTTATACAAAGTGCGGCTCAGTTACATAATGACTTTAAGTAACTTCCATTTAATGACATTGAAAATGCATTGAAAACAAACAATGGAATAGAGTGAGGCAAACGTTTCACATAATGCTAAGAAACTTATCTCTGTCTCTGCCACTTACAAGCTTCTGAGGCATGGAATCCCATAGGGATAGGAACGTTGTTTTATAGACCTTTGATATAAAAATTCCAGTTGACTGGACTAGCTCATCTTTTTCATAAGGAAAAATGAACAAAAATATAGAAAAGCCCTGAAGCTAACCGCGCCGTTATGTGCGCCGTCGTTAGCTTAAGAAGCACCGTAAAAAAATATGTGTTAAAAAAGTATATTAAAAAAAATCATTAAATCAAAATTGAAATATCTTATAGTAAAAGTGACAGATAAATAATAATTACAATAATGACTTATATAATAAATATTTAGACATTATAATTTATAACGCTTTAGTGACACAACAACAGCTCAAAATTTAATGTAAGGGCGCGGCAGCGTGATATGAGCTTGATAATATAAGTTTGAGAATATTTAATATTTTCAAACTTATATCTACCTAATTTGTAATGAAGTTCAATATTTGTAATATGGGTTTATTTTATCCTTTAGTTGTTCGATTATGTCACAAAATATATCGATATCACGGACAGTCAAGTATGCCCGCTGTACCCAGCTAGGAGGAATGCTTAAGTTATGTTATCAGTTATAACGCCAAAAAATTGGTTGTCAAAAGCACGGATCCAAGAGGAGTCAAATGGAGGAATGTCGTTGCCCAGGAATGGAAATATGTATACATTATATACATTATGAAATATACATTATACAGGCTGTCTCAGATGTATTACTGAAGTCTGCTTATGATTCTGTGAGCGAAATTAACTACTAACAATGAAATGTGACAGCATTCAACACGGAATACGTTAAACAAGTTTAATTAAATTAATACAAAAATAAGGTATAAAGTAACCAGTCGATCGTACGGAAGAGACAAGAATGCACCTGGTGACCTGTTCGCGTGTCTTAGTTTTTTATCCAATCTATTGCTACGGTACCGCCCTCTTCAAATGTTTCTTTTGACGGGAAATAAATGGCGTAGCTGGTGTTGCTAACAATTGACTTGTAATTTATTTATATTTTCTGTAAAAAAATTAGATTCCTTGGTTCTTATAACTAAGAAAAATTTGATTAATGTTAAAAAAAGGTCTGCAAAAAAATCAATATAATCAACTAAATAATAACAGAATCCAAGGTTTTAGTTTTCGGGAATACATATATCACACCCTGAATATATGTATAGACTTATAATAAAAACAACAATAAAAACTGTCATAAATGTAAATGCTGAATGATGTAATACCGATGATGAGTGAAATCTAGTTGTCTGGTCACGGAGTGAAATTGACACGATCTATTTATTTTGAAATAAAAGTATTTGAACCAATCTCATATAAAAATAGGCCACTAGCGAGTACATAAGTAGTTACTACTTTAATTTTTTTTTAATTTTACAAGTCTTTTACTGAAGAATGTTGTAAAACATTTCAATATTTTTATAAAACATCGAATTAATTAGGTACTCAACAATATTCCTCAATTGTTTTATCTAATAATGTTTATAAAACATCAATAGTAGATACATACATAGATCTTATTATATGAAACTTTATATTAAGGATGGACGACAGAATTTAGAATTTATTTGAAGTGTAATTATCAATACAATTCTATTGCTCTGCTGTGACTATTAATAAAAACGGTTTATATTTAAATGGGCAGTAAATCATGATTAGCAATACAATGATATCATAAAATCGTAACAGAGCCGTGTCTGCGCATGAAATATTTAAAAAAGTGATCGTCGTGTAAATGATATTTATATTTATAGGTAAATCGTTTAAGTTATATATTTAGACCTCTCGTCGCACCTCCCAATGTATTTCTCCGATCAACTCAAAGGTTAGCTGGTAGAGAAGGCATTAAGCTCGGCCTTTCTACCACCACCACCATAAACTATTTTTGAATAAATAAAGTAAATAATTTTTAATTACTAAGAATGATACTAACAAGCCCACGGAGTCCCGGGACTCCTGTATCTTTATTGGCACCAGAGAACCTAAACCTAACCCGTCATTAATTTTTTTTCAATTTGTTGCCCGCTCAGTAATTAATTGCTGCCCGTTTAAAAAAAAAGGAATTACATATGATGATGTTCATTATTCACAATATTTCTATTTGAAATTTTCAATAATATGAACTCTTGTATACAACTTTTGAATTTCAATTCTTAGAGATAAGAAATTAAGATTTAACAAATTTAAGATTAGGTACTTACTTATTGCATATACATAGTAATTTTTTAAAAATGTTTGGTTATCATCAAGTAAGAACTGAAGTTAGTTTTGAAATACATTCTTAAAAAACATTATTAGGCACATTCACGTTTTACAACAATAAATTTTATTATATTGTTGTAAAAAAGAATATTTTTATTGTAATTGTTTCTTTAAATTGAAATTTTATTCTTAAAATAAAATAAAAAATAGGCATCGATCGATCGAAGACTCGAGCGCACTGAATGATATATCAGGCGCATGACCACGAGCCGTTTTTTTGTCATACTCGTTTATGACCATTATTAGATGAAAATCTTCGATTATTTACATCATGATGTCAATACTGACAGACTGTAGGTACAGCTTTACAGCTGGTAGGTACACTTTCACTCCACTCTGTGCAGCAGACGTATAGTGGAATAGAGTTGAAAAGGACATAAGTAATCTGAATAATGAAAACACACAAGACATGTTTTGATTGTGTTCGAACCCTTTTGTGCGCGTGTAGAATCGACCAATCGGAACAACGCGAGCGCAATGTGAAAGTAAAGGTCGCATAAGTTAATTAGACATTTCTTAGATCGTACTTATCAGAGGTTGGAAACTAAAAGTGGACATGCAGACTGCCTAATACGGTGTCTATAATCACGACACAAACTAATTCTAAGACCAATAATAGTTTATTTATACGGGCCTTAAGATTTCATATGTTTGTGCGTACGGATCCGGCACGCTCGTAATCGTATTTTGTAAATGGTAAACCTACATGTCTTTTTGATTATTCCTTCGGCTTCACCTATTATTTATTGTTTTTTCAAAGTACTTAAATGTATGTGTTCCGTTGCCATAGCGATGTGGAGGACTATTACACGAGTAGGCACATAGTTGCTCAGAATACGCTAAATCTTTTAGTTAGCCTGGTATGAATGAACGTTACTACAGTTCAAGTATGCTTACAAACTTAAGCTAATTGGCTACTACGCCTGCTGCTGTTATTATGCGACGCATTATTATGGCACGAGCCTTTACCAATGTGGTATTAGCAAAAATAGAAATTGTAGGCAATTTAATTATTTAATCTGTTTTTATGTGTAATTTACCATTAAATAGGCGTATTTTTATTTAAAATGAAAATTATTCAGATTAATTACTTTTTATAAAATTCGCTTTTATCAGTCTTTTAAATTTAATAATGTTTTTTTTTAATGGAGTGGTGTAAAAATTAATTATTTAAAATTATTTTGTTTTAGACGATACGGTTTAAAAACTTTAAGGGAAAGAAGGATACCCTATACAGTATTTAAGTTCATAAATAATTATGATGATATTCGGTATACTCTAGATTGTTATTTTTTAATTGCACGTTAATTCAAGTGTAGATACAAAATAGATTCAATGCACAATAAACTCGTGTCAGTCAATTTCTACCTTACACTAGGAACGGCTACGGCAGAATGTTATGTGATCAGCGCTGTAGCACGTCCAATATTGATTATCATAATCCTAAACTTTTTATTGTTGATAAATTCTCAAACGCATATATATAATAACCTATATTTTAACATTGGATCTAAAAAATAGGTCATCGCCGTCGTTTATACGAAGACACATCGAAATATTTGTAAATAAATATAATAATCGTTTTAAAAAAGGATAAACCAAAAAATTTGTAAATTTTTTATAAAATGTTATCAACAAGGGTCTTCCGCTTCGTGTGCGGATGCTTTTAGAGTCTCGGCGCTTGGACACCGAGACGACGGCTGTTCTCATTTATCTGGAGGCGGTGGATCTTCAGTTATCTTCTTGTCAGTTTGCTCGATGAGTATGCATGTATCTGCGAGTGGGGACAAGAGGCAGGGTGTAGAAGGGATGGGTGATATCACCAACCGTGGGGACAGTGGCGGTGACTCCGGCATCGACGGTTCCCTTGTTGGTGATTTCCGCGTTATAGAATCACACCCCATGGGTGGAGCGCTGCTCGCGCGTACTTCTTGCTCCACAGAAAGATGGGCTGTTTCCATTGAATCTCTATTCACTTCTTCATCGATGGTTCTACAAAGTTAAGGTATTATTTTAATGAAATACGATTTTCGAGACGAAGTGCTACATATTATACAAGTTTGAAAAGTGTATTTATATATTTGTAAATAGTAAAAGCCTGTTGGTACTGTTAGCTGTTTGAATGGCTACTAGGGCTACCGATATGCCTATCATCTATGGTAAAAAGTTGCCGTGTTTAGACATATTGTATAAGAGACCAAGCTCAATAATAATTTTAAAAACGATTTTCTGTTGCGTTTATAATAATAACACTATAATAAATGACAACACTCTAAGCCCTTTAAACGTCCTGGTGATGCCTCTCCCTAAATAGCTAAATAAATAGTTACTTTAGACATTTTTATAATTAGGTAAAAACAGTTGATCTAAACAGTTTGATCTAAGCAGTTTGATCTAAACAGTTTGATCTAAACAGTTTGATCTGAAGTATAATAACTTAATAACTATATACACAAAAATAAAACAAAAAAGAATCTACTTGCCGTTTAAAAGGATCTTTTTGAATTTAGGAAGACTGTCAGAAAATAAATCAATATTATTAGATTTAGACAATGAAGGTAGACAATAAACTTCATTAAAAATATAGACAATAAAGATTTAGACAGCAAACTTTATTAACAATAAAGTTGTCTATTTCTGTCTATACCACTTTCTTAGATAGTTGTTTATGTGTACAGATCTTGCACGAAAACATTGGTCATCAGGAATATTCGGGTATCTTCGGCAAACGTCGAATTCATAAATATATAGAGCTACAATACCCCAAAATATTTTGTTCCGTAGATAATACATTTTATACGTATACCTTATATTTGCTTTCGTCAACTGTTATCGACCTCATTTTAATTACCTTTTTATATTTAATTTTCAAAAAGGTATCCTGTCAATGTTCTGATGTTGTGATGAATGACAAAATCCTTCACTAACGCCTTAAAAAGCCACATTATTATCGACTACAGTCAACGATAAGAGTCGCTTTCATAAAGATGCCGAAGAATTCAAGACAAGGAAAACCCATAAATAAACAAGCCGGTGAAATTATTTTTCTTTATTTTTTAACTGAACGCACAACATTTAAATATAAGTGCGAGAAAAACTATGTTTTTAATAGAAAAGGCAAGAGATAAGCATACAGTCCACCTGATGGTAAATGGATACTGCCGTCCATAGATACATGCCAATATCAGTCTAGAATGACAAACGTTGGCACGCCTGCCTACCTTTGTAGATTAAGGAATGGATTGGGGGAAAAGGTTGAGAAAATGGAGAGGGATTTATTTAAGGTTGAGAAAATGGAGAAAATGGAAAAATCCGACCCTACCGAAACACGTACGTACATTGCGGAAATACGATAAAGTAGGAAATCTTTTAACAAGATACAACAGTGTTCGTGATGCAACCGGCCTTTCCCGTACAATTCCCGTACTTTCCCGTGTCCGTAAAATTGAATCTTTACGATTTTGACTATTCTGTTATGAGAAGAATGGTGCATAATTTTAATTTGTGGCAAGTGTCAACAATCGAGTCTTTAAAACTGAAACTAATACAAGTCATTTATTGCAAAGGATGCGAGAGTACATTACGAAAAATTCTTTGTCAGTTAGGTTTTCGGTTAATTAAAACTAACAACAACAGAAAAGTTTTGATGGAAAAGGATGGTGTAAGATTGAAAATACAGCTCCATATATTTCTCCTGAAATGTTTAAAAAGTTTTGTATTTATCTTGTAATAAAGTGTGTAATTAGAGGTATGATAATCCATAGACGTGGATGACGCGTTCGGGTGTTTTCGGATTAGCCGATGGCCAATGTTTTCGTAATGTAAATCTATGTTAAAAATAAAATGTAAATAATTACCCACCTCGACGTTGAATCGTCTATATTTTCTATATTTAACACGCTTGGGGTCGGTGTAGCTGAAAATAAATTTTATTGGAATTATTGAATGTCTTATAAATCTGATACAATTACAAGGACAAAGACAAAGCATGCGCGGGGGGCTAATGATCATGATCATAATCCGACACTGGCAATGAAGTTGTCATTTTAAGTTATATTTTAAGGTCATACGAATAGATTTTGTGAGCTTTTTAACGCTAGCCGCTCGCCTCGAGTTAGGATGCCGTAATAATGATCTAACGCGGCGCTCTGCATCACGATCGAGTTTGATACAAGTTTTTACCCGACTACGGCAAAGCCAGACAAGGGTTATGATTTTAGCAGTTTATGTTAGTATGTATATATGTTCATCTGTTTCCTCGTAGCTCCTAAATCACCCATCACATTTCGACAAATAAGGTGTCGTTGGATTTGTCTTGATGTTTCGCGTAACAAAGGCTATATGACACCACTTTAAATCCAATATGGCGGATATGAAACACGAAAATACGTGTAACAAAAAAATAAATGCAGATAATTATGTTTAGTATCAAATGTAAGGTTTTTATGTGCACATTCCAAAAATATATAATTTATATACATAAAATTATGCCTTTCCCCAATAAAAATTATTAATATACCCGTCCTAGTGCAACATAATTAAAGAAATATTATCACGAGCTCAATAATTTTACATAAGAGTTTTCTGAGATTTAGAGAATTTCATAGTCGTAGAGTCCAAAATCGTTTAAAAAAATTAAGTTTAAAAACTAAAACCCAACTACGCAAAACTTTCAAATATAAGGATTACGACTACCCGACACGGGAGCGTCTTCTGTGAGATAGGGGTAAACGAGGCCAGTCGAGTACGCCCAGCGGCTGTTGGATTGCAGCATGCACCCTCCCCCTTCAGACGTGCGACCACGCCATAATATGTAAAAGACCTTCTTCTAAAGAACCTGAAATTTATTTAAAACTTTTGCGTAGTCGGGTTTTAGTTTTTAAACTTAATTTTTTAGTTGTGACATATAGCGGCATACAGCTTTACTGCACGTTTAACTTTAGAAGTAAGAGAAGAAGTTTAGAAGTAACTATTGCCACTAATCAATTCTGTCGAGTCAGGTTTTTTCAGCCCTCATTAGATAGATAGATACATAGATTTTTTAGTTCACACACACACACACACACACACAAGTGATCGTCACGTAACATGATTATTTCTTATTGTAAAAAGCAATTAAAACATATACGAGTATTAACAAACAAAAAATAAAATAAAACTGCGCGCTCCCATGTGTGTGTGTGTGTGCGTTGAAAGGGTCTCCGTCTCAGCACAAGCTGTATACCGTAAAAACGGCATACAGCCCTGATTTTCAAACGCAACCAAGACGCGTGAACGGGTGTAACAGCGGTGTGCGCCGCTGAACACAATTCCTAGCATTAGGTATTCTATAGGTATATGTATTGTCCCGTATTGAAAGTGTAATTTCATAAGCGTTGTATGATCATACTTCGCGGATTTTGCTACAATATAAATATTAAATAAAAACTGTAACGGTGTAAGATATAGTTTGTTATATCTAACGAAGTGCAGAGGGGTGGGTAAACGAAGGTGTGCTAATTTCTCCGTTCTTTCTACACTTAAGTACTAGCATTTTTGACAAAGAAATTGGATATACTCACGGTGTACAGTGTCGTCGCGGAGCCTCTGCTGCCTCGCCAAAGGTCTTCGACGCGTGTTGTCGCGCACTCGTAGCGTGACGCCGGCGCACGCGCCGCTTGCGTGCAGGTCCAACGCTAACGACGACTGGGAGCCGCACTCTGACTCTGCGGCGCTAGCACTGCTCACAAATGGACACAAATAAAACTATGCAACTTTGAAACATTGTTAGACTATGCTATTCTGACACTGTATTTCTTTATAATTAAATAATACATTTAATATACTGCGGCATGGCCTTGAATTAACGTGGTGAGAAATGAAACTGACTGGACCACTGCCATTTTACCGTGTCGTTAGTTTATCGACAGAGATTCAATTCAGAACCATTCTACATTTTTAATCTAGATTGCTTTATGTTCATAAAAGATTCAGTGTTTTATTTATCTTGTACGGAGCGACAAAACTATTGAAAATGACAATAAATATTTGATGTTCTTTGAGATAATATACATTATCGGTATGGACATAGTTGTTTTAAAATTTCTTTACTTCAAGATTATATTTAACTAGAAACATGCTTTATCATCTGATTTTTAAGTATAAAAATAATGTGTACTTTTTTAAAGATTTCTCTTAATTTTCAATATTCGGACTATGATAATACTAATAATAATATACTAATATAATAATACTTTCTCAGATAATATGATTTTGAATTGGGAGGCAGATATAAAATGCAGGTGAAATTTAAATAATGAATTCTACATGATTATCTTGATACCCAACGATTACTCATGTTTCTCTTTTCTTTGGGTATAATAAAATTGTATTAGGTGCCTACTATTTAACGGCAATAGTATTTCTCTTGTATTTTCATCATTGTAGTATCATCTGTAGTATTTTCCATTTTAATCGCATTCGGTTATGAAATTAATATCTATGGTATAATTTAATATTTTTTTTACAGGGAAGTAAGCGGACGAGCAAGCGGTTCCACGTGATGGTAAGTGTTACCGCCACCCATGGACACCTGCAACACCAGGAGGTATGCGAGTACGCCGCCGACCTTGCATAATCCTATTCACAACTTTCTTGAATTACCCCATATCGTAGCGTAATGGAAATACCTCTTGAGATAGTAGATAGTTCGCGGTATAAAATGATTTTGGACCGAACAGTAAGCGACACCTCCGTATCGAGGAAATACGGATAGACCACACTTCTGTGACGGAGGTGTAGAGGTGGGAATTATATTGAACAAATTTTTAAGAGAATTCCCCTTTGTACTGGCAATAGAACACACAAACCGCCCGTGAGAGTGCTTATACGCCAAGGATCCCGATACTCTCCGAGATCTTACGATGTATGTTCTGAAAGCGAGGTGTAGCGACAAAAGGGGTTTTTAGCGGTCACCAGTGTGCAACTGATCGTTGATATGCAGAAGGAACAGAGTTGGGGATAGCACGGAGCCTTTTAGCATGGTGTCGGAGCAGCTACCATCAATAAGGACGCTGATGCTCCGTCAAGTCAGGAAGCTGGCATCCCATTTGCATTATTCCGCGGGTATCCCGAAAGATGGTAGCTTGGAAAATAGCGATTTGTGTCATTCATACCCGGTCAAAAGATTTAATTATATTATGTATATTACTAAAAAAAATAAACTTTTTAATATAAACCCTCCTAAAATATGAATTTTGATTTAATTGGTATTTTTTATTTGACTGTCACATTTCTCATACGTTCATGTGACAAATTCTCATTTCTTATTATCTCCTCATTCCATCATCATCACGGAGAATCCCCAGAAAAGGACTCATTGTAAGTCATTCGGGCCGTCTTCACCAAAAAGTTGTGAGTTACTGTGCCACATCATATTTCATGTTTTAACAAAACTATTATGGTTTTAACTAATTGAAATTCGCTCTGCTGCACGTACAACGGATACGAATAGGTAGTTAATATGTTTTGGGTTTGTGGATATTATACCAGTACATGTTCCAGTTTTATTTTTTATTTTCAACTGGTGATAATGGATAAATTCATATTTCGTAATTTGTAAGACACAATGGTACGGACAGGGATTAGAACCCACTAGTCACGACTCCATGAATGAGTGGAGAAAGGACGCTTCTACGCTATCATCGCTCGGTTGTAATTTACATCTGTCTAATAACTACAGAAACTGTGACTACAGACAAATGACTACAGAAATAACAATGTCTGACAATTCTATACTGATTCTATATTGACTGTATGGAAGTTTAGAATGCACTGAATATAAAAAATTGAATGTACTGAGTAGTATATTAAGAAGATGGGTATTTATGAGTTCAATCTTCCCCACCAGAAAGGCCAGCGAGTATTTCTGAACAAAATGCACGTTTCCGTCCAGGTTTCTCCACTAGCAGAATGTCATTGGTGGGAATTTCTGTAATAGTTCTAACTTAATATGGGGTTTGCAACTTGTAGGAAATTTTACGTGTTATAATTACCAAATCCATAGCAAAAGCAGTTGGTTAAAATCTGATAAAATATGGAATGTGTGCGATTTGTTACCTGACTGCTGACTGCGGCGGCTCGTCTACAGAGAGCGCGTAGCGTCGCAGCGGGCGGCGTAGCGCGCTCACGGGCAGCGCAGCGCGAGCGCTATCGCTACGCAAGTCCGGCGCAGAGCCGAAGCGCGCTCGCGCTTTCCCTCTCTCTCCACCAGTTCTGTGCCACACATACTCACTGCCCTACTTCCTCAAGTGGCCTGCGATTCCATTACGGATTACAGGCAACTTGCTGTCGATATGATGGTCATAATGAAACGATTGTGAGAAAAGGTAAATTAATACTATACGTCTAACTGATTAAAGCTTAGTAAATGCGTGATCTGATCATTGATATGGATCAGGCGATAACACGGAAAAGAGAAACTGATAAAGCAAACGTAGTAGCGTAACTACAGGTTTTTTATTGTTTCATTATGTAGTTGTATGTAATGTTAGGCGGATCAGTAACCTTTTGGAAGCGTGTGGTGCTCGATGCCTATGTATAGGAGCAAGCGGTAGGGCATGCGGTAGCGGCAGCACATGCGGTAGTCGGTATACACCGAGTTGGTCGAGGCGAGCGGGCGCGGCGCAGGGCGGCCCGCGGCGTGGAACCGGCCGCGGCATCGACTGTGGCCGCGCGGGCGTCACTTTAGCAGCACTATCCCGGGCTTCGAATGTCATTACACAGGCTGCTACTACGATGAAACCTATAACGTAGGTATAATAAGTCTATAATAACTATTTGGGGCTGTTCAAGAGAGCTGTGAGTCGGATTCTGCGAGGTGGGCAGTCCCCTGGTGTTGCAGGTGTTCATGGGCGACGGAGACCACTTACCATCATATGGCCCGCCCACTAGTCTGCCATCTATTCTATATTTTTTTTTATTAGGCACCAATTAAATGAGCAGCAGAAATAAGGGATTTTTTCGGACAGTATCCCGGTTAAAGTCTTAGGTTATCCTCCATTTAGTCCCGACTTAGCACCTCGCGATTTTTATTTTATCTCAAAATTAAATCCCAACTAAAAGGGAAGCAGTTTTCGTCGCCGGAAGACGCGTTGGCTACGTTCGAACAGGCTGTGATAAAGGTACCTGAAGAAGAGTGGATAAAATTGGGGAAATATGGAAAACATGAAACTTTGTATAGATGCAAGTGGAGAGTACTTTTCTTTTTCTCAAAACTCTGAGTTCTCCACGTTGGATGTTAGAACTTAAAAACACTACATTGACTAACGGACATTTCATTTTTTAATGATGATATTAAGGCGTAAAAGATAAATTGTCTAGACTCAATTTGAACAGTATTTTATTGAACAGTATTTGTAAATAAAAGCTATTTTACACAAAATAAATATTTTAGAAGCTAGTAAACTGCCAATACTCAAAGGCAGCAAAGCAGTCCGTGCGTTATTTTATTACGCAATATTAATTTTGTGTGTTTAAATAGTCTAACCCTTTCAAAATGGCATTGTTCGCAGTAAACTGTATCTGTATTAAAAAGTTCCTGCATAGGACAGATATTAAAAATGACAAAAAACCTAAAATTGGCAGGATATCCGCAACTGTCTAAATCAAAAATTCTATAAATTAAATATTAATTTTTTTATCGAATGCTGGTTCAATTTCACTCGAAATTTTTATTGTATATTTTCTTAACTTACTAATTTGCAGGCATGGAATTTAGTGTATTAAAGTGGAAGCCACGAAAAATACGCGATGGAAGCGCCCTCTGCTCCACCGAGGGGACATAGGAAATTAACTGAAGTAAGTCAAAATATCAGACTTACATATTAATTTTACATAATAGTGTAGTTTTAACTTTTCTGTTATATTCTGTATGAAACTAGGAAACGATTCTTTTATATTCTTTCATAATTAACATGATTGTGCCGGATCTTCTAAGTTTTTGTTATGTATGAAATCACAAAAATATTTTCTTATACTAGTAATTATTCTTTATGTGAACTTAAATGAAATCACATGATTTATTATTTTAATATCACAAAGTTCGAAAAAATTAACAATGTAAAACACAACAATCTTATAGAGCAGGTATCTCTTGGTATCTTCTTGACTATCTGGACAACCCCACGTTCTAATCTAAAGTGATGTCCGCTTATTTGCACCTTTGAAAATCAATCCCTAAAACAGATTCATTATCGTAAGTTACATGTTTATGTACTTACATATTACTATTTACAGAGATACATATTATTTATAACAAATTATTGGTTTACATTGGCTTTCTCCTCGAGGTGATACCAAAAGGCTTTGAATGACGGTACGTAATTAATAACCGCGTGTAAAACGCTTACAATAAAACGCTTATTAATCTACTTACCTCATTCAAAGCCTAATTTTATTTCTGCTCGGTGAAATGAGCCGTTGCCCGCCGCCCGTTGCGACGGGGGCGGCGGTTTGCTGCGTGGTGGGGAGCGGGGGAGAAATTACAAAAAGAGGATAAAACTGTATTGTCACGTATCTAATTACCGTCGCAGGGTAGAAAAATAGAATCGCCTCTCTCATTTATAGGCTTTGAATGAGGTATGTAGATTTATAGGCGTTTTATTGTAAGGTAAAACGCTGGTAAAAGGTATAATTATACAGTTGGCTTTTTATAATTCATATTATTGTAGACTTTCGATGAAATATTTTTTTATTTATTTACTCTTTATGCACTATTTTGTACAGAGGCGGACTTAATGCGGAGAGAGTCGACCGTTGGTTAAAATTGACCGTTTTTAGCATTTGCTTTATATTTGTATGGTTAAATGTTTGTCTTAAGTCAGTCGGTAAGTTGTTTATGAGAACTGCGATATTATTTAGCTGCACGTTAATGCATTACCTCCGAATCCCATAACGATGGGTCCAGCGTAAGAGAGGTTGTTGAGATGAAACCCGCGGGCCTCGTCCTTCACAGAAACCGTAGCATTCCCACGAATTTCTTGTGCCACAGACAGTGTTTCTGCGTAATATCCTGAAATGAACAAAGAATAAGAATATTATACCGGAAAAGTACCTATTTAAGTACCGGAAAGTCCATAACTTAGAAATTGTAGAATAATTCGTAACTTTCTACTCAGAATGGACTTTATTTGTACGTTAATATGCACAAAACTATTCAATTCTGGTCTCTAACAGTAATTAGTTAAGGTGCCCATGGCATGGGTATAGGTTGGCTTGTATAATTATACTTAGTTGATGATGAGAACATTTGTAAACTATTAAAATACGTTGTGTTCGTTGGTACATGTTAGTGTACACGTCGCAGTACCTATTTGATATTCACATCATGTCAATATCAACTTGGAAATAATACCGTTCCCAATATTCATGGGTCCATCAACATGCGGGGCCGGAACTGTCAAGCCGGATGTGTCAGGTCCGGAACACTCGCTCACTTGACAGGAAGCGCTTCCCCCGTTCCTGTGGCCTACAAACACGTTCATCTCACAACAAACCTCCATCTCATTAATACTTTCCTGGTACATACACACGAAGCCCACGAACACGATGCCTACTTTTATTATTAAACATTGATTTTGGTTCAGTGAACTAAATATATTAAGATTAGCTTACGTAATAATATTTATGAACTGCTGCATGTTTTATAATTGGTTTCTATTAATTTTATAACCACGTTTATTATGTATATCTGTAAACTAAAGATGGATCCTACTAAGAAGGGACTTCTTAATAGGATCAATTAAGACAGTTCAGGGAGTCAGGACTTCATAATATTACTTTAACATTGATATCGGTCATCACTATCAGTCAACATTAATGAATATAAACAAGGATCAAATAATGAACTAAAGAAGATTGATGCACAATGCATGATAATAATTGACACGGAATTTATAAAGAACTAGCGACCCGCCCTCGCTTCGCTTCAGTTTATAAGTTTTTCTTTTTCTTTTTTTCAAAATAAAATAAACCTATACTAGACACGGATAATGTAGCTTCCTATTTGTGAAAGAATTTTTGAAACCGGTTCAGTAGTTCCAGAGATTACCCCCAACATACAAACACACAATTTTACCTCTTTATTATATTAGTATTGATAATATACGTATAGATTGGTGCGTTAGTGTGGTCCTCCACATAATTCTGGAGGACAGCTATCATATGTTCATAAAGAGAAGAGTTCTAATCTGCCTAATTGTGAAGAAGTAATAAAATTAATAAAACGAAGCACAGTTTTCGAAGAGTTTTAGAAGAAACGAAAGATTTACGGCCTAAAAGATGGAATGTGTGAAATACTGGTCACGGTCGCTATCCTCGACCGATAAATAAATAATTTATTGCTGCGAAGTGTTGAGCCGAAAGCAGGCGGCGGGCGCGACCCGCGCCGCGGGACCACCCGCCACATATAAATATCTACAGCTTTTTTTTTCGGAATGGCTAAATTTTGTGGCCCTAGTGGCCTTTCAAGAGTCACTGGACGAAATATCCACAGCTCACACATCGTAATGTCACTATGTAAAGCCATAAACGTAAACAGATATTTGGAGGATTTGCATAATTGAAACTGGTTTTATAAAAAGAGAATTAAAAGTTTTAATAAACCCCCGATGGTTAAAGACCCCTACTTAATTACAAAAATATTAATAAGAGTAAAATAAAAACGTAAACCAATGTTGTAGACAATCGGCAATTGACTAATACCTATTGCAGACAGAAAAAAACCCTTTGGAATGAGTACCTACACTTATTTATAAATTAGCTATAATCACGTTCGTACACGACCATCTTCTTTATGAGTGCGATAACGCAACCAGTTGGGTAAGTCCAGTCGTCTGTGAGATATAGTCTTTCCCTGTGTATTAGAACTGTTCATAAAACCATAGAATACAAAAAATTGTTCAGACGTTATAGTCCTACCATAAATTTACAAGGAATTGCCACGCCCACCTCGGGCTCCATTATCAGACGCCGATGGTTACATGTAAAGTATATCTCCTTAACTATTAACTACATAAATATACATTCGAATTGGTATAATAATTCAGGTTACAGCACAAAAGTTGATACAACTGCGACTTAGAACCACAACACCCATCCAACAGTACAACACGAATATGATTAAAGATTTACAAAAAAAAAACGCATGGAAATCGGTCTAGCCATTTTAGAGAAAGTGGTAACAAAGGTGTACTTAAATAAACACTTGTGTATTTGATTGAGTACATACATTCTCTTATCACAAACACATACCTATATCATTTCCGTTCCGTCGTGGGTAAAAATAAATTCGCAATAATTAAATACCTAGAGTTATTGAATATCGATCACTTAAAAATTCATGAATTAAATTTGTTTGTTAACTTTTTTACTCTAGAATTCCTACAGTAGTGTCGGAACGACCATATATTAACCAACATACTCTTATTAATGTCGTGAAAATATTTCTACACGAATGTATACAGAATACACACGTATGTTATGTTATGAAGCTGGTGGCGTGTTGTGATCATATTATCAAACTTTTGGCTTGAGATTCGATCTTGTTATTGTTCACTGGAAAGTTTTAGAATCTATTTTGTATAATAAAAGAAGGTCTTGCTCAGCGGTCACACTATTTGAATGTTAATACGTCCAATAAATCTTGTTTGTGTATACTTAATTTTGTAAAACCTAGAACCTGACATGTCCGTGACGTTTTCCGGATAATGTAGGGTATCGTTCAGGCGATCAATATAAGCAAAATTATTGTCACCTTTTTATCATATTATAGTCATATGATAAAAATTACAAATTGAACGGTTTTATTTATATATAATATTTTTATTTAATACTACTTTAATATTTCTTCTGTATCCATTGTAACAATGCCTTACATCGATTTGGCAACGTAATCGGTAATTACACCTAGCAAGCAAAATAGGTACCTAATCGTATGAATGTAAACAAATCAGCCCTTGAAGCGAAGAAAAGCACGTCGAAGTGACAACGTAGCGAAAGTAAAGGTCACATATACATAATATATAGAATATATAGAAAATATTAAATGGAAACTGAAATATTTCGGCAATGAGACATTTTTGACCATAACTTTTTCAGAGACTTTATCACTATATGACCGCAGCAAGTTCGTGTTGAATTTTGCTAAAACCGTCATGTACACGGTGTGTAATACAGCTGTAAATTTTTTGAGACGATAACATTTAAAAACGTACCTATAACTGCCATTGCAGCACCCAGCAACATTAGCAATAAACCGGCCGACAGGGCGCGGCAAGCGTGCCATAGGCACTGCGAGCTCATCTTCCCCTTGACCACCTGCAATCATAAAAATACTTGAAGTTACACATTGTGTTATACATTTCTAATTGCTATACATATACCTAGTATGTTCTGCAGATTTAAAAAAGAAAAAAAATGTTTAACTACAAATTACATGGCAGCTGTTGGCGACCAATTGGAGCTCTTAGTACCTTTATTTTACTGCGCTAGTATAATGAACACGGTAGTACAAACCAAAAAATATACAGAATAGACCCTTGAATAACTCGAAAATTGCTAATCTGCTTATTAGCGTTGGGGGGGGGGGGGGGGGGAATAATAAAACAAAACACTTCTTAGTTGAAATTTTGGTTGAAAGACCTTCAACTAAACTTTAACATTTTAGAATTAATACTACTAGCATAGAGTAACGTAGCGTACTGTAGAGTAGAGTAATTTATTTCAGATAATCAAAAACAGGTTGTTATTAATTTACTACTCATTTTTGACATCATTTCATTGATTTCAAGAAGCCGGTTGAAGCGGAAGTGGTCATAATTTAAATTTATTAATTCACATTATTTGCTGGACCAATTAAAAAATAAGGATTTAAATATAGGTAATATTATAAATATTATCATACTAATATTATAAAGAGGAAAGATTTGTATTTTTGTATGTTTGTAACGAATAAACTCAAAAACTACTGGACCGATTTCAAAGATTCTTTCACCATTAGAATGCTACATTATCCCTGAGTAACATAGGCTATATTTATTACTAGAAAAAATTAGGGATCCCTCAAAATAAAATGGCTACATTTTATTTTGAAATTTTGAAAAAAAAATCTTATTAACCCTAGCGAAGCGAGGGCGGGTCGCTAGTTTTTAATAAATTTCGTCCTCTCAATCTGATGGCACGTTATAAATTCCTACATGATTTTATTTTATAGCTGTCGTCTCTAATTAATGACTGCCAAAAATAGTAAAATTCTGCTGACAATAAAAACATTGTAAGTTGACAACGATTTGCCGATAACCTATTATTTTTGCTGCCATGGGTATATTTTATAGCTGACCAAGTTGCTATAAATTTGCGGTTCGTTTAAAATAGTTTAAATACATGCCAATGAAATATGAATTCCGCAGAATGCAGATATGTAAATATACACATATAATATGTATAATATATAATAACATGTATGTGAAGTTATACCATTTTATATTTTAAAACGTTTTACAATTAGCCGAAAGATAATTATAGTGTGTTGGAAATAAATATGAAAATTATATATTATATAGCAGTTATTATAAAATCTATACATATAATAAAATCGTTACAGAGCCGTGTGCCGTGTGCCGTGTGCCGTGTGCCGTGTTTCTACAAGAAATATTTTTTGTACAGCGATTGCAATAGTAAGTACGAATGGTATAGAGCAAAAAAAAAAACAATTTTTAGCATATTTCTCTGTCTGTACGCGCATTACACAAAATCTATTGAACGGATTTTAATAGTAGATATTGATATAAAACATGCGTTACGTGCTATGATTAGTTATAAATGATTTTATTTCAATCAAATTTATTATTTTGTATTAAATATTATTATCCTAATATCCTCCAATTTAAAATTACACTAAATCTTTACACGTCTCACTAAGCAGATAAATAATGGAACAATAATAAACTTCTAATGTTACATTTCACATTTCTTTGGCATTTAATATTTAATTTATTCAAAATAATCAATTCTCTCACAGAAAGTGAAGACGAAGACTGTAAAAGCGGGAAAGCGGAGATGTTAAAATTTTGATTCATCTGTTTATGTGGTAGGTAATAGTTTTAATACAATCAAGGGTGGCAGTTGCGTGCGCAACAAGTACTCTGTCAACTGTTGAGTTGAATTCTGATTCTAGTGGTCACATTCACGAGCTGCAGCCTTAAATTATATTTTGCGATCCTTTGACAACATGTAACGAGTGAAGCTGTGATAGGTTTTGTGAATGGTGAACAACACGGATGTGATTAGGGAATGTTCGCATGTTGTTTGATGGTAGTAATGTGGTATGTACCTGGACGTTCCAGGTGGCCCCGGAGGCGGGGTGGGCGCGCCGTAAAGGGCCGGTGACGCTCCGCGCGCGCCGCATGCCGACTGCCGCGCGCTCGGCCGCTCGTCACTGCGCGCGCATCCAGCCTCTAAGCTCCAGGCCAACAGACCTCTCAAATGTGATATATTCTACTCTTACATACACTTATATATTGATCTCGTATTTATACCGTGGGTTTTGTTATTTATCTTTGAATTGAATGTAGATATGATACATGAGCGTAACTTAATGATTTTGGTAGCATGATGTTGGTATTTATTTATTTTAAATTAGTACAGCTCGGAAAGTAATATATTTTTGTCAATTTCTTAAATATATTAGAATTTAAAAATTTAGAATTTTTAAACTTCCTGCAATTAAGAACTCTAAATAAGTAAATACACAATGTAAATACATACGTACAAATACGTACCTGGGGAACTTTTGCGAAAAAGAAAAAAACTGATCCCATTTTTTATTACATTATTTCAAAGTAAGTTTCATGTCTCTGAACCACTTGTGACGTCTTTCGCGGTTGTAGATGATTGTTCAACAGAAATCGAACAAGGCTGCAGCAAGCTTTATCGCAATCGCACAAGTTATACAAATTAATTTTTCTATTAATTGCTAAGCGAATTGTGTATGTTCGTAAAATGATTTGTGTAAGATGTAATGTGTGTAATGTTTATGTTACCATATACTTAGATACAATTTTAAGTGCAGAGAGTGCAAATCTTCTAAACACAGCTCCTTACTTCATGTGGACGAGCCTAAAGCTCAAGCTGCTTCAGCTACTACAGTTCAGGGTACTCCGATTCAGGAGCAACAACTAAGTATGCACTCCTTGAAGTCTCGCAATACAAATGTCCCGTTAGCGTCCAGGTTTCAATATCTGGTTCTCGAAATAATAGGTATGTCGTAAGAGCTCTTCTCGATCGCGGGAGTCAGACATCCTTTTGCACCGCAAGTTTGGCTGATAAGCTTGGTATGCAAACCTTTTCCCAACAAAAAAAATGTTATTACTTTGGGTGAAAAGCTGAGCAGAATAAACAAACCGTTCCATACATTTTCTATAACAGAGAATTTTACTATGAAATATACTATTCTATAGAATTTTACTATTCTATAGAATTTTATTATTCTATGCTCGACAAAAAACTACAAATATACCTCAAAAAATGTTCAATTTATATTACTTAAACCTACTCAAGCATATCGTAGCTGGTAATGAACTTAACATTTCAGGAAAACAGTAAAGGACGGTAAGATTGAGGAAGGCCCATAGAATCCAATTCTACTTAATACTCGTTTTGGATACGTCGTATCAGGTGATTTACTCCCATACAATAAAAGTACTCTATCCAGTCATTCAGGAACTATGCATACAGTAGATGATTTCCATGATCTAGAGTAATGCGCCGTGTTTTGCGAGAAAACATGCAAACGAACAAGCTTCGTGTAGCGGTTGACGGATGTGTTCGGAATAAAGGAGTTTGAGTGACATATTGTGCAACGGTCCCGCGGTTTAGCGTCAGTTGTTTGACATTCTTATATTATTTCGTACTTTTAATTAAATAATGAGTGACATTCGTCACATGTACAGTCGTCGGTGATGATCACGAACCTTTACACTGCAGCTACGTGGACGATATTTTATATGGAAGCAATACATTTCAGGAACCGTTCTGCTAATTGACCAACTCATAGCGCTTTTAAAATTAATAGGCTTCAACTTACAATAGTGCTCGAATGACATAAATCTTCTTTCAAATATTCTTAAACGTAAATATGGTTTTACGCAGAAGGATTTAGATCAAGATAAGCTATTAGCGAACATTTTTGGTTTAATTTGACACCAGGACGCCTTCAAAATGAGCGGTGTAAAAGTAGCGTCTTTTCAAAATCTTACTAAACGCACCGTCATAAGTCCAATGGGTAGGTTCTTTGATCCAATGGGCTTCGCTGGTCCTATTGTGGTCCAACCTAAAATCATTACGCAACAAATTTGGCAATGCAACTTGGAGTGGGACGCGCCTCTTCCAGTAGATTTATTAAATGTGTGGCAAAGGTTTCATTCCACTCTTTCAAACATGTATGAAATAAATGTATCACGCAAACTTGAGTAAGGAAGCTCTGAAGAAACTGAACTCCTAGGATATTGTGATATTTCAAATAGTGCCTACGGATCTTGCATTTACATTTAAGTAAAAATTAAAAACATAACGTAATGTTTATTTGTTATGTTCCAAGTCACGGATAGCTCCTTTAAACTCGAAGCTTTACTATGCCCAAACTCGAGTTAAGTGGATCTCTTTTATTAGCTAAGCTCATGTTCAAAGTTTCTACAGTTTTATGGAATATTAAAAAGTCTTTTTGCGATTCAAAAATAGTATTGGCCGGGTTAAATAATACAACTCCGATAAAGTTGCCCTATACATTCCTATGTATAATAGAGTGAAGGAAGTAAACAAATGAATTCGCTCTATGAATTAGTGTTATACTCCAACTTAACTCAATCTGGCAGACATTCTATCTCGAGGGTTAGACCCTCTAGAATTAAGTAATAATCATCTGTTGTGGCATGGTCTCGATTATTTATATAATAATAATTATTATAACTTTTACTCTATTACAAATAGGTAGATTACAACATGCCAATTTACCTTTTCCAGTGAGATTTCTAATTTTATTTGTTTTATCTTAAAAGGCTTATAATAATTTTAAATACAAGATTTAAGTTTATTACACGGAGTTTTAAAACTCACTATGAGCAGTTTATATTATTAATTGTATACATACATTACTTATTATATTTATAACTAGCTCTGCCCGGCCACGCGTTGCTGTAGCTGCTCAACAGATGGCGCTTACCCTGTTTTTCCCTTTTTTTGGGGTAAAAAGCATGTTTTACTCTGTGATAGGTATATAAAAACACGCTCGTATTCGAATGCAACGTTGTGTCAAAATTTCAAAGCAGGTGAAGAACTTTCGGAGATTTAAGATTTTGAACAAACGAACTTTTACATTTTTATTTATATATAGATAATAACTAGCGACCCGCCCTCGCTTCGCTTCGGTTTATAAGTGTTTTTTTTTTTTTCAACATTTTAAAATAAAATATGGCCTATATTAGACACGGATAATGTAGCTTTGTAAAAGAATTTTTGAAATCGGTTCAGTAGTTCCAGAGGTTACCCCCAACATACCCACAAACAAACACACAATTTTACCTCTTTATTATATTAGTATAGATAAGCTTACTGTTACGCAGTTTATGGACTCTCTAACAAATGATAGCCAATTCTAAAATTATTTTATTGCTCAGAAACATTTAATTATAGTTTACAATTAATTATTAATCGTATTAGTTGTATGTCGTTTCAGAGTTACTTATATAATGGAAACAGTTTATATTCTACTTTTGTATTTCTAATATTACTTGTTAACCACAGATCAAATATTTTCTCGTCATCGGCATCGTGTTAGTGACACATACGATCTCTTTTCTTTACCAAATGGTTAATAATAAAAAAAAAATGTCACTTCAGTAGGTACTTCACTTTAACAATATTACTAACACAATATTTACAAGTATATTACGTAGACTGCCGTCGGAGGAGCGAAAAAAAACCAATTTACTAATACTAAATTTAATTATAAAGGTATTACAGATATATTACTAATTCTAACTACAAGCTAGCAGGCGACCCTAATCGAGGTTGGATTATAAGTGCTCGTAATTTTCCATGCTTCGGTGCGATGAAGTCTTTCCACAGTTACACGTGCCGCACCGTCAGCAATGTCCCCGTTTCCATGTCCTATTGGTAACACGCGGTAGGTATTGAGGCGTCAGCGGTTTCCATGATGTGAGCGCGCGTAACAAGTATAATAATAATAATCTTGGTACCTATAATAACAGATTCGACCCGAGTATAGCTTGTAGAGTTTAATATGTAGGGGAATCTGTTTGTACCATTTTCTTTTTATTCAATGATTTTTATAAAAATTGTGGATGAACTTATGGGTACCAAATTAATTGTATCGGTAAGGTAGGTTATTGGTGCTCTTCCTAAAAAATACAAATATGAATATTAAACATTAATGTAAATTTGGATCGTTTGAAAAAAAAAAGGAAATAGTGACCAACAGTGGCGATGTACTTACCTTGTTGTAGCTCGGCCATATTTATATAAATGAGGAAAAATACATTCAGAATTTAGAAAATACTTAATATACTTAGTGTTTATAAACAAAACAAGTTCTTTGACTTTAGAACCGTTCAAGTATTACGTAAGCATCAAATAGTAAATTCTGCTTACGTAATACTTGAACGGCCCCTTTGTTTGAGATCATTCAGACAACAATATTAAAAATTTATGTAAATAGCTTATAAAGTTATAACATGACTCGAATCGAATACCTTTGGTGGACATGTAAGTATTATATAAGCTTAGGTATACTGACAGAATGTGAACATTTCCATGTTCACTAACGTAATTATTAGTAACACCTAATCAATTAAACATTACTCGAAAACTTAAAAGTAACTTAAGCAGTCTACTTCTGTTAAATAAACTGTAAATAAATATTACGTTTCAACCAACATGAAATCTCACTTCTTTGGGATTTAAATCTATAAAATTTAGAGGTGACTAAGCATTCCCTAATGCTTTCTTCAAATAAAGAAAAAAAAAGAACAAAGACAGAAACCTTTCCCGCAAAGTTTAACTATTAAAAGTGACGATTCCTTCACTAAAATTCCCGATATTTACGATTAGTCGTATCTGGAACATAATAAAATTCTCTCTTTGTACCCCAAACTCTTTGTTGAATTTTTCTTTTTTCTTTAATATCTGATAATAGATATAAGTTCAAATCTTCTTTTTCAGGCCACTTTTAGTTTCTCAATGACTTTTGGATGGACTTTATTAACACCCCTTCTTCATTGATGCACTCAATCTTTCCCACGAAATCTTTGCTCCATAAGCAAAATTTCTGTTATTTTTGCTTTTGCAAATACTTTTGCAAATACGCCAACTTTTTTACTTCAATTAAGGTCGAGCTAAACTGGATACTTGCTGCTTCGTATCCGAAGCAGATACGAAGCTTTGATCAGCAGCTACCAATACGTAGCTGCTGCTTGCGGCTACGTATTGGTTGATCGATGTTTCAGTGTAACGAAATTTATATATGTATACTGATGTTGGCATGTATCGCGGATGTCTATGGACGACAGTGTCCACTTACCATCGGGTGGACTGTATGCTAGTCTGCCGCCTTTTTTCTATAAAAAAGAAATACTGTTATGTATGTATGTTTGTATGTAGGATGTATTAGCAGTCTTATTAATTTTCACATAATAATTGTAGATCACATTGAATTGTCATATAATTCATTTAATTTTTTTTTGCATTGATGATTGAAGCAAAAGTGATGATTGATTTAACAACATCAATTAACACCTCTGCTTTTGAAAGAATGACCTTAAGAAACAAATAGTATCAATTGTTTCGGGCGTCAACCTTATTTTCAAAGGCCAGCGGCCGAGAAGGCAATATCTGCGTCTACGCTTGTTGGTTTAATTGTCATCAAGTAGTCATAAATCAAAGATAGATATTTTCCTCTCATTCCTTCACATTAATAGGCAATTGTTTCCTTCTTTAATATTTTATCAAAAATCTTTCTCTTTTGGTATCTGCCTGTTTGTAGTCTTCCTTTCCTTAATGTTTTTTTTATTCATTTACAAATTTCGCGGCTACAATTTAAATAATACTAGTTTAAGAATATTACTAAGTTTTAGGCCAATTACGAACTAATATTATAAAAAAATGTTAAATTGATTTGTAATAACTATTGTTAATTGCAATGTTAAATTAAGCTTCTGTTTTAATAGCTCCAGTGCACTTTCAACAAATTTATTGTCAATTTTAATATATGTCCTTTACGCAGACATGTTCCTGCTATTTTTTTACCAGTTTGCGGGATCCGCGCGGATCCCGCAGACTCAGGGGATAATGCGGGATTGAAATCCCAATACGTAACCGAACAACGTTGCCGAGATGCTACGTTGTTTCACGCCATGCTACGACAATGCTGTTTAAACTACAAGACCGGGCTACGAGCTACGAGCCGTAGGTCTACAGTGGCGTGCTAAGGGGCTACAATTATGTTTTCGTCATTTACTGATCCGATATTGTTTAACGATTTCTCGGGCAATATTAAATTCTAAGCTTTTACCCCTACTTTATTTTCTAGTTAATAGCCTATACTAGCTTTTGGCTGTTGGTTCGTCCACATGAGATGCGATTACGTTCGGAAGTTGTTAAGTTTAATCACTTTTTTTACCTTTACCTTCTACCTTTCTTTACCTATACAACAAATTTAACCGCATAACCGTGACCAAATCAGACTAATCGAGCTCGAGACTAATCTGAATCTTACATGTACAAATGATGACGATATTGATGATATGAATGATGATATAGTCTTTATAAAATAATTGATTAATTTATAAATTTAATAAACTCTGATATATCTGTTATATAGGCACCAAAATGAACATAAAAAGTAGAAAACAATATTTTTACACAATTATTAGATCGGTTTTACTATTTTCAATAGTTTTACGTCTATAGATACTCAGCACACTAAATTTAACTAAACTTTTAGTTACATTTATACGTTTTACAACAAAACCATTCGACCGCATGCATTTACAGCATGACTATTCGATACAGAAGTGCGAATCCAGAAATATACACCCTCCTTTGCGGGTCAGGGATTTACCAACAAACAGTTATTAAATATACAGAAGACATAAAACTGATTCTTAGTGGAAAGCTCTCGGTGCCTGTTTATCCTTCACACTTCTATATATATTTGTTTCTACAGAAAAAGGCGGCAGACGAGCATACAGTCCACCTGATGGTAAGTGGATACTGTCGTCCATAGACATCCGCTATACATGCCAACATCAGTTCAAAATGACAAACGTTGGCACGCCCCCGGATGCACTGCCTACCTATGCAGATTAAGGAATGGATTGGGAGAAAGGGTTGGGTAAGTGGCGAGGGCTAGATTGGGATGGGAATTGGCTCTGGCATATCTCACTCACTACCGAAACACGTACCTATGTACATTGGGGAAATACGATAAAGTAGGAAATGCAGTAGGACTTCTAATTCAAGTTTTGATTCAAGTGACCTAATCATGCGTCTTGGAAATACATAATTTATTTTTTATAATTTATATATATATGTACCTGTGTAAATGTAATGTGTAAATTTAAGTACTTTATGATATTAGAAATAATTTGAAAAAGAAACAAAAACACAATTTTGGTTAATAATTGTTGTATAATCTGGTGTAAATGTAAATATAATCATTATATAATCTGGTGTAAATGTAAATATAATCGTTGTATAATCTGGTGTAAATGTAAATATAATCGTTGTATAATCTGGTGTAAATGTAAATATAATCGTTGTATAATCTGGTGTAAACATAAGTGCGTGACAATATTAGAAATCATTTAAACAAACAAACAACAAACGTGGTTAATAGTCGTTGTGTAATCTGTGCATAGTTTGTAAGGTTTCTCGTCGCAGTTTCACCCCGTAGTGCCTCCTCGTTGAATGCCTCGTAAGCAGTTGAACCGAGAAGAAGTGGGTGCATGTTTGCCAACGAGTCTCCGCTGCTCTTTGTGAATAAGTACTCACACATACGTTGCCAATTTAGGAATGTTATACACTGTCCGTACTTACTAACACATAGTTTACACATACAAACACCATTTCTTTATTGCATGTTTTACAAATTGATCGTTCAAATAGTATGAATTCTCTGTAAATATATAAAAATACTGCAAATAAACCCTTTCTTGCACCAAATTAAATACCGGGGTATATTGCAGTAAGTACCATGTTTTGTACCTTATCAGCAAATTTTGTAATTTCCTAGCTGTACCGTGGGTATAATACCAAACTTGGCATATGGTATATATATATCTCTCTAGCCCACTGACCTACTTTGAACTCGCGGTTCTAAACCTAAGAAGCGGACAGTCTAAAGTTTGATTCCTGATAAATATGTAAATAATATATTTGTGTAAATAATAAAAATGTTTAATGCACCATTATTCAATATTATTTAAAAAGTAATAGCAAGAAGTTACATGTACTTGCTTTACCATTTTTCATCTCAAATGTAAATAAGAAAATGTTAAAAATCTTACACGTTCTTTAAAATTTTATCTTATTAAAGAGAACAGAGCTAAAAAAAATATATATTTAAAAAGCTCAAATTTACATTTTGCTCTATAAGAGACCTCATAAGGCATTTTTTTTATTTCATTGTTTATTTTTATGTTAGTTTATTAAAAAATTGAACTTGAATTACGTTATGAATTTGTATAAAATTAATTTAACTTACAGCATAGTTTTGCATATTGTCTCTATTCAGCTACCTATACACTTTCCTACGGTCGATCTACAGGGTAACGTCGAAAAGTTATTTTATGTATAATACAATATGGTAAATATATTTACAATCGGCAGAAAGTGGGAGAATATACGGGACGGGTTTTATAAATCGGTTTCCATTATAATTTAGTGACTAATTGAAAAAAAAAAAACATTTTTATCCGATGTTAGGTGCCTAAAGAAAGAATTTATCTAAGTAAGATATATTTAGGTCAAGCAAGACGTGTGAAAGTTACGTTCTCAGGAGGAACATCACATATACTTATTGATAAGGCGAAATGAAAATTTATTGGTCTCCAACACAGCAGAAATATAGCCTGGTGAGATAGCATACTTATAAAGTAGGTATTTTGTAACAAGATTTTTGTAGATAATGGTATTATTGATCAAACATTGGTTCCTGTTACTTAGGAATCCAATTTGTGAGCAATGTTTGTCGAGGAGTTAATTGATGGTTGACGATTGTGCATCTGTAAGATGGGTCCGGTTGAACGAGAGACGGGCGCGAGGCTGTGCAGGGGGGGCGCGGGCGGCAGCGGGGGCGGCGTTAAGAGCGGGTTTGTCACGTGGAGCTCGGGGCGCCGGCGCGGCCGGGCCGCCCGGGCGCTTGGCCGGGCTCGCGGCCACGGCATTCCCCTGCTGGCAGCCGGCCGCTACGCTATGCGCGCCTACACGCGACAAGACGCGCGCGCCGCGTTTCATTGCCCGCGAGCCGTAGTGTACCGGGCTCGCAACGAGAGCTGGGTCACCGGCGCTGAGCTGCGCTAGCCGACCAGTTGTATGCTGGAACGTGTCGGCCGGGGGGCGGGGAGGCAGGTGGCGTCGCGCAGGTGCGGCCCGCGCCCGCCCAGGGGTCGCATTCGAAGCGCGCGGAGGCGCGGGCACGCCGCGGCGCGCGGCCGCCCGCCTCGCCGCGCTCATGGAGCCGCCGTGGGAGCTCGAACTCGAGCTACGGCGGCATATAGAAAATTGCGCGTGCACCTGCGACCACATGGGCTACGGAAATTATATGGATTACCAGGTGGCGCCGGCGGCTCACGCCTGCCTGTGCCGCGCCATCACCTCGCCGCACGCCCACGTACGTGTGTCGAACACTGTGTCAAATCCTCATCCCATGATCCGCATGACATGTCACCAGTCCTATAGGGACCTGTAACTATTCTGTAGTGCTCATATTTCACTGTGTTCACATGTCTCGATTAGCATGATTGGTTTTGTGTTTTTAGTGAACTTAAGAAATCATGGTCATATTCATCTTGTTGTGATCCAGTAGCAAATATAACATCTCTTATTTGATTTTGTGGAGACACGCACCTACCTGTTGTATAATACATTTTTGTGTTCAAATTTTAGTTAAGCATGCTTTGTTAAGCTTAAATACTGATAGCCAAAATAATATAGCGTTACGCAGCATATCATAGTATCAGTACTTATTCGTACATAAAAAAATCAAATAACGCTCTTGTAAACGGCATTGCCACCAAAGCTCTAAACTAAAATATTATTCAAGGAAATACTCACAATAATTACGAATTAATTTAAGATATCAACCAATAAATTCTGGCGCCCTATGTAAGAGTAATTCCTATAGTACTGTTATGTAGTTATACATTTATTTTTTAATTTTTCATGTCAACTGTTTAAGAAAAAAAACGTAAACAACAGTTGCAAAGACTGATGCGTCATTTTGGCCGGTATATCCAATAAAAAGCACATGAGTACCAAATTAAAGCTTTTAACATAAACTTAAATTTTCATTATGTCAACAACGCCCTAAAGTACCGGGAAATGAGATATATGCTTTACAAGTATTTCAAAAATGTTTAAGGGAGAGACAATATAACCACCGGCGGAAACACAGTCGGCCGAGGTTCAGGGCCCAAGACCAATCTTTGGATGATGCATGCTGTGGAGGGAGCTGGTTGAAGGGACTTTCTATCCAGGATGTACTAATTTGATTTATGACCATTTGAGCACGCCAAAGGCGTACATGAGAGCGAGCATGACCCAGCCGTTATAGGCTCGAATCTTCTTATGGCCCGATTTTTAATATTAAGTTCTTTAATTACTTAGCACTATTTCCATAGTGCCACTATTTCCCATTAATCTGGGAAACGAAATATTTATTTATGGTAACTGTAGGCTATAGTTAATAAGTTGACATACATTACAATCGTATCGGTGGTCAGGCTAGGTTTCATACAAAAGTGCTAATCATTTTTTCACAGAGTTTTTACTAACTTCTTGGGGACGTAAGGCATTATAATTAGATATGTCGTTTAGTTTAGAACTTTTTCTTTTACAGAAAAAGACGGCAGACGAGCATACAATCCACCTGGTAGTAAGTGGATACTGTCGCCCATAGACATCGCGACACATGCCAACATCAGTCCGGAATGACAAACGTTGGCACGCCCCCGGATGCGCTGCCTACCTTTGAAGGAATGGATTGGGAGAAAGGGTTGGGAAAATAGGCAGGGATACGATAGGATGGGATGGGAATGAGGTCTGGCATATCTCACTCACTAACGAAACACCTACGTACATTGGGGAAACACGATAAAGTAGGAAATGCAGTACATTTCATGGTAGTCTTCTGTAAGTTCCCACAAACTCGATATTTAAAGAACAACGTTCTCGAGAATAATGTGAACAAACTAAAACAGATAAAAACTTGCTAAAACTGATAAAAAATATCCACAAATCGCTCAACAACAGAAACAAAATTGTTGAAAACACAAAAAGTCCGATGTTGTGTTTACGCGCGTTTCCACTAACGGGCAAACATTGTTGCCGAAACTATCTTGATTCTGTTTCCATTTACGACTAGTTTTACCAATTCAATGTTCAAGTAATGCAATAGGCCTGTATTGTGAACTTTCCAAGTAAATGTTACATCCAAATTCAAAGTAATTCTGGTTGCAGCTCTAATCAATTAAGTAACTGATCAATTTCTGGTTGTTGTTTTTTTGGTTGTGGTTAGCAAATGGTAAGAGAATCAGGACAGCGACGACGACTTTGTTGAAATATTGAATATTTTATTTATTTATCTATTTATTTGAACTCTACACATAATAAAATCGTAATAAAATCCGTGTCTGTTCATTTAATATTTTTGATAAAAATTTAACAGTTTGGCAAAAGTCGAATTATACAGAGCCGAAAACAACAATTTTTGGAATTTTGTATGTCGGTCTGAACGCTCATTACGCGAAAACCACTGGATATATTCTAATGAAAATTAGTAGACAGTTATAGCATATATGTGGAGTTAACATTAACGAGTATTTTTTATCCAGATCTATTGTAGAGTTCCCACGGGAATCAAACTGACCACATATATTCTAACGTCTACGCGCACGAAGTCGCTGACGTTACTAATTTCTACACAATACTTGTACTTAGCAGATGAATCTAGCGGTAGTTTCTATGCTTACTTAGGTAATGGGCTTTTTAACATTAAAACATTATTTAACATCCTATTAAAAAGGATATGTTCTTTTCGTGGTCTCCAAGAAGGTCCATGCAAAAATTTCAAACCCGATTCGTTCATCCGTTGATGTGTGAAAGTATTTTCAACAAACAAACAGACATCGTTCCATTTTTATATATTAGTTACTAATGAGTGTTTTACAATTGAACACTGAACATTTTTGAAAAAAAAATACGAAGGAATATATTACATATACTCAAGGGAAAGAGTGAAGAAGAAGGGAAGAAGTGGGCTGGACGACTGCATTGTAGGTACCAAAGTGTTTCGATGAGGGTGACATTTTTCAAAGTCTATTTCTCACCCCATCCCATCGTTTTCTATCTTATCAGTCTTAACATGGGATAAAGAGAAATTATTAACTATTTTGAAGAAAAAAAAAATCACTATTGGTGATTCACTAATACCCTTTCGTCCGAGTCAACTCTTTTATTGTTAAATTTATAGACTCCTTGTAATGTATAAACTGAAAAGGCTTTCTTTATTTTGTTAGATTTTGTTTAAAAATTAAACTATGATTTGTTTAACTATTATTTTATGTTCTTATTAATTTTCTAAATAATTTAAAATACAATTTAAATATTTACCAAGCCTAGCTAAGAAAAATTTTAACATAAAAAACTACATAAAAAATTAACTATAGGTGACCTTATCGAAACTCAAGGTGCAAATTTAAAATGTTAGAAATATATATATACTAATACATATATTTATTTATTTATTTGAAAAGGAAATACAACAGGCTGAACAGCCCAAAAAATATATAGAATATAAATGAATATTGGTTGACATAGTAGTAGACTTAAAGTAGGAAATTATAATACAAAAGGATACCTTATTTAAATTCAAGTAAACAACTCAAAGCGGACTTGATTGCACCGATATTAAGATCCAACATTTCAATCGATAAATAACGATTTGCTAATCTAGTCAGTCTTGGTATCATAGAATCATATAAATATTTAGATCTACAGAAAAATAAATATACAGATAATAGTGGATTTCGGTTATAACGACGGCGGAGGGACCACTTTAATGTCGTCGCTATATCCGGAGGTCTCTATATCCGAAATAATAAAAAATCACGTACATATGTATACATATTTATTTATTTATCATTTATTTATATTATACACGGCTGTTACTAAAAAAACGAGTTATAGTGCACTGCTTAAGTTTAGACTTTTGTGCACGCTGTAAGGTATATTCCATTTTCATAATTCCCTCTACATCTAAATTATTATTGCCTTCTCCAAATAAACAGTACTTTTTGAGCGTTGTAATAGCACATAATGCATCTCTAATTGTTGGAATCTCGTTTACATTGCAATTCTCTTCCTCTACTTCATGCTCCTTTTCTTGTGTTTGATTATTTCATTATCCGTCAAGTCATCAGTAGTGATAACTTGATCATCAATATTCACATAAGTTTCCCAATCCGTAACTGTTGCTTCCGCTGATGATAATCTCGCCAATGGCAAGTTATCCATTTCATCATCAGAATCTTCATCAGTTGTATTAATGGTAGAAAATTTACCAAACCCAGCATGTGAAAAACATTTTTTTATTGTATCTGGAGTAACTCGTGCCCATGCTGTTGTTAACATTTCAATGCCATCCAGAAGATTGACGGTGAAAGGAGTCGAGCTGTTTTCATTGTCGTTTACCATTTTCTCGACAAGAAGCTTTCGATAATGGCTTTTCAGAGTCTTAATAATACCTTGATCGATAGGCTGAATAACTGACGTGGTGTTTGGTGGTAAAAATGCCAGTTTTATGTTAGTCAATTTTTGAATGTGTGGGTGAGCTGGACAATTGTCAATAAATAAGATGATTTTTTTATTGTTTCTTCTTAGCTCAGAGTCCCATTTCCGTAAAACTTTTTCAAAAATTTCTGATGTCATCCACGCCTTTTTGTTGGCTTCGTAATCAACTGGCAAAGTTTTAACATTCTTGAAACACCTTGGTTTTTTCGCCTTACCTATAACCAGCAATTTACGTTTTTCACCTTCCATACTTGAAGCAACAAGCACCGTTATTCTATCTTTTGATAGTTTCCCTCCTGTACATTTTTCTCCTTTGAATTTTAGCGTTCTATCCGGAGTCAATTTAAAAAATAATCCGGTCTCATCAGCGTTCCATATTTGACTGTCGGTATATCCCTCAGTTAATTTTGGTAAAACTGTTCGCAACCAATTATCACAGTCGTTTTGCGATACACTAGCGGCTTCTCCACAAACTTTACCGACCACTATATCATGACGTTGTCTAAATCTGTAAATCCAGCTTTCTGAACATTTAAAGTCTGTTTTCCCAAGCTGTCTGGCAAAATGATTAGCTTTCTCTTGCAAAAGAGGACCGCTTATAGGTACCTTTTGGCTTCTCTGTGCTTTAAACCACACTAGAAGTACATTTTCAATATCTTGATGAGTTGGATTACGATTTTTCTTTATTTTCAGGGATTTTGATTCAAAACACTGCATAATTTTAGCGCGGTTTTTCCACATCGTTGATATTGTAGAATGTGAAACTCCAAATTGTTTACACAGATCAACATTGTTTTCACCATTTTCCAGTCTCGAAATGATGTCCACTTTTTCTTTAACAGTAAATGTACGTCTAGGAGCCATGTTCACAAGTTTAAGAAACGATGTTTACTCACTGGAAATTGCTACGTAACTGATTCATAATTTTAACTTCGTGCACATGCTAAGTAACCCTACACACAAACAAAGCATTTGACCATCTGCGAATGTAAACAAAAGATTCTTATCCTTTGTTTACGTTACATTAAAGCTTATGAATGAGTCTTTGTGCCTTTGCCGACTCAGTCTCAATATCCGCAAGGAATTTCTAGGAATCTGTCCCAAATAGTTCATAAAAACAAGTCGTTATACCCGAATTAGGCGTTATATCCGGAGTCGCTATTGCCGAATGAATTTCCTACGAAAGTATGCTTTAAATTCTAGGGACGTAAGTTCGACGTCGCTATAACCGAAAAGTCGTTACAACCGAGGTCGTTATTAATGAAATCCACTGTATTAATATTAATATTAAACATTGTAACATTTAAACCAATATCATTATCGAGCTTCTTTCGACACATTATAAGCTTAAATATAGGTTGAATAGATAGAATATATGAATATAAATTTAATAGATACCTACGAAATTAGCCAAAAAAAGAACAAGGATCAAGAAAATTATTACTTCTTGTGAGTCACGAGAGCACGTAACGCGCACTTCTTGTAACGGTGAGTGTTCGTATGTGCAAAAAGAGACCTTATAGCCTTCACGATTAATAATGAGCTACAATATCGTAGATGTCGAAGTTACATGTACTCGTTAGTATCTATCTAAGACCCAGGGCCGGCTCTAGCCCATGTAGCGCCCGTGTGCAATCAATATCCTGGCGCCCTTTAGTAGGCGCGCGATCAAAATGGAATACTTAGTTATATTTTCACCAGTGATTGGAAATTCAGGTGCAAATGGTGCAATTATAACACGGGCGCAGGGTCTTTGAGAGCGCCGCGAGCGACGCAGGCTCTTTAGAGGCATTATACAAACATCATACATACATCATACAAACATCATACAAACATCATACATACATCATACATACCACATACAAACATCATACATACATTATACACATCATACATACATACATCATACATACATCATACATACACTATATATACATCATACATACGTCATACATACGTCATACATACATCATACATACATCATACATACGTCATACATTCTCGTAGACTTGTTTTACTGTGGCCTTAGAGAGTCGTTAAATCGCAACCCACGGGTTTTCATGCGGGCCCAGTCAGTGATACGTGGCGCTCTCGGTCGTATTACCTGCCCGGCTACCTACACGCCACCCTAGTTATAGAAACTGATTTTGAGTGAGATTTATTTATTTATTCAACACATTATTGCATAGTGCTTAATGCTACGCGGCCTATCTTCCAGCCAACTTTCAGGAGAGGAAAAATAATAATGACAGTGGCGCAATCAACGAAGGAGAAAAGCAAAAGGAGAATAAAAAATAAATAAAAAGAATAACGGAAGTATTGTTAAAAGAAATGGGTAAATTAATAAAATATATACTTTTATTTGATATGTATAATTTATTATGTATGTGTAAATATATATGTATTTATGTATATTTTAAGTGTTTATTATTATTTATTATGTTTGTATATTGATTCATTTTAAATTTTGTTATATATACCTATGAGTATTGTTGTTCACTTGCATTTACCATACCATCGCTATATAGCCCCACGGTTGCTTAGTGCTTATCAGCATTAAGTCCGCCTTTTGTTAAAACAATTAAGTGCAAATAAATATATACATACAAACAATTAATAAATATATTATAGGGAATAAATATACAATGATACCCGCGGATTTTCGTTTACCATGCAGTAACCATAGATTTTCCTTTGAAGAAATGTAGCTTATATCCTTTTCGTGGTCCCCAGGAAGACCGGTGCAAAATTTTAGCACGATTCGTCCGCGCGTTGATGTGTGAAACCATTTCAACAAACAAGCACACATTGTTTCTTTTTTTATATTACTAAGGATAAGGATGTAGGTATGCATCCAGAGGTGTCATCCCCCATTGTCTCTATTGTTTGACGACCTCTGCCTTAGAGGGATGAATGAACCAGTTACTCCATCGCGTGAAAGTGCTAATAGATACTATAAGATGCAGGTCTCTAGAGACTTCAGCGTTTTGCCTGGCATCAGGTGTAACGTCTGTACATCTAGTTTATACAAAGTGAAATTGCTTTTTAAACCGCCCCGTGAATAAATTAAATTTTAAATTTAGCGATAAGTTTCGGGGTAAAGTTTCAAAGATGCTCAGAAAATTATTCAAGCGGCAAAAAACGTGCGTCATCTTATGTAATAAAGGCCTCAATTATGTAATAAAGAGCTCAATCACAGTGAGGACCGCCTTTTGATGTAAACGTTCTAAAGTGTTAAGTATTTGGGTACTTTGTTAACCGTCTGTAACTTTGGTACCGAAATGCGAGTAAAAAATGTCTTCCCATTTATCTTTCCTGCATTAGGTTTTAGCGGCAATAAAATTTTACACATGTGAGCTCATCTCAGTCCCGCCAGGACAAGCCGCTCCTCTTTACATCTCAATTCAGGCGGCACTCAATTTTATAGCACTAAAAGGATTTTCCAACACATGTACCGCGCTGTTCGGTTATTTAAAAGAGCACCCATTGTGTTTTATATTATTCACCATTTGTTCGTTAATCGAGTTTCTCAGTCAATTTGACGATTGTTACAAGATTTAATTTTAAGAAGAGGAATGTAGGAATTATTTAATCAATTATTTGAGAGATGGGTTATCTGTGTTTAGTGCTTAGTGCTTAAGGCGGCCTATTGTTTCTGTTCGTCTTACGTTAAAAGTATCTAATATTATATAAGCTACAATAGGAATGCAATAAAGTTTATTTATTTTCGTTCATTAGTTTATTTATTTTCCGTTTCGTGATTATTATTATAACCGCGTAAAAAGATTTCTCGTACAAGTATAGATAAAATAAATCTAACGTCATGGAATATTGTATATAACGACATTTTTTATCGGAAATCACATCATGGGTAGCCCTGTTAGGTTCACTTCAAACTTTTATACCTCAACGCTCGATTCAATATCCTGTCGACAGCGTTTCCTTGACAGAAAACGAAAGGAGCTTCACCGCTGTTTCATTGTGTGTGTGTCTTCACAACTCGGGAAATATAAACGAAACGCCAAGATTGAGATGTACCTAACCTAATTTCGTGTTTAAGAACAGATTTTAAATGCCTTTATTTATCTAAATATTTCAATAATAGTCTGCATTGGTTTGTTCGTATTACTTACTTGTTGTTGCTTTTCCAATTATTTTGTCATAAATTACTATATTTCATCAATATGTTAACAAAATTAGCAATTTTCTATTAGTTGAAAAGATCTTGTATTCAAATGAGCAGCAAAAAATACTAAAAGAGCAACAAATAACAAATCAACCTATTTTTGAATAACTGACGTAAATATCTTTAAATTACTCGGTAAAAATGTAAAAACAAACATAATATCAAAATGTCATAATTTTAGGAATATCAAAATATTCATAGTCGTACAAAAGAACCTTAAAACTAAAAAAGTTGAAAGGCAGTTTATGTAGATCAAATCGAATATTTATGTAGGCCGGTTTGCATTTTGACCTATAAATACTCATACCTATTATGTGCCGACGCGAACGTCTGACAATCTCAACTGTAAATGGAAATTTTATTCAGTCTTCTTTTAGTGTATCGCTGCAAAATTTAGGGCAAACGAGCTGTTTATGTTTTCAAAGAGTTTATTTATTACTAAACAGCTTTAGAATGAACACTGTTCAGTTTACTGATTAATAATTAAGTATAAGTATTCGATGACGACAGAAAAAATAAACCCATGCTATTTTAATAAGTTTTTTTCATATTCATTACAAAATTAGGTACATGTGAGCTTGACAATATTTAAGATGGCGAACTAGCGCTATCTCTGTTACCCAATGTGGATGTAATGACTTACTTAAATCAGTGACGTCATTAACACAGCAGCGCGGTATTTTGTTAACTTTAACTTCAAAGACCTATGACTTGGTATTTTTTCTAAATGTTTTGATTTCACAGACCGATTTTTTCAGCTACCTATTTAATTAAATGGTTATTAATAAAAACCAGTAAAATACCCTATTAGGGAAGCATTTAAATATAAACACATGAAGTTGAACGTCTCTTTAAGCCTTTTATATTTTCATTTTCATGTACGAATCAACATCATCAAATATCTTATGTATTTTTGACTGTGTGTCTCCATTACTTAATACCTTTGATATTGATCTGTGTATTTACGAAGTAGGTATATTTATTGTATGTCAAATTATTATCAAATATTTTACATAAAATGTTTTTATTCACTGTGTTATTTCTTTTCTTTTAAGCGCTGACTATGGGTGTATGTATATGTGGGCTTCCTGTCTGCGTTTTTCCATTCTTTTGCAGTTTTTTAGAACACTTCTTTTAAACATTTTATTATGTGTCTGTAAAAAAACTCTTTTAAATTTCATACTTAGTTTAATGTGCATAAACTGCAGACCTTAGGGAATTTCTAAAATAGATCGGTAAATAATTTAAAAACTTACCAAAGTATTTTCAATCAATATTTCTAACCATTTTTATCACTATCGGAGAAAAACAACGTACAGTATATGAGGAGGTATAAAATCTTATTGCATTATTAGCTTTGCGGCAATCCCAAATAAATGAGTTTAGTTAAGTAAGGTAGGTAGATAGCGCTCACTCTTACGAGTAGGGAAAGGAAGGAAAACATCAGATATCTCGTCCTTAATCATGGCGGGTAAATGGCGCTTCTCCTTCGCCTCTTAACAAATATTTTCCTGGAACCTTTTTATGAGTTCCTTTCTGTATACTTAGATATTAGGGGAACTTGGCGTTCAATTATCGTCTTCTACCTACATGTATCGCTGTGTACACTTTAGTTAAGTGGTCGCGTGGTTTAAAAGAATTCTAAACAGCTTTCCCTCTCGCCGTGTTTGAAACGATTGGACCGTATTAGAGGTATCGATCTGTTCTATCTTTGTTAAGCCGTATGTTCATTAGAGCGATCTACCGTAGACCATCTAATTTTAAGGGATGACCTACTTCAAAAGTTCGGTCGTCTAAAAAAGGACCAAGTAAAAAAGCTCGACTACAATTAGAAAAAGAGTGGGGAATGTACCTACGGTCACAGGTGAAAATAGATAAAGGTATTGAAATATATGTAGGTATAGTCATTATATATAGTCATATAGGGTAAATATATAGTCATTTTATTGGAAGTTGAAGCATTCCTGTGAGGGGGTGATGTTCCGAAATACTCATTCAGCATTCTGGCGATTTATCACATTTGAATAGCAAGTTCATCATGAACTCTATATTCTCATTAGAGGCTTTACAGGTGTTGTCTGCTGCATTCATCTTACCAAGGGCCATTTTGTACCAAAATGACCTGTGAATACTTGAATCTCACACAGAAGTTGTGTTTTCTTGAAGGTTATACTGTACTCGTCTAATCCGAATTTATCTCTTTAAGGAATTTCTTTGAATATTTTTAGATGATTGTGAATGGCATTACCGTTTGAATTTTTACAAGGACTGCTTATTAACGGCCTTGTTTATAGAGATTCACTTTGGAAGAGTCAGTTTTCCATTCCATCCCATCAAGTGGAAAGTGGTGTTCCCATCGCATCCCATTATATAACGCCTGCCCGTCTGCGCCAATCTTGGGAATATGCTAAGTCAATTTGGCCAACGGTATTTTTTTTTGCAAATGCATATTGTTCTCTTATTGGCGGTGGTCTTTGAGAAAAATATTAGTTAACCTTGATAACTTTATTGTATGAACGTACGAGTATATGTAAAGAGTAGACGACATTACCTATACTTTTGATCTACTAATATTATGTTTGTAAAGAGAGACAATCAGATTGTTTTTCGTTTTGTGTGTATGTGAGGTGGTAAATTTGAAAACAACTGAACCACCCGAGCGATGAGCGCTAGTCGAGTAAAGGCTCATCTTGTATAAAATTCTTATGTGTATCTACTTAAATAAGCGAAGTTTTTCGTTTTCGTTCGAGTTTTAATGTTTATATTTAGATGGTAATATCTGGAATTCGATTCCATTATAGCTCGCGTGATTCACAACATTAATCGAAGCTCGGTCCATAGAGCAGCGGGGTCTGCGTTATGTACGAGTGAAAGCGCTTAGAGGCGGACGGATGGCTAGTTGTAAGGTAACAATGGGGGCGCAAATTTCACGCAACATTATGTCGGCTGCGGGGGTGGCCAGCAGCCGTGAGAGCTCGGTGTCTGGCATGCAGCGAATCGATGCAGCCTCACCCCGGCCGCCACCCGCGGCCGCCCTCGCCGCGATGTTTTCACAACTTTCCTCGCCTCTGATACGGTGGTCGACCACAAACCATCAACTCTGGTTAACTTCACAACTCCCTTTTAATTTTATTGCGTTTCATTTCAAATGTATTTTGTGATTTAACGGTCCGCTACATCATGTGTAACTCAGCGCATTCCGGTACGTAGTTTCGTGATACTTTTGAATTGTAATAGTCTCGAGACCTTTCGATTAGCTCAGTGTCTCGATTTGAAATTATACAGTACCGGATCACATGTGTAGACAAGAGTTAGCTTATAAAGTTTAAAATAAATTTTAAAATGATTCTGTGTAAAAATAAAGCTCTTGAGTAAACTTTTAAAAGCTTTTAAAAACTATTAATACATACTTTGATGTCGGCCTAATCATTGAGCGTTGCTGATGCGAGGGCCATCTACGCTTCAATTATGCTCATTACAGTTGACAAAGCGAGAGCGCTCCATCAAAGACATGAATTAGCATACAGAGTCGATCTGTCTGTCTCGTCCTATAGTGTTCCAGCGTACGTAATGTTTAATGAATCCATACAATGAATGTGACCAGTTTTTTGGTACTTTATTATATTTACGTTACTTACTTTTTTCGTTGATGTTGAGCACACGGTGTTAGAATACTTCGAAATTATTTCATTAATAATTCGAAAGGAATTGTACTTGCGCGCTGGGCGCACTCGACTGGCCACGTTACTCTCCTCTAACAGAAGACTACCTTCAAATGTACTGCACTTCCTACTTTATCGTATTTCCCCAATGTACGTACGTGTTTCGGTAGTGAGTGAGATATGCCAGAGTCCATTCCCATCCTATCCTATCCCTCCCCACTTTCCCAACCCTTTCTCCCAATCCATTCTTTAATCTGTAAAGGTAGGCAGCGCATCTGGGGTCGTGCCAACGTTTGTCATTCTGGACTGATGTTGGCATGTATCGCGGATGTCTATGGATGACAGTATCCATTTACCATCAGGTGGACTGTATGCTCGTCTGCCGCCTTTTTTCTATATATAAAAAAAAATGTCCATACTACGGCTGATAGATATAGGTATCGCGAAGTCGCGCAATTTTATAGCTGGTCGAGCGTTTGCCGCCCAACCGCCCGTAGTCACAGCCAAAGGTGCCTTTACACAGGACAGACATTTTTTGATTGTGAAGTTAAATGAGACAAGTCGTTCGTCTTAGCGACTAACAACGCGACAACGCGACCTTGTGTCCGAATAACTAGAAAGTACCGTGTGTCCGATGCATCCTGTTCTAAGATGCCCAATCTTAGAACCAAAAATTAAATTCCCTGTGTATTCTTATTGTGCATTCGCCAAGGCACATAACCATTAAGCCACGTGGGTTTAACATGGCCATTTCTCTTCATTTCACCGAGTATTGGTGCTAGCTATCGTTTAAATGGTTTAGCGTTGACAATTCCACATTTGGCAGCCTATATGGTCGGTGAAACAATAGGTAGGTGGGTATTTGCTTCTATGGTATTGTTTATTTTTGTTCGTATATATAAAACTTTAAGTAAAATAGCTGAAATGACGATTTCAATCTACAACATCGCACTGAAGGACACAGGCCTGCCCTTGTAGTAGCGAGGAGGTTTTGGGCCACAATCCCAGTGCGGATTGTTAAATGTTATGAATCAGTTTCTTTACAATATACAGGGTGTCCTATTTTGATGCAACACGAAGGGAAAGTACTTTAAATATTAAAAATAGGAAAATTCACTTAATTGGGACTATCTACATTTTATTTTTAAAAAATAGTAGAACTTAAATCAGAGATTTTTGAAAAATCTGTCTGAACCGGGTAACGAAATTTCACATTCAATTTAAAACAAAAACAGCAAAATAAATAGACTTTTCCGTACTTGTAACAATATCGACATTATCATTTCATAGATAGCTACTTTCATTATTTACTAACAAGTACTCACTTAACGAATATGATTTCCTTATTACTATGTGCATGCTAAAAATGATAAATTGATAAGTAAATACTAGTACTTGTATGCATCTCTGTTGTGAGCTAACAAGGCGATTAATAGACAGACAAACACCATCTCGATATGTTTTAAAAAGGACGGTGAACAATTTGAAAGGTTTAGGACGTTTTGATCATCGATTACAACAACAGTACCGAACGATAAACATCAACGACTAAGAACTAGACATTTTGATATACTTTGAGGCGTACCCGAAGACTTCAGTGAGGGAAAGTGAAGAAGAAATTGGAATTGCAAAGTCATATAGCGTACTTAAAAAACATGGATTCAAGATTTATGTAGAAGGGCAATTAGTTCAAAAATTACACCATGATTCTGTCGTATTATCGAAAGGCACTTGCTTAAGGATCCAAACTTTCTGGATAACATTATTTGGTCTGATGAGACAAATATCAGTAATAACGGTATGTATAATCGCCACAATAATCGTATTTGGTCCAGAGGGAATCCCTTACGAGTCCACGAAACTAATGATCAAGTGCGTTTCTCATTCAACTGTTTGTGCGGGATATTAAAAAACCGGATTCTCTTAATACATTTATATGAAGGCACCCTACCCTGCACACGGAAAAATATCTAGAAATACTTCATATTTTAAGAACCGAAGTAAATAATCTTCCTGATGCAGAGCGACGAAATCTAATTTTTCAACAATTTCCGGCTCATACCTAACAGTCGGAGAACAGCCGAGACTCTTAATGAATATTTTCCTTCCTGGCTCGGTACATACGGACCAGGATATACCGATATACCGATGTCTGGGGATATTTAAACGATTTACTATAAACAAAACCGGTAACCGAGTTACAAACTGATATTAGACGTATTATTTCAAATATTCATCATGCAAAGATAAGAAAATCAACAGATCCTTGTGATTTACCCTTTCGATCGGCGTCATAAAAAAACAGATTTTTTTTTCGCATTTGGCCGGTTTGATAGGAGATTTTTCAAAAACTTTGAGTTCAGTTCTACTTATTTTTAAAAATAAAACTAAGTCTCCATTAAGTGAAATTTCCTGTCGTCAATATTTAAAGTACTTTCCCTTTATGTTACATCGAAATGGGACGCGCTATATACCTTCACCACCGAGCTGGTGAAAAGTGAAAAATCTTAAGTAGAAACAGTACCTATTGCCGATAGGGATTTTTGAACTCACGACCTCACGAATGTATGTATTGACTATCACCGTCCTACTTACTATAGCATATTATAAAAGAACAAGTACTTACTAATTGTAGTGATATGTAAATATGTATTTATTTGTAAGTAACAGGTATGTTCAAACTAATGTAACAAACAATCTTGTTGAAAAACTTTATTCAATCACAAGGAAACCCATCTTATGATTCTTTATTTCTTTATTTACTCGTTATGGATGAAGAATTCCTTATAATTCATCACCTTGAGTGAATCTGAGGCCAACTTTTAGGTATATCTCTACGATTTATTTTAAGATAAAAATACACTTTGTTCCAATATTGTAATGAAGTTGTGGGGGATTGGACAAGAGTGATTAATAGCCTGTCGTAGCCATAGGTCATAAATAACTTCAATATCTTTGAATAAGCTATTTTTAAGAGCGGTAATAGCCTAGGTGATAGCGGAGATAATAGAGGACTTGCATACTCTATTCTTCGTGAAGTTGTGAGTTCGAAACCTCGGCCCAAACCACCGAGTTTCTACTTAAGTGCGATTTTTTAGGAAACCTGCATACTCGAGAATCAATAAAAAACTGGGGCATGTACGTGGGGAACTCAGAAAGTTTTGCGAAGAAGAAAAAAAATGTTCCACGGGTTCCAATTATTTTATTACATTTTTTCAAATTACGAACGGGAGGTCCAAAAGTTTCCGGCCTGACAAAGAAAAAAGAGACCCAAATTAATGAAATATTTTTTATTTTTTAATATAGTCTCCGTCTATTTGAACACTTTTGGGATCGTTTAATTAGCATTTCTATCCCAGTATAAAAATAGTCAGAAGGTCACTTCATCATCAGTGGAAAATCATCTACCCCTTAAGTGCGCCTTGAGTTTTGAGAACAAATAGTAAGAGACACTGCAGTAAAAACGTTTTTGGCAATCACGTGGCTACGTACCATTCTGGGTTAATGCTGCTTTTGTTTCGGAAAGCTCAGGTATCAGGAAAGCTCAGGAAGTCTCAGATATCAGCTAGCCAGTTAAAGTGAAAAACTTGGGATTACAATTTTTCCCGTGCTTCTTGCTCTTTTCACTTTGGTAGGCGTTAGCTCACTTTGGCTCTTACATTAATGGCATGCAAATATTTAAAATTGTCATACATATTATTCATAACTAACAAAAGGTTAGCGTCTATGTTGCAATGTTCCAACAGCGTGAGTGTCAGCTCATGAACTTTAAATAAAATAGAACAGCACAAAATTAAATTGTACACAAAAGATTTAAACAAAGTTTCTTAGGTTCTTTATCACATTGGTAGATTGAAGATTCGTCGCCTGTGACAATGTCGTAAACGCGCCCAGACGACCCTGCTTCAAATTGTGTCATCGTATCACGGCACCATTCGACACAAACTTGTTTTTGAGCCCCGGTGCGGTTATGCGGCACCCAGCGCGATACTATTTTCCTGACTAGAAGATGCCCACGTAATGTGTCATACACACTCCTTGATACAATCTGCTATCTCTCCTGTATACGAGTATAGAATAGAGAATACTGATTACGACAAAGTCGGGCAAGTAAATCCGGAGATTAGCATGAACAAACAGAGCACAGATAAAAAACTGTCCACATAATTTGCTATACGTATAAAGAAGTTAATAATTTCTTAGTCGATGTTCAATACCTAGACTAGTCATAAATATTGTTACAAAGAAAACATTGATATATTTTTTCACATTATCATTCTATTAGAATTTGTGTTATTTTATAAATAAATAGGTAAGCTTTTTTAAAATATAACGTTTATACGTATTCAATATTAACGCCACGCTCTCGAAAATAGTCCATAAATCATAATCGAGCGGATTAAGATTGGGACTAGATGACGGCCAGTCTTCAGCTCTAATAAAGTCAGGAATATTCCTTTCTAATCCTAGGCGACACAGACGTCTGTGTTGAGCGAACCTTATGACCTGGTGCTGAGTCTTGCTGAAAGGATCGTTCTTGGTTATGGAACAGGGTGTTGTTAAGAGGCTCAACGACCTTCTCAAAAATCGTATCTTCATACACTTGAGCCGACGTTTTAATACCTTTTTCACAAAAATATGATTCAATCACTCCTTAATAGCTAACACCCCATGAAATCATCACAGAAGCCAAGGATAGTGGCCATGCTGTACCCCATTGACCAATTGAGCAGCTTCTCTTTAGTTATGTTATGAGTTATAATCATTCATTGCTTGTTAAAATGTTCCTTAATGGTGATTATTTTCTCGTCCGTAAATAAGATTCGTCTTTGAGCTCCCTTTGCGTATCGCCCAAGAAGTTGTTGTGATTGGTTAATCTTATTTTTCTTTAAGTCAATAAAGTCTTGGTTAATAAAGGACCAGTAAGTTTTTTGTAAGCAGCGAGTCCTAACTCTGGACCTTTATCTCTCTGGATAAAATCTTTTACTTCCGGATCGGATTTCTTCAGATTCTCTCCTTCACAACTTTAATCGCCCGTTTAGTACGAATAGTGCGTGGACGGCCAGACCTTTTTCTGTCACAAACAGAGGACGTTTCAAGCGGATGAAGAGTTTTAAAAAATGCATTTGGCTCCATGCCTACTTTGTGTAATGCAATTACAGCAATACGGTTTTCGTTACCACCCCACTATCTTAATACAATATTTAATATTTTACTATAATAAATTAATATTGTACTATGAATATTCGCGGCAAAAGTGGAAAAAAACATTTAATTTTCACGTGAGAATGACAGATTCCAAATTCAAATGTATTTTTTTTTATTGTAACAGTGTTTATGGCCAGAATATTGTATTTTTATTGTGGAAAAGTATTTAAATTGTATGCTAATTTGTAGATTAAAATATATGTTATCACTTTATATACTTTATGAGACGAGAGGCCGATATTTTCCCCAATTTTACCTCTTGCAAGGGTAGGCACTTATTCTGTAAGATTTAACATATGGTTTTCTTTCTGCCCAGATTAGTGAATTAGTTTATAACGGCTGATAGCTAACGGACAGTAAAAATACTAATGGGCAGCAATAAAACAACTTATTTTTAAATAACTGAAATGTATTATTATTAATTAAAATTTAACCAGAAAAATAAATAACTTGCTCTGGGGGCGCCATATTTGCTTTTTTCATAGCTAGTTAGTGTAGTCTGTAGAAGATAAATAATTAGTTCTATTAGTATTACCTACGCATCATGGCGAGGTTTATTGTTTTCTTGGTCAGGCTATACTAAGAAAGTAATGACCAAGTCGATGGAGTCCCGCTTCGAGGGACTCCTGTTTCCTTATTGCCACCAGAGAACCTGAACCTAACCCACATATTAAATGTGTTGCCATCGATTTGCTGCCCGTTCAGTTTTTATTTTGCCGCTCAGTTAATTATTTCCCGTTTATAACATAGCCGCTTATGTAAGACAAGCTAATCAATTTTGACAATTTTGTATATGAAAACGGCTAGGTACATTATAATTTTTTATAAATTTTGTAAATCGACAAATTCTAAATAACTATTGGTGCAAATGTTAGAAAAGTAAATAAAGGCCCAGCGGTGATGGATCCCGTGTACGAGGTGCTACAAGATTTAAAAAAAATCTACCTCTCAGATGCACTTTTAATACTTTGAGTACTTCTTGGGTCGTCTATTATATCCACAGAAATGGATTTCTATGTTTATACCTGTGATTTTCTTAAATTTGTCACCTTTTTGCAACTGACAGTAGCATTTCACGTGGATAATTATGGAACTAAAATCAATTTTCTTTCACCTGTGTGTCTCTGCTACCTTATTGACTAAGGAAGGACGTATTTTAGGGGAGGTAAACGTACTTGGACTTACATGCCTAATTATTTAGGTAGGTATGTAATGTTTTTTCGAGATTAAATTGCTGAGTAGGTATAGTTTACAAAAATTGTTTAAAATCTTCCTGGGATTACAAAGATACAAGTTTTTACAAGTTATTTTGCATTTCACTTCAATTTAACAAGTTTCATTTAAACTAGTTCAGTAGTTTTGAAAAAACATTACACATTTGCATGTCATAATGTTGTGTTGACTGAATGTTGTAACTGGAAACCTTACTTTTAAGATCTTATGTGTGGATCTTCTTCTATTATATTTAAAAAAATATGTGAACATAGAACATGTTTTAAGTCTGTTAAAAATTAAACATTAGCCTGGGTTTTATATTGTATGTTGGTTTATTTGATATTGAATACATACATTTAAAGTTTAAGATTCTAAATAAAAGCTTGTAAACAGGTTTCAAATGGACCTTTTACTCATATGAGAATATGAGAAAAGGGAATGTCGATATTAATTTTACTTACTGTATATCCCAAAATTACACTATCTAACCCATGCATCTGAGTCATCAGTCTGGTCAGTCCTACATCTGGTCGCCAGTTACGATCCTTAATATGTAATCTCCTTAGTTATACCGAAGTACTTATATGGTGTGAAAAGTAAATGCAATGTGAAAAAATCTCTCCTCCAAAACTGTTTGTATGACCCTGTAGTTTAAATTAAAATACAAGCAACGAGAATATTTTATGAAGTAGAGAAGTTTGACTGTTTCTGTGTGTAATTAGAGCAAAAATGGGCAATGTAATTTTACTGCGGGCTTGCGGGCTTAGTAAGGAGGGAGATTGAAGTCCCGGCGACTGGAGGCCTTCGCGCCAGTTCTCTCTGTAAATGGGTCAGAGGCTACATGGACCGTTCCTATGAGTCCCCCTCACACCTCACCCCACCCACTGCGCCCCTTGCATAATTGAACACGGGGCAAATTATTGTCACGCCTGATACATACTCGACTCTTGAATTTTACCACCTCGTTATATGTCCCGGGAGTGTCGCATAGTTATTAGTAAGTCTCAACGGATATCATAGCATACATAGCAATTCATAAGTTAGAAGATTATTTTCATGAAATCTGTTATAGTTACGTAGCATTTTGTTTCATATTTTTACCGACAATGTACGATTAAGTACAGAAGGTAACTAGTATTGTCTAAATTCTTTCACCTAGATAGAACAGTAATACATAGCCCACGTCTATAAGGAATTCTAATGATAAGAGAATTATCCAAAATTGCTTAAATAGATCTAGAGATTATTTCTTATATTTAGGTACATTTGCAATCAAATAATTAACATTAGCCATAATTGAATAATAATTAATTGAATTACACAAATGTAATACGACTGTTTTATTTTCTGTATTTCAATGCTCTCAAATCGAATGAAATGAAGAACAATATTGTAATTTGCAGAATCGATTGTCAGTGAGGTGCCGTGGGATTTTTCTTTTCAATATCTAAGTCCACAAATGGATAGGGAGCTGTTGTTCTACTTTCGTATTTATAATTTTGAATAAAAAATAATGTAGATAATAATTATTAATAAAAATTAATAAAGACAAGTGGGTAATTTCTTCAAGAAGGTATAAAAATGAATCATATTTTCATCTTTTTCTTAAATATAGTAATAAGCTAATAGCCCAAATAATTATTTAATGATTACAACACTTTTGTATTATTTAGTTCATTTATTACGCTTCATAAAAAAAACCAAACCCCAGTACCTACATAAAGCATGATTTAGATATGTGTCAGTCATTTAAATCCATTGTTATGAAACGTCTCGCGGGGCGGTTCGGCGGCGGCGCGCGGCGGCTTGACTGGGAGATTACTTTAATCAGGAAACATGGTGTACGGATAAAGGCAGAGCGTAACGAGTCGCTGTACGACACATGTTAATAGAATTACCTGCGTACCCATCTTAGTTCATACGTAATATACCTACGTATGTATCAGTTTCCTTAGTAAAAACGCTATTTATTTTCCTGAAAGTAGGTGAAAGAGCCAGGATATTTTGATATTTTATTTTATTTTTATTCAATAAACTTTAAACTATATTACATATATATGAGTGATATTTATAAAATCAATACTTTAAACAAAGCTGCCGCATATAGAATAGAAATTACAGATATCAATTTGGATAACAATTCGGCAGATCACGATTTAGGTAGTGTTATCTTTGCTATAATAGTCCATCGATATGAGAATTCTCAAATAGATGACGCTAGTCGCATATTTAGCTGTAAGATTAGCTAAATATTATATGTATATTTAGCGGTACTCATAATTGCATCTATGCCACTAAAATAAAGTCGAGGCATTCGTCTTTGTCATATAAACAATTTAAAGCAGAACAGGCCCTCAATAAAAAGCTATTTTTACGACAGTAGTAGGTATAGTGTATTAATATTAGTATTATTAAAGGTAAGCCGGCAACCGTAATTGAATTAAGTTATAAAACAAGCAAAATAAAAGTGAATTGTTACGTCAAAATTGCACTTAAAAGTTTGTTTACATGCCACCATTCTTATATAAATATGATCGAAAACGAGCAGGCAGTCTAAGTAATAAGGTATCTGGTGATAAGTGGATACTGTCGCTCGTGGATATTCGTTACATGCCAACATCAGTAAAGAATAATTGTTATGTAAACGGGTAACTTGTTTATTTATTGTTTATTTATTTTGCAAACCCAGAAAAGTAGATGCGTTTTCAAACTCGCGTGCGTGTAATGATGTTAGTATAGTGTGCAAGGAACATAAGAGAGAGAGGTATGGAATGAGGAGTACCTACAGAGGAATTATCCTCTGTACTCCTCATTCCACACTACGGAGTTCTTATTATTTTTAGTGGATAGTATATAAAATAGGAAGTATAATGGAACGTGAGACTTTTCCCATCCTATTTATTATATGTTCCCTACTAAATGAGAATGGATATGATGAGATGAGAGATTTTCCCTATTCCATTATACTTCATATTGTATGAGATGGAGTGGAAAACGAATTCTGGCGACTGTCACTTGACTGTTGAGAAACGTTGATCCGCTTCACACCACTCTCCTATGAGACGGGGGTAACTCGGGTCACGTCACGCTTAGTGGCCATGGATAAACAGGGGAAGGCTCCCCTTAATTAAGCTTTTTAATGTAACAAAATAGTTTTTCTTTATATAAATTTTAAATTGTTTCAGGCGGCAGTCCCAGAGGGAATGACATTTCCTGGTCCCCTACCAGATGTAGCAGAACGTTGTGGTCGTTGGGCACCGGACTCGTTGTCAGCTTCAGCGTCGGGGAGCTCGGACGAGAAACCTATGCCGCGCCGTCCACGTTGGCGCATCGCTCTCGCGGCGCTGGTCGTGCTGGCCGCGCTCGGCGCCGCACTAGCGTTGCCACTCGCTCTTGGCAGCGGGGGTCGAGCCACGCCCGAACAGCGACTCACTACTATACGTCGTATGTTACGAGACTCTCCACTTGTCGATGGTCACAACGATTTAGCTTGGAACGTCCGAAAATTTCTTCATAATAAAATAGGGGACTTTAATTTGAGCGCCGGTCTAGAAGGACTTGAGCCGTGGGCGAGGTCGCGCTGGTCGCATACAGATATCCCACGCATGAGGCTTGGGCAGATTGGCGCTCAATTTTGGTCAGCGTATGTACCTTGCGGAGCAAGAGATCGTGATGCCGTGCAGTTGGGTCTCGAACAAATGGATGTTATAAAGCGAATAGTGGAAATGAACGAGGCTCATCTCGTGCTCGTCACAGACGCTGCCGAACTTTTAGAGGCACATCGAGAAGGTCGTATTGCTTCCTTGATCGGTGTAGAGGGTGGCCACGCGCTTGGTGATTCGCTCGCAGTACTTCGTGCCTTCTATCAATTAGGTGCACGCTACCTCACTGTTACTCACACATGTGATACGCGGTGGGCGCGGGCCGGCGGCACCTCCGGCGGGCTCACGGAGTTCGGACGGGCTGTAGTGCGAGAAATGAATCGACTGGGCATGATTGTGGACCTGTCGCATGCGGGCGAAGAAACAGCACGAGACGCTTTAGAGACTTCACAAGCGCCAGTAGTTTTTTCACATTCAGGTGCTGCGGCACTTTGTAATTCCACAAGGAACGTTCCCGATGAGTTATTACGTATGGTTGCAGCAAATGGTGGTGTTGTTATGATTAATTTTTATGCAAAATTGGTGACTTGTGGCGAGCGAGCGACTGTAGAAGATGTGGTAGCTCACATCAACCACGTGCGCCGGGTTGCCGGCGTAGAGCACGTGGGCTTAGGCGCGGGATACGACGGTATCGACGCGCCGCCGGAGGGGCTGGAGGATGTATCACGCTACCCACACCTGCTGGCTGAGCTATTGCGCGACCCGGACTGGAGCGAGGAGGACGTGCGCAAGTTGGCCGGCATGAACGTGGTGCGCGTGCTGCAGCACGTGGAGCGCGTGCGTGACCAGTGGCGCCGCGCCGCCGTGCTACCCGGCGAGGAGACGCCGGGCGCGCGCCGCGGCGAATGCGTCTACGGGCCCGCGTGACGCAGGCTCCGCGCCGCGCGCTCCCGCGGCCTCCCTCGTACTGCTCAATATTGACACTTGTTGAACGTAGTTATACATGTATATTAGTGTCCAAATGTGATTTAGCGATTAAAGTAATCTTTACCTGATCTCGATGCACAAATTGTTTAGCTAAGGAACCGTGCGCGCTGGACGCTTTTCGTCAAGGCGTCGGCCCGTGGTCTACCCGCTGAACCCTTCTCCATCCATGCACACGACTTCGTTGACGAAAACCCAATGCGATCCGCGATTTATATGATGTGAGCCATTGATGATAATTATAAAAGAAATAATGTGTTTATAGAAAAATAAATATTCTTTATTTATAATATTCATGTGTTTTTAATTTATATATACTCTCGTATATATTTCACGTACTTATATGAGTAAGTACCTATAACATATTTTTATACATTTCTCTGTTTTATGATAGTATGTGCCAACAAATAACATACTAACAACATGTCAAAATGACTAACTTTGGGACAATCGCAGATTTGTCTTTCTTTGGGAATTTAGGAATCGATTTGTAAAAAGGGTTAGGAAGAATAGGGAATAAGAAGTAGATATACCTAACTGAATATGTGTAATGGGGAATAAGAAGTGAGGTGTAATATAACAATGAGATTTCCTCATCTCATTACACCTCCTATTCCTCCATGGGGAGTGGTGGGGAGTAGAGTGTAAATGGAATAAGAAGAATCCTTTATCTCATTATACTCTGTGTTCAATAGAGTGGGATAAGCAGCAGGGAATATAAAAATATGAGTATGAGATATTCACTCTATAGAAATGGGCTCTAACATATCTCACTTATTATTTATTACTACCGAAACACGCACATAGTAAATCAACTGCAATCTTCTTTGAGAGAGGAGAGGGGGTAACTCGGTCAGTCGGATGCGCTCAGTTGAGCGCACCCGACACTCAGGCAGCGCTGAGCAATATTAGTGCTTTTACTTCCCTAAACAAAGGGCGCTATTTTTGCTCTTATATGAATGAAACTTTGACACTTATCGGCACAGGTGAGCGAAAACTATCTGATAATTTGTGATTTTTGAATTTTCAATATATCTATTAGCATATTTATAATTATATCTATTAGTTAATTATTCCGAATTCACATAGACATGGTCGAATTTTCCAGTTTTCCAACTTGTAATTTTCCAGTCGGCTCTTTTCGCTTTTGTGAAATACTTGTACATTTAGTAACTAAACTGTTTGGGTTATTCATATAATTTTGTTTATAAGTAGCTGATAGAAAATAGGTTTCATTATTATGATTCGACGTCTGAAGAGGTTTATATCAGTTGTATAGGTATCTTTCAAGTGTAGGTACTTACTGACTAGAATAATCGCAACGGACCCGTAGTCGCAACACGTTTTCTCACCGGTGTAAATAAGGCTTTGTTCTGCTAGCAGCGCGGTGCGGTGCAGCGTCGAGGACACGTTGCCTTATGTGGAAGTCGTGGACGCCCAATTGCCGTCCGTCCCGTTTCGAATTCTCGCCAAACTAATAGTTAATTATTTTAATTAGGTTATAACTAAGATTAATTTAAATACAGTAGTTAGCCAATTTATGTGTTACAATATTAATAAAGGAATATATAATAATATTAATAAAAGGAAATTAGAAAAACCAAAGAGCAAATATCAAACTATTTATCTAAGGTGTATAATGATTTATTGTTGTTTTACGATTTACTAAAAAGGTTAAACATTAGCTATAATAGGCCCTTCAATAATAATATTAACTTTCAATTTGGCCAATTAAAGTTCAATGAGTTCATGTTCCTTTGACGAAACTAGGAATTTTTGCTGTCGGTTCGTTTAGGCTATAACAGGTGTTTATGCCGGCTCTACACTCACGACGTGAAGTCACGGTGCGAAATCATGCCGTCAACCGACGTGTGAGTGTAAAGAGGTGTTCTCGGGGCTTTCATCTCGGGGATTCTCTGGAATTTCGCGCCGTGACTTCAGGACTTGAGTGTAGGAGCCGGCATAAGATTCTTCCACAGTTTTTTTGTTACCTCCAGTGTATGGAATTTTTTTGTTTTAATTATATAACGGACTGTATAAAATTCAGTGGAGAAATATCACAGATCTAATATTTTTAAGTTTATGAGTCTATGTCTATGATAACTGATAATAGGGGAAACATGGACAAAATAAAATATACGGGTAAAATGACATACTAGGAATATTTAAATAGCATACTATAATTGTTGCAATCCACGAGCAACCGCCTTTCTAACCTGTAATGAATACGTATCTATGTGTGCGTGCGGGCGGTGGTCCGTACGGGTAGCATCAAAATAAATGTTTTTTGACAAATTTATTCACGTTTTTTTTATTTAAAAATATTATTCATTACGAATTTATTCAAGTTAACAATTAAACGCTTACATTATAATAATAATCATAATGTATACCTATAGATAATAAAATCTTAAACGAAGCCGAATCTGTACCTGAGTATTTTTTGAACGTGTCTCGTCAGTGTAAACAATAGGATGGTTGTTTAAATGAAACTGGCAATTTTTTTTTCAAATACTGGTAACACCATAATTGTAGATCGTGCCTTTCTTGCAATATTTTTCGGTTATTTACAATTTTCGCCATTTATAACCCACGTCTATTAGTAGAGATCGCAAAGTATTTAAACAACCATCAAAGCCAAGGTTTTCACTGAAAACAGCCTGAAGTTCGGCCAATCTCGGTAATTATTTTTGTTCAATGTGAAAATTTTGAATAGTAGACTAAATAACTTCGATTTTAAAAGTGACCAGATCAAATTTGCCATCTCTTTTAGGTCGGTTTTTTACTGACCCCTGTTGCTTAAGCAGTAGGTACGTTTCCGTACGTTACCCAAAAGACTTAAATCTTGTGGTTTAAATTAAGAAAGTCAGAAAATCATTATCACCATTGTTCGTTTTCATGAAATTATACTATTCTTGAAGAAAATGAAAGACTGGCGATAATTTTTCGGCCCTGCAAATTAAATCATAAGGTTAAAGTTAAGTTTTTTTTTTAATACCAAACGTTATACGCAAAATATTTCACCTCACTGTAAATTACTTTACGCTTATTATCGTGCTAACCGCATTTCGTGTCTGTAAGCGACTTAAAAAAAATGTGAACAATTCACCTGAGCGAATGCCCGCTCGCGACTGACCGTTCCGGCAGGCACACACACTAGCGCATCGTGCACATACACAACTTACAATACATAAAGGTGACGCTTGCTCGTGGATTGCAACTATAGGTATATTTAAATGACATATTAGGTATATTTAATGACATATTGACATATTAGGTACACCACAGGCCGCGTTAGGGGCCGCGACCACTGAATAACTAAATAGTATATATGAAATGCAACACAATGCAATACGTACAGTGAGACGTTATTGGTGGCTCAACAAAAATATCATATTAGTCTCTTTATGGTAAGTGGTAGCTAATTATTTGCTTTTATGATCTTTATTATAGCATAGTGAGTTGTATTTTTGTATTAAAATAGCAGTTTCCTGTTTTAAGTTATTTTAGTTGTTTATGTAATTGATTAGAGGTTATGAAAAAATAGGTGACATTTGGGTAAAACGATATACTTTCATATATGTACAGCATGGTCGGACAAAATGACATATATACCTATGTCGTTTTGTCCGTGTTCTTTAACTATCTTTCATTTGTGCAGGTAGGTAATGCGTAGGCAATACCGAGAAACTACAAGGGAACAAGTAGGTACCTAACCATCAATCATAGGACGCAGAAAATAAGAGAAAAGCTATAGAGGCAACTAAGGAGTATAAAATGGACTGGCTAGCCGCGTCTAAAAAAGTTCGAAGTTCCCCAAATTACATTACGTAGACATGCTTAATGTTTAAATAAGTCATTAATATCAAATAAGAAGGTTTAAGTAGATTTAAGTTGCCGTTTCCTCTAAATCGAAAGGCAATTTGTTGACCACTTAAAATTATTAGAAACTCGTTTATTTATTTGGATTAACATGTGTGGACGTACGAGAGTTGACTTTCAAACTCGCTGAAAAGAATGGTTTCGTGCATTAATTTAATAAGGAAAAGCAACGCGCAGGACAGCAGTGGTTGGCTGATTTTATTAAAAGGCATAAAGACGTATATCTTTATGGCTTTTAATCGTTTTATTTACCTATATTGTTAAGGAAGCTAGGAGCAACTTCGGCAGGCAAAGCTCAAGCCTTTAAGTAGCCTTTAACAGCCTTTAACGGCATGAAAAAGTTCGCCGGTGGAGGCTAGATGAGAAAAGCCGAAGATCGTATGTGATGGCTAGCTTTGGGCTCGCCTTGGCCTATGTCTAGTAGTGCAGAGACATAGGTTGGTGGTAGGTATGGTATGGTATGGCATATAAAATGTCATATTTCATTTTGTCCATTAGATATGTACAACATTGTTTTTCATTGATATCCTTATGTAATTAATATTATAAGTTAGTAAAAATAGATTCCATTTTTGATTAGAGCGGGAAATTAAAAATACTTGCTGTCATTATTAATTCAAAGTTACAAAAACAAAACCCTATTTCATTTTGTCCGTGTTACCAGTAATAATATTAATATTTTTAGCAACCGAAGATAAATGAAGTCGAAATTGTAATGGCTAAGGAAAGAAAACAAAACTTTAATATAAAATAGAAAGTACCTACATAGTATACAACTTAATTTTAATAAAGAGTACAATGTTGAACTATTTTCTACTCAAGTTAATCAAATTAATTATGCTCCGATTTAAAAAATCTGAACTCTCACTGCAGGCTTTTTAAATAACAGCTGAGCTTAACAGCGTTCAGCGTTTTAAAGTTCAGCGCGTACGTAGTTCATCTCAATTTCCTAATACATCATGAACACGAATGAACTATGAACATTTTAGGTAATACGTTTATGTTTCTCCACCTTATTAGTATTATATAGGTAATAAAAATGTAGTAGAGTCGGGCACACACTGCCAAAATAAATGGTTATTTCCAAGCATGTTTTTTTTATATTCTACTGAACGTCCACCAAGTCCACTTTAACCCCGCGGTCCGCCACATGAGCATTAAAAGCCAATTTCGAACTTCCTTTAACGCGAATCTATCACTAACGCGATCGACATTTAATATCAAGTCCTTTAGCAAATTACAATTCCATCGCTATCGGTTTACATTATGTTGTACAATAATGTAAAAAATTTCTAAATTTGCTAAAACTATATAAATCACAGAACTTTGTAGATAACATTTTAAAATTCAAGGTTTTTAAGTTAATTTTTTTCACCACAATGTGTCGTAAAAAGAAAATGAAATATATATAAAACTTTCAACACTATGCGGAAGAGGGGGTTCCCTTCATATCAAAACTATTTGAATGATTTTAACACAGCAAACACAAATAGAATACATTGATGCTTTAGTAGCGATATATCACAAAGGACATTTTAAATAACAGTTCCATCGTTTGAGATTCGTTTGGGCTCAAAGTTTCAGCGTTGTAAAATGATAGTAGACCTCCTGATTATAACGAGTGGAAACTGCACTAAATTTAAGCCGTCTAAATAATGTTGACCAGCTCTCCAAATTTGCATAAAACAAAATGATACATTTTAAACAGTATTGAATAATTAAAACAATAATTTAATGTACGATTATACTGAAACCCAGCCGTTCGGATGGCAGCGCTGCAACATCATACCGATGCGTAGGTGCATTGTCATGATGATAAACAATCCGGCACGCAATTTTCCACGTCGTTTATTTTTTATTTCCTCGAGTAGTTTTTTGATCAATGTTGCCTAATACTCTCCAGTTATTGTCTGTCCTTTAGTTTATTTCAATATTTTCAAGGCATGCAATTTTTTAGGCTGGTATACGACCATTGATTTTTTTCATCTGACAGCCCTGTATTCAACTACGTTACGACCATAAACAGTAGCGATGAATGATTGCTACTTCTAATTCATTTTCATTTGATGAAATTATTATTATTTTTCACTGTGATTTCACCTGTGTAAAGTAGCAAGCAATGATTAAGGCAATGATAGCAGGTATTTTTCAATGAACTTTCCCTCATACTTCAGCGGGCTTGAGACTGACAATCTAAAATTATTTCACCTAATTAAACTAAAAAAATCTGATTAACAACACTATAGAGTATTTGAAAATTAGTCGAGTGAACTATGAGTTGACAAGTGAAATTATTTCATTCTGTCCAAACGTAAACAAATCTAGTGAGTGATTTCATAATCTGCTACATGTACCTGCTACAAATAATTACAAGTATTTTATAATGGCTTTGTGTTCTATAACATAAGATTCTGTTTATTAAAGTCGAAAAGTGTAATCAAGGTTATAAGCTCGAGTCGCGACACAACTGGGGACTGTTTCCCTTGACGTTCCCTTGGCATGTGTTACTCGATTCTAATATCAGTTCTACACGCCGATGTCTTGGAATGAAATCCGAAGGTTCTACGATTTCGTTGCAATTATTTTTAACGGAGCATGTTAACTATAGTAGCAGGTGTCACGTTCGAAAAATCATTTCATATGATTTTTCAATGTTACTCATGAAACGTGCCATGCTGATTAGACAGAGAAACGTGTGACCCCACAGACATTTTGAAATACCATGTGACAGCGTGACCAGATTTAGTAGATTTCTACTTTTTTGGTAGATTTTGAGGTACTGGCAACAGAATTTAGTATGTAAAAATTATTTGGTATATTTTAGTAGAATTCACGCTTTTCAGTTATTCTAGTACTTTTTTGGCATATCGGATAAGTGCGGGGTATTCCCCCTTTCATCGAATGGATTGTAACTATTTAATTTTCATTATTTTCGTTACCATTCGTGCCGTGAGCATAGAGTGTGATAGACTAGTGGGAATTCCTTTATTGAGAATTTTTATAATCGAATTTAAAATGAAACGTAAATATACACAAGGATATCGCGATGAATGGGAGCAAGATCCCTCATTTAAAAGTTGGTTATGTAAATCTAAGGTAAACACTACGAGTGCTCATTGTAAAGCATGCAACTGTGAAGTACTAAGTAGAGTGGCGTCTTTGAAGGAACACATGGCTACATCAAAGCATATAAAAAATATGAAAGGATATTCCGGCATTTCTCAGGTATGCAAGTTACTTACGTTAATATGTGGAATGTAATTCTTACAATTAGTTAATTATTCTTGTTAAGACTTTTTTTTAATACTTTCAACTTACGCAGTTCTGTGAACCCGTATTATGTTCTAAAGTTTATGAATTTGATTTCCACTCAAAAGCAAACATTCGCTGTTTTATGTACGTTTATTACCTACGCATTTACATAACAATTACTATACTACTATGTGTGTTTATTCATGTTAAATGCTATGTAAAAATTGCTAAGTTTTTGATACTATATAGCGCTATATGAAATGTCCTGCATACTTATTTTTAACTTCTTTGGTTACAGATTGATACGATTTTCAAAACATCAACCATTTCGGAAGAAGTAAAAAAAGCAGAAATCAGCATTGTAGCTGCCTTAGTTGAACATAATATTCCTTTTCGCGTAATGGATCATGTAAGCGAAGTTATTTCAAGGGCATTTCACGACTCCGAAATCGCAAAACGTTTTTCCTGTAGAAGAACTAAATCTGCCGCAATTGCCTACAACGTCTTAGGCAATAACTTCGAAGAAAAAATGCTTGCAGAATTACGTCCAAGACTGGAAAATGAAACTGAGAGAAGCCCAGTATTTTCGCTCATTATCGACGAGAGCACAGATGTCAGTACTACCAAGGTACTTGCAACAGCAATAAAGTACTACTCCGAAAAAATGCAATCTCCACAAACAAAATTTTTGTGTATGGTGGACTTAAAAGGTGATACTGCGCAGGATTTGTTTGATAGTTTAACATGTGCCTTATCTGAAAGAAACCTTAACATAGCCAATTTAATAGGGTTCGCTGCTGATACCACGAATGTTATGTTCGGCGAAAGGAATAGCGTGGTATCTAAAATTAGGGAAGTCAACCCAAACTGCATTTTTTTCAAATGTATTTGCCACTCAACAAACCTTTCAGTGAGTTATGCATGCAAAAAATTACCTCGTTCTATAGAGTTGTTTGTCAAAGATGTTTTTTCATACTTCTCTCACAGTAGCCAACGACAAAGAGTTTGCCGAATTTCAAAATTTTACTGACAATCCAACTGACCATATGCTTCGTCATTATGATATCAGGTGGCTTTCTCTACATCAATGCATTCACCGAATTATAGAGCAGTGGTCAGCATTAAAACTTTTTTTTCAAAATGAGTTTTTAGGGAATAAGAATGCAAATGCTACTTGTCAATTTATATTTGATCATCTTAACAGCGATGAGACAAAACTTTATCTTTACTTTTTAGATTTTATATTACCCATAACTACAAAATTTAACGTTATTTTTCAGTGATCAGACACTTATTCATAAAATTGAAACAGACATACAAAACATGAAGAGTTCCATTTTCAGTTGCTTTATGAAGATAAATTATATAAAAACTACTCCGCTTCAGTCAATAGATCCAAGTTCAAGAATGCATTTCCTTCCTATACAAAACATGTACCTGGGCACAAACGTAGCAATGACATTGGAATCATTAAAAGATGATGTTCGAATGAGATCTAAAATTGAAGAATTCCTTAACAGATGTCAATCATTTTTGATCGAGCTGAGTAACCAATTTCTGCAAAGACTGCCTGTACAAGATAATTTTTTGCAGGATTTGTCGTTCATCGATCCCCAAAAAGCAGTGTATGGTGAATTTCGAACTCTGATAAGAATACTTCAAAGGTTTCCTAACTTAGTTGCAACAGAAAACATGCAAATTGTTGACAATGAATATAGGGAATTAAAATTAGATGTTTCCGTGTCTAATTTATTGTCAACTTCTAGTTCGACGTCTGAAACTTTTATGGTGGATAAATTTTGGAGTGAAGTCAGCCAAATCTGTGATGCGAATAGCAAACCAAAGTATGGCAATTTGTCCCGATTTGTGAAGCAAATGACGATACTACCTTTGTCAAACGCCAAAGTAGAAAGAATATTTTCCGATAATAATAGGATTAAAAATCAAGATTTAAAAAAAAAACATTGGTTTCTTTAATTAATGGTGGTTTCTTTGTTATTTTTATTATTTTATCGTTTAATCAAGAAAACATTCATGTTTTTACGTTGTAACACGACAGCAAAAAAATATAATAGATTTTTAGTATTTTCTCGTTCTCTTTTGGTAGAATTCAGTAGCTTTTAACTTCCACAAGCAGTAGATTCGTCAAATGAAATCGGGTCACACTGCATGTGACTGCTACTGCCACTGCCTTGTCTTGTCAGTTTGTCACGCACGTCATTTCTTATTTGATTTTTTTCTTCTGCACTACTCAAGAACTCAATATCAGTCTAAATAGTCTAAAACCAGTGTTAGTCCATGTTTTTATATTTTAATTGAAACTGTTTAGTAATATTTTCTGTGATTGATATAGTATGCGCTTTCCGCGAAACTTTAAAATTGATACGCAATTTAAATTAAAACCAATAAATAAACAATTGACAAGGTAAGTTTGTTCATCCACTTATTTGTATGATAATGATATTCCAGACATTTTGTGCCTTGAAAGCGTTTTTGCACGTTTGTTTCATTTATCTCCTCTCATATTGCATGCAGCGTTACTTTCAACTGAGGATGGATCCCAAACAAGGTTGGTTTCGCCAACGAACGTAGTTATTTTCGACAAGCATTTGTTGCTATCACAACTGCAGATGCCCTCGCTTTTTGTGTTGTGCGGTCGGACGTAATGTTTGCTATTCCGTGTAGTTATCATAAACTAACAGGAACAATATCAAACGCAATTATTTAGCTGTTTTTATATGCACTTGTCAGTAATTTTTGTGTTTACATATTACCTCGTTTTTGCTATAAATTCTGTTCTGAACATCTTACAAGTGTCACAAGAGAATTAAAGGATACTGTAAAGATATTTCTTTGTTTCTGATGTTTTCAAACCCGTATTCTAAATTTAATTGTAATTATTAAGAGATTTTCTGTACTTCACAGACACATTTAATGAGTCAGTATCATCAATATTAGAGCGGAAAGTTAGAGGGTGGCTGAGTGGAGTCATTTACGACATGAGACGCAGCGGCCCGGTGCAGCAGTGGCTGGATTCACTGCCCACTGAAACAGACACTGACAACTCTCAACTTGAAGATGAGAAAACAATTGAACCAAAGTCTGATGATAGTAAGGCTGAAGACACTGTGACAGATAACACTGTTGTAGAATCACCTGAACAGAAACCACGTGAGGATAAAAACCTAGATGTGCCTAACACCAGAGAGCAATGGAAGAGGAAATCATTAGACAGTGGAATTTTGACTAGCACTCCCCATAGTGAAAATATTAAGAAAAGGTTGCAGAGGGATCATTCTGTTCAGTCAGAGGGATATACACCTAGATTTAAAAACCCGTTGTATAGAGATTATTCACTTCAGGTACCTACATATAATGTTAATGGAAGTTTTAGGAATTATTCTAATATTTTAATGGCTTGTTATATAAAGTATATCTTTTACAGTCAGATGCCAGTGGTTCTAGTGGGAGCTCAGTACTGAATGTGCTGGGAGCTAGGAAAGTAGATGCTGAGTCCTTGTTCTTGGCTTTAGGATTTGGTCCAAGTGAGAAGCAGCAGAAATTGCAAAGGATACCAGATAGATTCTTAACTCCTTCTAAAGTTAGTATGTTATTTATTTATTTATTTATATAAGTTATTAAAATGTGTAATACTCTCTTAAAAAACACCTAATAACACTACTAAATGCCAATTTTTCAGGAAAGCATTTTAAGTTAGCTTTATATAACACATCGTTCAATAAGTCCCGGGACTAGCGTAGAGATGGCGCTAATAATGCCATGTATATACCAAGGTTCAGAAGTACCAACCTTTAGATGAGATGTGTCAAAATTTGATGTAATTCGAAACATAACCAAGAAAGCTATAGTGGTTAAAGTGACGCTACCCACACATGAAGAAGAAGAAAGTCGTCTTTCATCAAGACAATGCACCGTGCCACAAGTCAATCAAAACGATGACCAAATTCAATGAATTGGGCTTCCAACTGCTTCCCCATCCTCCGTACTCGCCGGATCTGGCCCCAAGCGACTACTGGCTCTTTGCGGATCTCAAAAAGATGCTCCAGGGAAAAAGATTTGGCTCGAATGAGGAGGTGATCGCTGCTACTGAGGCTCATTTTGAGTCAAGACAAATCGTTCTACAAACATGGCATTGAAAAGTTAGAGAAGCGTTGGAATGATTGTATTACACTTGAAGGAGATTATGTTGATGAATAATAAAGAATTTTGCGGATAAAATGTTGTTTTCATAGTTAGTCCCGGGACTTATTGAACGATGTGTTATACACTACATTACAATATCTAGATTCTGATATGCTGATTAAATAAAAAATCAAATAGTAGAAAAAATTGAAAAAAAGAAAGTGATATATTCAGAACATCTTCAATAGTACAGGGAAAATCTAATATATGACAAAAACACTCCCAATTCTCCAAAGGAATTGGGACATTTAGGTGCATACATACCAATGTATGTCATTTTTGACTGATGTTAACATGTATCACAGATGTCCATAGACAATATTATCCACTTACCATCTATGGACTGTTATCTTTCTATTAAAAATAAATCAATTTATGTTAATTTTTTGCAATGGAAAATTGTAAATATCAGTGATTTTTAATTTCATTTTATGTTTAAGATTCACCAATTCACACTAGATCAGCATAGTGAATTATGATCCAAAAGTCACTTGTGATTGAAATGGGAGGTCTGTGCCCTGTCATGGGAAGTTGATATCAAATTATTAGTTTTTACTTTATGTGACACTCGGTTATCATTACTTGTATCATATGTATTATACTGTATTATATGCCTGCAGACCCCTGATGCAACTTTGAAGAACAGTAAAATACGTGTTTAGTATACAGGTTTCAAGTTAATAACTCATGAAAATTTTTTTTTCATACAAAACTTTGACACCTTGTTTCAGATGTAACATGTATAAATGTAACTGTTTTAGTCATTAAACTATTTATTAAAAAATTTCAGCTAAAAGGAATAAGTACTGAAAAATTTATTAAAGATGAACATCATTCAATGAGAATGCATGACTGCGGCGTGTTTGGATACCGAGGTCTAACAGGTATGTGATAATTGTATGCAAATAACAAAACTATTATTATAGACTAACCTTCTAATAAAGATGAGAAAGAGTTCTGTTGTTATAGCTCATTATAAGCTTTTTGTGGATATTGCTTTAGGGCTGGGAACTAACAATTTGTTATAGAATTTTTGATAACACTGGTTATTACTCTGGTGTTTTCCCAGTGGTCTGATCGATTGTCACATTGGTGGGACTATAGTGGGTAATTTTAATCCCGTTTGTCATACCAGTCTAAAGAATGGGAATTTGTGTTCCTATTCATCCGTCCAATGTTCAAAATGTGCAGTCACCATTAAAATTAATATTATGGAAAAGGATATTTCACAGTTACATTTTTTAATAAATTATCTTAATTATTAAATAAACCTTTTGTCTGAATTAACATGGATGTGAACCAAACTAAATTCAAATCTAATCCGGATTCATACAAACATGAAGTTAACAAAATTGAACTAAATTCTAACTATGGCTAGTATCAATAAGGTCAGAGGTTGTCTATGTTTCTTTAAAAAACTATTACCTGCCTCGAATTTGCACAGTGTATTTAGAATTTCTTTATGTAACTGTTTCTTCAATATGAGCTGAGGGTCAGACTTCAACAGGTTTAAATGTCCCGCTAGTCAGATTGATCGGACAACCGGGATAAACGCATTACTATTATTATTTATTCTGTTGACATTGAGGCTCTTGCTCCTATTTTTTTCTAAAAATTACACAAAAGCTATAAAATATTTAAAAAGTCCCTTGATAGTTTAACATTTTTAATAGGAAACCCTTTTAAAAGGTTGAGATGAAAATGAAAGCCATTTGCATTATTGTGTCTGCATGAATGGCTTGATTAGAGAGGGATACTTTGATACACTTTTGTTTTCTATAGATATTCAAGTAATCTACATATACCCCTGCGCAGGTAGATAAATAAATAATTTATTTCGAGTCATATAAAAATCTCATATATATAGCACTGTTAAATAAATAAAGTATTCATAAAAACAAAAATGTGTTGGTGGAAACATTCAAGCCATTCTCATTTTCCCAACCCATTCTCCAAATGCATTCCAAAGGTAGGCAGAGTTTCCGGGGGCATGCCAACATTTATCATTCTGGAATGATTTTTTTCATAGCGAAGTAACCAGAGGAGTAAGCTGTCCCACGTGATGGTAAGCGTTACCGCCGCCCATGGACACCTATAATACCAGGACGTATGCAGCGCACCTTGCAAAATCTTATTCACAGCTTTCTTGAAGAATTCCCATATCGTATCACAATGGAAAAATCTCTTGAGGCAGTTCGTTCCACAGCCTATGGGTTCGCAGTATAAAATGATGTTGGCATGTATTACGGATGTCCATGGACGACAGTAGCACCTTACCATCAAATAGACTGTATACTCATCTGTCAGTTTTTTTCCATAAAGAAAGAAAAAAATATGTAAAAATAAAATTTCTGGGCCCTAAATAGTTATAGCATGATAGCACGTTTTCCTCGGCCGAACTTTAGCTATGTGTCTAGCGTTTTTTTTAGAACATCTAACAAAATCACTAGAGCAGTAAGTATACAACGTGTGTATGCAAACAGATGTTTTGTGTAGGTGTTTTTGTGTAATGTTTATAAAAACATAAACAGGAGATTCACTTTTACTCACACACATTATTATGTATTATACAGCGTAACATGTGATTTAAATAACTCCGCTAATGCGTAATGATAGGTCTTTACCTATGACGTGTGATGAAGTGTATGACATTTCTCAAAATGACGAATTCTTTGACTTATTTTTTTTATTTATGCAGTCTTGGTGTCCATTGGTGGCATTCGTATGATTTAAAATTTGTTTTCCAATTTCGCCAGCATGCATGTGACCGCTTACCAATAGGTAGGTTTAAGTTTTCGAGTGACTTTTGCAAGGCCGCAGACCGAACTCCGCATAGGTAAAGCCCGGAGTTCTTAACACTGGCTCGGTTCATGCACGTTATTGCCAAATTTCCTAGTAATGGTTACGAGGCCCAAGGCCACATGCCGAATTCCCCTTATGGGGAAGTCTGAAGAGGTTTGGCTCTGCTTTCTCGGCTACCTTAAATCCTATTATAACAGGAATGAGGCCGCAGCAATTGCGCCGAGCTCCATGTATGGCGGAACCGGGAACATATCGAAGCCTATAATTAAAAACTAATTTTTACATATATATAAAACAGAAACTTCATAGGTAAAGATCTAATAATAAACTTATTACAGCTGCGTAACGGTACTAACAAAATATAATAATACCTACTAACAGAACACTGCACGCCTGTTTGCCGTTTCATGAAACCCGTTTCATCGGGCTGTAATAGATCATATCAGGTTCCAGAGATTGCTGTACAGTAAGTACTTTTAACAATACTATTATGCTTTTTACAATATCTGTTTTTACTAACACGGGTGAATTAGTCTATTTTATTTACTGAATTAGTATATTTATTCCTACTATAAATTGTTTTTGTCACAGTTCCCTATTGTAATAAATTTGTGAACTTGAAATAGATGATTTTTGGTTATTCTTACTTATTGATTTGTATACAAGTTTCTTTATTATCTACTACCCCTTTGCTCGCGGGTTCACGCAGTATATACAACTAAGTCTTGTATACTAAAATCTTCCTGAAGATATAATGTTCACGATAGTAAAACCGCATCAAAATTCGTTCAGGTTACAGGAGAATAGACAGACAGAAGGACAGACGGCGCGTTTTATAAATGTAGAGATAATTAGATACTTAACTTATATTCACTAGAAATGACCTTGAAAAATGCTGGATATTTAGATACTTAACTTGCATTCACTAGAGATGACCTTGAAATATACTAATTGTCTTAATTTTTTTAGGGAATCCCCATGTTCCTCCGTCGACAATTGTAGCTAAAATAATGAATTGTATACTGCAAGACGACGTGTGTCGCGAGGAGGCGCTCCTCAAGGCTCGCCACTCGATCGCGGACATGCGCTTGCCGCACGCCGCTCACGCGCACTTGCTTTCCAGAATTTCGCATAATTGAATTGTCACTAAATATAAATCTCTGCAAGATTGTTCACTATTTTTTGTGCAATAATGTTAATAATAATAATAAAAAGAGAACAGGTATGCGTATGTCGCAAATTTTAGAGAGGTAACCTGTTTGTGGCCGGTTCTTTTAAACGGACGGGTATCGCAAAAATATCAATAATAATTACGTATTGGATGATGTAAACATTGACTTATGTGTGATGAAAATATTTACTGCAAGGATTGTCAGTTGCTTATCATTGAAAATGAACTAGGATTTGACTTACCAGCCACTTAGTTGACAACGTTACAATCGTCAAGGACCGTAGTAGGAAGCTGATCTCTGCCTCTAAGTACTTGTACAGTCATAAATAAAGGAATCTCATTATAATATATCTATTTGTGGTGTAATTAAACATAAAATCGAGGGAAAATTTCTTGAATTGAATGGAGCCATTTTTGATTAGTAATAGGCAATGATTTCTTTCAATGATGGACAACTGTCCACAAGAATGAAATTATTTTTTTGATAGATTAAATGATCTCTAGAGACACTTATTATAACTTTAAATATTATCATATCTATATCACATTTATCAAATTGAATAAATTCTACTGTGAGCTTATATTTTTTAAGATACAATTATCTATTTTTTATTTAATCAAACTAGACTGATGTGATATACATCTATGTACTTATTCTTCGACTTGTATAAAAGACTAATATATTATTACTATTTACCTACTTAAAACTTTAGTCTCATAGAAACTTGCCTCAAATATAATGTAAGAGTAGATAGAGTTATGTGTTTATTGATTACGTTTGCTTAACAGATGGTGTTCCGGGTAATAAATCGTCAAATATAATATTTCGTGAATGCTTTTAAATATAACATACACAAAACAGTTTAATAATAAGCTTGCGTGTGGCGAGCGCGTGCCGACGCGCGACGCCACCACCAGCGGCAGAACACTAAATATGTTTTTATTATATTTGTTAGGGAGTGCGTACAAAAAGATGACTTATTTGTTAATTTTATTATTTGTTAAAATTTGTTATTAAAAATACAGAGTTATATTCAATCAAAATATTAAATAGCATTAAATATATAATAATACAATTAGTGTAATGTTACTCTTACTGTGAATATATAGCCCCTTACCATCAATATACAAATCCATTACACAGTTGTAAGCGGTGATGTAATGTGTTCTCGGTTTTAAGGATATTGATTCTTTTGTTCTTTTGTGGTGGGGGGGGGGGGGGATAATGTTTGTTTGTGTTGAAATTGTTTTGGCTGTGTGTGTTATAAGAATCGACACGTCAATGATTAATTATACTTAAGTTGAATAATCAAGATTAGCTGCAGGTGTTTTATTGGTAATTTTTATCGTGCAATGACCACATTATGTTTTCGCTTTTAAGCTGAATTTCATTCTAAATTCTCTTGATACAGTTGCATGCTGTTAATATATAAAAATATGTATATCGAGAATCAAATTCGTAATTTTCCAATTAAAATGAGTGTTAATAGCTGTTTTTTTTTTCAATTTTGCGTCATCGTGCCACTTGACAGACTAGTACTGGCGAAAGTGTAATGACGCCGCGATGGAGTCGTTGTACAAATCTAATAATATATAGCGATGATAACAGTTACCAATGGACAGTTTAACTATTAAAATGTTCTTAATCAGGTCCTTACTATTTTAAGAAGCGCGAGCTGGCTAGACTCCTCATATGGATGTGTCCGAAAGTTTATAATCGTAACACGGACATACTTGTAATTGTTTCGGTGTTTGTTTTTAAAAGTACCTTCTCTCAGAAATAGAAAATGGAAAAAATATATTTAAAAAAATAGTGATTGTCTATCACAGAGTTGTCGAGCACATACTGTACTTATTTTTAAATTTCAAAATTGTAGTATTATGTTTATTATTATATAGTTATTTGTTTTCATTGATTCTGTATAGAGTAGGGTTATAGGTCCGCTAGTACTTCACAGGGAGTATTTTGATCTTTTATATTATTGTCTACTCTATTCTGAATAAATATGGTGTGTTAGACTATAGTATTACGAATATAGTTATATAGAAATAGAAGAGATCTTGTTGTATAAATATACTTGTACTCTAATACGGTATAACTATTGCTGGCACCTCCTAGTGGTACACTAGTCTAGTAAGCTTGTCTCAAATCGAATATACTTTAGATCAAGTTTCGATTTAGGGTTCTCTAAACCTAGTGGATTTCAACCCCAGTAAGAGGAAAATTACCATTCACCGCTAAAAAATACCCTTTTGTCGTAGCACCTCGCCTTCAGAGCTTACCTCATAAGATCTCGAAAAGTATCGGGATCATTGGTGTAGACGTTTAGCGGTCGTCTGGAAAATAAAGCGGAAGTGACCTCAAAAACGTTCGGTGCTGAACAGAGCGAAGCGGCACTTCACCCCCGGGCAACTTCTGACGCTCTACAAAGCTCAGGTTAGGCCCTTTAAGGAGTACTCACATCTCTTAAATAAAGCCGAAGTGACATCCAAAACGCTCGGTGTTGAACAGAGCGAAGCGGCACTTCACCCCCGGGCAACTTCTGACGCTCTACAAAGCTCAGGTTAGGCCCTTTAAGGAGTACTCGCATCTCTTGGCCGGCGTACCGAAATATCAGTTAGGCCCATTTAACTTCATCCAACGACGTGCTGTTCGAATTGTCGACGATCCCACTCTCATAGGCGGTGTAGAACGCATAAACGTTCGGAAAGACGTTGCGTCTCTACGTGTTATACCGCCTATACAATGGGGAACGCTCTGAAGAATTGTTTAACATAATTCCCACCTCGGGTTTCTACAACCGCACCTTCCATCATAGAATTGCCGTGCATCCGCATTTCTTCGATACGGTGGTGTCGCGTACTGTTCGTTACAAAGAACATTTTATACCGCAAACCCTCAGGCTGTGGAACGAACTGCTTCAAGAGGTCTTTCCATTACGCTACGATATGGGGTACCTATTTCAAGAAAGCTGTGAATGGGATTTTGCAAGGTCGGCGGCGTACTCGCATACCTCCTGCTGTTGCAGGTGTCCATGGGTGGTGATACTTACCATCGCGTGGGACCGCTAGCTCGTCCGCCTACTTCCCTTTCAAAAAATGATGTCATTTAATATGTAAGATGTTAAGAAAATTATTATTAAAGTTGTCGCTTCGAGGCGCGGAGTGCCACCAATAGGCTATCTTATCTTATCTTACTATCTTAATCTGAATATTCGATGTTATTCTATTTACTTTAAATGAAATTTCTACTTTCTTTACAAATTTCTAATATTTACAATAATTACTAGGCCATTATCGAATTGTAAATGTAATGTATGAATCACCTCTTTGTAACAAAATCATATCTACAAAAAAGTCAACATTTCGAGAGAAGGTTTGGATGAAGTCAGTTAGTTTTAAATGTTCACTTTAGGTAAAACTACCCATATTTACTGTTGTGCTTGCAACAAATAATAAAAATACCAATATTATGTCTTACCGCATGAAGCATAAGAATCAATTTTTGAAATAAGTGTAAAATATGAGTAGTGAAACAAGGCGCAGATCGGCCTCTGACAAATAGTTTAGTATTTATTCTATATCGTTGAGTAAATGTTATAAAGTTATCGTTGATATCAAAGAGTAACTTAAGAACTATTTAAACAATTTTAATGCTGCGGTTCTCAAATTATAAAAGATACTGAACTTAATAACAGGAAAATATTGATGTCGTCGACGTGCGCGTGGTTGAAACATGCTAAAACTTCACCATTGACCATTTTTAACGCGTTCTTGAAGTATTGGGTTTATTTCTTGTTTGTTTTCAGTTCTTCTAAGGCGTACTAGCATAATTTCAGTTCAGTTCACATTCATTTCTTATTTACAAGTTTTCTCTTTTACTTTATAATAAGTTGAAAACCGTTTTAAAATCCGTTAATAATTCTCAAATTACGTTTGGTACTCATTGTGTGGCACGTCACACAATGAGTCACCAGACATGTATGGCAAAGGAAGCTCAGCCAGGAGCAGTGTGTGTGCACCAACGAGCCTAAGCAGCCCCCCTCGCCGGTAGATCAAGGGAAGGAACGGCCGCCGTTGTTTCTATTCATATTCTATGCTCATTTAAAAAAAATCTTATGCCATACGATCTTCATTATGTACTTATTCATTTATTATTTTACAAAGTTCTTATGCTTTATGATCTAACACGTAGTGCGGTCGCGGTTTACTCTATAATAATAGGAAGGGACAAAATTAGTTTGACTAAATTACACGTTACAGAAACAAAGGCATTTAAAAAGAAACATTATATACAGTTTTATTTATCTCGTGCCTTATTTAAACTGTAATTTAAGCAAAATCTGTGAAAAAGGTTTCAACTGTGTATCAATTTTGTCTGTGAGTATGATTTATAATATTTCTCATTTCGATTATACATTACTAATAAATAGTGGATAATTAAAAAATATGAAGAAGAATGTGATTACACTGAAGTGACCTGAGTAGCGGAAATATTTTATTAATTGCTCATATAAAATAATATACAATGTGTTTAAATTAATATTAATAAATCTGGATCGGTGTCATAGCCTCCGTGCACTCGGCCGCCTGCTTGCAGTGATCTGTCGGAGCGCGCGCATCAACCCGGTCTTCCAATTAAAGGATGATTCACGTTACACCGTGCCGGGGCCGGGCCGTGTCACGGACGGGGCACGGTCAAAGATCTATAGTATACTTTTGTATGAACCATGCCATGCTAGACCGGGCCAGGCCCGTGCCCCGGCCGGGGCACGGCGTCAGAATGTCGGTGGGTATTCTTTGACCGTGCCCCGTCCGTGACACGGCCCGGCCCCGACACGGTGTAACGTGAATCATCCTTAACTCTGTAGACGACAAAATCGCATTCCTTTGCGATAATTACGATAAAATTGAATGTCGGTCGTGCGACCAAGCTATAGTCTGGCAAATGAAATATGAGACTGGAAAACCGCGGCAATTATTAGAAAACAGATAGGTTATTACTAATAATAGCTGGAAAAATAGTTTTTAGACAAACTCGATGCTAGGCTAATTTTATTATTGAATTCAAGTATCAAAATTATTTTCCGACTATTTTTAGCGATAAGCTACTGTTTTTTAATTTGCCGCGTTTTTGCCGTCTCAACATACATATCGCTATTGACGTATTTGGCGATCGACAAAGACAACAAGTCTACAAAGTAGTTCAAACCAAATCTCTTTCTGTACACAAATAATACATGAATGTTTGATATAACTGTTAGTAATTATTTTATAATCGCATTGGACGTTTTGGTCGCTGCGAACTGGCGGCCCTGTATACACGACGGAGGCTTACATCAGTGTGGGATGACGGTGGCAAATAAACTACTTATTCTTGAACAATTATTAGTTTTATTGTTCCCGTGACAACTACAATAACGACAATACCCGTGTATAACTTAATATAGATATTTAGTAATACGTAAGCATATTATACCAGCCGTGGAATAACTCTCTTCGGATGCAATATCTTCGAAATTCGTCGAATAAAAACATGAATGCGGAAAATGGTAATGCTAAAAACCACCTGTAAATTAATTAAACGAGGAGTTCTATAGCAGAGGCATCAATCAACTGCCATCAAAATGGCAAAAGAGCAATTATAAATAATAATGGACAATACTTCGATTAATTAAATATATTATTTTCATATAATACAAAAAAAAATATTTGAACTATTCCATATATAAAATGGCAATTTCAAAGGTAAGGGCCTAATAATTTAGTATTAAATGAATGTCAAGTAATAAATAATACCATCTGAATGGCAGCGGGTAAGTGCGCAAGAAATCGTTAACCCCGGGCACGTAGCACACGAGGCACGTAATAATGAGTTCGAATACCAGGCCAACGTTCAAAACTTTATTCTTCATGCCTGGAAAGCCATAATTATTTTAAATCGTCTTCAATTACTCCTTTCAGGTAACACATCATGACACAGTGCTGGCAGTATAAGTTTTTAAAACATTAAATAGAAATCTAAGGAAATGTTTATGTAATACGAGTAGAAATTCATATGGAACTAGATAATAATAATGCTGTCCTCAGATAAAAGCACATTTGGTGATATTCGAGAATTATTTTTTATGGACGAAATCGGCAGACGAGCATTACAGTCCACCCGACGGTAAGTGGATACTGTCGCCCATAGACATCCGCGATACATGCCAACATTAGTCCAAAATGACAAACGTTGGCACGCCCCCGGATACGCTGCCCATCTTTGGAGATATAGGAATGAATTTGGAGAATGGGGAGGGATAATATGGGAATGCAATAAATTTCGGTGAAATTGGGGTTTTAAGATAAAACAAAGAATAACCATTGCTTATTTTCAATTTCCGCATATAATGTTATCTAAGATTGAGCTTTCGTTAAAATACGGCTTCATTGTCTCATAGCTGTAAAACTCTAAAGCAACGTTTTAAAACTAACCGACGTGAAAGATGGAGTTGTATCTGGTCTTGCAAATGATGGCATTCATGATCTGCGTGCCAACGACAGCGACGAAGTAGGCTGCCTGGCACGCACGCTCCAGCTCTTTCCGTTCGTTGTACGTCCACTCTTGACCTAGGGAATCGGGCAAGTCGCTCACCGCCTCGTTGTCCCACCGCTGCCTTATGCCTACGATTAGAAAGAAAATGTAGGTTTTTTAGCTCGCCTCATGGTATCTCAAATATATAGGTACTAATTGTATCTATTTATGCCGTTATTGTCGGTAACCATTGACTTTGGTTAAAATTTTCTAGCTTAATAACTACTTTTGCTACAAAGAAATTAAAAAAAATGTATGTATTTTTTTTTTTAAGATATCTGATTCTCAATTCTAGGTAACTACATAAGTATATTCATATCTCCAACCACTTAATGCTCTCTTTAGTTATCGTGTATGCTTATCGTTGTCCCTTTCACAACCCTTAAATATTCCTGTATCCACCTTCCTCGATACAGTCAGCGATTCGATTTCAATCATTAGTTAATTTCATCTGTAATACTATTTCTAAAATCCTTTTTAGTTATAAGTAAACGTCAAGTTACTTTCCATCACATAAGAAATTTGGCGATAGAACCGACAATAAAGGAATAAAAGGGAACTTTTCTCAGATGAGGACAAATTTAAGCTTCATCTAATTACGATTATATTTTTATCTGGTTGTACTTTGTGAAATAGTTGATTCAAAGTTTCAATTAATTTTGTGAATTATGACTGTCACTACTGACGGTGATAACTGAACAAATTTGAAAAAAAAATACCATTACTCATATAAGGTAACACGCTACGCGGTTCAAGTATTCCACCGAAAAAAAAATCTTACCGACAAACCTTACCAATATACGTCCGGTATGGAGAGATATGGTATGAAGCGAAAAGAATTTGCAAACAATCCCGATCCCGTGATTTTCAGAACGCTTTATACTAGTATCTTCCAATGTATTCTCGCGGAAAGATACAGACTCTCGAATCAAACAATAAAAAGGCGGACTAATGGTACGATTACGTACATATATAATTAAAGAGGATAAATGTTATAAAAGAGGAAAATAACCAAATAACGCTGAAGGGTAGAACCCATGTTCGGCCATCACAATAAAATAGGCAAACATGCCAGCCGCCGCTTCCACCGGCCCCGTGTGTCCGTACGCCAAGCGCAGCATTCTGGCGGAGACGAGTGGGTCACCGGCGCGCGGCGGCCGTGCCATTACGTTGGACTCCGCACGTTCAAACGCGAGTGATACCGCTGGCCACATATCCGTGCCTAAGTCTACGCACAATATTGTCATTACACCTGGAATAGAGGAGGGTTTAAACTGGTCTTCAAGAATTTTATATATATTATTATTGTGGGGTTATTTATAATGGACATGTTTTTAGCATCTACACATTTCAAAGGAACTTTCATGGCATTTTAGCTGTACGGGCAGAAAGAAAACCAGTTGCTGCGTGGCTAAAATTGGCCAAATTTATTTATTACACCGTAGCATTCGAAAGATGACGACTATAACAGACGCGAGACTGATTTGGAGTAGGTAATCGTTTAAACATGGTCAAATTAAAATTTTAATCGTTTCCAGAAATGAACCGGCAGTCTATTCTTACACGTTCGTCTTTCGTCACCTTATAAAGAAGTTTAAAGAACTTCTTTGCTTCTTTACATGCGACGAAAATCAGCACTCGTAAATCCCGCTTCATAGTGAGTAACATTCACAACGTGTTTTCTTATCCTGGGTACTCAGTGATTGAACAGATAAATAGATAAAACTTTATTGCACGCCAAAACAAAACGATATCAGACATTTTAGACATAAAATGTAAATAAAAAATGCATAAAAGGCAGTCTTATCGCTAAAAGCAATCTGCCAGACATTTTGCTAGAGAGGAAGTAAACTTGATTTTGATTTGGGATTTATGAGGTAAAACTTAGTTAAATCTATAAATTGGATAAAAAATATTAATATGTTTCGGGTCACATCTAAGAGGTCTTACCTAGTGGTAACGGAATTGAGAATAAAATAAATATCAAAACGGGAACAATTTCCGGCACGTTTGATATTAAAATGTAACACACGGATTTCTTCAGATTGTCAAATATTTTTCTTCCCTCCTCTATCCCGGTTACAATTGTTGCGAAATTGTCGTCCATCAAGATTATGTCTGCTGTTTGTTTTGATACCTGTAACAAAGGATATCGCAGGTAATCCAATTCCAAGTATGCTAATTTCTGTGTGCTGGGCCCCTATATTATTTTTAAGGCTCTGATATATTATGTAATATCAAAAAGGGTAGGGATAATGTGGTTTGTATGCCGTAAAACGCTTGATGTCTTTCATATGTACACGGGATGTAGACATGGTAGTATTCATCGACCAGGTCAGCGTCATAATTACTTCTGAAACTATTACAATTCCTAAAATAAACATTCGTGCTGTATCATACCTAGATATGAAAACTATTGATAAAGATGAAACTATAGACCTATAAGTAAATATTTAATTATGTGAATTTTTCTTTAATTTACAACTAATCGTGCGCTTCGTTAGTGTCACTTATTGACGATTTTAGGCCAAAGCTGTAACATATTTACTGGTAGGTATATATTGGTAAAATATTCTTGTAAAGTCAGTTGCATAACATACTTGTGAGCCAGTAATGCCCATGGAGATGCCAATGTCTGCGCGGCGCAGCGCGGGCGCGTCGTTAACGCCGTCACCAGTTACCGCTACCACGGCATCGCGGCGCTGACACGCCTCCACTATCTGCAGCTTTTGCGTTGGAGATGTTCGAGCGAATACTGGTAATTCCGTAAGCATTACTTGTCTGAAAACACTCGCAATCGTATATGGTTACGATTCATTATATTATAGGTACGTTAAAGCGAGTCAATATCGATTGACTCACTTTAACGTGTATTGACTCAGAAGATGTTCAGCAAAACTGATAGGTATAGTGTTTCACTGGTCAAAATGCATTCAGATAGTAGAGCTGTAGTGAAAACAACGCTCTAGGTGTCATACGAATCGGTTTCCTTATCTAATACTCAAAATTTATCTAGTCACTCAATGGCTAGATAAATTTTGAGAAAAATAAAATATTTGTGTTACAACACAAATTTCTGTTACAACTCTTCAAAATACTCTCCATTAGTGTCTATACAGCGATTCATTCGTCTAAACCAAGATTTAAAGCACTGGAGATACTCTTTCGCGAGGATCCCGATATATAAGCTGCTATAAAAGCAGCAGTAGGCCAGGTCAACCCCAATTGCCAAAACGTAGTCTTAGTTACACCAATGCTTTTACGAATAGTTTTAAGCGATTCGTCTGCATAGTCGGCGACAATTTTGTGCGGTTTGTGGAAACGCACTGTTGCGAATTGCAAATTCGTTAAATGCAGAATTCAGACGTTTCAAGGTAGATTGCGCATCTGTTTTACTTCACTCCGCCTACCGGGATCGAAATCAAATAGTTTTCTAATTGTTTAGTAGGTAGTAATTGTAATCGAAATCAACTACAATGACATACTTATTTTGCAACATACCTACCTATTCTGCTGTGTACTTATAATAACGTGAAGTTCAAGGATGGCCAGTGCAACCTGCGTAAATGGAAACGGAATCAACATAGACGTCGTCGTGGCGACAATGTTCCTTTATGGAAACCTACGTGTAACAGCGTGCTGGATACTAATACATCTGAACACGTACTTATTTCATAATGTTTCTCTAGTGTCCAGTCGATAAGCTCAGGTGTCATGTCCCTGAGCTCGGCGCCGGTGAGCACATAGCAGTCGGGCGAGGTGGCGATGCCGACGTCGAGGGCTATAGCGCGTGCTGTTGCCGGGTGGTCGCCCGTCACCATCATTACGCGCACTCCCGCGTCACGTACGCGTCGTATAGCTTCATGCACCTGATATTAAGTGTAGGAAGACTTCTCGAAAACTAAAATGTATTTGAGCGCTTGCAATATTACATTAATAATATCTAATTAAAAAAACATTTTGTACAACATAATGTTATGGATCTGAAATACACAACTAGCGCTTATTGTTTATGATTCGGGAAACATAAACATGTTTTCGGGAACAATATATTAACATTACATATGTTAAGGAAGTTCTATCAAAGGAGAGACAATAAGTAAATCTAAAAGTACCTAAACATGTTTATTCCGATCGAGTTCAATACTCGATCGGACTACACATTTAAATACCCGGTACCTACTTTTCGCACAGCAAGTATTTTTTTATGGACATAAGGCGGCAGACGAGCATACAGCCCATCTGATGGTAAATGAACACTGTCGTCCATAGACATCCGCGATACATGCCAACATCAGTCCAGAATGACAAATATTGACACGCCCCCGGATGCGCTGCCTAAGGAATGGATTGGGAGAAAGGGTTGGGGAAATGGGGAGGGATAGGATGGAATGGGAATGTGCTCTTGCATACCTCACTCACTACCGAAATATGTACATGGGGAAATAGAATAAAGTGACTAATGCAGTACTGCCGTTATTATAATATTTTTACGACTCGATCGTAAACATTGGTAGGATACATTTACTTACCTCTCTTCTAGGCGGATCTATTAGTCCCATGACGCCAAGTAGACGTAAGTTGTCTAACGGAAAATTTATATCCTCCGTATTGAAGTTATAATCAAACGGGAACTCTTTAGGGTTCAGTTGCAAATCCGCAAATGCTAAGATCCTTTTACCTAAATATATCGAAATTAACACCGGTCTGGTTAGGTTCGACGTTTTTAATAAGGTGTAAGCTTGGTAAATGAAACGTCACATAGGAACATTTAAAATTTTTAGTTTGTGTTTGCAGTTAAAGCGAGTCTAACTGTGAAAGACATTTGTGTCGACAATGTCTCATTCAAAATTTGATTTAGAAATTTTTGTTGAAAGAAGTACATTTTTATATAGGATATTATGACATAAGTAGGTACTCGAAAAACGTCAAAACTATAGAGAAACTACAAACATACACTAGCTTGCAGTGGAAATCGTAAACTGACTTCAACCCTCGCAAGTGTCGTCACGGAATCGGCTCCCGGCCCTGGTATCATGTCATACCGATCAGACCTCAGCCGATATATTATGTGTTTGAAAAATACGTAGCGGATTCCGCTGCCCCTTTGCCGCCCTGCCTCCACTGCGGTCGCAGCCATAGGCTGTTAAATGGCGGTAGCAAAAAAATTCAAGATAATATGTGGTCTTAACACATTTTTTAATCAGAAGAATCAAATTGTTTGTTGTGAAATTTCGATCTTATTTTAAACTTTTTAGCGGATTTGTGAAGCCAGTGTCTTGTTTATAAAACAGTTTAGGTACTTCTTAGGTACTTTAGGTACACTCTAAATTCAGCTTACTGTTAAAATTTTGCGGAATATACATACCGTTGTGCTACATTTCGTTTTCCAAATTCTACTTACTCTTCTTCTTTACAAATTCTCCAATAAGTAGATACTTGCCTGTACTAGCCAGAGCTTCAGCGGCCGTTGAAGCAATAGTCTTCATACCGTCAGTAAATGCAATATCTTTGTTGTTCAGAGCGATTGTTGCACAACGTGGGATCACACATTCGGGAGCTCCTTTCATCATTATAATGTAGTTGGATGATGCTTCGTCAAGGTGCACGCTAACCTGGAAAAATCGGCCGCAGACACGCGATAGATCACTTCAGAAACTAGGACATAAAATGATAGTTCTTTCATCTCACGAAGGCGGGTTAGCCTTCTTTGTAATGGTGCAACATAAATACACGTGCACTTGTGTGCGTGAAACGCCGACTTCCGCCAGTAATATTAGCCGAATATTCTTATATTATTTTTAGTAAAATAAACGTAAATCGATAATACACTAAATCTTACGTCATCACAAGATTAGTGTGTCTGTATGTTTATTAAGATAAGTGTATATATATTTTATTACTTATATATTTGTATAATAATATGTACATTTTATATTATACTTATTTACAGTCCTACATAAATGGTGTTAAATATTTTAATATGACAATCTGTATACTTAAGCCTTTAGTTTTATATTTACGTCTGACCGAATACTGTCGGTTCGTATTTTAAATGCAGATTTTTAACACGTAGGTAATATGGTTTTCGGCCAGTATTTATTGTTTTCAGCCAGTATTTTCGCTTCGAAATTTCTGTACGCATTCTGCGTTTTTCTTAGTATGAGAAATCTTGGAATATTGCATACCTACGATAATATAAAAAATACAATTAAATGGTGAGATACAAGTAAATTATCGTGGTTAGTTGTGAAATATCTTTATATTTCACAACTTTGTCTTTGACCTTTGTCAATGGATGAATTTAGACATGCAAAATTTACAACACATGTGAATTATCGTAAATAATAAGTGAAGTACGAGTACAAAGGTTAATCCTTATTAACCTTTGTACTCGTACCTACTCTTCCTTCGTTTCTTTATTGGGGACATAAAATTGGTAGAAGTAGAAGTAAGCTTCTTTTCAGCGCCGGCTCTAGCTCATGTAGCGCCCGGGTGCAGGGCGCCCTCTAGTAGGCGTTTTGAACTCTTTGGAGGTGTCGCGAGCGGCGCTCGGCGCCCCCTAAGACACTGCGCCCGTGTGCACCGCACCCCCTGCACCATAGGTAAAGCCGGCACTGAATTCAGCGCTCGACAGGCGCCCCCGGGCGCGGGGCGCCCGGGGTGCACCGCACCCCTTGCACCCCCTGGTAAAGACGGCCCTGCTTCTTTTCTTCCTTTAATGTTCTTTCAATAGTGATATAAAATATAGAAATCGCACATAAAAACATAGTACAGTGATATAATAAATGAAAAATAATAATCTGTACATATTAATAAAACAGTAAAAGGGTTGTCTGTACATCGACATAATTGAAAAAAAAAAAATAGCGAGTGCTCTTTAGAAGCTACAGAAACCAAAACAGTGGTTTTAAATTTTTTATTTGTATGAGCATCACGTAAAAACTACTGAACGGATTTTGATCGGGTTCTCATTAATGTATAGATAAGTATCCAGAAGGAAATCTGGTATACGTGTTACCATCATGTGATTACAAGAGAGTTGAGTTATAGAGAAAAATAAAAAATGACAATAAAATTACTCAAAAACTACTGGATAGATTTTCATCGGTGAAATGTCGGTGCTTGTACTACGGGTGTTAAAAATGTTTTACAGCTGCTTAGTCCACGCGAGCGAAGCCGCGGGCCGAAGCTAGTAATATATAAAACAGTAGGAGCAAAATAACCTTACTCACTTTTAACAACTTTACGTTATTTTGTTTTCGCAGTCAAGCGATGCTGACGAAGAGCAGAATTTGAAACAGCATTTGACGCAGTTTCAAATGCTGACGTCATTTGAAACAACACTACAAAACCTTGTAAGCCGGACGGCGCGCGCCGCCCAAAACTGAGTATTGTAATGGTTTCGCACACAAACAATATGCGTGTATGAGCATAACCACTACCAACCATATCCCCTCGCCTTCGTGAGATGAAAGAACTATACCAGGACAATATAATAATGTATGAACAATGAATGTGATATCAGTGATTGCTTTCAGTGATATACGTTTATTGTCAAAGTTACCTGATACTTATTGTTGGAATTAAAAGGTATTTCCGCGACTTTCGGCAAACTGCTTCTGATACCAACAGGATCGTCGTATTTGTGGAGGAATTTTAATATGGCGGATTCAGAAGCATCGCCGTTGACTTGACCATTATCGGTAAATGTTGCTGTGCTACATAGAGCTCCGCATATTTTCAATGATGTGTAAGCTGAAGAGCGAATAGAGTTTACTTTATTTCTGATGTAAGGTCATGTATTGAAGCCCGCCACCGTATTACCTACTCCTTGGCTGGCGCTGGTGCTCCACTGGTGAATGAAACAGTCGCGTCCGGAAATTGTGTGCTTGGAAACTGAATTTTTTTCTGTGCTAGGTAGTAGGACAATGGCATTTGAAAAAGAACAAAATTATGGAAAAACACGACTAAAGTTTTAAAAAAATGGAAATGGAAAAAAATAAAGCTTAGAAAAGTACCAATAACGTCATACTATCAATATTTTTTGGTACAAAATCGGCCAGTTAACGTACTAACGGCCATTAGACGAATACCGAACTTATTATTACCCAACTGCGAATGTGATTGTATAAATTATGTATTATGTAGGTACTTACCTTTAAGTTTAGAAATTCATAATTGGTAAAAAGCCGTAATGGATCAGTAACTAACCTCCATTATTCCGTAATAATTCTGGAAATATATCAATCTTTAAATAAGATTTATTTCTATACATATAATACTGTCTATTTGTTTGGACTAACAACAGAAATTACGATTACTGATTTGACTTTTTAATGCTCTCAGTGATCTGCTAAAGTATATTCTAATGTAGGTAGTAGGTACATACATTTTTGTAATCAAAGTCGAGCTCATAATTTTGAATAATGCCAACATGAATCCAGAATGACAAATGTTGGCACGGCCCCGGGTGCGCTGCCTACCTTTGAAGATTTAGGAATGAATTGGTGAAACAGTTGGGAAAATGGGGAGGGATGAAAATCGGCTCTGGCATATCTCACTCACTGCCAAAACACGTAGGTACATACATTGAAGGAATCTCTACTAATTTAATAGAGGTAAATTGTGTTTGTAGGTATGTTGGGGGTAATCTCTGCAACTACTGAACCGATTTCAAAAAAATTTTCACAGATAGGAAGCTACATTATCCGTGTCTAAAAAACTTATAAAGCGAAGCGCGGGCCGGTCGCTAGTAGAATATATTATTCTACTAGCATCTTACGGTATCTATTAGCATATATAGTCATCTTACGGTAGTCTTCTGTAGTGAGTCGAGTGCGCCCAGCGGCTGTGGGATTGCAGCATGCACCCTCCCCCTCCTATCCTTTATTGTCTGCCACCGCTTTTATTACTACCCTACCAACATCTCAACCGTGTCACTGTGACAATTCTTAACGAGTTCGTAACTTATTCAAGAACCTACTTATATTTCATGTATGCACAAACTCATTGTATGTACCAACTTTTGAATTCGATGTCCTTGGAGTATGTGTAGTTCCACAGCCAAACGTCCTGTACCAACATCTTGTTCTCAGTGAGCGTGCCCGTTTTGTCGGAGCAGATCACGTTACACGCGCCAAGTGCCTCGATAGCTTCTAGATTCTTTACTAGGCAGTTCTTCTTTACCATGTTTTGTGCTGTTAGAGTTAGCGACGCGGTTACTGTAGGCTGAAGACCTGCAGCGTAGTTAGAATGTTAGAAGAACAGATATAGATTAAACAGACTATAGGTAAAAGTGTCCCAATAAACAAGGGTAAAAGTGTCTCAATAAATAGCGATAAAAGTGTCTCAATAAACAATCAATATGTACCAACACACTTGAAATATACCTCAAATGAAAGCTTTTATTTCACAGATCTTTCAATGTACTTAATTAATGTTAAAATCGAGGACGACCCGTGATCGAAACCGCATTATATTATCTGTCATTTGTTAAAATCTTTTCATATTTTCTTTATAAAAAAGCCCATCGCTTTAACAGTTATAATTGCTTATAACCTTTTGATAGATCATAATTAGGTTACAATAGGGTTAGTCGTATATCTTTTGAACCTGAAGCGTAAGATGTATTAGCAAAATGCTAAGCAAATTAGCAAAAATCTCCATTATAAAGGGGTACAAATAATTGTACTAGCTAATACAATACATATAGTTAGCACCGCAGTAGTTAAGCGTTTCACTATTATATTTATAACCAGGGGGTAGTCAGGATTTTATCCGAGGACGGGCAAAGCATTAAATTTGCTCATAATTTTAAATAGAGATTGTGTAATATATAAGAATAAGGGATGACCCTGTACCAGGGGTGCAAACGCTGCACCCTGCCCGACCGTGGCTACGCCTACTTATGCTTATAACGTTTTTACACTAGATAGTCTTGACACATCTTTGAGGTCGATATGTTGGAAGAATTTTATCAGTAGGTAGATGTTATGATAGTTACATAATTTATTTGATATTATTGTAATTTATATACCTTCAGGAATATTAGCAACGATAATCCCAATAACGAAAATACTAGTTTGCATAAAGGGGTATCCGAGTGCAAGGGAGGTTGTTGCTATGAAGAGCCCCAAGCTAATTGCCCACAGGGACATGCACCGCATGAACCGGCGTATCTGTCTGGCAAGGGGCGATGGCGCGGGCTGCAGTCGAGCCGCTAGCCCGGCTACGCGACCCAATGCGGTTAGATCCCCACAACAAATCACAACACCTGGAAAAATACGGAGAACTTACAGGAGTATCTCTCTGTTTAACTCAAAGGTTAGAGAATGCCTTAAGGTATTAAGCTCGCCTGTACGATAATGTGCAATAGTTTTTAAATAAAAAAAAAGTAAATAAGAAAACCGTGCAATTATAATTATAGGATTTTAACATTTATTTCATAAAATATAAGCAGATGAGCAGTTTCTATTTAATTACCACTTACTTATCTAAGCGAACCGAGAGCGCGTATTTGCTCGTAAAATTTTACTCAGCTAAAATAATCTTTAAATAGGTACCCAACTACTGCTACTCGGTTTTGCTTACCTAATCGCTATACTAATGCGATACTAAGATTTCCGTAATTATTACACAATAAATTTGTTCGATGTTATAGATAAAAGTGCTCTTGCTAGTTACCTATTGCCCAGCCTTCAACACACTGAGTAGAAAAGAAAGCCACGTTCGGGGATTCCAATATATGAAGGGTCCCGTCAGTATTGTTGCGGGGCACAGCAACACATTCACCGGTTAGGGAAGAGTTATCAACCTAGCAATTAAATTAAAAGTATTTTTTATTACGTAAAAAACTTTGTTTAGATTTATCTAAATTATATATTGGGTGACAGACGTGCAGACGATTCACTTGATGCTAAGAGGAAAATGTCGCCTATTAGTATCTGCAAAACAAAGATCAGCCATAAATGACCATAATGTCATCAGTCCAGTCCATCCAAATACACTGCCACACGCTTCAGAGAATCGGAAATCGGGGTTTTATAAATGGAATAGGAAGTATAGAGAATACCGAGGAAGCCATCATAGGTAATAATGGGTTTTCTTCATCCCACTATATTCCTAATTCGATATGGTGGAATGGCATCGAATTGACTTGTATGCATAGATTTGGACGAATGGCATGAGAAGGAAAATGAATTCTGGTAGTGTCATCCACTCCCGAAACACTTCTTTTATAGTAAAAAAGGCAGACGGGCAAGCGGCCCATGTGGTAAGTGGCTACAGTCGCACATGGACGTCTGCAACACCAGAGGATCCACGGGTGCGCTGCTGAACTTACAGAATCCTATTCATAGCTTTCTTGAACAACCCCAAGTCATAGCGTTGACACATTCATGGCACTCTCCGATGAGTATGAAAACTACTATGGAAGTGCAATAATGTAGGTACGATTAAATTCCGAGAATCATTGTACATATATTAATATGTACCAATATACGAAGTGCCGGATTCGTATGGAGCTTCCCCGGGAGCGTATGCCCAACTATTTAAAAACCTATATCTGATTTTATAAAATTCCTCGCCTTAATGGGGTCTCTGCTCTCAAATAGCTGAAAATAGCCTTAATCCGTCACTGATATTAGCTACGATTAAAAGCCGCAGATGAAATTTTGGTTATTTAAGTGAATTACTTCGTTCGTAATTAGTAATGTAAATCTCTACGATTCTGTCACAAGTTTCTTAATAACGTTGCAACTGGCAGCACGCAGCATACTTTTATTCCCGTTATGACTAGTGGTAAGAGATATGTGTTTTGTAAAGAATAAAGTTTTTACTTTGAATCCTTTGCTGTCTATGATGCGTATATCAGCAGGGACGATATCACCAGCCTGTACACGAACAATGTCACCTTTGACCAGATCTCGGATGTGGGTTTGCACATTTGGCGCTCCGTCTCGTATACAACACGCATATGTTGGTATCATGCTATTAAACGTCTTCATTATCTATGGTCAAATTAAGACTTATTTATGAATTCCGGTAAAGAAAGTTTTTATTTATACCTATAAGTACAACATAATACAAGAATACGATAAAATTGCAAGTGATTTTTTTTAATGAATAACAAGTAATCCATAGATCCTGAGTTGTGTAAACTGTCATACTAGAAGTGAATGTAACGGAAGTTAGATAAATAACTTAATTTTCGAATTACCTACTTAGGTATTGTTAGTGAAAATGAGATAAAAATGTCACTAACCTTAGAACTTTTATAATTCTGAAAGAAGCTAAATAATCCACAAATAACATCGACAGCAATCAGAACACAACCTAAATACAGATTGTCTTTGCCAGCTTTTACTTTTGTGGAGGACTCAATGAGAAATGCGATGATACATAGCAAAGCGCCCAGCCATATCAGTACAGAAAATCCTAGAAAATAACTAAGATTAAGGCCCGGATAAATAAACAATTGTAACGCCGTTCTATATATTAAACCGATTTTAATACGTATAGGTGAGCGGGGAACGTGCCGAAAGCCCGCCAGTTAGAAACGGCAAAATGTGACCACGTCGTTCTAATTTTTAGTTTCACGTCTTTCTTGTTATTGTAGTCGCTGTATACGAAACTGAAATTATTTTGTAATAAAAAAAGGGGGGAGGGTGAACAAAATAGGGTGCAAGTGAAAAATATGAAAACAAGAAATTATTACTTTTTCATAATCACCTCGCTGTATCTGTGTCAGAACGACAGTTGTAGTACGTTTACCTTATTTATTTCACTCGAAGTTTTGGCTGAGTTAGGTATACCAACCATGGGGTCACGAGCTGACCTATGATTAGTGTAACTCGCCCTAAACGTCGTATAAAATAAATAAGGTAAACATATGCGTTAAGACCCGTTTAAAAAATACATAAATTAAGTGTGAAAAACGTGTTAATCTCAAAAATTACCTATATTAGACTGAATGGTTCGAAATTAGGCTTTATGCAAACTATATAAAGATTAAGGGATTGCCTATCTTTTCTATCTTATATTTATACCTGTGCATAAAGAATGAAATAAAAGGCGCAGCCATCCGTCTTGGGTGGCGGGCGTTAAAGTATTAGGTCCGTAGTACCAAAGCAGTTCCGTCGCCTTGGTGGTTGTAAGCCCCTTTACAGGGTCCGTTTCAAGCTGTACGTACAATTCTTCTAAAAAGGTCAAAGAAAGACAATATAACATGACAAGTGTGTAAAGATTAAACATCTTTACACATTTGTCACGTCACTTCATTGTGTGTAAAGACTTCGTAAGAAAATGTGATTAAATCGGTTAAAGGGGAAGAAGTTGTAAATGTTCGTAACTAAACATCAGCACTAGTGTGATGTACACTAGTGTAAAAAACATTTATTCAATGAAAACCTTCACATTTGTCCTCCACACCCTATCTCACCTATCACTCTCATTATACCTATCTGTCTCTTACTGTGACCATCCTATGTTGTCGAATTGGATAACTTATGAAGATGGTATAACCACTTGCCACCAGTACTACCTGCCTTTCATCCTTATATTTCGTACAACTCTCCCTGCAGGTACACAGCATCTTTGCTATGTCACTTGCATAATGCATAGTAATAAAACTAACTTACTTAATGGCACCAGATGCAAATCTGTTTGTATTTCTTGTTTAAGTAACTGCAGACGAGTATTACTTAGAACTCTAGATTGAAGACCTATAGGATTGCTAGGCCGAAACAGATCAGTAATAGATCCAACACTTGGGCTCTTGCCTCTCATTTTCATTCTTATTCAGAAAAATAGTGAGACGAATTCCTAATGAATTTTGATTGTCACATACGCTCTAGTAGGCTTTATTTTTTTTATAATTGGAACAAAAAAATTACCTGTACCTACGTTTGCTGATTTTACTTTGTTTTTACTTTGCTGAAATCGGAATAATTGTTATTCTTGCACAAGCATGATTATGAACATTGTTCGGTATTGTATACAAATATAGGGTGTCCCAGATTCAACGGCGGATTTAAATTTCGCGCCAATTTTTTGTTTGGTGGTTGGTAACCTGGTTTGTTTATAGATGTCACATATGACAGTTGTAATTAGTAAACATGGAACGCTACACGAAGGAGCAACGCAGTATGAATTTTAAAGCAGTATGAACTGGACCATAATTTTGGAAATAAAAACCAGGCCCATTTACACCTTGACGGACACGTCAGTAAGCAAAATTGTCGTATATGGGGCTTGGAGAATCCTCATGAGATTCATGAAAAACGGATGCATCCTCAAAGAGTTATAGTTTGGTGCGGCTTTTGGTTCGGCGGGATAGGGTCACTTTTTTAGATGTCGGTATTTAGGTAGGCATAGAAAGGTATCGGAACATGCTACAGGAATTTTTTTGGTACCTACCAATTGGGAGGATATGGACCTCGATCAACCGTGGTTCCAACAGGACGGTGCCACATGTCACACAACCGGAATAACAATGTCTTTATTTTTTTTGTCTAAATTAAATCCGGCGCTCAATCTGGGACATCATTTAGTTAAAACAAGCATTTTATGTAACCTCATCAAATGTCGCTTTAACTCGTAGCGCCCTGAACAACAGAGTTGTAAATGCTTGGAATTGATTACCACAAAAAGTGGTGGATTCCTCAAGGGGGGATTTTCAAATCGAGATTAGAGAAATGGAAGTCGGAGCAAGATTAATTAATACACAAGATATAGACCCATTAAGTATATTATTATATAACCGAGAAAAACTAATATGACTATTAACTGATTATTATCATAAAACTGATGACTATGTTATTTTTTAAAATAGGACGGACATAGTATATGTTATTGTGTAATTACTTTAATAAGATAAATCGTATTTAGATATTATCACATACAATTACTAACATAATTATTGAACTATGATCCCCACAACCAAATATTAGACAGCGTAATGTTTCTTACAGATTCCCTTAGAATATGATTCGAATTTATATTATAGTTACGCCACTATACTCCATCGTACAATTAGGGGCCCACAAATGGGCATTCTCCTTTATCTTTATTTAATATTGCATGGCCGGCAATTTTTTTGCACATAATATATAGCCTATGTCCATCTGGAATAATGTCCAAATGGAAATTATTTTAATAAAATAAAAAATGGTGAAAGAATTTTTCAAATAGGTGCCCACTGCACCTCAATCAATCAATTCCGGAGATTACCCTCCACATACACACAAACTCATAAAATTTGCACTCTCTCTTTATTATATTAGTATCGATTATATATAAGTATAGGTTTTTCAAAAATAACAAACTTAAAATTCCAAATTGAAAGGCATAATTAATACAATAATCTCAAAATATAATCACTAAAAGTACTTCATAGAAACTATAATTATTTGTATATAAATTATACTTGTTAATTATAAATACAATAATAATTGTTATAATCATAATATTATTAATAAACATAAAACCTGAGAAATATTTATATTTCAATAAATAATTAATTGAACACAAATTTTGTATGTCAATAAACAAGTCCCAGTTAGGAGTTAGATTCTAGCATGACTAGGAGTTAAATTTTGTTAAAATTTCCCATTATATGCCACATCCCATCCCCTCCTGTGTCAGCAAAGAATTATGGGAAATGTAATCCGATAAAAAAGAACCCCCCTTCTAGAAACCCCCTTCCCAACACGTTTTGCAAATCAATGCATGACGCATATTTATGTGCTTATTCATGCTCCATATTTAGGTAATTGACCTGGGGCATGCCAACATATGTCATTCTGGACTAATGTTCACATGTATCGCGAGTGTCGCGGGTTGACAGTATCCACTTACGATCAGGTGAACTGTATGGTCGTCTGCTGTTTTCTTTCTAAAAAATAAGTTGATCTTGGGCTTGTTTTTTTTCATGAGATATAATATCTCTATCTCAAATTTTACTTTTTCTGTTAACAAATTCCATTATATTATTCAGGGCTTCTCCTGAAGCCCAAATATTATTAAGTTCCTCCATTTCCTTTGCATTTGTTTTCAACAATTCATCTTGAATATTACTTCTTAACAGTTTTTTGGAGGCTGATAACGATTGTTTGGGTAATTTCGATACTTCGATGATCTTCTCCCATACTTTGCTCTGTAGTTCTTCAGGTTTGTAAACATAATTGATAAATCCACACCGCAAAGCTTCTTCAGCTGACATCTTGTGGTTATAAAGTAACATTTCAGCTGCCTGAAAAAAATTATTTGAAAGTATGTATAATTTTTTTGCTTGAAACACAAACCCTATAATTGCCTGTAATGTTTTTTTTAAGATATATTTTGCAAATATTCTTCTTCTTATCATCTCACACATTCAAGACCACCAACGAAGTGGATGGACAGTAAGAATTAAACTACTATAGATTGATTTTAATAAAATCAACCATAATGAAAAAATACCCTGTTAAAATTTCTTCAAGCTGGTAGTTCCTGAGATAGTGAAAATAAACACCGTACATTGTTCTTTATAATATAGACACATGAGTAAATATCCATACAGAGTGCAAGCTTCATACAAACCCGTCGCGATAGGTACACTACTACATAAGCTGTATGTGCGTAACCGCTCACCGACAGGTTCACGTACGCGCCATGAGAGGACAAACCGGTTCCATAAAGGACAAATATCAAGTGTGTCGCACGCGTTATGCGTTTTTTACTTAGTTTTTTTTTTTAATTTATTTTGTATTATATTATTATTATTAAAAAATATATATCAAACACAAAGGTAGAAACATTGAGTTATACTTTGAAAGATCTTTACAAACAATAAATACGAGTATAAAATATTTATTTAGTTTATTGACATAATTATAATGAAAGCAATGTATGTATAGTTTTGGATAATTTGTAAATCGTGTAATATTTTTCTAACAAAAGTTTGTTAATATTTTGATCTTAATACGCAAATTATTGATATTGGTATTGAGTCGTAACAAGAATACAGGTGTGCACTTTTGAGATGCCATGTGATTTTTTTGGGAAATGGGAAATTAATTGTAAATGTTATAGTGGATTGATTAATAAAACACAGAATTCAATTAAATATTTACAGTACAGAAAATATTTTCATCTTTACATGTAAACCCTATCAAAGTAGGTATAAATGTTCGGTGTCTCAAAAGAACTGTTGCTCTGTACGGATATTTAATCATCTGTACGGACTGTAGGCGGCTGCCAAAATTTAAATTTTTTGTGAGATGCGGGGTGATTGTATTTTTTATTGAAAAAGGCGGCAGACGAGCATACAGTCCACCTGATGGCAAGTAGATACTGTCGTCCATAGACATCTGCTATACATGGCAATATCAGTCCAGAATGACAAACATTGGCACGCCCATGCATGCGCTACCTATCTTGGCAAATTAAAGGAAAGGATTGGGAGAAAGGGTTGGGAAAATAGGGAGGGATAGGATAGGATGGGATGGGAATGAGCTCTGGCATATTTCACTCACTATCGAAACATGTACATACACTGGGTACATGTATACTTTGGTATTGGGTAAATACAGTACATTTCAAGTTAGTCTTCTGTGAGAGAGGGGTAACCTGGCTAGTAGAGTGCGCCCAGTGGCTGTGGAAATGCAGCGTGCACTCTCCCCCTGTAAACACCGATCGGCGTGCTCAGCACTAGGTATGTGAAGAACCGTGTGTCAGCACCTGATCAGGATATGTGACTTACAAAATCAGTTTTGTAAAGGAATTTGTTAGTATGAAGTGTCATAAGAGATCAGGTCTTACGCCAATCGGCGTGAATCGCATTTGGTAGTTAGTATTAAAACCCGTCGATCTGCGTTTGCCGCATCGAATGGATTAAACCCAGAATTATTGATTACCTACTTTATTAGTGGTTCAGTAAAAATATAAATTAAGTATTAACATAATAAAATTACTACACCTTTCGGTCTCCAATCAATCGTGGGAATGTAAATGTAGAACAGCCCTCTGCCACAAAACCCAGTTTGGTAAAAGGTGTGTAGAAAAATGACTGCAACAAAAATACAAATTCGATTTACCTCTCACTCACTCATTTTCTAATGAATTTAGAAAATGCTTTTTAATATTGATTTGTTTTCTTCTGTAGTTTCTTCTTCATCTGTAGAATACGCCTTAAAACATCAATTTTATGTACAATCAAATCCTTATTTGTAAATAGGTCTATCTTAAGAATGAGATGTTACAGCATATTAATCAAATTCAACATTCTTGAAAAATATGTTATACTATCTAACGTAATTTAGGTTAGAATATCTTAACCAAAGTACAGGTCCACATAATTTCACATTTATGAAGATAAAATAAACCATGCATATATATTATTTATTGTCTCTGGCAACAAGGTAGTCAAGTTTCGGGAGCAAGTAAAATGCTTTTTAAAAACTAAAAATATATTAAACTAATTTAATGAGAGTGAAGACAAGTGGCAGAGCTTGATGCCAGTATTCAACTATCCTATTTAAATAAATTTAAATACAAAGTAACCTCTTATTGCTACATCCTAAATGCTAACTAAGCGCTAAGTTCCTAGAACTATGGGTTCGGTTGGCCACCCGGTTCTGCTGACCCAGCTATCAACAGTAAGGGCTTGGGTGACGTAACTAGGTCCATAATTTACACAACAAAATTTAAATATGCGCATGATGTTTTGTATTGTTTGTTGATATTACAAACTTTTCAGATGATATACTTACATTTTCAGATGCAAATACTAGGTCACATAGGGCTAATGTTGTTGCAGCAATTCCAATAGCCGGACCATTAACAATTGCTACTAGCAATTTAGGGAATTTGACAAAAGCTTTGATAAAGTCTGAAATTTTTACAAGATTTTCGTCTCTTGGTGTTTCTAAAGTTGCTAGTAAGTCATTGCCACTACTATAGTAATCCCCAGTGCCAGTAATCACCATTACAGAGACATTCTCGTCATTTGCAGTCTCATTGAGAATTTTAGTAACACGAACATACATATTTGAGTCGATAGCATTTTTCTTGAGAGGTTTGTTAAACTTAACTATTTTTATTGTCCCTTGTTGAGTTAGAATAATTGTGTCTGTACTATCCATCTCTGTTTTAACAAATTGCAATTTTAATGAGTATTTCTTTAATGTTTATTGGTTATATATAGCATTGATAACTGATAATGATAACACGGTGTTATCACTTATTTATTATTACTAAAATGATAACAACTAATTAGGCAAAAAAAAAATTTAAAATTTCGGAACAAAAAATTTAATTAAAATTACGACAATTTATCAGACAATCTCATAACGCATTATGTAATTAGGTATCAATAAAATATTTAATAGTTGCACTGGTGAAATAACTGCAATTTGACAGAATATGTCTGTGAATTTGACATATTTTTTTTAGGATCACGTGACGACTGACGATGTGATATTAACTTTTCTGCTACAGACGAGACAATTTATCGGGACAACGAACTAAAAAAAACCCGTTATATTGTAAATTATGTCAGATTGGACAGCAATAAATTGTGAAGTCAGTAGTAATGTTGACCAACATCTCACAATAGTCGATTCGTCGCATCGATCGAGTCATGTTCGTGTAAAGCGCGGTAAATAAATTTTTAACGCCATGGCAGACGAAGTAGTTTATGGTATTGAACACATCGCGAGATACCAATTCAGTTATTGGAGAAGTATAAATAGTATAAGTGTTTGTAGGACAAAAAAAGGAAGTAATAAGCAACAGAGACATGCGGAAATAGTGTTTTGAAAACTTAATTATTTATAAAAAAGTAGAGAAGTTAAAATCTAAACTCGATATCATACAGACAGCCTACAAAAGGGAATTAAGAAAGGTACTGTATGTATAGATGTACTGCTCTCTAGGATTTTAAACTTAAAATGTAGGTAGGTACACAGTTCGCTTATCTGTTGAATATTATGGACTCATCATCACTATAGTTTTTTATTGCGATCTCTAACATTGGATCTTCGTGACTTTCGTACTCGCCAATGTCATTCTCTGATCTGTCTTCTTCTCTTAGAGATATTATTGTTTCTCTTTGATTCATTTCTAGGAGGTGGTCTTTTCCCAACTATTCGCGCTCAAGCCTTTCTAGTTTACTTCTTTTTTCCAATCTGGAGATGTAATGGAATTTATGGCATCTTTGTAAGTTTCTCGATTTATTATTCAGACCGATTGAGTTTTTTTCCTGCCATCCTTTTTTTCACTATGTTCCCGGATTCAGATCGCAATGATAGGGTGGCAGACAAGTTTCAATGCAAGTCGGCACGATTTGTCGTAGTCCAAATGGTCATTTGTAAATTTGATTTACATGTGTTTTGATTTAAGACAAAAAAAGTGGATATACGTTAAAAAAAATATTTTGATTTTTTCGGGACAGCCTATATTTACAACGCTTAGGTTTGTGCTATTTTAAACGCCAATATAATAGCGAATTAAAAATCTAATTTTAATTTATCTAAGTTAAAATTTGTACAATTTGAACGCACCCACTTTAAAAGTCGTTTTAATGTCAAATGTGACATTTGTTGGTTGAAAAATCTTAAACCGAAACCTGTAGACTCGGAATGATTAATTTTATATTACAATTTATAAAAAACAATAGATTATATTATAATAGTAAGTGGCCCCTAGAAGCGTATATTCAACCAAGAAGTATATCTACCAATAGAAAAATGTTCAAATCATCAGTGTTTAATCTTCAAGGAGCTACCAAGGAACAAGTTCAAGAGTTTCTAAACTCTTTCGACACAGTTTTAACGGATTGTGACGGTATGTAAGCTCATCTCAAGTTTTGTACCATTTAATATCAGATGATGTTACTTTCACACTATTAAAACCATGCACCAATATGTCCTAGATGTTTCATGATTGAAAACCTCATACGTACTTTACAGGTGTTTTATGGATTGATAATAATGCCATTCCGGGTTCAGCTGACGCTATGAATTACTTCCGGGAGTTGGGAAAAAGAATATTTTATGTGACTAATAACTCTACAAAAATTCGCAGTGATTTTGCAGTTAAAGCTCAACAAATGGGCTTCATTGCAAGTCAGGTACATTTTGAATAAGTTGATAATGAGCTCCAAAAAAGTTTAACTTATGTGAATGCTCGATTAGCCAGCCTATGCTTTATATAAAAAATACTAAATAGTATATTTTAACATTTTGTTTCGTGATTACAGGAAGAAATTCTATCTACAGCTTATCTAGTGGCCCATTACCTAAAAGGTATTGGTTTCACAAAGAAAGTATATTTAGTAGGATCCAATGGTATAGGAGAAGAGTTGAAGGCTGTTGGTGTAAGGCACATTGGTGTTGGGGTAAGTTATATATAAACTAATAATTATCCAGGATGTGTCAAATGTATTTCCGAAGAGTGGAATATGGGCAAGCCACCATGGGGTGGGGTGGAGTACTGCCCCCCCCCCCCCCCGGACACAGGGAAGAATAACCAACAGACTTCTGTATGAGTCTTGAGTTAATTAATATAAAAAAAATTATTATATATTATACAATAAATATATTTTGCAAAATATATGGACAAATGGCTTCCAAGAGAAGAGATCTAGTGAAACTTGTAACCAGCTAGCACAAGATATTGGCATACCAGTAGTAATGCTCCTTGCCTACTTTATACAATAATAATGAATTTTTTTAATTTTTGCTAGATTTTTCATACATATTTGCTAAATACATAGTCCATTAACTCAGGACTGAGAGCAGAATCCATAGTTCAGTCTTCAGAAATATATTTGAATTATAATAAATAATATGTTTTGCCGTTACACTAAATTTAACTTAATCCCTAAGATTATTTTTAACCTCATTTATTACTTAAATGAGTTAAAAATTTAAGTTAAGTTTAATTTAATCATTAAGTTTAATCCAAATTAAACTTAATACTAATAAGTAACATAATATTTTGTAAATTACAGCCTGATAATGTGAAGCCAGATTTCAAGTCGATGAAGCCTTCAGAGTTGGATCCGGAGGTGGGGGCTGTGGTAGTGGGCTTTGATGAATATGTGAGCTACCCCAAGTTTATGAAAGCTGCATCTTATCTCGCTTCCGAAGATTGTTTGTTTATAGCCACCAATACTGATGAGCGGTTTCCTAGAGGTGGTTCTATTGTAGTGCCAGGAACAGGGACGATTGTGAGAGCTGTAGAAACATGTTCTGAGAGGAAAGCCCTGGTACTTGGGAAACCACATGCTTATGTAAGGAAGTTCCTCGAATCCTGTGGTCTTGACCCAGCAAGAACTTTAATGATTGGTGACAGGTATAAATCATTTAATTAATTCTTTACAAGTAGTTAAAATTGGGTGGTGTTGGCCGGCTTTAGAATAGCAGCACAGTATCTCTTCAACCGAAACCGATACCACAAACCCTAACAAACTACACCACCTAAAAGAGTTGATTCACTAAGTCGCTTGGTCAGCATGCCATTTTCAGGTCATACATCTTGCATGCACAAAATAACTGGAATGTGATTCCTCCTGACATTAGAGAAAGCTCTGAATAAAAATATTTTCAAACACATGCTTTGGGCGCATTACTGGTCATCACTACAGCCTTAGTGGTTTTGAATTATTCTTACTTTAATCATTCTGTACTGGCTATTTACTCTTGGCATGGTACCTTTTATTTTCAACCTTTTACCTTGAACATTTCTTTTAATTAGCTTATTCTATATGTATTATATAGTATTTACTTATATATATAAGTATAAGGTAGATATTTGTTTATATGTATGTATGTTTTTATGTACCTACTAAGTTGTAATAGATATATAGTTGTTGCAAATATTTATGTAAAATATTCACTAATCATTGTTTAAATTATATTTATACACTTCATTGCCCTTCCTAACATGTCTCTTTGTTCAACCCAAAAGTTTGGTTGGTAGAGATTGCCTCCAGGCATTAAGCTCGCCTTACGATTAAATGCAATAAAGTTTAAATAATAAAAAATAATGTTCATGAGGCCTACATCCCACAGTGAACGATAAAAGGGCTGATTACACTTTACGGTTGTTAAAATTGTGTGCAAAATGGACTGTTACCGAAAAACAATCTAATCATGATAATCAAATGACCATGATTTATGGACCTTTTTAAAGAATCATCGTGAATGACTATTGAGGAGGGGAGTCTTATCATTTAATGACCGGAAATTAGTAAATAGTGATAAGTATATACTAGATAGAGATGAATGCAGTTTGAAGATATTATGAAATTAAAAAGATAATTTAGATTAATAATGTCTGCTAATAAACTATATAATATTTATTACTAAAGCGCGCGCCATGAGCAGGAAGAATTTCGGGCATTGAAATGAGGCCAGCCAAGACTAGACGTAAAGATATTTGTAGGAAATTGTTGCAAATCGACCACTTTACTAGACCCCTCCTATTAAGGTTCACTAATAGCTCAAATGTACAGAAACGGCTCTGTTACGATTTTATTATATGTATAGTAGTTTTTACGTAAAGCGCGTTCAGACAAACAAAAATTCCAAGAAATTGTTGTTTTGGGCTCTGTATCCTTAGTACTTTACACTACAATGACTTTGAAAAAATATGAAATGTACAGAAACGGCTCCGTTACGATTTTATTATATGTATAGACTATAATTATTATGTTTACTAGCAGTGCAGTTATATGCAGTCTGTCTTTAGAGCCCGCGTGGTCAGTCCTTAGAGTGTATAGATTATGTAAAATATTGACCAATCGAGCATTCGCACAAATACAAACTGGTTTGCAGCTCTTTATGAATTTATTCAATAAGCGGTTAGATAGCGCCAACCACAAATATAACGTTGTAGAACAAATGTATTCACTCAGTTAGAGCATCGAATATGAATTTTAAAGTCACTGTATTAACTTGTTTACGAGCGCAAAACAAGTTTGTAATTGTGCGAATGCCCGGTTGGACAAAGCTTTATAGATTTTTATTAATATATTTATTAATAATAAAATATGTTTTTGATTTTAGATGCAACACAGACATAGAATTGGGTGTTCGTTGCGGCTTTCAAACACTTTTAGTTCTATCTGGTGTCACATCTGCTAAGGAGTTAGACAAGATTCACTCTGAGAAAAAGCCACCGCTGCCTGATGTAGTGTTACCAAAGTTGGGTGACCTGCTCACCCTGATCCCTTCATAGTACAATAAATAGCAGCTATCATATAGCTGATTGTAGGGAAAATTAGTGCAAATTTTAGGTCAATTTTATTTAAAAATAACAATGTGATAAGCTTCAATTGTATTCAGCTTTTTGCAATTAAAATTGAGACAATCATATTATGTATTATTTCTAGTGGTAATTGGTAATTATACAAATGTTGTTACAATTGTTATTGCAGTATATATTTTACACAATTAGCCACTAATTAAATATATTTTTAGCTCATTTAGCTAATTGTGAACATCTTTAATCCTGTACGAACTGACTGCATTTGGACTGCAAGTGGAATTGTGCAGTAGTATGTATGCGGTTTCTGTGCAGTTAGTTAGCACTCGGCATAAGGGCATTTGAACTGCCGACTGTTTAGGCAGTCCGCTCGCAGTTCTAACGACTGCACACTGGTTGTACACCAGCTGCACAACCAGTTGTTATGCAGTCCTAATACGGTTGCACTGACTGCTATAAAACTGCACAGCAACTGCTCTGACCTTCATTGATACGTTGAAGATGTGATCATTTGCTGTAGGTACCGTTTAAGTGCACTTAATATCTGAAAATCTTCACTGATGTGGTGAAGATCTCACTCTGCAGTTTGAATACGGTTAAGATTTGAACATCAGTGAAACATCAGAGAAGATCTAAAGAGCTCCTTTGATGCAGTGAAGATCAGTCTGAATACAGTTCTTTAGCAGTCGGACTAACTGCATTAGGACTGCATTACAACTGCTTGTACAGCTAACGTGCAATCAGTGTGCAGTCGTTAGAACTGCAAGCGGACTGCCCAACCAGACGGCAGTTCTGATGCACTTGTGCAGACTACTAAAGCTAACTGCAAAGAAATCATATGCACTTTTGCAGCTAGCTGGCAGTCCAGACACAGACCGTCCGGATAGACTATATATATTACGTAAACTATTATACAGTTTACGTAAATAAAGAACGGTATGTGTAAATAAGCAAAACAACTTTTGTAAATCTGGCAATAAACAGTTGACTCTTAGTACATTGGGTACTATTATTGTTACGTATTATATGTATCTTGTTACGTTAAATCTAACATCGTGTTATTTATCAATATTTTAGCAACAGAATCTTGCCTAAAAGACTTGCCTTGTTTTCAAACTACCCCCTTGTATAAATTAAAAAAAAAAAAAAAACTGGTTGCATTATACTTCTATATATGTACATATATTTTTGTACAATATTATCTGTTTTATACAAAAAATATTGACCATAATGTTTGTGTTAAAGTATAATTTTGCATTAAATGCGCTTATGTTGGTTGTTGTAATTATTATTTCATAATATTGTTATTTCGAAGGTTTGAGAATTGTTTTTGTGTATATATGTTTTTGTGTAAAAGCACGTATATTGGTAAATCGTAGATTTTACTTGTAAACCTTCGGATTTACCTACATGAGTTGGTAAATGTAAGGATTTTTATAAAGTGAGATGATTTTCCGGGCTTTTACCATCAGAATTTGGTTCATGCTAGGTTTTACTAAAGACTGTTAGTAAATGTTGCTTTTGGACCCCGAATGTCAACCCCGAATCCACGTGGTACTTGTCTGGCCTAGACCTAGAGCAGGTTTCGGCAATTGGCGGACCGCATTCGGACCGCGGAGGGTATAAAACTGGACCTTCTACCTTTCTATCCATTTATTTCTATTGTACAACCTGCATAATGTGATGCATTTTCAATATTATTTTCGCGCCATTTTTAAAGTGTTAGCGCGAGAGCGATCAGTTGCCATGCAAGCGGCGAGCGAACGAGTACCACAGTTTCTAGCTAGATAACGACCACGCTCTATTGTGGCTATTATGGCTTCTTTAATAAACATGAAAATAATTATTATAAATAGTTTTTATTGACCACGTTCCTCTTTTGGCATACAAAGTTGTTTTTAATTTTTTTTCTGCACTCCATTGAAACATTTTAATTAATTGCTTTTAACTTAAACATTTTAACTTAAAATTAATTGCCGACCCCTGCCTTAGAGTGTTTTTATAAGCCGGAGTAGTTGCAATGACTCAGGATGAGTCGAGACTTGACCATTCTTTCAACATTTACCATGTCTCTAAGGTAAAACCTAAGATATACCGAGTGAATGCTGGTAAAAGTTCGAAATTAACGATGATCGCAAAACATTTCGGACTTTTACCACAAAGAATTGGTAAATCTTAGGTTTTACTGGAAGATCTTAGGATTTACCATAGTTCGAGCATTTACAGTAACATATACAATCCTCAGCGTTCAGTAATAAACGATGTGTGCTTAACCTTATATATAAGTATAGATTATTCATTTATTTTCGATTAGACAATAATTGTATTTGTAGGTCGTTCGTTTACGCTATTTATCGATTCATAAAACTAAGCCAAAAATACAAAACCTCTAATATTTTTCAGCATTTTCTATACGTAAGTATTTAAAGTACAAAATACAGTTTAATATTAAATTGTTTGCGTATTATTTACTCAAACTCATTAATTTAATTATTAAAGTATCTAATTGGAGCAATAATAGTAACTTAGGGAGCGTTGTGGTAAGTGTGCAAGGTTTGTAATGAATTCCTATCATTTTTATTTTTTGTTGAACCTAGCGTAGATAATTTGAAAAATATTTTTAATTTAAATACAGACCCTTGCACTTCAATTTATTTACATACTCTTAGGAGCGTGTAATTAGGTAGGTATGTTAAATTAGTAACTTTTAATTAGTTTTGAATAAAAGTGTAAGAGACCCGTTTAAACCGAAATATTTTTAAGAATCTTAGTTAACGGTTGGGATTTCAAGAAAAAAAAAAGCAATTGACGAAAGGTCACGTCGTGTAACGTCACCGCGTCGCTGGCTTGGGTATATTGAAGACAGAATGAGAAGTGTTATGGTTAGCAATAGAAAGATCGTCTAGTTCGACCATAAAATGAATTAATTCATCTTACCTATAGGTATTCTTACCCCAACGCACCGTATCACAAACTTGCCTAAAATAATAGTTCAAGAATTATTTACAAGTGGATTTCAAAAGCTTTTGCTGATTAGATAGTTATTTTACAGCACACTTGCGCTGAAATAAATTTTCGTGTGATAATTCGCCTCAAAACCTGTGAGTAGTTACAAGCTACTTAGCAACCTCAAGTGTGTGCCTAAACTCTTCCTGTGTGTCTAAAATTGAGAAAACTAGTGAACAGCGAGGACGCTTTTATTAAATAAAATTTTAAAATTTTATTAATGTTTTCTTTAAACCCCCGTACATACGTTTGTACAGTCACAACCACAAATTTTTAAGCTGTCAACCATATCAAATGTTTACGTCCGAGGTCAACTTTCAACGTTCAATAACTGGCGATCAAATATGACTTCGCTAACACAACAATTGACGAGTTAAATTTTCAAGTATACCTTATTGAACAAGGAAAGGAGTCAAATGTAACACTAACTACGCTGCCATGGTAGCCATTAACATCTAAACAACATTAGAAAATATATTTGGTGTGGTTGGCAGGTTAAGAATTTTTGCTTGTGACTGTACCACATCGTCTTAGAGTATCCACAAATTAATTATTAGTGCCATAGGTATATACATACTGTATTTTGTTCGATCAGAGTTTCTCGCCTCAAAACGTCCATACGTGAAACAGTTTTATTTAAGTCAAATACATTCTTATTTTACGATGACGTATTTAAGTCGTTGCAGTATCCTATCAATGCATGGAATAGTTAGTACCTACATACTTCCCTCACACCTTACCTCATTCTGTGGATTGCCTCTAAAATGAGAACGCTTTCAAGAGCAGATGCATTTTTGATGATACGGATATAAAAAGTAGGGCATATGTGCTTAAGTATCTTGCGATGGGTTTTGCTTGTTTTTGGTTCGGGATGAAAAAAGCAGCGGTCTAATACAGCGCATGCGTTTTGCCGCGCCCAAATCGCGCTTGTCAACATAGCAAATGGGTGTACGCTTCGCGCCAGTCTTATTGCAACCGCGCGAGACGCACCCCGCCGCCAGTAGTGGATATCACACGCACACGCTGCCCAGTGATCTCATTGCTAACTATATCTACACAGATTTATGTGAGTCGATGTTTATTGTTGTTGCTAATATAGTATCTCTGTTTCGATACCGGTATAATTATTTAATAGGTATGAGGACGTAAAGATTTTATCTCACGTCCATTTTTGTTAAAAAAAACGAATTGTTATTGTATGAAAAAGATTTTTTTTATATTTGCATTGTTGTAGAATTTACAAAAAAAATTTGATATAATTGATAAGATCGTTTGGAGGTCACTAGTTAAAACAATAGTGAAATATGTTCTCATTTCATCTTAAAGTTAGAGGGATGAAAACAAAGAAATCGTAGGGGTGAAAAGCCACCCTCCGCCTTCCGCCTTGCCCAATGGCGCTCCCTAAACTTTCTTGCCCCCAGAAATAAATACAGAATGCGGTTCGACACCACTTTTATATAAAAGCAATCATTTTTGTTAGATTTTTCATTTGCAATAGTTGATAATATTTTGGGAACCTTTCACGACTGTTGATATCAGCTATACCGGCAACCTTCAACGTTCGCATGAAAATATCCAAAACAATAACGATAAACGAAAATAAGTGATTACTTAATCATATAATAATATCACAAGTTTTCCGGCGATACGTGTGTTATCTGGTGTAGCGGTAGCTACGCAAACTCGTGCAATTTACGTGACAAGATATTAATTACAGTTCTACCTAATATAATTAAAAAAATATATATACAATTAAACTAAACTTTACAATTAAACTTTACAAATTCAAATTTACAAATTTACAATACAATGACAAATTCTTCTGTATTTCGTTGCCATTATTACGGTTACTATAGTACCTACCTAACATTTTTAGTAGGTAAGTTTTCCCATGGTTCCTTTTAACTATGACCTAACTTGTAGATAAAGTATTGGCCAATCGGTCTTTTGAATAAACAGAAACTAGTTTGCAGTTCATTACTAACTTATTCAATAAGACCGTAAATACAACGTAGAAAAAACCTGTTAGCAACGAGTATGAACGTTAAAGTCACTACAATAACGCAAAGAACAAAAAAAATGTAAACGTTCGTGCATTCGATTGGCAAACTCTAAAAACGATGCCATTATTTTACAATTCTTTTTTGTTCGTAAGTAATCATGATCCTAAATAATCAACATCATACGTGTTGGTATACGTTGTTATAGAGATATTACCTAAAAGAGATCCTGACTCTTCCTTCTTAAAGCATCTCCTTATAGATTCTTAAAGCATCCTGATGCTTTACGTAGGTAGCTATGAAAATGTCCTTACTGTTGGGTCAGAGTTGCTGCACAAATGTTAGGTTAAAGGATAATTTTAATTTAGTTTAATATTTTATTTGTAGATTGTTAGATTCTATTAAAACTTACACTCGAAGTCTATTGATTGTGTATTCGTTGCAATCCTTGAATCTTTGCACATCAAATAGTCTTTCTTTTTATAGAGATGATGTCACGTCATGATACTTATGATCTGGGTATGATGAGCTTGCAGAAACACGAAATAATTTAGTAATTCATCATAGTTACACATCGTAAATAAACGTAATGAACGGAAATAATATATTCCATTAAATACAAAACAACAGGCCTGGTGCCGCGACCCGTTCGATACTCTCGAGTTATTACTTTATTAGCTAGCTTATTATTAATTATTAATAATTATGTAGTCTTATAACAAATGCTATATTTACGGACTGATTAATTACAGAGATATTTCATGTATCGTATTACATGGGGTCCCCTTAAAGTTTAGGCACATAAGTAAATATAAGTACACACGCCCAATATTTATACCTACCTACTTTTTAATTTAAATTTATTTAAAGATAAATTTTATGATTTCTGAGTTTTATTAATCAACCCAATATAACATTTACAATTAAATTACTTTAGACGTGTTTTTCTTAAAATGTTTATTATTCTTTTTAACTAATGGTGTGATAAATTAGTAGGTAGTCTAATATTTATCATTTCATTCATAATAGTTTCATTCGATGTTTTATAAGGAAACACTTGCATGTCATCTCAAAAGTGCAAACCTGAATTCTTTTTTAAAAATCATTACCAAGATCAACAATTTCCGTATTACTCTCAAAATATTAACGAACTTTTATTAGAAAAAAGTATCAAAATTTTCGGGAGTTATTAAGGAAATTTTATCTACGTGTTCTGTTCAGACAAGCGAAGTAGATATTTTTAAATTTATGAGTTCTAAAGCTTTCATACAATGAATCTTATGTGACTTCTGTTATTTGTGACACTCAATGGATCTATTTTTAGTCTTTTGTGATGATCTTTTAACGAGTGCTAAACATAGTGCTTGTTAAAAGTATATACCATAGGTATACGAACATTAAGCGTTATGTTATATGTACTATTTATTATTAGTTATAGTTTGATTATTGTTAATGTACCAAAGAAATAAAATATAAAGTAGTTTGTTTACTTAATTCAACTAATTAGGTACACATGTAAATATATGTCTTTCGAAAATCAAATCTTTGTAGTTTGATATGCCAGGCTATATACAAATATGTCCGAACCCCTTTTGTAAGTCGTTCTGTTTGAGTATTAACTGGTAAACTAATCAGCTTTAATTTATCTGATTTTAATCAACAAATGTCTGTCAGAGAATGCCTTGAAGAATTGAAGTCCGTTTCTATACAATATACCTACTGCAAGAACAATTAATAAATAAGTAAGTAAACAATATTTCTTAATTAAGAAATAATTTGCATTAGAAACAAATTGTGAATTGGATCCAGTAGGTAACACATGATCTGTCATGCGTAGTCTATGTATGCTTTATGTGTGTACGCAGTAAATAAAAAAAATGTTACTTGCTTACTGAATCTTCGGTGATTCACGATACGCCTATGATTCGATACGATACGATTCGATGATACGCTTTTTTACCCACAGCTGGACATGAGCCTCTTCATGCACATTATCTTGTACATGAAGGATGGATGTAGCGGGCTGTCGAGTCAACTGTTTTAGAGATGGTGTAGATCCTGAGGGCCTGTGGAAGCGGTTTTCTTATCACTCAGTAGTCTTTTACGACACCCGCGGGAAGGGATGGGGTGGTGCTGTTGTAAAGCCGGCCCACACCACACCACGCGGTCACTGAACAGTTGCTTAAATTTAATTATTAAATAAAAAATACTTCGGTAGATACATATTATATAGCCTTTGTGAGACCAATAACACCGAATAATGTTTCTTTCTGTAAAGGAAGTTTTAATTAGCCTTGACGGTAGCTGCTCCGACACCATCTCAATTAATGCTGGTGTCCCCCAAGGCTCTGTGCTTCTCCCACACTGTTTCTTCTGCGTATCAACGACCTGTTACAAGTCGGTAACATGCGTTGTTATGCAGATGACAGTACTAGAGAAGCTTTTTATAAAGGCTATGCGAATATCCCTCAGGCCAAGGCCCTCAGCCAAGAGTCGCGTAAGACTTGTGTCCGAAATTGAAAACTCCTTAGACCGAGTCTCGAATTGGGGTAAACTTAACTTAGTCCAATTTAACCCCAGCAAGACACAAGTCTGTGTATTCACCGCTAAGACAGCACTATACTTCACTCAGGGTCAACGTTCATCGCTTTATAAAGCTCAAGTTAGACCCCACATGGAGTCTAACTTGAGTCTAACTGTTCACACCTGTGTGTCGGGGCACCGAAGTAACAGCTGGGCCTTCTTGACTCCTTCCAATGACGCGCTAACCGAATTGTCGACGATCCCACTCTCACAGGTGGTTTAGAATCGCTCGGCGTCAGTACAGATGTTGCATCTCTCTGCGTTTTCTACCGCCTTTATAATGAGGGATGTTCTGAAGAGCTGTTCAGTTCGATGCCAACTTCGGGTTTTTACCATCGCACCGCTTGTCATCGTCGTACAGTGCGGTTAAAAAGATACTTTATATTGCGAACCCGAAAGTTGTGGAATGAACTATCAGCTGAGGTATTTTCATTACGCTACGATATGGGGCTCTTCAAGAGAGTTGTGAAAAGGATTCTGCAATGTCGGCAGCTCACCCGCATACCCCCTGTTGTTGCAGGTGTCTATGGGCGGCGGTGACCACTTAAGTTCATGTGGCCCGCCCGCTCGTCTGCCACATCTATATAAATAAAAATGTAAACGTTCGTTTGTTCAAAATCTTAAATCTCCGAAAGTTCTTCACCGATTGCTTTGAAATTTTGACACAACATTGAATTCGAATACGCGCGTGTTTTTATCACAACCTATCACAGGGTAAAAACATGCTTTTTACCAATTTTACCCAAAAACAGGATAAGTGCCAGCTGTTGGGCAGCCACGGCAAAGCGTGGCCGGGCACAGCTAGTATTCTATAAAAAGAAAAAAAAGGCCTGAAGTGTGAAAAAGTTAAAATTCTAGAGATAGATAGGTATGTTGTTCCTTTCGTCTCAGATTATACATGTACCTACCTACATTACACCCGTATTATTAGTTATGTAGGTATGTACTAAGTAATACGGGCGTTGTAGCAAGAGGGAAAGTGTAATGAGTGAAGCCGTAAGCTATAAACTCCGATATAGAAACTTGCAAGGTCGTTTACACTAACTACTTTTTCGCACGGTATCTCACTTTCCAGATTTCCCTCCATTTGTAGTCGCATAGATCATGCCTTCTTTCGTTTACGAACATTACTAAGATAACGTAACTTACAGCACTTGTTTGGTACTGGATCGAGATACGATAAAAAGGTCCTGGATAGAATTCATAAATAAATGATAGATAGATCTATAAGATTTGCGGTCATTCCTCTTGGTCCGACAGGATTGTCCGACTAGTAGGATTATGCGTAGTTTTTTTTCCACTTGATCCAACTGATCAGATCAGGAGGGATTTACGACCATTTATTGGTTCATCTTGATTAGACTGCGAAAAAAACGTAAAGTTTCTAGCATTAACGTTTCAATGAATGAATAATGTTTTAAACTACAATCCTGTCGGACCCAGTGGAATGACTCAAGATTTGTATGTATATTTTATTATTTGTATTTATTTTTAAAAAAATAAGACATCCCATTTCTTTGCCTTTTTGGAGGCCGTGCGTATTATTATACTATCAACTAGCCGATCAGTTTATTTTTTATATATAAAATGCAAACGCTACACCGATTGTCATTAAAATAGATTTATCAAAAAGATTTATTTTATACCGGTTATAAAGGTATGTACTAGAAATTCTTACAAAATAGTTATTTAATTACAAACATTGTACCTACTTGTATATCGCACCAATCCGATCTGGATCCGCGTGGTGGAGTGTAGCCCGAAGCCCCCTAGTGATTTACTAGGAGGGGAGGAAAAAATTATTAATAGAAAAGATCAAAAGACCTTAAAAGGCCCAAAGGGTAATTAAGTCTGGTTTATAAATTGAGATTTTAACAGTTATTGGTCTCCAAAGAGCTACTTTATTAGAATATCGTAAATAGATATAAATCCTTTAAGCAATAGTTTTATAATTTATCTCTAAAAAATCGCGTTTCAATAGTAAAATTGCGCTTCGATCACCTTATTTCACTCATCGCGTAAAATGTTATGTTTGGTGCTTGTTATACTTTACTCTAAGCTACAGCTACAAGTATAAATATTGTCCTTGCTAATAGCGATAAAGAACATCTGTAAATATTTACGTATAGTATAGCGGAAACATCGATTCTGTTTAGTCGACTAGAAATCTTGGCTTGGCTTGACTGGCTAGTGGCAAACAATGCGCTAATAAATCACAGATATATATATATATATATATATATATATACCTAGACCCTGAATCCCGTTTCAAACTGGTATTCCTCGTGTGCAAAGGTAGGCTTATTATGTGCAAAGGTAGGTAGCATGTTAACATAATTATTAGGGGGGAGGCTGTTCTCTATATAAAGTTCTTTAGCATTTTCTGTAGTAAGTACCTATTCATCATAATTTCTCAGATTTTTGGTCAAATGGTCCTTCGATGCTAAGAAATGAAAGTGAACTATTATTTACATTCTTTACATGAAAACACACGTTTTGTTTTAAAATTAACTTTAATTGACTCCCTATGTCAACAGATCAAAACAGATCTTAGCTTAGAGAAGTAGAGAGCAAGTGGTGAAAAGCGCTCGAAAGAAGCAGGAAATAGGTAGGTAGGCACCTACAAAATGGTTTATTTATATAATCGATCTTTGTTAAGAAATATTTAATGCATACCATTTGTAGTAAGATTAATTAATATCAATTTGACGCTACTCACGTCCCAAGGCGAGGACTTGAACAATTGTGCCATTTTTGTTCACTTGCGCATATAAAATGTATACTGATAGGTACGAGTACATACTAGACGCATAGTTGTGCAATTTAAAGTTTTCCGAATGATGATACAATATTTACAGAACAAAGCAAATACTATGAACCTTGACAGATCACAGATCACTACGAGCAGGCACTTAATTTTCAATAGATTAATAGATATGATTTAAATTGCAGTATTTTAAAGAAAAATATGCAAGTATTGTGTGTGGTTGCACCTACGTATTATGTGTACAGTGTCAATTAATGTGAACAGAATTCACACGCACTGTCTATTTGAGCACCACAAAGACCCCAGGTGCCATAGACAATAGGATGTAAAGCACACTTGTTATTACAAAGATATTATGTAATAATAACAGCAAAAGTAACGATAGTAAACATGTAATATTATTTTAGCAGAAATGAGTCATGGCCGAAAGGAATACGCGAGTGACGACGAGGAATGACGTCAACTTTGCTGAGTGGGGCACGCACTATCCCAATTTATTTATGTAACTAAGTATAGATAGCTCTTAGTATTGTCCTATTAATGTCCTATATTTAGCATTGAATTTATGCTATAAACACATGATTTGGGTTTCTCAGAGAATTCACATCACTATGATGGTAGAATTAGGTACATATTGAAGTACCTACATACTGTCTCGGATTCAGATATACCTTCGGTATGGCATACATACTATATACCTACATACTCTTCGGTTATGGCTACAAGGAATTATATTAATAATCACAGTCAGTTATCATCAAAATAATTGTATTGAAAATACCACAAGATAATTTTAAAAATAATTCTATCAAGTTAAAAGATATTTTTAAGACAAGTTATAATACGTTAACAAAAGTATAACATTCATTCACTTGACATTAACATATTATTATTCACCGACATATATTTACACTTGATTGTAATAATTAGCAGAAATAACGACTCATTCAGACTGCCACTTACAAAATGAACGAAAAATCTATCAAAACGAACGCAAGCGGCAACACTTGTCAAAACTCGTCTCGTTTAATTTCTAAATAATAATAAATTACATCTTTTCCGATTCGGATACGGAGCTCCGTACCATCTCTATTTACAAGTTATATGTACTTGTACATCATATTATAGATACTAGTTAAGCTTCCTCATAGGTGTGCCACAAGTTTACTTACCTACAACGTATTAACATGTAATAATAATACAAAAGCTACTATTCTAAAGTTTATTTATATCACTTAGCGTACTTTTCATTTGATAACATTTTGGCCATATTTTATGGAACGATGTTTACGAAGTTGTAATATCTCCCAGATCTAGGTTACATAGGTACGTAGGAGTAGGTACTAGGATACAAGCATATATTTGTAACTAAAGGTAAACATGTAATGACAAATAAGTTAGCATCGTAATTAATGAAGTTGCAGTTGCAATTATAAAGGCGTTCAAATTAATAATTCTGTTGTACGTGGGAACTGAGTGTAAAGCGGCGAGTTGCACGTGGCGCCGCGGCCGCGCCGGACGGAATCGCGTATTATATCATGAATATGGGGCCGTTCGACACTAGCTAACTAGGTCGGAGAAGGTACTATGCCATTGCCCCGTCACGACACAACACGCCTCCTTAGAAACATTTGTGTATATTGTTTATGTAAAAAAGTTGTTTCGACCGACGCTGCAGTTCACTTGTCTACCAGTTCCTAGAACTTACTTTTCACTTTTTCATATTACTTGGGTTCAACTCCCTTTACCTAGGCCATACGTTTTAAAAATAAAAGCTGAATACATGTCTACTAAATATAGTGAAACACGAAGTGTTTCACAAAGTAATAACTTAGTGAAACACGTTCAGACAGTGGTACTTGTTGTATAGGAATCGTGTCCTTGATACTCTACGCAGTGCGACTTTTATTCACGTTTCTAACAATGGAACTTTTAGCAATAATTAGTTCGGATTATTCAAGTAATATTTCTACAAATACAAAGCACCTATGTTTGTAGAATGCAGTGTACATATGTTTTATATGGATAAACAAAACAAGCTTTTTTCATTCAATAATCCAATTGAACAAAGAAATCTATCCCATTAACCCGTATTATCTTCACGTTAGTTGCATTAGACACGTACGTCGTACACCTATGATGCACTGAGTGACTAATCAGCATCAACTCTGTATTGAACAAGTGTTTATTTGCAACCTTGATCTGTAGGTCAGATCATTTAGTCTAGATCTAATAGGTAATGGGCACCCACCGATCACCATCAGCGGAGGTGTAACACAGCGTATTGTTACTCCCCCGCGTATTTGTCAACTCAATTTAATAAATTGATTCGTTTGAAGTTTCACATTGTCTTCAGGATTAAACTAGTCTCAAGGTTGAAACTGATACCTCCAAATCAAGATAAGTGTCATTCCCTAGTTTGAAAATTATGCTGTAAGTTATATCTAACTGACATTGAATTGTTTCTTCGCTTCGAAGGATTACCTTCCCATATGTATAAAATTTTCTTCAACTACCTACCAAGTGTAACTCGTTAAATTAAATCTAACTTTGAGATGAAAACCAAAGAAAATTATTTTTTGGTTAATGAAAAATGTGACTTATTAATACTTTGACTAGTCTAAAGTCAGGGCCGTCTTTACCAGGGGGTGCAAGGGGTGCGGTGCATATCTAGTCCATATTATTGTCGCCCCGTGGCCTCTCTCACTAAATTCTAATCTCTTTTCGTGTATCTTATAAAAGGCTGTCCATATAGAAGAACCATATTCAAGTATATTTCTCACAAAGGTGTAAAAAAAGGTAACGTTATGGGTTTTTAAAGTTTTTATTTATCCATAGTATGAAGCCTTGGTACAATGTTATTGATATGATCTGTAAACGACATTGCACAATCAAAAAATACTCCCACATCTTTAGCGCTATTCTTTCCTTCTTTCCTGATTCCTGATTGTGGCCTTTATTAGTTGGTTCTACTCACTATAATGTCCTGCGGTAGCCTTTTTTGAGCCTACGACTTAAATAAATTTGAGATGCTTGGCTTCACTGTCATGATGATTGAGGATTCTCTCCTTGTACCTCGTGGTCAGCGCTATTATTTCCTGCTTAACTGTACGCATATTCAAGTCGTTGTGAAGACTTTTATTGGAGACAAACCACGGAGCGTCGAATATAACACAGTCTTCTATATTGAAATCTTTGTAATATTTGAATGTGATACTGTTCCCCATAACTCAATACCGTATGTCCAGATATGCTTGATAATATTGCACTGTCGACTAGATGGACAATATTGATAATATTGATAATATAATAAACTAGATAATATTGATAATATGCGGCGCCTGTCGAGCGCTGAATTCAGTGCCGGCTTTACCTATGGTGCAGGGGGTGCGGTGCACACGGGCGCAGGGTCTTAGGGGGCGCCGAGCGCCGCTCGCGACACCTCCAAAGAGTTCAAAACGCCTACTAGAGGGCGCCCTGCACCCGGGCGCTACATGAGCTAGAGCCGGCGCTGTCTAAAGTTAATAATAAAGTCTAATGTTAGTCTAAAGCCCGGGAGCTTCTCCTTATTCTTAACCTAATTCTATCGACGATCTACAGCAAAACAATCGGGTGGCAAACGATCGACTAGCTAGTGGCTAGGAAGGAAAAAAGGCAACTTTTATTAAGGGGAATTTACTGGACATGTATCTTACTCATATTATGAGTTCTACAAGTGGTGGGTTATACAAATGGTCCTCGTAGTATGAACTGTCAGTACGCAATAACTAGGTTCAAAATCGCATATCCGGTGAAATAATAAATAGGTACAAGTAAATTAATCGGTGGCGTTTACGGTGTCGTGCCGGATGTCGATAGAGGGCGGTAACTTTTTTTTAGCGAATGTAGTCTCCATTATAGGTAATGTAGAACTATTTTCGCGATCGACCGTTTGAGCACCACTGGTCTAAAGTGATTTGTTTTATAAGATTATATAGTTATAAGTAAGGTCGAAAAACATTCATCAATGAGCAAAGATCGTTCGTCTCCACCCTATTCCATCAAATGGAATAATTAAACCACTTGGAAGACCTCGAAGTCCTTGCCGGCTTATTTGGACTTAAGTGTCAGGTTTATTAATTGTATCTAAGGGGGATAGCATTGGTTATCGATTCGGAACTATTAGTAGCACATAGGAAAGGCAGATACATTATCAAAACAAATAACGTCAGAGTTACGTCACATTTGTTAAAACGAATATTTACCTAGATTTATCTCACTTCTATAAACAATCCATTGTCAGTCCCCGGGGATAGAATACGGTTAACGTTTGGGGGTTAAAGTTAAAATTGATTTATTTATAGAAAAAAGGCGGCAGGCGAGCATACAGTCTACCTCATGGTAAGTGGATACTGTCGTCCACATACATCCACGATTCATGCCAATTGCCAACATCAGTTCAGACTGACAAACGTTGTCACGCCCACGGATGCACTGCCTACCTTTGCAAATTAAGGAAAGGATTCGGAAAATGGCGAGGGATGGGATGGGGTGGGAATGGGCTCTGGCATATATCTCTTGCTACCACGTACGTACGTACATTGGGGAAATACGATAAAGTAGGAAATTACAAGGTAGTCTTCTGTGGGAGATAGGAAACGTGGCCAGACGTTTGTGTAGGTATTTTAGTTGGGGGTTAAATGTGAACTAAAACGGATATGTGAGGATATCGATAACGTCTTTTACTCATTTTACTTAGTGCGTTTACTCAGATAACGTCACATATTATAGGTACAGTGGGTACTCAGAGAAGTACTAAAATTATGATGTTCCTATTTTAAAGCTGGTATCAAGCATTAGGGTCACAATGAAATAGCAGATGATTAGGTGTAGCATAAATCACGTTTGCTTCGCTTGTCTTTCTGATGTACGAAACACAGGTCGAAGTCTCAGCTGATATTCACAACAACTGCGGTGTTACGTAGGTACAAGGTCGCTGATGTAATTGCCGGTTTTAGCTCAACAAACGTGATCCACCACGAAACTGCCGTACACACCAGTAGATAGAGACAGTGTTATTTTTCTATGACATCATCCCCGTCCCGCTGGTCATTTGTAATGTTGCCTTGACGTTGGTAATGGGTTTGAGTATTTATATGTATGAGTGCTTCTGGACCGGAGACAATCGCTTCAAAATACAGTTTACGAATAGTTAATTGCATTCGTAACAGTTTATCTTACGAGTATGTAAATTATTGAATAAAGCCGCAATAAAGCGCGTTATGAAAGGGTCTGAAGTAGGTTTGTTAATTTACGAATGATGAACATGATCGCCCTTATTCAAAAATTGAATCAGACTCCGAGACCGAGAATAAAAGTAGGTAACCATTCGTATGATTAGATTAATTACATTCATTAGATACCTATATACTATGTAGCTAGGTAGGTATACATCTACTGCCTTCCTTAGGAAAACGGCACGAGTGTATTTCGATGGCATTCGAGAAAAATGCAAAAAATTTGGTAAAATCATGCTTATCATTAATTTAAGCTAGAAACTTGAAATTTTAGATAAACCAACAGGAATTGCAAAATATAAAGTTACTTATCTACACTTTGTGAAAAATGTGACTAATGACTTTTCTTCTTAGGAACACAGTATCTATACTCGTATTTACATGTATTATGTCCCTTACCTATGTAATTACCTAGCGTTTTATGTTGAAAAATTGAAATATTGTATTTTTTTGTATTAAAATTATATACATAATTAATCGAAGTATTGTCCATTATTATCAGTGCACTTTTGCTATTTTAATGGAAGTCGATTGATGCCTCTGCCATAGAACTCCTAGCGACGGGAACCGATGAACTCTCTGAAGGCGTCTTTTACTGCCTCATCGGAGTTGAATTTTTTCCCCTGCAGAAGTTATCTAAATTCCGAAAAAATCAAAATAAGTAGGGGCAAGGTCTGGTGAGTTTCCAGTCGAAGCCCCTGTGACTTTGTGACTGTCGTGCAGTGTGTGGGCGAGCGTTATCGTGGAGACGTTTAGGACATTGTTTGGCTGTCTCCTGGGTTCAACCATTGTGACCTGGGTTCATTGTGACGAATGTTTACGATTATCATACAGGATCCACTTTCCACAAAGGCTGCTGCTGGTTTGAGATGAATCCGCTGTCACTATTGCTTTCAATTCGTCATTATCAACTTTAGTCTCCGGATGTCCACGGGGCTTGTTCTTGAGGTCAGAAATTTTCCAGAACGGAAACGATCAAACAAAAAATGCACTGTGCCTTCGTTTGCGGTGTCTGATCCGTACACATAGTTGATATTGCGTGCCGGAACTCATATTCGAAAATAATGCTAATTTTTAACTTTTTCATGCTCGCTAACAACGACATCTAAGCATAAAGTCGTTTGACAGAAAAACAAATGAATAATTGATTTTGAAACAGAATATCTTAAAGCTTTAAATTGAAATTAATTGGAATTTGTAATTCTAAGCCAAACGTAAGATAACTAAGTTCAAAGGGGCCACTATGTGTTCACTATGTGTTTCATAGGTAAGGCCTTCATAGGTAATAATACATAGGACATAAAATGGTTTACAGATCTTGTTTATCTTTTGCGACAAAGTTAACTTCTTTAAGTAAAGGATAACATAGAATATGCATTTCTTCAGAAATTAATTTTATATCAAATAACATTATTATTTTCAGAATAAGTAACCATGTCTGAGAGTCAGGACGCCGTGGAACAGGTGAAGCAGGAAATGAAGGACGTCAAGTTGGAAAACGGCGACGCGCCGGGAGCAGCCAACGGAACGACGGCCAAGAACGACGATAATGCTGTACCGTTTAAGGTACCTACCTACCTATACAACTAGATTCCCAATCTTATTTCTTTACTACCCACTTCCAGAAAAAAAATACTACCCACTACATTGGATTATTAAGTGAATGTAGGAAAAAGAGCAGGGGACAAATGCAAAAAGTATATTGAAATGACTCAAGTGGACGATGGAATCAAAGCTTCCATTTCAACATCCTTACAAAGTTATATATGACACAATACAATGATTTGATTTGAAAATATTTATAGGTAGATACTGGAAAATATATATACTATAAAATATAATTGAAAATATGTACGTGTTTGAGTAGTGAGTGAGGTATGCCAGAGTCGATTTTCCCAACCTTTTTTCCACATTCGGGAGTGTGCCAACGTTTGTTATCTGGACTGATGTTGGCACTAATGGCGGTTGTGCACAGGCGACAGTACCACCTACCACCAGGTGAACTGTCTGCTTATCTGCCACCTTTTTGTACAAAAAAAAGACATATTAATAGCACTTCACACGCCGACGGATAAAATAATTTAGGCCTTTATGTGAAAAGAACAAATCTGTGTATTCCTGGCTATTAATAAAAAAGAGCGAGATATTAAAAAAAAATATTAACTACTCATTCACGAACATACAGTCAGCGACACGGTTGTACACAAAACCGTTCGTTTCTAGTCCTTATTGCAATTGCATTAAGGTACCGATGAGTATATAAATACATTCCCTTGTTGGTGAAGACATACGTATATGGGTTAACCTTATGAATAAGTATATGTAAATACTAGATATTCTATGTAGAGGTTTGTAATATTAACGTTGTGTTATGATGCTATTATTTAAAGTAGCTATAATACTTGCTAATGTAACATTCAGTCGACAAATATGAACTCCTTTGCAGCGCATTATCTACTTATTGAATAGGTAGGTAGGTAGGTTATTCAAAGGTGGCACCAACAGCAGATTTGTCTATTATAGTTATTCAAAGGTGGCACCAACAGCAGATTTGTCTATTATAGTTATTCAAAGGTGGCACCAACAGCAGATTTATATATTATAGTTATTCAAAGGTGGCACCAACAGCAAATTTGTCTATTATAGTTATTCAAAGGTGGCACCAACAGCAGATTTATATATTATAGTTATTCAAAGGTGGCACCAACAGCAAATTTGTCTATTATAGTTATTCAAAGGTGGCACCAACAGCAGATTTATATATTATAGTTATTCAAAGGTGGCACCAACAGCAGATTTATATATTATAGTTATTCAAAGGTGGCACCACCCGCAGATAATTAGTTGAAGAACAAATCTATTCTTTCAGTTAGAGTGACGAATATGAAAACTAGTCACCATAATAACTTTATGGATACAAAAAGTCAGTATCTAATTGTGAAAACGCGCAATTAGCCAGTACTTTTGACCAATATGGTCACTAAAATAAAAGAGAACAATTGATAATCAAAGGCCATATCATATAACTTAATAGTATAACACCTATTTGATATTCATTTTATTAAATTACAGGATGCGTTCAAGGCATTTTCCAAATTTGGCGATCCGAAATCCGATGGAAAGCACATTACACTCTCCCAAAGCGACAAGTGGATGAAGCAGGCTAAAGTGATTGACGGCAAAAAAATCACAACCACAGACACGGCGATACACTTCAAGAAGCTCAAATCTCTCAAGGTCGGCATCGAAGACTATCAGAAGTTCCTCGATGACTTAGCTAAGAGCAAGAAAGTTGAACTTGAAGAGATAAAGGGGAAGTTAACAACTTGCGGACATCCTGGAGTGTCTTCACATGTAAGTTTAATTTTTTTTTAAAGAAAGAAGGTGTAAGACGAGCGCACAGTTCACCTGGTGGTAAGTGGATACTGTCGTCCATGGACACCCGCGATACATGCCAACATCAGTCTACTCGGCACGCCTCTGGATGCGTTGCCTAACTTTAGAGATTTGGAAAAAGGGTTGGAACAATGGGGAATATGCTCTGGCATATCCCACTCACTACGTAATATTTAAGTTATAAAGTGGAGAAATGTTACATTTCTCCACTTTATAAGTAGGTACTATCTCCCCAATGTATGTACGTGTTTACGTAGTGAGTGGGATATGCCAGAAGCGTGGCCATTAGTAAACACGGTTTAACTTTTTCCCAGTTTTAATTTCTACTGTGTTCGTGTACGTGTCTCGTATTATATTTTCCTTATTTGACACCAATTAAGCGAGGCCAACTGATTTGTTAGTGATCTTTGACCTGCACAATGACTCATATATTGTGAATGTTATTTTTTTTCCGTATTTGAACATGATTACCTTTTAAAACTTGCGATTTAGTTCTATGAAAATCTTTCATGGTCACCTAGGCTATGTGTAGTAGGTTGGTACAGTTGCTTGATGGTACGAAGTCGTACCACTAATCAACCAACTTCGCGCTTAGGCATGCTAAGGCACATGTCAAGGCTAGTTAGTGATTTATGTTTACCCATGAATAGGATACCTAGTAAACGATTAGTCTTTTCAACAATCTCACAGTAAATAATGTACAGCTTAGTTGTAGATTCCACGGTGCCCTACATCATACCAGTGTAACTTATGGATATTGTAAAATAAATTTCAATATAGGTACCTAACGATGTATATAAAATGACGACCGATTGACGCAGTTATTAATGACCCTGCCTGCTGTGCAAAAGGTTTCGGGTTCGATTCCTGGTTGGACATTCATTTGTTTAAAGAAACTTGTTTGTTTGGGTCTGAGTGTGCTTGTTTTTGTGTCTGGATCCACGACATGAGAAATGTGGACCATAAAATGTGGCGTTATTTGAAACAAAAATGTAATCCGCGAAATCCATGCCGATAGGTACAAGTTACAACAACCTGACATCCCCTACAATTAAATGAACTTACGAGTAGATAAACCATCGAGACCACCTCTAAAAGGGTGGACTCGCCAACCCGCTTGCTTGGCCAGCGTGGCGTTTTAAGGCCCTCATGCACGAGTGAACGTGCGTGAGGAGGCCCACGTCCAGCAGTGGATACTGACAGGGCTGGTTGCGTTGCATACCTACACTAGATAATATGAAGTTTCTTTTCTTAGGTCGAAAACAATGGTTTTATTTTCATATCTAAGTGAATATTTAAGTTGGCACAGCTTTTTATTGCCTAAATTAATGACGACCAGCGAAGGGATCTGTAATCGTATACTTGCGTGGTTGACCAATTTTAAATATTTGTCGTTTGTAGGTAACGAAGTCACCAGCGGCCGCTGCGGCTGTGGATCGGCTGACAGACACCAGCAAATATACCGGCTCCCATAGGCAGCGGTTCAACGAGGCCGGTAAAGGCAAGGGCATCGCTGGCAGGAAGGACCTTGTCGATGGCTCCGGATACGTCACCGGCTACCAGCATAAAGACACGTACGGCAAGTCCCATTAGTCAGCTACACCATGGAAAAATATCTCGTTATAACCTTTCTAGAATCAGTGTAAGAAGTGTACAGCAGAAAGCATATCAAGCTATATTAATAGCTCTTAAGCTCTTGCTGCTTTGATTGGCACATAATAGAAAAGGTTCACTCCCCAGTAAACTGTAAATACCTTCAAAAGTAATATACCTACTAAATTCGAGCTAAATTGAATCTAAAATAATGGATTGCGTTCATAGTCCGACGACCGCTAAGAAAGTAGGTATCGATACTGCTAATTGGATTGGTTAACTTTATGGGACTTGATCATACTTCTTTCTAATGTTACTCTTCTTTTACTATTCGTATACGTAAAAAATTAAATTTAAAAAAATGTTTCTAGATTCAATATTATTTTACGATGTATGCTGGAATGTAAAAATTACTTTTGCATTACATCCAATCACTTCATCTCGCGGCAAGCAGGACCGTAATACACATGCCAGGCGTAAGTATCTGGCATACTAATAACTGGCAAGTGATGACGACTCAATACACATGGCAGTAAGAAGCATGACAATTATTCGTGACGTTAGTTTAAATCACAAACAACCTCTCCCCGCTTCCACGCGGCGGACACACGCACTCGAAAAATTAAACGGATTTCGATCTACTGACGTGTTATTAAAACGCATGCTTCTGACCCATCCCATATATCCCATCTGAATAGTCAGTAGCACGCACTTGCAAGGTACTTGTATGCTTTTGTGCGAGTAACACGCATGCGTATCACGGCCCTCAAGCATATTTGTGTAGGTACGTAGAGTGGACTGAACCAGGCTTGTTAGGTGTTCGTATGCACGTGTGTCTTGTTATGCTGTCTACTGTACTACAATTGTAGAGTAACTAGAACTAATGACGATCATGTGTTACGTCATCCATAATATTCTTCTTGTTCTGCAGAACGTAACATTTTTACTGTAAATTTTCTAAGTACATAGTACTATAATAGGTATGTTTAGTTTCGCATTTAACAATGGAGCTTTGTACGTTGTATGTATAATTATGACATTCCTTATAAGTAGAACTTAGGACAAATTCAAAGATTTTTGTCACTATTTTACTATGATCCCGATATGATTTGAAATTTTGATATCTAGTTGTGAGTAGTTTAGAATTACATTAAATTGAAGGTAAAATTTAAATTTTAGCTGAAACAATATTTTTAGTACCTGCATTTTTGAATATTGATGTAAAACTATCGACTGACTGTAACGTACAAAACAATTCAAAGCAAAAGAAGAGTACAATGTAGGCAATGTGGAGTACCTAATGAAATAAACACTTGTATGTTAGACACCTGTACAGTACACTCTGGCCAAAAATTTGCGAACACCCTCGGATAAATATCTCTGAGGTTAGTTTACATTTCATTTCATACGGGGGAACTTTTTTGTAAATGTATAAAGATTCTACGCATACGTATGTAACTGTAACCCGTCGCTAATTTTTAGAGTTCCATGTCATATGTTAATTGTTACATATATATATATATATATTAAAGGGATATATATATATATATCCCTTTAATAGATTTTTTACTATTAGATATTAGCGAGGCATGGTATTTTTTTTTTGCAAACTTAATTTAAAAAGTGGACGTATTTTAAATATCATCTAATTTCAAGGTATTTGTACCTCCATAATTATTATTTATTGTATAATATTAAGAAATAAACACGTTAAATTTAATAAATTGCAGTGTTTTTTTGAAGAACCTTCTCCTTTACCACAAAAATAAATCGCAATGTTTTTAGAATTTGTAACTCGTTATATCTTTGATCTTAAATCAAAACGATATTTGATTCGCGGTTTGTGAAATGGGTAATATAGGAACAAAAGATTTTAAATAAAATGACTGTTATATTACATACCATTTATTTGGCTTATATCTACAAATATATGCGAAAGCCTTAACACGTTTTTGAATGAAATTATAGTGTTGGTACATAAAATATGAGAAATAATTACATGAGCAGCAAAAAAAATATTGAACGAGCAGCGGTTGGTAGCGGCGAGGGGACGCCAATAAAACAATAGGAGTTCCGCGAAGTTCACAGTTATTAAAAAATAGATTGTTTTGATGATCACGATTTGCTGCTCACTTGGTATTTATTTGCTGTTCGTTTAAATACAATCGATATAATTTTAATTCTATTGTTAAGAATATAATGTATATAAAGCTCACAATAACGTATAATTAAATAAATTTACAAAACGTTTACATTATAGTCTATATAATCATACAATCAGTTATTTTTGCTAGCCATCACTACAATTCCTGTCCTCAAAGGTGACAATCAAAGGAGTATACAAACTGAACTTAATGATATCGTATAGTTATTTCATGTCATGAAGGCGGGTTACGCTTGTACATGTATTGTTTTAGTGTGCTCCGCGGCGTCGGGAACATAACAGCGTTCTCAAGTTTATGCACACAAAAACAATGTACATGTACGAGCACAACTACTACTAAACGTAACCCGCCTTCGAGGGATGAAGAACTATATACGTAAAGTAGATTCGATAAATTTGAATCCAAGGATTGTCTTTAGATATTTTGTAATACTAGTTAATGGGTAAGTTAAAAGGGAGAAACATTAAGGTTGTTTCTAAAATTACGGCTTCCAAAACAATATTTCTTTCATGAGGCGGCAAATAAATGGGTTCTGCCCCCCACACGCAGACCTGGGGCTTATACCTACATACGAGCAAAGCGAATTACTCTGTGCTTTCGATTCCGTATAGCGAGTGAAGTGCTCAGAGAGTATTCCCGATTCAGGTAATTCACACTAATATTAAACGTAGAATGATTATTTTTAATAAATTTATTATTGTAGATCAAGTGTGTCGCTCTTAGAATAAGTAAAGCAACTTTAGTACGGATTTACTTTGTGCTCCCTTTTTGAAGCTTTAGGTTAGGTAATATATTACGTAAATATCTTTTAAAGGTTCTAACCATTTTTTTTTCTTTTCATGTTTCCTTTGCACACCGACGGAAATATAACGTTTGTAGTTAAAAATTAGGTTTAAGTTTGTTAGGTCTTAGGTAAAATATTATTTTAATTATACTTCATTATAGGATAACTTTAACATAAGATTATTTATTAGATTAAATTATAATTTGTTAATCCTGCCAATTAGAAAGATAACATTAGTTATATTACACATTATAATTTCTCTGATTTCCACATGTCAATACTTTATTACTTAATTCATATATTTTTATCACTGGCTAGATAACATCATACAATATTCGAAACTAAGGCCTTTAACATAACATACATATATAATTTACCACATTGCACATTATTCGATTATGCTCTTCGATCAAATTTGGCGTTCAATAAAATACGACCGTAAAAAAATAATATACAAGACGTTAATTTAGAAGCAACTGTGGTGTCCAAGGAAGCTTCTATTTCTTTTCACTTGCTTGGTATTAGTTAAATCATAAGGGCTTGATTAGGGCCCATAGAATTTATCCTACAGAGCATACCCTTCATAATATGCTATAATTATGTTAGCTGACAGAACTACGGTAGAACCAAACGTTGAAAATGTCAAGATATGTCATGAAATTTTTTTACAAACATATGTTAAAGATCTTAAAATTTTCAACGTTTGTAAAAAAATCCGAAAATTGCCCTTCACTAAACCACATAAAAGGAATTAAATAATTCTAGCAACTCACGAGCGCGCGTCTGCCTTGCTTGTAGTGGTGTATCCGTACAAGTAAAATGAGACCATGTACTTTTAAATACATTGACGTGAAAGTTACCTCTGTGATCATAAGAAGAAAATACATAATTTATTATAGTAACATTTTTAACAAAAGTTTAAGTAACATTTTATTCGGAAATTAAAACTCCGAAGTTTCTAGTTTGATATTAAATTGATGAAAATATTACCAAACATTTTTAAATTTGTCTCGAATGTCATCAATATACACTTTTGCCTTTTTTCGGAGGGGGAGAGACTTTTCGTGTATACGAACATTTATCCACGAGCAATGTTCACGTACGCTCATAATTTGCGATATATAGGTTGGATATAGGCTATAGGACATATCCACACTGGATATAGGCAGATAGGGGTTAGCAGATGTCCAAGGTCCGTCACCCACAGAAGTAAAAAACAATAACTACAATATAAAATGGGTGAAAAGCAAAGGTAAAAAATCGGGAGACATCAATACAGCCCGCGGCCAAATTATTTTTTTAATATTACACAATTTGCTACATAAATATATTATTTATATATTTACATTATGATAAAAAGGTAGGTATCAAAGATCACCCAATATTATTAATGCGCTGAAACCTTTGAGATGCGACTACACTAAATGAATATCGTATGTGTTTCCAGGGCAGATATAAATAAATAAATAAGATATGCTTGATGGCAATTAACCGCAAACATTATATATTATTTTTTTAATTACCACGGCGGTGTGTGACGGTTATTGTCATAATGGTTTTCTTTTTAAATTCTCTTATTATATTTTATATATTGCGAAAACATATTGAATTGAACTAACACAAAATAAAAGACGTTTTAAAGTAAATTTATAAAAATTATATTAGAAAAGGGACCTTATTGTGTGTTTTATTTTCCCAGATATTTTTTTCATAGGGAAGTAGAGGGACGAGCAAGCGGTCCCACGTGATGGTAAGTGTTACCGCCGCCCATGGACACCTGCAACACCAGGGGCTATGCGCCGCCGACCTTGCAAAATTCCTATTCACAGCTTTCCTATTTCAGATCTTGGAAAAAATGTTTTACTACTGCTTTATTTTAAAATTCAAATGTTAAAGCATGCTTGTATTTAAACAGACTCGTGAAACAACGATTTTTTAAATTATCTATTAAACGGTTAACACGTACGTTTACCTGTTTTATTTTACTGGACGTTACGGCCGGTTTGCGCAAACCATGGACCGAAACGTCCAGTAAAATAAAACAGGTAAACGTAGGGATTAAGACCCGTTTAATGTGTGCATAATGTGAAAATCTCCAGTTGTAACGAAATTTTAAATTAGAAAATCGTAACCATACATACACATTCAATACACAGGTACATAGTAGGACATATGTATTTACCAATTGTGGCGATACAATTTGGAGCAGCCTGTGAATGTAGACTGTCTCGACGAATGAAATTACCCACGTTTCTAATAATATAGTGCATTTATGAATGCTTAATTTAATAATTAATAGTTTAATTTAATTGTGACAAATTAAGAGTAGGTAAAATATATGTACCTATTTTAATTTTATTTAATTTTAACAATGGTTTAATTCACCTAAATATCTGAACAAATTGTGGAACTGTATATATTAAATAGAAAAAACAAAGGCAAATAATGTCCCTTTGCACAGATAATGTCGCATATCCATTCCATTCCAGTCGCATTCCAAACATCTTTAGTTCTGATTGTATTGCCACAGAGCATTGTCCGTATATGTAACATTTAATTATTGTACAAATAATGGTGTAAAGAAACTAACAGTAAAGCGTACACAGGAGCAGAGCAGTGTGCCAGCAAGTTCACATTACAAGTTTTACAATTCTATCGATTATTCTACAGTATGTAGCTGAGAGGTAAAGTATAGGCCAATAGAACGTTCGCACAAATACAAAAACTCATTTGTAGTTAGTTAATCAACTTATTCAATAAGTGGTGGCAACAACCGCTTATACATATAACATTGTAGAACAAACCTATGCATTCAGTAAGAGCAACGAAAATGAACTTTAAAATCAACGAACCAACTAGTTTACGAATGCAAAATGAGTTTGTAATCGTACGAAAATTCGGTTGGTCAATGTTTTACAGTGATGTGCAACCGATGAACTACTTTATTGTATGCAAACAAAAATAAATTAATCCTTTAGGCGCAATAGTTTTAAATAAAATAAAAGTAATTTTCGCATTTCAATGTTAAAATTCCGTTCTGACGATTACCTTTACTTACTTAAATTTATCTTTACTCACCGTGTAAAATTTAATTGTTGGTAATTGTTATTATTTATCCGTCGGTCACGGAATTACGTCGCGTATTGACTTCATTGAAATCTACCGGATATTTCGGTTGTTTGTATTTTATTTGATTTAAAGCCCCGTGCAAAGCGTGCGAAAATCCCACTACGGGAATTCAAATATGATACATTTTCTAATTTCATAATACAGACAGCATAATTTGGATTGTCAAAGACGACTCAGACTTATTTTCTTTTATTCAATGAGTTGAAATATTTTAACAAATGAATTACAACCATAAGAATTCCTATTTATTAGATTCACATTGGATTATTACGACAGCTGTCGTGTCGAAATGCAATCACTAAATATTGCATTGAAAGTGTAATAAAATTAAGTCTCAATTCTTCTTCTAACATAGAAGTGCATCCTGACGGTAGAGCTGTTCTGATAGATAATGATAACGACTCGACAATAGGCCGAAGACGACAGAACTTACTCAACAGCTAGTGAATTCCACGCAAACGACACGATTCTAACGTACACACGCATGACAATGTACATTGCAAATAGCAAAACAATAGCAATTGACCAGTAAGCGCTTGCGCTAACCGATGCTTTACCCGTAATAACCATTTATCGCCAAAGCGCTGGCAGAGTGGTATATCTGTTAGATACATAAGCTGTGACATAACTATCGCGTCGAATAATGCCAAACTGTGTCGTGACAATCTAATGTGATCTCTTGTTTCGGCATCACTCTCATTTTACTACGCCATTACAGACATTATTAATTGTTTTAGAGAAGCTACTTACATTGAATACACTACATTCGACAATACAATAGAGATTAGCGACGACCCAAGTAGGTGGTACTATTTTAATCAATAAAACCATATGTTACATGCTCCTGGGATTCCATGTTTTTGAAATTATGAAGAATCTTAGTAAAGCGTGAGAACTTTTATGAAGAAAAAAAATATTTACTGTTAAACGATAAAATTTGTATAAAGAATATAAGTTACATATATATTCTACAGTTGCAACGAATATTCGGTTACTGTTCGTTATTCGGCCTATTCGGCCCTTTTTCGATATTCGGCCGAATACCGAATACCTATAAGTTGTTTTGCAAGCAGGATATTTTAGCACGAAAATAACTTTTAGCTCGGTATGTTATATTTTGGCAAATCTAATAAAAACTGGTTTCTAGACTGTATTTATGGGCTCGTTGTCGATGGCGAATCGCGCCTATTAAATAATGATATTGTTTGAATTTTGGATCATGAATATCCTACTTTTTTTGTTTTTCAATACATACAAGAAGAATTAACTGCTTTGAAGACTTACTTGCACCAGTATCCCTCTTATCCTTAGTATTTTTTCCTTTCGGTAAAATCAGCACTAACTGTTGATACTATTCAGGGTGCTTATTTTATTAAAATATGATTCGACGTGTCCGAAGTCGACGCACTTTTTTCTGTTCCACCACGAAAATTAATTATCAGTTTTCTCGAAATAAATTCATATAGAAGACTTCTTCTTACTAGCTATTTCGTTTTTAAGGCGCTTTACTTCGCAATCAAGCAAATTAAACGTAAATAATAGCTGGTTATGTCGCGTAGGTACGTTACTTAAAATGAGTCTGTACAAACTTGCACAAAATAAAACAACGCGATTGCGGCGGAATGAAGGGAGCGCGAGCCAATCAAAGGACAGTGTGAGCTGTGCCTCTATGCGCCTACACAAATTGGCGCGAAATATAGCCGAATATTCGGCTATTCGGCCGAGGACCCCACCGAATATTCGGTATTCGGCGGAAGGCCGAATGTACTATTCGTTGCAACACTAATATATTCTTAATACAACTTGTTGCTTATTGTTGTGGACTCTTAGAAATCCCAAATTTTTTATAGCCATATTGATATGACTAGTAAAATGGTATTACCTATTTCGATCGTTAGTGATTATAAAGAATCACATAATTATAACTAAAAAGCCGCCAATCCTGTAACAAAGCCTATACTATTATTATTATGATTAAATGGTTTTTTGCTTGTAGTATCAAAATCTAGTGGCTTTGTCATTTGAGAAAACTTTTAACCAAATCCACCAAAATTTTATTGCACACTGTTGAACATAGTAATTATTGGATAGATTTAATAAGTGTATGTTTACAACTCTATGCAAATATTAATTAACAATAAGATTGTTATTATGAACCTCGTTTATAAAACTAAGTCTACAATATCATAATGCTATATGGAATTAAGAATAATAATATAAAAACCTAGCTGTATTATCACAAAACCGAGGGCGAGTTGTTGAAATTTACATTGGGCCCTCGATTGTACTTACTTTCATAGCGAAGTAATAGACGGCTCGGCTGGCCAGTATCAATGCGAGTAAGAATGCTGCAACATAACCCACATACACGCCTCCTCCACGGCTACTCGCTGCAGAGAGTGTGCCGAGGGTAACTCCAAGTGCAATAGCGAAGAATATTAGCGCGAATATCGCGAATACCGAGCCCCGGACGCGGGCCATGCGCGACCCCACAGAAGACACCTTGCGACAATGCGGGCATCGCACTGGAGCGTTCTTTAGTAACTGGTACTAGAAAAACGTTAGAAAAACATTTGTGTAGTATATAAAGACTTACATAGTTGATCTAAGAAAAACACTATACTGTACATACTATTCGAGCGCGAGCTCTTTGCCGCCGGGCCGTGGAGTGAGGACATGCCCTCGCTATCATTGTAACACAACTCACTCAAAAATGTGTCTTTTGACGCAAATGTACATTTGTCGATATATTACATTATTGCCTTTGGTTGCATTTGGATTATTTTGTTTTATTGTTAAATTTACGTTTACGTAAGAAAAAGAAACTGCAGGAAAGACAATTTAATGTAAGATATTCTGGAAATTATTGAATGTTGTATACTCCGTGTCATTTAGCATGTTATTAGCGGTACTTGCCTCAACTTTCAACCCGTACTAGTGTTTACGATATTGACACTTACCAATGTTCCACATGTTGAGCTAAAACAACTATCGCCAGCGAATGCTGGTAGCGGCTACGTTCGATGTTAACATTACCACTACCACAATACGACAACGATAGCTATTTCCTCTCATTACGAGGAACATTGGCAAGTGTCAATATCGTAAACACGAGTACATTAGTACGGAGGTGTGAATGCTCGCTATTGCCATGCTAAATAACACGTACTATAATCATTCATATTCCAAATATTACTGGATTTTACAGAAAGTCACTAATTTTGATAAAATAAACATTATCACCAATTTCTATAAAACAATACTTCTAAAACCTTCCTGAATTATATATAAGCATAATTATAATAGCATAAACATAATAATATATACTATAATTCAGCATTAATTATAAGCATAAATGTAGATGTTGGTTCATGCTATGAGATAATAGCATCAATAATGTATTTATAATATTTTTATTTTGTACAATTAATAATATTTTGTATGACTTAATAACTTATAATCTTTCCTGTAATTTCTCCATTAGTGAGTTTCTATATCATATTTAAGCTATGTTTTGGGGGCCAATCATTTATCTGTTTTGTAGATATCCATAACTACAAATGTAGTGTCCCTAGAATAATTAGAAAACCTTATCCTATTTACCACTAAAAATACAACAGTATTCAGCTGTGATCAAACAGATTCTTTGGTATATGAGTGTTAGAACACTTAGAGTGTGTCTATTCTTTGTTGAAAGGGGCACAGATAGGACTTTTACAATATTAGATAAAGATGCATTAATTACAATATTAGATAACGGTTCAGTCAACTATAAACATTGGAGTAGGCATTTACATCAATTTGAAAATACATACTAGATATGTTATACAAGCTCTCTAGGGCTGGCACATTAGAGTCTATGTTCTATGTTCAATTTATAATGTTGATAAGCTTATTATTCCAGTTTTGGAAAGATAGCCTACATTACTTAAGAGACTTGTTATGTACTTGAATGTATTATATTATGGTACAGATGCATTTGTTATAGGATGTAACCATAATAAGTCCCTTTAACATTGATTGCTGCACACGGGCCTCCTCATGCACACTGCCTTGTGCATTAGTTCAAACATGTAGTTTTGGCAAATTTTCCACCTTTGTATTTATACATCCAATGACATGAAGTAGTTTGTTGGTGGTGGTTGAACGAGAAAAGCCGAAGATTGTTTGCTGTAGTGAGCCTTGGGAGAGGCCTACATCCAGCAGTGGAAAGGCATAGGCTGATAGTACTATTGTACATAAGAATAAATTATAAAATTTCTTACCAAAAATGTATCCTGGCAATGAGCACAGATGACCCTGCACATCCCAGGTAGTGTGGGCATCGGTGGAGTAACAGGAGATGGAGCGAGATTAATAATCCTCTTGCAGTCGGGCCGGGGACATGCAATGCGCTGTGATGATGACTTACATATCAACAAGCAATTGCAGGGGCACCGCACATATTTCTTGCCTGGTGGAGCGTTTCGTATTGGCTGTAACATGATTTCATATTTTAGAATACAGAAGTTTTTTTAATCAAAATCTAACAAACATTGTTGAAAGATTTTATTAAAAAATGTAATCTATAAAGTTTACTAAAGCAGAAATTATTGTGCAAAGTAATGCAATCAACCCTTTCAATATCCACTGCTGGATATGGGCCTTACATCCCGCATGCACAAGACAATGTGCATAATGGATGTAAGGGCTTCACATGCCACACTGGCCAAGTGGATTGGTGAGTCCACTTTTTAGGAGGTGGTGTAGTTCCTCAACGCTTGTGGTAGCCGTTTATCCCTTAGTTGCTCTTTACGACAACCATGGGAAGAGATAGTGAAATTACTAAGTAAACAGTAAATAAAATAAAAGTAGTACAGTAAACAATTAAAAGTAATCATTAATAGGTCACAGTCAAACAAATTATGTACTCACTGTAGCTTCATTGCACTCAGAGCATTTCACGACGTGTTGTTCTCTCTTGCCTGATATATCTATCATGGCCTGACACACGCGGCATGTTACCATCGGCATTCCACCTGTGACCGCTTGCATATACGGCGGAGGAAGCTCGTCGGGACCGATCGGCGATATCGTGCTGACATTCGCCTCTTCTGCCAAACCAAATTATAAACTTTTACGTGATACCATACTGTGAAGTAACCAATAACCGGCTCACACAATAACAGGATAATTACACAACATTTCTTTTAATTATCGGATCGTCGTTAACCATTTCTTTTGCATTGTTTAGCAACAAAAAAATAGATTGGTTGAATCATCATCAGCTGTCAAAATAATTTGTGTACCTACTCACCATCTCTCAGGAGTGGTTGATTTTCACTTTGTCCATCACCCATTGTAACAGATCTAGAAGGTGATTAATTCAATCCGTAATTTTACTATTAATTTGACGATTTAAAATGAATGGTATTGGCTGTCGCACTCAAGTCTCGACATAAAAAAAATGACGTCTTGGTATTTTTTTATATATAATTTATTTGGACATTGGCATAGCTATTGGTCGACACACCAAAAAACAAAAACAAACAAAAAACAGCATTATTTTCACGTCATTCATCATTGTCAAGTCTTGTCGAGTAGTCAAGTAGGAGTCGCTCAGTAGTGATAATAGGTTTAATTATCAGTATCACAGACATTATGTAGAAACACTAGGCACTATGAAGTTTAATAAACTATCATTAATAGACCACAAATACCAAATACGCATTTTTTACAATAATTAAATAAAAACTGAATATTACTTCTCGGGCTCCCGCCAAAAAATGTATCAAAATTTACAATAACAAAGTTAGAGTGCAAACGATATTTTAGCGATAGTTTGTGAAAACGATCTAACGCAAAGAACCCAGTTTTAGTCAAAATAAAAGATAACATGTTTTAGGTAAAATCTAGATAATATTTTGCCTTAGTTAAACCGATGTGGTGTTAGTATAATCGTATCTTCTGTTCTCAATTCAATCAAAATCATTTTTTCATTATTTTTTCATTTATTCATTATTTTTTCATTTTTTCATTATTTCATTATCCAAATTCGCACTTTTTCATTATGGGTTGCATTCCAAATCAAGTGATATTTGCTCTTTGACAATATAAATAGAATAAAAACTTTTATCATCTTTTTAATTTATCCTGACCAAGAAAATAAAAAACCTCGACAGAACTAATATCTTCTACTGACAACACTAATTATCTATGAAAAAAGCAAATATGGCGCCCCCAGAGCGTCTTTTATTTTCTGGTCAGACTTTTAGATTTGAGGCACAAGTGTCTCATGAATAGATTTGCGGCCTATGTGTCTCAAGAACGATTAACTCTCGATAGGATGTAAATAAATGTTCATTGGGAACGTAGCATAGACAAATGAAATTCCCTTGTGGTCGGTACACTTATTTTTAATTTGTTCTGTTGTATTGTTTGCTATCTGTGTGACCAATGACCATGACCGTGTCCAGATAAATAGAAAAAAAATTACAAAAGCAATGTCAAACAATTGTCAAAACACATGTTATTTTTGTGGTTATTTCTTCCGATTTTCTTATACTTTTGCTTGAATTGAGAATTTATCCTTTATATGTAATAAAATGTCGACCAAAATACATAGAATACGGTTTTATAATCCGAAACCGCAATCTATAAATTGTGTTTCATTCAATAAAAGCAATAAACTTTTAGCTGTTGCAAGGTATCTTGTGTATAGAACATTGTCTTAGTGATATTTGATTTCTTTTGCCGCACCCCTTGTGATTAATTTTATATTTATTTTACAGAAGTGATGCATCTATTGAGATATGGGACTTGAAACATGCACCCTATCTTGTAAAGTTAATTGCTGGAGTTGAGAATGGGTCAATAGAAGCACTCTGTTGGGTCCACGATAGACTGCTCTCGACCGGCCTCGGAGGCGCTTTAGTTGAGTGGGACCTTGATAAACTATGTGTCAAGACTACTGTGTTGCTCACGGGGTATGCGGCATGGTGTCTCGATGTAAACTCTACTAACACTTTAGTTGCAATTGGTACTGAACAAGGTTATGTGAATGTGTATAATGTGGAACATGATGCTATTGCTTATGAAAAACTATTTGATAAGCAAGAGGGCAGGATATTGTGCTGCAAGTATAATGCCACAGGAAATTTACTTATTACTGGTAATGTTACATATTATTCATTATAATTATGATGCAGTATTTGTATAATTTAAGTGCATAATGATTAATGTCCAAATTTGTAGGTTCAGTTGATTCAATCAGGGTATGGAATATAGAGACAGGTCATGCTATCACCCGCATGTCTGTGAGTCGCCGTGGCAAGGAGACTATTGTGTGGTGCCTTGCTGTACTGTCAGATAATGTAGTGGTATCAGGTGATAGTCATGGCAGACTGACATTCTGGGATAGTGTTCTTGGTGATCAGGTGTGTATTGGAACAGTCCGGGTAATTGATAATAGTAGTACTTTAAACATATTTTCATAAGTAATAAACAGAATGCTTTAAAAATAAACTCATATTTCACCACAAATTAAATCATATTGTACTTGTGCTAGCCAAACCTTATAAATGTGCATTTTTTAATTTTTATTATTTCACTAGATGCTGCATGAAGTTGCATAATGCGGCTTTATAAACTCTGTATCTAGTGAAAAACGAAAAATTAAAAAAATTGCACATATCAGGTTTGTCTTGCACTAAGGTGATATTCTAAATTACCCCTGCTTGTAATTACTCTACTTGACCATAATATGTAGTTTCTATAAGCAAATTGAATTTTGATCTTTATTGAACATATTCCATAAATGCTGCATGGTTATGTCAATTGAGAATGCATGCGATTTCAAATGATGAATTTTTAAAATCTGTTTAAAGCCTTTTTTAAGAAAAGAAAACTAAGTTTTTAAAGAAAACTAAGTGTGTGTTGCTTTTGCAAGTTAATTATGAAATATTATATTATATCTATTATATCCATATACTTTAGATTATATGGCACTCGTAGAAGCCTGTAGTCTTCTGGTTCTGGATTGCCTAGTTGCCTAGAAGACTAATTCTGCATGTTGCCAGACCATCACATTCACACAAAAGGCATCTTTTGTGTGAATGTGATGATCTGGACTCTTCCTCCTCGTTACAGGCTCTGCAGATGTTGTCATAAAGACATAAATTCAGGCTGGTCAAGGAAAATTTTATCCTCCAGGAAAAAACAGCTATGGCAACTGACTGGAGTATTCACTTCAGTATAAAAATCCTCCTCTGCAAAATGAATCTAGCAGATGATAACATCTGCAGAGCCAGCAAAGAGGAGGAAGAGTTCATGATGCATCTTTTATGTCAATATGACGGTTTGGCGAGATGCAGAATGAGTCTTCTAATCAACCAAAATCTTGCTTTAGTGATGCATGTACTTTTTGTAATTTTGTACTTTTTTGTTAGGTACCTACTTTATTTGTCATATTTCTACATTTGTTGGTGTACAATAAAGTGTTTATGTATCAATCTATGTGGATAGCATTACTTAATGTGTTATTTTTTCACTAGTAAACAATAAAATTCTTCATGTCAATTTCAGATTGAAACCTACTCCACCCACAAAGCCGACATACTCTCAATAGCCGTGACAGAGGATGAAAAGAGCATTTTCTGCAGTGGCGTGGATCCAGTGATCATGAACTTTGTGAAACTGAATCAGCATCCTGACCAAAACACGGGCCATCAGTGGGTGAAGAATGTGCAGAGGAACATACATGAACATGATGTTAGGTATGATAATTTATATTTACTACAAAACTGCCTGATTTTATTAAATATAAAATGTAAACTCACTCCCTATGTACCTATTATTATTTGATATTGAAATGAAAACCTACAATTTGGAATAAATAATAAGAAAATGTAACTTTGATATAACCAATATCCATATAATATAATACATATACATATAATATAAATATAATGAATAAAAGAGAGAATGAACTGCCAACTGAGGTTTCTCCACAACAATATTATATGGGTCTATCAACAGAGCAAATAGAATTCTACTGGGTCCACGGGTGGTAGTTACAACTTTCCTTCGGGCACTGCTTGCCACTTTTTTATCACTATATCAAATATAATCGTCATCACTTCTATATAAAAAATAAATATACACATTATGTATCATTTGTCTTGCCATTATTGTGAATGGTCCAATAGGGTAGTTGACTGTGACTATACGAGGTGGGAAGCTATGGGAAGGTGATATGTGACTAAGCAATAGTGTCATCGTTATTGACACAGTAGCACAGTTCTTATTCAAGATATTTTGATTTCGGGATTGATTTCCAATATCTCGGAGTATCTAATTATACGGGCTTAAATTAAAAATATCTTTACCCTCTTAACTCTAAATTCTATCGTGAAAACTAACAGCTTTTATTCTACAACTTTTTAAAATTGAACACTTTATTTCATACGTATATAACATTTTTAAATTATCTAACAATGCAATCTACTATACGATCTCTAGGGTGCAGGGTATATTTTATTCAAGAGGGTACAGGTATGTTTTATCCCATTAGAGTTATTTATTCAATCAATACGGTGGCATTAGGATTCCTGCATCCCAGCAAACAATAGACACACAATAAATGGTCAACAAAGGTCATTGCTTGTATGGTCAAAATAATTTTAAAAAGAGCCAAAAACCGTATTGTATTATAAACTTTGACAATTCTTTTCTTTTCAGTTTCGAAATATTAAATGTTCAAGTTGCTAGAAATATATTAATTCACTCTTCTTTTTCGTATTTATAATTGCATTTTTTTATATAACCAATTAATCGTAAAGCACGGTTATTTTGTCGATGCTGTACCTATCTGTAATAGTGTTATGCATAGTCTAATATTTTAATTTAATATTAATATCTGTCACTGTATAATGCCGATAATATGTCTAAATAAATAAACTTGTTTGAATAAGCAAGTTTTACAGCAAATGGCTGTAAAATGTTGAAACTCTGTTTATCAGTCTTTGTGATGAGGATTTGATTTTGAAATATTTTTTTAAGGGCTTTGGTCATTAATGATGAGAAATTAGTGTCACTGGGAGTAGATGGGTATCTCACTCTTTCCAGTTTCCCACCCAAGTGGGTGATGAGGATACCTCCTATGATACCAGCACCAAGATCCTCCTTATGTGCTACGAAAAAGCTTTTGTTGTTAAGGTATTGTATTTATTACTTTATTTGTTTAATTATGTGACTTTGACAAGTTTTTATCCATAAATATTTTACTACATTTTTGTCATGCGTATTCCTAAGACGATATATTTGGAAAATTTGTGTAAGAAAAAGGTTGTGATAAAAATCACAACTGATGATTATCATTTTATTATTATAGGTCAAAGAGGTAATTTTAATAGTTTTAATTCTTTTATAGAATTGAATAGTCAAGTCACAGTGTAATATATAATATCATCCTGTACATTTTTTATCGTTTTATCTTAGAAATCTTAAAAGATCTATCTTAAATTTGTCCAAATAATAAAATTTGAAGTTTAAATTTTAACCAAAGTATAAATTTATATTAACAATAGGATGTCTTTGCTCAAAGAATGACATATTTCCTTTTTTAGGTATCACAATCATTTGGAAGTTTGGAAATTAGGGTCCTATGCAACTAATAAAAAAGGGCGGATGATATTCAGTAACGTCAAAACAGAAAACATACATAAGATGAAAAATGAGAAAAAAACACAACTGGAAAAAGAAACTGTTGTGATACTTAACAAAACGAGGCTTAGTGGTGTGGAAAGACAGGGTTTGATGTTGAAGGAAAATCCAGTGAAGTTAGTGTCGGTGAATGCAAAGGGAGGGAAACAGATACAGTGTTGTGCACTGTCTCCCAGTGGGGAGTTTATTGTGTACTCTACCAACAGTCACATACGGATGCTGAAATTGGACACTGTAAGTATTGGAAATCCTCTCTTTCTCTACTTTATAATGCATTCCTCTTATGATTCTCTCGTTGCCAGAAGTTTGACGGGCAAAGAATCCATTAAAATGTTCATCCCCCCTCTTACACCTCATTGTGATGTACTGTGTAATTATGATACTTTTACGTCGTCGTTGAGTGAGTGCCTCAACGGGTCGACCAGAGCGAGGTTCGTCGTCGATGGACTCTCGGCTTAAACGAAATTGCTTACACCAATCTTTGACGGTGGAAAATGATGGAGAAAATCTCCGTACACAATATGCAACCTTGGTTTGATATAGGTCCGGCTAACACCTTCCTTTGTAAGGAACTTAATCACGAAACGATATTCCAGTTTAAACATTTTGCGACTCTTAGACTTAAAAGTTCTAAGAGTTGAGGAATCAAAACTAACGAGGGTTGAACTCTAAAAATTACACACCAATTAGCATGATAAATGACAATTACAATGACTTATACAGGTAGGTACTTTGGTTTTTTTTTAGATATCAAGAAATAGGTCAGACCAGAAACTTTTGCACCTCACTGGTATCCAGGTATCACTGGTATCACTGGTATACCAATGGGGTCCAAAAGTTTCTGTATATCCCGGATATATATCCCGTTATGTTCTGCCTTTAATAGGCGTACAAAAAATATTTTTACATGTATTTAATAACTTTTACAGTCATCATTAATATACATAAATTATCATAATTACGTTACCTGACAATCGAATATTTATCATTATCAAATTAATTCAGTCATCATTAACATCATTAAATTAATTACAATTACAATGTCATTGTAACAGGACGATGATGCGACAACATTATCTAAAGTTCTGGTGACTGGTGTGTTGTCGTGCGACCGCTTGGCTTTCACTGAAGACTCTCGGACTATGGCAGTTCACTCCGGGAGCTCTATACATATACTGCAAGTGGACCCGGATGCCGGTGCCACCGTTACACAGACTATATCCACCCATAAGTGTGAGTATGAACTGCTTCTACATTTTTCGCCATATTGCAATAACTACGTAGTCTGGCCATAAATACCGTTACAAGAAAAAAAATATAAATTACATTTGAATTTGAAATCTGTCATTCTCACGTGAAAAATAAATGGCGTGAAAAGGGCGCCATTCATAATTAAATATAGTATTAATATTAAAATGGGTGTGGTGATAACGAAAACCGTATTGCTTAATTACATTACACAAAGTAGGCATGGAGCCAAATGCAATTTTTAAAACTACATTGTATTAGCGATCGTATGGTATTAACATGGTATTAGCGAAATGTTTGTGTACCGGGCTATCGGTAGGTACATTGAAACGTCCTCTGTTTGTGTCTGGCCGTCCTCACACTATTCGTACTAAACAGACAGTGGGGGAGCCATTCAAAAAAATCCTATCTAGAAGCTAATGATTTTATCCAGAGATATGAATATAGCACGCAGAAGCATGTCACGTGTTTTAAAAGATGATTTAGGACTTGCTGCTTACAAAAGACGTACTGTACTGGTCATTTCTTAACTGATACTTTAAAGAAAAATAGGTTTGATAAATTAAAACAACTTCTTCGACGCTACGCAAAGGAAGCTCACGGACAAATTTTATTTACGAACGAGAAAATGTTCACCATTGATGAACATTTTAACAATCAGAATGATCGAGTTTATGCTTATAACTCTCAATTGCTCAATAGGGTGCAACGTGGTTATTATCCGGCTTGAGTGATGGTTTGGTGGGGTGTTAAGTATCAAGGAGGGAGGGATCCACATTTTTTAACCGAATATTGGGTGATTACTTCCCACTTAGTTTTCAATTTTTCTTATAGTTTAGTGGCATTATTCTTCTCATAAAATGTCCAAATTTAAAACGTATAATGTTATTGTATATGGTACAGACGATGTTTGTGTAAAATGGATCGTAGTATTCGTTTGGCATATAAGAAATTGAAAATATTCTACAAGAAATGTATGACTTATCAGATGAAAATATGAATGACGATGAAGCGAAGGAATGGAAGACCATCAAGAACTAGCAATGGGTACCTCCGGATTCCATGAATCAAAACATCCGAAACCACGAGCGGAGCCGAAACTCTTAATGATTCCGGCTAATTGTTATCAACTACGAGGAGTTATTTATTCCTTTCATTTTTGGATTGTTGAGTTACATGAACGAACATGATGCAAAGCGAACGAGTCGCTCTCAGGCTCTTATAAAATATAAGTAGGTGAATCAAAGGAGTCAAGGAATCGTTAAGAGGAGTCAGATCCGCGAGCGGAGCCGGATTAAGTGAGCCGAAACACTCCGAGGAGTCGTGAATACCCACCACTATCAACAACCAAACAAAACTCTGCATAAAATTCTCCATGTTTACCAGTCTGCTGCAGATATATAGTTGTGAATGATGTTCAAGAACAAACGGATCCAGTGGTATCAGTTCAGTTATCTTATATTTTGCCATGTCCATCAGCTACTGTTGTGGAATCTTGAATTGAAGAACCTGGACAAACACTATATAACCCACTTACATTATCTGATATTCTGCCATGTTCTAATAAAGCAAGATATTACATTTTTTTAATTTATCCTTTTTCTTGTGCCACATACTGGCAATATTATTCCCACTGTATTACTACCCAAACAGATAAAGAAAGTTAAAATAATTCCCACTCTCATTTTTCTACCTTTGGGGGAGGGTGAGGTATTCTTTTTCTTTAAAAATATTATGATGTTTTTAAACAAATTAATATTCTTAATGTAAAATTTTATATACAATCACATGATTATGTCACTGGTATCCGGTTAAGGGTTAAAACGTCGCCTCAAGTGTATCAAGATACGATTCTTGAGAAGGTCGTAAAGTCTTTTAACAACACCCTGTTCCATAACCAAGAATGGTCCAGCACAAGACAGCACCGGGTCCTAAAGCTCGCTCAACACAGGCGTGGCTAGAAAGGACTATTCCCGCTCTCGCCGACTCGCGATCCCGCGGTATCTCCCCAATGCAACGCCCTAAGTCGAGGTCCGTTACTTCCGCCGGTTTACCGGCGGGGAAGCCCTTAGGCTCGTTGCAACACACATTTTTTTCCTGGCTGAGCGCCTTCTGCGCTCGCCCTAAATTAAACATGACCGGTGACTCTTGAAACGCCACTAAGGCCACAAGAATTTAGACATTCCGAAAAAAAAACTATTCCCGACTTCAGTAGAGTTGAAGACTGGCCGCCATGTAGTCCCGATCTTAATCCGCTCGAATATGATTTATGGTCTGTTTTAGAGAGCATGGCATGCTCTAAACGCCATGATGATATTGAATACCTAAAACATTCATTAACGGTGGCAGTTGCCATATTTCTCAGGCGTGTTTCAATCGAAAACTGGCCACAACGTTTGAAAGATTGTGTAAAAGCAAATGGTGACCATTTCGAATAAACGTTATATTTTTAAAATGCTTACTTTTTATTTCCAAAATAACACAAATTATTCTAATAAAATTATAATGTAGAAACAAAAATATTAATGTTTTCTTTGTAATAATATTCGTGGGTAGACATAAATAATATAACGCCTATGGCAGGCGCTAGTCGAAAGGTAGATTTCGATATTTATTGTGCGTTTTGAAAAAATCATTCAGGCCAAACGTAGAGCTTTGCGAGAATAATTCAACAGCATATCGATTTCTATGCACATAATACAATCGTAACAGAGCCGTACAGACATGAAATATTTTTTGAAAAAATTGCAGCATAATCTACGAACGATAAAGAGCCCAAAACTACCATTTTTAGATTTTTTGTCTGTCTGTTTGTCTGAACGCGCATCACGCAAAATCTACTGGACGGATTTTAATGAAACTGGGTGTAGTTATAGCTTATATTGTGTCGGGTTAACATTCAAGATACATTTTATGCAGATCGATTATTCCTAATAAAAATTTGCAGATTTAAAAATAAACTCCGTCCTCCACCTGTTACTGTCAACAAGTGAATCGCGGACGTATCTAACAGTAGCGGATGCTGAGGGTGGTGTTGTGGTGTTCACTAAGAGCGGCAAGAAGTTCGAGCAGTACGCGTCACTGCCGCGACACCCGAGCGTGCCCTCCGCCCTCACCGTCGACATCCACCGAGAAAGCCTTATTGTCGTTTACACCGATCAAAAGGTAAGTTCATTTTATAGAAAGAAATCGGTAGACAGGCATACAGTCCACCGGTGTCTACCTCCTACTGTCACAAAATCGATCGCGGACGTACCTACAGCACCAATCGATCTTGTTACGTAGATCAAAAGGGAAGTTTTTTTATATACAAATAAGTTGACAGATAAGCATACCTGCTGGTAAGTGGATACTGTCGCCCCGTGACGCCTTGCGCGATATATGCTAACATTACTCCAGATGATTTGAAAATGAATTTGGAAAAGCGTGCACTCACCCCTCAAAAAAAGGTATAGCAACTCCTTAAAGCCGGGTCCACGTTTAGTCTTTCACTGTTGCCATTCACCGAATCGTATCCGCGACGTGTTGCGTAAACGTAGATACGAGATACGCCGCCTGATCCATCGCGAGTCAATGTCCAGTCTCGTCGAAGTAAGCTAGGAGTTGCTTAGTAAAGCGATAGTGGGCTTACTCAGAACATTACGACCTATTTGTAATTACAGTATACAATAAATTACTCTGATTCTAAAAAACCATAAAGTTTATTTAATTATTGCTATTCAACTATTACCCACAATACCTACACATTTTTATCATAATCGAAACAAAAACTCGATTTCAGTTCTCCGAGTTCCCATCAGAAGGTCCAATAACATTTTCTTCAGCCTCACCAAGAACTTGTAGCTTTTCGATTTAGGTCTGTTCATATGCCCCTTAATAAATTTTATTACATAAGAGGTAAGAGGTCTTCTCCATTGTACAGTTTTCGTAACACAACGGAAGATGTCTTACAGCTGATTGCGGAGTATAGTCACGTAAAGGAGGTTCGAGATACGTGCTTGTTGCAAACCATTTATAGCATCGGGGAAGTTAACGTAATCCTCAGCCCTTGACCGAGGAAGCGGTTAAACTATAAACAATTCTTATTAATGTCTTCAAATTGAGGGTTGACTGAGAGAAGACAGGATTATAGTGAGCATTTCTATGACACTGGCATAGTCGGGCAAACCGACTAAAGTTTCAAAAATAAAAAAGATATATAAGAAAACACTTTCTTTTATTTTGCCTCCAGATTTTAGAGTACGACCTCCCGAACATGAAGTTGATAGAGTGGCCGCACGCGTCGTTGCCCGTGGAGTGGTTGTCGCGGCAGTGCGCCGTGCTAGACGCGCGCGTGCACCCCCGCAAGCAAGGCCTCGTGTTTAGGGACGACACCTCGCTGTGGCTTATGGAAAGGAGGGTCGGCCAGGTACGCAATGCAACTTTTTGGTTTTCTACTCATGTTTATGGTTTATGTTCATGTGGTGCCAGCGACTTTGTTCGCGTGAACTTTAGAGTGATTCCCGTGGAAACTCTGTAACATATCGAGACAAAATGTAACCTAAATGTTAACCCAAGTAGAGTTAACCCATAATCTATAAATAACTATGCCAAGTTTCATTAAATTCTGCCCAGTGGTTTTCACGTGATGTGTGTTTAGAAAAATAGACAAAAATTCCAAAAAATGTTTTGGACTTTATATCATTATATAGCAATTACTTTTTTTTTCAAAAAATATTACGTATACTGACACAGATCTGTTACGATTTGAGTATAGATTTAGTTATTTATTTAAACTTCATTGCACATGTTATAATTTTCTTTTCCACAACGCACTGTTTTTATTTTCAAAAGTCAATATGGAACATTACTTTTTCACATCCCATCCTATCCCTCCCCATTTGGGAGTCCTATCTGGGGGCGAGTCATCATTTCTCATTCTGGGCTGGATGTCGGCAAGTATCGCCGATGTCGCAGGGCGACAGTATACACTTACCACCGGGTGGACTATCTGCCACCTTCTTTCTATATAAAAAGGGAATACCTTTTACGGAACTGACAGTCCGTATTAATTTCATTATTAATTTCATTGACGTGTGCTCATTATTGATTTCATTGACGTGTGCTCATTATTAATTTCATTGACGTGTGCTCATTATTAATTTCATTGACGTGTGCTCATTATTGATTTCATTGACGTGTGCTCATTATTAATTTCATTGACGTGTGCTCATTATTAATTTCATTGACGTGTGCTCATTATTAATTTCATTGACGTGTGCTCATTATTAATTTCATTGACGTGTGCTCATTATTGATTTCATTGACAGTGCTCATTATTAATTTCATTGACGTGTGCTCATTATTAATTTCATTGACGTGTGCTCATTATTGATTTCGTTGACGTGTGCTCATTATTAATTTCATTGACGTGTGCTCATTATTAATTTCATTGACGTGTGCTCATTATTGATTTCATTGACGTGTGCTCATTATTAATTTCATTGACGTGTGCTCATTATTGATTTCGTTGACGTGTGCTCATTATTAATTTCATTGACGTGTGCTCATTATTAATTTCATTGATGTGTGCTCATTATTAATTTCATTGACGTGTGCTCATTATTAATTTCATTGACGTGTGCTTATTATTAATTTCTTTCTCTTTTCAGGACGAGACAGAAGAACCTCGGGCGAAAAAGAAACAGCACACTAACAACATCCATATAGAAATGAGTGTTATACCTATAAAGGTAAATGATATTGTCAATAATATCATTTACCGTATTTACCTTTATTTAACTCACCGTTCGTTATGATAACGTCGCCGGTACCTGTTGGACGGTGGACAAATTTTCTCGCGCCCCCGGATGCGCTGCCTACCTTTGGTGATATAGGAATGGCTTTGGAGAAAAGATTGGGAAGATGGGAAGAGATAGGATGGAATGGGAATGGGCTCTGGAATATCTCACTCACCACTAAAACACGTACATGCATTGGGGAATAGGAAAAGGTGGGAAGTGCAGTACATTTTACGGCAGTGTTCTGTGATTATGGGGGTTTTCGGCACAAAAAACCCATATGCAATATTTGACCCACCGATTGGCGCAGAATCGACATTTCTTTTGAAAAAAAAAGACAAATGTATGTTCAGGTCTGGGTGTGTGTTTGTCTTTGTATGTGTCTCTGGACCCACGACACAGGGAATCCTACTGTGGCCCATAGAGTGTAACGTTATTCATTCATTCAATAAAATAAAAATAAAGACATTAAATTAATAAATGTACTTAAAAGTCAATAATTATAGGTATTTAATAATACCTTTTGATTTGATAATGTGACTCCTTTTAAGAAAATATTAAATTAAAAACCTGAAAATATTGAAATCGATCTGTGAAATAAAAATATATAAAAAATAAGTTATTGAAGCTTAGATAGAAATCAAAGTTAGGAAGGGGCCGAATGATAGAGAGCAGTTGCTCCCCACCACCAATATTCTCAAGCCCATGAGGCACGAAGTGACGGACGAAGATAATGCAAACGGCCACTCTAACTTTGACGTCACCTTTGGCCATTACACATCAAGAATCTTACCGGCTTAGAAAGATATCCCGGGCTACTAATAATTATTCCGTTTTCCAATATTTTTCTGATTTTATTTTTTATTATTACATCCTTCACTTCCATTCGCTTTCTTCGTTGCAAGTTTGCACTCTGGCTTCATTATACTCTCTTATTTATTTATTTACATTTTATTGTTTAAACAAAAGGCATACTTGTGATGATACGTTAGGTGTGAGTGAAACAAACATATATAAAATAACATTTAAGAAATATGTATACAAATATATCTGTATACAGATATATTTGTATACAGATATATTTGTATACAGATATATTTGTATACAGATATAATATGTTGTGTGTGGTCCCGTGTTTGCTCCGTAGGACTAATAAATTAATAGAGAGAGGGTTTAGAATGCGTGTGCTCGTTTTTGATTCACTCATGTGACGCCTTCTTTAAATGAACCAATTTTATTGAGTTGCATTACAGAAGAATTGTGCATCTTGCTTCCCTTTTATTTGGTGTCGTTAATACTGGACAACCTTCCCAGCTATTTGATAAGTTAGAATAGTCTTACGTTCCTAAAAAATACACAGCGAAAAGTACTATGTCTTCCCGCTTTCTAGTATCGAAGCACAAGACTGCTTTTAGAGGCAGTTTTAAGTTTGCTGCTTCCAAATGTTGGAATGGTATACCGCCACCGCTCTGTAAAACAAACTTCAAAAGAAAAGAGAACTCGCAGCTTTGTTTCTAGCAAAACAAAAATCCGATACATAGCAGCAAAACTTTACAATTATATTTTTTTTAAACTTTTTAACTATTAGTATTATTAAAAGACTATTAAAAAAATACCACTGTTATTTTTTACTTTATTGTCTTTTTATCTACACACATTTTATTAGCGGATATAATGGAGCAGTCATTATATTAGCAGTGGAGCGACATAGGTTGATGTTGTGCCATAAATAGGTTTTTTTGTGATGCATTCAAATTGGCAATAATTTTTCTTAAGCAATGAAATAGTAAATAGTGAGGGCTACGACTGAGCACGAGCGCACAGTTCACGCCGACACACATGCTGCGTCGGCGCCGATTGACACAAGAATTAATATTGATTTCTTATTTACTTTCTGCTAATTTTATCAATTTTATCTGCTCATGTTGTTATCAATAAAGTTAATTTTCTTTCTTTCTAAATAATAATTTAAAATATACACACATGCATTTACATACACACATACATATATACATATCAAATTAAATATTATATACATGTATTCAAATAATAGGTAGTTACTACAATTGTTTCTCCATAATTAATCAAATCACCTGCAAACTTCAAGCCTTTTGTTGAAGGCTATCTATGTAATACTCTAATGAATTTGAAAAAAATGTTTTAATATGGATTTCCTTCTCTTCTTTAGTTGTCACATAAGTCATATAACATATTAATATTGAATATATTCTAGCGTATTATTGAGATTTCTTATTTCTTTCAGTATCTGGCCGGTTTCCACTGGGCGGGCGAAGACGAAGCGGTCACTCTAGAGATATTACCCGAGAACATTGTCTCGCAGTTGCCGCCGGCTCTACTCTTGAAGGGAAGAAAATAATTGTATGACTTCGCTGGTTGATTGTAAAAATAAACTATATTAATTTTATTACAGGTGATTGTATTTTCATTGATCATACTTCGCACTCCAGCAGTTCCTGGATACAATTTATGCAGTAAACCCTCTACCATGATCACGGTTCTCCCAATCTTAAGAACCGAATTGTGGAAAGTGTGCGTCGTACTTACCTTGTCTCTCTGTCGCCTCTCCCTTTCTGAGGCGTACAAGATATATAACATCGGGTCTCTTCCTATGCCGGTATGTATCAACCGGGTATGACTATCTTGGGTATAGTCAGTAACACTTGCATATTCCCAAAAATTATACCGTTCTAGGTGTGTGGAACCGCTGCAAAAATGTACGACTGTATTTAAACCAGCACTTATTGAATGAATGAATTAAATAATTATGTCATCCTCATCACTCATTCCTTAAGATAACAAACATGAGTAGGCGAATTGGTAGGTGCACTGTAAAGCCTACTTAGGTTATAAATAAATAAAACCAATTTGATTTTTTGCCGGGATTAAAACGACTTGAATTGTGATTTTACTGACTAAATTTATTTTCACAATTTTTTAAATTTAGAAATGTACGTATTATCGTGGTCACTTTATGTATAGAATTTTCGAGCAATAAAAAGTTCTCAGCTTAACATTATTAAGTAGTACGTGGCATAAGTGTAGTTATAAAGTGATCAGTGAAAAGAAAGTATAGTTCTTGTAACTGACGAGTGCGCGTCTGCTTCGCTTGTAGTGGTGAGTATACCTCATATTTTTCTATATATCTTTGTATACATTGACGCGCGCTCATGGGTTGCCTAAAACTATACAAGTATCAAAGACCAGTGGTCATCAAATTTTTTTGATCAAGCGCCTATAGAAAATGGGCGATGGCATCTCGGGCCGCATACATCCTTATCCTTATTAAAAGGTATAAAATGACCTCTACAAAAATGAAAATATGTCTATTTGTTTATACGTTGATATATACATACTTTTACACATCAACTGGTGGACGAATCGTGCTGAAACTGCATCAACCTTTCTGGGGACTACGAAAACGACAGGCTACATTTCTTCCCGCGAAAATAAACGGTACCTGTGGATATCACGGCTGGGCATTGGGTAGTCTAATAAATTTAATTATTTGTTTATTCACTATAACTAAATCTTACTCAAATTCACTTTCTTTAGCTACATAGTTATGAAATACAACCCAGGGTCGAAAACACGTAGGTACTTATCATTGATTCGGGCCGCAGTTTGAGGACCACTGCACTATACAGTGATCAGAATACCTACGAAAAATACTTATTTTTAGTCCATGAGATTTAATGATCTCTGCAAGCAGCTGCCGAGCGGAGAGACTTCAACTCGCAGCGGGCGAGCCCACATCTCGTCGGACACGTCGCTCTGCGAAAGCGGCAGCTTGTACGAAATTGGATCACCGACGTCAATCCTAAAATGAGATGATATAACAAAGTGAAAACGAAACGACCCATATATATATGGCTTACCGATACACTGGACAGTTTCTCGAACGCGTGCAAGAGAACAAATCGGTCAAGAATAACAAGAGTTCTAGCCGGCTAGACTTAAGTGTAGCCACACTTCGACTTCTAGCCCTAACATATACATGTAGATAGGAAAATGTATGGGATTTGTATGGGACAATGTTGCGATAAAGGAATCTTATAATACCTACTCTGTGTATTCCCCATCCCACTCCATGATCTCAAGGAGGAATGGGACATGAAATGGGCTGAGGAAAGTTTCCCTTCTAGTTAGGTTCTTAATATTCCCCGTTTTCTCAACGATTTTCGAAATCCACTTTTAACTCGCTAAAGGGCAACGAATCCAAACTTGCAAAATTCTGTACTGATGTTGCCGTGAGCACCAGTATTCCCTTACCACTATGGTGGGCTGTTTACCAGTCTGCCACCGTTTTTCTTATAAAAATATCCAGCAACACATACCCTAAGAATATAATGGTTTGCTTGTAAGGATCGTAGATCTGTCCGGGCGGCAGCGGCGGGCGGGTTGCATAGTCGCGGCCAGTCTTCACCAACCGCCCGTACCGTTCCAACGGGCACAGCGCGCGACGACCAATCATACCTGCGACCACGCCAATCGTTATGTCACTTAGTTCGTTCGTTCATTGATTTATTTAGAACATTTGGATAACTTAGGATAGTTAATCGTCAAAACACGCGTCTAAATGCCGGTAACTTAATCAACTCTGATAGTTTTTTAGGAAATGGATAATAATAGTTTCTTAGATGTCTTCCATTGGGATATAATGGACGACATCCAAACTGGTTTTTATGGTGGGTAGGTTTAGGTAAATACCTACAACTAAACCTGCACTGCTACCGCCTTGTACTTATCAGTTACCTTACTTGTATCGCTTACTTAAGTACTTACCTATTGTAACGTATAACGAGTACAAATAAGCGTAACCGATAAGTACAAGGCTGGAACCGTAATCACCTATTGATAGGGACTTATCGATCATTTTAATTTGTTTTTATTATTGTAAATTGATATACTTGCATATAAAATAATTTAATTAAAAAAATCAAACAACAAAACTAAAGTGATTTCACTCATACTTCATCCGCAGTCCACCGCTATTGGGTACTACTGTACCTCCGTCCTCCATCTTAATGAAATAAAGAATATAGATACTATTTATCTAAAGGGTGTTTTTTTTAGAGGTATAGAACTTTAAGTTGGCAACACTGTTTTAACTGGCGGCCATTTTGTCAGCTGTCAAGTGATTTGTGTTTAGTTTGGTTTGGCATTTCAACATGAATAGACTGACGCCTGAACAACGCTTCCAAATTGTGCAAATTTATTTTGCAAATAATGGTTCTGTTCGAAATACGTATCGCGCACTACGTCCATTTTACGGTCAACATAATCGTCCATCAGAGCAATTAATTCGACTAACTATGGACCGTTTTCGCACCACGTTTACTCTAAATGATAATACGCATCTACAGAGACGTCGTACAGTGCGTACAGAAGAAGCCATAGCTGCTGTAGAGCGTAGCGTAGAGGAAGACCGGAATCAGTCTATCCGCCATCGTGCACAAGAATTGGATATGTGTCCATCCACTTTATGGAAGATTTTGCGGAAAGATCTTGGTTTGCGTGCTTACAAAATCCAACTCGTGCAAGAATTGAAGCCACGCGATCACCTAGCAAGGCGTAGATTCGGTGAATGGGCCCAAAACAAGATTGCCGTTGATCCCGATTTTCATAAGAGAATTTTGTTTAGCGATGAAGCTCACTTTTGGTTGAATGGCTACGTCAATAAACAAAACTGCCGTATTTGGAGTGAAGATAATCCTCAAGTGTATGTTGAGACACCGTTACATCCAGAAAAACTGACTGTTTGGTGTGCTTTACGGGCTGGTGGAATCATTGGTCCGTACTTCTTTAAAAACGATGCTGGCCAGAACGTTACAGTCAATGGTGACCGCTATAGAGCCATGATTACTGACTTTTTCGTTCCTCAATTGAACAACCATGATGTGCAGGAGCTGTGGTTTCAACAAGACGGCCCAACATGTCACACAGCTCGTGCCACAATTGATTTACTGAAGGAAACGTTTGGTAACCGCATAATTTCACGTTCCGGACCCGTGAATTGGCCTCCAAGATCGTGCGATTTAACGCCGCTAGACTATTTTCTGTGGGGATATGTGAAGTCGCTAGTCTACGCCGATAAGCCCGAAACGATCGACCACTTGGAGGACAACATTTGCCGCGTTATTGCCGATATACGGCCACAAACGTTGGAAAAAGTTATTGAAAATTGGACCTCCAGATTGGATTACGTCCGAGCCAGCCGTGGCGGTCATATGCCAGAAATCATATTTAAATTATAATGCCAAAAGATTATCTTTTGAATAAAGTCAATTTCATGTCAATTTTAAAAATTCATTAATGTTTTATTCCATTTCAAAGTTCTATACCTCTAAAAAAACACCCTTTTATACGTACTAGGTATGTATCACTTAGAATGTAATTCAAAGTCAAAATTCAATTGCTCGTATGTTTTGTGATTGCTAGATACCTGAAGAGGTACGAGGTAGAGGTGTCGGTGAAGGGTCTACTGTCACCGGGTACTGTTTGGGAGGTAGTTGGCAGCTCAGCGAACGAACTGCGGCGCGGTACTCGTCCGCGGACATGCCTGATATTGTACACATTATCAATAGATACCAAATTATAATCAACAAAAAGTCATCAAATCATCAACCAAATTATAATAATCATCAATAGTCATCAATCAGGCATTAACATACCTTATATATATTTTACATTTATTAGGTACTGATTCCTACGAACAACAGGTGTTATGGCTCGTTTACACAAAGATAATTTCTCGAACGCTTCGAGAGAGAAACTACATACAATTCTCACCTACAACTGTTGACATGATGATAAAAACTTGATGATAACAGGGATCAGATGATAATAACAGCCTTCGACCGATGTTCGGGAAACTCGCTTTCGAGAAACTCTCCTTATGTAAATGAGCCATTTATTAGTAAAAACAAATTGCGAGACATCAATTGGTTGAAGCCTTTCGTACAAAAGTTAATACAAATTATTTTATACATGAGTGATTGGGGCTAGGGCAAGATATTTTAGATAAATAAAATTTATACAAATTTATTAAATAATTACCTAATATTTCCGCTTCTTCTTCTTGTATCTCCTGAATACGAGTGAAGAAACCCCATCTTTGCTGCCATAATCGTGCAGCTTGTCTCTCTTTACGGGTTAAAGCTGTACTGTAAATTTAATATATTACCTTTATTGTCATAATGGAATAATGTAAATGAAAACATTCAAATTAGTAAATAGACCTTACAGAATCCCTTGAGCCTTGACCGGATCAGTGGAAGGATCTCGTCGCCCGCCTGCGTGACCAGCGGGCGCAGGTGCGGACGCCTCCATTATCTCAATTACGGAAATTAATTATTATAGTAAGTGTTCCTAAATTTTGTAATTGTACTCATATCACAAATTTAATAATAATTACTTTGTAACCTATACGCTGTATACTTATTAGGAGTGAGGAGAAAATATGGTTGCTTAGAAATAGCTTAATCGATCAAGCGCTTTCTGTTTTTACCCGGTTGGTTTTGGGTTCTCCGTTATACCGACCTAGTTATTTATGAAGCAAAGCCACTGGACCGTCGCGAGACCACATATTGTCATCCTTTTTCAAGTGGTTTTTAATTAATTTTTAAAGGACATGAAGTTTTAATTGATTTATGAATTTAGGACCGAAACTATGAACTAGTTTAAATATTCTGCACTTGTACGTATACGCACATACCTACCTGGATAATACGTAATGTGCGTAAATAAGTAGGTATGACCACACCTGTACGCTTCATTCAGCGTATTGATTGGACTGCCTAGTATGAAAACGTGAATCGATATATAGAAAAAAAAAAATTAACCCAGACGACACAGAGCAGACAAGGTCTTGCAAAGTCTTATTGCTTATACACGAGTATATGTATGTCGTCACGTCGATCATCCTTTAGTAGAACGAGAATACTTACATCAGTGAGACTTGTTTTAAATATTTTAGGTGACTTTAGGTGGTAGACACTTCAAGTTTGGGTCGGAGTTGTTTATTATTTAACTATCCAATTTAAGACTTCTTTTACGACTGCAAGTCTGGGTCATCTGCGTTATGCGTAAAATGATCCGTGGCCAATATTCTGTCAGGCGGCAGGTTATCAGCCGTTCCAGAGCCGGCTCTAGTCCATGTAGCGCCCGGGTGCAATCAATTCCCTGGTGCCCTCTAGTAGACTCTTTGAAGGCGTCACGAGCGGCGCTCGGCGCCCCCTAAGACCCCGCGCCCGTGTGCGCCGCACACCCTGCACCATAGGTAAAGCCGGCACTGCGCCGTTCTATCGCATTGTGTAGATGTAAATTAGCTCATATACCTACTATTATTAGTTACCTACTATTTAGCGCGGCGAGATTATCGCCGCGAGAATCTGGCGCGTGTAGTTGCAGGCGCCTACTAGAGGTGGGCGTTAACGTTAATCCTGATAAACGTCACCACCGGTTGACGTTGACCATTGTTAGCTGTTAATTGTTAACCATTGTTACCATTAACGAAAACTGTTAACGTTTACAACCTCTGAGGCGTTCCGCAACTGCTCTCAATATTAAAATTGTTGCTAAAAAGGAACGTTCTCGGGAAAAACAGGTATTGATTGTGATCTGTTGACGAAAACTGTTATTATTATGTAAGATTTTTATTTTATTGGGGTGTCGGAAAAATAAGTTAAACTTTTTTAAAATTTCAACACAAATTAATGATATAGATGATCCATAAATTATGATTATAAGAAATAATTACCTTAGGGATAACAGGGTAATTAAATTGAAAATCTAAAGCCATTGTCTCCTTAATTTTCATCACCGATTTTAAACGCATTTTATTATACTAATCAAATTATTATACAGTTTGAAAACACCTATTATAATAACTAAAGGAAACCATATTTGGTAAGAGTGGTCCATAAATCGTATAGCGTTACAACTTTATAAAATAAAATGAATAAAATAAAGTCAACGAAATGAACAGTAAACGGCGACAGTACGCGCTTAATACTAACTTTACTTTGTACGAATATCCCCGACGTCGAAACAATGTCAATTAAAGATTCAAACTTGTTAGCCGGCGTAGTTTGCTCAGATTGAGCAAACTGAGCGGTGGAGGCGGCGAAGGCTGCGGCGGGGGGGGGGGGGGCTCTGCAGCTACACCACACGATCTAAAAACTTTCTCATTCAAATATTTATATAATATATATACAGGGTGTGTCGTAAATAGTGGTCCAACGTTAAGGGGTCGATACACCATATATTCAGCTATCACATACCAGAATTTGAATTTTTTTTTTCCACGGGTCTCTGTTTTATTCATTATTATTATTATTTTGAAAAATCGATACCTTGAGTTACTAATTTGGCTGTTGTTTCAACAAATAACATTATTTTTTTATTTTGTTTCTTGTTTATTGTTGATAATAAGATGTGCTATCACATACAATACTTTTTTTAAATGGAAACTTAAAGATATTAAAGAAAAAATGTCTTTATTTCAAAATTCAACTCTAATCTCTAGCAATTCATGTGAATTCGGGGGCGAATGGTGTAAAAAAAATGTACTACACAATCTGTGCCCATTATTTTAAAAACTTGTCCAGTAAATGCAGATTCTAAAATTATATTAATAATAACCGATTCCATAGTGAAAAAGAAGTTATTGCCATTTCAATTGAGAAGGAGCCGAATTTAAAATATACACTTTTTCATTTTAATTATCTTACCGGTATTGCAAAATGTTTTGGACCCATTTAGAAGTAAATTTCAACTTAGCTATTAACAGCTGAGTGGTATTTGAGTCATGCACAAACATATCACAGGTAAACAAACGTGTCTCATGTAAAAAAAAGGTACTTGGCCAGATATCACAAGACTCATTGAAACACCTCAGTATAGCGCGCATGAGTAGTGAAAAAAATCACAAGGTTTTTTTTTATTGCTATTCTCTTAAGTATGAACGAGACAGACTATGTCAAGAAGATATTCGTAATAATCTAATCAGTTAAAATGCTTCAGTGTGGTCCCGTACGTCGCATGCGCTTCTAGTCTCTGTGTTTATCTCCGCCATTGAATTGCTTCTTTTACTTCCTGGACTCGGATTTGCTTCTGTTCGGACTTGTTGGTTTTTGTGATCCCTACGACGTCCGCTACGTTATTTGGACTTTGATTTGCTCAACGATTTTGACAAACGTGCAGTGCAGTGAAGATTAGGGCGATGTCTCAGTACACACCGCGTGAATATGCTGACATGCATTTTATTCATGGCGAATGCATAGGCATCGGCAGCCTGACTTTATTGGGACAGACATCCAGATCGAAGTCATCCAGATCTTCTTTTGTTTAATTAACGGCGGGATAAACACAGAGACTAGAAGCGCATGCGACGTACGGGATCACACTGAAGCATTTTAACTGATTAGATTATTACGAATATCTTCTTGACATAGTCTGTCTCGTTCATACTTAAGAGAATAGCAATAAAAAAAAACCTTGTGATTTTTTTCACTACTCATGCGCGCTATACTGAGGTGTTTCAATGAGTCTTGTGTTATCTGGCCAAGTACCCTATTTTTTACATGAGACACGTTTGTTTACCTGTGATATGTTTGTGCATGACTCAAATACCACTCAGCTGTTAATAGCTAAGTTAAAATTTACTTCTAAATGGGTCCAAAACATTTTGCAATACCGGTAAGTTAATTAAAATGAAAAAGTGTATTTTTTAAATTCGGCTCCTTCTCAATTGAAATGGCAATAACTTCTTTTTCATTATGGAATCGGTTATTATTAATATCATTTTAGAATCTGCATTTATTGGACAAGTTTTTAAAATAATGGGCACAGATTGTGTAGTACATTTTTTTTACACCATTCGCCCCCGAATTCACATGATTTGCTAGAGATTAGAGTTGAATTTTGAAATATAGACATTTTTTCTTTAATATCTTTAAGTTTCCATTTAAAAAAAGTATTGTATGTGATAGCACATCTTATTATCAATAATAAACAAGAAACAAAATAAAAAAATTATGTTATTTGTTGAAATAACAGCCAAATTAGTAACTCAAGGTATCGATTTTTCAAAATAATAATAATAATGAATAAAACAGAGATCCGTGGAAAATAAAAATTTCAAATTCTGGTATGTGATAGCTGAATATATGGTGTATCGACCCCTTAACGTTGGACCACTATTTACGACACACCCTGTATATATAGAAAAGCTCATTATTTCATTGTTCCAAATTCGACACGGTAAAAGGTAGATCTAGTCATAAATAAAGGAATTGACTAAATATATAGTTTGATTAATAATACACGTATACTTTCTTACAAAACTACTTCTACTTCTTGAAAATTAATCTTAAGATTACCTATCGATCAAAATCAACAAAATGCAAATTTAAAATTCGAATTACGTAACTAATACTCACACCGGGAAAGGACTTGTTGGCGGAAACTCGAGAAGTGAAGTTGAATTTTTGTTAGATAATTGTAAAAATTGTGTATTAGGCGTTTTGTGATTTAATAGTGATAATTTATCAAACTTCAAAGTGTTATTCGTGCATGGTGTTTGTGATAGGGGAATTGTGCTTAAGATGACATACTTTTTGTTTTGAGGCAAATATTTGAAAATTCAAAGGTTATAAAAAATAAATGTAAGGCTACACATTTAAAACGTTTATTTACGACGCACGAAAATTAATCTTGACGCTATAGAAAACTTAATAATTGAAATAAAATAAAAAAACACCAATCATGTCCATGTGGGTAAGATGACACACGTCAGTCTAAGTTGACATACCTAATTATCGGTGTACATTTCAGTTTTGAAAACCTTAGTTCTTGGTGCAACGCCAGCACATAGTGTAACACCATCGCTTACATAATTGGCAGCATACCCAATGCTCTCCTGGCTTCCATTTGCTATATAATTCGTTACAATAAAGGCATGCAGCATTGGAGTCATCAACATCATCAGCGTCCTGATTAAAATCTTCCATAGATCCGGCCATCTGAGTCATCCTGAAGGATAGTACGCTTCACCTGCTTTCGAGCTCTAACGCTCTTGCGATTTTCCTTCTCTTTTTTATTTTGGACTTGGGCTTTAACTTCGTCCATAAAAGGAGTGCCTGTCAGAACCCGAGAGCCAGTGATTTTCCTCTTCGTGCTTCTTGCTTGCCCCGTAGACATTGATTTCGGAAATGGAGAAATTTCTATTTGGTATCTCCTGGGTGGTAGACTATCCAGCAATGACTTGGCAATCACGCTGAATTGGACCGACTGATGTAGGATTTTTAGTGCTCTTTGAGAAAGAAGGTCCACCAACGATTTGGCTAGCACGCTGAACTAGATCGACTGTTGCAGGATCTATCGTATCAATCAAACAATAACAATGTTAACTATCAAATAAATACTATAAGAAAACTTAAATAATAAAATCTATACAAACAAAGACTTAAAACTATTGTCGCATCGGTCGTCCCGAACAAAAATAAAACAGGATTTTAAAGTATTCATAAACGCAAGAACTTCAGGGTAAGATGACATACTATGTCATCTTAAGCCGACCGTTGCTATGTCATCTTACCCTACGAGGTAAAAAATATTTGCCACCTTTTGCGACCTAAAAACTTTAAAGTTACTTTAATTATTCTTCAATATTCATAACCCATATTAACCACAGTTCATATCAAAGTAGTCAAACACAACTAAAATCTTACCTGAACATATTTATTGGCACAAACACTTTCAACAAAATAATATTTTCGAGTGTCGAAATCAAAACAATCCACACCACATCCAAACAACGCAAGCGGTCGCTCACAAAAGTTTTGAGTGGTGACGCTATCTGTGAGCCGATGTGTGATCGTCGTTTAGGCGTTTCTGGCGCGTATATTTGAACGGATATAGGCACTATGTCATCTTACCTGAGTATGTCATCTTAAGCACAATTCCCCTAATCAAATAAAATCGTGAGACTGCAGGTTTCGTGGGCTTCCAAGGAGTCCTCTTCAGTACTCGGTAAACCTACTATCACTTTACCGAGCGATTCCTGACTTACTTCGACTCGACTGGACAGGATACATTTTTGTCTGGACTAGACTTTGAAATTGTTTATTACGAAGAAAAGTTGACACTGGCAGAATGTGCTAATTACACCGTTGCTATATCTGAAGAAAAAAATACACTGGGAAATGCCTTTCTTTGTCTTTCCAAGCCCTCCAATCTGGTAAATACATACAATCCTGTCACAAAAAATTATAAAATCCTCTTCTTTTGTTTCCTCGGATATTGCCAATCGAGCAGATAGTCTACCTCGTAATAAGTGGTTACTGTAACCTGTGGACATATAAAAGGCTCTCGTAATGTTCACTATTAAGTAGTATTACATTTCGTGACAATCTTCTGTGGAATTAAATCATACATTACAAGTACCGATAGTAACTTTTATAAAGTTCCTTATCTCATAACATAGACATAAAAGCCGAGTAGTTACAGCCTAAAAATAAAACGCCCTTCACAAATTTACGCTTTTACCACCGTGCCATTGTAAAATTTGTCTGGCAACAGACTATTTTGTGCAGTGCCGTTCGAAGGGGCATTAGAGTGTGTCTAGACTAGCTGCGCATGGAGGGCGACGGAAGGGCACGGGCGCAACCAGTGCTTGCTCACACAAGTTGCGCTGCAACGGACATTGGGACCTCTCGTTGCATTCCATTGCAATATTCGGTGGCACATATGTGACATATCTGATAGTATTTACTATTATATTTACATTATTTATGATTCACCTGATTATTTTTGATTATAAATTGCAGCCAGTGTCACCTCTCTTGCAGTCAATACAGGGGACATTCTTTATTTAGTCGGTCCACCTGACCGGAGGGCGTGCCGCGCTGCGCTTCGTCGGGTAGGTATTTAATTAAATCTAGTAATTATAGTAATTAATTGAATATTATTATTTCATCTGTGGAGATCTTAATAAAAATTGTTTAATGAACTTTTGCTATTAACATATTCATTTACATAAAATAAATTTAAATTTGAAAACCAACTGTAACTAATTAAACACAGACAAAGATTTTCTTCTTGTCGTCAAATATCTAACAGAATAATATATTTCAGTGAAATTTGTCCAACTCGTATCACTCCCACTACATTTTATTACCATTTCTATACAAATATAGTGGAAACTATAATTACTATCTACTATTAACTAGGTATATAATTACATTATAAGTAAGCACTAATCCGCTAACTTTAGTTAGCGATGCGCGTTAACTCTGCTTTCAATGTGAAAGGTCTAAGGTATTTTTCCTGGTAGGAAAACTACGTGTTTAAAGACAAGTGCTTGTTTGATATCTAGGTCAATCTAGGTGGTTTAAGTTCGACTTTATGTGTGTCTCTAACAGGCTTGCCAACCGTCAGGTTTTCGACCGGACAGTCCGGTTTTGACGCGATTCCCTAAATTAAAAAAAATGCGGGTTCACTCCTATTCTCTACACACACACACACATACATTCGTAAGTATACGCTAATTTTTTGTGATTGTTATTTCAAAGGCACTGAATTAACTCTTCTACGACGTACGTAAATTGACAACAATGCTAAAAGGTCTTAACATACTCGGTTGATTGCTCTTTACATTTTACGCTCGGCGCACGAGCAGTAGACCTCCGGAAGGAATGTGATAAGCGAGCACTAGGGGTGGGTGCGTAAGCAAATTATGTCGATATAGATGGACATTAGAATAAGAAAAATACACAGATATGTTTAATCAGGTAGCTAGCGGTGAGCGGACGGACATCTCCACCGCTTCCACATTTCGTGCCACAAACCTAACCTAACACCCCCCCCCCCCCCCCCATCCACACACACACATCTGCTCCGTAGGATTCTATCCGGTCGTGGGAAACTGGAAAGTTAGCAAGTCTCTGGACCCATGACATAGAGCATCTCAATGTGCCATTGGAAGTCAATGGACTATGTAATGGTAGCACACAGTACTTATCTGTGTGCTAAGTAGTATCAATTAATAAAATTATATTGAATAATATTGATGACCGTGTGGTGTCGGCCGGCTTTAGATTTAGCACTACCATTAACTAGTCCATGTCTCTCCACGATGTCTTATTCAGCCATCACCGGCGACATTTCTTCAAGTCGTCTGTCCATCTGGCTGGAGGACACCCCCCAGTACGCAGTCTCCATTTGAGGACTTCTACCCCATCGCTTGTCGATATAATAATTAACGACTCTTATCAGTTATTATTTTTCATAATTAAATCCATAAAAATAAGAAAATATTAAGAGAGACGAACATTGGAGCTTCGAATAACATTCGTGAGGTCGTAAGTTCGAACGCGACCAGCACCACTGTTTTTATTTAAATACGGCGACTACATTTATTTTAAAAAATATCCACCAAAATCCGCACTAGAGCCGCGTGGTAGTTTACCTTCGGATTGCAAGGGAGGCCTTTACCCGCATTGGGACTTTTAGTATCGAAGAATGTATTAAAAATTCAAATGCATTAATAATGTATGAATAATGTATGCATTAATAATAATCGAAGAATGTATGAATAGAAATCGAATGACGAGTAACTTACTGGAAGTTACTCGTCATTCGATTTCTATTCATCCTTGAAACATCACTGAAAGAAGGCATGAAAGTCAGTCTATAAAATGTCATATGTACTGAGCGACAGCCTATGCCGTAGTATATAAAGTAAGTTTATAGTGATCGTGAGTCTAGACGCGGGGGCGTGCGGAAAGGTTACGTCTAGGTTCTATGGGCAGAAGGCGAGGCGTAGATCGCGACCCTTTAGCCCTTTAGGCTTACTTATGCGGTGTCAGATTAGGTCATGTAAGTAATATAAAACATTGCGAACTACGAAATTGGATTCTGAGCTGAATTTATTAATCTTTATTTTTAAAAATGGTTAGAATTTCGCTCCTTTAATATTTATTCTAAGTTTAGGTTCTTTTGTATTATATTAGTTATTTGTAATTGTTTTCGTGAAATAAAGAAATAAATTTCAATGTCTTATTGATGAGAGGTGAACTGCCTGCGTCGCTTTTAATGGGACCAAACAGATAGGTACTCACCCATACTTTCGTTTTCAGTACAATTTTTTCACGAACTGTAGATAGGTAAGTCTCCCAAATACAAAGAAACCCTCAGGTTTCTTTGTATTTGGATACCTAATAAGTTCCCATGTTCAATTATACGTATAATTCTTATCTTGTTTCTTGTGGAATCGTGATCCATTTTTCCTTAAAAAATATAACTGACAGCTTTTTCAGATATTAGACAAAACTATAAATATTACATCGAATTGACATTGATTGCAATGTTCATCACGGACTAGAGTCGCCTATGATTACATGTACCTATACGTATTACTTAGAATTATTTAATTAATACACATCTTACTAATCGATTAAAGAAAAATATTTTTTTTAAATTGTCATTGCTAGGCGGTGAGGGAAAACGTCGTGAGGAGTACGTACTCCTCACGAGGTGGTGTGCCTGAAATTTCCCGTGAATTACTTGAATAAAATTACACAGGACAAACAAGCAAGCAAACTAAATGTACTCAGCTGAAAAAATACGAAGATTGCAACTCCATAACCCCGACCGCCTAAATAATTTTAGCCCACAGACCAAATTGCCTGGACTAGACTGAATGAGCGCTAGTTGCACTTTATGAAGTGGCAGGCGTAGCAGGCTTTTATTAATGTAGACTTTTATTAAAATACCAAATTACAGCATGTCGCTACGACATACATATTAATTTATTTATATTAATTTCTCAAAGTACCTTTAGTTACACACGTCGAACAAAGGATAACTATTAATATTAAACAAATTTAATATGATTTTCTACCAAATAATAGATAAAGACAATAATTAACAAAAAAACCTAAAATGAAATGTCATAAAAAATCACTAGTATGCAAAGTTTGCAAGAATTTATGAAATAATTTACAAATATTAAATGGCGCCCATAAAAGAGTAAGGGTATTTTAAACTTTTTTGCGCTTTTTTGTTATTTCTTAAAGTAAATTATTCATTATTATTATTAAGAATATTAGAATAAGCACTTCTAGATTTCTAGAAGTGCTATTCTATGCTTATTCTAACATCAAAATTGTATTTTAAAATTTTGTTATATAAACTATAGGTATATAGAAACTTGTTAATGGACCAATAGAATTCCAATGAAATCCTACTTTTACGGCAAACATGTTAATCCAGGACAATTATCTAGAACAGGGGTGTCCAACTTACAAAGCCTCAAGGGCCAAAATTAAAACCTTGAACGTAGTTGCGGGCCGTATAATAATACTTTAATTTAAACTTTAAATTAAATTATTATTATATACTTTTAATTTTAAAGTATCACTAAGAACCTATGTAAGGTAAAGTTATTAATAAAACCAAAAGTAGTAATATTTCTTTATATTGCTCAAGTATTTGTTTTACATAAATAAGGAAAATATGATGGACTGAGTAACAGATTCTAACAGATTCTGACCGTCTGTTATTCCTCAAAATAGGAGTAAATATTTTATTTTAATTAAATTATCAACCAGATTATTTGGTAAAAGTTTGTTTATATAAACTATAAAATCTTTTTCAAAAGGAAGGAATTTCAAAGTAATTTTCTGATATTTTTTATCTCTTTCGGCGGCCGCATAAAACGGCATCGGGGGCCGCATGCGGCCCGCGGGCAGCCAGTTGGACAACCCTGATCTAGAACATAGGTTTCTAGTTGGTAAGTACAGTACCTACATACGTCTACGTAGTGATAACTTTGACAAGGTCTGATGGGTCGGCCTGTGGTAACTTGCAAGCGGTGTTTTCCTGCTGTACAGACTTTGTGTTACGTTGTGTGTATGGGACAGTGATTTAATTAAGACCTGTCATTTTAACAAGAAGAATGCTCGTACCTAAGAAGTTTAGAGTTTCTTTATAATTAATTATCATGTGAAGCAACTACAAGAGCAGTGCTGCATTTATTACACCTGTAGCTTTCATTCATCAAACTGGGTTCTTTGGGTTTTGTTTGAAATATCAAACTAGATATCAAGCAAAGACAAATCTTTTAACACATATTTTTCTACCAGGAAAATTCCTTAGTACCATAGAGAGACATTCGATATCTACCAGTAATGGTTTTGTTGGTAATTATTTAATTAGGTATATACTTACTTTTATTCAATGAATTTAAATGGAAATTATGGAAGTTATTTTTTTAAACAACCCGAAAATCCTTCCTTCCCAGAAACAATTTTTTAGAGATAATTCATATACTATTTATTTACTACTCATCACAATATTTCTAGCGGACCGATTTATATTTAGTAACTTCTCAAGCGTTACTGCCCATTTATTAATTTTACTGCCCAATCTGATTTTCACACATTCAAATATTTATTGAGCTACTCATTTCAAGATATGTTACTCCTCGTTCATATTGAACCGCCCCTTTAAATCATAGTCCTAGTTAATCAGAAGTTATTGTTTTATTAACTAATCAACGATTATATGCACAACTAAGATTGACTAGTCAAAAGACTAGTCATTTGTTTGAGGTTCTTTCTACCTTTGACTGGCTGATATAGTCTCTCCTACGATTGATCAAAAATGTATCAGTCAAAGGTCGAAATATAAAAATGCTTTGGGATTTAACAAAGAGACCTCGTCAATCCTCACGATTGACCAGTCAAACCTAGGAGCGACCATGCGTCTTGTTTTGACTATAATATGTACCTATACGATATTTGAATCAATACTAAAAATCATTTAATCATTAGATACCTAACATTTAACTATATGGAAGAGATCGCTGCGACAGGGCAGAAAATTGTATAAATTTTTCAATGTTGTATAAAAATGTATATGTTAAATTATTATTAACAGAGAAACTTATATTTCCAGTTAAGGTAACAAGAAAAGCAGGTAGATAGGTAGGTAGGTAAAAAGGTAGGTAGGTAGGTAGGTAGATAAACAGGTAAGTAGGTGGGTATGTAGGTAAACAGGTAAGTAGGTAGGTAGGTAGGTAAACAGGTAGGTAGGTAAACAGGTAGGTAGGTAGGTAAACAGGTAAGTAGGTAATAATATAATGTAATAACCTACCTAGGTTTACTTCTATTCGTGTACAGACTTCTCGCTACCACCCAAAGGTTGCCTGGAAGAAATCGGTTTAGCGTTTAGGTTTATTTTTGTGTTTCTGTATGGTTTGTGTAGAATAAAGTATATCTATCTATCTACATGTGAAATTTGATAGAAGCAAGTCAATAATATTCTTAAATATTGACAGAGCTATCCTCATCAAATTTAGTTGTAAGTATCCTAGGTATCCTACGTAGAAACGCAATGAGTTTATTCCTTTCGCCTTCCACTTTCTGTTTATTATTAAAACAGTTATTATTCTGTTTAGTAGAACATTGTAGGACTTCTTATATAAAGTTGAATAACGAACTGGACAAAGGATTGCTTTAAATTGCCTATATTATTACGTGTTATGACGAGTGTTGAAAGGGGTGCTTTCCGGTGTTGTGGTGAACGGAGAAGTCGGGGTGCGCGGGGGATAAAGGGGGTTGGAATGGCGGGTGACGGTAGGCTGTCTAGACGCCGGCCACCACCTCTAGGGGGGCGACGCGACGCAGCCCGATGGCTTATAATATAATACACAACACTAATTAATATCGCCATCCCTTTAAGCAAGTCGCGATCGCAAAGGGATAAAATACAAGAATAAATGAGATGCATACGTAATTAATTTTACGTAAATACTGAGAGGGAAGGATAGTTACTTTGTTCTTACTTATGTGTATGAAATAATTTGCGATAGACGCAATTTCTTTCTGCATAGAAGAGTCATATATTTCCTGTCTTTTCCGCAAATATGTGCGTCTTTTAGAATCGATAAATAAAATAATAACTTCTGTGCAGTTTGCGGTTTTTTTGGAGCAGATTTTTGGTGTCAGCCGGCTCTAGAATAGATCCACCTCGTTTTTTTCCCGCGGGAGTCGTAAAAGGCGACTAAGGAATAACAAAGCCGCTACCACAGCCCTGGGGAACTACATCACCTCTAAAGACTCGCCAACCCCCTTAGCCAGCGTGGCGTTTTAAGGCCATAAATCCCTCACGCACAAGACAATATGCCTGAGGAGGCCCATGTCCAGCGGTAGACAAAATAAAGAAAAGCGTTGGTTATGGTACAGTGTTGATCAATTGAACGTTCGAACGATTTTAGAACTCATTATCAACTTATTATATGAGTAACTAGGTTTTCTTACACAGATAAAACGTTATAGAACAACGTTGTAGTTGTTTATATTAAAAATAAAATGTAAAAATTGAAAAAAATACCTTTAAGCATTCACAGTTACAGAAAATAATATGTAAAACATTGACCAATCGAGCGTTTGCACGATTATAAACATTTTTTGCGTTTGTTAACGAGTTTGTTTTAAACACACAGCTCCTTGGGTACCTAAAAGATCACCAGCTGATTAGCGACCGTCAATATGAATTTCGCCATAATCGCTCGGCTGGTGATCTCTTAGCGTATTTAACACACCGCGGGCTGACGCCATTGAGTGTAGAGGCGAGGTTCTAGCTGTGGGCCTACATATAGCAAAGCTTTTGACCGGGTTAGGTACAAACCGCTGCTTTCCAAGTTACCATATTTCTGGACACCCAGGGGATTATGCGAATGGATTGCCAGTTTCCTGACTGGACGGAGCATCAGAGTCGTTATCGGTGGTAGCTGCTCCGACACCATATTTATTAATGCTGGTGTCCCACAAGGCTCCGTGTTATCCCAACTCCGTTTCTTCTGCATATCACCGACCTGTTGCAAATTGGTGACAGCACTCGGGACGCCTTGTACAGGGGCCGCGCTAACATCCCTCGGGTCGAAGTGGAAGAGAGTCGCGTCAGGCTTGTGTCTGAAATCGAAAATGCTTTAGATCTAGTCTCGATTTGGGGTTCCCTAAACCTAGTGGATTTCAACCCCAGTAAGGCGCAAGTGCTAAAAAGTGCTTTAAGTGCATTCACTGCTAAAAAAGCTCCCTTTGTCGTAGCACCTCGCTTTCAGAGCATACCTATTAGGACCTCAGAGAGTATCGGGATGCTTGGTGTCGATATTTCCAGCAAAGTCGAATTTAGGGGTCATCTTGGTCATTACTCGTGAAAAAATATTTTATATATTTTTTCTAGAATTCTTTTTTTAGGTCACCTAGAATTATAAAATTCCAGTTAGTTATGAGGAAACTAGGCTTAGTGGCGATTTATACAATGACGAAGCCGACAGGCCGTTATAGGCCTAATGTTTTATTCAACACAAACGTCTGCCTATTAATGTAGGTCGTGTCCTTTCTAAATATTAATCACATCCGCCACGAAATTATACCTACGTGCTTTATATAGTTCTGCATTTTTGTACTAATAATTTACAGTCAAACTTATTTTAATTAGTTAATAAATTACTCAAGTTTCTGATGGTTAAAATATGTGGTCAAAGTAATTTAGGTTCTGTCTCTAGTTTTTCATACAACGTTAAGAAAGGGTACAAAAAATAAGACGTTTTTATACGTTTGAACTGTTTCTTTCCGTTCTCCTTAAAAAATTCCACCTCGTCAGACCGTTAAATGGAGCAGATCATTACGAACAAGAACGTTTTTACGTCTCCTTACGTAAAGGGCATATTAGTCATAGAGTAAACGAGATGCGTGAGCTGTCTAGACGCCAACAAACCAATTACGATGCATTTAAAAGACAGCAAGGCCGGTTCAGACGATCACCTTCAGACGATCCCCACGCTTCGTTTGTTGTCCTTCGTCCTCCGTTCACCGTCTAGACAAACTTCTGTCAACTGGATGTCAGTGTACGTCACAATATGTCCGCAGGCAAATTGCATTCTGGTGCACGCTCTCCTGCACCATACTACGTGTTATTATCTGTAACTACATTGATTAAAATTGTTTTACTACCTGTATACATTTTTATGTTGATGATGTAAATTTTCTCATGCACAAGGCACAATATGCATAAGAACGCCCACGTCCAGTAGCAGCAATACAAATAAATCAATGATTTTGTGACAATCAATCAATTAACCGAGTAGTTATACGTTATTTATCAAACGAATTTATATCTAAATCGCGTATACGTAACTATCTACCAAAATTTATTAGGTATAAATAAGGTTGTCGAGTGCAATGTTGACAAGTGCACGTTTCTGTAGACTCACCTCCAGACGTTGTCTCCGTCCGGCGCGCGCTCGTGGGCGCACTTTGTCTACAGTCTAGACGAATTGCATTATAGAAATTTATATACCCTACCTAGACTGGTATCAACGTGATACTCGTGTAGGAAAGACTTTAGTGCCCAAGTCTCGTTAATTTCTATTAAAACCAGTTATCATTAATTTATTAGTTCATAACGTTTTTACAAACGCAAAAAATGTTCAAAATTGACTTTTACGAAGTCAACAAAGTCAAATTTGCAAACTGAGAACGACAATCATATTTTTCTCAATTGGCGAATAGTGAATATTCGTTTTTATCCAATAGCACTGTTGTCATTTGTTTAATATTTCTTTTTCAGTCGTCTGTCAATTTCGACAGTGGATCGCAAAATTGTATTGCTTGGTGTTTCAACTGCACTTCAATACTGCCACTTCTATATAAAGCAGGTTTTTAAAGTATTTTTAAAGTATGGATACTTATTATCCACTAATAATAAGTATGTACTGGGCACTGGGTCCGCGTGGTGAATTACGGCCCGAAACCCCCTAGAGATTTACTATGGAAGGTCTGTGCCCTGAAATGGGTTGTTAAGAAAAGGCTGGAAAATAATGCCTACTTATAGCTAATCTCAATTCTCAATACCTATACCTAGTCTAGCCATGAATATTCTTACAAAGAAAACATTGACATTTTTATTTTTATATTATCATATTATTAGAAGAATTTGTGTTATTTTAGTAATTAATTTGTAAGCATTTTAAAAATATAAACTTTATTCGAAATGATCACCATTTGCTTTTTTATACAATCTTTCAAATGTTGTGGCCAGTTTTCGACTGAAAAACGCACCGTTTTCATGGGAAAATTGGCATAAGGGTTTATGAAATGTTTTAGGGATTCAATATTATCATGGCGTTTAGAGCATGCCATGCTCTCTAAAACAGACCATAAATCATAATCGAGCGGATTAAGATGACTAGATGACGGCCTTCAGCTCTAATGAAGTCGGGGATATTGATTTTTAGCCACGCCTGTGTTGAGCGAGCCTTATGATCAGGTGCTGTGTCTTGCTGAAAGGACTATTCTTAGTTATGGAACAGGGTATTGTTAAGAGGCTTGACGACCTTCTCGAGAATCGTATCTTTATACACATGAGCCGACGTTTTAAGCCCAGTACCAATAGCCCGGTTCACAAACATTCGGCTAAAAACAAGGCGATAGTTATAAAAATTGCATTTGGCTCCATGCCTACTTTGTGAGAAAATGAGAAAAAACGTTTATATTTCAAGTGAGAATGACAGATTCCAATTTCAAATGATTTTTTTTAATGTAACGGTATTTATGGTCAGATATCATATCAAATTATCCTAACAATCCTGGATTTGTATTTCTTAAACATTTGTACATGTATTATCTTGTATTATGTTTACTGTATCACATGTGTAATATGAGATTATTTAAGGATGAGGTCGAAGAGAACCGATGCCCATCGGCCAGTTGTAACGAACACGTCTGGCTGAAATCAGCTGGATAGACGTGTTCGTTAAGTCATTATAAAGAATGTAGAAACAGGGGGCGCGCCCAACTTATACATAACTTATGCCATAGCTTCATAATCCGTGTAATATGGTTTGGAACTTAACAGTTAATGGACGGGAGTCAGGCGAGCAGACGCGACTGACAGCGGTAGCGAGGGAACGCGACCCCACGCGTCGCTCGGCGTCCTATTTTCTGCTGCGTAGCAGATTGTCGTAATCGCGGGCAGACGTCGACGCGCCCAACCGTTAGTTATGGCCGCTCCACTTTAAACCTCATCCATTTTAATTTAACAAAAGTGCCGGCCGATAGTGCGGAGGAAGGACTCATTTCCGTCCGTCGCGAGTTCGCAACTGACTCACGCGCCGCACCACGTCTGATAATGGTTTTGCTTTATGACTTTAATCCACGAATCAACTGCATTATAATTCACACTTAGATATTCATTTTTTTAGTTCATGATTTCAGGATCTGTAGAAAAGTATATATTAGGCGCATAATTTAATTACTGATCATGAAAATAAAAAAATTCCATGCTTCGGTTACATCAAAGTTCGAGTGGGTAGTTAAATCTGCATTTGAAATAGTCTTTAATGTTGAAAAGTCTAGACTATAAATATTGCAAATTTGTCTAATTCAGGGCCTTTCTCACCACCTGATATTTATCAGAAGGTATCATAAAGTCAGTTATAATAATAATAAGTTATACTTTATTAGAAAGTCAGTATCAGTTATTGTTAATTGGCAGATAATTTATCTATCAGATTGTTAACAGTTACTTTACCGGGAGGTGGTGAGAAAGGTCCATTTGTCCAGATTCGTCCAGGAATTCCAGAAAGTCGAATAAAAACCGAATGTGATTTGTCTGCGATGTAGTTAAACATATTGTATTCTACGTTAATTTTGTTTAAATCTATACGATATATATTATATTCGTACATATAAAAAAAAGACTGACTGATTAGTCCTGCTCCTGACTGACTGATTCATCATCGCCGAGTCGAAACCGTTGAAGCTAGAAACATAAAATTTGCACAGTGGGGGTTTTATGACATAAGCTCAAAGGTATCTAAGGAAGGATTTTTAGAAATCTTACTGGTAAAACTGCAGAGAACATTTTTTATGCAATTCCCGTAATTCAAGTATTATTTAAGTTAGAAACTTGAAATCTAGCATGTAGACTTCTCATTTAAAATAATTAAATACGGGTATCGCCGTTTTTTAATATTTGCCCAGAGGGAAAATTAATATTGTTTATAAAAGGGGCGGTTTTCGACGCAAACAAAATCTATGTATCAAAAACTTTTTAAGTTGGGGTCTTGAAATTTGGTATATAACTATAAAATAAAATAATTAAAAACGTGTATCGGCGTTGTTCCGTATTTGACTTAGAGGGGGCTAAAAGGGGGGTTATTCAACGCAAAATCTAAATATATCTAAAAGTTACTTTCGTTCCACAATTGTACGATTGGTGGCACTGTACCGATAACTATACCGCGAACCCGTAGGCTGTGGAACGAACTGCCTCAAGAGGTCTTTCCATTAAGCTACGATATGGGGTTCTTCAAGAGAGCTGTGAATAGGATTTTGCAAGGTCGGCGGCGCGCCCGCATACCCTCTGGTGTTGCAGGTGTCCATGGGCGGCGGTAACACTTACCATTACGTGGGACCGCCTGCTCATCCGCCCACGTCTATAAAAAAAAAAAAAAAAAAACTAAAACGCGCTATCGTTTAAGTTTCGCAAACATAGAATATTTATTTTATTTTTTTAGTTTCACCTTTCACTTGATGTAAAAAATTGTGCAGGTTTTGGTTTGTTTTTATACAAGTAGTATCGATTGTAATTACATATCCACCAGGCAGAAGAACAATAGCGCCTCGAAAGAGGCGCGATAAAAGCTCACCTGAGCCGTCTAATAGTTATTGGATGCTTACATAATAGCTGGTATATAGTGGTCGCGTCACTTCGCCGAGTCTTACACGTGTCGCCCGTGACGTCACTTAATGGCGTCTCGTCTGCGACGTCGGACAGTCTGCCTGCGCTGAGCACCGGCGCGCATTATATGTCGCCCATTATTACTATCTGAAACAATGGCGATCGCAAATGCACCATTGTGTTGTGTTACATTGGTGTATTTACATTTGGAGTCTTATTTTCGATTGCTATCCGGCTCAGTGGCTAACGGCGCCATTCACCTTCCTTGGAATATTCTTGGTTGCTTTTATTAAATAGTTGTTCAATGCATAATAAATCCCTTAGTACTACTGTTTAATGCTTTTAGTGGAGATGGTAGTGGTTAGTTGGAGATGGTTAAATAGTGGATGCAGTATCTAAATGTGTAGTGAGGGCGGTTTGCAACAGCAAACCGCAGGCGGGGTGCGGGCAGCGGGCGCCCTCGGTACTTCCGCACCGGCCTTAACCTTGAACGCCGTCGTCTGACCCCGGCGCCCCTTATCACCTCACCCCTCTCACCCCCCGCGATCCCTTTAGTTCTCGCCTTACAAGACCGACACTTTTGTTGAAATGTATTTTTCAACAGATAGTTAGGTTAGCACCTTTTTATCCAGTTGAAGAACTAAAAAAGGAGGTACCTACCAACCTAATCTTAGAGGTTAAATATAGCCTCCCTAACTACAAAAGATAGATACGAATTAAAATAATATTTTCAGAACGTCTGATTGATCGTGAACTGTTAATCATGTGGTGAAAACCAGATGTTTGCTTTCTATGGTAAAGGTGACAAGGTTTTCTTAACGCTTACACTCTAATATCCTTTAATAATAAAAAATATATAATTTGACTCAGTCAAATTGGGAGTGATACCATCATTAGCCTGGGCACAGGTAGAAAACTATCTGATATACTCGTAAAGTTTCATATTATTATTAATGTCTCTCTCGCTCTGCTCCTACGTACGCCTACGTATCTCAGAAACTTAATTACGTTAAAACGTGGAGATACATAGTATAATAGAAAAATCTTCTAGTTATACCTGTATTTTATTTATTGTATATTAAGTCCTATAGCGTAGTTACTGTAACTACTTTAATATGTACTAGTAGCTAGTAAAGTAATTAAGAATAAAAGGCTCTAGAGCAAAAAGCGGGTCCCCTAGCCAATTATTATTTAGATACCCAGCTGCACCACTGAGTGAGGAACCTCAGGGTTGGCTAAAAGGCCTCTAAAGTTCAGTGGCCTGGTGGAATTCACCACATCTGAGAATAGATGTAGTGAGTAGACACACTGTTCTATTTTCCCCCTGAATGATATTTGTACGGTACCTGTTCCCTACAATGAATGTTCTTAACACTCGTAGCGTTAAAGTTAATTTTAAGGTTGCAAGGGTATGTTTGTCGTCTTTGTCAGATAGAAAACGGTTGGTGCATCTCGTTACGAGCGCCGATAACTACCAGCTGTCACCCGCATCGCCTCTTCTCACCTGCCTGGCCCACCTAATGTCAAAATGTATAGCTATATAAAACACGATTTACTTAAAACTAGTCTTTTCTCGCACGTTCATTCGCATGACTATGGTTCTGTATCACTGAATCCCAATGATTGTCGCCTCTACAGCAAATATAACTTATATGTATTCTGTTTGGATGGGATGGAACAAATATGGAGCACAGTACCTTCGAAATGTGGTGACTGTTTCCCACACGCCTACGTTAAGTTAATTAAGATAAGTTCTCGAATTGTTTTATTATTTCATTTTTAAGTCAAAACAAATACAAATGTATTTGCACATATGCAGAAACAACATTTTATTTCCTTTGAAATTGTATTAGTTGCAATTTCTTTTGTATTTTTGTTCGTTCACTGTCTGAGAACATTTTTGTATGAAAGAAACATTAATAAATGCATGAGTCTCACCACAACATTCGCAAGGCTGTGCTTTGGTTGAGCAACCAGTAAAAGAGGATGATGAGTTGCGAGAAGCTTTCGGAGCAGCGACGGCTACATTTTCTCTTATCCGAAGCTGATTTACGAGATATTTTAAAAGTTCGACAAAGGTAGGAATTTCGTTGGACCGGATGGTTTCTTCGAAACCAACTCGCAACTCACTGTTAAGTTTCCTAAGAATGATATGTAAAAGTATGAAACTCCGGACACACCTGGAAACCCAGCGCTGAAAGTGCCTGGGTGTTCTCCCGTAAAACACTAACCAAACGCCTTTGAGTTCCGACACTTGTTTAAGTTACGCTTGGTAGCCCTATAGTGGCCTATAGATACTTGTTCCCTATTAACCTTTTGTTTTCGTAGCATTGCATTGCAATCTGTCCTTTCAGTAACCACATGCACATCGTCTTGTGCATGAGGGGTATGTAGCCTTAAACGTTGTGGTAGCGATCGACTAAAATGTTATATCATATATGCAATGATGTAATTTTCATTACAACTTATGAGGTGCTTAATTAAGGAGAGAGGCTCCTTTTCTATTACGCCTAAATTGTTGTTGGAATGCACTACGCTACATACATAGCGCTAAAATTGGGCCAGTTTGTAGATTCCGCGTTAAAATGGGTTAGACTAGCTTTGGTAGTCGCACGGCACTACCAACGACGTGTTCAGCATTATTAGTACAAGTAGGTTCCGGCTTGGTACATAAATCCCGATACATAACTGTATTGTATTGAATAATACATTTCGTTGAGCTCGTTAAATTTTGCGTCAACTCTGGTTAGTTCCACTTCATTGACAGAAGCACATACTAAACGACACATGACTCGACCTGCTGCCGAATGCGGCCCCAGTCTCAATACCGTGCCATAAACCGTTTATTATTAACATTATTTCTATCAGAATCCACACTCGTTGCAAGTTTGTTGTAAATGGCTCATTCCCACTCATTGGCAGTTCCCACGCTAGTTCGAGGGCGTAGGTTGTTATCATGCCGTTTGTCTTTCTCCTTTTAGATTTCTTCCAAACCAGGTTGATGTTTTTTAGTGTGCACGTAGACCGAAGATCGTATCGTGACGGTAGCGCCAAGAGCGCCCATGGACCAAAGGTTGTACGTCTTGACGGCACGGCGATTTACGGCACAGAGAGATGACCAAGGAGGTGATTGGGTGAAGGAAAAAGAAAATATTCCCACTTACCTGCAAACAGCGGTCATCATAAAATATACATATTGGGTTCCGTTTCGCGCTAATAATAATCGCCTAACACGTTTCGGTTACGCTTGCAGATATCTAACACTGTTTCTTAAAAAAAGTTTCTATTTCTTCTCAGCACTTGTGACACGTTAATGAACACAAGAAACCTACTGAGTTATTACGACCTCAGGAATGAGAGTTGAGGACAAATAGCTCTACTGGGATGGAGTTCTACTTAAACACTTAAGTCGCTCTTTCTACTTAAGTACGGTATTTCAATTATTACTAGCTTGGCAGTAAAGGAAAACATCATGAGGAAACCCAATTACCCTAGGATAAATATAAATCCCTAAAATCTAGAGCACCACGATTGTGGTGCCCAGTGTGCAATGTGCTCGCGTGCTGAAATATGGTCCGAAACTTCCTCATGATGAGATTATGCCCAGCATAGAATAGGCACAGTTTATTTGATGACGTTAAAGCAGGCTCCACTTCAAGACCCTTAAATTGAATATAAAAATACTTTCCAGCTTTCCAAAAATACTTGACATTGATGTATGTACACCAATGTCAAGGTTAAAAGCAAAACAGAAACGTCATTATTAATCTTCACTGTGATATTAATTAGCGCTTATATATCCCAATTGGGAAACAGCAATGATTATAAATTATGTAAGACAGTGAGTCGGCAAGATTAATGCAAGTGCGGCGGGGATCAGTGCGTTCGCGCGCCCTCGCGTCCTCTAGACACCATGGCGACATTGCAGGGTCACTGCGGCTGCAGCCACCTGACACCTTCGCCAATTAGACGCGCTCCTGCGAGAATTGCGTCTCCTTTTATACAATTACGCCCAACGTATATTGCAGGCGTTAAGCGTTAAGTGTGGCGTTAAGCAGGCTACGGGTACAGCTGTACCGGGCCCTGAAGTTTAGGGGGCGTCATGTAATACGATGTATGTAATACCTCTATAATCATTCCGTAAAAATCCATTTGTTATGGTGCGACTACGTATATAATTCAATTATTAATAACAGTTTTTTATTAGAAAATGTCGAATTGTACTCTAGGTTGACAAATCGACAGTTCAAAATTACTGTATTGTTAAATTATTGGCATGAAGTTTTTTTTTTTATATAAGGTAATTGTGCAATATGCATATTCTGCCAGTGTTCAGTTTTTCTTCATAATAAACAATTTCAAAGTTTAAAACGTATCCTGTCAACGTCCAGTCCCGTCGAAGTAAGTCAAGAGTCGCTCTGTAAAATTAACTGTTAATCTAGGTTAACTATGGACAGAAAAGGACTCCTTAGAAGCACACGAAAAGCGCACTCCTATCTTTTTATTTAATTAGGAAGCTACATTATTCGTGTCTAATATAGGCTATATTTTATTCTCAAATTTTGAAAAAAAAAATTAAAAAATATAACTTATAAACCGAAGCGAAGCGAGAGCAGGTCGCTGGTAATTTATAAAGCCGTAAATATACAAGAAACCGTAATAATTTGCATAAAATACTGTAACAATTACATGCTTGAAAAAATATATTTCGAAGAGTACCTATAAAAGACGTTAACGTGGATAACTTCATTTTAGTTAACAATCCAACTAAATTATAAAAAAGTTAACATAAGAAAATTTTGAAATAATGTTCATTTTGAAACTATTTGGTTGTATTGTATTACTAAATAGTTCGTGTTTTGGGAATAATTCAGTACAATACGAGGATCCTCCAGAAAATCCCTCAAGTTTTTCTGACAATATTTGTGTGACACCAGAAAACAACAGTTCTGAATTGCTTTCAGGTATATCAATATTATTAAGTAAATAAATAAAAGTGAACTAAACCACCAATAGATATTGTGAAATCACCTAACCGCAAGTGATTTACGATTTCGGAAACAAGTGTCGATGTCCCCTTTTCAAAACGTTGCCGCATTTCTCGACACCAATGCACACGAACCTGTTTTTCCGTTTCGGTGAGCAAATAAGGTATACAACGACAACAAAGTTTCTTCAGACCAAGATGTTGATGCAAAATGGTGTGGGCGCTCACCGAGCTAATATTGACGATCCTCTCAATGTCCCTGTAAGTGATTCGCGGATATTCTCGCACCAGCATTTTTATATTCCACAATTTTCTGCAGTCACTGCTGTATGCGGTCGTCCACTTCGCTCTTCATCTTCAAGGAGGGATCTGCCTCTTTTGAATGCAGCAAACCATCTAAAATCGATTGCCCGTGACGGAGCGAAGTGACCGTGATTTTAAGCGTTCCAAGCTTAACTCTTCAGTTAAACCAAATTTAAAATTATAAAACATCATAGCACGCAAACGTTCACGTTTTCACTCCATAGTTGCGTAAAAACATGTTTATTTTTTTACTTTGAGTAAGTGGCCTTTTTACTTTTGAAAATTTATTTTCAAATAAATTTACTATTAAAATAGGTATAATGCAAATGTGTTTCATTTTTAAATTCCAAGTATCTCAAACTTATATAGTGTGATACGCCTACGTATAGTGTGATTCCCCATCTATTTATTTTACTAAAATTACTAATGAACATTTAATAAAGGCATTTAAGGCAGTTCGGATGGAATGTTGCAACTCAGAATATCACAAAATAAAATGTTGTTATTTATTCGTAAATACATTAAAACTCCATCTATTACAGGGTCATCTTCGCGAACCTTGGAACCTTGTTCTCCAACAAAAAGTTTATTTACAACAGATTATATTAAGCGTATCATTGACCAAAACGCTGGCGATCTTCACATTTATGAGTCTATCAACAATGGTTATTACAATTATACCATATCTGTACGTAATAAACATATGGAACATCTGCAACATTTCCCGATATGGCTAACGGACCAATTAAAACATCTACTTCTAACAAATACAAGAAAGCGCCAACATTTGGTAGTTATTGCTAGAAAGGTTGCATCCTTATTGGAAGAACACCTCGCATTAAACAACGCTAAAGCTAAACGAGTAAATAAGACCGCAAAATTATTGAAAAGGTATGAGGGAGTACAAAAAATATGCGAAATCAATTGTGAACAAAAACAATGGAGTAAGTATGTTTTAAAATTAACTAAGAAGCAGAAATGTGGTCGATTCTAGACATACGTATTAAGTGGCCTCTCTACAATCTGTCTATATAATAAATTGCTGCCTTTTTGTAAAATTTAAATGTTTGATTAACTGTACACGTTTCGTCCGATTGCAAAAATATTTGGCAATATTTGTAGAATTTGTGATGTCGTACTGGTGTAAAAGCTTCTACTAACTATTACCTAATTGATTCAGTCCATTTTAATATCATTTGCTTTCCTGTAAAATTATCCTTCGTTCACCTAACTCCAAAAATAGCAACGTACTCGTATGTGTGTGTGGTGACTATTTCCCACCCACCTACGTTAAGTTAATTAAGATAAGTTCTCGAATTATTTTATTTTAAGGGTGCTTTGCTGACAAGTTTCCTTAAGATAATAGTTTAGTTTTGGAATCCTGTTATTATCTACTTAATTTTTAAGTCAAAACCTTTGTCCTAACACGCGTGCAGAAACACCATTTTGGTTCCGTTGAAATTTTATTCGTTGCACTTTATTATATTTTTGTGCCTTCACTTTCTGAGAACATTGAAGCTTTAAACTACCTATGTAATTGTGTATATCACGTGTAACGAGCCTACGTCGTGTATAAATGAGTAAAATGACAAATTATACAATCATGCTTGTTTCATCAAAATCGAACCATTGTTGAAGCTATCTATTGTTTTTGAAACAAATGGATAAACAGACATGAATACATTATAAGGTTCCTTGGTTTCTTCGGGACCCTAATTAAAAATTATTTAAATTCCCCGCAAATCCTCGGGATAAAAGTCAGTTGTTATGATTGTATTATGATAATATCATTGTGTTAGTACATAAAATTTTGTAAACTTGCAGATTCACGTCGATATAATAATCAATACGATTTATATTCAGATTATTATTGTAGTTCGTTATTAGACATTAATATAAAAGTTAAGAAAACTTTGGAAAAAATTGCGCATGAAATTACACAACGTTTCATTAGAAAAACTGAAACTGATGACGTGGCATATGGAGAAAAAACACAGGCCTTAAAAGAGAAGATAAAAGATGAGTCACTAAACAAATTTAGCAAAAGTATCTATGATATATTAAATCTGCAAGAAGTCTACAATAATTTCCAAAAAATGCTAAAAACAATAAATGTCAGGACTTGGATTTTTGACATCAAGACCAATATCTTGCGACTTGATGAGAAAATATTGGAATTAGAGTTTCAGCTCGACAAATATAATGAACACTGCTTGAAATGTAACGATAAATATGTTAATCGACTTTGGTACAGACGAATGGGTATGTAGATATTTATAGCGTCTTTGTATGTATTGTACCTATCAACCTACATATTTGGCAGCATACATTAGAATTTAACTCAAAACATGGATAAATACTTTGGTACCTTAGTATCATCATAAGCTATATTATATATGATTATGGGTATGAGTCACCGAGAGTCACTGACATAGCCCATAGAATCAGCATTCCGAAGTGGAAATGGGCAGGTCATATCAGCCGCAGGACTTACCACAAACAGGATAGACAAGTCCTTGAATGGAGACCGCGAAGAGAAGTGTAGCACGTCTTCCGACGAGGTGAACCGACGACTTGAAAAAGTTCGCCGGTGGTGGATGTTAGTGGCGAGCTTTGAGAGAGGGCTATAAATACCTAGTAGTAGAGAGACCTAGGCTGATGGTGTGATACGGTAATCGGTATGGTATGATATAATTTGCATATTGCAATCCTATACCAAATTTTACGCAAATTGAAAAATTTAAAATGAAGTCGGGGTACCTAAATAATAACCCGATAAGTGACAACAACATCATCGAGTCGTTAGGCTTATCACCTGCTGTAGAATTTTCCTTTGTAATTTCGAGTAAGTTCGAGTTGCTGAGCTGATGAGTTTGATGAGAGTTTCTGTAATCTTTTACAGAAACTCTAAACAAAAACTTACTGTTACATACTATTTGCGTATTAAATTAGTAAAAAATAATAAATTATACGCATTTTATAATATAAATATAACTTATCTTTAGTTGAGTTACGGCCTTTATACTTTTCTATCCGAATGTCATTAACTGCTCAACTAAATTCGTATATTCCAACAGACCTGGTAAATATATTACTCGGTACCTATACTAGGCTCTGAGTGAATTTCCACAGCCTTCTAATTTTCTGTGAAGGGAGTGCCCCGTAAAAGGAATCTGAATAATTCTAAAATCTACCTAAAATGCTTATATACTCCCATATCTATCCAACGCATAGCATAAGCATGCAATCCTAATTATTAAGCATGCAGAAACATTAATTATGTTAAGTATGTTTTAATGATGTAACGTTCCTGAGACAATGCGTCCATATTTAATGTAATAATAATAACATACAATAGATAGATCTCTTTATTGTACACTAATATATGTTGCAAAAAGACAATTTCAGTAAGTGACACGAAAAGAACAACAGGTGACCTTACAATAATTCAGTGTAATTTATTCCTGTACTTGTATCAGCCTATAACATCCCACTGCAGGGCACAAGCTTCCTCTGGTAAATCACCATGGGGTTCGGGCTATAATCAACCACGCCAATGCGAATTGGTGGATACACATACTCCAGATTTTGTTTATTTATCGATCATGCAAGTTTCCTCACGATGTTTTCCCTCAACATCGTGCTAGTGACAATTTTTTTAAATCCGTATATTCCTCTGATTTTCTTTTTATCTTTGTTTACTTAACTGTATCAGTTTGTTGAATCTCATATGTAATATCTCATATTTTCTTTACTATCATATATACATATACACACACATACACATACTTGCTAGTGTGAAAACTATTCTATTATTCATGTTTAAAAGAAAATTTATTTTTTTTTAGGTACAGAAAACAAAACAAAAATGCATCTCAAAAGTGGCTCCTTGATTGACGCATTGCTGTACGATAAGCGGATGGAATTATTGGAGAAAGCGGAAATAGACTATTCAAATATATTCAAAGAATTAGATTTTCTATTGAATAGTCTCACAAATAGTGACATTTCAAAGCACGAAGAAATTAATCACGAATTAATGCAAATGGTTAACCAAGAAACCGAGGCTTTTAACACATTGAAGAATCTTGTGCCGCAGATTTTAGTCGATAACATGATTACGTTATCAGATAACTTACAAAACTTAGTGAACGAGACCACGGAAGTTATAAATAAAATCGTGACGGAACTAAAAAATCAAGTGCCCAAGTAAAGGAGACATTCTTACAACGACTATCAAAACATTGACGAATGTTCGTTACGTTTTAAAGAAGATTAAATTTTGCAAACAATTTTTATTTTGTATTTGAATTTGTATGAAAGAATTTGTCTTTTATGATGATCGCGCATGTCAAAAGAGGGTGAGCGACCGGCCATATGGCCGATTACCGATTCAGCACTCCTCAATAAATCTGAATAGGTATTGTGCGCGGACGCATACAAAAGTGTTATTACTTATCGTGAATTAAATTTGTGAAGCGAGGGATCAAGAAGGCGTTGACATCAATTTGCGGAACGTGTTGTGTTTACGACACGAACATACCGCGCTGCACATCCTTGTGAACAGATATGGTTAACCAAATTGTGGTTATACATACGTACTTACACCTACTTAGACAAAAAATATAACTATTTACATAGAAGTGAGTGATGTGATTATAGGTGCAACTTAATATCAGACTTATTTCTATAACTTTCTAATGAACTCACTTTAATGATCGCGTGAGCTCTCATATTATTTGTGAGGATCTTCTCTATAGCTTTACTAGTTGGGTTTAATAAATACTCCCTCTTCATACATTTGATACACTTAAAGAGAATCTTCTTTACACCAGTGTATCCATAGCTAACTAATTTCAAATATAACTATGTAATATTTCTGTTTCTTTCTATAAAGGACAATGTCTCTCTGTCGCGATAATATCAGATCTATTGGGACAATTTTGTTGAAATTTTTGAATTTTGTTGAAAATTTCAACAAAATTGACTGACAAAAGGTATGCTAAATAGGTATGCTACCTATGCTAATCTACTAAATACCTGTTTTATAATGGAAGGTTATAAAAATCCAAATCCGTTCAGTAGTTTTGATGCAATATAGCAATGATAACAGTAATTACACACTATGAATGTAACTTAAATAATTACTATAAACAGCTATAAACTTCATACAGTTATAAATGTAGGTATACCTACGTAATGAATGTAGGTGTAGGCCTTTAGAAAAAAAATATTTTCAAGGCAATAAAAATATAAACGATAAGGCTGTGAAGAGTGAAGTGTTTTGAGTGAGTGAGTGAGTAGTGAGTGGTATTTATAAATGTCTTGTCTGAGAAGTAGGTACTAGTGAGTGTTATATTATTGTAAATACTTTAAGTTACTCATAAAGATCATTGATTTAAATCTCGACCGATCTGAACCAGATTTAGTGACTCTCGCGCAATGGTCGCGACAACGTACTTGCCTGCAGCAAAATCCATTGTTTAAACAAATGAAGCAAATGTGATACGTATATGATACACAGCGTATACTTATGATAGCAATGGCGTATAACGTGAAATAAAGAATAATGCAATGGTTATATTCTTATTTCAATTTAATATAATATTTGCTTTATTTATTTAAACCAATGGGGATTTCCCGTTCTGTTTGGGCATTCTGAAAGTCAAAAGCGTCATTAAAATGCAGCATCACGGAGCGGTGTGGACGTATGCGCGGTGTGCAGGGAGGGGCGGGCGAGCGCCGGTGCAGGGTGCATGCACCGTCTGGCTGCGGCAAGGGCACAAGGGGCGCTGCATGCACCGCGGCGTCCTTGCGCCGCCCGCCGTGACCCCTGCGCCACCACATGTCACGCCGCGACGCACCGTGTCCGCTGATGTCGCTGTCGTTGTATCTATGTTATCGGAAACGTATTCAACTCAGGATTTTTTATAAAATGACAAACTGATTTAGGAAACGTGTAAAATATTTTATTAAAGACTAGCGACCAGCCCTCACTTCGCTTCGGTTTATTAAATTTAAAACAATCGGAATAAGATATTTTCCTGCGGTAAAATAGAGCCTATATTTTAAGTTAGACCTCTAGCAATACATCGGCGAAAACTGCATTCAATTCCATGCAGTAGTTTTTGCGTGATGCGTGAACAAACATGCAGACAGACAGACAAAATTTCTAAAAACTGTTGTTTTGGCTTCTGTTGCTCTAATAAAGACCCCTGATATTATAATAGTTTTTTTTTCAATATCTATAATGTACAGACATCGGCCTGTTACAATTTTATTATATGTATAGATAGATAGATTACTAACTGGTGGGTGATTCTCCAGAACTGTGCAAGAAATTCATGACTAGACTGACTTGAAAATAGCTTTTAACGACGAGAAATTTAATTACTTTTTCAAACGAATTTATTAACTATTGTCTTGTAAAATATTTTGTATCTAGTCTTTAAAAAATACTGACATAAGTCCTGAAACTGGTAATGATGAAATGATGATGAATGACGATAATGATGAAACTGGTAATGTTAAAATTGGACTTGGAAAATCTTTATAGAAATTTTCGATCTTATATTATTGTAACATCCACTTTTTATCACGGGGAGCAACTTTTGTCAATGTCATTTTTCTTCGCAGTCCCACCCCCTGCGAGCGAACACTGATATACCTAATTCTGATCTACCGTGATCAATGTCATTCAACTCATTCATTGTTGCATTTCCGTCAATTTATTTGTTGCATTTAGTGTGACAATTGCGCAAAAGTCTTTAATACCAACAAACGAATTGGCTGGTTTAGGTTAGAAACACTTATTTATTATTAAACAACGCGAAAATCCTTCCTACCCGGGAACAATTTGCTACAGATAATCCATATGCTATTTATTTTGCCTCAGAGGAAAATGACCTCTGGGATCAAGGATATTTAATTGTTTTTTTACTATCTTTGATTTTCACAGGCTCAATAAAGGATATATTAAAAAAATGTTATATGTTAAAAATAAATCCCTTTAAAATGAGTATAGATTTTCACCCCTAGCTCGGCAGGGGTTAAACGTAGACAAAAATGACTTGACAAAAGTTGCTCTCCTCGGTAGCCCCCACCCAATATCGCTGCTATCCCGAATTTAACACATTTCCGAGTTCTACTTAGGAAATATGTACAACTCCTAGGAAATGTGTCTAGTAAGATTTATTTTATACATCACCTGACGATTTTAGGTAAAATATACATTTTCTAAGAATAATGCCGTATTTGATATATTTTCGTTAACATCCACATTCCTGTCCACATAAAATGAATTCAATAAAAAACGTACAATTTAATCGATATTCAAATTGACTTGCCCGTCTTTAAATCTCAGTATTCAATCAATCGTTTTTTTTTATTTATTCACATCTTTTTGTCTCCTGACTATTTTTGAGAGTTTCTCCAGAATTATGCACAACTCCATGACCCGAGCTGCTGGAAAATAGCTTTCAAAGTTGAGATTTCTGAGAAAAAATAGGATAAAGCTATAAGTTATAGTGTCTTACATTGGTGACTATTATACTCCTAAAAAAATGGATTCCGTTCTTTTATAAATAACAACAGATGTCCTGTAACTGGTAATGACAGTGTTCTGTGAAATTTTGATGAAAGTGTATCAAAATCGCAACATTTTTTAGTTAATATTTTGTCAGTATGTCACGGTAGCTTATGTACTTATTTATGTAGCTTATGTGCAGTAATACAGGCCACTGCTACCGATTTATTTTTAACATTTCAATACATTATTTACTGAGCATGTAGTAATCAAAAGTCAGGGATTTATTGACCACTGAAGAATTACCAAATTAGGACCACATGTCGATCACATAAAAATAAATATAAGTACCTAAAGAAAAGGTCGGATTACTTAGTTAATCGTAGCAATACTAAGTATTTATTTTTTTATTGAATTTGCTTAAAGTTTTTCGACCGGTGATGGTATAAGGGTAACTATTCTCGATTCTCATTCGGGAAGTCTTAGTTCAAATCCTCGGCCAGCAAAACCTCAATTCATATTTTTTAAATATTATCCATTCTGCGGTAAGGGTAAACGCCATGAGCAAACCCGCGTTCCCAAAAATTAAAAAAACCTGCAGCATGGAGTAGGGTCCAGTGCGGATTGGTGACCAATCCGTACTGGACCCGACTATGGCTAGATTATTGCCGGAAACCCCCTACTAGTGATTACCACGGCATACTATGGCCCTGCAATGAGACGTTATGGGCTGATATCGTAATTTATAATTTATTTCGATATGAGAGGTAAGCGAAGCAAATGTAGGGTCAACAAGGGTAATTGTAAACATGTCAACACTTATTGAAAGTATGTTTAAGTCGTATGGAGAATTATAAATGTTTACAATTACCGATCAGGCAGATTATTCTCGACACTAGCAGTTGGTCATACGACGCTAGGTGTGCCGCATGGTAACCTGAATCACCCAGCAGGGAGGTATAACTAAGAACATGACAAATATCCAGCGGTTTTACACACTTTTTCACTTATTCGGTGGTTTTTTACTTTTTGATTAGTGGATTAGAACATGTATTTTTTTATTATAATTTTAATCCCTATACCTACTTTCAATAACCTATAGTTATTGCGTGCCGCCAAATTTTGAAAAGAATATAAGTGTGCACTGCCCTAGAGCCTGCGATTCGAGTGACATAAATCACAACGGACTAATAGTGAAAATAAGCACCTTAACAAGGATATTATTGCAAAAATCGCATGTGTCGTCGCTACCCATCTATTCAAAACAACATGATTGTGCAATTTTCACACCTTCCATTTTTTATTGAATTTATTAATAACATCTCTTAATTTATAAATCCCGCGATGTCTGCATATTTGATCATTGATACTAAACAAATTCTCTAAATTGTCTAATGGATTCCGTAAAGAAATCATAAAGTTTAGATATATTTTTTTAAATTATTTTAATATATTTTATTTAATTTATGAACACAAAGAATAAATTGTACTCACCTAAATAAGGAATACAACAGACGCTCTTATTGCAAAATGCAATCAATCCTTCCAGGCAACCTAAGACAGAAATGTGGAACAGAAAAGTTTAACTATTCTTATTATAAATATATTATTATTTAAACTCATACATATCAACGCGTGCTATGAGTAGGTAGTATGCATAGTAATATACATATAATATTTAATAAGAAAGTATTATAAGAAAAGAGCAGTCATATAAGAGAAGAGGTAAAAATAAACTGAAATTAAGAAGAGCAGAAATTAAAATTAAAAAGACTTAGTGAAAAGGAACGGCAATTTTATATGGTTTTATTGAATCATCACAGGGTATTTGATAACAATAAATATAGGTGCTTATTCGGCATGATTGTAGGAAGTTTCTATATACTCGTAGTTTGTAAAATGCATTCTACTCTGTGAATAGGAAATTCATGTAAAGAAAATGTACGGATGCCAAGTCTAAATTCGTAGCGAATATGCCCAAAACCCTTGAATGAAATTGCTTGCAAAAATACAAGGTCAAGTTTCACTAAGTTACTTTAGTCATTCACAAAGTTCAGTAGGTATCAACTCTTTGTGTCGAGGCTTAGTCGATTATTTATTTACATACAGCCATTAAATAAGGCTGAATCATTGCGAGGGTGTCGGAGGACGAATGAAGGAGGCAGGTGTCAGGGCTGGCCGAGCAGCGAACCACAAAGGCAAAGAACAACGACCACGGGCAATGATGGGTACACCTGACAAATGGCACGACGCCGACTGTTTATTATTTTTGTAGGTATGCCTGTTCATTATTTTGAACAAAATCGTTAGCATTTGGGTTTCTTTTTGTTTTGTTGCTTTTATTAAATGTCTTAAGGCATTGGTGAAATTATTAAACACTTTAACATTTTGCAATATGGAGAAGCTATTTCTTTTCTTATTTGATTAAGATGAATTGTAATAAACATCTTTCTTATTAAACTAGAATCTGTGTTTGTTGTTTAAAATGTGGTACTAAAATCATGTAGATATTAGTGATGGGCCGAATATGGATTTTACCGAATACGAACATTCAGCCGAATGTTCGGTACAATGTACATCGGTACAATGGCGCACTTTATCGGGTACTGCTTTGTACTTGTGTACGCGAACGTTTCGAAGGTTTAATAGATTATTGTCAAGCTAACAGATTATTGCCAAATAAAACTGAGCAATTGTTTTTTTTGCACCACAAAATGCCCCTTGTAAATGATGAATACTAACTAAAAAAAAAGATATTTTTTGAAATTCCTTTAGACTGATAATTTGATTAGAATATCGCCAAATTAAATCAGAATCCAATCATGATTGTAAACAAAGACTGCTAATACGATAAGTCAAACTAAAAGTTCATAGAACTGGCTACTGCACAATACGATAGAAAAATAAACAAATTAGTTAAATAAGGAAGCTCATAAAGCAGGATGATCCTCCATCACGACCATGATCCAGCTCACTCCGCCACACACGCGAAGCAATTTTTCAGTACTGTAAATGTAGAGTTAATGGATCATCCGCCAAACAGTCCGGACCTTGCGCCCTGTGATTTTTATTTATTCCCTAAAATTAAGGATAAACTCAGAGGAATACGTTTAATGAATGCAGAAGAGGCAGTAACGGCCTTCCAACCGGCTGTTGAAGAGGTGCCTAAAGAAAGGTGGACTGAATGCTTCATACAATGGTTTCATCGCATGAAAAAGTGTATCCAATGTCGCGGAGAATACTTCGAAAAGCAACTGATTTCATTTTTGGCATTCTAAAAACTTTTAGTATTACCCACGTAGTAGTGGTATAGCGATTATTCCTGATTTAGACTGATTATTTCAGAATCTATTGAAATAAACGATTAAAATATTACTGATTTAAAAATATTTGTTATATTTGTTCAATTTCGTGAGACCAAACTTAAAGTAAAAAGTATCTCTTAAGTAATTTTATAACAGATTATCACACAGATAAGTATTATTTTTGATAAATATCAAGCCAGGCAAGCTTAATAAGCAGGCATAATAAGCAAAACTGGGTCCTTTAACCTGCCGAATATTCAAAATTTAACCGACTTTCGGGCCGAATACGAATATTCATTAATCTTGTCGTATATACCGAATGTAAAACGAATATTCGGCCCACCTCTAGTAAATTATATAAATTTCATGATTAAATATTCTTTCATGATGATTTTTGCACATAAAATTATTACGATTTAATTATTTTTTTTCTTTTGGAAGGATATAGCATGCATGTAGGTAGTTGTACAATACAAAAAAGTTAAAAATAATAAATGTCAGTTGACATCTGAGCAGTGTTTAATTTGTATCGCCTAACCTTTACACATTGTAAGGATTTTATAAAATCCGCTGCTACTACCTACCATAATCGATATCATGGAATAATGTATAAGGTAATTACATATCTATGACCGATAATAAATTAATTGGTTGCAATCACTATGTCTCACTGAGGTGTCGAAAACTGAATGTTAATAATTTCTGTTTCATAATATGACATGTCTCAGAATTCTGTTCTCATTACAGCATTCTATTTTAATTAAACGCTCTAGGCAAGTAATATATTGACATTAATAAGTACCTACGATAATTCTTCACTTCCAAAATGAAATATTGAATTGTTATTTTGTCGAGTCCAATTTGAGCGTTTCGCAGTCTTATTACGTGTTTCCGTTGTTACGCTTAAAAGGTTTTCGCAAGAACACGAACAGTATTTTGTAATGTAATGTGGAGATTTCGTAAGTATTAACGAAATCGGTGGCAATGGCCAGTGGAGGAGGTGGCGGGCGACGGGCGACGAGCGGAGCTGGTGCATTGTACACCCCGTTGCATCGAGTGCATCGCCCTGTGCCCCCCGCCCCGCACCAACATCAATTTACTCCTCTCGAATAATCGGAACATTGACGTCGCGAATGCACTCATAATCTTCAAGTTAACATCGACAGTCACTCATTACAATGCATACAACAGCATGTGGTCTTTGACCACACCGCTTACTATAGTCGGTAACATACGTGTAGGTAGATTGTAAAAACAAAACATTTTGTGTGGTTATACTGTTTTAATTAATTATGAAGTTAAGACGGCGGGATAGATATGTGGATTCTTTGAATTATAGGAAAATTGCTTGTTGTTTTCCAGTTCGGAGCCCTATAAGACTCATCAGAAAAATCTTAACTATGAAAACCTTCTTACCAATAATTGTAAGCGTCTAATCTGGCCATAAAAAAATTGACGAAAATTATGTTATGTGTTAGGCCTGAAATATATACCAGTTATAAAAAAAATGACAGGAAGTTCATGAAACCATTTTTCAATATAGTCTCCGTCTATTTGAACACACTATGCACATTTAAAGGACTGCAGTTTACGAAAGCCCTGTCCTTTCTGCTATTTCTTTCGTCTTTAGCCGTCGGTTGCTAAGCACTTCTTCCACTAATTTAATGTTGTTTGGAGTGGGTGCCTCAACGGGTCGACCAGAGCGAGATTCGTCGTCGATGGACTCTCGTCTTAAACGAAATTGCTTCTACACCAATCTTTGACGGTGGAAAATGATGGAGAAGAATACCTTTGTTTGATATAGGTCGGTCTAACACCTTTCGTTGTAAAGACCTTAATCATGGAACGATAGTAAACATTTTAAAGATTTTGCGACTTCCTGCTGTTCTAAGAGTCGAGGAATCAAAACTAACGAGGGTTGAACTCTAAAACATACACAATCTATAAATCTATATCTTATACACAAGTTTTAGAGTTCAACCCTCGTTAGTTTATCACGATTTAACATTACTCATTTATCCTGCTAATTTGTGTATAATTTTTAGAGTTCAACCCTCGTTAGTTTATCACGATTTAACATTACTCATTTATCCTGCTAATTTGTGTATAATTTTAGAGTTCAACCGTCGTTAGTTTATCACGATTTAACATTACGATTTAAAAAAAAATTATACGTCATTGTAATTGTACAATGTCATATAATTTGTTTTTTTAGACGTCGAGTAATATGTCAGGCCAGACACTCTTACACCTCACTGCTACATAAATTATTGTATGTAAAAACTGAACGCCTGATGTTTTGTAATAGCAATAAGTGTGCAATATAATATTTTTTCTATAATTAGAATTCAAATTCAATGCAATCGTATCGTAACACAATAGGGATCCATTCACTCTGCTTACACTCACTCTGAGTTACACTGTAAGAGATTCTAACAAAGACAGACTAAAGAATTTAGCTTTAACATTATTAGGTAGGTCTGTACATTTCCTATATAGGTAAAGCCTATTAAGGAAAACTGGACAAAGACTAATTTCATAATAGTTTCTTATTCTCTGTTAAATGCAAACCTGTTTACCTATAACCAATATATGTATAAAAATAACCAGCTGATTTAATTGAAAAGAATAATTGAAAGCATCTTGTGATTGTGTCTTGCAACATTTTTAAATTTGAAATACCGCCCATTTAAACATTAGATATTAGTTAAAAATGTCAGTGATCTGACTAAGGTAGGAGGTCGGAATCACATAGCTTTGCGTTATAATACTTTATAGCGCAGCGCTTATACTATACATATAGGCTTTAGAATATCATTACCACATCTCTTTCTGTGGGTGTCGTACAAGGTGACTAGTGGAAAACAAAGCTGTACCACGCGCCCTGATCAACTACACCACCGTTCGAAGAGTTCACTGGCCAATCCGCAAGGCCAGGTGGAGTTTTAAGCGGGGAGGATGAGCGGAAGCGGGATGACGACACTGCGTCTTGCCCATACAAACGTATTCTCCTGTTTTCTCCCTGAATTCTGGCAGTAGGGCAATTATTTTTTAATATGTTACAGATATTTACCATAAGCATGTCCCAAAGTTTTGATTTGTTTGATTAGTTGTTTGTTATAGGAGGTAGGACGCTTCAAAAATAAAAAAATGACCCGCCAAAGAGCAAAACGTACCGATATAGAGAAACCTATTTTTTAATTCAAATCAGAAAAAAAAATTAAATCGATCCATTTTTGGGAGAAAACGGGAATACGAAACCTAGATTTTTTTCTAATTATTATTGGTATTATCAGCTCGAAGTATTACCAGCGACCCAACGTACTTAATAAGTGTAAAATACTCTCAAAATTGTTTCCTTGGACATCTTTGTAATTTTATAAAATAATATTATTATGTCAAACATATAAACTATGGCAAATGAAGCTGAAATAAATCATACACAGAACCGGAAGGATCTATGTGATTTAATAGTAAGTATCCACCAATCCGCACTGGGCCCGCGTGATGGATTATGGCCTGAAACCCACTAGTGATTTACTAGGGAAGGCCTGTGCCCTGCATTGGGACATTAAAGGCTGATACAAGTACAATGTATGTTACATACATGTGTGTTACATAAATTATATGATAAAGTTTCAAAAAATAGTGCTGTCCCTTTCTCTCAAAGAAGTTGCACCGTTCGCTTCCGAGACAGCAACAAATTTTGAAAATACCTATTTTTGAAATCCGCTTCCGCTCACCCTCCCCTCTTAAGGCTATATATAATACATCCCTCATGCACAAGACAATCTGCATGACGAGGTCCATGCCCAAAAGTGGACGTGTAAAGGATCGATTACGGTTTATGGTTCCATTATAACAATACCTACCAATAGTATTGATTTGAGATTTATTAGGCAACTCGGGTTCTAGGCTTCTATGGCAGAACACTGCTTTTCAGATTATTGTTACAAATTGTAGGACAATTTTTTTATTCCCAATTGCATGCCCATTTGCCCTCCTTAGATAAAAAGGCACTAGCGTATTTTGATGACATTCGAGAAAAATGCAAATATTTTTGGTAAAAATTTTCATGAATTTCCAATCAAACTTGGAGTTTTGGATAAAACAAAAAGAACAACCATTGTGCATTCTCTTTGTTTATTTTTAATTTCCGAATATATGGTATTTATGCTTTCGTTAAAAATGTTAATGCCTGTTCTTTTTAAAAGGGCAGTATATAGGTGATGTGCTACTAAACTACTAAAAAAAATTGTAATAATATGGGCCGGGGTTAGCAAACTATTCACTAGTCGTGCTCTACCGCTATTTGTTGAGTAAAGATTATAAGAATCGACCTTGTCCCACGTCGCGCCTGCGCTCTACCAAGTTACTCAATTCGCTCATTCATAACTGTAGTCTGCGCTTATATATTGTGTGATACTTCCCTCGCAGCGCCACCATAATCGACCGTGATCAAACATGACGGATTGTAATATACGTTATTATAAATGTCCATAATGTACATCAAACGGAAATAACTGTACGTACACCCCACACCCGCATTGTTAGTGGCGCTGCGAAGGATCATACTCCCTCGCAGCACCACCAACAATGTTTATTTTCTCATTAACTAAAGTACGCGCACAGTCATTTCCGTCTAATGTACATTATGCACGTTTACCGTACATGACAAACCATCACATCTGATCACGATTTGTGTTGAGGGCGCTGCAAGCGAGGATCACACTATATATTAACCTACAAAAAGTTGATTTCAAAAAACTAACGACAAAGAATTGGCCATCGCTTTCTAATATTGACGTATGTTGGTAATTTACACGAAATATATTATGAACCTTGAAATCCTAATTCTGTGGTAATTTGGTAATATAGGCAATTTGTAAATATAGATATGTACTTCTACTTCAGTCCTCCAACGGAGTCCTCTTCTGTCCTCAGTAAACCTACTATCATTTTACTGAGCGACTCCTGACTTACTTTGACGGGACTAGACATTGACAAAATATGTTTTAGACAAAATAAGTTGTTTAATCGAATAAAACTTGACACTGACAGAATATGCCTATTGCACCAGTGATTCCTACCTTATGAGTCACTCAGTAAAGTTATAAGTAGTGCGTTTATTGAGGACAGAATAGTTGGACTTCTTGGAAACACGAAAAACGCTGTCTTATGCTGTCTTATTTTGTGAGATTACCACAAACATTACACACAAAAAACACTTTACAGTTTAGTAAACTATCATTATTAAACCATAAAACTCGACTTTATTTCTCGAGGTCCCCCCAAAAAGTCCATAGGTTTATATTATAGAAACAACCGACAGTCCGCTATGGAGAACCTTAATGGAGGTTGAGGAAACATCAGACCAGCTAAGACGCGAGTGGGGGTACACAAGCAAACACCTGAAGAAGGACACTCCTGGATCTCTCAGGAAACCAAACAAGCTCATGTATTTCTGGAGGGGACTGGGGTGGTTACCGTAATCAGTAAACTGCAAACGGCTCTTTTATCCGCTGCTAAACATGGGCCTCTACATGCACATTGTCTTGAACATGAGGGACGTGAATAAGCCTTAAAACGCCGCACTATCAAGCGGGTTGGCGAGTCCACTCTTTTAGAGGTAGTGAAGTTCCTCGGGGCTTGTGGTAGCCGCTTTGCTATCCCTCAGCCGTCACGACACGACACCAGCGGGAAGAGATGGTTTGGTGCTGTTCTAAAGTCGGCCGACACCTATACGTGAAATACTTATATTTTTTATTACTCGCAATAAACTGTTCGTTCCATACAATTTATTCTATTTAAAATATTTTGCTGTCAGTAGGTATGCTGAGTCTATAGATAGCCAGTTACGAATTTACAACGACAATTTCTGACTGATAAAATAGTCAATGGAAATTGTCAGGTGTGTGCGCAGTGAAGCAATAATGTTTGCGAGACGAGACCATAAACAGTACGTTAACTTTTAACAAACCCACAAAATGTTTTAAAAAGCCACACTTTAGGAAAACATTTTTCAGAGAAAGAAGGCGACAGACATAACTTACCACCCACTAACCATCAAGTGGACATCTAATGGTAAGTGGATACTGTCGCCCATGAGCATCCGCGATACATTCTTTTCTTGTTAGCGAAACTTAATAATAGTCATTGTTGTTAATAGTCACTTAATATTTTTGAGTAAATTAAAGGTGTTGAATTTCTGGACCATATATAAATTCATAAATACGTGCCTGACGAATACTAATGTGTATACCTATATAGTATTCACAATAAGTATTCGTACGTGGCCTTTCCATCACTTAAAAGTGAATAATTAAATAATCTAAGTAAGTATTTGCAAAATAAAAAACTGACTTCAAAGACGTGCTAAACTGTTTAAAGTAATCAAAATAATCAATGACAAAATAAGAGATCACGAGAATAAAATTTTGGCGGCTACTTCAAACAGTATACGAGTACGTATTATACACAAATTATCAAATGTGTGAACTTTTAAGCGCGTCTTTGAAGTGTTTTTTTTAAACCTTTCTATTTTATTTATTAATTATTTAAACGTATTTATTGTCCAAACTAACATTACGTAGATAAGATTATGATTATATTTCCGTAGTCACTAATACGACTGAAATTAATTTAAAAATAAAAATAACCAGCAGTGCCCGCCACTTCGTGCGCGAAGACGTATAGCTTAATTTCATTTTAATATTTTATAATTGTTCTGGATAAAAAGTACCCTAAACTAACGTTTAGGGCATGTTATAACTGTGCTGAGTTTCATAAAAATCTTTCCAGTGTTTTGATGCTTGTTCAGACTGACAGAGACGGACAGACAGATTCCAAAAAAATGTTGTTTTGGGCTCTGTATCATTCATAGACACTGCAATGATTTTAAAATATTTAATATACCTACATACTGCTTTGTTTCGATTTTATTATAAGTATAGATTGTTATTCCATATTTTCCTGTACAGATATGTGATAATGACAATTAATGGAACACTTAATTAGTGGACGTACTGTTGATATGTCTGTAGTGATGTAGAGGAGCGCGGTGCGCGGCGAACGGGGAAAGGGCGGAATTTCGGCGGCCTTCCTGAAGAGCCTTCAGGCTGACGCGACGGACCGTCTAGACGTCTGGCGCCTACCATGTGTCGCAAGCCGCATTCAACTCACGTCACCCGATCCGGTTTCTCTCGGCTTTCGTTTTTTTAACATGATGTTTTAACAACATGTTTATTTATTATAATGTATGTATGTGTATACTAAGCACCTCTCTTATTTGTTATTATTACTTTTATTACTAACGCTAGATATCTAGATGGTATATTTAAATAATTCTACCTAGATGATGTCTAGGTAGAATCATATAATGTATATAATTTGTAGACGATTTCATTATGCCTAACAAATAATTATGTTAGCAATCAAATAATCAATTTAATTCTTAATGAATTAGGTATCTATGTATATAAACATATATTAATGTGGATTATTTATATTATTACTATGTAATATTAATTAATATTATATGCCTGATGAGATAAGAGTAAACTGTAAGGCCTGCCTTGGAACTAAGATCCGCACCAATCCGCACTGGGCCAGCGTGGTGGATTACGGCCAGAAATCCCCCAATGATTTACTAGGGGAGGTCTGTGCTCAGTAGTGGGACGTTATATGCTGATACAAGTATTTAGATCCGCTTCATCAGTAATTCCAGTCTACAATAAATTATTCTGATTCTGCATTCCTTCTATAATTAGATACATAACTGTGATTGGCCCGTTATTCGCAAAACTACTAGACTTATTTTGTTAAAAGTGCCTTAAAATCTTTCGGGGTAAACATGCTACACAGCTCGGAGAACAGCATCAAAATCAGGTCAAATTCTCGAGATTTGCACGAACAACAATGACAAATAGACGTCATTTCAATATAGACATATAACAAGTATTTGCCCGCAATTCCATCAACTTGGAATCTGTTTCCATATCAGTTTTTAGTGTACCTAAATAGATATATCTGAATAACTTTGTTGTCCGTTCCACAATATAATACGACCGTTGAGATATATAACCGTGACGTTCACTGCTCATTATTTTTAAAATTATTGAATCGATTTTGAAATAAAATATCTCCACACAATAGTGAAAATGGCAATAAAATCTGCCTAGTATAACAGTAAGTAATATAGACATAATAGTAAGTAATATAGACATAACAGTAAGTAATATAGACATAATAGTAAGTAATATAGACACAATAGTGAGTAATATAGACATAATAGTAAGTAATATAGTATAATAGTAAGCCTAGTAATATAGACAGGCAGATAAACGTTCTTTATAAACATACTTATATAAAGACTAGATAGAGATAGATATGAGAAGAAAAAAAAAATATCGTGCTTTATGAAAGAATTTTCGTTGATGTTAATCGTAATATAACCACAGCCCTAAAGCTACCGGGTTTAGTGATTTCTGAAAGGTACTAGAAAATTTCAGCTTTACTTTTCTGTAAATATCTCTCCAGAAGGACCGGACCGCTGGCCAGGCCCAATTTTTTTAAAACTAAATTCTATATTAACTATACAATATACTAGCAAATCCCGGCAGACGTTGTCCTGCCTGTGTATATTTATTTGCCTCTGTATATAAAATGACAAATTATTCTGTTTTACCGTCGATATGAATTATGCGATCGGTTGAACGGTATAGAAGTTGATGTGCTGCAGCGCCATCTAGTGGCGAGTTACAACAAAGTGGATAGCATAAAAATCTTCTCCATTATAATAAAAAAATACATATATGTCATATATGTGCCAACTTTCATGGTGATCGGTCAAATGGTTCGAAGTCTCTTAATCTCAGATATACCAACATCCATTTTTTATATATAGATGAAGTTATATCAATAGAGAAGGTGGGGGGGATATTTAGTATCCGCAATATCTTCACCGGGTTTAATTGCTAGCTGTAAAAAGTTTTTATATAAGTACTCACAAATTTTTGCACGCGGCTATTTTATAAATTTTGTAATTTATAAACTGTTTAATTTTATAAATGTTGATTTTCTCCCCTAGAAAATCTAATAGATTTTCCGGGATAAAAGTGTCTTTTTCCACATTTCGGGTAATAAGACCGGTAAGACGAGTAAGACGGGTAGTTGAATCGTGAAAACGTAACAAACATACAAGTACATATACATTACGAAAACATTGGCCATCGGCTAATCCGGAAACACCCGAACGCGTTATCCAAGTCTATGCAATAAAGTATCTCGTAATAAAGTATGCAATTACAGGTAAGTACGATAATTCATAAACGTGGATAGCGCGTTCGGGTGTTTCCGGATTAGCCGATCGCCAATGTTTTTATAATGATCTGTAGACAGTGGTGATGTGAATGTGAAAGTGTGGATATAGTACTGGACCGATTTTGTCATTTTTTCACTTTCAGGAAGTACAGGAAGATTCAGATGGAAGATATAGTTAGGCTAAAAGCAGAAGGATACAGATAGGCTGTGTTTGGAGTCCCTGGGCAATTGTTATGTTATCTGAGCGTAGCTAGGATGAGTCACTAGTAAACATATACTAATTAATTATTATTATGGGTACCTACTTATAAAAAAATGATACACTTCAGGAAGGGTCGGTCTCGGCGGTATGAACTTGAACAAGACAAGAGTCATGTTCATAATTAAGGTCGACTTCGGACTGGTAATCACCAACAAAGTGATTTTTGAGGCTGTGTAAAAGTATATCTACCATGGGTAAAGAATCCAACATATTAGAAAAAGACTCAAAAGATCAAAAAATCAAAAGATATCGATCAACGGATACAATTGGGTTGGGCAACCGGATTTGTCGACAAATAGTCGTTCAGCGAGCTATGGAGAGGGCTATGCTTATAGAGAATCTTTTGGAGGATAAAATTTATCAGAAAACCAAAGTAGGTATATAATTGACATAACTCAAGGGATTAATAAGTTGAAATGGCAATGGGTCACTTCTATCCTAGAACCAACAACTTGGAGCAAATGAGTGTTCAATGATAGGCTAAAAATTAGTTTGCTTGTATTAAGTAGTTTATACGTATATTTTGACATCTTCAAAATGTGAGTACGCCCTTGTGTAACACCAGTCTCAATAGGACTAGTAGTCAGTTACAGTAGATGAACTCGCCTGCAACTCGTTTACAGTTCAAGTCGGCGGTGCGCAGCGTTTCGTGGTGACGCATCAATAAATCCGTGTCGAGACAAGGTCGAGGCGAGGGCGCGGGCCTAGTTCTCAACGCGGCCACCGCCGGCAGCGCCAAACAATGGCAGACAGCGGGCGCGTGACTCAGCACAGAGCGCCACCGGCCGCGTCTGCGCCGCCGGCAACGCCGCACAACACTAGCCAGTCTAGCCACCATGTTTACGAGTCTGCGTCTGCAGCAACACGCTAAGAAAAAGTAGACAAGCGGAAAAAAACAGAAAAAGGCGTTTCACAAAGCCGCGATTCAACAAAACCGAATCATCATTCATGGACCATCATGCTTATTTCAATAAACATGATGGACCATGAAGAAATGAAATATTAATAAGCTTCATAGCTCTATTATTTTAAACAACTAATATTTATTATCCGTAAGAAATTAGATAATGTAACCGTGTATTACGTTCCAATATACATAGCGCGAAATAATTGACGAAAGGGTATAAAAGATACCTAAACAGAAACTACCTAAGAGTGTCACTACTGTCTACTATTTCCTTATACGGAAATATTATTAAATTTGTTTTTACTTAGAAAACTGAGGTCATCATAATATATGTGAATGGTGAGAAATTGCATATTTATAGTATGGACGTTGGTGCGTCGCAAACATGCCATGAGCGTGACGTGACATCTGCATTGTGATAAGCATTATGAATGATAGCTATTTTTGTCTGTTTACCCTATACACCCCCTATGGGCGGCGGTAACACTTACCATCACGTGGGACCGCTTGCTCGTATATAGCCCACTAGTATATAATATATATATATATTATATATCAATTTTAGACATAGACTTTGGAACACACACTAGTTCATGCGTGTCTTTGTGTGTATCTGTGCCGCGGTTCCGGCGATAGAGGTGATATGTTACAGCGTTGATTATTTCATTTTTACGTCAACAACACTATCTACTTGTATGTAGCTGATGATAACACTTGATACGGCACTTCAGTTTATTAGAACGTGTCTGGGTAAATGTTTACATAGTTGTGGGCTGTGGCACTCACCTATTTATGCAACATAAATAACATGTCTTGTTGAAATATAGATACAATAGAAACTTAGGTACTATTAATAAATAGGTGAAATTGAAATCAATCTATCGCTTATGCCTATCGTCTATTTTTGGCATACTTTATTTGGAAATGCGAAATGCCTAATAAAATTAAGAAAATGTACCCTATGCCATGACACTTCCTTCTACGCAAGTATTTACTATATACCTAAGAGTTAATTGCCTAACTCACCTCATAAATATTGCTTTAATTTTTACTGTTATTTAAAAATTATTAGTGCGATGCCTCTAGCAGTGCTGTGAATGACCTGACACGTACCTGAATATCTAAATTGTTACCATGGATATTGTGGACATTCAAGCCACAATTTCTATTAATACATTTCTACCGGTAGGCACATTTTTCTCAGGCAGCGAGGCGTATCGTCTAGACGCGTAGCGGTGGCGAGAGCGGACGCCTAGCGGAAGTGACGAGTGTCCGCCAATCTACGCGGAAATTTACATTTGCGATAAAATTAATTAACCTTTCTTACCAAGAACGCAATTTAACAATATAAACACTTGAATTAGACTTCTAATTAGTATAAAAATAGGAATGTGTACTCTCGTGTCAATGTCAGGCTTATCTTCCATACTTAATATGAATAAGTGTAAAAAATTGTTGAATTTCTTTTAAACTAAGAGTCAGGCTCGTAAAGTCAGTTTTATAAGGTCTATTTAAAGCGTCTTATTGTGAGTATGCGTTTTTATGCTCCTTGGTCTCGTTCTCATCAGCTTTGTGTTGGAGTGAAGTCGGTTCGTCTAGACAAGCGTATGGTTTCTTCAGTTGCTCATTTAAGGTGACAGAACGCAGCCACGATAATAATATTATGCATTACAATACGTAATGTTTACTCATAATTGACCAGGACATATTGATGCGAACATCTTGCAATTCGTACAAATTTATGTACTAAATATCCACTCACCGCCAGGTGGATCGTCTGCTCGCCTGCCACCTTCTTTCTATAAATAAGTAGATGATAAAATGATTTACTTAGATGATGAAGTAACTAAACCTTTTTCCTGATTCATGCGTTTAATATATAATACATATAATGAATCATTTCAAAATGATTCACTTCAGTTGCTAGATATAGTTTAAAATTGCCTGTTATAATAAATACTATATAACATCACATATAATTCAAAATATAATAAATTAGAAGAAAGTTGTCGGCATTATAATAAATAACATTAAACGCTAATTGGTAAATTGAATAATAGTATATTAATTAACAATATATTCATGGTGATTGCAAGAGGTGGCCTTGATGATACGCAGTGGGACGTTAGATATAGGTCAATATCGTAGACTTACTTTAAATCAAAAATGGAAATTAAGGGAAGACTTGGGTACCTGCTACTTTAACTTTGGTCTCTATTAGGAATTCACGAAGTACTCGTAGGTACTTGTGGTGTGTAAACATGTATATGTCAACATGTTACAGACTTGACAAGCGTCATAGACTATGTTTGCCAACATGATGATATTACTTGCGATGACGTGAACAATTGTAATAACCTAAATATAACCTCTTCTCAAACTAATCATAAACAATTTTATTTTCTATATTATATATGTGCTACATTATTAAAGTACCGTCCCGTAACCAGCTCTCTTATCGTCAACTGCTGGACATGAATCTCCTCATGTTCATTGTTTTATGCATGAGAGATGATGCTGGATGTGGTGTAGGTAAATCCTCAGGGCTTGTGGTAGCAACTTTGTTACGCATTAGTCGCCTTTTACGACACCCACGGAAAGAGTAAAGCAGGGTGATGCTATTCTAAAGCCGGCCAATACCACACACTACACACACCGTACACACACTATACCCACACCATACACACATCATACACACACCATTCACACACCATACACACACCATACACGCACCATAAACACACTATACAAGAATTGATTAGTTTTATATCATACACACTTCGTCACAGAACTCATCTCAAAACGAACTCACCCTTTTTTTATTAAACGTACCGAGTATCATTTTGCTTATTTGTGCTGTGTATAAAGTTGTAGAAATCGATTCTAGTAGGCTACGCTATCTAGCTATACTACTTCATGTCTAGACATTTCATGAATGCTTAATTACAGTAAGTTACATAACGATATATGTTTACCTCTATATTTATGTTTGTACTTGTAATAAATAGCCTATATCGTCCCAATGCAGTTAGTATGTAATTGCAGTTGTTTATATTGTATTGTATCAAGTGATCAGTCATACTAGTTTTCATAGTATAGTTTTCATCATTTGACATGTGGTATCTAAGCAGTGTTATTGATACAACAGAAAATCACATTAGTTTGTATGCATCGATCAACAAAATTTTGGTTTGACCGATATTTCGGTATAAAGAAATTTATATTGTATATGTAATGTCTGTTTGTATGTAAGATATTTTTTTATAGGGAAGTAGGCGGACATGTAAGCGGTCCCATTTGATGGTAAGTGTCACCGGCGCCCATGAACACCTGCAACACCAGGAGGTAGGTATACGGGTACGCCGCCGACCTTGCAAAATCCTATTCACAGCTTTCTTGAAGTACCTCATATTGTAGCGTTATGGAAAGACCCCTTGAGGCAGTTCGTTCCACAGCCTGGGTGTTCGCGGTATAAAATTGGTTTTGAACTGAACAATACGCGACGCGACACCTCCGTATAGAATGTAGATGCACGGCACTTCTATGATGGAAGGTGCGGTTGATATGATAGCAGTCTCATATTATTGTCATACAATAAACTGTAGATCACATTGACTTGTAATCTAATTAAACACACTTATTTTAAAAATGTTAGATTGAATATTAAATCAATCATTACTTCTGCTTTTGAGAAAATGAATAGAATCGATTGTTTCCTCCGTCAACCTAATTCCTATTTTAATATCCAGCGATCGAGAACGTCATTTCTGCCTGTATTCTCTTATTTCTCGTTGGTTTAATTGTAACTAAGTACTCATAAATCATAGTTTTAAGGCCATACATCGTTCATGCACAAGACGATGTGCACGAAGAGGCCCGTGTTCAACAGTGGATACTGATAGGGTACACCAAATTAAGCGACCCTACGAGTTTCTTCTAATCATTAGTTCCTCTGACTTGAGTTGGGAAGCAGACCAAGGGGAACGGAAAAGCGACTAAAAAGCGACATCTATTTATTCAATGTTTATATTTATAGCATAAAAACAGTTGAGCCTCCAGTATGTCCAGCTCACCGATTAGAAACGAATGTTCAATGATTTTACATAACATTTTGCGTCCAAACCGTGAGACGTACAAACACATGTTAAGTGATTGATTACATGCTCAATGAACTGAAGCTTAGTGTTATTTCATTCACAGAAATTAACCGAACATGATTTCGTTGCTCACTTTGATGTCAGTATCAAGGTGAATCGTATTCCGTATGACGTAATAATATAGAAAACTAGATTTCTAACAGACTGCAAAACAACTGTGACTCTCCAATTCGTCCCGCTTAAACATACATGTGGATACATGTGTTTAATATTGTTAAAAATATATAATACCAGCGGTGCCAGCAACTTCGTCTGCCTGAACTTGTGATTCCCGTGGGAATTCCCTAATTAATCTGGATAAAAAGTACCCTAAATATTAACCAAGCGCATAAATTATTATAACTGTGCCAAGTTTCATTAAAATCCGTCCAGCGGTTTTAGCGTGATGTGCGTTCTGTCTGACAGACAGACAGACAGACAGACAACACTTTTCAACTAAGGTCATAGTGGAAGAATCGTCAAAATAGATTAATACGTAGTCGTTTTATTTAAATCTACAATAATAATATATCCAACACAACTGTTACAAGTTGAAGTTTAAGAACGAAGAATGACAGAAAGAATTCAACGGATTTTAATGCGGGAGTCTATTTCCTATATTTCTTATTTTACGTATTTCATTATTATAAATTACCACTTTTTGACTTCTTTACCGATCAAACCACGGCTCTGAACAAAAATTAACGCGATTGGAGTAAAAGCCAATCAAAATTCGGTAACATTTATAATAAATATATCTATCTACATTAATTTATAATATTGTACATATATACTCGTATGTATATAAAAAAACATACATAAAGAATAATAATTAAAATAAATTTATATATGTAATTATATTTTTATAAATATTTAAGAACACGATGTTAAATTAATAGAGGAACATTAATATTAACATGTTAACTATTAACAAAAACGTAAAATAAAACGAAATTATTCCTTGGATCATCTGGTTAAACAAACTTGATAATGACTTCTTGACGAAGGTGCCAAAGTAAAAATACTGATTTAAAACGTAAAGTCATAACAAATACGTACCTATTTGTTAAAATAACATTATTATTAATTTCAACAAGTATAGCAGTATGTTACTCGTATTTTATACGTTTTAGCCATATTTTAGCAAAGGTTTTTTTTTAAATATTTAGATGCTAAAATCCAAAAATCGAATGATGCTATTTTTCTGCTAAATATCATGTTATATAAAAATGTTATTCGATATCGATTGCATTGATTTTGATGAAACAAGACCGATATTGTATAATATAACATATATAATGGGATGTTTCGAATATCAAAAATCACTATTCGCGAATACAAATATGAATAATTTGCCTCACTTTTCGTGAATACGATTACGAATAGTACATACCGACGCACGCACTTGTAAAATTATTAAGTAGGTAATTTTTAGTTCAAATTAAAGTTAGTGCTATAAATAAGTATTTTTTTTTAGTTCAATCATATTGTACCTTTTTGGATTAATCTTAAGTTAGGTACCTACGTATCTAACTTTAAATTAAACCAAAAAATCACTTACTATAAATTCTCAAAGAAAGAGTGTAAAATACTCTTTTACCTCAATTGGGTTTTTATTATTCGAGTATTCGTTTAGAAAATGGCGAACATATACGAATACGAATATTCGGAACATCCCTACTACATACTTCCTACATAGTGTTGCCAGGTCTAGTGTCAAATATCGGGACGGAACGTTAAAATAATCGGGAATTTGGTTTTCAAATCGGGACGGGACAGTTATAAAAAAATCTGGTTTTTGTGAATCATCATTTATTTATAACGGTCGGTCAATTTTTTTTATAATGGTATGTTACCATTGGTTAGTACAACACACAAAACAAATAAAACTTAAACAGACTAGATAAACTTCTTTAAAATATAACAAAATTCAAAGGTAACCATTTTGACTAATTAAATCGAATCATAATCATCTTTATCTCGCCAACACAATACTTTTATAAATGACTAGTCCGAGTTTGGTGAGAAAATATGAAAATGTGAAAGCAAAAATATTTTTATGGAGTAACAGCTTATAGATATATTCGTTTTTCCTGTCAAAATTCTCAATCAAAATACAGACTAAGGAGGTTAGTGAAAAATCGGGACATTCGGCGTCCCGATCAAGGGTGAATCGGGACGTGTCACCAGACCCCTGAAAATCGGGTCGTCCCACGCAAATCGGAACACCTGGCAACACTATTCCTACATGATATTACATAGACACTGCCAGCAGGTAAGAATTCTATTTTATGAAAATCATTCCGATGCATTTATTCATCTAATCGATTTTAATTAAATTGTACTTGTATGCGAACAGAAAATTGTTACAAGCAGACTTTGCAAAGACAATGAAGAGAAATGAGCTAGTAACACCTGAGTATATTTCAAATTCACAAGCAAAATTTGAGCGCATGATTCAAGACTACCAAAAGAATTAAGGGTAAAGATTATGTTTATCAGTTAAGTACTGTTTGTTGGGCAATGCGTTGGACGTGTCCACGGTGGTAGTGGGCCGTTGAAGGGTGACCGTTTCTGCGTGCCGAGTGCCATATTCGGTCAGTGCACATTGTTGTTTACCGACGCGGTATCGCGAGGCCGCGTGACGTAGCGTCTAGACGGGCGCCCGCCCCGCGCGACCGCAACCCACCCGCTGCCGGCCATGCACTGTTTCGATCACCGGTTTATCTTTTTAAACGGTAATGCTGCAATATAGCGGTGCACTCAGCAACATCGAACTACGGTTACCATACACGAACAACATCGTCAATGTATTCACGACAATGTGTTCACGACAAACACCCACCCGTGTTCATTTGTAACATGGACACGATATCAGTAATGTTAAATAAACAAATGTATGTTTTATTTTATTTCTGTCTGCACTAGTGATAACATTTTAGATAGGAAACATTTTTAATTAAGTGTTAAGTAATCACACATGTGTTTAATCATCGTCTAACATTAGATTAATAATAGTGACGTCGTGACGATGATGGGTTTTTCAACTCGTAAATCCGTGGTCTGTACTGACATTCCCTATTTATAACCGTAGCGGTTTTAGTGTGTATTACATCTTATCTTTATATTGTTAACTATAGATACCTATTAATAAAGAATAATGAACAAAAATCCGTACTTTTGTTTTATTCGCTTCAGGCGAAATTGTAGTAAGTACATTGACATATTAAATTAATTTATACCGTAACCAGCCCTATTAGTATCCACAGCTGGACATGTGCACTTCTTATGCACATTGTCTTGTGCACGAAGGATATATGGCATTAAAACGCCCGCGAGCCAAACGGGTTGGCGAGATCACTCTTTTAGAGGTGGTGTAGTTCTTTAGGGCCTGTTGTAGCCGCTTTGTTAACCCTTGGTCCCTTTACGACACCCACAGAAAGTCATATGGTGATGTTGTCCCAAAGCCGGCCGACATCTTTAGCAGTCTTATTTAAAAGCAAACTGAAAATATCTCCAATAATATAGCGGAATTACCCAAATCCATCAATCCTCACTGACCCGCTTGTTACATTATGGCTCGAAAACCTCTTGTATGTGCAAAAGAAAACCTTTGGCCGTATTGCACGTTAAAGGCTGATATCGATTCCCCAAATAACTCATATTTGGATTGAAACCACATGTGATCTACGCAAATAAGTGAAATGCGATTGGTTTATTTATTGATTTCTATTTTTATTTAATTTAAACAGGATCTCCAATGAGAAGTACTCAAGACAGGCAAATCAGTTAAAACTAAGAAATACATAAACAACAAAATGTCCTCTCAATTAGAGGAGAGGAGACCACAACATGCATGAATTGACACAGAACACTACAACTACAACAAAAGTGTACAAATTGATTACTATCTATCATTACAACACGACTAAAGGTAAAATTAATTTATGTATTTGTATAAATTAAATTTGTATGTTTGAAGCGAGGAGCCCACATCCAAATCAGAACACCTCATTATACTGTCTACAGATCCTACACAAAGCCGTATAATAACCTAGTTGGTTCTTGAGTTTGGAATATACAACAAATCAAACTTTTTCGGTCTAAAGCGACATGGGCTAACAATTTCTTTCATTTATGAATCCGAGAACCACTTGAAACTAAACTAATTAACTTCCATACCACATTCTGAAGATTGCGTAAATCGGTATTCAATGTGGTATGTTGGGCCTAAATACAGTTTCCACGGAACGAGTTTAATTGCCCCAGCCGACAATTACGTCCCAGACAGACATGGTAACTACTGTCTAGGTCATTTATTTTAGCTAGAACACAATACAAACTACTGAATTATATTTTAATGCCACTAAAAAAACTTTATTAGCCGTGTCGTGTCTATTGTACTTGAATGTATGTTACACTTACTTTTGTATTAATGTTATGTGTATATATTTATACAATATACTGTTGTCGTTTAAGTTATTATATATTTATACTTCTCATCGCATCTCATCCGATGTATCTCTCTATTTAACCCAAACATTAGCTGGTAGAGAATGCGTCAAGGTATTAAGTTCACCTTTTGTACGATTAGGATGTGCAATATTTTTTTAAATAAGTAAATATATGACTAAAGAATTTAACAATAAACGCCGGCAACAAACTATTATTTAATTCTGAGATTCAGATACTCATTACTCATAACGGCCATAACTATTATAAATGGAAAAGGTCCCAACCTAATAGTTTTTTTAAATTTATGACATTATCTGAGTTAATGTCATAAAATTAAATAACGTGGGACCGCTTGCTCGTCGCCCTACTTCCCTATAAAAAAAAGATAACTGACCCTATTGACATTTTTAATTTGACATATATTGAGACTTTTGAGCAATCTTAAAAATAGCATATTTTTATTTGATGATTTGATTATGTTAATTCGCCCCCGACGAAATACTAATATAATTTCTTTTCTCTACTGCATACCTTTCAATCTCTCAGCTCCTAAGTATTTAAAAGAACGCTTTCAATTTCTCTGCTCTCGTTTCCCCTTCGTTCTTCTAATAACCTTCTTCTCGATATTCGTCTTCGCCATTCAACTTTATATTCTTACTCCTTTTCTGTGCGAGCAATTCGGTTGTGGAATTCTTTTTCCCTTTAACTTAAAACGTTCTCAATCTTTATCTAGCTTCACAGTCAACTTATAAAATACTATTTAGATTTGTAAACTTGTAACTTACTCACACATCCTCACTTCTCTTTTATTATTTAGTTATCTCTTTTGATATTTTTCTTTATTAACGGCAATGACATTTTATAAAAAATCATTGATTTACAGAATGATTTATATGTTTCTTTATTTCTATCTTCAATTTAATTACCAATTTTCCTCTTGTTCAAGCTATCGTACTGGTTCCATTATATAAATAAATAACTTATGTATATTGTATAAAGACGCAAGATGTGTTATATGTATATCGTATATTACATGTTACGTATCAAAATATTTATTTCCTCGTTATCCAAAGGTTGTGTGACAGAGATCGCTTCCAGCGCTAAGACCGCCTTTTTGTGCATTTTTGTGTCTACAGTGTCTGTTATTGTTTTGGTGTGCAATAAAGAGTTTTATCTATCTATGTTAGATAGAGCATGTTTCTATATATTGAAACGCAATCTTGAAACACCAAAGTTTTTAATTGGAAAATCCTAACCAAAGTCAACAATAAGGTCCCTTTGCTCAGATGACGTCAGATTTCATGTATTAACTAACAACGATGAAATAACATTTTTTATCCTCTACCGTGTCACGCGGTTTGCATCTTTGCAAAAGAGCAATTTAACACTTTTATTGTAGGTATCAATCTTTGTGAATGGGTATTAAGTTTTTCTGGTAAGTTTAGAAACATGTTACATAATTTGTTTTGACCAGGTATTCCAATGGGTGGGCACGTAACACCCGCTACTTCGAACTAATTTAAATCATTTTCTCAATTCATTTTCTACAGAAAAAATTTTTGACAATATAATATTTTAATAAATTGATAAGACATAAATCAATAAATAAAGAGACCGTTTATTTAAAAAGAAATAAACACCTGGTTTTAGTTTCGTTTTTAATGTAACAAAAATATTGTTATTCCTTTTGGAATTAGTTTTTAATGCAGTCAAATAACTCTTAAAATTGTAGATTTTACAAAAAAACAAATAACATTATAGTCGCTTCCTCTTATTACATAAAATCGGCCCAAAATCAAAACTATTGTTTGTTTTAGCAATGTACCCAAAACTATTTAAATTTAATCCTTATTTTTAGCGAATTAAGTAACAAATATACCTACGTTGTCGCCCGTAAAACTATGCTTAATTAATTCTTGTTTTCGTAGACCCTAAAGGCATATTAAAAATATAAACAATACAGTCATATGAACAGATTTCCTTGTAAGAAATATGTCATCAATCACAATCGATATTTTATCGAAATACAAGTAGGTATGTGATGGTGTCTAGTAAAGCATGCAAAACCTCGTGCCCCAAATCGATAAGCGAGACAACCGATAAGTAAATGTCTCGTTCGCTTCACCTGCTTGGTTACACTACACCGCACTTAACTGATATTAATTGTATATGATGTTTGAACGAGTTTTTGGGAAATACTCGTATATATATATACATAATATATGTATATTTGGTGGCCGGATTGTAAACGCTTATAAAACACTTACGCCGTTTTATAAAAAAGCCCAATGCTACGTTTAGCTGTACTTATTGTAAAAGAACTGAAATGTCACCCGCTTTATTAAAAAACTGGTTCGAGTTAATGCATCCTCAATAGAGTGATTGACTCTTTTTTGATATTTTATATTGAATTAAAGGTTTTTGTTTACTTTTAATTTCTAGACGACGTTTCGGCACGGATTGCACCAGACGTTGTCACGAGACTTGCCTGAAGATAATAAATAAAGATAATAAAGTATTCCAGGATGAGAGCTGCGAGAAATTTTATCGACTATCCACATTTGATCTTCACATTCGGAGAGGCTGCGACACACTACACTAACAATGTCCGCGGACGTATTCGACGGTAAATCACGAGGTTTAAATTTGTTAAATCACTGGATTCCACGTCTACGACAGTTTATATCCACCTTCCCGATTGAATTTTTTATATTTCTTTACTTCAATCGCTTCACGTACAATCCCGAGATAATAGTGACGTTCAGTGGAGAGGACTTTTGGATAATTGTATAATTAAACAATTTAAGATATTAGAAATCGTCCACTGAAATCAAAATGATAAAAAATATCTTGAAAAATTACTGAGTTTTAACGCATAAAGGTCACAAATTAGAAAATAACTATTGTGTTCGAATTTGGAAATGGAAAAGCAAATTAAAAAATATAGGTTATTATTAAAAATTGTTGGTAAAATCATTTTAATATTTGAACTCAATGATAAAATTACAATAGCATTCAATTCAAATATCAAAATTATTTTTCCAACTATTTTCAGCGTTAACCTACAACATTATTTTTTATTTGAATTTGTCGCGTTTTTCCAATCTCAATTTTCATTTGGCAGACTAACGATGAATGCCATTACACCCACACGTGAGTATCAGAGATGGCGATTAGCTTCCCACCTCACATAGTCGTAAGCTCACATCTGTCTAATTTTCTAAACAATTTGAAAATACTGACGTGTGTTAATTTTCTTCTCTAGATGTTGAATAAGTTGTATCAATTTCAATTACACCTAAATATCCTATTCCTCGGATAGGATGTGTCGTGCGTCGATCAGTTCATAAATCATTGTATACCGCGAACCCCTGTAATAGAATGTGGAACTACTACATACGTAGTAGTAGGTACTAATACGGTCTTTCCACTACGGTCTTTCCACTACGGTCTTTCCACTACGGTCTTTCCACTACGGTCTTTCCACTACGGTCTTTCTTCAAAAAAATAAAATAAAAACATAACTAGACCAACAAGTACACCTATGTATTTACTTTGAGATTTTCAACATTTCTTAAACATAATAATAGACATATTCAACATTCCTTAGTAGGAGGAGAGTGCACGCTCCATACCCTCAGCCGCTGGACGCACTTGACTGGCCACTTTACCCCTCTCTCACAGAAGAGCACCTTGAAATGTACCGCTTTTCCTACTTCATCCTATTTCCCCGATGCACGTACGTGTTTCAGTAGTGAGTGAGATATACCAGAGCCCATTCCCATCCCATCCTATCCCTCCCCATTTTCCCAACCCTTTCTCCCAATCCATTCCTTAATCTGTAAAGGTAGGCAGCGTATCCGGAGGCGTGCCAATGTTCGTCATTCTGAACTGATGGTGGCATGTATCGCCGATGTCTATGGACTTACCATCAAGTGGACTGCATGCTCGTCTGCCGCCTTTTTTTTATAAATTAAATAACATAATATGACAAGCCAGCTACGACATGGGTTTTTTTTTCAAGAAAGCTGCTCACGGTCAGCAGCGCACCCCGCATACCCTGTGGTCCCCTGAAGACGGAGCGCCGGCAGCCGCTGTCCGCCACACTACTCGCATGTCGTACGTAGGCCGCCTAACTGCCTGACTTTATTAGAATAATAAAATGCCCTGGTGTCTATTAATAAATTGTCTTAAAGTGTTTTAAATATCTAACTAAACAAATTCTAAAGAAATTCGATGCAAATCGAGTTGAAATATTGACTGCCACGAACGGCAAACATAGTTTACAATACTGCTTTTCAAAATTGTATGCAGTTTTGCAAAACGGCTACACGTTTGACCAGTCGTTTCGTAATCCGCCTACACGTCAGTCAGCCTTTTAGCCGACTACATCTAAGGCGACTACATCGATGGTTATAAGTTTAACCGTGTATGTATGAATATATACTTGTTTGAAAAAATCTAAATGGCAGCTGTAATTTTAGAAAAACGCGGTTATTTTTTTCCTTTTCCAAACTTCGTAAGAGTACGAGTATAACCATAGTAAAAATAAAAACTGCTAAACTACGGTATAACATTAGATAATGCATGTGGTGGTCCCTAACTTATTGTTTTTTTAAATATTTTTAGTTCGAAATTAATTGGAAAAACATCTTGTGAATGTCCCGGACTCACATAGTATTGTAGAGTACCTACTCTGAGCATGGTGCACGTAAAGCGTCTAAAATAGTCGAACGAAGGCTATAAATAAACATTAAATACTATCGATCTATTAAGATATATCTATCTATCTATTAAAATATGTCAATTTATCTATTAAGATATCTCTATCTATCTATTAAGATATATCTATATATCTAGATATATAGACCTATATATCTAAATATCTATTTATCTATCTATTAAAATATTAATATATATATAATATCGTAACAGAGCCATGTCTGTACATGAAATATTTTTTGAAAAAATCATTGTTATGTGTAAAAGTACATGTGTTACAGAGACTAAAACAACACTTTTTGGATTTTCGTCTGTCTGTCCGTCAGCCTGAACGCGTATCACGCAAAACCCGCTGGATGGATTTTAATAAAACTTGCCATAGCTATAACTTATATTGTGGATGAACATTTAGAGCACTTTTTATCCCGATAAATTATGAAGTTCCCACGGGAATGTCACGTTCACGCGAACGCAGTCGCTGGCACCGCTAGTTTATAATAATACTTTTATCGTATACTTGTGGCATTCATTATAATCCTTTCAAGATGTCTGTCTGTAAATAATAGGCACCACCAGTAATTTTAATTCTATGGTTGTCTTTTAATTTTTAATTTAACATCGGCCGACGCCTTTAACATCAGCAATCATGAAAACCGTGTGATGACGTTACGAGTAAGTACTTAAAGATAATAATATGTGTGTCTAGACAGATAAATGTATTAGTTGAGTAACATAATAAATTCCTTTCTTATCATAATTAATAAGCGGAAACAGCTGTTGACGAAAGTGGTAAGACGAAAGTTTAGCTCTACATACATGAAGGACAATATCTGTCTGTTTGTCTGTCGGGATTTACTATAGCGATTATGCTGCGGTTTTAGTGTTATATTATGTGGCATTTATACCGTAAGATATACCATATAAGATATTTATACCATTAAAAAGCGCTTTAGTAGTTATAAAAATTATAACTGTTTTTTTTTTATCTATTTAAACGAGTAGTAGCTTTTAAATAATTATATAAAATATGAATTATTAATGAATAAATAATTGTTTAAATAATTATCGATACTGAAAAAAAATTACGACTAAGAAATTCATAAGATGTTTCTGTTTGCTCGCTCTAATCTCAAGAACTAGGGTACGGATACTCAAGAAATATTGTATGGGATCGATATGGGAATGATTCCAAAAATTATTGCTTCATATTTCCAAAATTATAGGGCTTTCAAATTGACAATCTCAAAAAAATGAAAATTAAAGCTAACATACAAACGATACGTTGTTGGGATAGGGCTCATGAAACTCAACATTTTTTTTCTAAAACATTCGAAAAAACTTTCGAATGCCTTACCGGTGCGTGCCATCGGGGTTTTTATAAATCAGTTTGCTAAATGTCCACTGTCGCTGTTTCTTAGAAAATTTATTTTTGTCCACACAACTGGATGTCACCTGAATAAATATTTGAACGAAGGCCGAATGCGAGTGCATGTACGTGAGTATGTCTAGGCCGACGCGCGGCTTTTTAGCGGCTAGCCAACCATGCACTCCACACAATGGACAATCAACTATATAATGAACAAATTATATATTTTGCAGAAGGTTCAAAGTGAGCGTCGCGGTTCATTATGAGTTCAAGGCCTCCCAATGACGACGTTTGCGCCCATCCGACATAATAAACTAACTAACTCATGGTAAACTAACTAATAGGTAAACTAACTCATGCGTTAGTGCCCAGTCACACCACGACAGCCTGTAAAGCTTGTGTGTGGATTCTTTTGGTTAATCGAGGTAACAGCGAACGTGTGCCGATTACTTAAAGATTATAGCCGCATTGCGGCTGCGCCTGCGACCCGTGGCGGGAGAGATCGCGCCTGGCGGCTACTGAAATTGGGGTTAGGCGCTTTTTTGCACGGCGCGGGCCCTGGTGAAGTGAAGACGCGAGGTCGATGAGCCTGAAGTGGCGTTTCCCCGTCCCGCGCGCCTTCGCCGACCAGTTCCACCACAAGGTGCAGCGGCCGCTGCGACCAGCCAGCCCTACATACCTACCACCTGCCAGACGCTAAGTGGCTACAATATAAAACTGCCTCGCAGTCACGATATCAGGTAGCCAAGGAGGTATTTCAAAATGAACATATAAATAAAATGAATGGAATTTTGTTACAGATCAATGGACCTGTGTCAAAATTGTGTCAAAATAAAATTGTGTAATTAGAAAATTTAGAAAACCCATTTATGTATATCGGTAATTAGCGACGATGAATATTATAATGGTCGGCTGCAAATCGTGAAATTGCAAGGACCCCATACAACTGTTTAACACGACTCATAACACAATGATTGCTTTTTCATTTTACATTTCATTATAGTGCAAACAACGCATTCAATTGACTTGCATTTATTATTTTTATTTTTATTCTATACGATAAAGTATATCAACAGTTAGAGTGAACAAGGATCGCATAACAAATATTCTAAGCATTCACTAGGTAAACAAGAATGTTTTATGTAGGTAAGCATGGCTTTGAGTTACGGCAAATCACGGCGCGGGCGACTACAGCATGCGACCGACGACTTCACTATTACTTCAGCCTATTGTCCATTTTGCAACTTCTAATTGGTGACTATGTTTTTCTAAAGGTCTTTCAAAACCACTACGTTTTTTGTGGACGAGATCAGTCTGGAGATAGACACGTATGAATGACGCGTTTAGACGTGTCATCCGTGCAAGCTCATCTTAACTCGCATATGCGCCGGTTGTCAGTAAACAACGCGTCGCCCCTAAGTGTGCATTGAATGTAATTTGACACTAACAATTAATTTTTTTGCTAGCTACGTCTGTGTCCTGTTCCATGAATAAAAATTGCTAAGGAACAAGATTTATATCGCCCACAATAATGATCTTTGCAAGACGAACAGAAAATATTCGTACAGACGAGTGAGACGAGTATACTCGTACATGCATGCACGCGAGGTGTGTAATATAACACTCGTCATTGGATAAGTTAGATATGTCCCTACATATTACTTCTTCTGAATGATTGTAGTCTGTATTAGTTGTGTATCTACTAATATAAATATACTTGCTTTAATGTACAATAATAGCTAAGGGCTGACCCTTATGCCTGAGCAGCCTGGCCACTGCCTGAGCAGTGGTAATGAGCTGAATTTGCCATTACTAAAGGTATAAACAGAACTTAATACAAAAAGCAACATAACGAGCCAGGAGCATTGTACAGAGAGAAACCCGCCAGAGCCTCTTCGGATTGCGGAGAGAGCGACGACTTGCAGACGCGTCTGGAGAGTTTGAATTATCTATTGCAAGTTGTAGTGTGCACACGGGAAAATTTCATTACAACTACATTCTGAACCCGTATAAAATATTCACCAGACACATGATATATTATCATCAACATTTGTTGTGCTTCTGCGCTTATCTTACTTTGAAAATCTATGTTCCTTGAAAATACAACAGATAGCGTTAAATTAAGTCGATGTAACTCATTCCGTATATAATTAACTGATCAAATAATTTATGCAAATTGGTCTTTCAACACAACGCTGATGATCTCGTAAAAATATTGTGCTGTAGCATTAATTATGGTTTTGATAGCAGCTAACTATCCATTATATTATAATTTTGATAAACTAAGCAAACAAAAACAGACATAGCTAACGTAAGAGAATGGACGTGTTCTTATTTATACCTAATTATTGTAATATAGGTACTCGTTATTGTGTCTGTCATAGTTTTCATTTAGTGTTTTAGTTTTATATGTGAGAAAAAAGGAACAATAAGAGTATTATTTTTACTCTTTATGCAAAAATAGATTAGGCACTATGCGTATGTATTAGTTGTAAAATAATAATTAGGTATAAATAAGAACACGTCCATTCGCTTACGGTAGCTTTGTCTGTTCCTGTTTGCTTAATTTATCAAAATTATAAGAATAGTTGACCAACCGATTGGCGCAGTTAGTATTGACCCTACTTGCTGTGCAAAAGGTCCCGGGAACGAATCCCGGTAAGAAAATAAACATTTATTTTTTTAAAAAGAGCTATATGTATGTTCGCCTCTGGATGTGTGTTTGTGTTTGTCTTTGTATGTCTCTGGACCAACGACACAGGGAATCCTAGTGTGGGCCGTTGAGTGTGGTGTTGTATTATATATCATAATAATAAATAGAATATTCTTCATGTGTTACGCGCTAGTGTTGTAGTTCATACATTTTTTCGTTCAAAAACAATTTATATTCAAATTCTTTAAACATCTTCATTCTTCAAGGAAAATTAACTCATATTTATGTTAAGTATTGAAATGAAGGCTAGATGGACTTTGCCATCTGTCATATCCAAAATAGCAATTATCCTTTTTGCATACCTACTCGTATTATATTAACCATTTACTCCTTCTTTCTACTTCGTTATTATATGTATTATATAATTGGCTTTAGAAACTACAAGAATAGCAAAAAAATAAAATTCTCTCAAAATATCAATCTCAGAGATATCAACATTAGTCAAAATGTATTATTTTCATATGAGAATAGTAAATATCATATTTATGTATTTTCATATTCATTTCAAATGACCGCAAAGCAAATAACTGTAGCGGTACTTATAACAAAAAACTAACAAAGTCGATTGTGATATCATATTTTAAACTCTGTCTCTCTAAAGACTGGTGTTTGAAGCTTTTTGTTAGAACATGCATTCTTCGACAACATCTTAACACACGTCGGGTCACGACGAAGTATTTTTTGAAAAATGTACATCTACATTATATAGGTATTCATTACTTGGTTTAGAAATTCGTCCACTCTGAGACTGTGTGATCATTCGTAATAAATAGTAGGTGTGTGTAATGAAATACCTAAACTTCATATGTCACGTTGCAGCAATGTATCTGAGGACAAGACGTCAAGCGTGGGTGCATGCTCTTCTTTCCACATTATTATGTTCCTCCATGTTGGTTTTCCCCATCTTAGTCTGTAGACAATTCTAAAAAGTATTTAAATATCACATTTTCCTTATCATACAGACCGACGATGTTTTTATCACAAAGCAGGGGCAATACCAATATACGTAGTCTGATAAATAGCCGAATGATAATGAAATTATGAAAACATTAATTGTATAAAATTTGCTATGCCAAATTCACGGCTTAATAAAGAAGATTATGAATAAATATTGTATTGTCTATACATACAGTGTACATTAGATTACAGTTTGTTATTGATTGTAACATACGAAACGCAAGACAAGCAATTAATTGAATAACGTGATTACATATCTATTCCGGAAGAAAATATTTACTTAGAATGTAGTAATGGAAATACCCATTCTACAGAATGCAAAAACATAAAGGAACACAAGCAGGCTGCAAGCATACATAATTACCAATATACAGTACTAAGTTAGGCACGTAGTTAGACTAGATATTTGCGGTGTCACGTCACAATGTAAGCAGAGCTCGTCTAGACAGGCCGCAGACGAATTTTTAATACGGACTCGACCGCGACACTGCTCCACGTAATACTTGCACGTGATCGCCGGATTACTCATCGTACCTACACATTATATGGTTCAGAGAGCACGCAATTGGTACTATTAATACATATTTGCAGTGTCCCTTTTGATACAGTGTACATTTGATGACTAATCGCCATCAACTATTCGCGAATATTTATAACTGTTGTCATATTTTTGGAATAAATCGCAGACAAGCAAACACAAACTGTGTAGGTAGTGGTTTTCGTTAATTCGATAAAATCAAAAATCTAAATATTATCGATAAAACGATTTTCGATTTCATGTAATCTGAATTTATCAATCAATTGGTCTCGACAAATTAGGTACTATGAGGGGCCTTACATATGAAATTGCTGTTTGTTCATAGTGGGCACTTTGAACTTAGTTAACTTACGTTTGGCTTGGAATTCCAAATTCAAATTTATTTCAATTTAAAGCTATGACATTCTTTTTCTAAATCAGTTATTCATATCTTCTTCCGTCAAACGACTTTATGCTTAGATATCGTTGTGTTTGCGACCATGGAATAGTTAAAAATTCGCATTATTTTCGAATATGAGTTTCGTCGTGGCAGAAACGCAGCACGGACGACACGCAATATTAACGATGTGTACGAATCGAACACTGCGAACGCACGCACGCTGCGTTTTTGGTTTGATCGTTTCTGTTCTCGAAATTTTGATCTGAAGAACAAGCCCCGTGGACTACCGACTGAAGCCGACAATGACGAACTGAAAACAATAGTGGAAGCGCATTCATCTCAAACCACGTCTGAGTTAGCAGCAACCTTCGGCGTAAGTGACAAAACGACACCGATTCATTTGCGTCAAATCGGGAAATACAGAAGCTCGGAAAGTGAGTACCGTATGAGCTTAATGAAAGTCAGCTAAAAACACGCGACGAAGCTTGCCTTACTTTGCTGAACCGGCACAAAAATTAAAGGATTCTGAATCGTAATGTCACTTGTGATGAGAAGTGGATCCTGTATGATAATCTTAAATTCATAAACATTCATCACAATGGTTGAACCCAGGAGACATAACATAGCCAAACAAACGTCCCAAACATGAACTGAGACAAAAAAAGCTCACGGTGACTGTATGGCGGTCCTGTGCCGGTATTATTCACTGCAGCTTCTTGAAATCTGGCATAACAACTCATGCAGATGTGTATTGTGAAGAACTGCAAACGATGATGGACAAGGTCGCTATCAAACAACAAAGTCTGGTCAATCGCTCTAGTCCACTGCTTCTCCGTGATAACGTTCACCCACACACTACAGACAGTCTCAAAGTTACAGGAGCTTCGACTGAAAACTCTCCATCACCCACCGTATTCGCCAGACCTTGTCCTTACTGATTTTCACGGGAAAAAATTCATCTCAGATGAGGCAGTGAAAAACATGGCGACCAATCACTTTTCACATAGTTGAGGATAAATTCGTTGTCTTAGGTTTTGTGTCTGCTGCAGCACCTGAAATTGTTTTTGACAATTCAGAATTCGAAGACCAAATTTACATGTACAGACACGGCTGTTTTATTATATGCATAGATGTATTTATGTTAGTATGTATCAAAGACTTCTTAATACTAGCGCAATAGACAAACGTAGGGTGCGAGCGAGATTCCTAATGTTTATACAATAATGAGTGCGATAGAGATGACGACATGTTGACAGCTAAAACCTGTTTGTCAAACAACACGATCCCACAATCTCCGGGTCTGTCAAGTGCTCGTTGTGTTTTATTTAAATTTCGGATTTATTTGTAGATATTTTCATTTAATTTGCATAAATATTGACAATGGTATCATGTGCAGTGATTGATTGAAGTGTTACACATCGAAATAATCACGAATATTTTCACAGGTAAATATGAATTTGAACATCATGAATTCCCAGTGTTTATTTTTGGTCAATAATTGCGTAAATATGATTATTTCACAATTTATATAGTAAATAAAACATTCTACTTTGTGTTATCAATGTTATTATACTTTGATGAAGAAATTCATTTTAATAAAAGATATATTGTATACGAAAAATCTTGGAAGTATTACGTAGCGATTGTCTTGGTTTTACCGATATCGATACTTACCTAATATATATATATATATATTAGATAGAATGTAAGGTTGTACATCGTTGTGTCCCGTCTTGCTGGTTTTATTACCCGACTACAAAAGAGATGGGTTATGACTGTTGTGTCACTTATTTTCAGATTTCAAAATAATATTAAAAAAGACATCTGCAAATTATTGACAGGTTGAATCGGACTCCTAAAAAACTATGGTGTAAGCTTTTAGAAGAGACTTGGTTCGTACAAATGGATAAGCGACGAATTTTAAAGACGGACTCATTTCCTACAGAATTTGTACCAGTGGGTATTTTAATTATTTCTCCCATATTTATATTATTATTTTGTATACCTACTTTTATTAAACTGTCACATTCTTTTCAGATAACATTGAAGCCAAAACGAAATGTTTCTTCATATATCTACAGAGACGTTTCACCTAAACCATCGACGACGTCAGTACAACGGCCAGCGACTCCAAGGAAAAGAGAGGTGATAACTAAATGCTACAAACTGAAAGTGAAGATAAGAAGTAAATAAAATGTCATTCATAATCTGAGAGCTAAAAACAAAAGAATGTCTTCAAAAATAATAACATTAGAATCAGTTTTTCATGAATTACACAATCGGCCTGGTCTTAAATGAATTTACATTAGCATGTGGCAATGACACTTTACAAATGTTAGTTGATAGAGTTAAAAAAGGGCATCGGGACAAGATGCAAACGAGCTCATGAAAAAATTTACCCTTACTGTTCATTTTTACAGTCCTCGATGCTATAACGACTTGCGTGAGAAATTCTACCTTTGCCTTCTTCACGTCAATACTCTGAAATCTTGGTATCATAAGTTAAACTGCGAACCTGGTTTTACGGTTGAATCGTTGAACACCATAAAATAATTAATGCGAAAAATTTGTATATTGTCCAATTTTTGAAGAAATGAACATTAGAGAACATATAGAATGGGTAGGAAATAAGTACATAGACATCGTAAATATGGTAAGGATCTGCAAGGGGATGACGTAGATATACCGAAAGAAGTACTTGTTTTTATGGTGGTTGCTGTAAATGGTCGCTAATAAACTGAACGTCAATCTACTGTTTGGCTCTTTCAATTTGAGCCAACGCCTATCAAAGTGAAAAGAGCAAGAAGCGCTGGAATTTTTTTAATCGCAAGTTTTTTTCCAATTTAACTGTGTATCTGTATATTTACGAAATCAAAGCAGCATTATCGCAGAATTAGTCATGTGCTTGCCAAACGTTTTTACTGCATTGAGTAACAACCGTCCAAACACAGGTCCTCGGACTGCTGCTGCATCACGACAACGCGCCCCGCTCACTCAATGCTTAAAACAAGTGACGTTTTGGACAATGCCCCGATTAAAGTTGTGGGCCATCCTCCTTACAGTCCCGAATTGATACCTTGTGACTTTTTTATTTTCTAAAATTAAATCCCAACAAAAAGAGGAGCAGATTTCTTCGCCAGAAGACGCGCTGGCTACGTTTGAATAAGCTGTGAAAGTGGTACCTGAGGAAGAGTGAACAAATTGTTTTCAAAATTGGTTCAGACTACAAAATAATAATCAAAGTTTTCTTGGAGAACCCCATATCGTAGCGTAATGGAAACACCTCTTGAGGCAGTTCGTTCCATAGCCTACAGGTTTGCCTATAAAAAAACTTTGAAAAATATAACATAAAAATTGGAACCCGTAGAACATTTTTTTTTTCTTATTCGCAAACTTTCTGAGTTCCCCGCGTGTTTTGGACAGAAAATACTAAAAATATCGCTATCGCTCAGCGACCTATGGAGGGAGCTATATGTTCGAGGTTTCTTTGCGAAAGAAAATCCGAAACCATGAGTTTCGACAAAGAACAAAAGTCAGCAACATAACTCATAGATTTGGCTTGTTGAAGTGTCACCAACATTTCTATTGAACCTTTAAAAAGGTATTATTTAAACCATTTCATTCATTTAAAAAAAAATGCACAGGGAAACGTTCTACAACATAATATGAGTAAACTAGCAAACCGCCCTCGCTTCGCTTCGGTTTCGTTAAAACAATATTAAACTATACGTATAAACCTTCCTGTTGAATCACTCTATCTATTGATGAAAACCGCATTAAAATCCGTTGGGTAGTTTAAAAGATCTAAGCGTACATACAGAGGGACAGACGGCGGGAAGCGACTTTGGTTTATACTATGTAAAGATACTGCAAAGGAACGATTTTCGACTGCTCGATATAACCAACTTTCTGGTATAACTCAATAGGCAATACTATTTTTGTACAATTGTTCTTCCTGAGTTATCTTGCTACAGCAAATCTACACACGAGTATAATTTGTGTGTCTAAGCCAGTAGGTACCTACATATAAGTTGGAAAAAATATACCGAAAGTATACCTAAAGGGTTCAAAAAAAAATCAACTGCTATTTATTTATTATGAAAGTACAAGCTACCTAAAGTTTCATGGAGTGCGTAGGGTAGGTATAATTTACATTGCCATAACTCCAAGGTGTTGTGGAGTCAAAACTGGGAGCGGTCGAAGTCGATGTCCAATAATAAACAGTAGGCAAATTATTTTAGACGCTCGTAGAAGACAATAACACGTCAAGGCCAGACATCGCGTAATCGTTAGACGCTCATTAGGCCGCTCTGCCTCAATCTAAACAACTACAACTCGCTGATTTAGTACTTTATTACTCAAATGCTCGCAATTTACATACCATTGTCGTACAAGTATTTACTGAATAAGTACTATAGAAGTATGATGAAATGAAATGGGAGAAAAACTTAAAAATAAGTTTTACAAGTCAGACAGACAAACAAGATAAATGGACAAGGCCATACAAACATAATGCTTGTAACATGGATCCCTCGGTGCGCCGGCGTAGATTAAGAAATAGTCTTACGAGAATTGCGTTCGAACAGTATTTTATGTAAACGAATCAGTGGACAAATCATTATGATATTACGTTAACCTTGTCACGTGGTACGTTTTCGTCGTTAACGATTGTTTAACAACATTTTCTCTTTCACTTCTTATGTTTATGTGAATATGTGGTGCGAGTAAAATTAACACTAAGAAAAATTTATATATAGATATACGTAAATGATCCAAGCAGTGTAATTATATATAGGTATACGTAAATGATACAAGTAGTATAATTATATATAGATATACGTAAATGATACAAGCAGTGTAATTATATATAGGTATACGTAAATGATACAAGCAGTATAATTATATATAGATATACGTAAATGATCCAAGCAGTGTAATTATATATAGGTATACGTAAATGATACAAGCAGTGTAATTATATATAGATATACGTAAATGATACAAGCAGTATAATTATATATAGATATACGTAAATGATACAAGCAGTGTAATTATATATAGATATACGTAAATGATACAAGCAGTATAATTATATATAGATATACGTAAATGATACAAGCAGTATAATTATATATATATGTAAATTATACAAGCAGTATAATACAATTATTTGTTACATTCACTTAATTGTTCTACACAATTTATTGTATCTTATAATTATAGTTTATTATATTTAGTAAAGTCTCAAGTGGAGTCTGCGATTTAATATAATGTATCAGCAAATAAATAGTAGGTACCTATTAAATCTACTATTGGTGGAGGTAATTGTGTGTTAAATAATGATTTATCAATTAAGAAGAAAAGGTCCTTTTTAAACTTTAGAGGTCCTATTCGCATGGAATTAACGTTCTAGCAATAGTTTTTTTTATAGTTTACACAGAACTGATTTATTACCAATCAGACAAATTACGTATTCCTTCCATCCAAATCACGACAATAATTCCTAGTTAATGATAGAAAATAGAGGACTATCAAATGAGGACCACATAAAGGAAACAAAGGGAATATGTGTCTAATATCTATTTGTGCTACATAGGTGTTATCTAACAGTAATAAAATTGATAAATAGCACAATGACGCACACGTCCGTTAAGCGGCCGCTGTCGTTGCGGGCGGGGGAAAGCCGCCTATGTACTAGCCGCGTTTCTAGACCATGACTATGTGTCTAGACGTCTGTTCCAGGAGGTCACGAGCCGAATACTTCCACATAATTTAGTCAGGCGTACGGAAAAGAGGCTCCACATACTCGGTCGGTGATTACGTGATGTAATTTGGTATCCCTCGTCAACTTTCAGAAATTTACAACTCCGTAGACTATAAAACCGCTTTTAGTTTGATGTATGCTTTCTTAATCTTAAACATACTGTCTGGGTTAAAGGGTTATTTTAGATACGTTATTTATTATACAGATTCATACAGTTTGAATAGAACCAATGTTTAAATAAAAAAAAAACTGCACGTGCCTGCAACATCTAACCATTTTTTAAATTTATACTATTTTTTAAACAGTTTAGACATCGGCAATTACATAGCATTAGTTTCATATGCTTATGCAAAAGTAAACTACGAGTACAACACTGCAAAAGCGTACAGCAAAACAAAACAAAATGTCTTTAGATCCAAGTTGTCTGCAGGCTCGCCGGGAAGCTGCCCTCGGCAGGTGGCCTAGCCTAGCCGGCGTGTCTATTTATAGCTATATCCATTTTGGACTATGTTGCAGTGCATCGATGTATCTTATTTATTATGTTGACCAGCAGCGGCGCGGGCGGCGCGGGCGGCGGAGCGGCCGCGCTGCTGGTTGCAAAGCCGGCTGCGTGCTCTCACATTATCCGCCTCACCTCGACTTAACCTTTTTGTCCGTCTGCGGTTCGCTTGGTGACGGCAAATCTCGGGTTTTCTAACCATTTTGTTTATAATTTAAAAATTTTTCATGCCAATTTAAGTTTAGATGCTTGATTTGCTTATATTACATAATAAAACCAAACAAGTGATATAAATGTGTAAAATAAATATGTATAATAATAAATATAAATATAATAATAATAAATATAAATATAATAATAATAAATATAAATATAAAGTGATATAAATGACTTTGTGTTGTTAAATTTTATTTAATGTTGGCTTTTCTTCAATTCAGTCTATTTAAAAAATCTATCAGTTTTTAGGCAAAACGACGCCCAATCAGTAAAATATTAATTAGTCTAACACATTCTGGTTAAATCTAGAGTAATAATGAGTAATTAATTAAGCATTTTGGCGAAATATTGGGTACCACCAGAAAGCGGATACGAATCATTACAGCATTTCGTTCTGTATGATTTTATCGCAATCAGGTACAACAACATGATTAGGCTTTGCTCTAAGCAAAGGATAAAATTACATAAACATTTATTGAAGACGGATGCCATCTTTTTTAAACGCTGATTTTTTTATTTCTGAAAATTCTTATCAACTGTTACGTAATCTGCTGTGGAGGACAATTACAGTAGCTGATTTCGGGTGCAGTGAAAGGAACACGGGGCGGGGGCGAGGTGCACTAGCGGGATGCGACGACGGGGAGCGCGGTGGGGGGGGGGGGGGGGGGTCGTCTAGACAGGCCGCAGACGCGCGGAGGCTGCACTGCGCCCGACGCACGCACACCACCGGCCGATGCATCGCCCGATTCCACTCCACACAGCTGCACCACTTACAGAATACATGTTAAATGGACATTGCGATTACCTTTTTTATTTTGGTTAGAAACATTTTTAAGTCTGAGAATATCACTTTACATATCTAATATTTGTTAATATTTTATTAGATGACACTATTGTCATGTCATGTATAATGTATAATTGTCATGAATTTACAATTACTATAATAAAAGCAACTTAAATAATTGCAAATCTCGTTTAATTGCCGAGACTCCTTCACATCAGTGAGGCACAAGCAGCAATACAATTGAATGGCTAACAAATTATTTAATACAGAACCAAATTAAAAAAAATCCAAAACTACAATTATTACACTTCTATTTATTATTTCACTTTTAAAACATATACTACGGACTTGTGTTTTAGATATTCATGACTATATTCGACTACCCAAGAATTATTATTATTATTTATGTATTAGGCTAGCAGTTTTCGCTGTTGCGCCTACATCAATACACTTGTGCTGCCTTCTTACTGTCACTCCGTCTGCTTTAACGGTCTCGTGCAGTAGATAATTCCATGAGTTGACTACTCTATTTGATAGGAAGTGCTTGTATGGATTGAAGGTAGCGATAACCTTAATTGCCTTAGCCTTAATGCAGCCTTAATGCAGGTCCTCTCAGATTCTCATTCATTTGTAATATTTCATTTTTTTATTTTGTACATATTCATTTTTTGTAGAGTGAGTATTTGACTATTCAATACTGAACATTTGAATATTGTAAATTAAATACAATTGAAGCTCTAAGAATCTATGACTGTCCATACAAAATAAATTTACAAAAAAAAATCCTGTAGAAAAATACATCCTACATAAATATAGGTATTATGCGCCACCATTTGGATAGAATTCTTTTTTGTTAATCGCATCCCGAGTCAAAGAAATAATAATATTATATATAGGTATGTACTCGTAAGACGAGACATCAGCTGTCCAGCCACCATCCGCGCCCATATCCTGTGCCAAGTTATGGCCTCGTATCAAGTTGCAAATGCAGACGGGGCCAGAGCAGGAAGACATGCTTTTTCCTTTTTTCATCATATGCGTGACGACGCAGCATCGGGTTGCATTGCGACTTGATACTACGCACTTGGATACTGGATACAAGAAAAATGAACGCTGTGGCCAACAGTACACGTACATTTACACACATAAATACATATAGTCTCTTTACGGCACATGAAAGAAATACTCCTTTTTGATTGATTTTGATTTCACCGTAACCCCTAATCTACAGAAAACTGACGTGGGTCATACCAAAGTGTTTCTAGAGAGAGGAACATTGAAGGGAAACAGAGACTGCTTCCCTTCCCCGTTCCATTCCATTCAGGTTCATGCCATTCTGCCCCGCTGTCCTCATCTTACTGGAAGACGCAGAACAGGGTGCTATGGAATGCACGAGTGAAGGAAGCGAGCGGAAAATGGTGGTGGTAGATTTTTCGGCAAATATAAGTAGAATCCTACATGGTTCTAATACGGAAAAAAGTACAATTACTTACATTGTATACCGACTACGAAACCACGAGTGGAGTAAATAACCTTGCTAACAAAACCATTGACAGGATGAGACCATTATATGAAACCTGAAGTGTGGTACCTACCATCCCTGAGTGCTTAATGAGAGTTTCATAATCTAAATTAGATCCAATAAAAGTAAAATATTGCTTTAAGAGAAATTATCACTAGCTCAGTGCTGAAGGAAAACATCGTGAGGAAACCGGTATGCTCGAGAATTTCAAAAAATTTGATGCCCGTGTAATATGTATTCACCATTCCGCACTAGGTTCGCGTAGTAAATTATGGCACCATACACACTAGTAATGTACCAGGGGAGACCTGTGCTATGCAGTGGGACGTTGCACACTGATATCGAAGAGAAAAATCTTGCATTTATACGTTATAAATGGGGCCGCCAAGCAACATAACTTATTTCTTGCAATGTTTTTTCTAACACTGAAATAAGAAAAGCAGTTATTTTCTAATCAAAAACTGGTAAATGCGTCCACTACTTTACACAAATTTGACGTACAGTCAACCACACTCACAATCCAAAATCATTCACAATCGGTCCTCATAGAGGTGCCTCAAAGTACCCATGGTTATAAGTTGACCTGTTGCTGACTGTACATTCAGCGCCAGAACAATGCTCTTTTAGGTTGTATTCTGCAATACAAAAAACCTCTGATTTTCTATCAGTACCTATAGTCAGTGAATTGTTACATTTATACATATAATAATCTTTATTTTATTTTTATTTATTAATATTTTATTTGGAAAAAATTGGTGATACAGAGTTCAAAACAACAGGTTTTGGAATTGTTGTCTGTCTGTCTGTCTGAACGTCACGCGTTATTATTAGTAGGCATAAAGATGAAAATTTATTTATTTTCTTGATCAGTCAAGTGCGTCTAATACAAAAGAAAACAGTTGAAGTCAAATATCATATACCGATAGCTTGATGGGCTTAAGCCGCTTCATTTCTGCTCATATATTTTCAACAGATTTTTCTCAATAGAAGATCAAGATCTCTTCAACTCTCACCACCAACAACACACCACGGAGTGCATCGTGCTGCAGAACTGTGGTTTATTGCTAACTAGCAATAAATAACCAGACGCAGACCAATCTCTTGTAATACCATCGAATCCTATCTAATTTGTCTATTGAACTATCTATTCCAATAGTACTGGTTAACTAACCTCAACAAGACACGTTATTGCGTAAAAATTTAAAAAATTGACAAAATTTTACGCAACGTACAAATCGAACTGTTGTCCTTTATCTTTCGAGCATGTGACATGGCAACTATAGACTGACTATTCAAGACCACAGTCGCTTTGTTAAACTTAAACAGATAAGAAAGTCAATGGCCTGCCTAACAAGTTAACTGGAAAGGCATTAATCTGTTAAAGGGAATTTATATACGTAACCACATCCTACCTACCGAACTATTCATTGCAATTTCTTCGTAAGACGAAGTAATTTTTTTTTTTAATTTTATTAAAATATAGGTAGCAATGAAACTTACATCTAATGTTAATTCGATATCTTCGTAAAGTAAAAATTCATTATTAAATACAAAGTCTTTGTATCTTTCTTTAAAATTAATAGCCGCAATGTTGATTTATGTGAATGAGTTCAACATTCTTTCGAATATTAGTTCCACAAGAAGAGACGTAGGCATCGTTTATTGTTTTAAGTCGAGGGTGAGGCGTAGTGTTGTTAGTTATGTAAACATTGATAAACGTGTTCTCGAGAACAAAGCGGAACACGGGTGCGCGACAGATAAGCGAGCGACGCGCCGCGGCCGGCCGGCGAGGTCGACGCTCTGCGCGTAAACAGATAACTCCGATTGATTACACAGACACCGGCGTCGGCCGCTGCCCACTGCGCGGCCGACGTGCGACACCGCTCCCCCTGCAATGCAATACAAAAAGAATATTTACAATCAACACACACCTTGGAAATACCTTCAGTGACACTTAAATCAAAGCAAATAGTGCAAAAAGTTCGTGTTAACCGCTTAATGTCTAAATAGTACCCAAAAAAATATTTTAAAAAAAAGAGTCCGACAGCGAAATTGCATCTTCTGCATCATAAGATTATAACTCTGCCAGAAGTAAAGTAATTATATTTTCAACGGATGCTTGTGGATTTAAATTTAATCTAATACAAAAAAATGCCCAAAGGCGGAAATATAATTCCTATTATACGAATTATGTGTGTCACATGAAATCATTAAAAAAGTAACAAACATACAATGTCAGAAAATACGGAAAAGTGCAGAGTTGAAATTAAATCACCGATTTTATCGAAAAAGGTTCAATTTTTATGGGACGTTTTTATTTTGTTACAAAAATAAGTTTTTTAGATATTTTAGCGTTTTCAATGTGTAGTTACTAAGTACTCCATAGAACATACATTTCTATTAAAATGGATTGAATAATAATTCATGAATTTTGGCTTAAATCCAATCTAATTTACATTTTATTATTATTAAAAATAAAACTCAAAAGTTAAAAATTCATTCCTTTTGGATACATTGTATAATCTCCTTTATAATCGGGCATATTGTATAACGTTATTGTCACATTATATGAATATTATTAAATCGCAGTTAATATATCTAGAAACTAAGTTAGAGTTACATGCAACTTCACAAAACATCACTAAATCTATTCAGACTAAAACTTCGTCTTCACCGTGTCCTTCGAAAAAGCTTGCGTTTTTCACAAACTGACACAATGGTGTTCCGTTCCGTTCCGCCCAGCCGGCCGAGTTTAAGTATTCTAAAGATTTTGCGACTTTCTGTTGTTCCTAAGAGTCGAGGAATCAAAACTAACGAGGGTTGAACCTAAAAGTAATAGACGAATTAGCAGGATAAATGACATTATACAATCACGTATAATTTGTATTTTTTAGACATCTAGAGATATGTCAGGCCAGAATTTTTTTACCTCACGGGTATTTCCAGCTTTTGTGTTATTTCAGTGACTCGTTGTATATGTATGTAAAGAAAATCTATTTCTTCGATTTTAATTTGCCGTTCTATCCGGGCGCCATCGATGTACAAGGTTATCGATCTTGTATATCGATGTAGGGTAATCTATGATTTATAATCTATGATGGTATGTAATGTATATGTAGATGACGATGGCATTGTTGATTTGGATAGTTTAATATTGTGAATTTGTCTGAAACGAAAGGGATTAACATTTGAAGAATAAACTTTAATGTCGTTTCTTTTGTTACAGGTAGGATTTTTACTATAGAATACTGTGCTAAACCCACCATTAAGGTAAATAATTATATGTGAAAGAAACAATAACGGTTCTTTTGTTACAGAGAAACTCAATATTGTTTATTTTATACTATAGTGTCAATTCCCTGAAACACTATTATATGTAAATATATGAAGAACAGCGTCTGTCTGTCTGTTTGTTGGCACTAATCTTAGAATTTAGAGGGCCGATACTGTTGGGGCTTTCACTGCTATATTTATCACCATTTATCCCTTAAGGTAATAACTGTTATAAGGTACCATTATCAAAATCGGTTCATAATTTCAGGCAATCTAAATATACTTATCTATGCATTGTGTCCTTAGCCCGCAAAGTCGCTGTCAAATACTAGTAATTATATCGAAATTATAAGCAGAATCAGTAATATTCGTGTACCTACCTACGTACTTACTATTTTTATCTTTTTATGCATACATCTACTACATTACGGCAAATCAAAATATGTATTTGACGATTAAAACAAATATAGTTGAATAAACTTATGCGAGTATTATAAACATTTTAGTGGAGAAAATAACTTTATTACTTAATATTTTAAATTTTAAACAATGGCTTAATATTTATACATGAGGATTGCACACGGCCAGAGGGGAATCACCGCAAGCAACCATCCACGCTGAGTAATTAACGAGTGACGTAAGATAGGTATAAACATCGATTTGTTACCCGTTAAGATTATTTCGGACATGGCTACGAAATCGGATGTAAAAAAATATCCGAACAACCTTAGTAGCTTCAAACCTTCGTAACATCGCTAGTCGAGACATTGGTTGTTTAACGAAGGCTGTGTTCGCAGTGAGAAACTACGAGGCGTTCGATGCAAGATGCAATTCAACCGGCACAAATTGATGGGAGACTTGCACAACACTACGTTTGCTGTATCTGTGTACTTTATTTATTCTTTATTCCTCAGTAACAAAAGGCGGACTTAATGCTTTGAAGCATTACCTCCCAGTCAACCTTTGGGCTATGCAGAGATGGCGCGGTAGGTGCAATAATACTTAAGATTCGTGCGAATAGTATATCAATTAAATGCCATATAATAGTGTACTTCTTATCCAATAACGAGTGAGAGATTACAGTTTATTAAAAACGAATACAAAACAGCAACAATTTGCTTCCTCATGTTCGTCCTTCCTTCTGACGATAACTTCAACAATTCATATCCAATAAGTATCTCTCGCAGGTTTCAGTGTTTATTACCTCTCATGTATATTGTTAAATTTATTTTATTTTGTTTTAACGCCTAATATACAAATGAAATTTTGAGTATAAGCTTTGAAAGTAACTTTCAGAACTTCCGCTTAACTCTAATTTATAAATCATTGGCAATTTCTTTATTCAAAGTCTGGCCATTAATACCGTTACAATAAAGAAAAATAAATAAATTACATTTGAGTTCGGAATCTGTCATTCTCAGGTGAAAAATAAATGTTTATTCTCATTTCGGTGCCAATCATGATCAAATAATATAATAATGGAGTGGGGTGATTATGAAAACCGTATTGCTGTTGTAATTGCATACACAATGTAGGCATGGAGTCAAATGCAATTTTTAAAACTCCCCATAGGTTTGGCATTGAAACGCCCTGTGTTTGTGACAGAAAAAAGGTCTGGCCGTCGTACTATTCGTACTAAACAGACGATTGAAGCTGTGAAGGAGAGAACCCGAAGAAATCCCACCCGAAAGCAAAAGATTTAATTCAGAGAGATAAATATAGCACTCGGAACCATGTCACATATTTTGAAAGATGATTTAAGACTTGCTGCTTACAAAAGACGTACTGGTCATTTCTAAACTAATAATTTAAAGAAAAATAGGGTTGACAAATCAAAACAACTTCTTTGACGGTACGCAAAGGGAGCTCACAGACAAATCTTATTTACGGACGAGAAAATATTCAGCATTCAGGAACAGTGCTTCAGTGGTGGTTTGATGGGGTGTTAGTTATCAGAAAGTGTCTCTACCATATTTAGTGAAAAAGGTATTAAAACGTCGGCTCATGTGTATCAAGATACGATTCTTGAGAAGGTCGTAAAGCCTCTTAACAACACCCTGTTCCATTACCAAGAATGGTCCTTTTAGCAAGACTCAGCACATACTCAGTGCTCACTCTGCCATAAGGCTGGTCAGCCGACTTTATGACCTATGAGTTATGACCCAGACGTGACTAGAAAGGAATATTCCCGACTTCATTAAAGCTGAAGACTGGCCGTCATCTAGTCTTAATCTAGTTCTTAATCCACTCGATTATGTTTTATGGTCTGTTTTAGAGAGCATGGCATGCTCTAACCGCCATTATAGTATCGAATCCCTAAAACATTCCATAAGGATAGCAGTTGCCAATTTTCCCATGGAAATGGTGCGTGTTTCAATCGAAAACTAGCCACAACGTTTGAAAGATTTTATAAATGCAAATGATGACCATTGCGAATAAATGTTTTTTTTTAACTATTTATTTCTAAAATAACACATTTTCTTCTAATAGAATGATACTGTAAAAATAAAAATATCAATGTTTTCTTTGTAATATAATAATATTTATGCCTAGACCATACGAGTACTACTCCAGACAGATATAAAGCGAATAAATAAAATTAACGCAGAATACATCTTTATCAAAGATTTATTAAAATCATGTATTCCCTTTTAGGGAAGCCCGTATATGGAATAGGGAATGTATAATATGTTCTCTGGACGTATGTATAATTCGTGAGGTCGTGAATTTAAATCCTCGATCCGTACAACTGAGTTTCTACTTAAGGATTCTTAAAAAAAAATCATTTGCTCTGCGAAAAACTCGTGAGGAAACCGCATGCTTGAGAATTAAAACAATATCTGGAGCATGTGGTATCTAACAATCTGCACTGGGCCCGTGTGGTGAATTATGACCCGAAATCCCTTACTGATTTACTAGGGGAGAACTGTGCCCTGCAATTGGACGTTATAGGCTGATATCGATTTTCTTCTCATACACGCAACAAACAAACTACAACCTACAACGTTGTTTCTTCCCTTCGCAAAATACTCATTTACAAATCCTTCTCTTTTGGAAAATCCTGTTAAGATTAGTGATAGTCATTCTTCCCATTTATAAAAAAAATATGTGAAGTACACTATTTTCCATATCTTGATATATATGCAGTTCAAGTATGTATGTATTATGGTTTATGTTGGTATGTATTAATGGACGTGTTGACTTTCGTATCATATAAATTACTATACACTATACGTCTACCTGTTTAATAAAGGTTTGTATTTAATCGAGCAGCAATAAAATACTAAACGAGTAGCAATAAAAATACTAAACGGGCAGCAAACCATGATCAATAAATACTAAACGGGCAGCAAACTATGATCAACAAATACTAAACGGGCAGCAAACCATGATCAACAAATACTAAACGGGCAGCAAACCATGATCAACAAATACTAAATGGGCAGCAAACCATGATCAACAAATTAATCGATTTGTAATAACTGAAGTAAGTAATGTAAATCACCAAGTCGACGGCACTCCCGCCTACACGTATTTCTGTATTCTCACCGGAGGGCCTAAACCTAAATCACTTTTAAATTTCCTGCATCTATATTGTTGCTTACTCAGTATTTTTTGCTAATAATTTAATTACTTCTCTTTCATAAATCTCTTAAGAATCAGCTAATCATGCAAGCTGATCAGCTTGCATGTTGTACGTCAATTTATGCACTATATGTGTGTGTATTAAGTAGATATACATAACAATTCAACACCTTCTTATATTAAGTAAGTTAACAACAAAAATATAAAACATGTTAAAAACTGAATAAACGCATGCAAGATGAGGACGTTCGCCGGTAAAGTCGTTAATATCCAAAAATATTCTTGAAACCCACTCGCCCCAGCGACATACTTCACTCCTTTATTGCTTCCTTCTACTTGCGACTCTCGAACCGTTGGTTATACAAACCAAGCTAGCTGTATTTATACAAGTCAAGCTGTATTTTTCGCTAATGATAAACCAAATCTCCATTCCAAGGAAAAGTTCCAAAAATCAATCCTGTAATATAAATTTAGTTATTAATAATTGATCTATATACGAAATAAAAATAATCGTTTATTTAAGGTAGGCTTATGCATAATCTAACAAGTGTTTGCAATTATAATTTTATTTGGAAGTGGTGGTAGAAAGAAACAGACTCGTATATTGACTGCTCAGTAAGATACGAATACAAATAAAAATTAGAATATTACGTAAATAATATACGATTATACCAAATAATATAGAAATATACATAATATTTCATGGAAATAATGTATTTTGTGCAAGGAAGTGATGTTTCAGTAAATCTATCAATTGAAACGATTAATTCAGAATAGCGTACAAAAGACATCAACGCGCAAACATGACACAAAATTATCAGCATATCATAACAATTAGTTAGTATCGACCTATATAGGTAAAATTAAATAAATAACTCTATAGTGCATCACTGTAAACATAATGACATACATTTATATATAATGAATTTTACATTTGGATTTAAATAAAGGCAAGTTTCGATTATTATTTATTTAGCTGTTTTAAAGTTATGACCTGTATGTACAACTTAAATTAATAGAATGTGTAAAGCTTCGCTAAAATCGTATGAATTTTTGTTTTATTATATGTTTTTACGTTTTTACTGTCATGTTATATCTCTAAAAGAATCTTGTTATTAAGATCAATCAAAACATCGATAGTCATTTTATAATTCCAACTTTGTAACAAGTATATTTTGGTGATTACTTTTATCAGTTATTTATTATCAAACGATTCTTGTAATAAATTTAGTTAATTGTAAGTACAACTTCTATCCTCTATCCAATTCTATCTGTAATTCTGTCCAATATTTTTTTTTGCAACCCGCGTGCTATGAGTATATACAATCATTTTAAAATTTATAATATTTTTTTATAAATTTTGTTTATTATTTTTCCATTTATAATTATATTGGTGCGGTAACGTTTATTTTTATTTATAACATAATTTTTTTAGCAATCTGCGTACTATGATTATACGTATAATTATATACAAAATACTTAGCATCATTGTCTAATCATAATTGTTTTTAAAATTGGGTGCTTTAATAATGTTTATTAAAAAAATAGCGCGATTTTTTTTTTCTTGTTATATAAAGATTTTCTCCTCTACATTACATAACTTTAAGTAACATACTTTCGTCTGTAAGAGACAAGCCAATGGGCAAAAAGCAAAGTCGTAAATAAAAAGACAATTTATAAATTGCAAAATGTAATTGCAAACGTCGACGAGCGGAGGGCAGCGGAGGGCGGCGGAGGGCGGCGGAGCACCAGTGCTAATGAAAATTTAAAGTAACCGGTGTGAGTGCACCAAATGGCTCAACTTATAAGATGGCAGCGAGCGAAACAAGAAGGCCTACGTATATCATTATTTGATGACATAGTTATGGGTATTATTCTATTTTTCCAAACATTGAAAATTTTAAGACGAAATTTAAAATTTGCAAATAGAGATACTTTCCTTATAAATATTTTCAATCTTGTGATATTATTCCAAAATGCTTTATTTCTGAAATTATCGAAATTACTAACATTGATAATTATTATCTCGTCGAGAACAATATTGTGTTAGAGATTCTAACTTAAATTAAAAATTTGCTACAATGAAAATTTTCTGTTTTGTTTTTGTCTCAATTTTTATAATCTCCGGATTTACGGAATTCTGAAGGTGGCAGGCCTAAATATGATGCCTATCGCCTTTTTTTCAGAAAATCGATAGCGATTGATTGATAGCAGTCCCCGAATAAAGTAATCAGAGATGTGTAATTGTTATGCGAAAGTTTAGAGCTCTGTTAGAGAATGAGATAGAGATTTATAACTGCCCTGATTATGTATATCAAGACCTAGGTATACATACGTATTAATATAAATATTATACTACGTATTATTATACGCACTAGGTTATTACTAGATATTAATTTTCGAGACCTAAATAACAACTACGTTTTTAAATAACCTTTCAAAGATTTATTCGCCATGTCAGTGTTATCAAAATATAGATGATATATACTAATAATAGAATTATATATATTGGGAGGATGGAGGGGTTCGTAGGCGATATTACCCACTTACCACCAGGTGGGACTGTATGCCCGTCTGCCGCCTTGTTTCTATAAAAAATAGTTACAATAGGTAGTGGGTTTATGTTTTTTTTTTCGTGAATGAATGTGGCATACCAGCAGACAAACCACAAAAATACCTACATTACCTTCTGGTGGTAAGTGCTCATGTCGCCCATTAGCACTCGCGATATTTGTCAACACAAGTCTATAATGACAAACATCAGCACGTCCCTGTAGGTGCCGTCGAAATTTAGAAGTGAATTTGGAATATGTATTTTATCTTACCTGCTCTGGATACTTTAAGCTAGTCTTATAAAATAGTACCTGTGTGTTTCGACGCAAGCGCAGGATTACGATGCTGTAGGATTTACGCTTATCGCTTACAATGCACAAGTGAGGCTGAGCCGGCGGGTGGGATGCAGCGCGGCGGTTAGGGGGGAGGAGGCGAGTGGCCTGTGCTCGGTGCATCGCGACCTCAGTGCAGTGACCCGCCGGTGTCGTCGTCGCCAACGCCCGGCATCGTCTAGCAAAGCCTACAGTCCACGGTGTCACAAACTTACACATACTTTTGTTACAAGAAAGATTAAACGGTTCCATTGCCACAAAAAATGGTGTATACATCCATCGTGAGGATATTCAAACCGCGACCAGATAAATGGATGTTAGAGCAAGATCAATGAATACACAAGCACAAGATATAGATACATCAGCTGCTGACTTCTCGCCTATTATATCATCATAATAATAGTTTCTTTCGAATAATAGTAAAATTCTTTCGAAGTTTTTTCGAAAAATTCTTTTCTTTCGAATTAATAGAAATTTAGTAATCGCCAGTGATCCCTTGAACCCACACAATTGCTTTCTACACATGGTTTTAAACTTACAGAAAGAGTTACAGCTTCTTCTTATTATTTGCTCGCAGTAAAATGAACTTTGCGCATATTCAATGTGAACAAGTGGAATTGAAAGCAGATCCGTCTCTTTTTTGGTTGAACACGGGATACTCGGAATCGAATAAATCCTAGCAAAATCACTAATACAATTAACAATTGTGAAAAGCATTGTCGCATCAGCTAATTTACCTCAGAACAGATAAATTCTTATGAAATTTATAATTTGACATTTTAACACACCTTTTGTACTCTCTCAATTCTATCAATATGTATTATTATTATTTCACTTCATTGCACAATATCGTACAAAAGGCGAGCATAATGCCTTATATAAGACATTTTCTACCAGCCAACCTTTGGGTTAATCAGAGAAGTTCAATTAGGAGGTGCATGAAAGACACATTTTAGATGGTGTAGTAAAATAAATATAATATATTATTACATATATTATACATACATACAAACTAACACATATTTTAATATGTTAATATGTTACATATGTTACTAACACACATAAGAATATGTACTTAATGATAAGAAGACCACGATGATGAAACATACTCAACGTACCTTGCATACCTTACATAACAAACCACCTTACATACTTAAAAGCCTCTTACATAACTGTTATACAAGATGAAATTTAATTAAACTGAAATTTGATTAAAAAGTTTGAAACTCGACATATGAAATTAAGCTACTTGTATGCTTTAATAAGATGACTTGTCGTACTTACACCTACCGTTCACATTAAAATTTCACGTGTATTTATTTATTTAGACATAAAACACGGGTAATTGTTATTTGAATACCAAAACCTTACGAGCAGAGCACACGTAAATTGACTAATATCAGTGTTTTGTGACAGCAGCCCTTATAGAGAACGGTCTGTGCAAGGGCTTCTTACTATTGATGTAACAAGTTGGTATAAATATAAATTTGTAATAAATAAATACACACATAAGGCGTTTGCCGCGTTTTCTTTACACGATATATTTATGTGTTTGTTTGCTAATTACAACTATCGTTACAAACTTTGCACTCGATAGCGGCAAGGCATATACATATGTGCAGTTGTGAATAAACTTGTACCTAGCGAAAGATATGACAAAGTAAATAATCTATCAAGTACATTTCCCAAAGTACAACTTATTCCATAAATTATATCGACACCTTTCGATTCAATTGGAGTGGAAGCCAAAAGGATACTTTTCAGGAGAAGCAAAAAACTTTAAAAAAATACTATTTTTAATATATCTGTTTTGTTTTTATAGCTATTAATAATTGTGTAGATGAATAATGCTCGTCTGTCTGTGAGCTTTAATAATCTAAACAACAAATTCCATTATGTGAAGTATTATAAAAATGGATGTGTTTTACGCCCCCAAAAATTGGCGTTTTCGTCCCACCAAATAGCTTTTAAGAAAATATTGAATGACGTAAGTCAATTTTTTTCATAAATTATTCACAAATCTGTGGTGTATACCTACACCAGTAGTAGCATTCTGTATTTGCTCAGCCTAATGACGTTAAAGCCATACTTTATGTATAAATTAAAAGATTTCTAACAAGAAATATTAAAATAAATGACTTTATATTTATAAGAACATCATCAGTAAAAGTTTATAAGGATGGACAAGTTTCGATTATTTGGACAAACATTATTTGGTACAATTTACTCAGTTTATAGATTATTATTTGCTCATTTAAATGATTTCATCTAAATTTAATTATACGAAAGATGAATGTAACAAGAATTATAATTAAAAGTTACTATTACACGTTTTTTGAACACTATTGTAAAAAAATATGTATTATTTCGTCGTTTTTAGGACCATAAGAAAGGTGGTTTTTAAGACCATTTGAAATTTAAACAAACTGCTTTTATATCCTAAGCGAACTTGTGGCAATAAAAGTCATAAGTAACGTCAAAATTTTCTGAATATCTTGCCTTAGGCTCGCAAAAAAGTGCGTAGTATGAGCCATTATTTTTGCGAATATCGACATATACAGATCGATAGAGCGTAAAAAACTAAAACAAGTGATATAAATAGGTAATTAATTTTGGCCAAAATGGCTTTAATGCTAATTGAATCGCAAGATATCGCTGTTAATATTATTTCATAAGTCATATTTGTTGCGCCCAGCGTTGTCGTTGCATCATTAACCGCGTTATAACATTCACTGCAAGACAAGCTAAAGTACCACAAGTAAAGCAAGGAACGCTTTGATCCCCTAACTGCCGGTGCAGCTACTATTAAAAACTAACTATCTAATAACGAATACAGCATAATAACTATACGTTTTCCTAATCTACTCAGCATTTATTCCTCTCAGTTAAAGTGAATGGCCTCGTTTGCTTGAGAGGAAGAATGCATGCTCAAGTCCATAGCATGCTGCGCTCGAATGTCTAAGTTCACTCTTTCACAGAAGATGTTAAATTACTCGCTCCTGAAACATGATAGTAATCGTGTTTTAGGAGTGAGTAAAATATACCAGATACCATTTCCCACCCCATCCAACCGAGTGAGGAATATAATGGAATAAGGGAAATCTCTCATTAAATTATACTTCCTACTCACCAGTCCATGCAATTTTATTATCCCTAAAAATAGAGAATACAAGAGAATGAAGCAAATTCCTTATGCCCATTATACTATTTACTTTTCTTGTCATTCCATCCCGGAGAATAGGGAGATGTAAAGGGTACGAGGAAGACGCCACATCCCGTTACAATCCCTGTTCTTCATCCTTCACAAATCTTTCTTCAAAAGCACTCTTAAATCTCCAAAGCTACAGAACGCATCAGGGGGCCTGTTAAATTATTAACACCAGGTGGACAGTGCTGCTTTATATTAAAATAGGTTTTGTAATCAGGTGTGTGTACCCACCCTGCGATCAAATGACACAATAGAGATTGTATTTTATTGAAACCAATTGGTTTTTCACACCTAACATTTGTGTTGCTACGGTTTGCTTAGCGCAGAATACTTATACAGGTGGAGCTTCCCGACGTATGAGAGTTCAACGTAATGTCAAACACCTATCTATATCAGAAATAATTTTACGTCTAAATATAAACCGTGCATAAGAATTCACAACACAGAGAGCGCGAGACAGTGAGATAGTGCGCGTCTCTGTTTCCTTGCCAATAGCTGCGACATTGTATCTATTGACACGGGCCAGCAGCACGTCGCCGGCGACTATTTTGAGTGGACGGGCGGCGCGCGGAAAACATTGTGGCGGCAGGCAGCGGACGCGGGTCCGGGCCCTCTCAACGACCTCGCGAAATTCCCTCTCAATGAAATGAAAAATCTAACAGTAACTCAGCGATGAACGCTGCGGTGAAACAAATGCAGGTGGCCGCCCCGTGGTACATATCGCATCACCGCCCGCCCGCAACTTCGCGTAAAATTGGCAGCGTGCGGCGGCGGGCGGGCGGCGGCGGTGGCGCGGAGCGTCGCTCCCGAAATAGTGTTCGGGCGCGGTCGTGCGCGCTCGGGAGCGGCGCCCCAGTCGCCGTGTGGAAGCGCGCGCGCACCCGCGTCGCCTCGCTAGCCGTCTCGACGCCGCACGAAAACCCGGGTAATAGAGCGAGCGCGCCGGTGCACAGCTCAACGGTGTGCGTATTTCGGTCGCGAGAGGGCCCCGGGCCGCGTCGGGCGCGTTGCCCGCGCGCTGGCCGCTGTGCTTTGGTGGTGGTGCGTGGCGCTGCTGCGGCTGGTCGCGCTCTGCGCGCCTCCCCCCGGCTCGTCCGGCGTCGGCGCGCCGCCGCCGCCCTCCGCCCGCGCCGCGGAAGATGCGACGCCGGCGACCGCCTGCGCCAGCGCGCCCTCCAACACCACCGAGCCGTCGACGCCGCCGCCGCCCGCGGCGATCGACCCGCCCGCACACAACGGTCAGTGCACCTGCCGCGACACTCACCCCGCCCGCGCACTACCTGTACACATCCGCTTCTGCACCTGACGAGCTTCATTCATCCCCTCACCACCTGCCTTTACCGAAAGAAACTATGTGTTCGCACCACACATAATTCAACATTCTAATACTATTCACAGTTCACAGTGCCGACATATTTCGTAGTTACTAGACGCCACAGATAACAGAGTAGGTATTTTTACACGCCGTTTAAACATATGCCAGTGTCTTCATAAGTTATTATTACATACGCGGTGAGAAGTTAACCATTCTTCACTAATTAGGTGTGTAGATAGGGAGACCGTAGTCTAAATAATTGCGATAAGCTGTTAAACAGTAATTACTTACTGGGGTATAAACCTAGTGATAACTGCAATTAACGGAAAATAAACAACGGATTCACAACTGACTGGTGAGCGATTCACGCAGTTACCACACCAATGTCTAGTGTCGTTTTGCGATTGATTGGTACACATTCCAATAAATACGCAAAATTTCTGGAAGATAGAATGTTGACGAAATACACAATAGACAGATATAGCAGACTGGAAAAAATATTTTAATAAAATGAGGCGTTCAACAATACATCTTTGTAGATACACAGAGATATTTTATGTACCTAATTGTATATAAAGTTATTAGGTTAGATATTCTGGATCAGGGTTCTCGAAAACACTTTAAACGAACCGCTTGCATATTATATCATAATTATCCACTTAGATAGATACAACTCTTTATTGTACACCAAAAATAATTTAAAAGCATTAACAGACATTGTATCCCCTCGTCCGCCTAGTTCACTGTTATTCGATACAAATAAAAACATAAAAGTTGTTATGGTTTCTGTCAATGCGATCACGACGTGTAAGCTTGTAATCTGTAGAAAAGATGCTAGTCAAAATCGAACAAAATCCGGTAAAACGTCTCATTGACAAACTGAGAGTAGGTACAGAAAGTTTTTTGTGGGCAATTTCGTGCATCAACAACTTCAGAATAGTCGCTGTCACAATTTGAATGAGAAAAGCAAATTGATCGTGAGTAACACAGAGAAACGTTAATATAGAATTAAACAGGTGTGATTATAGAAAACACCAAGCAAACCTATACGATATGTAACCAGGGTGGAGTAGACTCAATGATAATTTTATTACACGACTACTACGAGAGTATTTAGATTATTATCTTTAAGATGCATACGTTAGTTGTACTTTGTACTTAGTTTACAATAATAATAAAAGATATTGTCGTGACTCATGTAAAGCTATGTATTAATTAATGACATAACAAACAAATATTTTGTTCAAATTCATCCCTGCACACAGATCTCTGCGTAAATTAATCGGAGTACTTTGATTATTATTTTTTTGATTTATAACACATTCTCATAAAAACCGATACATTGTGATTCAAGTTATAATAATGCAGGAATCGAATTGTGCTGAAGTGTAAATTATAACCTGTTCCACTGCAACCCTGCAGTGGGACACCGACCGTTATTTCACCACGACACGGGTGAAATAACCAATGTAAGGTCCGGCGTGATACATGTTAACAATTTCGTACCTCAAGGAAGTGTTCTCGGATGTATTTTGTTTTTAATTATAAAATGATAAAAGAAACATATAGATTCGCTTATGTGGTGGCATTTCTTTTATTAACACCTTACCATAGATCATGAAAATATTGCGTAATGTAGAAGTATGGGTGAAAGATCATAATTTAGAAATAAATTTTACAAAAACAAAAATAATGCAATTTAGACCATATCAAAAGGCACCATTAGATATCAACATCTCGTTTACTAACATTAATTAGGAAAGTGCACTTTCACGTTACTAAGATTAAATATAGACTCAAACACTAATTGAAAACGAAAACAAAACTAGCAACATTTATTTACGCCTTCAGAGTACTTAAAAAAACAACATATTTGAAAACCGCGTCTACCTATTACGCATACTCATACGCACGGTTAAGATACGGCATTATACTCCGGGGAACGTACAAGACTTATTTATCTCACAAAAAAAATGTGTACGTTAACATTCAAGAAACCGATAGCTGCAACACTTTAAAGCGCATAAATTACTAGCCTTGACATCAATATATATCTTAGAAATTTGCAAATTTGTAATTTAATATAAACAATATTTTCCAAAAATAGGCGAACAGCAGCGGCGTTACGAGTCACGATATAAAAATAATTTAATAACACTACATTCTAAATTAAAACTGCATAGTTGGGGGCCACTTGCAATGTCGATAAAAATATACAATAAACTGTCCGAAAACTAAAAAGTAGAAATAAATTACAAAATATTTATAAAAAAATGTAACCAAATTAACCAACCCAAAGGTTGGTTGGTAGGAATGCTTTAAGCTCGGCTTTTGTGCAATAATTTGCAATGAAGTGTATAAATAAATAAATAAAATCAAACATAAAACTTCGTTGCTCGTAAATAAAGGTTGGGAAACACTGAATTAAATTATTATGTAGTATACTACCTACTAGTAGAAAAAAGTTATTACAGTTTAAAATAATATCTTGCCGATAAATTTAATTAGCATCGGTCTTTCATGACACCCCTTAATTGCTGTCCCCCGCGGGGTCAAATGTTTCACTATTCCTTTTTATAATTAATATCTCATAATATACATATTATGTTGCAATAAATATTCTGAGTTTGAGTTTGACATCCCTTAAGAATTGCAGTTAGAAAAGTAGAATTGCAATCAAAATTAAAGTCAAAATTAAAGGTAAAATTACGCTTAAAAAATAAAATACAATGCATTACACAAATAAAACGAAAAGACAAATATTAACTAATTTGTCCCGTCGGCAACTTTGTCTAGTGGTTTTGGATGGGATAATCCACTCTTGATTCAATAGCCTAAGCTTTGCACCGTTTGGTATTCTTCTCCACATAATATTTTTCAAAAAAAATGTCATAATTACAATAATACTTTTATTAACTTCTAAGTGTTTAAATGTGAAATTTAAAAACTTCATTACTTTATTGTTTCCGATGTAAGGGGACCGTGCAACGAGTACAATGTCCTGAAGTATCCTCTAGTCTTTTTATGTGTAAAATAAGATAATATAAAAAGACTGTTAAAAGTAACAGTAAGCTCCCTGCGTTAACCACGGTCACATATTACACAAACATCAACTGATTGGTTGATGTTGATAAGCAGAATCAACCACGAATGTACTCCCGGCTACTAACAATAACTTTTATCTATCTCACCTCGTCACTCACCTTTGGGCAAAAGAATTACCCACCAATTTTCTAGTCAGAGCTGCAATTACGATGATTCTATATCTATATTTCTGATTAAACTAATAAATGCCAAAGTTGACAGAAATTGTCAAAACTTGCAGCAGGCGTCTGTAGCTGAACTATAGAGTACTTACTGTACTTCAGACTTCTGCGAGGTAACCGCTGGTAACCACCGTACTATGCATCATGTGAAGAATGTGAACTACCTATCTGCCCCTTTATCACATATCACAATTATTTAGGAACAAACAGTCCAATAGTAATTTGAACATAGTTAAGTTGCAAAGATTTATATCCATACCTACTGTTCCGTGACAACAACACAAAACGTTGAATCAAATAAATACAAATGATCCCTAACAAAATAGAAGTTTCCCCTACTACTTTTTAAAAGGAAACAATATACAAAAATTCCTATAGCATTTAATTCTTTATTAAAGTTAGGTGTGACACGTCTGAAAATCTATATTTTACATAATTAGTTCTGCCCAAAAGAATATGAAAGGTTTCTATAGATTATTTTACAGTTCCGCGGAAATGTAAAATAATCTTTCTCTAGTATCTAAACAAAAAAAATGTTTATATAAAGTTCAGACGTTGTTGATTGTTTAGTTATTATAAGAGTATCAGATCTTATTTTTATATAGAATCTAAAAGTAATATCTTCATACTCGAGTATGTTAGTAGATGGTTTTTATTACAAACGATGAAGTTATGCGAGGGCTGAGCTGGGGCGGCGCCGCGTCGGCGGCGACGGGCTGTGCGGATGTGGGTTATCGGAGCTAAAATGCCGCCGCCGCCTCGTCGCAAAGAACCCTCGCCCTGTTGCCTCCTACCCTCATTCGATACGTCATTACCAACAAACACTATCTACGTACGCCAGTTAGTACCAACCCTAATGGCTGGCTGGCTGTGCATGAAAATTCTCTGTCTAGGACATATTATCCGTATACTTGGATGTTGTTTCTAAAAATGTGTCAAATATATGAAGTGACTATGCGCGACGATAGCATCGCCGGAAGCGATTGTCCCCTGGACACTCTTAGTTCATACGGTCATATTATTCACATTAATTAATGAATGCTTTATGCCGATGTGCACACAGCAGTCGACTGCCAACGTCAAACTGCTCCATTTATCTCACTCTCATCTCCCGTTTATTTCATATGCTTTTTATTATAGTTAACTGACTTTTAAAAAAGTTTCTCTATTACATATAGTAGGTATATACTATGTCCTGATACATACTTGCCAAAATAAAAAATCTCAACCATAAAACGCTTGTTGGTCACTGCTTTAAGTATATAGATAGACAAAGTATTCATGGTTATTTAAGACCATGGTTATTTTAAATATATTTTAGTACCGCTTTTAATTCAATATCTTATTTAAAAAAAAACACTATTTTCATTTTGTTGGCGTGTATCCATGGGACTAATTAACTGTTATGTAACATGCGATAGAATCCGCTTACCATAAGCAGAATCTGCTCGTATGTCACATTCTTTCTATTGAAAAAGTAACATCTTGTAGACTAAATAATTGCGTCCTATTTCTCGGAATCTCAGACGTAAAAAGTATAGATATTCAGACAGGTCATAGTAGCAATTAAGTCAATGATAAGCGACTTACATGGAGTAGTCATATATATACTGTTATGTCATGATTCAATTGCTAATTGGACCAATCGCTAATAAGATGTTGTCAAACTTTTATTGAGGTCTCGCGAATAAGATAAAATTATCAAATATCCGTAAGACTGTTGACTGTCAAAAAGTCGGTCTAACTGCGTCATCGTTTCGGAGTGTTTACTTTTCAACAGGTAGTTTAATAAGTAATCCGGTTTACTGCAGTTTATTTAAGATCGTAATACGTAACATGCAAATTTCACTTCGATGCTATTAGAGTATTTAAAACCGCATATGTAAATAATAATGAATACTTATTATTTAAGGTTGTTTCTAGAAATGTAAAATAGAAATTGTAAATAAATAATTTTAGCTATAATAATCCAGGTCAATTTTGCAAAAAGTATCATTAATTTATTTCGGTTTCAAAACTGTCAGGGAGTCGAGGTTTAGCCGGCACCTTTGCTGCTAATCGACTTGTACTATAGTAAGTACCTTAGGCCATCCTCATCGCGTTATCAGCACTATTATCATCTCCATTTATCAACTCGTTGCTAAGTTTGGGTATGAACACACATTATCTTTCATTTATTGCTCCATTAGATCGGTGAATCCCAACGTGAGTGTAGCTACCTACATATTTGTGTGTCCTTAAGTGTGTCGGCAAAATATCAAAATATATACTTAGAACTATTTTTTTTTTTAAATGACGTTGATAAATATATATTCTATTAAATAAAATATGTGAAAAATTTGTTATCTACTGTAATTTCTGCTATGTCAACAAAATATTTTATATTTATTTCACCATACAGTCTCATTGCAATTGAACCTCACCGATCAACCCAAAGGTTGGTTGGTAGGAATGCTTTAAGCTCGGCTTTTGTGTGATAATTTGCAATGAAGTGTATAAATAAATAAATAAAATCAAAGTTAAAACTTCGTTGCTCCTCAATAAAGGTTGGGAAACACTGAATTAAATTATTATGTAGTATTATTAAATAGTTTATTTTCTAATTTGTTAGCGCAGTTGTCGTTTACTCATTTCTTGTTTTTTGGAAAACTTTAATGAAATCTCAGTCTGTTTGTATATTTTATTATTACATTGTTGATTGATAAGTGACCACATAATTTCTGAATAAATAAATACATGATAATAATAAATAAATGTAGGTATATACTTGGGAAAAGCAACCGCAACTAATCAATCCGTTTTGGTTATAAAGCCATTACTTTTCCTACATGAGCAGAGTCGAGTAACAGTAGTACATACATTGTTATTTTAATCAGGCCGATACATTAATAGGAACTGGTTAACAAAAAGCCTCGTTAAAATTGAATAAGCTCCAGGTGTAGATCTCTATCAAAGGAACATCAAAGGACGTACGTAAAGAAATAAATAGTTTTAAGAAACATTTGCTACGGCTTCGTTTTCGTGAATTTTAAATTCCAAATTTCCAATTCACCAGATTTCCAAATCATTTTGTGTCTAGATACGGATATAACTATGCAGCGTGTAGCCGAACAATTCCCGAAGTCTGAAACCATGGATTCCGGTCATGGTTCTGAGATAATTGATTAAGAGGGTGTGTGGGCACGCTGCAATCCCACGGGCGCTGGATGTACTCTACTGGCCACGTTGCCCCTTTCTCACAAAAGACTACCGTCAAATGTACCGCATTTCCCACTTTATCTTGTTTCCCCGATATACGTACGTGTGGTGTATATTGCCAATATAGATATGCCGGAGCCCATTCCATTCTATTATATCCCCTAAAGGGTTTAGGGGACACCACACGTCCATTGAGACTACTTAAACAATTAAAAAATAACATTATTTATGTAAAAATCAGATATTTCAGCAGGTTTCTATTTAAACAGAATTTGAAGTTAAACAGCAAAACAAAAACTTAAACAAAGATATTTCTTTAACAAAGAAATTTTAAGTGCGATCATTAAATCCATACAGACCTTTGCTCATAACATCGCATTTTGTGGAACTACGTAGATACAAAATTCCGCAGGTCTATCAAACTCGTGAGATTAGGTACCGGTACCATTAGGAACGATAAAGTGGACGGTAGAATTTACCTATTACTTTGACCTACCTACATTGACCTTGTTGATTATAAAGCGGAAAATAAAAGATATACACAGTACAGAGCTACTGTGTTTATGTAGTTTGAAAATAGGATAAATAAATAGACATGTTTACGTTTAAACGTAAGAACATATCCATATACGGTAACTTAACACGGAGCAATTAACCTAATTGGTCCGGGTAGCCTAACTTAGTAAGCGACAAGGCATACCATATTAACAATGCGATATGTGGACAAATATGAGTAACATCGAGGAGCGCAACGTCTACCAGGAAAGTATGATTAGGTGTTGCGTGCGCAAGGTAAGGTCCGCGTGTAACATGGGTGATGATTGCGGTGTGGGGTGCTGGGTGCGGGGAGAGGTTTGTTATGGCGGCGGCAGGGAAGCGCCCGGTGGCACGTGTAAGAGCGGCCTTGAGACGGTAGGTCGTCGAACGCGGCGCGCCGCCGCCCGCAGACACAGCCGCCTGACGCCCGCGCCTGGGGGACAGCCGCGACACCAGAGCCTTTGTCGCACCGCTCCCGAAACCTTACTGCTCATACTTATCGATTCAACTGCCCCTGGAACACTGCGGAACGATCATTTAAGTCACCACGCGCAAAATGGAAAAGAAAACAAACCTGTACAGTATCGATACATACAAACGAATACAGTCACAGATAAAGCGAATTGCACTATCTAGCCGGCGACGGTCGTAAATTATACATTTTTATTATCATTTGAATACGAATAGCCCAGTCACTGATTTTAAAGAAGTTATGTAGATAACTCGTCGCTAATGTGTTACACGAGTCGAACAATATATCCGCGGGGGTTCAACGTAACTACGCACTCTGCCATATAAGGTAGTTTAATTCTGGAAGACGTTATTACTTTCAAAATAGGTAGCCGGATGGGGCGTTGCTCTAAAATCATATTTAATTTACTCTAAGCAAATTAAACCAGAATGCGTGATTGACTTTTGATAGACATGTATTGCCTCAATCAGTGTATTCGCATTGAGAATAGAAACAATTAATGTCCGAAGTGCGGCTGCTCACGTCCTGAGATATCGAGCGAGGAGGTCGGGTGCTAGAGACGCGGCAACTGCTTGTTATCAGGCCGATAAAGAGATGCGGGATGAAGGAGGGCTAGCTCTCGGGGTGAGGGGGGTAAGGGAAGTGGGGGTAAGGCGGGAAGTGGGTCGCGGGGCCGTCGCCCGAGCATGACCTCTAGCGACGACTTACGACGCTTCTCTACCCCTAAGTATTGCGCATCGAGACTTAAGTATTCTAACCCTGAATACTAAAAGACAGCCAGATTTTTTAAACAGAAAAAGATGAAGACTATAAGATCACCGATTGGCTCGGTTGGTAGCGCCGCTGTGCCAAATGTGCCGGGTTTGATTTTCGGTCAGACAAACATTTATTTAAAGATAGATGTTTACTTGGGTCTGTGTGGCTTGTATTCGTCTTTGTGGGGATTGTGTGTACCTTTAAACCTACGACACAGGGAGTCCTAGTGTAGCTCGTTAAATATGGCTCATTATGAATTTATTATACTTGTCTGACCATAAATATCGTTACCATAAAAAAAAAAAAATACATATGAATTTGGAATCTGTTATTCTCACATGAAAAAGAAATATATTTTTCTTATTTTGGCGCCAATCATTATTAAATATTGTACTAATATTAAAATGGAGCGGGGTGATAATGAAAACCGTACTGCTGTTGTAATTGCATTACACAAAGTAGACATGGAGCCAAATGCGATGCAATTTTTAAAACTCTCCATCCGCGTGGTATTAGCCAAATGTTTGTGTACCGGGCCATAGGTACATTGAAACGTCCTCTGTTTTTGACAGAAAAAGATCTGGCCGTCCACATACTATTCGTACTAAACAGAATATTAAAGCCGTGAAGGAGAGATTTCGAAGAAATCCCGTCCGGAAGCAAAAGATTTTATGCAGATTAATAGCACTCAGAACCATGTCACATATATTAAAAGATGATTTAGGATTTGCTGCTTAGAAAAGACGTACTGGCCATTTCTTAACTGATAATTTAAAAAAAAAATAGGGTAGAGAAATCAAAACAATATCTTCGGCGGTACCCAAAGAGAACTCACAGACTTATTAACTCATTAAATCTTATTTACAAATGGTGACCATTTCGAATAAAAGTTATTTTTTAAAATGCTTACCTATTTATTTCTAAAATAACACAAATTCTTCTAATAAAATGATAATGTAAAAAAATATCAATGTTTTCTCTGTAACAATATATTTATATGGCTAGACTACGTATACAATATCTTTATGTTTAAACTCTGCGATGCGAGCGTCGACATGGCACCCGCACAAAATCACCAACAGGCCTATTGACCAGTCAAGCGCATCTTTGCCCAACAGGGACATTAATATAAAACAGAACAATTAAAGGTTAAAGATCATGTGGCTTGATAGGATGAAGTAAGCCTGTGGTAGCTATTCTTATGTGTATGTATCTATAACTTGCAATTTTCAGCCACGCGATTTAATAATTAGTCCTTAACAAGTTTCCATTAGGTTAGGCCATTTGATACAAACGAAGATAAATAAACCACTACCAAGTCACTAATTTAATAAAATAATTACGCATTCATATTAACATTATAGTGTTTCGGTAGTGAGTGAGATGTGTCAGAGCTCATTCCCATCCCATCCTATCCCTCCCCATATTCCCAACCCTTTCTCCAAATCCATTTCTATATCTCCAAAGGTAGGCAGCGCATCCGGGGGTGTGCCAACATTTGTCATTTTGGACTAATGTTGGCATGTATCGCGGATGTCTATGGGCGACAGTATCCACTTACCATCAGGTGGACTGTATGCTCGTCTGCCGCCTTCGTACATAAAAAAAAAAAAAAAAAAAACATGGTATCCCTTTTTATCCTATCTTTGTCTATCAATGTTTCATTAAAATATAGCCAAGAGCATATCGCGGACACTCAAATGGTTTCGCAGCAGTTTATAACTTAATAATATATTAACATTAATTAACATTAACAATTTAATAACATTGGATTCGGTACTGTCAACCGCATTAGCCACTTACAGTCCACTCTTAGACGTGAGCCTCTTCATGTCTCATTGTGCATGAGAGATGCGTAAGACCTTAAAACAGTAGGCTGGCCAAATGGGTTTGCGAGTCCACTCTTTTAGAGGTAGTGGTCTCAGGACTTGTGGTAGCGATATTGTTATCCCCTAGTCGCCTTGTTACCCACGGGAAGAAATGGGATAGTACTATCCTAATGGCCCCAGTTACACAAGGAGAGATGCGTCAAAAGCCAGTATAAACAACTATTATCATCATCTGCCCGTTTCTCCCTGTTTCTAAACATTTCTCCCCGTTATCGTAGAGTTTTTATTATCACGTGAACAGTTGTAGGCGAGAATTGTATATAGTTTGTATACGAGAATTCGTATAGAGTATTCTCACCCGAGCAGTTTGAGAAACTCCCCCTTGTGTAAACGAGTCATAAAGCTGTCCGACACCATACAGCACCTTGTTGAAATTTTATTCATTTTATGAAAACAATTTCTCAAATTTTTATAAGTTTTCTTAGATACAGTTATAATTATCACTGAAAGTACTTAGGAATACCTACGGAACCCTAATAATTGTTTTGAAAATATTAACCAGAATTCAGATATATTATAACCATTAACTCAGAAAACCTAGTAAGATGAAACAAGCGCCTGACAAAAGACTACTAACACCTATTCTGATTGATTAACTACCATCCTTTAGTTCAAACGCAGCCATTGTACTGAAAATTTCAGTTATGACTGAAGAGTAAGTTGCTCAATTTAAATTAGGCTTTTTATGATATTTTGGCGCGAAGATTTTTCTTTTTCTATCTTATATAGACATCAACAAAACTTCATCTTAGCCACGACTCTAGGTTTACGTTAAGAAGAATTTCAACTGATCTAAATTTTAAAGTCGACTTCCATAATATCCTGGAATAATTGGTCGTACTTGTATAGTACTCGGCTGTGGTCTTTTGAATGTCACCACCCCCCATCTCTTCCCGCGGGTGTTGTAGAAAGTCATCAGGCCTGAGGAACTGTACGACCTTTATAAGGCCTGTCCACGCCAACCCGCTTGGCCAGCGTGACGTTTTCAGGCCATACATCCCTCATGCACAATACAATGTGCGTGAGGAGGCCCATTTCCAGCAGTGGACGATAAAAGGGCTGATTACGGTTACTCGTATATCGGTTACTCGATTGATTACGGTTACCGTCTGTAATGACCCAAGTAACTATTGTGGTATTTACTTGAAATATCTTACACCACTGAACTTAAATATTTCCGTGGATCATATACTTACAAATGTAGATAAACATAATAGGGTAAAACATCCCGCTATAAATGTGTATGTCAAGACACAATTGTGTAGTGTACGTACCGTGCAATTAAATTTTAGAACCACGTACAACCTGTAAGTTACACATGGTAACAACAGTAAAGAATGTGCTACTTTAAAAACATGTTTTAAGAATTGCCCATAAATATTTTATATCGTATTTTTGATAGACCAACTTTCACGCAAAAATAACAACAGTAGGAAGTCTGTTAGGCGTAATTTGGAGACATCTATACTATTAAACGATCTAGGAAACAGAAATGACATTTATTGAACCACTAATCACTTGGACGAGGATCGTTATTATCTTAAGCTTAATTTTGTTGAAAACCATAAAGATAATAAAAAAAAACAGTTTAAGGGTTCATCGATTGTCGGACAAATACGTGCCGTGGCGGTCGCGCATTGTAAAGATCCCATAATAAATTTATTTAAATTTGTTTATTTAATATTACTTTATTATTAATAGAGCTTTGGAGAATATACCATAATATTTTATATATTTGAAAGGGTGTGTGTGCACCCTGTAATCCCATAGCCGTTGCCGTGTTGGGCGCACCCGACTACCCACGTTACCAGTCTCTCGCAGAAGACTACTGTAAAATATACTACATTTCCTGTCTCTATCCTATTCCCCCAATGTACGTAAGTGTTTCGGTAGGGAGTGGAGCTAATGTGTCAGAGTTCCCATCCCAACACACCCCATCTTATACTATCCCATCTATTGAAGAGTATAAGAATACTCCTTATTCAATTATACTCTCATCTACTATGATAATTGTCAATCTGTCTACAGATACATTACGAAAACATTGGCCATCGGCACCGATGACGTCATCCACGTCTATGAATTTATTGCATAGACGTGGATGACGCGTCGGGTGTTTCTGGATAAGCCGATGGCCAATGTTTTCGTAATGTATCTGTACTATGACCATTATCCATCTGTCTACTAAGACAATTGAAACAGTCACAGAACAACAACGACAAGACAAATAAAACAAGTTTTTAGTACCGTACAGTAGTCAGGTAGCTACTCGCAGACACGATTAGAGCGGCCGGGAAAAAAGCTAGTATTTAATATAGCGTGAAATTGGTAAAACATTAAAGTAATTTGACAATGACCGATTGTAATCGTAGATTACTTGTGCGAGGTATAGGCACTTCCGATCAAGTCAACTGGCCCCCAAATTCGAACCATTTTACATTTAAAGTGTTTGTGAAAGAACATTCAGAATATTTTGGAAGATATGCCAATTTTCGATCACAAAAACTAGATAATTTGTTTTTACAGAGGTGTCGACTAAAAACTAAAAACTTAAAGGTAAGACTGAAAAGAAATAAACGGCTATTTTATTTTGAACAGTTATTAGCCAGTTTTAACTCAAAGTTGGAAATCGAAAAACCTACACATGGTTCCTGTATTGATTACTTTACACACAACATAAAAGGCTGTGAAAGCGTAATTTGTGAGCTTGCGCCATCGGACCACACAGTTCAAGTATTAAAATGTCCTGTTAAAAAAGCTGTTTCTAAATACTGGTACTTAGAAAGAAGAAATAATAGTCATGAAAACTTACATAAATTCTACGAATGCTTGTGAAATCTCAGCTACAATGAAGTATATGTCGTAAAATATAAAGCCTTTAATGAATTCCAAGAAACATTTAAATTATACTATGACCTATGTTTCCCTGTAAACAAAATAAAAATTCCAATATGGAAAAAGGTAAAATGGATCACAAAAGGGATTAAAATATGAGCAAAGCGAAATAGAGCATTACTATGGAAATATATGAAAACAAATAAGGAAGAAAATATGAGTATATTTAAAGCGCATGCCGCTTGAAAAAAATCGTTTTACTAACGTAAAAAATACAAAATAACCATTATATTAAAACAGCAGATCACAAAACAAAGGTAACTTGGAGAATAATAAGCAATACAAAAACAAATGACCCAAAACAAATGGCTTTATTTTCCAGATGATCCCTAATTCCGCCTTGGAAATGTCGACGCCAAGGATCCCGATACTCTCAGAGACATTAAGAGGTATGCTCTGAAAGTGAGGTGCTACGATAAAAGAGGCTTTTTAGCGGTGAATGCACAGACTCGTGTCTCACTGGGTTTGAAATCCACTAGGTTTAGAGAACCCTGAATCGAGACTTGATCTAAAGCGTCTTCGATTTCAGACACAAGCCTGACTCGACTCTCTTCCACTTCGACCCGAGGGATGTTGGGGCGACCCCTGTACAAGGCGTCTCCAGTACTGTCATCTGCATAGCAACGTATGTCAATAATTTGCAAGAGATCATTGATACGAAGAAGGAACAGAGTTGGGGACAGCATAGAGCCTTGCGGGACGCCAGCATTAATAGATATGGTGTCGGAGCAGCTACCATCGATAACAACTCTGATCCTCCGTCCGTCAGGAAGCTGACAACCCATTGGCATATTCCCTCGGGTATTCCGAACGATGGTAGCTTGGAAAGTAACGCTTTATGCCACACTTGGTCAAACGCTTTGGCCAATGGGTAGGCCAACAGCTAAAGCCTCGCCTCTACTCTCAATGGCGTACTCTACTCTCAAGCATATTACAAAATTAACGGATTTCTTATGGATAAATCTTATGACTTTTGACGATATCATTTATATATAACATGTGACTATGTATTGTTATTACTATATAAATGATAATGTGTTATTATTACTATCGATATTAATATATGTATAATGTCGATTATTTTCACACTTTAAGGATTGTCAAATGAAACTAACTATATTGTGTTGCTTCGGTATACAAAGAAACGACATATAATGTTTATTCTTCAATCCTTTCTACAATCTATTATTTACAATAGTCTTACTGATCTTGACCTACAATTTGACAGTTCGCACGATTGTCTTCACCTCACGCCATCCTATATCCTACCCTCTTTTACCGACACTATGATAGTACCCACTACCGACAGCGCGGAGCGCGGCAAAACTCAAATGAAAGAAATATATTTTCTTTACATATGAATAATTATTAATTTATTTATGAATCTATGAAATTATTAATTGTTAATTATTTATTATTGAGTATTATTTAGTTTGATAATTATAATTATTGTTGATTGTCATTACCATTATTAGGAATTGTGGGAACTTCAATTAGTAATAAATATACATATATGTAATAAATAATATATAAATTTTTCCACGCCTATTGAGGCAGAACATAGTGGGAGATATTTGTAATGAACGCCACATTTGTTAGCTATGTTCTTGCAAAATAAATGATTTGATTTAAAGTAGAAAGAAGTTTTAAAAAAAACTGACAGACAACATAGTGCAAAAGTGTTTAGACATCATATTATGACACAGTTGTATGAATTCGATGGGGATTATTATTGTCAAATATCATGTTTTGTAGTAACGCTCGTAGACAGTCGGACGTGTGCGTGTGTCTTGCACCGGCGAGCCGCACGCGCCCGAAATACCCGCGAAACACGACGAAAACAATCGGGACCGCGCTTGCGCGGGACGACGGGCAAAATATGCACAGTGAAAGTTCCACTATATATACCAGCAGGCCTTGCTGCCGCTCCAGTTTGACTAGCGATTCACGTGACCGTCGTCCCATGTCGCGAAATTACCGAGGGGCACCCGTCGCATTCCACCTACGTTGACACCACCTGGAAGCGACGCGTCGGGACATGTCGCCGTCGCTACTATAGTACAATCAAACGCGATAACTATATGCTATTTATCATTCAAACACATCATACATCAAATAGTTGTTTTTTTATACACTTAACACAGCGACGCAATGAAGCTTAACAAGCTAATAAGTATCAATTTAACTTTTTTATGCAACTTAGTCTTATTGCTGACCATGCAATCAGCAATAAAATAAAAGTCAAGAATCATCAATGAATGGGTGTATACTTTTTTAATATATAGTTTCTTCAAGCTGTACTCGTAGTATACTCACATTATAAAATATACTATAGCATCATCCTGCGTGCCTCCACTGCTGGCTGTAGGCTCTCGCGCGGACACCCAAACCCCCGGAGCGCTCCTCTCATTTAGCCACTATATACACATATACTATGCGTATAATATATAAAATATACTTGTAGTATAATACTATAGGAGTACTATACGTATAGGTAACATGATTAATCGCAGTATGACCCGTACTTATCGACACATTTTTAATGACAGTTGATTAATAAAGCTTCTGTGGGAATTTCATGAGTCGGAGTGAATTCTAAAAAAAAAATGGGAGTCAGATGGTGTAGGATTAGAGGAATCCGTGCGAAAGTTTCTTTTCCCTATAGGATTGCCTGTTATGCATTATCCCGTAGAAACAGTAGCAACAATTCAACAGACATAGAAACAGGTTTAATAGAGAGCTGTCCCATTACAATATTATTTTTTTATAAAGATACAGACGAACAGACACTGGTGGTTTACTGTCGTCTATGGAAACCCGCAATACATACCAACATCAGTTCAGAATAACAAACAATCATCAAACAGAATGACAGATAATTAGACAATATATAGGTACATGAGTTTGCGGTTTTTCAAATCGCAAGAATTTTTGTCAATAACTCAGGTAGAGTGTAACAGACTGTAAGCTTCTTCTGACTAATTTTCTGTTTCGGACATTATTTCTTCGACACCTGGATCTAACTGTGATGAATCTTTATGATTTAGTTTTTCATCACAAAGCAAGATGTCCACATATCAAAGCACAATTTAATATAGTGTGTACAGAAGTGTTAAATCTAATTGACATCTCAATAATGTGACGACAGCACGATTGACGCTTTTGCAATAAATTTAATTGTAAATAAGCAAGTGATTAAATGTAAATAAAAAAAGAAAAGAAAGAAAAATGAGTGGGAACAAAACAAAGGGAGACCTACATAATTATGAAGCTCTTTAGTCCGAGCGCGTTTTACTCTGATCTTAAAAGTCAGCAAACCGTCTGCAGATAAGTCAAGTTCTGGATGTTCGGAAGCTAATTGGTTATATTTTCTACACATTCTAGAAATGGGTTTGTTAAATGTTTGTGGGGGTAATAAAAACAATTCACCATGCCTTGGCTTGGCCTTGGGGACGTAATATGATTGAGTAATATAATGTTAATGATTAATGATGACGTTTTCCAAACCAGATCCCGGCCAATTATTGAATAAGGAAACTCCGTAAATGTATGTATGTAAGTAAACTCAATACCTCTTTAAATCATTCGCAAAACATTTTCCGACATTAAATGTTACTTACTACTTACTATTAATGTTACTTACATTAATGTAAATTCCGACTAATTACTTAATTTAAATCATCCTACACTGTGCGGGATACGTATGCACTAACACGCAGTAGAATGCTAGTGTCTGTACTCCGCACCAACTGGATCGCCTGGGGGGTGTGGACTGTATAATAGGTTTTTCTTGTCTTGAATAAAACAACAAGGCTTGTTCTTCAATAGAGCCGGGGTAGCGCAGAGGTACTTGTTCTTCTTCTTGTTCTTGTTGTTCTCGGAGTGGATGCAGCTGCGGAAGTGAAGTTGACCGGAAATGGTCCGCCTTTTATTCTATTTATTGGGTTCCTCAACCTCTGGCTAGTTGCGGGATTCCCCCACCACCGGTCAACGACGGGCCTCCCCTCCACTTGTCCATGTATGTACCCCTCCCGCTACCCGCGGGGAATCATTTATTTTCCTTATCGCTAACACGTATTTACATTTTTGATAAGATCCTAGTATGTCCTCAATTACACTAATGACCAACGATTCACGCCGAGACATACTAGGGATCATTCCATTATTATCAAATTATATACATAAAAAACTTAACAACTAGTTGCGAAACTATATACATGTTTGCCTAAGTACCCTAGCCTTTTCGTCGTCAACATACACGAATGACTTGAGTAGTATACACTACGAAGATTTTTAAATAATTTGCATATAATAAAAAAATAGGGCGATTTAATAAATAATAGATAAGATCATTTATAAACAGTATGAATAACAAGGGACCGAGATTAGATCCTTGAGGCACACTCGACATTACCGGACAAGGCTCTGACGTATAACCTTATACCGCAACAATCTGCGTCCTATGTGCTACTTATAACTGGACCCAGCGTAATGAACTGCCATGTATACCCATATGTGCTAACTTATTTATAAAGATTCGATAGATAACCTTATCAAACGCCTTTTTTAAATCTTTGTTTACTGAGTGTACTTGTATACGATTGTGAAAGCTACCATGAATAAAATGTGTATACTCAAGTAAAAATAGAAATAGTAGACTTGTTTTTAACAAAACCATGCTGCTCCCTTGTCAGAGAAGGTTTTTAAAATGAGAATATATAATCGTAAATTAAGGATTCGAATATTTTAACAAAACCTGACAAGATGCTCTTTGGTCTATATATTTCACAGGTTCCTATATCACCTTATTTATGTTTAGGTTTAATATGTGGTATTTTCCAGACAGACGGGAATATACCACTGGAGAGCGACAGATTAAATATGATAGGCAATGACTGCAAGAGTTCATCCGCACAGTTACGAATGAAGTAAGGCGCAATACCGTCACGTCCAGGGCCCTTGTCAGTATTGATAGTCTTAAACTTATTGAGTATTTCTTGTTGCGATAAGTTTATGGAAAATAAGCAAAAGCCAGTAGAAGGGACTGTTTCTATATAATTAAAATTAGGTATTGTATCACTTTCTAGGACCGAAGAGAATTCTGCAAAAAGGTTACACGATGGCTTGCCATCATAAGCTGATTTGTTGTTATAAGGCAGTGTTTGTGGAATTGAGACTCCAGCTTTCCGAATTTTTACATAATATCCAGAACAATTTCATAGAATTACAAAGTCTCTCCACTGAATTTTTAAAATTATTATAACAAAAGGTTATTAGTTTCTTTGGGCGATTACGTATGATCATCATCATCATGTCAAGGATCCGTTTTTCATGAATCTCATGAGGATTCTCCAAGCCCTGGATACGACAATTTTGCTTATTGACGTATTCGTCAAGGTGGAAATGGGCCTCGTCACTAAAGAAATAAAATTTTACTCTAAAATGATGGACCACTTCATACTGCTCTAAAATTCAGACTGCGTTGCTCTTTCGTGTAACGTTCCATGTTGACTAATTGCTACTGTCATATATGACATCTATAAAAAAAAACGAGTTGCCGACGAGCAGTCGGAGATTCACAGGGTAGAGACCTGCTTGTCGCCGTGTCTGTACGATGCATTTACATACGACATTCCAACTCTGCAAACCCAGCTCCAGGAGTAGGTAAATACTGTTCTCGTGCTATATGCGGACGACAGTGTATAGTTTGCCTCGTCTCAGCGAACCAAACTTGCAGCCACAAAAATGCAATGTGTGCTGAACCTGTTGCCGGATTAGTTGAGTAGGTGGAGGATGGCCGGATGGCCAAAAGCGTACCATACCGACACCGATCAAGTTCCGAGGTCAGAACGTAGGACAGACATCATCCGTCCGAAATATCGGATGCCAGGCCGAACGGTTGCTGCACATAAATCCTACATTCGCTTGCGCCTAATTTACGCTGCCCCTGCGTGGCACGCGCTATGTTCTCCAACACAAGGAAGATGAACGGGGCGCTACTTCACAACGAACTTCGGCCGCGATGTGCAGATGCCTTTGATAGAAGAGTCCATGACCCGATTGGTGCGGAGCCTTTACAAGCGCTGTGACAACATGCCACAAAAATTTAGATACACTGTATAAAATATATATATATATAATGTGTATATTTTCTGCGATCTTTTAAAAACTTCATACTAACATTATAACAAATAAAGATGTTTATTATTAGATATTATTATTTTACCAATGGAAGGCCGTAATTTTGAAACTTGGACGTGTTTGACCCATTTAACCTAAAAAATCTTTTATGACTATTTTTTATGTCGATCTATTTTATATCGATCTATTTTTCAATCGGTTACGAAATTCGCCCTCCGGTTAATCCACAAATGTTATATACCATAACGTTTTGAACTGACGATGACGGTAGTTTTGGAGTCACCCTTAAATAGTTAAATAGTTGGTGGTATAATACGTATATGGTAATTGATTTCCTAAGTCAAATCAAAAATCAAAATCTTAAAATCTGTCTGGATGACGAAGTTCTGAAAAGACCAAAGAACTGGAATTTCCTTATGTAGTAGGTACAGTAACAAACTGAAATATTTTTAATTTTCCTCTTTGCAAGCAGACTGAATACTAATTACTGAATGACACAAACTTTACCGTCTCCGTTACCTAATAGTCACATTTTAGTCCTTCACACCCTACCGGCCTTCTTATCAAAGGCACTTATCAAACTTACTTACCAAAGGCATCAGAGCATTTGCTGACATTCGAGATAATCCAAAAAAAAATGCTGAAATTTTTATTACGAAACTTGGAGTTTTAGATAAAACAAAAGGAATAAATAACCATTGTGTATTATCTTTGGTTATTTTTAATTTCCGAATGGGTATAATAGGTTATTTATGCTTTCGGACAAATGTTACTATAAATGTCTTTTCTTCTAAGGAGAGCAGAATATATAGGCTTTGAGTACAATTTTTTTATTAAATACTGTAATAGTAATATTGAAACGATAGTTTGCATCGCGGCTATTGTACATAAAATGTATATTCTAATGAATTGCGTGTAAATTTATTACCATAGCGGGCGCGTACTCGCCACAATGTTGTCGTACGCTGAGGATGTTTTGTTGGAGGGCCGCCGATAGAAATAACCGCGGTTATTTGTCGCCGACTCGCGGCCCGATGCGGTGCACTCTCCTGCTTCCACCCACCATTATCCATCTGTTCCCTACTCTACGACAACAATGATCGACACTATTAATTACTATCAGTTGCTTGTTGTTGTTACCCTGCACATGCTTACAAAAGTAAGTAGATTTAACTACTGTAATCTATTCCAATATCTACATAGCCGTATGTTAACTACCGCGACATAGCTAGTGATTTTATTAATCAATCACAAATTACAAAAAGACGAATGTTTTTGAGTTATTTTTCTACAGGTTTAGCTAAATACATAACATGATTAAGAGATATATTATATAACATTACGGCGGATACGAAGTCATAGGTAGGTAGGTAATACAAGTATAATATAAGTATGCTTAATATAATATTATAAGTATAATATAAGTATACTACTAGCTGTCTGAACTTAGTCTGAAGGGTGAGCGAATCACAGACATTCTTTTCTTTTATTTTTTATTTATAAAGCACTTAGCAAAATTTGAGAAATCCATGTTAAAAAATTAACCAAACATTAATCCGATAACACCTAAATAAAATTCGTAAGAAATTCTCATTCTTATAGTACGTACGTACATACGCATACTCACGTTTTTATAATATTTTATTTTTTAAATCGTATAATAAGTAAATTAATTTAGATAATTATTGAAATACTGTAAAATGAATTAGAATATTCTATCCAATACAATTTTGACGTGTAATAATAATGCAAATTTGCCAATTTAAGACTGTTCTTATCTTAAATCTTGAGATAGTGGACATACCCTAATAAGAATCCCACAAATCTTAATCATAAATTATAGGACTCAATCATAAATGTACCATACCATCAGCCTGTGTTTCTCTACATCAAACACGGTCTTCTGCTCTTCTAATTCAGCCACTATCGGCGACTTTCTTCAAGTCGTTAGTCCACCTGTCCGAAGGGCGTCTCAGTATGTGATTTCCATACGAGGATTTTCATTGATTCAAAATATTCCACAGTCCACAGGAGATATTTTAAAAGAATCCGTTTTAGGCTCTGCGAATAACTCACGTACATAAATGGGTATAACGATTCCCTCACTCCTTATCCGACTAAGAAATATTTGGCCCAATAATACATAATACTGTTGCATTTCATCCAAACCTAATAAATAACATTATGTACTTATAATAAATAGTACTAAGTAGATAGCTAGTAGTGCCAACTAGTAATGCCCGGTACTTAGGCCCGATGGTTTGGAATGAAAAGAAGACATGAAGTACCTCTGTACTAAAGTACCACTGTACCAAGATAATTATTATCTATACAATATAATAAAATCTTAACAGAGCTGTGTCTATACATTAAATATTTTTGGAAAATAAATCTTTGCATTTTACTATAAAAAAATAGATATAAAAAATACAACTACGCCCTCGTATTGCCCTCGCCACGGTAGTGCCCTTATCCTAAATAACTTTTCTATCCCACCAATATCTGATGTACGTGTGTCATTTCATCGCTGTCACTGTCCTGTCAGTCTGGCAGGAATCTTATTAGAGCTTCATACCAAACTTGGCTACCGGCTGTGTTTTAGAAAATTGTCAAATCACCTGTGATTACTTAAGAATCCAAGGACTACGGACATCCGTCTAATAGGTATGAGTACCGTGTTTCCTACCAACCCCGATTTTATCTCCTATTCGTTAGCCGACTATCTTACACAGGTTTATTGATCTAATAGAACAATAAGTTAATTAACTAATCAAATCACACATTAAAGTCCAAAGTCCACGCGAACGAAGTCGCAAGCACAGCTAGTTATTAATAACTGTATATTATTGAGACTTGCATCCATATTATACTAGTATGTATTATTAATATACATCCAGTGTTTTTATGTAACAACAGAGTTGCACGTAGGGACTTGATTCATAATTCCTGCAGGAACTTTACACGTACTACGGATCTGGGTACAAAGTATATTAAATGTTAATACCATATGATTGGATTTAAGCTATACCTAATTATAAAATCCATCAAATGGTTTTTACTCGATGCTCTTTTAAACAGACAAACGTTCCAAAAATTTGTGTTTTTTGGGTTATGTATAATTGCAGCAACGACTTTCGTATTCTTTCAAAAAATATTAATTTAATATACGATTTCACGAATATTATGTGTATGTATTTTTATATATAGGTATATATATCTATAAGTAATACGTGTAATCTCATGTCAAATCTAATCAACTTATGTACTCTCACCTACCTATCTAATTGTATATGTACGACATACTTATGTAGATATGATGGCATGTCTTATCAAAAATACTGATGGATGAGCGGTCTCGAAAGGAGCCGACAAATGTTACAAGTTTACGACACCCGTCATTCATCGTCGCAAACGCATTTTACGTGTGAACAAGAACAGACCGTAGCGTTGCATTCTCATAGACAATTGCAATTGTTCGAGCGGCCATTCTGCCGTTGCGTCCGCGCCCGTGGAGTTTATTTTGCGAAAACAGTTGCGAGCACACAAGCTCCATGATATTTATTTATAGCCAGCGGCGAGCTGATCGGTACCACTCGACGTTGACAAACAACTCGAATAGCACCAACCTCCGGCGACCGCTCGCACCGCGCCTCTAGGATCACGCCCATTACTGAACGAGTGCGACATCCTGCTTTCAACGAACGCGCTCCTCGGCACGACCTTCACATAACGACACTACACCTAACTAATACTCTCTTGCTTCTCCAACAAAGTTAATTGTTTACATGCACAGTAACATGATATAAGATATATTTCATGCTTCACACGATATTTAAACTCTCAATAACATGTAAACATATGCCAAAGAAAGATGAGTGGAATAAACAAGCCAATTCTGCGGAACACGTCATTGAACCATTTCGAGGGCAGAGACCGAGATATTGCGAATGAACGAACAAACAAAAGTCTTACCACATTTTTAACTCTGGTAGGTACTGTCAGGATATTCGTCAATTTAGCTCAATTTCGTTTTAATCTCGGACGACTGAGCGCCACTGCGTCCTAACGTCAGTCATGTTCCTTCTCATCACCTCTCGTTATATTGTTCAAAGTCACGTAGTTTTTCCACAAACTGAGCAATTTATCTTTTAATACTCATATTAATTAGAATGTGACGCAAGTGGAGCGACTAGGCCGCAACTTCACGCCGCACAGTAGGACAGAACCGTGCGTACCGTCTCAAAAATCTGTAACTTTTTTGTTGATTGAAGTAAATCGCTGAAATTTGGTATGTAGTGTCTCCAGAGTACATACAATCCAATAATGAATGTATCATTGTCAAATGTTTAATAAATAATATAAAATAAAATAAAACAAAATAAAAATGTATTATTTTAATATTAAACCATGGTTTGGTTAACTTATTGAATTATAATTTTACAGTTTTATGATATTAATAAACCTATTTTATGTTATTTTATATTACATATGAATCTTACATTTAAATAAATGACAAATATATAATAACCCACTCCAAAAATATGTTTTACAAATAATGTACGAAATTATTTCGATTTAAATAGCTAAGAGGTTCTTAGCTTCCTCTAACAATTTCTTGGATATAGTGACTGATGGTTTTCTGATACTTGATATATAAGGATCTGACGTAAATAGAAGACCATGAAATACGTCTTCGTTTGTTGCGGACCTAGAGCATTTTCTAGCATGATGCAATCTGAATTTTTTGTAATCTTTATTACGCGATTCTTGGGCATCCTCAGATAAATGACCAATGGGCAGAACAGCAAAATGTCTTATTATACTTTCCCCATGTATTAAGATTTTATGTACTGAAGAAGGCATATTATACCACATATATTTTGTTACGTACAGTTGTGCGGTTGCACGAGTATATTCACCAAATTTTTCTGGATTTACAGCAATACCGGATGCCATGGTTTGCAGAATAACATAGAACCTTTTAATAAGTTCCTCGTCAACCCCTGTAATTTCTGAAGCGCAGTAGTAGTTCTCAAAAAAACGCCGAGCTGTATTGCCGTCATTACTGTTTCCACTTCCTTGTCGGGGCTTATCAACGTGCAATCCCATCCGGCTTCGAAACAAACTTTGTACAAGCTTTTTCTTGTCTTCTTTACTTTTTTTATCTTCCGAAGTTCTCGCAGCCCATTTTTGAAATGAAAGGTTATATGAAATATGTAAAATTAGCTCCATGCACCTGATCCACGCGTGTAACGTAGACAAACCGTATTCGTAAGCATTTATATTATCTGGCTTTGATGCAATCTTCTCCAAATTATTCATTTCACTTGGCTTAGCCCCACACACTGTACATACAGCTCCAGAACTTGTGTCAGTAAGAACTTGTGTAACTTTTCCATCCACCATAGTTAGAAATAGATCGTGACTTATTTCAATTACCTGCGTCTCCTTGTGTATCTTTGATGTTTGCAAATTATTAATTTGACCCCGAATATCACCAACCACTGATCGGGTTTTCTCGGGCGTTTCTTTTGCAAGTTCCATCAGGATTGGTCGGCAATAACGAATAGAAGAACAAGCCGGATTTTGCCAAATTATCTCATGTGTTTCTGTGTCAGTCAGCTTTATTGGTACCAAAGACGCTATAAATAAGTTTGTATCTGAGACTAAGTCACTCTCATCTGTTAAAACTTGTTTATATTCGCTTTGCCCCGATGAACCATCACATCCCCACTTGGTAAACAATTTAAGAGATTTTCTTCTTGGGTTGTAAACATTTTCAATCTTTAAGATGCGAGCACAAGTGTGATCCAGCAAATCTTGTAGATTTACTTTAGCACTTATATCGGTTATTTGAATGCTGGATAGTGGAGGATAACACAGTTTTTTGGCGTTCGTCAGTATATTATATGATGGCAATATGTCGAAGTTTTTGTTAATCAAACTTGCTCGAAGAAATCCGTATTGTGATTTCGAAAGATCTAAATCTGCAAACATACTTAAAGCTTCATCCACCGTAAAATCTGTTCCATTGCGACTTTCATGCAATAATTTTTCCTTCATGATCCTTTTTTCATTTCTTTCACAATTCCGCATCATTGAAACAACAGTAGCTTCTTCGATTTCTCCTTCAGCCCGCAATCCTTGAACGTATGCATTATGTATATACTCGAGTCCATATTCTTTTACCAATTCCATATTCATTCTTTTTTTCGATTTCTCTGATAGATCTTCATAAGACTTTGGTGGACGTCCACGTTTTTCAGATGTTGTAGGTGTAATATCCATCGGTGCTTCTTCGAATTGTACCTTAAATTCACCGTCTAACCACGATATATTATTACTAAAGAAACGTTCTTTAGTTCGGTTAGATTTGGTCCACCGATCGTTAAACGCTGTTATAAGCGTTTTTTGAATACGTTTCACAATTAATTCACTTTTTTCAGACGACAAATGGTGGTGTTGTTCTAAGTATTTTTGAATATCTTCTGATTTTGTTCCATGGCCAATAAAAAATTCGCATAATACTCGTCGAGGCACAACAAATTCACTCATTTTGTTTTTATTTTTAACTACTTTTTTTTTACCGAGGTTGGTGAAGACTATATTATGTTAAAGCACACTAAAGTACTAGTAAATGACAACGTAAATCAATAACTTTTATACTGAAATTTCGTGTGAAAAAATATTACTATCTAGTGTCATTATCAAGTTCCTAACCACTATCTATGAAGGTGGTTAGTAGTAGGTAGGTACTGATAATGTACACTAACAACTATAACTAGATACCACTTGCTCCCTTTTCCTTCACCGCGATAGAGAAATACATAAACTATATGAGAAACATGTAATTCACACAGTGATAACAAAACATTAACCACATCTGACCGCACGATAAAAAAAATATACTACATACTAATACATTACCCAAAACTCCCACTTTACCTAAAGATTAAGTAAATAGATAATATTGTTTAAGAAAAAAAGGTCAAAAGTGATCTAAATATCCAAAAATCTCATTAATCAGAACTAAAATAATTTTTGGAATATTTTGTATTTTCTCCCCATTAGCCATTTTTAGTTTCATTTCAAGGGGGGCAGATTCGGGCACTCAATTTTTTTTGCCCTACCTTTAACATTAGCTGCTCTATACGATGCTATCAAAATTACGACATGGGCAGACACCGCTAACTGTCAAAAGTCTATGCAAAGTTTCTAATAAGGATAGAATATTAGGTCCTGAAATAAAAATTCTTTACCTCCCCAGGTTTCACATAATGGTTCACTTAAATTATTTTTAAATAGAGTACTTCATCACCATTCTAACCATATATCACACTTACAAATTTGCTGGTAAAGTAATGCAAATATGACCATGTAAACTGGTGGAATTGTGTTCTACATAATTGACATAATTTTGAGCGTCAACTTGCAAGCCTTATTCTAATACAAAAAATGAGAAATAGTGTATTTCAACTGCTATATAATATGCATTGAACATTCAGTTAGACATATGCATTAACAAAATATTCAATATAGAACATTACGAAAAGCTATTTTTGAGACGGTACGCACGGTTCTGTCCCACTGTGCGCCGCCGCGCCGCGCCGCGCCGCTAGCCGCCTGTGCCTACGCGCTCACCTTCCTAATTACGCTGTTTACACTCCGTCTAGACAGACATCGCTCGTTCCAGCCTGCCTCCTCTCACGTTCCTCTTTATTTCTATAGGTACTTACTGCCCCACCCCCCCACCCCCCCGATCACCCTGCTATCAAATACACCTTATATTGTTTTATTTTAATCGAGAGCGCCACCAAATCCTCTAACTTCAATTAAGGTGACCAAAGCTTAACAGAGTCAATATACCGAGGTAAATAAGACAAACAAACGAAAGTACAATCTAACGAATTTACTCCATGACTATAATCAATTTATAATCTATAATTAAATCAAAATTGAAAATCTGAAACCTTTTAGTCTTTTAAAACTAAGAACTGGTCGTACTAGAAGGTATGTTGTATGCTTTCTGGCGTTACCACATGAGATGCGTGAAAACTCATGAATCTTTGGAGTACGAGTTTTGGTGGGACTTTTTGGCGGGAACACGAAAAGTGAAGTTGAGTTTTTATTGTTTATTTTAAAAATTGTGTATTTGTGCGTTTTGTGGTTTAATGGTGATAGTTTATTAAACTTCAGTGTTGTTTGTGCGTAATGTTTGTAATAATCAAATAAAAGCATAGGACTGCGTTTTATGTGTGCTTCCAAGGAGTCTTCTTCTGTCCTCAGTAAACTTACTACCACTTTAATTGAGTGACTCCTGACTTCCTTCGACGGGACTGGACATGACAGGATGCGTTTTAGACTTTAGAAATTGTTAAATACGAAGCAAACTTGACACTGACAGAATATGCTAATTGCACCATTGCCATATATAAAAAAGTTTTGGTGAATATATATTAGTATAACTGGATAAATTGGAATACAATAATTTGTACAGAAAAAGAATGTTTCGTGACTATAATCTTGCTAGGAAGAATGACACAAATAATTTATTATTCTTTATTTATGTATTATATCTTAGAGAAAAAGGCCCAAGTACATTTTGATGACATTCGAGAATGCAAAATACTTTGGTATAATTTTCGTTAATTTAAAAGCAAGCTAGAAACTTGAGTTTTGGATATAACAAAAATAATAACCATTGTTTATTTTTAATTTACAAATATTATATTACTTATGCTTTAATTAAAAATATGACTAATACCTTTTCTTCTTAGGAGGGCAGTATTCTGTATGTTTCTTTAATAAATGAAAAACAAAACTTAAAATTTCTTTCATGACTGAAAATTTTAAACTATTTGGATAAATTTGTAACGATACTCCTTACAAGTATTGCAAATATTTATTGGTCTTTCGTTCTGTATTGCAATGAGGAAAGGTCAGGCAGCGTCGCCATCTAGTGAGGAAAGGCTTTCTGTATGCCAAAGGTTGTTTTTACAGGTTAAGTTTTTGTTGCTCGGGTTCTAAAAAAATCGGCGATTTTTCATTTGCGCCTTGATTAATTTTCAATGGATTGAAACATAAAGGACTTTTATGATACTTAAATTCAATTTTAAACTAATTGGACTAAAATCATCCGAAATAAACAGCATTCAATCTACGCAATTGGTAAACTACAAAAAAACATATTAATAAATATCAGCACCACCACCAGCCCTTTTTTCGTCCACTGCGGAACATAGGCCTCCTCGTGCACATTATGACTCGTACATGAGGCCGTAAGACGTCATGCTGGCCAAGCGGGTTGGCGAGTCCATTTATTCAAAGATGGTGTAGTTCCTCAGGGCTTGTGGTAGCTGCTTTGTTATCCCTTAGTCGCCTTTTACGACAGCCGCGGGAAGAGATGGGGGCGGTGAATTCTAAAACCGGTGGATACCACACGGCCGACGCAATACCACCACGAAACAGTAAAAACAGGTAAAATGTTATTCTTTATATAATATGTAAGGCATAATTAAATAATGAAGTGAAGTATCTGTAAATTTTTATTTCGAAACTGGTCAAATCTACTAGGATTTGATGTTCTAAATATAAAATATTAAAACCTTTGATCTCTATTTATTATATTGTAGACACCAGAAATAGTGGAAACAAATATAATAAAGATTGTGATTAAACTTTAACCGATTATTCGGTTAGACAGAAGAGAAACCGAATAAGAACAGAAGTGAAATCGAATAAAGTTCGTTAATTAGTTATTCAATCATATTAGGCTCATCTCTAAATTGCAGATATGCAAAACTTTTAACCCTGATTGTAGTTTTGGGGTCACCGTCAACGTCAGTTGTAATTTGCCTTGTGTTTCTTACTTGTTTTTATTTTTTCTCCTATTATATTGTCTATTCGAAACCCATAAGATTTTATTATGCTATAATTGTAAAGTAATGAAAAAATGTATATTTAAATTGGAGTAGTTTTGAACTGTTATAAAATAACATATTTTTCTGCTAGCGCTTCCGCACTAAAGAAGCCTGTACAATATCGTAGCATTCTCGTATCGACTGTCTACGAGTATAATAATGTCTTTAATAATGACATAATAATTATAATACAGTACATTTTTACGATTAATACAAATACCCGATTTTATATCCCAGATTACAAACGTTGAAGCGATTGCTCGCCAAGTTTTCAAGATAGGTATCTGATTAAATTTTCTAAATGATTTTGTGAATGAAAGCAGAGCGAACGAAAGAAAAATTACCACAGAATATGTAATAGTACTAAAATACAGAAGTTGTACTCGCGTCAGCAGACTTAGTTCATTCCACACTTTACGTAACTATTATCTAATCTTTACTTTAGATATAAAAATATTATTATTATTATGCTTAAAGAATTGCCTGGCGGTGAGGCCATTTTCGCTGTAATCAATCGGTACTGCGAACTCGAAACGCCGGCCGCTCTGTGCTGTTATACGTATAAACTACAAATAAAAAAAGGATGCTTGTCAAAATAAATCGTCGTTCTGCTCAAGATAAATTGAAACTAAAAGTCCGACTTTTACTTTTAGATCAGACATTTAGATCAGCGCATATATAAGCACATATATAGAGTGCATATATATGCACCCTCCACTGACTTTCAGATTCAATTTAGCTCGAGCAGAACGACGATTTATTTCGTCCAAGAGGCTCACAAGCTGCGTCACCGCGACCCAAAAGATCGATTGTGACCCCTCTAATTTACATCTCACTTCCATGGCCCACGGCTTTTTTATGCGAAGAAGCCGATAGTCGAGAATACAGTCCACGTGATGATAAGTGGACACTGTTACCCGTGAACATCCGCGGTACAGACCAACTTCAGTCCAGATTGACAAACGTTAGATACTCTGCCTACCTTTGAAGATGTAGGAATGGATTTAGGGAAAGGGTTGGGAAAATGGGGATGGATAGGATAGGATGGGATGATAATGGTTTCTAGCATATCTCACTTATTACCGAAACAAGTACGTACGTTGAGGAATAGGATAAAGTGAGAAATGCAGTACATTTCAAGGTAGTCTTTTGTGCTAGAGGAGTGCTCCCCCACTAATGTTCAATAAACTAAACAATAGTCCTGGGTACTAGTGTCTTAATCAAATATGCGGTCGAAAGGTGACCTGCCAGAAAAGAACTTTAGGTGCCAGAGCTGGATAATCACACAGTATGTGAATTGCAGTTCCCAACTCTCATACTGATGTTAATCTCTTACTCGCATATTGATGTTTCCTAAAATCTCATTCTGTGAAGATGCTTTCTCTGTCTGCAGTGACTCGTTAGGGTCCTTGTGAAAATCTTGACTTAATTTTTACTTATGTTTACTTGTGACCTAGAGGCAGAACCCCTATGTTTTTATTTGCGAATAGCTATTTTTAGTAGCTCCTGTGCATACTTCAAACGTGGAATCTTTTTCCACGTATGTTTACTGTGGTTTACTGCATGTATGAAATGCAATGCAACCAGCTCCTTCAGTATCACTGCTGGACATGGGCCTCCTCATGTTCATTGTCTCGTGCAAGAGGGATATATGGCATTAAAATGCGAAGCTGGTCAAGCGTATAGGATACGGCATGTGGGATACGGCATGTATAGGATATTATAATTACCTATCGTATTATAGAAAATAATCTGTGTCACTGTTTTTTTTTCAGAATCACAATGAACTGTACTAGACACGACAAACTTTAGATTGATGACTTGTAATTCATATGTTAACTGACTGTTACGCTTATATTCATAATTCTAGGTCAGAAAATTATTCTGATTAGCCAAATACAAATAGAAGGCATTAATTTAACACGCTGTTATCACATTCTTTAATACTTTCAGTTCATGATACGTAAGATTTTTTTGACTGACTTTTTGTCTGTCCTCATCCAGTTGCCAATGTTCCTATGCCACGATTTTTCTATACCTAAACAAATCAATTGATTTACGATAATAACATACGGGATTTCAACTTGAACCACTAATATTTATTTATGAAAAAAATAAAACTCATTTCGTCCGTAATAAATTAATTTGCAGATCTCTGTGAAAGCAAATTAAATGCCATAGACACATACCATGTAGGAATAAAGTGTGTAAAAAAAGGAGAAATAATTAAATGCGTGACAGAAAATAATGAATGAGCAGCAAATCGATGGTAGCAAATTTAAAGGGTTATATTTATGTCCTCTGATGACAATAAAGAAATATTATAAGTGTCTCGCAAAGCGGGACTTCGTCAACTTGGCCTACGGGATGTGTTACCATTTTTTTCATTTTTTATTGTCTTGTGTAATTTATTACATATTTTAAAGAAAATTTTATATTGGCGTACAATATACACGTGTCGAAAAGTATTTTTGGTGTCGGTTTTTTTTAGAAAATCCCAGAAATACGTTTAAGATTTCTATACATTTTTCCTGGAATAATAATAATACATTACTTATTTGCCTATATTACTTACCAAACCAACTAAATCGGTTCAGTAATTTTACGAAGTCGAACTAACGGACAACGAAATTGTGTCCGTTTTGACGGAATCCTAAAAATGTTGTTATATTAGTTATATAACGTCCTCAGATAGGAGATAGCTTGCGCGTGGCGGCCGCGTGATTGTCGCACTCTGATCAGAATATTATCTACTTACTGACAAGCAGCCATCAAATACTAAGAAACGTTGCGTCAATGGTATAAATACTGCAAGTGGGAATACTTTGCTATCGTTATAATAAAACTGAATTTAAAACATTAATTAAAAAATTGCCAATTAGATGGGATGACATTTCAACTGCTATAATAAAAGCTTCTGTTCATAAATTAATATCACCTTTGACACATCTGCAACCTCACTCTTAATACCGGTGTATTTTTTAACGTTTTTAAGAAGGCTCTTGTTCATCCTATTTTCTAAGGGCGGATATTATCATTATATACCGATTATTATAATACTTTGTCCAAGGTTCTGGAAATAACTTTTAAATAACAGATTAGTTGATTTTCTAGAATTTCATCATCTCATAGCTAACAACCGGTTTACGTTTAGAAGAGGCAAGTCTACGGAGGATGCTACATCCACATTAGCAGACTCTGCTGTAAGGACTTTGGATAGAAATGACAAGTGCGTAGGTATCTTTCTTGACCTGGTTAAAGCTTTTGACACTGTCTCCATCCCCATCCTTCTCACTAAATTAGATAAGATTGGCATCATAGGAGTGACCCTAAGATCTTTGAATATTATTTGATTGAACGTTCTCAATGTTTCAAAATAGGTTCCTATATAATTGACTAGAATTATTTAACCTACGGAGTTCCATAGAGGAGCGTATTGAAGCTATTTATTTCAGATCTATTTAAACGTCTCTGTTTACTTAGTTCGCCAAATTGCCAAATTTTTACATATGCTCACGACACTGCACTCTTTATATATTGTATGTTAATACATACATACATCCCTAGAATTGTAACTCTTATATTATTTTATAGCAGTGTTTACTTCGTTGGGGACCTATTTTATTAAATAAATATATGATAATCACTGGGAAGAAGCACGTTTGCTGCGAAAACCCGCTCAGAACTATCTCGGTGTAGCTCGCAAGCAATCTTCTAACGCCATGACACAATTTTTAACTTTTCTACGGCGAAAAAGGTCTTGAGACCCTTTTCGCCGTAGAAAAGTAGAAAAAAAAAAGAAAAGTAGATTTCTATATAAATTATAGCATCCGTGGACTTTTAGATTAAGGTTGACCTTAATCTAAAAGTCCACGGATGCTATAATAACTCTGACGATTCTTCCTGTCTTTCTCTTGCTCGGACTAATAGCATAAAATATTTAGGGATCACAAAGCATGATACCTTGAACTGGCATAAACACATTGAATTACTAACTGCCAAGGTTAGAAAAATGATCTATGGCTTTAAAACACTGGGAATCTCTGTAATTATTAAAACCCTTAAAATCTTATCCCCTTATTATTGCATTCCTATATGAGGAGGTGCCGATAAAACCGCCTTTTTGATGCTCGAGAGAGCACAAAGAGCCCTATTGAAAGTTATTCACAGGAAACATTATCGGTAAGTATCCTACAAATCAACTATATAAAGATCACAGTTCATTCAAGACAGATAGCCACTGAAAAGATCCGACGTTCGGACCTTATTTTCGGTGTTGAATGTCATTCTAAAATATTTAGCAAAATTAGCAAATATTTTGATATTATTTCGTGGTTATTTTTTTAAACAAGGCGAAAATACTAACTATCCAGATACAATTTCTTAGAAATAATTAATATTAATATGTTATTTATTTACTACTTATCCCAATATTTCTAGCGAACCGATTTCTATACTATATAGTAACTGCTCATGCGTTATTGCCCAATTATTTATTAATTTTATCGCCCAATCGGATTTCCATGCTTCAAATATTTATTAAGTTTGTTATATCAAGATATGTTAGTCCTCGTTTTCATTTACTGATCATATTTTGCCGCCCAATCTGTTAGTAAACATACAATTTCTTTTTCATACTGGCCGAAAGTAATATAAGTATTATCGCCCCTTTAAATCCTAACCATAGAGAAGTGATTCGAAATGAGTGTGATTCGAAATTATTACTTATAAATACGCTGTTTTGTTTCTCATGATTTGCTGCTTGTTTCAATATAAATCTTTTTAGATAATTTTTTTTTTGACATCTATTCATTGATTTTAAGAAGCACGGTTGATGCTGAATAAGTAATAATTTGCATTTTATGAAGCACGGTTGATGCTGAATAAGTCATAATTTGCATTTTAAGAAGCACGGTTGATGCTGAATAAGTAATAATTTTGCATTTTATGAAGCACGGTTGATGCTGAATAAGTAATAATTTTGCATTTTATGAAGCACGGTTGATGCCGAATAAATAATAATTTGCATTTTAAGAAGCACGGTTGATGCTGAATAAGTCATCATTTGCATTTACTAATTAATTTACTGAACAAATTATAAAATAAGAATCGAAATATTAATATTATAGATGCCTTGACCCTCTCAATCTGATGGCACATTATAAATTCCTACATGATTTTATTTTTTAGCTGACGTCCGTAATTAACGGCTGCCTACAATAGTAAAATTCCACGGACAATAAACGCTATAGAAAATTTAAAAATATGTTTGCTGCCAATACATATTTTATGGCTAACCAAATTCCTATTAATTTGCTGTCTGTTTAAATACATGCCTTTTATAAAATGATAAAACACGTGTTTATTTGGATTTTAGAATATTCATACCAAATTAGCTTTTAGCCCACGACTTCGCCCGCGTGGATTTTGATTTGAAATTAATGCTCTCTTCTTGAAAAAGAAATGGGATGAAAGGTGTGATTTCAAGTTACCTCCAAATATTAATAAAAAACATATCAAAAAACGCACTCAGTGACAAGTCAGCTCGTGACCCTGGTTGGTGCATCCCAACCGAAAGGTCGAGTAAAATAAATAAGGTAAACATTCGCGTTAAGAGCCGTTTAAATATATAAATAAACTTAAATAGTTCTCGAAATATAAATATGCGTCGCAAACCGCCCATCACCTTTATTCCCCTTTTCCCATCAAGATTTCTCAAAATCCTTCTTTAGTGGTTACGTATCTAAAAAACCTATCCATTGAGCAAATTTCGTATTTCTAGCATCAGCGGTTTAGGCTCGGCGATGATGAATCAATCAGTCAGTCAAACATCCAGTCAGTCAGGACATCTCTTCTTATATGTATAGATAGAAGATTTCAAGTTATTTTTCTTCCCTACAAATTTTGACACTCCATTTCACCCTTTTAGGTATTGAACTTCAAGAAATTCCTTCTTAGTTAGTCATTACGTCATAAAAGAAAACTGCTGTCCATTTTTCATGTTTCTAGCTACAGCGACTTTGGCTCGGCGTTGATGAATCAGTCAGTCAGTCAGGTTACTTTATATACCTACATACATATCACAGAGCAATGACGAAATCAGGGATTTCGCGAAATCCCTGGGGATATCACACATGATGTCGTATACTTCAATTGATTAGTTCATTATATTGAATATAAATTACTTAAAACAGAATGATTCTGGGTAGTAAGGATGAGGTGAGGTGCAACTGTGGAAAACAGCATCAGAGTCGTAACAGTTTCCACAGGACGGGAACTCCGTCAATTCCTTAAAATCTCTGCTGCAAGTCTATCATCACAATATTTTTTTTGTCTTTTGCAAAGTTTAAACCGTCAAAATATTGAACCTGAACTGAATTTAACTGAAATGTAAACCCGTGGGTCACCGTTATTCGGGACATCGTAAAATATTTTTTCATAATTTTTAATTCGAAAGTCCAATACGTAACCTCTGCAATAGGTAGATTTCGAAACCTCCCTAAAAACAGATTAATCTTCACAATGAAACACAAATTATTATTTTTCTTGGTCACAAGCAAAATTTCTTTTTTTTATCAATTTTGCGATTTTATATTGTAAATCGGGTTTGAACGCGTATAACAAAGTTGTTTACCCTTTATTTCAAGATTAAACGTGGACAACACGCGAAAGTTTAAAAAGCTACTCGTATAATTACTTTGGCGATAATTATATGGTCAAAATTGTGTATGTATCTGAGTAAAGTAACAGTTATAAATGTCTATTAATATTTTGTAAATGTTATTGTACTTATCATTAGGATATCTCTTAAAGACGTTAATTGGCTGAAATACACTGAAGCGTATATTACGATAAATTAAGTACTTACTTACCCATAGCTAGAAGGTTGTCGAGGCTCCGGGCAGGTAGCAGCTCATTATGGCGTTCTCCACGCCACGTGGCCAGGTACCGCCAGCTGGAGAAGTTATTTCGGTGATGGCAGGCCCCGGCAGACCGACACCAGACGTCGCCGCCGCCCCCGCGCTCCTCGCAATCTCTAAAAATAAACCCACTGTGCATTCTTGGGCGAACGATGTTGAATTTTTGTAGAGTACGCACAACCACATGCCGTTTGTTGTGGCCCTTGCTTACCTTCTACCACTGCTGGGCTTCTCAATAACGTCCCTCTCACGACCATTTATAATGTACCTACTGCTGTACTGTATAAAGTTCTTTTTTCTTTATTCTAAAAATACATAAGGTGATACATCAATAACAATTCAATTTAAAAATCACTAGATAGGTACTATAAGCAATGTCGGGTAAATCGTATCACAGAATATTAATTATAAAAAATAGGGAAATTTGTTTCTATTTTGTATCCATCTTTTACTAAACTTATCTCCACTGAGAATTCCACTTGTGAGATCAATTTAGATGAAACGTCAATATAGTCATTACATTACTTACAGATTCTTTAACCCTTGTATGTAAATATAAATAATCCAATCCGATAAATATAAAAAAAACACATTAATATTTATTCTAGTTTAATATATAACTAATCCTTAGTCAAAACGCCGCGGAGTGTAAATTATTCAAGTTCTCTACTTGACCTCTTAAGATATTTAAAAATGTATTTAAGAATATCATTACGCAGCATGCACACAGCAAAAAATAATTAATGTTGGCAAAATCCAGTAGCCATTCTTCTTCCGATAATAAGTACAAACCATGGGCCGTGATACTGTCTGATAAGCTTAAGATAACATCGAGGTCAATGTCACGATGTAACATTATGTCGTTTATAGCGAATTTTGCACTGAATCTACTGAATGTTGCGCAATAAATGTTTATCTAAATATACAAATCACAACAGCGTGCTAATCTGCAGGAGAAATTTTATTGTGAAAAATTTATTTAATATAAGAGAATAATAAAACATTTCTTATCTACTATATATTGAACAGTGTTCAATGTAATCATTAACGCAATCGTTAAAACTCCAATAAATACTAAGAAGAAGAAAATTATTCAAAAACTGCATGGAGGAATGTTTTAAAGATGTTTTCAAAACATTTGAATTGCCATAAAATGAATACACGATTAATAGTTAAAGAGCTATTTAACAATCTTTCCCTTATTCTATTCTATATTATATGCACCTACTTGCTCTCGGGTCAAGGAAGCTCTCGTCTTTAGGTTCCTCGATGGTAGGTCATGACTCGATGGTAGGTATATCATTCAATCAGAAGAACGCTGAGTGATGTAACTGTTAAAGACCATATCTGTGGTTTCAGAAGTTAGACTTTGACTAACACTGTGAGATATAGGGGAAAATATCTAGAGTTGCATGATATAATATTCATCATCATCATGGAGTACCATCTTCAAAATGAAGCTTACCAGTCCGCTGCTGAAATTTTTGTCTGTTCTTCGCCGCAATCTTCAAGTCGTGGTATTTCCACGGATCTTGCCTTCTGGGATCAGCCTTGATATTATGTGCATATATAAGAAATTAAATTTGTTTATTTTTATTGACACGTATAAGAATACGCTACTCAATACTCAATGGACGAACAAGTCCAACAACTAAAGAATTATATTTAATTCCGTGGAGAAAACGCGGACGCTTTTCCTTCACCGCCGGTCAGCCTGTCGAGCGAGATATTCTGATTAAGGTTCGCTAAAATTAACTCGACCACGCAAACACACTCCTTTTTATAAATAGAATCGCACATTATGCATTTCATCCTCAAAATACCGATACAAAATATCTAATATGAGCGCATTTTTTTTTATAGAATGACAAACGTTGGCACGCCCCCGGATGCGCAATCTGCAAAGGTAGGCGGCATCTTTGCAGATTAAGGAATGGATTGAGAGAAAGGGTTTGGAAAATGGAGAAGAATAGGATAAGAATGGGCTCTGGCATATCTCACTCACTACAGAAACACGTACGTACATTGGGGAAATAGGAATGTACGGACGGGAATTGGTATATTGGGGAAAGTAGGAAATGCAGTACATTTCAAGGTAATCTTCTGTGAGAGAGGGGTAACGAGGCCAGTCGAGTGCGCGCGGCTGTGGGAATGCAGCGTGTACGGGGAGTCTACAAAATCTACAATAATTAAGAACGAATAACAACTATGTATCTACATGAAAGTACTAAAACCTCTAAACTGGCAAAATAATATTAAATGTTTTCCTTCTCATTGTAATAAATACCAAGTAGTGGTTACTATACCGCATACTTATGTGTTAGGATCCTTGGTCGATGTATGTAATTACTACAACACTGCTACGACTACGCGTTTGCTACGTTGTCTTCCACATAAATATGCGCTAGCTAAAGTTGAATGACTCGAACACGTGTAGTGATGTTATTTTTCCTACCATCGCGTTTTACATAAAGTATGCATTTCATCTAAATAAAAATACAATTGAATTTCAACACACTTGCTTATACCTACCTGAACTGGAATAAATATTACGATCAATTGTACGTTAAATAAAAGAAATACCTCGTACGTAATTGTAGCGCGTAGTAGGAATTTAAATATGAAATTATTATACAATACTAGCGACCCGCCCTCACTTCGCTTCGGTTTATTAAATTTAAAACAATTGGAATAAGATATTTTCCTGCGGTAAAATGGAGCCTATATTTTAAGTTAGACCTCTAGCAATACATCGGTGAAAACTGCATTCAATTCCATGCAGTAGTTTTTGCGTGATGCGTGTACAAACATACAGACAGACAGGCAAACAAAATTTCTAAAAACTTTTGTCTTGGCTTCTGTTGCTCTAATAAAGACCCCCCCCCCCCCCCATATTAGTTTTTTTCAACATCTATAATATAATGTACAGACATCGGCCTGTTAAAATTTTATTATATGTATAGATTATAAGCATGTAATAATGGCATTATAAAAGTAATATTTGTGATATTTTATTTAGGTAGGTACGCACGTTGTCTGCCTATTTCATTGCCTACCTATCGCTCTCCCAGGTTTGCTGGTAGAAATCTCCTAGAGGGATAAGCACGCCTTTTGTATGTATTTTTATTATTTTGTGTGTATAATAAAGTACCTATATAAATAATAAGTTACTGTTTCAGTCATGGGCCACTTTTATTTAAAATTATGTCTATGGTGCAATATTTCTAATTCAAACTATATCATATACCTACGTATTTTAATAGACATTTCATTTTTAATTTAAATTTATTTCACTATTTGATTTCTTACGATTCAATTGTTTTAATTACATTCATATTCGTGATCTACTACTGGTACTGATCTACTTAGTACTGGTTCATATAGTTTTACTGGGGTAGCGGGCTACAAAAATTACAAAACAGCATGCAACGATAATGGTGCGTTTTGGCAGAACACTACCAACAGACACACTGTGCGTTTTTAATTTAATCGTATCCTTACTGGAAATTATGTTCTTCAAAATAAACCATACCCGTAGAATACCTAAGGCTATCCAAGTAGGTCAATAACATTACGAATTACGAAGATGATGGAAGCCGATCCACTCAAAGTACCAGTGAATTAACAACATGATTTCACATAAAAAGTATATCCACAATGTAAGAAAAATGATTGCCGTAACTTTTTTCTATGGAAGGAAGGCGGCCGACGAGGATACAGTCCACCTGATGGTAAGTAGATACTGTCACCCATAGACAACCGCGATACATGCCAACATCACTCCAAAACGCCAAACTTTAAAGAATTAGGATTGGATATTTAAACGCGAATGTTTACCTTATTTATTTTACTCGACAAAGTTGAAACAGTATTAATAAAATACTCCATTATGACTGTATACGAGAATGTATACTAAAAGTTTCCGGAATGAATAAGGCAAAATTACAATGAATAGCCAAACATCAATTTATTATTTCTCAAAATATTCTCCGTGAGCGTCAATACACTTTTTCATACGAATAAACAAATTTCCATAACATTTATTCCACTCCTCCGTGGTGACATGTTCCGTGGTATTCGGAAACATGTTTTTCATACTCTTCGACAGCCTCTGGCGATGAAAATCGTGGACCGCGTAATTGGTTCTTAATTTTTGGAAACAAGAAGAAGTCACAAGGTGCCAAGTCGGTACTGTATGGAGGATGACTGATGAGTTCTACCTTTTTCGCCTTCAAAAAGTCGTTTGCATGTTTGGCCGTGTGAGAGCTGGCATTGTCATGGTGCAAGATTATGCGGCGTTTACGGTTGTTTTTACGGAGTTCGTCAACAACATCCGGCAAGCAAATAGTCGTGTACCAATCAGCATTCACGGTACGACGACTCTCCAAAGCAACAGTTGCCACGTTGGACACGTGGCAACTGAACTGTTTTTCTAAAAAAAGAAGCGATCATCTGCTTCGCAGCACTTTGCTCACGCGCCACTTTGGTGGGGTTCGGCTCATCTTGTAAGACCCAAATGGTCGATTGCTGCTTTGTTTCAGCGTCGTAGCTGTAAATCCATGTTTCGTCACCTGTTACTATGTTCCACGCCAAATTTTACGCCCTTTCGTTAAATCTGGTAAGCATGGCATTGCACCAAATGACGCGTTTCGTTTTTTGAGCCTCAATCAAATTGTGTGGGATTCACCCCACTCAATTTGACTGAAGTAGATGCCCGAATCTCATGGTAGGTCACATGCATGTCTGTTTCGATCATATGGCGCATGGCATCGATGTTTTTGTTGTTGGAAGCGATGGACGGGCGACTTTCTCGAAATTCGTCACTGAGATTGACACAACCGCGCTTGAATTCTGCAAACCAGCTATAAATTGTCGTCTTGCTTCGTGCTTCATCGCCAAAAGCAGTTTGAAGCCGAGCGAGGCTCTGTTGAGCTGTCCAATTACAACTAAAATTGTAGAAAATCATACAGGAAAAATTCTCACGAGTTAAATCCATCGTAATGCAGACACGCAATTTTTAAAATGACGCTAATATGAAAAACCATATGACTGTTAGATGAAACAAACTTTATTCTACAGTCAAAGAGTTCCATTTTCAAATATTGTAATTACTTTTTAAATATTGTTTATGTAAGTGAAGTGGCCAATTCCGGAAATTTTCAGTGTGACCAATGTATACACCGTCCTCCAAAGTAGCAGAAAACCTACACACACGAAAGGATGTGATACCCTATCAAATGCCAGGTGTCCATAAGATATACTGCAGCTGTAGTAGTTCCTACAAAGCGCACCAGCAGAAAGGGTCAAAGAACATATCGCAGCTGTGAAGAATCGCCAGACGAATAAATCGGCGATAGCGGACCATGTACTCAACGCCGGGATCAATCACTGGATACAACTTCATAGTCCAAAAATCCTCTCCACTGATCGCCACTATTTCTCCAGGATTGTGCGTGAAGCAATTGAAATAAAAGAAATAGAAATTTCAACCGAGAAAATGGATACAAACTGTCCTCGACATGGAATTCAGTGATTAATAAATTTAATAAAATAAAATAATCCTCGTGGTTTTTCGTCTGACGCTACTTCTGATATTGTGTGTTGTGTGCCGCAACTTTCCGGAATATGAAGACCAAATGCGGATAGTTGATGAAACTGCTCGCAATTCTCGACGTGGACGTTCAGTCAGTCAGCTCGTGACCATGGTTGGCGCAACCCAACCGAAACGTCGAGTAAAATAAATAAGGTAAACATTCGCGTTAAGACCCGTTTAAATAGATAAATATGTGTGAAAAACGTGAAAATCTCAGATATTAAATTAGGATTGAATTCGGAGGAAGGCTTGGGAAAGCGGTGAGGTCACTACCGAAACACGTACGTACATTGGGGAAATAGAATAATGTTGGAAATGCAGTTCATTTCAAGGTAGTCTTCTGTGAGAGAGTGGTAATGAGGCCAGTCGAGTGCGCACAGCGGCTGTGGGAATGCAGCGTGCACTCCCCCCTACAAAATCTACCATAATTAAGAACGAATAACAACTATGTATCTACATGAAAGTACTAAAACCTCTAAACTGCAAACTCTACCCCGGAACCCTTCAAATTTTAAAGGACACACCCCCACACCACACCGCACAAAATCTTAAATTCTAGACGCCCGACTTCATAAAAATTCTTTTTTGCAACCTAGAGATACTTTTATTTTATCTTTCACAAGACTAAATAAAAGTAAACTACCTAAGAAACCATTCCAGGCTATTTCAAAAATGGTCCAACTGTCTGATCCCGTATTTTCAAAATGAGAATAACCAAGCGATATATTGAGGATATTTACTAACTTTAAACCGCTTATTTAGCAATAATGGCTAGTACTCACGAGTCACGACCATGATAGATGTATAATGATATGGTTTATGAGAGTGTACGCAGCAATCCCACAGCCGCTGGGTGCACTCGACTGGAGAGTCGAGGCGTTACCCTTCTCTCATTGAAGACTACGGTTAAATGTACTGCATTTCCCACTTTATCCTATTCCCCTAATGCACGTACGACACCTATGTGTATCAGTAGTGAGTGAGATATGCCAGAGCCCATTTGCAGTCCATCCTATCCATCCCAAATTTCCCAACCCTTCCTCCAAAGTAATTCCTAAATCACCAAAGTTCAGCAGCGCATCCGGAGGCGTGCTAATGTTGGTCGTTTTGAACTGGTGTTGGCATGTATCACGGATATCTATGGGCGATAGTATTCACCAGGTTGACTGAATGCTCGTCTGCCGCCTTTATATATAAAAAAAGAGTATAATTTGCATATGTTTTCAGAGTGGTGGTGGGCGGGCGCATGCGTGGGCGCCGTGTTACTGTGCGCGGTCGCGGGCGCTTTGGCCCGCCCGCACCTGCGCCGCCGTCACGCCGCCGCCACAGCCGGCACCGCCAACCCCGTGAGTGATCGACCACCTTCTTGATTATGAGAGACCGTGACCGCACACAGCCAGTAAAAAGCCACATTTCCCCCCCGCTTACCTTCAAGTGCTTCGTTACATTGAGGTCAGTGCTAAGATAGCACAGAAGCATTATCTACTTGCAGCGTCACAATTCTATCTCATAGACAATTGTACAACTTTATACAATTTTATTGTTGTACAACATGATCATTATCGCGACATACACATAAGTCGGAAGTAAACCAGGTGCCCCGGGTGGTGTCACTCGTACGCGCGCCACGCGACATTAATGCCACCGAAATAGCTTTGATGCTGCTCATCATTACGGCTGTCATTTGTAAAATCATCTCGACCACCCCGAAGTTTTGGACTTGAAATCCGCTCAATATTTTCATATATGTCTACGATTGATTGCGTTGTCAGATAAAAAATCTAGTTTCTATAACGGAAAATATTGGGTTAAACTAATAAAATAAAAGTTCAAATAGGTAGTACATATGTTATAATAGTCCTTCTTTATTAAACACATACTAAGACTATAATACAATCAGTAAGTATCAATCTTTGACATAACTGATTGCTTTATTAACCTGTCAACCTTTGACCTTTTTATTGTGTGTATTGCTTGCTGGGGTGCAGGAATCCTTCTGCCACTGTAAAAATTAAATTACTTAAGCATGACTGATTGCTTTAGTAAATTAGGTTTAAAAAACCTGGCCGCTATTAACAACCCCGCCCGGACGCTACTCGGACGCCCTCTGCAAAGTAGGACAAATCCGGGGAAGCCCGGACGGATCCAGGCCACCGTACATGTATAGGACTGATATATATTTATTTCAAAAAGACAACTAATGTTGAATTCGCATTATGTTACATCTTATTATATAATACGTCCACATCGTGTACTGTTATTATTAAAAATATTTAAGTATAAAAGACTTCCCACTATATAGAACACGATAACGTATACAATAAATGAAAATGGTGACAACATGACACAGGATTCACACTTGTACAACAATGTTATAAGACTTATTTTATAGCATGGAATGTTACACATGCGGAATCGTCATAAAATGCTCAATTAACCTTATACTACTTATATACCTATATATGTGTATCATGTATATATTTGCTATATATCCGGCCAGGTGGACTGGCGACTTGAAGAAAGTCGCCGGTAGTGGTCAGATGTGAAGAGCTAAAGACCGTGTGTGGTGGCGGTTCTTGGGAAATGCCTATATCCAGCAGTCGAGAGACACGGGCTAATGCCCGTAGGTCTTCTCACACCCCCTCATGAGGTAACTGTTCGGGACTGAGTCCCCCCCCTTCAGTGACGTCACCTCTGTCCGCCAACACGAACGGGTCATTGGGTTGGCCTTCTGGGCCGTAACGCTGCCTCCGGGTTTCTTCGTGTTGCCCTCGCGGTAGACAACCAGCGTAGGCGGCAACAGTGAAGCCCACGACCTCGCAGCGCCGTCGGTTTGTGCATACAGGCTGATGGTATGGTATATATTTGCTGCAATCTCACACAACCGCTAGGCGCACTAGACTGACCAAGTTACCTCTCTCACACAGAACGCTACCGTAAAATGTACTGCATTTCCTACTTTATCCTATTCCCCCGATGCACGTAGGGGAGAGTGGGTTAACTAGGAAGAGTGGGTAATTAGGAACAGTTAAACATACCATACTTCCTCACGTCCTATCCTATCCCGCTTACATCTAATAGACCCGAGAACATTCAGTGCGGTCACAAAGATGAAAGGCGGAGGTTGCGCACACTGTCACGATAAGTACATCCGAAATATTTTCTCAGTTTTGTTATAATTTTCATCATTTCAGATAACTATTTTGTATTTAGTGTTTGCTTTTTGATGTTATGTAGTTTTTAATTGTTTTTATTCATTCTTTTAAGCAACAGTCATATTGCTACCGATCGTCTACTTTAGGTAATTGGTAACTGTTTGAAGAGGTTAATTGAGAACGTTCCTAATTACACCAAATATGGTAATTTCGCTGAAAAGTTTTTTTTATGGACAATGGCGGCGGACGAGCATACAGTCCACTTGATGGTAAGTGAGTACTGTCGCCCATAGACATACGCGATACATGCCAACATTAGTCCAATATGACTAACTTTGGCACGCCCCCGGATGCGCTGCCTACCTTTGGAGATATAGGAATGGATTTGGAGAATGAGTTGGGAAAATGGGGAGGAATAGGATGGAAATAGATTCACTCAATCACTACCGAAACACGTACGTACATTAGGGAAATAAGATAAAGTGGGAAATGCAGTACATTTCAAGGTAGTCTTCTGTGATAGAGGGGTAACGTGGCCAGTCGAGCACGCCCAGCGGCTGTTGGATTGCAGCGTGCACTCTCCCACTCAAATAATCTAACGAATAATCTAAACTAATCTAACGAACATTGTTTAGTTGCTCTACAATTACACTAGAAAGACCAACTGGTAATATAGGAGGCAGCGCATCCTGGGACGTGACAACGTTTGTCATCAACACAAAAGATAACAATTGAAGATCTAAGGATATACCTGAGTGATTATTCAGAGGACCATAAGCTACAAGAATGTCTAATGTAACTTCGGATAATTCTCAACAATTTTCAAGATAATGGCAGTTTTATTTATTTATTTAAACTTTACTTTAAATTTTAAACGGTAGCTGCTCCGACACCATGTCAATTAATGCTGGTGTCCCGCAAGGCTCTGTGCTTTCTCCCACACTGTTTCTTCTGCGTATCAACGACCTGTCACAAGTCAGTAACATGCGTTGTTATGCTGACGACAGTACTGGGAAAGCTTTATATAAGGGCTGTGCGAATATCCCTTCGGCCATGGTGGAAGAGAGTCGCATAAGGCTTGTGTCCGAAATCAAGAACTCCTTACACCGAGTCTAGAATTGGGGTAAACATAACTTGGTCAAATTTAACCCCAGCAAGACACAAGTCTGTATATTCACCGTCAAGAAAGCTCCATTTGTCGTGGCACCTCAATTTCAGAACATTCCTCTCAAGGTCTCTGAGAGTTTTGGGATCCTTGGCGTCGATATTTCGAGCAAAGTCGAGTTTCGGAGTCATCTGGCGAGCAAGACAAAACTTGCTAGTAAAAAGCTCGGTGTACTGAATAGAGCAAAGCAGTACTTCACTCCGGGACAACGCTTGTCGCTTAATAAAGGTCAAGTTGGACCCCATATGGAGTACTGCTCACATCTCTGGGCCGGTGCACCAAAGTACCAGCTGGACCCTCTTGACTCCGTCCAACGACGCGCTATCCGAATTGTCGACGATCTCACTCTTACAGGTTTAGAATCGCTGAGCATCCGTAGAGATGTTGCAAATCTCTGCGTTTTCTACCGCCTTTATAATGGGGAATGTTCTGAAGATCTGTTAAATCTGATGCCAACTTCTGGTTTTTATCATCGCACCGCTCGTCATCGTCGTGCGGTCGTCATCGTCGTGCACTTCGAGTCTCTACAACCGCACCTCCCATCACAGAAGTGCGGTGCATCCGCATTTTCTCGATACGGACATGTCGCGTACTGTTCGGTCAAAACATCATTTTATACCGCGAACTCGTAGGCTGTGTGGAACAAACTGCCTTGTAAGGTGTTCCTCTTACGCTACGACATGGGGTTCTTCAAATAAAGAATTTAAAGACTACATTTCTAAATAATCTTTTTTTCTTAACCTCAAAATTTAGAGTAATCCGAGAAGAAGTTTATAATACTCTATCCCTTAGACAGGAATGTTTAAGTGTAACCACCGCTTTTGTCGTCCACTGCTGGACATGGGCTTCCCGCACATTGTTTTGTGCATCAGGGATGTAAGACCTGAAAACGCCACGCTGCATATATCGTATATGCAAGAAATTAGTGTTTAGCCTTAACAGCACATATATCTCTATTATATCGTATTTTTTTACCCACGACGGAACGGATATGGTACATATATGCATTTGAGGTAAGAGAATGTATGTTTGTGCACCATTTTGTTACCTATTTTCTTTGTAACGGTTGGATCGAATTTAAAGCTGTTTTTTGTAAACGTTTACTAATCGTACATTGAAGCATGTTTGAGGATGAATGTTATGGGTCTAGCTCACCAGGGGGCGCTGCTTTACCAAGTTGTAATGCTTTATAATTTCTAAACGAATGCACTTGTTCAAATGCATCTTCTGAAATGACTAGTTAAAGAGATGTATTTATATTATACACATAACTGTCGGCATCTGTAGCTGAAGCCGAATATGAATAAGGAAATTCCATGAAATTTAGCGGTACAATGATGGTGTTTCGACTATTTTTTCGGAGTTGATTGGTCAATGAACAGTTCTAATACATAGGGGAGAATGATACCGTATCCCACAGTCGACAGTGTGCTTCCGACTGGTCGTGTTATCTCATTCCAACAGATGATTGATTTGTACAAATGTGATTATAATTTATAAATGTATGCATTTACTCGAATACATATTTATGTTGTTAATAGTTAAATATATATAACCGCTAGCGTGTAATGCTGGAGCCTAAGGTACATAAGGGAATTCCTTCAAATTGATGATAGAAATATCGTGTTTCAGGTAATTTTTTGGCGATGTTTATTTCGATGAACAGATCTAATACAAAGAGATGGACGATTCTGTGTTACGGCACACTGGGCGTGTCTGACTAGCCGAGTTTTCTCACTCTCACAGAAGACCGCTATGTACAAACGTGTTTGGAAGTGAGTGAAAATTGTCAAAACTCGAGTCCCTTCCTTTCCCATCTCATGCCATCCCACCTCGCTTTCCTCATTCACTAGATTGAAGAGAGCGGGATGGATGAATTGATATAAGATATCCCATTCCCCATCCTTCTCAAACCTCTTTCTAGATCATTATTCTTAATTCTCAAATGTAGACAGCGCATTTGCGGACGTGCCAACTTTTGTCATTTTTGACTGATATTGTCATGTAACGCAGATAATAGCGAAATATAAAGATCACGCGCGCGGTGCGTGGAAAATATTCAGCATAATGAGATATGGCGAAGCCTATACGAATATTACCTGATAGACGAAACGGCCACCCCGTTTCGGGGGATTGGATAAGGTAAAAAGTGCATACAACTAGTCAGCTGAACGTGTCCAGTCCAACTAGTTCCTATTTGTCGATAATGTTATTAATAATTATAAAGACCAATTTGTATCATTATCATTAATTTACTTATTATTATATTTAAAAATCTTCCCGAAAGCAATCACTGACACAGCGAGTAATGTATCAAATGAAATCGTAATTAATTTGTTATTGTTTTTTTATACAAGCAAATGGTGAAGTATGACCGTAATATGCTCTTAGAGTTCTCCGTGGCCTAGATTTCTGATACTGCTATTTAGATGATATCCTGATCTTCTCGCCTACCCAAGAATACCACTTACGACAACTATTTGTCAGACTTAAAGAATACGGTGTATTGATGTACTTGGTATTGGTGGTGTATCTTGGGTCAAAAAAAAAGCTTTTCCCGATGACGATTGGACTTGGATGCATTTAAGAAAATAAATATTGTTATATACGATTTTTTTTTTATAGACTAGTGGGCGGACGAGCAGGCGGTCCCACGTGATGGTAAGTGTTACCGCCGCCTATGGACACCTGCAACACCAGGGGGTATGCGGGCGCGCCGCCGACCTTGCAAAAGCTGTATAACTTTTGATAAAACTTTGATAAAACATTATAATTACCTTTGAAAAGGTTAAAATAAAAACAAACCAGTCAGCAGTCTTGTTGACAATCTGCAATAGTTTAATACAACCTATCACGGTCGTCGCGCGTAACGAAGGTTTATAGAAAGTAAAAGAAACAACATTTTCGTCGGGGGTTTTATCAAAAATGTTATTATTAATACCAGCCCTGAAACTATCTGAAACTATCTTTGTTTTGAAACTATCTGGTATTTGTTTGCGAGACAAGATGTTCAAATTTAACGAAAACTAATCAGATATTTATTATTCGAATTATCTAAATTTGTTTATCTATCTATCTATCTATACGGAGCGCTCTCACTCGAAACTTATTTTAGATATCGCTTGTTTGAATTTTATTAGATAATGAGTTTACTCTGTACAAATAACGGCCTCACACTATAAAACTATTATAATGTGCATTATGTTCGTAGTTTTATGGAGTTTGGACGTGTCGCATGGAACCACCAATAATCTAAATATATCTCTAAACCAGAAAATATTCAAAATAAATTCTTGAAGTCACTCGAGTGTCGCACTGGACATACTTTTCACAATCACAATAGTTGCTACTAAGCGACATGTCACTGTGGAGAGTGAACAAAATACTTTGATTCCCTTTTCCTTTACAAAATTATTAAAGGACACATAGACTAATTGCTTACTAGAGATTGGCGATTTAAGCGATCCACGTTTCAGATTTTATAGTTATAGATTTTTCAGACATGTTACATTTAACTTCAACAAAGATATTCTATCGATATTCTTAGGATATCGGTTCCCAAATTAAAAAGTAATGAATGAGTAAAACTATTATGTTTGGTAATATAGTACACTTTGTACTAACGCTTTGTTTTGTTGTAGGAAACGGTAGATCTAGTTGTAAATATATCCAACCTATGTTCAACTACGAGTAGATACTGTTTTTTAAGTTCAACGTAATCGACGTTTAGTGAATTTCTATCTCTAAAAGACAGTGTCTCTTTCCTTTCTACCCATCTATATGTCTATTCGCGCTAAACTCTGAATAAACGCTAAATTTGTTGCGATTTTCACAGCTTTGTGACGTGATTACGACGGAAGATACCTTTTTAACAAGATCAGTTCAAAACCTAGTTACAAAAATTAGGTACCAGGTTTTTTTAAGACAAGGTGAATAAAGACAGCAATTCTCGGAATTTTCTAGATATTTTCGACGCAATTTAAAGCGAAATAATTATATTCGACAAAAATGTTTCAAATACTTCTCGATAATGAAAAAGAAATTAGGTAGGTACGTCAATTTCGTGAAGAATTTTTTGAGATATTTAGCCTAATACAATTAATTACCTTCACATTAGAAGAAAAACCTTTTTCTTCCAATCTAAACAATTAGGTAGATACCTATTTAGAATTTTTTGTAGACAAACTGTTTGTTTGCTTTAGACTACTTTCCCTTGCGATTTTGTTTACTGTATAGGGCATCTATTTATTCTTGAAGATCGTAGTGTATTTGTTATTGAAATCGATTGAGTAGTTAGATAGTATCATACCATGTTTTGTAAGACAAAGCGATCAAATAGAATCTCCCGGGCGAAAATGGGTACTAACCGTGCGGAGCCACAGGTAAATGCTAGTTATTTTAATATATTTATTTAACATAGTTTAGATTCTTATGTAGTTAGCTGGTTACGACTCTTACGATTACAGTTGATCATTGAGCAATGCCAACCGTCTCGTCTCGCGAGCCGACAAACGCGTCATCGTTCACTATTACATATGGGTGCGCATACATAAACAACGTCGGTGGCAGCAATCGAGCTTTTTATATGTGTGCACATTCATATGTACACATGCGCTACGTACGCTCACTATCATAGTTCAACTCACACAGCTAACTACTCCGTATCAGCGTAAATCGCATACCCACCGATTGAGTAGCACACAAACAAAACTAGACAGATCGTTTATATGTGTGCGGGGTCGACGTGACACACTACTTACCGCGTTATTAGTGTGCGCCGACATCGGTACGGCAGCCGGTGCACCACCGCCGCCCGCCCGCTTTTCTCCCCGCTACGCGACTGCGAACACCGCGCCGCGTCCGCGTCATTGAACAACAAGACTCGCTCGATGGCAGGCGTCTTCCTGCCAATATGAAAAAAGAGTTAAGCAACTCCATTCCAAACAACGCGATAGTGGAATTTATATGTTATCCTTATTTCATAAATAATTTATTTTTATAGTGTTATTACATTGCAAAACATATTTTTATTTATTAGTGAATTATAGTGATATAGTTAATTATTGTAAAGCGCTTTACGAGTTCTGTAATCTCCTTAAAGTGTCCTGTGATTGTTTTGTTTAAAATTATAAGCTTCAACGATACAAATGCGCGAATGTCAGTGCCAGTGTAATAAAATGATATCAAGTTTTAATTTTTTTGTGATCGAGTGATCGATTTGCCTACTATTTTAGTGTCGATTAGCGTGTCATCGGATTTCATCGGACAGAAGCACATCACTAACTGTCATCCAGTGAAAAATCTACAAGATTAATTGTGGACGACACTGTTTCTAATAGTAAGTAGTCGATTTAAAATTAAACGGGTATGAAAAACGTAGACACAACTGTAAATAGTGATAGCAGTACTACTGCTATGTTCGCCTCAGTATTTAATCCGTCTGCCTAATTATCATGTAGAGAAATTTAATATAGTGACGATAATGTTAGTAAATGAATGTGGCCGAAGAGAATGTTTGTAGTGGAGGCGAGTGAGGCCCGAGGCGGCTCAGGCCACCGCGAGACGGCGGGAGCGTGCCAAGTGATAAGAGGCGCGCCGATAGCGACGTCACACCCAGACGTTGTTTGTGTGAATTTAAATAAATTTTCATGACAGACAGTTCCGTAATCACCTCTCGCTATAGTCGTGACATGCCAACTCGATATTATGTGTGTGCACAACTCAAGAATGATCATCAAAAACAGCTTATATTAAGGCAGGTTGCTCAGACTTACTTGTACTATTTATTTAGAATATATTTAGTTATTGCTTAACAATTAATATATCCTGCATATGTAGTAAAATATTATAATTTAACTTTTGTCTTTATTGATAACATCTATAAATTGATAATTAAAACACGATAGACATTTTCAACTATACTCTAAAGTATAATTTATTGCTCTTACAAACTAAATATAGATAAAATTGCTTTACGGGTGTAGCAGAGGTTTTTTTTGCATAGATTTATGTCTTAGTGAGCAAGTAGCCCATAATACAGCTCTACATGTGTAGGATCTAAATATATTAGTGATGAATATATTTTAAAGGATTATTCTATAAAAATATCTGAGTACCTAGTTCAATGTTATAATGTTGTTTGTATTTTAATGTTCTACTTTATTGGCAATAGATCCATTTGAAAGTCATTAATTTTCATATATAACTTTATTTTATTGATAAAAATCTAACAATTTTAAAATAAGTATTCAGTATTGCACTTAGTGCAATGTAGTTACCACAATATTAATAAGAAACAAAAGAGGTCATAATCAATAATTTAATGTTTTTATGTTTTTAGTACTGCAAGGGCTTTAGTATCTTAGAAATTGATTTTTAAAAAATATTAATAGTATTGAAATGCAAATTATTAATCCTGAGTCCTAGTGCCAATTACTATAAAATCTAAACTACTTATAATAAAGAAATTATAAAATATAGCAGCAGAAATATTTTTCTAACTTGTACTAAAGTAATCTGGGCAAATAACATTAGAACATACTATAAATACCTACAGTAATACAGTTACACAATTTGTAAATTTTAGTACAACTTTTTACACCTGCATTGTACAAATGTAGCTCGTTGCAGTACCTAAGATGATATTGCTACTATCTTATTACAAAATCGGCCTATGGGAATATAATGAAGAATAGGAGTCAAAGTATGTATTTAAAGCATTGGCTAACTAAGTATTCACATGAATATAAACATTTTTTGCATTCATAAACAAGTTATTGTAGTGATTTTTAAGATAATATTCAATGCTCTAACTGAATGTATAAGTTTGTTCTACATTATATAGATCTCCATGGGAAATAAGCTACCTTTTGTGAATCTTCTCTCATTTAATCATATATTGCTATATTCTTTTGTGTGTACAATAAAATAAATATATAAAGAATTAATTATATTTGTGGTTGGCACTACCTAAACTCCTGATAATATTTTATAATTGATAATGAACTTCAAAGCAATTTGTATTGTGAACACTTCATTGGCAGATACAATATGTGACACTATCTAAAAAAAGAAACCTTAGTGTTGGTTCTAATTTTTTAGATACTGACACTTAATTGAAATCTTAAAAAATTCATTATCTTTTTATCCTAAAAATTAGATTTTAGAGAATATAACAGAATAATGAAATTCTAAGTTAGAAAATCTTAATCAGAGTCAATAAGTGCACATCGGACAACACGGTTATTTTGCTCAGATAACGTCACATAAAGTCTAGTCAGTAGCTGGTAGAAACTAAAAAGAAACTACATATAGTCATCCATCCAACAGAAAATATGTTACACTTTGATAAGAGAAATCATGGAATGTTAATGAAAAGTATGTCACAGTCTTGTCTAGACAATATTCTGATAATTCACTATTACTTTTTTTTATTAAATCCATCTTGTGTAACTCCTGTATTTCCATTAATATGTGAATATTTAATGTGTTTACTTCCTTTACTAATGGAAAGTAAATAAGCATGTTTTGTTCTAATCAAACATCTAAAAAATTATTATCTTCTAAAACTACTTTGAAGAGGTTGTTCGAGGAATTTAATAACATTAATCATGATATAGAAAAAATATTCTAATATTACAACACTGTAAGGATATTCTTGAATCATCATAATCCAAAAAAATGTATAAAAATGAAACAATATCTGTTTGTTCATTTGAAACACTATCCTACTTCAGCAGATTGATGAATCAAGCTGAAATTTTGCATGAATCTTCTTGAGGACAACAATAAAGGTCATTGGCCATAATACGTAAAGTTTCTGTGGGATAGTGAGCTTGCAGGTGATACCCGGACAAAAACTAAAATAAATAATAGCAGAGGCCATAAAATATAAAATTATATAAAAGCAAAAAGAATGTTATTGCTCAATGTATCCTTATCCAAACAAATATATAAAAATGCAACAATATCTGTTTGTTTATTTGAAATGCTTTCCTGCATCAGCAGATTGATGAATTAAGTTGAAATTTTGCATGAACCTTCATTGGCTACAATACATAAGGTTTCTGTGGGATAGTGAGCATACAGGTGACGCCGGGACAATAAACTGAAATAAATAATAGCAAACTTTATGCCATAGAATATAAATATAACATTATATAAAAACAAAAAAAAATGTTATTGTTAATGTATCTTTGTAAAATTATCTGCCAGTAGCTTAGCCTCGCATTTAAAAATAACTTTGACATATTAGAAAAATATTATTTTGCAGCCCTTAACAATGTGTCTTATTATAAATGCTGTTTACTTGAGGAAAATTTAAAATACTGAACTAAATTGTATATCTTGACATTAATGCCTACCTGCTATTATTACTCCTAAATAATCTAGTAATCTCCATCAATGGGATATTGATGGAGATTACTATATTTGCATTGTAAGGCCTAGATACATTAATGATTCTTTGTCATAGAATTAATCTAAGTCATGATTAATGGGTGATTAAGGGAGATTTTTTTTTTGAAATAGATACCCATATCCTCTATTTTTTTTCATTTTGCCGTAATTACTCGATTACGAAATATGATTGCCTTAGGATAACGAGAATCCATGCCAACTTGATGTCAAACTTACAACTTGAGAATTTGTATCGAGGTACAATGGATTGACTTAAGAATTCGTGGTTTTCATGAAAAATAAAATACTAATTGGTCGAAATCATACATTTAATACTATTTTATATTTAAAAATTCTATTATTGAGCTTATTTTTTTTTTCAAAATTTCTTTTTTACAGTCAGGATACATCTTTCTGTGCTCTTGTATACATAACAAAAATTGTTTTTGTTCCTCCTCAACTGCAATTACACCATGAAAGTCTTGCATCAACTTTACAGCCCTTTCGGCTGCATCTTTTACTGCTATAAGGGTTTACAGTATTTTTAGCTTCTAGAAACGAGGTGCGAGTCTCCCATAAAGAAGGACATTTTTGGAAAAAACTGTCATCAATTCTAAGACTAGAGAACAAATACTTGCTCTTGACTGATCTAAAATTATAGAAATTTTTCTCTGAAACATAAAAAGTTGAAATTCTATGAGATAGACAGAAAACTAAAGAAAGAACTAAATACACCATTTATCTTTCAAACTAACCATACAATGAACCACAAAGTTCTTCCTTCGATGGGATGTATCCTTTCCTAGTGGCCCATATATTTTCTTTACTTAAATTTGCCACCATCTTTGCTTTTGTTGCTTGGTCTGCCTCATCGTCAAATAGTGACATGATACAGGGGGGGGGGGGGATGGCAAATTCCCCCCTAGAGATTCGAAAAACATTGTATTTGTACCTACAATTCATATTTCTCCCATCCTCTCTCATCTTGCCCCCCCCCCCCCTGGCCCATAGGCTGGCGATGTCCTTGACAGGATAGCTGCTTCATCGGATAAATACCATAAGTGTTGGCTAAACTTCTGTAGAGCTGCTTTCGACATACTTTTATCGACGTTTTCGTAAGCCTTTAATGACTTCCGAAAGCACAAATCTTTGAAGGTGATTTTACTGCCAAATTGTATTGAAGCCATGGTTTGACATAGGGTGTCACAATAAAGAAGCAGACGTCTAGCAGAGCTACCTTGTCCTTATGGGTTATAGCAGTTATTTTGAACCGAGAACTTAGTAACAATCAATATTTTTAGAGAATAGATTGCTCTCCCCATCCATCGAACTTGGTGCATGACACCCGGGAGCCTTATTTTGGATTGTCTCTCTGTATCTCCATCTAAAAATATGACTGAGAGCTCTATCAAGTTTTGATAGTCATCTCTGACTATTTTTTTTTGTCAATTCAGTATCTGGTACCTCATTTTTGAATCAACCTTGGCTTCCGCGCGTTCCTTTTGTTTTTCGTACGGATTCGTTGGGTGGAAGTCGTACTTATCGGAAATTCGTCCATATTATGTCCAAGTGCCTCAATAGTAGCTTGAAGAATAAACACAGTCTCTCATACTCAACTGACACCTGTCTAATACAGCTACTAATTTTGGAGTAATTAAATCTTTCTTCGTTACCATTACAGTAGTCCCAGTCCCAGGTTGTGTGCTCTCGATCACAATTGGCAGATCATTTTGTGAATCCATATTTTCACCAGAACTGGAAGCTGAATCACCCCGTACAGGTTCATACGATGTCGAAGAATTTGAAGCGGAAAGTTATCTCATTCTTCCCGGTTTTCTTTTGCAATAGTCCTCAGTCGCGCCCTTTCTACTTTGTCAGCCAGTTTTTTATCCACTCCAGCCAAGTTATCGGGTCGACCTGGCTCTCTCTGGCGCTGGAAGATCTTATCTTCCTCTATTTTTATTAATTGAAGTACATCGCCGTGTGCAATATCAAACAAATTGTCCAAATTGCTTGTAAATTCTTGTTTACGCCACTTGAATACGTTTACGCCAGTATGTAAGTCTCGCCAAACTTGATATAAGTTCACAGGGTGTTTTACAGAATTCTGTAACGATTTGGTAGGTATTCGTGCCTTTACCCAAAATATAACACTCGCGAGATTTGCGCTTTCATTAATAGTTGCACTTCACGGGTGTTATAATACAAAATTGTGAGTACCTACTTGTCCATTGGAGGGAAGTTTTGACCTCGGTATTTGATGTTTTATGTCCCCTACTGGAAATATATCCTGTTTAGAACTTCCCAATTCCACTGACATTGACTATTATTGAATAAAAGCAATAATTTTATTGACAATTCAACTGGAAATCGTATGCACGTCGACGCGTAAGCGTGCGCTCTCCTAAGGCATGCATGTACTCACATATTTCGATGCAAGTCGGCATGGTTTGGACTACTCCAAAGGTCATTAAATTTGATTTACGTGTGTTTTGATATAAGACAAAAAATAACTGGGTATGCATAAAAAAAATACTATGAATTTTTTGGGACACCTAATAATTATAAGCGTCTTACGTAGTCTTCATAGAGACCAGTGGCCAATGTATCAGTTATCAGTTCACTATAGTCTAAAAACCTCTGTTTATTCGGCCCTCCATGTATCCGCTAATAACACAATGTCTTTCATTATAAATTAGTTATTTCCAAGATACACTAAAGCTAATTCTTCCATCATGATTTGCTAAATACCATCAATCAGTTAAACATTTTCAGATCTCTGAGGAACAAATCACTAAATGGACAATCAGTCTTACCGCCGTAACCATGGCTTGTGCATGAGGGATGTATGACCTCAAAACAATTGGCGAGTCCACTCTTTTAGAGGTAGTGTAGTTCCTCAGGGCTTGGGATAGCGGCTTTGTTATCCCTTAGTCCCCTTTTACCACACCCACGGGAAGAGATGGTGATATTCTAAAGCCGACCCACACCACACGGCCATCTGTTTCACTCCCACATATTTAATAAAGAAATGTACATATGTAATGTTAGTGCAGAGGACCACATAAGTGAGAGTAGTGTGTTGTGATTTGCAGATGCTCTCGGTACAAGTGCCGGGGTGCGCGGGCATGGAGCGGCTGGGCGCGCCGGGGGGTCCGCGCCTACGACACGAGCACAGACATCACCACTCCACATTGTAAGTGTCACTGATAGAAACAACACAGTTCTGCAAGGGTGGCCTATGAAGTTTTGTGACAAATGTGACCTGAAAGACAGGTTGTCTCATGGCAAAACTGAACTTCATGTATCACTAACAACATTTGTCTGATTGTTCATCCTAATCTTGGGACTACTGTTCCGATTTGTGTCAATTTTCACTATTGTGCAAGCTTTTAATTTTAGGTCTTAGTACATTTTTTCTAAAATTAATCCAACACATTTACCGTGTGTCGCTCTTTAAGAAAATATAACTCGTTTATAAGACGATTATCAAATTTAATGCTTAAATAAATTTAATTTCAAGTGGATATAATCATCAGATTGAACTTAAATCTAATACAAAAATATTTGTAATTTCTTTGTGACTCCCAGGCACCTCAACACTACATTTCAAACGGCGCCACTTATCTCTTTATAAATCACCCAACTATAGATCAACTGAACTGTCTTGTTTGTGTTACATAGTCTTTAAAGTTTACCCCTGTAATAATTATAATGACCTAAAAAAACTAATACTTCAAGTTCACCAACACAAACAGGCGATTAAATTAATTAAGGTAATTTAAACAGCCCATTAGGGTCTCAATTTGCTTACAAAAATGGTTTAAATATAATTGTCTGTTTAAATGTTAGTGAAATTGGGCATTAAACTACTAACATTTTCAAAAACTCTAGGCACAATCTGAGTTTCTACTACCGTTTCTGAGTTTCTATTGCAGGTAGTTCATCCACCATTAGAAACCTTATAGATTTTGGTTTAGCTATTCTGTACCAAAATCAACAACTGGCCTCCTAATAATCGAACTTTACTATATGTGGTTCTTTAACTAGTGGTTCTTTAATCGGTCCTGCGACAATTATTATGACCTGCCCATTGCCACTTGAGCTTACCAATGCTTAGAGCTTGATCAAAAACTTTGCATCCTGTGTAAATTTATTTTGTAGGTATCAGCCTAGAACATCCCACTGCGGGGCACAGGCCTCCCCTAGTAAATAACTGCAGGTTTTCTCACGATGTTTTCCCTCACCGCCGAGCTAGTGATAATTTAAAAAAATCCATACTTAAGTAAAAACTCATTGGTTAGGGCTGAGGATTTGAACTCAGGTTAACACAAGTGTGAGTTGAGTATAGGATACCTCTAAGCCAACACCGCTCTCCTGCCCGGCTAGCTCAGTCTGTAGAGCAGGAAACTCGTTATTTTGTATATTATCCATTAAAGAAACTGAGCATATACTCGAAGGTGGCTCTTTCTATTGCTTGCTGAACAATTTCGCACCCATGGATTGTGCACACTATTAGGCTCCAGATTCATACACAATCAATTGTTCAGCTAAAACTAAGCATTTGTATTTGTTCACAAATAAATGAGTTTGTGGTCTGATGGAACTAATATGTTCTCAATCCTCAGGATAGACGTGTTCTTCAGAAGGATTCAACTATCATAGCTGGCATCAACTATCATCATAGCATTATGCACTTACCAGCTTTACTATATTTTTCCATAAAATCGTTTATTTCTTGAAATCGTCGCTAGTTTTTGATTACTAATTACATGTTAATAATGTATACCGTGTCTCGTTTCCAGGGAATGGGAAGAGAAACAGCAAAGGCTGCAGGCGATGGTGGGACGGATCCAGGAGATGGTGGAGCAAGAGACGCGCGCGCGATCCGCTGCCGCCGCCGAACGGCTCGGCCTACCGCCCAGCATACAGCTGCCGGACGGCGAGTATGGACAGGACGCGCACCTGCAGTTACGAGTCCCCTATCAGGTATCAATCATATAAAGTTATAGTTGAGTTTTTGGCTCCAGTGCCATGCAAAAGCGGCGTTTGCGTCACTGTTACATGTAACTATGTAAAATTTTTGAAGCGGTTTTTTCTTTACATATCTGCAATAATTTTTGTAAGGACAACTAGTGGTACGAAAACCATATACAAGTAATTCTTTTGGTATAATTTCTCGTGGTGGCAGAACCATACTTGCTTGCTTATTTATTTATTTACAAGAATATACATTTATTTACAAGAACTTTACAACCATAACCTACATTCAGGACTTTTTCCAGGAAATTTATTATACATCTCATAACAGTCCGTTCAAAACAACAAAATACATCCATATCAACATGTACTTTTTAAAATCTCATCAATATTTATATTAGCGCATCGCGCTGAAGGTTGGCGCGAGACGGAACCCCCGCCAGCTGGCGGTGCGTGCGGCACTCGTGCACCTGTCCAGAACGAGCAGTGACACACTGCTCAAGAATGATGAAAGCGAAATTATACCCCTTAAAAGTTTGATTGATTATTTTATTTTATTTATTTTCATGGAAGATAACAGCGGGTGGTTATTCTATTCTAATCACACATAAGTAGAAAATTTACATAAAACACACACTAGCGATCAAGAATCCTCACAAATAATATGGTAGGAGTAATTCTAATAATAACATTATAGGCCCGATGCAACAATTAGGCACTACTTAATCATCAAAATCATCATCCAGTTGTAGTTGAAAAGAAACGTACCGCCAGAGCTCGCTTTATTGATGCCGCATTTTAGTAGAGAATAAATCCACAACAATGGGAAAGTTGTTAAAAAAAAATACAGCTTGCGTCATGTAAGTGTGTTTTCTATAATTCGTTCTAATAAGAGGTGCATGAAGCAACATTGGTTTACGTATATTAACTAGGTATTGGTGCAATTTGATACCAGCCAACAACTCAGGACAGTCAACTAGATCGGTTGCTATGCTTACAAGGTAACAGGACGTCTGCAATTTTACGGCTTTCAACCAAGGGAAGAAAATGATATCGACTGCAACAATGAAGATAACCGGTAGATGTGTGATGAGCCCTGAAGTCAAGGAACCGAAGGAATCTCCTCTGAATAACTTCAATACGAGCCCTGTAAACCTCGTATTGAGGTCGTATTGAGTCTCGGTTGCAGAATGACGCGTATTTCAACTGACTACGCATTCAAGCGCAGTATAAAATATTTAACGATTTTATACTACGAAAGTTTTCTTAAGTTCTGATAAGGAAACCTAAAGATTTAGATGACTTGAAGACTGATCAATGTGTTCTCTAAATACCAGTTTCAAATCGTGCAGAACCCCCAGGTACCTAATCAATGGGACTCTTTGTAAGTCGAATCCTTTTGATGTATAATTCGAATTAACAATATTAACTTTATGAAGGGCATATTTGGAGACATTTAAATCTAACTTATTGACAGTACAATAACCTTCCAAATTATTAAGGTCTGTCTGAAGTTCCGCCACATCACTAGCACAGCTAATTATTTTTAGTATCTTCATGTTGTCGACAAATAGCAAAATTTTTGAATTACTTAAGTATGTCTTAGTATCACTTATAAATATGTATATTAAATAATAGAGGACCAAGCAAGTGCCCCCGAGGGGGCCCTGATGGAATGAGCTACGGCTTGGCTGCTGTTGCGGACATAAGATGTAAACCATCTCAAGAGCTCACCATGAATGCCCACAGGACAACATTTTTCAAAGATCACTCTATGGTCGATGCGGTCGAAGCATTTGCTGTTATCTGTGTAAATTACATCCACTTGGACACCCTGTTCCATCCCAGACGTAATAAAGTCATTGGCTAATATCAAATTAGACACAGTAGAATGTTTCCTGAGGAATTGCTGATTATCGTCGAAGGAGGATTGAAGTGCCGTGTACACCTGGTTATATACCAGTCTTTCCAAAATCTTAGAAAAGAGTCATATCTTAGTAATTGGTGTGTAATTTTCAATATCTGATTTATCTCCTTTTTTGTGAACGGGCGTGATAAATGCAGATTTCCAAACCGTAGGAACCGATCCCCCAGACATAGGACGTTTAAAAAGTAACCAAATGGGCGTGACAAGACTCAGCGCACTTCGTTACCAATATTGGAGGAATTAAATCAGGATCCCCTTAATCAGGACTTGAGAGATCTAAGGACTTCATTAGTTTAAGCACTTCATCGCGATTGACTATGATGTCTCCTATGCCACGAAGTCCATCATAGTCCAGGAGGTGGAAGGAGTGCTTAGATCAGGTTGAGAAAAAGTAATTTTAAAATATGTAGCAAATAAATTACAAACATTTCATCTGAATCTGCTGAATCTTGTTTGTATCTTATTACATTAGGGAGTCTGCCAGATTTGTTACAAACATTATGGTATTGAAATTACCTTAAAGTACCAACATGCTATGTACAACCATTCCCAAAACAAACATTGAAGAATATAAACTTATAACAAACAAAATCCCTAATAAAAGCTGACTCATTAGTTTAACATACAAATCACATGAAAAAGCACTAAAGGAATAATATGGTCACTGCTGAGTTTATACTGCATAGAAATGATGAGAATATGATTTTTCTTAGGAGCCTTGCAATTCGGTTTGAAAACAAGCATTTTGATAAGCAGCTTACGAGCGAGTAAACTATATGTTCACTTGCCACCTAATCCCATAAAAATCTTATCTGCGATTGCTTCGTATTACGGTATTTTTAAACTGCGCGAAAGTCGAAATAACTTAATCTGTGGCGATTTCCTATGCAATATACTCATTGAACATACAGATAAAGAACTCTCTCTGTATGTTCATTGAATAATTAGTTAATTGTGCCTAAGAGAAAAAACAATTTTAGTAGACTACTAACATATTGATTCCTTCTCTTCTCAATAACCATTTCGACTTGTATAGGTGCAAATAATATTTGCCTTCTTATCAAATCAAACTACCTTTATAGATAAAGCTAACCCTTCTGCTTCTCATGCTGAAATATTTCTTTATGTAACCCTATTATTTATGTGACCTATGAAGATGAATAAGCTTTTGTAGCTACTGCTTCGAGAACTGCAGCATAATTAGGTGTGTCAGTCAGTCAGGCTGGTCCGGCCCCACGACTAGAGCTATTGAGCTGTTCCTTAATCGAATGTACGAATTTCATTTTCAAAGTAACTCTTTGATATAGAAATTTAGGCCATCTAAATGTTTTCTTCTCTTTCAGTTGCTTATATTATTTAAAATATTACATATTCTATGAGTAGGTACAGGCAGAGTTCCTTGTCTATATTGCCTTGTAATACTCTCTCCATTGACCATTATTGTTGACCATTGTATCCATCTCTATGATTCCTAATTTAAGATTATTTATGTTTATTGTTAATGTATACAAAAATGCGTATGATGTTGATTAATTGTTAATTTTTTAAGGAATATTTTTTTTATGCGACATCCTTTTAATAATTTCTATTATTCATCTTAAATTATAGATAAATTATGTACTGAATATTGTAGCACATAAATAATGTTCACCGGAGCAGTAGCTACTATTTTTAAATTAGAATTATTTTGTTGAATATAATTTAAAAAAATATAATCGATTAAAAGCGAAGAAAACATTTAGATGCCTTAAATTTCTATATCAAAGAGGTACATTATAAATGAAAGTGGTACATATGCTTGTTAAGAGGTGTACATTTGATTAAGATACAAATTAAACCTTAACTATGAAATTGCTGTTTGTTAATAGTGGCCACTTTGAACTGAGTTATCTTGCATTTGACTGGGAATTTCAAATTCAAATTTATTTCAATTTAAAGCTATAGGATTCTTTTTCTAAATCAGTTATTCATATGTTCTTCCGTCAAACGACTTTATGCTTAGATATCGTTGTGTTTGCGACCATGGAAAAGTTAAAAATTCGTTATTTTATACATCCGTGAAAAGTTATTTTCGAACATGAGTTCCCCATGGCAGCTACCCCGCACAGACGCCACGCAATATCAACGATGTGGATGGAGTAAACACCGCAAACGAACGCACGGCACGTTTTTGGTTTGATCGTTTCCGTTGTGGAAATTTCGTCCTCAGAAACAAGCCCCGTGGACGACCGGAGACTGAAGTCTCCGATGAGGCGGTGAAAAACACCTTCAGAGAATTCATTGATTTCTGTCCCCAGGAGTTCTATGGCTGAGGCATCCATGAACTTCCATTGAAATGGCTAAAGTGCATTGATAATAATGGACAATACTGCGATTAATTAAATATATAATCTTCATACAAAAAAAAACGATTTTTCCATATAAAACGGCATTTTCATAGGTATTACATAAAGACCCAATATTATTTAATTTATTTAAACTCTATTACCCCCCCCCCCCCCCATTTAAACCACCTATAAATAAATAAATATATGTGAAAATCTTAAATGAAAATGAAACCAGTACCTACATATGCTCCACAACAGGAGTACACTCTATCAAGGCACAGCTCTAGTCGTGAGGGCTGGCCACCCTGATGCACACATACATAATTTATATGCTCAAAAGACCATTATACTATGAATATGTACTTGTATTTTAAACTAGAAATTATCTATTACGTATACATGTAATAAGCTTCTATGTCAGATAATCTTAAAATATGATAAAATATTTTTTTTTATCATATTTTAAGAAGGGTCCATTCCCAAAACCATTCGATTCTAGCCCTTATTGTTAATCAATTATGGTACTCATGGGTATAAATATTTAATGTAAATATTGTTGTCTATATATCATAGTCACTTACAGTAATTTAGCAATTCATGAAAAGTCTAGACCATAGATCAAGAATTTTTGTCTACCGCAGTAGATGTATATAATATACTGCATGCGAGCGAGTATTCAAACCAAAGTGCGTTCACCACAAGCGAGAAAAAGCAGAATGAACCATCAAATGAGACAACTATTACGAGGGAAAATGAGGCTTACCGCCTTTGTCAGTCTGGTTGTTTTTTGACACAGTGAACTCTTAATGAATATTTTCTGACAAAAGGATAAAATCCAACAGGATTACATATGACTGTAATCTCGGCTATTACAGCTGTTGTAACATTAATCCCAGACACCCATTCACAGGTCTGTAACTTTATAGCCCGAATTTTATCGCCGTGGGTTTCTACAACGCTTTCGGTTGTGCTGTTAGTAGATCTGACTGAAAGATTTTATGCTACAACTGCTAAAGTGGATCTATACATTGTTATTCTGTGTCGAAAAGTAGCTTCATTCGCTGGAAATTATTTTTCTATAATGATTTCTATAATGGAAGTCATTATAGACATTAATACAGTTTATTAATCTCTATAATGACCATTTATGAGTTCATGACCCATGTCTAATGTCCACAGTATTAAGAATTGCCTGTAAAAAATACCGTATAACCTGCCGGGATAAACACGCTACATAGTTATGAAGACTGTAACTAAATCGGCGCCATAAATACCGAGATTAGGGTAAAGCCTGTACTGTCGGTTACCTAATTTGTTGATTTGTTAAAATATAGTTTGTCCTTTTCGTGATCCCAGTAAAATCAGTGCGGAATTTCAGCACGATTCGTCGATACGTAAAGGGATTTCAAATAAATAGACATTGTTTCATTTTTATATATTAGTATGTATAAAGGTGTATGCAGCCCGAGGTGCCATTCTCTATTGTTTCTATTGGCCGTTGCAGCGCCGGCTCTAGCCCATGTAGCGCCCGGGTGCAATCAATACCCTGGCGCCCTCTAGTAGACTCTTTGGAGGCGTCGCGAGCGGCGCTCGGCGCCCCCTAACACCCTGCGCCCCTGTGCGCCGCACACCCTGCACCATAAGTAAATACCATAAGTGCCCGCGCGCCCATTTAAAATGAACTTACACTCTATTGACTTGCTACCGGGCGGCAATTTTGCTACCGGGCGGCAACGTGTCAAACGTACATACATACACTGTCTTTGGATTAGAGATTTTGCCGCGCGCGTGTTGTATTAAATAAAATTGTTATTTGTGTAGTGTAGTAATGCGGTATGACAAGCGCCGAAAGCGTAATAAAAGTAAAAAAAATATTATTGTTAATGACTATTTTTTTTTTGCTTGCGCATACATATTTGTCGTAAGTAACAAGTATATAAAACTGTGCAATGGCGTTAAGTTCAATGAAATATCCAAAAATTCAGCGCTCGACAGGCGCCCCCGGGCGCTCCGCGCCCGGGTGCACCGCACCCCTTGCACCCCCTGGTAAAGACGGCCCTGAGCCGTTGACCAAAAACGTTTGATGACCACTGCACTAGGCCCTTATTTTCACTTGAAATCTCATCTCATTTGATAATAATAATAATGTATTTATTTGTATAACATGGTACAATATTAGTAGTATTAAATCAATGAGCTCAAGTTATAACCGGAAAACGGTGTGCAAATTTAAATTACAAAATTTGAACACAGGTGACGGTTCATTCTGATTCTAACTCGCTTATAATGAATACTCGCTCGCACTTAGTATCCATATATTGCGGTAGCAAAGTATCCCAGATGTGTGCTCTAAACTTTTCATTAATGCTTATGAAATTACTATAAATGGCTACGACATATAGTCGCCAACATATTCTACCTTAATTCTTATAATAAGGGCTAGAAACGAATGGTTTTGAATACAACATATTGCCACGTGGTGACTATTATGTGTGTAACGTGTTGTATTGTATATGTTGCAGCAAGCCGAGCTGACGAGAAGCAGTTTCCAGCCTCCACCGAACAAATGCGTGAGCGACGTGCCCGAGTGGGCGGGCGGCGCGGAGGGCGGCGCGGGCGGGGGCGCGCGGCGCGGCGGCGTGGCCGGCAAGAAGGATGGGCTACTGCAGCGCGCGACGCGGTGGTGGTGGGTGCGGCTGGGCGCGCGACCGGGTACGGTGCCGCCGCCGTTCCTGGCGGGCGCGCCGCCGCCGCCGCCCTGCGTGATGGTGCCGCGCCGCGGAGCGCCCTCGCCGCCGCCACCGCCGCCCGACGCGTGACGCCCGCCGCCCCTCCACCATATCACAATTACATTCCATTATCGGGACGATGAGACTCGCCGAGGTGCACGCGCGTCCCGGAGTATTATAGACTTGGTATTTATTTATTTGGGAGTCGTGCGCCCGGCGGCGGCGCGCGCCCGCGTACCTTGTGATATGTGCGACAGCGCCGCGTCAGACCGAGTGGACCGTTCGGTGCGCGAGCAGTGAGCAGCCGAGTGCGGCGCGGCCGAGGCCGCCCGGAGCGAAACTAGTCTTAATATTTTAATCGGTTTAGACGTAGAGGTAATTGTTTCTATTGAAGATGTATGAATTTGACGAGGTTCCACTGCCGGCTAGTTGTGTCGTGGGTGTGTCTGGCGTTGCATAGCGCGTGCGTCCGTGTTCCTCGCACTGTCTTTGAGTTTCGCGAAAACTAAGACTGAAATAAAATAAAAAATATATAACGCTATAAAGTCTACATTGAAACATATGTTGTTGTCTTAGGTAAAATTAATTCAAATAGAAACAATTAAAGTATATAATATTTAATGAATGATCTTTCGATTGTAACCTTTGATGATATTGTATATTATGAAAGAGGTCAGTCTGTCAATAGGGAACTGGCGTCCCCGCAGTGTACAGTTCATGTGTAAGTGACCTATTTAAAGATTATTTTTTATCCAGCAGCTATACTGTGTTTAAACAACTTTTATATTTATTTACGACAATGGATAATAGGATGCATATCAGTACAGTAATCGCAAGGGATACCTATTAATTTACATAGTATAGTTTCTATTTTATTGTAAATATTGTCTCTAATTTAATATTAGATTAATAATGGCCGACCGCCAGGATCCGGGGGTGTTTTCAATTGAGTGTTTGCTACATTCCATATTTATGTTGAAATGTTCTGGACACCGGCTCTGCGCGCGCGCATTCGCACAGCGCACGCGGACAGAAATCTCACTAGGGAGTAGACAATGTTCACGTGGAAATTGGTTGAGTTAGTTGTTAAATTAGCTATTTATTATTTATTTAAGACTGGAAACATGTGTAGTAGCGGGAAACGTGACAAGCGGGGCCCGCACCGGCGGGCGCCGCGGACATATTTAGTATTAATTCCAATATTTACATTCATTAATTCGTTATCGATAGCAAATGTAAATTAATAGTGTCAAAATTTCTCTTAGGTGCATTCTTTTTGCTAATGTTTCTAGCTACGACACCACTGGAAACACATATCCTGAATAACATTCATTTCGAAATGAATAAAGAATATGGAGAGTTTTTAAATTAATTTGAACTTCTTGTCATTAATTGTAAATAATATTATAAATAAGGCGAAGATAAAAGCCTGTTCCTTTATACATAGAGGTTTATCTCTAGAATTATTGGATATATAATTTTAATTTAATATCGTAGAGACTAATTGCTAATGCTAAGTCATCAAGGTGCTGAGTTGTAGAGGTGCGACAAATTGGCAGCTGGAAGTTAAGAAATAGTGGATCGATTCCAAATGATAATATTGAGGATGTGTGTGGCCGGAATTGAGTCCTTATAGGTATTAGAATTATGACGTTAGTCGCGTCCGCACACTTTTAGCTTTTTAAACACAATCTACAGGCCCAGTACTCCAACTCGCAGTTAAGTATATGAACTAATAGTTTTATGTAAATAGCTTTTGCCCATGTGCTCATGGGAACCTTAGTTTTGTAACCTACCTATGTCATTTCCATGATCTCCAAGAAGGTCCATGCAAAATGATTCTGTTCATCCATTCATTGATGTGTGAAAGCATTTCAAACATTAAACATTGTTCTATTTTTATATATTAGTTATGATGTAAGCTAGCAACCGCAAATAGTTATGCAGAAGATTGTTGCAATGATTTCAAAAGCAAACTGTATAGCGTTGTTCTGTATATAGAACGAAAATATACACAGAAGGTGAATAAACATGTAGACACAATTATACTTTTTTTTAATCAGTTTTGATAAATTGTTATTTAGCTATAGAGTGTAGACGCGACTATTTATGCACAACAGGACTGAATCATGCCATTAATTGTTCAAAATATTATTAATAAAAAATTGAATTATTTACTTCATAATATGCATTTTGTTACAAATATGTAAACATGTAGAGAGCCATGGAAATATGCTTATGAATATACATTAATTGTAACGTAAGAACACTGCAATAAAAGTGACATAGAATTTGTCTATTTTAATAATGCTATTTAAAAATAATTTATTCTATTAAAAAAAAAAAATGTCAATTTATATTTGATGCAACATTATCAAAAAACCACTGTCCATCAAATCCCACATCTACAAGATATATTTCTGTCAATTCGTCATATCATATGCAATTTATCCTGAATAGCTTATGAGAACAATGAGTTTAAAAAATGCGTTTTATAACATCTTTAATTTATTTATCTATACAGTTCCTTTTTTTATACAAACAAACGCTAATAATGGGAAATTATTATATTTTAAGTGTGAATGTCTGCTTAAACTGTACCTTGTTATATTATAAAATACCTCTCACATTTTGATGAGGTGAATGGAAGCAGTCATTGTACAAATTTTAATAAAAATATAAAAGTTGTTTAAAATAGTTCACTATAAATATCTAGATAACAAACAATATTCCATTTGTCATATTAATAAGTAAAGCAGAATGTTTAACAATAATAAAAAAAACGCATTAAATTATGACCTACCAATAATGAACATATGATTTTCATTTAACACCTGTAACCTGCTGGTTTCTTGTAATTAATGTCGTGCATTTTTTCTCATTTTTTTTTTTAAATCGGAACAGAACCCCTTCCATTAAGAGTTTCGCAGAAAAGAGATATTCCCATCCATTGCCGAAACTTGAAAAAAGTGGAGTAAACTGGACACCCGCCTTCCCAATGAGATGGTGGACGGGTTGCAGATGGTACTTCAACTGAAAGCGAGTCTGTCGCGATTTTTCCTCATGCTGTAAGACGACTACATAAACACATATAAAAATGTTTAAAACGGTTTGTATTAATAACTGTGTTTTCCTTTGTACTCTCTCCAAATAAACCTCTTACTGAAATTTTGCACATAGAAACGGTTTATTATGTACAATATGAAAAACTAGACGAAGAAATCTTGACATTGGCAGAATGTGCTAATTGCACCATTGCTATATATGAAAAAAAAATCAGTTAAATGAATTTATTTGTCTCATCTGTGATTTGACAATTGACATTGATCAAGTAGTATGTTTAAGTAATAAATCATAATTTGTGATCAAATTTTAACTGTTTTCAAAGATTTTAAAGAAAATGCAAATGTAGTTATTGGAGGTTATCAAAATATTCCTGTTTCGGTGAGCTGTGTTAAGCGATTAATTCGCTGACAGTCTTTGATTAGTAACTAAAGTGGTACTAAAATGCAACTGTATATAGACTGGTAAGTTCATATTGGTATTATTTGAAACAGTTTATTTGAATTATCCGGTGTTATAACATGAAAATTGCATTTATTATAAGCTTATCATTTTACCTATTTAAAGTTTTCCCCATTTCAGAACTTTTAGTTACACTGACAGTTAATAAAAGAGAGTCATGAATGAAATAATTAATCGATTATTATTATTGATTTTAACTATGTTATTATATATAAAACCGCCCAAATATAAACTAGAAAGTTTGAAGCCAGGAAATATAAATATGTAAAATGATTTGCATGATATTTATATAAATATAATGAAACAGGATCAAAATAAAAACCATTGACATATTTTAAAAACATTTATTTTATCAATTTATTAGAATTATTAATTTAAATGTAATATAATATTTTAATAAAATAATATAATTAATACTATATACAATATTAATTATACTAATTTGAATATTCAATCATCAACAATTGAATCAAATTTGGTTGTAAGCACTAGCACAATTTAAATTTAATTTAATTAAACATTTAAATTCCAATATGTACTAGAGCTTGTGAATTTACATATTAATCAACTAAAATATATTTATTCCTTATTTCAAACAATATTATATTAAAATATACATTGAAAGACCAATAAACACTTGATGTTGCAACATCAAGTGTTTATTATAATTTTGCGACTTAAATGTCATAATTTTTTATTTTTATTTTACTAAATATGTTATGACTATTGTACATGGTTTTTATGCCAAAAGAAATTTAGAATAAATATAGAAAAAAATTCTAGCTCCATACTTTTTTTTTCGGAATGGCTCTAAATTCTTGTGGCCATAATGGCCTTTCAAGAGTCACCATACATTTATGGGTTTAGGATGAGCGCAGAAGGCACTCAGACAGGAGCAAAACGTGTGTGCAGCAACCATCCTAAAGGCTCCTCCCACCAGTAGACCGGCAAAAGGAATAGAGCTCAGCTTAGGGCGTTGTTTTTCAAGGGTACTGCAGGATCACGAGTCTGTAAGAAGTGCCCGAGCACATACCAATACCTGGTAACAATGTTGGCTGAAGACCAGTGTGTGTTGATGGTGTAGCGAAGAGATGTCCTTGTCTCTGCCTTTAAATAAATAACATATCTCGCTAAAAAAAATATAGACAGACATATAAGACAATAGAAGTGGGTATTTTACTAAAAATAGAAGTGACAAGAAAAACTGCAAAACTTTAACTTAGCTTTATCGTCCAAACAACTCATTTTAGGTTAGGTTTAGGTCCTAGCCCAGGGGATTGTTTGACCAAAAGGGAAAGACGAGGCCTAACGCTATGAGTGCCACCTATGGGAAAAGGGAAACACATGGCTGCACTTTTCTCAGGGTTGACTTCAATCCTCCACCTCACAAACCACTCACCTAGGGCGGTGACTTGGAGGACTGGACTTGATGATTGGAGGCCTAGAAACATGCTATAGGTGCCTATCTGAGGCGTAGAGGGCCGTGTCATCCGCAAAGAGGGGGCGTTTTGTGGTCTAATAGTGCTATCACTATGAAACTTCAGTGTTTTTCGTGCATGTTGTTTGTTATAATCAATTAAAATCTTCAGACTGTATTTTTCGTATGCTTCCAAGGTGTCTTCTGCCCTCAGTAAAATTACGATCACTGTGTACCTAGTGACTCCTGACTTACTCCGACGGGACTGACAGGATACGTTTTAGATTTGAAATCCTTTATTACGAAGAAAACTTTACATAGGCAGAATGTGCTAATTGCACCATTGCCATATACGAAGAAAAAATGACAGCAATAATGACATTGACAAATGACAATTCATGATTGTCATTCAGCCTGAGACTTGCTTGCTACAGGTTCTAATAACAGGCTACTTTATTTGTGTGCCTGTCACAATAGAACCCAATGTGAAATTTTGTCATTCACATTTTCATTTTTTAGTCCATAAAAATATATTTTTGCTTCGTATTGTCGGTATTCACTTGAAATATATTTATACCATTAATATATTTGATGAATCTGTGTGATTAAAAATATTTTAATACTATACTAAGGTATGTATGATATTTTTCGGTATACATACTATTTTAATTTTATTACTCGTGTTTCCCAATTTGTTAAAAACTTACAAACATTGAAGACATTGATCCTGCATCTCACAGCAATCTGGACGCGCCCAAGACCGAATTATCAACTTAAAACGTATCAACGTGTTACGCGAGTGATTTACCAGGTTTCATTTCCTATCGCATCGAGTACTAAATGTAATCGTATAAATCATTATAAATGGGACTCTCGTTCCATTATACTTACTGCTTCCCAATTGATACCTTCTTAACTGAAATATAATTGATATAAAGGAAACCTTTATTCCATTTGGAAATATAGAGGCATGAGGGATCCAATTATACTTCACTTACTACCAGGTGCACTGCCTGCTCAACTGCAACCTTCTTTCTTTAAAAATAAACTTATTAAAATACCTTTATAATGTTTTCAAATGTTTAAGGAAATTGCACTAAAACTACAAATATGGGACCACCCAAAAAATTAAAAAAGTATGATTCTAAACTGGGAAGTGATAGATCAGGTGAGTTTTATTAAATATATTTAATATTATACTATTCAGAGAATTGTGTCTAGTTTCTTCATTATTACACCATACATAATGACAATATTAATTTTTAATGTAGGACTGACTTACTCCACTATTATAACCAGAGATCGGAGTAGGTAGGTTGATTTTTCGTACTTGCATCATGGAATCATGATGTCATACAGAACATGGACATGCCTTTTTTCTATTATTATTAACTGTATCTATTACCATTTTATACTTTGTTAGGCTTTTACTTGGAAGTCTTTGAACATTACAATTTTTTTTACTTAGAATGCCGGTCGCCTGTACGGTGGGAAAATTGTTAAAAAAAAATTTTGCTCATATTGATTCTTTTCTCACCTTACACCTAGCTTCAGGTAATAATTTTGAAATTCCAGAAAAAAAGACAATAATTTTAAAATTCCGTAATCTCAGAGGTATGTCCATATTAACATATACATTTGAGATCATTGACCCTAATTCAATCCACCTACTCCATCAATCAAAATTGGTTTTGGTGTCTAACCTAAATATTGTTACAAAATGAATTAAATAACTGAGTTTTAGAGTCAGATTAGTTGAAATAAAGTTATATAAAAACAGAGCAGCATTGAGATGATGAAACTACTGACTGTGTCTTTGATCAAAAACTAACCTTTTGGCCTAGGCCATTTATTTCCTGTTTATTATGAGTTTATTCTATATTGTAAGTGTAATATAATACTTTTAATAAAAAAAAAATATTCCAGATTGCTCTTTTTCTCCTACAAAAGGTAGACTAGAATAATAAATAACTTAAAAGATAAAATTAAATTATATTATACTTGTATGCAGGTATTATATTTTTGTGCCAAGTTTCTATTCTACTTTATTAATACAAATACAATGTCTAACTAAACAATTTGACCTTTATAAATGAACTCGTAAGTTGAAGTCAGAATTCTTCATTTAGCTGGTAATATGTGAATACCCCAAGTAAGTGGTGGCTGGGAACACATTATACATAGTTATCACTGCTAGCAAAGCAAGGCTTTTATTTCAGATTCCATAACATTTCCAATTTAGCATTAGAATAGCAATTAGTTGCTACTGGTGGCTACTAGGAAGGTATTTTCCAGTTGGCACAGTGGCATTTATTGCAAATAGTGGCAAAAAGGGTGGTCACTTGCAATTAATGCCAAGTATTAGGCATGTACACATCAACATATTTTCTAAGTATAAGTGATCCACAAAGTTATTAACAGACGGAAGGTTCCAGCAGTCTAGCATTCTGGTAGTTAACCCAATGGTTATCTGCAATTTTTACATTTTGCATGTCCTTGGATGACAGCATTCACTTACCATCAGTTGGACTGTCTGTTTGTCTGCCACATTACTATACATGGATACAAGAATTTTTAACCACATTTGCAGGTAAGAAAAAAAAGTTAGAAGAGGAAATGACCATAGACTTAGTGGATGATGACAATGCAGAGAATGAAGGTGTGCCAGGTGCAGCCATGCAGGATGCCGAGAAAAATGATCAAGTACCAGAAGATGAATTTGGTGCAAAAGACTATAGGTTAGTTAGTGGAACATTTAAGTTTAGATTATTTATTGATTACACTTTAGTAGTAATAAATTAGTGATAACTTGATAAGAAAAACAAAGCATATCAAACTTCAAATATCATTAATTGTATAGACATTAAATACTTATTTAAAATATCGGGAAGATAAAACTCATTGTTTGGCAAAAGGAATTTGTCTATTATGATTATAAAGGGACAATGAGAGTCAAAACAGTCTCATCAACTGTCAGTCTCAAAGTTGCAGAAGCTTTGACTGGAAATACTCCGTCAAACCTACTCGCCAGACCTTGCCCCTACTAATTTTCACTTTTTCTGAATTTGGATAACTTTACAAGTGAAAAAATTCAACCAATGAGGCAGTGAAAAATGCATTCAGAGAATTCATTGATTCCCGTCCCCAGGACTACTATAGCAGAAGCATCAAATCATCTTCCATTAAAATAGCAAAAGTGCATAGATACTAATGGACAATATTTCCATTAATTAAATATATAATTTTCATACAAAAAAAAAAAAGATTTTTTCCCTATAAAAGGGCAATTTCATAGGTATAGGTACCCAATATAAATCTGTAGGAATTAAATTGAATTAGGAGATGGGACAACATTAAAAATGTGACAGTAATTTGGAATCCACTATGTTTGTAATTGTTTAGGAATCAGATGACCTTAAAGCCAGACAATGCTAGCCGCCCTCTATGGGTGGCGCCTAACGGACACATATTCCTGGAGGCATTTTCACCAGTCTATAAACATGCACATGACTTCCTGATTGCTATAGCGGAACCTGTGTGCCGGTAAGTTATAATTTATACTAATGAATAATATAATTTCCATAAATAAGTGTATCGTAATCAACTAAACAGGGTATGATAAAGTGGTCATGTCTAAAAACTTGATATAATTATACATGGTAAGTGGCGTGTGGTGTCGGCCGGCTTTAGAATAGCACCACTCCATCTCCTAAAAGGGGTCGTAAAAGGCGACTAAGGGATAACAAACTGGCTACCACAATCCCTGAGGAACTACACCACCTTTAGAAGAATGGACTAGCCAACCCACTTGGCTAGCGTACCTTTTTAAGGCCAAACATCCATCATGCACAGTACAATGTGTGTTAGGTGACCCTTGCCCTTGTCCTTGTGGAGCATATGAGGGCTGGTTACTGTTATGGTAGTCATACAAGATCCGATTCATTCAGACTCCCCTGTTTCAATGGACAAAGTTCAATACAGTCTATATATCTATCTAAAATTCTCAAAAGGATGTGTATAATATTTTATACCTTTGATAAAGAATTCAATAAATGATTAGTATAAAAACTATTTCAGGCCCCAACACATCCATGAATACAAACTGACAGCATACAGTTTATATGCAGCAGTATCAGTGGGCCTTCAGACTGGGGACATTATTGAATATCTACAGAGATTAAGCAAGTGCGTCATCCCTGCGGGCATTACAGAGTTCATACAACTGTGTACACTGTCGTATGGAAAGGTGAAGCTTGTTCTCAAACATAACAGGTACAGTAGCGGCCAATCCAGCATTTGTATGAATACAAACTCCTTTGCAGCTCATTGTCAACTTATCCAATAAGCCGTTAGATGACGTCAACCGCAACGAATATGAACTTTAAACTTATTTACAAATGCAAAAAAATGTTTGTAATCGTGCGAACGCTGTTTGATAATGCTTTATATACCTAGTTATCTCACTGAACATTCACGATGTGCCCACCGCCACAGTCAACATCGCGCCATCATACACTGCGAGCAATAATTAATTATAGTAGCAGAGATAAAATAAACTTGTATATATGATATAATAAGGACCGGTCACAATAGTCCAGACGTTACACGCAATTAATATTACCATCGCGCAATAGATACAATGTCCAAACTGGACGTCGAGTCCAGTGTGTAGACAAGTCTATGCAGTCCAAAATAGATTCGTGCGTAAGGGCGTGGGTGCCCCATGGTCATACATACACCGGCGGGGACGGTGTATGTATGAAGCCTGTGTGTGAGTGTAGTGTAAGAACCGCATTGGCAGTGGTAATTGGATCGTCGGGGTCGTCTAAGACGTGCCGAGCACGACGACGGCAATGGGGAGGGTCATTCCTATCGGGGACATAGGTTAGGTTGTCAACTACTAGGGGGTTGGGATGGTAAAGGACTCTGTCGTAGTAACGTCGAGCGAAGTCTTTCACGTATTTGACGATGGAGGGAAGTTCCAAGTCCTTGTGGAGGTCGACGTTGCAAGAGTACCATGGGGCACCCACGCCCTTACGCACGAATCTAGTTTGGACTGCATAGACTTGTCTACACATTGGACTCGACGTCCAGTTTGGACATTGTATCTATTGCGCGATGGTAATATTAATTGTGTGTAACGTCTGGACTATTGTGACCGGTCCTGTACTTGGACTACCACTACTCAATCACCCTAAGAGTCAATTCACATTTGAAGAGCAGTGGCGCGCAGCGACTCGGCACGCAGGTACGGTGCAAATTTTACATTTCAAATTGAATATTATCTACACTGAAATAAGGTACAATGTATGCGAGAGCAAATATCGGGTAGCGCGGCGCCACTCGCTCTCTCTCTCTCTCGTATGTACTCGTCGAGAAAGAAAAGTCCTTGTAAACACTCGACGCCGCGAACAGCCGTAATGTCGCGAGTGCGTCATTGCGCGCCACTACGCGTCGATGCTCCTCCAATGTGAATTGACCCTAAAAGCTCTGATTTTAACAAAACGACCACCTTGTTGTCTATTTCATATTGCAAACAGTCTGCTCATATTTCAGGTACCTAGTGGAGAGCAAGCATGTGGAAGTGCTACAAAAGTTGCTCCGTGACCCTGTGATCCAGCAGTGCCGGCTGCGGCGGGACGGCGATGACGACTTCATCGCCTCCGCGCTGCCCAACAAACCGGCCACGTCGACAAACAAACCCGGTAACAACAATTACAATTACATATTTATTATATTTATACAATGCGTATGTTTGCCATTTTTTATTATACTTGGACGTTTCAGCTGGGTTACACCAACCATGGACTAAAGTAAATATATATATATAAATGTACATTAAACGAGTCTTTAATAGGTAAATATTAAAATTTTTATTTCCTCTACTCAAAGGTCTGGCAGAGACCGCTAATAGCCATAAGACCACCTTTTGTGCATTTCATATATTACAATGTCTGTTGCTGCCTTCTTTTGTTTTGGTGTGCAATAAATGGTTTTATCTAAATATTACATATGTACTATTATACTATTATAAGTATTACTGAAGTAAGAACAGTATGAAAGCAATGCAGCATATAAAAGAAAGATGTAAGAAGAGCCAAACATCACTGTGACAGCAAACAGTGCGTGCACCGCCCTTTGTGTGCTCACTTGTTCGGCCCAGAATCAGTAGTCCGGTTATAACCAAACTATTAGTTAACCGGACCTTACTTTTATAACCAGACTACTGATACTAGGCCACTTCTTGGCGGCTTGTGCTGGACTGCTCCACATGGGATTTGTGACATTTTCTTTTTTAATTTTTGTTTTCTATATGCCATTAAAGAAGTGGCCAACGCGAGGTTTTATACGTGAACATTCCGCTATTCATGCCCTAGCAAGATATGGCTCAGTATACAATCTCTTCCGGTTCAAATATGGGGATATTTCGAATCTGAACTCTACCAAAAATTGTTTTAGGTGAAGACAAACCGGCAGCAAATGGTACAGTGCCAGAAGACATCAGTCAGTTCTACCAGCAACTGGATAAAGAGGACGACGAGGATGAAGCTACAGACATTACTGCCAATGCGGCTGTTGCCTTCCAAGTAGACCCTGAAAGGATAGAGGTGAGGATATATTAGTTTTTCAATACTTGTTCCTCAGGGCTTGTTTGTAAGTTTGTAATACACGTGCACCTGTGTGTGTGGAACGCCTACTCCCGCCAATAGCGTTAGCAAACTAACTTAGCTTTGGTACTGAAATCAAATTATTTATTTATTACGTTATTACATGACACTGGTATGACATTGGAAGTAGGTAGGTAGGCACATAAAATTTCCTCTATTTCAGTCTGTTGCACCTTTTTTTTGGGTTGCTCTTTTTGACATTTGACTTGGCTAGTTCCCGTAGATTGTGTATTTGCAACTTCATGCAGTGTCATTTCTAGATTACGAATGTCTTTTTCATTTAGCGTTTTTTTTTGTCCAGCCGATAGAGCTCTCCTTCTGTATTTTGTAAAACAATAGCTACATTATTCCGAGCGTCATCGCGACCTCTATGTTGAGAAGTTGTTCTGGGACCGATGGGGTACTTTTTCACATATTTTTGTAAACTTGCATTTTTAACTGTGATAAATATTTTATACATTACTTGCTACCAATTCGGTATCAATGCTATACAATAGTATAGAATACCTGGGCAAAGTATATAGTATATAGAAAGGGCACCGACCGCCGCGGAGTGTAGACGTAGTGCATGAGCTAGCGAGCCGATATTACCAATCAACTATCTTCTTATACATATGTACATTATATACCTACTTTATGTACATATGTACATTATAGTTATGCTAACGCCACAACACTATAACACGCAATAACACTTTCAAATCCAAATACATTTGTAACTCGGACGGCGTCGCGAGCCGAACTGAGCGGTGTCAAATTTACGCACACTACAACAATATACATATACGAGCACCTCCACTACTAAGCGTAATCCGCCTTTGCGAGATGAAAAAACTATAGTGGCTTTGTTATCCCTTAGTCTCCTTTTACGACACCTATACGAAGATATGGGATGGTGCTATTGAAAAATCCATTCTTAACCAACTGGTGAACAAAACAACACGTGTTTCCTTGTATTGCTTGAAGGTAATACAAAAGCGGTGCATAGAACTGGAGCACCCTCTGCTCGCCGAGTACGACTTCCGCAACGACACCGTAAACCCCGACATCAACATCGACCTTAAGCCGACCGCCGTGTTGCGCCCCTACCAGGAGAAAAGTCTCAGGAAGATGTTCGGCAACGGGCGGGCCAGGTGCGTACTCACACGCTACACATACTGCTCCTGTCTCCATCTCTCATATACACACACGCTACACTACATTTCGAAGAAAAAGATACCGCATTTCGAACTATAATGATCTCTCCGTTGTCTTTCGCCGATATTCTCATTTTCTCAGTTTGATAAAGTCCGAAGAGCGCGCAGTTATTTTATTTATGATCCAAAAATCCACCACAAAAGTATATGAACTTATTATACATATACATAAAGCTTCTTGCCAAAAACGGATTTAACTATGTATACAAAATAGATAATATGGGCGAAGAGAATTATGTCGTGCGGTTCACCCGCTGCGTACAGCGCGTGCAAAAGGACACTATACCGCAAACCCGAATGTTGTGGACTGAACTGCCAACCGAGGCTTTTCCATTACGCTACGATATCTGACTATTCAAGAGAGCTGTGAACGGGATTCTTCAAGGTCGTCAGCGCACCCGCAAGCCACCTGGTGTTGCAGGTGTCCGTGGGCGGCGGTGACCACTTAGCATCATGTGGCCCGCCCACAAATAAAAAAAAATCATAAGAGCTTTTTAATTTATCTATATAATAAGTGTAACTAGCTATGCACTAGGGATGTTCCGAATATTCGTTTTCGTTTTGGTGAATACTCGTCAATTTTCATGTGTTCGTACTCTCCATTTTCTATTCCTATACTCGAATAGCAAAACCCAATGTGAACAGTAGATAAAAGAGGTTTTATACAAAAATAAATTAAGATTAAACGTTCATTTGAAAATCAGTTACGTACTTGATTTTTTAGTTCAATTATTAAGTAATTTTTTTATTTAATTTAAATTTTGTTGGGTATCTTTAGATTAAACGAAAAAGGTACTCTTATTGAACTAAAAATACTTTAGCATTAACTTGAAATTGGACTAAAAATGATCTGCTTACTAATTGTACAAGTGTGTGTTGGTTTGGTACTCTTTGTAATCGGATTCGTATTCACGAATAGTGATTGTTTGCTATTGGAAATATGGCTAATATGTACATATGGATACACTGAACAGGAGCGGCGTGATCGTGCTGCCGTGCGGCGCGGGCAAGTCGCTGGTGGGCGTGACGGCGGTGTGCACGGTGCGCAAGCGCGCGCTCGTGCTCTGCAACTCTGGCGTTTCCGTCGAGCAGTGGAAACAGCAGTTCAAGTGCTGGTCCACCGCCGATGACAGCATGATATGCAGGTACCTCCCACTGTAACACACACGCCTTCTTACAAAAAAGGGCACAAGTGCATTTTCATGACATTCTGAAAAAATGCAAAAGAATCCATAAAAGTTGTAGTTGCTCTTTATTGTACTTAAAATGAATTGTTACAATATGATATTACAGTGTTTCCATAAGTTCAAAGGCGGACTTATTTCTAGAGGGAATCTCTTCCAGTCAACCTTAGAAATAACCGAGAGGATTTATATCAAGGTTGAAAGGGGAACCGAAAAGTAGGTTGGAAATCAGACAACAAAGAACAAAAAAGTGTCTTAAATTCAAATTCAAGCTGAAAATTTAAGTTTTGGATTATACAAAAAAGAATAATCACTGTTTGCTAACTTTGTTTATTATTAATTTCCGAATATAATGTTACCTTGTGCTTTAGATAAAATGTTCTAATCGGAGACGGATATTTGGGGTCTGAGCGAAGTGGTGGGGATAAGAACGCACATGTACACTTCCGAACAAAATTGTTTATTTACAAATAATAATTAATAGTTATTATTACTATTATTTATATTATTTGCAATATTCATTTTATTATATTACTAGCTTTTGGCTGCAGCTCCGTTTGGTTTGCAGGAATTTTGGTATTTGGCGGAATATTTCAAAGATATTGATTTTTTTATTATTATTGATATTAATTTAATAATTTTAAAAATAAATTAAACTTGTTATGTATATGATAAAGAATAATAATTACTTACTATAATTTAATAGCGATGAAACGACGCGAGCACACAAAATAAACCATCGGGTAATGAAGTACACAGAATAATAATATATAAAGGGTGTTTTTTTTAGAGGTATAGAACTTTAAGTTGGCAACACTGTTTTAACTGGCGGCCATTTTGTCAGCTGTCAAGTGATTTGTATTTAGTTTGGTTTGGCATTTCAACATGAATAGACTACGCCTGAACAACGCTTCCAAATTGTGCAAATTTATTTTGAAAATAATGGTTCTGTTCGAAATACGTATCGCGCACTACGTCCATTTTACGGTCAACATAATCGTCCATCAGAGCAATTAATTCGACTAACTATGGACCGTTTTCGCACCACGTTTACTCTAAATGATAATACGCATCTACAGAGACGTCGTACAGTGCGTACAGAAGAAGCCATTGCTGCTGTAGAGCGTAGCGTAGAGGAAGACCGGAATCAGTATATCCGCCATCGTGCACAGGAATTGGATATGTGTCCATCCACTTTATGGAAGATTTTGCGGAAAGATCTTGGTTTGCGTGCTTACAAAATCCAACTCGTGCAAGAATTGAAGCCACGCGATCACCTAGCAAGGCGTAGATTCGGTGAATGGGCCCAAAACACGATTGCCGTTGATCCCGATTTTCATAAGAGAATTTTGTTTAGCGATGAAGCTCACTTTTGGTTGAATGGCTACGTCAATAAACAAAACTGCCGTATTTGGAGTGAATATAATCCTCAAGTGTATGTTGAGACACCGTTACATCCAGAAAAACTGACTGTTTGGTGTGCTTTATGGGCTGGTGGAATCATTGGTCCGTACTTCTTTAAAAACGATGCTGGCCAGAATGTTACAGTCAATGGTGACCGCTATAGAGCCATGATTACTGACTTTTTCGTTCCTCAATTGAACAACCATGATGTGCAGGAGCTGTGGTTTCAACAAGACGGCCCAACATGTCACACAGCTCGTGCCACAATTGATTTACTGAAGGAAACGTTTGGTAACCGCATAATTTCACGTTCCGGACCCGTGAATTGGCCTCCAAGATCGTGCGATTTAACGCCGCTAGACTATTTTCTGTGGGGATATGTGAAGTCGCTAGTCTACGCCGATAAGCCCGAAACGATCGACCACTTGGAGGACAACATTTGCCGATATACGGCCACAAACGTTGGAAAAAGTTATTGAAAATTGGACCTCCAGATTGGATTACGTCCGAGCCAGCCGTGGCGGTCATATGCCAGAAATCATATTTAAATTATAATGCCAAAAGATTATCTTTTGAATAGTCAATTTCATGTCAATTTTAAAAATTCATCCTTGTTTTATTCCATTTCAAAGTTCTATACCTCTAAAAAAATCACCCTTTAGTATCTACGATAAAGAATAAAGATAGAGATGAAATAACCATGTGTCAACCACTATCTGTGTCTAATGGAAAGACACCTTTCATTATGTCATCTGGCTGGATTTTATCCCTGGCACAATGTGCCAGTAACATTATCTTCGTCAGATAAAGAAGATGAGCAGTCTGTGTCTGAGCCACTGTCTCAAATGTCACCTACGTGTATAACAAACTCTTTAGTTATCTAATCTATTACAGTAATAAACTTTTAGCATAACTTTCTCCTACTTTTTTCATCTTTTCACATAACTTTTTCCAATCATTTGTGCCCGTATCATCAGCTTTCTCTTTAACCAATTCCATTACTCCTTTTACATTCCACTCTCCACATTATTTCTGTTTACGTATCCCTTGATTACTGCCCAAGTCATGTCTATGGGGTTTAGATCTGGGTGATATGGCGGTGGACGCAGCACGTCGTGGCCAATTTCAGCGAGTAATCTTTCAATATTGAATTTTTTCAGTTTTGTTCAGTTTTACAGTTGGGGTTTCAGCATTTGCAGATTGCACTGAATTCCTTTTTCAGTGAGTCAAGACTGCATAAATTATTTTTTAGAATTAGAGGTTGGTGCTGATTCGTACTGCCTATTATTGTAGGAAGCGTTATCGACTACCACGATGGACATTGGCGGAAGATTAGTTAGCAGCTGGCTTTGAAGCCATTTTCGTATTATTCAAAATTCATGTCGTCGTGGTAGTCGCCTGTCTTTAACCTAGATTTGAACATAAGCAACGCGTTAGGCACAAAACTAGCCTCTGATCCAGCGTGTACAATAATCACACACTGGCTTTCCGCTATGGGTTTTTTTAACGCCCTGAACTGACCCATCTAACCATGACTTGGAGCTGGAATGCGTGGCATATACGTAAAATTCCTCTGTGTAAGGTAATAGGCCGGCCTTACCGGCGATATTTTTTTAATTTCTTTAGTTATTCTATTTGTTTTTTTTCTACAAGTGTTTTCAGATTTTTTCCATTGGAACCCCAGATTTTTAATGATTCAACTGAGACTTTCCAGTATATCACTTTCCCGCCGGTGATCAGTGTCGCCAGAAATATAGCTCGCTAAAGTCATACGTTCAAAAAGGCCGCGAACTTTTCAGACTACCTATTATTTCACACATTACCCTGTGTTAGGCAATGTGTGAGATATTACTCATTTCTATAACTGTAACATAGTTTGTCTAGGCATTCTACTAGGTAGAATGCGCAACTAAGTTTCCGGGTTTTTTTGACCAATAAAAAATCGAAAATTTCAAGACAAATACAAAAAATAGTTTATTCGAAGTATTGTCCCTCGCTATTTACACATTTTTGCCATCTCTCTGGCAATACATAAATACCGCGACGATAAAAAGAAGCGTCTTTGGACCGAAACCATTCGTCCAACCAATTTTGTACTGCATCATAATTGGCCAAGTGTAGTCCACCCAAGCCATGCGCCATCAACCGGAACAAGTGATAGTCTGAAGGGGCCAGGTCTGGCGAATACGGCGGGTGCGGTAGCAGATCCCATTTCAGTGTTTTTATGGTGTCCTGGACGATGGAACTGCGATGGCACGGAGCGTTGTCGTGCTGCAATATCACACGTTCGTGTCTCGTGTCCCATTCTGGCCGTTTTTCGAGCAATGCGTGGCTCAAATTGATTAGTTGTTGTCGGTAGCGATGCCCATTGACAGTTTCGCCCGGTTTCCGCAGCTCATAGTACACGATTCCTTTCTGGTCCCACCAAACGCAGAGCATTGTCTTTTTTCCGAAGCGATTTGGCCGTGCCGTCGATGTCGACGCTTCGCCAAGTGAAAGCCACGATTTTCTGCGTTTGGGATTCTCGAAATATATCCACTGTTCATCGCCAGTAACAATTCGATGCAGGAAACTCTTTCTGTTCTGCCGCAAAAGCAAAATTTCGGAAGTGATTCTTCGATTTTCCATTTGTCTCTCAGTCAACTCATGCGGCAACCACTTTCCTTCCTTTTGAATTTTTCCCATGGCGTGCAAACGTTTCGAAATACATTGCCGCGTCACATTTAATGCCTCGGCGAGTTGATCTTCTGTTTGAGTATCATCTTCATCCAATAACGCTTGCAGATCGGCGTCCGCAAATGTTTGCGGTCTTCCCGAGCGCTCCTTGTCCCCAGTCTCAAAATCGCCACTTCTGAACCGCTTGAACCAATCTTCATACGTTGTTTTTGATGGTATATGTTAGCCGTAGGCCTCCTCAAGTAACCGACGTGCTTCAGCTGCAGTTTTTTTTAGGTTAAAGCAGAAAAGCAATGCTTCCCGCAAATGCTGTTTATTTGGCACAAACGTTGACATTTTCGAGGTTAGAAAAAAGGTCGTTATGTTGCGATATTTGTTTATATTACGACTGGGTATTCTTAACAGATGTCCAAGCTATAAAGACACCCAATTTCAGATCTGTATGCCGACTACATGTGTCGCTAGCGCCATCCATGTGTGAAACCCGGAAACTTAGCTGCGCACCTAATATATAAACCTTATGCATTCTATACACGTAATAGAAAATTTCAATAAAATGGACGTGATACAGATTCACGTCAGAAGCTAAAGACAAGCCGATGGGCGCGGGCATCCTGATCACGACGTACTCGATGATAACGCACGGGCAGCGGCGCTCGTGGGAGGCGGAGCAGACCATGAAGTGGCTGCAGGCGCAGGAGTGGGGGCTCGTGGTGCTCGACGAGGTGCACACCATCCCCGCCAAGATGTTCCGCCGCGTGCTCACCATCGTGCACTCACACGCCAAGCTCGGTAATTATAAGCTCATAATAATCGTATAACTTGGTAATAATAACTACTGAACGGATATAGCTCATGTGCCGCGTTATCATCATAAAATTTGGAGACTTTTTGTCTAGATTCATAATAGAATTCCCACGGAAATCACTAAAATTCACGCGAAGTCGCGGGCCCCTTGGAATAATAATCAATGAACTTATTTGAAACACATGCCCATATACGTACTTAATACACCCATACAAAATCGTAATTAAGATAATAAAATTAAAAATTTTATATGCCAGCGAACATGCTCTTAACAACTTAATAACTAACCGTATCCGCGACTTTGTTCGCGTGTTACTTATTATAATGGTAGGATATATCGTTAGTTCATTATACCCGATCTCCTCTCACCCGATCCCCTTTTATTCCATTCCATTTAATTCATTAATTAAAGCAAAAAATTTTGAAAACCTTTGCCCTAACGAAGGCAAGCGAAACATACTTGAGTTCAATTCTAAACCCACATAACCAGGGGAACGCGAATGGCGCGCGTCCAAATCTAACCCAGGCGAGTTGAGAGTTTGTTTTCTACAAACTTTAAAGGACCTCTACGCAAACCATAGGATTTAGGTGAAGACAAAATTTAATTCTAATTTGTCCAGTGACTGAATACGTAATATATGTCCATTAATTCGCCAAGTCTTATTCCGCTATTGAATCGTCAATTTTTTTTTGATTGGTCAAGTCCTTGAAAAGTTGCAACTCGTTAAACACGTTGTCTACCTGTATCAGCCTATAACGTCCCACTGCCGGGCACAGACCTCCACTAGTAAGTAAATCACTATGAGGTTTCGGGCCTTAATGGACTACGTGGGCCCAGTGTGCGATTAGTGGATCACATATTCTAGATTCTTTTATTATTTCTGGAGCGCATAGAAAACTCGCATGAGTTTCCTCACTACCAAACACCTATTGATACTTATTGTATATTGCGAGTTATAATCCACCCCTGGCTCTGGTACATGACGCGGTTGCCGTTTGTCAGGTCTAACCGCGACGTTGCTCCGCGAGGATGACAAGATCGCGGACCTGAACTTCCTGATCGGGCCGAAGCTGTACGAGGCGAACTGGCTGGAGTTGCAGGCGGCCGGGTTCATCGCGCGCGTGCAGTGCGCCGAGGTCTGGTGCCCCATGACGCCCGAGTTCTACCGCGAGTACCTGTTGCACAAGTCAGTACCTATAGTTCGTGCCATTTAGCATGGCGCTATCGAGCATGCACACCTCCCTACTAATTTACTCATTTTTACTACAGCGCCACTTACCAGTGTTCCCCGTAAGTGTCACTATAGTAAATGTGAGTACATTATTATGGGGTGAAAATCGAGGCAAAGACCGCTATTGCCATGCTAAACGGCACGGAGTATACTCACACATTACCCTATGTGCTGCTAGGTGGCCCGAAGCGACGCGTCGCGTCGAATGTTGCGTCGCGATAATATCAAACCTTTACTGCACGCACATGTCCTACGTGAACAGTGCGTCAAGTTGCAGCGCGTGACGCATTTAATTTTTAATGAGAGGTTGTAGAAGGAGAGTACACGCTGCATTCCCACAGCCGCTGGGCGCACTCGACTGGCACCGTTACCCCTCTCTCACAGAAGACTGCCTTGAAATGTACTGCATTTCCCACTTTATCATATTTCTTCCTTCTACATACGTACGTGTTTCGGTAGTGAGTGAGATAATATGCCAAAGCCCATCGCCATCCCATTTTCCTAACCCTTTCTCCTAATCCATTCCTTTATCTGCAAAGATAAGCCAGCGCATCAGGATGCGTGCCAACGTTTTTCATGCTGGACTGATTGATATTGGCATGTATCGCCGATGTCTATGGACGACAGTATTCACTTAACCGTCAGGTGGACTACATGCTCGTCTGCAGCCTTTTTCTATAAAATAAACGAATACATTTTTTTCTTTTCTCAGTGAATCATTTATTTCAAGTATTTTAGCGAAAGCATTTACTTATACTTCCAGTAAATGTTTTCACTTAGTAATAAACGACAAATTTTATGTATTGTCATATTACAATTCGAATAGTACTGACGGTAATCGCGCGTCCACGACTACCACGTGTGACCACGTCGCACCGCAAATCTCGACGCGACGCGACGCGCCTTACATCTTACTCACTACAACACTGGATCGAGTTATCACTTTATTTTGACACAACAGACAATCCACATCCTCACTACTTACTGTCTTTTCGCGTTAAAAACGCAGTGAATCATTGCTCCAGACAGTAGGCGTTATAGGCGACCAATAATATTTCTTAGGCCAGCTCTACACTCACCCCGTGGCGCCTCGCGAACAGCCGTAACACGCAAGTGTAGATGGTTATAACGGACTTGTCGGTGTTCACGGATTGTTTTCCGAACGGGACACAAGCCGTGAACACGCGACAAGTCCGTGAAAACATTCGCACTTGCGTTTTACGGCTGTTCGCGGGTCTTCATGGCGTGATTGTAGAGCCCGCATTGGAATTCACAGTAACATTCTCATCTCAGTCTCACACGACACATCGCGCGGCTCGGACATGTCTCTTGTTTGCTATAGAACCACGTGTTTATATCAATTTTGAAATGAACTCTTCCGCCATGTAATGTATGTGAACATACATTTAGTATTGATGACTCACTACATTCTTAACGTGAACAGAGTATAATATTATTAATACGAAACTGTTCACGTTCATTTCATTCGTCTCTAGTCGTTCCTGGTCCGTGCGCAAGCACATCCGGTGCCGTATAACATAACATTCGGTAATATCAATTGGATCTGCCCGACGCTACTATGACGCCATCCCCCATCATCCCAATCCTCTGATTGTCTCCTCCCTCACCTACACACCGGACAGGAGTGCCCCTCCCGGCTATCGTAGGCCGCGGCACATCCTGGACGATCCCGACGACCCGATCACCGCTGCCAATGCGGTTCTCTCACTGCACACAGACACCGTCCCCGCCGGCGGAGACGTGGACGTCCCCCCCGATACACCGTTAACACACACCGGCCCTCAGCCAACATGTTCACTAGGTATAGACACGTGCCTGGGCGCTTCTCGCCGACTCGCGATCCCGCGGTTTCCCCCCAATGCAACGCCCTAAGCCGAGGTCCGTTCCTTCCGCCGGTCTACCGGCGGGGGAGCCCTTAGGCTCGTTGCAACGCACACGTTTGCTCCTGGCTGAGCGCCTTCTGCGCTCGCCCTAATCTAAACAAGTCCGGTGACTCTTGAAAGGCCAATAGGGCCACAAGAATTTAGTCCTTCCGAAAAAAAAAAAAAAAATATCAATTGGAGTCACAGTGTAAAAGTACTGTCATTTAGTTCCCATAATTCCTATAACAGCCACTGAACACAACATACAAGGACAGGAAACATAAAAATAATACATAGGTATACTCACACACGCGCGTACACACACACACACACACACACATACACCCATATACATACACCTGAGTTCAACAAAAAGAGTATTAATTACTTCAATGTGTAAATTATGACTTTTTTTCTTTATTACTTTATCACTACAATTATAAATAACGCCTAATAAATAATTATTAAGGAGACAATTTGTTGACATTCATCGTAAATAGTGTGGGGTGGGATTGGCTCCTGTAATTAGTGGTTTCCGCAGTGTAGTAGTCAGCGCACCAATGTATTGATGCGCTGTGCGCCTGTGCCCATGTCAATAAACATTTCGAATTGAATTGAATATTTCTTTACAGAATAAACAAGAAAATGTTGCTGTACGTGATGAATCCGTCAAAGTTCCGCGCGTGTCAATTCCTCGTGCGCTACCACGAGCGGCGTGGCGACAAAACTATCGTATTTTCCGACAACGTGTTCGCACTACGACACTACGCCGTCAAAATGAACAAGCCCTATATCTACGGGCCCACGTCACAGAATGAAAGGATACAGATATTGCAGAACTTCAAGTTCAACCCCAAAGTGAACACGATATTCGTCAGTAAGGTGGCGGATACGAGCTTCGACTTGCCGGAGGCCAATGTACTCATACAGATCTCTTCGCACGGTGGGTCACGACGACAAGAGGCGCAGAGATTGGGTAAGTAACGCTTTACGTACGGACGCAAGATACAATCATTGAGCTGCTACCTTTTTATTATTAATTTTGCCTTGTTATAATAGAATCAATTATCAAAGTAAATCAAATAATTTATTTTGCAAGAAACAAGCAACAAATGTGGTGTTCATTATAAATCCCATTATGTTCTGCCTCAAGGCGTGCAAAAGTTATTTCTTAATTTATAACTAAATTAACAAATAACACATTGCACTTTTCATAATTAATTTCTAATAATGTGAATTAATTTGATATCGTCGATATCTATTTAATGCTGACAAATTAGGAATAAAGGATAGTGACTTCGTATGCACGAAGTTCTTACCACGTTATTTAAAAAATAATACACATTGTAAATCTACTTCGGTGTAACAAAAACAGTAAAGAATACAAAAAATAAATCCAAAATAATTGTGAATTTTCTTGTACATTGGCTGACGTAATTTGAATTTGGCGTCACGTAGCGTGTCACGTACTCTACGGGGTCATAGCCGTAGATGTGGTATTTCGTTTTTTTTTTAATTTCAAAGAATAACAATGTGCGAACGAGAATTGAAACCATAGCACGTTCACAAGGAACAGAAAAGAAAATCAACTGCTATATGGCACATTTTCAAGTAGTCAAAACACCCGTAGCAGAATTTGTAGCCTTATTGAAGAGAACTGAGATTCCATGTTTATTGTCTTTCTTTTTACTTTTTCGCTGCTTATCAACCTACCATGACCTTTATTATTTTGTATTAGTGGACTCATTAGGCCAAGACTCGTTTGACTGATCGATATTGTCTGTCTGCTGTTCATTAACTATAGACCGCCTGACCGCCACGCTATAGATGCATGAGCAGTACCCTGGACGCCACGCTAAAAAATCATTGCAATCGACTACAAAAATCGTAGAGATTCGAAAAATATATCGATAAAACATGTAATTAGTTAATGTAAATACTCATTTCAATAATAAAACTATGCAGAAATTTAAGTTTTATTCAAATCACTAATTATTCAATAATATCAATATTATTACTCATAAATTTACAGAGTAATCGACCATAAAACCATATAATAGAACCACAACAGAATGAGCAAAATTACTGCACGCCCACCACTACTTTGTGTTGTGACGTAAACTGCTGTCGGCAGTAGCCGACATTGGCGTGGGTGGCACGGCTTTTTTTACGTTCCTCGGATTCGAGTCAGAGTTGGGCTAATGTCGATTATTAATAAATTTGCTAATATTAATATTAATGCTGAGATGACCTTCTGCTCGTCGAGGGCATGTCATTAGGTAATTCTTGATGATCAGCACTTGCGGGCTGTAAAATAAAAACCATAAATCATGATCAATGGCTAAATGGCCCAGGTGCGAGAAATGAGCAACTTTTTGGTTGGCGAAGTAATAAACCCTGCTCATTAAAACAAAAGACATCATTCCTGCCCGACAGAGCCGGGGATATCTTTGTATTGATACGATACGTACTGTGTGCACTAACTCGACTAATCGGCTTAAATATGACAATAGAATAAAAGTGTATGCCGCCGCGTTAGCAAAATCACTTATCTATTTTACAATGCTCTATTTATACAACACTATATATAGTATCGATCGCTCTAAATAAACAAACATCTAAAATAGTATCTAAAAAACATCGAGTTATATATTGTATAAGCTTTTGTTTTGTCGTCGCAGATGGGAAAGTCCACTTTTAACTCGGAATAGGCATCCCGTTAGTGTTATAATTAAAACTTGTAAAAAATATGTCAACTGTAGAGACCACCGTGATTATAGTATTTATTACAGGACGCCGCCATGTTGAGTAATTTCTTTGTTATCGGAGAGTTGTTTTGTTTGAATCAGTCTCTAGTGTTCAATGAAATGTAAATGTTTTAGTGAATACAGCTAAAGAATATACACTAAATTCGAATTTTACAAGTAACCTTTATAATTTAGTTGAAAAAGTTGACTTTCTTAGGAGCTTTTTTAAAAAACTTATGTTAACTCTTAAATAATAAATTATAGTGGACTGCATACCTACCAAACAATAAAAAAGGTTATATTTTTATAAAAGGTTATATTTACTATTTGGATCTATGTATACATACAATTCATATTCATAAACAATTAACTACACAACTCGCGCGCAGAGTACGTGCGAAATCGTCTGGCGAACAAAGGGTACGTGCGCCATTTTTGATAGCGCTGGGCTAGATCAATAAAGTCAATACGACTTTATTGTCGACAACTAGCCTACTGTCGACAAGGGTCAATACGAACGCACCTCAGTTGAATGGAACTTAATGATGGTTTGGTTGGCTCAATCTAGTGCATAGTACATAGATATCGTTGATAAAAAAGAAACTTACCTCTAAATCATCTTCGTTCAACGATTCCGATTCGGAAAATTCCATGTCGTCAACTCCTAATATGCGAAGGAGTTCATCCGTGCTCATTTCATTGTCACTCATTTTTATTATCACACACTTAAATTAACTTAAAAAATAATACAATAATAATAATTGGACAACTCTAAAAAGTGCCCTCTTGCGCTTATGACGTCACAAGCGAGTCGTCTAATGCCGACGGTGGCGTACAGGGGACTTCTAATCGATGTTAAGTTAGGGATGCGCGAGAGTTGAGATTAGGGAATGTCGATTGTCTACCTGACAACATTTTATTTCTGATTGTGTAGCTCCTAGCATTGTTTCATTATCTTGGCATTGTTAGATTAAGCTTTTGATTTACTCAGGTACCAGTAGTTGAAAAAAATAAATGTTCTGCATGAAATTTTCACATAAATCTCCTTAAATTTTTGATGTTTTTGAACATCACTAGCGGTCGGCTAGTGCCGACTGTGGCGTGTGAGGCACTCCTTTTTGAAGACTTAATTTCTTATTTTTTATCATCAAATTTCTCAATACCAAATTATATAATTCAATTTGTTTAATGCAATTTAATACAATTTTTAATATATGTAAATAAAACAAACAGAAGTAATGATTAATTTCTACAAATACGAATCTTTAGTTCGTATTTTCGTGACCAGCATTTTTGTCGGCTATTGCCTTCGTTGGCGTCCAGGGCAAGTTTTCATTTGTCGGCTATAGCCGACGGTGGCGGTCAAAAGGTAATTTAGTATGAAAACTCCTCTTAAGTGAACCGACATACTCGTATAGTAAAAAATATAATTTATATTATAATTTTACTTCAAGTAAAATATTATCCATGACGTAAAACTGGCAGGTCGTATATTAAGGGCTAAAAAGGGCGCCTTAGCAGAGGAGTACAACGCGTTCTTCTACACGCTCGTGTCACAGGATACCCTTGAAATGGCTTACAGCAGGAAGAGGCAACGGTTCCTCGTCAACCAGGGTTACAGTTACAAAGTAAGTAAAACAAAGTATTCATTCAGACTTCTTGATGTACGAGTGCATATATAATACTGTGTATAGCGGCCCGTAGATAGTCAATCTCCATCGCGATCGTATACCTCTGATCGCGATCACGGACCACTGGATCACGTCACAACATTACACGTTCAATCCCGATTTAATCAGTTCATGCATGGAAACCGCCGCGTTAACACCTCCTATAATGCATTTAGATGAAGTTAAAGCTGTTGTAGCCTCAGTTTTAGGCCTAACTTTGAAGAAGCGAGTTGGTAGAAGGCGCTGGGTTAAACAGTGGTTACGGAAAAGAGAATACTATACTCATTTAAATGTACATAAAGAAATACGACTAACTGCTGAAGATGAGGACTAAAAATTACTTCAGGATGCGGGAAAAATCTTTTGATGAGTTGTTTGTTACAACTCCATATATAACAACAAGATACTTGTGTGAGAAAAAACATAACATCTGAAGAAAAATTAACTGTAGTATTACGTGATCTCGTTGCCGGCACACATATTGAAGATCTAAAATTTTCTGCTATAGTAAACACTATCGTATTAGTATAGTATAGTATCAGTATCGTAATAGTATTAGTGAAATTTAAAATCTCCATCATCTTTTCGTATCCAGCTCGTCGCTTGTATTTGTTTATGTAATGTTTATGCTGGGAATTCCACAATTCAGGTAGAGTTTCTAAAAGAATGATGAAGTCCCCTTCTAATTGAGGAAGTGAGGGTGAAATCGCCGGTTGCACCGTTTGCTGCGGCAATAACGGGGAGCGCGTGTTATCGGTGTCCATCTTCATGGAGCGCACAGCGTAGACTGACGCGGTCCTGCGCTTACACGTTCAATCTTGATCACGATCAGGGGATTGCAGTCTTGACTTCAAAATATCTAGAAATCTTCTGATCAAATGTATCAATCCATCAATCTACTTCATACACAATCATTCAGGATCGCTATCTTTGATTTTGATCATCAATCGCGATCCAGATTGACTGTCTACGGGCCGCTTATAGTACACGCCTAAGTCGTTGGCCGCGCCCTGGGTATGTGAGCGGTAGGACGGAGGAGCGGGGGGGGGGGGGATGGGGGGCACTTGCCGCGCGACGTCAGTCCGCCCGCGTGTTATTAGCTCCCGCTAGTCTACTTAAAACGCACACTAGATTAAACTAGCACGATGAGTCCGCCGATGACAAAACAAGTTAAAACAGTATTATTTAAAATATTTTTTTCAAAATAATTCTTTTTTTCAAAATCGGAAATCTGGTGCTGAAAGTTTGAAATATAAAACTGATGCAAATATAAATAAATTAGTAGCGGAAGCTACAGGGATATCAGAACGTAGTTAACGAGAATGATTTCTGAAGGTAAAACTTCATTGCAAAATACGGGGGAAGCCAAATTTACATCTCCGCGCAGACCGAAATAAATATAAAAGAAAATACATGTTGATGATTTTGACTTGGGGCTGCTGAGAAGATAGTAATAACTGTTTTGAATTATAAAAATACGGTTGAATATCAAAAACAATAATGTCCCATATGTATTATATACTAGGTTCACAGTAGCCTTAGAATGCTGCAGGTTAATTGTACACCATCATTGTTTTAGGTAATAACAGAACTAAAAGGAATGGATCAAGAACCAGATTTGCTGTACGGGACCCGAGAAGAACAAGGGATGCTTTTACAACAAGTGAGCTATCTTTCTGTAAAATATAGAACTTGTTTCTAGCAGTATCACTGAAAATGTCTGCCTGTATCACTGTTAGTATGCCACCTTCAAAACTGCATAAAACATTTTGATCGATCAAACACTTTTTTTAAGCTTCAGGCCAACAACTGAAAATGCAGGGTGGCTCGATTCAGGTGTTTTAATTATAATAAACTATTACTATTAAAGCACAAAACGCACAATACGCAATTTTTATAATAATGAAATTAAAACTTCTGAGTTCCCGCCAAAAAGTCATTTTGAGTCATTTTGTTCACTTGGGCCTTTCTCACTACCTCCTGATACTTTATCAGAAGGTATCAGTAAGTCAGTGTCAGCTAGATTTAATTAGCAGATATTTCGTCTATCAGATTGTTAACAGTTACTTTATCAGCTTCTGTTAGAGTATCGGGTGGTGAGAAAGAAGACCCTCGCGCCCTCACCCCACTGCAGGTGGGACAGAACGCCCAATGTCATTCGACAGAACGCAATGAAATGTCAGTTGCGAACAGGACTGACTATTATAAACATTATAATTATGCCGAATGTCAACAAATGCATAAACGTTATTCTAAAGTTTCCATCGCGTTTCCGATTTGTGCCGTTAATACACTAGCTTCTGTTGCAACAGAAACATGATTTGAATGCGTTGAATTCCTAAACGCGTTGATATTTGACTCTTATCAGTCGAAATTCCCCCGAACCCTGGTGTATGAACAATTGAATATAGGCCCTTCGTGAACGTTTGCCGTCAGATTTATTTCGAAATTGTGGCCCTAATGGCGTTTCAAGAGTCACCGGACTATGCCGACAGGTGCTGGCCGCGACCGATACAGAGTGCGAGGAGGAGCGCGAGGGCGGCGTGGCCGGCGGCGCGGCGCGGCGCGGCGGCTCGCTGGCCTCGCTGGCGGGCGGCGACGACGCGCTCTACGTGGAGCACCGCCGCGCCGCCGCGCACAACAAGCACCCGCTCTTCAAGAAGTTCCGCTACTAGTGGTAAGTAAGTAAGATACACTGTGGAGATAGGTAACACAGCGCTGCGACGCCCGATTGCGACAACTCACTTCACTGCGCTGGCTCTATCGACACACTTTTAAGATTAGACACTTTTATCGTCACACTTTATGGTGCACAATCCACATTGATACAGAGTGAGCTCTGCAGTGTTCCCTACATTCGTACCTAGGGATATCTATACTCCACTTACATTTGTTGTGATCGTGAATTCAAATCCTCGGCCCATGCCACTGAGTTTCTACTAAATACGGATTTTTAAAAATTGTGACCGACGTGAGGCCTCCCTCACTCGGCGGTGAGCGAAAACATCGAGAGGAAACCAGCATGCTCGAAAAAAAGCTGTAATGTGTGTATCCACCAATCCGCACTGGGGCCGCGTGATGCATTATGTCTACGATGCAGTACGGGAGGCCTGTGCCCTGCACCAAGACTTCATATGCTGACACAAATACAATCAATTATTAATGTAAGTTTACAGTTTGTCCGGTATATTCAGTTTCCTTACTGCCATCGGTAGATGAATTCAATATTACAGTAAATACAATTTATTACACTTAATAATTTTCAAGGCTAAAATCCAATACGTAAGTTTCAAAAATAACGTGTGGAACATTTTCGCAATTTACAAATTACATTATTTAAATGTTTTTCTTAATTTATTTCATATAACCTCCGCAATATACACATTTTTAAATTTTAATTAACTTTAAGATAGCCCACACACTTTAATTTTGTTTATCTCGATCTTTACATAGTAACAAAGTCGCTTCCCGCCGTCTGTCCCTCTGTATGTACGCTTAGATCTTTTAAACTACGCAACGGATTTTAATGCGGTTTTCATCAATAGATAGCGTGATTCAAGAGGAAGGTTTATACGTATAGTTTAATATTGTTTTAACGAAACCGAAGCGAAGCGAGGGCGGTTCGCTAGTATAATATAAGAACAATGAGCACAAAATTGCCATAAAGTTGGATTTCAATAATATTTTTAGATTATACATCTCAATTCTTTTTGTTTTCATTTCCAGGTCAATATGAAATCCAAACAGTAGCTGGGTACTTTCATTAAGGTCATAAGCCCTTAGCTGACATATCAATCAAAAATTTTGGTATAAACGAGACCAATTATAGTATTTTTGATAGTATTGAGATTGTTAATTAAACCGGACCACTTCCTATGGAAGTACCGCTACTGAGTCCAACTAGCGATAAAACGAAATAAAAAAAGTCTATTGCAAACTTGTATTTTATTTTTAACTACCCACAATAAATTAACCTAAAAATCACTGTTTTGCGTAGTTTTACAACTAACGTAATAATATGTATATTACAGCAAAGCTGAGAACGAAAAGGGCGTGCCGGAATGGGCAATAGTGGAGTTGCAAGGGCTTATTCAAATGAAAAATGAAAGTTCGACGGGCCCTACCATCGTTGGCGATCTGCAATATTACTCCAGGAATCGACACCCGGTACTTGTATTGGGACACCATATCCTTAACGGGAAGGAAGTAAAACTAGATCAACCAATGGCCGTCATAGAGAAAATCGCCACAACCGACAAAACGGAATACAAAGTGAAAGCCGTAGTCAAGAAGAAACTGTTATTCAAATCTCGACCGAAGCCAATCATTTCTAACGTCGCTGACAGGCTGTAATTGTTATTTTTATCAGTAAATAAATACCTATGTAAATGAAAAGGATAAGTTTATTTAATTATTTAATGATTTTGTTTAACGGCATAATGCCGCTCGGGCGCAGATGGCGTTATGATGTATGGAATTATTATGAGAGACACCACATAGAAATCGCAGCGGATTGTGAGTCTGACGTTTCTGCTTGCCGTCCCTCATACAATTCCATACAATTGCTGTACTTTGTACGGAAGCCCTTCCCTCAGTGATTAACTTTCAAAATAAAATTATCACACATCACTGAGATGGTACTATGAACTATTAGGGCTTAAAACGGCAATTGTTTCATCCAAAAAATTAACGCAGCGAAGCCGCGTGTCCCCTAGGTAACATTTGCTGTGCTACTCTTCGCTCGACATGTCACCCAACATGCTTCTTAACAACGCGCAACATTTGTTTAGCGTTTAACGTTGTCAGTCTATTCGTGATCTTTCGCCGACGTGACCCGAAGAGCCAGTGTTGAACTCTGCTACTTTTTTCATTAGACGACACTACATTTTTGCATAAATCATGTATCTATATGTTACTGTAAAAGCACGTATATTGGTAAATCCTAGGTTTTACTTGTAAATCTTCGGATTTACCAACATGAGTTTGTAAATGTAAGGATTTTTATAAAGTCAGATGATTTTCCGGACTTTTACCATCACAATTTGGTTCATGCTAGGTTTTACTAAAGACTGTTAGTAAATGTTGGTTTTGGACCCCGAATCCACGTGGTACTTGTCTGCCCACCCCTAGTGGTTTTATAAGCCGGAGGCGCGAAGGGAGGCGGCCCACGCCCGCCGTAACACAGCACGGGTTTCTGTGCTGTGTTACGCAAGGGCGAAGGGGCTGCACTTCGCGTAGCTCCGGAGCAGTGGCAATGACTCCGGATGAGTCATGAGTCAAGACTTGACTATTTTTTCAACATTTACCATGTCTGAGGTAAAACCTAAAATATACCGAGTGAATGCTGGTAAAAGTTCGAAATTAACGATGATCGCAGAACATTTCGGACTTTTACCACAAATAATTGGTAAATCTTAGGTTTTACTGGAGGATCTTAGGATTTACTATAGTTCGAGCATTTACAGTAACATATACACTTCACATTTAATGCACAACTGCATGATGCATGGGAGCAAGCAACATGCCGCGAGTCCATGGTGTTTATCATGTAGGAACACGGCGCGACGTTGGGCAACGTTGACAAACGTGTTGCGCGTCAATTGTTGCCTAGTGGATACCTGGCCTTATACACAAAACGAGCAATAAATCACAATGAAACAACAATTTTTTATTTGTATAAAACGATCAGTTTATTATACATTACAAATTCATTAATTTTATAAAATAGACTGCAATTATTAGCTCCCCGTTGCACACACAATTAAAGCTTTATTAGGAAATTCAGAATTCTGATGATTTATTGGCAAAACCGATTAGATGATGCCACATCTTCCACTTCACCGAGCGGGTGTACATACTTCAAATGTCTTTGCAAATTGTAGGGCTGTATGGTTGCAAATGAACAGTACTGACATTTGTGTATTCTGCTGCCCTGAAAATAAATTATAATATTAATTTTTTTCCTTTAGTATATTTTAATAATGTAATTAAATTAATTCTTTTTTGTATGATTAGAAAGAAAAAATATAATGGCTTATTTTGAAAATAAGCAGTGTTATCGTAAAGTGCATTCTCTGATGCAATGAAAGGAAATTATTTTATTTACGGCAACATATTATGGATAATAAGTTGAAAGATAAGTAAAAAAAGTAGGATAAAATTATTGTGCAAATCTGCAACAACTCTGCATATGTTGCAGTATGAACTGTGATGCTGATTTTCAGTTGGAGCCACACTGTGACAACCGACTGTTCACAATAGAGGCTGTGCGTGCCCTTTTTATACCAAGGCTATAAAAAAAAATTGCAATACAATGTAAGATATTTTAATAATGCCAAAGAAATACCTTCTCATGTGTCAGCCAATGCCTTTTGTATGTAGACAAGTAAACAGTTTTATAGTCACAACAATCACAACAGTATTCTGTTGAATATTTCCTTTCCTGCAAAATGTTTATATATAAGTACATACATAATAGTATTGGTCAATTGAACAAACATACAAATACAAACTTTTGCAGCTCATTTTCAACTTATAGGCAGCTAGGTGATTTCAACTACAAATATGTTGTAGAGAACAAAACCGCTTTTGGTACAGTGTACGAGGGCCACACTAAAAGTATCCGGAATGACTAAGAAAAATTACAATGAATGGCCAAAAATCAATTTTTCATACAAATATACCAATTTCCATAACATTTATTCACTCCTCCGTGGTGACGTCGGAAACATGGTTTTCATACTCTTCGATAGCCTCTTCTGGCGATGAAAATCGTTAACCGCGTAATTGGTTCTTAATTTTTGGAAAAAGTCACAAGTGACTGCCAAGTTGCGACTGTATGGAGGATGGTTCATGAGTTCTACGTTTTTCGCCTTCAAAAATCGTTTGTCTGTTTTGCCGTGTGAGAGCTGGCATTGTCATCGTGCAAAATTATGTGGCGTTGACAGAGTTTGTCAATAACTTCAGCAAGCAAATGGTCATGTACCAATCAGGACTCACAGTACAACGATTCTCCAAAGCAACAGTAGACACAATATATCCAGTTTTTCTAAAAAAAGAAGCGATCACCTGCTTCACGGCACTTGATCACCTGCTTCACGGCACTTTGCACCGGCACTTTAGTGGGGTTTGTCTCATCTTGAAACACCCAAATGGTTGTTTTCTGCTTTGTTTCGGAGTCGTAGCTGTAAATCCATGTTTCGTCACCTGTTACTATGTTCCACATTAAATTGGACGCCCCTTTGTTGAATCTGGTAAGCATGGCATTGCATCAAGTGATGCATTCCGTTTCTTGAGTCTCAGTCAAATTGTATGGGATCCACTTCGAGCACATCTTTCGAACAGCCAAATGTTTGTGTAAGATTGATTGCATCTGACTCATGCCTATGCCTAAGGATGCCTCAATCTCACGGTGGGTCACATGCCCATCTGTTTCGATCACACGGCGCACAGCATTGATGTTTTTGTTGTCAGCGGTGGACGGTCTACCTTCACGAAATTTGTCACTGAGATTGACATGACCATGCTTAAATTCTGCCAACTAGCTATAAATTTATCATCTATCTTGGTGTATCATCGCCAAAGCAGTTTGAAGCTGAGATGTCAAATTAGTTAAAATCAGAAAATTTTCAGGAGTCAAATCATCCATCTAATACAAACAGCAATTTTTAAAATGACGCCATAAAGAAAAAACAAGTGACTATTAGATGAAACAAACTTTATTCTACAGCCCAAGAGTTCCATTTTCAAATATGGTAATTACTTTTTAAATATTGTTTATGTAAGTGTCCAGTCCAGTACATGAATGTTAAGTCACCAGTATACATTTTTTTATGGCCTAATGAGCATTTGCAAAAATGTTTTGTGTGAATGATCAGTTAGCCAATACTTAGTGGTATTGTATATTTTAACATAAAATAATAAATACCAATACATAAATAATTTAACATAAATTGTTTACAAGACAAGAAGCTGCAGTGGGATGCTGAAGGTACCAATAACTAGTAATAATATGGGATGTTTTCACTTGCTATAGCATCCGTATAAGGTGCAAAACATATAGAAATGGCGCTGGGGTGGTGCAAGCAGCGACACCACGCACCGCCTGCACCACGTCATTTCAGTATGTTTTAAATCGCGTCGCTTCCATATATTCTGTATGAAAATAAGAATGAATGGCAAGACGCCCGAGCCTCGCCAGCGCCAGACGCCATTTCTGTGTAGAATTTGCGCTTAAGAGTAAATTATGTTCCAATCCAATTAGCCAAAAACAAAACCAAATCAATGACATGTAGCAACATTTAGCTTTATCTAGGGACATACTTGCAGTCTCAAGTCAAATTATGCATATGTAAACAATTATCACACCACTAATTAATTTATGGCATTGTCAATTACCTCCTGTTTGTTTACATTTTGGACAAATTGGATTTGAATGGTTTATACAGTGTTACTTGGAAAGAGGGTGGCAGGCCAGAAGGACACTCAACCTGGTGGGAAGTGGATATTGTCATTTGGAGATTGAGTAATTAATTTGGAAAGAGATGGGGAGCATATCCAGGTTGTTTTTTTCTCGTCTTATTACACCTTCCATTCTTACTGAGATAGTGTAAACAGATAGTGGAAGATGGAAACACTAAGAACTACCAACCTTCGTTATTGGGCTTATTTTTGTTGAATCTGTATCAGCTATGCTACATATATCATTCTTTTTGCGTCTTTTCCTAAAAAAAAAATTATTTATTTAGTTAAATGTAAAACTGCAAGAGAAGAGTCCATTATAATTATGTTACTTACTTCAATCTTTTCTTTCTTTCACGATGTAATTTTTGAATTGTTGGCTCTTTTTCATGAACACATAATAAATGCATGATAACCTTCTCACTGCTTGAGAATATTTTTTTACAAACATTGCAAATAAATAGTTCTCTTTCATTCGCTACACCCATATTGTTAGGAAGTAGAATTCCTTGCTCCATTAGAGAAAAATATTATATTCTTCACTTACTGTCCATCAAACAAACCTGAAATTATCTACAATAAATTTGTTACCATTGTTGTCAGTTATAGTTTTCAATTTTCATGAGTTTTTTATGGCAACTTGGCAAGGCAGTAAAAAAAAATGGTTTGGTTTTTTTTTCAAATATAGCTATGGTGTAATTAACACATTCTGCCAGTGTCGTAATAATGCTATAATTTGTTCATGTCAGTTTATGAGTATAATTTTAGAAGAAATCCAAAATCGCATTCTGACAACACTCATCTTTGCTGTCAATTTGCAAACTGTCTAAATTGATACCATTTAAATACTTAATATTTTTTTATGAATTTTAAATTCTGGTAATGGTTTGCTGGGGTACCTATTTAGTTATGTTATCCTGCTGCGTTAAAGATTATTACTGTATTCTATTATCATTTATATATTAGCTGCATAAAACCTTTATTCCGAATAACAAACAATATTTCTGTTTCAGGCCTTTCAAGAGTAACATTGACTCGAATCAAAGCAGAAGCTAGATTGAACAATCGTATATGGCGTACGCCTGGCAAAGGAAAAGGCTCGAAATCTGGGCGTCCTCTCAAACTAAATTAGGATGACTTCGATAGTTGTGCTCAGTGAGCTTCTAAATACTAGAGTGGCAACGTCTTACAAACTGTTCTCAGAAATATGTAACCACTTGCGACTTCAAAAGACGTAGCTTTGAAACCGATAAATATTCCAAAGTAAACTATGTTTGTCTCGTTTCTTCTACACAACTTCTTCGTTTAAACTAATCACGTCGAAATGAAACAAGACATTGTTATCGGAAAAAATGGCGAGAGTTGCCAGTGGTCAGAAATAATTTCCCCAGAATTAATGAATTACTTGGGTATAAAGGCACTTATTAACAGGTATTATTAACAGATTGTAATGAAACTTTCAATAGATCATATAGATCTAATGAAATTGACAAGGATTACAGGTAGGAAGAAAAAATATTTATATGCGTTAACGAAAATATTATATTTTAAGACTATTTACATTGTGTAAAATTATTATTGTTTAAAATGGAATAATATTTTTTTTGTTTATGACAATCATTTTAAAAAAATATATTTCAATTGTAAATTAATTAAATTGTAAATATATTATTTTAAACCTCAAAAGTTATTATATTGATCAAACACCACTGTGTAACATGAGTTTGTTATATAATTGCCTTTTACTCTCTTTTTTGTTATTTAAAGTAAACATTTTACTTTCGTGGTATAATCTTATTTTGATATATTTGTGAATAATCGCGTTGATCAACAAAAGAGAATGATCCATTTGTAATGACGACACATGTTCCGCTGAATGAATTGCAAATTCTCTGATCGACAAATTGGTTTGAATTTTTTCAAGTGTTTTCGTAGCTAAATACATAGGACCATAATTAGGGTTCAAAGACTTTCCACCAGACATGGCAATAGCCAATCTTTAGGTACCCTGGAAAACAAATAAGAGATCATTCTACCTACTACTGACTATTTTATGATGATTACAGATTATGATAAAAAACATAAATTACTATTAATACTTTTGACTTACAGTCATTCATCATTTACAAACCTCCCAACGGTGTGGGAAAATCAAAATAGTTTTTACTGGCAACATTGATGGCAAACACAATGCGTGATAAATTTACTTCGTTTTGTAATGTTATTTTGGAAAATCTGAACAAAATTGTGCAAACTTACTTGTGAAAAGTAACACCACTTGCTTTATCATCCTTTTCGGACCGTGACATACAAATTTTAACGCCACATTTCACCATTTTGGTAACTTTATCGTTAGGCCGCAGATACGTTCACGCTCACCGACGTCAAGCTAGCAACTGAAGTCAGATATGCCTGCAGGCATCTACGAAGTGGTAACGTTAACTAATGAATACTGCTAATCTAGTCATATGTACATCAATGGTTGTGCTATTCGCAACAAAATTCTTTTTTTTAAGCAGTATGAGCAGAAATACCTAAGTAAGCTTAAGCGTAAGCTTTTAGCAGAACTTAAAATAGACATAAATTTCCAAGGAAATGAAGAGGCTTTGAGAAAAGTTATATGTAATTTCGGTTATAAGTATAAAAAACTAAGAAGCAAGCGATCAGTTCTCATTGAAAGAACAGATATTGCACCATGGCGCTTCCGATATTTAAGTTATGCAACAACTACCTGTTGAGCCACCTAAAACTCGAAGACATCTAGTTTATGTTGACGAGACTTATGTGCACACATCATATTGGCTATCAAAATGTTGGCAGAGTGACAATGAACCTGGTCCATCACCTGACATTGACATCTGACCTCTTGTGAAAAGACAAACCTATGGCCATCTATGAGGTTGATAGAATTCATCAAGAAAATGTTCATATAACACAAAGGTTGCCTCCCTATTACTGTGATCTAAATGATGATAGAGTTAATTTGGAACCTAGCTAAAAAAAAAGTTGCAGAAAAAAATATTAATAGAGAAAAAAAGAAATTCCAAGATTAATGATTGGAAAAGAGAGTGTGATCATGTTAAAAATATTGTAAATAAGTATAAAGAACAAGATTACATTGTAAACAATAAGTTGCAAGAGTTTATAATTCAACTTGTGGAGAAGATAGTTCCATATCAGATAGTGATAATGAAAATGTAGATCTTACAATCACTAGTGAAATGTCTGAAGTAGAAGTTTTAGAATCAGACTTCGATTATACTAGCCATATATCTGGAATCAAAGCTTTGGAATCGATTTTGATTATAAAAACCCAGTAACTTTGTCTTTCCGATTCAGTTTTATTGTCAGATAAACTCCTGAATACAAAGCAGTTTCCCTCAAATACTCATATAAAATAAAACATCTATAAACATATATTTATCTTTATTACTAAATTAATATACAGTTCATGTGAGATATGACATGTTTTCGTCTTATATCTACCTACCCCAAAACAATAGGGAATAAATAAAGTTGATAAATGTATATTTGATTATTTAAAACTTTATTATTGTTAATCCGAACAATCCTCAGTCAGTTCAATATTGAATGCACTGCTTTAAAATGCAGTTCATGTGCGGCTTTTATCATACCCTCGAACAAAAAATAAACGGAAATCATGCGACAATATACATCACACTATTAACCAGTTCCAGTTCGGAAAATTAATTGATGTCACATTGCATCGACGTTTCGCGTGTAATCAGCTGTAATAAGTAATAACAATTAAATTGCACTTTTATTTACGACATCTACCAAAATTATCTTATGAACTATGTGATTATACAACGTGTCACCGAAATAACGCAAACGCTGAAACACGTCAAATAATTTAAAATATGTAAAAACCGTACTAGCAAAAAATAAAATCATTTTAGGACCAATCAAAATTTCACAACATGTAGTTTTGTTGTTCTATCTAAAACGTTCGTAGCGCTCATTACTCAGTACAGGGCAATGACCAGGCGTCAGTGACGCGCGTAGAATAAAAGATATCTAGAATAAAAAACTTATTGTAAAAACTGGTAGAATGGATTCCTCTCCATACTGAACAATCGTTGCGTTATTTCAGTAACACGTTCACAATTCACAGTACAGCGATATACGCTACACTATTGTAACTGATAGTGATATACAGGCGACACAACACAGTTTCCACGTGCAATGCACCTGTGATGATCTTACACGCTTGGTGTTATCCGATTTCAGTTACTTTCTGTTGCTGGTTAGCATTTTCCTTGTGGTTAAAGGTCTTAGAGTGAAGGTGAACATGCCCTTTGTTCCCAGCAGTTCTGTTGACCGAACAAATGGGTATTTTTTGTCATTAGTTCTGGCGACAGAACAAATGGAAACCATCTCTCAATAGTTCTGTTTTAATACTATACATTGATTGTATTTTTACATAAGTTACATTCCTCTTCACATTCAGTTCACAACTGTGTTTGTTTTGCACGGGTAGCCGTGTTGTGGTCACCGGGAGAGTCACGTGTCGCAACAATGATGCAAAATAATAAAATTTTATAAACTTAATTTAGTTTACACTGCTTTGCTGACAATGAAAGTGTTAATTATTATGATTATTAGTTTAGGGGGTGCATCTATGCATTTTTAAGCTCTTCTCTTTTTTATGATGAGAATGTGTATCATAACTTCGTAATCAAAACGCAGAAAACGAGTGACTGTGAAACAATTAATTTAACATATTAAATATAGGCATATTAATATTTTAAAACAATACTTTGAAAATGCATAGTGAATGTATTATCTTAACAATTAAAAATATGTGAAAATATTTTGAAAGGCACTTCATTTTTAAGTTTAGAACCAAAGTAATAAAATTATTACTACCCTTATGTAACATGTAAAATATGTAAGAACTAAACAATTGTAGTTAATAAATGAAAGAAATAAGCCAATAGGGTATTAGACACTGTTCAATATACATTGTAAAATTATACAATAAACAATCTAATAATTGGGTTAATAAAAAAAGTGTTATAAAAACACTACCTGCCATCGTGTATTAGCGGTGACGTCGCCCCTTTAGTAATTTAAAACGTAGGCATTTTTTAAAATCCAATGTTAATTATGAAATTCGTAACTGCTGTATTTCGGAGAAAAAAATAATAAACAGTCATGTTTTATATTTTCCCCAAAACAGGGCACAAATATTTTTATAGAGCAATCTAAAATTTGTCAGCACTGCGGTAAGAACTGGATTTAAAAATAATTGTGATTTATATCAAGATAAAATATTTGAGCGCCCTTGTTTACTTTAAATAAATACAACATGGCGGCTGGCGTTTTCGCGCCGATAATCAATGATGAATAATAACTTTAATGTTTGTTAATTAATCAATAATGGCTATTTATGATTCTCAATAAAAGGAAATAAAAATGACAATGAATTATTACTACGATGTAAATAATTTAAGACACTTTCTTTAAAAAGAGTCAAACACCCTATTGTATTTTAATCCTAATAGTAATTTATATGTGGAAAAGGAATGAATGTTACTACAAATAACTAGTCCAAATCACATATCCTATCGCCGTGTACACAACAGCGTGGCGCGACCTGGAATGCCCACAGACAAACGCGCTAATTTCAGCAAATCCACAATATATCATTATATATTAGTCTAGTGAAGCTAATATAACTTCGGACAATGGTGCCAACCAGACAATTGTGGGTGTAACTTTGGAACGATCTAATAATCTAACTAAACTATAAATATCTAAAACAAACCCATAAACAATTTTATTTATAACATGTAACCTAAAATGTAACAAAACCTCAATCGCAGAATAATAATTGCTCATATATTGAATTATGTATGTATCAAAATCAATAAAACGTGTGACGTTTGCACCGGTATATTGTATGGACACTTGGACAGTAATGAAAATTAATGTACACTAAATGTTCCCATATTTGTACATCAATATACGGTCTGATAAAGAGCTATAATGAACGTGAGCGAAGACCTGACACTCAATTGTGGATTACCATTTAAACTCCCATATTTTAGGGGAAATAATATTAGCAAGAGAGAACAATTTTGTTTGTGTATTTTATCAATATCAAATAGAAGACGAAGGAGATATTGCAAAAAATAAAATGAGAATTTAGAATGAGAAAAGGAAATTACTAAGGGAAATGTTAATGTCATTAAAAGTACCAGATATAGTATATTTATAGTTATTTTGAGTACTGTAACAGGGGCATTTATGCTTATTGCACAATATGGCTAATAGGACATAGCCAAAGGCCCTAGGCATCTAGGTCATAGCCCTAATATAAAGTGTCAATAAAGTAACATTACAGATGTCCGCCATTATTATTTTTTCCCCTGCGTTCATTTAGATCCTTGTTCCAATGTAAATAGTTTATTTAGATGAAGAATGTCAAAAAAGCAACCATTTGTTTCAAAAAATTAAACAGCGACCAATGAAACATGAGATTTTGCTAAAATCTCATATTTCAAGATAATGTTAATTTATTTTATATCAATAAAGACATGAAATACCTATACAACAAGGTTAAACATTTTAATGTAAATGTCACCTTCTCACGATTATAACTAATACATCATTTTTATGTAATAGAGCGTTCACCACACGCAGTTATAAATTATTAATGAAGACCATGCTGTCCAGCAGTGCTATAACAATAACCTTTAAAAGACAAACCCCCGGGCGACGTCGGCACTCTAACATAACGTTATCTAAAATGACGATATTTCCGTACTCTGTCGCCATTTTTGCTAGTCGTTTTTTTAATTTCATACGGCCCCATCGTTGATGACAACGCGAGAATTAGGGCGGTGCGCGAAAGTCTAGTATTTACAATACAATGCGCTACGCCATGAAGATACACATGTACCTGTCCTAAACAACGGAACTCCAGTGGACACCGTTATGATGTTAACAATCGAGTTATATTACAATAGATCCCTTTATTTTTACATGCGAGAACACATTGTTGTTCTCACGGAGAGAACTCGCGGGAAAACATGTAGATTGTGATTACGTGAATCACCCCAGCGGACCCACACACACAAAATGATCACATCCTATTTTAAAAAGTTAGTACTTCATTATTGCATAAAAATTTGAATTAATACCTTTTTAATACTTTTTGAGATATACTCGTACTACTGGAGTAACGTCACCCCAGTAAAAGAACCAGTACCCAAGTCACGTAGTTTTGGTATATCAGAAAAAGTGTGGCACAAATTCTTGTTTGTTTCCTTTACTAATCAAGTACTCATTCGTGATGTGATGTGCTTATTTTGAAAAGCGAGCCTGCTGCGGTACTCAATGTTGCAGAATCAAACCGGTTAAAGGTTACATCCCCTTTGCATTACATTACATAATAAAGTAGAGGCAAGCGCCTATAGGGGGTGACATCTAGATAGACCCGCATTCTTATTATGAAAATAAAGGCATATATCAGAGTATAATTAGACAATATTAAGGGATGCACGTATTGTTTCCTGCCCTTCCAGGGAAGTCCAGTACTCGGCAAGTAAGTCTCGCTCGGCTTCCAAACTCGACATAAACGTATTTTCCACCTCGCCGCCGCTCTTGTTTAAATTTAACAATTGCTTCTTTAATAGAAGGCTCTGCAACAACGAAACATGCATTAAGTTCACATTCACATTAGGCTAATGACTAACAGTTAGTGGGCGTTACACCGAATCGTAAAGATTGTCGTGACGCCAATCATAAAACAGTACGCAAACAGTTTGCTTAGACACCGCACAACAATTATTTTCTGACGAGACCAAGATAAATCTCATTTCATCAGATTGCACACAATATGTGCGGCGGCCTGCAAAAACAGAAATGAATCTAAAATGCACATAAAAAATAAAGTACAACACGGAGGCGGCAATATCAAAGTTTGGGGTTGTTTTTCGGGATTTGGAGTGGGACCTGTAAGAAAAATTAAAGGTACTCTTGATGAACACCAATACAAACAAATATTAGAGGAAATCATGCTGCCTTATGCCGAAGAAATATGACTTATGACATATGGACGTTTCAACGCGATAACGACCCCAAACATACAACACAGTCCGTCAAATCCTTCCTTACTGATCAGTCAGTGTCAGTACTAGATTGACCCGCGAATAGTCCAGATCTAAACGCTATAGAACACCTGAGGTCATGAACACCTGAACACCTTTTTTAACAAATGTGTCCGACCGGGAATCGAACCCGGAACCTTTTGCACAGCAAACAGAGTCACTACCAACTGCGCCAATCGGTTGGCCCACGACACATCATACGTTCTTATCAAAGATAATTAAAAAATTAGAACACATATCAATTAAAGAGCTAGTGAACATAGAACACTATTAGACTGTAATGTGGCTGTCCTACAGTGCTCGTATAACATATCTAGTAAGTATTCTCAAATCGATTATGAAGTAAGACATCAAAAAAAAAGTGGCAACTCAACGTACTGCCACTATAAAGCAGCTTTATAACACGTTTCATGAAGCTTGGAGCAACATTTCTATAGAAACATGCCATAATTTGATATCGTCGATGGCGCGTCGATGTCAAACTGTAATAATACCTATCTAACAATGGCAACAACACTGAATACTAAATAATAGTACTAAGGTAAATAGAATTTTGTTTAAATTAGCTACAGAGACAGGTTTGTGCCTGTAATTCGTTTCTGTTTATGTTATTTTGTATGTTTCCACATGTGTCGCTAATTAATTGTTCAGCAATCAAATAGTACGCAAGATGTTTCAAGTTTCTGTAAAATAAATATCTTTATACAGCTATTTATCAGTTTTACCATACCTATATTTAGGATATTAGTGTATGTCATGTCAACATGTCAACGTTAAAATAAGCAAATAAAGTGGCATGGACATGAACAGATAAGTTCCAGGAATCTTACTCATTTAGTACTAGTGTCCGTAATTAGTCGACCACGACTGTATATGATGAATAGATCAAATACTATTTCAAGTATATTTCAGTGCACGGCTAATAGAAAATTGTATAACAATAGTACAATTTATTCATACATATTATAACCTCTTGCATATTAACTCGACAACTTATGCAAAATGTTTGTGCGGCAGCGCAGCTGGATTCAAATGTGCGCGTCTCACACGAACGAATCATACTTGGGTATGATACGAACGAAATATTGCATATCAAGTATGTTGACATCAAGTCAAGCATCAATTATTATTATTATTATTATATCTATAATATATGGTACCATAGTAAATTAATGTTGGATATTCGAGACAAAGTGAAATAGTCAGACATTTTTAATGGCTGGCCTGAGTTTGACCAGAGTGTAAAAAGTCCGATGTGTTAGGCAAAATATTGACGCAAGAGCACCCCACTGCCGAGCGTTGTATTTCGTCACAGGGTTATCTTATCAATGTGTGCTGCGACCTATACGTGACCACTGAACAATGGGTATAATTGATGTAGTATTACTGACAATTATGTGTACATACAACCAACTCGTACTACTTTTGCTTTTATTTCGTACACATGTCGACGCCAGTGAGGAGAGCGAGGAACCTATACTGTACTACTATGGTTTAGTGAGTAACATGTGACTAGTCAATTCTTACATCGAGTTTAATAATAAAAAAACATGTTATTACACTATCTGCCGTCCGCTAAGTAAAAGGCCGCTGCGACAGATTTTCCCATTTACCCATTACCCAGTGGGTAGAAAATCATTTTAGTGTTAGTAACCTACATAAAAATGCCAATAATCCGTCTTAACAACTTTTTAGTATCTTCTCCCATTTCCTAGACACATAGATTCCCCCGTTTTTTGGCAATATCTCAATGCGACAGCATGACAGTAGAAGCCGTATATAAATGGTTTCATATGGTGCGGGATGGAAACACATTGCCACCTTGCTTTTTTACAAAAGTATTGGTAAAAAATATTTTTGTTTTTTTATAATAAATTAAACGTTTTAATAATTATATAATTTAACTAACCTAATAAGTAATAAGTATACGGATATAATAAATGATTAAATAAGTTACAGCCCTCACGGCATCCGTGGACGACAGAGGGACGTTACGGGCTGAGGGGGGGAAGTGGGTGTTTATTTCGCGGCTTTTGGGACACGCAAAAAGGAGATTCCCTTCTATAGATACTTATATTAATTTCTATTCTTATCTTACTACCCAGAATATACCAAAGTTTAATAGGGTTGTTTGGTTTGCACATTTTCACTGAATAAATTAGATGAAAACAATTTCTTTGACAGAGAACATATGACGTGTTTTTTTTTCTAATAAAAGTCGCATCGACCATAGGATGAGCAATAAAATATTGAACTGTTTATGTATTGCGTGTGAGGACGAGAGCGAACGCGGGCTGCCCGTGTGCGCGCCGCGGCAAGCGTGCTCGGCGCTGATGAGGCGGTACTGGCGTGACGCAGCACTCGTGCGCCTGTGCCGGTGCGGACGCGCGCCGCGCCGCCTGCGCTGTGACGCGCCCGCACCGACCGCGCGCCGACTGCCACTCAATAACCGCGCGCATTTGCAGGTAGGTACTATTAAAGCTTGCCCTCTCTTTTTCTTTTCTTTTAGGGCAATAACGCAATTAGGACATTGTGCCAGCGTCGAGCTTTCTTCGTAATTAATAATTCAAAACCATCCAATGTCACGTCAATGTCTTGAATGTTCAGTCGCGTCAAAATAATTTAGGAGTCGATAGTAAGTTTACTGTGGACAGAAAGGTTGGACTCTTTGGAAGCACACGAAAAATCTGCGCAGTCTTGTTCTTATTTGAATATCACAAACATTACGCATTAACATTAGGTACTTAGAAGTTTAATAAACTATCACAATATAGAATATTAACAATACTTCTCGAGTCCTCGCCAAAAAGTGCTAAGCTTTGTATTATGGGAAATCCGAGAAAATCCCGATGGGATTTAACCAAGCGAGTAATGACCTTTAACCTTTTATTGTAAGGGATTGACCATTTTATTGTAACCTTAAGGGAGGAAGTATGGAAGTGAAGAAATAATAAACGAAAGGACCTCATTACTCCAGCCATGAAACCCAACACAAATGCCTCTATTCTTACGACGGTTTTCTATTCCTTTAATAAATCTTTTATCTTTAAATTTAAATTTATTTATCTTGTAATTAATAATATACGTTTAAAAAGTGACTTGTACACTTTAGAAAAAAAAAAAATGTTTTTCTATTGTTTGCTGGGATGCAGGAATCCTAAAGCCACCGTTATATTAATTATTGCACTTATAAAAGCTGAATGGTTATGACTGAAAATAATTTTAATAATAATAATTGAATTAGACGAATTAATTAAAGTGGACGGTATGGTATGTAGTGGTAACACACAAAACATAAATGGCTGAAAAAAATTGATTAGTGTGTACCCATGCGCCAGAAAATAAGTACTTAATCAGCGCCATCAAATAACAATACTGATAAGTAATTTCAACTCATATTAAATTAAATTCTTTCCAGTTCTGCCAACCAGTGGACTCTTGGCCTGTATGTGAAGTCGGCGATACTCCATTGACCATAGACACTTCCACTGACCACCTTAATCCGGATGAATTAGAACAGTTGCACCACAGGAAAGTGCATATCTCGCCACCCAAGATCGTGTTCAATTGTCGATGTAGGGAGCCAAACTACTGGAAATTAAATTCTACGAACGACTCGCTTAATGTATATCAGTGCGCTCCCCTGCCGCTGTGCAATACCGGAGAGTTCTGTGGCAACGTCAACTACGAGCTGAACTCATTGTATCAGTCGTGTCTGTGTCCTAAACGTCATATTTGTGTACACAATGGCGGAATCCCAAATGTTTACACATCAGAGCTCATGTACAATGGGAGAGGATGGAGGGCTTATTGTCAGCGAGTCGATCTTGATGATAGCTATGAGGATTATTAAAGATTTATAAAATTCCCAAGAATTTGTTTTTACCCTGTTCTTATTTTATTCAGATCTTTATTGAGGATGCTTAACTGTGAAATTAGTAGTGGAATGTAAGGGCTGTTTCAACTGTAGCGTCACTTTCAAAGTCATCTATAACCATAGGGCAAAGATTGTTATACAATACGAAGCACGTACCTTTGCTTTGTAAGCAGTTTGCATTACATACCGTGGCGTATTTGAGCCAGTACGCAAACAACCATGCCCACATCAAATCCATTCCGCGATATTCTTAAGTGACGTAATTAATATACTCTATCATACTTGTATATTTTTTTTATTAAAGACGTCATCGTTTTGGTCTTTCGAAAACGGACCTCGCGGGTGCAAATTGAACCTGAAATCAATTTGTGTTAAAGTTAGGTGAACTAGCGGTATTTTAGTGATCAACAAGGATTTCTATCAAGGAAAGTTGATGAGCACGCAAGGCTCACATACCCGACAGCGAACTGAAAGATCTAAATCAGGAATATGAGCAGATATTTTATAATTACAAACAAACGTAGGTATAATAATATCAAGAAGGCCGTAAACAAGAAAATCTTACCCGCTAATGGGAGACTTACTACCAAGGGTTACTATCAAGGGTTAATCCAAGTCGTCCATTCTGCCATACAAGGGTAGATTACACTGATCACGTTTCCATCAAGTGCAACAAGGGTCGTGGAATCAAGACCACGAAACGATAAGTGGCTGTATTCGTGTATATGGCTACCAAGGCCGTGCACCTAGAATTAGTCTCCGATTTGACTACATCATCATTTTAGCGGTGCTTCGTAGAATGACCGCAGGGTGCAGTATACCAGCCCATATGTACAGTGATCAAGATACAACATTCATAGCGGCAAACAGGATTTTACAACAAGAATATGAGGAAATCAAGGAAGTCTTCAGTAACCAATTTATGGCTGAAATTACAAATAGAGTGGCACTTTAGTAACCCATTGGCGGGTGGTCTTTGGGAAGCATCAGTCAAGAGCTTAAGATATCACATGAAGCGAGTGATAGGCGAGCATAAACTTATCTACGAGGAATTTAGCACGCTTCTGTGTGACAGACGAATTGTCATTTGAGGACAACTCAACAACTTGTATGACTCGAGGCGTGACTTAATCAGAGACCATTATGTCCTTTTACCGAAGATCTTGACAGTTTAGATTGCTTAACACTAGCTCATTTCCCAATAGGTGGTCCGACATTGGCTTTGTATGATACAGAATATGATCTACGCACAAGATGGTATCTGACTAAGAACATATTTGAAGACATAATATATGGAAAAGGTGTCAATCGGAATATCTCTCCCAATTATCGGCGCGTAGCAAGTGGCGCCAAGTACAGGACAATATTAAAATAAACGAGGTGGTAGTTATACACGTCGTCAACGGGCGGCAAGTGGGCTCTCGGCTGCCTGGCCGAAATTCATCCTGGAAGGGACGATTATGTTAAAGTGTCATCTCGGTAAATACTAAAAACGGCACAATAAAACGGCCAAAATAGAAACGTAAATCAAGTACGCCACAAGATGAACAATGAAAAATAGAATATTGAAATTTTCAACTATGGCTATATCTGCTTATATTCATAATGACACTTATTACAACGACCCAAGATGCATACAATATAACAACTGCAATCAAACCAATGTATTTATTTCGATAAAATAAGCGACATTAGGCGAATAGCGCCTAATCGTCTAGTAGAATAATACGAGCTCTTACTGGGAGGGCACACAGGACAGGTGTTATACAAATATATCGGTTTTCTCAATAACCTATGTCAACAGATAAGAGACCAATCACAATGAGATCGTGTTACAACTCCAGCACAGCTACGAGGAACTGTATTATTGCAATGAAATTCTGTTCAATAAACAAAACAGGCGCGCACGCCTACGCTGAGGTCTTATCAACGGCGTTGGGAATATAGCGATTAGTTTATTTAGAACTTTGGATAGTAATTTTGCTGAGAAGTATGAACAAGGCTTACAACTTATCAAGAAAAATCAAGAACACTTATCATTACTAAGGGAAAATCAGACGTATTAGAGTTCACTGTAGCGGTCATGGTTGCTAACAGTATTGTGCCACGTGTGAAGAGCATGCTACACACTTTACTAGATACTATGACAAATATTTACAATGGACAAATGAACTTGCACTTGTTAACAGCCGATCAACTATGAACCTTATCAACTTAATATTATTTCAGGACAATTAGCAAAGGATTTATCAATACCAATTGATACCATAGACTTGCCAAAAATATACCATTTATTAAAGGTACGATAAATATTTATTAAAGGCTAGAATATCTACCAGCAACTTCATATTTGAGACAAGAATGCCTCTGATAAGCCGAGATACTTATGAAATCCTGCAAGTCACTGCAATTCCTAGATTATTGACTCGATATCAGATAGACAAGATATCTGATTACTTGGCCGTCAATTTGAAGAAAGATTCCTTTCTTACTATAACTGAAAATGACTTGAAAGCTTGTCTACAACAGGGCTCAGGTATAATTTTATGCTCATTGAAGACACCAATATATCACACCAGGGAAGACGATAGCATGTGTGTGTCTAAAGATAAAAGGTTCCAAAAAATGTAAATTAATCAAGAAACACTGAAACACAAAGGACTGAATCAAATTAAGTTAACAATTATTTTAATTTTTGCCATACTGATTGTCAGCTCAAGTTATTTATTATACGAAGATCAAATTGCTTCACTTTCATTATCAAGTACGGGCCTATTAACTACAAGTCAAGGTTGCATTATGAAGTTTAAAAACTATTCTTTAAACACTCATAAACATGAAGAGAGACACATTCACTTCAAGGGTGAAGTCCTGACATCCGAGATAGCTCCTATCAATCATATCATCAATATTTCGATACCGATACTTCCCACACAAGATGAGCCAAGATCACAAACAGTTATCAAAAGAAAGGATTGAAGAAATGAAGTAAACAATTCCGTGACATGAAGATGTATCAAAACATGATATCCACCACTACATAATAATTTACATTGTTGTTACTGTCACCATAATGGCAGGAGCCATTATATAAGGAAAAAAAGGAAAAAAGGCTTCAACAAAAAATCTCATTGGCGGTAGAGGCAGTGGCATCTGCAATATCGGCGGCAGAAGAGGCGGCGTCCGCGGCTCGCCTCCCGCTCCAGCGGCGGTCAGTGCAGTGTTAATAATCAGTGTAGTGTCCAGTGTCAAGGTATCCCGCGTTATTCTTAAGTGACGTAATTAATATACTCTACCATGCTTGTCTTACGTTTTTATTTTATATTATTATCATACTGTGTCTGGTCCAGGACTGTTCCCGGACGGTACAATTCTATTAAATCTTTTGTGTTGAGAAGTGTTTTCGAAACTAGGTAAACAGTAAACTAGATAATAAAAATCTTTTTAAGCACCTGCAAAACGTTAGGAGCAATAACCCTAACTGCACTTTACAATAGCAATAACTTTAGAATATAGCACAACTCCATCTCTTTCCGAGGGTGTTATAGAAGGCTTTTATAGATACACCACATCTCTAAAAGAGTTAACTCACTAACCCTCATACGCAACCCATGTCCAGCAATGGACAGGGCTAGTTACGATAACCAGTGTTAAATAATGGGCTCTGGTTGTTAGGCGGCCGAAGTACAGGCATCGAGGTACTGACCTGCGCGGGTTGCGTGGCGACGTGTTTGGCGAGCGCGTGCAGCTGCTGAATACAGCTGCCTCCCGCCGACCACAGCGTGCGCCCCACTAGCCCACACTGCAGCGCTTCCGCCGCTGACAGCTGCCGCCCGAACAGCGCCACGTCCTTCAACTGCAACGATACAGTTCGATACAGGCATACCTCCGGCGGTTTTATACCGTTGTCCACACTGACAATCCCCGGTGATGGCGACAACGAGAAAAGTAGACAAAATTATAACTGTCAGTGGGTACAGCGATAAAAAAAAATACTGTTGTCCCCACTGTAGTTGTTACAAAATTATAAAAAAAGAACAAATCAGTAAAAGTGTCAGATGTTATTTACTGGAATTACAACTAAAAATTGAGTCAATTCGTGACCACGGCTGCTGTAACGACCGTGCCGAAACGTCGAATAGAAATAAAAGGTAACGAAAAATTCGTAATTTTATGAGTTTAGACCCGATATACAATTGAAAATATGTACAAAATGAGAAAGTTTAAGTCTAAGTTAAAATTACAACATTAATTACAATTATAAGTAATTGTAATTACAATTAGACAACACTTTATTCCGCCATACACTAACGCACACTATATAAATATTACAATAACCAAAAGAAAAAAACAATGTAAGGCAATAAGAAAAACAAAAGAAAATCACAAACATTAAAAAAATACAAGAAATAACAATTTAAAAAAATAAAATAAAAAAAAATTACACGTTGCTATTTCATGCATGTGTGCGTTGCGATGCCGGAAATGGTCTCCAAGTCAGCATAGGCGGTGACTGTGTGTCAGTCACCGCGCTGATTTTTCAGTGGAGCCATCGGTGACGCACGGACAAAAGTATATTATTTAATAAATTAGTAACCAAATAGTCATATATAGCGTATGAAATTAAAGATAAATGTATAGTCAAATTAAAAGTAATAAAATAAATAAATAACTGAAAGAAATATATACACGAGTACATAATTAAGATGTTGACAAATACGAAGAGAGAATAAAAGTGTGTATAAACTGTGTAATTATGGCTACTTCAGATAAGAAGGTGTTCTAAGTGGTAGTTGTTTTTAATAATTTAAAGGCGACTTTTATAAAACATATATTTTATAAAAGCCTGAGAGTGACTCATTCGCTTTACATATTGTTCATTCATGTATTTTTTTATAGAAATAGAGACTAAAGCGTTATGTAATATGTAGTCAAGTCACTATTTTTAATGTTTACTAACAAAGTTTAAAATATTATTGTTGATTGATTTCCCTTCGTACTTAACAAACAGACTTAGGCATTATCTGTTACAACTACCACCGTAATTTTATTGTCAACTAGCGACCTTTCGGTTTACAATCGGAATAAGATATTTTCCTGCGGTAAAATGGAGCCTATATTTTAAGTTAGACCTCTAGTAATACATCGGTGAAAAATGCATTCAATTCTATGCAATAGTTTTTGCGTGATGCGTGTACAAACATTCAGACAGACAGACAGACAAAATTTCTAAAAACTGTTGTTTTGGCTTCTGTTGCTCTAATTAGTTTTTTTTCAATATCTATAATGTACAGACATCGGCCTGTTACAATTTTATTATATGTATAGATTTGCCATTTATCGATTTGTTTTCAGAAATTCTGCCAAATTGCTGGTTGTGTACTATCAGAATAGTGCAGACAGTCTAAAAGATAACTTCGCAATTTTGTGTGTTCGTCAATGAAGTGTGCACAAAATGGTCACATATGGGACTTCACTCCTTCTCGAGTTGCAATCGGTCACTCGTTAAATTAAACTACATATATATATATATATATATATATATATATATATATATATATATATATATATATATATATATATATATATATATATATATATATATATAATAAAAAAGTAACTATACAAACTAATTACCATAATTAAAATTAACCTATTCGCAAAAATACTTTAATTTAACACTTGTTTATTTCTTCAGAGCAAACAAACTCACGCAGAAAACAACTGTCTAAGTTCGTAAATGACACTAGATGTAGGCGGTACTGACCGTGTTCCTAGGTAGGGTGTGGTTCGCAACGAGCGCAGCGATACCGGGCACGGGTGCGGCGCCCAGCGCGAAGGTGGCGCTCTCCGAGGCCGCGGCCACGTCGCTCGCGCACACGAGGGCAAGCGCCGCGCCACTGCACGCACCCCACACGCCGGTACACACCACCTTGCTGTGCAGCGACACTGTGCACACTAGTGACCTGCATCACAATGCAACCAGCCCTTTCATTATCTACTTCTGCACATGGGCTTAAAGACACGGGATAATGTGCATGAGGGATGTATGACCTTAAAACTCCATGCTGGCCAAGCGAGTTGGAGTCCAAACAACGAAAAAAAATATTGGTGACAGTTTTTTTTTAAATTCTTTTGGCACTAGCTACTACTGAATTTGAGATTCAAATGAAATAGAATGCATTCGTATAATTTAATGTAAAGTATCCGATTCCAGTAACTTATTGATCAACCTAGTACATTGGGGAAGTAGGATAAAGTGAGAAATGCTATAAATTTCAAGGTAGTCATCTGTGAGAGAGAGGTAACGTGACCAGTCGAGCGCGCCCAGCGGCTGTAGGATTGGAACGTGCACTCGACCCCTGTCATTTTCCTTTAGTTGCCTTTTATATATGCCGCAATGCAAATCAATCATTTCCATGTGAAGTTCTGGAGAGGATTTTTAGACCCTTAGGACTTTGTGGAACCGTCAGTCTGGCCCCAGGCCAAAAAGTTCGGAGACCCCTGGTATAGACCATACATAATAGGAAGTGTAGATAAGGATATGTATCCAAAATTTGCATTGCCCAAGCCATTCATTTCAATGTCCTCATAGGGGCTTCTTGGGAGCCAGCAGTATAGACATTATGACAGTTTCTGTTGTTCAGTAGGTATTTAATATGTGAATACGCTTAACGTGCCCTGCAAGACTATTTAAAAAAATTGCTTATAAAAAAAGATAAAAGCAAAATCATTCTTCATGTAAATGTAATTTAGAGCAGGCGATTACTGATAAAAAAAGTTAGTATATATATTGACAGGCTATATTTTTTTTTCGCGAAAAGTCCGCCGAATTTTGAGTCAATAGATGAATAGATTGTATACCAATATCCAGTACAATACTTTGTACAATACAATCAGTTTAATGAATGGTCTAGTTTTTTTAATGCTAAAAATAAAAAAAGTCTAGAATAAGGTGGATAAAAAGTTGTATACCTTACAGCTTCAGCGAGTTCATAAGCATAATTAGTCCTCTTTTCTACATTACTATCCAAAAGTGGTCTCAAGTCTAAACTTGAACATAAAGATCCACACTCCGAGGTCAATAGTGTAGTAGATATATCTTTCTTGCTGTCTACGTAAAGCAGAGCTTGTTCCAACTCTTTCAGCATCTGAAAATATATATTATCATGTACCATTACATCATTTTTGAAAGATATGAGATATTCCAAATTATTATAAAATTCTGGGTTAGAGAGAACATACAAATAATAAAACTTTATTAAAGTAAACTTTTTAGTTTTGTTCATTTGCTTTTTTAAATCTATCTATTGAATTACAATGTTGAGGAACAATGTTTTTTTTTTTTCGGAATGGCTAGTCACCGGACATGTATAGTTTAAGGGGAGCAGTGCACTCAGCCAGGAGCAAAAAGTGTGTGCAGGAACGATCCTAAGGGCTCACTCGCAGGTAAACCGGCGGAAGGAATGGACCTCGGCTTAGTGAGAAGCGCCCAGGCAAGTGCTAATACCTGGTAAGAATGTTGGCTGAAGGCCAGTGTGTTCACAGTGTAGCGAGGAGACGTCCTTGTCTCCGCCGGCGTATATGTGTAGCCTGTGAGTGTAGTGTAAGAGCCGTATTGGAAGCAGTAATTGGGTCGTCGCAGTCGTCGCAGTCGTCTAGGACGTGTCGAGGACGACGACGGAAATTCGGAGCATTCCTGTGGGGGGGGACAGAAGTTAGGCTGGCAACTATTAGGGGGTTGTGATGGTGAGGGACTCTGTCGTAGTAGCGTCGGTCGGTGTATTTCACGTATTTGACAATAGAAGGAAGTTCCAAGTCCTTGTGGAGGTCGACATTGCGAGAGTACCATGGCGCAGCCACGGCCTTACGCACGAATCTATTTTGGAGGTTTGGAGTATTTTAATGTTGGAGGGGCCTGCTACACAGCTTATTTCTAAGCGACATTTTATTTCTCCCGCTTATAGGAGAGGTGACCAAGTGCAAAGACAGCTCGGTTTTTGACAGTTTTTCTCGGTTTTCCGAAGGTCAGTCGATGGTCTAGACCAGGGGTCTCCAAACTACGGCCCGCGGACAGATTTTGTCCGGCCCGCGGAGAGCTAGCATACTTGAAAACTCCTTTTAGAGAACATATTTTTTATAGCAAATTAAATCATATTTTTTATAGCAAATTAAATTTAGTTTACTGAAGTATTCTAATTTTATGTTGAATAATTATTAATAGCCCTCGGAACTTACTGGAGTAATCAGTATGGCCCTAAGGCTGGAAAGTTTGGAGACCCCTGGTCTAGACCACAGGTTCTCGAACTTATTTCGACCACCGCCCACTGAGATAAAAAAAAAATCTAGTGCCCCCATATTTTTTAACTTACCTTTTTACATTAACATCTGTTGCATATCTTAAAAACAATTATTGCAAATATAATTTTTAAACATGCATTATTATATGGATAGGATAGATAAGACACATCCTATGGGTCACAAACTATATCCTATTTCTGAGATCAAAGAATTCCTTTATTAGTTTTACTTAATTTAAAAACTAACTAACAAAGGGGCGAGGCGCAGGGGGCACCTGTGAAAAGCGGCGACGATATGCCACAGGTATGGGCGCGCTCGCATAGTACGGTGACAAAGTTTATAGGCTTGTGTTCATAGAGACCTGAATATCTTATGTACTATGCTATTTTACTGCCATTCTTAATTTAAACAATTTAAAGTTTAAATTGCATTCTAAATTTCAAATACTAAGAAAATTTTCATACCTCTGTACTATAGGACCCTGTTTTCCGAATATGTATCAAAGCTAAACTTTGGTCAAAAGTGATTGATAAAAATCTAGACATTGACATTTCTTCCTTTTTCAGATTGAGATCTTCTTTTTCCTCAGTCTTCATGGTCTTTTTTTGTTTAGATAATTTTTCAACCTTAGGACTCTCCCTCTTTCTCTTATTTAAAACAAGTGACAATTTAGAATTTAGCTTTTCTTTTATTGACAAACAATCATCTTTGTTAATTATTTCATTGTCTAAAGAATTTTTAGCCTCTGCCATAAAAACATCTTGATGAATATTATTGCATTCCTCATTGACAGAATTCTCCATTTGATTGCCTAATGTCTCTTCAGTAACACTGACACTCTGCACGGCTGTCCCCCCATCCACATCACTCAGTCTTCTGGGACTCACACATGCGCTTGAATAAGAACTTGAGGAATGACGACGATAGATTATGGAGTCATCTGCACTGTGAGTCTCAAAGTCATCACACACTGATGGAGATTTAACAGAACTGTTCAAAGACATTCTATGTTTTCCCACTATAATTTTTTTAGGTTCTCCATCTTCATACTTTGAGGTCTCCTTCTTTCTTTCTCTAAACTTCATTTCTTTTGTGCTATTTGGTGTAGAACTCTGTATTTTCTTTATAAATTCTGCTTTGGTCTTCATATTTTTTTTACCTTTTGGGGCTTCAGGAGTAAGCTGGTATATCATATTTACAGCACCTTCATCCATAAGTAATTTATCTATCTCAGTGAGTCTTCTGTTTTGCTTGTTATGTTTAAGAGTTGGTTTTTTCCATTGTAATTTATTTGTAAGGGATTTTGATTTTGGCGTTTGCTCTGACTTGATTTTTTTAGTTGGAGGTTGTTCTTTAATAGATGTATGGTCCTTATTCTTGGTAGGAGTCTTACCTTTGGTGAATGTGTCTGGATTATCAGGATCAAATATAACTTTTTTCTTTATAACCCTACCTTGTCGTCTTTGTGTTTGGCTTTCATCTTCAATTTTTTGGTCTTGAGATTTTAACATCTGGTCTTCACCAACAAAGGTTTCTTTGTCAGCAGAGGAAATAACTGGGGGTTCAAGATTGTTATCTGTGACAGACTCCTGTTTATTTATAGGTTGTTCAGAAGTTTGTAATAAAGTGTCATTTTCCTGTAATATCTTTGTGGATTGGTCTTCTGAAGGTTCATCATCCTCCCAGTCTTTCACTAAAACATTGACTATACTCTCCTTTTTGTCAGTTTGTGATGCATGCTTGTCTTCCTTGTTTTTGCCCCCAACTTCCTTTCTCTTCTTCGGTACTCTCTCAACATTTCTGTTTCCTTTTCCACCTCCAGGTTTTCTACCTCTCTTCTCCTTTAGCCTTGAAAGTTGGTCAAGTGCTAACTGAGCTTCTGAAATTTTATTAACACATGGATCAACAGGAACAAACTCGAGTTGTTCTTCAGACTTTTCTATGTCATTTCCTTCTAAAATATCTAACAACTCCTCTTTATTGAAGACTTCTTGTCTCACAGGGCAGTTATTATTCTCTACATTTTCGGTGATGTTAGATGAGAGTAAAGCTTCACTTAGTTCACTATGCTCAACCAAAATGTTGTTAGGGATATTCTGCCCATTTTGAATATTCTTTGATTCATCCTCATTTTCATTTTTCTCTACCAAAATTTCAGTCTGAAACATAACTTTCTCAATAGGGTTGTGCACATTTGTAATTTCCACTGTAACATCCTCACCAAGAACATCTGGATCACAAACTACTGTCATGGACTCATCAATAATTGTTTCCACAACTTCTTCCCTAATTTTGGAGGAATGGTTATTATCTGGTGCGTCTGTTGTATCAACATTTGTAATTTCGACCACCTCGATTTTCGGTACTGTTATTGATGTGTCGACGACAGCGGGCGATAAGTTAGTCTCGCTTGCAGTGACAATATTACAAGCATTCTCACTTTCAGATACTGTTTCAGTAACAACTGTACCGACTGCCTCTGTGACAACAACGCTGGAAGCAAACTGTTCAACGTCGGAGGTCTCTCCGATACCGTTGGACTTAGGACACGTCTCCGTCTCTAAAGATACAACTTCGGCTTCATCATTACGAACCGCAAGCACCTTCACATCAGCAGTAGTAGTATCATGAACCGGAGACTCTTCAATCGCTTCCATTTTCTGTGTCGCACTTCAAATAACCTCTACTACACAATTAAATCATATAAAGGTAAATAAATTTTCTTATAACTATCATTTACATTATTTTTATTAAAGGGAAAAGAAAATTTAGGCACAATAAAATTATATTTTACATTGAAAATACTTCCAAAAATGGGTTCACTTCGATTCCATCAACATAGTAAAAGTTTTTTTGCGTCCATTTTACTGTGTTACCTGATTTAAAAAAAAACTAAAAATTAGTTAAGGTTTACGCTACACGAACGCTTTCCACGCAAAACGCGGCGCTCTAGCTTCTAAAAAAGCATAGGCTTGATGCCTGAACGCTGAATGCTGAACACACTGAAACGCGGAATGCATGTCTATCCTTTGTAAGACATTCAACTAACAAGGTATAATTGCTTGAGGTATGACTACAATTTAAGTAGGACACGACTATATAGGAAACAGATATAGTAGGACTTTTTGGTGGGTTCTCGAGAAGTGGACTTTCCAATTCCAATTTCTTACTATGGCTCCATGAGTTTTTGTTTGATTACTATAAAGTGTACTGAGCATTTTGTGATTTAATAGTGTTATTTTATTAAATTCAGTGTTTTACTATATGTTAACTCAAATAAAAGCGTAGGACTAAGTTTTTTCAGTGTGCTTCCAAGGAGTCCTCTTCTGTCCTCAGTAAACCAACTATCGCTCTAGCGAGAGACTCCTGCTTTACTCTGACGGGACTAGACATTGCCAGGGTATATTTTAAACTTTGAAATTGCTTACAATGAAAATTTGACATTGGCAGAATGTGCTAATTGCACCATTGCTATATATGAAAAAAAATTAAGACAACGAAAATTATTTGATGACATTATATGTAGAGCACATATTTATACTATTTTACAAATATTACGAAAACGCCAAGCATCTATATAACGTGTAAATTTTAATCAAATGTGAATGTCCCGGAATTTGTTGTTTTTTAATAATTCTAATAAACTAACATCATAAAGTCAAAACAGAGTAAAACTAGATTGTTTTACAACAAACAGCAACATGAATATTCTTCCTAAAAAGAGGTAGCATATATTTTGTACTTTTACATTTTATTCTATAAGCTTTCCACTGGACGTTTAATTCGACTCATTTGAATTTTGCATATTTTACAATAAATTTGATTACAACAGAATATCAACAAACTAGGGAAATGTAGGAACTTAGTCAATGTTTTGTGCTTATCAATTATTTCAGATTAATACACCCAAGGCTTTGCTTTAGCATTGTCTATTTACATAAGTTTTCTTTAGATCGTTTCAACTAAAAATAATTCCTGTACAATGGGGAATGTTCTGAAGAATTGTTCAATATAATTCCCATCTCGGATTTCTACAACCGCACCTCCCGTCACAGAAGTGCGGTCCATCCGCATTTCCTCGATACGGACGTGTCGCGCACTGTTCGGTCCAAAAATTATTTTATACCGCGAACCCTGTGTAGGCTGTGGAACAAACTGCCTCAAGAGGTCTTTCCATTAATCTAAGATATGGGGTTCTTCAAGAGAGCTGTGAATAGGATTTTGCAAGGTCGGCGGCGCGCCCGCATACCCCTGGTGTTGCAGGTGTCCATGGGCGCCGGTAACACTTACCATCATGTGGGACGGCTTGCTCGTCCGCCCACTAGTATATAAAAAAAAAATCAGCCCGAATAAAATAGATATACTTACACACACTAATACCAGTGTTTGTGAATAGTTTTCGAAACTAGGTGAACAGTATTTGTGCAGGTACCTAAAATACAAAATCAAGCATGTGCACAAATACAAATTACTCATTCAACAAGCATTTAATTAGTGCCTTGTTTATGAATAACTTGTTTATGAATATAAGTTTCTAATAATGCAAAAAAAAATAAAAAGTATTTTTTTAGTCCCAGACCCCCTTTCCCAAGAACTATTAAAACCATTGATAAAGTTTACTTACTTATTCAAACTAATAAATTTGTACAGTACCTGCTCTAAATTACTTATTTCACAAGATTAGTTTTATTCACTTGTTATTAAGGTAATAATTGAATAAGATAAAATAGGGTATGGGAAATGGCATTATCATGTTCAACATTTAATAAACTTGCACAAAATTAAAGCAAAAAAATATTAGCTGTGTATTTTTTTAATTTTTGAATTAAAATAAACCAAAAGTACCAAAAATAAAATCACTATTAAATACTGAAAATAACCCCCATTATAAATATAGTAAATAATCAGATATCCTAGTAATTATAGGCAGGGCCGTCGAGCGCTGAATTTTTGGATATTTCATTGAACTTAACGCCATTGCACAGTTTTATATACTTGTTACTTACGACAAATATAGATGCATATATTATAAAAAAATAGTCATTAACAATAATATTTTTTTTACTTTTATTACGCTTTCGGCGCTTGTCATACCGCATTACTACACTACACAAATAACAATTTTATTTAATACAACACGCGCGCGGCAAAATCTCTAATCCAAAGACAGTGTATGTATGTACGTTTGACACGTTGCCGCCCGGTAGCAAAATGATCTCTAAGTCAATAGAGTGTAAGTTCATTTGAAATGGGCGCGCGGGCACTTATGGTATTTACTTATGGTGCAGGGTGTGCGGCGCACAGGGGCGCAGGGTGTTAGGGGGCGCCGAGCGCCGCTCGCGACGCCTCCAAAGAGTCTACTAGAGGGCGCCAGGGTATTGATTGCACCCGGGCGCTACATGGGGTAGAGCCGGCGCTGATTATAAGCCTATGTCTGTACTTCCAGTAATCTCAAAAAAAAAAATAAGGTTATACACACGTCTTAATGAATATCTACCTGAAAAAAAAAAAATTAATCAACAGTACGGCTTTAGGAACAAAAGCAAATACCCTTTCTACAGCTATGGATTTAGTAACAAAAATAAAAACAAATATCAATCAAAAACATATATGCTTGGGAGTTTTTATAGATTTAAAGAAAGCCTTTGATACTGTCAGTCATTCGAAACTATTACAAAAATTACATAACTTGGGTATTAAGGGATCAGCATTATCATATCATACTTAAATTGTCAAAATAGGAAATTACGAAAGTATTCCTCAAAAATATTATGCAGAATTGCACAAGGCTTAATTATAGGGGGTCACTATTATTTCATTTATGTTAACATCATCAACCGACTAGGATTAACAGGTTACTTAACATTATATGCAGATGACACATCTCTTTTTTTACATGGGTCATTACATGAATAACATTATTAATCCGGCTCAATGTGACCTAAATTTACTCGATGAATGGTTCTTACAAAATCTTTTAACGATAAAAAATTAAATACATCTTATATGATAAATGCCGCCAAATATAAAGATTGATCATCATAACCCACTTACCGTCAACAAGGAGTCATTAGTCAATCCAATCAAGAAAAGTACCTTGACCTATTTGAATCAAGAAAAGTCAATCGCACATTGAAGGTATGAGGTCTAAACTGACACCACTAACTAGAGTATTATGTAAAATTAGTAATTGTATGCTACCTAAAATATGTACCACTGATCTCCCTTCTAAAACCACTCCAAAATTAACCTTAAAGAGGTATTTTAGGTACAGAGGTACTGTATATATATTTTAGGTACTGTAGATACAGAGAACACAAAATAAAATAATTAAACTAATACACCATATGACTATTTTACTTCTACTAAACTACTATGTACTTACAAAAATAAATATATTTAATTTAATGTATACACATACATGTATACTTATAAAGAAGATATTATTCAACACCATTGAAACAAATAGCACATTTACTAAAAGAACTTAGAAACATTTATAACCAATATAATCGCTTGTCTTCCTCTAGAACTAATAATTATGGAAAAAGAAATATATTATTTGAGGAAGCCGTTATACAATAGATTACCAGATGAAATTAAACAATGTAATGTATATAAATAGAAATTAAATGCTGATCGTTGGTAAGCGCATCACTTGAGAACGGATGGACGGATTTGGCTAATTTTTTTAAAAAAATGTTAGTAATAGTCTGAATAAAGTTTTCAGGGAAAGAAAAATTGGAAAAGTTGCCCGGAAAATTGGAAAATTCGGGAAAAACAGTGTTTTTTTCTATGGGATTTTTGTATAAACTTATTGAAATTATTGTATTATTGTAATTTGGACAGGACAACGTCTGTCGGGTCAGCCAGTAGTATAATAATTATCTATAAAAATAAACTAGACTAAACTATTATCACTAATATTTATGAAAATATTTTTGGTAAATAAAAAATATATTTTTATCTTATACCTTATATATTGTACTTGAAATGCGTGCTTTTTCACTAAAGTAAAGGTTTTATATAGTTGTTTAAAGTCTCATGTAAGTCATCTAATCTCATCTGTCTCATCTCTGTATTTAATGTTCTTATGAGTCTATTTAAAGAAACATGAATTGTTTCTTTAAACCAAAATATAAAAATAGAGTGAAAAAATAATCATATTCATACAGAATTAAAAAAGATTACAAAATAACAGTTTTAATCAGAACTATAAAAATAAGGATAACAAATAAATCAGCTTGGAAAATTGAATTTAATGTTTTAAAAAAATGAATTTAAAAATGTTTGTGCTATGTCCATTCTTACATGTATTTCATCATTCTTACATGTCATTCTTTTTGCGGTGTACATAGAGATAAGCAATCTTTATCTTCTTAATTACTTTTTAAAATCATATATATTTTGAACTAACAAACAAATTGCAGTAGTAAGGGGTTCTATTTTTAGCTGTCGTCGACCCCCACATTATTTTATAATTATCGACCCCCTAGCTAGAAAGTTCATATCAACCCCAGAGGATCAATATCAACCACTTTGACAAATATTGTTTTTTTTTTGACTGTGAGATCTCAGGGACAGTAACATTACCAATTTGGATGTATATATTCTACTTATACTTCTGCCAGTTGCATATTAAATTATGAACAATATGAATAATAATTAAACAAATTGGCAGAAGTGTACCTTATCATGTATTTTTCAGTAATTTTGTCCGAACTTTGGTGACTTCTGCCAACCCTTTAGTCATCACCTACGCTTCTGCCATTTTTTTTCCTTCGTTATATTTACAAAAACAATGTAAATACCAATTTTCAGCCTTGTACCTTATCACGTTTTTTTCCTTCAAATTTCGCGTATTTGATCCTCCACCCACGCTTTCAGACAACAAGTTAACTTCTACCAATCGAGCTTTCTCTTAATATAGAATAATACTAACATTTTAAGCATAAATTACCCTTGTACTGAATCACGTTAAATTTTTGTCGCTAGCTCTTGGACCACTACTTTTAACAATTCCTTTTTGAAGGCACATTTTTATAGGGATTTAGAAATTTTACTAGGATGTCACGGGGTTGCAGTTTTTCTAATATATATTAGCCAACCCAACACTTTCATATTAACACTAAAATGATGTATTAAATATTTCAGATGGCATGTACGGACCAAAGAAAATATTGCCAGAGTACGAAGAGATGAAGCGGAAGCAGCTGAGAAACAAAGACAGGAACAATTGAGAATTGATAATGCAGATAGAGAAGCCCGTCTTAACATACTAAAATATAAAACCAAGGAAAAGTTAAATGAATCAGGTGTTGTTGAAGATGAACAAATAGAAAAACCTGAAAAGCCTGTCCAAGAACATATAAACTTGTTTGCGGACTTTGATCACACTGTGAAAACTACAAATAAAGACCATGATAAGGAAGTTAAACAAAAACAAGAAGAATATGAGAAAAAAATTGGTTACCTAACATATTTAGGGCAGGACACAAATGAAGCTCTCAAAAAGAAAAACTGGTATGAAGTTTTACCACAAGCATCAACATTTTCAAGATCTAGTGAAATTAAAGATACATATGAAAAATTGGTGCTTAAAGATGAAGATGGTAAACCAAAGGCCAAGGAGCCCGATGAGAAAAATGGAGAAATATGTTGGAAGAGAAAACAACAACTCGACCCTATTAATGCATTCAAACAGTATTGTTCTGGTGATAAGAAAGTTACTTCAACATCTAAAGTAAATAATGAACCGACTGTTAGCCATAAAGACAAACATAAGAGCAAGAAAAATAATAAAGATAAGGATAATAAACACAAAAAGTTACAGAAATTACGAGAAGCTAGACTTAAAAGGGAACAACAAGAAAAGCTTAGAACTGAAATGTTTTTAACAGGGCTTCATGGAGAAAATAAAAATAGTAACAAGGAATCTAATGTACAGAAAATAAAACCAAAATATAATTCTCAGTTTAACCCAGAACTTGCAAGGCAAAACTACAAGTAATTTTGTAAATATTATTTTATTACAATTTTTAAATACAATTAATAAATAATCAATGATATACAATCTTAAATATTTTTATGATGACAGTAGAATTCTCATCTGATAGTGAAGGTTTCCCTTTGTACAATTTAGTGCAATAAACTTAAATAATAAATATATTTTATGATAACATGACTTCCCTCCATAGTGTCTCAAATATTTATGTGAATGTAGGTATAAGAAATTCTATGAAGGGACTTGTGACCTTGTAACAATATCTTTATATTTTTTACTTATTATTTTGCTACTGTGAGAGTCAGATGAGCTAATGGCAGCTTGTCTAACAATTTATCAAAAGGTTTATTGAAGATTTCACAAAACAGAGTCATGATCCTCACAATGTATGTCCCTTCATTGGACGCATCTGTAGATTTTGATCTGTAAGTGGAAATCGAAGTATTAGAATGGCCACAGATAATGTGTAGAGTGAAAAAACTATTTATACTTAAGTTGGTCAATAAACATTTTTTCTTCATAACATTGGTTTATACTGGCGTTATAAAACAGATACTTGTTTTTTTTTTTAAGGTAATCTCAAACTACTGAACCAAGTCCCCTACCAATGTGTTCTCAGAGCTCTCCCTCAACGTATAGATTAAAATTGAAATTAAAAAAGAAACCGCTTCATACTGTCTCAATGTTGAATATGGGAGTATTGGGTAGTATTGTGCATGTACGTAGAGTAGCTTTTCAAGACGTATTTTTTACATCATTATTTTTTATTATTTTATTTCGTATTTTTTATTCAAGTCAGGGATATGACATGTAGAACTGTCAGAGTGAAATTTGTACGGAGATGACACTTTATTGAAAGTTCTACATGTCATATCCCTGACTCGAATAAAAAAATTCGACTTTATACATGTCATCTAAACGGGTATAATAAATTATTAAATAGTTCACGACATCCGTGGGCGACAGAGGGACGTTATGGGCTGGGGGGGGGGGGGGGAGACAGGCACAAGGGATGGTAATAGGTCATTGTATGCCTACTTACTTGGAAACTGTAACACTCTTTGCGTAACTACCCAGAAAGTCAAGAAATACATTGATGTTATCTGTTTTAGTTTGGTGCAACAGGGTATAAATACCAACTAAAAGTGGGTAGCCATCAATGTTCTCTCCAGCTTTTCTTGTTATCAAGTCACCTGAAATACAGAAAGACCATTACATTTTTGGGAGAAAGAACTTTACTACATAGTGTCATATTGGTTAAAAGTAGTTAAAACTAATTTCTGAAATAATAAACTAAATGTATAAAAATAATACTTTCACTCGATAACTCTTTAAAGTCAATTATACTTTGGAATCTCTAAGGACTGTAATCACATACATCTAAAAACACCACTTATTAAAGTCCAGTTTTTCCCCCTAAGGGCGATCTTTAGGAGGCATTTGTGGAATAAACAAAACAAATGACAGGCATTAATTTCTTAAGTCATACGATAACAACACAATAAATAGGAAAAAAATGCCAAAAGACTATCGAGTTGTACAGTATTTATTCCGACATTTTAAAGATTTATGTCAGCTGTCAGAGCTCTTTCTATAGTGACCGGACTATAGTTCCATTATTGACAACTCCACAGATAAGTTTTTGGCGCTGTACATTTCGTGTGAAACTCTGTTGTATGGCGTCGTATTTTGTTAATCGACTGAATTTTCACAATGATTTCGATGAAATCGGTACAATTTTGTTTCTCATACATTTTTCTATTAATAAGTTTTTTGTTATGTAAATATCGCAATGTTTTTTCTATGTAAAATCCATTTACATATCTTCTTATATCTGTTAATGTTGGTGAAAAGTTAATACTTATGCGAAAATATAAGTTAGTTATTTATTTAAAAATTAATTAAATAATATAGAACTGTCGGCGCTCTTCCTATTCCTCTTCACTATTTCATCAACTTGAAATTATGTAGTTTTCATAGACTGATAACACTAAAACGTTTACAGCGCCATCCTCCAACTCCACAGATAAGTTGGTGGGTGGTACTGTACTAAATATTAGGATTTAACTACCACATTGTCATCGTATGACAATATCATCGTAATTATTATATATATCGTTTTTGCCTGTTAATTCCATTTTACAAAAATATTTTAATATATACAACAAACAATATATATACAAACAATTATCTTTTAAGTACTTTTTTTCACCTTTTTATAAAAATAAAGCGGCAGACGAGTATGCAGTCCACCTGATGGCAAGTAGATACTGTCGTCCATAGACATACGCGATATATGCCCACATCAGTCCAGAATAACAAATGTTCGCAGGCCCCCGGATGCGTTGCCTACCTTTGCAGATTAAGGAATGGATTGAGTGAAAGAGTTGGGAAAATGGGAAGGGATAGGATGGGAATGGGCTCTGGCATATTTCACTCACTACCGAACCACGTACGATAAAATAGGAAATGCAGTACATTTCAAGGTAGTCTTCTATGAGAGAGGAGTAACGTGGCCAGTCGAGTGCGCCCAGCGGCTGTGGGAATGCAGCGTGCACTCTCCTCCTACAAAACTCTACAGTACTTGAAGTAATGTGTGGGTTCAGTGAGGTACACGCTACCTCGACGTCGGCCTATATGTAACGTCTCACCTTAGGGCACAGCCCCCCCCCCTGCTTGTTTGGAGCGGGGGGGGGGGGGGTTCATGTCATCATTGGTGAAAATGGTGTGCTATTTTTTTAATTTTCATATAAGAGGTTTTTTCCTTTTTACCTGTACTAGTAAGTATTTGTAGCTTGGGCAACTGTGAGACCAGAAGTAGTCCCAATACACAACCCATATCCACATTCAGAAGTTCTTGAGCATTTTTAACAAAAATTTTCTCATATGGCTCACATATTCCGCATCTAGCTAAATATTCTTCCAAATTATGTAACAATATCAATGAAATTGGTTTTGGTCCTTGTTTGCATATTTCATTTAATAATGACCTAGAAATAAATTTTCTTTAGAATAAAGATTTTTATAGATCTGACGAAAGAAAACAGCGGCAAATCTAAATCAAATCTTGGGCTATTAACTGTCATTACAATCAGGAAAAAAGTTGATATAATTTCTAAAATTTCATTATTGTTAGGTAACGCCCGATACCTGCGCAGTGGATGGAATAGGAGTCGTAGAGATTAATAGCCAAAGATAATCTTCACAGTAATTAATTGACGTGTTTTTTTTATATAGTGTAAATATTTACTTACTCATTCATGGTTTGCAATGAGGCTTCTAAGTGGGCGGAATCAAATTTGCATGTAGTATTCAACTGAAAAGCTATATGTTTTTTCAGAATCTGTAGAGTGCCTATTACCAGTAGTATTTCCGAGAGTTGTTGAAATTTTCTTTGCCATTTTGCAATAATTTGTTCTATTTCTTTGGCATCTAAATTTTCACTGTCAATTATAATTTTTTCCTGAGAATTTCTGAATATTTCCTGTACATTTTGTATCTGATTCTTTATCATGAACGCATATAATGTGTCTAAGCCGTGAAGCCCTATCACGCCGACGGCATCGTTCAATTTCGCAAATGTTTTTGTATTTACAATTTCATTTTGATTTTTTACATCAAACCAAGCTGAGCATATGTGTATATAAGTACATGTTCTGGAACAAATAATTGTTCAAAGCCTGTATCAATACAAAATAATAATATTCTCGTTACTACGTGATGTATTTCTACCCCTTACCTGGCATCTGTTAACTGCACTATCTGTCTTGCAAGACTTCCCATGAAACCTGCCGAAGGGCTGTATAATGTCACACCCTTGCGGAAACTGATCTCTTTTGTAACGCTTTCATTTATAATGGCAGATACCTAAAACATATACACATCAAACATTTTACAAAACAGTCAAGCACTTTTAATTAGGTACATATAAAATACTTTAATTAACAGAACTGCCTCTTTTCTTTTCTCGTGTCTAAACGTCGAGCAGAAACAAATAAAAGATACACAAAAGTCTTTAAAAGTACTCGCTTAAGACCCGATTTATAATATACCATCACACTACACGGGGCACAGACCTCCCCTTATTAGTTATTAGGGACCTTTGGGCTATATTATATTTTAATTCTCCAGCATATAGATTTTTCTAGATTCTCACGATGTCTTCCTTCACCGACAAGTTGGTAATAATTTTTAAAATACGTGCTTAAGAATAAATTCCGTGTTTAAAAAATATGGGCCGTGGATTTGAACTCACAAATGAGAGTCGGAAATAAATACCCGAAGGCCTATCTAGATATTCACCTTTCACCTATCTAAATATGCACAAAAGTGGAAAATATTTTTTTCCATCTCAATCCGTAAAATTTGTTCAAATTAAATAAAGAAATACCTGCTTTTGCCAAATTCTTAGACCATGAATATTTATATAGTCTTGAATATATTCTAAAGATCTTTTGTATCCATCCATGCTTTCAGCCAGCTTTAACAATCGAGAGAGTAAATTGTTTGTAGAGGTTTGAGGTTTCTTAACTTGGGGCTCTAGAAACTGTGAAAACTTGTTGCTTATATGTCTCTCCAATTCTTTTAATAAACCTTCTTCTAATAACTCAGCAGGATCTACCCTTATCACACCAACTAAAGTGGATCTCATATCTAAAATACCTAAGAAATTATGTATAAAAAAATTAAGTCAGTATTAAGGAAGTACCTTAATTATTAATTTAATATGACTTGTAATATGTACACACTCTTTATTATATTACATCACATACCTGTAGTAAAAGTAGACGCAGAATGTGTTAGTTTTGCAACTTCAGTTCTATGTTCTAGTTGCGCAAAATCTCTCAATCGCTCCTTCTCTAATCTAGTAGGTACTTCTTTTATCGTCCACGTTTGCAGATCAATTATTTTTTCAACAATGTTAAAAACCATCTCAGGGATTATCTGAAGTACTTTTTGTATATATTTGATTAATTCGTTACTGTAGTATTGAGAGACTGAAACTAAATCGTCACTGTAAGCTTGGTTTATCCTGAGTAAAGGAATTTCCATAGCACTTGCCAACTTCAAGAACAGTGCTCTAAGCCTACTTGTCACAGCTGGACTCTCTTTAATACTATCTTGCATAAAACCTGTATAAGAATCTATGGTACACCAAGCATAACTAACATCTGCTACAGTTTCCAAAGTAACCAGAGAGTCTTCTTTCAGAGATGCAGTTCTTAGTGCATTCCTTAGTGCTTCCTTACTTTCAGTTAGAAATTGCACAATCGTTGATGTGGTCTTTATACCATGAAACTCTTCAACTTCATCTAATGCTTGTATCAGCTGTGTAATTTTTTTAATTGATTTTGTTGTAATCTGTTCACCAAGAGACTTAATTTGGTGGGCAATGTTATCAAACCAAAGCTTTAATTGTTCATTTTCTTGTATTTTGGCAACTGGTTTTACCCCAGAAAATATTTCCGATAAACTATCTATAGCTTCTAAAGCTGATGTCTTATGGGTATTCCAAGCTTCATTTCTATTATTAATTAGTGTATTCAATAATTCTCTTACCTTTAATTCTAATTCAGATGTGCTAATTAGAAGCTCCAGTATTTTCAAAGGATCATAATTAGATTCTTTCTGGACTAATTCTTTAAGTTGCTTACTTTTCTTATTGTTATCATAAAAAATTACATGACTATTATGTAATAGCAACCATCGTAATACAAAATTGGAATTTATCAGCAGATTCAGTATTTTATTAATGTTATCTAAGACAAAATCATCAGAAAGTGTACCCTCCTTTAACAGTTGATGTGTTTTCATTATCAACACAGATACAGCACTTCCTCGTTTAGCAAATATGTCTTTGATCATTTTGCTATTGCATGTATTAGCAAGAGCTAATTTAGCCGCTCTAAAATTTTCCCAGTAATCTACAACATTCATAGTAACTCCCATATAAATAGATATAATCCAATTACTTGGAAAAAATTTGTCAGCAATCTCTCTCATTTTTGTTCCATCTGAGTTCAGATAATGTGGTGCAAAGAAGAGGCACACCACGAGCATACTTGCCTGTGTAGCCAATGCTGATGCTTGGTGTTCTGGTATGGTATACACAGCAAGTTGATTGTAGATATCTTCAGATCTGAGTTTACCTACAATCTTGTCTATGAAATCCGGGTGGATGTGGACACGACTGAAAGTGAAATTGTTAACAAAACAAATGATACAATACAAAAAGACATCAAAGTATTCAACATACCTAAAATATTCAACAGGGTAATCAGGCGGTCTCTTTCCATGTTGTTGATCATAGCCAGTATCCCTCAATAATTTACAAACATCATCAACATTTGATTGTGACTGGCTAGTACTGTAGCGATAAAACGCAACCAGCAGCCTTTCCCTCACTACCCCAGTAATATAGAGATCACAAAGCAGAAGCATGGCACCATACAAATACAAAGATTCACACTGAAAAAAATACATTTGTATAAGTACAGGTAAAAATATAAGAACTCACTAATCTATCTTTTTTTTTACAGAAATTTCCTATCTTTATCCATCTATCTACAATTCATATGTAGAGTAAAGAGAAGAACCTATCATATTTAAGAATATATTATGTAATTTTATATACGGAAAATTAATTATCAAAATTTAAAAGAAAACATACATACCAAAAGTTGTTTACCCTCAACGTCTTTCAACACAGTTTCAATATTTTGTTGAATAAATGCTCCATCATTCAATTGCTCTACAAATGTATTCAAATCTACTATATATTGATAAATATTTTCAAATAGTAGGTAAAATCTTGTTATTAACTCCAAATACTTTTCTTTTAGGTCATCATCTAAGTCTTGTAGTTTCTAAAAAGAAATAAAAAAAAAATGTTGACATCTTTTTACTATTTTCTCAGAGAATCAATACTTAAATTTCATTACCGTATTATTATTAATTTTTGTTTCCTGATTGTCTGAAATTTTAAAGTAGCTGAAGTCCACGACAACATCTTGATATTTCTGTTGTTGTTCTCTGGTATCTAATCTGTAAAATGTAATTATACATACTTACTTTTTTTTTTAAATATTTACACCTCAGTGTAGTTACAAAAGATTAATAATATTATAGATAAAGTATAATACATAATAAACAACAAACAGAATTAATTGGGCATAACTAAAGGAATCAAATGAAGCCTCCAAAATTAAGGATATCCATATAAAGACAGTTAAAGGCCCAAGGAACAAAATGAAGGAACATATGTATATGTATATCATAAATTATAGTTTTTAGTATTTCCAAGAATATAGAGTAACCTTTAATTTCAAGCTTTGATATTGTTATATGCAAGGTTATAATATGCATGCAATTATTTTAATATAAATTACAATCTTTACAATCATAAGTACACGGTACCTACAAATTGGACATTCATATTCAAATATTCATATTCATTTTAGTGAATACTTGCCAATTTTCAAGTATGTATTTGCACTCATATTTGCCATTTTCTAAACAAATACTCAAATACTAATTGAATTGTAAAAGCCCAATGTAAATAGTAGATAAAATAGGTTTTCTACAAAAAGAAGTACTTTTAAGAGTAAACATTCATTTGATAGTACCTCATTTGATTTGATTTGATAGTAACATTCAATTACCTAAATGATAGTTTTGTTTAATTAGTAAAGTATGTATAGTTTAATTTAAGGTTAGGTAAGTACTTAACTTTAGATTAACCCAAAATGGTACTGATTGAACTAAAAAAAATATTTATAGCACTAACTTAAAACTGAACTACAAATTACCTAGGTACTTTATTAATTTTACAAGTGCGTATGGGTAGGTTAGGTATTCTTTGTAATCATATTTAAAAATAGTGGGGCACATCTATACTAATATAATAAAGAGGTAAAATTGTGTGTTTGTAGGTATGTTGAGGGTAATCTCTGGAACTACTGAACCAATTTCAAAAATTCTTTCACAAATAGGAAACTACATTATCCATGTCTAATATAGGCTATATTTTATATGGAAATTTTGAAAAATCGAATTGAAAAAGAAAAACTTATAAACCAAAGCGATGCGAGGGTGGGTGGCTAGTTATTCAATTTGTATTCACAAATAGTGATCTTTGCTATTTGAAACATCCCTACTACACATCTTTCTGTATTTCTGTATGACCAAGTTAAACTTAATGCATTATTTTCTAGTTTTGAATTATTAATTTTTATTAAAAGTTGATTCTGCAGTTTTGAAAATATACTTGGTTTTATAAGATGAAGTAAATGAAGTCTGGCTAAACAGATTCCAAGGGGGCAGTATGTGAGGTCCTTTAATAAACATTTGTAGGCGTTAAGGAATAAAGAGTATTATTACTTACAAGTAAATTGATGGTATGTGATCTTTTAGTCTTAAGATTTCTGCAACTATTGCATTCCCATGGGAAACCAACTTTAACAAATTCTGCGCACAAAGGTTGTCTTCTGCCATAAAAACTTTCATCTTTTTTCTGCAAATTGAATAGCTATTATATAATAAAACTACTTTGCCCAAAAAGAGTTGGGGTAGCAGTCTTCAAATGGAGACCACATGTGGGAAGACTTAGCGTAGGATGCCCTCCTTTCAGGTGGAAGTGAAGTAGTGGCTTGATGAATAGGACGGAGGATCGGGAGTAGGAGCGAGCCTTGGAACAGGCTATAAAGTCAATCAGCGAATTAAAGGGGTCCAATCTGCGGATTCCAACTTCCTGCACTAATGACATAGGAGTATCACCCACCAAGTTCGGTATGGTTGCATTGGTAAGCAACCCGTGCATTGCAGTGAAAGGCTTATAATAAGAGGCCAACTCAAATATTATATTAATAATTTTATAGTGTCAATTAGGATGTACCTATGATACATTGTAATTATTGTGCATTTGAAGATTCAACGGATGTACCTTGTGTTCGCTAAAATAAAATTTAATGAAATGGGGTTCTAACCACAGATCTAGGATTTTTTGCCAACCGGAGTTCTAAGTCTAACTACTTCCTGAATAGGGAGGTGGAGTTTTCATAAGAGATTCTTTAACTTTCACCTATTATAATTGGCTTCTATTGTGACAGCCACAATAATTAGAATTCTGTCTGTAGAAGTTCAGTAACTTAAACTTATTATTCATGAACTGTCAAATTGATAGTGAATTGACAGTTGACGTTCCAAACATGATTTTTATTTTTGACAGTTGTGAAATGGTGCACTTCAAGGAGGCTGTGAATAGGATCCTCCAAAGAAAGGTTTGCAGCTCACTGAGCTCACTCGCATTCCCACTGGTGTTGGAGGTATTCATTGACAGCGTTGATCATTTACCATTTTATGGGCCGCTGTGCAATATGATTCTATCCTTTTCATTAATATGAGAGAATACTGAACGTAATCTATAAACAAGTTTCAAAACGGTCGGATCAATTACTTCTCGGGTTCCCGCCAAAGTCGAATTCAATCGTATTTTTTTTGTATTTCTATAGTGTGAACAATTGTTCTTTGACAATATAGTTTATAGACAATATGCTGATGATGATTATTATAATAAAGACTCTATAGACAACTCATGTGATGCTGATGATGAACCGAAAATCGTTATTCCAAAAAATATCGATTATTATCGATTGTCGTTCACTATCGATAGACTATCGGATTGACGATTCTCATAAAATTTATCCTTGCGTGATCCTTGTCATAGGTGCCTATTCTTTAAATTAACCTATTTCAACCTTAAATTATTATGTCAATTAAATAGGTATATAATAAGATGATATCTCAAAAGAGTACGAACCACTCATTGAAGACTAACTGATCTGTATTCCGGGAACGGGGAAATATAGACAAAATGAGTAATTCATTATTCAGCTATGAAACTCTCGTGCACGCCATGGCAGGAGCTACGGTATGTAATAAATTACTTAAAGTTAAAGGTCTCGAAAACCTCCGTTGAATACTCTAGCCAGGTTCTAGGAATTTTTTAATGTCGGCTTTACTTTATCTTTGATTGATAATTACATTCAAATGCTATTAAGGTATGCCTGTCTTATTTTAATGTAGTGATTTGCCCCTTTTCACCCATAAAATCAGTTTCCGGAAAAAAATATCTATTGTTTATATACTATTAATGAGGCGTATCTCCCAATGGGTATTGTCAGTGGTGTCATTCGGCTTTAGAAAACCAGTACCTACTCCATCTCCTGTGCGTATTGTAAAAGGGCGACTAGGGGATAGCAAAGCTGTTACCATAAGCCCTGAGGAACTACATCATCTCTAAAATTGTGAACTTATCAACCCATTTTGCTAGCGTGCATAAGACAGTTCGTAAGAGGAGGCCTATGTCCAACAGTGGATATTAAAAGTACCGGTTACTATAGTGTGGTACAGTATCCCCCAAACATGTTTGTAAAGCTAATGGATGAAACTGGCAATTGATATGTTATCTTACATTTAATTATATAGATAAGAGTACAAAGTGCTTAATATTATTTTCTGTTTCTAGGGAAGTGTGATCGGCATGGCAGCATTTTATCCATTGGACACTATTAGATCACGGTTACAAGGTACTTCTTAAAAATCAGATGTTAGGGCATGTTTCTATTTAAATATTGGTAATAGAACTTTTCTCTGTCTATTTATCAGCTGTTGGGTGCACTCGACCCCTGTCTCACTAAAGACTGGTATAAAATGTACTTTTATCCTCATCCCTATACTATTCCCCAAATATATGTATGTATTTCAATAGTGAATTAGATATGCCAGAGCCATTCCTATCCCATACTATCAAATCAAGTATAATTGAAAAAAATTATAATCCAAATAATTTCTAAATCCAAAGGTAGGCTGTACAATTTGAATTGTGCCAATGTTTATCATTCTGAACTGATGTGGCATGACAGTATCCACCAGCGCCGGCTCTAGCTCATGTAGCGCCCGGGTGCAGGGCGCCCTCTAGTAGGCGTTTTGAACTCTTTGGAGGTGTCGCGAGCGGCGCTCGGCGCCCCCTAAGACCCTGCGCCCGTGTGCACCGCACCCCCTGCACCATAGGTAAAGCCGGCACTGAATTCAGCGCTCGACAGGCGCCCCCGGGCGCGGGGCGCCCGGGGTGCACCGCACCCCTTGCACCCCCTGGTAAAGACGGCCCTGGTATCCACTTACCACTAGATGTACTATTTGCTCATTTGTATAATCCTGAAGCATCTTGAATAGAAAGCTATAATCTGGAAACATCTTGAAAAACAATCTTGAAACATAAGTTTTAAGTTACAAAAATGTTAAACAAATTCAATAAATTCATAAGGTCCCTTTGCTCAGATCTTTTATCTTGCTGAGATTTCAAAATGTCTTTTAATTGTGTATAATTTTTATTATATTTTATTACAGTGGAAGATTCAAAGAAGCTTAAAGGATCAACATGGAATCTCCTTCTGCAACTAGCTAACGAGGAAGGTATAGAGGCTCTGTATCGTGGCCTATCACCAGTCCTGCAATCACTTTCAGTTTCGAATTTTATCTATTTTTATACATTCCATGCTTTACGTAGAACAGCCACAAGCAACAAATCTGCATTGCAAGATTTAATGTTTGGTATATTAGCAGGGAGTATTAATGTTCTCATAACATCGCCCTTGTGGGTTGTTAACACCAGAATAAAGTTAGAAAAAAAGTCTTATAATAGTCTGCTAGAAGGCCTGATAAAAATTTCTAAAAAGGAAGGTTCCAAGGGTTTGTGGTCAGGCACATTACCCTCACTTTTGTTGGTGTCCAACCCGGCTATACAGTTCATGGTATATGAATATATTAAGAGGAATTTAACCAGTAAAGGGCACTTTGATACCTACAGTGCATTTGTAATTGGTGCTTTTGCAAAAGCAGTTGCTACAACATTGACATATCCATTACAGATGGTACAATCCAGGCTTCGAGCTGGGGCAAGCCTAAAGCCATTTTTCAAGGATGTAAAATCTAAGCCTTTCTCTATGTTCCGGGGACTAGAGGCTAAATTATTGCAAACTGTAATGACAGCAGCATTAATGTTTCTTGTTTATGAAAAACTTGTCAAATTAGTTTTGACAATTATGAGAGTAAGGTTATATAAACGTAAATAAAATCCATTCAATTAGGTGTATTCTGCGCACATAGCTGTTTGAATATTACCCTTAATTTAGTAGGTACAGTCACCTGCAGAGAAATATGACCTCTAAGTATTAAATATTTTAATACATATTTATATTATACATAATTTATATTAATTATTAATACATATTGAAACATGAATACATATGTCATATTTTTTAGCAGCTGACTGTACACATAGGGGAGGATGGATACTGTACGTTATGGATTTTGTTTCTCATTGTGACAGTACCACCTGAATTGGTATTTGTATATTATAGGTATTTTAATAAGTTGGAGTAATGTCAATTACATTGGTTATGGGACATATGAGAATATAAAGATTTTTTTTTTAATGTAACAAGTACTGAAACTAAATTGATGCCTGAAACCAGATTCAGTATAATAATGTAAGATCTTAATACTTTATGAAGCGGCAGTAAAGTTTGGCTTTATGGCTACAATATTTTATTATTGATATAGTGCCACACAAAAAGTAGCTCCTCGTAAATAGTGTAAAGACATTATTATAATATTATTATCATGACAAACGCTGTACCAAAGTGTACCAAAGTGTACCGAAGCCAGTGCTTTACGTTTTATAGTTTTAATTATGACAATGCTATAGTTTAATTTATTTTAATCAATAAGTTTTTGTTATATTTGTACAAAGGGTTCGTATATTTCGGATCCGCATACGGATCGCGCCGGAACCACCTTCACACCAACCTATATATGGATATTTACAATACTTTTTACCGTTTCGGTTACGGATATGAAATTAATTCGGGGTTACGGATATGTAATTAAAAATAATTTAAGACATGTAGGTATCACTAACTGAAATCAAAGGAAAATAAAAACAAATAGGGAATAATTACAACATTACTTTTAAGGAATTATATTAATCAGTGACTGCTGTCATCAAAATAGTTGTAGGAACTCTTGCGTTTAAAAACATGATCGGACACACAATTGTATTTGGTGAATCCTACAGTCATTAAAATTGGCCACTCATATATTTTATCATATTTGATCCTCTGTCACGTAAAACACTGAATAGATTCTGCATTTAAGCCCCCGACTTCTTCATTTAAGCCCCTCGTCTTTCAAAAAGTGCTTTCTGCGCTCGCCCTAAACTATACATGTCCGGTGACCCTTGAAAGGCCATCAGGACCACAAGAATTTAGCCATTCCGAATAATAAAAGTCTGCGATTCTCATATTCAGTGAAAAAAAATGGAAGTCAATCGTTTCCCGTGCAAGGGCCTATTTTACTTCTTGCAACCCACGAAAGCGCGTACACTTACTCGTAGAGTTGGGTGTTCGTATGAACATATTTTGTTCACAAGCCAGTTTTGCGCACGCTTGCAAGAACTACCCATTTATGAATTGTTATTTATTTATTGATTATTAATTAATATAGGTAGGAGTTTTACTGTATAATTTGTTTGTTGTTCCATTGTTATATTTATTTTTAGTTGCGACTGTGATACATTATACCCAAACCATTTATTTTATGAGTACAAAGATTGTGATACCTGCGTTAGAAAACGAGGGAGAATGAGTTGAAATGAGGATATAATTTATTGGTTTATTGTTATTTATGTGTATATGTGTTTATTTATTGTTTTGTATAATTGGTCCTTGTAGTAATTGTACGCTTAATGTAGTTGTTAGAAACATTTATATGGAAAATATTTTTTTTTATATGATAATTATATATTTAATTAATCCAAGTATTGTCAATTGTTATCAATGCACTTTTGCAATTGTAATGGAAGTTGATTGATGTCTCTGCTATAGAACTCCCGGGGACGAAAATCGATGAATTCTCTGTAGACGTTTTTCACTGCCTCTTTTTCCTCTGTAAAGGTTATGCAAATTCGAAAAAAATTGCAATCGTCAGGAGCAAGGTCTGGCGAGTACGGTGGGTGACGTCGAGTTTGGAAGTCGAAGCTCCTGTAACTTTGACACTCTCATGCAGTCTATTGGCAAGCGTTATCATGGAGACGTTTGGGACATTGGTCGTGTCTCCTGAGTTCAAGCATTGTGACGAACGTTTCCGATTATCATACAGGATCCTCTTCTGATCACAAGTGACAATACCATTCAGAATCCCTTAATTTTTGTGACGCTTCAGCAAAGTAAGGCCAACCTTCGACGGCGTGTTTGCTGCTGATTTGTATTAAGGCATCAATAATTATTTGCGGTTAATTTGCATACAAACCTGGGATTAACCTAATCCCACAAGAAGAAGTCTAAGGCCATTAGATCATACGATCTCGATGGCCAGTTGATGTCGCCGCCTCGCGAGATAATGGAACCTGCGCACTTCTGCAGAATATCCATTGTCGCATGCGCTGTTTGGCACATGGCGCCGTCTTGTTGAAACCAAGCTAATGTCCATATCATTTAACCGGGCCACGAATAATCGGTTATCATCACCCGATACCTGTCGCCGTTGACAGTGCATTCACCGCTCCTTGCTCATTTTGGAAAAAAATAAGGGCCGATAAAGCCACCGGACCAAAATCTCAACCAAAACGACTCGGGATATATTTACGCTCTTGAATTTCCCGTGGATTCTCATCGCTCCAAATGCAACCATTTTGCTTGTTAACGAAGCCATTTATCCAAAAATGGACTTCGTCGCTGAACATTATTTTTGGGCCAAAAGTGGGGTCCACTTCCAGTTGCTCCAAAGCTCAGTCAGCGAATGTACGGCGCTGTTTATGGTCATTCGAGATGCTCGTCCGGCATTATGTATTTGATTAGTGGCATTGTAAATGTTTAACCAACCATGAAAAATAAAAAAAATATTTAGCTGTAATCTTTGACGAGACATTTTTTTATAACATAATTGAATCACATGATATATTTGTCTAGACTCTAGACAAACAGAACCTAAGTATTTTTTCTATAATAATTAAATGTAGAAAAAATTGTGAACTGATTCTCAAGAAAGTTCTGTGTAAGGTGATTAAAAATATAGCAATTTGTTACATCCCAAGAGTGATTATAATTTTCAGCTTGTGAGGAAGAATCCCTGCACTCGACAACGTTTTTAAAGATCTTTGAAATACCTACTTATAATTTCGAAATAACTTTTTGTCACGCGGTCGATTTTGATATGAAAATTGGATTATATAGGTGGTCGTCAAATTCGGCACTCGTCTAACCGGCTCTCTTCAAACACGCTAGTAGGCTGCCAATTAATTAAACTCTTTACGGAGATTGTATACCCACGTGATATTTTATAGTCAAGTTACAGCGACTGCCACGAACCCTTATAACGAATTGAAAATGATGGCTCACGAATTAAAAGACTGAATAAGTAACAGGATTTTCAAAGAAATTAATATTAGGTGTAAACAATATCCTTTTCTAAATTTGCCCAATGTGCGAAAGTTTTATTACAATAATTTTTTAAGTAAAACGGATATCGGTGACAATACGAACTTTAGAAAAGTTTAGAGTTAGAGGATTAAAGAATTAGTAACGTAGTGAAGTAGTGAACGAATTTGGCAACCACCAAATAATTGAAAATATATCTGTATATTTTCCCCATGCATATAAATTAATCGTAAATACGGATTACATTGTACAACACTGAATGAATGGTATTTGATAGATCTTAAAAAATATAAAGATTTCCATATTTGCCATTTCATTTTAGCGTCCTCAGTAAAACGTTTGTCTTGTGATTTTCACTCTTAATTTTTAAAGTGTAAGTTCAAAAATTCTTAAATCTGGTACTACATATTTTATCACTTCTCTTTCTCTATCCCGAGGCTGCCTGGATGAGATCGCCTAAGCGATAAGTACGCCTATTGTATTCTGTCATTTAAACTTATGTCCGCATGTAATAAATAAATAACCATTTGTAAGCAATAAATAGTATTTATTATTATTACTTCAATGTATGGTGACTGTAGGATAAGTTTTGGAATTATTTGAAGCATTACTTTTTTTTGTCGTAACTCGTAATATAACTCCAATAACTTATTCGGAGTCACGACAATACGTGACTGAAACGCACTGAGGCCATTTTATTCATCAATTTCGTTTCTGTCCAGTAGTATAGATATCAAGAAATAGATAGATTTTGTATCACCCATACTTAAGTATAAGCTTTGAGTGTAAGGTGTTAGAAGCCTTTGTTTCCATTAATTCTAGGTGTCGGTTGAATATGGAATTTGGTGAATAAAAATAAATTACAAAAGCAAGACAACGCAATTTTATTTCAATGTAACATTACAAATGTTTGCCTACAATCAATTGCCAACGGTAAAATTAAGTTTCGCTAATTTCATATCTTCAGATGTTCTGACGACTACTTTCGTGTATTCTTTTATCAAGATACCTAATTCTTCGTATACCTGAAACAAAATCAACATTAAGTCGAAAATCATTATTGCTCATTAGTAACTGACCGCTTCTGACCCGCGAATTGTCGATCTCGATTTCCCGGGAAATCGAGCTAATTTTGGTTACGGGAAAAAATAGTCGACAAATTTATTTAATACCTAATAGTATTTATTATACGTTGCTATAAATGACAAAATAGAGATTTTAGCTCGAAAGGATTTTCTCGATATCAGTCGATACCAGACTACTCAGAAAGTTTTGCGACAGAGTTTTGAACGCTGGCTGGTTTTTATGCCAATTAAGGGGCTACCCGACAAATTTCGCTGTTTTTAAATCCTATAAAGTATATTTGAACATGGTACAAAAATTCTCTAAAAAATATATGATGTAGTGTGGTATTTAATCTTCGCTTTTGACGTCGGAAATTAAAATAATATATCTAATTTAAGAGAAAATAAATCATCTGTGAGCCTCTATTCTCGTGTTAAATCCCGATAGCCTCCCTTATTATGGAACTTATACAAATGAAACTTATACTCAATATTAGACAACAATTTTCACTATAATCCTGTCGTTTGGATTTTTGAATTTATTTGTAGTTTTTGAAAAAAAAATTGTATTATGTTTCTACGCATGTTTCTGGCTCGCGGTACTCTGCGGGGGCGACGGGCGGCAGTCGGCCAGTGGCCTTTGGACGGGGAACCTGTGTCGCTTTACGCTGTGCGCGCGCAAAAATCCTGCCTTTTTATTTGTTATTTAGCATATTTAAGACTTATTTTAATAACCTAGTGCTAGTGCGGACAATATAAGTGACAAGAGCACACATTTTAGTTATTATTAATTTTAGTTTTACATTAGTAAAAGGTCACATTGTTTAGGTTAGGTTTTATTTTCTTGAAATAAAATTGTGACAGGACACTATTGATATTTAGTATAGTAAAAATTCTGTTTTTGAGTATAAAAATCAACAATGCCTAAAATATCAAAAGTAAAACGATATAGACAGCAAAAGATGCGGAAAGTGATCGACGTCTTTCTTGTAAGTACACTTTCTATATTATTAAATTATTAATAATTAACCAATTTATAACTATGGTAATTTACTCGTGTGCTTAGTAACTTCTAATGAATCATAATTCAATTTTTTCTCGGTTCTTTAGATTGATTTTATGAATGATCGGGGTTTTCCTCTCATTTATTTTATACTTGGAAAGATATCTAGTTCACAATTTCGACTACCTACCTACTCTGATAGCGATCTAGTGGTTTAGTACCTAATATAGGTATAGTGTGCATCACAAACGAGAAGTCTGATGTCGATACCCATTGTCAAATAACATGCCTTTTTTACCTTATTTATTTATTTTTGTATTCTTATTTTCTTTTTCAGAAGACTAAGTAAAAGGTCAGTTTTACATAAAATTTACGAGAACTACGAAAGCCAAGATCAAAACTCGGCATCTTTTCAGCCTCGAGTGGATACTGTCACAAGTAAGTAAAATAGACTAGGAGCCCACGTATATTTTCGGAACGTAATTTAAATTCTACTTATTTACTGGTAACTTTTAATTAGCAAATAAAGTTATGAAATAGACCGAAAGCCCACGCATATAAAGAGTGTTAACAAGTACCTATGTGGGACCGTAATATGCTCGATGTAATCTACAAAATAATATTTTCTTTTTTTCAGCGCTACCCACAAAGTAATGCAAAGGCAACCCAATGAAGTAGTCATCAACATGGCACATGAAGAAGAACCAGTAGAATCAACCAGTGATGGACCAAATCGGAACCATGAATCTGAAAACCAAAAAGTGGTAATCTGTACTATGGACGTGAGAACGAAAAGACACCACTGACTCAGCTGAGTACTCAGATTAATAAAGAAATTAAGAAAAAATTTGGCCTATTTATTGACAAAGCATTGCCATTTCTTGGTGCCACCCCCGACGGGCTGTGTGGCGAGAACATGGTAGTTGAAGTTAAATACCCCATAACAGCACACGTGATAGGCATAGAGGAAGCTACAAATATAAAAAAAATTACGTTTTAGAAAAAGAACAGAAAGTTGATAAAGAAAAGGAAAAGTAAGAAAGTTAAGTAACAAAAAAGAAACAGTAAAAAAGCGGGATTCGTTTGATAAAAGCGGGACATAATAAAAAAGCATTAGTACAATATTTATTAGATCAATGAGATCAAACTATTTTTTGTATGAGTAATATTCCCGTCGGGCAGTTCACTAGGTCGATAAAATAGATCGAATTCAAAAGAGCGTGACTTTCAGCGTCCCGCGCGGCATTGTATTTTACGTTTCAAAAAGCGGGACGTCTACCAACACTGGTTAATAGATTCGATGACACTTGTCACTAAAGCCAGCCATTCAGAGTCCTGCATGCAGGACGCCGCGCCGGCCTCCATGTTGGAGAAGTTAGTCCATATATGGTCCTGCATAGCATCCGATCACACACTGTGTTAAGCTGTTCCAACGTGCAGTAGTGCTTTGCGTGAAAAATGCCACCATCAACGCGCATAAGAAAAAGAACAAAAAGAAAGAAATTGACTATCCTTTATTTATTTTGGTTGATGTCACAAAAACAACGGAAGTCTAGTTGGGTTAAAAAGCTATTACTAAAACGTGTAAATTATTGTGACGCCACCATGTTAAACAACATTGATGAAGATGATTACAAAAACTATCTAAGAATGAATGATTCAACATTTACCCTCTTCTTAAACAAAGTACCTCCATTAATATCCAAACAGAATACGCTAATGCGTGACAGTATACCAGCAGAGCATTGTTTAATTGCTACTTTACGTTTTTTATTAACCGACAGATTATGAAGATTTAAAATTCAGTTGCAAAATGTCCCCATAACTTCTTGGACGTGTTATACCAGAAACATGCGAAGCTATTTATGATTTTCTTCACGAAGAATACTTAAAAGTATAAATAAGAACACTATTATTAAAGAAACAGTCGTACTTATTTATTTTTGTAAATTATAAATTCTTTCATACATTTGAGAATCAACATTATGGTCACACAAATAACATTATAATCTTTTTATTTATTTCTTAAAAACCAAGAAATTTTCTAAAGAAAATTGAGAGATCAATATCATCATTCTCATTTTATTGAGACAGTGATTGTGATGGCTCAGTCAAGTTTGACATTAGACTTGTCAAAGTTGAAAGAACTTGTCAAAAATGATAAAGCTACCAATATGGCCGTGTGTCTTTTTTAAATTATCGGCGGCAAAGGAATACGCCATTCAATCCTCATAACGACAAAAATGTCAATGAGAAATTTAAAAATGTCATATATTAAAACTAAATGAGCTAAAAATTAATTTGGTGGTTCGGTGATCCTTGGAAACTGGACTATCAAAAAATATATAAAAAGCACATGTCTAAAAAATTTGGCCTTGCCCATTGCTTATACTGTAATACACCGTGATATGACTTTTGAAGTACATAGAGCGAAGTTTTTACTTTGAATTTAGTATAAGGGGTTTGAATTTTGTATTATATATTCCTTGGGAAAGTTGTCAAGTTTCACGGTATAAATACCCATACTTTTCGCTTACGCTTTGGTGCATGGTGTATAATCTCTACTATATACTTATTCCTCTTTTACTTATTGATATTTGGAATTGATTATTAGTTCATCAATAAAAAAAAATAGAAACCCCATTCTAATATATTATGACCATCGAATAAAGTATGTGGGCTCTTGAACTATAAAATTTATACTTTCTTGAAGTACGACGGGTATCCGTAAGATGTCGTTATAGATGGCGCATATATTATACGTAATAATGTAGAGGTGAGGAAGGTAGGTGGGGGGTGTCAGAATGACGGAATGCTCAAGGCCATTGGCATATGGTAGCCCCTTAAAACTGACTATAACAAAAACAAAACATACAAAATCCAAATTTCCCTCCATATTTTTTTACGAGTTCGATTAAAATATCGTCTCATTAAAAATGCATATTCGACGGGAACATTTCGGTGCTATGATGTTCTTTAAAACCTGAAGATTCTTTTAATATACATACTCAAATGGCGTATGATAAGTGGACACTTGCTTTATGTCAACTGTTCGTTGGTGCAATGAATTTAAGCGTGGTCGACTAAAAAAAGAAGCGGTCGCCCCAGGGCCGTCTTTACCAGGGGGTGCAAGGGGTGCGGTGCACCCCGGGCGCCCCGCGCCCGGGGGCGCCTGTCGAGCGCTGAATTCAGTGCCGGCTTTACCTATGGTGCAGGGGGTGCGGTGCACACGGGCGCAGGGTCTTAGGGGGCGCCGAGCGCCGCTCGCGACACCTCCAAAGAGTTCAAAACGCCTACTAGAGGGCGCCCTGCACCCGGGCGCTACATGAGCTAGAGCCGGCGCTGGGTCGCCCTTTAACAGTTGTTACAGTAGAAAACGTGGCAGTGAAAATTTTAATTTGTGAAAACAGGCGAATTATAATACATACGAGGAGATTCAGGAGATTGGATCGGGAAGTGTGCATGGAATATTACATGGGCATCTACGAGTCCGGAGGATCGCGCCGGGTGCCGGCCGCACAACCTCACCAACGCTAAAAAAGGTTCTTGTCGAATGGTGCCGTGATATAATATGAAATTTGAAGCAAGGTGCGTTTATGACATTGTCACAGGTGACGAATCTTGGATCTATCAGTATGATCCAGAAACTAAGCGTCAATCTACTGTTTGACTGTTTTAAAGTGAGCCAACGCTTACCAAAGTGAAAAGAGCAAAATCAGAGTGGTACGTAGGTAGCCACGTGCATGTCAAACGTTTTCATTGCAGTGAGTAACAACCGTCCAAACACATGTCCAGGTCTCCGCGGAATGCTGCTGCACCACTACAACGCGCCTGCTCACTCAGCGCTTAGAACAAAGGACTTTTGGACAATACGCCGGATAGGTTTATGTCATCCTCCTTACAGTTCGGATTTGGCACCTTGTGACTTTTTTTTATAGAATAGATGGCAGACGAGCGGGCGGGCCACATGATGGTAAGTGGTCACCGCCGCCCATGCAGAATCCTGTTCACACTCCTCTTGAAGAGCCCCATGTCGTAGCGTAACGGGGAAAAAAAAGTTCATTCCACAACAATCGGGTTCGCGGTATAAAGTTTCTTTTTGACTGCACTGTACGCAGCGACTCTATGTCAAGGAAGTGCGTAGTATATTTTAGTGATGGGAAATTACTCACTCATAAAATTTCCGGCGTAGTGTAGAGATTATTGGTTGTATTTTGTGCTGGTTATATTGGTTACACATGATACATAATATCTGTGCACCGAACTGCTTAGTGTGTAGCGTAGAAGACTGGCGATTGCACAAAAATTACACAGAAGAAGCTCTACTATGAAAAATTAACGAATTAAACTACTTGTCATCGTGTGTCGAACGCATTGTCACTACAAAATGATCCTTAATCACCACGTTTGATGATTTTTTATATTGATTATAAACAAAGCGGTGTTAGAACAGTGAATGAGCAGCCAGGAGCTTTGCGCCATTTTCGGGCATGCAGCCTACGACTACTTGTGATATCTATTCCTCTATAATGGCCGCTACACACGATCAGTTATTAAACTGTCAGTTTTAACACGTCAGTCACTTCCTAACATGAAAAACTAACAGTTTTCATACTACGCGCGGTCAGTTTTATCAGTTTAAACCGATCAGTCAAAACTGACCGTTTTAACCAATACGGCGATGGCGTTAGGATTTATACATCCCGCAAACAATAGAAGGTCAAAGATTATGGTTCGATTGGTTAATTGATCGTGTGGCGGCCATAACTGCGGCCTTCGATAACCGCCCGCCGGACATGAGCGCGGTGCGGATGCATCCCCATCCGTCCACATTGTGTAGTAGACGAGTCCTCATACAGTACCTGCGTGTATGTCGGCTGGTGCGTGTGGTGCGCGAGCTCTGCCACCAGAAAGTCGGCGAGCACAGCGCGAGCCGCAACACGTCTCATACCAGCGCGGGGATACACCCGTCCACGTCCTTTAGTAACCATATCCGAGGTCATTGTGACGAGCCATAGTACAGTACCTGTGCGTATGTTGGCTGGTGCGTATGGTGCGCGAGCTCCGCCAGCAGCAGGTCGGCGAGCGCAAGCGGCGCGGCGCGCGGCGCGACGGATGCGAGGGGCGCGAGCGAGCACAGCGCGTGCCGCAGTGCGCCGCAGCACGCGTCCCCGGCCTCCGACAACCGACCGCCGGACAACAGCGCGCGAATGCACCCCCAACCGTCTACGTCCTGCGGTCCACATAAACGCAACACATAACAATACTTGTACTTGTATCAGCCTATAACGTCCCACTGCGGGGCATGGGCCTCCCCTAGTAAATCACTTGGGTTCGGGCCGTAATCCACCACGAGGGCCCAATGCGGATTTATGGATCACATGGAGTATGTATTTATTAGCTTTTTGTTATACTCTGGTTTCCTCACGTTTTCCCTCACTTCCGAGCAAGTGTCAATTTTTTAAAATCCGCACTTAAGTAGAAACTCAGTGATACGGGCCGAGGATTTGAACTCACGATCACACGAATGTGAGTCGAGTACCCCTAGGCTATCACCGCTCCTACACTCCTACACAACAATACACGCTGAGAAAAAACAAAAAGCAAACGGTGACCCGCCCGACGGTCCACAATGTGTAACTACATTAAGAGAGTATATATGACAAACACATTTAACCGACTTACTTTTATTTACTTTACTTACAATTATACTTTTTTTTTATAATAAAGAATTTTGTGACAAAAATAACTAAAATATAGTGCATATTTTTTCAATCAAAACGTTTTTAAAACTTAAATTAACGATGCTGAACCATAACACCTAATCGGCATCGCAAATACATTCAAATAATAAAGGTAATTATTATATACTTATTATATACTAATATAATAAAGAGGTAAAATTGTGTTTGTAGGTATGTTGGGGGTAATCTCTGGAATCTTTCATAAATAGGAAGCTACATTATTCGTGTCTAATATAGGCTACACAATATCTTGAAATTTTGAAAAAAAATTAATAAAAAAAATAAAAAAAAAGCGAAGCGAGGGCGGGTCGCTAGTTAAATAATAAAGAGAACAGTAATCTCACCATGAATCTGAGCAGGAACCAACGCGGCAGGAACTGGTCCGTGGTGAGCGCACGCTTGGTCACCGCCAGCAGCGTCTCGGGGTTCGCGCGCATCAGGCTCGTGTACAAACTGTCGAAGTCTAGCGATTCGCTCTCTGAAAATATTCACAATTGAGTTAGCATGTTGAAAACGAACAATTAGGCCGCAGGTACACAACGCCGCGATGCCACCGCGACGCTATTACTTCCTTTTGTATATTAGGTGTACCTCATTCTGGCTAGGCCACAGTGATGTATCTGAATTATGACTAGACCGGTAAAAAGTCGACAATTAATCGAAATTATCAGCAAAAAAGTCAGTCGATCCGACGTTTAAAAGTTTATAAGGGTGTATTGGTAGCCTGTTTTTTGGCAATTAATTTTGACTAATTCTGGGAGCAATCAGAACAGTTCTCGTGATTTAGCGGTTAATCAGAATATGTTTTATTCTGGCTAGACCACTAACACATCTTTACATGTTTTAAACAGCGAACCGACTAATTCGTTTTTTTTGCGACTAATTATTGAATTTTGACCTGTCTAGTCAGAATTAAAATCGATTATTATGTCCCAGCCAGAATAACATAAACACCTAAAAGACACGACAAAAGGAAGTGATGGGGGTGCGGCGGCGGCGTGCCTCCGGCTATCCGCTTGTTATTCACTCGCTGCAGACAGGGCCATAAATCATAGTAAGGTAAGTGTTGAGCGTTTGCGGCGCGGGCGCAACCCCGTTATGAGTCTAAGAATCGATAAAAACAAATGAGTCTAAGAATGAAGATTACCATACGGAAATAAATGCCGAAGACTTCACGGAGTGCTTCACTAGGATGCTGCAGTCTTGAAAAGCCATCCGTCATAGTCATCACTATGACGGATGGCTTTTCTATCCTGTATTTGGCTCATTCTGATAGCTGACGTGGGTGCATGATTTATTTGCTGGGAGTGGTAGCTTGCATTATCCATCGATAAGTTAATCACTTAATTACTAAGTCATAAGTCATATAACAACAACAAAATTAAAGACTATCGATAGCACTTATCGCCAGTAGTAATGCGCAGCACTGCGCCTGTCCATATGACCCGTGAGTGGAAGAGAGAGCGAAACATAGGCTGCACCGCTGCCATGATTTATGGCCGTCTGCAGCGAGTGAATAACTAGTATAGTGTACGCAACTACGCCCTGCAAACACGGCGCGCCCGCGTCTTCGTCTACCCGAGCCCTTACGTCATTGTTCTATACTTTCGTTACAATTCATTACTCATAAAAATACCATTATTGTAGTGCAAGAAAAATTAAAAAAAAACTTATATAATACATATTAGCGATTTCTAATATCTATCTATAAATATACCTGTCTGACCATAAATACCGTTACAATAAAGAAAACAAAATATATTCTAAAATTTGAAATCTGTCATTCTCGCGTGAAAAAAAAAAGATTTTTCTCATTTAGGCGGTAATCATTAATAAATATTGTACTAATATTAAAATGGAGTGGGGTGGTAACGAAAACCGTATTGCTCTAATTGCATTACACAAAGTAGGCATGGAGCCAAATGCAGTTTTTAAAACCCCATCCGCGTGGTATTTTAGCCGTATGTTTATGTACCGGGCTATTTGTGTGTCCCCTGTTTGTGACAGAAAAAGGCCTGGTCGTCCACACACTATTTGTACGATTAAAGCTGTGAAGGGGAGAATCCGAAGAAATCCCGTCCGGAAGCAAAATATATTATCTACAGAGATTAATATAATACTACCCAGAACCAGAACTTACAGACTAACCTTATTTATGGATGAGAAAATGTTCACCATTGAGAATTTTAACAGGCAGAATGATTGAGCTTATGATCCTAACTCTAGAGAAGCTGCTCAATTGGCCAATAGGGTGCAACGTGGCCATTATCCAGCTTCAATGGTGGGATGCTAGCTATATCAAGGAGAGTCTGACCATATTTTTGTGAAAAAGGTAATAAAATGTCGGCTCAAGTGTCTCAAAATAATTTTTTTGGGAAGGTTGTAGTGTCTTAACAACAACCTGTTTCATAACCAATAGTGGTCCTGTCGGTAAGACTCGGCACCAGGTCATAAGGCTCGCTCAACACAGGCCTGGCTAGAAAGGAATATTCTCGACTTCATTAGAGCATTATGACACAACGGTCAATGGCGTACTGTCAACTATCGCGAATGAATCACATTCCCCCCGCGTGTCTCGCATACCGCAGGCGGGGTCTGTCTTAAGGAAACAAACTATAATAAAATGATAATGTATTATAAAAAAAAATCAATGTCTTCTTTGTTATTACATGTGTTATTTATGCCTAGATTAGATACATTCATACCACTATACCGATTCTTTTACCGATTTTTTTAGTTACTGATACGTACATCTGCAATGCTGTACATATCGGTATAGTGTAAGAGGCTCACCTACCATCTTTGGAGCCTAAGCCAACCTCACCTGCTCGTGGTGCACCCTGCTATTAACTAACGAGGCAATGGCGTTCCCTTTTTTCGCGGTGGGAGGGTTACTCCGTCGGCAAAGCTACCACCCTTCCGTCGGAGTCCGCCGCCATAATGGTGCCGTATTAACCGCGAGGCCCGCATCGTGTTCCGGCGGTGCGCGGAAGAAGCCGTCCCGAGAGGGGGATTGTTGCGTGTGGAAGGGAGGACCAGCGGTTGCGGGGGATTACAGGCGCATAGGCGTGACGTGGTGGCGCGGGGATCAGGGAGACCCGGTGAAACGGTTGTCCGCTGACCGCCCGCGGGTTGTTGGGGGCCCGGACCCGGGGACCTTACTTTAATCTCCACCCCGGGAGGCTGCCCCGCCGCACGCGAAAAGTCCCTTGGGGTAGCAGTCGTGCCGGAGGAGACCGGAGTGGAACCCGACTGCTGCCCCCAGGGGGGGACCGGGGGCCCTTCCGTACCCCGCGCCAGCAAGTCACACAACCTCTGTGACCTAGTTTTTCTCTGCTCCGTGCTTTGTCCTTTGCTCCACATGCGACCATCTCTCTCTCCGTCCCCCCTTCTTTTCTTTCCCTATTCACACACTACAATGGCCAAGAAAAAGATAAGGAATAACGTTTACTCAGCGGCCCATCCTTCAAGTTCCACATTTCAAGTGGACTTTTGCAACATCAGAGGGATGCATAGTAACATCGACGCCGTCCACCACCACCTTGAGACGGCAAAGCCGGCCTTACTTTTCTTGACGGAGACACAGATATCCTGCCCGGCCGATACATCGTATCTTCATTACCCCAGCTACAAACTGGAGCACTGTTTTGTGCGACGTGCTGGGGTATGCATGTACGTTCGGGAGGATATTTGTTGCCGCCGCCTCAGCCATTTTGAAGACGGGGACCTGTCGATTCTCTGGGCGCGTATTGACTACGGAGGTTCCACTAAAGTCTACGCTTGCCTCTACAGGTCCCACAGCGGTGATACGGAGACGACTCACTTTTTTGAGCGCCTACAAGAGACGACTGATAGCGTGCTCGAGCAGTTCCCTTGCGCGGAAGTGGTGGTCCTCGGTGATTTTAACGCTCATCACGAAGAGTGGTTGGGATCCCGAACTACCGACCGCGCAGGGAGAGCAGCCTATAACTTTGCCCTGGCTTATGGTTTCTCACAGTTGGTGTTCTCACCCACGAGGATACCCGATATCGAGAGCCATACCCCCTCCTTACTGGACCTCCTGCTGACTACGCGGCCGGACGACTATAATGTTGTTGTTGATGCTCCGTTAGGATCATCCGACCATTGTATCGTTCGAACTGCTGTGCCAGCCAAGCAATCCGTGCCGACCCATTCACAGGGAACGCGCAACGTCTGGCACTACAAGTCTGCAGATTGGGATGGGTTGCGCGAATTCTATGCTTCTTATCCCTGGAGGCAGCTCTGTTTCTCGTTGGGAGATCCGGATACCTGTGCAGACTCCGTTGCCGACGTGGTGTTGCAGGGCATGGAATGTTATATTCCTTGTTCCGTGATACCCGTAGGTGGACGGAGCCAACCTTGGTTTAATCAGTCCTGCAGAGAGGCCCGTCGTAATAAACGGGCTGCATACAGGGCCTGGGCCAAAGCGCAGGTGTCCGAAGATCCGAATACCACCGACTTGAGGAAGAAATTTAACGCTGCCTCGAGGTGCAGTAAGAAGATCATTGTCAGAGCAAAGAATGAGCACATCCGCAGAATTGGGGATCGACTAGTTAGCTGTCCTTCTGGAAGCCGAGTTTTCTGGTCGCTCGCCAAGGCTGCTGAAGGTAACTTCTGTCAGTCGTCACTCCCACCACTGCGAAAACTCGATGGGTCACTGGCCCACGGGGCGAAGGAGAAAGCCGATCTCCTGGGCTATCTTTTTGCCTCGAACTCGACTCTGGACGATAGAGGTGCATCACCACCGTCTATCTCGAGATGCACAAGCTCCATGCCGGAAATCTGTTTCACGCAGCGTGAAGTCCGGCGAGCTCTAGCAACTCTTGATATCCGAAAGTCGAGTGGGCCAGATGGTATTCCTGCAGTGGTGCTCAAATTATGCGCTCCCGAGTTGTCCCCGGTGCTTACGCGACTCTTTAGACTCTCATACTCCACAAAAAACTTCCCGGCAACATGGAAGGTAGCTCATGTTCACCCTTTACCCAAAAAGGGTGACCGCACAGACCCGGCCAACTACAGGCCAATAGCGATCACCTCCCTCCTCTCCAAGGTGATGGAGCGTGTCATAAACACACAGCTCCTTGGGTACCTAGAGGATCACCAACTGATTAGCGACCGTCAATATGGATTTCGCCATAATCGCTCGGCTGGTGATCTTTTAGCGTATTTAACACACCGCTGGGCTCACGCCATTGAGAGTAGAGGCGAGGCTCTGGCTGTAGGCCTAGACATTGCGAAAGCTTTTGACCGGGTATGGCACAAATCTCTGCTTTCCAAGTTACCATCTTTCGGGATACCCGAGGGATTATGCGAATGGGTTACCAGTTTCCTGACTGGACGGAGCATCAGAGTCGTTATCGATGGTAGCTGCTCCGACATCATGTCTATTAACGCTGGCGTCCCGCAAGGCTCCGTGCTGTCCCCAACTCTGTTCCTTCTGCATATCAACGACCTGTTGCAAATTGGTGACATACGTTGCTATGCAGATGACAGTACTGGTGACGCCTTATACAGAGGCCGCGCCAACATCCCTCGGGTCGAAGTGGAAGAGAGTCGCGCCAGGCTTGTGTCTGAAATCGAAGACTCTTTAGATCTAGTCTCGATTTGGGGTTCTCTGAACCTAGTGGATTTCAACCCCAGTAAGACGCAAGTCTGTGCATTCACCGCTAAAAAAACCCCCTTTGTCGTAGCACCTCGCTTTCAGAGCATGCCTCTTAAGATCTCGGAGAGTATCGGGATCCTTGGTGTCGACATTTCCAGCAAAGTCGAATTTAGGGGTCATCTGGAAAATAAGGCCAAAATGGCTTCCAAAAAGCTCGGTGTGCTGAACAGAGCGAAGCGGTACTTCACCCCTGGGCATCTCCTTATGCTTTACAAAGCTCAAGTGAGGCCCCATATGGAGTATTGCTCCCATCTCTGGGCCGGCGCACCGAAATACCAACTGGACCCATTTGACTCCATCCAACGACGTGCTGTTCGTATTATCGACGATCCCACTCTCACGGGCGGTTTAGAATCCCTCAGCAGTCGGAGAGACGTTGCGTCTCTCTGTGTGTTCTACCGCCTGTACAATGGGGAATGCTCTGAAGAATTGTTCAATATAATTCCCACCTCGGGTTTCTATAACCGCACCTCCCGTCACAGAAGTGCGGTCCATCCGCATTTCCTCGATACGGAGGTGTCGCGCACTGTTCGGTCCAAAAATTACTTTATACCGCGAACCCGTAGGCTGTGGAACGAACTGCCTCAAGAGGTCTTTCCATTAAGCTACGATATGGGGTTCTTCAAGAGAGCTGTGAATAGGATTTTGCAAGGTCGGCGGCGCGCCCGCATACCCCCTGGTGTTGCAGGTGTCCATGGGCGGCGGTAACACTTACCATCACGTGGGACCGCCTGCTCGTCCGCCCACTAATCTATAAAAAAAAAAAAAAAAAAATAAAAAAAAAAAAAAAAAAAAAAAAATGTAAAATATCGCTATTTCAAGCCGTAATTGACACCTGTAAAATACATGATCATTCCTTTTATATGATGGTAATATCAATGTAACTTACTGAGTAATGCTCGCTGCACGGGATCTAATGATTCAGGATCCTCTTCACGAAGCTCGGCGGCCAGTTCCTCGGGCCCTATCACCTATGACCGAAAATTTGTTAAAATTTAAATTACTAGAATAGAAATCTCAATGTTCTCACTCGTTTAAAAAGAAATAAATAAATTTTTGCAACTTTTTCAACACAAAAAAATATACTGGGTGTCACAGTGGCACATTTCAAACTACAACCAGTTATATAAAATATGTTTACTGTAATTTACAAACGATAAATGCGGATTTTATTTTTTTAAAACGACTTTTTCCAAATGGCGACCGTCAAGCCTCGTACACTATTCGAGCCTAACGCGCATGTTTTGAAAAAATACATTTACAGAGCGACAGGGAATCCTGTTGATTTCAGCACGAAGGTTTTCTTTTAACTGCACGACAGTGCTTGGATTGGTCTTGTAAACCACGGATTTCAAGTAGGTATACCCTTAAGAAAAAGACACAAGGGGTTAAGTCGGGCGACCTGGGAAGCCACGGTATAGTGCCGTGCGGGATATGTTTTATTCAGGAAATAACTGTTGCACCGCATACATGAACACATTTGCCGTATGAGCCCATCTTACTGGAAGCGCGTGTTCCGGTTAAAGTATGGACTATTCTGTAGTTCCCAAGACTGGATGAGGTTAATCGACGGTCCATCACGTAAACGACGAATATGGTATTGATTGTTAAATCGACGCCAGGCCTCAGACAATGAAAAACCACTCTAAATGTAAGCTCCAACGGCTAAAGCGCGTTACTCTCCGCTCCACTTCTTCATAGCTACTAAAAATCCACAACGCTTGCGCTTCGAACGACGCCTCCCCCGCCCATCTCCCTTGCCGCGTACAAAAACTAGATGCGTTCAAAGTTTGAAATCTGTCGCTGGACACCCATTAAACATATAAATTGAAGAATATAACTTACAGTAAGTACTTTCAATGAAATAAAAGACATTAAAACAACTATACTTTCTGGAAAATTATGTTCATATGAAGCAATAAAAATTTCGTTAAGACGAAAAAGTCTAGATAACATGCTATTGGTTTTCGCCCGGATTTCGGAAAGTTACGTTGGGTTGTAAAACTAAGTATGTTAAGGTTGAGAAACTACGTTGGGGTCCAGAGGCGTACCAGTCCAACGAGTCTTGCTTGGTATGAGCCCTGGCACGCTCTATTCGCTCCGAGCATTCCAAATCCATCCATTCCATACCATCTCGCTGAGTGCAGGGAACTATCGCTACGGAATGTGGAGCAGCGGCTTAAGTTAAAAAAAAGTCCAGCGGCATTTTTTTTTATCTTACCTACTCACCTGGAATATTTTTTTTAAAAAGAATCGTTGTTGACCTTAAGCCCCCTTGTGTACGAACGCTGGTAGAGGCACGGCTGGCGTTCACGGCGGAAAACCGTGTCGTTAACAAGCGGCCTTAATATATATTTTAGTCTTTTTTAGACACACATTGTCGCGTAGTAGACGCGACAATGTGTGTGTGTCGCGTCGCTCGTCACCTGCAGCCGCGCAGGTGAGGCGGCGGGGCGCGCGAGGAATGCGTGCTCGGGCCGCGCGAGCCGCAGGCACGTGAGTGCGGCCGCCAGCCAGCGGCGCCGCGACGGCTGCGCGCCGCCACCACCCTCCGCCGAGCACCGCGTCGCGCGCTCGTACATTATTTCCGCAGCTACAACGATACCATAATAAATAATAACTAAAGTAGAAGGGACCCTCTCGTGCGAAGACGGCGTCTTAGCTCTGACAGCTAAGACGCCGCGCGGCTGTAGACTAATAACTCAAGGTCGCGCAGGAATGTTCCTTCTATAATACTTTAGTTATTACTTATTCTTATAACAATACACTGCGTGAAAACGTCCATTTAGACGGGAACTCGAGAAGAAAATATCAAATTCAGAAAAGGTCTTAGAATAAAAGTTGTTAGTTTTAATGATAGAGATTCAGTGTTAAGAGGATGCAGGTATTTTTCAAACCCTGTATACGTATTTTTTTTTTGTCACCAGCCAAAATGTACCACTTTTTAAAGTACCGAAAAAGAAATACATTAAGAGAAATTAAATTTTTTAAATTAAAAATGTAGACTAATAACTGAGTGTGCGCTGCTAGGATAGCTTTGCGTTGCTTGTAGAAAGAAAATAAAGTAATATTTTTTTTCGTTTTTAATCGCAATGTGTTCTAGAAGTGATTCTGAGTCAAGTCACGAAATTTGGTTGGTAACAAAAAAGTAATCCAATATCGTGTGGTTACCTTTCCTGTAGTGGTGCCTGGTGACGTGGAGTGCATAAAGAAAGTCGTAGTAGGGGTTGTGCGCGTGCGCATCGTGTAACTTGGCGCGCGCCGCCGCCGCGCGTTCCGCTTCAGCCGCTAGTGCGCCGCACGTTACCAACGCGCCCAGCTGTTTGCGAGTACCTGCGTTATTATTATTTGTATTATCATTTATTGAAGAAACGTACAGTCACTGTTGACACCTACAGAATTGAAAGAGTCCAAAAAAGATTTTTATATAATATCTGAGGAGGTCCAGCCCAAAAAGGTACATATCTGCCATAAACTATTTTCAAAAGGGTAAAAAGTTATAACTTTTAATTTTGTAACAATGTATTTTGTATTTTTCCAATGTACGTACGTGTTTCGGTAGTGAGTGAGATATGCCAGAGCCCATTCCCATCCCATCCCTCCCCATTATCAAAATCCATTCCTTAATCTGCAAAGGTAAACAGCGCATCCGGAGGCGTGCCAACGTTTGTCATTCTGGACTGATGTTGGCATGTATCGCGGATGTCTATGGACGACAGTATCCACTTACCATCAGGTGGACTGTATGCTCGTCTGTCGACTTTTTCTATAAAAACAAACCAAGTATTTTATTTCCTGTGATAAATGTATGACAAAATACTTAATTACATATGTTTTTAAAACCTTTAATAAACTCGCATCAACACTAATAGCCAAACAGCAATTTTGTAAATGTAGCTTTGTGCAGACTTCTGAAAAATGTTACTGCTTGATGTTACTGGTTGATGTTACTGGTTGATGTTACTGGTTGATGTTACTGGTTGATGTTACTGCTTGATGTTACTGCTTGATGTTACTGCTTGATGTTACTGCTTGATGTTACTGCTTGATGTTACTGGTTGATGTTACTGCTTGATGTTTCTGCTTGATGTTACTGCTTGATGTTACTGCTTGATGTTACTGGTTGATGTTACTGCTTGATGTTACTGGTTGATGTTACTGCTTGATGTTACTGGTTGATACTGGTTGACCAGGCCAGGAATGTTTTTATAACTTTTGCAATAACTTCGAAATAAGAAGATTATTGTTTATGTACCTTTTTTTATTTGCTCAATAATTACGAACTAAACAAATTATATTTTCCTTAATGTAACAGAAACAAACGTTGATGAAATAGAAAATAATGAATCCTCCTTTTCAAACAAAACAAAAGTCGTATTCCTTCAAATTCTGGCTCATGGTGGTTCGCTTTCTGCACAATTACACTCACAATAGTAAAACCCTTTTACAATATGCCAGGATTCTCCTTACTGTTTTTGTAATCAATTCATATCACAAGATAAATAACATCTTTTGGGTTCACTTCCATTGTAGTGATCCACATGTCTGTCCACTGCTGGTAGGTAGACTTCAGAAAATATAGCACTCTTTTTCCTCTTTTCTTTGCACTTAATAGAAAGTCTATCTCCGCCCCTATTTTCTTCTGGAACATTGCCTTTGTACAATACACCTACTAAGGTATTTAAACGGCGTTTGTTAATTAGAAATACACACACATACCATTCCTTTTATCTTTTCGTGCATAATATTGTATTGAAAACTTTGTGGGTTTTTTTTTAATAGAATTTAATTGTCTTTTTCAATGAACTTTACATGGAGCTATAAATCTGGATCAATATATATCTTGCTGCACTTTTCCGTCATTGCTATGAAACCTCTGTGAGTTTTATTATATGTTGTAAACAAATTTCGACATTTAAATTTGCTTTTTGCATAATGATTGCAGGGCTTCCTGAAATTCAAAGACTAATAAAGAAAAAAATCACAACCATTTAACAGGAATTAACAAGTCAAAGTTCATCAAGTCTACAATGTACACCTACTTGTTTGCATGTAATTTGCGTCGCCTATCAAGCTTCTTTGACATCTTTTTTCTTGGTCCTCGGTTAAGGTCCTCTACAGTTGATTCAATTGTAACCTATTTAGTATTTATAAAGAAAAATCTAATATTTATGTAAAAAACAGCCAACGGTGAATTCGCACCATGGTGAATGGTGCGGTCTTTTATTTTTTGAGGCACTAACGTAGCCAGCACACAATTTTTTGGCGGTACGTTAGTAACTAAGTATTATATATTGCGAATATGTATCGATTATGATAAAAATCTATTTCAATTTTCGTACATGACTTTCAACCGTATAAAAATAATGATTTTGTTCTACACGGAAATGGTATTTATTGGTACGAATACGTACGACTATGACTATAATCTATGGGATTTGTGTCGTTTTTAAAGTATTTTTAATTGATAAAAATGTTACATTTCTTGTGTTTTGACACGACACAGGAAAGATACTACTTACAATTTAATATTTTTAACACAATCCAATCTAAAACAGATTATTTATAAAAGTGGAAATGTTACTTTTTGGATTGGACCTCCTCATCCACCGTCGAAATCAATGAGCACACAAAATGAACTTCATTATTACTACAAAATACTACATTCTAAATTATTTACACTGGCGGATAGGCGCCGAATGGCAGGTGAAGTTTTCCTCCGCAAAGTCATGAATGTATTCATAAATAGCTCCATTATATTAAACCGGGTAAATGTTTAATATAACCGGGTCCCACGACCCAGCTTCGGCCCACACTCATATATTTGTTTTTCTATAAAAAAGAAACATCGAACTAACGCTGGTAAATATAGTCCTGTATCACAATTTTTAAAACATAGTAATGACTTGTGGAGGGAGACTCAGTGAGATATATATGCGGGGGATCGTTACCGTTATCGTTACATGAGATATAATTGCAAAGATTATTTGATAATGTTAAAAAAGCTGAAAAGGAGTAGTATCAAAATAAAGTTACCCTTATTATTGAGAGTTATTGTGTATGGTCACTTGTTTATGGCAATTATTTAGATTTAAACTATCTTTCCTAAGCAACTGTGATGCAGTCCACCTGTTCTTATAAACCATTTTTTGCATGCTGTGTTCTTCTGTGAGGGAGCAGCTATATAACATGTTAATGTATACGTAATTTATATTTATAATGCTTGTTATATTTATATTTATATGGTAGGTTGTTGGAGAACCAAATAAAAGAAATGAATAATCTATAAAAAAAAGTTCCTTAAATTAAATCTATACCATATTCATTATAACATGAGACAAAATGTAAACAAAAAAGTAGTAGTTTTAATAAAAGTTGTGTTGTAAACAAACAGACAGTTGTATTGTGTGTGTGTGTACATACTGAGCGTGGTGAGCAGCGTGGCGGCGGCCGAGGCGCGCGCGTGCGGCGCGGGGTTGGCGGCGGCGGCGGCGAGCGCGCGCTCCACGCGTCCGCCCGCCAGGTGCCACTTGAATACCACCCACTGGAACATCGGCTGCAAGACACACGATATAGAGACTTTGTAGTAGGGTCAGAGACACACAGAGATGAACACAAACTACTGGGAACCAAACAAACACCAATATATTTGTAGCGGACCTGATTATCCTTAAAATGTTATAAAATTTGTCCTTTTTTGTCTACATCTTTAGCATACATTAGGAAACAGCTCTGATATTTCTGAACAAGAATACTTTTAAGGATATCACATTAATGGTGATTTAAAATAAATTTATTATCTTACCAAATTAGGGTCGTCCTTATCGGCGATACTGATGGCGGTTTCCGCCAGACGTACTACACAAGCTCCCGCATCATGGATTTCAAACAGTTTTATCACCTACAACGAATAGATAGACAAAATGTAAATAATTCACGAATTATGATAAAGTGGTCATGTCTAAAAATTTGATATAATTATACATGGTAAGTGGCGTGTGGTGTCGGCCCGGCTTTAGAATAGCACCACTCCATCTCCTCCTGTGGGGGTCGTAAAAAGCGACTAAGGGACAACAAAGTGACTACCACGAGCCCTGAGGAACTACACCACTTCTAAAAGAGTGGACTCGCCAAGCCGACTGACCAGTGTGGCGTTTTAAGCCCAAATATCCATCATGCACAGTACAATGTGTGTTAGGAGGCCCTACATGCCTTATGTACAAGACGATATGCATGAAGGAGCCCGTGTCCAACAGTGGATATTAAAAGGGCCGATTGCATTTCAAATAGCTAAACAATTTTACATTATTCATACAGGGTTAAACAACAAATACCTGCTAATCGAGTCGTTACTATTAATTACCTATATCTATGTAAATCGGGCGTGTACCTATATCTATGTACGCGGATACGACTGTGAATGGTTTTCACCAAAGAAATTGAAGGTATTTTTTATTTAACCCTGAAAAAATATGAAGAGAAATTAAACACAATTCAAAGACAGAAAAAAACATCGTAATAACCTTCATATAATAAAGCACTAAGGCCTGATGTTGCGTGAGTGGCGCGTCGGCGGATGTGACCAGTCGCCTCAGGAAGGGCTCCGTGCTAACGCCCTTGGCGGCCTTGCAGAAAGCAGTGTACGCACCCTCTGCGTCTTCCAGGTCCAGCAGCGACAGGCCAAGGATGAATTGACCTATGATACATACATTTTAAACATATATGGAACCTGTTTTATATAGTAGTACTAAAACTCAGGCCTTATTTTGACTCAGTACAGACTCTGTTAGCTGTATTATCTATCGACTTGTTCAGAATAAAAATGATATTTTTTTTATAGAATAGATGGCAAACGAGCGGGCGGACAACATGATGGTAAATGGTCACCGCCGCCCACGGACATCTGCAACACCAGGGTGCTAGCGGGTGTGCTGCCTACTTTGCAGAGACCTGTTCACAGCTCTCATGAAGAACTCCATCCTCGTAGCGTAGTGGAAAATCCTGGACTAGCAGTTCATTCCACAACTTTCGGGTTCGCGGTATAAAGTGTCTTTTTGCGTCTTTTCTAAATGTATTGAAACAGCTATTGTTGGCAAAACACATTATATCAAACTTATGTGATCACAGGGAACGCGGAAACGTTGATTAAGGGGGGTAGATGTGTTTCAATTGCATATAAGACTTTATACAACATAATACTTTATATTTTCCTTCAATATGTTTTTGTAAATACATATTATGGAATAGCGTTTGATTTTTCGTCTTGTATACCCTCTTGCTGCCCGTTGACCCCTGATTCGATGATACAAGTACCACAAAAAAGAAGTCATATGTGTCGATTACTATAGTCCCGTTGGATATCCGGCTCGAAGGACAATAAAGTGGAAAGGTGAGATGATAGATCAATAAGGCTGGTTGATGTAACTCACGTGAGCAGGCGTTCCACTCGCACCAGGGCTCGAGCATAGCGACGTAGGTCTGGACGAGGCGTGGCTGGTTGATGCTGGCCAGCCACCACCCGAACTCGAAACCTCCGCTCACCGCCCAACTGAACTCGCGTTAAGGAAACGTTCTAATTGTACACTACTTCTTATTATGCGCTCCTTTGGAGTGCCCCCGTTGGAAACCACGGTAGTACTTTAGTTTTCTACGTGTATGCATTTGGGGTATATGTATAAACGATTATGGCAAACTGGCCTTTTTTGAACCTAAACTTTTGTACAAAAGGAGACCGCGACCATGCTAACGTAACAGAAGGTGTAATGTGTAAAGGATACAGTTGGTGCGCCAAATGATACGCCATCAGCGGCAGCGCCTGGTGCCAGTGCGTGGGCGCACGCGCGGCCGCGAGGTGAAAGCGCGCGCGCCGCCCGCCGCCGCTCGACGCGTACCAGTGCACGGCGCCTCGCGCCGCACCCGCGCCGCCCTCCGCCTCCGGGCTCACCTCCGCACCTAGCGAGTTCAGTTTTAGCCGGAACGCTTCTGTTGAACCCGACGCTCTGTGTAAACAGTATAAAAAAAACTATATTTTTTGCCAAAGTGCATATTATGATAATCGCACGTTTAGCGAAATGTACATTATGCGAAATGTACGTTTTATGTCAGGTGGACAGTTAGCGTATGGACCCCGTCGCACTTCCGCCCACGAGGAGCTGACTCGGATTGTAAATAGGTTATTTGAATATGTCGTGTTAAAAAGTAATAAAATATCAGAATAGATTCGGCGGTTTAATTAATACTGTTCGAGGAAGAGAAACGATCCTGCGTACATAAATACACATACTAAAAACCCATGTGACAAACAAAACAATTGTGATAGATTTATTACACTTCCCAAAGCCTGAAACCCATGGATTCCTTTCATTATTCCGGTAATGACAAATCTAATACACAAAGTCTCCTGTTCTTATGGTCTTGGATCCACATAGAGATACTATGTGCAGTCCATTTATGATTTTGAGTTCACCGATATATACAGTTTTTATAAGTTATAAGTAAATAAATTATTTATACTTTAAGTAAAAAGATTTTAATGCAAATTTCCATGTCTATTAAGTCAGGTACTTTGTGCTTTAGACGCGCGTTTCCCCTTACAAGTTGTAACATTGTTTAGGTAAATTTAATAAACGAGTGCGCATCGGACGGGGTGGATACTGTTTTCAACAGCTATTAATGAAACGTTTACGTATCCTTCGTATTACAGCCGAGTATGTACAGTCAATCGGATCAAACTGAAAGTAAAACGTCGTCAGTGTTATGATGTAGAAGAGGAACGGTAGAGTCTACCGTTCAGAAACATTCCACGTTAGAATATACAAAACAAACCTGGGGAAGTTCTCTCCTTTAAACCGCTTATCTGCATCATATAATGGTACACGGTGATTTCGACGTTGACTTTTTCAAGGATTCTAGTATAACGATCAAAGGTAAAATGCTGCAATCACATAAATAAAGTTAATCCACCTTTGCTTAGGTTAATTCTTTGGTATCATTTTTTAATGCGCGCATTTTCTTTTCTTTGAATACACCTATTATCGCAACACTTGTTGTATTGGTTACTTAAGTAATGCCTTTTAGATTTGTTAACAAGTGAAGTGTCTAAATAAAAAAATATAAATAGACGGCGGTGTGTACTGACTTGTGTTGCGGCGCGGTGGGTGCGTGTGCGGTGCGCAGCCAGAGCAACGCGCGGTACGCCTGCCAGTGCACGGCGCAGTGGCCCGCGCCCGGCACGCCGCCCGCGCCGCGCGCCGCGCCTAGCGCCGCCAGCGCGCCGCGCACCACGCGCGACCTATATCCACACACAAAATATAATTGTACTTGTATTAGCCTATGTCCCACTGCATAGCACACGCCTCCCCTAGTAAATTAGCAGGGGTTTCGAGCCATAATCCACCACGCGGGCCCATTGCGGATTGGTGCATACACATCCTCTAGATTTTTTTATTTCTGGAGCATGCCGATTGCCTCTCACCGCCGAGCTATGACCATTTTTAAAAATCCGTACTTAAGTAGATATTCAGTAGTACGGGCCGAGGATTTGAACTCACGATCACACGAATGTTAATCGAGTATAGATAAACAAAAACAAAACAAGGTCTGGCAACTTTCACAAAATACAATATAGCCACATAATTCACAAACAATTAAGTAATAACTTTATCGCGCCGGAAAGTGTGGCGTGACCAGCTATCAAGTAAATTTGACAGACGTTCCCACTGCACTCTGCAATCCAACAGCCGCTGGGCGCACTCGTCTGAGCCCCCTTCACCTCTTTCAGGAGACTACCTTGAAATAAATTGACTTGATAAAATGCAGTAGCATTTCCCACTTTATCAAATTCTGCAATGTACGTACGTGTTTCGGAATTGAGTAAGATATGCTGAGCCCATTCCCAGGCCATCTTAACTACAACTTACGAGCCTTCATAGTGATCGTAAGGTCTTACTGGCATGTGTATTGAGTCGTCATTACTTGCTAGTTACTTGCTCCTGGCATACTTTCTTACTGGCATGAGTATCACGGCCCTGTTGCGATTTACTTGCGTACGGTAGTACCCGTGACTGGCAAGTCAGACAATCATTTTGCCAGTCAGAAATATGCGTTTTAACGCATACTTCTGACTGGCAAAATCTGCATGCACATGCCAATAGCACGCATTTACAAGGTACTGGTATGCTTTTACACCAGTAACACGCATGTGTATCACGGCCCATACTAATAAACATGTAAACAACGAAAAAATATTAAGTAAGAAAGCTGAAATACTTTGTGGTTCCTTACTGTGTAAGAAGTATTTATTCTCGACTCTCATTCGTGAGGTCGTGGGTTTAAATCTTCGGCTCGTACTACATTGTAACACATTAATAATTTTATGAACTCTATGATTTACCTCATTTCTGCCATTTGTCTTATCGCTTCAGTGACAATGGATACTCCTAAATCACTAGCGAAGAGATTGTCATACTCGCTAATGTCTTCCTCATCATCTGAAAGATTGAAATCGTTATTAGATATACTATTGAGATAAAAAAAAAGAAAAATAGTACAAATAATAACGGGGCATACTTGTGGATGTATCTATTTCTGGCACGTCTAACCTGAGTGCGTCATTAAGCTCTAGTACCGCGTTTTGCAAGTCTTTAATCGGCTCCAAGATAGCTGTGAGTTCGTCCACCTGTTGCGGTGTTAAAGTCTGAAAATGAAACAAATAATTAATCTAAGTACATTCAAGCGCAGTGTGGGACCCTCCTATGGTCAAGTGGATTGATGACTTGAAGAAGTTCGCCGCTGGTGTTGAGCCAAGGGAGAGACCTATATCTAGCATTGGAGAAACATAGGCTGATGGTATGGAATGGTATATTCAAGCGTGTAATGACTAGTATAAAAAGTATATGGAATCGGTTCTATGAAAATTACAATCATCATCTGGAGGTGGTGCTAAAAAAATGTTGGAGCCTTAAACTATAGAATAAATTCTATAAATTTATCATTTATACATATCCAGAAAGGTATCGGTTAATGCCTTTAGATAAACACCGCAATATGTTGGATGTATTCACAAACCATAAAATATATCACTCCTTGACCAATGAGATTAGCGTAAATTAGAAAGCGTCTTTCACACTGATAAGTTCGAAGGAGTTTTATCACGAAATAAACTTGTTTTATTTAAGTTCCAAAATGAATACCTCTACTTCGCCTGTTCGTAAAAATAACTTTCCACAGACATTAACGTACAGGAAGCGGTGCAAAAGGAGCTTTGCGACCAACTGAAAACCTTCTTCTTGGAAGGAATACGCATGCTGGTGAACCGGTGGTATAGTGAACAAAAGAGGAGACTATGTTGAAAAATGATGTACATATTGAGCCCATATTTTTGTGTAAATAAATTGTAGAACGAAAAGTGTAAATAATTTTAGACTCACCCCCGTATGTTGCGTATACGTACCGGTGTGTGTCCCGGGTCCGGTTGCGCAGCCAGCAGAAGGTGCAGCAGCCGTGGGAGCAGTCGGTGTTGGGGCGCGCCGCACGCGAACAGCTGCCGCTCGAGCTCCGCAGCCCCCGCTGGGGTCGCTGCCGCTTGCCACCGTGCACCCGCCACCACTACTCGCATCGCGTCGCTAGATAGCTCACCTGTGTCCGCGCTGCCGCCTGCCAACACACTTCATTGGTCCAGTGTTTCGACTAATGCAAACCCCGTTACATTTACTCAACCAGCAAACTTTACTTTTCATTTATTGAGGAAATATACAGGCACAATATTAAACCATATAACAAATGGAATTTGTTTTTAAGAAGTTAAATTTGCTCCAAAATTCATGTTGTATTTTGCCCTTAAAAGGAAAAACAGAATGTACACTTTAATGAACTATTAGTCTGTTTGTAAATAAATTTTTCATTGTACCTATTTTAATAGAATTTGATAGAAGATTGACCCCGATAGCACAGGTTTAACCTAGTTTGAGGTACAAGGTAACAAGTATTATTGGTAAACCCTCCGTAAACTAATAAAGAATTATTATTAAAACAAAGTACCTGTGTGTGCGTGCGCATAGTGCGGCGAGAGCATGATGCGCTCGAGCGTGTCGAGCTCGCGCACCAGCGACACACCCGCGCGCCGCACCACCGCGCACCACCACCCGCCCTCCGCGTCCACGCTCTGACACAAACGGAACACCCTCACTCAATGTTGCTCACTACCATACAGAACGTACTTAAATCAAGTAAATACTGAAATTGTTATGTATTATTCAAGGAATAAAAGAGAACAAATAAATTTAAGCATGTACAGTAGGCGCGCGAGTTCATAACCACTGTAGGAATACAGTAGTGCTATGACCCAATAACTAATTGATCGGCCAGGATGCACAGCAGTCAAAAAGTTTCGGTCGAAGGCGTTGACACGATAAAACACCTCAGTTCTGTCGGTTTATTTGTTGATTGTCGAAAAAACATTACACCCGCTTATCTTGAATAATTGAAGAAACCAAACCATAGCGCGTTGTAACGGATATATATCTCTATAGCAACATGTATCGGCATTACCAAACATTATTGTTTGTTCTATGGAATCATACACTAATGGTGATATAGATAATTACTAATTATGGATAAATGTACGAGTGATGGTTATTTGGATAATGTGATTTTGAGTATATTAGTTACTTTCGTATTTAAATGTTTATAATCTAAATAATTAAAAAAGTAATGTTACAAAATTATCAAATATTTACTACATACATTGCACAACCCCCACTCGCAGACATCATTATCTCTTTACACAATCATTAACTGACCCATGTCTTATCTCACGTGTATACTTAAATTTGTTCAACTAAATTATTTTGTATTTTACTGTATTTTTTTTTTCCTTTTTATGGACGAAGGCGGCAGATGGGCATACAGTCCTGATGGTAAGTAGATACTGTCGCCCATAGACATCCGCGATACATGCCAACATTAGTTCAAAATGACACACGTTGGCACGACCCCGGCTGCGTTGCCTACCTTTGGCCTACCGCTGATATAGGAATGGATGTGGAGAAAGGGTTGGGAAAATGGGGAGGGATGGGATAGGAATGGGCTCTGGCACATCTCACACACTACCGAAACACGTACGTACATTGGGAAAATAAGATAAAGTGGGAAATGCAGTACATTTCAAGGTAGTCAGTCTTCTGTGTTCCTGTTTCTGTTACTGTTGTGTGAACGGACAATATAGTTAATAACTTTGTAATTATTTGTGTAATCCTCTATAGCTGCAATAATTTTCAACAACGTAACAGTTATCAATTAATTGTAAAGTAACAATTTACGTTAGTGTTAATATACACGATTATTCTCATACTCGCTGTTGGATTACCCATATATAAAAAAAAAATATTTAAAAAAACTGTCACTATTAGATTAAAAAACAAATGACATTGCCGAGTCAGTTACTATCTTCACCTTTGCTGATTCATCCTTACAGAAAAACGACACCAGTTATTGGGTTATCGACAAGCGTACGACAGACGTTAAGGACATCACTCAAGTGAGGACGAGCGAGGCGGCGGGGGAACGCGGAGGGAACTGTTTCCGTCATGACCTCGATGGTCATGAACTCGCGCGCATACTATGTAATACTTTGTTTAACTCCACCGCTCCATTAGCGGGGCGCCTCTCTCGCGCGCCGGCGTTTAAGGAGTTCGCGTATGCGCTGTTGAGAAAACGCTTGTAGACTTCGCTCTTAGGCAATTGACAATCACGCTAACGTCTATGATATGAGATTGATATGTCTATGATATTGAAATATCGAAATAAAACTGTATGAAATACAAAATAAACTTACATGTTTGGAAACCATAAGACCAAGTGGTTTTTGTAATCCTTCCATGTATTGCATGCACCAGCTGTACAAGTCTGACCAGCATCTGCAATCAATAACATCAGTTCAATAAAAGCGTACGTTTTTGGAACATAACCGTAACGGTACGTCCTTAAGGTAAGGTTGTCAGATTACCTCCTTAGAACTGAGACCTCAATCCCATAGAGCATATTTGGAACATAATAAAACAACGAGTGTCGCGGATAGGAATGATGAGCAACGTGAAAATAAAATAGAGGAGTTGATCAAACAAGCGGTAGCATCAACAACACAAGAAGATTGGAAAAACAAATTAACCATATAAAAAGGGTTGAACAGGAGTATTGGACATGCGATGTGACAAAAGAAGATAAATCAGAGGGGTTCAGTTCATAATAAGCGTCGGAATGATGAGTGACACCGATGACGAAAATCAAATGTCATTCAGCTCCAACGAGAATGTATCCTTGGGGATTGAACCCCTAATCGATTCTGATGATCCTGATGAAGGACCAAGTGGTTTATGTACATAGGTTAACCTCCATGTTGCCATATGAATAGGATGACGTTTACAACTCTCAACTATTTTATGTCAGTATATTTTAAATGTTTCTACTAATATTAAGTTATTCTGCACCATCTGCTTCTTCATTATACAACAACTTTCCTCTACACTAAGGTTCTCTGGAAGAGATTGTTTTTAGCGATATCACCTGTTGTAATTTGTTATTGTCAACATTTCCAAAAAAATACAATATAAAAATAAAGATAGAATAGTGAATAAAGATAGAATCACTACTCTTCGCCACGTGGCCGCCATTTTCATATCGCATCTTTATTGGCGCAAGTTATAACTTATTTATAAGGATTCGATGGCTAACCTTATCCTTTTTAAAATCTGTGTATATGGACAGTCCGATTGTTGAAGTAATAAAATTTGTATACTCAAGTAGATTAGAAACAGTAGACTCCTTTGCTTCCAAATTATTTTTCTTTCGTTTTGACGTAATGTCAAATCGAACATGCACTACACACGGGCTGGAAGTGATTGTAATTAATCTTTGACGATTAATGAACTAATGACGAGGATGGATGCGCGCCTGCACCTTATTCATTACGACTTATATCGTACAGTGATTGTAATTAATCTTTTCCATACAAGGCTATCATCTCCTATAGTAAGTTCAATAAATAGCAACAACAAGTGGTAGATATTGTACACTAACTTGTGCATGAGGTGCGAGTGGTCCGGGTCGGCGGCGCGCGCCGCGAGGTGGTCGAGCCGCGCCTGCACCGCGCCAGTGGCGCTCTCGCCCACGTCGCCCTCGCTCGGCGAGCTGTTGTTGTTGCTGCCCCATGTGCGACGGTACACCTGGAAATTCATTTTAAATAATTCATTTTAACATAAGCTAATTCATTTTAAATACATGGAATAAAAAACGACGCTATGTTTTGACCCTCCACTGCGTATCACGTGTGGGTGTGTTTGTGACCTTGGCACTGAAACGTTAAGAAAAATGAAGGTACTTGAAGCAGTTCCCGTACATAGTGAGCTTTATCTCCAAATAATTGTTTGAATTAATTACTGCTGACAAAGTTATAATTATTATTCAAATAATGTTTTATAGACAAATTTTAATTCAATCTTTGACTATTTATTGTATATTTTATCTGACACGTATATTTGACATATTCGTAGTTAATTACGAATTGACATAACTTGCATTATGACAATAGAATTGAACCGCTTGACGTGGCTTGGCTCAATAGTATAATTTGTACAATTGCTAATTTATTTACTTGTTATTCAATCTACATAAATAAAAATGTAAACGTTCGTTTGTTCAAAATCTTAAATCTCCGAAAGTTCTACACCGATTGCTTTGACATTTTGACACAACTTTACATTCGAATACGCGCGTGTTTTTATATACCTATCACAGGGTAAAAACATGCTTTTTTACCCAAAAACAGGTAAATATAGGGTCTTAATCTTAATGCAAATTTTGTAATGCTTTTATAATGTAATTTGTAATTTTATATTACTCTTTATGTTTTTTGATAAATTAATGTAAATTTTGCACGCCAGCTATGGAGAAGCTTTAGTAATTATAATTATATGTATAAGAACACCTATACCCTGTACAAAGTTTTATGCAAATAATGATTATTATTATTAAAGTACATAGTTTAAATTTGCGTGATAGCCAGTTGCTGTTTAACAGAGACGTGCGACAATTCTCCACGAATGCTGTTCTACTCGCATTTAAACTAATATTCAGGATACTGAACTGTATCACGACAATGGTATTGTTTATAAGAAATCTGTTTTTTGAGATCAATATAAAACCAACAGATGGAGTAGGTACTGTGGGGCCGGAGCAAGCAAATTAACGAGATTTCGTCGATGTAATTTCTATAACGCTCCCTTTCCGCTTCCAGACGCAATGGCACTACAGCACCTATTGTCACTGCTTCAAGCAATATTGATACTCACCACAAGTGCTTTCCTGATGACCGGCGTCGGGAAGAGACCGGGCGCGAGCAGCCTCTCCCGGTACTGCTGGTGGGAGGACAGCTGTGGGAGTGGAGGCAGTGGCTCCCGCGCGGCTACTGCGCGCCACGACACCTCCGCGCCAATACCGCTGCCTTCAACAAATGTACATTGCAATTGCAGTCACTACACCAGTCCAGCGCGGCTTGGACCAATAAAAAAAGATAAAACTTTTTCTTGCACACCAAAACAAAATAAAACAATTGTAAATACAAGAAACGCACACAAGGCGGTCTTAACGCTAAAAGCAATCTCGGTCAGACAACCTTTGGGTAGAAAGAAAAACAATATTTTAATCGTAGGTTATTCGTGTGAAGGGGCTATTCAATAACTCACACGAGCAGGAGTCCTAATCCTGCTGATCCTGGTCTTCCTATTGGTGTACCTTTTCAGGCATTAGCATGTACTAAATAAGAGACACACAGCATCCACTCCCGGTGACTCACACCATAGTAACCTGTTAACGACACGGTTTTCCTACGGTACGTCGAATTAGCCGCGCCGTAGAGAAACCGTATGCTTGTTCACGACACAGTGAACCGGCGTTCGGTGGAGGCACGGCAAGCGTATTTTAGGCGCGGACTTCATGTTTCATTTTTGAGTGCTAACTAAGCTAAGAAAAATTAATCAAAATAAAACAAATCTCGAATCAGCACAGGTAAGCGGTCTCGAGGTGGTTGCGCGCCGTGAAGCCATCCACTGTCGTTAACAACTCTACCGTCGTTAATATCTCTCCATGCGTTCACACGATGCGCCGCGCTGCGGTCGTGGCATCGCCGTGTGTGTTAACAAGCTCCCATAGTGGGCCATACAACACTGACGGCTGTAGAATTTCACGGGGAAAATAGTGTCGTTAACAAGCAGCCTAAGGCCGCCTTTTGTACATCACTTAAATGCAGTGCAGAGTGGTGGTCCCATAAAGTAAATTAAACACACAAATCTAATATTTATTAATAATTGCAACATACTTGTGATAATTGTATCTCCATCAGGTTGACTCCATAATGCCCAAATGACGTTGTTACCATCTCCATAACCAATTGTGTAATCTAAAAGATCCAACTGGAACAAACAGACCATTTTCTATTATCGAATACGCATACTGTACAGTAGTTATCTATCTTCAAAATATACAATTACCTGCGGTCCAAAGATGCGGCAAATGTTGGAAAATTTAACGGTGGCCGCGCCACCATCTTGAATTTTCATTACAACGAACTCGCACTCGTTGGGGAAAGACAAGTATGCCACTAATATCACGCTACCATCTGTTCCGATAGTCTTTTGCAGCATATGGCCATGAGCTGAAAGTTATGAAAAAGAAACATGTCTAAAAGTGAAAATGCGAAATGACGCCCGTGAGAAGTGATTCCACCTCGTGAGTTTTTAAAAATATAACGCAGTTTAGGATGGTTGAAACTAATGTTTTATGATTTATTTGACAATTAGATAAACAAAAAAATATAATAAAATAAATAATACAGATACTTAACACAACAATGACAAAATTATACAATTGTCGGCCTTATCGCTTCAGCGATCTCTGCCGGGCATAGAGGTACCATAGAGGCAAGTTTGAGAAGAAACTAGTAGTGCAAGCATAGTATTGACATAAAATACGTGTAAATAAATATATGTATTACAATATAATACACTACACAATAATACATAAATATTATATAATATATTATACCTACAAATATACAACAAAATTACATAGATTATGCCATAATATACCTGGCACAGATACCTACAAAATTGAAAAATAATTAAATAATATCTTATTTATATAATTAATGTGAAACAATAGTCAAAAATAAAGTCAGTTAATAGTTAAATAATAATCTTCAACTATCTTTTTAAAGTTAGCCAAAGACTGAGCTCGTCTTGTGGTTAGCGATAAAGAGTTGCACAGTCCGGCAGATTGAACAGTAAAGGGATTTGTGTGAAATTAGAAGTATGAGGAGATTTTCAGAACAAGATTGTTAGGAGAATGTAGAGTTAAGTGGGAGAGAAAAACTCAAAACGTTCCTTAAGGTAATATGGAGTCATGGGATTGAAGAGTACAGAGTATAATAGAGAAAGTATTAGGTCCTCATCTATGAAATTGCCGTTTTATATGAAAAAATCAAATGTATTCTTTTTTGTATGAAAATTATAATTATAATAAAATATAATAATAACTTTATTTCGTTAACATAATCATACAATTTTATACACGTGGTGGGGGTCTCTTTTGAAGTATAAGAAATACCTGTGTCAGGAGAACCTGCTCTTCCATAACAAATTACATAATTGATAATTATATATGATTAATAAATATTACGTGACCATAAAGATAAAAATACAAAATTTAAGTATAAGATGGTGCAGAGGTGTGATGTGTGTGTGATGTGTGTGTGATGGTGTGTATATATATATAAGTGCATAACCATAAGTACCTATTTATGCAGATTGGTGTGGAATAATAAGAAGTGCCGCATATGAATATTATATTAATAAATATCAGAAAGTAGATATAGAATGTTAGAATATAACCAGCACTAAGCTCTTAAGTATTATTACTCAAAGGGGTCTCAATCTCATCCTAGCTTTTAGTCTTTAGCCAGTTAATCAAGTACTTTTTACAATTATAGAAATTCATGGGACACATGTTTATATGCTTATTATTTAAGTTATATAGACATGCTGATTTTTTTACATATTGTCTCCTAGCTGTTAATTGTATTAACAGAAATTAACGGAGCTATAATATATTTTCTTCTAATACCAAGAATATTAGGGTTATATGTGACTTGTGCAATTTTAAAATAGTATGTAAAATATATATTTTCTAACTGTAAGGAGGCCACATAACGATTAGAGGCTTTCGAATCGAAATCTATATGGTTTAAAATACATTATTTTTAAGACATATGTTTACATTCATAAAAATTACAGATTATTAATCTGTAATTTATTAAAATTATTAATCTGTAATTATTATTAATGTAAACATATTATTCTGATGTGTCCACATTTAACTCACGAGGCGGCTTCGGCCTAACTAAAGTCTGCGACAGCGGCGGCGACACGGCGACGGGCGGCCCGCCTTCATCGAGCGGCCATGCGCGCAAGCACGTGTCCCCACACACTGCCACCGCCAGCGAATGTGTCAATACCACCCCGTATGTTTCCACACCATCCACGTTGCTTTTACCCCTGAAATAAACGTAGGTACAACAGGGATGTTATAATCTAAAAATAATATCAAAGGTAAGGGTTCAGTTAGATCCTCGGAATTCCGGAAACATTATCATGAACATACAGTAAGTCCAGAAGACCATTTGACGTCTAGGAGGAGCTGGGATGTCTCAAGTAGAGTTTGTACTCAAGGATTAGGCAATTATGGCAATTAGGAATTTTATCCAGGTTCCAGTGCCTAGGAAGTCAAGTACCTCAAAATATCAAGAATGAAATTATTACAGTTAAAATCAAATTGCACGGGGTTATACAGGTTAAAGTGATAGTGCATATGAAGTAAAAAATTGCTAATCTGCCCACTTGCTAATGTGGTAAACATTGCAATCAAACCCTGTAGGAAACATTTGTATGAAGACAATATATTGATGTTTCTATTATGCCGAAATCCTTTAAAAATGTGTGCACGACAGAATAGTGAGTGTGTAGTGAAAGTGGAGTGCCCATTATTATGTGTAAATAAAATCAGTGCGCGTAGTATGTGTGGGCTGACATCGCACATTTCAGAAAAGAGTCGCCCGAACGGAGGTGCGCAAACAGTAAAGAGCGCACGGCGGACTCCCGAACATGCGCAATAGAGGCGTATAAGTGATCCAAGCACCTTCCCTCCGAAATTATGCGATGTTAGTACATACACTAATTACTACTACTACGTTTTATGTATAAGATATTGTACTTTTGATTGTTTATTTTCTTATAATGTTTATGTTTTGTCTTATTATGTTACATTTTGTGTATGTTTATCATCACTCTCCATATCGTATTAGGGTATCTAGGTTATAAGTTGGGTTAGGATAACATCTAGAAATAAAGGTCACTATTTAGAAATCTAGAAATGAAGATCTAATAATAATCTTTTACGGCGTAGGGAAATGATACGCGTAGGCGTAGGTGGAGAAAGAGCTGCACAGAAGGCTTTTCAAGGCTCTACATGAGCCACACGTAGACACAAAATCTTCAGTGCACTGGCTGCGTTTTGGTGATCTCTTTGGAGAAATCGAGGGGATTGTCTTTGCAATACAGGATCAGGTGGTCAAGACGCGGAGCTACCGGAAGTACATACTGAAAGATGTCACCGAAGAGGTATGTCGGGCGTGTGGCTATCCCTGCGAGTCACTCAAACATATCACTTTCGGTTGTTCGGCTCTTTCCGATACTGAGTACTTCCAATACGATACTTTCTGATACGATAGACACAACCAAGCGCCCAGAATTCTTCACCAAGAGCTCGCTCTGAAATACGGGCTCGTAGAGCAGAGGTTGTCTTACTATAGGTACCCACAGGAACTGGTGCTAGAAAACGACCATGTAAAACTCTACTGGGACCAGCTCATCACAGACAGGATTATTTTAGCAAATAAGCCTGACATTGTGTTGATAGGCTGGGCGCAGTCTCGGGTGTTTTTAGTGGACATAACTATCACGTATAATGGTGGCCTCGTGAAAACCGAAACGGAGAAGAGAAGGAAGTATCTCGAACTGGCGCACGAGGTCAAAGACATGTGGGGCGTGACGTCCCACGGAAATCGTCCTCGTCGTTTTATCCGTAAATCCCAACCAGCCTCGAGACCAACCTGAGGTAGTTGGGTCTCCGTGTCCGATCGCTCCCGGCGAAGATGCGAAAGGCACTGCTGCTCAATACCATGCGTATTGTTCGCCGGTTTCTCTCCCTGGGTTAAAATAACAAAGCGGCTACCACAAGGCCTGAGGAACTACACTACCTCTAAAAGAGTGGACTTGCCAATCTGCTTGGCCAGCATGGCGTTTTAATATGCCTCATGCACAAGTCAATGTGCATGAGGAGGTCCATGTCCAGCGGTGGATACTGAAAGGGCTGGTTGTATTTTGGTTACAACAAATAAATACATAAACAATTGTCAAAATTATACTATTCAGCTAATATATGTCAAGCGGATCATTTCTGTTGTCATAAAAGAAGTTACGTCAATTCCTAATTAACAATGAATATGTCAAATATGCATAGGTACAATTGTTTTTTTAAAATGGTAAAGTGGCAACTTCTTAATGTTATCTGGCAAGCGATTAAACAATGTTTCTTTCTTAACGTTTTGTTCATTGTTACAGAGGTTGCTTTAAAGCAACAAGTGTTTCAGTACAAAAACACCTACTTTGTATGTACAGTGATGGAAGTGGCAGAATATTAAGTTTTTAAACAGTGGTCTACAACTATCATCTAAGAAAATCTAGCAGTTTATTATTATTTGATTATTGATCTATGTATTAAGCTAGCAGATTTGTCATTCTGTATAAATAGTTTTTGAATTTATTTACTTACACAGGTGTAAGTGTCTGTCTTTAACTGTCTTGTGTCTATCCAACTCTATTTTGTTAAAATAGTAATGAGGTCTTCTCAGATTTAGTTTTATTGTAAAAACATAAAATCTTGATACAAAAGGAATAATAGATATGAAACACAGTAGAAATGCTTACAAACAAAAGAAACTTATACTCCCAGGATTGATTATAAGTGGAGGCCATATCTTACAGTGACATGTTAATAAAATGATTACATAACTCACCTCAGTGCCCCAGTAATTCCGGATAAGAACCTTGGCACAGTGCTCTCCCTCTTGAGAATTGTTGTGACGGCTGTACCAGCTACAGGCAGCTTGACGACTAACAGGCTTCCCTCACCACCATAACCAAATGCAAGCGCAAACACAGCTTCACCATTATCACGGAGAAGGGTGGAACATGTGTGAGCAACACCTGAACCTGTAATTTGTTTATATAAGTAGTGGAGTCTGAGCAAATTAGATTTATTATTATTATTGTGTAATAGGTAAGCAGCATTACTGCTGGTATGCCTTTATCTTGTGTTAGCTGGTGTTACAAGTTTTGCTATATTTCTTCTAATGGTAGCCAGCAATGATTTCTTATGGTATCTTATTCCATATGCCCACAACTTTGTTACTGAGTATATTTTGGTCTGCTGTTGTATTGGCCCGTGTTTTATCTAATTTTAGATTATTGCAGCATCACATTGCAGTAGATTTTACGATGAAGTTTTGTGTAACATGGCCAGTTGAGTGCACCCAGTGGATGTGGTATTACAAAGTGCACCCTCCCAGTATATACTGGGTGGAAAATATGAACGGGACATGGAGAAAAGTACATTAAATATTGAAGATAAAAAATTTCACTCAAAGGAAACATTCTGTAACATTTTTTAAAAATCTTACCTGTCGGGAATCAAACCAATTAAAAATGCAAAAAAAAGAGTCATTATTTTATCGAACCAAGGATAGGGTTTATGACAAAGATGTTGTAGAAAATGTTTGAATGTGGTTATTCTTATTTTAAAAAACAAAAGAATGTTTCCTTTGAGTGAAATTTGATATCTTCGATATTTAATGTACTTTTCCTCCATGTCCCATTCCTATTTTCCACCCGGTATAAAAGGTACTCCTAAAAGTCAGCAGAGAGTACTCATTTCAATGAACTTCCTGCCTAAGAATAGGATTAGTAATAATACCAATGGGTACATCTAGTGAATGCAACTGACTTCAAACTCTCACCAAACAATTGCTTTGTATTATTTAGGCTTATGCAATGAGCTGACTTTTATAAGCATAATTTCTTACTTAAAATTATGATGGAAACAAGCCAAAAAAGCTTTCTATACTTACTTGCATTTGAATATTGGTTGAGAACATAATAGTTATTGGGGTTGTTCACTGTACTGGTGTCTTGGAATATAGATTGTGAAACACTGCTCATTGATCCAAAAGTAGACTGAAAAAAGTGTAGCAAAAAATAACTGTATAATTTTAAGAATAGAAAATATCCATTGAAATTTACTACATAATACAGTTTTACACAACACATCATTGACTTTGAATCCAGCTATCCCAAGAAACGGTTGAACAGATTTCATTGATACTTGCCAAATAGGTAGATTGTAATTCAGTTTAATAAATAGTCATTTATGTAGACCCAAAGTCACAGGCAAAAACTAGTCATTAGATAAACCAAAGAAAGTATGTGCATGGTGACTGTAAAAAAATCAGATGACAATTTATGATTTTGCATCATTAAATTAAACAAGCATATCATTTTATAAAGAAATAAAAGGAATAGTAAATACCTTCTTGTCTAGGATTTCTGGATGAGTAAATATAAGTCTGTGTACTGATGACACTGTAGCAGCTAATATAACCACTTCTTGTGATAAGATGCGTTCATAAACAGACATGTCATTCAAAGGAGGAGTCCCAGGAGCTACCTTACATCTCAGGTTACATCCTGACAAATTTACATCTAAAGAAGACTCTGACAATTCTATAGCATCTGAAGTAGTTTGCCTAAAAATAATAATTGTTTTACACATCTTCTTATGCTTTGTCATTTAGACTTATCATTTATCATATAACTTACCAGTGTATAAATCGATTTCTGGTGTTAGCTTTTTGGGAGTCTTTGTACCAATATCCTCCGGCTTTTTGTGGTAACTTGATATCTTGCAAAGTACTGTGAGTACCTCCTATAGATAAATAGAAATGGGTATATTTACAGTGATTTTTGTACAGTGAAATGAATAGTGGATTATAAGTATTACATTAAATACTAACCTGTATTTAAAGCAATTTCTTTCCATTTTTCGGGAATGTTATGATTCGGTGTAATTTCTTTGAAAGCCACTGGTATAGCGTCTACAAACTCCATTTTGTACTCAAACACCTTTTTATTATGTATGCATTAATAAATATGCCTATGTAACAATGAACATGTATAATGATAAAATCAAAGATGTATTTATTTACAATTTTTAGGTTACTTTATTAGCGGTAAGGAATAAAATTTTGAAAACTTAAAGGGAAGTTATGAACCGTTCTAAATTCGTTCCTAGCTAGACTATCTAAATCACGTTTATTGTTGTAAAAAATAAAATAAAGTCAGAATAAAGACCTAGAACAGATTTCGAAAGTAGTCTAAAACTGTCAAGAAGACGACTTTCAAAACATTCAAAAATCGCTTTTCGAAAATGGCTCATAAGCTCTATATCTTCTTGTAGTATTTTGTAGACAGAGAAGGATGCACCATTTTAAGATTGTCGGAACGATTATCACACGTTTTGGACCAGAGATTTAAAAAGTTTTTCGGTTACTTTAATTCGCGCCAAAACGTTAAGAAAATGGCGGCCACATGGCGAAGAGTAGTGATTGTACGGTCGGCAAAAAAAGGTGTCGAAAATAATCTACCTCTATAAATTTTTCACCGGTTTATATAGGAAATAATTTAAATTGTGTTAAATTCAATAAATAAAATGTTGAATCGTTCCAAAAAAATTATATACTTTTTATACTTAAAGTTAGTAAATATATTTAAAGGCAAGATAGGGCAAAGAAAATAATAAAAAACTACTATTCTATATTTATTTTAATATTGTATTTTTTTTGGAAATGACAATTACTAAGTAGGTACAACAGGTGATCTTAACATAAAAACAATATTTTTCAGAGAACCTTAGGGTAGACGAAAATTGTTGAATAATGAAAGGCAGATGGTGCAGAAGAACATAATATACTAGAAACATTTAAAATATTTTTAAACGTCATCCTATTCATATGTCACCATAGAGGTTAAGCTATATAAATAAACCACTTGTTCCTTCACCAGTGTCATTAGAATCGATTATGAGTTCAAACCCCAAGGATTAATTCATGGGAATATAACATCCCATATGAAGTATCGTGGACAAAATCAGAAGTGTTAGCGTATATGAGGCAAAATCTTTCTGGAAATGATAAGTGGTAGACGAATTGCTGCTTCAGCCTATGCCTATGATTGTCAGATTACCTCCTTAGAATTGCGACCTTAACCGTTTCAGCCGTGCGCCTATAAAAAGTCAAATCTTGTCACGCGATACCATATGTTATCGGAAGAATCAACAGGTGCAGTGTGAAGTTAAAGTAGGCGCCACAAAAGAAATCCCGTAGGCGCGGCGCTGTGATCGGCCGACATAAGACTTCCACAGCTTATTGCTTTCAGTTTACCCTATCAAATTATGTATTTTTATATACACCTACCAACAAAGATGTGTCTAAATTAGGAAGTAAATTATAAAAGGACATTTTGCAGAACGGACGATCTGTCAGATTTAGTTCCAGTAAATTCCGCAGGACTTCTTTGGTGGCGAGCACTCTGGTATCCCACTTTTTTTTTTCGGATTGACTAAATTCTTGTGGCCCTAGTGGTCTTTCAAGTATCACCGGACTCGTCTGGTATCCCACGTTATCGACATCTGCTTTTATAGGTTGTTCTTTTAACGCTAGCGCATCCGGGGGCATGCATGTATCGCGGATGTCTATGGGCGACAGTATCCACTTACCATCAGGTGGACTGTATGCTCGTCTGCTAACTTCGTACATAAAAAAAAAAAAAAAAATTGCATCATTGCTTTATTTCTCGAAAAATAGGATAAAAGTTTTTTTTATTGAAATGCCGATTCGATCATTTCAAAAATCGATTAAACGACTACTCTATTTAATATTAATCGATGTATAATCGATTATTATATTAATATATAATATTGGCGTTGTTGCCAGAACTACAAAATAGAAAACTACTTTTTCCTTTTTGATTCGATTAATCGAGACTCACCGATTAAACCGTACTCAATTGTAGACGTTAATGCCCATAATCGATTATTGGTAATCGATTACGCACATTGCTAATTGTACCCGCTCGCGTGAACTAAGCAGCTGCAGCGACATGTTAAATTTCATGGATGAAAATCCATCCAGTACTTAATTTAAGTAGTTTTTGAGTAATTATATTAAAAGTAATTTTGTTTATTTTTCTGTAACTCAATTTCCTCAATTGGAAGATGACAAATATTATACCAGTTTTCCTTTTGGATAGTTAGCTATACATTATAGTGAAAACCCGATCAAAATCCGTTCAGTAGTTTTTACATGATGCTCTCAAAAAAAAGAGAATTTTTTTAAAAACTACTACTGTTGGGTTCTGTAGCTTCTATAGACACCAATTAAAAAAAAAAAGTTAGTGTACAGACAACTGTTTTATTATATGTATAGATATAGATAGGATAATATACGATTTTTTACGACATATTTACAATTACTCCTGCGTAGTGCCTAACTTACCGCTTTGCATGCGACATCATAACGGAACCTATAGAACACGCCACTCCCAAATACAATAATCTCTTCAAAAAACTCGTTTTTTTCAGTTCTTTTAACAAGTCTCGAGTCGACTTCTGTCAATATTCATTCATTGCTTGCGATCACTACGTCACATGTACTAATTATAACCAACAACTTCGTCTAAACGAATGTTTATTGAAATTGAATCGTAAAACTTTCACTTACAACGTCATAATAACTGCTTTCCATGACGCTACAGTTGCTACGCGTCATACGTAATTCATTTGCATTTCGGTCTGAAAATCGTACACATTTCGGTCGCCATTACGAGTTGTTACGTAGTATCAAGTACCGTTATTACTCCGAGTGGGGAACCAGACGCGCGAGGGGGGAGCGTATCTGCGGCGCGGTTGGATCGCGAGTTCACTCTGTCACTCGGTCATTACGGTATTTCTCTGTTGAGCGTCCTACATTCACAATTCTGAAAGAAATAGTGACAATGCCCGAATCTAAAAGCAAACCATTTCAGCGACTTCCTAAGGACGTCGTACCGAAACATTATAACTTAGATTTAACACCGAATCTTGAAAAATTTACTTTTGTAGGGAGGACAGCAGTGAAAGTATCGGTAAGAGCAAATTTCATCATATCGCCGCTGTTGCAAATAATCGTTTTTATGTGACGCGCTAAACGCAACGTATTCACTTTCAGATCATTAATCCAACCAAAGAGATAGTGCTTAATTGTTTGGACTTAGTGCTGACTAATGTAAAACTGGAATATAATAAGCATGGCGGGTCTGAATCGACTAAAGTTCCTGCGGAAGTGCTGCTCAGTGCGTCGGAGGAGACTGCTAGGATAGTGTTCGGCGAGGTGCTGCCCGAAGGCGAGGCGACACTACACTGCGACTTCACGGGCGAGATCAACGACAAGATGAAGGGACTCTACCGCAGCAAGTATCTAACGCCGGGTGGCGAGGAGCGCTATGCCGCCGTCACGCAGTTCGAGGCTACGGATGCTCGCCGTTGTTTCCCTTGCTGGGATGAACCTGCTATCAAAGCCACATTTGACATATCTTTACTTGTGCCAACCGACCGGGTTGCTCTCTCCAACATGCCCGTAAAAGAGGAGAAGATTAACGGTGATAAAAAAAGATTGCAGTTTGACACTACTCCTATAATGTCTACTTACCTTGTGGCAGTAGTTGTGGGTGAATATGATTATGTAGAGAAGACTTCCCGTGATGGCGTACTGGTTCGCGTATACACACCTGTAGGTAAAAGCAAACAAGGACTATTTGCCCTTGAAGTGGCAGCTCGTGTGCTCCCATACTACAAAGAATATTTTGATATAGCCTATCCATTACCTAAAATTGATTTGATTGCCATTGCTGACTTCTCGGCTGGTGCCATGGAAAATTGGGGCCTAGTGACATATAGAGAGACATGTCTCCTTGTGGATGAGGAGCATACATCAGCAGTACGGAGGCAGTGGATAGCGCTGGTGGTGGGCCATGAACTTGCTCACCAGTGGTTTGGCAATCTTGTTACAATGGAGTGGTGGACACATTTATGGTTGAATGAGGGCTATGCCTCCTTTGTTGAGTTCCTGTGTGTCAACCATCTGTTCCCCGAGTATGACATTTGGACACAATTTGTTACTGAAACATATATCAGGTATACCTTCTTACTAGATTTTTACTTAGATGTAATGTAATTGAATTTGCATGACATTGCTAGTTTCCTAGGAAACTAGTATGTTTTTAAATATTTTATTATAGTCTAGTTGTAACATCTTTGGCACTGTACCAACTATGAGTAAGTGCTTTAACATAATAGAAGGTCTTTCACCCAGAATAATTTACTATATAAACAGATTCAGATTAATTTATTTACTGTCCAGATTTATTTTATTTGCATTTCACACATTCTACATATTATGATAAAATGTAATTAACAGAAGGTAATCATGGTTTATGTTAAATTTCAGAGCATTGGAATTAGACTGTTTAAAAAATTCACATCCTATAGAAGTACCAGTTGGTCACCCATCAGAAATTGATGAGATATTTGATGATATATCTTACAATAAGGGAGCTTCAGTGATACGCATGTTGCATAAATATATTGGTGATGATGATTTCCGGAAAGGCATGAACATTTACCTCACCAGGCATCAGGTACACATTATTTTTATATCATATAAGTCCTTTGCACACTTTACCAGTGTGCAAATTTCTATGTATGTCTGTCTTATCATAAATTGTTCCATATTTATCATTTGAAGTTAGATAAAACAATGCAGAGCCTTACTTCTTTCTTATAAAGGATTATTTTAATTTTATAAGTGAAGTAATTAGGCAAATTTGTTTATTTCTGTATCTTAGTTGAAGTATTGACCCATATTATCTACACACTTTTGCCACTAGATTCATGCCACTCCTGTAAAAGTCTCGTGGACCCAATCACAGCTACTTCAGAATCAAATTTTTTTCCTTGCAAAAAACTTGTCCAAATTTTGAAAGAAATTTGAGCATTGTGGTTGAGGGAGAGTCTCCAAGTCCATCTTTTGAAGTTATAACTGTTGTATGAGAAGTGGGTAGGGTATTGTCATGAAGAAGAAGTGGATATGAGCAATTGACCAAACTTGGTTGCTTTGTTTTCCATCATTGTCTGCAGCTCCTTACAGTACACATCTGCATTAATTGTTTGACCGGCCTGCATGAAACTGAAGTGGACAATACCTGCACTCAACCACCAAACTGATAACATTGTGGCTTTAGATGAGTTTTGTTTTAGTTTGAAATTCGAATTAGAACAGAAGATATCGAAACTCAATGTGGCCGGTAATAAAATAGGTCATTTCATAGCTAAGCACGTAATATATATATATATATATATATATATAGTATTTTCTAAACTAAAATGAACAGCTAAGATCAATAAATAATATTAGAACTCTGGCCAGAACAAAAAATGCTGGTCACAACTCTTTCAGCAGATTGTTAACATCAGAATAAACTACCAAATGTAATTATTGGCTTTGCATTAAAAAACCATTTTGTAGTTTTTCAAGTCTGTTTACACTTGAAAAAATATTACAATGACATAATATCATCCATTATCATATCACAGGATATGAATTCACCAGTAGATAGTGTCCCGGTAGTTGACTGTAAGTACATGAAATTGATGTTTTATAGATTTTTCATCAACTAAAAGAGATAATAAAACCATATTAAAAGGATTTTTAGAGGACAATATGAAGTGGATATATCCCTGTCACTCACGCATGGACATAATGGCACTAGTGTGTTAATAACGTTTTTAGTAGTCATGTCAGATCTCAGATTCACGAGCAGAAACCTTGGTATCAGACTTTTGAAGATTCAACACATCCTTATTTAAATGTCTTATTTGCTCACCTATTACACAATAATAAATAAGTACAACAAATTATAAATATTTTACAGTATAAAAACACATTCACTGAGGATTTATGGGCAGCCTTGGAGGAAGCTTCAAAGAAACCTGTGGGTGCTGTTATGTCAACATGGACTAAGCAAATGGGTTTCCCCGTAGTGCAGGTCAGTATTGCCATTCTGTAATAGAATAAAATGTAACAGTAATATTAATTACTAAGTCTTGTTGAATTTAATTAAAATCTGAATTAATTAGTGCTATAGAGGGAAGTGATGCTGCATCCCTGTAAATTCACTGCGACAGATACCACTAGTATTGAATTCCAAACTAAAATTAAGCTGGAACTTAATATTGTTACCTTTATTCAATGTTATTGTTGATAGTGATAAATATAATCACCAACTAAACATAAAAAGCAATACATAGTCTGAGATATAGAGATTAGACACAGCATACTCCAATATTAGGACATGCTATGGAAAAATTATATATAAAAGATAATTGTATATTTGGTAAAGAAAACCAAATCTCTTGCAATTTGGTAGGTATCTTCCACCAAGGCAGTGAGCAGAATAGCTCGCCGCTTAACTCCACTCATCAGTTTCCCTCGTGATGTCATTCGCCACACAATACTGATGTAACCAACTTTTAAAAATACTCCACTCCTGAGCACGGTGGTTGAACGTGAGACTGCCGCCAAACATTGTATTCCCGTGATTCGCCATTTGTATTCAACACAATTTATGTTAATACAATATCACAACGCGTGAATTACTAAATCGTCGCCAAAATATCCTGTATTCTGTGATATTTGAATAATGACAACACGGAATATACTTTACACGTTTATTCGTCCGCTGCAGACTGCCCCCGGCCCGCACTACCCACGTATCGGGTCGTGACAGTCTCCGCCTACCTACGCTACAGATTCTTAATTTTAACGTGTTTTTTATGTTATGTAAATGTGGCCAAATATTTTTAAATATATGTAATTCAGAAATCTTAAGGTTTCTGAGACGGATTCCCCTATGTTTCATTTCATTTATTTTTTTGCTATTCCTAAATTGCACAAAATGTTTTATTTTGTAGTTAAAAGAACGATCAATTAAAAACGAATGAATTTCATTTTCAGCAGTTTATCAATTAAAAACGAATTAATTTCATTTTCAGCAGTTGATCAGTTAAAAATGAATGAATTTCATTTTCAGCAGTTGATCAGTTAAAAATGAATGAATTTCATTTTCAGCAGTTGATCAATTAAAAATGAATGAATTTCATTTTTAGCAGTTGATCAATTAAAAACGAATGAATTTCATTTTCAGCAGTTGATCAATTAAAAACGAATGAATTTCATTTTCAGCAGTTGATCAGTTAAAAACGAATGAATTTCATTTTCAGCAGTTGATCAATTAAAAATGAATGAATCTAATTTTCAGCAGTTGATCAATTAAAAGCGAATGAATTTTATTTTCAGTGTTGATCAATTAAAAACGAATGAATTTCATTTTCAGCAGTTGATCAATTAAAAATGAATGAATCTCATTTTCAGCAGTCCTCGGTAATATTTTAACAAAGAATTATATATCAGTAATTGGAACAAATGCCTCAACTGAGTTCCAATCGGTACAACTACATAGTTGATTTGTTTAGTTGGTCAGAGTGGAATTAGGGGCACACTTTTAATCTTGTCCATTTTACGGATTTTAATTAAACATAGCATAGTTGTAGCTTATGTGCCGGATTAATATTTAGGATACTTTTTATCCAGATTCCAGATCAATTATAAAGTTCCCACGAGAATCAAATTGAACCATGCGTGTTCTAATGTTTACGTGCGCGAAGTCGCAGGCCCATCTAGTGGTAAATGTTTAATTAAAAATTAATATTCAAATATTTTTTTCATTCAAATTCCATACTAATGTAAATTATAACAAACCACGCTCTGTATGTTATGCATATTTATATTGAAACCTTATAGGACTAGGAGCCAATCAGAATAGGTATAACATTTACATGCTGGAACGATTGTCTTGCTTTTAATGGCATATTGTTCTTTTTATTGTGATGTATACTTATCATTCAATACAAGTTTATGTGGGTATTGTGTTTGTAAAATAAAAATGCTTTGATATTATACTTTAAAATATTTATTCGAAGCATCATGTATGTAATTCTATAATATTTCATTATACTGTGTATAATGAAATATACATTATAATAGAACCTAGATAACGTTGTCTGGTACTTAGATAGATACATTCAGTATCTGACAAACAAACACAATTTGGTAATATCCCTATTTAGTAATAATTAGTATATTTATTATATTAGTATTAAGTCCTTACCTATGAAATTGCCGTTTTATATGGAAAAAATCAAATATCTTTCTTGTAATGAAAATTATATACATATTTAATTAATCGAAGTACCCACAGGTCAAACTAAAAGTTATTAGAACTTAGGGTTCTGTACAATAAATACTATGGAACTCTCTGTAATTTGTTTTTTATTTCTGGCAGCAATTTGAAAATTAAATGTTTGCGGAACAATGAATTTAATTTAAAGTGAGAACATTTTCCCTCAATGATTTTTTATATGATCTTCTTTGCGATCTAAACGAAAAAAAAAGTTAAGACTTAAGTTAACATTTAGTAATGAAGCTCCATTCAGTGCCACTGTTTCTAACTGGTTCAGTGAATTTAAAACGTGGTCGTACCCACCTCAGTGACGTTGTTAGAGAAGAGCGTCCTGCGACGGCAGTGACGGAGAAAACAACAAAACTGTGTGGCTCTTGGTTGAAGCAGACGAACGAACGACATATCAGCAGATACCCAAGGGCATCATTGGGTATTTATTGGTATGGGTCAAGTTCAAATGATTTTACACGATCACCTACAGGCAAGGAAGCTTTGTGCTAGATGGATTCCTCACAATTTAAGTGAAGCTCAAAAACACTGCTGCATAGAATGGTGTCTCCAAATGCTTGAAAAAATCGACAATGGTCAATCAAATGCTGTTTTTGATATAGTAACAGGTGATGCAAGCTGGATCTACTGCTATGAGCCTGAAACTAAGAGGAAATATTTTCGCAGTGGGTCTTTCCTTTCAAAGAGTTGCCGAAGAAAGGATGGCGTGTTGAATAGAAAATTATTGCCTCCTTTAGCTGATTGGTTTACTTTGCTGATCTGATGGGAATCGATTAATTCTCTGAAGGTGTTCTCTTGGAGAAACAGTGGACTAGAGCGATTGACCAGACTCAGTTGTTTGATAGTGAGCTTATCAATTATTATTGTCGTTTGAACTTCATCACAGTACTCATCTACATAAATTGTTGTGTCAGATCTCAAGAAGCTGTAGTGGATAATACGGGCACAGGGGCGCCATACAGTCACCATGAGCTTCTTTTGACTCAGTTGACGTTTGGGACATAGTTTCCTGGGTTCAACTATTGTGACCGACGTTTGCTATTATCATACAGGATCCACTTCTGATCACAAGTCAATACGATTCAGAATCCCTTCATTTTTGTGCCGGTTCAGCAAAGTAAGCCAAGCTTCGACGCGCTGACTTTCATTAAGCTCATACGGACCCACTTTCCGAGCTTCTTCACTTCCCGATTGACGCAAATGAATCAATATCCCTTTGTCACTTACGCCGAAGGCTGCTGCTAGGTCAGACGTGTTTGGAGATGAATTCGCTTCCACTATTGCTTTCAATTCGTCATTATAGACTTTAGTCTATGGTCTTCCACCATGCGTTTGTTTGCGGTGTTTGGTCCGTACACATCGTTGATATTATGTATCGTGTGTGCTGCGTTGTTGCCACGATGGAACTCATATTCTAAAATAACGCAAATTTTTAACTTTTCCATGGTCGCAAACACAACGATATCTACTCAAAAGTCGTTTAACGCAAAAACAAATATACTGATTTTGAAAAAGAATGTCCATAGTAAAGCTATAGTATTGAAATTAATTTGAATTTGGAATTGCAGCAAATGCAAGATAACTAAGTTCAAAGTGGCCACTATAAACAAATTTCAAAGGTACTTTATACTTGTATGTAAAAAGTAGCTGCTCCTGTAATTCATTGTATTTCTACCCCATCCCACATAATCCATCCATGTCCACACTAGCTCTCTCCAAAATGACTAATGTCGCTGACCTAGTGATAAATACATTATACTGTTTTAATTAAACTACATTACATTTTAATTACATTATTATATTGAATTAAATTATAAAATTAAGTTTAAATTTATTACCATGGTTATAATTTATAGAATTAAATTTGGAGAGGAGCCTTTACGTTGCAATCCCACAGTGACTGGGCCCACTCGACTAGTAAAGTTATTCTTCTCTCACAGGAGACCGCCGAAAATTATTGAATTTCCTACTTTATCCCATTCCCTCAATCTATATACGTGATTGAGATATGCCATAGCTCATTTACATCCCATCCCCATTTTCCCAAACATTCTTTTAAATCCAATTCTAAATTTCCAAAGGTAGACAGCGCATCCGGGGATGTGCCAATGTTTGTCATTCCGAACTCATGGCATTTATCACGGATGTCCATGGGCTATACTATCCATTTAATCACCAGGTAGACTGTCTGCTTGTCTGCCACCTTATTTCTATGAAATTAAAAAATAGTAATGTAACTTGTAATATAACTTTATATTGCAATTTATAGGTTATTTCGGAACAAAGAGGCCCTGACCGAGTGTTAACCCTAACCCAGCAGAAGTTCTGTGCAGATGGCAGCCAGGGTGACGACACTCTGTGGATGGTGCCCATTACTATCTCAACACAGGAACAACCTTCAAAGGTAACCTTTTTCCGTTATTGATGTTCTACATCAAGGCAAAAGGTAGATAACATTTATCAATCAATCTTATCAATTTCTTTGTATGTCAAGTGGATAACGTAAGGTAAAAGAAGTGACATTGACCCACATCATACTTGCTGACTCATTGACTGGTTCACTCTTATTTTTCTATAGATTGTGTTATCATTTCTGAACATTTACAACTATTTTGTTATCATTTCTGAACATGTATAACTATTTTTGTATGTAAACAGTCCAGTTCCAATCAAAAGCTATTGAAAAAAAACCAAAATGTATTTGTAACTGCTGTGGTAACAATGAACGGAGTATGACTCCTGAATCCATTCCCGAGGAAGTTAAGAATTCAGATGATTATGTAAATAAATTGTATTTTATTTTATCATGCCATAGTAATAATATAATATTCCTTATTGATCCATCTGCCAATTTACAAAGAAATTTGTTCAAATACTTCATGGAATTTTTTAGAAATAAAATCTATTTATTTGCATCATCAACTGTGACGCCCCACATAATAAGGGACCTTATATCCACTTTATGATTTAAAAGTGAATTGCACTTATAACTTTACTAACTAGGTACTTATAAAAGCTTATTGAATATAAGATTTCTAGTTATGTAATACGTCACAAGTATTAATATAGTTTCATATATTTGCATATTGCCATTTGCTATTGTAGCCTTTCCTTTTTATAGACTTTTGCGCTTTGTACATATTTTATATTGTAAATCTGGTCTAAACGCGTACAATTGAAGGCTTTTGACCCGCCGACGTAGCCTACATCCATGTAACTGAAACATCAAGTAGAAATAAAATGTAAAGCAAAAATCTAATTGTAGCGTTTAGACTTAATTTACAACATAAATTATTTATCAAATGTTTGCAATGTTTGTATAATCTGATCTCTAAAACATGGCATAAGAAAGGGGGGCAAATTTCAAAAATACCTGGACCCTTTAACACATTCATTATAAATAGTTAGAACAAAATTTACTTGATATTTGATAATGCAGATTTTAATATTTTTATTATTGAAAACTATTTCTCTAATCCAGTGTCTGTTACATTAGTCCGTATTTTATACATAATCGTTTTCAACAATTTGAATATTTATTGCGTGGTTTATATACCTACAGTTGAGGACTACGTTCCTGGCGATCGGGGAATGAAGTACGCGCGAGGTGGGCACCACGAACGTAGTGCCCAACTGTACACCATCAATAGATTCATAATAAATAATGAGAAAAGCGAAAGTATCATTATTTCATAGTATACTAGTGATTTAAGTGACAATATTGCTGTTATATAAAGTATTTACATGCTTTGTTCGAACACATGTCGATTGACGAACTTTATTCAATACATGCACCATTAAATTGTGTTAGCACTGATGATAAATTATGGTTATTGACAAAATGTGCACGATTTTCAGGTTGCGTGCTCTATGGTGCTTGAGAAGAGAACGCAGGAAGTTGTATTAAAAAATATCACTGAGGATTCTTGGGTGAAACTGAACCCTGGCACTGTAAGTATTATTAAATGGACTTTTTTTGTATCACTACAGTAGAGCCCCCGTATCCGCGGCGGTTATTTAAAACCTCGGCTAATTGTCATCCCTATATTTTCGGGTATATGAAGAAAATATATAAGGTAAACATACGCGTTGAGACCCATTTAAATAGATAAATATAGATGATCCAAAATTAAAACAGGAAAAACCTAAAACGTGGTATGTAATATTTATTTAAAATTACGATGAAACATTATTCTTACGCTGATGCACAAATATAATTTAATTTATATAATAATTATGTAGTACATACACAACAGGACAATAATAATATACTAGATATGAAAATAGAATCGTTGTATAGAATAGTTTCGGCCCCTTTTACCGAATCACCGATAAATGAACCGAGTCCGCTGTTACCGCTGTCACTCGGGTCATTTTGTATGTACATTATGAAATTAATTTTATTTGATTTTTTTTTAAATTTCTGATGGATTCTGATTAGTTGAATAGTCGCCTAATAATATTGATAATTTAATAAATATTAATTTACCCATGTGGAGCAGTGTTTCCAGATGAAAATTACAAATAACTGTGTTGGAGGTCAAATTTACGGTGTTTGGATATAATGAATTATAAATATATTCATTATAAAAATATTGTGTATTTATAAAAGAACTATAATACGTATTTATATATTTTTTTAATTAGAACACATTAAAAATTAATTATGTATTTTAATCATCTAAGACTGCTACTTTTTGCTCATCATTTTTGCTCATGCTCAGCAGGTCATTTTTTTTAACATGTTCATTGAAAATATGAAATCAACACAGTTTTCATTCTGGCCAATAGATTGTTGAGCAAGCAAGTTTCACTGTAATAATTTTTTTAATTAATTGATTTCATTTTTGTTTTGATATCATTAACTTGGCTGAATATTTTTTCACATACAGCGTTTGAGTGAAATAAAATCAACTCACTCGGGTCGAACACTAAGTTGCAATGACAGCAGGATAAAGTTAAACCATCGACAGATTACCGATTTGACATATGTCAGATTAATGTAACTAGTGATGTTAATAATCGTGATGTTGAAAAGTGTTTTTATTCTTATAAACGCGCTTTTTTACTTGGGTGACGGGCACCAAAGGTCCGTCATTTTGCGACTCACGCTTGAAATGGTCCTGTAATTTAATTATAAGCTCGTGACATTGGCTATTTACAGTTCGTCCACATGACGGCATTTTTATGCACTAAGACAATACGTCCAAAGCACAAAGCAGAATCAGAATCCAATTTCGGGCCAAGGTCAACATAATAAGCAGGAATAACAAACGGAAGATAGTGGCGTCACAAAAAAAGCATCACACAACAGCAAATACTGGGGAAACGTAGTATGTAGACTTAGACGGACGTAGGTTTTTTTTCTTGTCATTTATTGTAATGGTGCAAATAGGATATTCTACCAGTGTCAAGTTTTCTTCGCAGTAAACAATTTCAAACTTTAAAACACATTCAGTCGATGTCCAGTCCTATCGAAGTAAGTCAGGAGTCGCTCAGTAAAGTGATACTGAGCACAGAAGAGGACTCCTTAGAAGCGTTACGAAAATCAAAGCCTTTATCAAAGCTTTTATTTGATTATCACAAACATTACGCACAAAAAACACTTTGCAGTTTAATAAACTAGAAAACGCACATTACACAATTTTCATTATAATCAAATAAAAACCTTCTAGAGTTCCCGCCAAAAAGACCCGACAGTGAGGTTGGGCGCAGAATGTCAGAAAATCAAACGTCAGAAACGCAAAATGTCCGATCAGAAGTGATATATGACAACAAAAATAGAATGATAGATATACAGAATATCGGAAACGCACAATGTCAGCTTGCTGAGAATTTTAGCAAAATAAAAAGTAATTTTTATAGAAGAAGGATAGATTTATTTCATACACATTTACACTCTGCCTGTGAAAACCTATGCAGCTTTTAAGCAGACACTGTTGCCCATAAACATCTGTCATATCTACCAGTTTCTACCTGATGTGTTTCTTGTATTTCTAACGTAACATTTATTGCAATACTGTCGTAACTGAAAAAGTTTTACAGGAAAGCAGTTTTAAAATAACAATTTGCTATATTTTTAGTAACAAGGTAAAATAGCCATAAGCAGACTGTAGCGAAGGTATCTTCATGACACTTTTACATTACAAAATATATCAAATAGGGTTCAGTTTTTATCATTATCCAAAAATTGTCATTTTTGGATAATGACTATCAATAAATGAGCGAATATGTTCTGACGTTCTGCGAATGTGACATTTTACGAAATATTACAATGTCTGACATTTTGCATTACCGACGTTTTGCTCTTTTGACATTTTGCGTGCAAACCAGCGAGTGTTAACTTGTGTGTAGGTGGGGTACTACCGCACGCGGTACCCGGCGGAGCTGTCGGCGGGGCTGTTGCGCGCCGTGCGCGACGGCTCGCTGCCGCCGCTCGACCGGCTCGGTCTGCTTGATGACTGCTTCGCGCTCGTGCAGGCGGGACACTCGCACACTGCAGAGGTGAGCGGAGCGACATGCACGTCACGTCACCTTTGATTACCAACATTGTCATTTATTTGAATTATGAAAGTCATTACATTAAAAATGTTACTTCTTCGATACTTTAAATATATTCGATGTTTAAGAATTCAATTGGCGTAAGGAACAAAAGAAGGGTAACAATTGGTTACTGAAAACCGATATATATTTAAATGTCAATATATTTAAATTGATACCATAAAATAAACTGCTTATTAAAATGGTATTCTGACAACAAATATAAGATCATAGATACATTAAGAGGAATTGTTGGAGTTGACCATGGCTTAGTCAATACAGCCACAAGAAGATAGTCCCCATTTAACGAAATGATGAAATTTAATGAATGATAAAGCGTAAAGTCGTGGTAACGTGGTGGTTCAGGTAACATGTTGAGAGGATTTATAATTTTTTTACAGTCCCTAAAACTCATGGAAGCGTTCACCAACGAGACAAACTTCACAGTGTGGTCTTCAATATCTAATTGTTTAGCGAAACTGAGCGCCCTTTTCTCACACACGCCTCTTGATAAACCACTAAAGAATTATGGCCGCAGACTTTTCGCAAATGTTACCAAAAAGTTGGGTTGGGATGCCGAGGAAAAAGAGAGCCATTTGGATACACTTTTGAGAAGTCTGGTACTTAACAAAATGATCAGCTTTGAAGACCCAGAGACGATAAAGGAGGCTAAAGCTCGGTAAGTTCTTTATTTACAAGATGAGATTTATAATCCTTATCATCCATATTATCCATAACATTTATAAAGAGAACTCTGAAACAATCTATATGGAATTAAAAATAAATGAGATAAAAATTGTCATGTATAACGATAACTTGCTTTATTTCGGCCTCTGTTTTATTTGTGAAGCACAGGCCTCGTTTCAGTAATAAAGCATAATTAAATTAAGGCTTTTTGCAGTAAGATATTTTACGACTTTTGTTTTGTAGTTTATTCAACAACTGAATAATAAACCAGTTTCTAAAAAAATAAATTTACATTAATTAGAAATGAACTTGAGAATTTGGTGATTAGGGCCGTTTTGGGGAGCTATTGCCCATCTCTTTGACAGATGCGTTATGGAGAGACACTATAGAAGAACAACTACATTGTTCATACTGGTTCCTTTCTAACTTTGACTTCAAAGTCATTTATCTCAATAATTTTTCAAGATATTAACTTAACAAGACCCTTATCTTTCATTTTTGTGCTATATTTATATACCTTTTGATTAAACCTACAAAATGACACTAAAATTTTAGATGTCTTACAAAGGGTTCAAAGGAGATTAGCATTAAAAGTAACTGGTATAGAGTTAAAATTTTGGTATCATTTTATAGGTTTTGCTAAAAGCTATCGATATAGCACGATAAGTATGTTTAGTTTCGTTTTTGCAGTAAATTACAAAAAATATTATTTTTTGTATTTCATGTTTACTATTTTTTTAAGTCCATTAGGTCAATATTTTGTATAAATCAATGGTCTGTTACTTCTGGTATTCTACATATACCTTTACTTCACGAATGAGACTATTTTCATTTCATATTCGAATGAGAGCTTTATGTTCATAGATATTGTCTTTTTATTAGTACACAGCTAGCTGATTAAAAGCTGCCATTCAAGGGTGGTTAAGAGTAGGTTGGAAGATGTTTTTACTCACGACGGAACGGAGATGGTACCAGTGAATTCCAAAAGTTTCTGGCCTGACATATTTCTAGATGTCTAAAAAAAAGCAAATTATCTCTCATTGTAATTGTCATTTATCTTGCTAATTCGTGTATAATTTTTTAGTTAAAACCTCGTAAGTTTAAAAAAATCGGGTTATATGTGACGTTATTTTAATGCACAATTCATTATAAACTAATAATGTGCCAACTCTGAGGGATTTAATGACAGCACGGAAATTAACTCGAATTGTTCTATCTCTATATGAGAATCTGTCCATATGCGAATAACCATGTGGTTGGTGCAGTTTCGAGAAGCACATATCCGGCGAGCGCACGCTGCCCGCGGACCTGCGGTCGGCGTGCTACCGCGCGGTGCTCGCGGAGGCGGACGAAGCGACGTTCCAGCGGTTCCTGCAGCTGTACCGCGCCGCCGACCTGCACGAGGAGAAGGACCGCATCAGCCGCGCGCTCGGCGCCGTCCGAGAGCCCGCCATACTCACGCAAGTGCTCGACTTCGCTGTCTCGGTGAGTCGACAACTTGTACTTGTATCAGCTTATAACGTTCCACTGCAGGGCACAGGTCTCCCTTAGTGAATCACTAGGGGGTTTCGGGCCGTAATCTACCACGCGGGCCTAGTGGGGATTGATGGATCACATATTCCAGATGTTATTGTTTATTTCTCGAGCATGCTTTCCTCGCTTTTTGTTTGTTTTCCCTCATCGTGGAGCTACTCACAATTTTTAAACATCTGTATAAACAACTGTAATCATTATGTAATTACAGTAATCATCAAATTTTTATTACGTGAATAATTGCAGGCAAGAATCTTAAGAATTTTGGGCAAATACGAGAATCGTATACAATATTCTCGCCCGAACCTTTCGAGAAACTCTCTTTGTGTAAATGAGCCCTTAATAATCCCCACTCCTGAACAGGTATATAATGTAGTACCTTTTAGGGCAGTGTGTGTGATGGTAACATGTGGATACGTTGGTGCAGGAGGAGGTGCGCGCGCAGGACACAGTGTTCGTGATCGTGTCGGTGGCGGTGAGCAAGAACGGCCGTGACCTCGCCTGGCAGTTCTTCAAGGACCACTGGCAAGAGTTCATGGACCGTTATCAGGTAATATACATTTATACAGATACAGAATACTAAAGCCGGATCTACATTTGTATCATCCACTGTGACATTTCGTATCCGCGACATGTTGCATGAACGTAAGTATGGACGTGTTGATATGCAGTTACGAGATATGCCGCCTGATACAGATACGAGCTGATCCATCGCGAGTCGGGTTTTTATGTCCTGTTCAATCAGTTAACGTTAATTAAGACGTTTGGTGCGAATTTGAATTCATTTGCTATCTACCATTGATCTGTAAGGACGTGCCTACTGCACATCCCTATTAAAGCATTCAACGTCAATACTACTTATATTTGTGGATATTCTACTAACAAATATCGTATCCCACAATTTGAGAAGCACTTGTTTGCACACGGAACTTAACTAGTTCTGTTCTATATAGTCATAAATATAGAAAAACACCTATCAGTATATGTTTTTTTTTTGTTAATTTTTTCTTATTTACTTTTACGTAATAACCCTTTTGTCGTAGCACCTCGCTTTCAGAGCATACCTCTCAAGATCTCTAGAGAGTATCGGGATCCTTGGTGTCGACATTTCCAGCAAACATTGAAACAGCTGCCCGAAACTTACGTCACTAGAGCGATTTCTAGTGAGGAATAAAACAAGTGTGTATTTGTGTGCAGGGCGGTTTCCTTCTGGCGCGTCTGGTGAAATCAACGACGGAGAATTTTGCGTCTGAAGCTGCGGCGGCGGAGATCGAAGAATTCTTCCGCACGCACCAGTCGCCGGGCACCGAGCGGTCGGTGCAGCAGGCGCTCGAGACAGTGCGCCTCAACGCGGCCTGGCTGCGGCGCGACCTCGCCTCCACCACCGCCGCGCTGCAGACTTACCACTGACGCGCACATGTAACTATACACAACTATATACAGATCGAATGAGTTGTTCCACACGCACCAGTCGCTGGCCACCGGGCGGTCGGCACAGCGGGCGCTCGAGACCGTGGACCTCAACGCGGCCTGGCTGCGGCGCGACCTCGGACAAAATATAATGAAACTTGACATAATTATAGCTTATCACCTGGGTTAACATCTAGAGTACATAAAAATCCGTTATAAAGTTCCCATGGGAATCAAGCTAACCACACACGTCACGTGCACTAAATCGCGACCACGGCTAGTATCTAGTTACCTAAAATACAGGATGACTATGAAGCCGCATGCCTAAAAGGCAAGATGCCAATGAAGCAGTATGCCTGAAATGGCAAGATGACTGAAGCAGTACGCCTTTTAGGCGTACTGCTTCATAGTCATCTTGCCTTCAGATGCATTTCATGGTCATGGTGCATTTCAGGCAACTCGATCAAAAAGGGTATCTAGGTGGCAAAATAAGCGTTTCCCGCGATTATAACCTTTGTGTTCGTAAACGAGTAATCATGGCGATTATAAAGTTAATTTTCGTTGCTCTAACTGAATTGACTGGGTTTATTCTACAAAGTTATATTTGCAGTTAGCGCTATTGAATAAATTGTTAATGAGGTGCAAAGCAGTTTGTATTTGTGCAAACGCTCTATTAACAGTTGTTTTCCTTTAACTGGCGATATTTTAATATGATATTGCATTTCATTCCATCGGAATGTCTCTGACTGCTGGATATGGGTCACTCCCGCGTCGCACGCGACACGATCTTCAGCTCTTGTACAGCCGCCACCGGCGAACTCTTCCAAGTCCGAGATTTTTAGTAGTTTTCTTACTATAGTTAATTAACACATTGGTTTTTCGTTTTTCAGGACCAAATGACGGAAGACTGAAACTACAACGAAACCCACAATTAAGTTTCACTTGATGATGATGTAGCAACTAGCGGCTAGCTTTATTTATTGTCACCGACGCCTTGTAAATTTACTTTTGTTATAATTTACTTGTAGTACATTTATATATTTATGAATGAGGACATTAGATTATAATTGAAATGTACAATTTTAAATTTAAATTAGTTTGCAGTTGAGCTAGAGGCATCTTATTATACAATTGTTTTTATTTCAATAAGCGCATACAAACAGACCGTTGAATAAATTGCGCAAGGAAGATTTTTACAATTCAAATCGTAATGCCTTTGATTATATGTCATGATTAAATGTGCCATTTGAAGTTATTTAAAAACAAAAGCATTTTTTTAAAATATCCGAAAGTAAATGTGTAGGTCTGGACTTGGCCTTCCAATAACAGAGGCAAACTAGGCACCCGGAACAAATATTTACGTATCTAAAAAGTCGCCCTTCCCATTTCAATTGACCAGTCCAGCGCGGCTTGGCCCAATAGGGTCATTTAAAAGTCCAGACAATATAGATTGATAGATAAAGGCAATACCAATGTCGATACATTAAGTATATACATTGATTTTTTTACATATTTAGTGTTCAATATAAATAAAATTACTATAAATTTCCACATGTAGCGAGCGCGTCCCCGAGCTCAGCAACGTTACGACGTCATCGGCGGGAACTCGAGAAGTGAAATTGAGTTTACATTTGATTATATTTAAAAAAATGTGTATTTAGGCGTTTAGTGGTTTAATAGTAATAGTTTATTAAACTTCGGTGTTTCATCGTGCGTGGTGTTTGTGACAATCAAATAGAGGCGTGGGACTGCGTTTACCGTGAGCTTACAAGGAGTCCTCTTCTGTCCCCGGTAAACCAACGGTCTGTACTGAGCGCCTCCTGACTTACTTCGACGGGACTGGACATTGACAGGATACGTTTTAGATTTTGAAATTGTTTAATTAAACGAAGAAAACTTAACACTGACAGAATGTGCTAATTGCACCATTGCTATTGTCATTGTCATCAACGTTTGATATTCATGGACGACAGTATCCACTTCTCTTATCGGAGCTCCCAAAACATACAGTACATTTCACGGCAGTGTTTTGTGAGACCGCAGTAACTCAGCCAGTCTGCTGCACCATACACTACTATATGCACGTGAACTGCATTTGCAGGCGTATTTGTAAAATTAAGTTCGTTAAGTGGCGTTAAGTTCGTATTTGTAAAGACTATATAGCCAAACATCAATTTGTACCGCGTGTACCGAATTCTTTTTCGTTTTTCTTGGTAATAAAATAAAAACAAATTAATAGAAAAGTTTCTACATAGAGTAGTGTAGTCACGTCGCCACATGCCACGTCCTCCCCTCGCACCAGACATTGCACCCCCCGACACCATGTAGAACAGAACGGATCACAGCATTTATTTGTCACTGAAACATTTTTTTTTTTAAAAAGATCCATGTTGAACTAGTTTTGAACAATTTTTTACTTGTCAGAAATTTTATAAAATCGGAGTATTTACTCTTTTTGATACATGCCAGTCTCATAGATCACGGTGAAACTAGATATTAGTCTATGAAGTGCAAACTTTTCTAATAATTTGTTTTTCACTTTCCATTACCCCCCAGTATTGAACAGTCAAAGTATTTGGGATTTATAAAAACATACTTACATGTATCGCTCCCTCCTAAGACAGATCTACAAAATGAAAATTTACAGAAGAGCGTTTAAAATTAATTTTAAATAAATTAATGAAAATATCAACATTCTAATGCTGATCATATGTGTGCAATATGATCAGCATTATTACTGTTGCAAAATACTCTGAAGTTTTCGAGTCCAGCTTCTTTGATCTCGTTTCAATCTGTAACGCTCGCTTCCGTTAGGATACATTTTACGTCTTAGTTTCCAGTGGATATACTTATACTATCGAGTAAAGTCCATTTTGTGGGTCTTTGTACTTCAAATATATATTTTATAAAATATAATTCTTGACAGTGAACGTAAACAAATCAAAACCCATTTAAATGAGGGACGAAATGTGTTAGAAATGTGTTAGTTCGTATACATTTGCCAATTTGATATAATGTAAGACGGCTGTAAGCTGTCAGTAGTTTCCGGCCTTTTCTGTAAATGTTTACTTATTTTAGTTTTGTTTATTACAAATAACATAGTAACATTGGTGCTGAGTGCATATTTTATTTTCTTAGGTTTAATTTTATTAACATCTTTCAATATTCGACACGATAATTTTATGAACATTTATTATACAGCAGTGCAATAGTTAACTTGTATACGACTTGGATTGTCATCTTGCATATAAATAACTAATACACTATCATAAAACGTATTAACTGCTGTCTGTATTGACATAACGTCCAGTGAAAATGTGATGTATGAGATATAAAAATATGAAGTTACCATCTGTAATTAGTCTTTGTTGTCATCACTGAATTGTTTTGTAAGACTGTGTTATCGCAATAAAATGTACAAAAGAAACGATCTTTTATTTTAAACTACTGAGAAACCTTCAAATAAAATACAATAATGACGAACCACTTTATAATATGTAGTTGGTGAAACGTTCATTGAAATTTACGTAGTCCACACGCTCTAGAAGGCCTATTATTCGTACTCCAAAATGACATTACATAGGATCACAAAAAAATCTTACTTCAGTAGTGCAAAAAAATACGCACGTTTCAAGACATGTTGACGCACTGGTAACGGAACATGTTACCATTTCCTTTTTTTTTTAATCATTTTTGGTAGCTAAATTTGTCACACGGCCGTCAACACTTCGTCGCATTTACACGATGCCTCGATGAGACAAAGACGTTGGACATCGACATAAAGCTAATCTGTCCTTAAGCGAATAAACCCACACGTCGTCGGTCGTGCGACTACTTTCATGCAACCCCAAAGAACTCATAATCTATTGGACACCGTATGTCCGACGTCTAACGTCGCCAAATTCACCCCAAGCCGCATCCTTAGCCCAAAACAATTTTTTTTTTCAAAATGTATAAAAAATATAAGTCTATTCGATAAACGGAAACGAGCGCGAACGATTCACCCTCTTATAGTATTTCCATTTCTTTATTTTCTCGATGACAGTTCTAATTTGATAGTTGTAGTGTTGTGTGACCAAATAAGTAATGATATCGATCGCATATATTTATTATATTTTGAACAAAGACAAATACAACAAAAACATTAAAAGTACAATTAGTGAATATTTTAAAATCGAATAAAAGCCACCCTAAAAGATATGTTATCGACGAAATAGCTGCCGAATGTGGTCATTGGGTTCTTCGACTTCCGCCGTATCATTGCCAGTACAATGCTATAGAACTAATATGGGCACAAATCAAAGGACACGCCGCTCGAAACAATACCCATCCCCCTTTTACGGCAAACAAGATGTTAGATTTATTAAAAAATGCATGTGCGGAAGTAACTGCCGGAAACTGGGAAAAAATTGTGAGAAGAACCCAAAACATTATAGCGTCGGATTGGGAAATTCATGTGGCATTCGATAATATAGAAGTACAGGAACTTATAATAAATGTTGGGGAGAGCTCATCGAGTGACAGTGACGATTCATCAGATTTTGATTAAAATAAATAAATAAAGATTACCTGTCATTATAATTATTTCGTTTCATTGTCGAGTACCTACCTATACCTACTTATTTTACAACAGCTTCGAAAATTTTAAAGAAGTTGGCATTAACAATCAAGAATTAACACGTGTAACATCTTGTAATGAAATATAATATTAGTTAATAAATTTGTACAAAAGTATCCGGCAGTAGTTTAGTTTCTTACATTTTGTAAAAAAATATCGGATCTGTTATCGTGTTACGTTTATCGATAACTACATCCCTAAAATTGCTTTCTGGCTGACGTGACCTTGTTAATGAAATATGACGTCTTGGTGCCTAATTTTTGTTCGGAGTTTTAGGCGTTGACGCTAGAACAAAGTTATATCGACCACTGTGTGTCAAGCTGTCATCGAGAAAATAAAGCAGTGGAACTTGTATAACTTCTCAATCCACCATTTCAGTGGGTGTGGAAGGAATTACGACAGATCCAGTGTATTGTATCTAAAAATCGCCGTTTATTCGTGGTCCCATGATTTTGTCGTATTAATGGGACCATGAAGGAGAGCTATTTCTCGTAGTCCCATTGCTTCATACGGTTATGAAATCTTCCGTCCTGTGTATACATAGTACTACATAGTACCTCTTTGCATAGGATAAACTTTACATTCATGTTAAAAGAAACGGCTGCACTAACCGCAAATTAATTCACTAATTATTTACTTATTATACCAGGACACAGTTAAAAGTATTGTTTGTAGGCACTAAAAACATTAAAGTATATAATACGAAGCAGTCAGCAGTCATTTTGAGTGTCTGTCTGCTAAGTGTGATTTAAAGGTTGTCATCTGTATTTAAAAGAAACACACTTGTAAAACAGTACATCTATATTGCACTATAACATCTCACTTAGGTAATATTGTACAAATTGGGTGTCATTTAGAAATTAAACTAATATTTTATACTAAAACACAAACATTATACAACGATGCCAATTAATATCTCTAGCGCGGGTGCACGTGACACGGACAACTGGGGAAAACATACACAACTCAATAATACAGTTGGTTACCAAAATACTGTGACATCTAATTATGTGCGTTACACAGCAGCGACCCAACTCGGCCTCTTCTCGCTTCCAATTTGATTTTTTTTTTTCTAGTATAGATAGGTACCGAAAAGAATACAAGAAAATACAAGTAGGTAAAATACTCCTATACAAGAAAAGAAACTGGCAACTATACAAGAACAAAAAATAAGGAAAAAATTTCCACTTTTATACTATTTAATATACAAAAATCAGGGGTACCGCTGCCGGCGTACCGTTACTTCATCATATAATCACGTGGGGATTTTTTAATCACGTGCATTGATATATTTTCGATGTGGTCATACTATACATAATGTACAATCAGTTTTAGCAAAGATGGTGAAGTTTCAGAAATTCAGCTGAGGTTCTGTTAGCGTATAGTTTACCAGTACCTCCTATACATTTTAAACGGTTATAAACTTGTGATACAAATTTTAATTGCTAAATTGTATCACAAAATAGATAAGAAATCCTCTTCTAATGAGTCGAGATCGGATAACTGCTGGGATAACAAACATCATTAAATAATGGCCGAGTTACATTTTTTTTTGTTTTGAACATAAAATACTTTTGAAAGTATGATACTATACAAAAATATGTTTAGTTTTTATATTACACAACTTCAAGCCTAGCGATGAGTGAAAAACTCATTCACGTAAATTAATTATAATATCTTATGTCACAAAGGTGGAAATTATAGCAATATAGTTATTCTTATAGATATTGCTTGTAAAGATTCCGTTACAACCACTCGATGAAGCAATCTATACTCATCTCATCAACAATAGTAAATTTACTATTATAGTAATAGACTAATTACAATTTTGTTAATTGTTTATATACAACTATGTGGATCCCTCACACCATCCATGGTCCAATATATTTGCATCGAGAACAAATAATGGGGCCACAGATGATATAATAGTATTTTAATATCTCCCATGAGTAAAAGGCAACTTCAAACCAATGTCAATTTACATAATCATTATAATTTGTCATTTAATTATATACAGTGCGCCAAGGACGATAATAAACGTGGTGAAAAGAGAAATAACGGCAGCGATCTTGAAATGTTTGATTGATAACAGAGCCACGTGTATAAATTCTCAGATAAATTCTCAACATCTTAAAATAGACTTATTGTAACGAACAGAAACATTTTCTCTATTGATACTTTCATCTCAGTCATAAAAATTATGTTGTCGAATCTAATGGACCATTTAGCCTCCCTAAACTGTAATAGTTTAATTGGTAACCCTACATTTATGTGGCGCGCTCCGTCAAGCTCATCAAGGTGCTCGTCGCACTACTCACCAGGTCTCAATGCGTACTACTTTAGTGTCAATCTATATTGCTACACAGCCTACTTATATTTGCGTCGTTCTATGTGTATAACACTGCTTAATTGTGCTCTTATTGACAATTTACAATTTTATCACTTTACAATCTGCCACTTGAGAGTCAATTTCTATTCTACACGCTACGAAATTTCGTAGATAAAACAATATTTCCAACAATGCTTCGTTCTTCTTCAAATGCGATACCTTATACACGTTGTGATACTATGTAAACAGTATGTGGGGCAGGGAGCGGAACTAGGCCAGATTGTTAATATACGTATTTCGTAGCAAAATACAGTTAATTTGTATAAAATCAAAAGTTGTAAGATAACTCGATACATCTGTTGAGTTCCAAAATGTGCGAAATCCTCTTTTTGACAGGATAATTCATTCTAGGTAATCGTAATAGAGATGCAGATTAATTAGATTGTCAAGGACGATTTTCGCACGTTTTGGAAAGCAGCCATAATACAATTTTTCCATACGCACGCATATATACACACACACACACATACATACACACACTCGCACACAAGATCGGACGGTATAGCAATAAATAAAATAAGCTCTCGCAATCGCGTGTTCCAAATGAAGCAAACAGTGCGGTAAGTACCAATATAAAAACTGTACACAGAAATACAATAGTATTATTGCGGTATGTAGCAAATTTATAAATGCCACGAGGACTTGTCTCAATCGATTTGTCAAAAATGTTGTGTTTTACAAAATGCGTGTTCTTATGAACATTTACCGTTTCAGTTACTACTTACAAAATAATAGAGAACTAAAAGTATTATAATTTGACTAGAGTATTTCAATAATATATGAGTTATTCTGAAACTTACGTTAAATCTATGTGAGTTAGGAAGAAAATGTTAATAAAAAAATCTAGACGAATAAATATAAATTATATGACTATAAATTGTACACAAGTGTAAGAGACTAGATACAAATATTCCGCTGTGGACTTAACGAACTATCGGAGGAAATGCAGATTGAATTAGAGATATCCACTTATTGATCAATACTATAAAGTAACACCAATAAATATGAAAACACTCGCTAAATACAAGCTCCTACAAAAGTGTACAATATTTTAATATATCGATCAGTACACTAACACTATTATACATGTCTAACTAAAATTAACATGTATTTCATGATTTTATTATTACATTTAAAATAAATAAAATCGGTGAATAATGTACTCGTATGTGCATAACAGTTACGTAGTTCATACCTACTTACGCGTACTTTTCAAAGGTCAAACACCTAAGCGAGCGAGTGTGGATAGTGTTATACACATACGAGTAAATTAATAACCAAAAATTTATCTTTAATGTAATAAAAAAACATGAAACACATGTTAATTTTTAATTAGATGTAACTGTTTTAGTGTACTGATTGACATATTAAAATACACTATTTTTGTAGGACCTTATACATATATTGGACTTAAACACGATTTAAAATTCTAAATAAAATCACACGTATGTTAGTAACAATTACTCATTAAAAACAATATCTCGACCGATATAAATTCATGTATACAATGTGGATAAATTTACACATGTTCCCGTGTTTAAAGAAAACGTTTGAGCAAATCTTGGGAACTAGTGTTTATATTATTATTAAATAATTACAAAGTAATATAATTCAAATATAAATAAATGTAATGTATACATATATCATTGATTAAAATATTCTATCGAGTCTCAGTATTTTTAGCCTTGAACTGCATTAAAAACCCGACCTAAAATTGCAATATTTTTACTAATAAATACATTAGGGTGCATCTATAATAACTAATAACCAATTAAAATGTCCAAATGTTTAAATTTAGGAAGCATGAGGAATATATCCAAATAAGTGTACATTAAAACAGCATTTGAAATGTACCGTAATTATTATTTTTTCAAATGGTAACACTAGAAGATATACCGCTGTGAAGTCTTCAAAAACAACAAGAGCTAAACAATAAATAAATAAAATTAACGTTTTGACTCGTTTTCTTTTATATAAAGAGGAACATCACATTTTTAAACTATCCTATACAAAGTAATATAAATAAGGATCCACAAAGAGTTCAATGATTTGTTCATGTCTCTAATTTTCACTGTTACAAAGTGGCATAACTTCTAATGGTCCAAAGCATCTTCTTGCACCAGATAATTGTAATTGGATAAATGATGAGCTTTTATATTTATAATATTTTCTCGTAATGTAAACACAGAAGGCAATTGAGTCAGCTCATTATGTATTAAAAGTTAAAAGTACTGTGAACATTATAGTTTAAATAAATAAAAAAAATACGAACGAGCAGCGCGCGCAGATGACTCTTTAAAACAGTAATAAACCCAATTTTCAGAAAGTAACTTTTGTGATAAAGGAATGTAAATCCATACGGAAAAAAATATTCTGTGACACATCTAACCAAATTCTAATTATTTAGGGCGATTTTAAACACTTCAACACTATTTAAATTACAGGATTGCTTAAAATCTCATGTTTATTTGTAACAATTAAAACTTCAAAGAGATAAAGCATTTATATTTAAACCCAGTACTCTCGGAACTGACTCAATGTACCCCCAAACATTTTCAACATATTGCCTATTGTCATAAAGTTCAAAAGTGACTCTCTTTATGGAGACGTGTTTAATTAATTATTCTATGATGGTACACCTGGGTAGATGCTCGTGCAGGTAATCAAACAATTCTGGCGAGGCTCCGGGACAGTTGGTGAGCTCCAACTCGCGCAACTGTCTCAGCTGGATGAGACTGGAGAGTCCGCTGGACGTCAACAAGGGACAACCTGGGAGACATCGTCACATCTTAAGCACCTTGTAATTATATCCCTGGACACATTTCAGCCTTTTTTTAATGACCCACTGCAGGGCACAGGCCTCCCCTAGTATAGCACTGGGGGTTTCAGACCATAATTTATCATGTGGGTCCAGTGCGGATTGGTGGATGCACATGCTCCAAATTCTGTTTTTAATTTATTTTTTAATAACTACTCACTAGGAATTCCTGTGTCGTGGGTCTAGAGACACGTGCAACACTCAAACCTGGACAAACACGTGCCTTTAAACAAATGATTGTTCGACGGGGAATCTTACCCGGGACTCTTTGCGCAGCAGGCAGGGGCACTACCCATTGGGCTAATTGATCGATTGTCTGAAATTCTGGAACACGGATTTTATAAAATCCTTAAGTAGACACTCAACGGTACTTAAGCTGAAAGGGGATGAGGATTTGAATTCACGACCTCACGGATGAGACGCATTGGTACACAAGTAGAAATTCAATGGCTAGGGCTAGGGTTCGAAGTCAACCTCACGAATATGGATCGAGAATAGACAGGAATACAAAGTACCTACTACTAAGTAAATAATCCCGGTTGACGATCTCGACCGTAAGCGGACGCTTAAAGGCTAGTGGTTATGTGACTACAGAGTATGTGAGTATAGAGTGGTTATGTGATGTAATGAATTCTGAATGTGTATTTGTTTGTTGTTTTACTCAATCATGCTGAAATGATTGCAGGATACGAATATGGTATTATTTAATTAGTGACACAGGGGCGGGTTAAAGGCTCATGAGGCCTGGACTATGGTTTGCGTGGGGCCCTTTTAAGCAGTGGGGAGTGCTTGTGACACTCGCTTTCCTCCGAATATGTTCAGAGTTGAACTCAAGTTCTTAAACGGTTTGTTTCGCTCGCCTTCCTTAGATCGATCGTTTTCAAAATTTGTTTGCTCTACTATGAAATTTCTCGCACTCTAGATCGCGGGATCCTGCGCTATAGCGCGTCAAACCCCCCTTTAATCTGGCCCAGCGTGTACAGTATGTCACCACTGACCTGCTAATGAGAGCAGCTGTAGCGAGCGCATACCGCAGAGGTGCTGCACGCCGAAGTCGCGCAGCTGTGAGCACCAGCGCACGAAGAGCGCCACCAGCGATTGCATCGTGCTGATGTACCCTACGCCGATGTCCGTTATGTGCACGCACCTGCAACCCCATACACAAACATCACTGCCACCGCTGTTTTACTGTACCATTGTAGGATGCTGTACGATCCATAACCAGATCTTCTAACATCCACTGCGGGACACGGGCCTCCCCATGGACTTTGTCTTGTGCATGAAGGATCTATGGTCTTGTAAATAATATATATTAAGGCCCAATCGCGACAAATTGGTCTCCACATTCGTAACTATATTTTGTACCCAGCTTCGAAAAAGGAATTATGTTTCTCTTTTTCAGAACTAGTTATGAAACAAGAATATTTACTCCGCTGTCACAACCAGCTACGAAAAAGGTTTTTTTGCCCCTTTTCTAGCCAGTTATTAAACAAAAATAATGTTGTCGTCTTCCACTACAAGCAACAACTACTACAAAGAGAAGAGAATTCAGCAATAAAGGAATTAGTGAAAAAAGAGAACTGTGGGGCATTGCGATAAAATTATTGCTCCTTTTATATTTAGAAAACTTATTAATTCCGAACGATATGTTTTTCTTGCTATTTTTACGGCTTACGGCATGTTATTTAGTTTACGGCGAGCGCAGAAGGTGCTCACAGCCAGGAGCAAAGTGTGTGCAGCAACGCAATGAAGGGCTCCCCCGCCGGTAGCAACGGCCCTCGGCGTAGGTGTTGCTTTGGGAGCATATCGCGGGATCACGAGTCGGTGAGAATCGCCCAGGCACGTGCCGATATCTGGTAAGTGTTGACTGAAGGCCGGTATATGTTCACGGTGTAGCGTGGGGAACCGTCCTCGTCTCCGCCGGTGGGGACGCTGTATATGTGTAGCTTGTGGGTGTAGTGCATGAATCGCATTGGCAGCAGTAATTGGTTCGTTGGGGTCGTCTAGGACATGCCGAGGACGACGACGGTAACGGGGAGGATGTCTTTTTCTTGCGTAAAACTATTTATGACAGAATATTGTTTTATGTTGTGTTTCCATTCCTCATTTAGGGCTGTTTAATTTTAATTTGATTTAGTAAATGGCAATTATAATTTGTATTGTGTATTTATTACGCGAATCAAATATGTTTTTTTTTTTTATAGACAAGAGGGCGAACGAGCAAGCGGTCCCACGTGATGGTAAGTGTTACCGCCCCGCCCAATGTAGTAGTATGTATGTTATGTAGTCAATAAATCACCTACAACTTTTCATTCGGTTTGTAGGTTTGTTATTTATAGCGTACTTATCTACTTACGAGCAATAGTTGTTAGTGAAGTACAGTTATGAAAATTACAAAATTATTCTTGTTTACTAACCAGTTACAAAAAGGACAATAAAAAATCCTTTTTCGTAGCTGGTTGCAAAAGATGGCTGTGAAGTGGAGTGTGGAGTGTAAAGTGGATAGCTGTGGCTGTGAGTAAATATTCTTGTATAATAACTAGTTATGAAAAAGAGAAAACTAATTCCTTTTTCGAAGCGGATTAGAAAATATAGTTACGAATGTGGACCAAAGGGTCACGACTGTTAATATAACTTCTTCAATCACATGTAATACTCCACATGAGACAACCTCCTATATTATTATGTAGGAAACATATGTGACACTGGCGCTATACAGAAATTTATATAAAAACGTATGTGTTTACTGCCATTGTGGATTGGTAAAATAATTGTATTCCTTTTCGTAGAACATTTCCTAAATATGGAATATATTCTAAGAAAACTAAATTTCTAATTTTTTTTTAATATAGAAAATAGGCGGCAGACGAGCATATAGAGTCTATATGCTCGTCTGCCGCCTATTTTCTATATTATAGACCATGTGGTGGTAACTAGATACATATTATTGCCCATGGACACCTGCGGTATGTACTAACATCAGTCCAGAATGACAAACGTAGGCACGCCCCCAGATGCGCTGCCTGCCTACCTTTGCAGATGTAGGAATGGATTTTTTATGGAGTATCTTTATTAGGTAATTCATTTTCTAACGGTAATCAAGTAGTCTATGGGAAAATCGATCGGCAGAGTGTACCTATAAGGAAAAATCCTATATGGTAACGGCCACATACCTGTCAAGCGTCAACTCCTCGAGGTGGTTGAGGTCGCAGGCGATGTACTCAAGCGCGTTGTCAGTGACGCGCGGACACCAGCTCAAGTCGAGGCAGCGCAGTCGCGGCAGGTTTTCCGCGAGCAGCTCCACGCCCTCGTCCGTCACCTTGCTGCATCCGCTCAGTGACAACACCGTCAGGTTCGGCAGGGAGTGCACTGCAATATAAAAAAGGGAGATATAATTAAATAAGCAGCAGAAAATACTGAATGAGAAGCAAATTTAAAGGTTTTGGTTCTCTGGTGGAAATAATGAAATAGGGAGTCCCGCGAGTCGACTTTCTGATGACATTCTTAGTAATTTAAAATTATTTGTCTGTTTCGTTGATTATGATTTGATGTCCATTCGGTATTTTTTTTGCTACTTTTTAATATTAAGCTTAAAAAAAGTAGCTGTGCCCGTGACTTCATGCACATAGACTTTAAAACTATGTGTGGTTAACTTAATTTAAGATTACGCCATAGGAACGCATCTATTGTTTTATATGTAGTGTATAACACTCACTCGATAAATAAACAAATCAATCTTGATTTTAATCATTATTGCCCCAGAGCTATTTGAGGCGCTTTGACAGCCGTCATTATAATCAAGCTACGTTTAAAAGAGTTTAATAACAGAATAAGTTCATAGATGGTCTGTACCTTTGCCACTGAATGAGAAAATTTGCATATTCATTTTATTTTCATGAGACCAGTCTTTTTGTTAGATCTTATCCAGCGGACTACAAAACGAGGATGCCTACTCGCGGGGTGGTGGGATAGGAAAGTGATTTTGTCGACAAAAATAAGTATATATTAACGCTCCCTTAAAATATCGGTAATTGGTCCCCTGACATACTGTATAATTCTATAGAATCCCGAGACAGTCACGTTAGACAATGCAGAAACGGGGACCTATTGACCTTAATGAATGCGCGGACAGACGGGAAGAAAGCCTACTTGCAATAATTGGACAATGTCTTCACTGAATACTTTTTTCTTTATGTAGGACAGACATTATGCAGTAAGGTTTGTTTTAAATAGAAAAGATGACGCATTTCCGAGAATCGCGTTTTTATTTATTATTGAGAAATTCTATAAATTCTGCAAGAAAATAACTGTTTATGAATTACACTTCATTCTCTGTAAATTTAAGGCTATAAACCAGGGGTGGCCAAAAAGTCGATCACGATCGACCGGCGATCGCCAAAGACAGAGCGATCGATCGCAACAGGAAATTGAAATTATAAACCGGTATTAAATTTAATTGACTTTTGACTTTAATCGGTATCAAAATTTTCGTTAAGGTTAACATTATCAAATTATACTCCTGATTTTGTTAATTTGACAGAAGAAATGAAAGCACAAAGTTCGCATTATTTTTTGTTACCTATTGATATTAATTTTACTTATTAATAAATAATATAAAAGCAATCTAATTATTGTTTTATTCATCCCACTTTATCACAATTAAGTCGATTGCAAGAGGTCGGATTTTTTTTAAGTAGAACAATGTTCTAAACAAGTTTACCACCCCTGCTATACAATAAACAGAGAATTGCAAAGCGATTAGAAGAGCGAACTCCGGTGAGAAAACTAAGTAAAATGGACCTGCTTCGTTTAATCACCGATAGAACAGCGACTTGCTTACACGTGATACGTTTAGCTTATATCACTCATTGCTCATTGCTGTACCTCTGTCTTTCGGTGTCGTTCAACGTGACTTCAATTATAGCTGTACGAGTTTGTGTGTACTCGTATGTAGTTGTGCATTCGAGCCTATTTTCAGTTGACGCAATGTAAGAACGTACCGCATCTTCCACTTTTGCTTTCATCTAAGGCTTTTCATAACTATTCTATCTGTGGACAAATGACATGGCGTCCTCTTTGCAGTCTTTTAATTATTTTCAAGTTCGTTCTATACTAAAATTGGACCAATTGTGTGCTGAAATCATTAATTTTTGGTTCAATGGTTCTAAAATTTATTTAAAAAAAACTAACAAATATTGATGGATAGGCAGCTGTCATATTGATGGAACTTGTGTAAATAATATAAGTTATGCAGATGACATGGTGCCGCTGAACCCCTCGATCAACGCGATGAGGACTCTATTGTCTATATGTCAAATACTTATATTTAAAGCAGGCAAATATCAGCCCACCCGTGTGCTTCTCGTAGTCCTTAACGGGGAAGCTTTAAACCTGGTTGACAGTAAGTATTTGGGCCATATTGTGACAGGCGGCCTCAAGGATGACTAGGATATAGAGGGAGCGCAGGTCGTTGGCGGTGAGAAGCAATATGCTCATCTGTAGGCTCGCTCGATGTAGGGAAAAAGTAAAGATAACGCTCTTTAAGGCTTACTGCCAATCTTTTCACTCGAGTGGCATGTGGGTGGAATATAAGCGGTGAGCCTACGGCGCCCTGCGCATCCAGTACAACAATGCTTTCAGGATGTTGTTGGGGTTTGCAAGCGATTATACGCAAGAAAACAACTTCCCAAGTGCAGCGCCTGCGGAAAAACGGCAACAGTATTCTAAAGACAATTGCTGGTAGGTTTGACTGCCCTATCCAGTAACATTGGGTGAGGGTAGTGATAGGTGCAGCATAGGCTGTCTTTTAATAATGTATATATAATACTTAATATAAAATACTAACATTACTTATATTATCAGTTAAATAATTGTTACTAACCACTTATGGACTCTGATCTGAAATAAAATTATTATTACTATTTAATTATGCTCATTTTTAGACTAATTATAAGCTAAGCTTACAAATAGTCGAAGTTCCTGGAAACTGGTTTGTAGCTATGGCTATCAAAGATTATAACACAACAAAAATCATTCATATACATTTGGGTTTGTCCTTTCACTTCGTAATTCGCTGTATAGTGTAGCCTCAGCTACACTATTAATTAGCGAACAGCTTTTGGTGACTTACAAATTATTATCACACTTGCAGTAGGTCACAGGTTTGTCAGAACTAAACTTTACCTACATCAAATAGAAAAAAAAACTATAAGTATCGAATTATGTACGAGTGCTAAAAAATAAAATATCAATGGAAGGGTAGTAGTTTATGCCTTTTGTCGTGAATTAAGCCTTTTTTGTTATGTTCTCTGCACTCAATATGTCATTATGGTCCTAATATATCCACATAATAAATGTTTCATTAAATTTTTATATTCTTCTAAAAACTACTTTTTATTTAAGGTAACCCATGTTGTTCATGTAACTAAATTTCGATGTTGTGGTTCTAGGGTTACGATAGGGGCATCTTCGATTCAGATCGACTTACCAATGTTAACGACCCCATGGTTGGTGAGCTCCCAGCAACTGTGCAAGCGCAGTACGCTGAGCGAGGCGCTCTGCTTCGGCGAGAAGTACCCGAGCGCCGCGTCCGTCACGTGGTACGCTTGCAGAGAGAACTCGTAAAGCGATGGAAGTAATTGAGCTACCGCGCCCACCTGCCAATTACAAAGGAAACTTTATAACAATATATCATCCATGGCAATAAATATGAAAGAGAGACAATTAAATGATCAGAAAAAAATAATGAATGGGGGCCACAAAGTGGGTTAGGTTTACATTCTCCAGTGACAATAAAAAAATAGTATCCGTAGTAGTAATAGTATCCATCGATTTTGTGATGATACAAATATAAAAAAAAACAAATACTTAGATGCTGGCTCATAATTAACCAAATAATAGTTAATATTTGGTAATATTAATAACCAAATAAATCATAGTTACCAAAATAATTTGAGATGAAGGTGGCTATACTATTAGTATGTCTATGGTCTAATTAGATGTTACTGAGCAAAAAATTATGGTTATGCTCGGAGACGCGGATGTTGGGGTCTGAGCGGCGGCGGTGGTGGGGACAAGAACGCGCATGTACACTTTACAATAATAATGTTGTTGTATAATTAATATTTATTATTACAATTATTTATATTATTGGCAATATTCATTTTATTATATTACTAGCTTTTGGCTGCAGCTCCGTTTGTGAGGAATTTTGGTATTTGGCAGAATATTTCAAAGAAATCGAATTAGTTTTTTTTTTATTATGAATATTTATTTAATAATTTTAAAAGTAAATTGAATACATGTTATGTATTAATTACTTACTTTAATTTAAAACGATGCGAGCATACAAAATAATAATAATAATTTAAGACTACTTAAAATTGATCGAGTTATATTAGTATCGTGTGGTGGTATAACTCTATCAATTTTAAGCGTCGTTTTCTTGGAAGCGTTGCCTCTATGACAATTAATATTTCACATCGGTGGATTATATAATTCGTCGTATTATATAATCCGTCGTCGTCGACGTAATCCGACGTATTACAACGGTCCAATTACAATGGGTGAGCGTGGCAGTGCTTATTTGGCGCCTCGCTTCATACCGCCAAATGAGTGACCTTGAGACCCCAAGATTGGTGTCTAATATTATAACAATAGTCCGCAAAGTGTATATTATCAAAGGTATCACAAGAAGTACTCCCCTAGCTATGGTGGACTACGAGCGCAAACGTCTTTCTCTCTCTTTATGTACGGTAATTGTTTCACTTTGCTGACTGACATTTGACACGTTTTTTTACATTTGACGTAAATAGCGTTTACAAAAAAAAATAGACTGATATTTTATTTAGCTATGATTTAAAAGGGCAGTAGTAATATACTAGTTTTGGTCAGTATGAAAAAACAAATTGTGTGTTTAATAATAACAGATTGGACAGTAAAATATGAGCAGTAAAAAAATGGAAACCAGGAGTAGTAACATATCTTGAATTGAGTAAATTAATTGATATTTGAATGCGTAAAAATCCGATTATTTATTTATTTAATTTGCTAGTTGTAGTAAATAATTAGGCAGTAAAACGAATAAATGGACAGTAACTAAAAGAAATCGGTCCGTTAGACATTGGAATAGGTAGTAAATAAATAGCATATGAATTCTGTTATATTGTTATGAATCACAAATGACGTTCGACTTTCACCGAACGCCGTGAACTGGCGAACTATTTATCTAACTGCCCATTCAAACATTTTATTTAGTCTACAGCTCGAGTAAGTTTTGTGCTACCGCTGTAGGATTCCATACATAACCAACCAAATTATTTTATACTAGCGACCCGCCCCCGCTTCGCTTCGGTTTATAAGTTATTTTTTCAAAATTTCAAAATAAAATATAGCCTATATTAGACACGGATAATGTAGCTTCTTCCTATTTGTGAAAGGATTTTTTAAATCGGTTCAGTAGTTCCGGAGATTACCCCCAACATACCTACAAATACAATTTTACCTCGTTATTATATTAGTATAGATTACTAGCTTCATTTTACTGCCACAGAAGTTTAATATTGCCTGTATGAATTATTAATTGATAATATGTAGGTATATATGTCGATTTATGGTCATGTGAAATAGATATTTCAAAGAAGTACTATTGTAATAATAGTATTGTAATAATTATTGTAATAATTATCTGGTCGCATGTTTGTTTGTTCATGTATGTCTGATTTTCTATCATTCCTTGAGATCGTAAATTATAAGTAAGCTTCTAAATATTTGTTTTATTTTTACCAACAGGTATAAAAGTAAGCAAAAATAGTTATTTGATAACAATTTAATTAGTAGAAGCACCTGATCTGTACATTTTGTTTATACACTGATGTAAGATTTGCTAAGATCATATGATTATATAGTGCTCTTTCAATCCTAATATGTCAGTAATATGATACTTTAGGACATAATATTATATACCATATTTGTTTGTGTATGCATGCTCCATCGATATATGTAGGCAACATAGCGCTACGCAGATTTGAAAAAAAAAATGGCGACGTGGTAGTTTGCCACCAGGTTTTTAAACCTTTTAGTGAGATAAAAATACATATTCTATCAGATATTTTATAGAATTGATACAGAACAAATAAAGTCCACGAAAAAAGTAACAAATACTGTCTAGATTTCTTTTTATATTTCCCCATGCTAAAAACATCACAATGCTAAGCGGCGTGATCTGATAGGTAAGCGCTGGTAGTCTCATATTTTAAAGCCTTCTCCTGTATGAAATGTATTTTAAACTTAAATATAATTTGAGAGATATATGAGTCCATGTAAAAATACATTATTCTTTGAATAATAGTTAACTGTAAACTAAAAGGAGCATGGACGAATTGGCAAGTAAAAGCCAATTGAATCTCACACTATAAATTCATTATTTCAATGGGATTCTGCTTTATCTGTGGCTTTTCTATACACACATTCTATTAAAAAATTTTAAAGGTTCAAATATATACTTACAGCCTCATCAGCAATGTTAATGCAGTCAGTAAGCGTGAGTGAGACAATTCGTGGAGTTAGACATGCCCACAAACCAGCCTCTGTTATTTCATTGCATCCAGTTAATTCTAATTCAAATAGAACCTAAAAGTGAATAGATTCATTGCAGTCACTGTATGATATTAATGGAATATATGTAAGATGTTATGTTTGTTATTTTGTTATGATGAACATACCTGTAAGTGATCCAAAATAGCTTCGAGCCCTCTATCTGTTATTGTGCATCCTTTTAAGCTAATAGCGTGTACATGATGAGCAGACAAGGGAAACTGCCTTATGAATTCATTTATGTCATCATCGGTAGCAGATACTAACACAACCCCACGAATGCCTCTCCTAACTAATGAGTTATAGAACCTCTGTGTGCAGCAGCCAGTGGCGGCGCGCACCTCGCGGCAGTCGAGCGACGCTACAAGCCCGCTCCACCACCGCGGCGATGAGTACAGGATGTCGCGCCACTTGGTGCACACCTGTGCGAGCGTTCTTCTATCGCTCGCATTAAAGTATAGAAAAAACTTTTCGAGAAATCTCTCATCTAAGATAAACTGGTTCCAAAGGAGAGGTCTAGGTGAGGGTCGGCGACGGCGCGGCACGCGAGGCGCGGCGGCTGCAGCGGTGGGTCCGCAGAGTGCGTTGGCGACGCGCTCCACGACGCCTGGGGAGCGCCGTCGCCCGCGCAGCCCCAGACCAGTGATGCGGCGCGACAGCTCGGCCGAGGCGCGCTCCACCACGCCCTGCGCCGACACTGACGACATTTTCACCTTGACGCGGCGAATCGTGTCCGCCGGCCGGCTGCCGCCCGCACCGTGCTCGCAACCCGCCACTGTGCTATGCACACAATTATTTTTAAATTTAAAAATGTGTATATTTTTATATTTGTCTTCTTAGTAGAGGTGGTAGATTGGAAAGTGGACCACATGAAGGGCTACATGGTCCTTCATCTGGGCCGCTTTTTAATGTTCGGACTCCAATGGTGTTGCCGGGGTCCATGAACAGGAGCCCATGGACACTTACAATACCAGTCGACCTCTCTAGGACCCTGTGTGCCAATACTTTTGTAAAGAAAAATTAAATAGAATAATTATATGTCATTACATTATATTTTAGTAAATAGGTGCCTACATAAACTCTTACAGAACCATTTATTTTATGGACATTAAAATATACTGGTCAAAAGGGCACGAAATATAAAAAACAATTTGAATTTTCTGCTTCTCAAAGTGAAGTAAACAAGTTTTTTATGTCTCACACACACCAAATAAGAGCAACAATGACAAACACTGGCAAGGCCTTCTCCAGATAATAGGCCTAGTTATGTGAATAAGTAATTTTAGGCAAAATGACCTTTTTTAAGTGGCTTATGCCAATCACAGCCTTCTGTTCAGAGTATCACTAAGAACCTTTTCATATTAGAACATCTTAGAAAACCTTATTTTATTATTATGTACCTAATTGGTCCTAAATCTACACAACTAAACAGAGTAATGCCTTGTGAGCTACTTGGGATTTTAAGTTTTCTAATCTTTGGTTTGTGTAGAAATACTTATTAAACATGGATCAACCAATACACAATATAAATAAATTACTATATATACTATATGTATTAATTATAATTGGAGTAACTTCATAGAAAAAATCTATTTCCATAGTTTAAAAAAAAATTGCCTATTCCTAGTGTATCTGACCATCATAAATAACCACATAAATCTTGAAGACGTAAGTGATGTACATATACATAAATGAGATTGATAGAAGAAACATCTTTGTAAAAAAGATATGGAATATTACAGAAAAGCATATAAATCACAATTTAAGTACAGAAATAGTTTCCAAATTATGTGACATCGTGAAATAAACAGAAAATCGATGCATCCCAAAATACAAACCTATATATTATGTATTACTGGATAAAAGAACATCATTACCACTATTCTATCAACATAATCCACTTTTTCTTTTAAAATACTATTCACCATGAGAAGTATATTTCGCTAAAAAGTTCACAAAACGAAAAATTGAAGCTCGCTGATAATAATTAGAACAATATTAGCCAACTAAATGTTGAAGGTTGTAATGCTGCACTCATGTTTTCTAATTGTCTTTGGAACATTCTATATTTGAGAGTGGTGTCACATATTTTGTTTTTTTATTTTTCTCCTAGTATAAATAAATGTAGTCCTTATTTATATTGAATGTTTTATTAGCTAATGCTGCAGTTTCCTCTATCAGTGGTAGCAGAGCGTGGTTGCTGCAAATGGAAGAGCTAAAATAAAACATAAAAGGATTAAGTAAGAAAACAAAATGATCTCAAGTTTTCGAAGCATAGAACCGTTGACAAAATCGAACTATGATACCTGGTGCCTACAAGCTCAGGCGATTCTCATCAAAAGCGATTTATGGGAGATCGCTAGCGGTGAAAGAAAGTTAGCGGCGACTGCGAGTGCTGAAGAAAAACGTGTTTTCGTGAAGGAAGACTTAAAGGCAAGGTCAGAGCTTCTTCTACTCATATCCCCAAAAGAACTTAAACAGATTAAGGGCTGCAACACGTCGAAAGATGTGTGGGATAAATTGAAGTCAATTCACCAAAGTACAGGGCCAGCAAGAAAGGCTACACTTTTGAAGCAACTGGTTTTGAAAAAAATGTCCCCTCTGGAAGATGTCAGAGATCACCTCAATAATATCATGGATGTCGTAGGTAAACTTGAGGATATGGATGTCAAAATTCATCCGGAACTGTTAAGTATAATGATGTTGTACAGTCTACCTACAAACTTTGACAGCTTTAGAACAGCTATTGAGTCGAGAGATGTCCTGCCAAATCCCGATAATCTGAAAGTTAAAATAATAGAAGAAAATGAAGCACGGAGGCACAGCGAACCTCAAACTTCAGAGGCATTTTGTGTAAAACAAAAGAAAAAAGGATTATTGTGCAAAAATTGTAATAAGAAAGGGCACTCAACAGAGGCTTGTTGGTCAAAGAAAAGACAAAATAGCCATGTAAACAAAAGCCAAGAAAAGATTTCTAATATTTGTCTGACATTGGATAACACGAAAACCAAAGATGGTTTGTGGTGTCTAGATAGTGGCTGCACGTCACACATGACTGGTAAAATAGAAATGCTCTCTGACTTAATCCCTGCGACAGACATATTAAGATTGGCTTCAGAGAAGCACACTACCGAAGTTAAAGGTAAAGGAAATGTTGTAGTCAACACCGATAATGGTAAATGTAATATAAATGACACACTTTACGTACCTGATTTATCGAATAGTTTGTTGTCAGTAAGCAAAATAACAGATAACGGCTACAAAGTTCTATTTGAAAAGGAACAAGCCAGTATCATGGAAAATGGAATTGTTATTCTAAAAGCTACAAGGAAAAATGGATTATATTACCTTGAATTTGAAGACCCGGAGGAAACAGCAAATTTCACGTCTGGAGCTGAAAGCGACATGATGAAATGGCATAAAAAGTTAGGTCATGTAAATGAAAAGGACCTGAAATTAATGGTTAGAAATAAAATGATGCGAGGACTTTATTTTAAGGAAAAAAGGTTAGATACGTGTGAAACCTGCATAAAGGGAAAAATGACAAGTCTACCATTCCAAAGCCATGATGAAATAGTCTCCACTGAGCCATTACAAATAATTCACAGCGATGTATGCGGTCCCTTTGAGAATGAATCTCTGGCGGGATCGAAATATTTTGTCACATTCATAGATGATTATACAAGATACTGCTGTATTTACTTCATAAAAAAGAAGATTGAAGTAATAGAAAAGTTCAAGGAATATAAAAACAACGTTGAACTTTTCCACAAGAAAAGAATTCAAAATCTCCAATCTGACAACGGAGGAGAATACAGGTCAAAAGACTTTGATAATCTACTTAAAGAAAATGGGATAAGTAGAAGACTAACTGCACCCTACACCCCACAGCAGAACGGTATCAGTGAAAGAAAAAATCGATCACTTTTGGATAAAGCAAGATGTTTGATGCTAGATTCCAATATCCCTCCAAATTTATGGGCAGAGGCATTGCACACTGCAAACTATCTCATAAATAGAAGCCCAGCAAGAGCTCTTAAAGGAAATTTACCCTATGAGAAGTGGACGACAAGAATACCATCAGCAAATCACTTACATGTATTCGGAAATAGAGCGTTTGTATTAAATAAAAATCGAAGAGGGAAATTAACTGCCAAAGCTATTATAGGTGTATTCATGGGGTATGCGAAAAACGCAAAAGGCTTCAGAATATACATACCGGAAAAGAATGACGTTATTATCAGCAGAGATGTTAGAGTAATTGAAAAGATGCACTATAACAACATTCCTGCTGTGGAATACAGAGACTTCCAACCGGAACAGGTGGAACATGAAACAGAAGAAAGAGAAATAGAAAAAATAGATAATACCTTACCTTTTCAGGAACCAACTTCTACTTCTGACTTGTTTTACCAGCCTGATCAAAATCCAATTACATCGCCCAACTCAAGTGGAAGACCACAAAGAGATGTGAGGCGACCAGCATGGACTAAAGACTATGAGCTAAGTAGTTCGGTAAATATGTTTGTGTCTGAAAATTATAATGATTGTTCTTTACTTACCTTTAAAGAAACTGTGTCAGGCATGGATAAAGAAAATTGGGAGAAGGCTATAAAATCTGAAAAGGAATCCCTAGAGAAAAATAAAACCTGGGTACTAGTTGACAAGGTAAAAGCTAAAGGACACAAAGTTTTGTCTAACAAATGGGTATTTAAAGTGAAAGATGACGGAACGTACAAAGCAAGATTAGTCGTACGTGGCTGCGAGCAGAAAGGCAACCTGGATTTTGAAGAAATATATAGCCCAGTCGTAAGTCAAATTGCTCTTAAAACCTTATTAGCGATTGTCGCATCTAAAAATTATCACTTCGTGACTTTCGACGTCAAGACCGCTTTCTTGTACGGTGAACTGACAGATGAAATTTATATGAAAGCACCCGATGGCTACGATGTTCCCGGAAAAGTATGCCGACTGCAAAAGTCGTTATACGGCTTAAAACAAGCTCCATTTACATGGAATAAAATTTTTACCCGAGCCATGTTAGATTTAGGTTTCAAGACAATTAAGACCGACAGATGCGTTTTCATAAATGAAGATAAGTCTATCATAATTGGATTATTTGTCGATGACGGATTAGTCATAGGAAAAGACAAGAAGAGGATCGAAGATATCTTGTCAAAACTTGAAACCAAATTTGAGATGAAAAGAAATGAAAATCCGAGCACGTATGTAGGTATGGAAATAAATAACTCTAGAGAAGGTATTAAATTAACCCAAAAGAACTACATAAATGAGGTGCTAGAAAAGTATAATATGAAAGGCGCTAAACCTTGTGAGACACCTGGAAGTAACGATGCAAAGTCGACACAGGAAACTCCCCAAGAGAAGGACTACCCCTATAGGGAGGCAGTGGGAAGTTTACTGTATCTGTCCACAAGAACTAGACCAGACATCGCACAAGCTGTAAATCAAGTCAGCAGAAAGATCGAAAATCCCACTAAAGAAGATGTCACGAAAGTGAAGAAAATAATGAAATATTTAAATGGGACTAAAGATAAGGGCATATTGTTCAAACGAAACAGCTCGATAGAGCATATTGATGCTTACAGTGATTCGGACTATGCTGGAGATCCACTAACAAGACGGAGCACATCTGGTTCTGTTCTTATGATGGCTAATGGACCAATATCATGGGCATCCAAAAGACAGCCTATAGTGGCTCTATCCTCAACTGAAGCCGAGTATATAGCGGCAGCAGAATGCTGTAAAGAAGCATTGTTTTTAAAATCCCTGTTAAAGGAAATAACTGATTCAGAAGTAAAAATAAATTTATATGTTGATAACCAAAGTTCAATTCAACTTATAAAATCTGGCTCCTTTAACAAGCGATCGAAGCATATTGATGTGCGATACCACTTTATTCACGAAAACTTCGTGACAGGACTGCTCAATGTCAGCTACTGTCCGACAGAGATTCAGTTAGCTGATATAATGACAAAGCCACTGTCTAAAGTGAAGTTTGCAAAACATTGTGCATCGTTGATGTGTGGATAGCGACATGTTTCAGACACATGAGTACACATCAGGAAAAGGTGTTGAAGGTTGTAATGCTGCACTCATGTTTTCTAATTGTCTTTGGAACATTCTATATTTGAGAGTGGTGTCACATATTTTGTTTTATTATTTTTCTCCTAGTATAAATAAATGTAGTCCTTATTTATACTGAATGTTTTATTAGCTAATGCTGCAGTTTCCTCTATCACTAAATAAGAATAGCCTTTTGATTATCGGATCTCTCTTTCAAACTCGTGGCAACAAAATATAGTGCGAGAAAGAAATGCACACCATCCCTTAGTTTTACGTCATACTGCACAAACTAAAATTATTTGTTTTTTTTCTTCATATATGGCAATGGTGTAATTAGCATATTCTGCCAGTGTCAAATTGTTTACTGACTGCAGAGAGGATTCCCTGGAATCATACGAATTAAGCAGTCTCACGCTTTTAATTCATTATCACAAACACCATGCAATATAAACGGTTTAGAATCCCTCAGCAGTCGGAGAGAAGTTGTGACTTTCTGTGTGTTCTACCGCCTGTACAATGGGGAATGCTCTGAAGAATTGTTCAATATAATTCCCACCTCGGGTTTCTACAACCGCACCTCCCGTCACAGAAGTGCGGTCCACCCGCATTTCCTTGATACGGAGGTGTTGCGCACTGTTCGGTCCAAAATACTTTATACCGCGAACCCGTAGGCTGTGGAACGAACTGCCTCAAGAGGTCTTTCCGTTAAGCTACGATATGGGGTTCTTCAAGAGAGCTGTAAATAGGATTTTGCAAGGTCAGCGGCGCGCCCGCATACCCCCTGGTGTTGCAGGTGTCCATGGGTGGCGGTAACACTTACCATCACGTGGGACCGCTTGCTCGTCCGCCCACTAGAATATAAAAAAAAATAACTACCACCATTGAACTACAAAATGCCCAATAAACATTTTTACAATAATCCAAGAAAAATTAAACTTCCACTTCACGAGTTTCGGCCAAAAAGTCAATTATACGGTTAGCATTTTAAGCTCTGCACTGCTTCTCATATTATCGAGGAACTAGTAATCGCAGAAACCGAAGAATACAAGTTGTTACTTTCAATGTATATAAATATAACAATCTTAATAGAATAAAATACAATCAAGCTAAACAACATATAATAATAAAGTAAAAAATTAATTAAAAATATAGAAATGGCTCTTGTTTTCCACAGCAGTCGGTATTTTATTTCGGCGACCTCTTTTGGCTGTGTTGGTGCACATTTTGTTATCTATCTATTTCATATCACCAGGGAAGGGACAAATACGTTCAAGGAATTCGGACCTATATTTTCACTTTTTTTATATGCGCACATTCTTGCAGTTATGCAAGTCAGTAATTATCGTAATTACAAGTGTACATTCTAGATTATATAGAGCAGTTCCCGATGCAGGAAAGTTTAACTCCGGAGTTTGTAGAGCACTATATATAGGAGGAAAGCCTTCCTCCGATAGTTTTTAGAGTTATTAAAATAAAAGTAGTTTTTATCTATATGACATTAATTTAGACAAATATTATAAACTCTATGAACAGCACACAATGTTATTCTCTGTCTACGACTCTAATTGTAGACAGAAAAATCTATAGATCTTCTCTCATAATAATATATCAGTTATATCTTCTCTCACTGTCTAACAGAAAAGAGATGCGCTTATTTATCAATGATATAAAGAAAAGACTATTGCTATGCCTTTCTTGTTATGATTGAAAGTGCATACCTTTCTGTTTTTTCGAGGCTGGCACATCATTAAAACTTTAAAGGCACTTTGTAATATATCTGTAAAAGTGTCTATAGAGCGCACTTTCTATCACATATGATCACACCAGATGTAGGTCTATAATATTATTTGTCTATGACTTTATCACTATTCTTGTCAAATACAAAAGTGACAGCTGTGACATCACTCTTCTATTCATTCATCTGATAAAACATTTAAACAAATTTGTTTCAGACAGAAATTACCATCTAAAATCCAAATAGATAGTTTTTTTAAAGAAAACCGTTTAATAATGCATAGATAGACAGTGCAGAGTGGAAATAAATAAAATCACAATGAACTTTTTATACGTGCAGTGTTTAATATTTTTCGCAGGTTCAGTATTTATACCAAATTATCGTAATTATAAGTGTACATTGTAGATTATTTGATGAATTTTTCAACCGTTTGTTTAGTAATATTAATAAACATACTTTTTATGTAATAATATTGTCTTTCCACAGTTTTTTGCAGTGTGTCTTCGTCTCGAGTTTTAGAGTTAAGCGATAGGTTTGTGGATATAAGCAACGATGGAATGTGGTTCGTAAAGTTCTACGCGCCATGGTGCGCCCACTGCCGAAGATTGGAGCCCATTTGGGCGCATGTTGCTCAGTCACTTTATAACACTCCAATAAAAGTGGCCAAAGTAGACTGCACCCGGTTCACGAGCGTCGCCACTCATTTCAAAATAAGAGCTTATCCTACAATCTTATTGTAAGTGTAATTTGATTTGTAATATACAGCATTATTTTTCTTTAATTATCAGAAGTTCAAATCTGAATGTTATTTTTCTGCTTTTAATTTAACAGTTTAGAACCATTGATTTGATTTTTAAGTATGTATGCATTTTATCATAACCCAATCTCTGTTGCACAGTGCACATATGATATCAATGGTTACCTTGCAAAGTTCATAGTTGATAATATGTACTATTTTGATTTTTTTTGGTAGATTCATAATTTTTTTTGAAAAAATATTATTTTGATTTATTTTATGTATATTGTTATTTCTGAAATTTTTGCCTCAATGAACACCACACATAAAATAAAAAGGGTAATAAATATATATATATGCATTATAGTTGACAGTTGATCTATACATGTGCACTAAAGAGTGTAACTAAATTCAGTAATGTTATTATAAATTCCAGTATAAAGGGAGCTTACCACCATGAATTTACCGGAGAAAGAGTGAAGGAGGATATGGTGAACTATGCATTGCGTATGTCTCAACCAGCTGTGCAGAGAGTGACACATGCAGACAGCATTGGGTACTTGAGGGAATCACATTCTGTGTTCTTTGGATATGTAGGAAAACAACATGGACCTTTGTGGGTAAGTTTATTTTACAATTGCAAAAAATAATTGTTGAGCCACTATTCTGTATTCTTAATTTTACCATGTTCTAACTTTGTATAACTTTGACATGATTATATTATGTTGTCAATGTTTGTTCAACACTGCCAAATTTAGAATAAAGGATAGTTGCTCAACAATCAAATATTGTAATTGTACCATTATATTTAAATCATTTATCCACATTTTTTCAAGCTGCAGTAGGCTTACTCAATTTAAATTCTTTATGTTAAGAAATTAAATAATTAGTGTTCGGAATAGTCCGCGTGCCTCTCCGGCCTCCAACAAGTATATACAAATAATGGGAAGGGTTAGGTTTGCGCATAGGCAACACTGCCCTTACTCTCTCTCTTGCCCGGCGGATCTGGCGACGAACGCACGCACTTTGGTTATCGCGGTTAATTGTTGAATGGTCGCCTCCCGGTTACGCGATTTTTTAAGTGATCTTGCCCGTCGGAATTGGACGCGCCGTCTGATCGCGCCTTTGAACTTTGAAACTTTGAAATCGGAACTTTGAAAAATTGTGTAAGGCCGAGTTCTCGGTTCGGCTCGTTACCCATCGGTGGGGAAAATAAAACTTTTCTTTGCCATCGTTGTGTGTCCTGTGTGTTCTCCTGTGGCCATCTGGACTGCGGCCGGACCTACCTACAGGGGGGCCCCCTCGCCGAGTTCGCCGCAGCAGCTGAATAAGGTCAATGCACAGGATTACCAACATATGGCAACATAGGTAACCATTGAAACAATCTCGATATAACGCGCGTATCGCGCTGGAACGTAGGTCAGAGGCCGGACCTCATAGAAAACCATACAATTAGTGATAATTATACCTAGTCTGGCCTTAAATACCATTACAATGAAGAAAATAAAGAATATATGTGAAATAAAATATCATGTGAAAAATAAATGTTTTATCTCATTTTGGGGCCTTGTTTTGTAATTAATATCGTTTATTTATATGTTAGGTAATATATTTAAATTAAGTAATTGTGGGGGTATAATGAATATATTTCGCATTATACTTTCTCGAAAATTGTCAAATAGCCAATTGATTTATTTTTATTACAGGAGATGTACACAATCCATGCAGACAAGTATCAACCTCATTCATGGTTCTATGTTATGACCCATGAAATTGCTACAAAAAATATAAAACCACCTCAAGAAAATGCTGTATTTGTTTATAAAGAAGATGAAGCTTATTTCTTTGACGGTAACATGTTATTTGATTTATTAATGTACCTACTTTAATTTATATTTTAAGCTCTAAGTCTGAAAGTACTCATTGGCCGTGAAAACCACTCAGAATATATTTTGGAAAATCTTCAAACACCCATAAAGTATACGTCAATCACATTGTGGATATTGCTTAAATGATTGAGAAACTATCCTTATGTAAATGAGCCTTAAAACTTAATATCATAAGGACTCACATTCTTAATCCTTAATCATAAGAACATAAATTAAATTAAAAAAATAATACTTAAGGGGCCGTTATGCGTACATGCTCTCATCGTGCATCTTCCGAATTTGACACAGGTATCAATTATTGAGAACTAAAGAAAATAAAAAAAAACACGGAAAACGACATGTGGCGTTCCCACAACTATGAGTTTCCTACTGATATAAATACAAAAAAGAATGTCTCATTTTAGAATCAGTGTAACTTATACATATTTTAATGATTTAATATGTTCACTAGATGTTTAAAAATAAATACTCATTGTTAAATTTGCTGCTTGAATTTTTCATAGTGTTTGGCGGCCTCGCTATTGTTTATACATCATCATCGTTTAAACGCCCTCACAGCGCCGCTGGCTGCCGGAGAAAAAGCACGTCGCTTCTTGCTACAATAAAAAATGCGCGCAACTTGTGTACGTACACATAAAATATTTGCACATTGAACAAATACTGAAAAAGTAAACAAAGCAAATTTTTTGAACTTGGTAAATTCAATATGGCGGACTTAATGTACTAGCAAGTTATCATAATTTAGAAACCTATGCATGGATTTCTATGGTGGTTTTTGATACTTCTTGATGAGATAGAAAGCTAGTTTCATTCAGATATTTCTAAATAGGTATATAAGGTTAACGTAATTTTTTCATATCCGGAAAATTCAATATAGCGAACTACAAATCACAATGGATAGAAACATATTCCACTAAGAGAAGTAGTGTGTTTCTGACACTTTGATTACCTAGAAAGCTGAAACTTGGCACACATCTTTATCAGCACATAACCTTGACAAGTAAATTTTTTTAGGTTTGGAAAATTCAAAATGGCGGACTTAATGTACTAGCAAGTTATCATAATTTAGGAACCTATGCATGTGGGGCAAAAAAGGTCTTGACAAGAGAATTTAAATAATGATGGCGTCATCAAAGGAATATTGAAAATATATTCCGGAAAGTGAGGAAACCGAGTCACTTTGTCATTTTGTATCATTCTTTATTTTTGGCACTTGTCATTTTTTGTTATTCTATGTCATTCTTTATCCTTTTTTACTTGTTGTCATTTTTAATAATTTTTTGTCATCTGTTATTTGTTATTTTTTATATTTTTTTTATCTAAGTATATCTATTTCTTAGGAATGAGCGTATGGAGTGAACGAAACAGACTCAATAAGATAAAGTGCCAGTAATCGCGTCATCAGTTTCAGCCGTTTACCTAACCCTATAAGAGCAAAATATCAACTTGAAATTTGGGAAATTGAAATTGAATCTGGGAGTGATAACCTAACCTAACATTTCATAGTTGCATTTCGCGAATGTGTGCAGCACGATATTATATATATGATATTAGGCTTCGTATTGAGGCAGGCTCAGCATTTAGATAGCATTCCTGCAATTAAAATATTGTACAAAGCCATTGTACGTAGTAAACTAGAAACTAATGCAGTTATCTGGAATTATCTAAATACATACTCATAGTGTGACATGGCTGTACCGAAAACAATATGGGTATTCCGTAAGCTTCCCTAATATGCTAATATGCTAATGCTAAGTATGTTTTTATTGGGGATAGTTGGATACATAACTTTGACGTAATGTTGCAGTGATGGAGTATGTATTCAACCTGATTAGAGGTCGCAATTTTAATCCCACTTTGTTCGAGTCTGTGTTCATTCATGTGCCCTCTTCAGCTCGTCGTCGAACACTATTTGATGTGCCTGGATGTAGGACTAAGTCGGCGAGGCACGTTCCTCTCCCGCGGGCCCTGCATCTCTTCAATGATCTTATGCACCAACGCCAAGATTTGGACTTGTGTTACTGTACGTTGCAAGCGTTTCACTAGGCGGCAGTAGGTATTCATTACTGATTGCGTTTGCATTGAAGTCGTTATTCTAGTATTCTGTTAGCATAGGTAATTAAATGTTGTAAGGCGCTGTGTATACGCATTAGTGGGAACACGTAAAGTCTACTCAGGTAAATTAATAAATACATTTAAATAATTAAATAAATATTAATAATGATATACATCTAAGCATATACTTCGGCTGTTGGGGAAAAGTGCACGCTGCATTCCCACAGCCGCTGGGCACACTACAGGCCACTTTACCCCTGTCTCACAGGAAACTACCTTGAAATGTACTGCATTTCCTACTTTATCGTATTTCCCCAATGTACGGACGTACATTGGGGAAATACAAATAACAAATTATAAGACAGCTTCTAGCCATTTCTGTCGAGAACCTGCCCACGGCTGTGACTCCCTCTCGTTCTCATGAACCTATGTCTTCAATGAGTTCTTCCCACGCTCAATTTCCGAACATTTTTTTGATTGATCTGCTGAAGATAACTAGAAAAAGAACTAATAGAAAGAGATGTGTAGGCTGCTACAAAAGACTTACAGCTGAAGGAAAATGTTCTCATATGCCCGAAAAATGGCTACAAAAGTCACCCAACAGTGCAAAAATAGCAAAAAAGGTTATTGTTTTCACTGTGTTGAAGCTGAACACGAGTAATTTTTCTTTATTTTAGCAGATAAATAAAAGAAAATCTATAAATATTGAAATAAATTGTGTTTAAATTACTTCCTAATCAAAACGTCAAAACCTAAACAAAATGTATTGTTTTTAACGTTTTCAAATTTTCAGTTCCTCTTTCATGAGTCGATAAATTCTTATAAACAATACTCATAAGTCTGCTTCAGAAAATTGATTTAAAAATATTCTAGTCGATGCCCCCAATGGGGAGTACGCACGTGCGTGGCACACGTGGCATGACCCCACATTGGTGGCACGTGGACTATGAACGTGTTAAGACTATTTGGAGGGGGAGAGTGCACGCTGCAATCCAACAGCCGCTGGGCGCACTCGACTGGCCACGTTACCCCTCTCACAGAATACTACCTTGAAATGTACTGCATTTCCCACTTTATCATATTCCCCAATGTATGTACGTGTTTCGGTAGTGAGTGAGATATGCCAGAGCCCATTCCCATCCTATCCCTCCCCAGGTCTCCAGCCCTTTCTCCAAATCCATTCTTTCATCAACAAAGGTAGGCAGCGCATCCGGGGGCGTGCCAAAGTTTGTCATTCTGAAATAATATTGGCATGTATCACGGATGTCTATGGGCGACAGTATCCACTTACCATCAGGTGGACTGTATGCTCGTCTGCCGCCTTCGTCCATAAAAAAAAAAAAATATAAGGCAGGCCAAGCCTGTCTCAGTCCAGGAGAGGCGCCCCGGTATGGGTAAGGACGATCGACTAGTAACCGATCTACAACAATTAGCCAACCATGCACCCTTGAGTCAATCGAGGAAGTTAGGTAAAGACAGGTATAGCGATGTGGGATTGGATATACAAGGGTTGTCCTCTTTAACTGGGATCTCTCTTCGGTGTTCTTTTGGCGAATCCCTTGTCAAGGCAATCGTCCGCTTTTAACTATAATATAAGGAATTCTTTTGAAAAGAATGAAGGGGAGTCGTTCTTTTCTCAAGAATTCCGTATAGTTAAAAACAGTTTTTTTTTTTTAATTTGGATTTGATAGTTTTGTGCAACATGTTGAGTTGAACATTCAAAATTGCGTTAAAGGGACAGGCTAAGGAATTGCTTTATACTGATTTCGTTCCTGATTCCCGTCTGGTGGCTATCTCTAAGCGTAAACTTTTATACTTCTTATATTTAGTTTCTTAATAATTTCATAACAACTTATTTTTATCTTCGTTAACATACATTCTCCATCTTATTATTCTCATTCAGCCTGTATTTTCATATTACAATACATCCAACATACAAATATCACATTCAACCAATCACAATACTCACTCTCTCTCTCTCTTGTTCACTCGACTTCACTATCCTTCTAAGCAATCACACGCCACTCATTCACTACTGCCAACATAATTAATCAATTTAAATTTCGCACTCTAGACCTCTAATATTCCACATACATATATAATACAACAAGCACACATACACACCCTCTCATTCATCATACACAACATGTTTTCACATTATACTCACGCTTACATGTTTCGTTACTATTTTATAGTGTACTTACCGACATGAGATTTTCTAATATTTGGTGAAATGTCAAAATTTCTAATTTAAAATCTGTGTAAGCCCCCTTACACAGTTTTTAAATTAGAAATTCTTAATTGTCTGTCAAGATATAGATTTTTAATCTAGTTTGAGAGTCAGCCCTCACTCAAAATTTACAATGAAAGAAATAAAAACAAATTCATAGACAATTCCAAAACTATAAATGTAAATTTGAATTTATATTACAGCCCACCCAACTTTGCTGGAGGATAGAGAACGCTTAAATGAAACTTTGGAGAAATGGATAAATTCAGAAAGATTTGGATTGTTCCCAAAAATCACCAGATCTAACATAAATAACTTAATGGAAACAGAAAAGTACATAGTGATCGCTATTGTGTCAGAGAATAAACTGAGTGAGATCACTCAAACCGAGAGGGACTTCAAGGATATGATTGAGAGCATCATCAAGTTAGTATTTGTTTTTAAATCCAGTGTTGTGAATGTGTTCTGTTCTTGACCAGTATTCCTCTGGCGGCTGTTCACGGTTTATTGTTATATATATTACGGCCTTACCTATGAAATTTCCGTTTATTAAGAGTGTCACTTAGTTATCTTTGGCTTGGAATATCCAATTCAAATTAATTTCAATTTAAAGCTACACCCTATTTCAAAATCTGTTATTCACTTGTTTTTCTTTCAAACTACTTTTTGCTTTTAACGTTGTTTGCGACCATGGAAAAGTTAAAAATTCGCGTTATTTTCGAATATGAGTTCCGTCGTGGCAACAACGCAGCACAGACGGTACGCAATATCAATGTTGTGTACGTACCAAACGCCACAAACGAACGCATGGTGCGTGCGTTTTTGATTTTATCGTTTCCGTTCTAGTAATTTAGACCTCAAGCCCCGCGGACGACCGGATACTAAAGTCGATAATGACGAATTGAAAGTAATAGTAGAAGCGTATTCATCTCAAACCACGTTTGAGTTAGCAGTAGCCTTCGACGTAAGTAGCAAAACGATATTCATTCATTTGTGTCAAATCGTGAAAGTGAAGAAGCTTGGAAAGTGGGTACCGTATGAGCTTAATGAAAGTAAGCTTCAAACACGCGTCGATGCTTGCCTTACTTTACTGAACCGGCACAAACATGAAGAGATTCTGAATCGTATTGTCACTTGTGACGAAAAGTGGAACCTGTATGATTATGGTAAACATTCGTCACAATCGTTGAACTCCGGAGACACAGCCAAACATATCCATGATAACGCTCGGAGCTTCGACTGGAAACTCACCGTCACCCGTGACCCACCGCACTCATCATACCTTGCCCCTACTGATATGTGATGCCATATGCTGTATTTGTTGGCCAAGATTTAATTTTTATGCAAGATAATGCAAGAGCGTACACTGCAAGAATCGTCAGGGAATACCTTCATAACGTTGGTATCATAGTCATAGAATGGCCAGCAAGAAGCCCAGATATGAAACCCATAGGACATTTATGGGATGAGCTAAAGAGGCGTGTTCGAGCTCACCACCCAGTTCCACAGACCGTGCAGGAGCTGAAAACTGCTATCGAGGAAGAATGGGAGAACATTCCACAACACGTCATAGTGACATTGATTGATTCCATGCTAAACCGCATGACGGCTTTCGTAAACGCTCTAGGAGGCAATACAAATTACTGAATAAAAGATTTCTTTTGGTAAACTATTGTTTTAATCAAAAATCCAATAGAAGTCTTCCCCATGAGAAAGGCGGACACACGACTTGTTACACTTAAACTCAATTTCTTTAGTACCGTGAATTCAAATTTGGAACAATGGCATACTGAAATGAAGGTTAGCTTCAAAACTGCTAAACTTTTTGATCGATTAAACATTTTTTAAGCTTCAGGCTGTCAAAACTGAAAATGCAGGGTGACTCGATTCAGGTGTCCAAGATTGTATATTGTTATCTATATGTTCATAAATAAAATTGTTTATATATAGTTTATCATTCAATTTAATAATTATTTATATGTTACGGTGATGTTAGTATCTCAATAATTTATTTTAAAAAAATACTTCTGGTGTGATCCTAAATCGATATCTAATGGTGAGGACCCTGCTTGTCTGCCTTTTACCATAAAAAAACATATACCTTTCAGGCATCGGCGACACGAACTCCACCATCGCTTCCAATTCGGATGGATGGGCTCACCAGATCTTGCAAATTCCATTGCCATGTCGGAACTTACGGTGCCCCATCTGCTTGTCCTTAACTCTACGACCAACCATCATCACATACCCGATGATGACCCTGTATTAATGACACCAGAAGCTGTGGCAATCTTTTTAGATCAAATACATAACCAGTTAGCGCCGGTGAGTGTTTCATCACATTATTTTTATCAAATATGTGATGAAGAAACGTTTTGTGTTTTACCGCTCAGTGCAGGTGGTGATGGGGTAAAGCCACAAACCAAATAAATGATGTTTTATTATTATTTCTTCAAGCAACATTTTTGTCTTACAAACGATTCTAAACTAAAAGATGAAAAAGAAAGTTCACCACGGTCTCAATCTCAACACATTATGTTTGTAAATAAATAACTTGTAGTAGATCCCACGCACAATGAAGATTTATTTTTCTTACAACTTTTTTAATATCTCTAATTATAGGGGGAGAGTGCACGCTGCATTCTCACAGCCAGTGGGCGCACTCTACTGGCCACGTTGACCCTCTCTCACAGAAGACTACCTTGAAATGTACTGCATTTCCTACTTTATCGTATTTCCCCAATGTACGTACGTGTTTCGGTAGTGAATGAGATATGTCAGAGCAGAGCCCATTCCCCAATCTATTCCTTAATTTACAAAGGTAGGCAGCTCATCCGGAGGCGTGGCGTGGAGACGTTTGTCATTCTGTACTGATGTTGGCTTGTATCGCGGGTGTCTATGTACGACAGTATTCTCTTATCATCGGGTGGACTGTATGCTTGTCTGCCGCCTTTTTTCTATAAACAAGTAATTATAACTTTCTTTAATGTCAGGTGGGTCGTTCGTCTGATTTATCTGTCATTTCTTGTATAAAAAGGTTCTCAGGCATTGTTCACAGGTTTGCTGAACGAAATCTGCAGGAGATAAGCTTGCCTTTTCCTTCCTTTTTTATTTATTTCTTGTTATGTGTATACTGTGTACAATAAATTATTAAATAAATAAATGTTTTTGCATTTCGCTAGACGTACGGCGGTAACAGCTGGCCAGTGCGCCTGTACCGCGGCTTCTTCGAAGCTCGCACGACGTTGGCTAACATGTGGCGCGGGAACCCCGTGCTCACCGCGCTCGTGTTCGGCTTGCCGCTCGGCTTCCTCTCGCTCATCTGCTACTCGGTGTGCTGCGCGGACATACTCGACGCGGACGAAGAAGAAACTGCAGGTAAATACTGACTTAAATCGATGTGGAAAAGAGTCACGTTTGACTTGTGTCCGAAATCGAAGACACCTTAGACCCAGTCTCGATTTGAGGTTCTTTGAATCTGGTTGATTTCAACTTCAGTAAGACGAGACTGCATTTTAAAAAAAACCTTTTGTCGTAGCGCCTCGCTTTCGGAACATTTCTATTAAGGTGACGGAGAGTATCGAGATTCTTGGTGTGGACGTTTCCAAATGAGTCGAATTTAGAAGTCATCTGGAAAACAAGGCCAAAATGGCCTCCAAAAAGCCCGGTGTGCTGAAGACAGCAAAGCGGTACTTCTAGATCCTGGGGCAAGGTCTGACGCTCAGGTCCCACCCCATATGGAGTACTGCTCACATCTTTGGGCCGGTGCACTGAAATATCAGTTGGACCCATTTGACACCATCCAACGATGATCCCACTCTTACAGGCGGTTTGCAACCACTCTGCGTCCACAGAGACGTTGCGTCCCTCTGCGTGTTCTACTGCCTGTATAACGGGGAATGCTTTGAAGAACGATATAATTCCCACCTCGGGTTTCTACAACCGCACCTCCCGTTACAGAAGTGCGATGCATCTGCATTTCCTCGATACGGTGGTGTCGCGCACTGCACGGTTTAAAAATTGATTTTTTCGCGAACCTTTAGGCTGCATGCTATAACATGGGGTTCATCAAGAAATTCATAAATAGGATTTTGCAAGGCGGGCAGCGGTGCACACCCCTTGGTGTTCCAGGTCATCCACTTTGCACTGTTTAAGCCCTTAAGGAATCAAATAATTCTGATTCGTGAAAATAGAAGAGAATAGAATGAGGTGATACACCGGAGATTATTCCGGAGATTTGTTGGTTTTGAAACAGCCGCGGCTAATGAGTGTCAAACATAAGTAGTAAAGCAACGTCGTTCTTGTTCCCGTTATCAAAATGTATTTTAGGAACATTTACCAAGTTTACTAAAAACATCGTGCAACTTTACTAAATACGTTTTAATGAAATAACATGTTATTTTTTCTCCTTTCAGAAACTCATGAGAAGAAGGACTAAAGGAGGTGCTCAAAAGTATTTCATCAAACCACTTTTGCATTTATTACGACTATACTTAGAGGCTTCTATTTTTGGTACTGATAATTTGAAAAATAGATTCATTCCACAAATTAACATACCTTTGAGGGGGAGAGTGCACGCTGAAATCCAACAGCCGCTGGGCGCGCTCGACTGGCTACGTTACCCCTCTCTCACAGAATACTACCTTGAAATGTACTGCATTTCCCATTTTATCGTATTTCCCCAATGTACGTACGTGTTTCGGTAGTAAGTGAGATGTGCCAGAGCCCATTCCAATCCCATCCTATCCTTCCCCATTTTCTTAACCCTTTCTCCAAATCCATTCCTATATCTCCAAAGGTAGGCAGCGCATCCGGGGGCATGCCAACGTTTCTCATTTTTGACTAATGTTGGATGACTAATGTTTTGACTATCGCGGATGTCTATGGGCGACAGTATCCACTTATAGGTGGACTGTATGCTCGTTTGCCGCCTTCGTATATAAAAAAAAAACCTTCAATACTTTTCGATTTTGTACTATTGGAAAATGTCAAAACTTTAATGAGAGAATTAATAATTTTACGATTCTAAACTTGGAGGAAGTGCCGTATTTCCATTAACACTACAGCTTCCTTTATTATCTGATACACCATTTTCCACAACAGAAAACTGTCAAGTCTCCTGGCTTCCTGTAATTGTTTTATTCCTACACTGTTTTGTAATTCCTATTTATAAGTGTGATGTCTGAATGATATCCATATTTATGTATTTATTTTTTTACAGTCGGCACCAGATCGACCTATACTTATTGAACAAGCACATTAAACTTTAATGTGCTAGTAATCGAATGGTTTTGGGTACATTGGTATGTTGCTGACTGTACTTTTATATGTATTTTTCTGCACCATTAGTACACATTCTAACACATGATGTTAAAATATTTTTAAGGGCTGTAGGTTGTGGTGTTACCCCAAGAGATAGCTAAAAAGGGGGTAAACAACTTTTATTAGAAAGGAAAGAAGTAAGATTTGTTTCAATAGCTCGTTATGTTTTAGGTAATTCCTATTACAAAATTTGAGATTTAGAAAATTAGTCCTTAAAATAAAGAGTCTGTAAAAGTGTCCGTTTCCTGGTTCTGGAAGCACCAAAAAACACGATTAGTCGGCAGGAGAGGCGGCGCCTAGTAGGGCGCACGCGCAGAATGATGTAGAGCGGGCACTACCGCCAGCTGGAAACAGCGGTCGGACGAGGCGATGAAGGCCAGGCCTAACAGGCGGCGCCCAGCAAGAGCACCAACGCCTAAAGAGCGACAGACCAGAGCTGCGGCGGCCGGCGAGAGTAGTGGCCCAGATGTTGTGTCCAAGACAGCTCAATTGCAGAACCGGCGTGTGATTTCTTCAAAACGTCTTACCTTGATCGCTCCCAAAACAAAATTGTCCGTGTGGCCCCTTAGAATTTCTTCTTTTTCTTCATTGTCAGAATTTTGTCAGATTTACAAATTTTGGAATTTTCTTTTTCGTCGAACAGTTTCCAGCCAGTGCTACTAATTTCGCCCAGTGTATTTATTAATCAAGATGGGTAATGTGTTTCAGTGGTTAAATATTGAATTACAGAATACAGATATAAAAAATACAGACTTTTATAAGGTGAGCTATTGCAACAAATGTCACAAGGTGTCTATTTGTAATTTAGGAAAAAAATGTTACTGTGTATTTAATTGGCCAATTGAACGTTCGGCTCAAATACAACCCCCTTTGCACCTCATTATCAATTCAAGAAATAAGCGGGTAGGAACCGCAAATATAACGTAGAATAAACCTTTCAGCATGCAATTCAAATTTTCTAGCGATTCTGCTGCCATGATGACTATGTCATCGGCGAAACGAATATGCGAGATCTACTCACCTTTTACATTGATTCCGCGTCCTCACCAGTCCAGCATTTTAAATGCATCTTCCAGCGCGTTTGTGAAGTTTCGGAGATATATATATCTCCCTGTCTCACTCCTCTACGCAGCTGCATCGGCCTGGTCTGCTGATCTTGGATTCGGACTGTCATGCTCGCAGTATTATACAGACATCTCAGCATCTCAATATATATATATATCAACAATTGACCTAAGTCAATTGTGCCAACACCACCCAACGTGCCAACACCACTAAAGATTCCACAACAGCCCAGCTGGTTATACTGGTTATAGGCAAGACACTGCAACTGGTTATACTCTTCAGTCTTCTGTATAACCCGCCGCAGATTCGGCGAGCTATGGAGAGAGTTATGCCGGAGTTCTTTGCGGGATAAGAAAAGTTTGTAATGGTGCGAACGCTCGATTGGCCGATGCTTTAACTTTTGCTAGATTTTCATACTGACGGTAATACTATCTTCGCATATTATAACACGTGTTAGAACGCGTAGGGCTGGCGCGAGGTATTTACTATCCTATTTTCTTCCCTAAGAATATTTTTAACATTAGTGACATTATCTGATGGAAGTACCTTATTATCGATTCTATTTTCCCAGATCACTTGAAAAAAAAACAATGTTTTGTAGCCATTTTGATAATTTGGAATTTCGAGAATTAGCCGTTAAACCTGAAAATGGTTTAAAAATTTAGCGAAATCTTCAAAAAATAACTTTGTTTATCTTAATCAGATGATTCATCATGTTTCTAATTAAACAGAATCTTGGAACAACGAAATTTAAGTCGAAAAATCTTAACAGTTTGAGCCAAAATCAATATAAAAAGACCACTTCTTTAGAAAGTAAATAATAATAACTTTCGAAATGTAAATAATAATAATAAAATAATAACGGGTTTATTTTGACCAACCTCAAGGTAATCGAAGGTGGTTGGGTTTTCACGGCGCCTCGCTTCCGGCGAAGATGCAGAAGGCGGTGCTGCTCTATACCGCACGTATCGTCCGCCAGTTTCTTCCCCTAGGGCCAAGGGCGTAATCGGAATTTTATCCAAAAAGAGGCAAAGCAAACAATTTTGTTTTAAATAGAGAATATGTCCAGGTCCACCAGAAACGTTGTGTATGTTAATTTTGGAAAATAAATAAATGTATTTGGATGAGAGGGAAAAAGAACCTTCGACAGCTACGCGCTGGTTTAGGGCGTCGGTTGTTGTTACGCGCTTTAGTCTTTTTACTTTCACCGTTTTTTCCCCATCCACTTTGATATTCTTAGTGTGCACGTAGACCCAAGATCGTATCTTGACGGTACGTAGCGGCAATGATGCTCAACGATTCTAAGAACGCTCGTGAACCGACGATTGTACGCTTTGACGAAACGGCGATTCAAGGCAAAGAGAAAGATGACGTACTGCTCCAAGGAAGTGATTGGGTGAAGCAAAAATATTCCCACTTAGTCGCAAACAGGCATCATCAAAAAATATAAGTCCGTTTGGTGTTTTATTAATTGCCTAACACGTTTACGTGTCCATTAGATGCTGAAAGTCTTGTTATTTATTATTCCCTATGCGAGGGGCAAACGACCCACCACGACTACGCCTAAAGCTCTGAACCTCGACCGACTGTGCTTCCACCAGGCGTTATACTGTCTCCCTCATTTGGTTCACAAAGGGATGGTATGAAATCATTTTGTAAAAAAATAAATCCATACCGACAATAAGGTCCCTTTGCTCAGATAACGTCACATATGTACTTTTAATATCTAGTCGTGTTTTAAACATTTTGTAAGTAAAAATAGATTAAGGTGAAAGTATTAATATTTGTTATACTAATCATGTATGAATATGCCAATGTATTAGTGTCAGTTATATTTTAAGGACTTTTGTTGGCCTAGTAATGGTTTAGCCTTCGAATAAATAGAATTTTCGAATACAAGGGCATAAATTACTTACATTTTTAGACTACCGCCTTTCATAAAAAAAACATTTAAGTAGGTAATTGAAGGGTAAGGTGTAGATAAAAATGTGCACCTTAAGATTCTGTCGCCCCCTGAGGGTATACAAACAGGTTAAGATTAAGTGTAATGGTGAATTTTAATTGAAATAAAGATTTTTGTTTGATTTGATCTTTTTATTTGCGCGCGAAATCTTTAACAGCAAAATGTTAGCATCATAAAACGCAACTTTAATAGAATATTTGACTGAACATAAACTTTGTAACTTATTCGCAACTAGTGAAAAAAGGAACGTATATTTAAAAAAAAAAATCTAATTCAGAAAATTAACAGATATGAAGAATATTATAGGCAGGCAATTTTTTATGCGTAGTAAAATTAACAATACTATGTTAGTGACGTGATTGACAACTTGTGGCTTCTAATGACTTTCTTTTCTTAATTAACATGTTTTGATTTTACAAATACCGATCAATCGATTAACTTATTAAGTCAAATTACAGATTGATTATGTTATTAAGTGTCAAAATATTCTATTGATTGCTATAATAGTTAATTACTATTACTGGAAATTACAAGTATTCAAGAGCAAGCTAGAGTAAAATGTTTAATTCGAAAATATTTATGTAAACAAAGGTGACCAATGCAAAAAAAAATTAAATCACAAGACTTTAAATCCTTAAGTTGGTGTAAATAACGGTCATAAATAGAAATTATTACTATCAAACGGTTTTGTGGTAATTTGGTTACACTAGCAACACCGCAGATGTGTATAACATTGGTCGTTTCTTTATTATAATTAGTCTAAAAAAATATTAGCCAGTTCAAAGTTTATTTGAATGTAGACCGACAAAAGTATTGAAACAATTCAACGTAACGTCGCTTGCTCCTTATGGTCGGGTGAACGCCACGCTGCCGGCCGCCATTTTGTCATTCGGCTTTTGACATCAGTCCCGAATGCTCGAATGCGTCGTTCCTTGCTCCGTTTGCGTTGTATTATTGTTGACGTTACGTTTGTTTATTGCGTTTTTGTAAAAAATAGGTACTTTAAAATTGTTCATCATATCTGAAATGTCAATTTGACAACGAAGTTTCTTTGTTTACATAAATACGAATTAAAAAATTTCAGACACACCTTTTAAATATTTATTACATTGCAATATATTTTTGTTGGAATATTTTACAAAAATACACATCATAATTGAGACAGTTCATAAATATATTGCGCTAATTCTATCTGATTCATTCTTAATTTAAACTGAGAGTACCAGTTAATATAATCACTGCTTAAGACATTAGAACCACTACTTTGACCTTCACTATCAAAGTAATGACCCTCGTGGCTGTAACTACCGTAATAATTACTCTTACGATATTTTCTTTCTTGTCTTTCATATTTAGTAGGTCTATATTCCAAATGAAGATGTTCATAAGACTGAGTATTATAACCACAATCATCATCACAATCAGCTGAATTTGTCATATATTCTATTCGATTTTTGTATTTAGACTGGTAATTTGGTAAATTAGTTGACCCTCCATATGCATCTGAATCTCCGTTGCAATTTTTGTTTATCGAACAAGGTAAATCTAAATTGCTTCTTACATTAGCATAATCAAGTTTTTCATATTTGCTATACTTTTGAGATGTCATTATGCCGCCTTTATTTCTACAATTTTTATAAAGATTTGGATGCTGGGTATTAGATGGAGGACAGCTTGTGTTATTTATTTCATTGCTAGGCTTTTCAGTAATAGCAAGTAATTCTTCACTACCATTGTCATTTGTTAAGTTTTTATTTGTACATTTAGATTTTTTATCATTTTTTCTAGTCTTTTTGTTAGTTTTTGTTTTCCATAATTTACTTTGAGAATCGTTGGAATCTATATTTTCGGAATTTTCATTAATATAATCCTCAGTTGGTTTATTTAACAATGTTTGCTTAAAGTTTCTTGTAAGAACAGTATTATTAATTTCCTTCGATTTTTCCAAAGAAATGTTCTCACTACATAAGTTTTCCGTAAAAACTACTGGCACTTTTGGCGAACTGCCTTTAGTTTCATTAAAATCAGAGGAATAGTTCTTTATATCTTGTATATATGCAAAACAATTATTTTTGATAGGTATTTTATCTAATTCTATATATTTGTATTCACAGTTTATGTCAGAATAATCATCCTGACTATTTGAATTCAATTTCTCAAATGAACTGCATAGTTTCTCGAAGCTTTCAATTTCATTATAAGCATGATTTAAGTCAGTAGTGAGTGCATCCCAAAGTTGTCCATTTGATTTTTCAATACCAGTATTAATGTCACAGGAAATGGATGAAGCTTCACCATCCTTTAGTGTATTGGAATTGACTGAATCATCAAAACAAAATTTATCATCAGACCATAGGTCATATAAATCCATAGCTTCTTCCATTGATCCAAATATACTCATGAATTTTTCTTGCTCTTTACCTTTACTGACTATATTGATAGCATCTCCTAATTGTCCAAATCGTCCAGCTCTTCCTATTCTATGTAAATATGTAGGCCAATCATAAGGAGTTTCAAAGTTGATAACCATATCTAGATTTGATGCGTCTAAACCGCGTGCCGCTAAATCAGTTGCCACTAAAATTCTGCACCTATATTCCTGCAATGTTTTAAGTGCATCTAAGCGAAGAGTCTGCTCTTGCTGTCCATGTAGTAATTCTGCTGGCCACTTTGCCCGTAACAGCATTTTATGTAAATCTTTGACTCTGGCCTGATAATTACAATAAATTAAACATTGCTTAAATTGTCTGTTTGTTAATATTTTCAGCAATTCCTTAAATTTTATTTGTGTCTGTGATACAACGTTAGCATTGTATTGAACAACTGTGATCATCTGTTTAATACCTACTAGGACGCTGCTGTTATTAGGGCGTATATGTTGTGCATTTGGAACATATTCCTTGATAAATGACTTTGATGCTTCTGGATATGTGGCGCTGCTCATGATAACTTGTTTTTGATTTGGTAAAGTTGAAAAAATAAAATCTATATCTGCTCGAAAACTATTTTCCATTAACTTGTCAGCTTCATCAAGGATCAAAAGCCTAACAGAGGATGTATCCACATGGCCATCTTGAATCAAGTGGCGTAAGCGACCTGGGCTACCCACAAGTACATGCACAACCTTTTGAAGGTTTTGAATATCATCTTGTATGGGTAATCCTCCCATTACTACTTCTACATGTAGGCCTGTAAAACACAAAATAATAGTGTAAAATATACCCACAGAATACAGATTAATCAGATTAAATTATAAAGCCCATAATAAGTCAAAAACAATGCATTGTTTTTGATTAATTGCCAATTTAAATGTTTTTAGTCATTTTTCTGAGACCAATAGAAAATTGGTAACTTCTTGTGGGCTATGTAATAAACATATTGTAACATGGTTATTTACCTTCACATTTTGATCCTATTTGCTTTATGACGTCACATACTTGTGCAGCAATCTCACGCGTTGGCGCTAGTATAATTGCTTGCAAGCCCTTAGTGACATCTAGTTGTTGTAGAGTGATCACAGAAAATACAGCTGTTTTACCTGTTCCAGACTTAGCTTCCAGTAGCAGATCTAAAAAAATATTATTATTATTAGTTAATATTTACATTTCTTATATTTTTCATCTACTCCTGTATTATAGTTTGTTATTGTGGCCTTTTACACAACACCAAGTAAATGCATTTTCTGGTGTAAAATGAAATTTCTAAATAAATAATACCACACTTGAGTAGGATACACTAGAATTCTGTGTAGTGAATCCAGAGACATACATTTGTCTTTAAACAAATTTAATTGTAGGGGAAGAATGCACCGTGCATTCCCACAGGCACTGGGCCCACCACTCAACTGGCCACGTTACCCCTCTCACAGAAGACTACCCTGAAATTTAATGAATTTCATACTTCATTGTATTTCCCCAATGTACGTACATGTTTCAGTAGTGAGTGAGATATGCCAGAGACCATTCCCATTCCCTCCTATCCTTTTCCATTTTCCCACTAATTCATTCTTTAATCTGCAAAGATGGGCGGCGCATCCGGGGTTTGGCAACGCCTGTGGATACTGCCAACATCATTCTGTACTGATGTTGGCATGTATTCGCATGTATTTAGAGGGATGGAATAAAATGTTACTCGATTTAGAAGTCTAAAAACATAATTTTAATTACTTATAAAATCAGTGGATACCTAATGTATAGTAAATATTTATTTATTAAACATTCACATTAAGAGTGTTCAGATAGATGAAATTTTAAATTAAATAATGTAAACATTCCCTTAAGACGCCTTTAAATAGATAAATACATGTGAAAAATTCAAATGTTTAAAGTAGTTTCACTGAATCCCAATTTTCAATGTATGGCAGTTTCAATATAATGTCCCTGAGTACATTGTAATTTAATAATAATAATTATCTATGTTAAATAATTAAGTATTTTATTTAAATATGTTTATTTGTCACATTTAGTACTTGCTGATATAATTCATTGCCATGAACCTTTTTTTTTGGATTGGTTAAATTCTTGTGGCCCTAGTGGCCTTTCAAGAGTCACCGGTCGTGTTTAACTTAGGGCGAGCGCAGAAGGCGCTCAGCCAGGAACAAAATGTTTTTAGCAACAAGCCTAAGGGCGGGGGACGCCAGTAAACTGGCGGAAGGAACGGAGTTGAACGAAACTCGGCTTAGGGCGTTGCCATGAACCCACCAGCAAATGCTTAATGAAACAGTATGAATATTAATAATTAGTATACATACATAATATGGTGAATTTCCAAAACCTCTATAAGATTGCCACTTTGGTAAAAGTAATTAAAATTGTAGTTTTTTGCCATGTGTTACTAGCGCAAGCCAAATATTCCCCAATTCTAGTTTTGACAATAAATATCAATTATTATATATCAATATATCATCCGCTGATATATATCAGTGAACCCTGATTTAAATAGATGTAATTGAGGGAGTTTTGGAGCATCATTCCAGTGATCTAGAATCCCCAATTATATACTAGTCAGACCTAATTTCCAAGTTGTTCCAATTGACAAAATAGAAGATAGATATAATATAATAGATTAGTCTAGGCCTATGTTACTATATAATATTATTGTATAGAAAAACATATTTCTTACCAAATCCACATTTTCCTAAAGGGATACCATGATACTGAATGGGTGACGGTGTTTTAAACCCACACTCCTCTAGTCCTAGTAAAATATTGGAATTCAAAAGCAGTCTACCAAAATCTACGTTTTCAGATATTCGTACATCCTTTGTTCTATTTCGATGCAAATCGTGACCTAACTTCATTATTGAAAGGAAAAATATTTGCAATAGAAAATAATATAAAATTTACAAAGAACCGGTGTGTATATGTAGGTACTATTATAGGTAGAATCAAAGAATCAGGTAGACAGGTAGGTTGATTCATAATTTTTTTTGCTTCATATATGGCAATGGTGCAATTAGCACATTCTGCCAGTATAATGTTTTCTCGGCAATTACGAATTAACAATTTTAAAGTCTAAAACTTATCTAATCAATGTCCAGTCCCGTCGAAGTAAGTTAGGAGTTCCTCGGTAAACTAATAGTAGGTTTACTGAGGACAGAAAAGGACTCCTTGGAAGCACACGAAAAACGTAGTCCCACGCTTTTATATGATTACAACATGACGCACGAAAAACACTTTGAAGTTTAATAAACTGTCACTATTATACCACAGAACGCCAAATACACAATTTGTACACTAGTCAAAAAGAAATTAATTTCACTTCTTGAATTTCCACCAAAAAGTTATAAAAACTCTCAAGCTCAAAACTTTCTGAATAAAATAGCCTGGAACAAGTCTTCAACACTTTAAAGTTAGAAAAAAAGTACAATAAAACTACTACAGAATTGTCATTTCATACTGTTTTAATTAATATAAATACATGTTATTTATTTAATCAAAAAATTACCATTTACAATGTTTTATAACAGAATAGCTATATATCTAATCAGTGAGATAATTTTGTCTATTTTTTCATTTTTGAACTGTAAATGTCAATCGGGGATAATAGTTTCAGAACCGAATTCTATGACAATTGAATTGACAGTGTTTCTGAAATGGCGAAATTCTGACTCTCAAATCAATCTCTTTTAAGTCCGTTATTACCATTTTCTAACTAAAATAATGCAAGTTTCATTATCTCCATAAAATAATAATTGCTATTTACTTTTAGAAACATGTTTATAAAGTATTGATAATAAATAAAGTATGAAACTAGTTGATTGCAGTTTTCGATCAGCGTTGATATTCTACACTTAATTCTGAGTTTTATATTTTTCACTTAGGTAAGCATTATTTTCCATTGTACGTATATTTAATTGCCTAATAGTTTTGATTTCAATACATATCGATGTTGTTGCCACATATATATTTACAAATAGTTTCTTTATTTTAACTAGGTCATGAATATTGTAAATATTGTAACAAGATTCTATATTTATAAACATTTCCATAGTTTCTACATATACGTATAAATATATGTGAATATAATATTTAATAAAGAGAAATATAACAACAGCTTTTATATATACCATAATAAAAAAAAATGTACCTACAATAAATTATAATTGTACAGATATTTTTATTATGTACTAGCTGACCCGACAGACATTGTCCTGTCCAAATTTCAATAATACAATAATTTCAATAAGATCATACAAAAATCCCATAGAAAAAAGCACTTTCAGTTTTTCCCGAATTTTCCAGGCAACTTTTTCCAATTTTTATTTCCCTAAAAACCTTATTCGGTTTATTACAAACATTTAAAAAAAATAACCAATTCAGTCCAGCCATTCTCAAGTGATGCGCTTACCAACAAACAACATTTAAATTTTATTTATTTAGATTTATATGTATAATACTAGCAAAACCCGGTGGACGTTATCCTGCCTATGTATATTTATTTACCTCTGTAGGTATATAAAATCACAAATTATTCTGTTTTGCCATCAATATGATTTTTGCGATTGATTGAATGGTATATAAGTTGATGTGCTGCACCTATTGGCATCTATTGGCGAGTTACAACAAAGTGGACAGCATAAAAACCTTCTCCATGAAAAAATACATATATGTGCCAACTTTCATGGTGATCAGTCAAACAGTGTCGAAGTCTATTAATTTCAGATATATCACCATCCATTTTTACATATATAGATTAATAACATTTGGCTTACTACCTTGCAATTTGCGCTTTTTACGCTACCAGTCATAGTCAAAAGATTGTTCATGTTTAAAAATTAAGAAATTGAGGTCCCTTAGGTTTTAAGTATAATTCCAAAATAAAGAGGAAAAAAAAAAGAAAAGTGATGTGCATTTAAAAAGAATTAAATAGACCAAATAAGTGTAGAGCTTCAGAAAATATATATATCTATACTAATAATATAATAAAGAGGTAAAATTGTGTGTTTGTAGGTATATTGGGGGTAATCTCTGGAACTACTGAACCGATTTCAAAAATTCTTTCACAAATATGAAGCTACATTATCCTGTCTAATATAGGCTATATTTTATTTTGAAATTTTGAAAAAAAAAAACATTAACGGAAGTGAAGCGAGGGTGGGTCCTAGTATATTGTATATATGGATGGATTGTATATACACACTAGTCATACAAAAAATAAAAGTTGAACAGGTCCTTTGGAAAAAGGAGTATGGAAACAAATATCAAAGGGTCAGAGTTTAATATAGTACATGCAGGTAATTAGAAAGGATTTGTGCCCGGAGCCTTTTTAATGTATAAATCTTCGGATAAAATGAAATGACTACCACCATGCTGAGATGAATGGTGATAATTATGAAAAATGGCTTCATAATCAATTATAATAATATCCAATTTGCTAAAATAATCAGTTTTAGTAATAGACAACACTCCATATCACAATAAATTTGTTGAAAGACTTCCAAATTCCAAATAATCATATTTCATTTGAAGTCAATTGGAAAATCCTCAGTTGTATGAAATTATTCTTCAGCATAAAGAAACCGAATATTTCGTAGTCAAAAGTCTTGCAGAACATATTGAGATTACCACCTTAACACCCTAACAACTTAAAGGTTACATTGCTAAAAATAATGTTGACATGAATAAGCATCAAAAATGTTTTATTGGAAAACAAGAATAGATTCATATAGATGAGTGGAAAAAGGTTTCTGAACAGGCCATAAAATGTCAAAACGAATATCATAGCAGTGAAGACGCTTTGGATAATCACATTGATTATCAATTGATTAAAAAACTTTAATATTTATGATGATGAAAACTAATGAAAGTTCTGAGGCTGTGACTGAGAACATTGAAAGCGGAAGAGAAATAGAATAGACATAGATTAGGTATTGAAAATGTTATTTTATATAAAAACTAGCTTCTTGCCCGTGACTTTGCTTACAAGTTTCAAGTTATTATTTTAAATGAGAAGTCTACATGCTAAATTTCATGACTCTAACTTAAATAGTTCTTGAAATACACGCATTGCATAAAAAATCATCGCCCTCTTTCTTCCCCTCTCCCCAGTAAAATTTTTCAAAATCCTTCCTGTAAATTTCATATTTTTATCTTCGCCAGTTTCTCTGGCCAATGTTAAATCAATCAATCAGTTAGTCAGGACAACTCTTTTTATACAATATGTATATTGACTTCCTTTAAAATTAAAATTATTTTGCGGTAATATGAAGCTATTCTTAAAATAAAAATATCTTGTTGATAAAGTCTAAAGTAATACATTTCAAAAATTCATTTTGAATATCAAATTTTCAAATTTCAGACATCTATATATGTCTCACGAACACAAAGAATGGAAATTTACGTTTACTCTTATTAGATTTCATTGTCACACTGTTGATTAAAATCACACTTTAATTGCTATATATATATCAACGCAAATTCATGTTGAATTTGAATTTAGAATATTGATTCAAATAATGTTCTATGAACCTTTCAAAACTACTTATTCACAATAAACAATAATGAATGACACATCACACATGTCACATAACAATTCTGAACTTTATTGTTGTTTTCATAAAGTATTTATTCCATAATTTAAATACGGTTTTTAAGATTTTTCATTAATTTCATGTGCATTCGTGAATAAATGAAGACTCATGTCTCGTCTCATTGTACAAAGGTTTTTTCATATTCTCTCTTAGTGTACTTATAAGATAGATAGATGAAACTCTTTATTGCATAATTGTTACATCATGACAAAAATAAGGAACAATGTTATAAGAAGAGAATACAACCAGGCGGTAATAGTATTAGTAATATTTGATATGATGATCCTTTCATAACAGGTATAATATTAGACACCGAATATTATACTTCTTCTTCTTGGGGTCTCATCTCCTGCGCAGTAGTCAATTTTTGGCTGTTTGGCGGTATGAGTGAGGCGGGACGGGCGCGGTACACTGCATGATTAGCTCATCAGACGTAGTCACGCCCCTTTCAGTACAGTCGAGTGCAAATTTATCATTTATATATTTTTAATAAAATTGAATTAATATATTAAATATTTTAAGAATTGTTTTTAATTAAAATCAATAATGCCGTGATGAAATTTGAAATTGAAGTAAGTAATTAATATTCTTTATCATATACATAATGTATATTCAATTTATTTTTCAAATTATTAAATTATGTAAATTAATAAAAATTAATTGAACTTCTTTGAAATATTCCGCCAAATATCAAAATTCCTCACAAACGGAGCCGCAGCCAAAAGCTAGTAATATAATAAAATGAATATTGCGAGTAATATGAATAATTGTAATAAAAATATTAATTATTATTTGTAAATAAACAATTTTGTTCGGAAGTGTACATGCGCGTTCTTATCTCCACCACTTCGCTCAGAACCCAACATCCGTGTCTTCGACTATAACACTTGTCAATGGCACATTATAATTTTGTATATTTGCCTCCAGGTTATATAGCTATGCACAATTGTGGGGGTGCAGTGGCTGGCGGTGGGGTGGGTGCAGCAGGAGGTCCCTATGATACGAAAATTGCTGGTTTATATGATTTGCTTGATACACTTGGGTCAGGCCATTTTGCTGTTGTAAAACAAGCTAGACATGTCTTCACTGGTGAAAAGGTAGCTGTAAAAGTTATAGACAAGAGCAAACTGGACGATGTTTCTAAATCACATTTATTTCAAGAGGTAAAACTTTATTTTACTGTCTATTTTTTCTTTTCCTTTATTAATATTACAATTAACTAGTTGTTACTTTGTTACCAGGTTCGATGCATGAAGTTAGTGCAGCATCCAAATGTAGTTCGATTGTATGAAGTAATAGATACACAAACTAAATTATACTTAATACTAGAATTAGGTGATGGTGGAGACTTATACGATTATATTATGAGACACGAAACTGGTCTGTCAGAATCTCTTGCCCGAAACTATTTTCGTCAAATAGTTCGTGCAATCTCATATTGCCACAGGTACGTAATGATTTCATATGTAAGTAATGTTTGTTATGTTAGTTATTAGATTACAAGTTTTAATAATAAAAATTGCAGAAGTGCCAATGAATCTATGTTAATCCACTGGATGAGTCTTGTGGTGTTTGCCCTGAAGTCTTGTGATAGACCTGTTTATCCGAAAATAAATTTAGGTTTATTTAAAAAAAAGTGCAAATATAGTTAAAATTAGTTTGTGTTATATTTATTAGCTTCCACTTTTCTTGAATACCTATATGGAATATTAACAGCGAGTTGTTATTGTGACAAAAAATGCTTAAACTGAACAAAATAATTCAGCCAAATATTTGATTTAGTAAATGGATTATCAAGAAAGTGAAGATTATTTTATTAACCACCTTCAACCCACACCTTCACCCATCTGTAATAAAAATTAATGTTTTTTCAGGTTACATGTCGTGCACCGGGACTTGAAACCTGAAAATGTAGTATTTTTCGAAAGGTTAGGTGTAGTTAAATTGACTGATTTTGGGTTTAGCAATAAATTCTGTCCAGGACAAAAGTTAGAGACGTCATGTGGATCATTGGCATACTCAGCTCCTGAGATATTGTTAGGTGATTCTTATGATGCCCCTGCAGTTGATGTGTGGTCTCTTGGAGTCATACTCTATATGTTAGTCTGTGGACAAGCACCATTTCAAGAAGCAAATGACAGTGAAACACTGACAATGATTATGGATTGCAAATACAATATTCCAGCTCATATATCAAATTCATGTAAAAGGCTTATAGGAAGGATGTTAGTGAGAGAACCAGAGAAACGCGCAACACTATCTGAGATAGCTACCGACCCATGGGTCACTGCGGGTGAAGGGGTTTCTGTAGAGGACTTTGACACACCTTTAGTAGCCAAAGAACAGCTTTCGGAAGATGACCGTGCAGCTATTATTCAAAAAATGGTTAACGGCTCCATTGCCACTAAAGAACAAATTTTGGAATTACTTGAGAAAAACGAATACAATCACATCACTGCAACTTATTATTTATTAGCTGAAAGGAAATTGAAATCTAAGAGGTAATTAATTTATTTAACATTTAATAAATTATGTAGTATGAGCAAATACTCCTCATACCCATTTATTGCATAATTATCATTACAAGAAATTATTTTAAATTATTAAAATTAAGTTGATATACAAAAATGTTAAATTAAATAATAACGATAATATAACAAGTACTTACATTTATTTCAAATATAATAATCAAGATGTTTTCAAGAATAATTGAAAAGAAGAATATATATGTGCTTCCAAACAAAAAGGGGTCAAGTGTCTGCCTCTAGTTTCAAAATTGAGTCCTAGTTTGACTCCCTGAACTTGTTCTGGGTTGTCGTTCCCCTTGCCTCCAGTTAACAACACGCAGCCCTGATAATAAGTAGTATGCATGGGCTCACCACTATCTACATTGTTAACACACACCGGCCTTCAGCTAACACTTTTACCTGGGTATCGGCCCATAACTAGGCGGGTGAATATTCGGATTTTGCGATTTCTCAATATTTGAATAATTCAAGGCTTTTTGGGTAAAATTCCACTCCACCGACAAATGAAATGCATTACATGCTAAAGACACTAAAAACAAACAGATATTTTGCAAGAAAATCTTTTTAAAATCCATCCCGAGAATAATGACATGGGGGTGATTGTATAATGACCAGTAATCGGAATAGGTAGAGCTAATTTAACTAAAGTTGGCAAGAAGGTATAACATAGAGTTGTTAAAATCATGAAATATGTTTATTTATTTTTATCTAATCCCGTGATCCGGGAAATAGTCGTACTTAGTACACATGGAATTACTCACATTGTTAGATTTTCTAGCAATTCCAATAGTAAAAAAAATATTTTTAAAGGAAAATCTAAGATGGGAGCCGAAAAGTCTACTTTGATTCTATTGAAAATTGGTACCTATCGGAAGGCATTCTGATTATAAATTTTGAGTAGAAATTTTTATCCGATACTATCTTCCAAAGACTAGGGACTGCTAACTGCGGGAACGGTTGAAACTAGATAGCAGGTGTTTAAACAAATATTGTAGATATCCTAGGCCTGTTCTCAATTCAATCATGGACAACACAACATGAAGAACAATATAATACAATTTCTTTGTAATCTTTCCCTCCCGCCCACATTGTCACATTATTGTTTTATCGACCCTGGTGCTGTCTCTTTTTAGCATTTATTGGTGTTTGTTTCGTACCCGTTCGCTCTGTGTTACCAAAACAGGCGACAGAAGTGCGTGCACATCCCTCTCGCACCGCGCCGATACCTCAGGAGCGGACTGAGTTAAACGGTACGTCTATAGATATGTAACAATGTGTGTTTGGTGGTTACAGGCAGGAGGAGGCGGTGGCGCGGCGGCCCGAGGCGCTGGTGGTGCCGCGCGGGGGCGGCGCGGGCGCGCGGGGTACGGGCCTACTGGTGCCGCCGCCGCACGCCGCGCCAAGGACGCCACAGGACGTGCCGCCCGTAAGTATACAAATATAAAGTATACCCGTATAAAGATATAGTTCCGACCTCGACCGCAGACTGCAACAGCAAACCGCAAGCGACACTACTGGTTTCTCTAGGTTTGTATGAATCGTACTCGGAACGCAGCGTCACTGTGGCATGCGACCGCGGTACTAAACTAAGTGTCGCCAGCGGTTTGCCGCTGCCGTCGTCGCTGTCAAGTGTCCGAGTTCGGAATTGTACATTTATCCACCCAGTAACCATAGCCAGCCTTTTTCTTATCTACTGCTGGACATGGGATTCCTTATACACATTGTCTTACGCATACATCTTTCATCCACTAGACAATGTGCATGAGGAAAATATGGCCTTAAAACGCCACGCCAGCCAAGAGGGTTGGCGAGTCTACTCTTTTATAGGTGGTGTAGTTTCTCAACGCTTGTGATAGCGGCTTTGTTATCCCTTAGTAGTCTTCTACGACACCCACGAGAAGAGATGGGGTGGTGTTATTCTAGTCGGCCCACAGCACACGGCCGATGCCTGAGTTCCATGCTCAAACAAGCGTTTCTCATGTACGTCTCATGTATTTTTTATCGCCAATATAATTGTCTGAAGATTTGATCAATTTCATGCCAACTTCGGGTTTTTACCATCGCACGGCTCGTCATGGTCGTGCGGTTCATCCGCACTTCCTTGACATAGAGTCCCTGGTTACAGTGCAGTCAAAAAGACAATACCGCGAACCCGAAAGTTGTGGAATGAACTGCCAGCCGAGGTTTTTCCATTACACTACGATATCGGTCTCAAGAGAGCTGTGAAAAAGATTCTGCAAGGTCCGCAGCGCACCCGCGAGCCCCCTGGTGTTGCAGGTGTCCATGGGCGGCGGTGAGTACTTACCATCACGTGGCCTGCCTTCTCGTCTGCAAATTACTCTATAATTTTTTGTTTCATTAAATGTAAACTATTAAATAGTTTAATATCAACAAATATAGGTAGTATTGACACTGAAGTCTTTAGCGCGGTGCAGTAGGCACGTCTGTTCAAATCAATTATGAATCAAATGCTATCTATATAGTAGAATAAATTAAAAGTGCAGGCATATGACGTTTGGAGCGAGTATGAATTTAGTATTGCGTTATCAGCCAATAGGGTTCTTAGTATAAGAAGTTCGGTAAAAGTTTGTTTACACAAGGCGGGACATGGAGAAACACTTGTTGTAACATTTCCACACCTTTGTCCACAAATTTAATTCAATTGAAACCCCTCAGTGATTTTACTAGGGAAGACTTGTGCCTTGCTGTGAAACATTATAGGCCGATACAAGGTACAAAGTACTGTACCACACCTGGTGCCACCGTATCAGTACCACCGGAGATACAGTGGCCTGGTATCTCCACTGTTGAATATAGGCCTTTCTTAAGTCCTGCCCTTAGACACGATTTCGCTGAGCGACTTTGAACTTGAGAATCAGGCCTACAGTCAGAGTCCGCGTTTCGGCACTAAACGTAACATTGAAATGCGTAAGATGTGTTTATGTGTGTGTTGTGTTAGCGTTCGCGTAAGTGCAGCATAGTGCGCGAGGAGGAGGACGACGAGGAGGCGTCCATCGGCGGGGGCGGCGCGGGCGCGGGCGCGCGGCCCGCCGACCGCCGGCCCTCGCGCTCAGAGGGCCGCCTGCACCTGCGCCGCGACCACCGCCCGCACGCGCTCGCTGACAACCTCACCAAGGTAACTAATACCATAAGAATAGTAAGTAATACGAGTATAGAAGAGAATCTCCTTTGTGAGAATTCCAAAAGTCGCGAAATAAACACCTACTTCCCCACTCAGCCCGTAACGTCCCTCTGTCGCCCTCGGATGCCGTGAGGGCTGCCACTTATTTAATAATTTATTGTATGCGTATACCTATTAGGTTGGTTAAATTATATAGTTATTAAAGCGGTCAATTATTTTTTAGAAAACATGAAATAGATTTTTTTATCAATATTTTTGTAAAAGAGCGAGGTGGCAGTCGTAACATATGTGTTTGTTTTTTACCCCTACTATTAAGAAACCATTTTGGCCTTTTTGGCGGGGACCCGAGATGTAAACTTGAATTTCTGTTTGACTATTGTGGAATTTGTGGCTTAATAGTGACAGTTTATTAAACTTCAAAGTGCTTGGTGTTGGTGCATAATGTTCGCGATCATTAAATAAAAGCGTAAGACTGCATTTTTCGTCTATTTCCAAGAAGTCTCAACTCTGTCTTCAGTAAACCTACTATCACTTTACTGAGCGACTCCTACTTTGACGGGATTAAACAATGACGCGATAGAACAATTCTGTTTTATTGTTGTGTGTGGACCAATTTTACAAACAATTGAGTGTTTTTAATCAATTCAGGAAATCCCCAATAAAGGGGAAAATCCATAGACCTTAGACGAAAATCCATATATCCTTTTGTGTTTAAAACCTATTTTCAAAATCAACGAAAAAAAAACATTTTTTTTATTTTATTTTAAAATAAACAGTTCTAAATGTTAACATGTGTTCCTGTATTTTAAATGAAGTTTTTTTCGTTGACTTTGAACACAGCTTTTAACCTCTTCTTTGGCAACACAAAATATTATTATTTTTGTCTTGCCATGAATTGAATATCAAATTATTAAATTTAGTAATTTAACTGTAAATCGGATTAGGCCTATAATATTATTTTATGAACCTCAATGGATGTTTTTGATGGATATCAGGTGAACTTAGACGACGCGATTACCGTAGAGCCACCACCGGAGCCGGCGCCTTCATCGCCAGTGCCAACACCGCCGCGAGTCCCGCCGCCGGCGCCGCCGCCCGCGCGCCGGCAGCGCCTCGACTGTCGGCGGCGTCGACCGCGCGCCGGCTCATGCTCCTCCTCAGACCTATCCGACGACGACTCGGAGAAGAAGAAGCGCGCTGCTGACAACACGGAGCCGCCGTTGGAGCGTGCGCGACGTGATTCGCATGATGATTCGAGCGATAGTCAGGAGAGAGGTGCGGGTGCAGGCGCGCGGTCGGGCGGGCGAGGTGCCCCCGTTGCGCCGGTAGCGGGTGCGCCAGGCGGTGGCGCGAGTGTTCCGGGCGCAGGCGGTGCCGGCGATACTCGCGGTAGCGGGGCGAGTGGAGGTCGGCGGCGGCGCGCCGCGCGCAAGGAGTCACGATTGCGTGAGTCACGCTCGCTGAACCGCATCGCAGAGGTAGAGGAGGCATCAGCGGCGCGGTGGGCGGGCGGTGGACTCGTGGCACTCTGCGGCCGTCCGCTACTGCGGCTGCTGGCGGCAGCGCGCCCTGCACCTTCAGCGCGCCGCCTGCACGGCCTTTGCTAGCGCCGTCACCGGCGAATGAACCGCCCCACCACACGCACGAGCAGTTCGCCGTGTGTGGCACTACACAACTCGTTGGCGCGTCTTCTACATCTCCAAGAAGTTAACTGCGACCGAGCTCCCTATGAAAGGTACGGTTTAAGAGGTTCGCCATCACTGTACAATTCATTCACGCGTCCTGTACATCTCCAAGAAGTTAACTACGACCGTGCTCCGTTTGAGAGGTACAGCCTTAACGTGGTGTAAAAAAATCCAAGTAATTTTCACGCGTGTTCACGTTCTGCCGGTCGCTTGTTAGCTTTCGTTGTCTCGATACGTCTCTCCTAGTCGCGCCTGGATTCGACAATATTCATCATATAAATAAAAAGCGTGCTATCCATAGCTGATTGACTGACACGGATACTCTTCAATTAAAACCTAAACTAATTTCAACCGATTTCAAAATTATCAACGATATACGTGGGTGCCTATACCATTTTCATTATAGCATAAGACAAAAGGTAAACAAAAAAGGCAGTACTTTTAAAATTTTAATTCCTGGGGTTAAGCTTGTATGTTCGATACAAGATGTTAGATATATCCTATATGTATAAGAACTAGACTCACTCTAGGCTCTAATTTAAATAAAACAAAGTGATTTCTACTAAACTGTTGTTTACCTTTTGTTTTATGCGTCAATGAATTGAGTATAGGTAAATTTTGAGATACAAAAATTTTTTTTATTACATCTCAAAATACTCTCCATTAGTCTCTATACAGCGATTCATTCGTCTAAATTAAACCAAGATTTAAAGCACTGGCGATGCTCTTCTTTTCGCGAGGTCCTCAACAGCTGCCATAAAAGCATTCCGAGCGTCCTCAGCGCTGTCGAAAACAATGCCACAGAGTCCAAGCCTCATTTTTGAAAATAAAAAGAAGTCGCATGGAGCTAAGTCAGCTATAAGGATGGGGTGGCCCAATTATTTGATATCTGTGCCACTTGGGTAAGTTTTGCTTTGTGAGTTGATGCATTGTCACGATGCAAGAAAAGCCCTCTGAAACTTATTTAGGACGTTTTTGATTTAACAAATCGAATATAGTTGGGCATTAACAGTTTTTTGAGCATCTAAAGAAATTGTCGCTAAATGATGAATGTTGCCACCATCTCCTCTATCTGTTAAATTTTCCTTGTTTAAATTGAGAAAACCACCTAAAACATGTTGCACGGCACGGTGCGAGGTCCCCAAAAGCTGATACTAATCTATCTTTACACTCACTTTCATTTAAACCAACTTTAAAACTATAATAACTTCATTGCACGATAATGTTCTCGTTCGAATTCCATTGTTGCAGAGAAAAGCGTGCGAAATGCAATAAAAAAATGAATACTTGACATGTTTTTTTTTCGTTTTGACTAAATGGCTTTCGGAATTCGAATTTCAAATAAATGATGTTTTAAAACGTTACAGCTCAAATCAGTGAAATTTGAGTATCTCAAAATTTACCTAGTCACCCTATGTATTAAAACATATTACTTTCATGAGAAAAGAGTATTTTTTATACAAATAAACTAGCCAGTTGTATTGAAAAATATAATCTTTGATGATTTCCTCAAATCAAACGTAACTAACCTATTACATCATAACAGTAATATAAAAATTCCTCAATTTAACTTTAAAACTGTCTCCTACTCCAACACATCATAATAATTATGAGAGGCAACAGTAGAATGTGGCTGTCGAAGGCCAATAATAGCTAACAATAAATATGCCTGTGCTTCGATTTAACCGTACTGGCCGGGGTTATACAAAATTATAGTATACAATATGATTACTTGTCAGTTCATTCGCGAATTTAGTATTCAACTCCGTCATCCATTGCGTATGGGGCCATTGTCGTTTACACACGATCCTTTATATAAATCAATAAATATTGCACTTTACGTAAATGGTGGATAATAGGTAAACAGGGTGTCTACAATTAATTTCGGGAGCATACATTTTAATGACATGGAAGTATATATATGTTAGTGACGATTATTAGTAAAATCACCAATATCGAGAGCCAATAGTTCCGTGACAGTTCCTTATCTTGCTTCTGTCAATTCTTCTACATACATAATTTTGCATCACCGATTCTTATAAAAATTTTGTATACAGTTTTTTATGCATTCTTGAGAGTGATATTTACAAATGGCCACAGTTCTGCTATCGGTCACGATTATTATTCATTTCAAATTAATTTTGTTCGTAGAAATCGCTATATAGAGTCCTTTGAAAAGTGGAAACCATGAAGAAAATCCGTGAACAGAACAGTAAAGTTTTGTTAGTGGATGCTCAACAGATTGACTATCTTGCAAAGTGTTCTAATGTTGTATCACACTCTTTCGACATGCTATTTATTTATATCCGAGAGCAATGTTTATTTATAGTAATTGTCGTGCATTTCATAGATGTTAGTTAGTTGAATTAGATGTTGTAATGATTTATTTTAATATTTTTTTATTATGTGTACAACTCGATACACTTTGAAAACGGCATGTTAATTATAATTACATATATAATGTTAAAAACATTGCGTATTAAAATATCTTTGTACATATTTAAATTGTTGTAAATAAATAGTCTATTTCAATTATTGCATAAAGTAAATAAGTTTATTTTGAGTTGTAGTGATGTAACTAAACATACAGATAAAATGATAAATAATAGGGATGTTGCCAGCCGCATGGCATTGTGTTGTGATTGTGCGCGAGTGGCTCGACTCATGGAGTTATCAGTTAAACCGGAGTTAGTTCTCTAACACAGTAATCGAAATCGTATTTGAAAAAAAGGACTTGATGAATTAATAATAAAATTTCATTGGTAAAATATATTCAGGGTAAACCGGCCCAAGAGAGAGGCTTCACCGGATTACATTTGTCCATTTCTAACTTGTGGCTAAGTATGTGTGTATGGCAAGCAGGTCACTCACATGTGAGTGAAAAGGATATAAATACTCTGTTCACTATTACCGCTCGTACCGTTTTTCCTGGGTTTTTAATATATCCATGGCCCGAGTACACTGTCGCGAGGTTCTCCGTTCTGGCGACTGGTGGCACTGCTTATCAGACGTTACTCCGATATAACAACATTGGTTAAAGATTTCAACTGTAGCTTCCATAAATTTACGGCTGAAAATTGTATAATAAATACAATACGGTAGTTGACATTTAAAATTTGACATTTTTCACAACTAGAGATGAAAGTAAACCCACACTATATTTTTTTTAATTCATCAAATTTTGAACACAGCGCTTTGTTGCATTCGGACGACCATTTTTAACTGTAACTTATAAAAAAGTTAAATTTGAGTTTAAATTGTTATTGACTTGGTCGTTTTGCTACCAATCCCTAGATAGATACTGACCCTAATGTTTATAGGGTCAATTAATCCGAGTAATTGGGTAGAGAAGTATTTGAGAACGTGTTATTAGTTATGGTAACCGTAACCTGCCTCTTTTATCGTCTACTGCTGGAAATGAGACTCCTCATACATATTTAAAACGGTACGCTGGCGGCGGCTTGACGAGTTCACTCTTTCAGAGGTGGTGTAGTTTCTCAGGGCTTGTGGTAGCGGCTTTGCTATCCCTCAGTCCTTTTCTGACCTCCGCGCCCGCGGGGGGAGACGGGGGTGGTGCTGTTCTAAAGCCGGCCGACAGCTAACCATTGAGTCATGGTAAAACATAAGAATTCATTAAAACATGTTTTAAATTATCCCCGTGCCCAATTACTCCGACTGACATTAATCAAAGTACATCAATATTACATGTACATACATCTAGATGACAATCTAATTATGAATGTGCGGAACGTTTCCATTACACACTCGGACTGTGTACACAGTTTTAGATTGTTTTGTCGCACATGTGCTCTGGTTTCGCAATAAAATAACAAGACCAAAGATTAAATCGAGTGTTATGCGTTTGTTGTTGCCATGTGTTGTGCTTCTCGGTGCCAACAACTGTGTATGTAGGTTTTACAATTGATAACCTTCGAACTGTGAGTGTACTGTGTTTAAAGTTTTGTATTGGAGCTTGTTCATTTGACTCATATATGAGATTGTTCAAAGTTGACAGCGGTTATATTAATCGTCAATAGCAATTCAGAATTAATTGTATATAGGCGTCAAACAAATATTTTTATTTTTTATATTAGCCCATTTTTCTCCCTTTGACCTCCATGAAACTAACCAAGTGTTCCTGTGATTTAATAGTTGGTTAAATCGTAAGTTCTATTTATACGAAGTTTTCATGTGATCAATTTCTTCAATAAATGCTTCAGTTATTAACTCGTCCCATTATTCTGTTATTTGTATAAAATAGTAGATTAAAATAAGGTGATGTGCGCTCGCTCCACCCTGAGCGCAGAATTGATTGATATACACATTTTTAACGTATGCAAGGTCTCCTCTATCAATGTATCTAGCACAGTTTAAATATTATACAGGACGTATTATTATAATTATATTTCAACAATCTTATCAAGATTTAAATGGTTTCTAATTTATTTAAATTGTGTCCACAGTATGTGTGAGAGATTTCGTTTATTCCTTATACCTTATATGCAAAATATCTAAGACAAATTTATATCAATTTAATTTTTTTGTGAATTTTGTAAGAGACGTTGGTAGACATACGAATTTAAAATTTGATAGGAAAGCGGTGCTACAAAATCCGAACAGTTACAACTTTACAAATCACAACAGAATTCATATGGATTCTTTATTTATCGTATTAATTTTTCGTCTTCTTTTCTTAACGAACTGCTTTCCGAAAATTCAGATCTGAAATATATGGAGTTAAAAAGCTTTTTTAACTCAGCGCTGCTAATAACTTTTTAATAAAAAAAATATTTAAAATACTTTTATTAAATCTATTATGAAAGTTGACTATAAATATTGATGTATGTATGTAAACAATTGCCTGGAAGTCAGCCGCATTGATTTACGATCCTCGTGATGCAAGTCAAGATACTATAGTAATGATGGTCGCTAGTCAAGATACTATAGTAACTACTATAGCATGATAATCGCTCAATATCATCCCTTCCAAAAATCTATGGTAACAGGGCTTGATACTGATGAGAACTGGGCAGTGGAGGCGTGACGTGTGGCGAGGTGCGTGGCCAGTGTCTCACAAAGGCTTGTATATTATACTTACAATATAAGACAATAGAAATATTTGATTTATAACAATAAGGTAATTGCTAACTCAACTGAATTGGCAATTGAAAACCAAATTACACATTATATGCCATACCTACATGTTTATATATTTTGTAAAAAATAACATTAAAATAAAATGCAGATGCACATTGTCAACAAGAACTATTTAGCGGATCCGTATTTTATATCAAGCAACAATACATCTCTCTCTGACACTACTGTTTTGCTAGTCTGTATATTCGTTAAAGTATTTACTGTGGTTTCAGAGTCGTGTGTGATCGGTGATCATGCACGCGGGTTTTTACAACACTGACGCTGCGTGACATACTCATTGCCGCTTGCTTTTAGCGTGCGGAACGCTGAGTGGTACAGTAGTGTAGCAAAGAACCCAAGCACCACACAAGATTTACAAGGTTAAGGAAATGGAGATTTAAGAAAATCTACACCCGCTTATAGCAAAAGTGTAAAATTTGCTATTTAATGGTTTTAAAAACCTTTAAAATGCACATTTATTTTTTGAATGTTTAAGCCTTTAAGAGAGTGTATATTTCCTTACCAAAACAGCTTGTGTGCTGTTTGGGAATTTGCGAAGAGTTCTCATAGGTTATATACTTTTTTAAAACGAAAGAAGAAATAACCACAAGTTCTCTATTTTTGTATAATTCGTTTTGTTTATCTCATAGTACCCAGTGGCCTCGGGTGCACTTCTATTTCCACTCTTTCCGCATCAATTTTCATTCTGAATATACACCCGCATGCGTCTGTCGCGTTCACTCGCGTATGATATAAAACTTAATATTGTTGACCGCACGAGCGCTCACGCATGCGTATGATACTAAAAATACATGAAACAATATGATGCGCATGGACCGCATACGGAGCAACCCCGCGTGCGCGAGCAATTATGCATGACTGAAACCGCACTTACTACCCGAACAAAACTTTTAGACGCATAAATGAAATGCGTCCTTTTTACCGCTTCCAGCTGTTGGGCTGGATCTTATCACTTTGGATGATGGAATCAAAGTTTTGGTAGTTATTATATGGAAGCTCGGACTACAGATCCAGATTCGCAATTTTCTTTTTGCTCTTGTGTCCCGTGATCAACTGTAAATCGTATCGTATACACCACTTTAAATTTCTTCGAAGATTATGGCTGTAATGATCACCTCCCGTGGATTAACGCTGTTGTGCACAACACTATCATTAGAAAGCTGACTTTTGTACTGCTTTTTGTACTTTCAAACCAATCTTGTTTTCAGTGAGCATCTGTTCTATAATTATAACCATTAGGTATTAAGATTTAAAAAGCTATTTTTATGGTTTGCTGAATAAGCAACTGTAAAAATTATAACACTCGATGGCAATAAATTAATAAACTTATTTGATCGTAGACTTGTTCACAGCCAAATCAGAATTTAGTTTTTGTTAGTGCAATATGTAGGTATACCTACCTATTCAGAGCTTTGTAATTTGTATCTTTATATACAACTTGTAATTATAGAACGTCTGTTTATAGCCCGTAGAGTTTTAAAATAATATTGTAATAATGGTGTACCTGGTTGCCATTGTATTTGGCGTTAATTAAGCTTTTGCAAAATGTCCACAACTCGGTAGTGTATAAAATTAGACGTGGTATTTGAAGAAACATCGTTACATCGTGAAGTTTATAAACAGTTTATTGATTTGAGATTTTGAATGTACATAGATTGTTGTCTTGCCAAGAAAATTAAATAGAGATTCTCCTTCATTCCCCACGCCACTACCGAGCCGCACTACCACTAGTGTCGTGGGTTTTTTCCCCCTTCTGCTCTACTGACCAGTCGGTAGTATCTTGGGGAATTTATTTTCGTTTCTGCACTACTGACCGGTACTGTCGTGGGTAAATTTGAAATTGATCCTTTATTCCCCACGCCACAAGAGCACAGTTTTCTATTAAAATGCTATTTAATCTTCTTTTTTTATTTTCCTAAGTTTTAAAGGAACAAAATATGATTTTGCTTAAAATAAACCTACCCTTACTGAAAATCAAAAAATATTATTTATAAATATGATTACCTATTCAAAATGATTAGAACAAATAACATTTTAAAAAGGTTACAAATAGATAAATAAAATAAAATTAATCTCCCTTCATCACGGACACGTTCAAACATAAAAGGATTTATCGTAATTGATCCAGTGCGTGACCTAAACTTTTCTCCTTGTTAATTAAGTGCATCTGTTGATATCGTCGTTGAGGATACGTAACTTGTATTCTTTTGTTCCATTCTTATTGGTTTTGACCCACGAGACTACTAGTCACTAGTGCAAAAGGGATACGAATTTCCCCACTACACTACCGGTACTGGTCAGTAGTGATTCCCCACGACAGTACTGGTAGTGAGGCTTGGTAGTGACGTGGGAATGAAGGGAAATTATTCATTTCCACTATAATTGTTTGTAATTATTATTTATAGAATGTGTCTCAAATAAATGTAAAATGTGCTCACAATCTTGTTTTTTTTATTTTATTAAGGTATTCGCTGAATGTGAAACAACCACTACCTACCGAATTTGATATTATACAATATTAACATTTTATAATTGACCTAAGATTTGGATACCTACCTCTTGATGAACTCCAAATCTTATGTATATTTTTATGTAATAGCTCTGGACCGAGAAGAGAGGAGTGGAAAATGGAGGTTGTAGTGGTGTTTCTGCTGTTTATTACCTAATAGGCAGGTAGTCCCCATCGATCAATGAAAATACATTGATCGATGGCAGTCCCAGTCATGTTTATGCACATAGGTAATATTTTACTACGTAATAAATCGAAGTTCACGTCCCACTGCAGTACTAGGCCTGTGAACGTGGATCACAACAAAATCAATCCAATACTTATAACATTTACAAATTAGGGTCAAGTGGTAATCCGTCGATCACATTTTTCTTGATCGTCGATTTCTTGATAGCTCAGAAACTGTCAATCAACATGGTGTATTGGATATGTATTCGGTTTTCGGAATATTAGTCATTCTAGAAGTCACAACAATCTTGCTTTTTAAAAAAGAACTAATTTTGATCCACTGTACTTGGGTAGGGGAATACTGAATCACCCCATGGTCTTCAATGTATCAACGGGTTATTGAGAGTGAAATGAAAAGTCATTTCTTAACTTACTATAACAAAAAGAAAAAAAACCCCGATTTTTGCCTATGGCTTAGAAAGGGAAAAAAATCTATGCTTTGTATGACTACTTACTTTGCTTTTTTCATTCCTTTACGAAATATTATTACCTATAAGGCTATAAATCAGCATCACTGACTCACATCGCTTACGAAGCTTCCTTAACTATTATTAATAACTCAAAAACCAACGATTAACAATAATTATTGTTAATTTCATCACATTTAGTTTTCATCACCTAACACATTTATTATACAATTGCACCAGTAATAAATCGCACGTGTTTTAGTCCTTCGAGCAGGATGACGGTAACACGTATGATTTTTACTTGTGCATTTTGGGTAATAAATAGGTATGTAAAAGGACGTGTTAGGATGAAAATAAAACGTGGAAGCTTTTATTGTAATTATATGTTCCTTTGCGAACACCTCACAAGTCTGGTTCAATCTGTAACTTGATTTGCAGACAAACAAAATCATAGATACTATCTGCCAGTCTGCCACGCCTTTGAGTTTTAATTTATGATCTTTGTCGCACTGTAACTTATCACGTTGGTTTCGAATCTCGTTAAATGTTTAAGCCTTTAATATTCATAATCTGATTAATGTATGTATGATTAATTACGGCGATTTTTTCTATCGTCATAACATGGAAAGAAATGCAGCACACGTGAACTGTAGGTAAATAGACTGATTTTAAAACGGCAGAATTTGTGGCAGTCTCTCTTTAGACCCTTGAGGTTATTTGAAATTTTCGGTGTTCGAAATTTTTTGCAGTTATTATATAGGAGTCATTGAAAAGGCCGAAGGTTTCAAAAAGTGGGTATGCTATCTGGTGTCCGTCGCGAATATACAGCGAAGGATATATTCTTTTGTTTAATTTTTCCGCAGGTGAACCGAAAGCGCCTGAATGGTAATCTTTCAGGAGCACGGCTACCGGGTTTAGGTCTTTACCATTTTTAAATATGCACTTAGATTGCGGTAGATCGATGTCGACTAGTCGATATTAATCGCCTCAAACACAATCGATAACATTGGTTGATCGAAGAGTACTTATGATAATTATTGACCAACTGTCGATAGATGAATAATTCATTCAACATTATCGATCGACATCGATTGAAAATATTAGTTGTAAATATCGATCGACCTAAATCGAACGCAACGTAAGTGTACCTCAATACCCATCAGCGAAACCCGGTTCATTCACGATTCTAATTGAGTATTTGACTAAAACAATTAAGTTACTACAGTGCTGCCGTCTTCAAGACTATTTATATTGCGAATCCAAAGGTAGTGGAATTAATGGCTTTTTGAGGGTTTTTCATTAAGTCATAAAGGCGACAGCATAACCGCGACCTCCCTGGGGTTGCAATGTCTACGTATAGCTGTAGCCAGCAGTGACTCCTACATATAAATGAAACAAATTAGATTTTTGCATAAAAAATAAAGAAATGCACTATACATGACAGTATTATTTGATTTATTTACCTTTGCTACTTATACATTGGTAAAAATATTAATGCTATGAAACAATTTGACTTAGCATTTGGTTTTATAATCATATAAACGCCGTAGTGGTTAAATGTGAGCTAATCTTAGTGTATTCAAGTGCAGGAGCTGTGCGCGGCCGACCAGCGCCTCGCGGCCATTGCTCTATAATATGCTTTTCTTGAAGACACTTACACATATGCAAAGCTTCGTAAAGATCCAGTAGTACTTAAGCTTATGTGCCTAAGGAATAAAATATTTCCTAAAATATTTTTACACTTGATCTCATTAAACAATAGGAAAAAATAAGCGATTTTCACAAATCAATTACATTTTAGTACATAGAAAAAAAAAACTTGAATTTTCAGACATTGTATGAGATAATCATTTTTAAAATGTGTATCAATGCGTGATATTTATAAACAACAAATAGATAATCTTTGTCTGACAGCATATTTGCCTACACCTCGACATAGTTGTTTATAATTACAGGCATAAATATCTTACCTAAAATAAAAATGGCGGTAAAACTAGCCTTAATAATACCAAAAGCAAGTTTAACTTTTTTAAAAGGCCACAATAATTTAGGTAATATGATAAATAAACGGGTGTTACCCCCTATGTGGGTTGTTAAGAGCCGTTTGAAAAATGATCCTTAAACAGTAGATAATTATCCTCCCAATCTACATTGAAAGCGTCTCATTCAACTAGCCTACTGAAGATATAAATGCGCTGAAAAATATACAAGATATTGTATATTCTGTGTCATGATATTTAAACGAATCAACCCCGAGAGGATGTTTATGAAATATATTCGCGAAGTGCTTCAAAGTAGATTGGGTATATTGAGACATGTTCGGTGTGAGAGTGGAACTAGAAGGTGCTGCCCTCGGGCGGCTGCGACAGCTTCATGTTCTCCTTGAGCGTCATCAGACGCCGCAGCTCCTGCAGCACTGTCTTGATCGTGTAGTCGCGCTGCCATCGGGCGAGGATCGGTACTTGCCGGTCCACCTGATTACAAGAAATACTTTTAACATTGCAGTAATTCAACCGTAGACAGGATCGGTATCGGACAACGAGGGAGTACTGAATAGCGCCTTTTCAAACAATGTTGAAAATCAGCACTCGGAGCAACCTCTTTACCACATGAAGGTTACTCACAATTAAAGGTAATTCACTTACCGAAGAGTGGGTAGTTTACAATGCATCACGTGTTAGACGCGACCGTCCTACTGTGAAACATTAAGTAACTTTGTTGAATAACTATCAAATTAAACTTTAACAGATAATTATAAAATGACAATTCAATAATTTAAAAATTGTAATACTTAGATGGTCGCACGCCGTTATGGGGTGGATTTGAAAAGTTTGCGACTTGAGTATGAAAACAAAAGAAGAAACGAATAGAAATAATTTTATTTTTCCACATAATATCCACCCTGCATTTCTCCTAACTCATTTAATCCAACGGTTTGTCAAAACCGTCATCGGAGTTCTCAAAATAAGCGTCCACTACAGCTTTGACTTTATCATTAGACGAACGCGCAATACACGACATACGAGAACAATATAGAGCGCAGCCAACAACAAATCATGAAATATATTATTTTAAATTCCGTTGTGAGAAAAGAGTTGAGACTTGTGAATGAGGATACTTGTGATGTACGCCGTTTGATGTGCGTAAAGGACAGACGTAATGGACATGTCGTTTCTCCACGACGTGTGTTCAGGTGCTCTAGACTGTCCTGAAATCATAGGCGAGATGTGTGAAACTGACTGCCGGAACTAGGAGTACCTACCAGACACACAAAATTATTTTTTATTTCTATATCAAAGACAAATTATGCCTCAAACTGTGTCTTTTACAAGATTCCTAATATATACATCAATCACCGTTTTGCTGGCATCGACTTATTTTGCATGTCTAAAGCAAAATTCAAGTATGCCAAGCCCTACTCGCCGATAACAATGAGCAACAATAATATTGATTATTATTATTTATTGTGTCTTTCAATATACATATCATTCATTCATTTTATATTACTAAATAATTAAATAAATATTAACATTTACAAAATATTATATACCGGATTATTAAACTCCTCCATGTAAACCAAGTTTAACGCGGTATAGTATGTCCACTGCGAATTGACAACATTCCACTTGAAAAAAGGTCTGGGCTATCTTTTGTTACCAAATTTTAAAATATAAGCAATAATTATATGTTCCATTAATAATAATGGAACATATAACAATGGACAGTAGTAGCAGTCTTTGTGCTTGGGAAAAAAATTAAATACATAGTTCAAAATGGTTTTTAGAGATTTTTTTGTTATATTAACTACACATTCACTATTTACACTAACAATCGGTCACATTCACGTTATACAGTTGTGTGGCTAACTTCCACAAGTTCGCTTGTTCTTCTTCAAGCATATTTAGTTCACATTTCTTTAGACAAGTTTTTATATATATTAAAAATTATGCTTCTCGAATCAGCATTAAAAATGTTTGTAAGATCAACCTGACTTTTCATTTCCATTGACTACTAACAAACTGTTAGTTTCGCTTTCCCACGGTTTGAACATTTTTACCTATACAAGATATACTTAAGTTAACACTAGAAAGACCGGCATTTGTATCCTACCTAGAAAGACCAATGTCGTCATTTTGACGCTAGGATGTCCGTTGAAATTGATATGATATTATTGTTAGGTTTGATAGAGAAAAACGTGAGTATTATTTATTAACTTTTATTTATTTTAATCAGAGTCACATTTAGTACAAATTATGGTTTTTTTTGTATGTTTTATACATTTTCCACAGACTGGTTTCTTACAAGTATCACAAAAGTAAGACGTTTTATTTCTTTTACATTTTATATTAATTTGACAAGTTCGTCTTTTGTTTGACTTTGTGTCTTCTACCATTTCGTTTACATTTTCGGGATTGCAAAGTAGACGAGCCGGGCCTGGACGATTTTTTTGATGTTCTGCTCGTAACTCATAAACCAATTGGAGTATGAAATTATGCCGAGAAATATTGGTTTGAGTAATTTTTCTGTAAATAATCCATGAATTTATGACAGCTATGTCTAGAATATTATAAAATACATGCATAGGCCATCTACGAGTACCAGCTCTCACGGAGTATTTCCGTGCCATTTGATCCAAAATATCTACACCAAATTTTGTTGCGTTATAAAATTCAACAGTTTCAGGAATTTTCTTCTCGCCTGTGCCAATTTGAACACTCGGGTGTAGAGTACTGAGAATCATAACATTTTTATTTGGTTTTCCTTGATAAATAGTTAGGGTAGTATCAGTGTCTGTCTTCAAAATAAAGGAATCATAACGTGGAGTACGAATTATTTTACAGACTGTTGGTATTTCTCTTCTCGCACGCCTCATTGTACCCACTATGCTTGTTTTCTCGGCTCTCAGTTTATCTGCTAGTTTTATAGAGGTAAAAAAATTATCTGTAGTTATATTGCGTCCTTTTTTCGTATAGGGTTGTAACAGTTTCAAGATCACATGTTCTGGTAATGATTCGCTTGTACGATCTTCATCTCGGCCTAAGTACGGATATCCATTACATAGATATTTAGTCTCCACATCAACCAAAAGCCAAAATTTTATGCCGAATTTGTCAGGTTTGTTTGCTATGTATTGCGTAAAGGGGCATCGAGTTTTAGAAGGAAATAACTGTTCATCACCAGTCAAGTTTTCACCAGGTATGTAGCATAATTGACAATTTTCAATGAATTTATTCCAAATTGCTGATACTAGCGCAAATTTATCCGTTGTAAGTCGCGACGATCTTGTAGACCGTATGTCAAAACGCATATATTTCATAATTTCTTTGAATCTGTTCTTGCTTAGTGTTTCGCGGAATATAGATGGACCCCAAAGTTTCGACCACATCAAATCTAAATCTAGTTGGCTAGAATTGTAAGCGCCGCGAGCATATAGTAATGCAATAAAGGCATCAATCTCCTCTAAAGAAATACACCAAGTTTCATTGTTAGTTTGACGACGAGCTTCCGTTTCTGTACATAACCTGATGTGTCGAAGAGTTGCTTCGTCAATGAATAGGCGCCAAGCAGTAATCACTTTACCATCTTGAACGAATCGCTTTGCGTAGGGGGTTGGGCCTGAAACTTCTCGAAGCACGTTTTGATTACTGCGCCGACCTGTCTGGATTGTACTCTGGGTATGCGCTACACACTTCCATTCAGTCCCATCACTTGCAATCAAAGTATCACCTATAGTAGGAAGTGCCGATTGTCGTGAAGAAGAACGTCCACCACGCCTACCTCGTCCTCCTCTACGGCTGCTTCTCGATCCGATACAGCGACGATCAGGAACCACACTAGTCGTAGACGTTTCTATTTGAATTTCTTCACTCGAATCTGAACTGTCCGATGACGATGTGTTTCTGATCGCCGGTATATAATCCGTATCTGAGGTATCAACAATTTCAGCATCAACACTATCTCCTCCCCCCGATTCAGACTCCGAATAAGGTAAATTTTGAAGATTGTTCAATTGTTCCTCTATTTCAAAGTCAGATAATATATTTTTACGAGCACTCATATCGAATTTGTTCAAAATAAATACAGTAGGTGACGGTACACAATTATCCAGCTTACACCAGCTTGCACACCACTGAGAGTTTCAACACTGATCGAACAAACGAGCACAACAAAATATTTAGGGATAATGTAAACAAATATTTCTAAGTACCCTCTAGTATCATAATTAACAGAGTTCTCTGTATTGGATCATTTTGACGACAGTGGTCTTTGTAGGTATGACTCATTATATTTCAAGAACTAATTAAGATAGCAACTTTATATTTCAACAGGGACTATAAAACTACAAAATATTAAAAGTCAAAAACTATCATGTTTAAACAAGGCGTAACTTTAAAAATATGACGATTTTACTTCACAAAATCGTCAATTTGACGATTCCGGTCTTTCTAGTGTTAAAATAATACAACGCACACTGTCGAAACCATACGAGCACACTATGTTGCTCGTATGGTGTAACAAATATTACTGACATAGAAGTACGGGCAGGTAAAAAGGATCAAGGTTGGTTGTTCCGGGAATAGCACACGCAGCTGATCGGCGGTAGTGATTTTATTAACGGCAACCTAACAAACAATAGGCAAGTTACTCACTTGAGTGGAATGTTTCCAATTCCTTGTGGGCATACTATGTAAACACTTCTTAACGAGTCAGTGATACTGTCACACCCATGCACGACAACACAAGCACGCGTTTTTTATCTTTAGTTTTTCACTCAATAGACGTTCGGTACTTTGCTTCATTCCCTCCCTTTCATTCGAACTATTTTAAAATTACCAAGACCCTAAATTTTAAAATTAATGTGTGTAATAATAACTACATAGTAGAATCTGTTATTGGCAATAATTTTGGTATGTGATAAGTAACAGACTTTCTGCATTCTACTAATTCCATTTAAATTATTAGTAAATTGTTTGCTTTGCCCCCACCCTGCCACCCCACCCCACTACGCCCTTATATACTAGATAGTATTTTTAATACAAATGTGACAACAAAAGCAAAACTGATTATTTTTGTATTTTAGGTATTATCTATTGCTTATTTTAAAGTACCTAGAGTAAGGCCAAGGAGTCGAGATAAAGAATGTAAACACACTGACTTAATATTAGACACCGATCTTGAGGTCTCAAGGTTACCTATACAGTAGAAAAATTTTTACTGTTTGGCGGTAGGAGTGAGGCAGGAGGGGCGCGGCGCACTGCAACGCTCGCCGATTAGCTTATCAGTCACAGTCACGCCCCTTTCAGTACAATCGAGTGCAAAATTATTATTTATATTTTTAATAATATTAAATATTTTAATAACTGTTTTTAATTAAAATCAATAATGCCGCGACTAAATGTGACTTTATGAAGGCAAGCGAGGACTTTCATTTATGACGTCTATAAGTATACGCAAATCTAGCTAGATGAGTTAATAGGCGGTGTCATTCCATTAGATACAAATAGCGATTGACACATGATTATTAATTTCTATCTTTATTCTTTATCGTAGATACTATATATGAATATATTATTCTGTGTATTTCATTAATTGATTGTTTATTTTGTGTGGTGGCATCGTTTCATCGCTATTAAATTAAATTAAAGTACGTATTTAATATTATTTATTTATCAATTCCTAAGAAATTTAATTAATTAATTAAGAATATTCTTTATCATATACATAGCATGTATTCAATTTATTTTTAAAATTATTAAATTAATATACATAATAAAAAAAAACTAATTCAATGTCTGAAATATTCCGCCAAATATCAAAATTCCTCACAAAAGGAGCCGCGCAGTCAAAAGCTATTAATATAATAAAATTAATATTGCAAATACATAATATGAATAATTGTAATAAAAATATTAATTATTATTTGTAAATAAAGAATTTTGTTCGGAAGTGTACATGCGCGTTTTATCCCCACCATTTCGCTCAGACCCCAACATCCGTGTATCCGACTATAGGTACTGACTTATCTTAAGTTTACGAGTGATACATATTATTGTCCTTTTCTCTCGCATACGATAACGACAGAAATGGTTATCTTTAGGTGATTCGTGGTATGGGGTGGCGGTGCGCGCAGGCGATGTAAACTTTTAGAGCGGCATTTTGTGAATTCGCATTACTTTGATTTCGTGTTTTGCTTGTTGTTTTAAATACGTTTTTTATTATTGTATATTTTGTTACATACGTTATTGTTAATTTTTCTGTTACATATGTTATTGTTATTGTTTTTTTAATTTTTATTGTGAGTATTGATTAAGCAAATAGGTAAGGAACCTCAGCCTGGGAGTTCCAAGGGGCCTGCAACAGATTTTAAATTATCCCGAAAAAAAAAAAAGGTAATAGGCAAGTTGTTAATTATTGCTGAATATTACTCGTATTTGTGTTTTGTACTTGTTTTGAAAGACCTGAATAATGTATAAATTGATTATCGAAGGGGCTTGTCTGCAGATATTTAGCACAGAAGCTACATTTAGACAATATGGTCCGAGAAACTGTAAAATCTATACAAGTTAGTTTCTTTAAGTTTTAAATGTTAAATTATTTTGAAGTTTTCATAAGAAATTATTTTACAAAGATGGACTGTTGGTAAACAAAATTATAAAAGAACATTATGGCAATGTTAATTTTATGTAATGAAATTATTTCAGGAAAGTAAGTGCATTACAGGCTAATAGAGTATAATAATAGCTACAAAACAGAAGTCCCTCTCCTCCCTCCAGAGACCGCCGTATTCTAATTGTAATAATTTTTAAATACTGTTAAAAATATTTGTATGGCCAAATGGTGTTATAGGCTTGAAATTATATATACTTATAACTTTAAATCGTTTAATAGTTGACTCCATAGTTTAGGAGAAGATAGGACCCGTGAGAATTAATAACATATTTTAGTCTATGACATTTGGAAATTTGCAGCATAATTAACTATTTGAAAACACAAGATTATTCGAGTGGTGCACTAAGTATGGAGATCAAAAATAAAATATTTTGCTAATTTCCAAACGTTGCAGAAAATAATATTTGAATTGTTAGTTACTTTAATAATTTAAATGTATGGAATTTGTATGTATTGGATGTGAATTTATCCAATATAACCTCAAAAGGTCTCAAAAAAATTTAAGCAGGATATGAAGTAAGCAAAATTATGGCTTCTTATCAGTGTTATAAGATTTTAAAACCTTGGTTTTTATAATAGTTCTAGTTAGTTTTTAATCCCAGAGAGTAAAGTGACATTTCATGTGTTGCTAATTTTTGGAATTGTTAATATAGTGATGTCCAGCAATGGGAACTAATCGTAAAACCATATTAGATAACCTTTACAAAAGGTTTTTTCTACAAAATTGCAGAATGGTGCTCAATCAAACTTGTGGTCAAATAGAATAATTCATTATAATTAAATATAATCATCAGGCAAAAGAGTGAATTTTAAATATTAATATGGTGAAAATATTGTAAGTATGTTAAGTAATGACAATAGTTTATCTTCAAATATGTTGAATGTAACTAATTAATGCCCTCAATACCACACAATATAAAAAAAAAAACATTTAAAATTTTACGATTCAAATAACCGGAACCATAAGGACTACACTATGCAAATTAATTAGCAACATCATTTTCAAGTTTGACATTTTGTACTTGTCAAATTAGTACTCCAGGATGAGAAAACTTCTTTAATGCCCGTTTAAAATTTATATTGCTAAAATATTACCATTTAGCAATATGATAATCAATATGATACCTAGTATCAGACTAAAAGGCCACTGCCAGAACCCACACCTTGAGAAAATGTTAGTTGGGCAGTGTATACTTATTATTGTATACTTACAAGTCCAGTCTGACTATTCACCCAGTTCATGTTGATTCTAGATATAAACCGAGCTGTAGGAGGTTCATCTGGGTACCGAGTGCCACACTCAATTTTAAGTGAATACATCCTATTTTCATAAGGAGTCTGAAAAGAAAATGTTTATTATATACAAAAAGAAAAAAGTACTAATACTTTGCATATACGAAAGTGAAAAACACTAATCAATTTAGGTGCACTTTATTTAAGGAAAAAAATCACATTTAGTAGGCTGTAGAAAAAGGCAGCTCAAAGGGTTAGATAAGTCATTGGATATATACCTTGCAAGCTCTACTACACATACATAAACTACTGCTCTAAATGTCCATGGTTGATACATGCATTGAAAAAACACAGCCAAAAAAAAAAGAAATGCAGTAAGAGTAGATGAGTATAATCTTAAAATTAAGAAAGGAATTACCCTAGGGGGGCCAATTATCATGCCAGTCCAATGAGTCAGAGTCATATCATCATCACTTTCGAGCCCCCATGATATGGTGCCATCGCCGACACCCTTTTGACCCTGCTCGAGTTCTTCCAAAAGACGAAAGTTCCGTGGAACAACTGCAAATGAAAAAAAAAGACCTTGACTAGATCTACAAAAAGTAAAAATGAGTGCTATTAGTCAAATAATAGTACTTTTTATAGTTAAATTTGTATAACAGTAATATAAATAAAATTGCTAAGGACAAAAATAAACCAATATCTTACCAACGCCTGATGACGGATTCGCCATGATCACAGTTTCACCGGCGCGCACTAAGAAAAACTATTTTGTTCACGTTTTAAAGAGACGGCATTTACTATACAAAATATATTTTCTTCTTTTAAATCTAAGTGTTCAATTACTACCAGGAGATTAGGAAGCGATTTAATCCCATTTATTTGTGAAAAATTTTTCTCGCAGTGATGGTTACTTTTTTGCTGACTTTGACAAATGTCATATAGTCTTTTGTCTATGGCAGACACACGAGACGAATAACAAGCTTTGAGACATATTCAGATATAGCCAGTAAGTAGTACATGAGCATCATCCTAGGTCATCATATTAAATATTATAATAATTAATAAGTTACAATCTATATTACATATTTTCTGTGTTGTGATCAGATTTTTTTTAGTACAAATTAGTTTATTAAATTTTGCACTTGGTCCAACTGATCTGATCAGAAAGAATTTAAAATAATTTTGTATTCCTCTCGATTAGACTGGCAAAATAAACGTACAGTTGCTAACAATAATGTGGTATTAAATGAAAATCTAGACATTCCTAAATACAAATACTAATACTAAATAATACTAAACGGCTAAAATCCTCTAATGTATCATTTGTTTTATCTGAGTTTGTCAAAAAGCGTCATTATTTTTTAAACTTTTCGTATAGAAAAGTTTATTTTCTGTATTGTTTAGTGAAATAATAATATAAAAACACAGACATCTTTATATTTCTGTGTTATTATTAAAAACAACTACTCTAATTTCATGTCTATTTACATTATTACTTTGTACACAAATCTTTTTTGGTCTTTATTTTATAGTCTATACTCTGAAGTTTCTATTTTATCACACTCTCCCTCTTCACTTGATTCACTTACTCACTCGCGAGTCGCGGCGTATTGTAATCTGTGGTCTCGCGCGGCTTTCTTTCGTGCGCGTGTGACAAATGACGTCGAGTTGTAAATTTTCTATTTCTGTGCTAAACATTGAAATACACATGTAAGAAGAATTGAAACAGTTTTATATTATTGTACATTTTAAGGTGATTTTGAGTGTTTAAAACGAATAATGAGCAATGTTGTGATTTAAGTGATAGTGCAGTTTTGGAGGTAAAATGCCCGCTTCCATTTGCGACCCAGTATCAAACGCATTGCGTTTATCTCTTACCGCTGATGAAAGCCAGAATGCTTCTTTATTAGACAGTAGACTTTATTCTTCTGCAAAAAGTGTACTTTTATCAAAGATAGATTTTGAGGAATCTGGTGATTATCAAAGTAATGTTCTCGATGCACTGAAGTCTAAGTACGTGGTGATTCGACCTAAAAAACCAGTGCTCGAAAGTAAACTTCTGAAAAAGGAAGGCAATACAAGCAATCAAAATTCAGGTAAACACAAAATCATGTACTGTTTACATTGTCTTGTTTTCCATGTATCTATTGCATGCGTGACAAGTTTTAGGTTATAATTTAGTCTGTCAATATTTATATCATTATATATCCTAAGCATAATATCGTCAATTTGTGGACATTAGTACGCTAAATGTATTGTTATTAAATTAATCAAAGGACTATGTTTTGTTGTTTACAAATTTAAAGGTGTAACTTGTAATTATTTACAGAAGCAATAAAAAATGGTGAAGAAGGTTTGCCAAAGCCTAAACGAGTATTATTTCCGGTCGAAAAAGTTCAATTGGGATGGCAGGGAGCCTGGGCTGCTGGAGCAGGCATGCAGAATGTTGGCAACACTTGCTATCTGAACTCAACACTGCAGGCACTCTTCCATGTACCCACCTTTGCTAACTGGCTTGTCTCAGAGTCCTCACATTCTGAAAAATGTAACCAACAAGGTATAATGATTTTATATTTTTAAAGTAATATTAAATAAATAAATTTACATCTGATATAATCTTGTTCGTTCTACACTCCATTGACACTATATTATGGTGTATGAAATATGAAAGCACATAGAAATAAAATGTGACTAACATAATACATTGCATATTAAAATTGAAACATTCTGTTATTATTTTCATATTATTATCACAAATTATTATCATAGTTTCATAGTATTGTAACATCTAAAGGTATCAACCATCTATTTGTAGACTGTTTATAGGTCCCGCCAAACTTATTTGTTCACTCTAAACCCAAGGCGAGTGAGTTCCCTTAGGTACAGTTAAGTAGACAATATTTAACTCGAGAGCCCAGCCTAGAGAGCGCAGGCAGCCGCGTAGGGTACGGGTGTTCATGCTCAGCCTGCTTCTCCACCTATCGCCGCCACTGATACTTATTTTATAATAATGTGACACCACTCGTCCAGTGTTCAGAGCGTACAAGTTTCGCGCGACCTATACAGTATTAAATATCGAAAACTATTCTACTATACTATACTCTTAATAATAGATAATGCATCAGAATCAGAATGGTTTACTATGTGAAATAGGTACCATTATCATAGTATGAGTTGTGCTTTTTGGCTACAAAAACCAGTTAGAATGTCTTGGAAATTGGTGAGAGTAATGCAAAATTAGGTAATGCAAAAAAGTAATGCAAAAGCTAAATGTATTATATTTGCAAGCAGTCCAGTTTGCATTATAACACTTGCCATTTTTAAGGAAATGAGTTCTTAGCTTTACATATTTTTTTCTAATTATGTAATCAACTTAATGAGGTGAAGGTGCAGTGTAGAGTTGAAGGTTTGTACTGAACATTTTTCATAACATTTCAGAGGCATGTGTTATTTGTGGCATGAGAGGAACACTGATTGCTACACAGAAAAGTGGAGGTGCACCCATAAAGCCATGGCAGGTGTATTCAAAACTCCGACTCATCTGCAAACACCTAACACCTGGTCGCCAAGAGGATGCTCATGAGTTTCTGAGGTATGTAGTTCTTTAATTTTGCATAATTAAAGAACTAAGTGCATAAATAAAGAATCCTAAGTGCATTGGACAATTGAGGGTTCTACAACAATAGTGGACATGACAGATGGAGGTAGAATATGAAGCCAGTAGAGAGCCTGTCAAGTGAATATTATACATAATATGTGTCAAATTAATGTGAAATATAGTTAGTATATAATACTAACACAAATCTTAGGAATTATGTTTTTAATAAGGCTGCAATCCAGTGTGCAATTATAATTAATAAAGAGTCAAATAGAATTATAAAATATAATTATAAAATAAAGAGTCAAATAGAATACATATTACTGCATAATATATTTTACAAATGTAGAATGAAAATAAATAATTTTTGATATTGTGTATTCTTTAGATTAGAGGAAAGAAACAGGAAAAAGGAGCTCTTTGCCAGAAGGGAGATGTTAGCTGTTGTTGTCATACAAATACAATGTGGAAATAAAATCAGAAAATATAGATGTAGATAAGTGTAATTGTGATAAAATGGAAGATATAGGTATGACATTATAAACTTTATGTAATCGAGTTACTCACAATTTAATATTTATTTTCTATGACCAATAATTTGGTTTAGTTACATGAACTGTGTAAAAATGAACTGAATATACAAAATAAATAATAAATCACGAGTAACCCGATTACACAATGTTTATAGTGTTCAGCCAGAATAATAAAAGTTTAACATCTTTCATATGTGACTTTATTAGGGAAAGGGACCTTATTGTCAATAGGACTTATTGATCTTTCCAAAATCCACATAAAAATATCTATCGACATATGTATTTATCATTTATATATTAAGGATATTTTTTTAAAAAGATGAAATAAATATTTATAAATTGTGGTTTAACTACCTTTTGAAGTTTAATGACTCGGAAAAAGTATGTTCCCATTGGAAGTTACATAGATGTTATGTTATTTGGAAACTAGATCTGTATTTATGCCTTATATAATAATTTTACTGGCTTTTTTTTAGAGGTTTTGTCATAAATCTACCTACAATCATGCATAGAATCATAAATCATGATGTGATATATATTTCTTTTCAATTTTTATTGTGTTACTAAGTTAAATTTTATGTGCAAACGGGCCACCAGAAAACCATAGTAAGGTGTATAAATAAAGGGATAATAATAACACGTTTTTATTAAAAGTGATCTTATGTAAGATATTTTACCATTTTTCATTATCCTTGATAACAACAAGGAACAAATTGTTATAAAATTATTAAAAATCACATCATATTATTAGTGCAGATTATCTGTAAAGAAGTAAAGTAAAGACAATCTGATAGTAAAGACTAAGTGATTTTGAATGCTCAAATGTCATTTTACAAAAAGATTTATAATAAAAACACGGAACTTTTTATAACCGACAAGGTCCCTTTTCATAAATGTATGAAGTATCATAAATGTATCAACAATTTACTAAACTATTAAAATAATTTTAAGAAAGTAATAGACATTACTGGGTTAATTCAAACTCGGTTGTATTATTATTATTATTATTAACACAGTATGTTGATTTATATATTAATAATATTAATACAATAGCATAATATATTAATAGTTTTATAACAATTTTTTCATTGTTCAATTTGTTTAAAGTGAATAATAATAGTCCACAATAAATAATTTATATTATAATAGGTCAGGGAGAAAGTCTTTTCGTATTTTGTACGTATGAAGTCGTCGTAATCAAATCTCTTTGATTGTTCTATTTGTACATGGCTGGTTAAAATACCATTAAAAGTTAACATTCTAAAAAAAAATATTAAAAAAATCTATTTTCCGCCATTTTTCCAGTCTGTGAAAATGAGTGAAGTAACCAAGAAATTCGCTACATTTTGAAATCTTATTACAAAAATGCGACACAAACTGCAAAAAAAATATGTGCCGTTTATGGATCTAATGCAGTATCGGTAAGTAAGGGTAGCAAAAAGTTAGTTTAAGCGTTTGCAGTCTGGAAATTTTAACGTGAAAGATGCAGCTCGCTTTGGTCGCACAGTTACAGATACAAGTCAATGTCATCTGTGAAAAAGTGGAGCAAGATCGACACATCAGCAGTTATGACATTGGTGGGGAACTGCATTTTGATCACAAAACGGTTTTAAGTAATTTGAAAAAGTCTGGATACCAGAAAAAGCTCGATATTTGGATGTCACATGATCTTACGGAAAGAAACCTCATAAACCGTCTTTCCATTTTCTATTCTCCGTTAAAACGAAACCGAACCATTTGATGACCGAACCACACGAACGAACGTGTGATCTTTCACCATGATAACGCGAGACACACGCATATTTAGCCACTCATACACACATTTTAAAATTGAGAGAGCTTGGCTGGGAATTGTTGATGCATCCACCGTATATCCCTGATCTTTCCCCCTCAAATTTTCACCTGTTTCGGTCACTTCAGAAGGTAGTGTAAGGTTGACATCAAGACTATCAAAACTACTTGTCATAATGTTTTGGCCAAAAATCTCAGAATTTCTACAGCAAATGGGATCATAATACTATCTACAAGATGGCAACAAGTTGTCGATCAAAACGGCACATATTTATTATAAGTAAATGTAATTAAACGTTTAAAAATATGTCTTGAATTTCTATAGAATATACGAAAAAACTTTCTCCTCGACCTAATATAATGAACACGGCCTGTTCCATCTATCTCTACCTGCCAATCCCTACTGGTAGGGATGAATGGATTTTTCTTCCACGCTTCCATATCAGTAGGGATATATGGAAATGTTATGTCCGCTTATTCCTACTATATAAATGTACTAGTGAGAAGAAAAGAGTTGCTTAAAATGTTTTATTGCAAACTAACTTCATTTTCGTAAGTCACTCGATTCACTAATAACTAATTCACTAGATGAAATTATTATGTATGATTTACTAAACATTAAAAACAAAACATACTTTTCAACCGACTTCAATAAAAATAGGTTCTCTGTTTCCCTTGTGTTTGGAGACTTTTAAATTTATAGTAATCTCAGTTGACCATTTAAACATGTTAAATTATCTTAATATATCTAAAAAACGTCCAACCGTGATTTCTCCTGAAAGTAACTGAATATGTGCATTTTGAATTATACATATAATGACGCAGTACATATGATTGCTCTTTCTTTTTTGGCATCATTAAATTTTTGGAAATTGACATTTAACGGTTTTTCTGGACCATAGAATTCTTATATAACAGTTTCAACAATCCAAACTCAATTTTCTCTTATTTTTTTCATTAATCTTGAAGTGGCATGCTTCCGCAAAGTTGTTTATTCTGTTTTCGCCCAAACATGCACCACTTGAAATTTATATATGTATTTAAACCAGAAGTTTGAAATAATTTTTGAAATTTATTCATTTTAAATTCATCCAAAATTTGAGATTCAATATATGACCATCCAGCATCCTTCTCCTATTTTATCAATAGGCAGCAAAGGTAATGTCACTGATAATGTTAGTATTCTTCTGTCGTCTCGGTTATCGGATAGTTTCAGTTGCTTCCCTTTTTTCCATATCGCTTTATGGAAATGATAATAACATCCCCCTTTTTGAATGGCTGGAAATATGGACCCAATGGCCTTCACGATGTCCTCTTCAAAATCAATTATGATATAAGCCGATTTCAGCTGCTTAATTTGGGATTTGATAAGTTCAAATGTTGTAATATATGTTTCTGTCTTTTTATTCGGAAGAATATACTACTGATAAAATATTGGTGTACTCCATGGTGCTTCCAATGTCACAGTGTATAGTAACTAACTGGGTGAAAGGGTCAGGACAAATCTCTTAAACTATGGCCCTCTCACTGGCAAATATTAAAATGCAGCTACCATCATAATTATAATCAACAATGAGGAGTTCTTGACAGTTGGGTGGTATTTCTATCTGTGCATAATTTTAAAAAATATTTTGCGCGTGCCTGCCTCTTTATACATTATACTTTATTATATTATAACTACTTATACAGTGCCGACTTTACATTTCGAAAATCCGATCTTGCAGCTGCCATATCCAAACCGTCGTCCGTAATCCCGTTTACGGTGAATTCAAAAATTTTTGGAATCTGAACCGACAATCACGAGGAAAAAAAGTTAATAAAGTAAATATACCAGCCAGTGACTTCCTTTGCCTTTATAGAGTTTCCTTATCAAAATAATTAGGGCACTCAAGGAAGCACCAAACATTTTCAACGTGATCATACGTATTTTTATAATTATAATGTGTAGTGGAGATAGATGGAAAAGTATCCCTACTGGTATGGAAGCGTGGAAAAAAATTCCATTCTTCACTACCAGTGGGAATCGGTCGTTAGGGATAGATTGAACAGGCGATAAATACATGTACATGGTCCATAATAAAATGATTTGATTTGAAGTTAGTTTAAAGCATCGCAAGCACCGATCGGCGTATACCCGACAACAAGGTCCTTTTCCACTAAACTTTGGATAAGACATTTTTCCTAAAAATTTCATTATTTTAAGAATGTGTTTTGTCTAAAACACACCATAGTGTCTGCTCTTTCAGATGGACCAATATATCAAAAAACGATATTTTTTGTGATTTCACTAAAGTCTGAATATCTCGAAAACTAGAACTGACAACAAGGTCATATTTCCGTGATAATAACGTCACATAGGTAACGTTATTTGAGAAAAGGGATTGCCATTATAGTTTTCCAGATATTGAGTGAGTTTTTTTTTTTATTGATTTACTTTTAAAATTACATATTAGACAGCATGTTTTTACTTAAACAGAATGTTAATGTTTGTTCTTTGAATCAGAATTTTGTTATAATCTTATTAAAATTTTAATTTAGATAATCTTAACAGAGGCAGTTCATGACAGTATAAAATTCCCTTGCGTAAATACCTCACAAATTATTATTTACCTCTGTTTTAAAGCTCAAACAAATATTTATTATTATTATTAGTATATAATTAGGCGAGCAGCCAGCAGCTGATGTGCCTATATTTTGTGCTGGTGTATGCATTGATCTTGGAATCCACCACTATTCCAAGTGTTTACAATTCTGTTCAGTGCGTTATTTGCGACACTTGATGAGGTCAGACATCTTTCCACTTGTTTGTTATTGCAATGTCTGATCCCGTGTTCTCTATGATTCAGATATTTATTGTGTACATATTTTTGTGGAGGTACCTGGTGGAGGCTATGGAGAAGTGTTACTTGGGACGATTCCTGAACGCGGACAAGCTGGACCAGTACAGCAAGGAGACGACACCCCTCAACCAGATTTTGGGCGGTTACCTACGCTCCACTGTGCGCTGTCTCGCTTGTCACCATCTGTCTACTACCTACCAACATTTCCAGGTGACACTTTGCAATCAGCTCTTTCAGTATTCACTGCTGGACATGGACCTCCTCATGCACATTATCTTATGCATGAGGGATATATGGCTTTAAAACACCACGCTGTCCAAGCAGGTAGGCTAATCCACTCTTTTAGTTACTCAGTGCTTGTGGTAGTGGCTTCATTATCCCTTAGTCGCCTTTTACGACACCCACGGGAAGAGATGGGGAACAATCCAGATGACTTGCAATTGAATGAAAATATTGCCTTATTTTTTTTTTATAGACTTGGTTTTATGGAATATTTCATAGAATCTTTATATTGGCAGATGAGCAGGGACAACGTAGGGTCTTAACCAGAGATGGGCAAACTTTTTCAGTAGCGGGCCTAATTGAATATGAAAATTTATGTACGCCGAAAATAAATAAATAAACATATTAAGTTTTTTTTTAAATCTTTTAATTTTTCAAATTGGTCTTTAACTAACTAATGAATTGGATTTCATGAGAGGCCGATCATTCCTCGCTGGAAGTGGGAGTATGTGAACTATGAAACTGGCTTCATCATCATCGGTCGTGTTTGACGTCGCGGACACATTGCGAGAGGAGTACAGATAGAGAGCGGTCTCGCTTCAAAAGAACTCTCAGTGGTGAGAGCGAGACGCGGTTATATGCCAGCGCGTGCGTAGCAAAAGAGAACAACGAACTGTTTCTACGACTTGTCAGCCATCGTTGCTTGTGTGTTTGTTTACCAAGCTAGATCCTATCCAAAGACAGAGACGGACTTTGCTCATTAGAAGCAGTAGAGTGCCGGATTTAGGTATAATAGCGGTTTGTACCGTGTCGCGGGCCAATTGTTATAGTTACCTTTTTGTTTATTGGCGGGCCGGATAAGAAAGCCCGCGGGCCTTATTTGTCTCGCGGACCGTAGTTTGCCCATCACTGCACTAGACGATCACGGCAGTCTACCTTGTAGTAAGTGGATACTGTCGCTCATGAACATCTGCAAAACATGCCAAAATAAGTCCAAAATGGCATGCCTCAGGATTCCCCGTCTACCTTTGGAAATTTGAGAATGAATTTGGAGGTAGGGTTGGGAAAACGACGAACGATAGGATAGTATGGGAATGGACTGCCACATCTCACTCGCTACTGGTCAGACCGCTACACACGTACATCAGGGGAATGTATTAATTGGAGAATGCAGTACATTTTTGACTATATTTTTCTGTGATAATAACAATAATTAAATGTAGTAAGTTGAAGTAGTTTGCCAGTAGCTGCTGGATGGGTTGTTTGTGGTGGCCAGTTTTAGAGGCTTGTATCCATCAGTGGAGTGACAGTATAATATGGCATAATAATTGTATTAAAGCATGACCATATTTACTTGTGTTTTCAATCATCTCGATTAACAATATTATGCTTTGTTTCAAATACTAATTTCAATTGGTTCTCATAATGTCTGTTTGAGTGATACATGTGGAGCTTGGCTTATGATTACCAAAGGTGTTAAATTAGTATAAATTATTATACATTAAATTCTCTTATCACAAGATAACACCCTCAAGTCTGACCAATCGTTCAATATAGATGACATATTTTAAAATCTCTTATGTAGGCCACCACCCATTAGTACTGGAAGTGTTAAATCAATAATAATCTAAAAGTTGATATATTGCTAATTATTACATTGTCTTTGCATTGTGTTTTTATAACAAATAATTTCATAGTTTCATGATGTATGTTTCAGGACTTACTATTAGATATAAGAAAGCATAGTACATTAGATGAAGCATTAGACTCATTTTTTTCAAGAGAAAGACTAGAAGATTTAGGTTATAAGTGTGAAGCATGTAACAAAAAGGTAATATTTTTTATACTTTTTAATTCAATATTTTTCACGTGATTTTCAATTTCATTTGTTTCTTTATATTTGTAGGTATCGGCCACTAAGCAGTTCTTTGTGGAGCGCGCGCCAATGGTCCTGTGTATTGCATTGAAGAGGTTCTCCCTGGTTGGCGGAAAACTGTCTAAACACGTGCAATTTAGGAAAAAAATTACTCTTAATAAATATATGTATAATAAGAATAGTCATCAACAATTGGTAAGTGTTTTTTAATTGATGCACTCTTTTTTTTCATAATATTTTTTATATATAAGTAACACTGTTTTTACTTACAGACATACAAACTGGTAAGTCTGGTGACCCACCTTGGTCCATCGCAGAACTGTGGGCATTATACAGCAATTGGACAGGCTCCTAACAGCAACTATTACCAGTTTGATGATAGCTGCGTTCGATCGCTGCCTTTCTCCGCTGTACTTGCTACAAATGCATACATTATGTTTTTCGAAAAAGACAGTACAGCTGAAGACCCCACAACACCCATTGCTTCTACTTCTAGCGCAGTTTATGGGCCACAACTACCCGACAATATCTTAAACAGAGATAAGAGTCCACTCAAATTAACCTTTTATAGAACTGATGACAGAAAGCCAGTGATACTTAACAGTACTTCTACGGAAGCATCCAAGCCTGAAGTTAAACCAATTATATTAAATAGCACCCTGAACAAGTCTTCGGACACTAACAACTCCAACTCAGAACCCTGGGTAGTAAAACAGAATGGGGAGGTAGAGAAAGTCGTTCCAAAGATACTCAATGGAATAGAAAAGTCTTGCTTTAAATTAGAGGATGATAAGAAAATTAGCTTTGTTATTAAGAGACAGAATGGTGATGAGGCAATGAGGCCTAAGTTGTCGAAAAGCGAGTCAGACCTGAGATCGATCGGGGCTGGTGGAAGGACGCCTGAGAAGTCCGCATCGACTAGTAAACTCGTTAAAGTGCCCAAGTCCCCGCTAGAGAAATTAGAGGAGCAGATGAATAAGAGTGACTCGTCAACTCACTCGAGAAATGGTAGTTCGAGTTCGAAGCTGGTTCCGTATGACTCTGAGTCGAGTAGTGATGAACGGAGTGAGGATAAAGCTAAGGGCTCGAAGGACGGCCGCAAGCCAAAGCCCACCCGCTGCCAGTCGCCGCAGGGCCTCGTGGTCACCACAAAGGGCATGCACCACGCGTGGACCGTCTCTAGCGAGAAGAGTGGCCCACTGCTCAGCCCTAGCTTGAACGGCGTTACAGTCAATAAAAAGTAAGTAAAATAAAATAAGATGCATTTTTAATCAATATTCCTATGAACTCAATAACATAAATACTCTGTCCTATTATATCTTGTATGACATAAAAAAAAAGTTTGTACGGTGTAGCTACGCACAACCATACATCGCCGAGTCAGCGGTAACGCGGACATAAATTAATCTACAGCAATCAAACTAATCAGTACGAAAACGGCGCTACTCGCGCGTGCTCCCCGCGCCTATAAAATAGATTACTTTATAATTATGTAGTGCAAATTAAATCCGTAGCTCCAAAAAGCAGCTTATTATTTGCTCTCGACAAGCAACTTCTACATCAACAACTAGCAACCTCTACATGGTCCTTCGAGCAAAACAGTCGACACCTCTACTAGTGAGTGCGATCGTACTGAATCAGCATTGTGGACGTCAGTTCACCGACTTCACCAACTCGAGAGCGTCAAGACAAGAATAGCAGCATAGCAGCTCAACAGTCGGCGTCAGCATTGTTGTCGACATCAGCAACAGCGGGTAATAGACACCCAAAGCAGCAGCAAAACAGCGTTCAGAGCTATCTAGCAAGCAAAATATTCCAGCATCAAAGCAGCGTACTCAAACAAGGCAGGGAGAGCAGGAACAGCAAGAGCAAGCAGTACCCGCGAGTTACAAGTACCAAAAAGAAGGAGACGCGAGAGCGGTAACTGTCATGGAATCCCGAGGTTCCACAAGCAAACTAGATGACATGTTACGTAAGCAAGCGGTTAATTTCAAAGCTTTCAAGCGAACAGTGAGCAATATTGAACTAGAGTCAATCTTTGATAAATGGGAGTTAGATGATACACTAAAAACCTTGCAAACTAGATGGTCTCAAATTGATTCTCTCCATTGGGAAATACAGAGCGAGATCAGTGAAGAAGATGACGACTACGAATTTAGTTTCACCCAGCATGAACAGACGTTCAATAAATTAAAAAAGGCCATTAACATGAAGCTATACAGTGTATCGCATAGAGAGCAGTCAACGCCCCGAATGGATGTACCTAGTTTCTCAGGTGATTGTCAACAGTGGCTATCTTTTAAAGATCTTTTTAATGAAGCTATACATAGCAACTCTTCCTTGTCCAACGCACAAAAAATGCAGTTTTTAAAAGGCAAGATGAGAGGTGAAGCCCAGAGACTGATTCAGCATCTATCGATATCTTCCGACAACTACAACACATGTTGGGAAATACTAAACAATAGATACAATAACAAGAAGCTTATATTTACTTCCATAATTGATGCTTTACTAGGATTACCGACTGCACAGCATCAATCTCTAGCGCATATTAAAAAACTACATGACGTTTCATTAGAAAGCCTTCATGCTATTCGCAACTTAGGAATCAACATCAGTACTTGGGATCCACTTCTTGTGCACCTACTATCGCAGAAGCTTGACAGCGAAACATATGGTGATTACATTGATTCACTTAAAAATCCGAAAGAACTAGCGATATTACAAGAATTTTTAAGCTACTTAGAGAGCAAATTTACAAGTCTGGAGTCATCTCGCAGGAAGCAAGATCATTCAGCACCAAAATTCAGCAGTCAGTGGGGTCAGAAGTGGGAAGCAAAATTCAGCAGTCAGCCAAATCAAAAAGTATCTCATAACGAAATAGCAAGAAAATATAACCATGAATTTGTGGATAATTATAATAAATCCAAAACAATAAATAGGGCATTTAACGTGACTATAATCAAATGCCAAGTTTGCAATCAATTGCATGCCGTGTATAATTGCAAAACATTTTTAGAATTACCAAATCATAACAAATTAAATACAATAACAAAATTAAAACTATGTATGAATTGCTTGTTCAATCATAATGGTCAGCATTGCACGTCGACGAAACGATGTCGCAAGTGCGGTGGAAGTCACCACTTCGTCATACATGACGTCTGCGTAAAAACGAGGCCGCAGCCGAATAACACAGCAACAACAAGTTTGGACTTAAATCAAACAAATAAACATGTGGCGGTGACTACCAACCCCACGCAGAATAAGCGAGAGATAAACGAAGCTTTGCTGGCGACAGCGTTGATTAAAGTAGCAGCCGTGGATGGATCTTTCCAAACTCTAAGGGCTCTCATAGATCCAGGATCTCAAGTCTCATTAATCAAGGAAAGTGCAGTTAAGAAGTTAGGCTTACAGAGATCACGATGCAAGGGTTTAATATACGGTATCGGAGAAAAAGAAAACAAATGCAAAGGCATGTTAACAATTAACTGCGCTTCCTATAACAATAATTTTACATTCAGTACAAACGTACTTATTATGAATGATTTATTAAAAGATTTACCGAGCAAATCATTTAGCGCGCCACAATGGTCACATATTGAAAACATAAAATTAGCTGATCCGAACTTTTACGTTAGCCGCCCGATAGAATTATTACTAAACACGAGTGTACACGGGATGATTTTATTAAATGGTCTTATAAAAGGAGAGTGTGTAACAGAGCCTGTAGCACAGCAAACACAGCTGGGGTGGATAGTATACGGCGGCGGTAGTGAAATTACATCTTATCAATGCAATGTTGCACTAAATAATATTAGCGATATACAGCAATTCTGGGAGATTGAAGACATCACCGAAGGAACAAATTTCTCGTCTGAAGATCAAGACTGTATTAATTACTACTTAGCAACTACAAAACGCCGAGAAGATGGAAGATACGAAGTAAAGTTACCACTGCATCCAGATGCAAATAAAAAATTAGGGTCATCAAAGGAGATGGCCATAGCGCAGTTTCATAACTTGGAACGAAAATTTAATATACAGCCTTCGTTAGCAGAGCAATATAAAATATTTATCAATGAGTACATAGCCTTAGGTCATATGACGCCGAGCCGCGGCAGGGGCTATGAAGTACTATCATGTTACCTGCCGCACCATGCCGTGCAACGAAAGGAATCATCAACAACTAAACTTCGCGTAGTATTCAACGCATCGGCAAAAACATCTAGCGGAGACAGCATAAATGATTTGATGTTAAAAGGGCCTAATCTGCAGCAGGACCTACAAAATCTTATCTTAAAATGGCGTCAGTATAAATATGCGTATACTGCCGACATAGAAAAAATGTACAGACAGATTGTGATAAGTAAAACTGACCAACCATTGCAGCAAATAGTATGGAGAGCCGAACAAAATCAACCCTTACGCACGTATACATTGACTACAGTCACATACGGTACTAAAGCAGCACCGTTTTTAGCGATGATGACCTTGAGGCAGTTAGCGACTGACGAACGCCTTAATTATCCCAAAGCTGCGAAGGTCCTAGAGGAAGCTTTTTACGTTGATGATCTAGTACATGGGTCCCATTCTATCGAAGAGGGTAACCAGCTGATCGACGAATTAAATAAATTACTAAAATCAGGCGGATTTACGTTGCGAAAATGGGTTGCAAATAAACCAGAGCTTCTTAGAAATATACAAAACAGGAAATGTGATGGCGAGATCATATTTAATTTCAAATCAGAAAACACATCTAAAACGCTAGGTCTACGTTGGAACTCAGTAGATGACAAGTTTACGTTCAAATACAACTCAACTAGTCAAGTATCAAAATTGACTAAACGAATACTTTTATCAGAAATATCCAAATTATTCGACCCCTTAGGGTGGTTAGCGCCGATAACAACCAAATTGAAATTAATATTTCAAAAGCTTTGGATAGACAAAATGCATTGGGATGACGAAGTCCCTGAAAGCATCAGAAAGGAATGGACAGCATTAAAAACAGATATTGAGCAAATAAATCAATTTGAAATACCTCGATGGATCGGGTACCAACCCGGTGACGTCATTGAATTGCACGGCTATTGTGACGCGTCGACAAAGGCATACGCCGCGGTAATATATGCACGTATCAAGAAACGTGATAAATCAGCTGTAGTGCTACTCGTCGCCAAAACGCGATTGGTACCTACTTCTAAAAAAGTATCATTGCCAAGGTTGGAATTATGCGGCGCCGATTTATTAGCAAAACTAATGAAGAAAGTAGTAAATTGTTTAAGCGAGCCACTCATCAGGATATATGGGTGGAGTGATTCAATGGTTGTCCTGGGATGGCTCCAGGGTGACCCGGGACGCTGGAAAACATTCGTAGCAAACAGAACAAGAAGTATAACTGAGGTCATTAAGCCAAACTGCTGGCGATACGTGAAGTCAGAAGACAACCCGGCCGATGCCGCCAGTCGAGGTCTGTCGGCATCTCAGTTAAAGAATCATTTATTATGGTGGCAAGGGCCACACTCATTAAAGTCATTTGATGACAAAACATCAGCAATTAATATTAAATACACTACCAATCAAGAAGAAAAAAGTATATTAACGCCAATGCAAGCAAATATGACACAAACAAGTAGTGAACAAAATATTATACAGCAACTATTGGAAAGATACAGTTGTTTCTCTAAAATAACAAAAATATTAGCATGGATTTTACGAGCAATCAAAATATTACGAGCGAGCAAAACTATAGCGCCAAGCAAACATAACAACACACCTGGATATCTAACGCTATATGAGTTAAAAAATGCTAAACAATTAATAATAAAAGATGTACAAAGAGCGGGATTTTCATGTGATATTAATCATTTGAAAAAATACAACAAATTAAGCAATAGAAGTAATTTATTAAAATTAAATGCGTTTTTGGATAGCAATGCCATCTTACGAGTGGGAGGTCGTTTAAGCAAAGCAAACATATGTCAAGAAATGAAATACCCTGCAATAATTCCCCATAGCGGTCGTTTGACAACATTACTCATCAATCAAGCTCATCAACTAACATTCCACGGCGGGCCACGATTGACTTTGTCCGCTATTAGACAAAGGTATTGGATAATAGGTGGAAATAATGCTGTAAAAAAAAGAAGTAAGAAACTGCGTCATAGGTAAAAAACACAGCCCAATAAAACAGGAACAACTAATGGGAGATTTGCCAGAAGCTAGGAGCAATCAAGCATACCCGTTCTATCATACAGGAGTTGATTACACAGGCTATGTCGATATTAAAGCGAATAAGGGTCGAGGGATTAAAACTACAAAAGGATATATCGCATTATTTATTTGTATGGCGACCAAGGCCATACAATTTGGAGCTTGTATCGGATTTAAGCAGTTCAGCATTTTTAGCAGCCTTGCGGCGGATGGCCGCCAGAAGAGGAGCCCCGCACTGTAAAGCCCAGCTTTACAGTGATAACGGGACAAATTTCGTCGGCGCAAATAGATTAATACAAGAGCAAAGAGGAATCAATGGATGGTGTTATATTATCATCTCACGATGTCCATCAGTACACAGTGAGCTACTGCCTTGTGGGGGCAGCGTTGGTAGCAACAGCCGTGTTCCTATGGAGGCGAAGGAACCAAAGGACTGTCACGTTAGATACAGCCCCGCCTACTGAAGTGAACAGTGTAGTGGTTGTGGCTGACCGTCAGCCTAGTGAAGTGAGTGGGGTTACGTTTTCGCGAAAGCAGAGCACGGCTGATCGTCAGCCTAGTGAAGTGAAGTTTACAAACAAACGAACTATAGCCACCTCCCCGTTACCACGAAAAGTAACTTTTAAGGAAGACTTGTAACTTTTTTCTTCTCTTTTTTCTTCTCATTTGTGTATATTTCGCGCGCGGGAGCATGTACGATGTAGCTGCGCACAACCATACATAGCCGAGTCAGCGATAACGCAGACATAAATTAGCCTGCAGCAACGATACCAATCAGTACGAAAACGGCGCTACTCGCGCGTGCTCCCCGCGCCTATAAAATAGATTACTTTATAATTATGTAGTGCAATTAAATCCGTAGCTCCAAAAAGCAGCTTATTATTTGCTCTCGACAAGCAACTTCTACATCAACAACTAGCAACCTCTACAAAGTTTATTATCTTTTATTTAACAGGTTTCGAAATTATCGACATAATTATTCTTCTTGATAATTATTATCAGACTATTATCGGATTTAACGGTACCAATCGATTTTTACTTGCGTGAGCATATGTTTATCAACGTTCACGCTAGCGTAATTTCCTACGCCAGTTACACCGTCGAAGGATTACCGATTTCACAGTCCATGAACAGTTGGTGGAGATAACTTTGAAGTGGCGTACAAATTACGACAAAAATATTTTCATCGTTAATACTCGCTCTCAATTCAAATTTCACGCGAAAATGACAGCGTTAGGCAATTTTACACTAAACGTAATTGTTTGAGCCCTGAATATTTATTGATAAAAAACTATTGTTTTTGCAATCCGTGTCGTGCTGTTACAATGTTACGTCGTGTGTCACTTTTTGTGTTTTAAAGATAGTGATCTATTTCAAGATACCGGATATTTGTAACGTAGTTTGAGGAAAATGTTAGCAGTGTTTGAATTTACTATTCAATTACTTTTGTGTGATTTATTAAATTCTAATATTAAGCTGTGACAGAACCACTAAGGTTGGGGTGACGATAGTTAGGTTAGTGATATAATTTTTTACTGATATTTTAAAAAATTGCAATAATTTAATGATCGTTAATACAATTTTTAAAAATCTTAATTTAGGATTTTAATCGTAAATTTACCCTAGTGGTTCTGTCACAGCTTAATATTAGAATTTAATAAATCACACAAAAGTAATTGAATGAGTAAATTCATACACTACTAACATTTTCCTCAGACTGCGCTACAAATAAATATCCGGTATCTTGACATACATCTTTAAAACCTAAAAGTGACACACGACGTAACATTGTAACATTGTAACAGCGTAACATTGTAACGTGACGTCAACAGCACGTCACGGACTGTAAAATAATGTTTTCTTAGTTATTAAAGAATATTTGGGGCTCCAAACAATTACGTTTAGTGTAAAATTGCCTAAACGCGTATTAACCACAGAACAGAGAATATAAGTAGAAGAAGCATGATGACTTATTTTGTATGAAAACCAGTGTAACCAAAGTAACACATTCACACACATCTAAACTAACACACACTAAGAACAAGAAATTATAATTGGTCAAACGGGACAATTGAGAAAGAACTTATAACACACAATTTATCAATCGAAATCCAACCGCATTAAATTTAAACACGATCCAACAAATCATTTAATCCGAAAACGCCATCTCGTGTACTACTTGAAAACGAAAAAGGTGCTAACCTTTTATTTGTTTGCAATAGTACCGCTATCGCACACAAGGTGCGTAGCGGTTGTGCATGTGACAGTATTAAAAATATTCAAAAATTATTAGGTTGTTTGGTAGATAATGATTTGTGTAATATATATATCATAAAAATATTTCATGTACACACATGAAATTTTTTTTGTAAGTAATTGCATTATAAAGTACGGATGGTATAGAACTAAAAACATTTTTTTTTTCTGTCTCTGTCTCAACGCGCATAAAACCGCTGGACAGAATTTAATGAAATTTGGCGTATTTATAGCTTATGACCTGGGTTAACATTTAGGATACATTTTATCCCAATCTGCTAAAGAGGGCCCGCGAGAATCGCTAAAGTTCACGCGAACCAAGTCGCTGGCACCGCTAGTAGAGAATAAATAATAATAACAGAGAATAATACATTATTTACATCCATTGCTCTGATTGACACTTGTTCCGTACAGAATGAAAGAGAAAGAGGATCGTGGTGAGAACGAGCAGAGTCCAAACACTAGTGTGAGCAGCATGTCGCCGCTGAGCGACCGCAGTGAGCCCCTCGCGGCCGCCGCGCCCCCCGTGCCGCCCCCCGCCGCGGTTGCGGCGTCCGGCGCCATAGAGACGGTGCGACATTTGCACTCCGCCTCGCACCGCGGGTACGGCGCGCCCGTCGCCACCTGGAACGGGACCCACAGTGCCATCTCCAGACAGGTATGAGTAGCGTTGTAAAAACAACCCTTGAGCGCCAATCAACTTTTTATAGGTAAAGACTAGAGAGCGCGCGCGGCGCCTCCCGCGCCAGCCTTTACTGTGGGCGCGGCGTCCAACGTCGACATGATGGACGCGACATTTCGTCGCCACGCATAATGTTCAATACACATATTGTTCACTTAAACTTTTCGTCGCAGTTTGCATGTATCTTGTACATTATGCGTGGCCACGCCCCAGACGTGCAGGTAAGTACATTGTAGTGACTTTCATTCTTCTCACCATGTTTTCGTCAATTGCTGGACGTCAACATTTTCTCCAACGAACGATCTGTAGCTTCTCTGATCCAGTTTAAACCTGCATTATATATTACGCTTTCCTGTACCCGGTGTCTAGCTTAATACCGTCTCGCTCTAACTACCATCGTCTCGGCGACACACGCGCCCCTCCCGATACAAGTGTCGCTACGAAGCTGGGGTCTAATAACTGTTACATACCAACTAAAGGTATAAGTAATAGTACTAATAAAGTTTAGTGAGTTGCTGACAGCGGCCGCAGCAGGGCAGCGAAAGTACGATGTGACACTGCACTTCTGTACCACAAACATCCCTGCATGTTGTCTTTAACCCATATCAGACCCAAAAGTTTAGTAAAAAATCACCAAATTATTATGGTAACTAAATTAAGAAGGTAGTTTTGATATATTTTTTTTAGTTTCGTGACGTCAACGTATTCAGAATTTATTTTTATTTGGCAACACTACACATAACATGCATTAAAGAAAATACCCGAAATCAGTCAACGAGTACATTTACGCGTTAAAGACACTATCTCATCCTGGGGCGATTTGACTGTCGGCGTACCGCAAGGTGGCGTGCGCTCTCCATTTCTTTTTACAATCTTCATTAATTAATTTAATATATATCTCATCAACTTACTTCCTTCTTACCATCTTTATGCAGACGATCTCCAAATTTACACCCAAGCTCCCTTGGATAGTTTGGCTAATGCTGTTCACGTTACGAACATTGATACAATAGTGAATTTCAAAATTGAGTAAACTACATAGTCTTAATGCAAATCCTTCCAAAATGAAAGTCATTATCATCGGCAGTTCCAGATTGATATGTAAAATTGAAATTGCCTTTAGTTTATTTCGACGGCATACAGTGATACAGTAAAGAATCTCCGCATCATTTTAGACCGTACTATGTCATGGCGACTGCAGATGAAACAAGTCTGCAGATGAAACACCTACGCAATTTTCCACCAGTGGATACCAATACTGTTCTCGCACAATCTTTATTGTTATTTATTCCAGACTGATTCTTGTTATTTTGACTTAACGGAAGCTCAGTTTAATATACTTGACTGTTTTCAGAACCTTTGCATTAGTTTCATATTTGGTTTACGCAAATCTGATGATATATACAAGTTCCGTGCTAAGCTCAAGTGGCTTCCTGTCCGACTTCGCAGGAATACTTCGCCTACTTATTCTAATCCCTTGACTCAACCGTATTTAAGGGAGTGTTTAAAGTTTCATTCTTCTTTGTGTTTTAATCTACGTTCTTTTGAAAAACTGGTACTAAAAACTCCCACCTCACACTTCTAGCTTCTAATCCTATTCCTTTATTGTGCGGGCTGTCGGATTGTGGAATTATTTACCTGTAACTATAAAACGAGCTCAGACTCTGGCTACATTTATAAAGCAAGTTAATGAGCACTACTTAGCTTATATTTCCTTTTTATTTAGTCACTTCATACTACTTGTCACTTGTCTTTGCCGTCAATGCTCTGGTCTCGTAACTACATCTACATGTAAATTATAGTAATGATATGTTTATTCAGTAGGTACATGTGTGTTATTGTATTATGTTATAGTATTGGGGCATTATCAGTGTGTAGTGTGTCGTATACTAATGTTTATGTATTTACTTAATTACTTTATTGCTATATCTATTCAAACTGCTTGCACTACCTTTATTTCTTCAATCATCTCTCTGTACCATTGCCTGGTTGCCTGCAAGAGATCGTTTATAAGGCCGCCAATTGTGTCTTAAGTATGGGTAGATTTTGTTTTTGTCTGTTGTGTACGCAATAAAAAGTATTATTATTATTATGAGTACCTATATACGAGTAATCTATTTATTACAAAAACTTAGATTAGACTGTTTCGAAATTTTAAGGAATTTTAATTATTACCTATTTGTAACGAAATTTTAAGTTAGGAAATTTTAACCAAAGTCGAATAAGTCCATGTATCGTCAATACTTGAGCAAATGGATACCCTTTGCTTATATGACGTCACAATTTATTAAAAAAGTCCTCAATTAACTCAGTTTAAATTAGTTTGACTGACTGCAAATGTTATTTGTATGTAAGGTGTTCGAGGAACGGCGCGAGCAGCGCAAGCGCGCGTTAGAAGCGGCCGATGAGATGGACCGCGGCCGCGTTAAGAAACCCAAGAAGTTCCACCACCACAACCGATTCAACAACAACAGGAACGGATACAACCCCTTCCAGGTACAACAACACTGCGCCGCGATGTCGGCACCGGCGAGACGAACGCGAACACAATATCATATAGACACGTCCATTTATTGAACTGTTATGACTACTAAGGAGTGGTGTTCCCACGCTTTAGGGAAGCAATACCCACCAACAATAAAATTCCTATTAGTAGTTTTGTAGTTTGTATTAGGGTATGTATTGTATGGGCCTTAGTTGCCTGAAATAAATAAATATATCAAAATAAATAAATATTATTAAATAAATACCTTTACAAGCAGAGCGTACCAGTTAAGCTCCTCTACTCTAAAATCGGCGAACCGGATCGCTAGTTTTATTACTTCTGTCATTTTGAAATCAATTAAAAACAATCTTTACATAAGTAAAGAGTAAAAGTATCTTTACATAAAAGTAACTTTAACACCACTGATAATTGCGACAGGGTGTCATTGATTCATTCCCGAAGTCTGAAACCATAGATTCTATCCATCGTTACAAGTTCTGAAGATATTCGGATTTTTTTGCAAAACCCTCGTTTCTGGATTTATGCCAATTTTTTCCCACAAAGCTAAAAATTACAGAAGAAAAAATTAAGTAACATTTCATGTTAATGGGTAGAATTCTTGTCGAAGACTGCAGTTACACTCTGTATTAAGGCTACACTTACACTTTGTACGACAATGTGCAATAAAGTTTAATAAAAAATAAATAACGTTGTTCATTTTGTCAGTGAATTACCGTAAATGAGTGATGATAAGTGTGTTAGTGAGTCTGTGTATAATTGTGTGTAGGAGAAGCAGAACAAGCCTCAGTGGTGCGGCGGGTTCAAGTACCGCGGCGGCGGCGGCGGCGGCGGCGGCGAGCGCCGGCACCACTTCAACAAGCACCACTCCAACAAGTACAAGCGGTTCAACAGGTGCGTGTATCGAATGTCACGGCGGCGTGCCGGTTTCATTTCTTAAAAAAGAAACCATAAACAACATTTATTCTAGGTTTAGTAGCAAAATGTACAATTCTCGAAATGGCAACAAAACAGTTATTCTTCGAAGTGATTTCAGCGCGAATGTTTAAAATCACATATACATTTTTGTATGTTCTTAGTCTGGCCATAAATATCGGTACAGAAAAGAAAAAAAATACATTTCAATTTGGAATCTGTCATTTTTCATGTGAAAAATAAATATTTTTTTCTCATTTTGGCGCCAATCATTAATAAATATTGTACTAATATTAAGATGGGTTGGGGTGATAATGAAAACTGTATTGCTGTAATTGCATGTACACAAAGTAGACATGGAACCAAATGTATTTTTTTTAAAACTCCACCCGTTTGGTATTAGCCGAATGTTTGCTATTGGTAGGTACATTGAAACTTCCTCTCTTTATAACAGAAAGAGGTCTGGCCTTCCACGCACTATTTTAAGCAGACGGTTAAAGCTGTGAACGAGAGAATCGATGAAATCCCATACGGAAGCAAACGATTTTATCCAGACATGAATATAGTACACAGAACCCTGTCACGTATTTTAAAAGATGATTTAGGACTTGCTGCTTACAAAAAACGTACTAGTCATTTCTTAAATGATAATTTAAAGAAAAATAGGGTTTAAAAATCAAAACAACTTCTTCGACGGTACGCAAAGGGTACCGTTTGCTCACGCTAGCTCACAGACAAATCTTATTTATGGACGAGAAAATGTTCACCATTGAGGAACATTTCACCAAGCAGAATGATCGGGTTTATGCTCATAACTCCAGAGAAGCTCCTCACTTGGTCAATAGGGTGCAACGTGACCATTATCCGGTTACAGTGATCGTTTGGTGGAGTGTTAGCTATCAAGGAGTGACTGAACCATATTTTTGTGAAAAAGGTTTTAAAACGTCGGCTCAAGTGTATTAAGATACGATTCTTGCGAAGGTCGTAAAGCCCTGTTAACAATACTCTGTTCCATAATCAAGGATAGTCCTTTCAGCAAGAGTCAGTAGCAGGTCGTAAGGCTCGCTCAACACAGCCGTGGCTAGAAAGGAATATTCCCGACTTCACTAGAGCTGAAGACGGGCCGTCATCTAGTCCTGATCTTAATCCACTCAATTATGATTATGGTGTGTATTATAGAGGGTGGCATGCTCTAATCGCCTTGATAATATTGAATCCCTAAAACATTCCACAAGGGCGGCAGTTGCCAATTTTCCCATGGAAAGGGTGCGCGTTTCAATCGAAAACTGAACACAACGTTTGAAAGATTGTATAAAAGTAAATGGTGACCATTTTGAATAAACATTATTTTTTGAAAATATTGATATTGATTTCTAAAATAACACTAATTCTTCTAATAAAATGATAATGTAAATAAAATTATATGTAAATACGTGATCTGCACTGAAATCTCTTCGCAATATAACTGTTTTGTTGATATTTTGAGATTTGCCATTTTGATAATTGCACATGTTCCTAGTGAACCTAATTTTATTCTTAATACACTCCACACTCAGCCGGTGGTGGGTGGATAAGAAGAGCAGAAAATCGTGGTAAAATTTAGGGAACACTTAAATCTTTGGATAGGACCGGACCATGGCAAAAATATACACGAGTATGTATATCGTTTCAACTCACTAACAAATCAGTAATCGTTATAAACAATAGTAACTAAAGCGATGTTTTTTTTACTAAAGAATGTGAAAAAGATTTTAACGAGTAAAAGATAAGAGTAGAAAAGCGGTTTATATCATGGTCCGCCCACGGGCTTGTCAATGTCTGTCGTAACATTACAAGATCTATGAAATAATAGCTTTCATCAAGTGTGTTGGTATATGTTGATTTTTTGGGATAGTCACCCATCGTCCTATCCCAATAAAAGTTCCTGCCAAAATACATTCAAAATGGCTTAAAGAGATATGATGAAACAAACAAACAGACAAAACTATTGATTTTTTTCTACATAATCCAAATGATACCTAATAGTATTTGTATGACGGGTAAGATTAATGTGATATATTGCAGGTACAGCAACGGCCACCACTACCCGCGACACCATTGACCCCCGCCCCGCGCCCGCCCCCCCCGCCTGTATTACGGCTTCATTTTGTATAGTTAGTGTTATGGACTTCAATTTTTAGTTTAATTACGATAAGGCATTAGTTAAATGTTAAATAAAATTAAAGTTACTGAATAAATATTTTACGTCATTTCGTTATCGCCGTACAAGCAATATTATTATTAGAGCAGACAAGTGTATTATGAAATACTTTATGTACCGCCAGTGTAATGTTGCCGACCTAATATTCTTGTTCTTGTAAACCTACTGTTAATGTATAGTTCTTGCAATGTAACCGTCGCGTCAATGTATTTAAACGTATATTGTGATTTGTGGATGAGATGAGGTCTCTGGAGGCTGCGGTGCGAACACACCACAGCCGCGCTCTTGACTTGCAAGAACTATAGCTCCCCGGCTACGAATTGTATTCCAATGACTTCAGACTGTTGATTACAATTTTCACATTTTCCAAAATGTCACGAACATTTGAATGCGTTGTTGATGTACCGTTGGGTATTTAGTATTTTGTTTATCAGTAAAATTGAATAAAATTGGCGTTGAATAACATAAAAATTTCTATATAAAGCTGAATTTTAATTTTTGTGAGTAATTTTGATGTTTTAAGTAAAGCATCAAAGGGGGAATCATTCTTTTGCCCTTTCCTCGAATATCTCACTCGAGTCGTACTTTGTGAGATAATGTCAAAACCCAAATAGATTTTCAGCTTTATAGCGATCTTAATTTTATTCAACTCTCAGATGTTACTGGGGTAATATAGCATTCGTATGTCTCGCGAATTCATAGAGCTGATAAACATTCTAGTGTACTGGCCAGTTGAGCGTTCGAGCAATCAACGCAATCAGTGTCCACTGCAGGACATGGGCCTCATGCACGTATGTACACACGAGAGATATATATGGCCTTAACTCCCAACGCTGGCCACAACGCGTTGGCGAGTCCACTCTTTGAGAGGTGGTGTAGTTCCTCAGCGCTTGTGGTAGCAGCTTTGTTATCCCGTAGTCGCTTCTTACGACACCCGTGTGAATGGGGTGATGCTATTCTATTGTGGCCGACACCACAAATTCCGTTGCAGTTGATAATCACCTTACTAGTGCCCGGATCAGATGGCATAACGTTTTTCTATGAAACCCGAACATTGCCATTGTTTATTCTCTTTGTTTATTTATAATTTCGGAATTAACTTATGTTTATAAAGTAGAAATATTACTATATGCCATTTCTTTGGAGGGCGGCAATAATGAGCGAATTGGTTCTTATCGCTTGAATATAAAAAGAAGTCTAAATTTGACAATGTCACTAAAATGGACATACAGCGTGTAACCGACATGTTGCCAAAGCCTGAAACCCTGGATTCCGTTCATAATTCGAATTTCATTGATATGAAGATTCTGCAATCTTTTTTTTGACAAAAACATTCAGTTTTTACAAATTTGCTAATTACAGAGCTCAAAATATATGTAACTCAAAACCGAGGCTTCAGTAAAGGTTCGGTTACATCCTATCCTGTATGCGCCTGCGCAATGCAGTGTCATGTGAACGAACTGCAACTCTTGTAGGGTTTATGGGTCAATGACCAAAGAACCTCAGTACAGTCAAATTATCGAGCATTTGTGTGAGTGCTCGCTGAAATTAGATAGACCACAATAAAAAAAATATATTTATTTGAATAATATCATTTTAAATGGTTTCAATTTTGATACCTGTCATTGAAACATCATCTTTATCTTCATCCTCTTCGGATTCTTTCGGAGAACTGCACACACACAAATGCAAAAACTATTGTTTAACAAAAACTGTATAATGGCATTTGTCCTTTATTTCTCCGTCCATCACAAAAATGTATGTAAATAAACCGAAACGACAATATTAAAAAAAAAATATATTATTTTCAGCAAATAAAACTATATTCAAATTAAGAAAAAGTGACGTCATCCGTCTAATGTAGCATAACAGCCTTAAAATTGGTCAATCGAGGAACGCTCCCTCTCGCAATTGGTCAGTCGAGGAACGCTTTCTCTCGCAATTGTCAACACGTAACTGTTAGTGATGACATCGCATTTTTTTCTTAACTTGAACAGACATTATCTACCAATCATGATTTTGTTACATATATTTTTGGAAAATTGGAATTATAAAATTTTGTGTAAATCGCACCGAAGAATAATGGCTTCAGACCCGATTAATCGACGCTTTACGAGTGTTTTATTATTTAGAGCTGTCGTTTGAAACTTGCGAAATTCGCTCTTTGACAAAATTCATGCTGCATTTTTATCTATCAAGTTAGAAAAAATTGCACTTTAATTAAGATTTTCATATATTTTGGCACTCCGAGATCAATGATTGTTTCTAGGAATTGTAATGGTTAATATTTATCAGACAATTTTGAAGCTATTTGTATGTCTAGTCGATTCTTTGTTTACAACATAGCTCAGTCAAAACTGACATACTTCCGTATTTTTCTGTATTTACGTCCGTATTACGTATTTTATGAATCAAAAGATTTTTACTTTTGGCTCTGTGGTTCGGATCCTCCCCAAGTAAGCATCTATACTATTGTATGGCCTGCCTAACCTTGTCTGTATCTGCATAACTTTATTTATGACCAGATGAAAAATTAATATACGAATACCTACGATTACATACTGTTTTCTTTTTTATTATGGTGCTCCTTATTATTCGTAATTATTTTAATTATTGTGTTTGTGGGGGTGGGGTATGAGTTGGTAGGAAGATTTCGTCGAAAAAAATAAGTGTATAACACTCCCATAAAATACCCGTAATAAAACCCCAGACACATTGCATTTACTTTGAAACAATTAAATATACAAAGCAACAATTAATTGTTCAAACTTTTGTTTTTAGACTTTACTGTTAGGATTATGATTTCTGTTTAGTTTTAAATAATTCGTCTGGAGAAGGTAGTTGGATATTAGTGGAAACATTGCGTTTATATTTGTACCATTATTATTTCGAATTATCAGTTATTGTCAACATATATAAATAACATATTTTGTATATAAAAAAACTAATTACCGCAAACAGCTTGTTGTAAATTTTAATATAAATGGGGTTGTTTAATTTTTGTAGAATAGATACAGTTTCATGTTTAGCATTTGAATATTCAGTAAGATTGACTCTAGCAAATTTTATAGGCTACTAAAAATTTAATGCCTTTTACATAGATAGTTTTACAAATAGACTGGGAGATAATCTCCGCAGTGAGTGAGTGATCACAAGTGAGTGATTCCTTGAACAGTGACTTCATCACATTTTACTATTTCTATTATAATGCGTTGTTACACAAGGTTTATGATAGCACGGTGTTTATGATAGCACGGTGTTTATGATAGCACGGTGTTTATGATAGCACGGTGTTTATGATAGCACGGTGTTTATGATAGCACGGTGTTTATGATAGCACGGTGTTTATGATAGCACGGTGTTTATGATAGCACGGTGTTTATGATAGCACGGTGTTTATGATAGCACGGTGTTTTGGTGTAAATTAATGAGTACCAATAAAATAATATATTTCTCCAAAATGCTTTTACAACTAAATTTTGTTACGTTTTTTCATTTCACTACGATATTTCTAGTACCTTTACATGAGCGAGAAATACAATCTGATGTGCTTAAATTAAAAAAAAATACTTATGGTCACATTTTATTTTGCAATAAAAAAGCCAAGTGGCGGGATCACATGTAAGGATGATTTTATGAAACGTATCACAGAAATCCTTACATTTTTTTTCTCAATTTTATTACTGACCAAGTAAAAAGTCGTTGCTAATAGACAAACAAAAATCGCCTTTGATGTGTGACTGTCCTTGATACGCAGACGTGTGCGTAAGTTTCCGTATGTGCGAGTGAAAAATAATGTTGTGTTATTCGTCTATCGAGTAATGTAGATAGTTGCAAAATCAACCTAAAGCTCATAGTTCTATACAAAGACTTTTTTAGTTCTGTACTATACCTAACTAATATATGGACGGTGGAAATTAGAAAAGGAATAAGCGACATACACTTTACTTTCAAAATTAAACTTTAATTATGGTTTGTTTTAAAGGAAGTTCTATGTCGCCTATCCCATTTTTCTTTATCTACGTTATACATAATATAACGGTTGTCTGTAAGGGATGCGTGTGTACTCGTCATCATCCTGGAAATTAATCATGATATATGTATGTATATGTAACTGGCCTGAAAAGCCATATGAAATATGATTACGACTGACAACTACAGACAAGCTTTAGCCTAGTGGGTACGAGGTACTAGCGTCTAATTTTATATTAATCAGATTGTGAAAAGTATGAAAGTTTTATAATATAAAACTTGCTTTTACATTTGTGTATGAAATGAAAAATAAATACTAAATGAAAGAAAAATCAACTTTTAATTATTTACAAATAAATAAGTACAATTGCTTGTACAATTTAATAATTAAGATTAGAAACATAAATTAAGGGATCATAATCTAAGATGTCATATATTATATATGTATATATATTTTCTCTAGTAAAATCGTGATCATTGAGATTAAATTTAATCTTTAGAAATCTTCTGAAAAAAATTCACAGTTTAGAGATAAAACAAGTCTTCTGAAGGGTGCACCAAAAACACTCCACTCTCAGTAGTCTTTCTTACATATTAATGAATCAACAGCGCGTGGGCCACCAAGTGATTATATCCAAATTTCACAGTGAAGGAACTTTTGGATTTTCTTATCCACAAATCCGGAAATATATTTTACAATAGATTTTGATACACTTGAGTTATCAAAATTTCAGCCAGATGCAACACGTATTTGTCGTTTCACAGTTGCCTAAGTGACATCACTTCTACATTGCGACCATGAAAAAAAATAATGTCGTGTCATTATCAAACACTTCTTTATGAGGGGTTGCAGCGCTGCTACTATCAAAACTGAGCTTAAATTTGGTTAATGGTACTAATGCACCAACGTTGTAGACTATTTACAACTGGTAGATGTTTTGGATTATTCCACAAATCTCCCTGGAAATTTATATTTTTGATACATACCACTTGGCGATGCTGTGGACTGCGATAGCAATATCTGCAAAACAGATGTAGAATAACGCAAGAGGCAAATAATATTGCGTTAGCTTTTTTATGTAGGTATATTTAACGAATAAACTGATGGTTTTCAGTGTTCAAATGGATAATAACGTAGAAATCCTAATTCAGTACAATCACCAAACAAGACATATTGAAGTAAGGCAGTACGCGTTTACTGCCCCGAAATTGAAATAGCTTATGTACGGGACCGGGTCATACCTGAACGTTGTTTCGCTCTAAAGCTATCATTGGGGCGATGACGTCATTTCGACTTATCCGTAGAACAGAGTCCGTTATGATCATAGAGCAAAAATTAAATAATTAGTTAATCTGGATACACAACACAAGCACTAAGTGTTTTCAAAATTTTCATATTTCATTTGGTTTGGGAAATATAAAATCGAACGTTCCCTCTGATGTTCATGAAGTAAAACGAACGAAATGCACAGGGGACGATCCGCGGCGCGGCGCGTGGAGCAAGTGCGCGCGCTGCGTCTGATCATCAGTTGGAACTTTGTTGGCTGGAGAGTTGGTCTGTGAGACTGTGAGACATGAGACTGCGCTTCGCTGCATAATAATTAATGTTCTATAAATATAACCTGAACCACTGTATGAATAATTAGTGTGCGACCGATACACAATTTTCAGCAGAAACCGAATATTATTCGGCTCCTCTTCTAGTTTCAGGCAAAACCGTAACCGAAACCTATGTAGTTAAATTAAAATTTAATTATTGAATTATTTGTTCTCAAAAAGCTTTTTGCGCGAATTGTCCTACCTAAATGGTACATACTTTTATGAGTATTTTGCGACAAGCTTTTTGATAAACAAATAATTCAATATAAACTTATTTTATTCGTTTTAGTACATGGCTTGCATGAGCTTGTTTTTTAAAAACGTTTTTTTTTATATTATTTTATTTCTATTATAATTATGTGTAGGTATTTGTGGTGGCTCAAATTAAAAATGATTGATTTGAAAATTGTGTTATAGCTATCCTGTTGATTATAAATGTAACTGTTACTGTTTAACTACGAGGTCTACGAGTATAATTAGTATTTCGTTAATTTTGTGCAGCATAATTGTCAAGGCATATCTATACTAATATAATAAAGAGGTAAGATTGTGTGTTTGTTTGTAGGTATGTTGGGAGTAATCTCGGGAACTACTGAACTGCTTTCAAAAATTCTTTCACAAATAGGAAGCTAACATTATCCGTGTCTAATATTATAAGCTATATTTTATTTTGAAATAAAAAAAACTTATAAACCGAAGCGAAGCGAGGGCGGGTCGCTAGTTAAAAATAAAGATATGTGATATGTAATGCCATATTATTGTGATAACGAAAAGATGACTATGATAATTATTTTTGTGTGATTTATTCTTGATATTTTGCTTAAATTAACGATTTATCTATAAAATAACTAGTTTTAATTCATTTAATAATATTTACAAATAAGATAAAACTAAAACGACATTAAAAATGTGCCAAGTTACTATATAATCTTTTACATAGGACCAAAAGTATGTGGACAATTCCGTACGAAACGTACTAAATTTATATGACGTAATAAATTTCAAGAAATTTCCATAAAATAAGGTTCCATATTCACTAATGCCGACCGAGATTCCATCCCAAAACGTCCCATGTTGAAATCGGACCTACTATCTTGCAAGATAATACACGAGGGAAAATATGTGAAAGGGTATAGAACTATACCAATTTGAATAACATAATACCAGAAATTCAAAACTCCTTAAGTATAGAAAATATACGTGGTTTACATCTTCACTGAACTCTCCTGAAAGTAAGCATCTAGCAGATCGGACTTTGTTCTACGGATGGCAATGGATAGCAGCATTAACAGCAAGCACAATAAACAAAACTAAATAACAACAGTCTCATAGATACCTTCATGAATTTGAGAATTGAATTCAACTTGTTGGTTTAATCTTATCGATATGAGAATACAATAGATATCGCGAAAGGCACTTCGGCAGGTTGGAGGTGGAAGGGACAATTTTTTTACTGTATTAAATAGTGTAGTGTTATTTATTGTACTTGCGGTATCGAAATTGTAATTATTGTCGATAATTTCTACACTAAATTTTAAATTTCATCTCTAATAAGATGACTGTAACGAATTGATTCGTTTTACGTTCGAAACTAATCGATTCTAAATATCAAATTTGACTTTCCACTTTGTTATGTGGTTTATTTCTATATCGATGGTTAATCTGCAGACTTTTTCAAGAACATTTTTATATTTACAATAGTTCCCACCAAAAACGCCTAGCTTTTAGTATAAGAATAATAAATCATACAAGTATAGAAATTAAACTCACGCGTCGAACGCGTTCAAGGGCGCGATAATAGGCTACCGTTTCGCGTCGTATTATAGAAGCAGTTAGTCAGGGGCCCTGACAGTCAGGGCCGCGCCGCTTGACGTGACCTACGTAATACTTAACCTAGTGTGATTTAAATCTAAGATACTTACCTAAACTTCTACTTAAGTACCTAGCGTACGTAAATTCTCTGTACTATTTTTGTGTAACTTATGTAGTTTCAAAAATTAAATCAAGTAAACCCGGGTGCTAAATCGTGTATAGTAAAACCGTGAACTACCTACGCGCACCATCATTTTGAATTGGGAGTTTGATAAGGAAAGTATTAATATTAGGTATCTCAAAAAAATGTCTTCAGAACTATAACCAAAAATGGCGTCGGCTCATGCTTTCGCACTCACCTCTAAAGTAGGTCTACACATGTGCGAGCGAGAGGGCATGACAGTAGAAGTCGTATATAAAACGGTTTCTTATGGTGCGGGTTGTAAACACATCGATACCACCTTATCTTGAATGAAATTGAGAACAAATGAAAATCAAAGGTATATGACCACAATCAAAGGTATATGGCCACAATCAAAGGTATATGACCACAATCAAAGGTATATGGCCGCAATCAAAGGTATATGACCACAATCAAAGGTATATGGCAACAATCAAAGGTATATGACCACAATCGACACAAAATATTGATATTAAAGACACATTATCCACTTTATTTATATCACAAAAAAAAATATTAGACATATTAGTATGTAGACGTAATCCTCCACGCGGGCCCGGTGGGGATTGGTGGATCACATAGGAGCATGCAGTTTCCTCACAATGTTTTTCCTCATCGCAGAGCAAGCGACATTTTTTTTAAAATCCTTAAGTAGAAACAATAGTACGGACCGAGAATTGAACTCACGATCACATGAGTGTGAGTCGAATGTAGATACCCATAGGCTATCACCTCCTGCTTTCATAAACAGCTGCTAATCGACCCGCTACTATATAGGGATTAGGTAAATTTTGAATTTCTTTAGACTTCTTTCTCTTTACAAAAGTGAAGCTTGGATTCCGTGGCATTCTTTTCGACAGTCCTGAGGACGCTCGGAATGCTTTTATGGCAGCTGTTGAGGACCTCGTTAAAAGAAGTGTATCGGCAGTGCATTAAATCTTGGTTTAGACGAATTAATCTCTGTATAGAGACTAATGAGAGTATTTTGAGAAGTTGTAATAAAAACTATTTTTTATAGATATAAAGATAATACATCTATATATCGGTGAAAAAAGGTGCTCAATTTAAAAAAAAGCCGTGTTAAGAGGGTGAAGGTATTTTTTATTGAGCCCTGAATAGCTTTTATAGGATTCATTTTTACTAGTTGGAAGGTAATCATTAGTTCACACGTTCAAAGGTCCCATACAAAAAAATTATGTTATTGTATAGATTATGTTATTGTATAGATTATGTTATTGTACAGATTATGTTATACTCGAAACATGTTTTGTAGCTTGAGCATATTTTAAAAAGTAACATAATATAGTAATAGAAAAGTCTAGATTTTCCCACGAACCCTATGTGGTGTTATGGACGTATAAATACGACCAATGTCGTTCAAGGTTCCAAGTTGTGGGAATTGTCCTAAATTGAAGGTGTTAGTTATCTTTTTCAAGTAATACCCTCAATTTAGTGTGTTGGTTATCTTTTGTCAGTGAACATGACATTCATTATTCCTACATAATTTTGAAATTGAAATTTGAAAACATGAATGATGATAGGATTCGAAGAAAACACAACTGGCGTTGTAAATTCAGTGCTTATCCAGCATGGAATTTAGAAAAATGAAACGAGAAAGCGGAAAACATAAGTACTTTAACTGCGTATCGACGGTGGAAAGGAGAAATGGGATAAGCGACATACAACTTACTTTAAAATGTAGACCACAATACATAGGAATTAAGGTTTAGTTTTGAAGGTAAAGCGTGTGTCGCTTATACCATTTCTCCTTTCCACCGTCGATATCAATAAATAATTACACAACTTTTGAAACTGCAATCAAGCTCGTATTTTTATTATGGACGAAGGCGGCAGACGAGCGTACAGTCCACTTGATGGTAAGTGGATACTGTCGCCCATAGATATCCGCGATACATGCCAACATTAGTCCAACACTTACCATCACGTGAGACCGCTTGCTCGTTTATAAAAAAAAAATGACGCGTTGACACGCCTCTGGCTGCGCCGCTTGCTTACCTTTGGCGATATAGGAATGGATTTGGAGTAAGGGTTGGGAAAATGGGAAGGGATAGATAAATAAGATCAAGTGGGAAATGAAGTATGTACATTTCAAGGTAGTTTTCAGTGAGGGGTAACGTGGCCAGTCGAGCGCGCCCAGTGGCTGTTGGATGGCAGCGTGCACTCTCCCCCTGCAAGCAAACAGCTTGCATGCTTGCAGCAAAAACACCAAAAACAGCAAACCCTCAAATCGATGCAAACAGGACCACCATTAGTCCGAACTGCCAACCATCTTACTAACTTAGTCACGTTCTTAGTTTCAACCATCTACCATTGTGGATAATATAACCACTGCAATAGTGGATCATAACCACTTGCTTAAAATTTTACAGAAAATTCCACGTAGAAGAGTTAAAAACGATGCGTTGAATGCCACAGAAAATTAATTGATAAGAGGAAGATTTGTATGCAGATAAAAAGGCAAATATATGTAGTAGATACATTAGAATTGCATGGGACGTGGCAAAGGATACCTGTTTTATATTTTGAAGCGTTGAAGTGAATAAGAAGTAACTACATTTTTTTATTAATTTGTATTTACTTTTCATTAAGTAAAAGCTAAGGACACATTTTCTTCTTATTTCTTTACTGACAGGTTGTAGAATATAGATATTTCTTTATTGGTGAACAAAACCAAATAATTAGGTTATATGTTAACAAGATCCAGACATAATTCACATAGACATATATCACAAGTCCGCATGAGAAGCTTTCTTTAAATGTCTATGGTACTGTAACGATAATGAGCTTGACACATACGCTGTTAATTTATGTTAAGTTTTTCACAGCAGAGCTTTTTCTGCATATTTTCTTGCCTGTATCCTGCGTCGAATGACAAGCAATCACCAGTTGTCTCCTACGCTCCACACTTAAGCAGTCCAGTGCACAAATATTGTGTATCACGTGTTTAACAAATATAATAAGTTAGAGGATATTTCATAGTTTAATTACGCAAACTTCTGATACGCAATCAACACAATATACCACCAATAATCTCTATGCAACTTCCTCTTAAGCTCTACGGTTAACGAACATGTGATACATAAAGTAACGGCCAAGCTCATTATCAACTTAGTAAGCGGCCAGAATAGCGCTAATGGCAAATATAACGTTGTAGAACAAACATATTCATTAAGTTGGAGCGTCGGAAATGAGTTTTAAAATCACCATAATAACTCGTTTATGATACGAAAAAAAAGTTTGTACTCGTGCGAGCGCTCGGTCGGACAATGTTTTATTTACAATGACGTCACAGCGGGCACAATTGACTGTGAACGTGTGAACTAAATATTTTATTTACTAGAGCCGTACTAGGGTACAGCTGAGGGTGTGTCCTGTATGTAGTACAGGATGTGTTCGTCGGGCGGTTGTCCCGGCGCGACGGGTTGACACTGCAAGGTCGGCAACATCCTATACAGGCGCCTCTTTTGTGCGTCCTGCACTAGAGTGCGCCACTGGTGGTTTTCCTGTAATACGGTATTTGACTCTTTAAATAAAATATAAATCGTTTCTGGAAATTTCAATTGGCATAAGGGACAAATCACGTTGTGTGGTGATATTTATTTATTTATTCTTTTTGCACTATATTGTACAGAGGCGGAATTATTTGGTGTCGAACGTTGGTGGAATGTGAATTTATGTGAAAAATGTGTGATATGTGTCTATACATCACTCATGGAAATTTCAATTAATTAACGTAAGGAACAAACCAATACTATTCAAAGACGATTAAAAACGATTTTTACAAAAAATCCTCTGGATTTTCTTAGTTTTACAACTATGTATGGATTGTTCTGACGTTAAGAGCTTTAAGATTAAAAACGATAACTGTAACACTAATAGAGTTAAGGATTTTTTGTTAAAAATAGTCTTTTAGTCGTCCTTGACTTTTCAGGGATATTACTTCCCAAGGATGTTGGCGTAAGAAAAAACCATTTTGTGTTCTTTATGTCAGTTAAAGCTCTCTTCAAACTGGTGCGTCTGTGTGGTCGGACGCGGGATCTTAATTCGTTCGCATTATTTTAATAACGCACCTTTGCAAATAAACGCGAACTCTCACTAGACATAAACACAACATAGTGATCTATGTAATTTTCCCTCGAAACATACATATATTAGTTTACTAGATGTACTATTTGTATTACTGTTTATTGGGTACAAAAAAGCAAATATTACACGTAAATAGCAATATAGCGAGCATTTCGCTATTGCACTGCTAAATGGCATGGAGTATAATATTTCCATCACGCACTAGATGCGACGTCCAAACTGGACGTCTAGTCTAGCGTGTAGACTGGTCTGTCTATGTGACCAGAAACTGTTTCTATATTATTTATGGCGTAAGAACAACAAACCGATTGAAGCTATCGTTTCAGTCTATGTCGAGTGATATAACTACTACGTATGAGCACCTGCGACCAACTTGGACTATCAGTGCGTGATCACCCTTAAAATGTCCAGTGTGTGATTGTGTGTTGTGGGACTTTTTTGTGGGAAACTCGAGTTGAGTTTCTGTTTGATTATTATAAAAAATGTGTGTGTTATGCGTTTTGTGGTTTAATAGTGATAGTTTATTACTACAAAGCGCTTTTTGCGCGTAATGTTTGTAATAATCAAATAAAAGCATGGTACTGCGTTTTTCGTGTACTTCCAAGGTGTCCTCTTCTGTCCCCAGTAAACCTACTGTCACTTTACTGAGCGTCTTCTGACTTACTTTCATGGGACTGAACAGTAATAGGATACGTTTGACTTTGGAATTGGTTTTACGTAGAAACCTTGACACTGGTACTCGTAGTATGTGCTAATTGCACCATTGCCATATATTAAAAGAAAAATAAATGTGTGTTGTGTTTACCAGCGTGGCGTGGGGGTTGAGCACGAGAACGAGTGCGTGTCGCGCGCGCGTGAGCATTACGTTCATGCGGCCCGCGTCCGTGAGAAAGCCGACGCCGTGCGAGCGCGCTAGCGATACAACCACCACGTCGCGCTCCTGACCCTGGAAGCTGTCCACCGTGTTCACTTCCACGCTCGTTTCCAACCTGCCACAAGATGAACAACACGACATGCGTTATCATTGTGCCGCTCTACACTACAATACCACATTGAAAACTATAATATAACTTCTATATGAATTACTTGATTTATTTTGGAAACATTAGATCCCAACGATGTTACCTCTTGCTGGATATTAATCTCTACCGTGTACCTTTTTCTAGAAACAACCTAAGATGTAATTCGACCTCATGTCGCATATTAAGTAGTTATAATGAGATATAGGGGTGTGCGAGGAGTGCGGGCGTACTTGCGGCGCCTTGAATTGGAGGCGCTGTACACAGCAGAATTGGTGCGCACGCACAAGGGGGTGGCGCAATCGAATATCGCATATAAGACGGCGAAACAGTACTAACTATCGAAATCATTATGTTTTTGTGAGGATATTTTCCTATTAGATGAGACTAGCAGTGCCAGCGACTTCGTTCGCGTGAACTTTAGTGATTGCCGCGGGAACATGTTTTCTTGCTATTGTTATATGTTTGTCTTGTTTGTATCGTAATGTGCGCTGATCATCCATTAATGTATTGTTGTTGATCGATGATATTAATGTCATGTTCCGAGGAAATGGCATTAGGACAAAACTAATTAGGTTTTTTAATCTCATTCGTAAATCGTAACTATAAAATCAAATGTTAACCCATTTGACTTATCTTAACCCAGGTTATAAGCAATAACTGTGTCAAGTTTCATTAATTCTGTCCAGTAACTTTTGCGCGATGCGCGTTTTTTGGCTTCTGTATCATTCATAGAGTACAATGCAACGATTTTTTTTGAAAAATATTTCATGTACAGATACGACATTTTCGATTTTATTATATTTAAGAAGGATAATTCAATTCAAGCAAGATAATATATTCAATCCCATGATTATAATTACTTAACAAATAATTAGTCTTTACATATTATGCATTACATCGTTTGCATTATTTTTCATGTGAACGACGCGACGACGACGGTCGAGAAAGAGGTACATGGGTGCACGCCTTGGAGCATGTAGCCTGCTGTAGAGCCTGGTGCTTGGCTTGGCTAAGAGATTTACTTAGAGGTCGGCCGAGACTTCTCCAAATATCAATATATTATTAGTTACTTAATACATAATTTACACACAAACACACCCTCATCCTTGCGGATCCTTGCTCAGAAAGCTCAGAAGTCATTGCCCCATCTCGTTCTATAAGATCACTACAAGTAACAATATGTGTGCACTGACTGTTGGTGTATGGTGTACAGGTTGCGTCGGATGAGGTCCTTGTGTGCGTTGTAGGGCGTGATGACGGCCAAGCTGAGGTGGCGGCCTCGCAGCCGCGCGGAAAGCGCTGCCGCCAGACGCGCCACGGCCCACGCCTCCATCTCGTTGCCGCCACATAACCCTGACACAACACACACAACATAGATATCACTTTATTCTGAGTGTCAGTATAAAGTGTCATTATTAAATATTGTACAAATATACAGTGGGGTGATAATGAAAAGTAAGTGTACGCTTCTTTTGGTTCCGGATGGGATTTATTTGGATTCTCTCCTTCGCAGCATTAATAATCTGTTTACAATAGTGCGTGGACGGTCAGACCCTTTTCTGTCACAAACAGAGGATATTTCAATGTACCTATTGTGTACCAATAGGCAGGTACACAATTTTTCGACTAATACCAAGCGGATGGAGTTTAAAAATTGCATTTGGCTCCATGCCTACTTTGTTTAATGCAATTAGAGCAATACGGTTTTCGTTATCATCCCCCTCCATTTTAATATTAGTACAATATTTAATAATGATTGGCGCCAAAATGAGAAAAAACAGTTATCTTTCACGTGAGAATGACAGATTCCAAATTCCTTTTTTGTCCTTATTGTAGCGGTATTTATGGCCAGACTAAATATACATATCAGGACCCGTGTACGTCAATAGTTTAAACATTATCAAGTTAATATTTTAAAGGAAATAATTGCCAGAGAGAGCATTGAACACAAAAAAAGCAATAAATTATTTTTTTCGTATTTTTCACTTATTATACCCTATTTTGCTCATTGTCCTCCCATTTCATATTAGAAAATAACTTCAGATGCGTATTCAGCGATCTCAAAACATAATAAAATCGTAAAACTAAGTTTAGAACAACGCAGTCACATTCACGTTTCTAAGTGGCTTTTTGGGGGGAGATCCTCAAAAAGCTCACCTGTAAAGACTGACTCATCAACGAGAAGACTAAACCGCTGAAGCTTGGACAGTAGCCTATTGTTTAGGGATTTTTAGATATTCAACTTCTAAAGTGATGAAACGAGGCGTCAAAGTTTGTATGGACAAAAAATATTTCTTTGTCCTTTTCACCCGAAGCTTGGTTGGTATAAATATTCTACAATAGACATAATCAAACAGGTGTTTTATCGTTTTCCAAAATTATCTAACGGCAGTATATCCAAAATTATCTAAATATCACATCAAAGAAAGTATCATTATCTGTTAATAAAAGTATTTAATGCCACTGTCTATAGTCACGTCACTAGATACATTAATCTGACATAAGTCAAATCGGTAACCTGTCGACGGGTTAACTTTAGTATTAGCACACACACATCAGGGTACGATGTCGTTTTAGGAATATTTTGAAGAAATCCATTAAGGAGCTTGTACACGCTAAAAAATTAGACGACAGATGAGATGCTTAGTAAAAAATATGATGAGAAAACCTTACCCATATAAAATATTCGTTCCCACGTGTATTATTAAAATTGTGTATTTACTTGTAAATATACACACATTTGATGGTACAAGAGAAGATAAGTAAAACATATCGAAAAATACATAAAACATTTTAACAGGCTAGAGAAAGTGTATACCTTGTCCCTTATCGCCGCTGGACACGGTCAGTACACAGTAGGGCATGATGTCAAGGTCGGTCCTGATGGTGGGCATGCTGCATATGCGCCGGTCGTAGAACGCGCGGTTGGGGTAGTCCGCGATCGCGGGGTGCATCCGGTACTGTTGGTTCAGTAATACCACGGGGCTTTCCTGTAGCCAACTTTCTGTGCACGATGTCAGGCGAGAGAATAAACTGTCGCCGAGGCCGTGTTTCTTTGCGCGCTGTAATGTAAGAGAAATACCTGATTCTCCCTAAGTGAACGTTACGGGAGCGGTGCGGTGTGTCAAGTAGATTGTTTATTTTAATAGTGGACTCTATTCACAACGTACAAGGTTTAAATTTACATGACGCTGTGAGTATAGGCAACGATGATATAGTTGATTGAGTTAGTCGATTTACAAGAAAAGAATGACAAGAGGGTAAACTAAATTTGACTATAGGAAGCAGTTCTAGCACTCCAAGGATATTTTAGTTCTATGTGTAAGAATTATTGTTTTATTGCAATATAAATATTTAAGACGCTATAAGCACAAAAGTCATTTGCTGGATTGTGCGAAACGATTACTTTAAATAATAAAATTTTTAGTGACGCTTAGCAAATGAAAAAATCATCATTATCATCACATCTTTACCTCTATATCCCATGACCTTGGCCAAAATTAGCAAGTTTCTCCAGATCGTCTTCGTCTCCATCGAAAACTCTATAAACACTTTTAAATCTCTATTTAATTCATCTAGCCATCTTAAACGGGGCCCCTAACGTTTTTGACGTCACTCCGGTCTGCTCATTTTGGCAGTCTTTCCCAACTTACTTATTAAAACCAATGAATTAATTTCCCAGATTTCGTATTTACTAATGAAGAGCTCGTATCTAATGATTACCATTAGATTCTTGAATCGCTAAGTTATCTTCTGTGTAAGACCGCTTTGATCAGCATAACATGGCTGCATAGTTAGTCATTTTTAATTACACTCCCCAACACTTGAATCGAGCCACCCTGCATTTTTATGTATAAAGGCCTGAAACATAATAATAATGTTAGGTCAAAGAAAAAGATTTATGCAGTTTTGAAGCTGGCAATTCACCAACATTTTGGTTAGTTATTGTACCAAATTTGAATTCTAAAATTAGAACCACAGAAGAAAAGAACCACGAGTCAGTGTTCATTGTTTTGAAAAAAATAAGGAAGTAGAAAGTTTAAATTTGAAGTTTTTTTTTTAATTTAATGGTGTTGTTTTTCAATAAAAGTTTCGTTATATTGTTTTCCCTGAGATTCAACCGATTTTGACCTTAAAATTATGGATTACTGCGCCTGAAGTAGCCGCGCAAGCTGTGCCACTTCTTCAGTCTAGGCTTGGTCAGCGAAATGTAAGTGCACAACTTCTTTTGTGCGTTTTGTGCGGTGCTGTATTGAAAAGAACGCGAGTTATGGCAGGGGATTGGACATGAGTCCATGGGTCACGGACAGTCTGGGGAGAAATTTTCCCGAAGGCAAAACTGGACTTCTGGTTGTGACGGGACCACGTCTGCCACCACTAAATGGCAACCGTTACATTCGTTAATGCCTAGAGACTCATGTGATGTCATATGCTGGGTTTGTTGGCCAAGATTTAATTTTTATGCATGATAATGCAGAGCGCACACTGCAGAAATCGTCATGGAATACCTTCATAACGTCGCTATCATGGTTATGAAATGGTCAGCAAGAAGCCCAGATATAAATCCCATAGAGAATTTATGGGATGAGCTAAAGAGGCGTGTTGGAGCTCAGAATCCAGCTCCGCAGACCTTGCAGGAGCTGAAATCTGCCATCGAGGAAGAATGGGAGAACATTTCTAACCCGCCATAGTGACGTTAATTGATTATATGCCAAACCGCATGACGGCCATCGTAAATGCTCTAGGAGGCAACGCAAGTTACTGAATAAACAATTTTTTTTAGGTAATCCATTGTTTTCTTCAAAAATCCAATACAAGTCTTCCCCATGAGAAAGTCGAGATAAAATTTGGTACAATGGCATGCTGAAATCATGGTTAGTATGCCAGCTTCAAAACCGAATAAAAACTTTTTAATCAATCAAACATTTTTTTAATCTTCAAGCCATCAAAACTTGAAATGCAGGGTGGCTCGATTCAGGTGTCTGGGAGTGTATTTAACAACATAGCTTGTCTCACTATCAACTTCTGTACCTCCACTCTTCGATTTTATGAAGGTTCGACATCATAGTCGCCTTGCTTACCTACGAGCAGCTGCTGCGGGCCGATGACGAGCGCGAATCGCGTCACGTCCAGCGTCATTGGGATCAATGTTCCGGGTCAATGGCCTGGCCCGCCTCGTCCATTATGCACAGCGCGTAGCGACGCTTCGGGTCGACAATAATAACTGCTACGAGTTGCAGTAGCACGAGCTGGGTCACGTACCTGCGAGCAGATGTAGCCGGGCAGCTGCTGAGGGTCGCCGACGAGCGCGAGCCGCGTCACATCCAGCGTCAGTGGGATCAATGTCTGCGGCTCGATGGCCTGCCCCGCCTCGTCCACTATGCACAGTGCGATGCGACGCTTGAGCCTGAATACAATATACAGGGTTTATTTATTTATTACTATTTACTATAAATTCACAGCGAAATCAACTAAGATAGAACTTACGCTAATATAAACTACCCTTATCGCCACAAGAGATTTATCTATGTATAAAAAATATGTAAGGTAGGTTCGACACTTTAGACTTAGGATGTGTGTGTGTGTAGCAATCGGAAGAGAAAATAATATAGTGTGCCGGGTGTGTATAGTTGTCCGTTAATCGCATCAATTCGACTAGGACAGCGGAACAATACAAAATACCTGGTTAAATATGAGTACACAATACCCACAACCATCTTCGTCATTCCAGAACTTCCATCTTTTATTTTTGAGATTCTAAAAACTTTCAGTGTCACCCACGTTTAATTGGGCTTTAAATTCCAAATCCATATACATGTTACATTATAAGATTAATATATAATTATTAATTACTTTGTAAAAACGTTATGAACTCATGACTGCTTATTTACATTTTATACATGCTGAAATGTTACTGGTTCTAGAGGCGGAGCGTAATTACTCCATTAAGGAAGTACTATCCATATGCAAGGTCAAGAAAGATGATAATATACAAGGTAAGAATAAAGGTGGGTAAAAATAAATATTTTTAGAGAATTAGAATACGTAGGTGTGCACGGGGTGTTGCGCGAGGCAGCTAGACTGGCGGCGCGATGTCACGTGGCACGGGCGCGCTACTACAACTGCCCCCGTATGATTATTTTATTAATTTTGATTTTTTTTAATGTTTATATTTTTAATTTGATCTATGTATTGATACGATTAATGGTTAATTAATGCTTATTTTAGCTACCCCTTCATCTTGATGTTGTGCGCGCTGGCGAGCGTGGTGGCGACGATATCTGCGCCCTCAATGAGGCGGCGCTCGCTGGCGATCAGCCGGTTGCCGCTCGGCTCCGCGCCCGCGACCGCACCCGTCCGAAACTGATGTAATGCAATACATAACAATTAGGGTTCTTAGGGTTATTAACAATTGATAATTAAACGATAATAATCTTGATAATTTATGTCGATTGATATTTTATTCGCCACTTGTCAGTCAGTCTCTCATTTAATTCGACGCGATTTCTGAGATGATCACCTACAAATTAAAAAAAAAAACTTTTTTTATTTATATTAGTGTGCACGTCAGAACAATGAGCATAAACAAGAGACATTGTCATGTGTGAATAGAATGTGTGTGTATAGAATAATGCGCTGAGGGAAATGGACTATAAACTGCTATAAGAAAGCGTAATAGTTTCCAATCAGTGCGCATAGTGTTGTATACTAGCGTCCCAAGTCTCGCGGAAAAGGGAGTTGTCTGAATGAGGTTGCGCAAGGGGTAAATAACGTTGGAAGCACTGCGGAGCATGCGCAATAGAACCATATAAGAAGGTTTGAACTCCTTTCTTCGAGATTATGTGATGTTAGTTATATGCCTATTTACCATTATAGAGTATTATAATGTTATGTTTTTATGTACATAATAATTTATATTTATTTCAATGTTTATATGTTTTACCTTTAGCTTTCCGTTTTTACATTTGTGTATGTCTAGGGTATTAGTTAGGTTTTAAGCATAGTCTAGGAACAAATAAAAACTACGTTTGCTATACGATTATTGGAAAGAGATGAAAACATAAAGTAGCAAACGAGATAGAGAAGGACAAGGAGTGGCGCCATCCCGGCACTCGAGTTCAGACCCTCTCCAGCACTGTTCCCGAATTGCTACTCGAAGGGAGGGGTGAGGAAATAGAAGTTACGATTCATCGAAAGTGGCTATCAATTCCTGTCTTTCACCATGGAAACTATTTAAGACTATGTGCAAAATAATGATTGACTTATACATGTATATACTTTATAACGTGTATCCTGCGTAAAATGTGGATGAGCGAAGAGTAAATAAATTCCTCAGGGAACGGGGGATAGCAAGGCAACCAGTTTCTATAAATAGGGGAAACTCCAGCCTTCCCGGCACAGTTCGACTTGTAAAATCGCCCAGTTATTATTAGTACGTAGTAATTAATAGGCAAATCTCTGCCAAAAGGCGAGTGCGTTGCCGACTGCCGCTCCCCCCGTACCCCTGCATTTTTGTGAGAACCAATTAAGCGGTGTTTTTATTCCCGTATTTTCTCCCCTACAAACCCCGTTGACTCTCACCGTCAACAATTAGCATAGAGTAGCTTTGCCTACTCTAGCATGGAAGTTGATAGAAATGCTCATCCGATTCGAGATCGGTTGGTATCTATTTATCCGATAATTATCGGATATTATTATGACGATAAATAATTATCAACAAGATTTATTGTGTAATATTTGGTAACACGATTTTCGTATCACAATGAGTTCTCAAAGAGGAAAAAATAATAGTAGAACTACTTTGGGTAAAGAAAGTAAGAGATACGACAGTTTCAGTGGTAAATAATAGTAAATTCAGTGGTAAATATTGGAGGAATAAGATAAAGCGGGAAATACGGTAGAGATTACCTATCACTATCACTCTTCTAAACCTAATACATACCAACTCTTAATAAAGCAAAAGGAACAATGTTTATTTATTTACTCTCACACGCACAACGACCCACCGTAGAGAACTGACTTGACCTTAAAATGTAATAGAGAAGTAAAAAAATATTTACTAACTAGCGATGCTAGCAACTTCGTTCGCGTGAAGTTTAGAGTAATTCTCGTGGGAACTTTTAATAACAGAGTACCCTAAATGTTAACCCAGCATATAACCTATAAATGTGCCAAGTCTCATTAGAATCCGTACAGCGATTTTTGCGCGCTCAAAACAGATAGATGGACGGAGAGACAAAAATACAAAAATTGTTTTTCGAGCTCTTTTTAATAAATGACTTTTTACTATGACTTTTTAATAAAAATGTTTCATGTACAGACACGGCTCTGTTCCGATTTTATGATATAGATTCACAACTATTTTAAGACACATTTAGATACATTAGGTATAATTTAGGTAGCCTTTATCTGTATTTATTATGCTATAAGTGTTACCAGCGCCATCCGTTCGCCATAGTGCTTGACTTGCCCCTCGCAGTAGGCGACGCGAACGGCATCCTTCGCCTCCATCATCGCTGTACGCCACATGTTCACCTTCGCCTGCAGGTGCGCTATCTGCAACACATTAAGAGTTCTTAGCCATCAGTTAATACATATATACTTGATATACAACGTGTTACTGAAATAACAAGCTGAAATTAGGTTGTTCAGATCGAGAGTAGAATTAGTATTATTTAATTATTTATTTCTTTAGGCACGGCGAGGTTATACATACAAAACATTATTAGGAGTATACAATTAAGCAAAGACTAAAGTGCAGTATGTATTCCAATTATAGACGTGCACAACATGGATACAAACTTATTTAGGCTAGATTATGATACAAAAAGAATCTAAATTTGAAAATAAAAAAAATAATACAAATGATGAATGTAAAATTAGAATTTTAAAAGTAAACTACGTACTTTGAATTGAAATTGAAAAGATCTAAAGACAAAAGTGAAGTGGATTTACAGATTTTTAAACTGATGTTGGTTGATTCCCGGTACCCGACGGATTACACGCCAGGGATAATAATTAGTAGTAACAGTACTATATTACATAGTGTTGTTAAATTGAACGGCATGTATGGTCGGCCGGCCTTGACACGTTACAAATCAATCACAATCACAATAATCACAATCAAGCATAATTCTTGGCAGCTAACTAGAACTAGACGAGCTAGGCTAGAAAAGCATAACAACTACACAAGCGAGTCTCTTTTTTTTCGGAATGCCTAAATTTTTGTAACCCTGATGGCCTTTAAAGAGTCACTGGACATGTACACTTTATAGCGAGCGCAGAAGGCGCTCAGCCAGGAGCTACAAATGTGTAGCAACGAGCCTAAGGGCTCCCACACTGATTAACACAAGCAAAACAGTCATGATTAACACCTTTCTAAACGATGGAGCTCAACATTGCCTTTGGTGTTGTGTTAATAGTAACCCAACTAGACCAAGGTCTGTGCTTGGGTCCACTATTAAAAGTGGTCCAAATTGAAAATGTCTAAATTACGCGGTTCTACTTTGGATAATTATGTGCCTCTTAATTAGAATAATAATGTATTACAATGAAACAAATGTAATTAAGGTAAGTAAGGTTAATTATGTAATTTACTCAGATTTTTAAATTGGTTAGAATTAATTGAGCAACTATAGAATATATTACATAGTTGGAATGGTTTAAGGCAGGTATTTAGTTAACTAGAGAATAAAGTATATATTCTTATTTAGATATGCACATCCACACATACATACATATCATGTATATACATAAATATCATATAACATACAGAAAACCTAGCAAGTGATCAATTTTATTTCGTATCGCGAATAAAATTGCCGGCGTATCGCGGCGAGTCGTGACCACTCGTCACGTAACGACTTGCCGCGAGTCGCGGCGATACGCTGACGGAATAATCGCTGTGTCGTGTGGTTTACTCGACGTTAGTAGGATGGAATCGTGGCGAGTCTCGCTCGTGTAGTTGGCGCCTTAGGCAAACAGTAAGCTTTTAGCGTGCACATTGGTACACTTAAGGACAACTTCTGAAAATGTTGATACTGCGATCCCTCTATATACGTAGCTTAAAGGCTCCCGAATTGTCGGTCTGAGTTTACCTCCTCTGCAAGCCCCGGGTGTGCGAGGTTTGTGTCGGCGCCGCGTTCGGGCTGCCGCGTAACCAGGTGTTGCGAGCTCACGTTGTGCGCCTGCGGGTGCATCGCCTCCGTGCGTCCCACGCGCACCATGCGGAACCGCTCGCCTGTACACCCACACATTATAAACCATTTGTACGGTATCTATGTGTAGCCGTATGGTGTCGGCCGCCTTTAGAATAGCACCAACCCATCTCTTCCCATGGGTGACGTAAAACACAACTCATGGGTGACATAAAACACAATTCATGGCCGTCACACACGACCACTTACAACCGACAGTTTCGACTGAACAGTTTAAACTAATCGTGTGTGGGGGCCATAAGATATAACAAAGCCGCTACTCCAAGCGCTAAGGAACTACACCACCTCTAAGAGTCCGTCAATCCGCTTGCCCAGTGTGGCGTTTTACGGCCATACATCCCTTGTGCACAAGACAATGTGCATGAGCAGGTCCACGTCCAGCAGTGAACAATAAAAGCGGTGGTTACGATTACGGTCACTGACCTACACCTTTATTACTACGTCAGTCAGCCCAGTCGAAACTTGCGGCATTAGTCAGAGTTGTTTCCGTTTCATTGCTACAATTCGGTACTTGACAATATTTTTGAATTGATTTAAAATGAAAGATTATGTGTATATATGTTTATAACTTGAAGCGTATATTAAATTGAAGTCAAGGTTTAACATAAAATCGAAGTTTTATAGTCAAATTTCGATTTTCCCGCGAAAACGGCACTCTGTCGTGACGCCATGTTGGTGACGTCATAGTTCTATAAACAAACGATTTTGTATATATAAGTTGAATCGCTTTACGGGTTTTCTTTCTAATTTTTAAACATCATGAATCCTACATATTATAAGTGCTGTGCAGTCCCTCTGTGTACAAATACTACAATAAGTACACCCACTAAATTATTCATTCATGCGCCAAAACAACCGAAAATTCGAAGAAAGTGGTTGCTACTTGCAAGAAGAAATCTATCTGACATATCGTTGAAATCCATTCTTTACTTTTGTGAAGATCACTTTGATGTAAGTATTATTTGTTTATCTAAGTAGTTTGCATATTATATGTAAATGGTCATTCAGTCTGTTCCTGTCTATGGTTGAGGTTGTCTGTGCCAGTCTCTATGGTTGAGGCAAATGGAGGTTTGACAGAAGGGCGAGGTTGTCACTGATGTCACTGACAGGTGCAAGTGAATAATAAGGAGACTTCATCTAAAGAGATTTTTGGAGAATCAATAGCTTTTAATGTTGTTTCTCTGTTCAGAGCAACGCAATTAGTATTGATTATAAAACAATAGTATTGATTATATTATAAAACAACATTTTTATAGCTGTTGAGCAGCAATGGAAAAATTAAGGTTTGAATTTGTAGTGAAACCGGGTGAAGATCCAAAAACGAACGTAATCTGCATAACCTCAATTACGGACACCGATAAACATACCTTTGTAATCCCGGAACAACTACAACCGGTAAAACTACATGATACACTTCTAAGAACTCAAACTTACCAAAAAGTAAAAGCTACCCTACAAAAGAGACACGAAAAAAGAAAAGTGTGGATTTCGGTAACACCAGAGATAAATAATGTTTATGTAGATGAAGATGGAAATATGCAGTTCAAGGGATATTTACTGGAGGAGATTACACCAGAAACACGGCAACAGGCTCCTACGGTTGAAATTTCAGAAGAAGCTTTAACAAGAATCCTGGAGAATTTTGCTGAAATGAAGAAGGACACATCTAAATCTCATAATATAAGAAATTTAACAGAGAAATTTGTAATTGAAAAATTCAATAGAAAAACATCAAATGGATCTCAATGGATGATTATTTTTGAAGCAGAATGTACTCGTTTAGAAATAGATGAAGATACTAAGAGAATTGAAGTTCTTAGGCTATTTTTAGAGGACTCATGTCTTGACTGGTACAGCACCATGCTCTTAAAATATACAATAAATTCAGAATGGTCAATATGGAAAAAAAACTTTTATGAAACTTATGCGGACAAAGGTTGGTCGCCAGTCAGGTATGCAATTTTATTCAGATACAGACAGGGCTCATTACTAGATTATGCTTTAAAAAAGGAAAAACTTTTACTGGAGATAAATAAATCAATGGATAAACCCACACTTATTGATCTGATCGCTACGGGGCTACCGAGTTTTATAGCAGATAAAATTGATAGAAATAACTTAAAAGATACTGAAAATTTATTTAATAACATCAGAGGTTTAGAACATTTGGTGCATAAAAAGATTTTGGAAAAAAAGATGGTAGGTTTTGAAAGTAAAATTAAAGAAAGTTTTCAAAGTAATAGAAGAGACCGACCATGTAGAATCTGTGAAAAAGAAAATAAAGGAAACCGGTATCATCCTGAATCCTTATGTTGGTTTAAAAACAAAAATAGTGACGGACCCAAAAGAGGTCAAATTAGAAGCGTCAACAATTCGGAATTAGAGATGAAATTAAATGAAATAGATCCAAAAAACTAGCAACTTCACCATTAATCAAAATTAAATTAATAATAAATGATACCTTAGAAACTTTGGGAATTTATGATTCAGGATCGAATGTATCTTTAATAAACTCAAGATTATTGTCCTTGAAAAGTAACTCAATAAATAATAATCATGAAAATGCAAAATTAAAAACGATTAATGGTGTAAAAAATCCATAGGAATAGTAAATTTAAAGATAAAGATTTTTGACATTGAAAAAAATATTAATGTTTTTGTCATAGATGAAGAGAATTTCGATTATGATTTCTTAATTGGATTAGATTGCATAGAAAAATTTCAACTAATTCAAAATGAAAAATTAGAAATTACACACAAAATTACACATATTATATATACAAAAAAATTTGTTATATGGAAATGTTATTTCGTTGAGATTATAATATTTACCATAGACATTGAGGTTATAATATTGTTGAGGTTATAATATTTGTCAAGAAACAATCATTCAAAGTTATTTCGTAAAGTGCGTTCTAATATTTTTAGCTACCCAACGACATGGAAAATTACACCAGGTACCGTTTGATGGGCTCAGTTAAACAAATCAAAATGAAAGAGGGATGTGTACCCTCAAGGTTCGAATGCCAGCCAGATAGAAGAAACTGTTATCACTACGAGGGCTGTTATCATTAAAAGGCAAAGAATAGAATTAGTTGAAGAGGCGTTAAATGATGCTAAAAAAAAAGAGATAACTGATATTGCGACAGGTATGCTTGCGATAATAAATATTTCATAAAAAATGTTCATATTGTATAAAAATTAACACGGTGACACGGTATATTACCTATACAAATATCAATAATATGGTGAATTTACAGATTCACAACAAGTAGAAGGCCAAGTAAGTCCATCTGAAATACAAGGTACCGCAAACCAAATGGAAGAAGACCAGTGTACACAATTTAGCGCAATGCAGTCTACACAAGTTGATAAATCGATTCAAGTGATTCTTCTGTACAAACAATACAGAAGTAAACAAACGCAATCTTATATCAGTACGATGAATATTGCAACTTCACCGTTAAAATCAACATTTACAAACGTCTCTACTTCGCCTTTCAAGAAAATAGATATTTCGACATCAGGTGTTAAAAAGGCATTAAAAAAACTGGTTGCTGAAGAAACGTCAGAAAGTGAAGCTTCTGTTTTTAAAGCTTCACTGTCACGAGACGAATTTTCGACATCTATGCAATCTATTGCATCAGAAGAACAGGTCATACATGAAGAAGAACAAAAAAAGTTGATACTCCAAAATACTCTACAAAAGATTAAAAGGAAACCTCGCTTTTATATTGGAGTTCCACAAGATTGTTATTTTTTAATTGATATAATACAAACAGAGACAAAAATATCAGAAGAACATATTTTATTGTGTCTAAAAAAAATTAGATTAAATACCAAGTTTGAAGAATTAGGAGATGAATTTAGTATGACAATATCATACGCAAGTAAGATTTTCTATAATAATGTACCGATTATTGCGAACGCTTTGCGTGCATTTATTGTAAAATTAAATAACAGAAGTATAAAAATGAATTTGCCTACTGCATTTAGGCATAAATATCACAATGTCGGATGCATAATAGATTGCCTAGAAATAGAAATCCAGAAACCTGCAAAAGCCATTAATCAGGCTCTGACATGGTCCGAGTATAAAAAAGCGAACACAGTCAAGTATTTAATAAGCAGTACGCCCGATGGTGTAGTTAACTACATTTCAGAAGGATATGGTGGCAGAATTAGTGACGTACAACTTGTCGAAGATTGCGATTTTCTAGATAGCTTAAATCCAGGGACGTTTATTCTTGCTGACAGAGGCTTCAAACACATTGAGCACTTGTTATTAGTAAAAGGACATCATCTGATGAGGCCACCAAGTGTCGCTACTGGATCAAAATTAACAAAAGCCGAAGCAAAACAGACGAAAGAAATTGCCAGTTTAAGAATTCATATCGAAAGGGTCATACGTAGGTTACGAGAATTTTCTATACTTAAACCGCACGCAGTTGTAAATATCAACCTAACTCGTTTACTAGATGAAGTGATAATAATAGCATGCGCTCTCATTAATTTGCAAGACAGTATTATAAAAAAATAGCGATATGCAACTTTGTATGAGTTATATATTTATTTTATGTAACAAATATCTACATTCTTTGTCTTCGTTATGTATTTTGGTTTAATGACAGGTGAAATAAAAACAATTTCACTAAAGGTAATAATATTTTTTATTTTTCAATGAACCGATCAAATCCCTTCATATCTGAAAATAAAATAGTAAAATACATATTAGTATTTTAGTACACGTTATTCTATTTTAGTACTTGTAGATAATAGTGGATAAATATTATTTTTCCAAAAATAAAGTAATATATTCAACATATTATTGACATATGTTTCATCATAAGAAATCTTGATTATTTGCACTTTTTCATTTTTTTCATACTCCCAGTGTGCAACACAAAAGTAGCAATTCTTCAATCCTGTGACATACATTTGAATTTGCACTTGACATAGGAACTTTGCAGTAATTCTTGCATTTTTAATATAATTTTTAAAACTTTGTTCTCATGCAGGACATTTTATTTCGATAATGGCATCATGTAATATACCATCTGGCGATCCTGCTATTATGGGATGTTGTTTCGAGATAAATAAACCGCACTTGTCTATCTTGCCAATTTCTTTTTCGACATTTTGTCTTACTTTTTCTTCCAAGAGACGCCCTCTTCTCATTGCTGATGTATCTGGGGTTCGTGCTCCCATGATAGTAGCTATTAAAGACCCATCAAGGGTCTTACAACGGCTAACTTCGTATGCTATTGAAGCCGTTATTCTGCCGTACATAAAGGCATACCATAATTCATTTTGATGCTGGTCTCTTGTTTTTCCTTCAATCTCTTTTATGCTTTCTTCTGAAAATAGAATGTGTATACTTTCCAGAAAACTTTTGCAATCATTTCCGTCATTATATTGTAAAAATAAATGATGCAGAGAAAGCATTTGCACACCTTTCACTTCGTAATCAGGCAAATGCTTTAATATTTGGCAGTTGTTCACTCGACATCTCTTCGCTTCATTTACAAATTTAGTAAAAACCAAACTTTCTGCTGGTGCTTGAACTTTTTTTATTTTTACTTAAATCTTTTGCCTTTACAAATTTGATTGTGCTGCCCACCTGTGCTAATTTAGATTTTTTCCAGTAGCACTGTACAGAGGTACAAGGAGGTTCTTCGCTCCTTCTGTGCATCCACATAAGAAATGCCACCGAATGTTTACAACCTCCTTGAGAGGCAGCGCAGTCATGACACTGCACACTTAATATACGATCTGCTTTTTCATTCACTATTAAAGTGACTTTATAAGGCTTTGATCGCACTTTGTGTTCGGGACATATTTTACATTTTACTGTGCACAAATTAGTTTTTGTATCCCGATGTAATTGTACATAGCCGACTGCGTCATCACCATATGAATCTCTCGAAGATCTGCAAGAGAAAAAACATTTTTGTTAATGATTGTAACCGGAAAAAACTCGATATATATTTGTGTGAATATAAAGTAACAAACATAACCTCTACGCGTTTACGTCTTTCATTAGCTATGTCACTTGTTAAGTTTCACAAAGAAAATGTAATCTATTGTTTACATAAATAATCCTTTGACATAATAATATGTAATGATTAGTACTTACACTGATGTTTTTACATTTCTAAATTCTGCAGAACAAAAGTCGGAGTTCGTCGCAAAAAAACTTCCCACCATAAGAACGTCGATTTTGGGCAGATTTGCACTGTCTGCTTTTATGTAATCCTTTTCCATAATTGTTGTCCATTATAACACTCTTTTGCAACCACAAAACACCACAAAATTCCTTAAACACCAACAAAATAACTACGAAAAAACACTTGGTACTTTATTAGCGGCGACATGTAAACAAGAACTATGACGTCACGCATCGTGATTGGCGTTCGTAGTCACGTGACAAACAGTTCAAAAACTTTATTTTTATTATTGAATTTCTAAAAAAATATGACTATAAAAAGTCAATAGACCTTGAAATATGACTTTTTAACATCTAATCTATCATTTTGATAAAACCTTATTTTTATCTAAAAATACTGTCAAGTACCGAAATGTAATATGTAGATTATTGTAGATATTGTATTGTTTTCTACTGTAGGTATACATACTGTCAAATAAGTATCGGGAATTTTGAAAAAAGAATGCCCGCGTAAAATGCCTGCGTATATAAAAAATATATTGCTGTTAGGTTGGCACTATTTTAACTAATTTTCATGTAAACTTTTGTCGCGATGTCAAACAGTTTTTTGAAAATTTTCATATTTGCTAGACCTCGAGTGTACTTTACGAATTTTACAATGGATAAAAATATCGTACCAACAATATTTCTTGTGGGGAATCATTGAAAATGTTAAAAAAGGCCCACGGTGAGTCGACTTTATCAAAAACAAGAGCATATGAATGGTACAAAGCATTCAAAGAAGGAAGAGAAGTGGTTGAAGACTTATCTCGTTCTGGCCGACCTTCAACGTCTTCGACTGAAAAAAAATATCAACAAGGTGAAGGAGATGGTGATGGTAAATCGTCGCGCTAGCTTATGAGAGATAGCTCAGGAAATTGACATGTCACGAATCCGTTTGCAACATTTTGGTTGATATTTTAAGTATGAAACGCGTCGTGGCACGGCTTGTTAAGGAACTGAATTTTATTCCAAAAGATAGCAACCCCCTAGCAAGTTGCTACAGACATGCTTGAACGAGCCAATGGGGATCCATCATAACGGGTGACGAAACGTGAGTTTATGAGTTTGACATGTAAATCAGCCAAGAAGCTTTGGAATGGCGCTTCGATAGCGAACTGAAACCGAAAAAAACACGTCAAAGTCACTCAAAAATCAGTCATGTTGACTGTTTTCTTTGATTATCATTATCATGGTGTTGTTCACTCAGAATTCAATAAACATATTCAATATTCAGTCAAACAGCCAATAAACAACAATTCTTGGATACTGCACCACAACAATGCACTGTTTCACCTCAATCATCGTACGGGAGTTTTTAGCCAAATATATAACCAATGTCATCGACCAAGCACAGATATGGCCACGTGTGACTTTTTATTATTCCCCAGACTCAAATTACCACTTCGTGGCAGACGTTTTAAGTCCGTTGACGTAATAAAACAAAATTCGCTAAAAGAGTTAAAAGCCACACCGGAAAGTGCCTATAAGAAGTGTTTCGACGAATGAATTATTCACTGGCCAAAGTGTATTGCGTCAAATGGAGCCTATTTCGAAGGCCACAAAATAAATTTAGACGATTGAAATTTTGTTTTTTAAAAAAATCCCGAAACATATTTGACAGAGTAGTATGTATATTCTTGCATGTTTTAATAGTCTTGGGAATCTGTATATGTACCTATTTTGGTTTGTAGCAATGAAAAAAGGTATTTTTATTCTTTATTGTTAACTAGTGGTGTCCGCTTCTATATTGTAATTTTGTTGTTAATATGTGTGATAGGTGAATGTACCCGGCGCGTACTGTATCTACACTAACGGAACGTACGTGCTCACGCCGTATCTACGGTACTCACGAACATCTCTCACAAAGTTGTGTTCGAAACCGAACACCATTCACTCACCGAACGTTCGCAGAATTAAGTAAAATCTATTTTTTTTATGTTCCAAGCAATAGAGCAATTCATTGTGATATAAATCCTAGTAGGAAACCGATTGTGCCATCATATGAAGGACAGTTCGTAGATGAATTCTGTTATGTTTTCCACTCGGAAATGTTGTCTATTAATTTGTTATAAACATTTAAAAAAAATGATTTTTATTTAGTTTTTTGCTTATAAAATGGAAACTAATGATGCAATCTTAATGCTCTAAATAAACAATTTGTAGAGAATAAAAATACGAACAAAATGAGAGGTCGAACGACACGATCGGATAATTACCAACGGAGAAAATCCGGAAAATTCAGCGTTTTTAAAAAGTCACAATTCGGCTCTTTTTACACTTACAGGGCTGAAATTTCGCGAAAAAGTAATAAACTTTATGTGTGCAAACCCTCGACGCTGTCCGATTATTTATTAGTTTTGGCCCAATCGTAATTTTAATTTTTCAATGCGCTATTTTGCAGCAGGTCTGGATGCGTTATAGATCGTCAGATTTTAATTTTTTAAATAGATTTGAAAAGTAAAAGTGTAGTGTGACAAAACGTATATTTTCATTTTGCCCTAAAATGCTGTGAAACAGGTCGGAAATGCACGTAAATATGACTAAAAACGGATCCAATTATCCCAAAATAAGAATAAGTCCAAAGCCTATTGTTAGAATGTGCTAGGCACACGCCAAGCAGAACATACAAAACAATGTTGAAAGATAAAAAACTAAGAGAACACTACTAGAAGACATTGATATCTTGCAGTCTACAACATCATCGACAATTTTCAACCCTGCTAAAGCCGCATTTTTTGATAAATACGAAAAGCAAACAGATTTCGTGACATATTTTAAACGGGAGTGGATAGAATTAAAACTCTAATTGGTAGGCGCTGGGGAAGGATCTCGATCGCCGGCAACGAATAGTGCACTGGAGTCTCAATAGAAATATAAAAGATAACAATACTTTAGGTGAACGTTTTCCGTTATCTCGATTTCTGGTAGTCGCATCATTAAACAGGAATCATTTTCAAGTGTACCTTCAATTAAACTCAAAGATTGGCCACAGGACTGGACTATCAATGAGGTCATACAGTCAAACTCTCAGCGAAAGACATATTTAGTTACAAGCACAACGGCGGGTAATATTCAATTCGGACCGACATGGAACACATTTGACGATTTTAAGAAACTTGTTTTTTCATATTGGACAGTTGTCTTGCCGTACAAAATAGTGAATAGACGAATGGCAATTGTAGCTGTCCAGTTTTTTAAGAACTACACATACAAACATGTTATCGGGCTTGCGATTAGAATGAAGTATGCGATACCACCTGCAGAGGCCAAAAATTTCCCTATTGGAAGTGTGGACGTCCCCCGCAAAAGCAAAACCCGTTTTAATAATACAGTAAAAGTTAGTCTTATTTAAATATTCATAGAACTTATTACATCGCAGCAATATATACATAAGTCAATCATAAAAACATTTTCTATTACTAAAATTTATATCCTTTGACATTTTAATTTTTATTGCAAATGCAATAATTTTGTATGCGGATACCTGAGTAATCAGGCTTTGTGTCATTGTTTGGTGCATTATCTAATGATAATTTTAACGTTCTTTAATGAATATTTTGTTTCATACATAGTATAATTAAAGACAATACATCAAAAAAAAGTTGTTTCATTTGAATAAATAGAAGAATGAAAAAAAGTATATTAGGGTGCATGTTTCTATGTCTATTGAAGTTCTATATTTGGAGTAAATTTAAAATAATAGATATGAATCAGATATTAGATGTTCTTTTCATAAAACAGTTTTGTCTGATGCTTTAAATAGATGCTCCTTTTCATTTCTTTTGGTGCACTCAGTTTGATGTGCAGTTAGTATTTTTGTGCAGTTACTTGTATATTTTGTTGTAAAAAAAAGTGATTATTTGGTGTTGTTTTAAATACTACCCTTTTTTAAAACCACGTGAACAAAGTCAGTTTAAATAACTATTATTATTTCAGATTATTAGATTATTAGTTTTGTTTTTTTTTAAATAATCAGTGACACCAATATACCCATTCAATTTCAGTCCTTATTAGTGGCGTAAGGTACTCATGGCTACTGGTTGGTTATAGTTAAAGTGGCTATAATTGGCTGAGTGTAGATTGTCTGAAGATTTTTCACATTCTTTTTCCTGAAGGATCTTTGAATCTAAGATTATTTGCACGAGATAAATTATATAAGGTATTATATACCTTGTACATGTAATGAATGCATAAAAGCAATTAACCTTTATATAATTCAGTTATATTGTTTTTTTTTTTAAGTAAATGTAAATAAACAAATGCAAATATGCTTGGTAGGAATGGTGAGAGACTCACATTTGGGCAAAGTTTGTCGAATCTTGAGTAACCTAAGGACTATTTCATCGACGGCCGCGTTGCTCGTCGCGCAAATTAATATCTTCCCTCTTTTTTGGTTCTTTCTGTTGTTCGAATCGTAGAAATATGTCATAACGATGGAACAGATCACACTTGACTTTCCTGTAAATAAAGCATTAAAGTTAACGGCTTTTATACAATACTAGCAAAACCCCGCAGACGTTGTCCTGTCATAGAAGTTGGTGTGCTGCAGCGCCATCTAGTGGCGAGTTACAACAAAGTCGATAGCATTGAAACCTTCTCCATGAAAAAAAATATATATGTGCCAACATTCATGGTGACCGGTCAAACGGTGTCGAAGTCTATTAACATCAGATATACCAACATCCATTTTTATATATATAGATTGCAAAACAATGTAAAATTATGCGATGTAGTTACACAGGGCCTTTTGTTGAGACACGTTAGTATAGAAAAGTCTGAAACTACTAAATAGTAATAGAGAAATTTATTCTAAGAAACCATGGCGTCGATTTTTAGTTATTAAAAACTGCATTCAGACTTTCAAGAAACTCATACACATTTAGGAATTGAACTTCATCGAACCCAGTCATTTTCCTTAAAAGAATCATTAGTTATTTAATTGCATTGCATTGTAGTTGCAAATGTTGCAATTGATAGTGTAAGTTAGAAGGAATAAATCTTGCTAACAAACCTTTATCAAACGTTTAGAATAAAAAGAAAAATAATGTATTTTAAAGGTAACTTCTGGATTAACTGATGGGTCAAAATAAATGAAGCTGCAGTCAGTAATTGTGAGTAGTAATTGGTGGTATATGGTGTAGTTTAACAGACCTGTGCCCGGCGGCCCCTGTATCATCTGTATGCAGGGCTGGTCGCCGAACGTCGCCGACAATATCGTCGCCACCGCTCTCAGCTGGCTTTCGTTCAGGGTCGTACACCACTGCGGACAACGCGTCACATTCACACAACCATCATCATACCATACCGGAATACTGAAGAAACTGGCCGTTTCGACCGGCTTTAGAATAATACCACCCCAATAGTCCCTTCCCGCGGATGACAAAAGAGCTGAACTACAAAAAGAGAAAAATTAAAAGTTCTTGAATTTCTTGAAAGACGGTTTATTGAACGATTATTTTTCGTTGCTAAATTAATGTAACTATTTATTCTTCTAGATTATTATTTTTTTACTAATTAGTTATTATTATTAGAAATTTCCTTATGAATAAGTTTTATGTTGTCGGTTAATAGAGAAAAATTGAACAGTTTAATATTCGAATAAATAATTATGAAAAATTAAGCTTGCTTATGTCTACCCTGAGTAATTTATCTAATATAAAGTGATTTTATTATTTTCACCTGTGACTGCTTTATTTCTTGTATTAAGCTAGGATCAGTCTTGGGAAAGTGTCTAGGTTCCGGCTGCAGGATTGTTTCACTCAACGGCGAGTCGCGCAAATACTCCATGGCTTCGAACAACCCTAGTTCATTGTTTATGTATGCTAAAGTTGTTCCAAACAACACCTCGCCTGGCCTTAGTGACTTCATTTTGTCAGTAAAAGTTGCATGTAGAGATATGCTATAAAAAGCATGAATATTATCTGCGAAAAAAACAATGCTTTTATTTTTACGAACAAGCGAAGTAGCGGTATTCATTTTTAAACTTTGAAGGACACTTTCTAATTTTGGTCAAGGGGCGGTCTAGGACAAAGGCGACTCATTATTTTCTAAACGCGGGCGGTATTTAGGAATACTAATAATTAGGGAATATGATATTAATACTTATATTTATAAGAATAACTATCAGATAGCTATTATTGGTGGTAAATAAAAATACAATATCGAAATTCATAATTTATTACATTGATTTATTTATTTTAGACTTGGCTATTTGTATCGGAAGTCTCGTACCACCATTAGTAGCGGAGTTCTTTACGCCGCTTTCACCTCCCAAATTGATAAAATCAATTCACCTCATCGATTGTTTAGACTCATACATTTGACTGACGTTGACATGAATCATAAATGTCTCTGGGTGATACCATTTACCATAAGGTGGACTATCTGCTTGTCTGCCACCTTCTTTTATAAATAAGATTCAATATAGAACCTAAAGAAGTACTTACTTGAAGGAGAGGGGAGACATCTAACGTTGTGTACAAAGAAAAATCTTGATGTCATAGCTCCATCCTGTCCAAACTTGACAAGCATCACTTCCCCTGCTCTGGGCACGCTTCTTGTGTCAGCCTTTGGTACTGAAACTAAAGCGTTATTTATTAATGATGTATTTACTAATGTTAAATGTTATTAATAATGTAACCGTTATTTTTTTCTCTTACTGTTAACACTGAGGTTGAATAAGTCAAAATAGGGTTCCTGTGTGGGGACGGGCGGTAAAGACTCCAACCTCATTTCAAGACCCGTATTTTGACCACGAATCTTCATATATGAAAATGTCAACGATCCCCAAATTTCCATCAAAAGTAAGTCCCCGAACTGCCTGAAAGCCACAAATAATTAGCGAAATTAGGATAGTGTATTCACTGGTAGTATGTAGTATATTTACTTATTTAAACGGGTCTCAACGCTTATGTTTACCTTATTTATTTTACTCGATGTTTCAGTTGGGTTGCACCTAGGGCTACCATATGTAAAACTGAAAAATCCTGACAAAAAGCCCGATTTCCATAAAAAAGTATTGACACACTTGTCGCAAACGCGCGTGACGTATAATGTAATAACGCTGTATTGTTTCAAATATTTTGTTTTCTGTGGTAGGAATGAATGGAGCTTTTTAATTATTTTTCCGTATACACGGTACGTACTGAAGAGTTGAGTCTTGTTTCATAGTAAGACAAGATGGCTGAGCCCCTTCCCAGTTATAAAAAGAATACTGAAGATGTATGAGCCGTTGAAACAGTACTTTACGACTATATACGGAGCACCGGTAACTATGAAGCACTTTTTGATAATTAACTAAGCAAAGTATATTTATTTTTCGCTCACTCCCTATGTCAATTTTTCTGGCGAGAATTCAAGAAATAGAAAAAGAAAGCAACTTAGTTTTGGAGATCGTGAGAATTCTTCAATCCACACAAGAAATTCTATGTGCACGAGCAGAATCAAACTTTACATCTCTTAAAGTCGGAGAATTGCTTGCTAAGTGCACTTCGGACAACCAGGACTTTTTCAGCAAGACTAAAAATATGTATCAAACTAGCATTGAGTACTTGGTCAGGTGGATAGATGATTTTAAAGTTTTCCATTGGTTGGTGTAAAAGACTGGCGAAAAGATTGCCTTTGACCATACTGGTTCTCATCGATACATTACTTGAATGGAAAAGGAGTACACATTAATGATGTGAAATTAATTGACACCTTTAATTAATTGACAGCTAAACACCTTTATTTCGGAACACCCTATCAGATGTCAAGTGTCTATAAGATAAGAGTGGAGCTGTTATAGTTCGTACACAGGTCAAACAATGCGCGCGATAGCACAAAAATTAAATAATATACTGTTTGACTATTGAATATATTCTCGGCTGTAAAGAGTGGCCAGAGGAATAAATCGTGGACAGCCGACTATATATGTACTGAATTACGGAATCAATTACAGGATAGAACTCCATGGTCCAAAAATCCTCGACATTGATCGTTACTATTTCGCCAGGTCTGTGCGTGAAGCAATTGAAATTAAGAAACATAGAAATTTCAATTTAGAAGATGGATACAAATTGTCCTCGACATGGAATCCAGTGATGAATAAATTAAAACGAGCCAAGGGCTCCCGCGCCAGTTACCTGAACGGACGGAAGGAACGGATTTCGGCGTAGGGCGTTGCTTTGGGAGGGTACCACGGGATTGTGAGTCGGTGAGAAGCGCCCAGGCACGTGCCGATACCTGGTAAAAATGTTGGCTGAAGGCCGGTGTGTGTTCACGGTGTAGCGAAGGGGACGTCCTCGTCTCCACCGGTGGGGACGGTGTACATGTGTAGTGTGTGAATGTATTTTAAGAACCGCATTGGCAGCAGTAATTGGGTTGACGGAGTCCGACGGTGCCGAGGACGACGACGGCAACTGGGAGGGTCATTCCTATCGGGGACATAGGTTAGGCTGTCAACCACCAGGAGGTTGGGATGGTAAGGGACTCTGCCGTAGTAGCGTCGGACAGAGTCTGGCGTATTTGACGATGGAGGGAAGTACCAAGGCTTTGTGGAGGTCGACATCGCATAAGTACCATGGGGTAGCCACGGCCTTACGCACGAATCTATTTTGGAGGGGGCTGCATATGTAAAGACAACGCTGGCGAAGGTCATTATGGGACGTACGCGGGTTTTGTATTGTACAATGTCAGCTTATTTCTAAGCGACATTTTACTTCTTCCGCTCATGAGGGAGTTGAAGCGATTGAGTACAATGACGGCTTGGTTCCGGACTAATTTTATGTGTTCTCGGAAGGTCTACAGTGACTCCGAGATATGTTGTCTTCCTAACCCAAGGGATAGTTTGACCGAAAAGGGATATCGGGAGTGGGGAGAGACGGAGTCTAGAGCTACGAGTGCCATCCATGGGAAAAGGGAAGCACATGGCTACACTTTTCTGTGTTGACCTCTATCCTTCACCTCACAAAACCACTCGCCTAGGGTGGTGACTGCGAGTTGAAGGCAGAGAAGGACACATCGTAGGTTCCTATCTGAGGCGTAGAGGGTTGCACCATTCGCATAGACGGCAAGTTCTATTCCAGGGCAGTGGGGAATGTCATTGATGTAGAGGGAATAGAGCGTGGGTGCTAGAAAGGAGCCCCGGGGGCCTCCAGCTCTGATTGGGCGGAGGCTGGACAGAGTGCCTTCAACTCTATAACGAAAGGTGCGATTGGTAAGGTAGTCTCGAATGATGAGAATGAGACTTACAGGCACCTCCGGTCGGTACAATTTATAGATTAAACCATTGAGCCAGACCTTATCAAAAGCCTTTGGTACGTCAAAGAAGACAGCTGACGACAGTAGAACCATAGTGATCCAAGTGTCATTTTTCTCAAATAAAGATTTTGGCATGTAGATACGAAAAACACATAATGCCATACATAACCAAGTGCTATTCACTACCACTTTGTCACTTTGTTCCAACTTTGTCCGTCACTCCTTTTGCGTATGGCATAAATGCTGGCTGTCTGTTAACCTCGGGATGTTTCTCCCTCCGATTGTGCCTTAGTTGCCTTCCACTCTCTTTGTGCCATTTCCGTTTGAGTACCTCTTGAACATGTGATAGTACGTCTTTTATATGTTCAGGGTCACAGAGGTCATACGCTCTGTTGTTTAATGGAGCAACGACGGATTCCTATATAGGCCAAACTAACAGTACAGTTGCGGAAAGGATCACGAAACACATGCAGCTGTAAGAAACCGCCAAACTAGTAAAAATCAGCAATAGCAGAACATATTTTCAGCGCTGGAATTAATCACTAGATAGAACTCTGCACTCCCAAAATCTTTTCCAGTGAACGTCACTATTATCCCAGGATTGTACATGAAGTGATTGAAATTAAGAAATATAAAAAATTCAATCGGGAAGATGGATATAAACTTGTCGACGTGGAATGCAGAGATTAACAAATTTAATCCTTGCGATTTACCGTCGAATATGTCCGGCGACATTGTTAGTGTAGTGTCGCAGCCATTACCAATGTGAAGGTCAGATGTGGACAGTTGATAAAACTACTCGCAGCTCCCATCCTGGACTAACTGCCCTTTCAGTCAATTCGTGATCACAGCTGGTGTAACACGTGCCGAAACGTCGAGTAGGAATAAAAGGTAAATAACTACCTTTATTATACGCGTTCAGACCCGATTTAGAATATAAAATAAAGAGTATTATTATAAACGAGCTTTATATAGTATAATAATAATTAAACAAAGAAAGGCTATAGTAAAAACTCATCATTTATGCTCCCGATACTGAGCAACCAATTTCAGTTTTTAAGTTATTTCAGTGACACGTTGTAATAACAAAGACCTGAATTATGATTTATACTTACCGTATGTATTGCCTGTGATTCTGGAAAGAGTGAAATATACCCATTGGCGTATTGTTGTTTCCCAAGATTGGGGGAGGGTCCTTGTTGTTTATTTGTTCATCGAACCATTGAGGGTTCCATTTAAGAATTTTCATTAAAGTGATCTTTTGCAAAGAGAACCGAGGCACATGTCGGGTATCTGCCAGAGATGCTTTTATCAAACTGATATTTTTCATTCTGTTACCCGGCTCGATTACAAACTCATACACATCCGGCCCTTTGTCTGAAAATCGAACCTGCTTCTTGGGTGGCTTGGATAAAGGAATTACTTTAGTGACAAGCTTGTTTGGCAAATTCTCATTTTTTCTCTGCAATGGTTTAATACTTTCGAGTGGTAATTGTGACTCTGTATCAACATCATGATCTGTTGTTGTCTGTGGTTTTTGTAATTTGACATGTGCAGATTTACTTGTGGTGTTTTTTTGTTTATCTTTTTCCCTGGATGTTTTGTGTTTATCAACAGCATCATTATCATTCTTTTTATTTTCAATATCCTCAACTTTGTCAGGCTGTAAATGTTTCTGTGCTGTTTTGCTGATTCCTTCTTTTTGTGTGTCTGATTCTTGTGAGTTTTCCCTCATTTTTAAATGTTTCACAACAGCTTGATCCACATCAGTTAAGAATGCTCCGCGATTTGAAGTGGTTACCTTTACATTGATTTTTTGTTTAGTAGACTCACAGGACGAATTTTTATTCATTTTCTTTTCACATTCATCTTTTCCTTTTAAAGCAATTTCTTTTAATTTATTTTTGCGCTCTTCTTTTTGAGAATTTGTTATTTGTATTTTAGAAGATGTGTGTTTTTTAGCTTTAATATGCCGAGATGAATAGTTTTTTGATTTACCTAAAATTTTGTTAAATAACCAATTAATTAAAGTTATTTAATTAAGTTCATTGCAGGGGTTTTAGATTAGTTGCAATGAAATATTAGGAATGGGATATCATAAATAATACATTCACTTTACAATACATAGGAAACTAATGAAAAATCTGATGGACAAAATTTAATGACAAGAATGTTTTTATAATTAAAAAATCAATGAACACCCAATTGCAAAGTTACTTACTTTTTTCTGATCGACTTGATTTTCTTCTTGTTACATGTAGACTTGGGGGTTCAATGACTTGTGTTTTTTTAACAGTTTTATTTTGTAATTGTGGTGCAGAAACAGCCACTGAATTATTATCTGTTAATTTTGATAATTCATCAAAATTCATTCCATCAACATAATCCGTACTGGCATTTTTCATTTGAGTTACAGGCAGTGTGACTGCAGATGGTTGGATATATTTAATTATATCATCTTCAAATTTCTCTTCATCTTTTGCTGTAGTCCTATTATTCAATGAAATTTTGTTATCATTTAAATGATTGCTTACACTTTCACTATGTAACGTCGCATGTTCATACTGGAGGGAGAAGTTAATTTTTTCTGGCAATATTGTTATCAAATCCTGTAGACATTCTTCATCATCATAATCGTGATTAAGTAGACTATCTACAATAGAATCATCAGTTTGACTATATGAACAATTCTCCGGTCTGTCATCCACTTTAATTTTTGGTATTGTCATGAAAGGTTTGCCCGGTGAACCCTGTGACAGCCTCATCTGCCATTGTTCGGCTTCACTGTCACTATCATCATCGATTTCTATTAGTTCGTTATCATACCCCAAATATTCCTGTTTCACAGAAAAAGCTTCATACTCGATTTCATTACTCTCAGTCTTTATTTGCTCTACTTTGTTGATATCATTTGATGTTTCTTTAGTAACTGGCTCCAATTTAATTTTTTTCATATTTTCGTTCTTATTATTAGTGTCACTTTCATTATCTGCCACGCAAACAACACCATCGTCATCAACAATAACAACGGACTCATTATCCTTTATTGTTTTGATTTCTTTTTTAATAGTATTATTTTCAGACAATGTTTCTAATTTACGTTTTAATTTTGGGTTTGTATTAATAATTGGGGATGGAGGAATATTTCTTCTTTCAGGATTAGGTAGCTCAAAACCAATGACATCAGCAAGTTGAGCTTCAATATCTTCTAAGTCAGTTTCATTCTGAAACTGTATTCTACTGACTATGGAATTAATTTTAGTTAATTTAAAAATAAATTTCTCTTCATCTTTAATTTGCGAACCCAAATGAACACCGAGGCCTATAATACTACCATCAACTAATGGAGTTGGAGTTTCTTGTGGAATTTTCTTTAAGCCAATAAATGTACCGTTTGAACTCTGCAAAATAGATTGCTACAATGTTATTGAAATTATAAACCATAATAAATGAAGTCCTAAATTGAGACGAAAACAGAAGGACTGTTGCTTGTACAGAAGGGCTTATCATCTATTGCAATTACTATTCAAAAATTGTTGAAATTATCTCATGAGTATGTTTGAATCAAGGCAGTTCCTTCAGTTTATTTTATTATATTACAAACTAAAAATAATCATCAGAACATATTCGGAAAGTACAGTATGTAAATGTTAACCATGATAATTTATATTCACAACCACTATTCCCATTATTATTGGAAATAAACATTTTGATGGTAGAATTCAACAGTTCAAATGCAAATTCAGAAAGAGTTATAAACATTTATTCAGAACGATCGGTATATGCAGATCTTAAAGAGAGAGAGAGGGAGAGGGAGAGAGAGAGAGAGAGAGAAAAGTTACCAGGAGAATCAATGTAGGTATAAATATTCTGTGTGTTACAACTCTAGTGCCACACCAAAAGGGTGTTTTTAGTAGTAGTGTCATTATGATATTTGATACTGATTTTTAACCCAAGCTGTTGGTGATAGTCTAACCAGCCAAAATACCATTTATTACTTGCAGCATATCACTGAAAAGTAATATTAAATATTTATGAGAGTAAGCGGCACCAGCTTGTCATATGAAAACATTTTACAATATGCATTAGCTGTATAACCTAACAGCCCATTTTTGTCATATAATTATTTGTCATAGACGTTTACTCCACCACACCATATGACGCTTCCATTATTAGTTGTATTTAAGTGACGATTTGTTGTGACTTGATGATAATTAATACAATATAATACATATAATATAGTACATCAAGACGTCAACACGTATTTTGTTGCGCTCCGTACCTTAAAATAGCTTACGCGTGAAAAAGTATTAGTTATAGTGAAAGTTTTATGTGTTCTTGTGCCCGTAAGTGTCACCTACCAGCTGGTGTACTCCGCGAGTGCCTGTGTCCACTGGTCATCGAGATATAAGGAGAAAGCCGGAGGGCCCATACCATCAACATATAAAAAGCATTGAGGGTAGTTTCATTGTTTACATTCTGACATTTTTACATTTTGTTTACATTTTCAAAAGTGTAATCGCTTGTAGTTTGGGGCTTCATGTTTGAAGCGTTGATCGCTCAAAACGCTAGCATTTTGCCAAGAATGCTAGCGTATTTTTGGCAAATGCCAAATATGTAACTACCTGCTGCGGCGCAGCTATAATTTGAGTTTTTGTGTTCCTTTCATGATGTCATTTACGGGTGATACGGACGGTGATACACCACTCCTCTGTGCCAATGGTGTGACCAACCCTTTGAGGAAAAGTCCAGGCTTGTAAGCTGTAAATTGTGCAAGCGGAAATATCACTCCCGCTGTTCGAAAAGCATTGAGATTCTGCCTAGCGGTGCCATGGCAGCATGCTGCGCTACCATCACTAAAGGGGATTTAAAATCTTTGCTCTCCAAACTTGCATGTGACCTGCAAAAGAACATTGTTGGTGACCTTCGCAAGGACCTGAAAAAGATGGCGGAGCATATCAGGGCTCAGGACGTGAAGATAGATGAACTATCCGAACGTGTCTCGGCTCTTGAGGCGTCTGCTGGTGTTGGGAACTCCTTGGTCGATGACGTCGATGCTTTCGCAGAAATCGAGGATCGTCAGCGCCGATCGTGCAATGTGATGTTTTATGATCTCGCACCTTCGGAGGATAGCCAGGACGACCTGTCGGCGGTCAATCGTGTTCTTGGTGAAATTTCTGATCTTCCTCTCGCAGTGAAAACCTATCGTTGCAAAACTGCGCGCACCACTGGCTACGCTCCGCTTAAGGTTACGTTCAACAATGCATCGGATGCTGTTACCATTCTTAGAAATAAAGCGAAATTTTCTAAGTTTAAAATTAAATTGAAAAATGATCTTACTCCGGCTCAGGTACCGCGTCTTAAATTATTGTACAAAAAACTTGATGAACGCGTAGCGAAGGGCGAGAAAAATCTCCGTGTCCGCCATGTCAGAGGTGTTCCAAGAATCGTTAGCGTTGATCGAAAAAACTAGGCGGGACGGGATATAGAACCGACTGCGTTGGAGAGTTCCTTTTTTATTTTCAAAATGTTCGAGGTATGAAAACAAAACTAGCGAAGCTGCACGACTCGATATTGTCGTCTGCTGTTCATTATGATGTTATTATTTTCGTCGAAACGTGGCTAAATGAAGCATACAGTGATAATGAGTTACTTTTGAACAATTATAAAATTTATCGCTGTGATAGAAGTTATGATAGTAGTGATAAGGATGAAGGGGGTGGTGTACTCATTGCGATTCGGAATGACTTGATAGGTCTGAAAATTGAAGACTTTTCGCCGAACATTGAGCAGGTGTTTGTTTACATAGAGAAACTTAACCTCGTGATAGGTGCTGTTTATATTCCTCCGCGTCGCGACGAAACTGTTTATAATTCTCATGGTAAAGATATCGAACATTTATGCTCAATTTATAAATCTGCGAAATTTGTTATTGTGGGTGATTACAACCTACCCAAGGTTAGATGGAAGCGTGGTTATTGTGATGATAGCTCTGAGTTCATTGACTCTCTTTTGTCTGTTAATGCGTTACAACACAACGAAATATCAAATTGTTCTGGTAATATTTTAGACCTTGTTCTTACAAATTTCAACTACATTCCTATTGTTAATGCTCTTGAACCGTTATTACCAATAGACAAATTTCACCCACCACTTAGTTTTGAAATAAAATTACCGTGCACAAATAACTCAAATGACCAAGAATTGAATTACTATTATAATTTCAAGTACGCATATTATCAAAACATTATTTTTGAGTTGAATAATATTAATTGGATAGAATTTTTTTCCGATGCGGATGTAAACGTGAATATTGCTGATTTTTATTCTTTTTTGTATTTTCTCATCAATAAATATGTTCCGTATTGCCGTGATAGGAAAAAATCATATCCACCGTGGTATTCCACTTTGCTAATCAACATGATTCGCGATAAGAAAAAACAACATAAACTTTTCAAAGAAACTCATCTGCCTATTCACTACAATGAATTTTCTCGTTTACGCGCCGCATGCAATGTCATACAAACTGAAAATAAATTGTCTTATTTTTCAAATCTTGAAGAATCGATCAAATACAACTCGAGGGCCTTTTGGAATCATATTAGCGCGACTACTGATTACAATGAGATTCCTGACACTGTTCACCATAAGTCAGACACATCTAACAACCCTGTAGACTAACTTAGTGCACTAACTTAGTAATTATTAAAAAACATATAACCGATGCCTTTGAGAAGTATGGACAGATCGATGCGATTTACACAGATTTCTCAAAGGCATTTGATAGTGTAAATCACGATATACTGGTCTCAAAGTTGAATAACATGGGTATTGGAAATCCGTCGTTAAGTTGGCTGAAAAGTTATTTGACTGATAGATCTCAATTTGTCGAGATAAAAAATTGTAAATCTAAAGTTATAAAAGTTCCTTCTGGAGTCCCGCAAGGCTCCCACTTGGGCCCTCTTTTGTTTAATTTTTTTATAAATGATTTACCTTCATGTTTAAAATTTTCTTCGATACTTTTATACGCTGATGATGCTAAAATTTATAAGAATATTGAAAACTCTGTTGATGCAGAACTTCTGCAAATCGACATTGATAGTGTAATGGAATGGTGCAATCTAAACTTATTGAAACTCAATGTTAAAAAATGTTCAATTATTTCATTCACAAGAAAGAAGACTGGTATAGTTTACAATTATGTTCTGGGTAACGATCAATTGCAACGGGTGGAAACTGTTAAAGATCTCGGTGTCTTGCTTGATGCGAGGCTTTATTTTAATGATCATATCAAAACTATTTCTTCTAAGGCAATGCGAATGTGGGGATTTGTTTATAGAAACGCGTCGGAGTTTTCGCGCGTTAGTACACTACTTTTACTATATAAGTCTCTCGTTCGCCCTTTGGTGGAATATTGCTCAATTGTCTGGTCTCCTTTTACAAACGAACAAATTAAACTCATTGAAAAACCTCAGCATAATTTTCTGCGACACGCGGCCTATCGCGATGGTCACGGAATGTCACGCGATAATCATGATTATTCTTACATTCTTAGTAAACTGGGTTTGCAATCTTTGCAGGAGAGAAGAGTAATTTTTGATCTCACTTTTTTATTCAAAATTATTAACAACTTTTTAGATTGCTCTTTCCTAACATCGCACATAAATTATAGAATAAGTGCTGCTGGCACGAGGAACTCTGATGTGTTTTATGTCCCCTATAGAAGAACTGACGTTAGCAAGAATGAAACTTTGATACGACTGATGCGCAAGGCTAACGCTCTTGGTGATACTGTTAATTTTTATGGTAACGATATCGTTGAATTTTCGCGCCAACTGAGAAGTTCTGATCTTATGTTGCTTTGAGTTTTACTTTCTATTTTCCTTTCTTTAATCTGTTATGTAAAAAGGGTATATCCCGTATAAATAAATAAATAAATAATTAAGTACTCTAATGAGCGATGTTTTGGGCAAAAGTAAATTCCTCTTCATACTTGATTCCTATGACCAACGTCTCTAATATATCAGCATGTTAGTCTTTTTTAGAGCTTCAAGGGCTTTTGTCAGTTGCATATCATTAGCTACCATTCTATAAGTTGTTGGTCTATCTGGCCGGAGGGCGTCCCACACTGCGCTTCCCAGTATGTGGCCTCAATTTGAGGACTCGTTTACCCCAATGTTTATGTGTGGTAGGATGAGAAGGACCGAAGATCGTGTATGGTGGCGAGTCTTGGGAGAAGCCTATATCTAGCAGTGGACATAGGCTGATGGTATGGTAACTACCATTAGCGTATGGTGCAAGGGGTGCAAGACGGCCTGTCTCCATTCCACATGTGGCTTATAAGGGCTCATATGTGATAAATTTATTATTATAAAATATCTTTGTTAGTATAATAAACCATGTGAAAGCAATAAATGTATTGAGTATTGACTAGCTAGTGTTAATTATTGGATTACGCCCTAGTTAGTGTTGTTTTGATTCAGCAATGAAATTAAATTTCTCATTCTCATGTGAGAATGCAGTTTAATAAAGAATATATATGGTTTTTGTGAATAGCCACAAAAACCATATATATATTCTTTAGTACTTGCAAATTGATGCAAAAAGATCAGTTTTTGGATTTTGTATAATACTCGTAATAACATTTGGACAAATAGAAGGTCATACCAAGTACTCTTACGAACAGGTGTTTGATACATGTTTACACTTTCAACATATTTTCGATAAACATTCTTTTTACAAATAAAGGGTGGGCCATCTAGTGCTTTTTTTTAAATCATAAGTTATTTTAACACTTGACAACTCTTTCCCGCTCAAGATATTGTCAAAAGATTAGTATCATATTTCCGCAGGACAAAATGAATCGATTTACGCTTGATCAATGTTGGAAAATATTGAAAACTTAAACCAAAGTAACTGCTATGTAGCCGAAACAGTGCGTATTTTGAAAGGAAGTTTTGGCCGAAATGAGGCACCCATCGCGCCTGTTGTACGCAAATTTGTGCAAAAAGTTTGTGGGGCGGGTATGCTAGTGGACAATACTCACGTTCCCCGTGCTCGCACAGCCAAAAATGTCGCTGCTGTAGTCGAGTGTGCGACTCAATCCCAGAACATCAACTCGACATCGATGGCAACAACTCAACATTAGTCGCACTAGCCTGAGAAGAATTCTGCACAAAGACCTCGGATTATTCGCTCACAACTTGACTCAGCAGCTAAAGGCTAATGACCATCCGCTTCGTTATCGATTCTCAGTTTGGGCCTTAGAACGGACGACGATTTTGCTCGAAAAATCATATTTTCTGATGAGGCGCATTTTCATCTGGGCGAAAAATCATGTTAACAAGCAAAACTGTCGCATCTGGGGCTCGGAAAACCCGCAAGTGATCATCGGAGCACCGCACGAGAAGACTCAGAGAGACTCCTCAGAGAGAGCGAGAGATCCTCAGAGAGTAACGGTTTGGTGCGGATTGTGGAGTGGTGGCATCATTGGCCCATATTTTTTCGAAAATGTTGTTCGAAATGTCGTTTCGGTCAACGGAAAGCGCTACAGATGCATAATAACCGACTTTTTGTGGCCATAAATTGGACGACTTGGACGACCTTTGGTTTCAGCAGGATGGCGCGACATGCCATACAGCTCATGAAAGAATCGATCTTTTGCGGACTAAGTACGGTAATCGTGTAATCAGCCGTCTTGGCGACGTCAATTGGCCGCCTCGGAGCTGCGATTTGTCGCCGTTAGACTTCTTTTTGTAGGGTACCGCGAAAGATCGATGTTATGCAGACAATCCACAAACGATTCAGGCCCTTAAGTTGAATATTGGCCGAGCCATCGTCAGATAAAACCCGAAACTATGAACAAAGTCTTGCAAAATTGGGTTGATAGGATGCGCTACTGCAGAGCCGGCTTTAGCCCATGTGGCGCCCGGGTGCAATCAATAGCCTGGCGCCCTCTAGTAGACTCTTTGGAGGCGTCGCGAGCGGCGCTCGGCGCCCCTTAACACGCTGCGCCCGTGTGCGCCGCACACCATGCACCATAGGTAAAGCCGGCACTGCACTACTGCCAAGCCAGCGGAGACAGCCACATGAATGAAATCGTATTATATAAATAATGGGAATGTTTCCTCATCTAATAAAGCCATAATATTTGGATGAACAAGTATTTTTCTTCATTTTATTGCAATAAAAAAAAAACTTTTATGGCCCACCCTTTAGTACACTATAAAAATGTTTTTTAATAAATAAATACTATAACATACTGTTTGAGAGCTTTAGTAACAATTATTATTAATTAGGGAGATTGTAAAGGAATCTACCTATTCTGTCCTCCTAAGGCATTAGTAACATTTTTAATGAAATCATAAGGACCATATTCCGCAATTAAATATAAAGATAATAAATAATGGTTATTATTTTAGTTTTATTCAAAATTAACTACAACTTTCTAGCTAAATTTTAAATGAATGATAATTTTATTTAATTTTATAATATTTTTTGTTGACTGTCATGAAAAAGCATTTGTGCTTTCAAATTAGGGAAAAAATCACTACATTTCAAAGAAATGTGACCATAGTGGACCCAAAATCTATAGAATAATTAAATTGTGGATAAAGTGGAAGGTGGATTTTTTAAGACTGAATAGTTCAGCTTAAATATAGTTTAGATTTATATGATATGACTTTAGTTCATTATGACATAAACCACTGATACTTGCCATGTGATAGTTCAGAGTATGGCATTGGGGTAGTGCATTCCACGTTATGGAAGATGGTCAAGAACATCCCATTGCCACGGATTCTAGAACTCTTCATTCCCATGAACGAACGTTATACACAGCTAGATAAAGAAGCTACTTCAATGATGTTCGGAATTACAAAGTTTCGTAACTATTTAATGGGATAATATATGCATTGTAAGAAAATAGAACAATAAATTTTCAACAATACACAAAGGAACATATAATGTTTAGAAATTATGGTAGAGGGCAAAGGTCAATAAAGGCAATTACAGGTACAATAATTGATGAACGGTCCATCTACTTACTGAGTTGAAACACAAGATGGTGTGCTTGTGAACAGACTTATTGACTAAGTTGTTAACGAGGTGACAGAGCTTAACAGAGAAAATACAGAAAATGAAGCTGTTGAATTGCACGTAGCACCTGATATTGTGGATACAAGTCAGGGCTCAAAATAGTACAGAGTCCTGAAAAGTGGGCTGAAATGTTGGGTATACCACGTTATGACAATGACTCTGTATCTTCTGTGGGAAAAGTCAGAAACCAAACCAATATAGACCTCACACTAAATCATCTTATGCTAGACTGATATTTGAATTATTTAAATTAATTATTAATAAATTAATTATTTAAATTAATAATTCAAATTGTGTTAGTTGAGTTTAAAAACTAATTTTCATTAATACTATCTCAGTGTGCATCATTGTCCTTAGTAAGTCTCATTTAGTTAGTTATATTTTTGATGTGTTATTTTGTAATGTTACTTATTTGCATTCAGTGTTGTTTAATGGTTTCTAGTTGTGGGGAAGGTATGTTATTATTATATATTATACAATTATGATATTATATATTATCATACTTGTTTGCTTTATTTTATTAAAAAAGTAAACTGAAGTAGTTGGTTGTACAAAACTGTTAGGTACATTACTTTACTACCTAGCACAATAAATGTATTTCGTAAAACTTGTGATTTTCTGGACATATTAGGGAAGAATTCAAAAAATAGAAAAGTAAGCAGCAATTCTGTTTTGAATGAATGAAGCAATCTATGAATGAAAATCTATGTGCATGAGCAGAATCAAACTTTACCTTATAGTCAGAGAATTGCTTGCTAAGTGTACTTTGGAAAACCAGGCAATTTTCAAGCAGGACATTAAAAACGTGTCAAACTAGCATTGAATACTTGGCCAGGTAGATTAGATAGACTTTTAAATGACTAAAGTTTTCCGTTGGTTGGTGTTAAATGGATGGAAATGAATGGAATGAATGGAAATGAATGGAAATGAATGGAATGAATGAAAATGAATGGAAAAGGAGTACACATTAATGACATGAAATTATTTGACAAAATTACAGCTTTTAAACACCTTTATATCAGAACAGGAAAACATATTTTTTGATGTAATGCGCCATATGTCAATTTTCAAGACCATGGGTGTTGCAAGATTACCGGAGTTACTGCATATTTGTCAATATGTATTTGCTATTACAGCCCAGAATGTGAATGTAGAAAGAGTTTTCTCTATCATGGGAGGTCCGTGATTAAAAGAACGATACTGACTTACGGTATCTTCAGTTCGGGCTTTGCTTTTAACTCAATATAATTTGAAAAACATGATGTGCAAAGTGTTGTATACAACAATAATTAAAGACAATAACCTTCTTAATAAGGTTTCAGGATACATCAAGAATGAAAAATATGATTAAAAAGTGTTTAAGTTGTTAAATAATTGTGTTGATTATTATCTATTATGTTTATGTTGATTATTATGTGAAAGAGGGTATATTTTTGTTTTGACGTACTATTATCTAGGCAGTCAAAACGCGGGAGCCGGTTGGAGTCTTTTTAAAAAGACTAAAATTATAAACTAATGATGCACGGAGTCATGTGCTGGTGATATGAGACTAATTTTATTTTATTTCTTATAACTATGCCCGAGGGCCTTATCTAATAAACATGCAAACTAAACGGTTTGGGCTGCAGCCGCATTTATGCTGACTGTGCGTTCTGGTCGCATAACTAGGTATTATAAGTTTATTATTATTATGTTCTAAAGAGAGTAATATTTTTGTTTAACTTACAACTACAGAAAAACTAATTAATGTGTTATAAAACCTGATTATTATATTTTATATTAAACCCTAGAAAGATAATCTAGTCCCTGAGACATAGTCATAGTCGCTTGAAAATATTACTATTTCTTTCTAACTATAAAACGCCATGTATTGTCTTTTTCAGTCAACTCAGTCCTCACCCAGAGCTACTATTTTACACCCGTGTTGCAGCGGTAAGTATGATACGTAACTAGATATAGATGTGTCGTCCGCGAGATGTATGAGTATCTTTTGTGTAACTTTTGAAAAACCAGATAATTTTCTCTTTCTTAGTTTTAGTGTCTGTTTAACGGTAATTTATTTTATTTTAAGGTACTTAAAATATTGTATCACCATGGCAAGTGGCAGGGCATTAAACCTAAGTCAGATTGAGGCATTTTTAGCAGAAGAAAACGATGATATTCGCAGGAAAGCATCAGCTAATCAGAAGACCAGCTTTGTGAGGACAATGTTCAAAGTGACACAGAAGACAAATATGTTGATGAAGCAGTTGGTACTGCAGATTCTCTACCTGTTGCACTGGACTCAAACCAAGACATCATTAAACCTTCCATCTACATCTTCAAATTCACGCATAATCATCCCACTCTAACACTCACTTGGAGGTAAGGATGATCACTGCTGGGCGACAAGTAGGTGTCGAAAAATGAAAAACCCCTCAGTCGAAAGAAATACATAAAAAACTAAGTATGGAATCCAACCATGGAACTGTACCTGCGACAGAATATCAAAGAATTGATGCCTAACAACACTGGTGAAAATACTCAGGCAAGACAGGAAGACGAACCTGTACCTAAAAAGAAAAGATATTGTTGATACTGCCCCACCAAAATAGGAAGAATGTCAGAATGGAGTGCCAAAAATGTAAAAAACCAATATGTGGTGAACACAAAAGAGATATGTGTTACGGCTGTGTCTAATGTTCTTAGTTATTTATTTATTTGCTGTTTAAAATATTGTTTAGTATTTAAATAAAAAATACTATAAGTATTCTTATAGACTGTTTATGGAACAGAAGGTGACTTTTTAAAAATACTGTTTAATTTTTTATTTGTAAGAGGATTTAAAATGTCCTATATGTTAATAATATATCTTTTCATTAAACTGGTACCTTATTTTCTTTTTAAATATTTAAACTTTTATTAAAAATCTTACAATCTTCAAAAAACATTTATGACACCATAAAAATCCCCATCAATGTGGTATATGTCTCTTAAGACTCTCTTAGACATATAATTATCTTTAACGTAAGCAAAAATATGATTCTTTCTAGGGTTAAGATTATTAATTAAGGCAAAGATAAGATTTCGTTTAAATTAAAAAATATATATATATGTATATATAATAATGTTTCTGTATTTTATTGCATTAACGAAAAATCCTCACAAGGGTAAATCTTTAGAATATGACCGCACGATTTAAGGGGGGGAAAGGGACCGGGGAGGGAGAGGGGGGACAGGATAACCCCCTGGTACCACTCCCCTGCCGCGGAGATGCTTAGTTAGTGAGAAATATTAATTTGAAGTTTCTTAGAAACTAACCTCAAAATTACGACAAAGGATTTTCATAAAGACATCGCACGAATTGAGGGGGTCATTGCAACTGCTCCGGCGCTACGGGAAGTGCAGCCCCTTCGCCCTTGCGTAACACAGCATAGAAACCCATGTTCGCCTCCGCAGCTTCGGCTTTTTGGTCGCCTTCTGCGACCAGCCTCAGCCGCTACGGCTCGCACGGGTTTCTATGCTATGTTACAGCGGCCGAGGGCTGCCCTCCCTTCGCGCCTCCGGCTTATAAAAACACTCTAGGGGTAGGGCAGACAAGTACCACGTGGATTCGAGGTTGACAGATTCGGTTCTGTGACACCCACTAAATTAATAAAAGATTTTCTTTATATTAATTAATTAATTTTATAACTATGCTTTACAGCCTTTAAAAGTTCAACAAATTATTATTATTTCCGATACACTAGCAGCTTTAAGCTGATGCCTGTACATTGTTTTGTTGCACTTTTTTTAAATGATTGTCCAGTCTATTTTTGAAACAGTGCACTGAGGGGACACTAATAACAGTCTCTAGTGATTTATTCCAGTCTTTCACCACACGGTTGGGCAAAAGTGTTTCTTCGGATTGCTTGTAGTCGGCACAGTTGTGAGAAGTGAGTGTCCTCTCAGGTTTTTGTTTTCGTTCATAGCATAAATGTTTGACTCTTTTGGTGTGTTGTAATGTCCATTTAGTATTTTGTATGTCTCTATTAAGTCTCCTCTTTGTCTTCGTTGTTCTAAGGTGGTTAGACTTAGTTTTTGGAGTTGAACTTCATATGTACAGTTTTTCAAAGATGGGACCATTTTGGTTCCTCTGCGCTGTGCTCTTTCGAGAAGATAAATATCCTTCTTGAAGTAAGGATTCCAAATCTGGAATGCATATTCTAGTAGTGGACGTATGTAAGTTTTGTAGATCATTAGGATGAGATTTTCATCTATGTAGGAGAAAGCTTTTCTTATTGTGTATAGAATGGAGTTTGTTCTTTTAGTTATTTTAATAATATGGCTTTCCCATTTTAGATTTGATGTGATGTGTACTCCAAGATCTTTCTGGCACTCCACAACATCTAGTTGTTTTTTGTTGATGTAGTATTTCATTTTTATGTGCATTTTTTTCATTTAAAGGATGGATCTCTACAAATGGACTACAAATGGATCTCTTTTATTTTTATTAATTGATCTTCGACACACAATTTCTTCTATTACATGGCAAAGTTTTCTGGGTGGTTATAATTATCTTTACAAAACAACCTTTTAACCACCTGCCATTGGGACTGTTCACTGGGTGTGAGTCCCATCATATCTCATGAGGAGACAATCCTGGCTGCAGCATCAGTTCATGGTGAAGATCATGTTTAGCTATCAAAATTAAATGTATATGCAAAGTTTTGTGTCCGTGCTACTAACCGTTGAGGAGCGCCCTCGTGAGGAGACAATCCTGGCTGCAGCATCAAGTTATTTCTATCATTTTAGTGTATTGTCCTCAGAACTGATGAAGCATGCAAAATTTCAAAGTCGTAAGTTTAGAGGAAGTGGTTCAAATTTGGCTTGCAAGATTTGACCCGAACAAAGTTAAATAAAAGCTTGTAATAATAATAAAAATGGCATGTTTTTATCGAACAATATTTTTAATGCATTGTTTGTCGCAACTTTGTTATATCTTTTGCATAAACACAATATTTGGAATATTTTTGTTATATTATTTGTTGAAATGTTGCTCCATTATATGTGCACAAAAAACTAATTTAAAAAAAAACCACACACCTCCGCGGAGGGGGAGGGGTGTCGTTTGAAAGGGGAGACATATACCTTTAAAATGCCACCCCTATCAACCCTAAATTCGTGCGGTCATATTCTAAAGCCAACCCCTCACAAGTCTAAAAATCCTGACGTTTGGTAACCCTACTTGTAGATAACATTGGGCATTTAAAACCTTGGTTAAGTTCAAATGTTAAAAGTTCAGGAATATAGGTAGATGGAATAGATCGATATACACACCTTCAAATCCGTTATAAAGACATTATCCTCATTAACTTCTATTATACAGTGATTACGGGATATTGCATGGCCGGTTAATATTATTTTATTCATGTTTCCTCTGCCCACAGTCACCTTCTCGCATTCTTTCAAGATGAATTCTTCATCGCCAAATCTTTGACGACATAATTTCCACTTTGGCATTTTAATATACAATACTTAAAATATAATCAGCTTTTAAAACTGCCTAATAATGACTGAAAAACAAGTTTAATTATCCGCCATTCGCCAATCAGCAACACATGAGAACAAACAGGCTACGTAACTCAACCAAAGGAATTGTTATCAACAATCATTTTTAAACTTCAAACTTATTTTTTTTCTTTTCGTATATGGCAACAGCGCAATCAGCACAGTGAGCCAATGTCTCGCTTTTAATCGCTTCGAACACTTTTGGAATTATAGTACATTGAAATTTTATTGGATATTTTGAAAAATACAGTATTGTAATAAGAAGCAATGTACTGGGTTTCAAAATATGAAACGAAATTATTGTAGTTCCGGTGGATAGAGTGACAGATTTTTTACGAATAGTTAAAACCTTTAATTTCCTACGAAAAATATCAACAGTTAAGCCCAATCTTTTTAGTAAAATGTAACAAATACTTTTATCCTCTTTTCAGTAAAAAACATCGGCTGCCCATAAGCTGGTTACTTTGCAATGTCTTCGAATACGACACTATGACCATTTCCGGTGATTCTTGAAAGACCACTAGCCACAAGAATTTAGCCATTCGGGAAAAAAATGTCACTATGGGGCTACTTATTATACTAGCATTGCTATAGCTGCCCAACAGATGGCACTTACCCCGTTTTTAACTGTTTTTGGGTAAAAAGCATCTTTTTACCCTGTTAGGTATTTTATCAACACGCGCGTATTCGAATGCAATGTTGGGTCAAAATTTCAAAGCAATCGGTGAAGAACTTTCGGAGATTTAAGATTTTGAACAAACGAACATTTATATTTTTATTTATATAGATTTACCTAATTAACTATTGTTTCTAATATTCTTTTTACCACCTTGCAATATAAATATAGAAGTGAAACTATCGCACTATACTTAGGTACATATTATTATATAATTTAAAATAAGTTTTTATTTCAAGTTATAGAGATAATATTTCTTCTTTTGTTGAGATGTTTTTTTTTATAGAGATTAGTTTGAGATAAACTGTTGTACTGTTGATAAACACTACGGCAGAATATAAAAAAGCCTTCGTGTAATGAGACGAGACATCAGTCTCTTCCTTTATTCACGAACGAATACCTATATGAATGATTTCGTAACGACAACTGCATTTGGTAGTATTTAGACTTCCCATTTCACGATTGGTATGGATTCCGAGAGTGCCTTGTATTTTTTGCAGACTAGCATGATGACTACCAGGTTGTGAGAAGAGGATATAATATTGTTTTTCAAGGGTTCTGTTAGTTTCTTCCAGTTGCTAAAACCAATTTTCACATTTTTTTTCATTTTGATCTCAAGTTGATTCATAGCCGCTGGTCCCACTCGACTGGCCACCTTACCCCTCTATTACAGAATGTATTGCATTTCCTAATTTATCCTATTTCCTTAATGTACGTACGTATTTCGGTAGTGAGTGATATATGCCAGAGTGCATTCCTATCCCATTCAATACATTCCTACAAATCTTCAAAGGAACGCAGCGCTCCCGGGGGTGTGCCAACGTTTGTCATTCTGGATTGATGTTAGCATCATTGGCATGTATCGTGTGTGGATGTCCATGTTCGACAGTATCCACTTACCACTAGGTGAACTTTATACTCGTCTGCTGCCGCCTTTTTTCCTTAAGAAATAAAAATACTTTATTTATTAAAAAGTATCTGCATAGGAAACAGTAGATTTTCTTCTTTTCTGCTATATTCATTTTACCACGTGTCCAATGTTCCCGTGGAAACTGTATTGACTTTTATGGTAGTGTCAGAATTATTAAAATCGATTGGATTGTTTCTGAGATTACATCCTACAAACAAACATTTATCCTATATGATATTATATGCATACTGTCTTGTGTATGGGGGATGTATGGCCTTAAAACGCCACGCTAGCCAAGAGGCGAATGGCGAGTCCACTCTTAGAGTACCTACTTTAGAGTAGGTACCATTTTATCACTTCGTACGGTAAAGATAAAATTAAAAGCACCAACAATTTTATCACCCTTTATTTAAAACGAAGTAATTCGTCTTTGAGATAAATGATTATTCTTATTGACAATAACTTATGGTTAGTAAAATGTCTCTGCACAAAGACCTATGTTAAGCTAGCTCGTTCTAAGGAAAGGTGCGACTGCGATCAATAGTCGCTCTAACCCTCCTGCATATGTAATGCATAAGACATAAAGCAACCATCGACTGTATCAAATTGAACATTTATAGTATTAAATACTAAGTACTCTTCAGTCAACGATTCGTGTCTGTAAAAAGTAAGTTGCATGCTATTGATTTTTACTTGATATAAATAGCGTGACTTCATCTTATAGTATTTAAAACCTATGGTGTACCTACATTTGTATTGCCGTTGAAGAAACCTAGACTTATGCTACATAGTACCTATTCCAAACAAAGTCTTAAACTTAGAGTTAGTCGTGTCTATAAGAAACTTACATTTGCTTACAGTTTTCGTAGAGCTTAGTTCCCCAACACTCTGTTTAAGACCAATCAGGACCTTACGGTCTAAGGACATGATAAATAGATGTTAATTAGACGTTTATATGCTTAAAGTACTAGGTAGACTTCATAGATTCTTAATACGAAGTGCATGCAAAACAGTTTTACATCTGCCTTTTGTGCCAAAACCTTTTGCATATTACGTATTACGTATCGAAAGGTCAATAGCGACGAGGCTGACTTCAAATATGGCAGGTAGGTACTATGTATAATTCAGAATGAACTTTTCCGGTGACATGAGTCATTTTTCACCATCCAAAGCTAAAGTTGATATCGGGTCTTCGCGATGCTGGGGTTTAAAAAACATCTCTGTTTTGCGTAGTTCTCAGGTGTTATTGGTGGGTCTAAAATGTGGGATATTGCCAGAGCTAGGGGATGTTCGTTTTTCGGTGAGGCCGGCGTGCATAGGGAATATCAAGTCTCCTCGAGTATCAAGTATCCCTATACCAATATGCCGACGATACCTGTACAGTGTCTGTAGACAAACATTTACATGTCGCTGAAGAAAGATTGCAAGATGACTTCACTGAAATTATAAAATAGGCTCACGATTCTGAACTAGTATTAAATGCTTCTTACAACTTAAAACAAAAATCTTACACATGCATTCTAGTCACATACAAATTGAATCTGTAGATACGTGTATTAAAAATGGTTGTTCCTCGAAAAGTTAAAGAAAAATATTTTCCGAATTACGTAGGGATTCTTAAGTATTGTAGTATTTTACCCGTTCAAGATAAAGTGAAATACATGCTATTGGTAGAACAATTCAACAATAGTGATTTACAAAAGCCAGTACGATACAAAATCTGCACAAGAGAGAGAACCGAGAAGAAACTGATGATACCTAGAACGAATAATGGAAGGAGAACACTTAAATATACATTTCCGAATATTATGAATACAATTCTATTAGAGATAAAAGAAAAAATATATAGCAAAAATATTAAATATAAATTAAAAAAGTAGGTACTATATACAAAAATAACTTATAAATTTGAGCAACCTGTATAAACTAAAGTATGTAGAATTGAACCGGTCAATCAATTTTACCTCTCGAACGCGAATGTGCAGTGCAGTGATAAACTTAGACAGTTTTATGGCACCTAGAAATTGTTCTGTATGTAGGTACCCTTCATTTGTAAATGTTAAAAATAAAAAGTCGTTGTAGAAAAAGAGCCGCGTAATAGTTAATAGTTCTAGGGTCAGCCACTTTTTTGAGACGTTTGAATATGTGGTTTAACTTCTTCACTCTGCCAACCATGGAATCTATGTGTTTTTCCAGGATTGTCGTTCTTATAATATCACCCCAAGGTATTTTATACAAGGAACTTGCTTGAGAGTGGGACAAGAGATTTGAGAAGATTTCATGTTCTGGGTTATATGACGCTTAATACTCAGAGGGGTTCGAGGGGAAGTTCGTTGGGAGATACTAAAACATAAGTACATATTTGGTTTTATCGATGTTTAAGATAAAAATATTACTATTCAACCAATTCGCGATCATTAGGAAGTCCAGATTGCACATACTCAGTAGCTTCAATCCAATTTTTGCCGTGAAATATTATGGCCGTGTCGTCAGCAAATGCAATGACTTTAGCATGAGTCATATTTGTCAAACAAAGATAGTTAATGTACGCACAGAAAAAATGTCGGTCTATGTATGTTTCCCTGATGTACTCCAAATGATATATTCGAGCATTCGCTGACGCAACTCTCTATTTCTACGCGCTGCCTATGATTGGACAAGTAGGAGCGAATCTAGTCCAACGCCAAACCTCTTGTTCCGAGCAAGTCCATTTTTCTAAGGAGTATAGGCCCGAAAACTGTCAAATGCCTTAGCAAAGTCGAGGAAGACGCCAACGCACTTATGACCTATTTCAAGTTTATTTAAATTAAAATCAGTCAGAGACGCAACAGCATCCTCGTTTGCTTTACCACTGCGAGAGCTATAGTTTTTCATCCAGCAATCCATCAGCTTCAAGAAATGCGTGAAGCCTTCTAGAATTTTAGAGATTGAAGTAAGCAGTGAGATTGGTCTGTAATTAGAGATCTGATAAGAGTCGCCAGATTTAAATCTACAGCACATGTAATGTTAGTCTGTTTATATAGAATTGATCAGTCAATTGATTCTATGTTATTTTTGAGTCCCGTATAATTTATTTTGGTAACTGTACGTGCGGGTGTTATTTTTATTGCATTTAGTAAGCTTTTTGTCTAGTCCTGTTAGCACAGCATCATGATCTGTAATTTGGGAGCTGCAGGCGAGAACACGAGAGGCTAAATTAGACTTAATTAGGGCATGAGCTGAACAATTTGTGCCTGTAGTGAGAAATTAATGACCTGGAATAAAACCAAAGATGGAGTAAAACCAGGTATTTGTCAGCCCTTGGATCAGAAGAGTCACGTTTAATATCAATATTTATGTCTCCTGTTATGAAGGTCACGCTTCCTGCTGCTGTTTGAATAACTTTCTCGACTTTTTTCATGTTATACCTATATAGCAGGTGTTCTGTCGGACAATTCTGTAGACATCATCTGTCAACGACAAGACAGCTTTGGCATCTTTAAAGGTAGACTCGGTTATACGTGTCTTTAGTGTTGATTTAGAGAGAATAACAATACCATCATTCGTAATAAGGAAGTTTTAGAGTTCTGACTTGTGTAGTCTTTAATGAGACACCAATAAAGTCTACGTCAATCCAACATTCTGTTAATATGACAACATCGGATTGGAACTTTAAGCTTGCTAGAAACTAGAAAGGGATCGAAATTCTAATTGACACTGCAAGTATTTTTAATCATTACCTAAGTAACTACATGTTCTCTGTTATTATGAAACAAGTCAAGAAATAATAATACTTTTGTTGTTATCTCTTTCATTAACATGAAGATTACAATAATTAATAATAAGTAACCGACGGAGGTCGCTTCAATACAAAACGGATTGAAGCGACGTTAAAGAGCAATAAAGTTTCAAAACACTGCCGCGTGGAATGGTGTCTCCAAATGCTGAAAAATTCGACAATGGTCAATCAAATACTGTTATTTGATATAGGTAGTAACAGATGATGAAAACTAGATCTACTGCGATGAACCTGGAACGGCAATCTGTGTAGTGGGTCTTTCCTTACGAAGAGTTGCCGACGAAAGAAGGACGGAGTGCTGATAACAAAACAAAACAAAACTGAAAACAAAACTATGGCAGAATACCAACATTTTCAGACTAAAATACAATACATAATGATAGTTTATCGATATTTACCTTTAAGTTCGTGCGACGACGTGAAAGCGTATTATTACGTAGAATAACACTGCCGCACTGAATACTGAATAGTGGAGAAGCGGTACCCGCGCGGGCCGCGCCCGCGCTCCTCGACGTAGTGCTCGAAAACGAACGCTATATATGTTTGTGTGAGTGCACAAGATGACAGTTTATAAAATACTCGTAATACGGTAGTAGGTGAGTTTGGTTAGCTTGCAATACGACAGAGACTAATCTACTTCATTGAAATGGTAGGAAGCTGCGTCGTTGATCGACGTAGTGTCCAAAAATTTATATAAAAGCGTTGTTCGATGTTGTGTCGAAGTAAAATAGCACTAATTTCCCGCCCAGAGACGCACCGTCAACGAACGTGTTAAGAATTGATGCAATGTGTGGGTGCGTCCTATTTTCACCCACGGGATAGGTGGACTAAGAGTGAAGATGTAATATTGAAGCAGATGCGTGGCAGTGAAGAAAGCGAGGTTGATAGTCGATAGATGATGAAGAATAAATTGTAATGATTAAAGATAAGCACTAAGGTTTAATTACAGATGAGTTGATATATTTACATATGAATAGCGAATGATAATAACAGTACTAAGGTAGTAAGCAACGATTCTGAGCGCGAGCAAGTAGCGACGTCTATCTGCCGTGACGTCACATATCAACCAGTGTTTTATGTGTGGGACAAGATTCATAAGCGGAGCGGGTAATGCAGCGTTTCACCAAATTGTAAGGTGTTGGTCCAAGTGAAGAAACCGCTACAAATGCAACCAGTATCAGTATCGACTGTTGGACATTGGCCTTTTCATGCCCATTATCTTGTGTATGAGGTATGTATTGCCTTAAAACCCACATATATAAGTATATAATAAAATCGTAACAGCCGTGTATGTATTATAACATGAACATTCTTTTTTGAAATAAGTGATTGCGATATAAAGTACAAATGATATAGAGCCCAAAACAACAATTTTTGTTTGTCAGACTGAAGCACTGGATAGAATTTAATGAAATTTGGTATAGTTATAGCTTATGACTTGGGTTAACATTTAGGGTACAATTTATTCCAATCCGCTACATAAATCCCACGGGAATCACTTTAAATTTCACGCGAACGAAGTTGGGGGCACCAGCTACATACCTAGTCTGGCTATAAATACCGTAACAATTAAGAAATAAAAAATACATTTAAACTTGGAATCTGTCATTCTCACGTGAAAAATAAATGTTTTTTTCTCATTTTGGCGCCAATCATTATTAAATATTGTACTAATATTATAATGGACCGGGGTGATAACCAAAACCATATTGCTCTAATTGCATTATACAAAGTGGGCATGGAGATAAATGCAATTTTTAAAACTCTCCATCCGCTTGGTATTAGCCGAATGTTTGTGTACGGTGTTATTGGTAGGTAGGTATATTGAAACGGAGAAACGGATACGGAGCTTACAGATAAATTTAATAAGATGAATATATGGCCGAGAAATTGTTCATCATTGAGGGAATTCACAAGCAGAATGATAAAATATATGCTCATAATTCTAAAGAAGCTGCTCCATTATTCGCTTCAGTGATGGTTTCGTGGGGAAACTATCAAGGAATTGCTATCAATTAATGACTGAACCATATTATTGTGAATAAGGTATTAAAACATCGGCTCAAGTGTATCAAGATACGATTCTTGAGAAGGTCGTAAAGCCTCGAAACAACACCCTGTTCCATAATCAAGGATGGTTCTTTCAGCAAGACTCGGCACCGGGTCATAAGGCTCGCTCAAGATAGGCGTGGCTTGAAAGGAATATTGTCGACTTCATTGGAGCTGAACAATGCCCGTCATCTAGTCTCGATCTTAATTCGCTCGATTATGATTTATGATCTGTTATGATCATGATATGATATGATAATAGCCAATTTTCCCATGGAAAGGGTGCGTGTTTCAATCGAAAACTGGCTACAAGGTTTGAAAGATTGTATAAAAGCAAATGGTGACCATTTAGAATAAACGTTATATTTTTAAAATGCTTACCTACTTATTTCTAAAATAACACACATTCTTTTAATAAAATGATAATGTAAAAAACAAAATGTCAATGTTTTCTTTGTAACAATATTTATGGCTAGACTAGGTATAATAAAATCGAAACACAACCGTGTCTGTACCTACATGAAATCTTTTTAGAAAAAAGTATTTTCAGTATTAAACTACGAATGATACACAGCTCAAACATTTTTTTTGGTTTTTGTCTGTCTGTCTGTCTGTTTGAACGCGCATCACGCAATAACTACTGCATGGATTTTAATGAAACTTCCCCCCCCCCCCCTGTGGTGGGTAGGTACTTTAGGGTACTTTAATATTTAGGGTATTTTTTTTATCCAGATCCTTTACAAAGTTCCCACGGGAATCACTGTAAAATTCACGCGAACGATGTCAATGAAACCGCTAGTCTGTATCTGTATATAAAATAAAAATTTCAGTACACAGTATAAATGATACAGAGCCCAAAACGATAATTTTTAGAATTTTGTATGGGTCTGAACGCGCACATGCAAAAAACACATAACGGATTAAAATGACAGGTTAGTCAGGGACCATCTTGTATTTATTACTATTATTATTTTTAGACATGTCCAATATTATATCAGTTTAATTTATATTTCCTGAAATTTAAGCAATGTTACTGTTGACGACGAAAAGGCTAGGGTACTTAGGCAAACATGTATATAGTTTCGCAAATAGTTGTTAAGTTTTTATGTATATAATATGGAAATAATGGAGTAATCCCTAGTATGTCCCTACATAAATCGTTGGTGCATAGTATAGGTATCGTTGGTGCATAGTGTAATTGAGGACATACTAGGATCTTATCAAAAATGTAAATACGTGTTAGCGATAAGGAAAATAAATGATTCCCCGCGGGTAGCGGGAGGGGTACATAAATGGACAAGTGGAGGGGAGGCCCGACGTTGACCGGTGGTGGAGGAATCCCGCAACTAGCCGCAAGTTGGAGAACCCAATACGCGAATAATAGGCGGACCATTTCCGGTCAATATCACTTCCGCAGCGGCATCCACTCCGACAACAACAAGAACAAAGAAGAAGAACAAGTACCTCTGCGCTACCCCGGCTCTATTGAAGAACAAGCCTTGTTGTTTTAATCAAGACACGGAAAAACCTATTATACAGTCCACACCCCCCCGGCGATCCAGTTGGTGCGGAGTACAGACACTAGCATTCTACTGCGTGTTAGTGCATACGTATCCCGCACATCTATGGTCCTTCGAGCAGCCGGATATTGAATCAAGCAAGTCGTGTTTGAAGACCTCGTGGAATAAGAAGAACGGCGTACGGCGTTATTTATTAAGAAATAGCGGGAAGAGACGATACGGTCGCGTCGTAGGATTATTAAGAATCCCCGTACGATCTACGGCTCTACGGAGAGCGGCACGACGCATCGTACTAGTCCGTACTAGGGCCAATCTTTCAGTTTCACGTCCTGATTTCACGTCTTGGTTTCCTAATCCTGGTTTCTAATCTTGGTTTCCAATCTTGATTTCCGATCTTGATTTCCAAAGACGTTCAAAGACTTGATTGTTTAGTTACGTTGTTCTCACGACGTACCTATTACAATGCCAGCAACAACAAGGTCACAGAGCCGAACGGGGTCGCAGAGCGGAGCACAGACCGCTACGGAGTCAACGTCTGCCACTACAGAGTCTACGGTCACAGCAACCACGAGCACGGGCACGACAGCTACAGGAACCACGGCCACCAGCACCGAGGCCACTACGAAGACGACTTCTACGCGTAGAGAAGAATCGATACGTGGAGACGAGGAAGGCAAAGCGCACGTCGATGATAATGGGACGGCGGACGTCACAATCGTTCCACGGGCCGCAAGTATCGCGGCAAGGTCGCACCGATCTACTGCGTCCGCGAAGAAGAAGGAGCGTCTACAAATAGAACGAACCCTGCTACAGCTGCGCCTGACTGCTAAGGAGCAAGAGATAAGGCTCGCGGAGCTGGGATCAAGCTCTGAAGAAGAAGAAGACGACAAACGAAAAGAAGAATCGTTCCGGTTGGAAAAATGGTTAAATCGGAACGAGGTTCCCCCCCCCATACCCCCGCAGGGGGCGGGGCCAAAGTCTCGCAAGATCTCGCCGGAAAGGAAGGAAGGACGAGGACGGGGAGCTTATACCTCCAACAATGGGGAGGATAGGCACCGAGAACGAAGCACGTCTCGGCCCGCGCGCCCTACTGCAGACATCGTGGAGCAAATGGCTACCGCGATCTCCAAGGCAGTGAAGATTTCGGCGAGGGAGACACCGCGTTATACTATGGAGCTGCCGACGTTCGATGGGCAAGGCAGCGCATGGCTGGGGTTGAAGGGTGCCTACGAAGATTCAAAGCACACCTTCACGAAGAGCGACAACCTGGCACGGCTAAGGAAGAGCCTGAAGGGTGTCGCTATAAAGGCGGTGGCAAGTTTGTTTACCGCCCACCGAGAGCCGGACGACATAATGGAAGCTCTCGCAAGGAGATTCGGGAGGCCGGACGCACTCGTCGCATGCGAAACAGAAAAACTGAAGTGCCTGCGCAAGCTAAACGACGAGCCCCGCGACCTCTGCGTGTTCGCCAGTAAGGTGGCCAACGCTGTGGCTACCATACAAGCGATGAAGAGGGACAACTACCTATATAGCCCCGAGCTAGTACGGGCTATAATGGAGAAGTTCACACCCATACTGAAGAGCAAGTGGTACGACTTTGCAAGTATCTGGGAGCACGAAGTACCCACGCTGAGCCTGCTGTCAACGTTCCTCAACATAGAGGCCGACAAATGCAGTGCCTACGCACCGCCAGAAGTCACCGTTCCCATCACTGAACCTGCGAGTGTGAGAGAGAGGGCGACAAAGAAAAGGACGGAACGAACATACAGCGCCATTAACGACGGAAAAAGAAAACTATGCCCGCTGTGTAAAGAAGATCATTACTTACCTTCGTGCAAACGGTTTGCCGAGAGCGATCTCGACGCCCGATGGGAGGTAACGAAGAGGAACCGCATCTGCTTCCGCTGCCTGTGTAGTGACCATCACCGGGGCAGTTGCCGAGCTAAGCCGTGCGGACACAACGGGTGTGGGATGTCACATCATCGGCTGCTACATCGTACACGTCAAACTTTGCCGCCAACAGTGAAGACAGAAGAGCCCAAAGAAGAAATCGTCACGTCAACAACAGAGCTGACCAACAAGGCCACCGCCGCGAACTCATCACCACGTCGACGTCGAGCCTACCTCAAGATTGCGCCAGTAGTGCTTGCCGGACCACACGCGAAGATACACACCTACGCGCTGTTCGACGAAGGCAGCACCGTCACCATTATAGAAGAGGCTACAATCAACTCGCTCGGCATCGACGGGCCGGTTGACACAATGTGGATTCAAGGCATCAACGGTGGCGAAATGAAGCATGAAAAGAGCCGCACTGTTGACGTACAGATACAAGGGCTACACTCGGACGGCGTGCACAAATTAAAGGGCGCACGCACCATCGAGCGTCTCAACTTCACATCGCAGACCATCGGGGAAACGGACCTGGAAGACTGCACACACCTGGACGACATCAGGGACGAGCTCACCTACAAGGATGTCTGTCCGAAGATTCTCATCGGGCAGGACAACTGGGAGCTGATCGTCTCACGCCAGGTCCGAGCGGGACGAAGAAACAAGCCGGTAGCGTCACTCACGCTACTAGATTGGGTGCTACATGGATGTCGCACTTCAGTGTGCGAACCAGTCGCCTTCTGCGGCCACATCAGCGAGAAGTGCGACGAAATGGAGAAGTTAATGAAGAACTTCTTCAAGTTGGAGTCACTGGGCATCGAACCGAGGACAACCAAGAATGACCCGGAGCAGCGCGCCATCGACCTACTGGATAAGCGCAGTCGACGGCTACCTGACGGGCGGTTCGAGACCGGACTCTTGTGGAAAGAAGATGACATGAAGATCCCTAACAATTACGGGGACGCTCTCAAACGGCTGCACAATTTGGAGAAGAGACTCGACCGCGACCCGGCGCTCAAGGAAAAGTACAAAGAGCGTATCGCTAACTTGTTAACGTCGGGATACGCCGAGCCTGCGACTACAGCGCCACCTGCAAATAAAACGTGGTACTTGCCACATTTCGCCGTCATCAACCCGGCGAAAGAGAAGATCCGAGTCGTCCACGACGCCGCTGCGAGATCCTTCGGACGCAGCCTCAACGACATGCTGCTATCGGGTCCTGACTTGCTGCAATCACTGCCCGGAGTCGTCATGAGATTCCGCCAACATCCCATCGCCGTGTCAGCGGACATCAAGGAGATGTTCATGCAAATAAAGATTCGACCGGAAGATCGAGACGCACTACGCTTCCTATGGAGGGACGACGAGCGAGGCAATACGTTACCACAAGAGTACAAGATGACGTCGGTTATATTCGGAGCGACGTCATCGCCGTGCACCGCGTTGTATATTAAAGATCGCAACGCCGCCGAGTTCGCACATGAAGACGAACGCGCCGTCCGAGAGATACAAATGAACCACTATATGGACGACTTCATAACCAGCTTCACAAACGAGAAGGAAGCTGCGAGAGTCGTAAAGTCGGTCGACGAGATACACCGTCGAGCCGGCTTTCAATTGCGCGGATGGGTGTCCAACAAGAAGTCCGTTGTGAAACAATTTACAACGGATCCCGGAGCCACGACAGTCGACATCGGCGGAAGCGAGACAGAGAAAACACTCGGCCTGCTGTGGGAAACAAAGGAAGACTGCATCGGCTTCCGCGTAAATACTACAAGGACACCATCTGACGTCATAGAAGGCAGACGCCCACCCACCAAAAGGGAAGCACTCAGCATAATTATGTCGCTGTTCGACCCGCTCGGACTCGTGTCGCCGATAACCACTCCGGCGAAACGACTCATGCAAAATACTTGGAGGTATGGAACGAGCTGGGACGAACCGCTTCCGGAAGAGCTGCAACCAAAGTGGAACGCGTGGATGGAAACGCTACGCGCTCTAGAGGAGCTTCGCATTCCCCGCTGCTACGACATGGAACCGGCCTCGAGAAGGGAGCTGCACACATTTGTGGACGCAAGCGAAGAAGCCTACGCCGCCGCCGTGTACTGGAGATTAGAACGAGCAGACGGCAGCGTGAAGATCGCACTGGCCGCTGCAAAAAGCCGCGTCACACCGCTCAAGCCCGTCTCAATCCCGCGGCTTGAGCTCCAGGCGGCAGTACTCGGCGCGCGACTGGCCAAGAACGTCGCAAAGGAGCACGACTTTGAGGCAACAAGACGGGTCTACTGGTGCGATTCACGCACCGCACTCGCGTGGATCAGAGCCGAACCACGGGCTTTCAAAACGTTCGTCGCACATCGTATCGCGGAAATAGAAGATACTACAAAGAAAAAGGAATGGAGATGGCTACCGTCGCAACTCAACGTAGCCGACGACGCGACACGAGCAACGCCCGCGGACATCAACAGAGACCACCGATGGTTCATCGGCCCGCCCTTCTTACTATCGCCCGAGGAGCAATGGCCAGTCGAAGCAAGCACAATAGCCGAACGCACCGGGGAAGAAAAAGAGAAATGCTGCGCAATTACGAACACGACAAAGGGGCATGCACACTTGCCCGATATCACGCGCTTTTCAAAATGGGAGCGCCTGATCCGGGCCACCGCACGCGCTCTACAATTCATCGACTTGTGCCGCAAAAGGAGGCACATAGTAGCAGCTGCGCGTCGCAAAAGGACCATTGCCAACCCGATGTCGGACCCGGCATGGTCAGGAACAAGAAAAGGCGACGCTAAGACTGCACAAAAGATAGCACCAGCGCGCGGCAAGTGCAAGTTCGTACAGATGGAAGCGCACTATCTCATACGAGCGGAGCATCAATGGATGAAGGCAGCACAAGAGGACAGCTACGCATGCGAACGTAAGCGCATCGAGCGTAGCGCCACACCGGCGGGAGACGACAAACTCGCCGCACTAAGTGTGATTGTGGGAACCGACGGACTGCTACGACAAAAGGGAAGAATCGCTGCCGCAGGAGAGATTAGCGAGGAAACGACGAATCCGGCTGTGTTGGATGGTTCACACAGCTATACGAGGTTGTACATAGACCATGTACATAGGAAAATGCACCACGGTGGCGTCGAGCTAATCGTCAACGAACTGCGACAGCGACTGTGCATAGGAAAGATTCGCCCTACAGTAAGGGGCGTCATAAAGGCATGCATGACATGTAGACTAAGGAAGGCGAAACCGACGAGTCCAGCCACCGGCGATCTACCGCACGCGCGCGTAGCACATCACGCGCGCCCGTTCACCTTCACCGGGCTCGACTACTTCGGTCCCATCGAAGTAACCGTGGGCCGACATCGAGAGAAGAGATATGTCGCCTTATTTACATGCATGACCACGAGGGCTGTACACTTGGAAGTGGCAGCATCACTCAGCGCAGATTCCGCCATCTCTGCGCTACGACGATTCATGGGGCGACGCGGCTGCCCAACGGAGTTATGGTGTGACAACGCCACTAACTTTAAAGCCGCGGAAAAACAACTCACCGAGGCCGCACTCGCCGCGGTCCAAGAGGAAGCAACTGCGAAACACATCGCGTGGCGTCACGTTCCCCCTTCCGCCCCCTTCATGGCCGGGGCCTGGGAACGCATGGTGCGCACGGTGAAAGAAGCCCTACGAGCGACGCTACGCGAGAAGTACCCTAGCGACGAGACACTCCACACATTACTCATCGAGGCGGAGAACACAGTCAACTCCCGCCCACTCACACACGTGGCGGTAACACCGGAGGAGCCGGAGGCGCTCACACCCAATCATCTGCTGCTGGGGCCTAACTCACATGTCCCAGCGCCGGGCGCCTTCACTGCAGACGACGTGAATGCGCGCAAACACTGGCGGCGCGCCCAGCGGCTAGCCGATAACTTCTGGCGCCGCTGGCTCCGAGAATATCTCCCCCTGCTACAGTACCGGCGGGAGCCCCGCACAGTCGGCGAGGCACCACGCGTCGGAGACTTGGTCGTCATATGCGACCCGAACCTACCGAGGAACACGTGGCCCAGAGGAAGAGTCATCGCTACGTACCCCGGGCAAGACGGCGAGGTTCGCATCATCGACGTCCAGACGAGCAACGGCCACATCCTGCGGCGACCGACCAAGAAAATCGTCGTTCTACCAATTAGATCGCGAGACGGCGACGGCGGGAGATATGTTGACGACGAAAAGGCTAGGGTACTTAGGCAAACATGTATATAGTTTCGCAAATAGTTGTTAAGTTTTTATGTATATAATATGGAAATAATGGAGTAATCCCTAGTATGTCCCTACATAAATCGTTGGTGCATAGTATAGGTATCGTTGGTGCATAGTATAGGTATCGTTGGTGCATAGTGTAATTGAGGACATACTAGGATCTTATCAAAAATGTAAATACGTGTTAGCGATAAGGAAAATAAATGATTCCCCGCGGGTAGCGGGAGGGGTACATAAATGGACAAGTGGAGGGGAGGCCCGACGTTGACCGGTGGTGGAGGAATCCCGCAACTAGCCGCAAGTTGGAGAACCCAATACGCGAATAATAGGCGGACCATTTCCGGTCAAAATCACTTCCGCAGCGGCATCCACTCCGACAACAACAAGAACAAAGAAGAAGAACAAGTACCTCTGCGCTACCCCGGCTCTATTGAAGAACAAGCCTTGTTGTTTTAATCAAGACACGGAAAAACCTATTATACAGTCCACACCCCCCCGGCGATCCAGTTGGTGCGGAGTACAGACACTAGCATTTTACTGCGTGTTAGTGCATACGTATCCCGCACAGTTACATAAATAATAATTGCATGCCGACACTTGCAAGCTGTAGCGATACTACATACCAAAACATTCAAGGTGTCGCCGTCGGTCGGGAAGCTCATGGCTACTGTTTTTTGAAATACCAAGATTATACTGTTGATAGACTACAAAGAAAAGGGTGTCAACATAACCGGACAATACTACGCTAACCTGCTGGAGCGATTGAACGAGGTAATGAAGGAAAAAAGGAGAGGAAAATGGTCCAAAAGTGTGCTGCTTTTGCACTACAATGTGCCCGTGCACACGAGCTCTTAACGGAGACTGCTCTTAACTAGTGTTGCAACGTATAGTACATTCGGCCTTCCGCCGAATACCGAATATTCGGTGGGGTCCTCTACCGAATAGCCGAATATTCGGCCAAACTATTCGGCCATATTTCGCACCAATTTGTGTAGGCGCAGAGAGGCACAGCTCACACTGTCCTTTGATTGGCTCGCGCTCCCTTCATTCCGCCGCAATCGCGTTGCTTTAAACTTTAAAAACTTGAAAAAATACAGCAAGAATTGGGTTTGCCTGAACATAAACTTATGCAAGACATCAGCATTAGATGGAGTTCTACGTATGTTACTATATGCTGAACAAACTTCTAGAACAAAAACGCGCCATTTCCCTTTACCTTACCGATTCATCAAATATTTCGAATCTGACTGCTGTTCAGTGGGAGTTTGTAGAAAAACTTCTTAAGCTACAATACTAAAACCATTTGAAAAAGTAACAAAAATTACTAGTTCTGAATATTCTTGTACCTATATCTGAAGCTATTCAGCATGTTGTAACTCTGAAGCGTTACTGTGACAAAGTCAGTGCATCAGATCTTACCCCCAAGTTAAAGCTTATGATTGTTAATCTGCAACAAGGATTAAAGCAACGTTTATCAAAACTTGATGAGGATATTTATAATGGATTTCATTTCTGACAAAGTGCAAATGGAGAAAAAGTACAATAACATCTTTTACTGGAGGGTTTATTCCCTGAATCAAGCAGCGACGAAAGTACCAGTTCGTCTCTTGTTAATACCAAACGAAAAAGGACCAATAATGAGCCTAGTCAGAGCATTCACAGATCCTTCTTGGAATGTTTTGAAGAGGTAATTGGAGAAAACCAACGAAATTGTAGCAGACCTAGATATTTTCCTTAATCTAAAATAATTACATAGGAATAAAAATACATTTTTGGTGGGAAAAAATAAAGCAACATTTTCTCAAGGCTTAGTAAAGCTTGCTGCAAAGTATTTGTCGTTAGTTAACAGCAGGGTGCACCACCAGCAGGTGAGGTTGGATTAGGCTCCGAAGATGGTAGGTGAGCTTCTTACACACCAAATTATTTTTGAGATCGTATAGTACTTGAACAACAGGATACAATTTAAAATTGGAAGATCCGTGTCGTTGAAATTCATAGTACGTGAGGTCGAATATGCGACTATTATTACTTCTGGGTAAATTTAAGCAAATGCCTGTTTATGAGATCTGGATCATTGAAAAGTTCAGGCAACTCAATATGACGTTCACCACAAAGTTGTGGTATCCTTGAGATTTGAGTTAATATTATGATTAAAGTATGCAGTTTTCTCGGTAACCGAAGCAGTGGAAACCATATTTTTTAAATCTTTCTAATAAATGTTATGTATGGGCTTCATTTTTAGTACGGCGATATCTATAGTGAGCCATATTTCTCGGCACCATCATACGCCTAATAGCGTGTTATCCGTGGATAATAGCGATATTTTTTATAGATAGGCGTGTCTGTCGAACAATATTATACTATTCACGTATTATCTAAATAATAAGTGAAACTAATAATAATAATTGAAATGATAATGAATCTCGTTTTTAAATGATAAATTGTATTTTGTGAAGATTTTTGAGGGGAAGATGACTTTAAAGACTGAATGTTTACATTAATAAAGTTATAAGTTACCCGATTCGATAGGACCAATAAAGCACGAATAGTAAATAAACTTTATGAGACGAAAATGTGGGTTATAGTTAAGTAAACCATCAAAGTTTCCAAGAAACTACACAGGTACCCTTTAAATTACAAAGTTATCAGATGTTCGAACGGAACCTGAATGGGCCCATTAAAAGCTATGACAGCTGAAAGAAATTGTTTGTTGTTGCGTTGCGCAGAGAAAGCTCTGGGCGGGAGCTACGTGCGGGGCGGGCGGCAAGCGAGCGCAAATAGCGGCAGCGCGCAGTCAGCGGCACTTGGGCAGTCCGCGCCCGCGCGTACCCTCGCCGCTCGCCTGTGTTCAAGTTCTGCCGTCTTCGATCGCGCGTGAACTGGAGCACCCGCTTACCACTACTCAGTACAGTCACTCCGCCCGCGTTGGCTCCGCTGCCACCTTTAGCATCGCCCGTTATAACTTATGCAATCCACTTGTTGTGTTCAAACTAAATGTGAATCCAATCCTGATTACTCCAAAAGTGCTGGTGGGATCACATACGGATAGAAGTACGTGTCTTCGGAGTCGATAAGCAGAATTTCGCTTCTTGTCGTACCCTCCTTCTCAAGGTCACGGGGAGGTAAACACAGCTTTCATTCATAATTTTAAGAGCCTCATTATTTAACTATAATCAATGAGGGTAAGAAAATGCTCTTCTACTTCACCTGGAAGGACCGTCACGTTTCAGTAATCAGCAATGATAAATGTACAGAAGAAACTGTGAAGAAGAGTGACAAAATTATGGAAAGTAATCGTGCTTAAATTTGGAAAATTAATTAAATAGATAGTTACCTGCGTGAGATTGCATTGATTTGTGTAGTGCATGAAAACCAGTGACCCATTTTCGCAACTTCAACATTCGACAGCTCTCCAACATCGTTTGGCAATAGGTAGGTAGCAGGTTGACTGTTCACAAATTCTTTGAAGATATATATTTTAAGAATACAAACCACAAAGCAGTGCGTGTCATCATGAACTGTCATCTATTTTTCCTCAATCAACTTTTTTCCTAAATTAGAATTGAATACGTTTTTAACTGCAATCACCTGATAGACAGATCATCATTGATTTATCATCTTTATAATAATCATCTGCAGTATTGCAGTATGTAGAGATACTCGTAGTGTTTATTGATTATGTTTTCCTTAAAAATAATTATTTTTCTTGAATATTATATTATAGAATATGTGATTTTCAACTTTCTAAATATCTAATATCTCTAGAAATAAATGAAATGTAATAATAATAAATGAAATGTAATGAAATAATAAATGAATCAATGAGATATGAACGAGATGAAACAATTATATAATTGCTCGAGGTCCATTGATATTGTACGTCTCTCAAAATTTTATTTACTTCTTCAAAAAATTTGTTTCTCTTTCATTCTTAAATTTTTAGTTCGCTTTTTTTACTGTTACAATAAATGAAAGAGTAACAGAGTCAGTATTGGGGGGAAGAGGGTATGTTTAGGGCTATTTTTAGACAAAAATTGAAAGCTATGTTAAATTAAACTTAATTTGGGATCCGAAGAAATTTTTCATTGTAGTGGTTGAGGTCCCGAAGATGTTCTTTTATCGAAAATGTTTCGATGCTTTGTACATTATTTGACTACCATTCCTGTTTTTGATAGGTAAGGTGTTGGATTTCTGAATAGGAAGACATAAAAGAAAATTATTTAAACGTATGCCTATGAGAATGCATTTAAAACTGATAGGTCCAGTGTCCGGTAAAAGTACCGGGGCTTGAAGATTCCTCAAGTTTTAAAGATCTTCGGAGGATATTTCTTTAATAAAGCAAAATTATAAAACTCTGCCAATTTATAACAAAATTTTAATGATATATGTTGTGGACGTTATTATATTAATAAATTAAACACTAATAATTACTATATATTTACATTGCTATTTATATTCCTGGTGCCTATCGGCCAGACATAGAGGATTTTTTGCAAACTGTTTCTGTCACCGTAACTACCCACGTTCTAGAAATTATTTTGAATTTGTATCAGAAAATCAAACGTTTTCCTTTGAGTACGTGAAAATTATCAAATTATCAGGGTTTAAGTAGAAATATCGGAGGCTCTATAGCTGGGTCGGTCTGATCGCGCGATCTGTTTCTTGTTCTAACTGATCATGGGGTAAGTTTCGTGCATCGGATCGTGCCATCAGATTGAACAAAAATATTTTCATTTTGTAAAAGCATCTAATCGCGCGATCAAATAGGAAAATTATGCCGTGAACAGATAGAACAAGAAACTGATCGCACGATCAGACCGGAATTTCCCCTAGAGCTAGAGTTTATTGTCCCCATGAGAAGTAAGTTGCATAAAATTACTGTTACTCTGGGATTATTTGTATTTTTAAAACTTTTTAAGCATTTGCCCAGATGGACACTCGATAATGATAAGGATATGAATTGTTAAAGTCGTAACAGAGCCGAATCTGTACATAAAATATAGTTTTTAAGTCATGAAAAGTACAAACGATACAGAATTCAAAATATAATTTTTGTCTACCTGTCTCTCTGAACGCGTATTACCCAAAAACCGCTGGACGAATTTTAATTACGGATGGCGTAGTTATCACTTATGTGCCGGGTTAACATTTACGGTACTTATTGTTCAGATTCATTACATAATGCACGGCATAAGGTAGGCGTACAATGAACTAACCATACATACAAATTATAGGTAAAACAATCCACAGATGTACAAACATTTGGGTTTACCAACAGACCCCTGTTATTTCCACCCTTGTTGGTGTCCGCAATGTACGAGTTCATTTACTTAGTCGAATGGTAGTCTCTGGTATATTTTAATAAAAGTCTGATGTATTTTACTGATTTCTTATAAATGTTACATAAAAATTGGTTTTAATTATTCGCCATTTTAATTATAGAATTGGTATTCTAATAACAACAATTATCTTTTCAATTTCTTGCATTTATTGTATAATTATTGTTAGAAATATATTATTAAAAAGGAAAGTATTAAAGACTAACTTAAAATATAACATATCTATAACTATAGTAATATACAAAAATAATTAAAATAATAATTTCCGTCCATTATTATCAGTGATCGGTGTAGGTACAGCGATTTTTGGTACTTGCGACGTGCTGTCATAGTATAGATATTTGATTTTAGATAGTTAGATAGATATATTATTTTAGATTTTAGTCATAGTATAGTGATTTTTAGAAAACATAATTTAAAAAATTACGGGTTTACCGGGATTGAAAAAATATATTAGTTAGGTAGTGATTGCGTACTTGAATCTGATTGCTATATTTGTATGTATATCATACAGTTTTACGAGCTCATTGAAATAATCCGTATTAGTGGATTTTTTTTTAAATATAAATAAAATGCAATAGTTAAATTATTTTTTATATTTCTCAACAACAACCTTGTGAACAAGTACATTATAGTCTTTATGTCTAAAACCTTTTAACATTTTTGTTAAACATACAATAAAATTAAACATTTTAGACTAACCAAGTGTAAAAAATATAATAAGAATCCACCTTACCAGTTTACAATATTCTTTAAGACCTGCCTGTTATAGACGCCATACATGAAAAAAACAGTTACAGTTTTTTTTATACTCGTAGATAAAAAAATAGTAGTTTGGAACCGTTTACTGTTTATATATTTACTAGCTTTTGTCCTCGACCCCGTACGCGTGAACTTTACCGTAAAAACTGTAAAGGCCATAATCTATTTCTATGCGTAATTTCGTCCAAATTCATTCAGCTGTTTCGACGAGACTGGGTGACAGACATCCAACCAAGCAGACAAAAAAACTTTCGCATTTATAATTTTGTTAGAATTAGTAGGATTCTATATTTCATCAAAATCGTATACAATTTCTTCACTGAAACACGCTCGTGGTCTAAGAAATTGAAATACTGCAAATACGGAATATTGCACAGAATCAGGAACCTTATAGGATCAATATAAAATTCCTCTTGAGGCCATTTAAACTTCCCTTGATGTACACCATCCATCCCTTCGACACTTTCGACATCCCTTCGATATGTCTTTCAATGTTATATTTCCTAGTTGCCAAATAAATCTCACACTTGGTAGGTACAGTACAGTGTAGATTAGCGTGGCCGTAAATCAACTCAGGATGAATGTATATGCTCTTTTCTACTGTTTCCGCATTGACATTTACCATGTCTGAACTTTTCTTTCTTGTAGAGATCCAAAATAAGGCGTATCTCATCTAAAGCAGGAGGTAAACTATTTCAAAATTGACATACCTACAAAAAGAAATGAGTTTTATACCTAAATAAAATAAATACTCTGCACATGTTGCATGGTTGGTTCAACCCAATAGAAACGTCGAGTAAAATAAATAAGGTAAACATTCGCGTTAAGATCCGTTTAAATAGATAAATTTGTGTGAAAAACGCGTATATCTCAAATGTTATATTGTAGGAAGTAGTTGAAAATGAATTAAAGTCGTTTTTAAAATCAACTTTTAGCGGAACCTCACGTTCATCATCATTGTTGATAAAAGTGCGGAGAGTGTGTTCGGCAGCCACCCTTCGTCACAAAAATGAGTTTCTGGAAGCAAAGAAACTCGATCCTCAATTGTGTGTGTCTACTGTCGAAGCAAGGCACTTCAAACTCGTCAAGCAGAACCCACTTTCATTAATTACATCTATTGTCTATTGAGGTTGCGCCTCTGGTAGAAACATAGATGTACCGAGAGAGACTTGGATTTTGACAAACACGTGTCACAATCGGAAAATTTCACACTTGCTCCGGAATGTAGTGAGCTAGCCAAGAAAAGAAAGGATGTGATAGGATAAATGCTGAAAATATTTCTAATCTTGTTTTCTTGCTTTTATAACCTTTCATTGCTATTTTTTTTATATATTTTACAATATCTTCATTTTGACGTGATTGATTGATAAAAAAATAAATATTTTTCTATCGGTTCTATTAAGATTTCTCTGTCGGTAAGTAAATATTATTCGTATGTATTATGTGTATAAATACATTATTTATTTATTACAACATCTACCTCTATTCCGTTACAGACTTCTTACCACCCAAAAGTTGCCAAAATGAAATCGCTTTAGCGTTATCGCTAAAGCTATTTTGTCTAAGCAATGCGGCGGCCTTATGCCCGCTGCATTTCTAATTACTTGTATTTTGTGTTTCTCGGTATGTTTTAGTGTACAATAAAATATATCTATAATATTTATTCGAGTCAGAGATAAACGTAGAGATATAACGAAAATTGTTGTTTATAATCTGTGCACAGCAGGAATAAGTTGATAACTAGAGATATAAAACGAAAAAAATAAGAAGTTCTAGCACGTTGTATCAAATTGGATTCACAATAAAAAAAATCAGTACTCGATAGGTGCAGAGGAATTGATTTCAGCATTAAAGTGTAATCTCGATATTTAAAAACGAAAACCCAAACATGCAAAATTTAAATTTTGCTCTTGAAAAACAGCTGATTTCGAATTATCAAATTACTCCCGCCATGCACGGAATCCACGTAATTAATGGCATTTTACAAATTAAAACGTGGATTGGATAATTTATTGACACCTTGAATGTTTTAGCTATTTTTTTATGTAATTTTAGAGATATTGATATCAGGCTTTAAGGTCCCACTACTCAGGCCTCTCAATGTAAATCACTAGAGGCTTTAGGGTCATAATCTACCACGCGGATCCAGTGCACATTCATTTTTTTTAAATTCTTGAATGTCTTCCATCACCGCCGAGCTAGTGATATGTTTTTTAAAATCCGTATTTAGCTCACGACCTCATGAATGAGAGACGAAAATAGATATACCCTTAGGTTATTACCGTTCTTTTAGAAATATTGTTGTCCAATAAATAGCACAAACTTAACCAAAATGACAAGTGATGTAATGTTTACTAGTTAGAACAATTGCTAGGATTACATGAAACATGACATTTACAACACTGCTTAATTTTGTTTTCTGTGGTATCTAAAAATAACACGCGTCGAATTTTAGACGCAAATAATCTTGAAAGAAAACAAAAGTGAAACAAAATACACACCTCTACGTAGTACGTAAGTATATCCGTGTACCTTCGGCAGGTACACGAATGGAATATGTCAATGGGATTAAGGTCGAAATATCCTCAAAACCCTCTCATCGAAACTAGCAAAGATCTGCAAAAAAGGTTCTTGCCTTCCTTTACACGAAAGGACACAAAGGACATACACACCTTTACAAAGGACAACACAAATACAAAGGACACCTACTTATATATTTCAAGTTCTTTTTTTGCGCAAAGACAATTTCAAAACAAGGCAATAGGCATTTATAAGTAGTACCTATCCACTGAACCCATAAAATGATAGTAGGTACGTTAATTCATATAAGTAGGTATATAAATTATAATAACAATGATATAATAAGTGAGCAAGCTATATCAACACTATCGCAGAACATGAACGCAGACAAAACGATAAAAGTTAAAAAATATATTAAAAATTAAATTGTTATCTAAGCTATCTATGTAAATATGCTCGAGGTCCAATAAAGAAAAGTTTTAAAATAATGGCCCTTCTCACCACCTCCTGATACTTTATCAGAAGGTATCAGAATACTTTATCGGATACTTTGTTGATACAGAAAGTCAGTTATACTTTATCGGAAAGTCAATATTAGCTAGATTTAATTGGCAGATAATTTATCAATCAGGTTGTTAATTGTTACTTTATTAGGAGGTAGTGAGAAAAGCCTTTAGGGCCTTTCACATAACCTCCTGATACCCTAAATCTTCTGTATCAAAGAGAACATTTCTGTTTGTCTGATAGGGCTAACATCGTTATGAGTATAATAATAGTAAGAACGTGTGTAACTCCCGAAGGAAATAAAAATAATTGCAATATATTTGAATTTTTTCATTAGAAATGGTAGAGTTTTTTTTATACATATACTAGCAGATTAGGTGACGATCTTTAAGTTTAGTGATATTTCCCGTTACAATCGACCGACCGATCGCCAGTTTGCTTCATGAAAGTAATGAACAACAAAGGCTGGCCATTGCCACTCCGTGTGGTATGTATTAAAATTTGTTATCGACCATCGTGCACGTTATTCCATGGGTATAGTTACCAATATTGATCCAACGTCTTACAGCGTGCCGTTCCAGCCAGCTATCAATTTATTGATTACATTCCTTAGTAAACTATTAATTACAAACGTTATACAACTCATGAATAAATATAATGTTCGTGGAGTCCATTATTTTAAATCAAATGAAAAGAAAATCACAGTTATTGCCTAAAATGTCGGAGTAGAAGGAATGAATGTAATTAGCCATTCTACACAAAGACATTTAGTCTTTGTTTCATCCACCATGCATGCATTTGAGATGGACAGGCAAAATAGCAAGTTTTACATACATCAATTTGTAAAGTAAAAAAATATGTATACAATTAAAATGTGAATGGTGATCTCTGGAGGTTCACCTATTTATGTCTTTCTTGAATTGCCCTAATGAAAACTTAAGTTTCCTTAAAGTTTTCTTAGCGTCAATTGAACATTTTGAGCATATCTATCTACATACATACTACGAGTAATAACTTTTTGAACTAGCTAATACAAAGCTGAATAGTAAACACCAGATAATATCAAAGTACCGTATTATAGAAAATGGTTTTATGAAATCGAATTAAAGCAGCAATGCAAGGAAATACATTTCAAAATGAATTTATCTATATTCAAAGGGGTTTATTCAAGCGGAAAGGGACAGTTCTGGCGGGAGTCCAAGAAAAGCTTGCCTACCCACGTAGGGTGCGATGGACTAAGTAAGATATTAGATAAGATAACATAATTTGTGGCAAAACTGGACGATATACTAGTTATACTTAGGAATAATTCCAATGGAGCTAATTCTTCGTGTGAGCTAATTTTTTGCATTCAGAATGATAGTATGAAAGCTCACACAAAAAAAACATCGAAATTATTCCTAGATGTTATATCAGTTGTTCACTGATTTATAATCCAGTCAAAATATTTAGTTGCTTTCATTGAATCTTTAAAGTTTGAACGAATAACGTTCAAACCTGGCTTCTCAGATAGACACAAAGAGCCCATTCCCATCCCATCCTATCCCTTTCCATTTTCTTTACCCTTCTCCAAATCTATTCCTACATTTCTAAAGGTAAGCAGCGCATCCGGTTTTTTTTATAGAAACAATTTACTAGCATGTCCTGTCCCTGACGTGTTGTCATTAACATCAGCGTACACTTGATATTTTAACACGATACCATCGGGCTCTGCGAGAACATATAGCTTCACACACTATGTAGGTATTGCCTGAGGAGTAATCGACCTCTCCACGAGACCATTGACTCACCCAATGACAACTGTTTACTTGGGCAGTAAATCTCTTGCATTTTATTGTTAAACTAATCCATTATGGGACGGATTTTGATAAGCCGGTCTGCGTCGTTTGTTTCGGACGCAAAGTGCAAACATCGTAATATAAGAAAGAAACGATTACGTGACATGAATTGAGAAAAGCACGGTATTTTAAACACCTAATGTTTCTTCCAATAATCACTCAATCTGTTCAGTCTGATTGTGCCAGTATGGAGAAGGAGTCCCAGAAATGTTAGAAGTTCTTGTCGAGTCAACTTTTTCCATTGAGTTATTCGAGGATTAACGGTCATTCGAGGCCCAGAAAAGATTCTGAGTGCATTGGCGTTTCTCGAACAATAAGGTCTAGCAGCTCGTCGTCAATAATCAGTCGTAGTGCATCGTAAGGATTTGCTGGAGGCGATACAAGGAGTTCTTGTTCTTAAGTGAAATCAATTTTTTTCATCGAACTAGATTCATTGCTCTAAGTGCCAGTAGCTTCGCACTAAAATGGTACATTAATTTGTTCGCGTGTAGGGATGTCTTTATTTTCAAATATATCAGGGGTGTGATGTAGGAGACGGAACATTAGATGTCCAAAGTGATGTCAGGAGTAATCGCACCGGATATATACTAGTAGAGCATATAATATATGCAGTAGAGATATACTAGGTGTAGCACTCTGTAGCAAATCGCTGTCAGATAAGTCAGGCAAATGACCGTAATTATGTATTATAGATGGGTATTTTACTCGTGGATCAACTGGCACCTACGGCGCACAAAGTTCATCTTCGCTAGATTCCAAGGTACGAACCACAGACTTTCAGACTTTGGTACTGATGGCCTTGAAGCCTTGGTCTTTTGAACAGATGAAGAAAGTAACTTACTCTTTACAACTTGCTTAGATATTGGCTTAGATCGCATATTAAAAATACTTAAGTCACTGCTACAGTCCGATTCTTCCGCACTTGATGATTCTTCTTCGTAACCAGATTGCGAATATACGGCTTCATCACTAGAATACTGAGATGAGAACCCGGAGTCATTATCTTTCCTCCCTCTACGACGTTTTTTATTACTAATCTTTGAAGAATTTGACTTATTTTTACGTTTAGATGGGCCTGCTAAACTGTCCATTATGGCGGGAAAATATGTTACTCACTACGATCTTCACAAAACACGTTTACCAAATCCAACACTCGTTTTGGTACCTTCAGTCTTTAGTCAAAGTAACCGTATAAAGCAACGTGCGCTACCACAGGAACTGACAAAGATCTGACCTGTACAAAATGTGTGCGACGGCTACTCGGATCCGAGTAAACGGGGCCGCTACCTGCACACCTCCCCACTCGGATCCGAGTGATAAGCATTGAACTTGTTAAATATTGAATATAATAAATCCAGTCTAATTTGAACACTCTAAACTAGATTTTGAAAGTTATTTCATAAATTTATGAGCTCAAATTTTACCAAAGAAAGGCATTTCAAAGTAAATACCTAGGGGGCACAAGTTTGGCTAGTTTCCAGCCTGTGTGGCACTCACGACCCATTTTACCCGGTCATACAAATTCTCACTGTAATTAGAATGAAGATCGTAACATATTTTATTACTAAAGTTTTTGCAGTAGAGGAAAATACACCAACAAAATATACCGGGCGTCCTCGTTCTAATACCTCCAGAATCAAGGCTATTCCACTCTACTAATTTTCTTTGTTACAGGAAAGTTTATAAATAATTCGTCCACTTTTATTTCACCCACTAACAGCCATTGATTGTTCTTAAAAGTAGACATGTAGGTACAGATACATTACGATAACATTGATCATCGGCTAATCCGGAAACACCCGAATACATCATCCACGTCTACGAATTACTTTACCTCTAATTGCATACTTTATTATGAGATATGTACTTTATTATTTTATTGCATAGACGTGGATGACGTGTTCGGATGTTTCCGGATTAGCTGATGGTCAATGTTTTCATAATGTATCATTTTAGAATTTAGTATTAAGTTTTGACGCTACTGAAATCGCATTGCTTGTTCAACTATACTCGTAGATATACTTAACACAATCTAGGGCTTCGTTTGTTCATATTAATGGTTAAATATATTGTACTAAAATTGAAACAGAAGGGCCCAATTTTAATTTAAGGGACCTATTTTACAAGCGACTGGGAAACTGCCTCGTACAATACGACATTTCGGCTATACAGCGAGGGAACGCCGTTAGCCTGGTTGCCATATTGGCCACCTTGCCACAGGCACCAAATTTGTACAATGCTTTCAATGCGTTGGCTTGCTCAATCTGCATGTTGAATATATTATTATTGTATCTTTAATTTAATAGTAAATATAGCGTATTTGTAAATAGGTTTTTGGGTGATAAGCAAAATGTGCGGGATACGTATGCACTTACACGTAGAGTGCTCGTGTTTGTACTTCGCACCAACTGGATCGCCTGGGGGGTGTGGACTGTATAATAGGTTTTCCGTGAATATTCTTAAATGAAACAACTAGGCTTGTTCTTCAATAGAGCCGGGGTAGCGCAGAGGTACTTGTTCTTCTTCTTGTTGTTCTCGGAGTGGATGCCGCTGCGGAAGTGAAGTTGACCGGAAAATGGTCCGCCTTTTATTCGTTTATTGGCTTCTCCAACCTCCGGCCAATTGCGGGCTTCCCCCACCACCGGTCAAGGACGGGGAAATGTCACCACTTGTCCATGTATGTACCCCTCCCGCTACCCGCGGGGAATCATTTATTTTCCTTAATCGCTATACACGTATTTACATATATTCAATAAGATCCTAGTATGTCCTCACCTACACTATCCACTAACGATTTATCCTGATAAGTACGCAAAGACATACCAGGGATCACTCCATTATTATTAAAATATACAACATACATAAAAACTTAACACTAGTTGCGAAACTAACTATATACACATCTGTTAGATATAACTACCCTAGCCTTATATTTCGTCGTCAACACAAAAGTAATCAATCAACTTAAAACAGTTATGTTTGTTTTTTAAAATATAATTACTTCTATAGTTGTTCACTTAATTAGAATGTTATAAAGCGGACAATGGGTTGTGAGTTTTCAAGTACCTATGTGGTGAATATATGATTGTCGTGATTCCTGATAATCAGTGACATACATTTTCGACAAGCTTTTATTCAGTAATTAGGCAGCCTTATTTCAGTATGATGATACTCTTGTGAAGGTTAATTAGTGAGTGAGAAGTGAGCATGGACGATATCAGAGGGATTTATTGATCGCGCTCGCGGCGTGGCGAGAACAAAGGGCGGTCGGGTTTTGTGCTGCGAGCCTACCGCCAGCCGCCCGCCCGCCCTACCATGCCATTCGTGGAACCGTCAAAACATACGTGTATCTCATGACATGAAAATACAATTACCTTACACCTATCGTACCGTTCTATCACAATTAACTTATTTTTATTTGTCGCTTAACAAGAGTTTTGCCAAGAGTTAATACATATTATTATGAGTAGGTAATGCCGGGAGTTTCAGTTGTTAGTTTTTGGAGAATGTAATAAATAAACATTTATATTTTGGTTAAGACATTAAAATCATCTTGAGTATGTATAAAAATTTACGATTTGTGAATTTAGAAACACTATACGGTTGGAAGTGTACTAAAACAAAGTAAAGCTATAAAATCAATCGGCAAATATTTATTGCTCGAATCCGAAGCAATATAAAACAGACACCGGCGGACGCGTGGTTAAATATCCGAATGGAACAGTCAAACAAAAGTCACAAAGCCTACTAGTACGATACACAGAACAGCCTCGTCAAAAGCAATGGATCAATAAAATTGAGTATCCATTCACATAAGTCTTGTTTATGTATCTACTAGAATGTAGTCTCATTAATGTAATCTATTGAAATGTAATTAATCTGTAACCGTATATTTTCAGATTCACAATCTAAATTTCGATAAAGATTTTATTTGAAGTATTCGGTTCTATTTTAGCATAAAATATCCGATAGAAAACGATGTTCTTGATTACTATCAATGATGAAATAATAGTTCGTGCCTTCTAAAATTCAGAAAATTATTGCTATTCAATTGTTTCGAAAATTATTAGGTAGGCACCTACACAATACCGCACTTGACGCAATTTGCGATAAAATATATATGTTTTAGTGTCACACACCTACACAATACCGCACTTGACACAATTTGCGATAAAATAGATATATTCTAGGTGGCACACACCTACACAATACCGCACTTAACGCAATTTGCGATAAAATAGATATGTTCTAGGTGGCACACACCTACACAATACCGCACTTGACGCAATATGCGATAAAATAGATATGTTCTAGGTGGCACACACCTCTACACAATACCGCACTTGACACAAATTGCGATAAAATAGATATGTTCTAGGTTCAGTGTGCCATAAATTAATATCTCCTAAGTAATCGAAACAGTGGGAGTAAATTTCGTGCACGTTCTCGTCGGACTCATTATAATGGCGGGCGGGAGGGAGCAGCGTGTGAACCGTGTCTGTTGTAGCAAGAATAGTACCTAGGTATTATCCACTCGTGTACATTTGGTCGGAATAATCGACGACCAAGCTATTTATTACAAAAATATTACTGCTATTGCGACTCTTTTCATAGTAGATAGAGACATGTACGGCGAACTAAGAATTTTGTCGTGCATAAAAATTTTATACGTAGGTACCTACTATGGATCTGCTTAATTACAGTTGAACACTGGGTATTTACTTATCTTAGCTTAGTGATTGGCAATAATTAGTTTTCAGTAGAGAAGTCGATATATCTAATGATTATAGTAGGTACCTAAATGACGAATAAATCCAATGATTCTGAAACAACCTATTCCTATGAAAGATTAAAGGCGGGCGAACATACGAATATACAGCTCCATTATAAGCCCATCAGAAACCCATCGACTGCGGCAGGCTATTATAACATCAAGCTTTCGACACGGCCCTCGCATATAACGCGTGTTTATAATCTAGCTACGCGTTTATTTTTCTATATTTCACACCTTTATCAAATAAAGTAGCTACCTACTATTGAAACGTTCTACTCGAATATTGTACAAACTTTTTCGCTGAAGTTCTAGGTGACGCGTGGTGTAAGTTACCATGAGTATTAATCATCAAGTGTATATTTTCCGAGAATGATTATGGTAATTTTCTTTGTAGTACACCACGTTGAGTGAGGCAATATGAATGCATAATTAATGTTAAGGTAATATGTATAGGGTGCTCCAGATTGTGCGCCAGATTTAAATTTCACGCCGTTTCTTTGTTTGGCGGTTGGCAACTCGGTTTGTTTAATTGTCAAATTTCGCCTCATTTAAATTGCGCCCCTATCAACAACGAATAAAATTATTTGTTATAGCATTCTAGTCTTTTATTTCGGATTCGGTCTCGGTTTCGAATATTTTTTAATTCGGATTTTGGATAGTTTCGGTTACGGTTACGGAGCTCCATAACATTACTAATGTATACCCACATAACTAATATCAGTTTGATAATGTCTTTATTATCCGCGATAACGTACCTATTGTATTCAGCTAAATAGACAAGCCCTTCTGTTATCAGATTATTAACGAAGATAACATGTCAATAGCTATATTTCTATTAATCGATCAGTCATTGAGTGCAGTTTAATTTTTTTAAAACAGTTTAATAAAACATTGTATGAAGTCGATTGTAAAATAATTTGGGAATTTTGTAAGATCTTGTGTTTTATTTGTAAACGCGATTCCGTGCATTTACAATAAAGGTTCGTTATTATTCCCCTAGAAACATATTTTCCTATACAAAAAGAATTGAAACTTAGAAAGCCCCGTCCTCCAGTTTGTATCGTTTACAGCATACCAATAAATGACCTTTATGTCGGTTTTACTGCAGAGATCATCCACGTTTTACAACCATTCAATTGAACGAGCAATAAAATATAAAAGTTTGTAAGTGGTGTATGAGAAAGCGAATATGTACTTATTGTATATGAAGACGAGGCCACAGTTGCTGTTGCCCAAGGATGTATTATTCTCCATTCCCGTGCATTTGTTATTTCGTCGGGGACAGCCCTGACCTATTTCCGAAGGCCTCCTAAGACATTCGCATCAGATATGGTCGGGGTTGGCAATTTATTACCACTTTCCGACCTGCATTACGTTTAGGTTAGAGCTAGGCTTTCAAATAGACACTGCGGTCTATATTCAGGCATAAACATTCACCAAGTTTCCAGGCATTAGTACTTAAATACTCGTACGTAATGTTCCGTTCGTTTCCTTTGATGTTATTTTGATATCTAAACATCCTTACTGATCTATAACTTAAAGGAAATTTTGTGGTAAATATTAGTAATTATTTCTATATATAAATGAGTAATAAGTAGATGTAATAAATGGACGGGTCAGATCCTCGTCAGATACGCCTAGGGTGTGAAGTACTATTTGGGCAAAGAAAAACTGAAATTAATTATTCAAATAATCTAGATAATTCAACCAGATAAAGATAGTGAAACATAAAGCGCTCGCCGATGAAAATCGGACATTGTTATCTAATAGCTTGTACCTTGGTATGTGGCCGGTTATAAAGTTATAGATCGATAGAGCAACGTGGGCCGTAGACAGCTCGCCGGCGCTCGTGCCTGGTTCACCCACTTGGCAGGCAGGTGCTGGCAGGTTACCAGGTTTGTCCACTCTTATCTATGGCCAGGCAGGGGTGACACGTTCTAGTGTATTCTAGTGTATTTTTGTAGGGTGTAATACGTCAAGCCTTTTAGGCAAACTGTAATTATGCAAAGACGTGTTGCTTTCAATGCATTCTAAAATATACCTACTCGTATACCTATAGATGCGTCTATTGACATTATTAAAATATACCTACTCGTATACCTATAGATGCGTCTATTGACATTATTAAAATATACCTACTCGTATACCTATAGATGCGTCTATTGACATTATTAAAATATACCTACTCGTATACCTATAGATGCGTCTATTGACATTATTAAAATATACCTACTCGTATACCTATAGATGCGTCTATTGACATTATTAAAATATACCTACTCGTATACCTATAGATGCGTCTATTGACATTATTAAAATATACCTACTCGTATACCTATAGATGCGTCTATTGACATTATTAAAATATACCTACTCGTATACCTATAGATGCGTCTATTGACATTATTAAAATATACCTACTCGTATACCTATAGATGCGTCTATTGACATTATTAAAATATACCTACTCGTATACCTATAGATGCGTCTATTGACATTATTAAAATATACCTACTCGTATACCTATAGATGCGTCTATTGACATTATTAAAATATACCTACTCGTATACCTATAGATGCGTCTATTGACATTATTAAAATATACCTACTCGTATACCTATAGATGCGTCTATTGACATTATTAAAATATACCTACTCGTATACCTATAGATGCGTCTATTGACATTATTAAAATATACCTACTCGTATACCTATAGATGCGTCTATTGACATTATTAAAATATACCTACTCGTATACCTATAGATGCGTCTATTGACATTATTAAAATATACCTACTCGTATACCTATAGATGCGTCTATTGACATTATTAAAATATACCTACTCGTATACCTATAGATGCGTCTATTGACATTATTAAAATATACCTACTCGTATACCTATAGATGCGTCTATTGACATTATTAAAATATACCTACTCGTATACCTATAGATGCGTCTATTGACATTATTAAAATATACCTACTCGTATACCTATAGATGCGTCTATTGACATTATTAAAATATACCTACTCGTATACCTATAGATGCGTCTATTGACATTATTAAAATATACCTACTCGTATACCTATAGATGCGTCTATTGACATTATTAAAATATACCTACTCGTATACCTATAGATGCGTCTATTGACATTATTAAAATATACCTACTCGTATACCTATAGATGCGTCTATTGACATTATTAAAATATACCTACTCGTATACCTATAGATGCGTCTATTGACATTATTAAAATATACCTACTCGTATACCTATAGATGCGTCTATTGACATTATTAAAATATACCTACTCGTATACCTATAGATGCGTCTATTGACATTATTAAAATATACCTACTCGTATACCTATAGATGCGTCTATTGACATTATTAAAATATACCTACTCGTATACCTATAGATGCGTCTATTGACATTATTAAAATATACCTACTCGTATACCTATAGATGCGTCTATTGACATTATTAAAATATACCTACTCGTATACCTATAGATGCGTCTATTGACATTATTAAAATATACCTACTCGTATACCTATAGATGCGTCTATTGACATTATTAAAATATACCTACTCGTATACCTATAGATGCGTCTATTGACATTATTAAAATATACCTACTCGTATACCTATAGATGCGTCTATTGACATTATTAAAATATACCTACTCGTATACCTATAGATGCGTCTATTGACATTATTAAAATATACCTACTCGTATACCTATAGATGCGTCTATTGACATTATTAAAATATACCTACTCGTATACCTATAGATGCGTCTATTGACATTATTAAAATATACCTACTCGTATACCTATAGATGCGTCTATTGACATTATTAAAATATACCTACTCGTATACCTATAGATGCGTCTATTGACATTATTAAAATATACCTACTCGTATACCTATAGATGCGTCTATTGACATTATTAAAATATACCTACTCGTATACCTATAGATGCGTCTATTGACATTATTAAAATATACCTACTCGTATACCTATAGATGCGTCTATTGACATTATTAAAATATACCTACTCGTATACCTATAGATGCGTCTATTGACATTATTAAAATATACCTACTCGTATACCTATAGATGCGTCTATTGACATTATTAAAATATACCTACTCGTATACCTATAGATGCGTCTATTGACATTATTAAAATATACCTACTCGTATACCTATAGATGCGTCTATTGACATTATTAAAATATACCTACTCGTATACCTATAGATGCGTCTATTGACATTATTAAAATATACCTACTCGTATACCTATAGATGCGTCTATTGACATTATTAAAATATACCTACTCGTATACCTATAGATGCGTCTATTGACATTATTAAAATATACCTACTCGTATACCTATAGATGCGTCTATTGACATTATTAAAATATACCTACTCGTATACCTATAGATGCGTCTATTGACATTATTAAAATATACCTACTCGTATACCTATAGATGCGTCTATTGACATTATTAAAATATACCTACTCGTATACCTATAGATGCGTCTATTGACATTATTAAAATATACCTACTCGTATACCTATAGATGCGTCTATTGACATTATTAAAATATACCTACTCGTATACCTATAGATGCGTCTATTGACATTATTAAAATATACCTACTCGTATACCTATAGATGCGTCTATTGACATTATTAAAATATACCTACTCGTATACCTATAGATGCGTCTATTGACATTATTAAAATATACCTACTCGTATACCTATAGATGCGTCTATTGACATTATTAAAATATACCTACTCGTATACCTATAGATGCGTCTATTGACATTATTAAAATATACCTACTCGTATACCTATAGATGCGTCTATTGACATTATTAAAATATACCTACTCGTATACCTATAGATGCGTCTATTGACATTATTAAAATATACCTACTCGTATACCTATAGATGCGTCTATTGACATTATTAAAATATACCTACTCGTATACCTATAGATGCGTCTATTGACATTATTAAAATATACCTACTCGTATACCTATAGATGCGTCTATTGACATTATTAAAATATACCTACTCGTATACCTATAGATGCGTCTATTGACATTATTAAAATATACCTACTCGTATACCTATAGATGCGTCTATTGACATTATTAAAATATACCTACTCGTATACCTATAGATGCGTCTATTGACATTATTAAAATATACCTACTCGTATACCTATAGATGCGTCTATTGACATTATTAAAATATACCTACTCGTATACCTATAGATGCGTCTATTGACATTATTAAAATATACCTACTCGTATACCTATAGATGCGTCTATTGACATTATTAAAATATACCTACTCGTATACCTATAGATGCGTCTATTGACATTATTAAAATATACCTACTCGTATACCTATAGATGCGTCTATTGACATTATTAAAATATACCTACTCGTATACCTATAGATGCGTCTATTGACATTATTAAAATATACCTACTCGTATACCTATAGATGCGTCTATTGACATTATTAAAATATACCTACTCGTATACCTATAGATGCGTCTATTGACATTATTAAAATATACCTACTCGTATACCTATAGATGCGTCTATTGACATTATTAAAATATACCTACTCGTATACCTATAGATGCGTCTATTGACATTATTAAAATATACCTACTCGTATACCTATAGATGCGTCTATTGACATTATTAAAATATACCTACTCGTATACCTATAGATGCGTCTATTGACATTATTAAAATATACCTACTCGTATACCTATAGATGCGTCTATTGACATTATTAAAATATACCTACTCGTATACCTATAGATGCGTCTATTGACATTATTAAAATATACCTACTCGTATACCTATAGATGCGTCTATTGACATTATTAAAATATACCTACTCGTATACCTATAGATGCGTCTATTGACATTATTAAAATATACCTACTCGTATACCTATAGATGCGTCTATTGACATTATTAAAATATACCTACTCGTATACCTATAGATGCGTCTATTGACATTATTAAAATATACCTACTCGTATACCTATAGATGCGTCTATTGACATTATTAAAATATACCTACTCGTATACCTATAGATGCGTCTATTGACATTATTAAAATATACCTACTCGTATACCTATAGATGCGTCTATTGACATTATTAAAATATACCTACTCGTATACCTATAGATGCGTCTATTGACATTATTAAAATATACCTACTCGTATACCTATAGATGCGTCTATTGACATTATTAAAATATACCTACTCGTATACCTATAGATGCGTCTATTGACATTATTAAAATATACCTACTCGTATACCTATAGATGCGTCTATTGACATTATTAAAATATACCTACTCGTATACCTATAGATGCGTCTATTGACATTATTAAAATATACCTACTCGTATACCTATAGATGCGTCTATTGACATTATTAAAATATACCTACTCGTATACCTATAGATGCGTCTATTGACATTATTAAAATATACCTACTCGTATACCTATAGATGCGTCTATTGACATTATTAAAATATACCTACTCGTATACCTATAGATGCGTCTATTGACATTATTAAAATATACCTACTCGTATACCTATAGATGCGTCTATTGACATTATTAAAATATACCTACTCGTATACCTATAGATGCGTCTATTGACATTATTAAAATATACCTACTCGTATACCTATAGATGCGTCTATTGACATTATTAAAATATACCTACTCGTATACCTATAGATGCGTCTATTGACATTATTAAAATATACCTACTCGTATACCTATAGATGCGTCTATTGACATTATTAAAATATACCTACTCGTATACCTATAGATGCGTCTATTGACATTATTAAAATATACCTACTCGTATACCTATAGATGCGTCTATTGACATTATTAAAATATACCTACTCGTATACCTATAGATGCGTCTATTGACATTATTAAAATATACCTACTCGTATACCTATAGATGCGTCTATTGACATTATTAAAATATACCTACTCGTATACCTATAGATGCGTCTATTGACATTATTAAAATATACCTACTCGTATACCTATAGATGCGTCTATTGACATTATTAAAATATACCTACTCGTATACCTATAGATGCGTCTATTGACATTATTAAAATATACCTACTCGTATACCTATAGATGCGTCTATTGACATTATTAAAATATACCTACTCGTATACCTATAGATGCGTCAATTGACATTATTAAAATATACCTACTCGTATACCTATAGATGCGTCTATTGACATTATTAAAATATACCTACTCGTATACCTATAGATGCGTCTATTGACATTATTAAAATATACCTACTCGTATACCTATAGATGCGTCTATTGACATTATTAAAATATACCTACTCGTATACCTATAGATGCGTCTATTGACATTATTAAAATATACCTACTCGTATACCTATAGATGCGTCTATTGACATTATTAAAATATACCTACTCGTATACCTATAGATGCGTCTATTGACATTATTAAAATATACCTACTCGTATACCTATAGATGCGTCAATTGACATTATTAAAATATACCTACTCGTATACCTATAGATGCGTCTATTGACATTATTAAAATATACCTACTCGTATACCTATAGATGCGTCTATTGACATTATTAAAATATACCTACTCGTATACCTATAGATGCGTCTATTGACATTATTAAAATATACCTACTCGTATACCTATAGATGCGTCTATTGACATTATTAAAATATACCTACTCGTATACCTATAGATGCGTCTATTGACATTATTAAAATATACCTACTCGTATACCTATAGATGCGTCTATTGACATTATTAAAATATACCTACTCGTATACCTATAGATGCGTCTATTGACATTATTAAAATATACCTACTCGTATACCTATAGATGCGTCTATTGACATTATTAAAATATACCTACTCGTATACCTATAGATGCGTCTATTGACATTATTAAAATATACCTACTCGTATACCTATAGATGCGTCTATTGACATTATTAAAATATACCTACTCGTATACCTATAGATGCGTCTATTGACATTATTAAAATATCCACTACGAACGTATACATGTACCTATGTGATATTTTAACCACGTAGTAACAAAGTTGATAGGTATGTATATGTAGTGTGTAAATATTATCTAGATGCAAATATCAGATGTGAAAGGACTATGAACGCATAAAATATTCAGTAGGTACCTAAATTGTTAATTTGGAAAATATACCCGGAAAGTAATAATGAAATTGTCCTTTATAATAAACCTGTCGATATTGGCAGGTGTACCTACAATAATTTTAGCTTCTCATGATGTATGTATGTATGTATGTATGTATGTATGTATGTATGTATATATGTATGTACAATAATTCATCGGTAATTAATACTGGCTGTATGTATGACGCGTTTTGCTAAAGTGAAAATTGCAGGATACTTTACAGTTTAGAAAGAATATTTAAATTGTATTGAATATTATCGTTTTACTAGTAATATGCGCGTCGAGGTTTTCGCCTAACAGTGGGGACATATTTTAAGGCTATTTAATCCGTTCGCCGTTTTGTAGCCAACCGGAGAATAAAAGGTCAAAGGTCAATTGTCTGAGACATTTAAAATTTGTATAAATACATGATTTTCAAGCGTCAACTACTGAAATATTGTTTACTCAATATTATTCATACACATGATAAATATTCTTCATTCCCGACATTATAGAACAAACTGGAGTTTTATAAACAAAAGTCAAATTCTAATTAAAAACTAAGACATGTTTGACTGTCAGTAATGCCGATACCAAAACAATATTGTGACGTTGAAAGTGCTTATACCTCATTTTACTTTCATAGACTGCTTTGAACTCGCCCAGACTTCAAGGGGCTTTACGTTTTTGTTGGGCTCGGAAACTCCGTGTTGAGCTCGAGCGGAAACCCTCTAAATTATTTCTTGTCTTGCGAGCAAAGGATTGCAAAACATTTTCAACTTTATAAAGTAAAAGTTATATTCCATTTGTTTTCTATAAAATAATATTAGTTCTAGTTTCTAAGTTACTTGTAACAGAAACCACACTGTTAAAGTTCGCGTTGAACTTTCATCAAACGAATGCAGGGAAGCGAGGAGCACGCAGAAAAGTTTCCGTTCCACGTCGGATATATGACGGTGACTGGCAATTGCCTGGCATCTAGCCAGCTGCTGTAGCTAAGCTCACTTCCGACAATACTTTGCTGTATTTCTTTCAAACTCGGTGTCACGCTGGTCTATTCAAAAAATAAACTCAAGCTAATATATAAATAAATAGGTATATTATCAAATATATAGGTGCTGGCAGAAAACAGTGCTGTGGATTATCTACAGCTTTTACTGAGCCAGTTCCATTTTGTTGTCGCGACACACAATATAAGTATTCAGATATTTTATTTAATGTATCACTATACATACGTAATTGTGGTGTCGTGATAACAATTTTTTTTTTTATTTTTCTTTCTTTCTTTCAAATAGAGATAGATTAATAAGAAAAACACTGAATTATTTATAGGTGTTTGAAGAATTTATGGACGGACAAATTTATGCTTTATATTTATTAGAAACCTGCTTAATTTGATTGGCGTATATATAAACAGTTATATGCTTTGTTTATAGTCGATTTCCGTATTGAATTTAGTGAGGAATCCACTAGTCAAGTAATCATCAGATGAAAAAAATAACTCTAATAGCAGATATTAAATTAAATATTTTATTAACTATCTTTCCAGTCAACAATGACTTGGACAGTGGTTTATGACATATAACGTTCAAAATTATAAAGAAAGAAGACTATGCAACGTCATCACAGATTAATAAATCTATTAGATTTTATTTTAATAGATAGACTTAAATCCCGGTTTTTAAAATCAGAGATATTCGTGTTTTTCTGATTTAATTTCTTAATTTTAATCGAAAATTAGCCTTACTAAAAATAGTCAAGTTCACAAGATTCAGCTAAGGAGCGCCGATAATCTCCTCTTTTCATCTGTAAGAAACAACTATGGTAGAAAAACCATCTAGAAATAGAGGAAGGAAATAAAGCCAATGGACACGTTCAAAAGACTAATTAGATAAATTTGTAAAGTAGGTAACTTAAGTATTGAACTTGCTTTTATTTTTTCTTTTATATTATTATCTAATTATTCACTCTCGCTGTTATTATAATCTACTTTTATAATTATAAGTTAGATTCTCATGTAAGTGAAATTTATGTTTCTTAGACGAGAATAAATATTCTTTAATTCGAATTGTATATTATTCTCCGGTCACATTAGAATTACACGGCGGTTTAGAATCCCTCAGCAGTCGGAGAGACGTTGCGTCTCTCTGTGTGTTCTACCGCCTGTACAATGGGGAATGCTCTGAAGAATTGTTCAATATAATTCCCACTTCGGGTTTCTACAACCGCGCACCTCCCGTCACAGAAATGCGGTCCATCCGCATTTCCTCGATACGGAGGTGTCGCGCATTGTCGGTCAAAAAAATACTTTATACCGCGAACCCGTAGGCTGTGGAACAAACTGCCTCAAGAGGTCTTTCCATTATGCTTTCCATTATGGGGTTCTTCAAGAGAGCTGTGAATAGGATTTTGCAAGGTCGGCGGCGCGTCCGCATACCCCCTGGTGTTGCAGGTGTCCATGGGAGGCGGTAACACTTACCATCACCATCAAGCGGTCCTGCTTGCTCGTCCGCCCACTAGTATATAAAAAAAAAACATTACAATTTCATCCAACAAATATGTTTATATGACGGTTCTAACTCACATATTATACACAGAAATAATAGTACTTACCTAATACTTTATTTATTTAAGACATTTACATATTTTTCTTTACGGTAATTGTCACTTAGATAGTAGGTAATACCAGTCATCGGTATGCCTAATTTATTATTGTCAAAATTATGATTTGATATATAATTAATACTGAACATTATGGCGTCAGTATGTCTGCCACGAATAATTAATTTTTTCGTGATAATTTCAATTTTGGTGAATTTTTACCAAATTTTTAATTAAAATTTTCTAAATACATAGATTTTAAATTACGTTCACATTGATGATGATGTCAGCCTTTTTTAAAAGTCCCACTGCAGGGCATAGGTTTTCCCCAGTCAGTCATAAAATTATACTTGTACCTACATTATCTCAAGTAATTCAGAATTGTGAGAAGAATCTATGGTTTATGGCTTCCAGATAGATTCAGACACCAGATAGATAGATTCCAGATGGATAGATAGATTTATATTTTTTTTATGAGAATAAAGTGGCAAATGACAATCCACCTGGTGGTAAATGGATACTGTCGCCGATGGTCATTAGCGACACATGCCAACTTCGGTCCAGAATGACAAACGTTGGTATGCCTACGGATGCGCCGCCTGCCTTTAGAGATTTAGGAATGAATTTGGAAAAATAGGAAAGAATGGAATCGGATGGGGTGGGAATAAGCTCTGACATATCTCACTCACTACCAAAACAAACACGTACTTTGAGGAAATAGGATAAGTGGGAATTTTTCACAGGAGTCTTCTGTGAGAATCTGTGAGTATAAAGATTATAAATTTATATAATATTAAAAAGCTTGATATCATTTAGATACCTACTTAAAGTAATTAACGACACGGTGTCCGTGTGTGCTTCAAATTTGCAAGGCAACGCTCTGGTCCAGGCGGGCTTTAGCGTCTCTAAACTAATTGAGCTCTCAAATTAAACGCTCCAAGCTCAGCTGCTGTACTCACTCTATATTTCTATATACATACTAGTTTTAATTGGGATGTAATGTGGTAATGCTTTATTACCGAGAAATGAGGTTGCTTTTGATCTAGTTTTTTAATTTTTTATAGTCTTGTAATAAAAGCGATATGAAATGAGTTTTCTAAGGAAACTGCAGTATAATTAAAAATGTTAACGAAAATTGATTGTACTTTTAAGAAATTAGGTGGCAGTAGATCTGTTATTGCTGATAAATAAATATCTACTATGGACATTTGATACAGACTTCGATATGTTGCACATTCGAGCGATAAAGTCGGCTGATTATTGACGAATGATAATTTGAAAACAAACTGTGAAATTCTAAAAGCAAAATGCTAAAAGCTTTATACATTTATACTATACAATATGTTACCATCAGCCTGTGTCGCTGTGTCGCTGTGTCGCTGTGTCGCTGTGTCGCTCCACTATCGAGGCCTCTCCCAAAGACCGCCATACATGTAATATTTTTAATTATAAGTATAAATTTAACCAGAAATTACGCTGGAATATATAATTATGCATACATACATACATTGTTAAATATATCTATGATTTGTAAGGTAGAACGTTGACCCTGGGTCAGCTTCTTCATCCCACCTTCTAGACTAGGACACTTCTAGGACGCAAACCAAATATAATAAGTGCATAATATCACTCACCTTAAAGTATCGGCAGTCGGTCTCCTGGCACATTGTATTTATATTACATTGCGTCTAACACTATGTACTTCACTGCTAACTCTGTACTTTTTAAGATTACAGATAACAAGTCGCTTTTACAAAAAGCTCCGTTGTTTAGACGTTGTTTCATAAATTTTCTGAGGCACCTTTGACTAAAGCGCTTCTCAGGAATAATTCAGGATTTTGATTCTCATTACTAATTGACACGGAATATAAGAATGCAGAAATACAAGTTCTGTGACTAATTGGAATGTTGACGGTTTATTGATTCGTTTCGGACACGATCATTCGAATTATTTTTAAGTCACATATTTTTATTACTACAATTTACGACTGGACAATATTTCTACATAATAATAAGTAATCTTTTTATGTATTATAATCAGAGTGTAATAGTTTTTTTTGTAACGTTACTAATTATACATAATTATATATATATTGTATCTTTATTTATGACTTAATGCTATTGTACGTCTGCATGGCAAGCTATACTGGTGTACCTACGCTTTCTCAACACCTTTTCAAACCTATATCTATGCAATAAATCATTTGATTTAGACTTTATAATTATAATGACAAAAATCTTTTCATTTATGATATTATTGTAATGCTTTCATTTAACAATTCATTATACTTAAGTACATACAATAAACAGCCACAATATTTAGGAATCATAGAACAAATAGAATGTTTTGAGTAACTGTACTTTTGTATTGGATCTGTGTTTGGACCCAGTCACTCTCACAAAATCTATGAAATATTTTACTTGCTAGTATTCATGAACAAGTACATAGTTCCATAGAAAGGGTCGATACACTCAATGAGATTGTTGCGCGACAATGATTCTACAATAAATTTTAGATATTATAAAAACTTTTAAATGGTTAGACCTGGGTCCCCGGGGAAACTGGTACCGGGGTTTTACTCCCCTAGACCAACCATAATCCAGTACTGATGATAATTTTCCTATTTTGTCCACCATTTTTTTGCCTCACTTTGCACCCGCAAGGTGAGGCTTGTGCCCCGTAGTGGTAAGTTATAGGCTAATATCGCTATAAATAGTTCCTGAAAATTATAATTGTTAAAATATTTTAAAATCATAGTTGTATGTCTAACGAATATTATATGCAAAAGTGTTCATTGAGTTTGATATACATATATTTTTCATGAATAATATCCGGATCGCTGGCGCTCTGGAATGAAAGTGCTAAAAATAACTTTCATGTTAAAGGAAGTTCTTTCACATCAGAATTTTTTAAACTTATAAAAATCGAATGAGGTTTTTTATTAGTTGCAAGCTGTACATTGTCGGTTAATAGCAGCGATTTACAGGCACAATAAAGCGTTTAGTGTATAAACACTGCTGATCCATTCGGTTATTCGCTCGATTGCGCAGAAACGAGATAATTATGATCTCTATACCGATAAATGTTGTTAATCTCAGTTAGTAGACGTCGTATTATGGGTTTGGACCGTAAATTCTCATTAACGACTTACATTTTGATACGAGCAATTGAACTTTCCCCTTGTGATACTAACTACTTCTACGGTACTTCTTCAAATAGACATTTTAGTTATTGGGGCACTGACGTTTGCATTTTTAATATGGTTTTGAACGGATAGAATGTGACAGACGAGCAGACAGTCCTCCTGGTGGTAAGTGATACTGTCGCCAATGAACATCCGCGATACATGTCAACATCAGAATGATAAACATTGACATACCGTGTAGAGGTTATAATGGAATAAGGAGCTATTTTAATCACATTATATTTTAAGAAGTCTTTTGTTGAATTGCGTGCCTCTTGGAGCAAATGTAACTCTATTAAATCCGATGAATTTCACAACAAAATAATAATAAAAAAAACTCTAATTTGGCGGAATACCAAAAACAGAAATACCAATTCCAATAATTGGTACCAAAAATACCAATTATTACAGCTCTTATACATACGAGTATAAAGTGCTCTTCTCTACTATATGTACAAGAGTAAAAAACAAAGTCAGTAATTTGAATCTGCGCTGTTTCGTTCGCTTAGTTGTAACTAGTGAATCAATGGACGGATTTTGATATAAATTCTCTTTTGTATTTATTTGTGTCTGTAGATAGCTTTTTTAGAACGACTCACGGTATATATGTTTTTGGGGAGAGGCGCGGGGGGGGGGGGGGGGGTGCATGCATGATGCAACTCCACAGTCACTGGGCGTGGGTCAGGACTGGTCAAGTTACCCCTCTCACAGTTACTACCGTAAAATGTACTGCATTCCCCACTTTCTCCTATTCTTCCAATGTACGTATGTGTCTCGGTAGTATGACAGATATGTCAGAGCTCGTTCCATCGTTTCCATTTTCCCAATAGTCGTTTAATAGGCTTGTACTATACAATATTAATTAGTTCTTTTATAATTTGAAGGTTCTTTTACGTTTTACTCTAGTCATGTTTCAGGGAAATCGGTGCAGTTCGTCAGCAGCATGACAGTTAATTAAGAGTCGAGCGGAAGCGATGAGGCCTGTAATTAGTTTTGTTGTATTCAACCGCGCCGCGTCGCACCGTGTTCGGCACGTTCAATCAGAGCTTGAAAACCGATTCATTTGAAAAACCCGTCTTTCAATTTTTTCAATGCAAAAATCAAATAAAGGTAAAAGTTCGCGGTATCGCTATATAAGTAAGCCCATTAATTACATGAAAGAACGAAACCCGAATGTCGGCTGCAGAAAGGTTCCTGTATGACTCCTCTATGGCTCCCCATTAGCCCGCCACTGTCACGGGTGACTTATATCGCTAAATTTGGGATTCTTTCAATCAAAATTGATTCTTTCTAGTGTCCATATGTAATAAAGAGAGCGGATTGAAATTACGTTCCCTATTATTTTATTCCAACGAAAACGAAATAACCAACATGGTATCGGTAAATTTGAAACCGGTTTCAAGTCTTGGTTATGGATAGCTGCGACGTGAGCTTTAAACTTGCGAGTATACATGAATCAGTACTATGATGTACTATTAATGTATACATGGCATATTAATGGTATGATAGGTATGATGTCCTACAGGTATGATTCCGACGACGGCGACGCCCCTCATTTCCTGACATGTATGGATGTGGCTGACGAGACCGAACTTGATATTGTATTTTTTTTTATGGCAAGAAGATGACAGACGAGCATACAGTCCATGTGGTGGTGGATACTGTCGCCCATAGACATCTACGGTACACGCCAACTTCAGTTCAGAATGCCAAATTGAATAGTTGAAAAAAGTTGAAAAAATGCCAATAGTTGAAAAAAGGGTTGGGAAAATTGAGAGAGATAGGATGGGGTGGGAATGGGCTTTGGCATATCTCATTCACTACTGAAAACTTTAGTGTTCAATGTTTACTAATAGTGAAACATAATACTTCGTATTTTATGAAGTGTGAAACTATATATAATATAGAACATGGCCAAAGGATCTAGCATACAGGCCGAACAATTAAATAAAAAATCTTAAAAAAAGTAATCCGGATTTATAATTTACCATAAATATTTTTATACTTTCGATTTACTTATTGTTTCTTTTCATTTTATTTTGTTTCTATGTTAATTTTATGGATGTAAATGTATGGATCGCGTAAAATGTTGAAATTTTAGATAATATGTAGGCATGATTTACTTCACAGAAACAGAATTAGAGATGTGAAAATTTATAGTTATAACAAATATATAATATATAGGCAAAATTATCTTTTCCTAAATATAGCTAGTGTTAACCACCCAAGATTTTTATGCTGCTCTGTGTTTTTTTTCGTTGACTAGAATTCTAGTGACATTGCTCCGGACACTGGCCTATATTTGTTGATGCTAAAATACTCGTAGGTATATAATCGTCATTCACTACAGTAACTTACAGACTGCTATACTAAATAGCTGCAATGACACTTCTGTTGATAACTTTATGCCAAAAACGGATGTTTCAAACCATCTTTACTAACCATCCAAATACAATTTTAGAAGACATTCACACTGACCGTCAAATAGGTAGTATAAATATTTACGACCGCCAAGGTCGGCTCTATTAGTGTCGGATTAACCGGTAGCGGGTTAATTTCGTACTTATATGTGAACGGAACAGGGAATCGGTTCACTGGAATTAATTGAAATATGTAGCTATAAGTGACTAGTATAAATAAGTACCTAGTTTCAATAGTTAGTTCCATTTAGAACTAATACGACGAAATTAGTCTTTGGAATATCGCGATTTTCTTTTCTCTCTTTTAGTAATAGCTTAATTACCACATTGTGCCACTGTCGAGATTTCTTCGTAATTAAATATTTTAATATCAAAACGCATCTCATCTAAATACCTACGTTAGGGGTCGCTCAGTAAAAAAACTCTTTGACTCCTTGGAGTCGGACTCCTTGGAAGAACACGAAAACGGTATCATGCTTTTATTTGATTATCACAAACATTACGTACTTTGAACTACAATAAACTACCACTATTAAACTACAAAACTCATAATACACAATTTTTATAATCAAACAAAAATTCGTCTTTACTTGTTTAGTTCCCTTCAAAACGCCCTACTACGCGATTATCTCGATTTTTGACTTCATCATGATGATGTGTTTTTACATATTTTTATAAACAAAAAGAAAGGAACAGAAACGAACGATTTAGTCATTAATTTTCTCCCGCCTATAGGTTCCCTGGAAGAAATCGTTTTAGCGATAATGCCGCCTGTTGTACTTTTTAGTTACACTTTGTCACATGTAATTAAACTATTGTTTAATTGTGGCAATATTTTTCCCCTGGTATATTTTTGAAAAACGGCAAAACGTTTCCAGTTAATAGAACCATCAAATAATTTCTTTCCATAGAACATTTGTTACCGTCTCCACCCTTGAATTAAATTTCGAGAAATCCCGTCTTAGTAAGTCTGTCTTTACGTTGTAAAAGTCGTTCTGTCCAAATTTCATGTTTCTAGTTTCAGCGGTTGCGACTCGGCGTTGATGTATCAATCAATCAGTCAGAGCATTTATCTTTATATGTGTAGATAGATTGTTATTAAAAACAAGCTTAACAAACAACTTTAGAAAAAATTAACAAACCTATAAGACAATTTCAATAAATATTTGACAGGAAATGTTTACGTATCTATATACTTTACGGATATGCATTGTTATTCTACGAAACCATTTATTTAATATGCATCTTGAATGCAGTCCAATTATAAAACAATGTAAACAAATGAAAATAGCACGCAAAAATGAACCAACTAAATACAAGTAAATATAAATAGGTAGATACGTTTTAGTTTCTTGGATATGGATTTTTTTGTGAAATCTTAACAAAAGCATAGTTTTATTATTACGTTATTTTAAAAGACGGATGTTAGAGTATTATTTATTTAAACATAAACCTGAAATAACGAAATAATAACTTAGAGAATCTTAATCAAACTCAATAAGTCCATACCGAAAATAAATCTATTTTTTTTGTTATAGCAAAAAGCTGCCGCCTTAGATCTAGACTATCTAGACTTTGCCCTAGATATCGTGAAAATTACTTATATTTAATCAAAATTAACGACATTTGTATTTATGAGATAAATAATACATGCTTGCCATCCGGTGGTGGTACACTTACCCCTAGATAGACTATCTATCGACTGCCATTTTCTGTCTATAAAAAAACTTAGAATTCTGACGAATTACCAATAGTAACAGAGCCACTACCACAAACCGTATTTAGCCCATATATACCTCTTGCACATTAAGACGATATGCATGAGGAGCCCCGTGTCCAGCAGACCAAGACATCTTATTGGTCAATATAAATATCATACCATACTATCAACCTGTGTCTCTCCACTGCTTGGGAGAGGCCTATCCCTCTCCCAAGGACCGCCACCACACGGTCTTCAGCTCTTCTCATTCAGCCACTACCGGCGACTTTCTTCAAGTTGTTAGTCCACCCGACTGTAGGGCGACGCACGCTACTTTTACCGGTAGTAAAACCTATAAATGGCTAGGCTGTAACAAAAAATTATAACAAAATACGAATTAATTGTAATTAACAATAACAGCGCATAATGAACAATCAACATCACTTAGAACCGCTATTCCAAAACACAAAGCGATGTTTAAGCTGTTAAAAAGAAGTGCTCTCAAATGGAACGGCCCTGAGAGTGTTCTTCTAGTTGTAGGTATAAGAGCCGTTTGAGCACAATGAGTACCTCCTCACCTAGCTACAAGAGCTATTCTTAAACGTAGCATGGAAGTAAGAACATGCATTCAGAATATATCAGCATTGTGCTGAAACCAGCATTGTTTTGTGACAGACGTGCTACTTTTAAAATAACTCTACTCCTAGAACGAATTCATCGCTTAGATAGAATCTCATACAACATGATGATCATCATACTAATATTATAAAGAGGAAAGATTTGTATTTTTGTATGTTTGTAACGAATAAACTCAAAAACTACAGTACCGATTTCAAAGATTCTTTCACCATTAGAATGTATTGTGTATCCCTGAGTAACATAGGCTATAATTTATAAAGATATTGTGTAAATTGACCAAGATATAACGATAAGTGTCAAGTAAGTCGGAAAAAACTCTGCCATCTGCGAGCTATTTTGGCGTGCGCTGCAAAAACCGTAAGAGTTACACGAATATAATGTATGGTGGATTTGTTTCTGAAATTTAAAAAAAAAAAATTAAAATAAAAAAAACTTATAATCCGAAGCGAAGCGAGGGCGGGTCGCTAGTCATTGATAAAATTAATGCATCTCATAACAGGCATGTATAATATTGATGATTATTCGAATTATTAGCATTGATCATATTTTAATGCTTATATTTGCGGCAAGGATTCAATTGAGTTGGGTTGTAAATTTAATGCTAACCGCCTGTTTTGGGGTCTTTTGGAAGAACTGATGCAAAGAATTAACACAGCCATTTTCATCTAGATAAGGTACGCGTTCAAAATATGAAGCCACACGCAAAATAATATCCTACATTATTAGATAGTACACTTTTATACACGATGCACCTGTCTGACTAGTAGTGCAATTTAGTTACATTGTTAGGTTAATCAATTACGGGGTGCAACTGATGGAGTTCTCGAATGGAGACCACGTGGCGGGAAAGGTATTATGGGACACCCTCTGGCTAGATGCACCTACGATTTGGAAAAGATTGGCGATGATGACTGAATGAGAACAGGCAAGACTTAGTGGTAGAAGAGATACATTGGTTGATGGCATGGTATGATAGGTAATTATGTAAAGCTTCAATTCGTGGTTGTTTTGTCGGTAAATACTGACGCCGAATGAAATAAGTGATCCGAAGTCCGATTTCTGTAGTCAACAAATACCTCCTTCGTAGAACTACTACCGCATTCGTACACTATCCTTTCAGCTTGCTGATACTTTGAGCTATGTAGCCAAAAATCGTCAAAGATACCTAAATGATAATCTACCAGCAATGCTTATAAATATCGTGAGAATTTACGTCATTATATTTCACGATTAGAGCCAGTCGTTAAACATCTGTTCAAAAGAAATCATGCAGTCTGTATTTTATTTGCTCAATGTTATATAGGTTATATGTTATACATATATTATTTGAGAAATTCAAAATTATGTCGGTATTATTTTATATATTAGGTATGTCTCCGTTTTGTTATGTGTAAATATTATGTGAGAATATTGGTAGAGAGGCTATAATATAAAAGTATATATATATATATATTTAGAATATGTGTATCCATTAAGCTGCACTAGGCCTGCGTGTTACGGCCCGAAACCGCCTTAGTGATCTACTAGGGCCTATATCCTGCAGTGAAACGTTAAAAAGGATGAAAAAACTTCTTAAGAACGATTTTCTTCAATTAGTCAATGCAGTTTTGTTTCAGTTTTCATTCAATACCTACTCATTACAAAACAGCGCATAAAAATATGTATTACTAGAAGGTATTATTACAATTAGCGTTAGTTTTACAATAAGAATAAACAATAACTTTTATTCTTTTGTATTCGTATTACTGATGTATCTTAGTTCTTCCTCTTTGACATGACCCATCATATAATCCCTCTTTAATCAGTATAATCCCCAATCATATATCTAAGTATAGACGGAATGGGATGCGACAGCGCAGTAAGTTGTCAGTAAGTTTGTTTAAATACGTCTACATTGAAGTGGTTTTTATTCATGGTTATAGTAGCCGTAGTACGAGAAGCTTCATTGTAATACCTACTGAACAATCCTTTTGTAAACAACTTGTAACTTAGTGCAAATATTTTGCTCACATCTAGAACTAAGTATACAGCTGATACAAGGATAACTTCTCGTGTTTTGTATTGTAACAACAGTATTGTAACATGGTAACAACATACAAAGGATTCTTTTTTAACTTTTACTTTTCGTAGTTCTGACACAACTGATGTTGCCTCAGCACGATCGTGGCAATTACTCTTTCTTGTTCGAGTGTGAGCTTGAAGAAAAATTCAACAATGGCGCGCTCGTAGCGTAAATAGTTAACAACGAGCAGCGTCCAATATAAATATATTGTGTGTATCACTAGAATGTTAATTTAGTGTAAAACTTTTGTTAAGAAATTGTCATTGTCCATTAAAATTATAAATATAATTACATAAACTTGTTGACATCTCCAAAACGTAAATTAAACATGTTGATGGCAATTACGATGATACACATTGTTGTACCTTTCAGTGGGTAAATATTATAAATGTTACGTTTATTCCCGTTTCCGTTAATTTAGAGACATAACAAAAACTGTGTTACATTACACTGTGTTTATCCGACATTAGGTATAAATATTTCACTGCTTATAACTATAATATTCTTTTAATGGTTAATGTCGTCAATAATACAATGTGCGTGTGGTTATAACATCAGCCAGGAATAACTTTGCAGGTTACATGAAATAGCATTGACTTAGGTAATATCCCTCAACATAATTACGAAACTACCACTTTCAAAATACGATAAAAGCTAAAATAGATTACGTGCAGAAACTAGAGAACATATTGGTCAAAGTTCTATAAGTTGTCGGTACACTTATTGTTGATAAAAAATCGATACTACACGAGCAATGGGAACGCGTTACTGGATCGGCTGCTTGCCAATGTGTCGTAAATTGGTGGGATGGCTCGTAAATCCGGCCATTATTGATAGTCATTAAATTTGACATTTTACGAGTCGCGCGACGGTGCCCCTGGCCGCAGCCGCGAAGCCCTGAGCTTGTTCGCACTCACAATCACCTGCAAGTCAAGTTCAAGTCATCAAAAAAAATCTTTGGTACATACCAAAAAATAGATACACTTTAAAACGAAGCGTCTACCGAATCTGATTGGTCGAGAAGCAATTATAACAGAGCAAACGTTTATAAAGGTATGTTAAAGGTAAAGGTTTTTTGGCGTAAGGAAAAATTAGGTTTAACAATATAACTGTAACAAAATATGAATTTCAAAGTTCAATTTAGTCAGGAAACTGAAATATTTACGGCCGGATGTTGTAAAATCTGTCTAGTTTTATTGAGTGCTAACTCTAGCCACTGTATAACAATTTATTGGAAAATTGAATATGTACCACAAAATGTTTATTAGCAAATATAATTAGCAATACGTTGTCTTAATTTTGCAGCAATACATTATAGCAATATTGCAAAATTTTACTTGAGATTATTTATTATTTGACACTGCAATAAGGTGACCTTACAATACCTATAGAATTACTCAGTGCCGACCTCGTAAGTCGCGTCCATCTGTTTGCCTTGAATAAACTAGGCAATTTTACAAGAATCAAATCTACGTTGAGACAAATTAGTTCTTAATAGATCAGACCAAGAAAGAAAGAATAACCATACCTATTTTCATTCAACATGACAATTAAATAATATTTAATCGGATTCATGTTTCTGTTATCTATAATATAATACAATCATTATATAAATGTCAATTGTGACTGTAAAAGTCATGAGTCATGAATACCCACGAGGAATTTCTGTGTGAAAGGGGTGATGAAAGAAAGGAATCATTGCAAAATTGTGCGTGTCGATCCACGTGCCAAATGAGTCGCGGTCGCATCCGACAGCTGCGCCGGCAAAAATATCTCCACTCGGCATATATTCATGCGTGTTCCACGTAGCTATATGACTTGTGTGTTGTTCATGCTGATACTAGTCGAGAAAATAGATAGGTCAATGTCTCGAGCTAGATTGAAAGTGTACCGGCATCGCGCTGCATTGATCGTTACGTCACGTCGTCGGCGTATGACATGTAATAAACTGTCACTCGTTTTCTGTGTTGACACAGGATTACCTGTCAGCGCTAAAGCTATTAAAGTGACATATGGCTCTTGAGTTTTTTTGATAATATAATTTAATTTAAATAATGGACAATAATATTGCACGTAAACTACATTCAAAACTATTTATTATACAGTAGTTTAGTACCTAATACAACTAAATATAAAAAAGATCCTGTTGAGAATTCTCAGAAACGGTTTACTTTATAATTATTATTATAAAATAGCAATGAAATTTTTAATTATCCGTATGTTGCTTAAGGAATGTTATTATTGTTAGAAAGAAAAGCCCCGGTTTTACATAAGAGTGGTAAGTAGGACGTAGGTACTTAAGCTATAGAAAGGCTCACACTACGCTCACTGTGAACAATAGTGTGTTTAGAATAAAGAAACAGAGAACATATACGATCGGAGTTTCTGAACTGATTGGAGTGTATAATGTGTATAGTGTTACACATAACATTGTATGAGAACATTGCATGTTATCATTACTTTGATTTGATGTAAATCCTAAACAATTATTGTGCGTTAGTCTGGAAAGTTACCTATCGAATTGCTGCTCTTCTGTGAAATATCATCATTTCTACGCTACAGCGTATCGATATGTATCCATTCATCCATTCATTTCCTAACTAATTCCGTAATCCGCATGAAAGTCTGTTGAATAGTTATCAAGTTTATCGAGAACATCACACGAGCGCGTTTTGGGGACATTATTTTAATAATATTTATAGTGATAAAGGATGGGAGTTGAGAGGAAATATACATACATACAAAACTATTCGTCTGTATAATGTCCGGTGATCATGTTCATATTGAAATAGGCGTGTTATGTATGTGCCATAGTTTCCGAGTGACGAAAGAGTTAATATTAAACGGATGCGTATGATATGCGGTAGCCCTGTATCAAGGCGAGCACGAAAATACTCGTCTTGACCTACGTCGCCGGCGCCATGCGGTGTGGACACGTTATTTTGGAGATGAGAAACATGTTGTTCTATGTTTAAACGCGTAGTACATGTGTCATCAAACGCGAGCGACAAATCGTGCATCATGTCGATGGCCTTTAGCACGCTTCACTTACTAATTACATTTTTACTAGGAATCTTATTAACGCTAGTCATCATAACAAACTTCCGGAAGACATTCTGTGCGAGAACAGCCACATAAATTTGAATCAACAGTTTGTTAGTTATTGTACACCGACCGTCCTCATTAGCGTGTAGGCAAATCCGAGTATTAGGTACCTGTTGAGGCGAGGTCACCGCAGTGGGCAGACAAATGACTTGACGCTTGGGAAAAACAACTTCCCTCGAGTAGAGCAGACGACCCCGATTTTATGCAGTTCTGAATAACTACATAATTTGACTACTATACGCGTTTTGAATGCTGCTTTTAGGCTGAATAATGAAACATGAGCTTGTTTGTAAGTATCCTTCAGTAAAGAATGTCGCTGGCGAAATGTATTGCCGTTAAGTAATCCATTGTTTTTGCCTTCTAATAAGTTGAATTGCGTACCTACATGGTTGATATAGATAGCAAAGTCAATCTTTAGTGGTATTCTATAAATAAAATTAATAACCGCCGGGTAAGTTAGACCCTAACTATAACAGAGTTTCCTGTAGTGTACATATGTAGAGGTATGCTGAAAGCGCCCTCACACTGGTTTTGATGTTCATAAACTGTGATAACACTCTGCGAATGACGTTTTCTAAAAGCATTTCGAATTAATCTTGCTCAATACGAATCAACATTAGAAAGCGAGTGATATTGTCAAGAGCTGTCAGTTCCGCGTACCGGCGGAGCGGGAACATTTAGCGGGAGTGCGAGAGACACGAGGGAAGAGCCCGGGAGGCGTGCCAAGAACACTCGCGCTAAATGCGGAGAGACACGTCAGCGGTTGCTCGTGTCACGACTCGCCACTCACGCCGTCACGCCGCGCTCTGCAAGCACATACTCCCCTCTTGTATTGCAGTTACTCCCTTAATTACTTGTGTAGGTATGTGATGACTCACTGGCGAGTGGTGATTTTGTTATCCAGCTGCTAGCCCACTTGTTTGGTTCAGTTTTTAAAATAAAGTTATATTAGATGGGAGTATTTTTTTGGATTAAAGTGTCTGGTTGTAAGTAAAGTAAAAATTTTGTTTATTGATGTAATCTGTCGTTCATTTATTTAATTTCGTGATTCAGCTGCGTTCTAAAATAAAATAAGTTCTAACTAAAATGAATTGTTTCAAAATCCGTCTTCGTTTAGTCATATTTTACTGTTACTTTTTGTTTTTTTTATACCAAAAACTAAGTAATTGTTGAAACAAATTATATTATACAGTCACGCCTGTGTTTTCTGTCATATATGTAATTATGTACTTAATCCTAAAATATGAACGTAATGTTGCGTGATTCGTCACATTAAATCTTTTTACGTCTAATCCTAGATAGTGTATTTGCAATGGATTCTCATGCTTTCGCTCTATACATTTTCATCTCCACATTTTTCAACACACATTAGCTGGGGGGAATCCTTGGGACACATTTCGACCATCCACCATTAGAGGCCACACTCAAGCCACAGATTGGGTATATTTAATACTAACTTATATGGTGTGGGTTTGGACGGTGTACGGGCGGGATTTTCGATAACGACCGGGTTTTTAAATTTTGATGACTATTCCAATAAAAAAAATATGTCTTATTTAGAGTATTGATAAACTTTATTAAAGGATTCATTTTATTGTTTTATTTCGGTCATTGAGATGAGGTCAGCCAAGACTTGGACATAAAGGGATATGTAGGAAATCGTCGCACACCAACCACTTTACTAGACCCTCATATTAAGGTCAATGACCGAAATTATTTTTGCTTGCGGCGCGTGCTTTACAATAAATGCTTTAGTTTCATTAGTTATCAAAAGATCTGAATTAGTTTTTCTAATTTTTAGATTTTTTTTGTGAATACTCGAGTTCAAGTGTGAATTAATTTGAACTTTTTGTCCGGGTTTACTGATTTTACAAATTACATCCTTATCAAGCATTATCAAGCGCTGCATTATGGCCATAAATCTCTTTTTGAGTCTTACCTGGGTAGGTGCTGGTGGCTGGTCGAACGCTATAGACTATTAATAACCCTTCCTTTTTGACTTCGCCGTAGTCACGTAAAAATAGATAGATATCGTGTCCTCAAAATTTGTGTGTAATTTATTTCACATCGATGTTGTTGTGAAGGGGCAGATAAACACCGACATAATTGCCGTCATTTGGCTTACCAGCCACTTGCTCCAATTCGGCTCTGTTAAATGGACTAGAAAATTTATTCTATTGCCTTTCGCCCTGTTACATTTGACTAAAGATCAGAGCTCCACATGATTTTTTACATAAAATATGAGTATATAAAAGTCTGTCTGTTTGTTCCGGCAAATCCTAGAAGTTTTTGGTACCTACTTATACCGAAAATGAAAGCAAAAATCGAAAGAAACCGAAAGCAGACAATATTTTTGTTTATTTTCTAATAGTCTTACTACACAAATAAAAAATCACTATTATGTTCATCGCACATTTGTGATTAGTATTACGTTAGTAATCAAGTAAAATACTTGACTAACTGTTCCTGAATAAACTAACCTACATTTTTATAATATTACGTAACGTCAGTATGAATTTCAGTACTAAAATGTACGAAATTACAAGCTACGAGTCAGTGACCGACAGAAATACATAAAATTGTAGGTACTACTGTAGGTATTGTGTATTGTAGGTAGGTATGGGAATAATGTCTAAAATATAAGGCTAAATTACAAGGAAATCCCAGTTCTGTGGCTGAAACTTTCATAGTGAAATTAGTGAAAGCGAAAGTTCACTGTTCGGGAATCTTTTGTATGTTACGGAATTGAATATTCGTTGCACTTAAATCCCTAGCTTTTATTTAGTGCGTTTTTCAGAACCGTTTAAGAAAATAGATAAGGAAATATAACAGGACTCGTAAGTAATTAGTAGCTTGTTTAAGCATCAGCGTGAAATCATCATTAAATTTTACCATTATTGGTCTCATAGGGTCATTAAGGTGCCATTAAACGAGTTTAGTTAATTAACTCACTTAATAATAATAATAAAATTGTTACGATGGCTGGATTTTTGTCTACGTTTAACTGGTTCTTTTAGTCTCGTACTAATGATGTAATTGCGAGTTTGTTATATATTACCAGAGTGCTTTTACATAATCGTTTGGTAGTTGCGCTAACAAGCGATAAATGAAAGGTTATTAGTTCGCATGGGCAATAACCTTTTGCTCGTCGCTAAGCTCGCGGGTCGCACGTACGCCGCCTGTTACGTAGCGGACTGCGGACTGTTGTGTCATTTAATGGTTTCTATAAATATGGTTTATTCATTCACATGCGCTATTTCGACGAGAACACACAGAGAACAACGCAGATGGGAATAATTTTGAATTTGAAATTCGTACCAAGCCTCTACGACAACTGTAGCAGGCTACTACGCCAACGTAGCAGGCTGCTACAGTATTCGATACGTAGGCAAAGGTCGCCCGGAAGAAACCGCTAAGGAAGATAAGGCCGCCGATTGTACTTCTAGTTTTTTGTATTTTTCTTCTGTATGTTTTGTTACAATAAAGTATATCTATGTATGTATTTATCTATGGAACTATTATTATTGATCATTTTCTATCACCTTACTGGGTCTCTATAAAGTGTCGGGTCGGTATCGGTCCCAAGGGACAAGGCACGAAGTATTGGTAGTGAATGGAGAGGTGTCGCCGGACAATGGCCGTAGTCCGTAAGATTACCGCCTTCTGGATTACGTGAGGGACGTTTCACTTTATAAAGTTTCCATGGAGTAATTTAGGGATAATTCCCGTTGTTTATTATTATTATAATTATTATCAGCTTGCGCTGATGCGTCTACGAGTATATCTGTTTTTGTGTTATAAGATACTAGCGATCCGCCCTCGCTTCGCTTCGGTTTATAAGCTTTTTTATTTTTTATTTCAAAATAAAATATAGCCTATATTAGACACGGATAACGTAGCTTAATATTTGTGAAAGATTTTTTGAAATCGGTCCCGTAGTTCCAGAGATTACCTCCAACATACAAACAAACACACAATTTTACTTCTTTATTATATTAGTATAGATATAGATTGGTCGAGTCTATTTTTGTATTGATTAATATTCTCAGATGATATGCTTCCTTAGGTAATCCATTCCATTGATTGACCACTCTATTTGTAATGAAGTGATAGGGCTTTGATGTCGCACAAATTCTTTGTAACCTTAACTCGTGCCCGCGTACTCTATGGTTATCGGTTGTAAATAGACTGAGCCTAATTTTGATGCTCAGTCTATTTACGAATCGATAACCATAGAGTAAGCGGGCACGAGTTAAGGCTACAAAAAATTAGGCTCATCCAGTTTAAGAAACGACAACCATATTATAACCATACTCGTATATATTATTATATTAAATATATTTACCGAATACCACGGTGTATCGATTAGTATTTTGAAGGTCTCAATGAGGTCTCCACGATTGTGTCTCTCCTATAAAGTAAGCAGTCTCAAGATTCTTAGTCTGTCAGCATATGGCTTGCTCCTTAGTTTGCGTGGCATCTTGGTAGCCTGTTTCTGGACTCTCTCCAATACGTCGATGTCCTTTATGAAATAAGGACTCCAGACTTGTTATTTATGCACACTCAAGTATTGATCTATTACAAGAATTTTAAAATTAATAATCGTACTTTTGGTAAAGATCTGTTTTCTATACTTAAGACTGTTATGAGCTTATTAATACTATATTGTGTTGAGAGGTTTTGTTAATACATATCCATTTATATTTACAAAAAATATACATAAGTCTTAAATATGCTATTGCTTTTCCATTTATTAAAACACGACCTACATCGTTGTTTATAAGTACCTACTCGTACATCTATTTTAATTTTGGCTTTAACTGTGAAATATTTATGAATATACTAGGGCTCATACTAGGATTCCCTGTGTAGCGGAACACAAACCATTCATATGAAACAACCATCTATCTGTCTTTAAACGAATATTTGTCTGATCCAAAATCGAACCCCTCATATATTTGCACAATAAGCGGAGGCCCTACCTACTAACAGTTTGAATTGGCTATCAATAGAAAGATGTACTACATATAGTTAAACTTTGTAAAAGTTGTTGAAAATATTCTGAGCTCAGCGGTCCGACGACGCGATGTCAATTTGAATAAGAAAGTACTCCGCGTCTCCACGGATCGGAAGGGTTCGCTTCATTCAGTATGCGTGAATAATATTAAAATTTTAGCTGATTCTTTACTGTCTATTGTTTATTGCAAATTTTAACAGTGAAACATAATTTATAATCTTCATAATATATAGCAATCTGTGAAAATGGCGCCGCATTAAAAAAATACCAAAAAGATATAAAGTTAAAAATAGCAGAAATTTCATCTCAAACGCTCATCCAGCTGCTGTAGACAGGTGTCTCCTAAAATGAAAGATAGAAAAGTTTATTAAAAAAATTAACATTTAATTTTCGTCGAAAGTTCTAAAATTCGGAAAACAGTTGTTAATTTGACTAATTCATTTGACAATTAGGTGATTGTTGATTTGACGATTAGCATGTTTTCGTGTTGCAACTTCGTGTTTTATTCTGAAAGTTGCCTTAACTCGTAGTGGGAGTTAATTCATATTCAGTTGTTGGAATAGGGTACTTTTACCGGGCTTAACTCGGCAAGCGGATGGAAGTTCGCGGGTGCGACGGCGTCCCGTTCCCAGCTTGAAATCGATACGGATGCTGTCTCCACCCTCGCTACATGCAAGCCTATTGACCGGTTCACTTTTGATGCGCCTTTTAGACGTATGTATAACCAATTTATTCAATCAACATTTATTAGCATTTATGACTTTTTTTATTGAAGTAATGAATATCACGTGTCCTACGTGATATTCGTCTATTGTTAATTATTTGAAGTGTTCATTGTCCTTCTCGAAATGTTCGGTAAATGTTCTTTCTTTCATAATCGACTTCTATCTTGTTCTAATCAACAAAATATTTTTCTAATGAACTTGTTGTTCTTCTGCCTTCGAGCATTTGTATAGGTTTACTTCAACATTAATAAGCGGATTATTCCTAGTTTCTCTTTACTTTCTCAACTTTCCTTTCTTTCCTAAATTTTAAATGTAAGTATTGTATGGATGTTTCGCCACAGAATAATAATTATTAAAAGTATCAAAAGTTAAGGTGTACGGATAGTAAAATTAAATTGAATTATGTCGTCGCATACTACTAAGCTTCACAATAAAAGATCAAGCTTTACGAGGTCACTGGTTAAAGTTAGCCCTAATTTTGTTGGCTGACATATTACCAATCTATCATTTTTTGATAAACGAGTTGAAGCGGACAAAGGCAAGTAATACATCAACTATATAGTTACTGTGTCATCGCGCGCTTGGGATCAGACCGAGTGGCGCCGCGGGTAATGATTTAACTTGCTACCATGTTCAACTGTAGTATTACGTAGGTACGCGCCGACGCTGCCTTTTATTTAGCCTAATAGCTCCTTTTACGTAAAAACTAAAATCTAGCTCACGTTTAAATTAATATAATCCTGCAAAATATAGCGCTTTATCTTTCTATAAGAATTTTAAATTCTTAATAGGAATACAAAGTGTGAAAGTTATTTTTTAAGGATATGATTTAACTAATTAGTATTTGATTTGAGTTTCGATCAGAGATGATTAATTGATCAGCGATTTGTGATCAGTGTGGTCCAATAAAGTATATACGTAATTGATGCAAAAGTTATGGAATGCATGAGTAGGGCTGTTCATTTGAATTAACTATTATTGTGAAAGACCTTACACATATTGAATCCCTGCTTCCCAAAGGATAGAAAAAAAGTCTCCACTAACCTTGTGATCGGCAGAGATCAGACGAGAGCCTGCTCGAGTGGGTACGCACGGCGCACACGGTGGGTACTGGGTTGGAGTCGCCCTGTCCAGAAGAAGGCACGTGCTGAGCACACCCACGGGAATTGTTCGTAGAAAACTTATCTATAATGATGCCTGCTACACTCGCGTGAAACGTTCACAGTAGAAGCGCGCACAGAACTTGTGTCAATATTTGACAGCGTGTGACTACGAACCACCCCTCGTCTGTCAGCGTTTGGCTATGAGCCACGATTACTTGTGTCAGCGTCCGTCAACGTTAATTGTTCAGTTGAACATCGTACCCACGGGGTCGTTGCTCGCTAGGACACTTCTCTACGGGTTATTTAAAAAATGACGATCAGATATGGTGTTGCGTAACTACGCCACGCGCCGCATGAACACTTTTAAGCGACCGCATAGCGATCGTTTCTACTTATACCTAAGGTCCTAATTTGAAATTCCTGCCTTTGCAGTACAGCTAATTGAAATTGTGAAACGTTATTAACACTTCCGTTAAATAGTTAAATAGTCTGTTAAATTGTTAAATAGTCTGTTAAATTGTTAAATAGTCTGTTAAATTGTTAAATAGTCTGTTAAATAATCCGTTAAATTGTTAAATAGTCTGTTAAATAATCCGTTAAATTGTTAAATAGTCTGTTAAATTAAATCTGTTAAATAGTCAGTCACAAGGAAGTTGAGTTATAGAGGAAAATAAAAAAATGACTTAATAGAATTACCTACTCAAGGATTACTGGGTGGATTTTCATCCGTGAAATCCATCATCTCGGTGCTTTTACAGGTCCTTCGGTTTCCTCTCCTGTATGTAAATATTAAGAGTATGTATAAATGACGACCGAGTAGCCACTGATTTGTTTAAAGGCTGAATCACTAAAATGTTTGTTCGGATTTGGGTCGCTTGTGATCGTCTACATGTGTGCCTCTGGACTCACGACATTGTGTCTTTGTATGGGCCATTGACTGTGGCAATATGTATTATTGTACGCACGTACAAGCGAAATGTCACATACCGTTACCGAGTGCAATAAGTTTTGTTCTTTTGTTACTATAGTGGGTACAGTTGGCAGACAATAAGTATATTAGATTAGAGTTGACCAGAAGGCTTGATAAGACGGGGCCGAGGGCGCGCCACGCGACCGGTAATCGATTGCACCCCTCCCCGACTCTCCAAGCTCCCGAATAAATACACCCTTCATTTCTTTATTCACCACCCCGGTAGTTTTGACACAATTTAGTTCGTAAAGAATTACAGATCGCGAGTTCGGAAGTATGTCGGAACATAATTCCGAAATAGTTTATACTTTATTTGTATTGTTTACTTACTTAATTATTATACATATATTATATAAATGAATTCAGTATTGGATTAAGTTTTTATTTTGGCATTGAGAGCATACTAACGAATTATAATCATTTAAATTATATTTTAGGAGGGGGAGATTGCACGTGCAATCCAACATCCCCTGGGGGAACTCGACTGGCCTCGTTACCCCTCTCTCATAGAAGACTACCTTGAAATGTAATGCATTTCTCCTATCCTATCCCTACCCATTTCCCCAACCGTTTATCCAAATCCATTCCTACATCAATAAAGGTAGGCAGCGCATCTAGATTTTACACCAACACCTTCATGTCAAGAAGCTTTGTTCGCGTTGGATTCTTCATTCACTGACTGCTGAACAAAAACAAGGTCGCGTGACGTGGCGTGACGTGGCGTGACGTGGCTGCTGAACAAGGGAAATGATTGTAAAATTCTAAAATGTAAAGGACGGAAGGAATATATTTAATATTATTACTGGAGATGAAAGTTGGATCTATCAGTATGACCCAGTAACTAAGCGGCAATCAGCGGTTTGGGTGTTTCCAGACGAAGAGCCTCCCAGGAAGCGCGCACTGTGGCCAAAAAAATGGTGGCAACGTTCTTCTCTGCGGGTAACCACTTAGCGACAATTTCTTTAGACGTTCAAAAAACTGTTAATGCCCAATGGTACAGGAAATGTGATTACCAACTGTATTCGATGTGTTAAATCAAAAACGTCCTAAAACAGGTTTGAGAGGACTTTTCTTGTATCATGCATGACAATGCATCATCTCACAAAGCAAAATTTACCCAAGAGTTTTTGAAGACCACAGAGATCCACGAATTGAGCCACGATTTAGCTCCATGCGACTTCAATTTCTTTCCAAAACTGAAACTTGGACTCCGTGGCATTCTTTTCGACAGCCCTGAGGACGTTCGAAATACTTTTATGGCAGCTGTTGAGGACCTCGCTAAAGACGATCGCCAGTGCTTTAAATTTTGGTCCAGACGGAGATGGAGACGAGGTGGGGAGTATTTTGAGAAGTTGTAATAAAAATTTGTGTTGTAATCCAAACATTTTTTTTGTATCTCAAAATTTACTTAGTCACCCATGTATTGAATAAAATATTGAACTGGTCCCGACTGGTGGTGGCTGTCAAATATTAGAGTAACCAGTTACGTATTCAGTATGCAAACTTAATTGTTTCATTAATTTTCGTTTATTCAATATATTATGTGTTCATATATTATGTCCGACGCGGGCGGGTTATTTTTCTTAAATAAATAACAAAGGTATTTCTAGCTTTTTAGTTATTGCAAAGAATCATATTTTTGCTAATTGATGTACGACTGTCTGGCAAACATCTATGACATTTTTTACGAGCATTTAACCATAATGTTGAAACTTAATGTATATGTTTATCATGTCATCAAGCAAAAACAATGCTCTCCTCCCCTCGCAACCCTGTACCCTTCTCATCCAGTTACCGTAACCAGCCCTTTCAGTATCAACCGCTGGCCATGTGCCTTCTTAAATAGCATTAAAACCAAACGCTGGCCTGGCTGGTTGGCGAATTATCAGTTACCAGTTAAATTTTGTACGGCGATCAACTTAAAATTTTATATTTGGATTTGTTTCGCACTTTTTTCAGTTTCTATATCATTTCTATATTCTGTTGTGGTGTTTCTATATCATTCGTTCGAGTTAACCTTCTACGCAGTCTGATGATCTTCGAAATATCGGACTTTTAAAGTATTCATTGGAAGTCTCTCTATACCTACATACGACCATCTTATTATATTCATTTCAATACAATCTCAATCAAATAGTCTTTTTCAAGTTTTATGTCAATCAACGTACCTACCTCATCATTGATCATTGATATAAGTTATGTTCAATTTCGCGGGAGAAGTTATTCTAAATACTAGTATTGTATATATTTTCGGAATCGCCTTTTCAAGACCTTTAATTTGATATGCCACTCAGTGAGTTTCATTAACTTTATTTTATTTTGTATTTTCAAGAAATTAAATACTCCATAGCACTCGCGACGTCGAGATGAATCTAACGACACCTCGTTTATTAAAATCGATCACTAAGTTTAAGCTCTGCGGGGGATTACAGAAACGGACATACCTACATACAATACATAACGGCGAAAAACACATCCCTCCTCATGTTCCGCAGTCGGGTAAAAAAGAAAGCAGTCATTGTTTTGCAAAAAATATAAGAAATATTTCATATCATTTAAGATTAAATAGAAAATAAAACAAAGACAATTATTATGTTGCTATAATATTAACTAAAATAAATAATGTTTTGACTTAATACTACTAAATAATCATTCTTAATTACATAGGAAATCCTAATTCGTTTGGATATATATCTGTATTAAAACTTACATAATTTTGAAATCGATTCTCCTGCGGGACTTTCAAAGGAAGTGTGCCCAAGGGAGCTGTCTCGGAAAACATCCGCTGCCCACCCGGGAAACCTTTGCAATCGATCACATTCCCGCGACAAGTTATGTTTTCATGTAATATTAATACCTTTTGACGTAACCATGTAATTATCGTGGCTTGATTAGGCATGCAATTATTATTTACGCTGCGTTCCAAAACGTGCGATTTTTAATTTGTGAAAATGAAAGAGATGACAAATTTTTCAGATGACTTGTTGATTTTGAAACGGTTGAGGGTAACGAACGTAGACAGAGAAACCTCTAGACATAGTGATATCTTCCTTTACTGTCTAACAGAAAAGAGAAGTGAGGCCCCCCCATATGAAGTATTGCTCTCATCTCTGGGCCGGCGCACCGAAATACCAACTGGACCCATTTGACTCCATCCAACGACGTGCTGTTCGTATTGTCGACGATACCAGTCTCACGGGCGGTTTAAAATCCCTCAGCATTCGGAGAGACGTTGCGTCTCTCTGTGTGTTCTACCGCCTGTACATGGGGAATGCTCTGAAGAACTGTTTAATATAATTCCCACCTCGGGTTTCTATAACCGCACCTCCCGTCACAGAAATGCGGTCCATCCGCATTTCCTCGATACGGAGGTGTCGCGCACTGTTCGCTCCAAAAATTATTTTATACCGTGAACCCGTAGGCTGTGGAACGAACTGTCTCAAGAGGTCTTTCCATTAAGCTACAATATGGGGTTCTTCAAGAGAGCTGTGAATAGGATTTTGCAAGGTCGGCGGCGCGCCCGCATACCCCCTGGTGTTGCAGGTGTCCATGGGCGGCGGTAACACTTACCATCACGTGGGACCGCTTGCTCGTCCGCCCACTAGTCTATAAAAAAAAGTGCTTCTGTATCAATGACGTAAAAAAGGGGACACATCCCCTCTGCGTGCCGGTTTTTTCAAGGCCAGCACATCATTGTGCCGTGATTGTGCCCAAACTTTAAAGGCGCTATGTAAAAATGTATTATAACTCATTTTTTATCGCATGTGGCCGTGACTGGGTCTATAATATTATTCGTCTGTGGTAACGAATGTCAGACATAAAGAAATGTCATGAAACGTCATTCTTGTGCCCAAAGTTATCAGCGTTTACACTACGAACGCGTAATTTGCAAAACACGTAGGGGAAGCTATATTAATATTTATTAAATTTGGAATAGAAAGTTCAATTGATAATTAGTAACTTACTCGTGACTGTCATGAATGACAGGTGAAATTGGATGAAATTCAAACACCTGTCAGTGTGAAATTTGAATTGTCACAGAGCGTTGCTCTTGTAAATGGTTCGGTTGCCTTCAGATTCACTCGGATTGGTTTTGAAAGGGCATCAAGTGGAAAATATGCTAAAATCACACGTTTTGGAACGCGGCCTGAGATGCGTCTAATCTAAGAATGACTGCAAGTTCCTTTATAGCCGGCACAAGGGTTTATTAAAGTGTGGGTTTAGAATACAAATTATTTATATGACTATTAGCAAGCTGGAGCAGCATCAGGTAGGCCATATCTGGTGTAGGATCGAGAGCTGATGGAATAGGGGAGTCATAAGTATAATTGAGACTCTTTAGTATCCAAACGTCCACTTCCAAGTATGTACCGGGAAGCGCAATATGGGCGCTTTCCGACCATGTGAACGAACAATTTGTAAATTTGCCGATACAACTATGTATGAAAAGAGAGGAAAATGTATGGGGACGAGACTATATGCATCGGTAGATGAAAGACATAGGCTGATGGCATATATGAGTGTGAATTGGGTAAAAGCTCATTGGTTTGATATATGCTAAATACAACTAACCAACCAACTTTAAAATGCCTTGTATATTATGTACCTATTTCAAAGAATAATAAGAATAAGAACTTTTATTTGCATAGAATGTGGTATATAAAGGCATTGAAATATATTTGGAGTTAACATGTTTCCTATAACTCGCCGAGCAAAATAACAATTCAAATCATTAATACAATCATTTAATTAAATTACAATTATTATGATTAAACATATCTAGTACAATACCAGTAACCGTAAATTGAAATGCAACTGGAGAGGACATGTAAACTTTGTGAACTGAAATGTTTGCATGCTCATAAATAAAGCGATAATCGATTTCTCATTTATGACGTTACATGTATATCGCCGGGTACTGTATGTAGGTATATACAAAAGGTATAGGTATGTCCGACCTGCGGTTCTGATTGAAATATACTGTCAAAGGTCAGCGGCATATTCGTATACCCCTGAGATTGTATAACTAGGTATCTGAGTAGGTTGCGACCGTTGGATAGACAGATGGTAGAGACTACCTAGGATCAGACTGGCGGCATGTCATTTATTGCAAAAAACACGTAGGTAATATACTAATAGTGCGTATTTTGTGAAAATATTAAGCAATTTCGAATAAATTTGAAAAAACATATAGTGATAAAGTTTAATTTTTAAATTGATTGATTAGATTTGTAGGCGAAAATCGCTTTTATAAATAAATACCAAGATTCCCTGTGTCGTGAATTCAGATATATTATACAAAGAGCCAGACACGAATAACCATTAGTCTTTAAACGAATGACCGGAAATCGAACGAGGGACCTTTTAAATAGCAGGGAAGTACCTACACTAGCAACGGGGCTACCAATCGATTGTCACAAAGCTAATCTTACAACTAGACTACTCTTATGTTTAGAATTTAGATGTTTAGAATGTTCTAGAAAGTTCAAATTGAAACTCAATTTTGAAGTGCTCAACATTATCACTGGCCGACAGTACCTGATGTATCTACCTTGCACCTGTAAAGCCGAGAAGAAAAATTACCGCGCTCTGAAATCCAAGTAACATTTGCTTTTTAAATGGAGCGTGTAAAATGGATCGCTATGAATTTTAAACATAAATGGGCTTTGTAAGTGTGTCGAGATGGAGCAAAGGTCAAGGACGGACCGCTGGGATCGTTCCTCCGGTTCACACGGATTACAGCCCTCTCTACCGGTCAAACTGTCTATCGAAATGTTGCTGACACGACTTACACTTCGGGGATTTGGAAACAGATTGTCTTTCACGGCTATGATAGGTCCAGTGGAGCTTGATTTATTATAACGCGTTTTATGGGGCGAAGTGACTTTCTACACAAAAGGTTACGTGTAATAAACGTGTGATTTGGCGATTTAACTGTTCCCGTCGAAAGGATATCCAGAAATTTTGACTAATTATTTAATTCAGCTAAAAGTTTATGATATCATCTCTTCTAAACTTTTTTTTTATAGAAAAAGATGCAGCGGACGAACATACAGTCTACTTGATGGTGAGTGGATACTGTCGTCCATAGACATCCACGATACACGCCAACATCAGTCCAGAATGACAAATGTTACAGATTAAGGACTGAATTGGGAGAAAGGGTTGGGAAAATGGGGAGGGATAGGATGAGATGGGAATGAGCTCTGTCATATCTCACTCACTACCGAAACACGTACGTACATTGAGGAAATAGGATAAAGTAGGAAATGCAGTAAGTACATTTTAAGGTAGCCTTCTATGAGACAGGGGTAACGTGGCCAGTCGACTGCGCCCAACGGCTGTGGGAATGCAGCGTGCACTCACCCCCTATAAACCTACCAAGAACCTACAATTGTATTACTGTTGTATTGACCTACCGAGCGTTCTCTCGCTTACAAACTTATTTGCGTTCGTTAACGGTTTATTTAAGGTAAAGAAATAATTTAATGTTCATACAATTTAACAAAGAGTAAAGCCTAACAGGATTGTTTTACAATAAGCAAGGCGAACGCTACAAGTAGGTACGTGCTAAGCCAAAAAGTTTGTCACGCCCCATAGCCCACACTAGCATGCCAGTGTCGCAGGGACTGGTTCATAATGGTTGCTCTATTTAAATTTGAATCTATATTTGTTGTGTAACGTTGTATTTGCGGCTTTGCTGTAGCGACTACTTGCAAATTGGTATTTTAGTAAATGTTGTAGACGTTAGAAAGCTTTATAGCACTCATCCATGGTCCACGAGCGCTGGTCTTATAAAAATTAGGCATGTTTCGAATACGTATTCGCGAAAACGAATAGTAGGTACCTAATCTATTACAAACGCACTTGTAATGTTAGTAAGTAAATTTTAGTTCAATTTAAAGTTAGTGCTATAAGTAGGTAATTTTAGTTCAATCAGTAAGCACCTTTTAGGTTTAATCTAAAATTAAGTACCTACCTAACTTTGAATTAAACTAAACAATCTGTTACGTAACTTATTGTTAAATTAACGTAATCTTACATTATAGAAAACCTATTTTCCCTTCTGCTTACGTTGGGTTTTTACTATTCGATTAATATTCGAGTGTTCGTTTAGAAAATGGCGAATACGAGCACGAATACGGATGCTAGAAAATTGCTTGAAAATACTCGCCAAAACACATGTTAATATTCGGAACATCCCTAACAAAAATGCAGTGTTTCAAAACTTTGGGAAACACTGCATTAAATTATTATGTAGAACTATGTAGCATAATAGTTTATGTACTTATTCTTAGCGTAGTAATTTCATGTTTTGTAGAAAACGATTATGAAATCTCAGTCTATTTGTGTATTGTTGATTGTTACAATTGTTACATTGATGATAAGTGTACGGTGTAGCTACGCACAACCATACATCGCTGAGTCAGCGGTAACGCAGACATAAATTAATCTACAGCAATTAAACGAATCAGTACGAATACAGCGCTAATCGCGTGAGCTCCCCGCGCCTTTAGGTTAGGTTAGCTTATAAAAAAGTTAATTAAGTAGTGCAATAAAATCCTCATCCCGAACAAAGCTGCTTATTATTATTTCTATCTCGACGTTATCAACTTCTACATGGTCCTTCGAGCCGGATTGTAGAATCCATGTAGATGTAGATGGTCCTTCGAGCAACTTCTACAATAAGTGAATTTATGATTTCTAAAAAATAAATAAAGCGAAATAAAAATACATTTAAATCTTTATTAATTTTGCTTTAATGAGATATTTATCTTTATTTGCAGGTGTCGGTGCGTGCGCCAGTGTAAATGTGCGGATGAGGCGGCGGCGCTTGGCGCCATGAGCTAGCGGGCATGGGGGGCGAGGGGGCGGGCCGCGGCGCCGCGCGCTGGCACGTGGGCGACTCGCCCCCGCGCGCGCCCATGGGCTTCGCGGCGCCCGCGCATGATGCGCCGCTCGACCGCGGGCTCACGCCTGCGCCTGCGCCCGTGCCCGCCGGCAATGCCGAGCTGCAACGGGCGCACTCCAGGTATAACAAATTATATCTAGCCTCTCATTACCATACCATCAGCCTCTTTCCTCACCGATGGATATAGCACCTCTCCCAAAGCGGTCGTTGGGATTGGGTCATTAATCATGTGCCATTGGCGGTCCCCTGTACATGGTCTTTAGCTTTTCTCATCCAGCCACTGCCGGCGATTTTCTTAAAGTCCTCAATTCACCTACCCGGGGGGCGTCCACCTACCCGGGTAGGTATCCGGGAGGCGTCCCATGCTACGTTTCCCGGTACGTGATCTCCATTCGAGGACTCGTCTCCCCCATAGGTTATTGGTATTGCGGCAAATATGGCCTGTCCTCTGCTACTTCAGCTTACTGATTCGTTGAGCTACGCCGTCAACTTTAGATCTTCGTCGAATTTACTTTACGAAAATCATTTGAAAATTAATCTTTAATAATAATAGTGTGGCTCTGTAGTATGCGTAGGTATATATCCGGATTATCTAACTCCGACTGTGGCCGCTGATGGCTAAATAAAAAGTGATTTTTTTAGATGGCTAAATTCTTGTGGCCCGAATGGCCTTTCAAGAGTCACCGGACAGCCGGACAGGCTTAGGTCAAGCGCAGAAAGCGCTCAACCAGGAGCAAAAAGTGTGTGCAGCAACGAGCCTAAGGGCTCTCCCACCTGTAGATCGGCGGAAGGAACGGATTTCTGCTTAGGGCGTTGCTTTGGGAGGGTATTGCGGGATCGCGAGCCAGTGAGAAGCGGCCAGGTACGTGCTGACACCTGGTAAAAGTGTTGGCCGAAGGCCGGTGTGTGTTCACGCGCAGTGTGAAGCGCGGGGGAAGTCCTCGTCTCCGCCGGCGGGGACGGTGTATATGTGTAGCCTGTGAGTGTCGTGTAATTGGCAGCAGTAATTGGGTCGTCGGGGTCGTCTAGGATGTGCAGAGGACGACGGCGACGACGGAAACGAGGAGGGTCATTCCTATCGGGGGCCATAATATCTAATGAATCACTTTAGTCTCCAGCGATATAAACATATCGAACATTGGCCAGTGTCGTAGGCCGTAACGTAGCACTGTCGTAGCGTCGTAGCTCCTCTCGTAGCATGACATGTAGTAAGGCTACATTCGATAGCACTGACTCTGCTTTATATGCTACGTCGTTATTGCTTGACGAAACGATAATAATCATTTGGATCCCATCTCCAAAATATTTATTTCTGTTATAGTGTTTTATGTTATAGTGTTTGTTATCAACAACCGTGACTGTAGATTTCAGGGAATTCATAAAAACCAAAAGCCCGTTCTACAAAATAAGCACAGTGAAAAAGTAGTAAAATTAAAATCAATCACAAAAGAGCGGCAAATTAAGAAAAAAATAGGCTTAATTTCTTTCTGAATTCACTTATATTAAAGTTTCATAATAGTTTTAGAACAGAAAATATAAAGTATCGAATTCTTTATAATTTTAAAATTTGTTGCTATGTCGTTGTGGCACGTTTCTTCCACCAACTTAACGTATCAATTTTACATATTAGAAGGTTTCATTAACAAATACGTATTAAAAATAAATGTGTGCAACGTTTCAGGTCGATGTCGTCGCTACCGCCGGAGCCATTTATGATGCTCCGCGCGAAGGCGCTAAGCAAGCGCGTGATCATCAACGTGGGCGGCGTGCGGCACGAGGTGCTGTGGCGAACGCTCGAGCGGTTGCCCCACACGCGACTCGGCCGCCTACGCGACTGCAATACGCACGAGGCTATCACAGAACTCTGCGACGACTACTCCTTACAGGACAACGAGTATTTCTTCGACAGGTGGCTATCACAATATACACCTTTATACCGTCACTGATGAAGTCTGTATCAATGCGCCCTTAAATCGAAATGCAGCAGTAAATTACGTGATTTGATTTATCTTTTACAGACATCCGAAGAGCTTCAGTTCAATACTCAACTTCTATCGGACAGGGAAGCTGCATTTGGTAGACGAGATGTGCGTTTTAGCGTTTAGCGACGACCTTGAATATTGGGGTGTGGACGAACTCTATCTCGAGTCGTGTTGTCAGCACAAGTACCACCAGAGGAAAGAACACGTCCACGAAGAAATGCGTAAAGAAGCAGAGAGTTTACGGCAGAGAGAAGAGGAGGAATTTGGCCAGGGCACTTGTGCGCAATACCAGAAGTGGCTCTGGGATTTGCTCGAAAAGCCCACCACGAGTATCGCAGCCAGGGTAACGTATTTGATGATACTGTTAATAACAGATGGTAAACGAGCTATATTTGTAATAATAATGTCACTCTAGAGACGCTGCCAAGGAATCTCTATGTAATACGAGGTATTGGTGACCAATAGTATATGTATCAAATTAGAAGCTTTTGTCGAATTGTGAATAGCCTTAATTTTCGACCCTGAAACAAACACTGAATCACAGCTGGTTTATAGTTTATATAGTTGTTTAATTGTAATGAATGATACAAGTAGGCGACTTCTCACTTAAATCTTACATTATACACTGTACACTGTGCACATCGCTTTCAACACTGAAAACAAACTGTAAATTTAACGTCTGATTGTTATTCTAGTAAAAATATATGATTTTGAGATTTTTAGCGTAAAAAATGTATTTTAAAAGACTGTTTAAATAATGTTTACTAAATAATGTTAAAGATATAATTAGTAGCTTTATTTGGTTTTGTAGAAATAATTTAGATTGTGTATACTTAACAGTAGGTACTAATAATTTATGTTGTCTTGTGGTGCATGAATAACATCTATCACTGTTTCCCTGATTCGTTGTTGCCCGTCTGTCCTGTATCTTGTTATGGAATGTGGTGTTGTGTTCATATGTTGTGTTGTGTTCATATATTGTGTTGTGAAGATGTGATCGCTTTTGTCGAAATTGTGCATTTTACTGTTTGTCTGTTAAACTTGTAATTTTAACTCGTAATTTGTAACGTTGTACTATGTCTATTTTTAACTTTTTTCGACAACAGCGGTATAACAGTATGTAAGTATTTTTATAATGTATTCTTTTCTTCTTCACTTATATTTTCCTCTTCTGTATTATTCTATCTGCCGTCACCTGACTTGATGATTCTATATACATTTTACTTCATGTTAATGGTGCTATGAAAAGCACAGCTTTTAAAATACACTTCCCTTTCTTTTATTTATTTATTTTTATAGTACTCTGTTCACAAGTATTATATATAAGTCTTCAGTAGTTTATGTAATTTTACCTAATAACAAGATAACATTTCTTTCATTCTGTTTAAGTTGTAGGTTTTATATGTACTTACCTAAGTCTTTATAAAATAAACATAATATCTATTGTCATTATAATTAATACAATTTTGTAATTCACGTTATGATATTTGTGCTATCGTGTATAAGAAATTAAATTACCAATAACAGGGGTACAATGTAGATTATGAAACAATTTTACAAATCGCAGTATGACGTGGGTTTCAAATACCTAAGTAGTTTTAACACAGAGTTTCTTATACTTTGAATAAACTTTGAGCTTTTATTGAAGTCGTCAACCATATTTATCGTCTCAAAAAACTCCGTTTTGAAACTACGATTTACGATGTAAGTGAATTCTTTATTTATCTTTTATTTATAATACCAGTTAGGTTTTGTGGGAACGTGCCAGATTTCGTGTCAAACTATAATTTTTCGTTACAAATAATTTTTATACATGTTCACAGCCGCGTCGATCGATCTCCAGTATGGAAATATTTAATAAAACAAAGCTTAATTGTTGTCGCAAAGTTGCAAAAATGGGATGGGCTTACGCGATGTGACCAGCCGCCGCTGGCGACGCTCCGAGGCCCGCGTGCGGGGCGGCACGGGACGGTGTGGGCGCCCTGCGGACCGTGCCGTCCGCAGTGCGCCGCGCCGCGCCCGCGCCGCCTCACATTACGGCTGAGCGTCTCTCTGCCGGCGTCTCCACTACCCGCTGCTCCACTCCCCTCCCTTTTCCGCCCCATCAGCGAATCCACCAGCGCTTCCGCTTCGTGGTACTGATCCGACTAACACCAAGCGACGCGGGCAATGGACGGACGAGCGTCTCACCATTCGCAACGTGGCTCTATCACGTGTGTTCCTCCTGCTTTATCGCTGATGCGACCCCAACGCACGTCCGTCCACCTACATTTGTTGTAATTTAACTTATTTACACCTCGAACACACAACACTACTAACATATACTTACACGAATAGATGTTATTTCTACACCAAAATTAAATCATTAATCTTAAGACATACCTGTATTTACATAAGTTATTGGCTTTACTATCATATGTACATACCTAAATCACGTCAATGTGTTAGTTGTCTACAATTGTACAGATGTATAGGACAAAAATAGTTTACGAGCTAGCGATTTTTTTACTTACGGTTGCCAGGTATTCGGTAGCCTAACCAGTAAGATCGCTAGGATCTTTCTGGAAAATTACTGTTTTCTCGAAGTACCTATCGGAAGTAAGAACGTTGCTTGACTTCAATTGATAATACTGTATAGACACTGGAATACCTCCTGACACAAGTGGCACATTAGGTATCACAAGCCGTGTGGCAGCGCGGTGGAGTGGGTAAGCGCTTCGATCGCTCATTAGGTACGTGCTTGCAGGTGATCGCGGTGATATCGATCCTCTTCATCGTGCTGTCCACGATAGGGCTTACTCTCAACACAATACCCCAGATGCAAGTGTACGACGAGAAGGGCGCACCCATGGACAACCCGCAGCTGGCCATGGTCGAAGCTGTGTGCATCACTTGGTTCACGCTCGAATACGTGCTGCGATTCAGTGCCTCGCCGGATAAGTGGAAGTTCTTCAAGGGTGGACTAAACGTCATAGATTTGCTGGCTATATTGCCATATTTCGTATCTCTATTTCTGCTCGAAACGAATAAAAACGCGACAGATCAGTTTCAAGATGTGCGGCGTGTTGTACAAATTTTCCGTATCATGCGAATATTGCGCATTCTCAAACTAGCCCGACACTCGACCGGGCTGCAATCGCTTGGCTTCACGCTCAGAAACTCTTATAAGGAGCTCGGATTGCTCATGTTGTTCCTAGCGATGGGAGTGCTCATATTTTCTTCATTGGCGTACTTTGCCGAGAAGGAAGAGCCGGGGACAAAATTCATTTCCATTCCGGAAACGTTTTGGTGGGCCGGCATCACCATGACCACAGTCGGATACGGTGACATTTACCCCACGACCCCGTTGGGCAAGGTCATCGGCTCAGTTTGCTGTATTTGCGGCGTGTTGGTAATTGCGTTACCCATCCCCATTATCGTCAACAATTTCGCCGAGTTTTACAAGAATCAGATGCGGCGAGAGAAGGCGCTCAAGCGGCGGGAGGCGCTCGAGCGTGCTAAGCGAGAGGGCTCCATCGTCTCCTTCCACCACATAAACTTGCGGGACGCGTTCGCCAAGAGTATGGATCTCATCGACGTCATTGTGGATACAGGTCAGTAATGAACAGGCCGTTGGCTTCCATCGCTTGTCCATGTCATTTATGTATTCTTTACCTGTGAACGTATCTTCTGTGTCATGATCCATGCATGCCCTTTGTGTTCATCCTGCACGTGTCAGAGAATGCAATGAGTGTTGAATGAGTGCACGTCGCATCTTTGGCTCTCCGGACTCGCAGACATCTCAAAACAGTTCACGTTACATCGCAGCTACAGCTCTCCTCACGCGTTCGTTCACACGAGGTGCACTCAGAGTGTTTTATTCCTTGTCTTCAGGTGACAAGTGCGTCCTCATTGAGGCGAGAGACGACGCGGGATGAGCTACTCACTACTATCACACAGTCGCCACACCTGACCCCTTTTTAATTATGTCCGTAATCGCGGGGTTGGGCTCGCGTCGCGTGTAGCTTGCGATGTGCGACGAAGACACTAAATATAAGGTCGATTATAAAGTCAGCGTAAGCCTAACGCTTTACACAACAAATTATTTCTTCTGTGGACTGTCCGATGTGTGTATCCGGAGGATGCTGGATCTTTGATCTTTAGACTGTTCGTGTTGAATGTGTGTTTTGTAGTTCACGCTGCCGTTTTGTCATATAAAAGTAATGTTGTTCCTTTTATATAAAAATACGTAATATAAATATTTATTGAAGAATAATATGCGGTGTCATAAAAATGAACATGTGAAAGCGCTTCTATTTACGCTGATATGTCTCCAGGACATAACATGTCGCAGGCGGACGCCACTAGTTTGGACGAAGGCGAAGCTCCGGCTACCACGGGTTGCTATAAGCAATACGAGCATGTCATCACCAATAAGATTCCTCAGAGTACTGATCCCAATCAGGTAAGAGTTAACTAGATTTGCCTGGGTGCGTCCACTACCAACCTCGGATATTATTGAAGGGTGAGGTATAATATTTATCTATCTTAATAGGCATGAGGTTTATCAAAAGATTTAAACGTTTTAGTTTTCGACAAAGTATACTAGCAGTGCGACCGGGCTTTAAATGAACGTGGCTAAAAGAACTAATCGCCGCCATCTTGAAAGGTTAGTTGACAGTTGTCGTCTTAGTGGATGTTGTAATGCACATATTTTTTGACTATTCGAACCCTGATGTTTAATAAATTTCTTTTAAACAAATACAAACATAGCTATTTTTTACTTGAATATCCAATTCATTCAAAATACTCATATGAAGTTTACATATGTTTGGTTAACCTAATCAACGGATAACTTGGTTTCGGATAACGAGATGTATTTAACCTGGCAACCCCATAGTCGATTGTCATGCCCTCCTCCACGTTCATTAAAAGCCCGGATGCATTATATATCTTTTTAACTTAACGATTTTTAAACTGCATACCTAATCTTCTTATGTTTATTTTACAAAAATAAGCTACGAAAATAAACTTTGTGAGGCGAATTTGAGTAAGTAAATCTTGATGAATCTTAAGATTTACACGCAGTAAGTTTTGGACGCACCCATTCTGTAGGTGTCCTACATATGCACTAGGCTTGCAGCTAACACACTGAGTCGCAGTTTCAGAGCAGTCCTAAAAAAGAGAGGCGCTATTCGACTGAAGGCCCGGGCACGCCGGAGAAACGCTTGCTCATTAATCCTGAATCAACACCAGTAAGATATTAATGTACTTATACTATATCTATGCACTAACCAAGGGCGTAGTCAGCATTTAATCCAGGTTGGGGCAAAAGCAAAGATTTTTATACAGAATGGGGCAAAGTAAACACTTTTCTTATAATTTAAATAGAGGTAGTGTAATGTAGGAAGTCTGTTACTTATTCTTCCCTATGCCAGTGGGAGGGTGGGGGGCGGCGGCAAGCGCTCTAACTTGCCACACCGTGACTACGTCCATACTAACATTTGCTGTATGCTGTAATTAAACTGAAATGTAATCACTTTGAGCCTTTCTGTAGTACACTTGGATTTCACCACAAATTACGATAAATCATTGACGACATACAAATGGTGATTTGATTATTATCCCGGTTATTTAACACGATCCCAGTCTTCTGTATTTCGTCAAAGATATCGTCTGACATGCTTTTAACTATAAATTTGTGGAAAACAGAGTAACCATTAATGATTTCTATTTTTCTAGGAAAAGAAAATGGCTGACAAACAGCTTGACCTCGATCAGCTACCTTCTGAGTTTGAGTGTTGTTTTTGCACGTTCAAGGTACTAAGATACTAACGTAGAATTATACTAACATACTAAATAATTATATTATAGCACGGTCTAAGAAATACTAAATATGGAATCCCATGGAATCATATTAACTTATTATGATTTTTATTTTATTAATATTAAGTTTTCTAACGATTATCTAAATTTCAACCAGCTTAAGCATTGAGTAAGTATTTTTTGTAGTCATAATACCTACCTACCTAATCATTCGTAGTAATAATTTTAGAATCTTGTATATATGTAGTTTTGTTGTAATTTATCATGATTACTATGTACTCGTACTCACGTCAACGATATACGTAGTGTCCAGTTCATTTATTTAGAGGTAAAGGTGAACATACACAGGGCGCGGTGCAGCGCTGAAACAAATTATTATCGCATGAAACAATCTGACAAAACAAACAAACAAATGAAACAAACAAATGTACAGATTGATAATTTACTCGTAATTAATGCATCTGACAAAAGTCATGCGAAGACTTTTAACAGTTCCAAAAGTTGGATATGTGGGCTCATGCTAACAAATGATAAATGTATGCACCTCACGTATTCGTCATCTTTTTTGCGCTATTCTATAGCTGTAATCCATAATAGGTAGTGTTGTAAAAATAGTAACTTTTTATGAGAATTTCTGTGTTGAAATGCAGTTTATATTAGCTACGATTGTAATTTGTTAAGGGCTACAAGGAGTTCATAGACGCGGAACAGTTGATGCCAATGTCGACGTCGGATCTGCGACAACCCGTGTGCGTGGAGCTGGCCTGCCTGCAGCGGCACCCGGCGCCACGTGCCCTCCCCGAGGCCACCCCCAACAGCCTCGATAGTCCGGGTACGAGTCCATGCACTCCAATACAGCAAATGTAAACAAACCAAAGCACACGGGGGCGACACGGTAGTTACACGAGCATTTTCATTGAATGATAAGTATCTAACTAAATTTTTATACTTATTCAATGTGCTACAGCTTGTTTGCATTTGCTTTAAAAATGAGCATCACTATGTGGGCCTGTTATACACTTCTTCAAATCGACGTTTTTTATTTTTCTGGAATGGCAAAGCCCGGCTTTTTTGACACGCCAAAGAGTTTTTGACACTTCATTTGTTAAGTGCAAGCCAATTCTATAGAGATACGTCGAATAAGTGTACCGCAGACCTACAGTTACAAGATAGTGTTCTTTAATAGGTTTATGTCTACCTACTTCTTTATGACAAGTAAATACCTTTAAACCCCGTAGTTGTTCCTTACGCCTAGCACTTTTGTTGTAAAATTGTGTTTTTTCACTTCAAATTCATTCACTGTCCTGTCTTTTGGCACAGACTTGATGAAATATATTCGTAAAGCGTTGGGCACAAGCCCTATGAGGCTCCGGTCGTGCGCGGCTCCAAGTGCGTGTTATATCTTACATTACAGATACATTTGCATCATGCCTTACGCACCCTTTTCCTTCAGAGGGCGACATCACGTGCGACAACGACTCGTCAAACTTGTATGTGAACCCTCTGGACGGTAGCGCAGGCGGCGGCGCGGGTGGGGAGGGGGGAGCGATGTTGGCTGAGATAAAGGGTGTACGGAAAAGTGCGTCCGGGGACGGCAGCGTTTTGTGTGCGAAAGGTTCGCAGGGAGAGGAGTCGCCGCGTGGTTCACGGGGCAGCCTCGTGGGCGCCGGCGCCGGCGCGCGGCCGCTCGATGCGTCGCGCACTAGCCTGCCGCAGACGCTGAATTCACCCGCTGCCCTCGGGCTAGGCCAGCCGCCGGCGCTGGATGATGCTAAGCCCAAACACAGGAAGGCGCGCTTCCAACAAGTAAGTCCACGCCGCTGCAACGACCTATACCTACCTACCAAATATGTTTTAGGTCTTTAACTGTCAAGTCATTGTACACAAATAATCATCCCTTTCATTGTTTAAATGTCCATTTGATATTTGTGGATGTTTTGCACGTTAGTGAGTGAGTACTTACTTAACCTTCCCTATCTCTAACATTATTTACTCGTTTGTATTCGTATTGAGTGCATGTGCCCCTTCCTCGTTTTGGAGCAACAATGTACGTCGGTGGTCGCGGGGTACAGTTGTGTTTTCTATTACAGGAGTGGTCGGAGGAGGAGAAGAAGCCGCCGAGAGGGATAGCAACGAGGATCATCAATCACCACATCCTTTTTGGTAATTTTACGTCAATACCATCATTTTTCAATATTGATCCGTGACCAATATCATTATGTCTAGAACAAATCTGGCAAAACTAAGTGCCTATAATTCATTGTGAATCATAAATATACAGACAGAAACTATGCAGAAGCAAAACTTTAACAGCACAAATAAGAAGAGCTAAAATTAAGGTACCTAATCCACAAATATGATATTTATTTATAGGAGAAAAACAGATAACAGCTTAAAAATATTTAAAAAAAGGCATGAAATCAACGATAAATCCTTAAAAAAATCTCACTGATATTTGTGTAGGTATTACATAATAGCAACGCGGGTGTAAAGATCAAAGATATCTACGCAGTATCAACGATGTGTACGGACAAAATACCGCAAACGAACCCACGGTGCGTTTTTGGTCTAATCGTTTCCGTTCTGGAAATTTCGACATACAGAACAAGCCCCGTGAACGACCGGAGAAAAACGTCGATAATGACGAATTGAAAGCAATAGTGGAAGCAGATTGATCTCAAACTACGTCTGAGTTAGCAGCAGCCTTCGACGTAAGTGACAAAACGATATTGATTCATTTACGTCAAATTGGGAAAGTGAAGAAGTTCGGAAAGTGGGTACCGTATCAGCTTAATAAAAGTCAGCTGCAAACACGCGTCGTAGCTTGCCTTACTTTGCTGAACCGGCACAAAAGTGAAGGGATTCTGAATCGTATTGTCCCTTGTGATGAGAAGTGGATCCAGTATGATAATCGCAAACGTTCGTCACAGTAATTGAACCCAGGAGACAAAGCCAAACAATGTCCCAAACATAAACTGAGTCAAAAGAAGCTCATGGTGACTGTATGGCGCCCCTGTGCTGATATTATCCACTACAGCTTCTTGAGATCTGACACAACAATTAATGCATGTTTACTGTGAAGAATTGCAATCGATGACTGTTGCTCGGACCGGATGATTGGATAGCTTGTCCAAGCTCGTTATCAAACAACCGAGCAATCGGTCTAGTCCACTGCTTCTCCATGATAACATTCGCCTGCACACTGCACTACAGACAGTTTCAAAGTTATAGGAGCTTCGACTGAAAACTCTCCGTCACCCACCGTACTCGCCAGACCTTGCCCGTCCTGATTTCCATTTTTTCGGAATATGGATAACTTTTTACAAGGGCAAAAATTCAACTCCGATGAGGCAGTGAAAAACGCCTTCAGGGATTTAATCGATTCCTGAACCCGGGAGTTCTATAGAAGAGGCATCAATCGACTTCCATTAAAATGGAAAAAGAGCATTGGACAATACTTCGATTACTTAAACATTATATAATTTTCATATAATACAAAAATATATTTGATTTTTTCCATAAGAAACGGCAATTTCACAGGTAAGGACCTAATATTTAGAAAGGATTATTTAGAAAAATAAGGATTATTTAGGCAATTTTTCCTATTTGTAAGGCTTTTTAGTACCAAATGTTTCAAAAATGTCATTATCATTGGTATAAAACAGCCAACCTCAACATGCCGAAACGGTTGTTGGGACTGACTGATATTGTCAAGGAATTTCAAGAAATTGCAACAAATATTATAATGTGCAGGTAAAAACGGCAACAAGCGAGGTGGCGGTTGGCCGCTGGAGGGCGATTCACGCTCGCGCTCCATCCTAAAGAACAAGGAGGCACGTGGCACCGACAGCGAGCTGCTGCTGCAGGAGACTACCTCACTCGGCGCTAACGTGAGTCAACACGAGTTCTGCTCAGTTACGCTTAGACAAAGTCTGCATATAGGGTCTGTAGAAAAGTTCATCTCATAATAGATGTATTAATGTGCTTGTCACAAGCAAAAGATGATTGAAGTGATAGATTTGTTCTGGGTGTTTACAATATTGCAGGCTAAGAATTGTTTCAGTTTTGATAAACAAGCAAGGTTAATATTGTGTTTTAATATTTTGTGATGTATTTTTATGTAGGTAGGTACACATTCCGGTTGAATGTAATACACATCGATTATGATCGGCTAGCTCGGTTTTGTAGAGCGTCGTCTCTGTCGTAACGGTACACGACCTCTGTCGTCAAAACGCTGACGACGCTCTACAAAACCAAAACTAGCCGATAGTCTCTTTCTAAAGGCCGATGCGCATTACTTTCGGCCAGGAAGTGGTATTTGTGTAAAATATTTACTAATCATCGTTTAAGTTATATTTATACATTTTATCACACCTTGCAATGTACCTCTCTGTTTAATCCAAAGGTTGGCTGGTAGAGAATGCCTCCAGGTATTAAGCTCGACTTTTGTTCGATTAAAAGCAACATTTTTTTTATTAAATAAAGAAAGTTAAATAGATGTGTTGAATGTTTCAGGGAGACTCGTGCAGTGAGTCGTCGCCGATTCGACTAAAAGACTTCAAAGGCCAAAATCACAAAAGCGGTGCTCCAGAGAGAGAAAACCTCGTGACGTAGAGGCCTCCGACCGCTACTATGGCGCCGCTCATCATTGTCGTCGCTGCGTAGTGCCCCGCCTCACTCCGACACGACATTACCATATATACAAACACATTATAATTATTAGAGCGCAATAACATTGAAAATATATAAAAAATTAACATATCATTGGGCGATTGTGATTGCTTGTTGAATATAGATTTTCATTTCGTAGGATTATAAGTTATAAATATTGTAAAAAATATTACTTATGTAATAATTGTTCATTCCAGTCGAAAAGTTGAAGGTACCTATTTGTTAAGTTTTTTTACGTGCAATTATTAATTGCTAATTCTAATTTAAGCGATATAGTTTGTACAGCATAGTTGAAAAAAGCAATTATTAAAATTAAAGATTTTCTGAAATTGTTATAGGTTATTTTTGCTTCCCACAAAAATCCATAAACGATAAGAATACAAAAAACACAGAGGTCAAAAGGGCATCAACAAACAAGTCGTTAATATTCAACAATGATATTTATTTGGAAGCTACTTCTTTTTCCATAATACTTAATGTGTACAAATATAACATAAAAAATCGACATTTAACATTAGACGAGTGCACGAGTAACTCATAATTAGGGAAACAACACAATAAAATAATAATAATTTCATGCGCAGTATCAACATTTGTTACATTCTTAAAACAATTGGAATCTATGAGAGACACGTCAATTTTACATAGAGAACAATAGAAATGTCATAAAAAACATAATTGTGTAAAACACGTGACAGAATAGTTGTTATAAAAACACGGTACAGTAGAAGATAGTCCAAAAATAATACTCTGTCATATCAATGCAACAATAATTTAAATAATACTTTAAAAATAACCATTAATAAGTGTGAGTAACAAAATGAATACATAAAAATACTTTGGTTTATGATGAGTAACATTTACATATCTACAAAGGTTTGTTATTCAACTGAAACGACCACATTAACTTATCGTAACTGTTAGCGAACAATTTAATGAGTGGCTTATCTTATGTTTCAAATTATAACTATGATTGGATTGATCTTAAAAAAATATTCCTGAAAATATTTTTTCAAACAAAAATTATACTTCGCGATCAGCATTGAGACGGTAAATACTGTCAAGTTCAATATTATTAATATGTACAAAAACCTAGGAGCCCGTTTTCTATGATTGTAAAAATATTTCCAGTAACAGAAAATATTTATAAAAAAAGAAGAGTAGAATGCATGTGTGTATAAACTGTAACATAGAACTCGCAGGCACCTCTCACTTGTAAATGTTGGCAGTTAATCTCATGGCACGAAACAAGACAATATTCTGTTATTCTAAACGCTACTATGTTTTAATAATCACCTTTTAGTATTATTTCAACATTGCTACACCATGTCCTATGTACATAACATACAGTGCGCCAATAATCTTACGATACAAACATATTTTCTTTATCTCACATCAATAAATTTAACATAAATTATTTATTAATAATATATATTACATACGTTCAAATAAATTTAAAGCTTTTATTACTAAAACTTATCAGTTATCTTATATCACAAATAACTTTGTTCGTACTTTTAGTTTTACGTCAGAATTATTAGTGTAATTTATAAATATATAAGTGCACATTGGGAAAAATATAATTTTCAAATAGATAAATGTCCTTATATAATATTCTCACGCGTTTAATCACCGCTTAAAGACTTGGCTTCTTATGTTTTGTAGGAATTTCTGCAAAAATAATAAGTATAGGAAAAATTAAAAAAAAAAAGAAAAAAATACATACATCATAATTTATGTGAAGGTGGGAAAACAAAAAGAAAATAAACCAGAATACGATAAAAAAATATTATGCACTTTGTTAGAGTAGTAAATTAAACGTAAAAAAACCTTTTGTTGGCGCGTTATATATCCATAGGAAAGCACTATCTGTATCCTATGGACCTGCGGGATGCGAAAATAAAGAGAAATAACTACTAAATGTTGTGAGGGGCTTTAGATGACTGGGGAAAAATACGAGTGATTCTTGACACTTAAGTCGCCAGCCGTGCCGAGTCGCTCACCTGTGCCTTTCCATAAGCGGAATCCAGCCGGTGGGCGTGAAGAAATAGGACTCACCAGCGGCAACCCAATTGGGAAGCCACCCCAGGGACCAGCCCGCAGTAGCAGGCAGGGAAGACATTTCCGTAGGTGGGCGCACACAGTCCAGGAGGGAAACTCCACTCCTGGCGAGGGCGAGGGGGTGTGAGACGTCTACGAACGAACGATGACCGAATTTACAGAAAATGTCAAACTTAACCGGTAGATTCCAGGCGCAACACATCCAGCAGCCGCCGAAGACGTAGTCACTCAGTTTTGTAACCACTTTACTGGGGTCGCGACCCGATTATTAATGTTTCAATAACGCTATGCACTTTATTTTTGATGGTGCCGAACGAACACGGCGGCGGGGCACGAAGACAGGTTACAATGTTATGCGAATTTTCTGCCGGTGACAACGTCAGTCGTCATCTGTCATGGGCTAAAAGACCTCGTTCAAAAACGTAGCCAAACAATGAAGCGGCGCAAACACGTTTAAAAGCAAGCTTTTATTAAAATACACTAAAATTATGCAGTGTTTAACCAAAGGTTGACTGGCAGAGTATACCACTAGACATTAAGTACGCCTTTTGTATAGTATTTCTTTATGCACTAAAATTTAAATAAACAAAAAAAAAAACAAGTAAATAAATATAGACGAATATAACATAACATATGTTAACTTTTTATGTGATTTATGATTTAAAAGCTTGTTGCGAGATTTGTAATTTGAAATTAATGTATTCCTAATTAATTAAATTGGTACGAAAACCCCGCAGCAAGCTTCTAAATCACATAAAAACATTAATATATGTTATTTTCTTATGTTTATTTCCTTCATTTTAGTGCATTTTAATAAAAGCTTGATTTTAAAAGTTTTTTTACGTTTAATTTATTTACACCTTTTTAGTGTTTTAAGTTTCCTTCTCCTAAACAGGTTACAGAGCAATGTTAACCAGCCCATCTCACCGAACCAGACGGTCAAGCTCATGTCACTAACTTTTTGTCATCAAATCAACGTGTCTACCTGGAATCTTTGATTATCTGGAAACAAACTGGTAAACTGCAAATAGAAAACAAATCCACCAGATACAACTTTGATTATCGATAGAACAGTTATTAAATCTGTGATAGATTTCTGCTTCAATTTTCCGATATTTTTTCTATTAATTCAGATACTTATACACTATTTACGTTAGATGACCCGAAAATTATTGCGTCATAATACAAATAATGACACAATAATAATTTTCGGTCATCTTTATAGCTTTTAACAGGAAAAGGGACCTCATTGTCGGGTGTTAGTTTCCCAAATATTAAGGCTATAGTGAAATATTTAAAAAAACGAATGTTCTTTTATTGCTTTATCTCAATAATCAGCTGATCATCTGAATAAAGGTTAGAGCATGTTTCTATTTAAACAGAATCTTGAAACAACGCAATTTGAAGTAAATCTTAACCAAAGTGAATACTCACACATCGCTCTACCAGGCTTGCAGGTAGAAATCTCCAAAGGGGACAAGCACGCCTTTTGTACATGTCTTTTGTAACTATTTTTATCATTTGTGTGTACAATAAAGTATATAAACAAAAATGTAGTTCATACCAACAATAAGGTCCCTTTGTTGTCTCTTTGCACTTAGGTATATGCCTTTGATTATTGTCGATTTTTGGTTTATTTTGATGTCTTATATCGCTTTGTTGATGTTTGGATGGTGGCCGTTAAACACGAATTTTTCAAAATGACGGAAAATTGGTACAGCAATTGTCAGATGGCTTTCAAAAATCCATATCTTACGTAAGAAACACTCATTTAAATCAGAATAAACGGTCTTGATACTTTACATTTTTTGTTCTAAAAATAGTAGAAGTATGAATATTAAACATAATTGAATGCAGACAGAAATTTCATAATTACATTTAGATCTTATAAAACGGTCATTGTAAAGTTTTTGGAGCGTCTTTGAGGACAGTTTTTGTTTTTAAACGTTTTTTTTAAATATTTCCTGAAACTAATAACTTCTGTAAATCATTTTCTGTTAAATTATCAGGTATTTTACACCTTACAGGTGCGGATACACATGCTGATTAGTAGCACGAAAGCATGCTATTAATGAGCAGTTGCTACCTACTAGCATGTGCATATATATTGCTAAAAACATGCTCAAAACAAGCATGCCTGTAAATCGCACGCCGGTTGATTCTTGAGCACGCGGCCACATTTCCACAAGTGAACGAACGCTTGCTCCAAGTTTGTCCCCTCTGCTTATCCAACCCCGTATCCAAACTGTCCTTTCCTTTTATTCTGTAAACAAAAGTTTCTTGACGCAGTGCGTTGCATGCAGCATTGTTGATTTTTTTCGTAGGGATTATGATATCATGTTGATCAGGGACGCTATTTTCGATGATCTATTTTCGACTTCAGTTTGATACATCCATCTTTAACTGTCTCGAGTAAAATAATGACGTGTATTCAGTACATTGCTTTTTCAATAGTATGCTTAAAAATAACATGCTAAATCACAAGCAAATGTATCCAGTTAGAGAGCATATTTTTGAGTGTGCTAAATAATAGCAAGCAAGCATGTTTTTTTACTAGCATGTGTATCCATACCATAACCTCAACAAGTATTATGTGACCCGTACATGCAACCTGTACAATCATTAGATACAAAAAAAATGGTTACTATAAATTCAATTTACTACTCAAAAAATGTTGCCATGTGATGAATTCCGATTCTACCGTAAGTTTAGTATTCCACAATACGGAGTTTTCCCATTAATTACTTTAAAGGGGTGAAGTCGAATACTTCAGAACCATTTATAGCTTGAAACAGGCAGTGACTATTGCAGATGACAAGTAAAAATTTATTCCTACGAACACATTTAGGTACTTAGTTTATCATTACGGCAAATACGCTGGCAAGTTGACCATACAATAACGATCTCGTTCGATCTTACTTCTATCAATATTTTACATTATTTCTAATATGTCAAAACATATATAGTCACCATAGTTATATAGTCTTATATGTATCAAGATAGTTGTATGCATATTATTAAATTCAGGTTTTACTGTAACGTTACATGTGTAATTCAAGGTGAAAGACACACGACGTGTGAAAAAGTTGACTAACTAAACACAGGGTGAGATTTTTCCTTTTAAGACAGTACTTTTTGTTAATGCTTTGTCAAATACTTTGCGAAACGTGTCGAGGCACAATACTCGACAAACGATGTCATCGTTATCAACAGGTAGGTAGAAAAATTTCCTATTGCAGTTAAGGGCGATAGTACAATGGCGTAGGCGCAGCGTATGTGTTTGTGGAACGTATGGACAGCGTATACGCAATGCATACGCAGTGTCGCGTATAAATAGTACGCTGGCTTGGCGTTGCATAAAAAATCAAATCTATTAATGAAGGAAACTTGAGAAACGAAAATCAAAAAAGTCGACGTTTTTGCGTAGATGTACGTGGTGTCGACGTTTGTGGGAAAGTGACTATAATATATTGTTATCGAATATATACAGGGTTAAATAAAAAAGACTGGCAGCCTGTTAATATTGAATGTCATTCGTAAAAACTAACAACATTTGTTCTTTTTTTGTAGTTTTGTTGACATCGACTTCATTCTAATTCTATATCTAATTCAGTTACTTATTTCTCTGTTTGCTATAGATCTATGTTCACAAATAAATAAATAAAAATCAGGACTTTTTTTCATAAAAAAATTCTCTTTGCCATTGCCATTCTCTTACAGTGCGTACACACTCGTATACGGGTATACACTCGCACCGATTTACGTAGATATATGCACCTAATAGGTAGCGGTTCCATTAACAGCTGTTTACTATTGGAGTGTGCGGCGGTGCTGTTCATAACAGCGTAATGTATCAAAGTCAGAGACTTCATTTAAAAATAGAAATTAGTGCTAAGAGGGTGCGGATCTTTTATTTAACTCTGTATAAGAAATAATTGTTTAATCCTGTATAAGGCATATGAACGACGCTAACGCACCGTCATGCCGGCGTACGATGTATACGAGGCCAGTGCGCCAGGGCTCTCGTGTTTAATTTGATATTTTGACGCGAATGCGATTAGATCACGAATATATCGGGTTTTTATATATTTATAATTAAGTGTGAAAACACAGGCATGATTTGTGACTTACTCTCCATTTCAGAACCATTTTACAAAAAAATTAAACCATGTCTCGATTTAGGGTTCTCTGAACCTGGTTGATTTCAACCCCAGTATGACACAAGTCTGAGTTTTCACCGCTAAAAGAGCCCTTAAGATCTCGGGGAGTATCGAGATTCTTGGTGTCGACATTTCCAACAGAATCGAATTTAGGAGTCATCTGAAAACAAGGCCAAAATGGCCTCCAAAAAGCTTGGTTCTGAATAGACAAAAGCGGTACTCTCACCCCGGGGTACTTCTGACGCTCTACAAAGCTTAGGTACAACCCCATATCTAATACTGCTCACATCTCTAGGCCGGTGGCACTGAAATATTAGTTGGACCCATTTGACTCCATTCAATGACCATTTCTTTTATTCCCATAGGTTGTTGAATAGGTGCCTCAGGAGGTATTTCCCTTATGCTACGACATGGGGTTCTTCAAGTAATCTGTGATCAGGACTCTGCAAGGCCGGCAGCGCACCCGCATACCCCCTGGTGTTGCAGGTGTCCATGGGCGGCGGTAGCTTAACATCATGTGGACCACTTGTCCAACTGCCTCCTTTAATATATAAAAAAAAAGTAAAATGGTTCTGAAGTGAGCCCCAATAGTGTTTATGTTATTATTGGTTACGATTGCACCGTTTTAATAAAATCATAAGACTGAATCCGCAGCGAATTGTCTTCTAATCTCAGCAATAATTAAGTTACCTGGATGATCTACAATTCATACAGGTGGTATTATGTCACGTGAGGGCCGATTCTACTAATATACTCGTATAACTGACAGAACGTAAACTAAACCGCAGCGGAAACTGTACTAAATCATCTTTCGTATTCCACTAATCACAACGGATTACTTTCACTCAAAAAACTGCATAATGACACTATTATGACATAACATTAATGGTCATTATATTTTGACTTATCATTTGATTGACAAAGTTCCAAAACTCCTCGACTAAAAATAATAATAATGATAATCATTTATTTGTAGCATAAAGAACGAATAAACATTAAAAATAAGATATTAATAAATGGTGCATCCTTTTCTATATTTATAACACAAAAGGGATAATTTGGATGGACAAAGAGCAGTCGGTTTTCACACGTTTTGAAGCTGAACAGGAGTGGTGGGGGAATCAGTTTTGTTGCGTTCCATGATTAGTAGAATATAGTTATAAATCAAAGTGAAACACAATTGAAACATAAACGGTACATGTTAGTCAAATTGGCCCCCTGGACGATTTACGATTCATATAGGTAATGCTCCATTTCCCCCAAGACTATAACGTCTACCGTAATACATTTGCAAATCGCAAACATTGCCATCAATTTTTATTAAAACAAAATCATTGATATACAATGATAATAGAACATAGGATACGCAGTGCGCTTTTTAAATGTTGACATAGTAATAACATTGTACCGTAGAATTAAATGGACTGGAGATGGTGTCGTGGATTAAAGCTAGTGAATCCATAGAAACATTATTAATAATCATAATACTTGTCTTATCCCTCATTGTCTTGCCGATTGCCCGTACTGAAATTTCTTTACGAGCTCCGACAATTAAGAATGAATCTTAATGTTATCGTATTACGGTTGAATGATTAATGTGGATTTTTATCTGTTGTATAGATAAGTACCATGTATTAGCAACTGTGATTAGATATTTATTAGGAATGTTAGATTATCAGATACCTATTGGGAACTGTGAATCATAATTCTTTTATCAATGCGATATAAAACAAATGTTTTATTTGCAATCTGGGCTCACGGTAACGGTTAAAGAATTATTAAAAATGATGTCATAGATATTTAACAAAGTTCGTGTCTAAAATTAAAAAATGTCTTGTTTAAAGACATGTTGTAACATTTTTCAGCGGGTTATAAATTTAAGTCTGAAGAAAGGCTTTGATAATCAATAAAGAAAAACTGTCAAGTGTACTTCTTTCTGCCTTGGTAACAGAGCATCACCTAAATCACAAATATAGTAATCAAAGTTAGGATTGTAAAAAAGAGTGTCGAGAGCTTAAGCACTAATAAAACTTAATTATTTTGGTGTTTAAGAAAATCATCATTCTATAAAAAGTTAGACTATAATAAGCCCGCTTGTTAACGACGCGGTTTTTCGTTGTGAAAATCTAAGGCGGAATGACCGCGTCGCCAGTGTTGTATGGGCCACTATGGGAGCTTGTTAAAACACATACATACCGCCGTATGCACCATCGAAACGCACGGCGAGATATCGAGCGGTATTGTATGAAGGTCTATGAGAGCTTGTTAACGACGCCGGATGTTTTCACGGCGCGCAAAAAAATCAAAGTACATATTAATTCTAAGTCTATGGTATGTACGATAGACATAGATAGACAATGCAAGATCATGAAATTGTATGGAAACCAAGCGCGTCACGAGTAAATTACGAGTTTTGACTCGACTCGATACACCACATTTGACTCGATTCATCACATTTGACGAATTTTTACAACTGATTATACAGCGATCAGACATTTTTGCGTTTAGTAACAACAACGTGCTAGCGACACGGCTAGGAAAAGCGCGAGAAGTAGAAAAGTGGTCAATGCCAATTGAGAGCGCGCAGCAACGGACAGCTTGCCTTATCTATGCCTCTATATCTGTATAGACTACCTGTGCCAAGATACAGTCAACGCGGTGCGCAGTTTCCCCCATAGCCACGGGTAGAGTCCACCGCCGCTCCACGCCGCGCGCGCTAAGTATTTCACGTAGTCATACAATCCCCAAGGTGCATGACCACCGTTCACATAGTATACATATGTGAATCCGTCTTTACACCGCCCGTTTATAGAGTAGTAGTAAGGTAGAAATGAATGAAGTCTGAACCTGAAAACAAATGTTTACAATACAGGATTTATATTGATGGGGTCCTCAGAATGTCAGTGTCAATCTGACATCTTTCTGCTTTTTGGCTCGAGTGCTATGTAAAATGGTGTTTATTATGATAAGTTAAAGGAAAAAAGTATTTTCTAAATAATTTAGGGCATTTTCAAGAATTGTAAAGATACAGAAGGCTTATTTGACTATTTAATATTCTTAACTTTACAGTAAATCAAATTGAAATTGTGAAATGTAAAAACTTATTAAGTTAATAAGTTACGAATTAAGAGTCGAGTACCCTAGATACGCGGTTACAAGAAATAGTGGTTGAGCCGCTATCCTTTATTCTTATTGTTTTGCCTTGTTATTAGTTTATACCAACCTTTTTTGCTCATAGAACAGTATGGCTTCAGTGTTGGTGGTAAGAACGTGAAGAAAGAGCGCTTTTACGCGATGTTCGTGTGGGGGCTGAGGTACCGGCCCCGCCAGGTGGTTCATCAGTACATCTAACAGTAGTGTTGCAATACCCGACCGACGGTATGAACGAACTACACCTGCAGAGATAAACATTAAGAAATCAAACTTGTAACTCCAAACAAGGGATCCCAGTAAACAAATTGTAGATAAGATAACAAATGAATACATTTTTAAAGAATATCTATACTTCAATCTAATTTTCATTACAAAGACAAAAAGGGAGCTTATAATTTTTTGGACATTTGATTTGATACATATTATACACTCCCGGACACATGGATCGAGCCACCCTACATTTTTATGTATAAAAATAATGTTAGGTCAAAGAAAAAGGTTTCATGCAGTTTTGAAACTGGCATATTCACCATCAGTTTCGTGCGCTATTGTTCCAAATTTGAATTCACGAATTTGAACCACAGAAGAAAAGTCAAATCATTGTTATGAAAAAATAAGGTAGCAGAAAGTTTGAATTGGAGTAGTTTTTTTTGATTGAATGGTGTTGTTTTACAATAAAAGTTTCGTTAAATTATTGTTCCTGAAATTTTAAGCAATTTTGACCTTATAATTATGGATAATGTGCCTGAAGTAGCCGCACGTCACAAGCTGTTCTTCAGTCTGGGCTGACTATGAAATATGAGTGCACAACTTCATTTAAGCCATTGTGCTGTTCAAATAGGGTACCATCGATAGCTAGAGACTGGCGGCTTCGTTCGCCGTCCAGGAGGACCACTATTCCGAGCGACGACTGACCTCAGTACATATCCAACAACAGCTACGAGACTCATGGAGTGGCTGTTAGCGCTCGGGCTGTTAGAAGGATACTTGAAGAACGTGATATAAAACCACATAAACCAGGCAATGGAGCCAAACTGACCAAATGGAGCACCTTCAGTTTGCGTATGAACATTTGCATTGGATTCAACATCAATGGAGCCAGGTACTCTTTACTAATGAATCAAAGATTATGGCTGTTTGGTAATGATGGGACAAGGAAGGTGTACTGAAAACAGGAAGAGCATTTTGTGCAATGCTGTATTGAAGAGAAAGTGAGGTATGGCAGGGGGTCATGTAGAGTGTGGGCAGGAATTTCCGCAGAAGGTAAAACTGGACGTTAGGTTGTGACGGGACCACGGCTGCCACCACTAAATGGCGACCGTTACATTCGTCAATGCCTAGAGACTCACGTGATGCCATATGTTGGGGTTGTTGGCCATGTTGTTCATTTTTATGCAATCACACTGGTATCACAGTCATGGGATGGTCAGTAAGAAGCCCAGATATGAATCCCATAGAGCATTTATGGGATGAGCTAAAGAGGCGTGTTCGAGCTCACAACCCAGCTCTGCAGACTTTGCAGGAACTGAAAATTGCCATTGAGGAAGAATGGGAGAACATTCCACAACACATCATTGTGATGTTGATTGATTCCATGCCAAACCACATGCTGGCCAATGTAAACACTCTTGGAGATAATACAAGTTACTGAATAAACAATTTTTGTAGGTGAAGCATGTTATCTTAAAAAATCCAATACAAATCTTTCCCATGAGAAATGCGTCCATCCGCCTTTCTCACTTTTCTCCTTTAAAAATTTTGTTTAAATGTAACAAGTGTCCACTTGTACCTGAACTCCAGTACTCTAATTTCAAATTTGGTACAATGGCATACTGAAATGATGGTTAATATGCTTTAAAACTGCATAAAAACTTTTTGATCAATCAAAAATTCAGCTTCAGCTTTTTTTAAGCTTCAGGCCATCAAAACTGAAAATGCAGGGTAATTTGATTTAGGTGTCTGGGAGTGTATATTGACTGATTCTTGTAGCTGAATCTTTCTCTTACATTCAGGCTGTGCTTACAATAAGTGTTCTGTGTAATAAAATTAATAAATTATACAATAAAATTAGTGTCACAGACAATTGTGGACACTAAAATATAAAAGCACACATTATAAATTGTGAATTGGGTGTACAATTCAGCTCCTATTCTGAATTATTTATTCACCTCTTTAGCTAATTGATGTCAACTCAATTAAACAAAATGTTCAAATTATATATACAGCTTCAGACCCAATTCACAATATAAAAAGGCAGTTTAACAATATTCAACAGGCAATATTAAGTTTTAATAATAAGAATTCTCAAATTAATTCCGAAAATAGCAGTTTTAGAGATTGTAAGAAGTCTAAAATCTAAAGCATTCTATTTTGAAAATACTAAAATACTACTTATAATGAGAATTATTAAATAATTATTACCTAGAGATAGTATGTATGCAACAAGTGTTTCCTTTGAAGCAAACCATCTTGACAATATGCCTCTGTCCTCTGCATTTAGCTTTAGATAAGGTTTGATTTCAGCTACAATAAGGCCAATTATTTGTGTTTTATACACTGCTGCTAGAGCAAAGAACCTCTCCGATGATGTGATGTCTTCATACCATGATTGTGGGTATTCAATTGGAAACCAGTCTCTGCATAGAGATCTTACCTGAAATAACATTAAAAATACATACTTCCATATCTAATAAAAATATTTCTATGAATAGTTTTGTATAAAAACATGACTATGAGTTGTTGAATATTAGTTATTTTGGACATCAAAGAGAGTTTATTTATAACTATATATTCAATTCCAATCCAATTTGTACAAAATGTAAGCAAACATAACGGCCAGAGGTAACTGACATGGCCTTAACTAGTTAGGTGATAATTGTGTACATATCCATAATTTGATTCAAAAAGTGGCAAGTTTGCCCTAGATTTGAAACTAAATGTTGAGATATTTTATTGATTTGGTTTTAGTTTTGGCAAATTGGATTGGAAGTTCATATTCCAATTTGGAACGGACTATACATATTTTATATTATAAATTGGGTCTGAATACATATAATAAAGGTATTTGTTTACCCTGGTTTAAACCCAATTTAGAATATAAAATGTGAACAAAATGCGAAACAAAATGAACAAACAAATTGCTCACCGTTACATGACTATACATATATTACGGTGAAGGGATGGGGTTCACTCGGATGCATGACGTGAGATGATATAACGTTTTAAATTTATAAATTAGACAAATTATTGCTGTACCTCTTCTAAGTCATCAGGGCACAAGAAACGCAACTGAACATCCTTTAGAGAGCATTTTGCCTCTTTTGACTTCTCAATTATTACTTGGAAGCCTTCAGAAAGGTACCTGTAAAAAAACAAAATCATCTTACTTAGACCCAAATATTTTTTTAATTTACATCAAGTTTATAAATAATAGATAGATCTAAAACTTTATGATAAGTGTTGATAACTGTTTCACAATGCGCTATAAACATTACATTGTACAGAGGGTTTTGGTTATAGGTTGTATTTAGGTTTGGTATTGGGCACAATGATTCAATTGGGTAATTTTACTCAATTACTGGCTGTGGGGAAGACAATACGAGGTACAAACAATCACTTATACCATCGAACAGGATCTATAAAATGTTACTATAAAACAACTTACCAGCTGAATCCAGCCATTCGGTAATTTGGCCATTAATACCAATCTTCAAAATCTCTTCACTGATAAATATGATAACATTTCAAATTATTTTATTTAGTCTTTATAAATAAAAAGAACCACTAAAAGAAATTGGTAGATGTCTTTTTGACAGCAGGCGGTCAGTGTTACTCTGTGTTACCATTATAAATAATGTAATGAATGTCAAATAATGAGTGTTGTGAAACCGATTTTCATCGTTATTTGTTTAAGAACCTCTGTTCAAGAGACTTACTCATTTTAACTCAAAACCCACAAGTTTGTTTTGAATTCATTCTACTTCGATGCAGTATACTGTTCAATTATATAAACATTTGTTTACAAAATGACGAAAAGATTGTACAAAGTACATCCTGACCGTTTTGTTACGTTTGTGGTGAACTTATTATATCTAAGAAAGGATATGCCATAACGGAATCACTCATAGAAGGCTTTTTTTGTTATTTCAAAATTCCGGTATCTCACCAGGATAAAAATTGGGCTCCTCACGTGTTTTGTGAAAGATGTAGAAGAATGCTGAGCTCCTGGGCTGCAGCTAAAAACAGACCTTTGAATTTTGGCATGCCAATGATATGGAGAACCACGAAACTGGATGTTACTTCTGTCTCACTAAGACATTTGGCTTTAATCACAAGAACAAGGATAAAATTATATATGCAAATGTTCCTTCGGTCACCAGACCTATCTACCGTTCAGACAAGCGGCAAGTTCCAAAACCTGGTTGTTCCAGTAAAACTTTGATGACTAACACGGAATCCGAAGAAGCTCGAATTCTAAGTAACAAGTGCAGATGAATTTGTTGATTGATGCTCATGAAGAACCACACTATCATGTGTTTGCGGCCTGACCGACATTTTTTCTGCAATCTGGCATTTGTAATGCAATTTTCGGCATTTACGAGTATTAGAGTCTGACAAATTAAGTTCAGTGGAAAAGGGTGGCAAATAAATAAAACCTCATCACTAAAAATAGTTGGATAAATAATTTTGATGCTTGAATCCAATGTTAGGCTAATTTTATCATTAAATCCAAATATTAAAATTATTTTTCTATCTATCGCTGGATGAGAAGGTGATTGGTGGCCATCTATTCATTCAGATCTGTATTTCTGTCGGTGTAGCTGTATCTGTGGATGCCATAGTTCCACCTTTACACATCCTTATTTATTTATAACAAACCAGTGCCTACATTATTTTTATTGTTCAGATAAAGTTACATGTCGCCACGATTATTGTGCCTCGGATTTCATCAACCATCTAATTACCAGAAATCGTATTTATGAAATGTAGGTGAAATAATGTCGTTAGGTATACTGATGAGCTGACGTAACGGAGCGTAAGAATATACATAGCTGCACTTATTCCACACATGTTGGTAGTACATTGTGATGTTGGGTTTGATTTCTCGATGTTCACCAGACGCCGCGGTATCGACTTACACGTTGCTATCTGCCATCGCAGCCGGAGACGAGATTCACACGGACTGTCTCGCGATGATGCCACTTGAGGCTGGATTGCCGATGTCAGGTCAATATACGAGTACCTACGTTGATTTCCTATAGGTACATACAATGTATGTAATATGTGTTGTAGGTAATGTATTTAATATTAGATACTTAATCTGAGGTAGGTACATACTTAACTACTTCAGAAGGGATTGTGATGATACAGTAGTCAGTAGCGGATATTGTAAGTGGTACGTTATAAACTGTCTTCATTAAATGTTCACCAATCTGATTTTTTCCCTGCATAGAAAGTTTCTATGAAACATGTATGGTGAAGTTTTTAAGGAATCCTGCGCTATTCTGACACGGAGGGAGTCCACGATGCAAACATCAAAAGTGAATACTGTTTAAATGATACCCACTTTATTTTGTTGTTGCAAATACTCCCCTCAATTAGGATGTATAAAATCCACTATTATTGCCATTCCAACAATATTATCCTTTTATAATTGGATAATTCATAATATTATTGGAGTCCAATGATATTTTTCATTTACATTGTTTTACCGTGCCGCGTCGTGCGCGCTCTCTAGACGTCCAGTCTAAGTAATGAGCGCTACGAACGTTTTAGACAGGACTACAAAACCCTTTTCGCTAGTTTTTTTTATGTATTTTAAATTGTGGCGATCGCCCAGCGCACCCAGTCCTTTATCCGGGCCTGCTCCTTCCTTACCCTCCCTATTAGTCTCCTTAAATATCCCTATTAGTCTCCTCCTTAAATATCGATAACGTCACAGATAACAAGCACAAATATTAATTATACAGTTTGTGACAGTAGCTATAGATACGACATACATACATTCATATGACCATGGTACCATTTTTAATAGGAATGTAGTAACCTACTAATGTATGTAATATAAAGATCTTATTCATTTATATGGCTTGATAATACATTACGAATGTCTTATAAGGCGTTTTGTATTTAGTTCTGACAGCTCATTTAACGAAAAAAAAAAAACATTACAAAAAGTGAAGAAAAACACCACAGATTAAGGCGTAAAATTGAGCATGTTGCCCTCCGCCCAAGTAATTAATATCTCATGTGGTAGTACAAAAAGCGTCAGCAGATAATCTGTCAGACGGTTCGTGTGTAACGCGAGCCGCCGCCCTGCGCACGCGCCTCGCGCCGCTCGCGCGTCATTTGCACTCAATCTTAATATTGCAGGCCCTGATGCACCATTACAAATGCATAAGAACCTCATTTATAAACTTGTTTTTGTTTCTAGGAAAGTTTCGAAGTCTTTGATATATTTTTGTCTATGTTTTATAAGAAAGCCTGATTCCATAAAATAATTCGAAGTTGTAGTTAACAGTTTTGCTTTTAGTATTGTTAGGTAGCCGACAAACAAAGAAATGTTGCATTGCTAGAGAATCATCGCTGTAACAGAGTATATAGTAGAATTTTGCATTTCCATATTCATTGGTCTTTGATGTATCCGTGGGTACCTATACGTAAGTATATACCTAACTAGGAATTGAAGGAACTAAAAATCGAGATACTTCTGGTGGTAATAAAAAAATTCTACGAGTATGACTTTTTATATTCGTTAAACGCCATAAGGCAAATACAAGTTTGTAATAAAAGAAATAATGAAAGAATGCCATACGAACCCTGACGAGATTTGTAACAAAGGAGTTATTTTATCAAACATGCGCAAATATAAATAGATATAGTAGACTGTACTAAGTAGAGGTATTGTGTCAGAGTAGCTTCATTGAGATAACAGCTAATACTATTTCTCCCATAGTAGTCTTGTCACAACTGAATATAAACGTTATCACATTGCAAGATTAATTTTCAATAAGCGCATAGCACAGATGCACCTCCCCTCGACCTTTTGTCGTCGGTCGGCGGACATCATAAACATTGGTTGCTATAAATCAGCCGTATCTACGTATAGCGAACTTCTTAATGTCGCATAATTACAATTCGCCGATATGCTTATTGGCCTCATTAACGTCGGTCGCGAAAAATGTGAGAGTGATAAGATAGGGGTTAGAACAAGGAGACGTTGTGTGGTGAGCTGGTGAGGCGGGCTCGCCGGCCGTGCTGGCCGGAAGCGTCGGACGGCGGGGTCGCGGTATCTCGCGAGCGGAGCATGCCTAAACAAGGGGATAACGTTTCCAAGAATGTGGGTGGACCGTGCAAATTGCTTCCAAAGAGAGAATATTTCATATATTATACATATAATAATACTGAACCAAGATGTCACTAATTGACCTCAATATTTACCTACTTGCATCTGCGGATACCTAATTTACTGAATTATCTACTTGAGATAAGTACCTATTTGAAACGCCTAGCTTTCGACATGCACGTGGAAAGAAAATGTATTGAGTAAAATCGTCTATATCATTGTAGAGTTAATACAAAAAAAGTAGTTGGGTCCATATTCGTCGTGGAGATAATTATCTATTTTTCTTTGAATCCGTATCAATTTTAACCGTTTCGTTTGTAACCGATCCCTTCTTGAAACTTCTAACAATGGATGCTGTTTATGATCCTGAGTTAATTGACATAATATTTTAGCATTTTTGTTTGTAAAATATACATTTTTAAGCTTTACATTTAGCAAAGTACGAAAAATGTGGCAAACATTAAAAATAAATGCATTATATGAATTTTTTTTAAATGATTATGTCCCTGAACTCAGAATAATGAATGGAATGCATAATTTCAGGCTCCGGGAATAGATCGATTACACCCTTGCATTAATGTAGGTACCTACGGACATATTGCTTTTTATGACAGGACAGTTAAATCCGGAATAATTAATATCCACATAGTTTTATAAAAGCCTATAAGCAAATTTCACAATCAATGGTAGTTAAGGATAGTTTCAATGGTAGTTAAGGATAGTTTCAATGGTAGTTAAGGATAGTTTCAATGGTAGTTAAGGATAGTTTCAATGGTAGTTAAGGATAGTTTCAATGGTAGTTAAGGATAGTTTCAATGGTAGTTAAGGATAGTTTCAATGGTAGTTAAGGATAGTTTCAATGGTAGTTAAGGATAGTTTCAATGGTAGTTAAGGATAGTTTCAATGGTAGTTAAGGATAGTTTCAATGGTAGTTAAGGATAGTTTCAATGGTAGTTAAGGATAGTTTCAATGGTAGTTAAGGATAGTTTCAATGGTAGTTAAGGATAGTTTCAATGGTAGTTAAGGATAGTTTTTTGAGACTTAACATAATATAAAGAATGAAAGAATACTATTTTAATAGACTAAAAGGGAAGGCTTGCTGCCATTTAAAACACTGCTATGATGATGAAACATCTGATTTTTATCAACTTTATAGGTAGGTATCCATAGTTATCCTTAGTTCTCTTCCTTTTCCCTAGTTGTATTTTACCGAACCGCACTGTTAAGTAGCAGTCTCGATAATTCTAATTGTACACACATGGTCAAGCAGCACATTTGCAGCCCTGTGAAGCTGCTTGCCTCGGAGGGTTGAGAGTGGGTATAGACTGCATTATGATACTTACCATCAGGTGACCCACGTACCTGTCTGCCACCTATTACCTATTACACCTATGTACCTACCTAGTCACAAAGGTTTTCTTCATGGAGTGATTTTTATACATCGGGATTGCGTTTGAAAAGAAAATGTTTTTTTCTTTAACTAATAGTAATTATCTAAGGTAATTTAACGATAAGTCCTATTGGCTCTACCGCTTGGTTGCGTGCTGGGTACTATAGTACCTAAGCGCAATTAAACCCGTTGCTTGCGGTCTGGGTAATATACTACCCATCGAGGCGAAGTTGAAAAACACCCTAAACACCTTTATTAAACGCTCTACCCATACGAAACGTTATCTATTTTGTTCTAAGATAAATATTTCACAAATTTGCCGTTGAAACACCAGTTGTTTGGAGTCCGTGTTGCCAGTACTACGCACTCAATGTTAAATTCATGCTTGACGGCCGGAAGTGCGTCTTGCGTCTCCGATTACAACCAACCGCACCATAAGTATCTTTCTTTCTCTCTCATCAATAAACCAACGTTTACACAGATTAGTAAATATTTAATTTAAGGTTTATTAAAATTATTTTTGTTTTAGATATCATCTGTGTAGGAACTCAATTATTCTAGATATACCAATACATTATGCACAGTGTATGCAATTGTTATTTAAATAACTTTACCGTATACGTTGTAACTAACATTTATTTCGATATGAAAAATATGAAAGGTGTTTAAATGAAAATTATGTTATGAAGTAATAACCTTTAATAATGCATCGTTACAACATTCTCGTTGATTTTTAAATAAAGCTAATATAAAAGAATATTCCAATCAAATCCATTTTTTAAATTTCGCTGCTGTCGGTATTCACAATAGATTTTAACAACATAACTAAAACACCTTATTTTAACATATAAGTTATTGTAACTAATCAATCACAATAAGAACTTAAAAGATATCCATTGAAATTTTAAATTACTTACACTAGTTTAAAGAATAATTAACTTTGGAACCTGAGGATTTCTTATATTAATTACATACTTAACAAATCAACCATTCATTATCTACGCGCTAAACTTAGTTTACTTAGCATTTAAATAACATAGCCTATTAAAAAATGCGTGAAAATCCTTGGGAAAATATAAATTACTATGTGATGCTACATTATAGTAGATATCCAATGAATATTTCGATTTGTATGTTAAACTGGTTTTTATTTTTTTATGTTTTAATAAAAAAGAGATCTCCAGATAACATTTGCATGGTTTGAGTTTACTGGCACAAATTATGCGCACGTGCGACTTTAGTCCTCCGCACGTGCGACTTTAGTCCTCCGCACGTCACGATAAAATATTTACATTGTATATATCTATCTTTGAGTAGACTTTACGAAAACTTTACGAAAAAATCGTATTGCGATAACGTTCTTCCTCATGAATCTAATCTGATTTCATTTCGAGGATGGTATAGAATTTTTAACTAAAACTATTTATTGTTTGTTCAATGTGATGTGATAGTGTGATGTGGTCTGGGTTTAAATTATTCCAATATACTTACTTATACCCAGAGGGCTTTAAGTAGCGGGCTGCAGAATTGTTGACAGGAGTTTTATAGAAATAAATACATATATAAGTATTACAGGCAAAACCTATAATGATAGCTAGGTACTAAATTTTAAGTAAACCGTACAATTATCGTGTAAGTTTTTTCGAATGATGTCGCTGGCGCATAGGAGTAGGTACGCATGAGAGGCGACCGGTGTCAAAGAGTTAAATCAGCACAATATTAACAAAGTTCATATCCTAAGAAAAGATTTCGCGGCTTTAAGGGTGTAGCGTGTAATGTTGCCAGTCGCCACACTGGGGTTGGAGATGTGTAGACAGAGGGCCGTATAGAGGTGGGTGGGGTGCGGGGTGCGGCGCGTACCGCGGCTGCATTTCGTGGTAGTTTGGTATCGGAGTTGGTTTCAAGTACTGGTCGAGCTCAGCTTCGTCTGGCGGTCCGTCCGCGAGCAGCGCACCCTCGTCAACCTCTGAGAAGTCAATCTGCGCCCTTTCAAGTGACGGCTCCCTTTTCAGTCTGGTCGCAGACGCAGGCGGTGGTTTGCGACGCCTCGGTTGATACTTGTAGTCAGGGTACTTCCTCTTGTGTTGCGCTCTTAACTTATCAGCTTCTTTTATGAAAGGCAGCTTGTCTTCTTCGCTTAGGGTCCTGTAAAGATAGGTGAATGTTAGCACTATGCAAGACAGATCTGTCGATGTCGATGATTTTAAACGTTGCATTTTACTGAAAATTAGCAAGTTTTCTCGGTAGGTTTCTCAGTAGGTATTCGTAGTCGTTCGTATGTTTCCCAATAACTACTTATCTACTATGTAGTCATATGTGGTGTGAGTGGAGTTTAGAAGAGCAAAGTATATATTTCATAATTATGAATAGGCATCTAGTTATTTTTTCAATCACACTTAATACGTATAGTAGGTATACACAGAGTAACGGATATATATATATATTTATAATCATGAGTAGGGGTGTAACGAATATATTATAGTAGCCATCGATTTACTTAAAGATTAAATACAAACTTTAAATTAAGCGAACAAAATAATTAAACTCATTTAGTCCAGCACAATTGCTGAATCACGATGGAATGTGCAGTGTTTGTAGAGCGACCGCAGTGATGTGGCGAGCGATGGGCACGATACCATCACCGACACTATTTCCAGATGCCGCCGGCCGTCGCCGGTCGCCCGCTAATGTGCCGTGAACCCTATTAGAATCGCCATTGCTTCTCTATTTATTTTATTTTAAAAAAAATTACACTTTTCGTACAAAAGGCGAGCTTAATGCCTGGAGGAATTCCCTGCCAGCCAAACTTTGGGTTGAACAGAGGGGACGTCGGGAGGTGCCATTAAACGTACCTATAACTATATCTTAGACGAATATATTGTCTATGAGTTATTTTTTCTATTTGTTTTGTGATATAACTACCTAGGGGTACCTATATTTAATAGTTATATCGAGTACAATTCTAATACCTACTGGTCGAATGGTGTCGGCCGTGTTTAGAATACCATCAAACCATCTCTTCCCGCGGGTGTCGTAAAAAGGAGCTAAGAGATAACAAAGCTGCTACCGCTAGCCTTGAAGTACATCACTTCTAAAACAATGGATTCGTCAACACACGACCAGCCTGCCGTTCTAAAACCATATATCCCCCCATGCACACTGTCGTGTGCATCCAGCTTAATCAGGCCTTTTTTCGTCCACAGGTGGACATGGACCACCATGTCTAACAGTGAATGTACAAGATATAGTAAGTGTAATATAGGACTAGTAATATTAATATAGGACTAGTAATAGTAATATAGGACTAGTAATAGTAATATAGGACTAGTAATAGTAATATAGGACTAGTAATAGTAATATAGGACTAGTAATAGTAATATAGAACTAGTAATAGTAATAGTACTGACTATTAATCGTACTATTACTAGTCCATCATCAGAATTCTATCTTCTCTACATAATGGTAGGGGGGAGGTGCAATAGTTTCCGGCCCGACAAAGAAAAAGAACACACACTCAAGTTCATGAAACTATTTTTATTTTTCAATATAGTCTTCGCCTATTTGAACACACTTTCGGGTTGTTTAATTAGCATTTCTATTCCAGTATAAAATTAGACAGATGTTTTGTCTTCAAAATAGGCGAAAACCGCAGCGGTCACTTCATCATCAGTGGAAAATCTTCTACCCCTTAAGGTCGCCTTGAGTTTTGAGAACAAATAGTAATAACTGGGAGCCAAGTCAGGACTATAGCGAATTTCCGTGAAGCCACACTTTGAAACAGTAACTTTCGCAACTGCGGCGGCGTGGATCGGTGGGTACATTGTAATGGAGAAGCCGCACGCACACCTTTGCGAAGTTTTCCTCGACGATTCTGCTTGATTACTTCTCGTAATTGCTCTATAAGGTTAGAATAATAGCATCTAGTCACTGCAGTATTGCGTTCTTTAATGTCTATAAGCAATATTCTTTACAATACCGGAATATCGAAGCATAGTAATCTTTTTGGTGAACTGAGTCACCTTTGCCTTGCTAGGCTGTGTTTCACCAGAACAACGCCACTCCATTGACTTCCTTTTGAATAAAGGATCATAGTTAAGAATCAGAGTTTCATACCCAATAACAATTGACTCCAAAAAATCGATCCGTTTCTCTGTAAGGCCTCCTAAAGTTCCTATTTCTCTCGTCTTTGGCCGTCGATCGTTCAGAACTTCTTCTTCCACTAATTTGATGTTCTTTGGAGTGAGTGCCTCAAAGGGTCGATCGAAGCGAGGTTCGTCGTCGATGGCCACTCGTCCTAAACGAAATTGCTTACACCAATCTTTGACTGTGGAAAATGATGAAGAAGAATTCCCATACACATTATCCAACCTTTGTTTGATATCGGTCGGCCTAACACCTTTCTTTGTAAGGAACTTAATCACGGAACGATATTTCAGTTTAAACATTTTAATGATTTTGCGACTTCCTTTTGTTCTAAGAGTCGAGGAATCAAAACTAACGAGGGTTGAACTTTAAAAATTATAGATGAATTAACAGGATAAATGACAATTACAATGACGTATACTTTGTTTTATTTTAGACATCTAGTAATATGTCAGGCCAGAAACTTTTGGACCTCACTGGTAGATACACTCATTTGAGTCTTAGGTGATAGTAAGCCATCGCCTATAATAAATTAGGTATTTTGCATTCATAGTAAATCAAGTATATAAAGTCTATCTGTTTGACGTTAACTGTTGTTAAGTATACATATAATAAAATCACAATAGAGCTGTGTCTGTACAAGAATTGAAGTCTGTACAATAATTACTTTATACCGCGAACTCGTAGACTGTGGAACGAACTGCCTCAAGAGGTCTTTCCATTAAGCTACGATATGGGGTTCTTCAAGAGAGCTGTGAATAGGATTTTGCAAGGTCGGCGGCGCACCCGCATACCCCCTGGAGTTGCAGGTGTTTATGGGCGGTGGTAACACTTACCATCACGTGGGACCGCTTGCTCGTCCGCCCACTACTATATAAAAAAAAAGAATTGGTTTTGAGTAAAGTGATAGCTATCTATAGTACGAATGATACAAAGTTCAAAACACCAAATTTTGTTTTGAACGCATATCACGCAAAAATCATTAAACAGAATTTAATGAAACTTGGCATAGTTAAAGCTTATAACATTGGATGCGAGTCTGACACGCATCGCATATGCTAGATTTTTTTTACTATTTACCACTAAACGTAGTCGCGACATTCGGCAGTGATATTTACGAGATGCTCAGTGACCGTATCACTGGCGTCTGGTTCGTCAGTCTGCCGACGATATAATTAACGCTATTTCACATAATTTATGTGCGTCTGAAAGTTAAAAATGTGACACATTTGGCCTCTCAGCAGTTAATTACAGTACCTATTAATCTAAATACCTATCTAAAATATGAAACAATCCCGATAGAAGCATCCAAGGATTCTAGACATTAATTAATGTGTTTTTTTTGTTCTGTAACACGATAATTTTGTGACGAAAAAGTCACAGTTTCGACAATGCAATGCTCACGTTGCTTTAGGTAGCGAATACGCACGCTTCACTGACCATTAGATACCGAAACTGTTTTCAGACAAATTAATCTAACATATTGTACTGTAGTATGTATGGTATGACGTCATAGCCATGGCGCTATAGTCAATCTATATATCGATGACATCACAGTATCATCGTGACCTGGATGAATTTCTCATATGACCTTTGACCTTGCTAATTTAATATGATCGAGATGTGCACCGGCGCACGCGATGACAGTTCGTGAGAGGCCGACCAATCACAACAGAGCAATCAGCCTCTCTTCACCGACTGTTTTCTTTGATGATTCGAGAGTTTGCCCTGCATAGTCATGTCATTCTTGTGTCAAAACAGCGGTTATTGGTGCGCGAGCGCGGGTGGCCGAGCGACAAGGTGATATAATGATTTTTCGAGTTAGTATTACGTAGTTAGTTGGGTACTATTACGTCTATTATTGAAACATGTGTATATTTACACGTCGGATGAACTTAAATATAGCATCGCGGGTGAATTTAATATAAACAATAATAAAATGAATAGGTACTTATGATTTATAGGACAGACAATATTCCTCAAATTTTATTTATGTAGCGATTGTGACATTTGTAATTTTAGTACAGGAAGCGGACTTAATACCTAGTGCCATTCTCTGCCAGTCAACTGGCAGTGGCAGAGAATGGCCATTGTAATTTATTGTCTTAAGTTATTTGATGTTAAGCCCATAATGCGTTAACTCAAATATTAGCCAATTCAAAGTTAACATACTATATCACCCAAGAGTATGTTCTATCTATATATAAATAAAAATTAAATCTTGTTCGTTGGTTAAGAACGACTGGACCGATTTGGCTAATTTTTTTTATGGCTAAATGTTCGTAACAGTCCGATTAAGGTTTTTAAGGAAAGAAAAATTCGAGAAAAACTGAAAGTGCTTTTTTCTATGGGATTTTTGTATGAACTTATTGAAATTATTGTATTATTGAAATTTGGACAGGACAACGCCTGGATCAGCTAATTATAAATACAAGTAGCTCTAGTTAGGGGCACCATGCTACCGAAGACCTCTGGAAGGGTTTGATGTCTTCAGCGAGAAATAAGAACATGTTCATAACCGTACTTATCTGTATGGTACCTACTGTAGTTGAAGAGCTGTGAAGTGTAATTTAAATTTTGATTATTTTTTTGTCCTTAATTAAATTAGAATGACCTTCGAACACAATACAACTGTCCGATTTATAGAAAATAGAATGGAACAAAGCCTGAGACGATAGTTGCAATGCTTAGCAGTTTGTTGAAGTTTCCTTAACTTTTTTGTATAATGCGAATTGATTTACTATTTAGGAGTGGTGCGGGCCAACTATCGAATTGGCTTTAAGACAGTTAGAGATGTTATCGTGTCAGTTAGCGGCGATAGCATTTTAATGAGTAAACAATCGATGCACGGCGCACGGTTGGGCGCCGCACGCGCACCATCGCCCGTAGGGTTGCCACGTTTCTCTTGCACATTCTAGTATAAACCTAAGCTAAGTCAAAAATTTAGTAAAAGATGCCACCATACAACTTATTATAAAAATCGGAAATTTTGTTTTAAATAAACTGAATTAATATGACAAATTTATATAGAAAATTAATGATGTCGGAACAAAACTCTTTTTATGGACACTGGGCATATCCAGGGACGTGAATATTGTCAGAAGGTAAGATTTGTATTTTAATTCAGATACGAGGTTTGAATTTCAATTTAATTTTGCTTCAATACAACCGAATGGTAGGTACCATTCGGTATTAATTCGGTTTTCGGTATTAGGTATTAACTCGGTGTTAGGTATTAATAAAGTAATGACTACCTCATTATCATCATCTCAATATCTTGTTATTTTGTTGTTTATTGATTTATTGCAATCAACTGTGTACAATATGAGATAACATAGGGACCTACTTAAAATTAGATTCAGCAGTTGTACCCATACTGGGCGTGCAACATTCACAAACTTAATACTACATACAATTTTAATTTTGCTTCACAAATACATACATAAGCTTCATTGAACATTGAAGGAAGAGTTAATAACCGTAACTGTTTGAAACATAGCTTGCAGCTGTCCGTTTGTTATCGTCCTTATGAACTTTTATTGTAGTTTGAAGACAGAAGGAGCATTAACAGAATTTCCCCAGTGCAACAAACCATATGTCAAATTAGAAGTTACTTATCCATGATATGCACATACAGCCGCCTCATTTTGAACTAATTTTAAGTGCAAATACATACTTACTTAGTTTTTTACATATATACATAATTTGTATGTGACTTCCAGTTACATGACATTCCAAAATTAATCCTAGAAACCTTATCTCTTTAACTTGTTCTATGAATCTATCTTTAAGTATATGAAGTTACATGCTTCATGCTGATATTTTATGGTTGAGACTGGGGTAAATAAAATTGCATGCACTTAGTTTTGTCTATATTTATTAGAAATATATTTTCATCAAACCATTTGTTTAGTCTTTCTAGTGCATGTTTAATTGTATTTTATTAATCGTTAATCTCTGAGCATGTAATTAATAAAGTTGAGTCACACTTCAACACTACTGAGGAGATCATTTATTTAAGAAAGTATTTGACATCCCTGACTGACCGCTGGCCACGCCCGCGCCCCGCACCGCGCCGCTCCACTTTCACGGACCTCTCGAGCACTCCGTGATGGAGACTCTTGACATCATGATTTTGAAAGGAGATTTGCTAACATCGGTTAACGAGGTTTTCTATTGAAAATTACAGATTTAGATAAAATCGATTTACTGAAACTACGAACAAATATCATACATAACATGAACGTGTAGTGCATTGATAAACACATAATTTCATGGAATAAATAAATTATACTTTTATTTAGCCTAATGTTTGTAAATGTTAGTTATTATAAAAAAATATAACTATTCTAGATTCTTTCTTAGGCTACGTTTGGTTATGTAAGAAATACCAAAGCATATGAACAGTAGGTACGTTGCTTTTAAGAATCATGATCGGAATCTATTGTTTCAGACTTTAGGAAAGGATTAATTACTCCCCGTATAGTCCAGTACTTTGAGCTTTATTACAATAAACTTTTATTAAAAAACATGTCACTGAAATAGCGCAAAAGCTGACAATACGTTACCCAGTAGAATCGAGAGTAGAATCGACTATACCAGTAGGTTATTATAACCGATTTTATATTATATTTATTACTAAAAATATAATCGATCGATTATAATTGATTCTATATTATACTAAAGAATCTAATGAAGATTATATTTCTACAATAGGATTTTTGCCGTGAATTTATGTTCATTTCTGGTATATTTTTTATTCTACGTGTATTCTACGCGCGGGGCGCCCACTATGTTGTAAGTACAACATGTATTTTTTGGTAAGTATTTTTTGTCAGCATGACAGGTAAGTATTAGCTGAGTTGGTAAGTATTTTTTGTCATTATTTAAGTATTCCAAGTTAGTTTTAAATCATATTGTAATATATACTTACCTACTTTATTTTCGTGTATATATAACGTTGCATTAATTTCGATGCTGAATATGGTTCGTAGAGATAAGACAATTAGAAATCTGCATTTTTGCCTGAACATCATGATTGCGTTCATATGACGCTTCACAAATGACTGTAAAAAAATATAATAATACTTATTTTCTTACTTCCATAATGTCCCAAGTTTCTTGCTGAGTTCAGCGTTATGCAGTGAAGGCTGCTGCACCGCAAGGCGTTTGCGCATCGCCTGCGCAAACACCATGAATGCGTTCATGGGCCGCTTCACATGTGGTCGCCTTATACACCCGCCCCCTCTAAAAACAAATAAAACATATTAATTACTTCACTACAATTAATTCACTTCGGTTATCCGTGCGAATTCTTAAACTTACTTCCATTACTAATATCATGATTGCTTGCGGATGTTGGTCAATTTCTTTATTTACGTATTAATTCCAATTTCCAAGTCCAAGAATCGCTAGGAAATATTGCTTAAATGTGGTTCGTGGGACGGATATAATTCTATTTCCACGCGGGCAAAGCCGCGGACAACAGCTACCTACTCGTATGTATGATTATATTTTTCTATCATGTTTATTATGTTTGTAAGCAAAAGGTTTTAAAAATGAGTCATTGTGGTATCTTTTGTAGTATCGAAAGCTTTGACGTGATATTTAGATTTCACGCCGATTTTAAAGAAACTCGGCCATTTGCTCTGTGGTAGCTCATTGCTAATATACATGTACCTACTGCAGATTTTGTCCCCCATGGACACGCTGGACCGGTATAAAAATTAACACAAGCTGAAATTGCAACTGTACGTCCTATATAATGTTATATTTGACAACTGATTAGCCCAACTGGTAGCGCTGCTGTCTACTGTGTAAAAGGTCCTGATTTCGATTCCTGGTTGGACATACATTTAAGACAAATGTTTGAACGGGGCTGGGTGGTATGTCCCTATTTGTATAGTGTGGGCCATTGTGTGTGGGGTTATTTAAAAACAAATAAACAAAATAGATAGGTGTGGTAGCGCTGTTCGTAGAGTAGGTACAGGTACGTAGTTTCAAGTTAAGATAGTTATCTTAGCTAATTTGATATATTTCTTTTCATCTATTTGCCTCTTATTTTTTAATAGAAGACAGATGGGCGGACGGACCTACAAGATGTGATCACCGTCGCCCATGAGCGTCAACAGCACAGGAAAGGATGCGAATGGGCTGCTGACTTTAAACAGTTCTCTATTCACAGCTTTCTTAAAGATCATAGTGGCAACAAGTAACATCCTCATATAGGCAGTAGAATCATAATTATTTACTCGTCTTTACAAAATACTTATAAAGTTATTAATTATGGAAGTCCCCGTTCATTCTACAATTTTTCCATTCGCGGTACCTATACCTCTTGAACACGCCACAGAACGCAGCAGCTCTTTATTACGGAACCGCAGATGAAGGGACGATCTGCGTTTCGGTGACGAGGGGTGCAATAATAAAAATCGAAATTGCGCATGAGTTTCAAACGTTCGATAATGCGAACACCGCACTGTTGGGTGGAGTCAAAGGGGACCAACTGGTGTAGCGTTATCAAAGGTGTAAGTAGAACTTTATGTGGCATCTAATTTGGACTTTATAAAGTAACGAGTTCATTGAGTTCATAATTAAGTACACGTCGAGCGCCATCGACCGTCTTTCAGTATAGCACAGTAAAGATACGCCTCAGAACTTTTCACTCAAATATTAGAAGCGCGTTATCATCCTTTTTACTCAAGACCCAACATTCAATAAGTACAGGTATCAGAAGAGTTTTATAGAAGAGAGTTTTAATGTTACTGGATAACAGCTTAGAAGAGAAGTATCGCAGTAGCATTATTATTTTCTTATTATCTGCTGTTTTTGTGTACGTATACAAGTTTTATACAGCAAACTGAACGAATGGAGAGCTCAGGGGCGACCTAAACTCAAATAGCTAGATCGCATAAACCAAGATACGAAAGCGATTAGCACAGGCAACTGGAAAGAGAAGGCGACCAACAAGTTCGATTGGAAAAGGATATTCGACCAGGCCAAGGCTCACCCGAAGCTGTAGAGACATAGATAGAAAGCAACAAACGTTGCCCCGTAGTGAAGTAATATTCAGGATACCGAGCTTTTTTGAACTAAAGTTTGGATTTGTTTTCCAAGTATCTCTAAAACGCGGCTTTACTAGATATATCGAAATAATTGGCCAATACTCTCTGCGATTTTGCGAAGTGTTTGAAATTGAGTTGGTACGGCAAATTGGGTTTTTTAGTGGTGAATGCTCTTTCACCTAGGCCTAAATACAAGCATAGTTTCTTCGTCTACGAATGTTACTTAGCTTAGGTAGGTAGCGTTAATTGCAGTAGTTAATTTATATATTAAACATACAGCTGTATTTGTTACACATAGACTGGTACCTACAGAGTTATAAATAGTTGTGGCCCGGCCCGAAGTCGAACAAAAAGCTAATGTTGACATAAACAATATGAAATGCGCACTTGAGCGGCGCGGCGTATCGACACTATTCAAATTGGTTTAGCTTTCGGCGTGTGCGCGATAATTATTAGGTAACCAAAGCCATCAAGTGACGACTATAAAAAAAATAAATTATGAGTGCGGAGTAGGTACCCTTTACGTAGGTACGCAGTAAACACTGCGCCGGCGCATGTAAACAGGCCGAGTGGCGGGGCCTCACGTCATTTTACGCTCGTAAACCTCTCTTATTTTATTACTTTTTTATTTTCTAGTGCCGCGTTCGGGTTTCCTTGCGATCTGAATGCTGACAATAAATTATACTTTTTTCAAACACTGACACGCCACTAAAAGTCGATCGATTTCTAACGGATTACTCTCGGGAAGCAATATGAGGAGAAATAATTACCAAGTGGTTCGGCGAACCACCAGCGGCTTCCTTGTTTATTAGTGAAAACGAGTTCCCGTAACGAAACAACGTTTCGTAACCAATAGGGGAATTTTATGAGATATGCTTATTATTACAATACATTTATAGAAATATATAGTTTATGTCAATTTTCTATTGTATCAATAAAATCACAGCTATTAAATTCTATACTTTTAGTGAGTAGAAACGTTTCGAAGAAACGAGATAAGTTTTTGTAGGGCGGCGGGCGGGCGCGAGACCTACCGCGCGTCGACATCTGGTTAGTAACATCTTAGTCTGACAATCACAGATATAGTGCTTGTAAGTACAATTACTTTGTACATACTTCATGTGGCATTTAAGTACTTAACAAAATTACACTAACTTTACCAAATAAATAACAAGGTAGAGATTCAATCATTAGGTGTAGCGTGTGTAGCGTCTCGACGAACGAAGTTACTCATATTTTTAATAATATTGTGTGTTTATCAATGCCAAGTAGTGCAACAATGTAAGATAGATAGATGTATTTAACAGTATACTGTAAATGAATTATTACGAGTACCTATGTAGGTACAAATGTACTTTATTTTTAGTTTAAAAGATCGAAGAATCTCAGTTCCAAGCCACACCAAGAATGGTTTAATGGACCCTACATATTTTGATAAATTGTAGCCGTATTTGTGAAATAAAAAAAAATGCATTTATTTATTTATTTACGAGTAATTGCACTAAAACGTCATGCTGGCCAAGCGAGTTGGCGAGTCCACTCTTTTAAAGGTGGTGTTGTTGCTCAGGGATTAAGGCAGAGGCTGTGTTGTGTTATCCCTCAGTCGCCTTTGACGACACCCACGGCCTACTGTGATTCTCTACCAGGGCTAATGTTCTCCTCTATTGTTATTGAGTCCAGAATGCGTCAGAACGCTTCTGTTTTAATGAAATCGGCAAACGATCGCACATTACTGATTACATTATACCTCATCTGAATGAGAAAAATGTTCTTAAAATGTAAGTACGCCGAGAATTGCATTTCATAAATATGCCCAGGAAAATAGCCGGCAGTATTTGTATACCTTTTTTACTTTAACACGATATAGATACAATTAAACAGGTTGCCTATTGTCCCATATTGTACGTATCTTGGAATGGATTATTATATTGTTTACTTCCTTTTAATTTCGTATATTTAGTTTGTACACAGTTGTATTTTAAATACAATATGCAACTACCCACGTATAGCATTAGGAAACGTTGTAATAATGAGACGGGCAAGCTGAAAATCAGCGCTGTAGGTATTTATAAGCAAGTACTCACAGCATACGTTAAGCTTGCGACCCTTTGCGCATTGATATATTTAAAATTTAATTAACCCTATATTGATATACCTACATCATTGCTTCGTTTTGTGTAATTTACAGTGTGGCAAGTAAAGAATTTATTTATTTATTTATTTCTGCATATTTATAAAACGCAACGTCTATCTTTCTGTTTTTTATATATTTTTTTATAGATGGCAGACGAGCGGGCGGGCCACATGATGGGAAGTGGTTACCTCCGCCCATGGACACCTGTAACACCAGCGGGCATGCGGGTGCGCTGCCGACCTCGCACAATCCTGTTCACAACCTTCATAAAGAGACCCATATCGTACCGTAACGGACAACCTCAGCTGGCAGTTCATTCCACAACTTTCGGGTTCGCGTTGTATCTTTTTGACTGCACTGTACGCAGCGACTCTATGTCAATGAAGTTGTTTATAACGTGGTTTCTACTGGACGGATTTTCATACAGTTTTCAGTATTGTGTAGGTTGTCTCTTAGTGATATAAGACATTAGTGTATGTACCATGCGAGGGGAGCCGCGAGCAAAAGACTAGTATGATAGATAGATAAACGAAATATTTTATCTAGAGATTATTGATAAAATAAATTTAAGAAGTAAGTACCTACTCTTATATGGCCAGATGAATTACATACATTCGACGAAAAATTGTTTTTCCGCCTTTTTTCCGCCAAGTTAGTTTCAAACAGTTCAAAAGGGTTATTATAACGCGTGATTGAGCGGCATGTCGACAAAAAGTTTTAATGTCTCATAGTGATTTACTGCCACAGATTTTACAGTCACCTTCAAGTGGAATACATCTGTGGATTAGGATATAGGGACATAATATTAAGTAGTAGACATTAAGGCTCGTTTAAACAGAACTAGTTTCGATTCAATCTTTTCGAAAGATTCCTAATAATTTTGGGGTTATTTTTTTATGGCGTACTAGCTGTGCCCGGCCACGCGTTCCTATGGCTGCCCAACAGATGGCGCTTACCCTGTTGTTACCTGTTTTTGGGTAAAGAGCATGTTTTTACCCTGTCATAGGTAAGTATATAAAAACGCGCGTATTCGAATGCAACGTTGTGTCAAAATTTCAAAGCAATCGGTGAAGAACTTTCGGAGATTTATGATTTTGAACAAACGAACATACCTACATTTTTATTTATATAGATATGTTAGGTACTATTTTTTTGTTGTAAAAGCGCCATAAATTTCATTCGCCATACGAAAACTATGAACGAAAGATATACTTCTATGACAATATGATTAAAACAATAGAATAAGTTGTTCACTATGGTACAATAGAAGTAGTTATCTATCCTAGATTAAAAGGGAAAATATGTTGTTGCTGCTGTTGCTCTTTATTGTACTTAAAATGTATTGTAACAATATAAGAAATTACAATATTAGGTACCAAACTTCATATAAGTTCAAAGGCGGACTTATTCCTAGAAGGAATCTTTTCCAGTCAACTGAGAATAACCGAGAGGAGTTACATCATTAAAATGTCATGTCATTATAGGTAGGTAATTGGTATATTTTTAATACTTTTAGCATATTTTAAATACGACATCTGCATCGGCACGATTACTTTGCGCGAATCGTTCACATTATATTTTACTAAGTACCACATAAGTAAAAAATCCGCATTTTTACTCTGTGCTCGTACCATCTAAACGAATCTCTAGGTAGGTTTTAAGTGCGCATAAGACCGCAGATGACTATTTCGATTGGGGGCACGTGTGCTTTATTTTGAGTACACAAAAAACAAAATTTAGTTTGTAACATACGTATGCCATCTGACTTCAATCGTGATTCATTAAAAAATCTGTTATATGGAAACGTATTATTACAATACATTTATTGGCAAAACTTGGTGAAATAAGATATTACATTAAGAAAGTCTGTATAGGATAAGTCCATGCATGATTTTGCCAACAATGGCGGACAAATTTTAAAAGGTAGACATTGTAAAGTATTGGCCAATCGAGCATTCTCGCGATTACAAACTTTTTGCGTTCATAAATAAGTTATTGCGGTAATTTTAAAGTTCATTTTCGTTACTTAAACTGAATTAATAAGTTTATTCCACAACGTTATATTTGCGGCGGTTGGTGCTACCTATTGAACAAATTTTTAATGCGATGCAAAGGTGTTTGTATTTGTGCGAACGCACGATTGGGCGATACTTTAATCTATATATATAAAAATGAGTGTTCCTTTGTTTGTCCCGTATGCGTCCCTATACCATTCATCCGATTGCTATGAAACTTTGGTGAGTTATTGTGCGCACTTCAGCGAAGGTTTCTGAATTAGTACTTGAAGACCAGGCGAACGAAGTCGCAGGCAACGGCTAGTCAACAATATTAATCATCATTATCCTGATATAACTGATATTCATCATCAATTTATGTTATAAGTAGTTATTTCATGTGTCAAAGAATTAAGTCCGTGTTATCTTAAGTCAGAAATTAATGTACTGAATAAAATCTATTAAGTACAATATATTATATCGGAATTATATAGTCACTTTCAGAAGACTCTGACTTCCCATATGGTTGCTTTATCAGTATCAAATTTGGCTGGTATTTTTGGCAAAGATTGACAAGTAATCTGACGAATAAGAGCATCATTGTCCGCCCTATAGATGACTTCTGTTTGTAGTGGTCCTGCCTTTTACGCATAGGAACCAGGTTCAGATCCTGGACGGACAAACATTTGATAATAGACAAGTGCCTGTTTGGTATATACGTATGTACGAGTATGTTTCTGGAGCTACAACGAATTGTTATTAAGCGTAATTTATGTAACTAAATAGGCGATTTGCAAGATTTTCCATTCGAAATAGAATTAATTGAATTTTTATAAGTAATTTACAAAAATCCGCTATATTATCAAAATGAATTCACCGAGTTAAAAGAAAAATGTACAGGACAAAATACCTTACACAATGGTTGAAATAGAAACTAAATTTATAAAACTAGAACAAACAAATCAACAAATCGTTTTCAAAACTTGCATACTTATATGTATCTAAATTATTTACCTACTTATATCTAAAACAATCGCTTAGTGATGTTCATTTTTTTTACACTATTAAAATATTGTAGTTTCCTAGAATACTCAGTCTACTTTGATTGCCTTGCTGTACTATTAAAACTATTGAAATAATTTTGGAACCTTTAAAGGTCGCTTTGATGGGTCTATAGATACAGAATGGGCACTTGGACCCCACGGATCTAAAGTTTGAATATCAAAATATATATATAACTAACTGACCCGACAGACGTTGTCCTGTGCAAATTTCAATAATACAATAATTTCAATAAGTTCATACAAAAATCCCATAGAAAAAAGCACTTTCAGTTTTTCCCGAATTTTACAATTTTCCGGGCAACTTTCTCGAATTATTCTTTCTTTATAAACCTTATTCGGTCTATTACGAACATTTTTTTATTAAAAATAGCCAAATCGGTGGAGCCGTTCTCAAGTGTTGCGCTTACCAACGAACGGCATTTAATTTTTATTTATACAAGATATGAATAATGAATGAACAGAAAATACTAAATGGGCAGCAAATCAATGGCAGCAAATTTAGAAGTGGGTTATATTTATTTAGGTTCCCTGGTGACTGGTGACAATTATTAAGAAATAGGAGTCCAGCGAACTTTGTGAAGACATTCTTAGTAACTTAAAATTACTTATTTCAGTTATTCAAAAACGGTTTGTTCTGTTGATCATGATTTGCTGCTCATAAATGTAAAGTAAAACTAACCAGTTTTAAGATTAACAAGGTTAAATTATGACGAAAAGTGTTACACGTGTCAGATTCAGTGGCGACAGCAATATTTTATTGTTCAGTGTAAGTTCTCGTAGGTACAATTTGAACCATTGTTTTGAAAAGTTCAGCGAGCGGGAGTGGGTTGTAGAAGCCTTAGGTAGTTTCAATGTGATTGATCGTTAAAAACAAAGATAAGGTTACAAGTTATGTGAACCAGAATTATGTTTAAATATTTGACATTGTAGGTATAAATAGAATGGTTGACTATTTTTAGAGGTAAGCCGAATATCGATTGTGCCGAATAATTACTAGGTACATCTCTTCTCTATATATATAAAATTCTCGTGTCACAATGTTCGTTCCCGTACTCCTCCGAAACGGCTTGACCGATTCTCATGAAATTTTGTGAGCATATTGAGTAGGTCTGAGAATCGGCCAACATCTATTTTTCATACTCCTTAGTGATAAGGGTTGTCCACCCTTAGCGCCGTCTGTTGGGCAGCCACAGCAACGCGTGGCCGGGCACAGCTAGTTTTAATGTATGTAGGTACCTATGTGTATGTTTGGAAATTGTATTTATTTTTAGTGTTTTATATCTTTATGATGTATCTATGTATGTATTTATTCACATACAGGGTGTACCTAATCGATTATACTCGAGTCCGAAACCATGAATTCCGATGGTTTTTTTACATTAATTTTCAGTTTCAGCTTATTTCTCAGCCAAAATCAGAATCACAGAAAATGACATTCCTACAAAAAAATAAGTAACATTTAACATCCGTGGAGGTCCTAGAGCGCGTTTATTTTTTAAGGACATTTCTAAGCGCTTGGTCAACAGTTCCGGTGACCTTAGAGCTGGTCATTACCTCGCACAACGTATCAGTATCGCAATCCAGCGAGGTAATGTTGGGTTACCTCGTTACCTAATATATATCAACATATTGATATACCTATATTGAGCACCTACAGTAATGGATTCGACTTTTTATTTTGACTATTTCTGTGTATTATTATTATGTCACAGAAATGCGGGTCCATCCGCATTTCCTCGATACGGAGGTGTCGCGCACTGTTCGCTCCAAAAATTATTTTATACCGCGAACCCGTAGGCTGTGGAACGAACTGCCTCAAGAGGTCTTTCCATTAAGCTACGATATGGGGTTCTTCAAGAGAGCTGTGAATAGGATTTTGCAAGGTCGGCGGCGCGCCCGCATACCCCCTGGTGTTGCAGGTGTCCATGGGCGGCGGTAACACTTACCATCACGTGACACCGCCTGCTCGTCCGCCCACTAGTATATATAAAAAAAAAAAAAAATAGATATATTGATATATGTAAGTTAATGATACTCTAGTTTTAAATAAGTTATTTTTTAATAGTTTTAGGTGATTTTTTAAATTGGTTCTAACCATCGGAATAAATAAGCAACGGAATAAATAATAAATTATTCGAATATTATAAAAAGTTCAATATAATTTTCGAGTAACGTATCTAATAAAACAGACAGTAGGTAGACCTTACTAGGGCAGAAGCCTCACACGTTATATTTACAATTACTGAACCTATCTACCCTATCCTACATATTTATTGAAAGACACAGACAAAAGACAGTTGTCCTAAAATACTTAAATTATACCTAATAATTTTAATCGAGTCCGAACTTAAGAAGGATCGTCCTTCGTTCGAAATTGCATCCAAATAGACCAGTAGACGTATAGTGTTAGGATATTTATAATTTAAGTAAATAACGCCGAATTCAAAACTAAAATCATTAGTATTAATTGGTATTCATGTTATATATTTATTTATGTATAAGTATGCAATTGCACCATCTAACGAAAAATGAGCGGCAGTTATTTTTCGTTAATTTTCTAATCCAAAGGTTGACTCGACGACATCGCTTTTAACGATAAGATCGCTTTGTATATTTTATATATATATTGTGTTGTTTTTATCTGTGATCTACTACAATCAAAAATACTTAATTACTTACTCATTTAAGATCAAATTGGAATCCAGTTGGAAAGTGTGAATAAAGGGCTAACGATTCATGAATTGACACGTTTAAGGTGACATTTCTAAAACGTAGCTTAGGCAAAGGCAGGGTGCGCTCGGCGGCCATTGGCTGAGGAAGTCATAAACGGTGGTCGAGCGCACGCGCAGATAGCTGTCATCTGTGACGAGCCCGCCCACGCTATTTCTGCCTCTGAGAGCGCGCCGGCCGTGGGCACAGCTTAGTGCCACCACATAAATTTGCGAACGAACATAACGTTTGGACAGTTTACGGAGTGCATAGTTTAAGCGTTACGTGTGCGTTGCCAACATTCTGAATTGTTAATTGCAATGTCGCATATTTCGCAGAATTGTAGAATGTGATCTGACAAATTTTACATCCGTAAGAATGAAAAAATTACATAATCAAATTTTACAAATTTAAGATACCTCAATAATTAAGGCATGTATTTAAACGACCAGCAAATATATAGCAATTTGGGCAGCTGTAAAATATACCCGCGGTAGCAAAAGTACTAGGTTCGCAGCAAATCTTTATCAGCTTACAATGTTTTTATTGTCAGCAGAATTTGACTATTTTAGGCAGCCGTTAATTAGGTATGAATCATACCGTATGATAACTAAAAAATAAAATCATACAGGAATTTATAATGTGCCATTGGATTAAGAGAGCCAATTTTGCTAAAAAAATAGGCATCTTATTCAGCTTCAATCGCTAAAATCAATGTAATTATGTTAAAAATACTAAATGAGCAGCAAATTATGATCCAAAATACAACCTATTTTTGATTATCTACTCTTCTCGACTCTACTCGCGTCTACTCTCCTCAGTGGAGTAGAGTATATCTACTACATTCTACTCTACTCTAAGAAATGACTCATAAATACGACGTTCGCGGGACTCTTATTTTTGCATTGTCACAAGAGAATCTAAACCTAACTCACATTTTGACTTACCAAGGCTATGTAATACCATAGGTACCTAATACTCTTTTTCATGAAATCAGCTGTCCACAGTTAACATTTGAAACATTATGTATTATTTCAGAATCCTAAGAATTTTTTTAAATTTTCTTATATGTTGCCAAAAATATACTTATGTTCTGAAAGCAAATAGAAGACATAAGTAGAAATAATGCAGCTAAGTATATTATATTTGTTGCCAAGTTATGTTTGCTGCTGGCAAGTCACCTTTTTAAAACCTTTATACGAATATAAGGTACTTGGATCAAATATAGCCTGTTGGTAAATAAGGCCAAACGGTATATCTTGAAAAGTAACAGCGTACAAAACGCTACATGTTTAGGTGTAGGGGTCGTGTAGGGGCCTCAGATCGCAAGGTTCAACTGCACATCCGCCTGTCTCCCTTGTGCGTCCGCCAGTCCGCCAGTCCGCCAGTCCGCCAGTCCGCCAGTCCGCCAGTCCGCCAGCCACATTTTGTTGATAAGAAAAGATGCATCGCCGTTGTAAAATTTTCTTTTATTTAAATTATACCTTCATTGTACTTCTTCAAGCTTAAATAATTATTCTTAATATAATGTTGTAGAGATTTTTCATCATTGCACTATTTTGTGAAATTCATGGCATTGAAATGAAATATCTTGACTGAAAATATGGGCACCAACTAACCATATTTCTCATATGGATTTTGGAAGGAAACGGAACTGTCTTCTGGCATCATCCGCCTATGCATTCCCCCCTTGTGTGCTTCGTTCATGAGTAATACTGTGATCTGAACGACATTGCAGTACCTACCTACCTATCTGGTAATTTTAATTGTGATTTTAAGGGTAAAGATTATGTAAACCTCGCTTTGTTTGAATTTAAGTTATAAACTGAATTAAAAAATACATTTAATCTATTATTTAAAAGCAAATAATTAAGAAACGTTAATATGACCATACCTTGGCAGTATTTTCCTACATTATCAGAAATTTGCCTACATTCCCACTTTTTAAAAAACTACTAAGTTTTTTAACCATCTGAAATAATTAAAAAGTCAAATATCTTTGTCACTAAAAGATTTGATAGATACATAGACTTAATAAGAAAATCCATATAAATTAGCCGAAACCTTAAGAATTGTACTAATAATTTTGACAACAAACCTATTTGACCCAGTTTTCTTATAAATTATGATGATAGATATGAAATTTGGTATACATTTTTGCTTTTCTTTTCGGATTATTCTAACTATTCGGGATGAATTATTTGCAGTTAGTAAATTTTCTTGCTGACTAGTCATTGGATTTTTTTTTATATATAAAAGTGGGCGGACGAGCAAAGGGTCCCACGTGATGGTAAGCGTTACCGCTGCCCATGGACACCTGCAACACCAGGGGGTATGCGGGCACGCCGCCGACCTTGCAAAATCCTATTCACAGCTTTCTTGAAGAACCCCATGTCGTAGCTTAATGGAAAGACCTCTTGAAGCAGTTCCTTATAATAATTAAGCAATGAAAATAATTTTTGGACCGAACAATGCGCGACACCTCCGTATCGAGGAAATGTGGATGGACCGCATTTCTGTGACGGGAGGTGCGGTTGTAGAAACCCGAGGTGGGCATTATATTAAACAATTCTTCAGAGCATTCCCCATTGTACAGGCGATAGAGAGAGACGCAACGTCTCTCCGAATGCTGAGGGGTTCTAAACCGCCCGTGAGAGTGGGATCGTCGACAATACGAACAGCACGTCGTTGGATGGAGTCAAATGGGTCCAGTTGGTATTTCGGTGCGCCGGCCCAGAGATGGGAGCAATACTCCATATGGGGCCTCACTTGAGCTTTGTAAAGTATAAGGAGTTGCCCAGGAGTGAAGTACCGCTTCGCTCTGTTCAGCACACCGAGCTTTTTGGAGGCCATTTTGGCCTTATTTTCTAGATGACCCCTAAATTCGACTTTGCTGGACATATCGACACCAAGGACCCCGATACTCTCCGAGATCTTACGAGGTATGCTCTGAAAGCGAGGTGCTACGACAAAAGGTTTTTTTTAGCGGTGAATGCACAGACTTGCGTCTTCCTGGGGTTGAAATCCACTAGGTTCAGACAACCTAGATCTAATCGAGACTAGATCTAAAGAGTCTTCGATTTCAGACACAAGCCTGACGGGACTCTCTTCCACTTCGACTCGAGGGATGTTGGCGCGGCCCTTGTACAAGGCGTCTCCAGTACTGTCGTCTGCATTGTACTGTCGTATGTCATCAATTTGCAACAAGTCGTTGATATGCAGAAGGAACAGAGTTGGGGACAGCACGGAGCCTTGCGGGACGCCAGCGTTAATAGACATAGTGTCGGAGCAGCTACCATCGATAACGACTCTGATGCTCCGTCCAGTCAGGAAACTGGTCAACCCATTCGTATAATTCCTCAGGTATCCCGTAAGATGGTAACTTGGAAAGCAGCGATTTGTGCCATACCCGGTCAAAAGCTTTCGCAATGTCTAGGCCTACAGCCAGAGCCTCGCCTCTACTTTCAATGGCGTAAGCCCAGCGGTGTGTTAAATATGCTAAAAGATCACCAGCCGAGCGAAATCCACATTAACGGTCGCTAATCAGCTGGTGATCCTCTAGGTACCCAAGGTACCTGCTGCCTTAAAAATTATATCCCAATAATTAATATGTGAATAATTAAGAATACCTACCAAGAATGAGAACGAGGTTCTGAATCTTCCAGTTCTATAGTAGGTACTCCGAACTTAATCAAAAGAAAAGAAAGAAATAATCTTCATCCTTTTTAACATTACAAAAACGTGAGTGTTCCCGGCCAAGTACTCCTAGCAGTATAAATCAATAGATATGACAATTTTATTTTAAACAATGTAACATTTCTAAATACAGTAAACCTTCCCTCATGTCGCCAGGCGCTGAAATCTTGTAAACATCCCCGACAACTGCAGTTATCTTTAAATTCGATTTAACAACGATCGTAAAATAATAACGACGTCGTAAAACATTACGGTAGCCGATGAATGCGTTTACAATCATTATTCTGGCACTTGAGCGTGTTTTATCATTGTAACTCAACTGTATAATTAGGTAGGCACCTATCTCTAACGAGTGCTTGCTTGGTAGGTACCTGGCTTGTGTGCATGGGAAAATGGGCATCAGAAAGGGTGCCATTGAAGGGGTGTGTTATCATGTATTGGAATTATTTGTACGGTCATTTAACTTTATCGAATGAAAACTAAAAGGGGAAAATGTTCTCACCGAATCTAGGAATAAAGTAGGTATGTGTTTATTTTTGGAATCTAGGACACATCTGCGTTGCTAACATTGAAATAAGGAGAAGTAACATTTACCGAACTTACTTTGTACATTGCACCAGTAAATATGGATTAAATGTTAATTGAAATTCCTATTTTTCTGCTTTTAATTCCTGAACACTTCTTAGTAATGTACTGTCGACAACGTGCTATTCAAAACTAGTCCAAGTGCTATGCTGCTGTGCTATTACATTCATAGGGCTCACATTAATGACTGTAGATATCTATTATAAACATTTATTTTATTTCATTTATGAATAAAAATCCACCGCAAAACAGGAATGTATACTTATTCTACATATAAATTTACCTTATTGCCAAAAACGGATTTTACTATGTATACAATGCAAAATAGCTAATTTATTATAGGCGATAGCATACTATGGCCTAAGACTCAATTGAGTGTATGTACCAGTGAGATCCATAAGTTTCTGGCCTGACATATTTCTAATGTCTAAAAAAAGAAATTATACGTAATTGTAATTGTCATTTATCTTGCTGATTCGTGTATAATTTTTAGAATTCAACCCTCGTTAGTTTTGATTCCTCGACTCTTATAGAATAACAGGAAGTCGTAGAAACTTTAAAATGTTTAAACTGAAATGTCGTTCCGTGATTAAGTTCCTTACAAAGGAAGGTGTTAGGCCGACCGATATAAAACAGAGGTTGGACAATGTGTACAGGATTCTTCTCCATCATTTTCCACCGTCAAAGATTGGTGTAAGCAATTTCGTTTAGGACGAGAGTCCATCAACGAAGAACCTCGCTCCGATCAACCAATTGAAGCACTCACTCCAAACAACATCAAATTAGTGAAAGAAGAAGTTATAAGCGACCGACTGCTAAAGACGAAAGAAAGAGCAGCAAAGACAGAGCTTTCAAAAACTACAGCCCTTGGGATTCTTCATAAATATCTTCATTGAATAAAGCGAGGTGAGTGCCAAAACTTCTTTCACGTGTGCAGCGAAGTGAACGAGCGCGTGCTCTAAGGAATTTTTGGAGGCGTTTCAAAGAAACAGGAACAATTTTTTGGAGTCAATTGTTACTGGGGATGAAACTATGGTTCTTTACTATGAACCTTTTTCCAAAACGGAGTCGATGGAGTGGCATATTTCTGATGAAGCACCGCCTAAGAAAGCAAAGGTGACTAAGTCCGGAAAAAAGATTATTGCTTCGATACTCTGGTATTGTCAAGGAATATTGCTTATAGACATAAAAGAACGCAATAATACGGTGACTGTAAGCTATTCTGCTAACCTTATAGAGCAATCACTAAAAATTAGCAGAGGTAGTGCGGCTTCTCCGTGACAATACAGCTGTACACACCGCCGCAGTTGAGAAAGCTGCTGTTGCAAAGAGTGGCTGTACGGAAATTCGCCACCCACCCTATAGTCCTGATTTGATTCCCAGTGATTACTATTTGTTATCAAAACTCAAGACAGACTTAAGGGGTAAAAGATTTTCCACTGACGATGAAATGACAAAACTTCTGACTATTTTTACACGGGGTTAGAAATGCTAATTAAAGGTAGGTACGTTGGGCCCCTGAAAATATTTAGAAATGCGTTTGATTCCTTTGAAAGAACAAACGGTGATAAAGTTCCAAATATAAATTGACAAGTTTGATTTGCAAGCAAAAATCGCTTCTAAGTGTTAGAAATGTCAAATTTAATAACCAACTTTCAAGTGCTCAACATTATCATTGGCCAACTGTACCTACCTAACCCGAATGTCGCTGGACTAATTTAAATCCCCTTGAGGTACATATAATAAAATTGTAACAGGCCGATGTCTGTACATTATAGATATTGAAAAAAAAACTAATATTAGGGTTTTTATTAGAGCAACAGAAGCCAAAACAACAGTTTTTAGAAATTTTATCTGTCTGTCTGTATGTTTGTACACGCATCACGCAAAAACTACTTCATGGAATTAAATGCAGTTTTCACCGATTTATTGCTAGAGGTCTAACTTAAAATATAGGCTCCATTTTACCGCAGGAAAATATCTTATTCCGATTGTTTTAAATTTAATAAACCGAAGCGAAGTGAGGGCGGGTCGCTAGTTTTAATTAAAATAAAGAGCATATTTTGTATGGAATATGTAGGTGGTACTCGCCCTGCGCCCACTTCCACCTAATTATCGGGAGATTGATAAACTAGAATGTTTTCTACGAATACGGTCCGATTGGCGAATATAAAAACTTACATCCTGGAAGTAAAAACCTACCGTTATAATAATTGTAATGAAAATAAGTTATAAGCTGGTTATTTCCCTATCTAGTAATACAATAATAACTAGTACTGACTGTACTCTTAGTAAATAGGGTGAACTGACATGTGAACTTTCCGCTCGTTAAGAATGTAGCTATCTCTTTCTATATACATTACTAGCGACCCGCCCTCGCTTCGCTTCGGTTAATAAGATTTTTTTTTTTAAATTTAAAGCGATCCCTAATTTTTTCTAGTAATAAATATAGCCTATGTTACTCAGGGATAATGTAGCATTCTAATGGTGAAAGAATCTTTGAAATCGGTCCAGTAGTTTTTGAGTTTATTCGTTACAAACATACAAAAATACAAATCTTTCCTCTTTATAATATTAGTATGATAAGTATATAAGTATAAGTATTAGTATGATAATATATACATACATAAATTTATTTATTCCTCTACCACTTCATGTCCTGCATAGCCTAAAGGTTGACTGGGAGATAATGCTACAGTATTTAAGGTTTTAAGGTTTTCCGCCTTGTGTAAGAATTTACAAAATCGAGGGAATGAGTATTACTTATGAAATGACCGGTTTCATTACCGGCCACTTTGTTTCGATCTCTTCTGTTCTAATTCGAATTTCAAAATAAAACAAAGTACATCGAATAGCTAAGCTATTCTTATTTCAAATAGAGTATTTTGTAGTGTCTTCTAACACAATAGATTTTTTATAGAAAGAGAGTGACAGACTAGCACAGTCCACCTGATGGTGAGTGGATATCGTCGCCCATGAACATCCGCGATACATGCCAACATCAGTCCCGATATCTCTTAGGTCGCAGTAACGTTCCTTATGAGCCTTTTGGGTCCAAGTTACCCTCACTTACCTAATAGTGTCAAAAGCCGAGTCTAATTTTGAACATTCATCTTTAAAGAGGTTGCAATAATTATGTATCAAAGTAGGTATGTACTCGTAGGTATAAGTTGTTGTCTTGTGGACTTGTATCGCACATCGTTCAATTAGCGCTCGGTATGTGGAGGGTGCAAGACGCATGGGAACACATCTGTGTCCACATTGCCACTGATAACACCACTCGCCACCGATATCGACGTAGCATGAGTTTCAAGTAGCTACGTAATCTACTTAGATAGGATAATAAAGTTAAGGTACTGAAATTCTAAAACATTTACAAGGAAATAGTATTTTTTTACAAATAGGAACTCTTGTGGTTGATCTAGACATTTGTTCGGTTTTTGTTGTGTTTTGTTAGTTTTCTAACAAATATTTTTATTAAACTTTTTTTGCCTCGCAATATAGCTTTATCATAAATTAATAATGTACCTAATCACCTATATTCAGCGATAAGTTGATCATAGTAGCTTAGTTCACAACCATACAGTAGCTATTAAATTAGACCATTGAAGATCGAGTTAACATAGCAGGATTAACATTAGTTTGCGTAATGTTTCATCTCGTACCGGTGCGGGCAAACAGTTACCATAGAGTAAAGAGGTAATAGTGTGGAAACTTCTCACTTAAAAGAAGCCCAATGGCAGCGCTGGTCGGCAGGGAGATGTTACGAACCCTATCCAATGGTAACTAGTTTGTATGTAGGTATTAGCCGTCGATTTTTTTTAAGACTTGAAAATTTTCCATTATTGGAGATGTAGTGATATTTTTCCAATATTCGAAAATCGTAATCTCCGCAATTGGTATACTCGTATGTCGTCGAAATTTCCCTGATTAATTGTAAACGCACAGACGCGGCTTATTTGGAAAATGTATCTCTATCCAGGGCTTCATAGATCTGAACTCGTATCTATAGGAAAGCAGGGGTTCAGCACTTGAAAATATACCCGAGAGTAGCTCTGTTTTATGGACACTGTCGCGATAACAACATGAAATACATACCCGAGCTGAATACATACAAGCATAGCTGGGCCTCGTTAATCAAATAGTTAACTTCGTTAATCGTTAGTCCGTTAATAAAAAAGTTAACTTCGTTAATCGTTAAAGCGTTATTTTACGGATGATTTAACGGAAGTTAAAGTTAATCGTTAACTCGTTAATAGTAATATTACAACTTATGTTGTTGTACCTATATGTGAAATGAGATGTTTAGGACATGGATCACATAAAAGACAGAAAAAAAACAGGATATAAATCTTTGCTTGTTTATTATTTATTAAAACCAACAAGAGAAATATGAATCTCAAGTCAGATAGCGAAGCATAATGGTTTCTGACATAATATTCAGGTTGATTAAATAATTAATGGGATAATTATTATAAGGCTGATCAAAATTGACAATCTTGCTGAAAATAAAAACCCGTAACATTCATTATTCATCACTGTCTGACATGAGATGCATATTTCCCTTCATGAACATTAACATATTGAAATTTTCATCGGACAGCGATGATCGTTTTGGGGTCAAAATATCTTTACCCATGGAAAAAAGTCGATCAACTGCAGCACTGGAAGATATAGCGGTATTATATTTAATAAATAGATTTATTAAAATCTGTTCTCCGGCATTTTTCTCCTTTAAAATGCCGCATCGTTGAATGAGTCTTTTGATTTCATGTCCAGCCACATTTTCACTAGACTTTGGGCTTTATTTTTTAAAGATCGGTGCCCGCTAGTCTTCTCTTTAGATTGCGTGACAGAAATAAAAAAATCATCATCTTCTTCTCCATTGCTACTTCCGCCACCACCGCTTGAACTACGCCTATTAACTAACTACCGCCTACGCGCACAAGATCGAACAAGTAAGAATATGTTTTTCGCGGCGAACTTTAACGATTAACGGACTCATAGAAAGTTAACGGAAGTTAAAGAGTCCGTTAACATTTTTAAAAATTAACTTAAAAGTTAATCCGTTTCACGAAAAGTTAACTTCGTTAATTAACGATTAACGGATTAACGGTCTTATGCCCAGCTATGCATACAAGTAACCTTCTAGATACTTTGTTTTATTGTGTAGGAACTTTTGTAGTTTTGTTATGTATAGACTCAAGGGCTGAGGAAAACATTTGAGTAGATACTATTCAGTTAGTATTAGTAAAATTATAAAATGGAAAATATTGTAAATTGTTCTCTATTTTCACGTAAATAACACAATTGTTTATGAGAAGTAATTAAATGAACAACAGAAAATACTGAATGAGCAGCAAATCGATAATAGCATTATAAAGGTGGGTGGGGTTTTTAGGTTTTCTGGTAAATAGGAAATAAATAGGAGAATAGGAGTCCTATATTTAATAAAGAAATAGGAGTCCTATATTTGTTACTTATTACCATAACTTATTTCCATCGGAGAAATGTAAACAAATAATTATTACGTAATCTCATCGTATAGGATTCCTCCTTTTCGCTTTCGCTCGCTACATTTGTTGGCTTTGGATACAACTTTATGAGCAATAGTGCAGAGTATTTGAAACTACATCCGAATTCAAATTTGTTACAAGGTACACTAAAAATTTATTCAGTTACTTCTTAATTTTTAAGTATACCCGATGCTGGATCGGTCTGTGACGTCTCCGGCTCTCAGTAAAGGTTTGTTTTTCAAAGTAGGTTTCTCTCTTGTTTGATTTTAAAGTATACAGGAGGATGGATTACTCAGTGACATTAAAAGCGCTGGGTAAAGTTATATTTGCCAAATAAGCACAGACTCAACATTGATACGGTTTCTGCCGAGGGCATCCTACGTTTGTGGAGGCGTTGCGTCTCTTGGCTTCCTGTGCGTGAATTGCATGTGTCTGCCTCTCGGACGTTTCTACATAGATTCCATACTAGTTTTTCTATACACTGTGTTCTTACTCAGTATGCGTAGTGATTGTAGCCTCCCCTGTAAGTGGGGGCGCAAACACGGCGCGATCTCACAGGTGCCGCCAGGAAACGTACCCCCCCCCTGTGCAAACAGGCCACTTCGCGCCCCACACGCATGCTGTATAACTTGTCAATTTTATTTTCATTTAGATATTATTATCTAAATTAGATATTATTAGATCTTATTATTTGTTGTCTTCTCATGTTTAATTAATAAACATGAACTATGCTTTGGTGTCTACGTATGACATACGTACTGATATTTCATATTGTATTCACACTTAAGTAGGTATAATGTTTAATAATGAATTAAGATTAAGGCTACAGTGAAAAAGATGAAATAGTCATCAAGCCTACCCCTCAAGAAAAATATATGAAGCAGATTTTAAATAAAAAGACATGTATTTAGCAAAAAAATTAGCATTTTGAAAGTGTATTTCAAATAATGGATTCAATCAATTCCTTTTCAGAAGGCTCGTCAGCTTATACAACAGATGCAGCAAGTATTAAGGCAGTGGCGAATGGCAAGGGGTCCAAATATTGACAACAGTGCAATTGGACCAGCACCAGAAAGGCTTCGGCCTTCTAATAAAGTTTTTTTTTCTCAGTCAGTCTAACGTTCTAACAGCTCTAACGTAGTCCCACGCTTCTATTTGATTATCACAAATAACAAACAAACCACTTTGATTACAACTAATGATTACATTTAATGAACTATTACAATTAAACCACACAACGCTTAATACACAATTTTTACAATAATCAAACAAAGTCTCAACTTAATTTCTCGAGTTCCCGCCAAAAAGTCCTTGTAATAAAGTTATGGTATGTACTCGTATATGCAATGGGTGCTGCAAGTGTTCCGGGAGCGGCGAGTGCAAGCGAGCGATCCAAACTTCAAATATTGACAGAGTTGTAATCTGGCCTGCGCGAGTTAGCGGGGCCACGGTAATGTGAGTTAACACCGGCGGTCTTCATTACCGTATACCTACTTATTTGGTACACAACCCGCTAAACGTTATTCGCGAAACCTTCCGTTTTGGTACCGTTTATTTACTCGCTACGTCACCGTTGATCGTAACTTTTAAGTTGTTGTAGGAATCGTAACTGTTTAAATACCTATTTTAGCAATGTTTTCATTTATTGGTAATTTCCCTCTATAAATAATTTTACAAATGGCGTCTAGCAAACGAAATATTTTACTTAAATTGTTATTTGCTATCGCGAGAAGGCATTAAGCCAAAAATATTGAGCAGCTATTTCGTCTCAAGTACATTCACCATACGAGCAGGGGTACGTCTCGTCATCAGAACTCACTTTTTCTGGCTAAGATTTACAATGATAAATAAGATCAGCTAGAATTTTCTGTCTTCGAATTTTTACCGCGCAAGACTATTGCGCTGTTGCTTTCAGTCACGCGCGTCCCACGCACTTCGTAAAAGCTTATAAAGCACAGCTTCCAGGGTCACAGTTCCGGTACCTTTGTTACACAATTTATATTAAGATCAAATATCTAACATTAACATGGTGTTAGTAATAACATGGTGTCAGCGTTTCTTTGGCGGGGAGTCTCACAACACGTAGATAAGCACCCTACAATGGGAATGTTTGCGCAGGCGCACTATCGCCGCGCACGCGGAAATAAATCGGTACCGGGCAGGAAGACGATAAAAATTGTCACACGAAATGATGCCGTTCCTTCCAAATAAAGTCTCGATTCCACAGACGACACTATCGTCGGGGAAACTTATAGGTAGCTATGCTATCGTGTAATACGATGGCAACAATGTAATAAGAGTCTATGTACAATAACTTCTAAGGCTACTTCTAAATTTTGGGATTCAGGTTTAAGGCTCATGAGGTTATTTAAGGCTGTCTAAGGGCTTGTAGCATAATATATAATTAGAATAGGTATAAACCTATTTAACCAGTAATAATCCACCATTTAATCTGGCAACAGCTCAACTGAATCGAATTTTTTTTAAGACGCTTGTTCGCACACAATCTATTATATCGGCCAATCGAGCGCTCGTATAAATACAAACTTCTTTGCAGCTCATTATAAATTTATTAAATAACCGATTAAGTGGCGCCAACTGCAAATATAACGTTGTAGAACAAACCTGTTTATTCAGTTACAGCAACGAATATGAACTTTAAAATCATCACACTAACTCGTATATGAATGCAAAAAAGTTTATAATGTGCTAACTTCCGGTTGGACGCCAGGTTTATCCGCGGTGCGTTCTTAGCCTAAGATGCATAGTTTTAATAAAATCTGCTAAAAACTTTGAACAATTTTTACAAAGGAATTCTTCCATAATTGACAATTACTACATACATATGTATTATCTTAGAGTTAATTATCTTAGAGTTATTTATATGACGCCAAGTCGCGAGGCTCCTTACTTGGTGTAGGTAAGGCGTAATGCCTTTTTGCACAACAGATATCTTATCGAAAAATTCACTTTTATTTGACTTGAAGCTCAGGTCGCGTTATCGCAGCTGTTGTGAATAAAATTAAACTTATCTGAGCAATAATACCTACTTGCTATTGCTATTATTTGAGATTTGAGTTTTCGCTTTCATTTTCCTGCAAATGTCGCGTACTACATGTCACATACGAAACATTCTGGTACATTAGTGTTCTTGTCGAATGTGTAAAAAATGTTTGGCATATTTTAGAGCAGACGATAAACTACATTATCAGAAGTGATCATCTGGTCACACTTACTTTGGTGGAGAGCGGTATCTATTCCGATAACATAAGAGTACCTATTCTATTCTCGACTTATATTTGTGAGGTTGTGAGTTCGAACTCTGGGTCATACCAATGAGTTCTAATTAAGTAAGGATTATTATTAACATGGCGGTGAAGGAAAATATTGAGAGGAAACCCGTGTACCTGAGAATTAAATTAAAACCTGGGTATGTGTAATATCTGGGTAGTTCGCTTGATGGGTAATGCCCTTAACGCCCTCGTAATTGCAAGGGGATGCCCGTATCCCGCGGGATATGAGAAGTTGATATTAATATTCTAGACAGCGGTCATCAAAACCTAAAATATCTGACACAGATGCTTACTTTGTCACAATACACAAGTCACAAAATTGATTATATATTTTATATACTATATAATTTTATTTGTATGTAGTAGGTACCTTTATAATTGTGCACGCCTGTTCTGTTCCATACCGTCCGACCAAAGTCTCTGCTGGAAGAGATCTCCGCAGTAGATAAGCTTGCCTTTTGCACGAATTATCTTAATTATTCACGTATTAAATATATTGTTATGTGTGTACAATAAAATATAACATAAATAAAAAAGGAATTACAAATAAATGTTTAAAATTACTATATTTGTTACACACAAAATTCGTAAAAGCAAAGATAAGATAAGATCCGTAAAAGCTCCCCACCGACATAAGGAAGGCTACCTATAAAAACAGCCTCAAGAGGAAGCTCTGGGCACACCACCTCCGTAATTCACAGAGCTAATGATATTTTTCTCCTATTTTCTCTATATTTATATTATTTGTATGTGTGTATTATAATTATCATATTTATATTATTTTATTCATATGTATTGTCTATATATTTAATATCTATTTTTAGTATGTATATTTTGCTTATATTTATATATTTCTTCGTATAAGTATATTATCAATGTATTATTATATTATTATTGTTATTTATAGAGATGAATTAAGTTATTTGAATTCTTCTGCGCCCGCTTAAATTTTTCACATTTAACCAACAGTCGACTAGTAAAGAATGCCTTAAGGCAGTGATTCCCAAAGTTATATGAACCGCGAGCCACCTAAAACAAAACAAACACCTAAAACCTGAGACAAAGTTTGGGACACACCCTACGCTACGTCTTACATGAAAATATCATCATAGCATTGTGTCGCTGCTGCAGCATATTCTCGTTTACGTGTTTACGTAGCGTAGTTATGTGAAGGGTTGTACAATTAAGAAAATAAGAAAAAATCCAATATCCAGTGATGATCGAAGTTTTTAATAAGTAAAAATAAGATAAGTCAGAACACTATACTTAAAATTAGATTATATTATTTTTTCGGGGCCCACCCAATATTCGCTCGCGACCCACCAGTAGGTCGCGACCCATACTTTGGGAAACACTGCCTTAAGCATTAAGTCCGCCTCTGTACAATATACAATATAGTGCATAAAGTCACTATATTGTAAGGTAATGCATTGTAAGGTATATTGTAATGCTTAAGGCGTTAATTAATAGAGTTTCTTGAGTCTACATAGTCGTACATTATTTACTATTTACATTACTGGTCGTCAAAGTCCATGAAAATACCTAGAATACCTGCCACCGCCTGCCTGCCTCTAACCAATGATGGGCGACATCATTAAATCGTTGTTACGCTATGTTCTTTTGTTGTAAGTATCAAGTGAGTAGAAATTCTTTATTTCGATGTAATGCGCCGACAATTGATAGGAAATTAATAAACAAGGAGCAGATAACAGATAACACACTGCCTATTCAATTAGAGACGGAAGATCAAGTATCGTTGTTATGTGGTACCGCGCCGATGACCTCGGGTCGGCGAGGCAGTACATCTTGTCTATCGCAGTAGCTACATCATTATGGAATAATTTGACGTTTGAAGATTAATTGTAATTAGTTTATTAATTGCATATTAGCGTATATCAATTTTACCTAACACTGCCCTGGCAGAAATGGGTAGGGTAATTCTTTAATTTTTTTTGAGTTCCTTATACATAGTAAAGTAGGTAAATGTATACCTAACGCATTGCGTTTTACTGGAGATTATGTATTTGGTTTTGATATAAATCTATAAAATCACTAACATCGTATTAATTTCTTATCATTTTAATTAACAATAAAACGATCTTATACAAAAAAAATATCAATTAATTGTACCTTTATTACTAGTAGTATTGTATACCTTAGTACGGTGTGGAGTGGGCCGCCTATAGATTAGCACCAACCCATCTCTTCCCGTGGGTGTCGTAAAAGGCGATTAAGAGATAACAAAGCCACAACCACAAGCTCTGAGGAACTACATCACCTCTAAAAAAGTGGACTTGCCAACCCGCTTAACCAACGTGTTGTTTTAAGACTATAAGATCCCTCATGCACAAGACAATGTGGATACTGAAAGGGCTGGTTGCATGGCATTGCACCTTAATAATAATAATTGTAATTTAAATAACTGTAAATCAGATTAATAATTATGATTTGGATTGCAATTCTTTCATGTCAATTTATGGCAAAACATGTTAACCCCAAATGTATTTGACATCTTTATATACCTTATAATTTATGCAATTAAATGTTGTTATTATTTTTCTTGAAAAAGTATTACCTATATACATAGTTTCCCAAAGACTATTGAAGGTATTATTATTATTATTAAAGGTTATTATTATTATTATTATTATCGGGGGGCGTGCCAACGTTTGTCATTCTGGACTGATGTTGGTATGTATCGCGAATGTCAGTGGGTTACAGTATCCATTTACCATCAGTTGGACTGTATACTGGCCTGCCGCCTTTTTTCTATATAAAAAATACAGAAGTTCTTTTTAACGTAAAAATAAAGTTTTAAAGGTTAATTGTATATGTCACGAGTGTTGTCGTGTTACTCTAAATATATGATAATGCAAAAATTGTGGATTATGTAAATAAGACAAATGATAATATTGATAAAAGATAGGTACTCTAATAACGGAGTGATATTAAAAATGTCGTTATTCTTATCAATAACGAGTTCAAGTTAAACATGATGTTATAATTTATAATTAACTATAGCTACTCGCTTTTATATGCCGCTCTGCGATTAGTGTAAGCAGTTGTTTACCAAAGTGGAGTTGTTTCGAGAGAACCGCCCATAAATTATTTAAATTATTAACACCAGGAAAATATATCTCTCTTGCTTCACCTAGTGTTGTTTGTACAATGTGAACTATTGGGGTACTTGAGAGGAATAAGCGTTTCCGCTATCAAATGTGCGCGAGCTTACAAAATTAAAACCTCATTGGGAAGTATCGAATTTCAGATTGCTGTGGGCCGCCGATTGCTCAGATTGCTGTATTAAATATTCTGAATACACCATTGAAATTAATTATTTGCTGATGTTTATGAAATGCTTGTTATTAATTCATTCACGTATATATTAGCGTTATACTTTTTTACAATTATCGTATTTAATTATTAAAAGTATGATGAAATATAACATTAACAATATAATACTTACCTAAATGTTATAATTATAAATATTTGTACTAATAAAGATTAAAATAAAACAAATAAAATATACGAAATTTTCAGTATATAAGTTAATAATTCCTATATTAATATTCGTACACTGATCAAATGTGATTATGAAAACAATAATAGCTTCAAATTAGATACGCAAGTAAGGATAAAAGTGAACACCTATGGAGTTAACTGTAAAAATCCGAATTTATTTGTTATCCGGCGGCTAACATATAAAATCGGAAATACTTCGTGTAACCAATTAATAACCAATTGTTAATAGTTAATATATATTAATAATTAATAGTTTAACGCTTCCTTAAACGTACGAGTATAGTTCATCAAAATATTGCAAATAATGTTATACGACTATAGATGAGAGATATATATTTTTTATTATTAGTATAGATCTTATACATACAAATGAATAAAGTAACCATAAGGCTTGGAGGATAGAATCTATATGTAGGTAGTAATTTGCTATTAAATATTGTATGCACTGTAATTTATGACAAAATTATGTAAATGATAGATAACTATATCTCTTGTTCTGTGTTAATAGTTGTATCTAAATTTAAACGATATATATATAAACGATTTTCACAACTATATATATATATAAATAAAATTGTTTTACAAAACAATTGTCCGAAACATGACGACCGATAACGAAGTTGGTGTCTCTACTTGTTGTACGAGAGGTTTCGGCTTCGATTTCCTGTCTTGTTTAAAGGCAAGTTAGGTCAGATCGTTTGTGTTCATCTTAGAACTTAGGTATCTCTAGGCCACAATGAAACCTAATATGGGTATTTGAGGGCGTTATTTGTCTATTACTTACAGATTAAATTTTATCACGCGATTTCGTAGTCTCGTCGTAGCACTTGCTACGACAACAAAATATTTATTGTACTAATTCATGTTTTAAAACAATAAACTCTTAGCACTTACTTGCTGGGCTGTGGCACAATGGTCTCATAGTCGAACGACTGCAGAAGCTTCCCGACCGCTTCGTTGATCTCTAGCTTGTCGCATGGCTGGTCGTGGTCCAGCTCCCAACTCATCCTAGACACCATGGGTCTAGCAACTTTGATACTTTAGTCAACTTGCTAATAGAACTATTACGATTATGTTTTGGTTAGGAGATGATCACGCGTGCGACCGACTCGCGCGCACCGACTATAAAGAGTTCCTTATGCTTCGCGCATAACTATAAATGCTCGAACAGAAGGGGCGCGCGCGCATCAACTTGCGCTGCTCTAGTATTTGTTTACATGCGCCATAACATTAGTATTTTTTATGTAGGTACTCGTGTTCAGTGATACGTTAAAAGTGATCTAGAAAAATACTAAAGACTAATAGTGTGTTTTTTTTGCTTTTTAAACGGATTAATTATTTTTCGAAATTAATTTTGAACAATTAGTATTTGATATCCTCGGGAGAATAATGAATAAACTATTATTTATTATGTGGAGGAATTTTGAAGATGTTATACCTTTTAATTAAGTTACCTTTTAATGCTTCTTAGGTAAATACCGTTTTTTTTTTATATTTCTATTTATATATACCTATATGATATTTTATATGTTGCCTACGCAACCAAGCGGATATGAATTATCTACAATTTCATCTAAAATTACGCGTAAGTTGAATTCATTCCTGTAGTTTTACTTGCAGATTTGTTTACATTCGCAACATTGTGGTGGTCATAATTTTCCGAGTTTTCCTCAGTTCGCCGGTGGGCGGTGCGCGTGCGCATGGAAGCGCCGCCTCGCTTCGCTATTGGCGCGCGCTGTCGACCGCTCTGACGTCACGGCATCCGTGCGTTATCTACGTGCCTACTGGAGAAGCTCGATGGTCCGTGACATCATTAATAATATTATAAAGCTTTCATATACCAATTTATACGTAAAACAAAATGATTTATTATTTTTTAGAAAAATACACTGTCTGTTATCTTAGCTTAGCCTGTGAACTTGTCAGGTGATACGCGAACCTAAGTATGTACTTACCACCAATTAAAAACGCAATAAAACAAGATGCAACTACGTCAACATTTTTCATCTATATACATAGCATCAGATATTGTGTTATATCAATCAGATAATGCCTATTTGTAGACCCCAATTTTTTTATGACGGATTATAGTAAGGTCGAAACACTCGTATTGTAAGGGAGTCTGTAAGAAAGGTTTACTTAATTTGGTTGTGGAAGTATAATTTAATTAATTTCCTTAGTATTTGTATTGACATGTCAGACAATAGTCAAAAATATCCCACTGTCTTGACTTCCATTACAGATTATAAAGACTTTTACGAAGGAATATAGTAGGATAACTATACCTAATATAAATTCGAATCGTATTTTAAGGGAATCTATAGCAAAGATTTTTGCAATTTGGTTATAGGGATAATATTTCATTAATTACCTATGTTAGTACCTAATTGTATTGACACAGATAATAAAGACTTATGTCTTTGGCGTTAAAGTAGCATTTACGAATGTTGTTTGAGATTATTGTATTCGTATTTTGACAAATATGATTTTACAAAGATTCCTTTGTAATATTTGATTCAATATCTACAAATATGTTTTGTAGATATTGAATTATATCTTGTTTATGGCCACTTTAATCTTAGTTATCTTGCATTTGGCTTGGAATTCCAAATTCAAACAAAATTCAAATTCAAAGCTCGGAAAGTGGGTACCATATGAGCTTAATGAAAGTCAGCTGGAAACACGCGTCGAAGTTTGCCTTGCTTTGCTAAACCGACACAAAAATGAAGGGATTCTGAATCGTATTGTCACTTGTGATGAGAAGTGGATCCAGTATAATCACAAACGTTGATCACAGTGGTTGAACCCAGGAGACACAGCCAAACAATGTCCCAAACGTAAACCGAGTCAAAAGGCAAAAGCTCACGGTGACTGTTTGGTGGTCCTGTGTCGGTATTATCCACTACAGCTTCTTGAAATCTGACACAATAATTAATACAGATATGTACTGTGAAGAACTGCAAACTATTATGGATGGGCAAGCTCGCTATCAAATAACGTAGTCTGCTCAATCGCTCTAGTCCACTGCTTCTCCATGATAACGCTCGCCCGCACACTGCACGACAGACAGTCTCAAAGTTACAGGAGCTTTAACTGGAAACTGTTCGTCACCCACCGTACTCGTCAGACCTTGCCCCTACTGATTTGTCGCAATTTGCATAACTTTTACAGGGGATAAAATTCAACACTGATGAGGCAGTGAAAACCCCTTCTCAACTTCTATTAAAATGGCAAAAGATAATAATGGACAATACTTCGATTAATTAAATAGGTATATAATTTTCAAACTAAAAAAAAATATTAAAATATTTCCATATAAAACGGCAATGTCATAGGTAAGGACCAATTATTTAGATACAATTTTTTTATTGCATAAAAACATAAACTAACTAACCTACTTCGTAATATTTTGACGTCAAAACAATAAAAACTAACCTAAAAATCATTAATTCCCATATTATTTTCTGCGTAATCCCACATTGGATTAAAAAATGTATATGTATTTAAATTATGCAAATAGCACTATTTGCATAATTTAAATACATATTATGAAAATTTTATCACTACGAAATTTTCGAAATTACTTTTGTCTACATACTTTTGTAGGAATTCTCCGCGAAGAAAGGAATTGTCAGACTTGAGCGGTAAAAAGTTGGATATCGGAGTGTTAAATGGATAATTATTACCTAGATATTCATGTTGAAGGAGTTGTGTGGATGAATCTATGTAGTCAAGCTCAAGAAATATACTGCGATTAGGTATATGTAATGTCAAGTTTTAGGTATATGTAATGTCAAGTTTTAGGTATATGTAATGTCAAGTTTTAGGTATATGTATTGTGACCTTCACAATTGAATTAATTATACGTAGGTATACACCTACTCACTATCTTCTTTTATAAGATGATTTGTAATTTATAACTGGATTTTGATATTTGTAAGAACGGAATTCTAAATATGAAAAAGAAATTAGGGAAGACAGTTGATTTTGTAAATTTTCTAATTTCTCTTACAAATATTATCTCCGAATGCAATCTATAATCTGCAAAGGTAGGCGGCGCATCTGGGGGCTTGACAATGTTTGTAATTCTGGACTGACGTTGGCATGTATCGCGTACGTCTATGGACGATAGTATCCACTTACAATCAGGTGGAGTGTATGCTCGTCTGCCACCTTTTTGTATAAAAAAATATGTTTAATTATCGATTTTAAATCATTCCTTATCCCCATAAGGGATGATATATCCTATCTACTAGGTAATTTATGGAAACCTGACAGGTATATACAACCACTACTTACACATCAGTGTAAGCACAAAATACAGTAGCTTTCAGTCACAAAATACAATACCTTACTGTGGCTGTCATGCCCTGTAATAGTTACAAGTAGGGCATTTTAATCGCGCTCCTGGACCCCGGCACTTGAAACGTCTTCGACGGGTTTCCAGACCTAATATGAAGCATCGACTGAGGCCATTCGATTAATTAACAGAAGGTTTTTCCTGGATGTCTATTTAATTAGTATGGCCAGGGGAAGCGATCGTATTGTAACATAATGTAAAAGAAAACATTCCTAAAACATCTCTATAACATCTTGGAAATTTCATTATAGCCTAAAGGTAGACATTTTAGATATTTAACGAAAACTTGACTGAGCGTAAAATCGTAAAACATACATATATATAAATAAATAGACAAACTTAAAATTTGAGTACGAGATTTAACAATTAATGAGGACAGGTGATAAGGAATTATTTTAGGTAGGTATCCATATTACTAACTGTATGTATGACCCTTATTCTCCCCTACTATAAAAGCTTTATCGTTGAGATCATTGGCGTTCATACTATACTCGTATAAGTACCCAGAGCTTATCATTTAACTATTACCTACTTTGCTACGCTAAACCTACGAGTCCCACGACAACGTGAGATAATCGCGAGCGATAGTCTTGACATTTTTAATTTGTTTAAAACCATATTTATGTGGGTAGCTGCATACTGCCACCAGTGCCACTAATATTTACCTAGTCTGTGGCCATGCATGGTGATGCCATCGGATCAAATGGAGCGATATCATACCAAAATCGTATCGTGTGTGGACGAAACCTGGTCCATTGGTGCGATGTCATTCCACCGTCGGATATCTACCGCGTTTAGGGTTGTCAACCGTCCTGTGAGATACGGAACGTCCCGTTTTTAAGTCCCGTGTCCTGCACAAGGTACGTGCAGTACGCTATATAGATCATAATTGTCTCATTATATGAGATTTCGAAAACTCTAAGTCAAAAATGCAAAGTTACATCAAAGATGGATAGATCAAAGATACAAAGAATACAAAGATAATTAATTTTAAGTTTATTCGTACACAGAAGCGTAACATATCATAGAGTTATAAAATATGTGTTTCCCAAAGTGTGGGTCGCGCGACCCACTGATGTCCTAATAATTTTGTTTGTTTTCTAACCACTATCACTGATCGAAATAAAAAAAAGTGTTGGGTATAATATGGCAGTTTGATATTTATTAACACAAACAAATCTTTTACTACATTTTTAAACAGAAATGGCGACATACAGTCAGCGGGGGCTCTAGCCTATGTAGCGCTATATAGGCCTATCTAGCCTATGTAGGTTCTTTGGAGGCGTCGCGAGCGGCGCTCGGCGCCCCCTAAGACCCTACGCCCATGTGCGCCGCACACCCTGCACCATAGGTAAAGCCGGTACTGCATACAGTACATCTGATGGTAAGTGGATACTGTCGTCCATGGACAACTGCGATACATGCCGACACCAGTCCAAAATGACAAAACTTGGTTCGTCCCCGGATGTGTTGCCTACCTTTGCAGATTAAGGAATGGATTGGGAGAAAGGGTTGGGAAAGGGGAAGGGATAGGATGGGATGGTAATGGGCTCTGGCATATCTCACTTATTACCGAAACAAGTACGTACATAGATACTTATTGCCAATTCTACAAGTTTCATAAATAGGGATTTGGGTTTCATTTTTTCAGCAATGTTCCGCATTTGATTTGTCGATTTACCGCAAAATCAAAGCATCAAAATCAGGTGTTTCAAAGTTGGCAACCCTAATCCCGCGATCGGGCCATATCCAAATTGTATCGTATGTGGAAGAAACGTCATCTATTTTTTGCTAAGTATGTTGTTGCAATGCACGTTAATAAGCCTACAGCAATAAAGGAATAGAACTAAAGCAAATATTTTTATGCGGGGTACTATAATGTTCAGGTCGCCTAATTGTAAGATCGAGTGTCTTGACGAACATTTGTATCGTACGGCTACAATTAGCTTCTTTTTATTAAATCTTCGACTTGGCCAATTAGCGCGATCTAATTTTATGCCCACTTTACGCAACGAACGCGCTAATTAAATTGTCAAGGTATGAGATTGTAGGTAAATATTTAAATGATAGTAGGTAACATATATCTACTGACGCTGCACATGAAATTGCGAATACTTTTATTCTATCAATTATTCTATCATTGTAGTTTTGCCCATCTAGCACCATCTGGGGACTCGTCGACACAAGTCGTAGGTATAATTGTTGTTAAACTATTTTCAAGCTCATATATCTACTAAATTTTGAAACGAATTTGAATAATTCTTTTTATATAGTTTTTTCGTTTCTAGTCTTCAAACGAGCCATAAAACATATCTTACAATTATTGTACAATACAGGGCCGTCTTTACCAGGGGGTGCAAGGGGTGCGGTGCACCCCTGGCGCCCCGCGCCCGGGGGCGCCTGTCGAGCGCTGAATTCAGTGCCGGCTTTACCTATGGTGCAGGGGGTGCGGTGCACACGGGCGCAGGGTCTTAGGGGGCGCCGAGCGCCGCTCGCGACACCTCCAAAGAGTTCAAAACGCCTACTAGAGGGCGCCCTGCACCCGGGCGCTACATGAGCTAGAGCCGGCGCTGGTACAATACTTAAAGTTCTAACAAATCGCGAGCACGTGTCTGCCTTGCTTGCAGGTAGTGGTGATAGGCCGTGAGAGTAAAAGTTTTATTTTGTATGAAACAAGGTATCTTTTACTCTTACAAGGTGACACGTTGTTTTTGTGTTTATTTTTAATTTATTTATTTATTTCAACCACAACTTACGGACCATTTACACCTCAATTTTAAAGACAAGCACGCGTCAACAGACAGAATGGGTGCTTATAGGCAAATAGCCCGTGCTAGACTACACTATAAATTTTCGTCATATAGCTCACCGACAGATTTTTGTGGGTGTTTTTTTACATTCACATTCAATAGAATTGAAGTCGTGAAATAGCCAATTTTAAATAGTGATTAATGATGGCTATTTACATACATAATAAATAGAATGAAACAAGATGTCACTGTACCTAATATGGGAATATGAAAATAACTATAATTAAAGTTGTGATGTCTGTCAGCAGTAAAGTAAAGTTTGTAGTAAATTCAAGTCAAAAAATTTTTCAAACATAATGTCCACTTATAGAAACCTTCGTAATTATCAAACTTCTTAATTATTATACTAATGATTAAGTAATCATTAGTTTAAGAAATTAAATTAAAACGGGCTAGTTGCACGATTTCAATAAAATAAAAAATAACAGGGAAACAAATTAGGTAGGTAGGTAATTAATTAGTTTATGTAATATACCTACTTACATGACAATTTTCGCTAACATCAACATGTTTACTCAACGTTGATTACTTCATTAGTTAAAAACTCTGTCTAACTGTGTATTTGTGTAATTTCTGTGCGGTCAAGTTTAAATCAATAAATGGAACTTTTGGCGGGAACTCGAGAAGTGAAGTTGGGTTATTGTATATTAATTGTAAAAATTGTCTATTAGGCGTTTTGTGGTTTACCTAATAGTGATAGTTTATTAAAATGTTTTTCTTGCGTGGTGTTTGTGATAATCAAATAAAAGCTTAGGACTGCGTTTTTCGTGCGCTTCCAAGGAGTTCTCTTCTATCGCCAGTCAACCTACTATCGCTTTCCCGAACTACTGACTTATTTCAACGGAATTGGACATTGACAGGATACACTTTAGACACGTAGAAAACTTATGCATTAAATGTGCGTATGCACCATTGTCACGATGGAAAATAATACAAATTACCGATAAAATCCGTTAAATTATTTTTTAAGACTTTTTGGCTTGGATGCTGCCTCTTTTGGTCTTAAACACTTAATGTAAATAAACGTTGAGACTGAAAAGCATTTGAAAATCAAATAATATTAGCATTGAATTCAAGTATTAAAATTGTTTTAAAACTATTTTTGGTGATAACCTATTTTTAATTTGCTGCCCGTTTGCAGTCTTTATGGTGGAATCTACACGCAGATATACACGCTCCTCTGACAATAACTCTTGGAGGTGTTATGGAATTTCACTGTCGTCATCTACACTCAATTCACAACCAGTGTTTGGCTTTGCCGCTGTCTGTAAGTTACTATAACGCACCTCGATGGTACACCCCAAATACAATATTTCAAACTCCTCTGCAAATTTATTATCGAAATAAGCTGTAAATATATACTACATAAAATAACGTGTATATATATCTTCACATGAGTATATATATAGATAAAAATTAAAACTTAATACCAGACGTGTGAAAGATTGACTCAAAAGAACTTGCATCCAGAGTCGTAAAACATAATTTTAATCCCTCCATGTAAAACGTCGGGGGAGGGGATGACGGACGCTTCAATTCAATCTTTCAGTTTGTCATTCGCCGTCACTATATTGTAATATTTGTGAATTGTTATTACTGTACATATTCTAAGGTATTTTTGTGCAAATATTCTGTTTAAAAGGTGCAACACTATATATTCATCATAGTTTATTACATATCCCGGCAAGTACAATGAAGATTGCAGTAGAAGGTTGTGCTCACGGCGAACTTGATAAAATATACGAATGTATAGAAACATTACAAAAAAGGGAAAATATAAAGTTAGATTTGCTGATTTGTTGCGGCGACTTTCAATCTGTACGCAATTACGATGACTTGCGGGGTATGGCTGTCCCGGAAAAGTATTGGGATCTCTGCACATTTTACAAGTAAGTTTGACATAAAATCTTTAACCTAAACCTTGTTTTGTTTTGATTTGAATTTCATTTGTTATTTAATTTTGGCTTGCACAAATACTAAATGAGCAGTAAAGCACAATCAAACTATTTCTGAATAACTGAAATAAACAATTTTTAATTACTAAGAATGTCGACACAAAGTAGACGTTCGTGGGACTCCTATATCTTTATTGTCACAAGAGAACCTATCCAACCTTTAAATTTGCTGCCACTCAGTATTTTTACTGCAATATTTTTTCAATATTACTCCTTAATTTTGTAGGTACTATGGTGGTGAAAAAAGGGCCCCTGTCTTAACTATTTTCATAGGCGGTAATCATGAGACATCTAATTTTCTCCAAGAATTGCCGTACGGCGGTTGGGTGGCGCCAAACATTTACTACATGGGCAGGGCTGGTGTTGTAATGTTTGGCAATTTGAGAATTGGAGGTTAGTAAATATTGTATACTAGTGGTTAGAGTATGTGTGATTAAACTTCATTCCTCATACACAGAAGTTACAACTGCCAATTGTCATTAAAATCTGTCTAGTATTTTATGCATAATGCGCTTTCAGACTTCCAAATATTGTAGTATTGGGCTCCATAGCACACCTCTTTTTCAAATGACTATAAAAAAAGTATTAAAAAATATTGAAATTTGTCAGTTTATAATTTGGAAACCACATTGGTTAAGGGCAGTCTGCTCAATAGTGCATGGGCACATTGTGCCCTTTTTATGCCATTGCATTGAGACTCAGGCTCGAACTTATTAATAAAACTAATTGTCTTAATTACAATATATGCAGTGATAATAATGTAACAATTATTACTAGATTAACTAATTTAATAAAAGTAATAACATTTTATAATTTTTATACAGACACTGGTACCCCATTGCGGACCCTGGTACCCCATTGCACAAATATATATTATCTTATTCTATTTTAAATTTTAACAGCAATTACATAACTGCTAATACATATTTCAGGTATGTCAGGAATATTCAAGCCAAATGATTATTTACAAGGACTATGGGAGAGTCCTCCATACTCACCACAATCATTGAGATCTGTCTATCATGTTAGAGCTTTGGATACGTTCCGGTTAAATCAGCTTAAAGAGAAAGTCCATGTGATGTTGTCACATGATTGGCCAACAGGCATCACACAGTATGGGAATAAAGAACAGTTATTACGGAGAAAACCTTTTCTTAGGTAATTATTTTTCCTTTATTTTTATCACCACCTGCTTATTTATTTCACTTGGGGCTGGCGCAGATCAGGCGAGACGCCTGAAGACTGGCACATGTGTTGGTGAATTTTTAATCTTATTCCAATTTTTTTTAATGATAACCGCATTGCACTGCGCCTGGCCTGGTCTGCGCCAGCCTTTAGTTATACAAAAGGCGAGCTTTGTAATAATTAAATCTTAACACCTGGAGGCCTGGAACAGGTTGGGAGGTGCGTGCGATGGAACATATTATAACTTATTAGTAAACAATAAATAATTATTAGTAAATATTTTACACAAATACTTATAATAAATATAACATACTTATCCATCCATCCGCTATGATCCCACATTGTGGATTATGGCTCTAAACTGCCTCATTATTACTAGTGGAGGCTTGTGCCTTCCAGTGGGTGTTTATAGTTGATTGAATTGAATGTCAATCTTCAATAACTTACCTAATTTAAACTTTAATATTTCTAAGGAAAAATTTGGGGTAAGCTAAAACTTGTTTCCAGTGGCTTTTTTATACAAATCAGATGATACAAACATAGACAGTCCATCTGGTGGTAAGTGTATACTGCCATGTACATCTAGCAGCCAACATCCATCCTGAATGACAAATGTTAGCATGCCCAGGATGCACTGTCTTCCTTAGGAAATTTAGGAATGGAAAAGGGCTGGAAAGAATGGACAATGGAGACTATAACAGAATGAGATGAGGATGGAGATGAGGATGTTAGCATGCCCAGGATGCACTGTCTTCCTTAGGAAATGTAGGAATGGAAAAGGGCTGGAAAGAATGGACAATGGAGAGTATAACAGAATGAGATGAGGATGGGGATTCCAAAGCTACCTAACTACTGCAAAGCTACCTAATCCCAACCTTTTATCTTAATCTGACCACCAAGCTTATTAACTATTTATTTAAATTCTATTTGACTATTTCTATACTTTTTCTATTTGACAAATATTTCAGCATGTTTCAACAGCGCCCAATTAATATGAAATAAGGAGTTTCTTTTATATCAGGTCATTATATTTTCTTTCCATTACTCTGACAATTCAGACAAACTGGCTCTGGCATATCTCACACTCCCGAAACACAAGGATGAAATATTATACATTATATACATTATACTTCAAACTTCTTCAATTTGTGATACTGATTATGTAATCAAATGATTGTGTGATTTTTTTTCCAGAGAGGATATAGAATCAAACAAATTGGGAAGTCCGCCGGCAGAGAAATTGTTGCACGCATTAAAACCAGACTACTGGTTTTCAGCACATTTGCATTGCCAATTTGCAGCTTTGGTCAAACATGACAATGAAACCGAGACAAAATTCTTAGCTCTAGACAAATGTTTGCCGAAAAGAAGACATTTACAAATATTGGATATTCCCTCCAAGTTTGATGGTGACAAACAATTGAAATTTGATCAAGAGTGGCTGGCTGTATTGAAAAGTACTAATCATTTGTTGAGTGTTAGAAATATAGACTGCCATATGCCAGGTCCAGGCTCAGATGAAAGGTTGGTATTTGAAAAGTATGCAGTTCATAATTTTTTTTTATAGATTAGAAGGCAGACGAGCAAACGGTCCCACGTGATGGTAAGTGTTACCGCCGCCCATGGACACCTGCAACACCAGGGGGTATGCGGGCGCGCCGTACAACAAAAACATATTCATATTCACATTTGCATTTGCATATCAATGGCAAAAAAGTAAAAATGGATATATATATATATACAAATATGACATTTTATAGGGAAGCAGTTTTAAGGAAGAAACTTTACATTTTTTTATTCACCAATGAATGACACTGAATTTTTATTTTCACCAAAACTTTGTAGTAATTTGTTGTTATACTGCACATTCATTGTAATTACCTATTCACAGGAAGGGATACAGTTTCAATTGCTTCTTTTGACATTCCATTTGCCAGTAGCTGACCGCATTATATGTGCTGCTAAGATTTAAAAAATCGTTGTGTGCTATATTTTAACAAATTATATCATAAAAATTATATGCTCAACCCATAGAACACAAATTATTTAGGACATTTGAGTATTTAGTGCAGTTATCTTTATTTTGCCCTGTCCGTTTCTAGTTTGCTATGTTACTGGAAAGGGCTCCTAAAGCTCTACAACTTATCTAGACTTTCTTTTTTCTATAACATGGAAAATAATGAGATCTCCCTCACAAGTCATCAAACGTTATTCTTTAATTATATATTATAATACCTTTCAATACTTAATTCAATACAAATATTGATAAATAATCAATTTATATTTTCAGGTATGAATTTACACCAACAACAGAAGAAAAAAGTGCCATACTCGAGCTAATGGGTGACATGACAATACGAGAGGACAGTTTTGTTAGGAATACACCTGATTTTAATCCCAAAGTTGTTACTGCTAGTGCCCCTGAGCCACTGTGGAACCCACAAACGGCTACTCTTTGTGAGAAATTGGGTATTGATGATCCATTACAAGTAGTATTGGCAAGAACAGGAAGGAAGATGAAAAAATTTGATTCATTCGCTAATATTATTCCAGCAGTAAGCACACCATTAAAGTGCTCAAAGTTGTCACTGCCAGCACCTATGACACCGAGTCAAAATGACACAGAAAGCTGTAACACGTTTTTTAGCCCAATAAAAGATAGTATTTTATCAGACAGTAGAGATGATTTGTCAGATTTTAACACACCTGTGTCAACAGAGAAAAGAAGGGTTTTTAAGAGACGCAATCAGTCCCTTTACTCCAATGATGAGGAAAGTATCAGCACTTCGCTAAGCTCTCTGTTGGATTCAGACAGTCCTCGCTCAAGCAAAATGCAATGTCAAGGAAGTGTATATAGTTTATGATAAATACTATTTTAGATAATATGTGTATACTATAGGTATACTATTTCGTAAAATTTAATATTTTCTTATACTTGTAGTATAAATTTTAATTTGGCAATAAATTGTGTGCAATCACATGGCATAGTTTTATTTATAGAACGACTTTTGCCAACTTTTGCCGATGGCTCTGCTCACGTGGTATATAAATGTTTATTAATTAAACAATTAGGGATTTAATTAAACATTGACAAATAATAAAATTGATAAATATTCTATTATATTTCTTAGTGGTTTCATATTTTTATTTGTAAATATGGATTCACGGGAAATGTAAGTTTTTTTTTCACAAATTATTCTGATTAAATCCCTTAAAGCTTTTTTTAAATGCCTAGATTTTTAAATATAAACTGATTTTATTCTTAACCGAGGTCCTAAGCAGTGGTTCCTTTTGCCGGTCTACCGATGAGGGAGCTCTTGGGCTCGTTGCTGCACACATTGCTCCTGGCTGAGCGCCTTCTGCGCTCGCCCTAAATTATACATGTCCGGTAACTTGAAAAGCCATTTGGGCCACAAGAATTTAGCCATTACGAAAAAAAAACTACGAACGGGGTCACCATCAAGTTAACATTATACTGTCATCAATAGTGATAGAAGTGTACTGTGTGTGTATCTATAACTAATTTTGGTGAGTTATCATATCCCATCATTGAAATTACTGATCATGTTATTTTGGTAAAGATTATGAGCTCCTTGATTGATTAACTATTAACATCTTTTGACTTAAGAAGGAGTGGTCAACAAGAGGTGATGTGGAGGTTGACCCGGAGACTGCAAGGTCTTTATCTAAATTTTATACTAGAAATGTTTGCTAAATACCGATCAAAGAAACTCGCCAGTAACAGTTAAAATAAACTAGTGACATCTACCTCTTTGCTTTCCCCTTCTGACATATATTTAGTAATAAAATCTTAATAACATGTACTAACATAGTCTATAAGTTAAAATTGTTACTAACACTGAAGATAGAATGATAATATGGATCTTGTAATCTGAAATTAGTGAATTATTATTAATTTAGTAATATTATGGCCTCTTCAAGAGAACTGTATCTACAACCCTCCTGGTATTGCAAATGATCATTTACCATGTTTTAGCCCACCTAATTGTCTGCCATCCTTTCCATAAAAAAATATGCTGTAATAGGAGTTGCAGCACTTTTTTGTTAAGGCTACACTGTTGACTACAAACAGCCGCAACTTAGACATATTGTGATAGCAAGGGGGAAGCCTCTGCTATCTCTACATAGATATCACAATGGATGCCACTATAATGTCTATAATCCTGATGTCTGCCATTATAACATGCAATTTATATTATTTGAATTATGTCATAAAAAGGAAGCTTTAAAGAGTAGTCGCTTTAAATAACATTCTAGAATTAGCTACCCTAAAATTTAAATGACCAATGCGATAATAATTACCACACCCTGTGGTAATTAACTGTACACACTCCATGCTCCCTGTGGGTTGCCTGCCCCACGTTGGTAACCACTGGTCTAGTTTAAAAAAAGATCTTCTAGTGTTAGTACATTTATTATGAATGACTCAATAGATGTTCCTTTAGTTGAGGCATGTTCTTAGGCCTGTGATCGCATTGGTTGCATACTAGTGGTGTATTCATCAGACTCTTGTGTTCTTCATTTGATATTTTCTTTATACATCCATTTTCTTCTAGTTCTTGTAACAAATCTGAAAATAAAATTTTGTTGAGAAATATTAAAATTAAAGGATATTGGTTTATATGTTTATTATTAGTTTATATGATTTTATTTAAGCCAATAGACACTATAATATGAATTTTGGTTGATTTTCTAATTTCAAATTTTGTTGTTTCAAGATTCTGTTTAAATAGAAACATGTTCTAACATCAGATGGTTAGCTATATATGGTTTAGCAATAAAAAAAATAGTTACATACTTTGTTTAGATAATTATATCAGTATGTGGGCAACTAGAACAGACAGTAATGGAAAGTATATACAAATTTTCAGCCTCTTGCAACATCTTTCAATTCGAAAAGGTGCCTATATAAATAGATATAAGGTAATGAAATCAGTGGTTGGATTAATGTTAAATGTTGGAATTGGGTAGCTTTGTGTTAATGTTCCTTTTCTCAGATAATGTTATATACATTTAATATTTCAGTCAGCTTAGTGGTTTATATAGGCTTAAAGATTCTGTATGCAGGGTGTTACAAATGAGAAAATAGTAGTCTAATATGGAGTATTTTTCTATTCAATTTATTGTACCTTGATATGGTATAAAAAACTTGGTAGTAAAACTATTCCAATGTTTCTTAGTTTTTAGGCATGGTGAAATCATGTCTGTACTAATGATGTGCATGTGAAGTCTTTGCATGCTAGGCACTGCATGAAATCCAGCATTGAGGTCACCTTTCGGCTCTTTTAATTCTTCGTATAACTTTCCGAATTCTTGTATTAACTCAAGATGTTTACTTTTCAAGTTATAAATACTTTTGATATCATCATGAGGCAGTACGAGATAATGGATTTTCGCTTTGGGGTATTTATCTGTTATGATGACCGCCTTATCGGTTTGTTTAACTATTGATTTAGGATCTTTCATAGATTCATGCAAACCTAAAGACCAATTGTTATTTTTCTTCACTACTTTTGGGTTGGTACACGCAGCGTCTACCATTTTACCGCTTCTTTTATTCATTTCTTTTTAAATACTTAGATAAAAGTTATGTATTTGTAATTTGTTGACAAGTAGGTGTCAGTGACAACAAATTTTTACAACACTGACTGACACCGTACGTCATTTTGACAGTTGCTTTACACGCGTTTTGTTATTATTGCATAAAATCTTCGTTAGATCTGTTTCTTAGGGTGTAGGAAATATTTTACTCCAAAACAGGTCTCAGGGAATATGAAAAGAAAACAAAATTAAACTTTTATTTATTTATTATCTACTTACACTAATAATTCCTATAGGTAGTCATTAAATATTTATTTTTCTAACATCAATGGCTAATCCATACAGCGACGGTCATGACTGAAAAAGTTTTAATAAACAGCTTGGTAATTTTTCAGTCATAAGATCTTCATTTTTATCATTTTAAAATAAATACTTCTAATTACAATAAATTAAAATTAGTTTTAGACGGTAAATTAAGGTGTCTCATACATAGACCATTTTAGGGCCGATGGTGGTTAGCGGCCACTGGGCAATAGTAGGTAGGTAGGTACATAGTCACACTCATAATTACAAAACAAAAGGTTTCATAAATATGCACAAGTTGAATGTCAACGGTTAACTATTTACATGCTCCTCGCTGCCCTGCCACATTGTTAGTCATGATTCATGGCATGCTATTGTAGAGTTGGTATTATGCTTGTATGTGTTCTGTGTACCTACTTAATTAGATATTTCGTAATATTTTTGGTCTACACTTCGGAAATATCTCGGAAATCGATATGAGAGAATTCGCTATCTGATGATATAAATCTTTGGATTCAAAATACCTATTAAAGAAAATGTTTTTTAAGAAAAATATGCTCTTCGTTCTTGATTTTAAGTGCGCCTAACTTTAGGAAACGTGAACTATTGCTGTCTATGCTATCTATCACTGTACGGTGGGACGACCGGTGTATCCTGTATCGGGTAGCGAGTGGTGCGCAAGTTCGCGTAGAATTTGCTCGAAGTTTTTGCCAGAAGGTGTTTGAAGGTTATCGTTCTTCAAGATTGTGGAGTTCAAACGGTTGGCTAGATAGCACATCTAAAAAAAATACACAGAGATGGATTAGAAATATTATTCCATAACTTGAAAATATAGAATTTGAAACTGTAAGGGATTAAATTATTTTTGAATGAAGGCTTATTCTACTTTACCACCAGGCAAATTAGTTATCGCAGCAAAGTTATTTTATTACAACAGTTATTAGGAAAAAAATTACACAGATTAGAAATGTAACTTGTACTCCATAACAGTACTCCATAACTTGAAAACGTAGAATTTGTAACTTCAGGAGATTTTTTTTAATCAAGAGAAATTATGCTTTACCTGGTAGGTACCTGGTAAGTATTTAAACCTGATATTTACTGGTAAGTATATAAAATTTTACCTAATTCCTGTTTAGCAGTTAATAACAGAAAAGTTATAACAGCAATAAAGTCACAAAGGCATTAGGTAGGTTTTTTTTATGGACGAAGGAGGCAGACGAGTATACAGTCCACCTGATTGTAAATGGATACTGTAGCCCATAGACATCTCTGCATGCCAACATTAGTCTAAAATGACAAACGTTGGCACGCCCACGGATGCGCTGCCTACCTTTAATGCCTTACTTTAATCCATTCCCATGCGCTGGAGATATAGGAATGGATTTGGAGAAAGGGTTGGGAAAATGGGGAGGGATAGGATGGGAATGGGCTCTGTCACATCTCACTCACTACCGAAACATTTCAAATAAAGGCTTAAAATAAAGTCGGAAATGCAGTACATTTCAAGGTAGTCTTCTGTGAGAGGGGGGTAACGTGGCCAGTCGAGTGCGCCCAGCGGCTATTGGATTGCACCGTGCACTCCCCCCTTCTAGTTGCGATAATCATTTTATCCACGGTATTCCACATTCTTAAAACGCCAGAAGGTTCAGAAATTGAACAATAAATTGAAGAATGTACCCACTGTTACCAGTAAAACTGACATAAATTGAGCAAAAAGAGTCAGATACATTTTACAGAAAGAAACTGAAGAGTAGACCGTCAACTTGGTGATAAGCGGGTGATACTGTCGCTCATGGTTATTTAGGATACCTGTCCATCAATATATGTCAAAAATGAATTTTGATACATTCATAAATGCCGCTTACCTTCTACGTCGCATACTTTCGGGACTTATAAGTATAATAGGCTATTTGGAAAGGGATTGGAAGAAGTAGTATAAGTATCGGAGATCATTTCATTACACTTCCTATTCGATTAGATTGATTGGGGAACGTACATAACTATTTTTCTTACCAGTAAAGATGACATGAATAGTAATGCTCCAAGTGCAGCTGCAAGCATCATAGACGTGATACACGTTCCTTCTGGCGGCGTTCTGTGGAACAGTTCCCCTGGCATCACTACTGTGTACTCTAGGTTTTCCTTGAAGCGTGTAAAAGGCGTTGTGCTGTTATCAGATGTAAGCGCTGCATGGGTGATGTTGTAACTGGGCGTAGAGTCGAGTAACGATCTTCGTTTGCGGCCGTGACCTAAAGACGGGAAGTTAGTAAACAACTGAACATAAAGGGACTTGCAACGACAAAAGAACAAATGCTGGGAACTATTATACCACTTCTGAAAGAGTGGACTCGCCAATCCGCTTGGCCAGCATTAAGGCCATACATCCGTAATACACAAGACAATGTGCATGACTAGGCCCATGTCCAGTAGTATATGCTAAAAGGATTAGTTACGGAACAACAAAAGATTGCGATGAAATAAAAGTTGGTTATGAAATTGGTGGCATGCCGCATTATTTACCGGATGGTTCAAAGAGATCTAAGCAGTAGTCGGGCTGGCAATCAGCGGCGTCCATGCAAGCCTTGATTTGTGAATGAATCCACAGCGTGGAGCGCTCCTTCATGGAAGCGAGGAGGAACGCCTCGAAGTCAAGGAACACCTCGTTGTGTCGCTCCCGGTACCGCGCTGGTTGGTGTGGAATGATAGAGGCAAAGTCGCGGTTGCGGCATCTAACAGAAAATTAAAATTTGTAAACAAAGTTACTTGAACAATGGACCGGTAGATGTCGAATAACCAGCATCATAATTTCTATCATACCTACCGTCATCTCGCACGGTAACAGTAAAAACGGTAACAGTGCTTGATGATGACACTTTTCTGCGGACAGTGCAAATGCTGTACCTACCTAATAGGTAGTTTTAGTCATTAACGGGGGTGTCTAAACCAAATCAAGCAAGAAATTGTTTACAGCAAATAGTAAGTACTATTTTTTGTAAAAGGATCAGTATTTAGAGATCGGTGTATTGAGCATTGGTCATAGCTATTAACAGCCTAACATGGGTCTACCTACCCATCTTTTACTAGTAACACAGAGCCAGGTGCGTGAGGTCGATCAGGGTCCGGAGAGACGGCCACCTCCAACAGTTTAATGTGTCGCCACGCAGAATCCGGATTGATGCGCGCGCGCAGTTGGAGTTTAGTACCAATTGGGACAGCCTGGAATCAAGATATTGTTTGGATTAGTGGGTAAAATACAAATATATATGTCGTCATAATGGAGTCAAAATGTGACTTACTGTTCAAAAATAAAAAGGCAAACGTTAACATGATGTTATCTCGGTGATAATGATAACAGTGATCATTTGATGATACACAGTTGTTTATACTAGGCAAGCATTTATATCTTTGTTTAAGCTTGTTCGGTTGGTGTAGGCTTCCTTCAACTTTCTCCGCGTATTCCTATTTTGGGCAGTTAAAGTCTAGTTGGCAGCAACTGGACTTTAGGCAAACACAGTCTTGACCAATTTTCTCTCCTACGCACATTTGAGAGACTCTCCTTATATAAATTAGCCTTAAGAGTGACGTGAAGAGGACGATTTCTTATGAACTAACCCCTGTAGATTTTTGGTTAAAGCTTGTGACAATATATTAGGTATTAGCGACCCGCCCTCACTTCGCTTCGGTTTATTAAATTTAAAACAATCGGAATAAGATATTTTCCTGCGGTAAAATGGAACCTATATTTTAAGTTAGACCTCTAGCAATACATCGGTGAAAACTGCATTCAATTCCATGCAGTAGTTTTTGCGTGATGCGTGTACAAACACACAGACAGACAGACAAAATTTCTAAAAACTGTTGTTTTGGCTTCTGTTGCTCTAATAAAGACCCCCCCCCCCCCATATTAGTTTTTTTTTCAATATCTATAATGTACAGACATCGGCCTGTTACAATTTTATTATATGTATGTATAGATTAGTTACCCACGGTGTCTATAAGAAAAATAGGTAGATACACAAGTAGGCAAACGTACACCAGTTACCTGATCAACAGGCAAGTCGACGGAGTGGTTGGAGTGCCGTGACACTGGCGGCGCTTCCTTGTACAGCGCCACCTCGTACTCTAGCCGGCCTGGCGTTTCTTCCACTACACCTGACACGCGAGCACCGTGAGGACTGAGAATGAATGCAGTAATGGATTGTAAATGAATCTATGAGCAACTTTCCTTGAAAGAGGTGACCCACAGCCTATGGATATCTATTCTCGAATCACATTCGTGAGTTCACGAGTTCGAACTTCGGCCGAGTTTCTCTTGAGTACAGATTTTAATTTATCGCTATCTCGACGGTAAAGAAAATATGAGGAAATCCGTAAACTCAAAAAAAAAACTGAGGGCATGTGTTTGTATAAGTAAAGTCTTCTTCGCACTAGGGCTGCGTGGTGAATTGTGGCCCAGAACTCCTGTAATTGCAAGAGGAGGTTTATGCCTTAGGTAGGTACAGGAGGGATGTTACAATTTGATATTGATATCTATTACTTTAAAATGTAGATATTTTTTTATCTGGTACTGAACTTTTTTGCCTGAATAAGTAATAAAAAATCTATAGAAAAAACTGTACTTTTTTCACCTTTGGCAAAAAAGATGTTAGGTATATATGACCTTAATATCGATATTTGTTTTTAGTCGATAATTGCTATTAGATTATCTCAACCATTAGATCTCAATTAGATTATCTCAACCTCAACTATGACAACCAGTTTGACACTTGTCAAAAGTGGCCTATTACGTTGACTAATATTAAGGCATTAGGCTCGCCTGTTGTACGATAATATAGTTAGTTTGCAAAAAAAATATTGACGAGATGGATACAGTAATAAAGTTTTTTGATAGTAGTTTTAATTACCTATTTAGAGCTTCTGTCGTTTTTTTAATCTAAGTAGAAACAATTTTTATAAATAACAATTATAAATTCTTATAACACATTAATTATTATATAATTGTCTTAAAAATTGTATATTTTCAAGTAAAAGATACCTATTTTCAAGAAAGTCAGATAATGGATTTATAAATATATTGTTCTGAAGAATCACCCTACTATTAAGTTTAATTTCAGATCATAATATCGATTATTGTAAGTGTATTAAGGCTCTACGTTCAATAACTGACTTACTTATTGACAGCATCATGCAAGTGTATTGTGTACTTGTGAATGATAACGAAAAAAAGGTGAAACCCTAAGATAATGATGAGTATAATTTCCGTTACGGTCGCAAAGTGCGTTTATTGTTGACAGTCAATGAAGCGCAGTAGGTGTGTCAGTAGCGTGAGAAGCGGTTCTGCTGCAGATAGTGTCGTTTAATTAACTCAAGTTTACATTTCATCACTTATAAGCACATTCTCATATCGATGCACATAATTAATCCATTGTAGGTGCAGAATAGAAAAAAACAAATGACCTAAATTGAGTTTTACTCGTTTACAAGCGCTGCTATCTACTTTACATGAATACATAAAACGTGAAAAAGTTAAATAACGCTGAACCACTTTAAAATAACTAAGTACCTATATTAAATTTATAACGAAATGAAAAGTATAAAATCAGCTTTTATATGAATATAATTTCTATTGTAAAAATTTGTTTGTTTTTTAGAAATTCTAAAAAAAAATATTTTTTTATTCGAGTCATAAAGGCTAAGAGTCTTCTTAGAGCGGAGAGCTAGTGCATCTCAGAATATAATCATAGATCAGTGCCGGCTTTACCTATGGTGCAGGGTGTGCGGCGCACACGGGCGCAGGGTGTTAGGGGGCGCCTAGCGCCTTTCGCGACGCCTCCAAAGAGCCTACTAGAGGGCGCCAGGGTATTGATTGCACCCGGGCGCTACATGGGCTAGAGCCGGCGCTGTCATAGATAATAGTATCTTACTTACTTTATAAAATAAGTATTTATAATTTACTTTATTTTTAATTCATAATGATGGGTATTAATATGGGTATTAATAAATCCATATTAATATGGGTCTCGTACCTGACGCAAGTAACAATAGCAATAATAAAATCAACACTGTTTCTAGGAACGGTTTACACGTTTTATTCAAGTCAGATATAAATGTTTCCCAAATGTAATACTGCATTACACTAATATAATAATGTAATGTAATGTACTTTTATGTCAACATGTAAAAGGAGTTTGTCTTCCAAATCTGTAATAACCATTTACACGGTTATTCGAGTAAGATTTTATAAAGTTCATGGTTTACAACATGTGGTAGACTTTTGTTCGTGTGAATTATTAAATGCAAGATTACATTTTTACAAAAATAATAATGCCTCGAAAATGCATTGTTTCATTTTAACACGTTTTTAATTCGTGTATTTTAAAATACGTTCAGTTCGTTTAAGAAGTAGGTACCTATGTATCAGAATATTCGTGTGAGTGTTATGTGATGTGTTTCTCTAGAATAAAAATTTGAACTGCAATTAGTTGAAAATGAAGCAGGTTAGACTTTAAAAAAAAAGAGGATATGCCCCATAGGTTCTGTAATAAGAAGCTGCAAAAAAAAATTTATGTCAACACGTTTATTCCTTAATGGAGATCACAGAAAGGACACAGGTTTCATTTCTTCCAGGGAAAATTAACGGTTCCTGATGGATAAACGAAAATCCACGGATGTCACTGCGGGGAGTAAGCTAGTCTAATAAATATAATTAATTATTTATTTGTTACAGTGATAACTAAGTCGTACTCAAAATCATTTTCTATAGCTAGGCTGGGGAAATACGACAAATACGACCTTATATAATAAAATATAAATCTTATAAAATACGACCAAGGGCCGAGGGCTGCACTTATCATTGATTGGGACCGCAGTTAGACCCAAGACTATACATTGCCTCTATTATACGTTTACTCTTTTGTAAATCATTATAACTTTATCGTCAAATGTTTTTTCAGAGGCCCTAGTGGGAGAAGCAGTACACTTTACAGTAGTCTTCTTTGAGTTATTATAGTGGTTGAATAAACGTGGGTCGACTGGGACGTATTCAATTTAATGAATATATCTATTGGCTGAAATATTACTTAAAAAGATACTTACAAACTGCCCGCGAATCCTGCGGCTTTGTTCTCTATGATGGTAGGCTCAGGCGGTTTACACATGATGATCAGCTCTTGATCCGACTGCATTACTACACCTGAGAACTGCGGGAACCACACACGTACGTGGACAAAGCCCTACAACAAACGAATTAATAACGATAATGATGAAAATAGGATAAACGAAAACATGAGACAAGTAAATGAAATGAGCTAACGATAAAACAAATAAAACATATTTATCACGCATGATTTAGCATGTTAAGATTTTAGCATTTAGCATCCATAGATACATACCTATTACAGATCAACGCTTAGATACTACAACAAATTCCGAGGGACTTCATTTAATACTAGTCGCTCAAATTGTGTCCAATATGGCATAGCACCTAATAAAATTATTTTATAATAACAAACAGTTAATTATGTCGCATCTCTTCCCGTGGGTGTCGTGTCGTGGCCACTAAGGGATAACAAAGCGGCTACCGTCACCGCCACTGAAACTAAGTACTTGTACTTGTATCAGCCTTTAATATCCCACTGCAGGGCATAAGCCTCCCTTAGTAAGTCACTGGAGGGTTTCGGGGCGTAATCCACCACGCGGGCCCGGAGCATGCGGGTTTCCTCACGATGTTTTCCTCCCACCGCCGAGCTATTGACAAATTTTAAAAATCCATACTTAAAAAGAAACTCAGTGGTACGAGCCAAGGATTTGAACAATCGGTCACACGAATATGAATCGAGTATAGATACCCAAAAGCTACACCACCTCTAAAACTTGTCAACCTGCTTGGTCAGTGTAGCGTTTTACGGCCATATGTCCAGCAGTGGACAATAAAAGAGCTGGTGACGGTGAATCGTCTGCTCAATGTCAATTTTGCACTAAGGCTTCAAGCCTTCAAGCTGGTTTATTTTACAAAGTGGTATTTCATTTTATCAAAGCATAATTTAAATAACGGTTGCATTCACTTAAAAAGTTTGCCTTGTCAGTAACGTTAATGAAAGAATGAAATTTAAATATCGGTTACAAAGAGGTCAATACCAATCAAATTTCATTGACTTGAACATAACAAGGAATTTAGCGATTAGAGAGTGGTCCTTTTGTTTCCGATCATCGGTTTAACCTGAAAAAAGCGTCGGTAAATTTGAAACTGGTTTCCGTCTTCCGAATGCGTTATAATAAATAGGTAAAAGTTAGGTAAAGTGGGTGAAAATATGTTTTTAGGCAAACTGCGTTTTCATAGAATCGATGTACCTAACATTCCACCATTGACGCTATGCATATTTATTCAACTCTTTGGCTCGACAGTGTACCGGTTGCCGGTTAATAATAATATATCAGTTGAGGATGGTGTTGTAGGCCACTTGCGAACTCCATACTGTTAGTAACGGCATTCGTTATTATCCGTGGATGACACAACTTGTACAAGAACTCGACGGTACGTTGACGAACTTTCTCAGAACAATACTCCCATTATTATAGCACACCGTCTAAATTGGCAATAAAGTAAACTTTTTTCAAAGGTTTTTTCTACACTCGCGACATGTCAATAAACTATGATGGCGTTGTCTCTAAAATTACAAGAGTTGAAATTATTCTTTTGGCGTTAAAAATAATGTTTTATTTTCTTTAGTATCAAGCAATGTTGTGTTGTATGTATGTTTGTTGACCCATGTTTATTATGTTCGGTATATTTGAAGTTCCCACGTATTATAAAGGAACGAACCTATTTTATTATTTCTGTGAAAGTCTCATAATAGGAATTATTTTTATACATACAAAACAAAGCATACACCTTAACACTTTGAAAACAGGTACACCGGCGGATTTTTATTTGCTCTTTGGACATTGATCTTCTAAAACGAAGGTTGGCTTCAGAAAGAGATGCTAACCAAAGATTACGATTTAAATCTTTGGATGCTAATATGTTGTAGGTATTTCGTCTTGAAATACAATGAAACAAAACTGTTACATTTTTTTATTTTACAAGTTAAAACTGTTTATTTATTGACGGGAAAAAAAATACATAGGTACTTTTCAAAGAATAGAAAATATTTAAATCTAGAAACTAATCTAAACATAAAGACAAACTATTATTTGTTGTACATCATGCTCAATATGTCTATATATTGAGTATGATGTACAAATTTGGTCTCTGTGGCAAGTTACCCAGCGTGCTGGCGGCATTACCTCGCTGGATTGCTAGGCGAATGCGTTATGCGAGGTAATGGCCGCCCTAGGAACGCCAGTGCTGTCGACCAGACGCTTAGAGAGGTCTTTAAAAAATAAGTGCATGCAATTAAAACTGTATCACCGGTTTGAATTTTCATTAAACTTGGAAATTTTGTACTGTATGAGTGGCGTAAGACAATCGTCAAATATTGGAGATGCTAGGAGACTAAGTGTATTCTTGTCAACTATGAGTCAAGTTATGGGTCAAACGGTCAAATCTCTGTATTATTTCATTTTTGGAATCCAAAGGAAAATTGTCTGAGGTATAGTGTTCACAACTTTTTAAATTTAGTTTCAAATCAGTAGTTCTGAATTTGTTTATATTTTTTTCTAAGTCAAAGAGGCTAAATACAGTTTGTTTCCGATGGTTCCGTCGTCCGGGTACTTACCATACGTTAAATTTTGAACTTATATTTTGAATAACAGCATTAATTGCCATGCTGAAAATGGCTGGTCCGAGAGGATCATCTTGTTGGCAACCGGCGCGATGGCAGATGATATTTGCTAATTTTTATGCATCAGGATGGATGGATTTTCGTAACATTGTTGCAAGTAATTGAAAATGGCCGGGGTGTTAATTTTTAGCTTAATTTAGGAGAGATTCCCCCCTATTTATTGTTTTTTTTACATCTAACATTTAACATCAATTTTTAGTTGTATGGAATAAAATTGATGGCGATTAACACGGAAGAAATGACAAACAGACCAGTAAAATAAAAGAGCGCGAACGTGGCGATTGACATGTTGTGTCAAATGTTATTCTTCTTGATTTAATGATGGGGAACGTTCTGAAGAGCTTAAATTTGATGTCAGCTTCGGGTTTTAACCACCGCACCTCTTGTCATCGAGCGGTCTACAAGAACCCGAAAGATGTGGATTAAAATGACAGCTAAAGCTTTTTTTTATTATTCCACTAAACTACGACGTACTAGGGCTCTATAAGAGAGCTGTGAACAAAATTCTGCAAGGTCGACAACACATTCGCATCTCCCCTGGTTTTTCTAGGTACCTATCTATGGGTGACGACGTCCACTATCAGGTGACCAACCTGACCGTCTGTCATCTCTTCTGTAAAAAGGTTTAAAACGAAGGTTGGTTTACAATTAACCGACTCTTCAACATTATTCAAGTTTGCTTGGCGGTCTTGTCAAAACGGCGCTTAAGTTCCATACAAAGGTTCCATACAAAAATGGTCGAACCCCTTTAGACAAACGGTATTTACTTATCTGTAAATACGGTATTTGCTTATCTTACTTATCGGTATTTGCTGCGAATTTACTTATCTAATAGTAATAAACTTTACTTACATTTCGTTTGAGTACCCCGCATTTCGTAAAATCCGTGATCCGTAACCTGTATAATAACCCCGTGGGGTCCTCAGGCTCCGGTCTTATCTGACAGACGGAGTCTACTAAGGGGTCAGTGGCACGATCGTCGGCGAAGAGGGGCGCGCCACGGAAACCCTCAGGCTTCCGCAAGAGGGCTGTCACGGAATCGCGCAGTCCAGAAACGCCGCTGGCGAATGTGCACTGTATATCCGTTACTGGAATAATGCAAATGAAACTATGAACTAATTTAAAAATACATATTTGTTATTATTGAATAAGATAAAACTATCATCGATTTGACGTTGACAAAAGTTTTTGAGAATGTTCCCGAACTGGGCTGGGTGCTTTTGAGCACGATTTTAAATGAAGTTTTATCTCATCTCTCTCATCTCTTACTCCATTGCGGCCACACCATTAAACATTACGTCAGCACAGTCTGACGCTGAGTTCTGAAAAAATGGATCAGCAATGGGGAGACAATATCATCACTTAATTTATATTAATACACCGATTTATCTTAACAGATAAATATAAATAAAAGAATGCAATTGCCACTAATTTGGCAATGAGATATCCAGGTAAAATACTGACAAGGAAAGATACTTTAAGCATGTAAGAGGATAAATAAGATGGTATGTTAGGTACATTAATTGTTGACAACGCTGATTAGTAGTTTAGTTATTATTTTACTTTTATCCTTACTTAAGAGTTTTCAACTTGATTAATTTGATTTAAACTCTATTTTGACTATAAGTTATTCAAATCAGCGCTTTTTTTTAAATGATATATTTGTATAGCGTAAAATCAAAATGAGAATGCCAGAGCCTATTTCCATCCCATCCGATCCTGTCCCTCGCTATTTTCCCAACCCATTCTCGAAATCCATTTATATATCTCGAAAGGTAGGCAACGCATTTTTGGGCATGCCTACATTTGTCATTCTGGACCGATGTTGGCATGTATTTTTTCCATAAAGAAAAATAAAAAATTAATGTAGCGATATGTATATTTTATATGTATAATATTTATTACTTAGGTATATGTATTGTATATGTGTATAAATGTATATTTATATACTTTGTTACTATTATTGTACTATTAATATTATACATACAATTTTTTCCTACTCACTACGCCTGCTTGCCTTTCTGTCTTTGCCTATATTTCACTTTCCCAGGTCTGCTGGAAGAAATTTCCACAGGAGATGATAAAGCTTCCAACTTTTGTACATATTTTATTTTTCTTCCTTTTTATTTATTTCATGTTATGTGTGTACAATCAATTATTAAATAAGTACATTAATTGAAAAATCAAAGTAACTTTTAAGTACATTAACTTACTGGTAGAGAAAACTGTTGAGGCATTAACCTCACATATCGTACGATGATGTAATATAAAAAAAAAATAAGTAAAAAGATATTAAAATATTTATGTTGGTGAAATTAACACGAGCATTGGACTTAATGGCCTTCAATGTGGGTAAACATTTCTATTACCAACTTGTAATTTAGAATCTGTGTTAATTGAAGCTTTTGACTTAAACCGACTCTCACCATTCTTTGTTAATTTCACAGATATGGAAGAAAATATTATTGTTTGGATAACCATTACGATTTTATACGGTTGTTGTTAAGTTCATTTGAATAAGTAATTTTATACCACATATTATTATGTTGAAAACTCAGATCAATATTTTGGTTGATCGATATATTTTATAATAAATTCATTTCTAAAATTAATTGCACCTACGATTTGATTAATGATTGCTACTACTATCGATTAAGTACCTGCTCAATCGATATAATAACTCATACAAAAGTTTTAGATCACTGTATTTTTGAAGTGCACATTCTTCCTTTGCACAAAATTTAACAGCCAATTTAAAACTCTCCATAGTAATTAATTATTTATCGTCGTGGATAAACTCTGTTCATAATAATAATTTACTGAACGGATTTAGATAAACAATATAAGTAACTATACTCTATTTGTAATTTTATAGCGTAATTTTATACTTTTTATAGGTAGCGGCTACCATAAGCCCTGAGGCACGACTACACCACCTCTAAAAGAATGGACTCGTCAACCTGCTTGGCCAGCGTTGCGTTTTAAGACCTTACATCCATCATGCACAAGACAATGTGTATGAGGAGGCCCACGTCCAGTTATGGATACTGAAAGGACTAGCTGCATTGAATACTTTATTTACATTAAGACAAAGTGACATCATGAGTCCAATGTAGCCATAACACAGCGTTAATTGGTCATCGAGGAAGGCTCACTCTCGTAATTGGTCAATACGTAAAATCACGTGAATGCTAGTAATGACATCACTATTCACTATGCGAAAGAAGAGACCAATCCAAATTGAGGACATTAGATTACACGATCAATATAATGACAAAGCTTTGGATTTTACTAGTATCTAATTGAACTAATTTAATTTCTAATTTGAACGAATATTCTTAAAAACCCATAAACCAAGGTCGGCAAATAAATACATACCATCGTAGTCTTGCGCGATCGCCGTCCGGATCTGTAACAATAAGCATTCAAGATAATTGTAGGAAGGAACAAGCGGTGGTTAAACCCCTACTTTGATTGTATTGTTATAATGAATTGAGATAACGAAGGTATTCCTTTTGCATTCTACTTATTGTATTTTGTTTTAGAACAAAATACATTAGGTAGATTACAAATTAGATTAGTGTACGTCCAAAAGGTATCGATATGCTAACAAAACATGTCCCCGACTTGTATGGCTGAAGTCACGATGTCGAAGTCTTCTCAAGTCGGTGGCAAAGTCTCTGTACCGCTGATTTTTTTTACTTAGGTGCTTTGCTTACTTAGATGTTTCAGTGTTCAGTGATAGTTCAGACTGTTCAGTGGTAAAATATCAAATTATTTCCCACACTATAACTTTGCGCTTATTATAAGTACATGAAAAAACGAAGTAAGGGGTGGCCCGTGGCCTATGGCTAATTATAGATTCAAACACTAGGACAATCTCTCTTAGATGTTGGTTTTCCTTTGTGAAATAAACATCGAAATACAATTAAAATAGCCTTTAGAAGTTTGCAGTTCTGAATATAAATGACTGTAAATGATTCCGCAAATAAATCCTTAGATGTTTTATTAGTACTCGTTTGTATTTCTTTATTATATATCCTGCTTCTTCCTTTAAATTATTTAACTGTCCGTTGATTACTTGAAAAAGATCGCATTAAGCGTATGTCGTACATTAAATGTAAATTAATTTAAAACAGGAAAGCAATAACGACTTTTCATTAATTCAATCTTTTTTTAATAAATACTAGGATTTCCTGTGTCGTGGGTCCAGAGACATATGCAAAGACGAACACATCATTTAGATCCGAATAAACAATTGTCTTTAAACAAATTAATGTCCGATTGAGAATCGAACACGGGACCTTTTGCACAGCATTCAAAAAACACTCGAGTGTTATATGAATGATAGAAAACTGTTTATCACAAGCAATTTTCAAATGAAACTACTATAGGATAACAGTTTTAAATTAATTTACGTGATCAGTGAACCGCAATGAGAACGCTTGCAATTATCTTACAAAGATCATTGTACTTTTTCTTACTTGCCTATTAGAGACTTTATCGTGATGGGCCTGCCAGTCATTTTACTCCGGGATTGATATTTATATAAAGTGTATAATTGTGGTTTTGTAATAAAGCGAACCACTTTCGACCACACTTCACCGGAACGTGAGGTCGGCTATTGCTCAGATGGTAAAAGTAAGCCGATTTTATAGAGTTCATCACGCGTCACGCTTCGGTTACCTTAGTTAGACTATTTATGATCTTACACCGTACAATGCCGTACCTACGTATACGGTTAATAAGAAATGTAGATAGCACAGAGAAATGTATCACGTAAATTTGAATGCTTCGTTTGGAAATGAGATCATCTAGTTGACCGCAGAAAGCGCGTCGTGCGGAAACAAAGATCGGATGTTGATAATCGCTGTTACGAATGCTTGTATGCAAAATTGTCGGGCGGTTAAACGGTGTTTTTTTCAAATGGGGTTACTCTGATTATCGGGCGTGAAGATTTTTTCGTAGACTGGGGCTGAGCTGGTGCTGAAGCTTACTAGGCTTGAGAGCTTATTAAGCGTATCTACTATTTGTACCCGATTTTTTTACTGCAATTTTATTGTTTTTCAAGCTAGAGTACCTACATAGTAATTTGTAAATAATACAAAGCATAGCGAATATTAAATATATTAAATATATTCGAATATTCAATATATTAAATATATTCGAATATTCAATATATTAAATATATTCGAATATTCAATATATTCGAATATTAAACATATTAAATATACAAAAAATAAACCTATTTTTACAGTTGAATAACTTTTTCTTACTTGTCTTCAAGTTTTCATACATTTATTTATTTATATTTTTTATTTTATTTATATAGATACCTATAGGTCTTGTAGATACCTATATCATTAAAATAATGAAATCCAAATTTTTATAGTTATTATTTTGACAGGCTTCTTTTTCAAGAATAATATTTTACTAATATAAAATGTCTAAAAAGATTTTTGGGCATAATTTTATTAACTTTGGCGATGAAATTGTGAAAAAAATCTGATTTAACAATTCTTTTAAATAATGATAAATTATTAATTTTGACATAATACGACAGCTTCGTTGAACTGAGGGTGCTATGTGTTCTAGTGCCAAAATCTGTTAAGCTGTAGAAATAACAGCAACAGCTAAGAGACGGTGAAAATGAGCTACTTATAAAGTTGAATGAAAGCTAAATAAATTAAGTTTATTAGCTGTTAAGTGAAACATAAACACTTCCTTCGTGTTAAGTAAAATTAAGCACGGTTATTTACAGTTCTGTCCCACGGCATCTTATCGTATTCTCAGGCAGTTTGGCGTAATTGTAGCCTAATTACATTGTCGAGCCGCGAAAGAGATGTCGCATACTTTACCAGATTGATGGTAAAAAGTTTCGTGGAAATGTCGTTAGTATTTTATGAAATATAGATAATGAAATAAAAAATAGAAGATTCCGGGCGTGTAAATATAATTATTTATACATACATGTGTAGGTCAATATACGCAAATATAAGTACGTTTGAGGTATAATAAAGCCTGAGTGTTTTTTTAATAAGTACTTATCTTTACATAGTATAAAACAAAGTCGCTTCCCGCCGTCTGTCCCTCTGTATGTACTCTTAGATCTTTTAAACTACGCTACGGATTTTAATGCGGTTTTCATCAATAGATAGAGTGATTCAAGAGAACGGTTTATACGTATAGTTTAATATTGTATTAACGAAACCGAAGCGAAGCGAGGGCGGTTCGCTAGTACAATATACAATAAGATAGGCGTATCTCACTCCTAGAGATAGATACAGAGTTTATTTAGTTTAGTATCGTTTTATGAATAATCGATGTTTCAATAATTCGCATAATTTTCGTCTGTACTAAATTACAAGAAAAAGTAATGATAATTTACAAAAAAATACAAAACAAAACAAATTTACACAACAGATGGACATTATTTTACTGACCTGATTGTTATCTACTAATTGCATTATTACTAGCAGTGCCCGCGAATTTATGCGCGGGTATTTATAGAGTACGTGTGATTAGCTTGATTCCCGTGGGATTTACGTAACAGATATGGATGAAAGGTACCTTAAATATTGAACCGATACATAAAAGCTACGAGTATAATTATGTCAAGTTTCCCCGATATCTATCCAGTGGTTTTTGTGTGATGTGCGTTCAAACAGAGAGAGAACTATTATAAAAGGGGCTGTTTTGGGTTCTGTATCGTTTGTAGAGTAGGTTCGCAGAGCAATGACTTTGTTTTTAAAAAGTTTAATTATGTACATACACGTCTTTTTACGATTTGCATAAAGCTTTTTACACGGGAGAATTGCATAATTAATCTGAATAAAAAGTACCCTAAATGTTAACCCAGCATTCATATCCGTTCAGCGGTTTTTGCGTGATGTGCCTAAAATTCCAAAAAAAAAATTGTTTTAGGCTCTGGATCATATGTAATTTACACGACAATGACTTTTTTTTAAATATTTCATGTACGTACAGACACGGCTCTGTTACAATTTTATTACCTACATGTATATATATGTAAAGATTGGTAGTATTTTATATTTATAGAAATTAATTATGACTTGATAAATACAGTAGGGCCTTTGTATCCGCGGACTCGGTATCCGCGGTTTCACTTATCTGCGGTTCGAGTAAGCGTGCGAAGTCATCAGCTCATATACAAGTCTAAAACTTGTTGAAACTAATTGAAAATAATAATTGAATAGTTAGTGCATACATTAAGCTAATAGTGTTTGTTTTGAACGAATTATGAACAATAATAATAGGGAAACACGGTATATAACTTGAATGAGGCAAATTTCATTTATCTTTTTTAATTGCCTAGGATTAAAACATCAAAAATATATTAATTGGTATTTGCATACAATATGGAGTTCTACTCTACATCCTCGACACTCTTTAGTTTTCAAGTTTTAAATGAAATACATTCTAACTAATGTTCAGCCGTGCACGAGGCCATAGCCGAGCATTGATCTATGTACGTTTACACCTTCATTATGGCATGGTTCGATAATCTCGATCTCGTACAATATCGATTGTGCGGTGATTTTTTTATAGCTGACGTCGATGGTCCATTTATGGCTTCTGCTGTTGCAATTGATCGATCGTGGTCTATCATTTAGATATGCGATTATCTATCAATAAACAATTTTAGGATCAACAATGTTGTTTGATTCAATGAGCTTTTGTGTTAAGATTAGTCGCTTGTTATTTAAAAAATAATTTTAAATGTCAAAATTAGCAATATGATATGATATTAATTATTATATTATAAAACAATAATCATAATTCTATTGTAGGAGTACTAATTCAATTGTAGGACTACTAATTTAATTGTAGGACTAGGTACTAATTTAATTATAGGACTACTGATTTACTAATTCTTCTTGTGTGTGCTCTTCGTCTCTCTCTATTGTGCTAGCATCCATTTCATTCTTACACCCTGACGATATTATCGCGCCAAAAGGCTAGTGCTCTGCCTTTACTACTTTGTCTGGTCCACGGTCGCGTTTTGAGCAGCTTCTCAACGACGCAGTCATCTCTACGACGTAGATGACCTGCTCATTTCCACTTAAGCACGATTTTCTGAAAGATATGTCAGTACTGTTACTGATCTCTCAGATACCTACTCATGATGATAAGAGCTCATAAAAAGAGCTGAAGAGTATCTTTCTGAGAGATCTCAGAAAGATACCCTGCAGCTCTTTTTATGGTAGGACAGATCGTGAAGGTTTGAAACAGAGGTTGAAAGCGAGGTTCCATACCCCGATAACTCTTTTCACGAGCTAACAACCTTGTCATTATTATTAATTGTGCATACAAACCCTCACATGTCATAAAGGTCACAAGCCCTTTATGACCGTTTTAGGAGAGTTTTGCAATTTTTAATAAATTAATTTAAGTAGGATGGTTACATTATTATTGTTTTATACAGGCAAATAATTGTAATTTTATATTAGATCAATATTTTTTTAGCTTATAAATGTTTAAAGTAATACACTTTGTACTGTGTTATACTTCTGCTTCTGCTTCTGTAAATTTGCTATTTTTTGCTTTCAAATACACAATACAAGGTTTCAATGTCATCTTTGTAGATAGATAGATAAAAGTAAAGAATGAATAAGAATAACATAATAATAAGTATAATAAGATAAACATAATAAGAAGAGAATACAACCAGGCATGGATTAATACATTGGATTTAATCATCAATTTTTATCACCATCATTCTTGGGAGTCGCGCGCTGCAGCTGGTCTTTGGTAGCAATTTATCACTTAACAAAGTTATTGGGTAGGAAACAAACAAATAAATCAATGTTCGTATCTATATTATTATTATTAAGGATATTTTAGTGCTTAGTTAACTATCATTAGTTTCAATTTAGCAGTGATTTTCACTTCGGTTTTTATGAATATATGTTGTTTTGCGATTATTTGTATTTATTAAATATGTAGTCAGTAAATATGCGGAATCCACTAAAAGTGTCATTTGGAAATATTGCTAGTAGGTATCACTAGTGTACCTAATAATACTTGATAATAAGGTAGGTACATACTTAACTCATTACAAATTATAATAAGGTGTACATAATTCTTTCGTGTTGTTAGATAATTCATAATATTCTTTTCTTTATATATTCTCCAACATAGTCTCCATCGACGTGAAATTCGGATTACCTCAAGACGATTTCACCGAATAATATCGAATAATGTCGACTTTGAAAGCGTTTATTGTGCGTTTAACACAAGTCTGGTAAGCGTGAAATTTAATTCTATATTTTATTTTTTCTAATAATGTGCTAACAATGATCAGGTAGGCAGTTAAAATGGCACAACTTTTACTTCAGTTGGTCACCAATTTATTTGACTTCGAGAAATAATTATAATAACAGCAGGAAATACTGAATGGGCAGCAAATCGACGGCAGCAAATTTCAAGGTGGGTTAGGTTTAAGTTATCTGGTGACAATAAAGGAAATAATTGAAGTACTTCGTCCGAGTTTGTAAGGTTTTTTTATTTCACTTGTTGAAAATACTTTATTTCGTTCATTATAATTTGCTTCGTTTGCTAACAAGCCTTTGACTTCTACGTGGTTGGGGTTTAATTGGAATATTTGATAGTTGTGGGTATGCATTAACAGACTTCACATAAAAACAGCTGATCGATTTTTATGGAGTTTTTAGCTACTTCGCCAAAAGATAGTTTGACAATTTTTATCCGGAACCCTTATAAACTCCTGCGGGAATAATTATAGAATTGTCATGGGAAATATTAAATGAGGTGTTATTTTCGCTACTGTATATTTACTGTTCAATGGGATGAGGTAGGATTGGATTATGGGGTAGGATGGGAAGAAATGAGATAGCGTAGGACGGTACAGAGTAGGACTACAATAAACTAAACATAACGTGACCAGTCCTTTTATCGTTCAGTGCTGTATACGGGCCTCTCCATGCACATAGTTTTGTTCATGAGGAATGCATTAAAGTGCCACGCTTGTTAAATGGGTTGTCGAGTTCACTCTTTTAGAGGTGGTGTAGTTCCTCAGGGCTTTTGGTGGCCGCTTTGTTATCCCTTAGTCGCCACGACACGACACCCACGGGAGGAGTTACGGTGGTGCTATTCTAAAAAGCCGGCCGACAACGCACGAGGACTAACCGTACGAAAACTAAACTGTAACTAAGCGTACGAAGTCGCGGGCACTACTAGTATGGAACATGAATGAGAAGTTGTGCTCATCTTTATTCACCCTTGGAAATTAGCAGTAAAGAATTTAATACTAAAAGGAGTTTCCTTAGCTACCGGGAAGCGCAGTGTGGACCGACGACTTAAATAAATTCGGCGGTGATGGTTGAATGAGAACAGCCGAGGATCGTGTGTGGTGGCGAGCCTTGCGACGGGCATATATCCAGCAGTGGAAAGACATGGTGGGATGGGATGGAAAGCAGTGGAAAACAGTGGACAGACCATAGATGAGATTCTATGGGACGGCATACGGAGTATAATGGAATGAAGAAGTGTCAAGGTAAACGTATACTGTTTTAAAAAGGAAAACAAAGAAATTTATTAATATAAAGATTTAACGATGTACAAATATGATGTGAACAGCTCTATTGTTTATTGTTCCTTCTTAAATCAAATCAAAATGTCAATTAGTTTAGGTATTCCGTTTTTATACGATTGTTATGGTACAGTTAAATTTTTATCTTTATAATGAATCTAAACAACCACAACGGTAAGTATTGATTAAAATGTAGGTAAGCAAAAATATAATATGATTATTAAAATTATTATGATTTAAGTGTAGTTTTTTTTTATTTACTCTCCAACAACGCGTTATATGTTTGATATATATTCTTCTACCAAACTCTTTAAAAGTTTACCGGCAGAAACGTTGTCATTCTTACTACCTATGCTATGTTTATTAATACTTAGTACATGTTATGTTTTTACTACTAACATTCTATAGAACAACAAACAAACAAACAACTTATTTTAGTAAATTAATAAAATCTACTTAATAAAAATCTAACACTGACTGACTGACAGACAACGCACAGCCTAAACCGGTGGGTCTAGAAGCATTAAATTTTGCACGGGAGTTCCTTAGATAACATAAGTGATCACTAAGAAAGGATTTTTGAAAATTCATCCCCTAAGGGTGTAAAAGTTCTGTCGTCCATAGGCGTCCGCGATTCATGCTAACATTAGTTCAAAATGACAAACGTTGGCACGCCCCCTAGTGAGTTCGAACCCCGACCCCTACCGTATCTACTTTTTTATGGACGAAGGCGGCAGACTAGCATACAGCCCACCTGACGGCAATTAGATACTGTAGCCCATGGACATCCGTGATACCTGTCAACATTAGTCCAAAATAACATACGTTGGCACAAGCCCCGGATGCACTGCCTACCTTTGGAGATATAGGAATGGATTTGAAAAAAGGGTTGGGAAAATGGGGAGGGATAGGATGGGAATGGGCTCTGAAATATTTCATTCACTACCGAAATCCGTACGTAGGTACATTGGGGAAATAAGATAAAGTGGGAAATGCAGTACATTTTAAGGTAGTCTTCTGTGAGAGAGGGGGTAACGTTTCCAATCGAGCGCGCCCAGCGACTGTTGGATTGCAGCGTGCACTCTCCCCCTCAACTGTTAGTTATTATGTGGTACAACTAAGACTTTACTACGTCTTTTTTCGAACACATCGATGTTTAAAGCGTCCCATTGTATGGCATAGCACTTTCTTTACACTAACGAGAGGATTTCGGGCCACAATTTCCCATCAGAACCGAATTGGTGGTTTCCTCACGATGTTTTTCTATACCCCTGAGTTAGTGTTAATTGAAAAAGTAGTGTTATATCTCCAAATCCATTCCTACATCTCCAAAGGTAGGCAGTGCATCCGGGGCTCGTGCCAACGTATGTTATTTTGGAGTAATGTTGGCAGGTATCACGGATGTCCATGGGCTACAGTATCTATTTACCGTCAGGTGGGCTGTATGCTAGTCTGCCGCCTTCGTCCATAAAAACGTAGATACGGTAGGGGTCGGGGTTCGAACTCACTATCCCACGATTATCGAGTTTAGAATAGTTACTCGTACCTCCAGACTATCATCGCTCTTTTAGGCTATCAGGCTAACGTTGCTTTCCAATAAGCAGTTACCTCGATACCTACAGCATTGATTATTAGTTACAGTAACAGATCAATCCATACACATCGGTGTCTTAAAACGCAAGCAATAAGAACTAGAATTGAATAGCTTTGAGTACATTTACATGTTTTGTTGATTAAACATATTTCAAACTTTTGTTACAGAAAAAACAAAAATACTTTGAATATGAAAAAAGTTTACTCCCAATAGATCCAAAGTTACACAAAGTTATTTATGTTCCAAAATTAAGGTTGTTTATGTAGTAATGTCATTGCTGCAACTTGCATGTGAAAGGTACTATGATGCTGATATGTACAATTTGATCAAAGCCAGAATTCAGATTTAAAAAAAACAGTTCCATTTTTTTCTAGAACAAGATCGCTTATTGGGAGTAAATCCCTTTCAAAAAACAATGGACGAATTCTAATTGGGTGTAAACTAAAATCAACAATATATTCTAAAAGGTTGTTGTCTGAACTTGTCAGAAAGATTTGGATATAATAAAAGAAAGCCATGTCGTGATTAAATAAATAGATTCCGCTTCACGAAGATACTGTACCTGCGAAGCGCTTTAGAGATAATTTGGTCGTTGTGGTGTACTGGACTATTAGTCTAATATGATTGTTAAGAAAAACGTACCAGCAAGAGGAGTATGAGAGCGCAGTCGCCGGCGCTCGTCATGCTTGCGGTCGGCCACACTCGAGCGCGGAGCCAACCGTTAATGTTATCTGCCCCGATTACCTTACCGACGTTAATACAAAAAACCTTAAACTAGAGTATACTGACTGGTATATAAACAATAGTCACTATGGTTTTATAGTATTATATTTCACTGGCACAATTAAGTTCAAAATGCGCGGCACGAACGACGCCTGCGAGGAGCGGATAATTAAATTATTAATCCGTTGTTATTTCCCGCGCAAGAAGTGCGATCAAAGAGTGGTAGCGAATTGCTGTGAGTGTGATTCGCGTGGTGCGTCTGCGACGTCTCGAGACGGGACTGCGCGATGGCTCGCTCGGCGCGCTCGCTTGATGATGGTGGAACAGTTAGCCACCGAGCCGGGGAGGGTACCACCTGTTCGCCTCCGTACCTTATCGTTCTCACGACGCGATGGTCGATCCGACTCGCAATTCGACAATCTCGTGATCTACATAGTTGATTGGCATCGGATTAGGGGGAATTAGGTTCTATCGTTCACCGCAGATGCATTCGGTGCCGTGACATTCGCGTAGAGAAATCGCCGAGTATCGCTGATTGAGTGGCAGTTCCATGCTACGGCCGGCGCTCGATCGGGTCATCGATGTTATGTTTAGTTCGCAATCTCTACATCGATGACTCTGACCACAGAAAGTGATCTACGATAAGCCAAATAACTAACTAAATAGCTTTATTTTTGTCAGAGCTCATTGATACTACCGACTCGATTGATTCGATTCAAAATGAGAAAACCGCTATAGAAAGTCAATTGACTTTTGATATGAATGCAGATAAATTTCCTATTTTATTTAATGGCATCAAGTGAAGAATTGAATCTTTGTATAGTTTACTGTTTATTAATCGGCTTTACTAGGAGTACCAATCTTCCTAGCAGCACAACTAGTGATCTGACTTGCGAACTTTGCAGGTTATGGTTGACCACATGTACATACCTACATTCATATGGGTACCTAATTAGTTATGTTTTATATGCGGATTTCAAATGAAAACTTAATCACGAGACACTTAACTTAATTAAGGTTTAATACGAATAAGTTATCTCGTTGCTAAATTAATTCTTGAAGTTAAGAATCAATACCCAGGTAAAGAAACCCTTTATTCGACTTTTATTAATTCACTAAAAACAATTTGATTCCCCAGGCGAAGTTACTTGCTGATATTTTTTTACGAGGAATAAATTTCAGAAATGTTTCCTATGAATGTTATTGATATAATATCAGTCACCTTTTAAAAGATTGTTTACTACATGTTAGAAAATGAATTCCACGGAACTCTTAAAGACTATCTTGGTAATAAGGGCCAGAGTCTCATGGAGCAGGTGGTTTCGGCAGGTGATCGCGCCGATGCATAACCGAGCCGTGACAGCTTCAGTCACGCCCTTACCTCACTTATCTAATAACTACCGTTGCTAGCGCTACTTGCATATTGAAACTAGCGCGTCAATATTGTCTTTGTTCGATAACAATGCATTCAGTTATTAAAACTCACTAATGACTTGTAACGGACTATTTCAAAGTTGCAGGTACGTTATCTTTCTTCGAGTTGTTATATTATTTTTAAGTAGTCTGTTACTCGCGGCTCTCCCGCGCCGATAAAATATAAACTGTTCTCTTCCACGCACAACACGTAAATAAAGGCAGTGTTTGTTGATATGTTAAGTACCTGTATTCTGTTCGCATTCGTGAGGAATATCTGTATGATTTCGAATCTCAGCTCGAACCAGAAGGTTTCTACTTAAGTACAGATTTTTGTTTTCAGTCTTTTAAACTAAAAATAATTAATACTAGTACATTTTCTATTACTACAAATGCTATGTGATCGACGCCTACATGCAGTTAGGCTGAATTCTATACCATATTTATTATAGCATGAGACAAAGTGTAAACAAAAAGGCAGTACTTAGATTTAACACTTAATTCCTATAATTAACATTTTCCTGGAGTTAAACCTATATGTTAGATAGAACTTAAACATGAACTAAAAACTCAATCTAGGCTCAAATTTAAATAAAACAAAGTGATTTCTATTACTTAAATTTTTGTCTACCTTTTGTCTCATGCGTCAATGAATAGAGGATGGCTCTATGGTTTGATCTAGTAAGCATAACTTATTCCGAAGCAAGTCTAAAAAGTGGTCTGAAGGATCCTCTGTTTCAGACAATAAGTCCACTAGTCCAGAATTGGAAAGGTCAGAATTTTATAAAATTAGTTTTTTTTTTATAGAGCGAAGATAGCAGACGAGCACAAAATTCATCTGGTGGTAAGTGGATACTGTCGCCCATGGATATCTGCGATACATGCGAATATTAGTCAAGAATGACTTGAAATGTTAGCACTTTAACTTACCTAAAACTTACCTAAGTATCTATACAACACTTTACGGCATAAATTTAATAGTTCCGGGTTTTGGATAAAGATTCAATTAAAATTCTTTTGTCGGTGGCAAGCCGCGATTTACATATATCTACTAAGTCAACCTAAATCCACTCTCAAAAAAGCATTGCCCGTTTTTTAGCTATAAAACTATAGCGCACTTTTCAATAGCTGTTATTGTTAAATAAGCTCAATAAAAAGTTATAAAAAACGGGTTTCTCTTGTGATATCTATGAAAGTATGCTGTATTTTTTAAGTTTAAAACTTTCATTTTCTATTTAGGTATATTTTATATTTTCCTATTATTTTATTACTTCTGTAATAAAATATTAATAATAGGGTCTAAGAATAATTAATAGTAGAGTTTTTAACATGGATCTTTATTTTAATAAAACAATGGTCAGCCACTTTATTTGCTTTCGTTTATTCACTTTTACCGGGAAGTTTGATGACTTATAAGAATTACGGTCCATTACTTTTGATTACACAAGGATATGTGATATAATATACAATTTTAATAAACTATCGAATATTGACTGAATATTTCTTAATCTGAGGCAAAATAGAGTTGGTAAATAGCAACCACCTGGTCTCGTACTATGACCGGTCTTCCATTATCAATTAAAATATTGTCTAAATTGCAAATTTATGAAAATATTGTTATTGAAAGTATGATAGTATTAGTGGGTCGGGAGGAGACATCGATACATTTTTTCCAATCATCATTTGCTAAGGTATTTGTAAACATATATATATTTAAAGCATAATCTATCTCATATCAGTGGCTACGGGTAGACCTTGAATATTATTATGGACAAAATGTCGCGATAGGGACATGCGTGGCGGGGACGGGTGACAGTGACGTGACGGGGAATCCTGACTGTCGCAGTGGCGACTGTGGTCAATTTAGCAGTCAGCGCAGTCAGTCGGATTGTCGACAACATGCGACACACGTCAGCTCACCGATATGTGTTTGCATAGGTACACGCCGCATTTGTTTATGTGGAAGCAAGAAAGCGTAGCCTTTTCATATGTAATTTATTGTTCATATAGGTGCTAACAATAGTTGTTACTGTAGGTAGAGGCTAAAAATCGCTGACCTACCTTCTTTTTAGTTTTCTAGTTGTATCGTAGCCGCTTTAAGTTTATTATAAAGTTACCGAAGCCTTTAGACTATTATTAGAATAGAAAGTTCCGAAGTTCTGGTTTTTGAAGCATTTGGTACAGCAGCGCATCGCATCGTCGACGGATATGAAAATTTATGTATATTCGTCGAGTAGTCGAGATTATCGATTGTGATAAATTTCAGTTGATGTGAGGTTCAAACGAATATTTTTCAGTGTAAGTAAAACACGTTTTTTTTTAATAAAAACCTTAGTAGCAGTGCTTGCTTCTGTGCTGCTGGATATAGGGCTCTCTCAAGGTTCGTCAACATGCATTTTTTTCAAACTTCTCATTTAACCACAAAGTCACCGACATAGCTACTTAAAATTAGACTGATGCTCAAAAAACGGAACGCGTCACTTGGTGCAATGCCATGCTTACCAGATTCAACAAAGGGGCGTCAAATTTGGTGTGGAACATAGTAACAGGTGACGAAACATGAATTTACAGCTACGACCCCGAAACAAAGCAGTAATCGACCATTTGGGTCTTTCAAGATGAGCTGAACCCCACCAAAGTGGCGCATGTGGAAAGTGCCGCGAAGCAGATGATCGCCTCTTTTTTTAGAAAAACTGGACTCGTGGCTACTGTTGCTTTGGAGAATCATCGTACCGTGAATGCTGATTGGTACACGACCATTTGCTTGTCGGAAGTTATTGACGGCTTAAATGCCGCATAATCTTGCACCATGACAATGCCAGCTCTCACACGGCCAAACAGACAAACGACTTTTTGAGGGCGACAAACGTAGAGCTCATGAGTCATCCTCCATATAGTTCCGACTTGCCACCTTGTGACTTCTTCTTGTTTCCAAAAATTAAGAACCAATTACACGGTCAACGATTTCCATCGTCAGAAGAGGCTGTCGAAGAGTATGAAAAACACGTTTCCGAGGTCACCACGGAGGAGTAGACTAAATGTTATGGAAATTTGTTTATTCATATGAAAAAATGTATTGACGCTCGCGGAGAATATTTTGAGATTGACAAATATTTTGACAATAAATTGATTTTTGGCCATTCATCTTATTTTTTTCTTATTCATTCCGGAAACTTTCAGTGTGGCCCTCGTATGTATTATGTTCAGCTAACGACATTCAGACAACATACTTGTAGTAATGAGTACCTACGGGTCAGTTTTTCTAACTTGGGCAAAACGACTTCGTTCTACCACCAGGATTTTACTGTCTATTTGGTGCTTTAACATCCCCGAATTATAAATTGAGTGCCATCGCCATTCAAAAGATTTAGCTAAAAACATGCTAAATATTCAGTTAACGATAACTATTAATTAAAAAGATCTCCCCTTATTTATACCTATAGAGACGATATAATACCAAACAATCTAACTGTGTAGGTGGTTCGACTAAGCATAGGAAGTTTTGTTTCTTATAAGGTAACATTGGCAACGCACCAGGGAAACATTGCTGGTATGCGCGTGCCGTCAATTGGTTTTTGCTACCATGATCACCCGACGAAGCGGTGCAAATCGTATCTCATGATTGATGATCTTAAATCTTCCGCGTGCTGTCGTGACACACGCTTGACTGTATGGTTCTCTCGCTGCGTGCACCGAAATCGATACAAACAGTAAACTGAGAGGCCGTTATGCAATACATCGCCGGTAATGACCATCGAAAGCAGTTAAACCGCACATTTATTAGTCGATTGTCGCCTTTACTCGTATGTAGACTAAGAGCGGTACCAATTCCATCAGTAAAAAATTTCGTCACACGCGCTGATCAGAAAGGCAATTTTTTGCACATATTAGATAAAAATGTAAATAATATTGTATCCATTGTCACCCGAACACCACAATATATTTTTGTATGCATTGCTATTTATCTTTTTTGTATTTCTGGAAAAAAATATCTACGTACTATAATTTTGAGACTACTCCAATGAGCGAGTTTATTTCGTCTCCGAACTTTAGCGATATACAGACCCAATCAATTTTGTTCATTTAATTTTCATGGATTAATAAATGCGGCTTTCTGTTTGTTTAGATTAAACGTAGTAGATTTTTTTTGAAATTCAAAATTCAAAAGTCGATATCTCTGCAGTACCTATCTAGAAAAATTTGCAAAAAAATTTATAAAGTTTTAGGAGCTTTGTCTAACAACATATTGTTTGTGTTGTACAATGGTTTTTGAAACTTCATTTTTTAGAAAAAATAAAATAAACAACTATAATTTTGGAACTAATTTACAAAAACTATCGAGGAGTTTCCTTACCCACTTTCAGTTATATCATCCGATGTACGGCGCGTGACCTGTATTTGAACTATTAAAACACAGTGGTTCTACCTTACAACCAATTGCCAAGAGAATTCCCTTCAATTCCAGTAACAGATCTTGACATTTATATAAATACGATATTATTACATGAACCTCTATTGACTGCAAAATATGCGTTCGAATAAGTACATGCACTTTGTATCGTATCGTCTCTGAAATTATAAGACATTATAATATAAACGTTGGTATTGCAGTATCTCTGCTAAATTCATATAATCCACTCGGGAGCCTGTTCTTAGTTACGTTTAATTAATTTTATTTACTAGTTGTATTTTATGTATTAGTTACATTTAAATACACAAACTAACACACGTGGGTTCCGTTCTTTTATGACTAAAAATTTATAACTAGGTAAGGGTCGGAAATCACATTACATACGGCCAGAATTGAAATTCACTGGAGAATAACACAAAATGAAATATCTAATTGACCAACTTGTTTCTATAGATGCTGCAAGATCCAAAACACAGTACGAGTGCAGGAACTGCAGTACAAACAGCCGTTTGAAATTTTAACAAGTTGTAACGGGAATAAGTGTTTGGGGCTTTATTATAATTCGCTTCCGGTGAAGCCCTCAAGAGCTGGACCGCTGAACGTTTCTCCGCAAAATGCGTAAACTGTTTGTGTAACGGACCGTTCACACGGACATCTATTACGGATGACCGACTCTTATTTTAACCGGACTAATCGTAATTTTAGACTGTTAGGAAATAGGGCAAAAAGCAGAGGCCGGAACAAGCGGGCAACTGGCACAATGAAAAATTGAATAATGACTATCTAGCGGGTTTTGTTCTTGAACGCTACGGTGGCTGCGTTTCTGCTGACGTCGCTGTGAGAGCTTAAGCATCCAATTCCAGGTTCGCTTAAACTTTTTATTTCTTGGGGTCATTATACATATAGTCAGTTTCTAAACTGTGTAATGGTGACATTAGTTACGAGTCTTATGGTCAGGGCCTGCCTACGTGACTTCTTATTATGATTCATAATTTTTGGTTAAAGGTATTTCTCTGAAAATAATAGTAAGTAGGTCTGGTTCGTTGACTTGAAGGGTGGTGTCAATGTACGAGCTTTATGGGTAATTCAAAGTAGCAGTAGTAATGCGAGTGGCTCCACCTCGCTAATTGTTCCGTATGTGGAACATGCGGGACATAATACTGCAGTACGACAGTAGCGCCCCGCTATTGCTACCTTCACACGTGGTGGTTAGTCTTAATGCCCGTGGCTAGCTTCTTCACATGCACATTTCACTACTCAAGCCTTCTAAACTACTTACCTATATTTCAATTTTTACATTTAGCACTATTGATTCTCTTGTCATTCGTGACATAATTTTACGTTTCCAGCTTATTAATAACATTTATTTTTTATTATCTGATAGTAGATACTGAAATAATATCAACGGTGAAAAGACCTAACGGTGGATTGTGGTAATTACGCTGTCGATGTGACACCGAATAAGAGGTCATTATTATATTATTATGGTAGTTATCCATAAAATTGTAAGATAATTATTATATCGGTAAATGAGAAAGTTCTATGAGATATTTTATTGATCTCTCATTATAAATGATTTTAAAGGGCACGACGAGACTAACGTGTCCACTGACAGAGCTTAACCCTCGTTTATAGATAGCAATGCAGGAAGAAGAGGCATATTCTCATTCGTTAATCTCGTAGACTCATACAAAATCACAATCAAACATTCGTGTTTGTCTGAATTTTTTCTGGTATCTTAAAGTTAAACCTTTACTTGACTGGACCGATTCTCACGTAGTTAATTAAATATTAACACGTTTTATACGGGTCATAAAAACGGTATTTAAAAAGTTAATTTCATAGTAGGACGCCGACGTGACTCCTGATGCGTCTTTATATTTATAATGATAACATTACTTCTATTTGCTTAAAGACTTAAACGAAAGATATCGCAATGTGTGGAAATGTAGCTATACCACCGGAGAAGAAATAGGGCTTAACATGTGAGTATTATGAAAATTGCTTCAGACAAGAAACAGGATTCTGCTAGGTAATTATATATATAAACTACCCTAGATATAAACTTGAATTTAAATTACAAATTTTTTTTAGATGTCTTTAGAGTAGCATAATGGAACCCATTAATTTTATTTATTTTACTTTACTTTAATTTGATTTAATTGAAATGTACGAGGTGAGGTCCAAAAGTTTCCGGCCTGACAAAGAAAAAGGACACTCAAGTTCATGAAACTATTTTTAATTTTCAATATAGTCCCGTCTATTTGAACACACTTTTCGGATCGTTTAATTAACATTTCCATCCCAGTATAAACAGTCAGAAGTTTTGTCTTCAAAATGGGCGATACCGCAGCCGGTCACTTCATCATCAGTGGAAAAATTTCTACCCCTTAAGTCCGTCTTGAGTTTTGAGAAGAAATAGTAATTAATCACTGGGAGCCAAGTCAGGCCACAATCCTAAACAGAAGCTTTTGCAATTGTGGCGGTGTGGACGGGGGCATTGTCATGAAGAAGTCGGCACGGCACACCTTTGCTTAGATTTCTACGACGTTTCTGCTTCATTGCTTCTCGTAATTGCTCTATAGGGTTAGCATAATAGCTTCCAGTCACCGTATTATTGCGTTTTTTAATGTCTATAACAATTATTCCTTGACAATCCCATAATATCGAAGCCATATTATTTTTGGTAGACTTAGTCACCTTTGCCTTTCTATGCGGTGCTTCACCAGAACGACGCCAGTCCATCGACGCGCTGTTGGAAAGGGCACCATAGTAAAGAACCATAGTTTCATTCCCAATAACATTTGACTCCAAAAAATCGTTTCCGTTTCTCTGAAGGGCCTCCAAAAGTTCCTCAGAGCACGCTACTTGTTCACTTCTCTGCACACTTGAATGAAGTTTTGGCACCCACCTCGCACTAACTACATATATTCATATGAAGTTGTTCATGAAGAATCCTAAGGACTGTAGTTTTTGAAAGCCCTGTTCTTGTTGCTATTTCTTTCGTCTTTAGCCGTCGGTCGCTCAGGACTTCTTCTTCCACTAATTTGATGTTGTTTGGAGTGGGTGCCTCAATGGATCGTCCTAAGCGAGGTTCGTCGTCGATGGACTCTCGTCCTAAACGAAATTGTTTACGCCAATCTTTGACTGTAAAATGATGGAGAAGAATCCCCGTTGTACCTAATCCAAAATTAACGAGGATTGAACTCTAAAAATTATATACTAATTAGCAGGATAAATGAGAATTACAATAACGTTATGTCGGCCAGAAACTGTTAGACCACACTGCTGTATGTAAAAATAATAATAATGCAATTTAATTTATTATTTCTAAATTATTTTCATGTATTTTTTTCAATATGACACGTTTTGCTAAAATAAAAAGTTTATTATCATTTTAACGCTACGAGTCAATAGGAAATAACTCATTTACAAAAGAAAAGAAGTTCGTAATCGGACGATCACGTTATCTAATTGATACCTACTTCATATCACCTGACTTCATAAACAGACAGCCAATAAGTTTGTTTTTATAAACTATAGCCAATAAATTTCAGTCGTATTATTTCTATAAAGAACCAGTTAAAACACATAAATTCCAATAAACTTGGTTCTGAAATGTATAAATTTCTGTCAGTACAACCTTGCTCATTTAAAAGTTTAAAGTAACACTTACCTTATTAAAAGGTTACGGAAGTAAATTATGGAAGTAACTTACTCAGTGACAATCACTTAGAGTATTTTAACATAGGGGACAAGCTATTTCAGGAATTAGATATATAATTTAGATAATTTTCAATTATTTAACTTGAAAAAAAAACAGTATTTTTAAGAATATGAATTCAAACATCGAGTAAATACTTAAATAAATAAAAAAGTTAAGTACAGTCATTTAAAGATCCCAGAAAACATTTTTTTGTTCTATTGAAAACAATCCTTTTGTCCCTTAAGCCAATTAATTTTTTAACCATCGATGGAGGGAAATTTAAATTTGGAACGTTTTGTTTTTATATTAAATTGGGTGCATATCTATGAAATGCCCGATTTCTATTTTTTTTTGTTATAAAAATATTTAATATGTTAGTCGAAATATTGACCCATATTATTAAACACACTTTCGCCACCTCACGGGCAGCTGATTGATGCCACTCCTGTAAGTCTCATGGGCGGGTATCAATGAATTCTTCAAAAGCCCTAATCATTTACTTCAGAATTTTTTTGTTCCTTGCCAATAGTTGTTCAAATTTCGAAAGAAATGGAAATCTATCGGGGCATAGTCCGGTGAATATGGTGGGTGAGGGAGAGTTTCCAGGTTCAGCTCTTGAAGTTAAATTATCGTAATTATTAAAATTAATTATTAAATTATTAAAATTGAAGTTAATTATTAAAATTGTCGTATGGGAAGTGTGAGGGCGGGCATTGTCATGAAGAAGAAGTGGAGATGAGCTAATGAGCAAACTTGGCTGCTTTATAGCCAGCTTTTCCATTATCTTCTGCAGCTCCTTACAGCACACAACTGCATCAATCGTTTGACCGGCTCGCAAGAAACCGTAGTACCGTAGTATTACAATACCGGCACAGGAGCACCAAACTGATACCAGTAGCTTTTTCTTAGTTATATTACGTTTTGGACATTATTGGGCTGCAACTCCTGGATCCAGCTACTGATACGAACGTTTGCGGTTATCGTATAGGATCCATTTCCTATCACAAGACACGATGCAATTCAAAATTTCTTCGTTTTTGTTACGGTTAATAACACAGTGCATACTTCGACGCGTTGTTGTCGGTATCCACTTTTAGAGCTTCAACCAACATTGTTTTATCACTAACATTATGCCTTAGTTTTATCCCTGCTGCTAATTCAGCTGTACTTTGAGATGGATCTGCTTCCACTATAACCTTTAATTCATCGTTATTAACCTTGGTCTTGAGTCGTCCGGTGGGGCTCATCCTTAAGATCGAAATTTCCAGAACAGAACCGTTCAAGCTTTCGACGCACGGTGTGATCGTTTGTGGTGTTTGGCCCGTACACATTATTGATATTGTGATCAGTCTGACTTGCATTGGTGCCGCAACGAAATTCATATTCAAAAATAGCAGGAATTTTCAATTTATCCAGTTTATTTTCAAGACAATCACATGAACAATATTTAGGTACCGAAAAACAATATAAATAAGAACATCATAGCTATTAGATGCATTTTGTTTTATTTTGAAATTCCAATTAGAACAGAAGATATTGAAACTGAAAGTGGCCAGTAATAAAATCGATCATTTCATAGGTAAGTAGGTACCTACTTAATAGATAGTCATAGTTTTAATTGACATCAAAACCAGCCAGTGTTCCATAGATAAAAACTCTTTGTCGTAAAAGTTTCTGAGTAGCCTGGTATGTATTCATATTAGTTTAGTATGCATGTGTAAAATGTATTTACCTATAGTGTTACTTTTTTATGAATAAATGAGATGGTAACCGACCATGTTGCTTCCCGTCACTGCCCAAATTTACTCAGAGGTTGCCCATACACGTTTGCACGTTGTATTAGCATAATAATATACAAATGTACATATATAAATAAAAAATATACATACATATACCTACACAATATCACAATTACAGAAACACTAACCCTGTGATGACGCAAGATATGTAGGTATTCTTACGTTTATTTTAGTGTCGAGCGATTCGCCGCACAGTCCACTTCATTTAAATTTTAAACAGTCGATAGACATCGCAAGTTCATCGCAATGTGCTATGTGCTGATGTCTAAAAAATTCGTGAGTCGATGATTCAAGAATTACTTGTAACAATTGTGTATTGTGGGATTTTTGGTTTAATAGTGATAGTTTATTAAACTACAAAGCGCCTAGCGTTGTTTATGATTATTAAATAAAAGCGTGAGACTACATTTTTCGTGTTCCTCCAAGGAGTCCAACCCTGTCCTCAATAAACTTACTGTCACTTTACTGAGAGACTCCTGCTTAGACAGGACTGGACAATGACGTGATAAAATCAATTTTGTTTTATTATTTGCTGTGTGAACCAATGGTTATGCCAGTGTGCAAATAAATTATATAATAAAAAATAGTTACTGTCAAATCACTTAGAGATGTCATTTGTTACTGTACTGTGGAGTGTTTCCGTTTTACGAAAATTATAGATTTGTTACGAATACATATTATTTCTTGTAATTTCTTCAACATTTACGAACCAAAATTAAATCTAACTGCGTAATATAAAATATGTATTTGATTCTAAATAATTTTGATAATAATAATAAAATAATTGTTGTGTTAGCTTTAAATGTAATTTTTACTATAATTTATAATTTGTATAATTTTTACTACCTACTTTTATGTAGGTACGGCCTAATATTTCAATAGAATAAATTTCCATTCATTCTTAGTAACTTAAATATAACTTAATACCAAATAACTTAATATCAAAATCACTACCTAACCCCGACATCTGATTAGTAGTGTAATCTGTATTTATGGTAGCGGGTAATTAGACAGTTTATAGAGTATAAATGGCTTACTAACATTTATTCCTCTCTCAATTCTCTGAGGTCAGAAGTCCAAAGGACACAAATGTTAATATTTATTTTTCATGATTTACTATGGAATCTAATGTCATCCACCTATGAAACGAGGGTAAATAGTTTTGTAACAGTGTCCACACTCGTGTTGCAATGTCATCTGTTCTATTGACGCATTCTCCATAAACATGCGGATTGTATAAAAAGATAATTAAGAATTAGTTTGACTTAATTTATAAGTTATCATTTGTTAAAATATGTACTCTAAATAGTACTTAATATTGCAATTAGTTACTTAAAGAAAAGTATACATATAAAAATGATAGAAGGATATGGTGCAGTGACCCAGGCCCTCCTAGGGACTCTTTTCACGTGGGGTCTCACAGCCGCTGGTGCCGCTTGTGTTTTCTTTATACGAGGAAAACATGTAAATATATTTCTACGTTAGTTCACAGGATATAATATTTCGAAATGTCCTTTAAAATGAAATTTAAAAAAATCTTGTTACAGAGGAAAGTACTAGATGTATCTTTGGGTTTCGCTGCGGGTGTGATGACCGCTGCGTCCTACTGGTCACTGCTAGAGCCCGCTATACAGAGGTGTAAAGAATCTGGAGTGTATGGTTCTGATGGAGAATATGCATTTCTACCTATTGCAGCTGGCTTCCTGTTTGGGGCTGTGTTTGTCTTTGGAACAGACAAATTTTTAGACTATTTAGGAATTAGTTCTACAAATATGATGATCAGTAAGTACCTTTAATATATTGTTTTCAAGTTTTTATTATTCATATGTCGAAAGAAGTGATTGACGAGCACAGTCCAGTATGAGATTAAGGGAAAACTAATTGGACATTTTATGTTGGATCATTTGAGAATTTGATTTCCACATCTACCTATATAATCCCACAATTGAATACAGGCTCTTTAATCTAAAGAGTTTTAAGCTATGATTTATAAAAGCTATAAAGGTCCATTGTGTATTGCTGGATATGCATAGACTTTTTTAATTCGCGAACAAGCAGGTTTCCCCGCAATGCTTTAACAAGCTTTTACACCAAGCTTTTACAAGCTTTTTACAACCAGGAATGAAATTTATAGATCCTCTTAAGCTATACCACTTTTCACCTAACCCTTTGATGGCATTATGTAGTTAGTAATTGGCTAAATTACTATTAATTTAATGATTTTAGTTTTTTAATTCATATTATGTTGTCTGTCCAACAGTGTATTAAGTATGCATATATTTTTTATTTTGTTTGTTGTATATGCAATAAACAGTATTTAATTATTATTTAATTTTTAAAATGGTATTAAACCTCGCTTCCCATGATAAGCCAAAATGGGGGAGAGACGCTCCCCCCCCCCCAGCGGAATCACAGTTAGCTGGGTTTCAGGTTATTTTTTTTTTTTATAGATACTGTTTCTCAAATAAAATAAAAAATGAAATAATATATAGCAAAAGTATTAGAATAAAAAGACAAAATGTTTAAGAAAATTATTTAAAGAAATAGGTACTTCATTGTCATGAAATAAACTTAAAATATAATTGATTACCTGTATTATCTTCTTATTCTTAAGATAATTATGTTTAAGTTGATTAGTAAGATTATTTTACCCTAACCAAATAGAAGGATAATAATTTCCTTAACAAAAATATACCTGTTTAAAAATATTTGCCCATTGACCTTCACTTTGGTCAAGTGTGACTTTTTATTTTATTATTTATGGTTTTATTTTTTATTTTTATTATATTTATGGATTTAAGGAAAACAAACATATTGGAAACAAACAGCAAATGTACATTATTGGGCAGGGGCATGTATCTCATATAAGCAAATATGCAGAGTTTATCATTTAATCAATACTTATCTATGGTATCGAGGGCAAAGTCACGGACGATCACTAGTGTTGTTACTGCTCTTCACATTTTTCAGTCAACTATAAAAAAAATTTTTAGATAACTCCATAGGCCACTGCCCATATATCAAGTTTCAAAACCAATGCACACCACTGATATTGGAGTATTAGTGGATAAGTCTTTTAACTCTTTAGCTGCAATGGTTTTATAAAAATGGGTAATTAAGAGGGAAAAATATCTTTAAGCAGGCTGCACACCTTCAGTTAAAAGTGATTAATTGATTTGATTGATTTAACTGCACAATCCGAACTGTAAACTGTGCGACATATGTAAGACACTACATTGCACTATACTATACTGTGCACTATATTGTTCTACACACCTTGTGATAAATATGTATAGTTTTGAGACTGCACAGTCAAATCGTGAAAATGCAGAAAAGAATATTATTATGCCATTTTATATTAGCCTTTCAGTGGCAGCTAGTAATTTTCCGTGCAAATCTTCTAGGAATAGTTTTTCTGGTTAAAAAACCAGAAAATCTTTAGACAGTGGCGTCTATAGTCTATATTTATATCTTTCTATATTTTCAATAAAAAATATAGGGAGTAATCCAAATCCTGAAATAATAAATGTACAAACCACTTCCAGAATCCTAATTTAATGCATGTCTGATATGTGCATGATTGCTTTTAACACAACATGTACTTTGTAATTAATGCGATGAAATAAGAGTGCTTCAATTATTGTCAAAGTGATAAAATAAGCATGCAATTTTTGCAATCAATTTTATGCAAGATCAGCGATAGTTGTGTGACACAAATAGTATCTAGTAAATTTTGTCACATAGGTATTTTAACATTACAATAATGTCTGGTAAATATGTACATACGGTGCTAAAAAATAGCAAAATATGTCAATAACTTTAGGGTGTTTTTACTTGAATGTGCAGCTATTAGGTCCGAGTTTTGATAGGATTTTTCGTAATTGGCGAAATTGGCGTTTGTTAGGAAGTAGATACCTGTTAAAAATAAAGTAACTATGTTTTAAGCTACTGTTTACATAATTTTATGAGGAAGTATTATTTGACGAATCCTTCAAAGACGTCAAAATATACTGCACGGACTATTGTTAAGTTTTATCTATTAACTAAAGATCAAGTGCAAATTGTCTTTAGAGTACATAGATATTTATTTACACTACAAACGTAGTGTAGATGGTATTTATGTTTTTACATCATTAATATGAATAAGAAGCCATATTAAATCAGATACAAAAGATTTGAATCTTATCAGAAAGCCATATAATTGCTACCAGCTTGTGAGTTGTTCTCCGAAAGCCAACAGTCTTATCATTATTGACAATGAATGGCATTATATTTTACGACTGTAATTAAAGTATAGCGTAATTAATATGTGACCCAAACAGAGTAACTCTTGCTTTGCATGCACACTGCCTATCTTAATGATGAATTATGATGATTTAATGAAATATAGTTTCTAGATATACAAATAATTAATTTTTGCAGAGAAATGTACTTATACTCTATCAATGTCAATTATATCTTGCACACTGATAAAATGTATCTTCGCAATGTCGACACGAAATATCTGCAAATATCTAAATTAGTTTTTACGGTTAGCATTCGTTTGTTTTTATGGAAAAAGGCGGCTGACGAGCATACAGCCCCACCTGATGGTAAGTGGATACTTTCGTATGTGGATCCAAACTTTCATATTTATAATATTAGTTGTATTATAATTAGAGTTGCAACGAATATTCGGTTACTATTCGGTATTCGGCGATATTCGACCGAATACCGAATACTTATAAGTTGTCTTGCAAGCAGGATATTTTAACATGAAAATAACCTACTTTTTTATAATTTTAAGTGTTTATTTTCCTATTGGTATTATAGTAACATATCTACATATTGTTTGAAAGAAGCTTGTTTCTCTTCTCTTCATACGAACTTTCTGCTTCTGAAAAAGTCTCCGAGTAAACACTGCTTCCAGATGGGGACAAATACTTTACAGCAAGCTTTACTAAGCCTTGAGAAAATATTGCTTCATTTTTTGCCCACCAAAAAATGTATTTTTATTCCTATGTAATTATTTTAGATTAAGCTAAGTATCTAGGTCTGCTACAATTTCGTTGTCATCACCTGACTCATCTTTCGGCTGTTTTTCGGCAATCGCCTCTTCAAAACATTCCAAGAAGGATCTGTGAATGCTCTGACTAGGCTCATTGTTGGTCCTTTTTCGTTTGGTATTAACAAGAGACGAGCTGGTACTTTCGTCGCTGCTTGATTCACGGAATAAACCCTCTAGTAAAAGATGCTATTGGACTTTTTCTCCCTTTGCACTTTGTCAGAAAAGAAATGTATTTTAAATCGAGGGTCTAATAGAGTCGCCAGTAAATATTTTTTATCGTCTTCAAGTTTTGAAAAACGTTGCTTTAATCCTTGTTCCATATTCACTATCATAAGCTTTAACTTGGGGATAAGATCTGATGCACTGACTGTCACAGTAACGCTTCAGAGTTACAACATGTTGAATAGCTTCAGATATAGGTACAAGAATATTCAGAACTAGTAATTTTTGTTACTTTTTCAAATGGTTTTAGTATTGTAGCTTAAGAAGTTTTTCTACAAACCCACTGAACAGCAGTCAGATTCGAAATATTTGATGAATCGATAAGTTAAAGGGAAATAGCGCGTTTTTGTTCTAGAAGTCTGTCCAGCATATAGTACGTAGAACTCCATCTAGTGCTGATGTCTTGGATAAGTTTGTGTTCAGGCAAACCCAATTCTTGCTGTATTTTTTTAGTTTTTAAAGTTTAAAGCAACGCGATTGCGGCGGAATGAAGGGAGCGCGAGCCAATCAAATACAGTGTGAGCTGTGCCTCTCTGCGCCTAGACAAATTGGCGCGAAATATGGCCGAATAGTTTTGCCGAATATTCGGCCGAGGACCCCACCGAATATTCGGTATTCGGCGGAAGGCCGAATATACTATTCGTTGCAACACCAATTATAATTATAAATAGTTTTTTATACGATAGATAAAAACGTCTTCAATGGCTCACGCTAGGATTACCTGTGTCGAGGGTTCAGAGACACATACAAACACGAACACACCATCCAAATCTGAATAAACATTTGTTTTTAAACAAATGTATCTGACCGAGAATTGAACGCGGGACCTTTTTTATAGCAGGTGGGATAACTACTAGGCTAATCGGTCGTAGTCTTATACTGTTTTATGTCAACGTATTTTATTTATTTGTATACTTTATTGTTGTATACAAATCAAAAAATTAGTTACAAAAGAAAATATGTACAAAAGGCGTGTTTATCCCGTTGGGAGATTTCTACCAGCAAACCTGGGAGAGCGATAGGTGAGCATTGAAATGGCAACCATAGTGGGGTCACAATGGTGGATTATGACCCGAAACCCTCTCGAAATTGTAAAGAGCAGTCTGTGGGCTGTGCCTGGCAAGTGGGATGTTGCAGGCTGACATCTAATGCAGTTGTAATTTTTCTTTTATAGCTATAACAAAGAGCAAAGAATCAAAAGAGAAGCTCGAAGACCTCGAGATGATGACGGCACTAAACCGACGGCCGTCGAACCCTACCAGTGTGGTGACGTTAGACAATCCGCAGCCAGCGGAGTTCGCTGACTGCATCACCAACCAACATACAGCGCAGAGGCGGCGGGGGCACTCGCACCACTCTTTGGTACGTATGTCTCTTGTGAAATGAACAGTGCAAGATGTTTTACTTTGCTCTAACTCTCTATAGCTACATTCACAGTATTTAATTGTTGAGCCATCCACAACGTCATAATGTGTAATTCAATTATATCACGTCACTGTCGTACGCATCAAACGTGACAGTATTGTAATACGGTAAAATTAAGAATAAAGGATTGTGTGGCTCAGCAATTATTTCTTGCAACTGTTAGGTACAAGTTTGTGTTCATATGTGATATTATCTGAAAAGAAGTAACCTCATTGTCGTTTCTAATCTCGCAGACTTTAGTAAGATCTTGAAAAATAATGTATATTTTTATTTCTTTATCTTAAAAAACAGATATTAGGCCATGTTTTTATTCTAACAGAATCCTGAAACAACAAGATTTTAACTTAGAGAATCTTAGCCAAAATCGATAAGTCCATAACGACAATAAGGCGCCTTTGCTCAGATAACGTACAGTGATCAGCAAATGATCATGGTTCTGAATCGATGGCCGTTGAATTCCTACGTTAGATAAACCGCAACCTAGCGAATTAGGAGAATTTAACACCGACCGGACATAGCCTGCTAGAGTAATAATAGCTTGGAGGTATCTATTCTCTTCTTATATGGTAACAGCGCAATTAGCACACATCTCGTCAATGTGCTGTTCTCTCGAAGTAACTTAGGAGTAGCAAAGTAATGTGAACTAAAGTGATGGTAAGTTTACTAAGGACAGAAGAGTTAAACGCCTTGGAAGCCCACGAAAAACATAATCTTATGCTTTTACATGATTATCGCAAACATTACGCACAAACATTAGGCACTTTGAAGTTTAATTATCGCTAATAAATCACAAAGCCCCACAATACCCATTGTTTATAATAATCAAACAAACACTCGACTTTACTGCTCTCAAAATTTCAAGACTCAAAATCTCTGGAAGCATTTAAATCATCGGTGTCGACATTTCCAACAAAGTCAAATTCCGGCGCCATCTGGAGAAAAAATGCTTGAAAAAATCTCGGTGTACTGCGGCAGTATTTCACTCAACGCTTGTTGAGTGAACAGTGAATTTGACAAAACCCAAATCCGTATGGAGTATTGCTTACAGCTCTAGGTTGGTGCACCGAAATACCAGCTGGACTCCATTTGACGGCCTTCTAACGGCGTGCTGTTCAAATTGTCAACGATCTTTCTCACACGCGGTTTGAATCGCTCAGCATCTGAAAAGACGTATCATCTCACTGCGTTTTCTACCGCCTTCATAATAGGGAATGTTCTGAGGAGCTGTTCAATCTGATACTCTTTTTATACTTTTATCATCGCATCTCTTATTACTAAATGGGGGTTCATTCACACTTCCTTGATACATACGTCAAGTGCAGTCTTCAGGATATTTTATACTGCAAATATGAAAGTTGTGGAGCGACCTGTCTACTGAGGTTTTTCCACTTAGTTACGATTTCCCTGGCCTTGCAGGTATCCATTGGCGACAGTGAACACCTACCATTTCTTATCGCCTACCCGTCTGTTACCTCTGCAGTAAAATAATAATAATAATAAATTTCACCTACGTAAGGAACAATAAGGAATCCTGCAATAAGGAGTCACCCACCCTCACACGCACCCACACAAACACACATACATAAGTCATGTATAAGCCCATCGCCTATATTATCTATTTTATATTGTATAAAATCTGTTTCTCGATAAGCTTAATTTATATGTATAATAACATCACAAAGCTGCTTTGCTGTTTTTTTTGTTTATAAATAAAATGTCCTATTTCAGAAAGTTACCGAAAACGGCGATCGGCGGGAAAGCGTACCGCGATCGTTGGAAGCGCGTCAGTCACAGTGGAAGCGGATCATGCTTCTGGTGGTGGCTATCACAGTTCACAACATACCCGAAGGCCTCGCCGTCGGCGTGTCGTTTGGTGCCGCCGCCACCAGTGCCAATGTCTCCTTCCAGAGTGCAAGGTAAGACTTGCTTTTTTTTAATATTAGTTCTTCGTTCGCTCTTTCTTGTAAAATAATAACAGACGCAATATAATACCGCGTAACCTGTGCTTGCTATCCTTACTTACGCGTTTTCGCCCGCAACTTCATCCATCAAATCCAATAAATTTTTAATGATGTCCGAAAATTTTTAATGTTGCTGATAATGAAAAAATATGATTAGTGACACGAACTAGCTTACCTTACTGAGTGTTACTGCTGCGGTTACCTGTCACGACACGACAAGCCACGGCTTGTTGTGTATCTTTTTTTTAATACACGTATTTTTTCATTTCACAAAGTTCAATAGTATTGAGTTACAATCATTTTGTGTCAGTTGGCAACTCTTTTTATATTGGTGAGTAAACTTGTAGAATGCATCTGCGGTACTCGACAGAAACATGCTGCGCCGTTAAAATTACAACCGTTGTGATCCCGTCAAACTAATTTAAACCATATGCGTTGGATATAAAGTTTATTGATAGTGATAAGATAAACAACCTAATTGACGCACCGCACCGCTGCCGTGACGTTCGGTTGGCGGGAATCGGACCTAGCTTTATAATATTTTTAGGTTTGATCTTTAGTGGCGCCATCTAACTCAATCATAATGAACTTGTGGCAATGGTACTTTACTATATTTACTGCGTTTTCCCTGCCATCTGCTAAAACTTTTGATTACTATTATACCTAACTGCAGACAAACTATAGAGTGTAACATTTTTCTTACCCATTCATTATACAAAACTAAATAATCACTGTAGATGTCGCTAGAGGTAATAAATTAAACCACTAAAACTTAAAGGCCTAATAAAATTATATAGAATAAATGAATTTAAATTCGCATTTATTACATTCATTCCTTTTATTACAGAAAATAAAAACCTAATTTTTATATTCCTTATAATTTTCAACATTTATTTTTATGTTAAAATAATAATAACCTTACTATATTAACCGCACTATCGCAGCAACTATCGCCCCACAAATTTGAGATTATCAATCGTTTACCAAAATTAAAATATAATTGTCCTAACTGTGCAATTTTAAAGAATGAGGAGGGGCCGTCTAGGAACTGTAGTGTAGATAGGGCGAGCACATGTTCGTTGCCGGCCATTTTGTTACGTCAGAAGGAACGCGAGGCACCGTTGGAGCGGCGGCGGCAGGAATTTCATTGATAAGTTGCGGGCGCGAGCGGGACGCAACTAGTGCATCGGACCCACAATGCACGTTCCACCACTTGCGCCAATTTGACTCTTGGACCTAGTCAATCATTATTTAGATGAGTCATTGAAGAAATTTAACATTCCTTTTTGCCGATTTTACTAAAATCTTATCGTAGACATTCCTTTAAATTAAGTGGAAAATTAAGACATTTAATCCGATCATAGTTAGGTTACAACACTAACTTTGCACAAAGTTGAAACGGTATATCGTATTTCTCGCTGAAGATAAAAAAGTCAAAGAGAATTGTCACGTCTCATCGCATGTTTGGCATAAGCCGTCACACGCCTACTTGCCTTGTTGGCATGGCGATACTGGCTACTGCCAAAGTTGGTTTTGACAATTGTTAATGTTGTTTCGCACTTAAATTAATGCCTGCGATTTGTGGCTGAGTTATGACCTATTTTTGGCACACATGACTTTAGTGGTCGTTACAGACTTGATTATGCATTATTTTGAGAAACAATTTCCGCTGTCGTAGAGATAATTAGGTAGATACTCTATAATTTACGAGGACCTAAAAAAAATTATGTGTAGAATGGGTGCTGAAACAGAAATGCCGGTGTATTGGTAAACTAGGGGCCCATTGTAAATTCATAATATGATGTCTGTACGAACCAATATGGTTGTATGTTTTAAAGTTTTTCTCGCTAGATTACATCTTTTCATAAATTACATGATTGTGCAGGGTGTAGGTGGAAACCACGTTAAAACTGTTAGTGGTATCAGTGAATAGAGTCGGCGTGATAGCATGAGTATACATGTTATGGTGCGGCAGGCATAGCAGTGTCGGTCGACCTGAGTGTGTTGGCGACGGTTCATTCGCGGATAGTGACGGCTCGTTTGGCCAAATCGCGTGGCGGGCGAGGGCAACGACCGCGCGCCGCAGACGCTGCCGTCACCACCGCCGACGCCGCCCGGTGAAACTATTTCACTGAAAAATCCGCCGCCGCGCCGTGTCATTGAAGTCAACCTTGACGATTTGTCGCGTCGTCTGCACTGCGTGGGTGCCTCCCGAGCATATTCATAACCGTTAAATATTGGCACCTCTCACTTGTACGCCGACACTTTCGAACATCTTCAATATTCACATGGATTGCTCGACTCTGATCTTTTAAACGAAACTTCATGTGCTGATAACGCCAAAAATCCCTATCCGGAAGTACTAGGATTAAAAACTACTAATTAAGCATGTTTATTCTTCACTAGTCGAAAAATGGTTGCAAACCTCTATCGCTCGATGTTAATGAACGAATTATCTGACATCTACATTTAATTTAAATATTGTGTAGGTAAAATATCGAACAGGTAAAGATTTCATTCGAATAAATATTACTGGCACGTGTATGCCTTTATAAACGTAGGTACTTGATGCCTACACGTCGAAAACTCAAGTTTTCTGCAACAATTCACTCCCTAGGGTAAAATTAGTTTCGAGGTTGCTTACAGTGTGTAGTCTTCCAACGCTACTTCCGCCTCGCCTCGTATGAGTTTCCCCTGTCTTGGCTCTTTTATGCCCCGCCCAATTAATTATCTTTGTGTATATAGGTATGAACACAATATGAAATGTGCCACGACGATGTGCCAAAATAATGCCTCTAAATCTGAAAAGATTACGAAATTGCACCTTCAGTCATCAGCAGTGATCGGAAAAAATAGATTAATTTCAAGTATTTTATGGTGCGTTATCAAAACATGAATATAGTCCAAGAATTTAGCGATTTCCGGACTTATCGGAATACGCCCAAATGGAGAATATATGTATTATGCTTTAATAACATCGTAAGTAACCTAGTTAAACATATTTTCGAAGTTTGTTCAATTTAATTTAACTATTATTTCTTCCACTAACACAAGCCATCGAAACAATAAGTGGAAAGTATTTAACTCCAGTTGAAGTTCCCGATTCTGGAGGTACGAGTATATCCCATATATTATTTTGACGTTATATGAAAACTTTATTGTCGGTGGACTTTGGTTAAGATTTTAAAATTTCGTTGTTTCAAGATTATGTTTAAATAGAGCCATGCTCTGACGTCACAATTTGAACATAAAGCAACAAAAGAATTACGTTATTTTCTTTAAAATTTTACTAGTTTCAATATCTGGTAAATAATAACCGCAAGATGCCGTGTGTTTTGTCGGGCGGCTATAGAACTTAGTGCTTATATATGGCTTAGTGTATGGGGAGAGTGCATGATGCATTCCCACAGCCGTTGGGCGCACTTGACTGGCCACGTTACCCCTCTCTCACAGAAGACTACCTTGAAATATACTGCATCTCTTACTTTATTGTATTTCCCCAATGTACGTACGTGTTTCGGTAGGGAGTGAGATATGCCAGAGACCATTCCCATCCCATTCTATCGCACCCCATTTTCCCAACCCTTTCTTCAAATTCATTCGTATATCTCCAAAGGTGACAGCGCATCCGGGGGCATGTCAATTTTTGTCATTTTGGACTAATGTTAGCATGTATCGCGGAGGTCTATGCAAGACAGTATCCACTTACGACCAGGTGGACTGTATGCACGTCTGCCGCCTTTTTCTATATAAAAAAAAGAATAGCACAACCCCATCTCTTCCTGCGGGTGTCGTAAAAGGCGACTAAGGGATAACAAAGGGGCTACCACGAGCCCTGAGGAACTACACCACCTCTAAAAGTGTGGAGTCGCCAACTCGCTTGGCCGGCGTGGCGTTTTAAGGCCTTACATGCTTCATGTACGAGACAATGTTCATGACGAGGCCCGACTTCAGCAGTGCACACTGAACGGGCTGGTTGCATTGCATAAGGTCCATAATCTCAGATAACGCTAGTGGTTCAGTCAGCTTTATCTTTTCGTCTATTTTCGCTTTTGTTGGTTTATTATTATCGCTTCTCTTTATGTAACTTATGCGGATATTTTATTTAAATAATAAATCTATTACTTTACTTGTATGTATGTATATTTATATTACACATACATACAATATTATTATTATACATTATTATTTTTAATACAATATATTTATGCATTTATATCATATATTTTACCGTACCATCTCTTTTTCGGATCTTTCAATTGAACGGATCTAAATCAACCGAAGGTTGACTGCTAGAGACCGCCTTAAGGCTTTAAGCTCACCTTTTCTTAGATAATGTACAATTAACTGTATAATAAATAATATCAGATATTTTAGATAACGTGATTATAAATTACATACCGGGAATCACTACCTATTCCGATCAGCCTTCATCAAATCACTACCCATTCCGATCAGGCTTCATCAAATCCTAACATTGCGTTGGCGATGATCCTCCACGGAATGTTGATGCACCATTTTTTCCTTTCTAGAAATACCAGTTAATTTATATTTGCAATGATCTCCATTTTTGAAATGTCATATTCGCGTCTTGAAAACGTCTATGTCTCTCAGAAATATTCAGTAATAATAATAACTGAAGTGCTGGTTCATCGTTAGTTATTCTGTATCAACATCTCACAATTGCATCTAGTGGTTTTAGAACCGCTTTTACTACAAAAACTGCGACACATTAGGAGCGGGAGCGTGTACGCTGCAACCTCAGAGCCGCTGGGCGCACTCCAAGTAGGAATCCTCAGAGGAGCCAATACTTTTAGGGCTATAATTCCCCACGCGGAACCAGTGTGGATTGGTTGATACTCGTATTACATAAAATGTGCCCAAGATGTTTTATTCCCAGGTACGCGAGTTTCTTTACGATGTTTTCCTTCATCGCCGCGCTAGCGATCATTGGAAGATAACATACTACATACACACACATACATACATACACACGCATAGATACGTACGTATTCGGTTATTCTAAGGTTGACTTGTAGGAATAAGTTCACCTTTGTATTTCGGTAATATTGTCATTACAATGTTATCGTAACAATTAATTAATAGTAATTACAAACAACAATATACTTAAATAGAATATCAGTATAGTGTGAGGATGCCACATTATTTTGGAAGAAATATAGAACTTTTTAGATAAATTGCTAAAAAATATATCAGTACTTTCAGGAAATTCGGGAAATAAAAAGGACACACGTATGTTTATTTTATATTTGTTTGTTTAATTTTAATCTATTATATTTTTTTTATTTTTCTGGTGTGGCGTGGCATATCCAAAGAATTTGTCTTTGCTGTGCTGCTCTAATTCGTTTTTTATTTTTTTCTTGATATTATTACCTTCCAGATATTTCAGTTTTATTGAATGCGTGCAATATATGACTTACAAAATGAAAATAAATTTCAATGATAATTTGATTTGACCTTCTGATTCACTCAAAAGAATATTTTGCAATATTGTTGGACAATTTTCCTCTAGACTATCTATATACATAATTTCTTACGGGTAACCAATTGAGCCATATATTATCAACACAAGGTAATAAAGATAGCCACCTTGTGCCTACACGCCTATTTAGTTCATACCATTCCCCGTTTACATTTTCAACATTTTTTTTAACCACTGAAGATGAAAAATAGCTATAAATTTTTAAAATAAACCATTCATATCAAACTTCATTGTGTTGTGTACAATATGTGCATGACAGCTGCATTTGATTATATCAGGAACAACTGTTTGCTTATTAGTTTACAATGAATAGCGGATTCGAAAATTCGCATTGCAGTTATCAGCACTTAAACCTGATATTTTGTCTAAAGAAATGTTATGCTCACTTAAGGAATATGTAATTGCTTTGAACATTGCAACAGCTGTTTCATCAGGTTCTCATAACTATCCACTATCCACAGTAAAGTACTGAGTAACTAATGGAAGGAGTTTGATATTTTTTTCTGTTTGAAGCGAAACTTTGTATAAACTAGAAAATATCTTCTTTACTTAAACCATTTAAAACCATCTGCAACGATTGTGGCCCCAACACTTCTGTTACAAGAGCTTCCCTTTTAGTGCGTGCCAAACGAATATTTATATCAATTTTAGGTTTGACAATAAAAAAAATCACTTTTTGTTACTTTCATTATGAACATTAGCGCGATAGTTGTATTAGCAATGAAAATGTATAGTACAATTGACTAAAGTATAGTCACGATACTATATAATATTTTAAGTATGGGTGGCAACCCTAGTAGCATGAGTCGAGGTTTGAACTCACGGCCCTACGAATGTACCTTTTCACAACTTCAACACTATCGGAAACAGTTACAAAAAACAAGCGGATTTGGAACCTGACCTAGGTAGTTAAACAATTAAGTATAGATTGTTAGTACAACAGTAAACACAAAGTAGGAATCTTTAGAGGAAGCGCCTTCCCCCTATGGGTAACAGTATTAAGTCAAGCGGGTCCGGAATCCGACGTAGGGTAGCTTAGTAGACGATTAGCTTAGCCAAGCGAGTCGGAGAGATTGGCTATCAGGATTGCTAAACGTAGAGGTTCAAAGTCCCGTCCAGTCCAGGTAATGACGGGGAACGAGACACAAGATAACAACCAACAATTCCTTTGTTCTCGCTTGTTATGCAGATCACCCTCGCGCTTATTACTTGCACAAATAATTGCACCCTCTTTAATTAGGTAACATTTTTTACCTAATTTATAATTGTTTGCGGTGTACGTCAACTTATAAATTTATTGTCGCGCTTTAATCATTCTGTTTTTAAGGTGATTGAAACCGCTCTCTTAACTGTCTTATGGTTCACACCGGGCGTAGGATTTGCTTTCGGAAGTGGTCCAAACACTGAAGACGTCCCTAGATGGCGGAAAATTCAAACTACAGAATTCAGTTATTATTTTGCCTTTTTTTTGTCCTTTGTTTTTTCTCAAATTGCTTTTCAAGAAAATCGTTTTGTTTAACCTTAAGTTTGAAAGTGGCCGGAGGTTTTCTAATATGCCCCTGGTTCTCATATTTACGAGGATGTTTCATTATTGTACCTATGCGAGGTTAAGAATAGCCATCGTTATGTTTAATGAAATGAATTTAACAGTTTTTATTTCAGGCAATAAAGTCCAATGTTTGTTAGTAAGAACTTACAAAACTATGATAGTAGGTACTCGTAAATAGGAGTGAAAAACTGTTAGAGTCTACGGTACAACGCCTAGGTATTCAGTTGTCCAGCACTGCAACAGGGGTTGCAGTGCTGGACAACAGCGCAACAGTCTTTACCTGCTATAGCCTTTAGAATGATTTTGAGCGCCGTGCAGCAGTGATACTGCTTTTTTACGCCTTTTTAAATGTACTTGTGAATTTTGAAATGAGCTGTACCTATTTGGAGCTTCTTTGCTCAATTAATCTCTACACGAAGACAATCAAGGTATGTCATTTTAAATTTTCATCTTGCCCGCAGAAGGTAGACTGTGTTAGGGTGCTAAAATGGCATGTATGCGGGGGAGATAAGCTCATTTTTTATCTATGTATTAAGTCCCTTTATACATTCATCAAAGACAACAACCCGAGCTAATTTCTATAAACGACGTTGAAGGATAACCGGTTGCAAGCACCGTGGTTAGGTGTATATGCTTGTACTCATGTGTGGAGGCTGCGGTGCCCGGAGGAGGCCGACGCGGGCGCCCCGCCCGGGCGGAGAGTGGCGCCCGCGCATAATGGGAGTCGGCAACCGCTTTGTGCCTGCCGCTGTTATTATGCAGATTAACACCGCCGGGAATTTGTTCAAATATCGTAACAAGCGGTCCTCCCGGCGGCGGCGCCGGCGCCGTTCGCGCTCTTGTAATTTACGATTCAAACTTGGAGAATGTGTCGGATGCGGCTCCTTCGCTCCATTTTGGTGCAGTTTTTTCGTGTTTGTATCACGCCTCATAGCCGCCTCTTACAAGATTTCGTCAGAAATTCACGCTGTATCTTATATGGAATCAGATTGTAATTTATTTTCTTTTCGTGATTATCTTTTTTTGATTCTGTCCTGTCGAGGTGGTATATTTATATTTTCCAATCAACGAGGAGAGCTCTAAGTGGTTGGTTTAGTCATCTTCGTTAACTTCGTTATTTATTTATGATATTTAGGCCTTTCGATTAGGTTTATGTATCCTGATTTCTCTATTTCAACTTTAATTTTATACTTTATAAATTTTATACTTATACCAAATCTAAGTAGATGGTACAGAGACATAACACGAATAATTTTATAATAGGAGTTCTATGACATTCTACAGAATACCTATCTAAATGTGTTAATACCTAATCAATTTAGTATAAGCACGGTAGCCCCATAAAAATGTTGAGCAATTTCGCGTTTCATTTGTTAGAAAGAACGGACACTGATAAAGTTCCAAATATAAATTGACAAATTGGATTTTCTAGTGAAAATCACCCTTTTATTTTAGAAATCTCAATTGAAACTCAACTTTGAAGTGCTCACATTATCATTAGCTGACTATGCAAATATCTGCTTATTGTTTTGTCTCAAATTTTGAAATTTTCAGTAGATCTCGTTCCCAGAAACATTTTCATGTAAGGCATTTAATTTTCCATTAAAAGATCCCGTAGTTAAAAAAGCGTTGCGAGCAGACCCGTGCGGGGGGCGCGGTTGGGGCAGGGGGACGCCGCGCGCGTCCGGCCGCATTCCTGCGGAGCCTCCGGCCCTCCGCGCACGTCCGAGCTTCTGCCGCTTTCCCTATAAACTTAGAATGCTATCTCTAAATACTTCGTATTTTAGCAGTATAGCGTTGGGTAACTGAGTGAATGAGATACCATATTCTACAGAAATATTGCAAGTTTTTTTAAATGAACTAACATGGAAATCGTTTTTGTTTGGGAAATGTAAAATTTGATCACCATACAAAACCCGCTACACTGCTAAACTGCCGATTGAATAAAAATACGCTTGAACCTTTCAGAATATAAAACCCACACACAACGATGAAAACAGCCAGAAAATCAGCTCTGTAGTTCTAAAGATCGGTGCCAACAAACAGGCTAAAATAGATAAAAATCAGCATTCGTTTAAATATTTGCTAATGTAGGTAAGTAATATCTCAAAGTACATGATATTTTTTTCTTTATTGAAAAGTTTTAGACTGTGTACCAACTAAGTTTGTCACTCAAGGAATATACGAGCATGGTAAGTAAGGCTTTTGTCGAGAAAAAACATTTACTGGAATTGCTTACTTACAGAAAAATTACATATACAGAAAAAACTGGAATTGCTTACTTTCATCGTTTTATTTAATAAAACCCGCTTTATTTTTATAATAGCTTAACCGATTTTGCCCTTATAACCTTCCGGGATAACTATCCTATTCAACAGTGAAAAGCGTAAAGAAATCGCCTTAGTATAGCTAAATCAGCTCGAACAAACAAACAGATGTTATCTATGCTTTTATCAGTTTACGATTCTGTTAAAGAACTTATTCCATTTTCGATTTTTAGACTGTTCTAATTTAGTTTTGACGGTAGTTCATAACTTTCATATGTATAATTTGAACTACATTTGGAAGCAATACAATAAACAATAATATTAGTTTATATATTTGTACATTATACATATATGTTTTATTATAAATACATAATAACGTGTTTATGTGTTATGTAGTAGGTGCCATATTCTATAAATAATACATATCTAATATGTACAATTAAATTTAACTATTTTTATATTATTTATTATATATAACCAAGTCATATAATATGCTACAAATGAATAATTATGGACAATATGTATATTTAGAGGCGCTGTATCAATATTGCTAATTCTTTTCTTGTGGCTCTCACGCCACAAGCCTTGCTTACTGTCACATACAATAGTTTAAATAATACAATAAACTTCAGTTTAAATAAGAACAGCATACAATAGTTATTATGTTTACAGTTAGTAAGAAATGTACTGTAACTTGTGTCAAATAAATTGATTTTGATATTAAATTTTCGCAACAAAAAACCTACTCAAATATTAAGTATATATCTTAACGTTTCTCATTTGCGTAATACATTGGTGTTGCAGGTGTCCATGGGCGGGCGGTAACACTTACAATCACGTGGGACCGCTTGCTCGTCCGCCCAATAGTATATTAAAAATACAAAAAATTTAAAAAGATGTGCATGTCCTGCAAACTTGTTTAATTTCGTGATACACACACGCGCAGGCTGTGTCAAATGCGCGAAGGCAGCGGGGCCGGATCCGTGGAGCGCTGCACTTGTTTTTACGCACGCGCGCGCAGTGTGGTGCATGACCCCATTGGAATGTACCACGTGCACTAGCCAATGGAATGCGCAACTGTTTGCTTTTTCATTTTTTCCTCCGCCACCACAAACAATACCTTTTCATACTATTTCATAACGAATTCTTTACTAACGCGATACTTTCTAAAAACAGTCTCTCGGGCTTACGTATTGACATTTTTGTTTTGTTAAAATGAATGCATAAACTGAAACTAACATATTTTGATGTAGTTAGAGGCGTTTTATTATCAATTTACAATCGCTATTTCAAGTGATGTTACGCGATAACTTTACGCGACAATTTTTAATTAATTTGTTACTATCAAAGTTCATTGTTTATACAGACGGAGAATATATACAAGTACGTTTGCACTAATGCACGTTCAAGTGTCGGGTCCGTTAGATCCTGATACGGGTGTTCCGCTCCCGAAATAGACGAGTTCAGTAAACGTTCATAAAGGGAAGGATGATAGGCGGAAGCGGCGCCCGGAAAGCGCGTATCCGGAAGATGCGCCCGGACTCGCGCCAAGATGCGCTTTTACGATTTCCTGTGCGCCGGACACCGGACGCCCGGCGCAGCTAAAATTATGCTCTATCACCACACCACGAACAATTGCAGCCTGTTGATTGTTCTGATTTCCTTTACAATTTAAACTTCATTGCACAATGATATGTAGATACAAAAGGTGGGATAAATACAATTACTTATTTTTCTCCCTTTACGTTATAATGCAAATATGTGTTTAAACAAAATGGTTTGTTGCGAAATTTTCATTCAACTTAAGAAAAAATATTGACGTAAGACAAAATATCTCATTAATTTCACAAAAATGCTTAAATGCGTAGTTAAGGGGCAGATATTGGATATTATGCTTAATAACTTACCTATATGAGCACATAAGATTCCTGTGGCAAAGTATCCAGTATGCTATCTGTATTTCCTCTCTGGGTCGCTAAGCTCGTTACCTTATAGGTACTGTCGATTACGTGGTTTGAAAAGTTATTACATAATAAATAGGACATGACGCCAAATGTATTAAAATCTATGTATTTATCATAGAAGATAATATAGATTATACAATATGCGAGTAGGTATATTTTAAACCGATTGTACATATACGTATAAATTTGTTTCAATGTAAAGCATCAATCAGTCCTAAGCTGCATTTATTATTTATTACCCTAGACATGGAAGAGAGATCACTGGACAGGAAGTTGACTTTCTCATTGCCACCTTCTCAGTGTCATAAAAAGGAGAACCAAGGTACACAAAAACAAAAAAGAAACATGCAGTACATAATGGGTAAAAATAAAAACAAGTCCCTGTCTTCGGGCCTTGTCGTCTTATCTTCTTTTGCTGAAGATAGGATAAAACTTCAATGAAAATGGCATACCATTTTTATGTTAAACTTAATCGCCAAAATTTCTAATGTTGGATCACGTTATCACGTTACGTTACGTTACCTGAGAATACTGTGAATGTGCCTGCGCCCATTGAATACCCACTACTTTTATTAAATATAATAATTTGTTTACTTAGATGTATGTATGTATAGTGTGTCCCAGATTAAGCGCCGGATTTTAATTTCCTCGCCATATTTTTGTTTGGGGGTTGGCAACTCTGGTTTGTTTTTAAATGTCACATATTACAGTTGCAATTAGTGAACGTGGAACGCTACACGAAAGAGCAACGCATTGGTATTGTTAAAACTTATTACAAAAATAATGAAAATTTTGCTGAGACAGTTCGCAAACTCTGTTCATATTTGAAACTCTGTTTGTAAGTGTACCAAATGAGTAGTCTGTTCGGCGTTTAATCCTGAAATTTGAGGAAACCGGTTCGATGATGTAACTCCCCATATTTATCAATGGGACGTAAGGTCAGCCGATAATATCGCCAGGGTGGAGGCAAGCGTCACCGAAAACAGGAAAACATCAATTTGGCATCGTTCTCATCAATTGGACATGTCCAGAAGCTCTCTGCAACGAATAATAGTAAAGGATTTGCATCTTCACCCGTACAAGATTCAATTAACCCAAGAGTTACAACATTCGCAACGTCGACAGTTCGTCAATTGGTTTTTAGAGCAATATGAAGTGGACCATAATTTTGACAAAAAAATCATCTTTAGTGACGAGGCCCATTTCCACCTTGACGGATACGTCAATAAGCAAAATTGTCGTATCTGGGGCTTGGAGAAACTTCATGAGATTTATGAAAACTACCCCCGTGTGTCGCACGGATTATTATGCCCATTCGTTTACCTGTACAGCAACACAACTCTGGAATAGCTTACCGGTTGGGATTAGGGAGGCTCCGTCAATTGATGATGTCTTCAAATCGCGTGTATCTGAACACTTTTTACTCAAACAGTGTGAATGACTGATATGTTTATTATTATCTTATTTATATTTTTATGTATGTATGTATAAATGTATATATGCATGTATGTGTATGTAAATTTATATTTATGTGCTTAGTGTAATAGTATCAAAACGCTATTATATTTAGCGACACTACCCTTAGCCTGCTCTCAACCACCAAAGGTTAGCTGGAAGAAAATGGTGCAATAAAGTATTTATCTATGTATCTATGAAAAATGGATACATCCTCAAAGAGTTACAGTTTGGTACGGGTTTTGGTTCGGTGGGATCATAGGGCCATTTTTGTTCGAAAATGAGGCGGGCAATGCGGTTACAGTCAACGGTGAGAGGTATCGAAACATGCTAGATATGGATATGGAAAATTGCAAGATATGGACCTCGATCAACTATGGTTCCAAAAGGACGGTGCCACATGTTACACAGCCAGAGAAACAATGACTACTTTAAATCCGGCTCTCAATCTGGGACATCCTTTATATAAATATACTGAGGAGTGTGCAGCGACTCATATAAACCAATAAAGATTTCCGAGCGCTTAGAAACTAAATTATGTAACTTTGTTTTATATTAAAAATAAAAAACATACGAATGCTTTTGAAAATAACTGAGAATGAGCAGAACTGTCAATAATATACGTATAATAATAGTTAATCTCTCAAAGGGTAAGGACTCCCTTCAAGAGAACTACTTATAAACCTACAAGAGACTACTTCTTCCTCTTCGGTTTAATATTCAAAGATAATCAAGATATTTACAGTATAACAAAATCACGCAAACGTTTCGTTAAATCAATTATTATTTGTTATTCGCTAGTTAAGTCCCAAGCGCCGGACGCGTAACGCAGCCATGCGTCATGCTAGCTGCGCCTGCGTCACTCCGCGATCTAATTGCCAGTTACATATGCAGGCAACTACTCGGATTTCGTCAAACCAACTAAAAGTTTACGATAGCAAAAATTAATGTTAACCAGTCATAACTATTAATCCATTTACACGTGTGTTTTATACTACGCCGTGCCGTGGCCGTGTGGTCGGCCGGCTTTAGAATAGCACTACTCCATCATCTCGACTCGTGAGTGTCGTAAAAGGAGAATAAGAATAAGGAATAAGAAAGCTGTTACTACAAGCCCTAAGGAACTACACTACCTCTAAAAGAGTGCACTCGGCAACCCGTTTGGTTGCCTCGCGTGGCGTTTTAAGGCCATATATTCCTCATAAACAAGACAATATGCATGAGAAGGCCCACGTCCAGCAGTGGAATGATACGTTAAAAAACAACGAAAATTGTAAATATCTATAAACAATATATATGTATAAAACAATATTTATGACGCATGTACTTCTCATAAACTTTATGAACGCGATCTTAAGAAGATTTATGATTAGGTAACTCACTCCTCTAAAGGAGTTTAGAGCACTAAACGCCTTTAGAACACTAAATCCTGATTATTGGTTCAAAATTGGAAAAATGTATTTGTAAAACATATTGCAGGTACAATATTTTCTGCAACTTACTACCTTTATTGGTTAACTAACGACCCGCCCTCTCTTCGCTTCGGTTTATAAGAGTTTTTTTCCTCCGACTTAGTTGGCGAATATCATCATAACTTTAGCTAATTTGCACATAATATATCTGAAATAATGTACCTTTCAAATGGTGAAAGAATTTTTCAAATAGGTGCAGTGGTTCCGGGATTACCCTCCACGGTCCACATACACAAAATTCGCACTCTCTCTTTATTATATTAGTATAGAAGTATAGATTTTTAAATTGTAACTAAAAATTATAAGTTTAATATTTTAGTTTAAAGGGTCGACGGTTTGTGTTATGTAATTATGTTATAGAGTAATTTAACTTTTTAAAATTCTATTATTATAATTTAAAAACTCAAAACATTTTTTTGCAAATCCTTGAACTGGGAGTTTCATTTATCACAATAAAATTTTGCCATTTTTTTTTTGCTTTATTTCTGCTTTAAAGTTGCGCTTAAGGAAAGCAGGATTCATCATTAATTAGACTAGGATATACATCTACTTTGTCTGGCCATAAATATCGTTACAATTAAGAAAAAATACAACATTAGGTACATTTGAATTTATAATCTGTCATTCTCGCGTGAAAAATAAATGACATTTCTCATTTTGCGCCAATATGTATTAAATAATACCAAGCGGATGGAGAATTATTAAATTCTCCATCCGCTTGGTATTAGTCGAATGTTTGTGTACCGGGCTATTGGTAGGTACATTGAAACGTCCTCTGTTTGTGACATAAAAAGGTCTGGCCGTCCACGCACTATTCGTACTAAACACGATTAAAGCTGTGAAGGAGAGAATCCGAAGAAATTCCGTCCGGAAGCAAAAGTTTTCATCCAGAGAGATGAATACAGCACCCAGAACCATGTCACGTATTTTAAAGATGATTTAGGGCTTGCTGCTTACAAAAGACTTACTGATCATTTCATTAGATACTGATAATTTAAAGAAAAATAGTGTTCACAAATCAAGACAACTTCTTGGGCGGTACGCAACGGGAGCTCACAGACAAATCTTATTTACAGACTAGAAAATATTCACCACTGAGCAACATTTTAACAATCAGAATGATCGAGTTTATGCTCATAACTCTAGAGAATCTGTTCAATTAATTGGTCGATAGAGTGCAACGTTGCCATTATTCGGCTTATTCCCATTATTCCCACCAAACCACAACAGATGGTTTGGTGGGGTGTTAGCGATCAAGGAGTGATTGAACCATATTTTTGTGAAAAAGGTATTAAAACGTCGGCCCAAGTATATCAAGATACGATTCTTGAGAACGTCGTAAAGCCTCTTAACAACATCCTGTTCCATAACCAAGAATGGTCCTTTCAGCAAGACTCAGCACCAGGTCATAAGGCTCGCTCAACACAGGCGTGACTAGAAAGTAATATTCCCGGCTTCATTGGAGCTGAAGACTGGTCGTCGTCTAGTCCCGATCTTAATCCACTCTATTATGACTTATGGTGTGTTTCAGAAAGCATGGCATTCTCTAAACGCCATGATGATATTAAATTCATACGGGTGGCAGTTGCCAATTTTCCCTTGAAAAGGGTGCGTGTTTTAATTGAAAACTGGCCACAATGTTTGATAGATTGTATAAAAGCAAATGCTGACCATTTCGAATAAACGTTATATTTTTAAAACGCTTACCTATCTATTTCTAAAATAACACAAATTCTTCTAATAAAATGATAATTTAAAAATAAAAATATCAATGTTTTTGTAACAATATTAATGCCTAGACTAGGTATACGTGTTTATTCTGTGGTGTAATTATATTTACATGCTCTGTCTTTGTATATACTAGATTTTTGCCAATGAACTATGACGTCACTTTCAAAAGACTTATCCTTCGAGTCCTTTAACTGTAGAACTTTATAATGCTTCCCCACTCTTGGTAATTTCTATAGCACAACATGGGAGCGTGCTTGGAATAGTCACCTTATTTTGTGTCATTTGACATTCATGTGGCAAGCGTAGACCTTGGTGACACAGGTTTTTCCGTCCATGTATGGTGTAAAATATTTTGAGGACCAATATTGTTTAATTTTAATGCACATAGGCATTTTATCCTTATGTTTTAACTATAACTAGATTATTGGGCTTTTTCTTGAACTTGTCGTTATATGTCACTAAGTTCATTATTGTACGATAACTCGCGCGGTTTGATTCTAACAGGAAAATCTTTATTTTTATTTGAATAGTTATTTATTGCTTATATGAGTAATATTGTTTGCTAGCACCGGTTCCTGTCAAATGCACATTTTTTCTACGAAGTGCATGAGTAAATGGTGAATATTTAGCTGTCGTTGAGTAAATCCTTGACATGTTTGGTAATAATATGAATGGATGAGTAATAGTCTGGGCGCCAGCGAGTTGTAGGCATAGCCAGGTTCACAGGCTAGAAATATGATTGCCACATACTTTATTACATTGTAAAGTTGTAGCGCCTTGCCTGAATTCTTGCTCGTCCTACAATGTATTTATACTACGAGCATATGAAGTACATGTTTTTAATGATTTAGGTACTGACCAATAGCATATTGGAATACTTTGTCTGTGTACAATAACAGCTGGATATCTTGTTGGTGCATAAGGTCTCTTCTGAGGCACGCCACCACCCACGATCAACTACTTTTCTCACCCAGCCACTACCTTTCAATTAACAGTCCACCCGTTTGAATGGCGTTCCATGGTATATTATTGAGTACCCACGTACCCTGTTTACTCGGTTTCCACTCGAATAACTCCTCCACCTCGTCAGTTGTCGATTTCTCTAGACTGAAGTTGAACTGCCTTTCGAGCAGGCTAATAGACGGTTCCAACTTAACTGAGCAACGTGTGGGAAAATTCATGGACTTTTTTTTCTTCACTTTTACCTTTGAAGGCGAAAATGTTCAATGCGTTCTACCAGTCATGCATGACGTACAATGCCGAAACATGGACTCTAACAGTAGACCTCAGCGAGTAACGAAAAGTGCTACTATGCTCGAAGTTTCTTTGATGCATAGAATCTGGAACAAAGAAATTTTTAAAAACACTATTGTCACTAATGTAGCTCAAAGATTGGTATTGTATTGTATACAAACATGCCGGCCACAGCTAATGTGTTATTTTTTATGTTTCTCAGTCTTCTTTAGTGCCTCACATGCCCTGATGAATAAATTATGACTTACTAATGTGCACTAAAATCAATTTAGTGCACATTATTAAAAAATGAAATTAAACGAATGAAAATTAAAAAAAAAATGTTAAAAATTCTAATTTGATAAAGGTAGATTTGATTTTTTAATAGCAAAGTTCATTTTTATAGAGGATTTTTTTAAAGAGGTGATATACTATTTTATAATCTACATTTAACTAGGCATTTAATAGTTGGTCTATTTAGGTATGTTACATTTTTTATGGTACCGATAACTAAAAGTCAAATTCAAATTAGTAAACGAAGGTTGTACCTTAACTTGAGACAACGGTAAGCTTTTGGAAGATATCATAACATTAAATGAAAAATACTGATTTATGTCTAACAGAACAACTCTTCGAGAATAATAGCAACACAACAGACTATGAAATTTCCTTCATTTGTAGTTACAGTACGCAAATTACTGACCAAGGGTGCCAATTTTTTAAAAAGTCAAAAGAATTGTGTGACTTCATCAAATTGTTGTCACCGATAGCTGGCAGCTGGCCTATCTCGACACTTCAAGCTTGGGCACCCTGTATAAGCTGTATTATTTATTTGTTTAAACAATATAAATAACTATGTCCCCCCGCTACAATGTTTCTGATTTTGAATAATTGATAATAACAAACATATACAAAAAAAATAGCATCAAAATCGGTTCTGTTCTTGATGATTAAGAAGTTAAAACCTTCATTGATTCGACTACAATAACCCTACCCTGTATGGAGGACATTTTATGTCCTCGTATCCCAAGAGGAAAGCTTTTGATATGACTCCTACATCGAGCTGCATTTAAAATAACGGGTATCCGAACACTATTCCAAGGTCACGTGGGCGTGATGACGTGTCCCATTCATAATTCACCTGCTCAACTTGCGGCGACTGTATTAGCTCAGTTATCGGTAATATACGAATGCTGACTAACTGCTAAGGCTTTCGAGGAATGTTGCATTTGCCGAAGGAAATCCGCAATGGCGCCTTTTGTACATACATAGTTATTTGTCAGATACTAAATGTCGCGTATTGCTCAGTCATGACATCATGTTCATTTGCATACCCAAGTGATGTGATCAACAAAGGGCGCTTTTAAGCGAAACATAATTCCATTTATTGTATTGTTATTGTGTTCAGGCCAATAAACAAATTAAAAATACGACGCCCTAATACATGTTCTTGTAACATTAAGTACCCACATAGTCTACATAATTATTAATAACCTCCAATGTTTTCTGTTTTATTTAGTTTCCTAATGTGTTTTCCATATTTCTCTTTTCCGTTTGAAGTTTCATCAGTCTTAAACTTTTTTAACTATAGTTTTCTCCTTTATACATTTTGAGTATAAATACAGAGTATTCAATTTGCTTTCTTAAATAGTGCAAAATTTTCGTATACTAAGTGAATAAGGATTGTCACAGTCTCGAGAACAGGGTTTTTCCTCGTATCGTATCTGTTTACTTCCTAATTTCTGATTGTAAAACATTGCAATCACATTTTATTATATTACCTACTCATACTTACTACTTCTTATCTACTTAGACAATAAACAAAATTGACTTAAATATAAATATCTAGTCTAAGCAGCCGAAATCTTACTTTTGCTGTGTTGGTTTTTACAAAAATAATATTTCCCTCCGGTAGATAACACGAGTGAGTCATGTTTTTTGGCGAGACATCGCATCCCGATTGCTGGCAGAGAGACCAGACGACCTCAACAATCCGACCTTATTTTTGAATTGAGAATGCGGCTGTGTTTACATTCTTCTTCTAAATTGTGACATTTTTGTACAAGACGCGAATCCCATATTGTCGTATTGTAATGAAATTAAAGTCTTCGAAGAAAGTTTCATTATTCACTACTTGTTCTATATTTACATTTCATGCTATTGACTACATGTTTATAGGCGGATGTGACTAAGCGTAACTGTATCGGTGCGACAATGCTCTATTCTTGTGTTGCTCGAAGAAACGTTTCGTGTCCGAAGTTTGCTCAATCCAACAAGATTTTTTTGTTTTATTTTCTGCCCAAGTTCGATGTAAATCTTACCTGAGTATTTGCGATCGTCGTGATTATAAATGCTAAAAACTAAACAGGATTTTTTTTATAATTACGACAAATAACAAACATTTTGCGAACGATTCGAATTTTGACATCGTTTTCTATGTTTTTCATACACCTGAGAAAAATCTGTTGATTAATTTTCAGTAGGTCGAAACGGAAAAAATATTTTTGTTGAAAAATCCTTTTTGTAATGCAAAGGCGAATTTAATTAATTAATTTTGACCATAAGTGAATGTGAATAGGTTTACCGTGCTGGTAATAAAGTTTGAATAATATTGCAAGCTGTTATTAGCCGACCGCCGCCAGTCGAGCATCGTGCCCTAACCACATTCCGTTTTGTTCGTACATTGAATGAATCTAACGAGGCAGTTCTTCGTAATCTATAAAGCTTGCAGCTATGTGTCTTCTATATCATAACCGTATAATATTTATACACAAACATTGTTATTCACTATGCTTAAGATCAAATAGTCACGTGACATGACCAATTTATAGAGAACAGTAACATATGCGCTAAATTATTAATTCATCTTTCGATGAAACCTTGTCGGATTTGTTTATCAAGTCTTTTATACTTTTTCAATGATATTTAATTATCCTTACAAGGAGTTAGGTATTAGTGTATAAGGTCGGGATACAAATAATAGTTAACGGCAAAGTACGCGCCACCTGACTCGATAAACAACCTGTGTTTCTCACAGGAAACCGGCGATCGATCAAGTCGCATCACCAGTATGCAAACAGAGGCATCAGTAGATACGCTGCGCCGAAAGGAACGTCTTGTCGCGAGCGAGGAGGATGCCGCTATGCCGAGTGACGGGCGAGAGATGGGACAAAGCAAGTCCGGCTTCAAAACCGTGCGCGTGCGCTTACGAATTGCATTCCCATACAGGGTAACGGCGCTCGTTCTCCTTTCTCGTTCTTACCAAAGATATCGAGACGGCCTCTCGCTCGCGCTTCATGAATGGAGGCGCCATGGAATGCGGTCGCGTGACGTGCGCGGCGCCGACGCCGATCTCGATGCACTTAACCATAAGGCTAGTTCTACCATTGTACTATTGTACGGTAGATTTTAAATTTCCAAAGCATATGACATTGAATGACGCATTAAGGAATTTGTCCATATCTGGCTCGTGTTATGCACATTGAATTGATAATGATTAATCGTATGGTGGTATCGAAGAATTAGTCAACTGGTGAACGGTAGCCCCTGCCGCCCAACTAAGTGAGGCTTTGGCCGACAATGAGTATTCACGGACACTGAAGTTGACGGACTACTTACCAGAACCGGTCCATGGGAGCCTTCCACTTCTCCAAAAACATGCAGAACCTCGCTTCTAGTAAATATCACAACAAGAATTAATTTATTTCGAATAATTTCAATAAATTCCGACATATAATTAACATTTACTGGATTCTTGAATGCTGATCGTTTGATTAGTCATTTTAATGATGCCTTTTTACAGTTAGTGATCTGAATGTGGTGTAAATTTTGTTTGGCAATCGGGCAGTTTGTCGTTATTGATGCTTCTCATCTATCCCGTCGTGAGGTTGTTTAACGTCCAAATGCGCGCTCCGCAAAGGAATTCGGCGGCTCTCGTGTAATCTTTTACGCTTTCGATTGTCGATTATTAATTGCTCTCTCATTCAATAGATATTACATTCCAATCATTCGTCGCTTTTTAAATGGAATTTTATTTTAGTGGTTAGATGTTGTCGTAAAATACGAGCATATTTGAAATTATCCTTCGTCTGAAGTTGATTGATTGTTGACATTACAGTTATTCGTTATTAAAGCTGATATTGAATTCCTAAGATTTAACATAAGTAGAATCATGATTCAGACAACACTGGAAGTAAGAACAGTAATGCCTCGATTTTGTGTATCTAGAGTACTTGGTACTTTTAATGTGAAATTTAGCGTCCTTCTGGAGCAGTGTCCAGGAGAGAAAACAATAAAGATGATTAAATTAAGAAAGAATGAATCTTATAATTAACAATTAATCTGAATGGATTCCCACGGTTATCGTTTATTATCAGGACCGCTCAAAACTGTTCTCTTAGTGTTTAGCGTAGGGTTTTGAAAATTAATTATCATTAATCTATACTTCCTTCTAGCCAGGATTTGCTTGCCTACTTTAACATCGCTTTTGTTCCACTAATGAGGTCGTCACATTGACAGTCGCCTGGTTAGCAAATGACAGAACTAATTAAACCGTTTACCCGATTCTGTCATTTAAAAGTTAATTCACTAGCCCTTAAAAAACTAATTACCTACCTACGTATTTGAAGTCCTACATTAATTACTGTAATAGAGCGAATAAAGCGGCTGTAAGAGCACGCTTAGTCAAGGATTCTGTCAGACAAAGCGTGTGCATGTAATATGGAGCGAGCCGGTCGGTGGCAGACATAGAGGAGATTGGGCGTACGTTTTTGCTGACCGCCCCGCCCCGCGCCCCGCACCGCCGTTTGTATTAAATGTTAGTATTAATTATTTATACTGCGATCGGAGCCGCCGTCTCTGTGACTCTCAAACATAATTTTCACGAGTAACGGTCGCCAGTCGCCGATAGGTATAGCAAAACCAACTAGCAATATGCTCTACTTTGTGAATTTATTATGTACTACCCCACTTGAGAATGTATCAATCAGCAGTGGTAGTATGTCTTGACGAAGTTGTGTATTTTTATCAATGCCACTTAGTGCAACAGTGTAAGGTTGCACTAATTGGCATTGCTGTGTTAACAGAATATTGTAAACGAGTATTATGAGTATGTACAAATATATTTTAATATTTTTAAAAGATCGAAGAATCTGGTTTCCAAGTCAAACCAACAATGGTTTAATGGACCTGTATTTGTGAAATAAAATAATAATTATTATTCTGACTTACATTCTGTTAATTTTTTCGACGCTTGTACAACTTATTTTTACCCATATTTTTATTAATTCCTATTATTATGATAGTACGGTTTTGTTTATTACCTAATAAATCTGCAACAAATCAACGAATCGCCACCAACTTTGGTGCACGTGCAGTTCTTGGGGTATATTTCTTATTAACATAGGTATAGTTGAGTTCTTGGGACACATAGGATAGTATTCAATCGTAATTTCGCGCCTTCCTTGCGACAGGACGACTTTCACCGTCTTCGTAACTTTTATTTGTGAATTTATTCTTATTTTTCAACCAAATATAGGTAGATACTAAAATAATGATTTACACTTCAAATTTTCTCTTTCAGAATCTGAGTGGGTTCAAATGTATGAATATGTTTCATACATATATTTTTATTGAGCACGTGACTTTAGAAACGTATATGTTCAAAGAACTTGTAATCATTCATTTGTTCGCAAATATAGTTTGATGCAATTTTAAAGTAGAGCAGCATTCGCTTGAAGGCATCGCGACGGCGAGCAGTGAGCGATGCAAGAGGCTGCTGTTAGCCTCCCATGCGGAGCCCCGCTGTCTGGCAGCCGGGGCCCCTTCCGCCCCTCACCCTGCCCCGCTCGCCGCCCGCCTGTGACACCTAGCGCAACCACCTCGTCTTGCTACTTCATATCTACCACCATTCACATCGACTCGCATGCCATTCCAACGTACAGTGTGTCCAAGAAGCAGTCCACTCGGTCACTTAGATCTAGATAACATGGGAACGTCAGCCATTTTATTTTTTTACATAAATGTAGGTGAATACTAAAGTAAATTAATTTTTCTTTGTCGCTTAACATATCAATAAACGTATTCAAACAAATATAACCCGAAAGCTTCGAGCTTTTTAATGTGACATTGTCAAGATAGGTATGAATTGATAATCTATTTACCATCCTTGAAAAAGATTACCTCTACATTATTAACTTAGACTCATTTCATTGTGTTCGATTAATATAATTTAGCAGTGTTTGCTTCAAATTATTAAAACTAGGTACATTACATGTAATCTTCATAAACATAAGGATAGGTGCCGTACTGAAAGTCTCAACAAACCCTAAACACACACATCGATGTTACGGTAAAGTTTCTAATGTGTATAACTTCCAATGTATCAACCTTCTCAAAAATACGAGAATGGAATAAGTACAGGCATGCTTACATACAAGTTATCACATATTTCTAATTTTTAGCTTACTTTAAGAGTACCTACATTCAGCTTGAAAGAGCATCACAATCTGTTAATAAATTGTGCTATATAATAAGGACATCAATTGCGGCTGTCCTTAAAAGAGTCTTGCAAGTAACAAATTGTACAGCACTCAATTCGATTTTATTAGATGTGAGGGCGTGTGAACATGTGTTTCTCACGTATGTAAGTACAATCCACGAGCGGCTTGTGGACTCACTTATCTAGTCTCCTCCGATTTATACGACTACTTGTTATTTAGTCCCATGAAATATGTATCTATTGGATGTAATTCTTGTAACCTGTTTTACAAATACATAGTATGAAGTATGTTGAGTATCTATTATACAGCTGTTAGGAATGCACGCAGGGGCTTCACATCGATAAAGATGTGTCTAATATAATCCGATAAATATCGCAATGTTCAGTTGATTGCGCATATTATTGAAAGGTTCTAATTGAACAAGTGTAACGTCGGCGCGACCTCGGCGTGTGGCGCGTACGTCCGATTGCGACAGCAGCGGTTGCTCTGCGACGTTGTGCAAGTGATCCATGGACATTCCGGTATCGCAGTGTCAGTGGTAAGTGTGCGGGCTCGGAGTCCTGCGCGAGCGCCGAGGCCGCGGCATGAATGGAACTCCGGTATGTGGGTCACGGTGTCGTCAATGGGCCGTCGGCAGGGCCCCGCACCGTTGCCTCTTGCGCCCCCATCGTGCCGTGAAAGTTGCCACTACTTTCGCGACTGTCGCTAAATTGAACATTACATTTTACACTCTAATGCTCGAAAACTAAGTCACTTTTTGATCAAAACTCAAAAACGTTCAGACATTCCGTATCAGAATAAAGAGAGAACTCTAAGATAAATGGGCTACGGTCGTATTTCGTTTGCTTGTCTGAAAAATTTGGCTGCGCTGTATGCTCGTGCTTAGGAATTCACTTCCGGGTAGGTCGAAAAGTGAAATGGACTCGTCTGTGATGTAATTGGAATTCGGATGTATCCGGAGTCAGCGTTACTCCGTTCACTTATAAAATTTCTATATCAGTTGACATAATAGACTGCGCGCCACCGTCATTTCCGTGACACAGTAAACGGTTAAAAGCGATGGAGCGTAAGACTTTTTACTGCCAATATACGACATTTATATTGGCTTAGGTAGATACGAAGTCTTTATGTACATTTATTCCATACAAAACTAACACAACTAAATACTCGAGTAAGGGCGAGGATGTATTTTACCTAAAAAAATTCATTGTCTTGAGTATTTTTTAGCCTGAATACCCAAATATGTTATGCATACCTGAATACATAAACTTATTTGTATCGATTACCCAATTACATAGTCTTTTAGTATGTGTCACCATTAAATATCTGCAGTGGTTCTCATAAAAATCTGCTCATCCGGCAATTTTGTACTGAAAAGCAATTAATTATCGTTTGCATTTTTGTAATTTCAACCACGAACTTCGTACATGATTAAGCCACTTCGTATATTGTTAAACCACTGCGGCATATCACCAATTTATCCATGATATCGAAAAGCGTCCAAGTGCTTTTGATGCTAATTGACTTTTTTGGCGATTGTAAACCTGTTGCTAACCGGTAGTCAACTGTTTATGCTTTAAAATGATCCTCAAGGGAGTGCAAACGGTAAAATGAAAAGAAAGAAAAAAATGATATTGCTGCTTGGTAACAAACACTAGTTGTATATTAAATAAAGTGGGTACTTATTAACACTAAAATTTTTATGAACTACTTGTTTGCTTTCCTAAATTCTCCTCTTCTTAAATTTCTTTCTTAATTCTCCTAAATTCTCAAATTATACATCATACATACATACCATTTGAATTTTTGGTATGCTGTACGTACCGGAGCCTTATTTTAAAAAAATCCAAGTTTTCGAACTCGGCAGACAACCCGAGCCCTGGCACCTCGAAAAAAACTGCGAGATTTTCGACGATGTTTCGTTTTTTGCGAAATATCACTTTTGGTGCATTTGGTGAAAAAATCATACCTTCACAAATTAACCTCCAGTAAATTAGCTATAAAGCGAGCGTGATGTGATTTCCGTACATCATATAGTTTCCAAGATACGGCTTTTCGAAAATTGGAATTAATTTCCAGTAATGATCCGTTTCATAGCAAAAACCGTAATAGACGACTTTAAATGGGAAGAGGAATTTTGTGAACTGTGAGCACAGGCCGTTTGTACGACTAACATTTTCCCATATGTGTAGTAACTTGTTTAATTACTACATAAATAGGGTATGTACATAATCTATAGTCACCATATTATGATTTTTGTTTTGTAAATTATACCCTTAAATAATATAATTATTAATAAGTGAAAACCCATTTTAGTGTTTATTTGTAACTGTCTAAATTTATCTTGAGAATTAAACACAATATTTATGTGTGTCCATTGAACGTTATATCAATATATTTAACAATATGCCACTGCATAACATATGATTAGACATCTTATCTAATGACCAGTAATATATACCACATGAGTTATATACGCAAATAAGATGCATATCGCTGCTTATTAATTCGAGTATATTTAATATCCATTAATAAGCATTCACACAATGTGAAAGTCATTCCAAAACCATTCTAAGACCATATAGTAAACCATCCCAAGACTATCTTAACACCACCCCCAAAGCTATTCCCAAAAGCCTTTTCGAAGTAATCCTATGCTCATCTCACACTCATGTTGAATATACCGTTTCTGTCGTTATGCGAATATCTGTCCTTATGAAATGCCAATTTTAGAAGATGCAATCGGAACCATAAAAAATAATATACCCAAGAAAATTGGTAATTAAATACTGAACATATACACTGGTACCTGTAAATTAATCAGAAGCTCGTCAGTCACACTGGCTTGTGGCGATCAGCTTTCACTAGTTCAAAGGCTCTGCCGCACATGTTTATTATGTTAAACATTTTAGCAGGAATTCTCGAGACTTCCGTTAATGTCTTGTACATTTAGACCTCATGCTAGTGTACCTATATCTCGATTTCAGTGAAGAAAATACGTCGTTAAAATAAATTGCGTGTTTTTGTAAAAAAATCTATCTATCCAAGGTTTTAAATATAGGTTAATATAGCGGACAAAATGGAGATAATCTACTTGAAACACTTTCAAAATCCATTTTCATAAATAAACCATCGAACGATAACTATTTAAAGTCCACAAAGATGAAAATAAATTATCACAAACAAATAATTTATAGAGGAACTAAGAATCATTAACTAGGAAACCAGTACCTTTAAAAACAGACTTAATTTTATGAAGGCTCAACATGCATAGTATTAAAATATTCATCATTGCTATTGAAAACAAATTAAATTGCGGCTTAACACACGATTAGGCGGTAAAGGTCGACAACATTAAGTTATTGATGCAGATTTTTTATTGCAGGTCTTATTTATATTAAGTTCGTTTTTTGCGACTTGATAATACTAGTAGTAAGTATTGAACGTTCTGTGTATGAAATTTCACAAAGACAACGGTCCTTGTGGCTGCTCCACTCCCCAATTACATAGCTAGTAGTCCCTTTTGCCGGAACTGCCGATCATGCAAATGGTATGCTATTTCACTATTAGTGCAGCGGTAACCTTTAGGTGCAGGAACGGTTGCGTTTAGCGGTGATGAAGGTTGTACAGTTAGTCGCATTCCTAGAGCAGGCCTACGGGCGAAGAGGCAGGTGCAGCGCGGGGAGAGGCCGTCCTCGGCAGGAATGCGCGAGCGCATCTCCCGCGTACTATGTTGTTTCTGTGTTGTGACATTTTTGCATTGCATTACACTAGTTGTTTAAATAATAACTATTTTTAGATATTCTAAAAGGACAGTTATAAAATATCTTTGCAGAATTGTTGTTAATTTGAACAGAACATCAAACATTCAGTTGCTTTAGAACTGAATAATATGAAGTAGGGAACGCTTGAATCCGAGCATTTATTTTGTTATCATTCGCTGGAATATCCCATTATATAAAAGGTCAACCGAACATTTATGAGGCAGTTACCTGGGACAGGCAAACTTCTGTGTCACTGACTGGTTACTGTCCTCTAATCTTGTGAAGAAATAGTAGCTACTGCTTCTACTGGACCATTTCGAGGGAAGAAATAAAGCGGCTATCTTTTTTGTGAACGCTTCGACCGCGAAGAACTTTTGTTGGCAAGTCGTTTTCGTCAAACACCCACTGCATCGATTGCTACTTCGTGAGAATCGTGGATATACTGTTAAGTAAGAATTTAAGAATGTAGTAAGAATGTAGGAAACTTGCTGAAAGTTAAAACCCTCCGTTTAACATGAATATGGCACCAATAGCCCAGTCAGGTTTTTTATACTTCGGTGAACAAATGAGAACATCTATTGATTTTTTGACCATAAGTTTCTTTTAAAATTGTAACCTACATAGCACGAAATAATTCAAGCCTCCATGGACGTTATGGAGGTATTCCCTGACGATTCCTGGAGTGTGCTCTCTTGCATTATCATACATAAAAATGAAATCTTGACCAACAAACCCAGTATATGGCATCACATGAGTCTCTAGACATTGACGAATGTAACGGTCGCCGTTTGCCTTTCGCGGAAATTCCTTCCCAGACTGTCCATGATCCCCGCCATAACTCTCATTCTCTTCAATACAGTACTGCACAAAACGCTCTCCCTGTCTTCGATACACCTTCCTCCTTCCATCATTACCATACTTCACTAATGAATCTTGGATTCATTAGTGAAGAGTACCTGGCTCCATTGACGTTGAGTCCAATGAAAATGTTCACGCCCAAACCGAAGGCCCGCCATCCGGTGAGCTCGTGTCATTTTGGGCCCATTGCCTGGCTTATGTGGTATTAAATCACGTTATTCGAGTCTCCCTCTAACAATACGAGCGCTAACAGCCACTCCATGAAAGTCTCGAAGCTGTTCTTGGATCTGTACCAAGCTCAGGTGACAATTTCGTAAGCTTGTCGTGAAGATAAACCTATCTTGTCTTTCCGTCGTCACTCGAATTCGTGATCTTACTGGACGGCGAACGTAGCCGCCATTCTCTAGGTATCGATGGTATACTCTTTAAACAGCAGAACGGCTTAAATGATGTTGTGCACTTACATTTCGCTCACTAAGCCCAGACTGAAGAAGTGGCACAGCTTGCGCGGCCACTTCAGGCGCAGTATCCATAATTTTAGGTTCAAACTCGTTTCAAGTCTCAGGAAAAACAACTTTACGTAACTTTTATTTAAAAACAACACCATTAAACCAAAAATCCTGCTCCAATTCAAAATTTTTGCTTCCTTATATTTTTCAAAACAATGAACTGACTCGGTTCTTCCTCTGTCGGTCAAAATCGTGAATTCAAATTTGCACGCAACAATCCAATAACCGCTGGGCGCACTCGATTGGTCTCGTTATCTCTCTCTTACAGAATACTACCTTGTAATGTACTGCATTTCCCACTTTATCAACTTCCCCAATCTACGTACGTGTTTCGGTATAGTGAGTGAGATAGGCCAGAGCCCATTTCCATTCCATCCTATTCTATGCCTTTCCATTTTCTCAACCCTTTCTCCAAATCCTTTCCCTAAACTCCTTCTTACATCAATGATAGTAGGCAGCGCATCCGGGGGCGCGCCAAAGTTGCATGTATCGCGGAAGCCCATGGGCGACAGTATCCACTTACCAGCAGGTGGATTGTATGCTCGTTTGCCACCTTCTTTCTATAAAAATAAAAAAATAACAAAGCCACCACCACAAGCTCTGAGGTGTGACTTTAAACAGGTGTGCGGCGGGATGACTCGCCAACCCGTTTGGCCAGCATGGCGTTATAAGGCCATACATCCCTCATGCTAAGACAGACAATGTGCACGAGGAGGCAATGTCCAGCGGTGGACACTGAAAGGGGCTTGCAACTATATTAAACTAGATATAGAAATTCTAAAAGTCATGCCGAAAGTAATGACATAATTTATAACTTTCGTGATTATAATCTCATAATTTCAGTTTCATTTTCGTTTCATTTTTTAATAAATTTCATTCATAATTAAAAATTTCAAATGTCGAAATCGAAAAAAAAATTCTCCAATAACTCGCGTCAGTCGGATTCCGATATTTTACGTACGATTTACATATTACGTACGGTTTTAAATACTGGCTTTAATTTATTTGTCGAATTTTTTGTTAAATTTAAAACGTGATTTCGGATCTACTAAGCCGATTTGGCCTATCTACTTGCTAACATGGCATAAGTGCAAAACTCTTAAATGAGATAAGTTTGGAACTGACGGTAGAGTTATAGACTCTGCTGATTACCATGTAGTTATTTTTTTCGAATATTTAATAGTCTTGAATTGTCCACTAAGTTAATTACATCGAAATCTCCCTAAAACAGCAACTTAATAGGCAAACACATTTGTAGGTTTTTAAATTACAATAGACGCTTTGCAACGCATATTACCTTTTACAAGTTTGTTTTCCTAAATTATTATATTTTTTTATTTTCTCTTTATTTTTAAGAGCGTTTGATCAAAAAGAACATGCCATCCTCATAATTGCAAATCTATAATTCTAGTTTAACATTCTGTCCACGCCTGATTGTACCAATGTATATAGCGGCTTGGCGTCATCCGACACCAGAAAAGCCAAGATGCTATTACACCTTCCACCATTATAGTCGCATTGTGAGAGAAGTTTCTTTTTTTATGGACGAAGGCGGCAGACGAGCATACAGTCCACCTGATGGTAAGTGGATACTGTCGCCCATAGTTGCCTTTTATATATCTCATTCCGTTCACACTCATTTTTATTATCTTTTACAACTTTGTTTTCTTATATTATAGCTATTTTGTTTGCCAACAGGAACTTGGCGTTGGGCATCGGCATTCAAAACTTTCCAGAAGGGCTTGCAGTCAGTATACCACTGCAAGCCGCTGGATTCTCCGTCTGGAGGGCGTTTTGGTAAGTACCTATTCGTAGAACATAGGTCACTCCTCACCTTCTTGTAGAATATAATGTAATATTAAGAAAAGTATAATCAACTAAAAGAGACCGAACCAGCCCGAGGCTCTTCCGAATTTCAGTTGATATTAATTTCAAATTAAAGCGATACATTATTGCTATTTGAACGGTACATCAATTTCAGCTAAGTTAAGGATATTAAGTTTTTTTTTTGTGTTTTCCATTTAGTGGCTTTGAAGTTGAGTTCAACCCGTTCCCCCAACTACATCAATATATGACAGGAGTCACAGGATATTGAGTTTTAGCACTGAAATAAACAGTAAATATGTTGTATTTATGTAGCACATTGCTTCTGTACTCTCGGTGTATAATAATTCATATTCATATAGTTATAAAGTTACAATATAGGTTGAAAACTGACGGCTAGCTCCACGTTTTTAACCCCTATTGTAATTACGTTTATATCTTTTTATCGAAGAGGTACATTGAAAATGAAAGTAGCACATACGCTTCACAAGAGGAGTACATTGGATTAATGCACACCACAAAAGATCTAGTCGAGGGCCCGGGTTAGTGTGATAATCATTACTAGGCACCACATTACTAGGCACCACATTAATAGCCACCACATTACTAGGCACCACATTAATAGCCACCACATTACTAGGCACCACATTAATAGCCACCACATTACTAGGCACCACATTACTAGCCACCACATTACTAGCCACCACATTACTAGCCACCACATTACTAGCCACCACATTACTAGGCACCACATTAATAGCCACCACTTTACTAGCCACCACATTACTAGGCACCACATTACTAGCCACCACATTACTAGCCACCACATTACTAGCCACCACATTACTAGGCACCACATTACTAGGCACCACATTACTAGGCACCACATTACTAGGCACCACATTACTAGGTACCACATTACTAGCCACCACATTACTAGCCACCACATTACTGGGCACCACATTACTAGCCACCACATTACTGGGCACCACATTACTAGCCACCACATTACTGGGCACCACGTTCCTAGCCACCACATTATTCACTGAAGTATTAATTTATTAGTATACACCTTTCTTATATGCAGATATATGGATGGCCATTGAGCCGGCGAATATTGTTCCTGCCGAACGTGTAAACCGTGTCCGAATTGGTTCCTTAATCGTGTCACGTGAAATATTTCCTTAGTGTTAAGGTCCACTCCACACTTGCTACTGATCGCTAGGCGCGCAACGATGCAACTGAACATCGCGATTATGTCGTTAATAATTCGCCTGTCGTTGTGCCGAAAATTTCTGTTCCTTTGCGGTCGAAAAATTAAAATAGGGGACCACCACAATCAGATGTAAATAGCACAATGTATGTTTAGTTCTCAAACACGATTGGCTACAACTAATGATCGCGTTTTCTAACTAATGACCTAATAGTAGGTATATTTGTTATAGTAGTTTATTTAGTAGCCTAAAATTAGCAAATGAAATGCATTGGATCAGCATTTGATTCCGAATATTCTATTGAACGACTTCATAAAATGTCCTATAAGTATAATGAAGCAAAGTTTACATTGCGGTGGATAGTTGGATGGTGTCGTTCGACTCGTGCGCGGCTAGAGAATGCGCCCGCGCTCGCCGTTAGGCCGGATGCCAACACAGCCAGACTGGCCGACCTCATTCCTGTTCTGGCTAATTCATTTAGCGGCTGCAGCCGGCCTGCGCTGCCCGACGTTACATAGACAACACGCCTCTCCCTTTAATAACGCAAACCTGCCCTCCATTAACATGTAACATCGCATGTTTTAGCTTTAGCTAAACACAATGATTATCTTAAAGTAGATCGAAGCAGATCGTCTATTGATTGATAGACCACTACTTTGGCGACTTGAAACTACATATTTCGGCATATCTGTCACGTATACAAAGTTTAATTGAATTCCCTAACAATAAGTACCTACGTGCGCCGAAAGTCTTTTTAAAACCGTTGGTGCCAAAGGTTACATCTGCTGGGGCATAGTGGTACGTGCACGCATTGTAAACGTTACCAAATAGGTAAACGTTGTAAATAGTCGCATTCCATCGTGTTCTTGGAACCGCTGGCGCCGGCCGGCCGGTGCAGCGCCCGCCACTGCGCCACGCGAGCTACGAAATCAGCGTACAACTTGATATGATTGTGGATATGCCATATTATTCAGTTTCTATTGTCTAATGGTATAAGCTTTCAAGTGCTAAAGTAAATAATTTCTCGTGCAAGCAAATATTTTTTCGGACACCAAGCAAACCTGTGATTATAGACAATCAAATCAAAGTCGTTTGATGAAGTTAAAAAATTGATGTTACTCTCAGTCAGCTACACCGTATTCACCGGCTTAGAAATGTTTACAAGCCTAAAAGAAGTCTTGATTGCACTTTGTCTCTTCTGGTTGCACTCGGTTGATCTTTTCTTACGTTGACTGGGTGGTGGAGTTTAAAGTAGGTATACAGTAACTAAAAATTCTCTATCTGTCAAAGACATGACCAGTCAGTGACTTTTATGGCAAGAATGATAATATACAATTATAAATTCCACCTATATTATAATCGACAGTACCGGAATGTTTTAAAACTTTTTATGAAAAATATGCAAGTAATTTGTGTACTGAGCGGGGGATACGCTTGCTTCATAGCTCCTAAGGTGAAAACGGCGGCAAGAATGTGCGCAAGTGGGAATCCTGGCCGGGCGAAGGCCGGGAATGCGCCGGGCCGCCGTGCGACGACCCCAGCCACCCCGAGCCCGCCGCTCGAGGCTCGCGGCCCCCTTCCCCGCCGCTGGTGCCTTTGCCGCCCGAGTAAACTTTACAGTTTACTCGAGGTGCAAATATTTATTTATGATGGAAACACTGGAGATACACGGGGACTCTCTCCTTTAACCTACAACGGTTAAAAGAAGACTTTTTACATATGATTTATATAAGATACGCGGATGATAATGTTTTGTTCGCTTGTAGTCTAGAAGATCTAAGAAGGTCTTCTGTCTATCGTCTGTTGTGTGGTCTAACGTTACTAAAACCAAATACGTGACTATTATTCCATCGAAAAATGTTTGTACATTTGACAAAGCCCTCTTCCGCAATGGACAGACATTGGAAAGGGTCCAAAAATGCAAGTGTTCGCATTGATACCTCGAAAATCTAAGCAACCACAGCTTTGAAATTAGTCGCAGGGTAATACAAGTGCTTTTCAAACTGAAGAAACTCCTATGCGAATGCAAACTTATAACTAATTGCGCTTCTGGCACTTTGTTAAATTTCTCAATTATTCTATCGTGGACCACTCAATGTAGTTATGTGTTACAGAAGAAATGCATTCTTACAGAAGATTGTTAAGATGTCGTCCTCGTCATCCTCAAGACATAAAGTGAGCATTACTTTGTTAGATCGATATGGGCAGAAAGGAAGTTTTTCACGCAATTAAAAAGAGAGCTAGAAAACCTAGAGTACATCTTACGCAACCATAAATGTGAAATGTTCCGCATAATCAACTAGGGAATTCCAATAGAAAGGAAGGAAGGAAGAGAAGATTTTGCTTAAAAATACGCCTCTCTCGCCCTCTCGCCAACATTCTATCCCTTTTTTACAGAAAGAAGGGGAAAATGAGTTAAAAGTCCACCTTGTAGGTGGATACTATGGCTCATGAACATCCGCGTTACATATCACCATCGGCCAAGAATGAGAAAGGTCATGCTTAGGATTTAGGAATGGATTTGAAGAGAGGGTTGGGAAAATAGGGGGGGGAAGGGCTCTGGCGTTGCGCCTTCACCGCCCAAATCCGGAGTTCATAAGGTTCATAAGGAAATAAGACAAAGTGAGAAATTTTATGGTAGTCTTCCGTGCAGTAACTTGTCCAGTCGAGTGCGCCCGACGGCTGTGCGGGGTTATAGCATACACTCTCCCCTTCCATTTTCAACTTATTTTGCACTTTTTTCAAAACAATGTTACACCAACAACCAACAACCAACAACATAAAACCATGTAAAGCCATATTCACCTCCAAATAGCCCATGTAATAATCCTTTGAACCTTCCGGCACTTTTATGATATTTGGAATGTATAATTAGTTCATAATAATGACAGATACTTTATTTATTATACGTTACATAATGACTTTCATAAACTAATTCCCAATTCCGTGAACTTACAGTGCAAGTAATCTGTCTGTTAAAACTTTCTGTTAATTTGGGTTCATGTGTGTCATTGTTCAAAAGTTCAAGAGTCTTCAAGTTTTTGTTGAAGCCTGAACACAATAAGCTATACGATATCAGGATATTTTACAGATTGCAGCTTCGCCCAGATATCTTGTCTAATTAAATTTCAATTGGTATGTGTACATTGATGAGATTTCGTGTGTATAATTTGTGACGGCATTGTTTTATGGAGTATACATAGCAGCTTACTTTCTTCTTTCAAAGTGAGACTTGCAGTGGTCTACCACGTACCAAGTGAGACGTACCAACGTTTGTCTTTTTGGACTAATGGACTCACCATCAGATGGTCTGTATGCTGGTAGGCCGCCTTCGTCCATAAAAAAAATATGCATACGCAAATGTTATCTCAGGCACTAAGCCAATGTTTGGTATTGAGTTGAACTCAGTCTCGAGTACCTACATATCCATACTAGTTTTGAAAGTGTTTTGCTAGCCTTTCAGTCTTCCGGATCAATTTTTTACACTCTTATAGATTTCAACTAAATATGGGTGCAGAAAAAGTAAGTAGGTATATCCAATAACTAGTTGTCGTTATTAATAAGTTCCATGTCATTTTGCTGAGGCGTAAAGTCCACATTAGTTTTTTGTTCCGCGATATGACATAATCAGATCAAGCAGTGTGGTGATCCATTGTTGTAGACAATGCGTCTAGTCAACGTTGCTTACCGCACATGACTCACGAAAGTGACGTAGCAGAGATCACGCTTACGCACCATATATGAGCTTCATTCGTTAGATAACGCATTCAATACTAGTCCCTCTATAATATACCTAGGTGCCTATTATAACTAGAAATCGCTGCTACAGCCGGTATTTGCATTCGCTATTGCCTCTCGGCTCTGTGTACCGTTTTTTGTTGCACAACCTTAATCGATTCAATGTTGGATTACAAATATGCGTTATTTGAATTTATCACAAAGCAGCCGCCTTGTTATGACATTACAGTTAAGTAATTGTCGGAATTTGTAGGTCTCAGCGTCGGGCGGCCGCGGCGAGTGTGTCTCGCCGGAGATCGTGCGCTCGCGCCGCTGCGCTGTTGGGAGGCCGTAGAGCGCATTCGATGCTAACGGCGCTGTGTGGTCAGATAGCTAATGCTAACTGGACCCGAGAAAGTCGTCTATTTCGAAATTTTAGCGTTGCGTGAGCTCGTTGTGCGGTGTGTCGTTGCGGTGCCGTGGGGTCTGCGCGGCGAGCGAACGGCGGCGCGCTGTCTGCGCGTTCTTCCGGACCGCACCCGTCCGACCAGTCGCAGCGCACCGCCCGCTGCCCGCCGCGGGCAATCGGCCTTCAGATTCGAATAATTAAATCTAGAGAGCGACGCCGAGCCCGCAACGGTCGCCGCCGCCGTTGCCACCGTTGCCGCCACAGCTCGAACCCCGAAGAAGCCGTCACGGAAAGCAGCCTTGGTGGCGCTGATCTGCGCAATCGAGGCCGGTTTGTGGTGCGCATATTGCGTCGTTGCCGCGCCTAATCTTCAACGACGGCTTCCTAGACTGTGCGGCAGCCTTGCTATTTGATCGATGACGCCTTACACAAAGGAATCTTTGAAATAAACTCAACGGAATCATTAATATTTAGATGTGGTTTTTATCTGTCCATTACAAACTACATCTACTCGTATAATACGAATAGAAGCATTCATCATTACCAATCATTAAGAAACCTCCGTTTTCTTCATCCTTTAAAAACATCGTTACTGAAAGCTTATTTCCAGGTAATTGATGCGAATGATGATACTCATAACATACTACATAGAATCAGATCTTCTATCAAAATTAGATTGTGAAACATATGTACGTTCCACGATGTTGTATCATTTATGATAATTTAACAGAACGCGCGCAGTTTTAACCATAATAGGAAGCGATTTGTACATTATCTAATCATCGGTCAGCATCGATGTTAATTTATTACTTGTTTGTTTTAAGTTACCATTTATCTAGTAAATGACGCTTATCAATATTAAATAAACAATGTATGAAACTTTAATGGTTCATGATCACCCTTATCGTCTTACTTTTTAACTTGAAACTATGAAATTATTAGATATTTGTTGCTTCCGTCTTAGTTAGTATGGCTACGACATGCATTTGAAACAACAAAGATGGTTAAAAATTACGCCTTCCAAACTAGGAGTACTGGAAATAAAAGTTGTGCGAAAACTGTATTCTCAAATAATGATCATAAAAAAACTCAATATCTCAAACATGAATCCATAACAACCGTAAATATTGTCAAAAAAATAAACAAAAGAATAATTATCTCTATATACGTGAAGGATAATACACATATAATACTGTTTGGTCTACTTCCATTTTTACGTTTTACTTCCATTTAATTGCGATTTTCACTACTGTGTAGCCTGTTACTCCGGAAGTTTATGGGGTAATTTTCATCGATATCGGTCCATTAACTTTGGAAATATAGGTTGGCAGAGATCATCGCGGTTTAATATCTGCACAATGGTATGATACTGGTTTAGAAATCGAGTCTCAAACCGGCGAAACCGCGGCGAAATGCTAGTAATTATTAAAACAAATGTTTTACCAAGCATATTAAAATTCAGCGTAGTTATTGAGTGACGGGTATTTTGTTTTATGGTTTGTCGGCGTTTTGCAGTCAAACGATTCTGCGAATCTGTGGATATTGTCGCAAATTGCCGCTTTCGCCACCCGCTGAATAATGCATGCGATAACATAACATCACGTCGCGCGCCCGCCGCCCGCCCCGCGCCGCTTACAAACTTCAAACCCGTTCCCCAGGCGCATTCCGCCTAGATACGCGTGTACCAGTGCCGCGGCCCCAGCCGCCGCTGTCACCGACGACCTAGCCAACACACAAACTGACACGTTACCTAACGTAAATTAAACCCGCCTGTGAGCTTGTTATCATATCCTTACACAATAACTCCGGCCGAACTTTCCAATTGCCAAAATGTCCCGTGCTGGACAACTCACTTTGAGTTGATCTTCATTTACTTGGCTTTAACTTAATGTTCTTTTACTTTCTGATCCTCCACCGTTAGGTATTCTGAGAAAACCGACTTCGATGACCTATTTCACCATCTATAGGAAGACTCAAATGTTCGTGGGTGTCGAAGAGACTCCCTGTTCCGCCTGGCCGTTGCCACCGAGTTCTCGAGGCTGGTCCATTTTGGTGGCGCGCAGGCCAGGTATGGGCTGCCGCGCGTCGTGTGGGGTGGCCCTGGCGGCGTTTCCCACAGCGACGGCTCCTCGACCAGTTCGTCGGAATGTGGTCGCGGCACCGGCCCGCACTTTCACCAAAACAATTCGTTAGCGGCCTCTTTCGGCATCGCACCGCACACCGCACCCCGCCACCCCTCCACCCGCACACGTGAAAATTAACAACACACTGATACCTGACTCCGCGATCGGTATTTTGGACACGAGGCCCTTTTAAAGTTCCGCGCCGCCGAAAACAATATTCAACTTCAACAAACAAAACTTAGTGTGTACCTACCTACCTACCCACCTACCTACCTACCCACCTACCTACCTACCTACCTACCTACCTACCTAGCTTGTAATTTCCCTCAAATCTGATCACTTGTCATCTATACATTCATTATTTAACATTCAGAATAACTGATATTAGTAGGATTTTATTACATATAATAAAATGATGTCATCGTTTTATATCTTTCCTTTCACATTCCCATGGAATAGTGAAACATCGTGAAAGGCATATGAATCTGTAGACCTTCTATGCAATGACTGTCGAGCGCCAACTCTGTTGATAAAATCTGCAAATTCGCTGATATTACGGGTAAAAGTACCTTTAGGAATCTAGCGGAAGTTTTTATTGTGTTCAGTTTAAATACATGGACATACTATATAGCAGATATGTAGGTGCTATGGCAGATAATTGAAGGTAAATCGTTTTGCTATCATCAGGGGTTTGTGGGAAATAACTAGTTAGAAGTGTGCACCACAAATGGATAAGTCCTTATCGGCTTCAAATTATCTTAGGCGTGAAGCTGTCGACCATTGGCATGGAACCGCGTATTGTATATCTTATCACTATAACAATTACACTATTGCCACTTCTTGATAAAGGCTTTTCAAACCTGCTGCAGCTTGCTCACGTAGTATTTAAATTTTCCGTGAAACTATCAAAGTACTTGCGTTTAGGCCCTGCTGAATGTTAATGAAGCGAAATCATAGAGTCTAGCTAATGTAAACGTTACCTCGAACACTTAAGTTATTTTTTATTTTATAGAAAAGAGGTGGCAGACGAGTAGATAGTCCACTTGGTGGTCAGTGGAGTGGATCAGTCCAGAATGGCAAACGGTGCCACGACTCCGGATGCGGTGCTTACCTTTGGAGATTTATGAATGGATTTGGTGAAAGGGTTGGAAAAATTAGGAGGTATTTTTCCAGGTATAGGATAGTATAGGTATAGAGGTATAGGATGGGACGGGAATGGTCTCTGGGCATATCTCACTTACTACCGACACACATCCGTACATATGGGATAAGTGGGAAACGTAGTACATTTCACTCTAGTCTTCTGTGAGAAAAGGGTAACTTATCCAGTGGAGTGCGCCCAGCGGCGTGCAACCTCCCCCTCCTTAAATAATAATTGATAAGTAATAGTGAAGGAAATCCTGTTTATTAGTAAAGCTGTGATATTTTTATGTGCTCTTTGTCACCAGGTATGGCCAGCTGTCCGGCATGGTAGAGCCGGTGTTTGGAGTGCTGGGTGCCGTAGTCGTAGGCGCAGCTCAACCTGCTCTGCCATATGCGCTAGCGTTCGCAGCTGGCGCTATGATCTATGTCGTTGCGGATGACATTATTCCGGAGGCGAATGCATCGTAAGTTTTCGCTATAATTAATCATTACATTAATAGCATGTTTAACTCACGTAATGAAGAAATTCGACGAATAACTAAAGTTGCTGACAGCTCGAAAAATCGGCAAGCTAAGGGCGACAGTGTCCACTTACCATCAGGTGGACTGTATGATCGTCTGCCGCCTTCGTCCGTAAAAGAAAAATCTATTCCTTGAGCAGACTTCAGGAACGCAGCGATCGAGAGCTTGCGTCACCTATCTATCCCTCTATGTCTATGGATTACATATTGAATACATAATGGATTGCGTATTTAGCCAATCTGATCAACAAATTAATTCGAGTCTTTCAGGGCAGAGCCCATCCTTAGTTAAGTCGATAATTTCTTGACAGGTTGACTAGTTTCTTTCGACAATCATATCTTTATTTTTACTTAAAACTTATTTCCTTTACATGAAGTTCGTTTTGCTACACGTCCTTTACTTGGCGTCTCTATCTCGTAATTATTTTAAGATGTATGTACTAGAGGATACTAGAGGATATTCTTCATACTAATCATTGTATCCTCATTGCCACTGCTATATTAAATTGTGTACAGTTACCATGTCCACATGGCTTAACCCCGAAAAGAAATATTTAATACAGTTTAATTAAAATGTTTAATTCATAATACTTGCGATCAAATAAATATCTGCGTATGGTCTTGTACGCTGTATAAGATGTAGTAAATGAGGCACTGGGGGGAGGGGGTGGTTCGGGCCATAATTCGCACTGGGCCCCACCGCGCGGGCCCAGTGCGAATGTATGGATCTCATAACCTCCCAGTGATTTACTAGCGGAGGCCTGTGTTCTGCAGTAGGACGTTATAGGCTGATTTAAGTACAAACGGCGCACTAAGAGCATTGGCCTTGGGATTGACCTAAAAAAAGCTCGTACGAGGACGAGCCCGTCTTTGTGGTGACCCTTATCGACGTAGCCCTCGCCGAGGTCCTCAGTTCCGTCGCAGATGTGATAACGTACTTTATTGCGCGTCTCTCTAACATTCACGTACAATACTCGCGTTAGCTCTCACTGTTAGGAAAACCAATAATAAAACCTATTTGTGTATTAAACGGGTCTTAAACGTTGTTTACCTACTTAATTTTTTTTCAGTATTTAACGCAACACGGTTGCATTCTGGTTGGTGCAATTCAGTCGAAACTTCGAGTGAAATAGAAAAGTTTAAGACCGCGTTTAAATTTGTTTTAAACGTGTGTTTAAGACCTGTTTAATAGATATATAAACATGTGTACATACGGGGTAATGTTAAAAGTTACAATAATGAAACGTGTTTTTGATGATAACGATCAGATATATGTTCAACCAACATATTATTAGACGGTTATTTTTTGGGGGTTTTACTGTCATAATTATATTGACAAGGGTAGAGAATTCGCTTGATTGTTCTGATTCATGTCTGTATTTGGACAGATTCGGTTGACACGCCCGTTTACCGTCAATAACTCGATGCTTGTTAGGGTGATTGCGAAACACAAAGGTTTAGCACACACTTCCCCTTAGCAACGGTTGTGTCCAGAACCGGTCCTGCTTCTCTTCCTGACTTGTCGAGACTCGTCTTTCAGGGGCTTATTGACTAATTGTTCATATTACCCCAACGTTCTAAACTAGAAAGTACAGATGTTGCATTGTCGTTACACCTTTACGCTTATTACTTGTCGGACTCACTTAAAAGTATTTTCTTTTCTTGAAATGTTTACTACTTCAAACTAATCATGCATGTTTTACGATAGCGCGGAATATTATAATTTTATACGTAGCAATGTGCAAAGAACACCTTTCCTATTAAATACGTGTTTGTCCTTATCAATTACTGCGACTTAAATTTAATCGCATGTAAACGAAAATTAATTAGAGACAGTATAGATATTATGCTGCGCGCGCGCCGTCGCACCTGGCACGCCCTCGCGAGGTATGCGCACGCATAGCCGTAATGCATTAGTGGTACTTGTATTCGATAATATCGAAAAGTATACTAAGAATTTTTAAGAAAAGAATAAATTAACAGGCGTTACATGCTCACATTTCAAGAGAAACTTTATATTTGTTGTAGTGACCACATTTAGCAGATAATCGCAATAATGAACGAGTGATATCGAGTTCACGATTTGTATCACCCTTAACTATCCTTAGTTTAGTATCCTTATCCTTGTCCGTCATGTTCATAAATAACAAATGGTCCCAAAGGTGCCAAGGCAAGTCTAATTTTGACAATCCGACTTCGTGAAGATACTCTTTTACGATATCAGCCGAACGTGGTCTCGCATTATCCTGCATTAAGAAACTGAGTTTTCTTCTCCGAAGAACGGAGGAAAAAGCAGAACTTGTTTTTTAAGAATCTCTCTAATGTACCGTTAGCTACTCGTAGTTAGACGTCCCTCTGTAATGACTATAACTCCGTACGGCCTTACCAACAAATATATTATTGAATATAATTGAGCTACCTTGAAAATGAAGAGTTTCTATAACTGTCGTAAAGATATCTTTCTCGTTGTTGTCGCTACACTCTCTCGCAACCATCTGGTACTCTTAAACCAATTTTGGATTCATCGGTGAAAACAACATTCTTTCATTGTTTCAATCTACATTCTGCGTGTTCTCTTGCAAACTGCAACATCTTGACTCAGAAATCTTAGAGAATGGGTCGGGATGAGCACGAAGGTTTTTATTCCGGGCAACTGTAGCTCGTGTGAGGGATAGACATGCTGATCGCCAACCTCCGTTAGGAAATTGGCACCAACCCGTTCCGTTATGGCACTCCGTTATCGTTATCCGTTATTATTCCGTTATCCTCGCTCTGAAAAACTCGAGGGATGGTAATACTATTGTAAACATATTGAAGTAAGGGCCGGATAAATAAACAATTTTATGCACGTGTTTAGATCGAGTCTAATCTATGCAACACCTCGAGTGATCTAAGCAAGGCTCGCTTTGACTCTATAATAGACACGACTATGCCCCTTGCTTAGCCTAGCAATATCTTAAACGCGCGATCGGTACATTCTGATCGATGATGCGTTCATAAATTATTATATTACTGGTTTTTAAATCTTGTCAATTTTACAAATTTACCTACCGAAAACATTTAATTATATTGTTAAAGTACTCATTAATATCGGATATTAATATTTTTATGGTAAACATATTGCTATTTTTTTAAGAAACCCAAAATACCCTCGTCTACCTACAATCAAGTGTAAAAATTGAACGAATCGAATTTACGGAAGCACACGCACACATGTAAATGGTCACCGCACTCGCACAGATAGCGACATGTATATTGACGTGATATATTATTTATTAATATTAATAAAATGAATATTAACGTTTTTATGAATAAAATGAAAATTAAATGAAATTGACATTTATTTATTGAGATACATTATTATTAATTATTAATATTTTCCTTCAAAATCTTCTTACATTAAAGCGTGCAAATATTAAATGAATATTCAATTATTAAATATTCAAATCCGTCAAATGTCATTAAATTATTCTAATTAACAATTATAATATTTTGATTCATTTACAATGTTACATAAATTATTTTTGCCTGTATTTAATATATTTATGTTGTTGTAATTTAATATCGTTGAAATTGAGTTACTTCATTATGTCATTTATCTTCGAAAAAGAAAATAAAATTACACGAAGGGTTATATTAATTAATAATTTCATTTAAAAAAAAATGTCTAAAAAATAATTAAATTATTATTTGTAAAACCACTTGATAAATACTAACTTTTCTTAAAAATCAACATACAATTTTCAAAATCTGCATCTGTTAATAATTTAATACACGTTCTATCTAATGAGTAATGAATGACGGATCCAAAGAAAGGTTCGCAAGAATTCCTCTATTATAACAAATGTTACATTATATATTGTACAGAACGTACGCTAAGCGGTTCAAAAAATTAGTGTATTTAACTCAATAATATCAAAACAATTACTTTGATTAAAGGATTTTACAATTTGCAATTAAAATGAAAGCATCTTGGAAAATTATAAATAGAAACAACTATAGTCACCCAAAATAATATATTGAAATTAAATTAAATTGAGAAATTAAAGTTAATGTGAAAGTAATCAATAATCCTAAATTAATTGCCAAGGCCTTTAATGAGTCTTTTGTCGAACAATTTAAAACGCGTCATATACCTTACAAATCTGATTTAAAACTAATTGCACGTACTTCAAATCCTGTTTTTATGTACCCCGTTACTGAATACGATATACCTACATCATATTATTAAAGCGTTAAACAATACGCAGGCTACGAGGATATCGATTGTGACAAAGGTGGTAAAATGTTTCCCATGCCATAGCACTGATATTAAGTTATATTATTGATCTGTTTATTGATAGTGGTACATTTCCTAGTAAATTGAAAACCACTATTATTAAACCTTTGTTTAAAAAGGAAGATAAACAGAACATTAAATTCCATAGACTAATCGCTCTAATTCCAAATTTTTCTAAAATTTTTGAAAAAGTAATTTACAATAATCTTCTACAAATATTTTGACACATAATATTATATATCACAAGAACAAAAAGGCTTCAGAAATGGTAAAACAATTAACATGGCAATTTATTATTTTCTTTATAAGATTTTAAATTGTATTGATCAAAGAATACCCGTAGCAGCAATGTACATGGACATGACAAAGGCATTTGACCACGTAGATCACGATATATTGGCACATAAATTAGAATACTAAGGAGTAAGACTAAACGTTCTGAAACCGGTGCAATCTTATCTAAGCAACAGATTTAACTTTAATTAAACTGAATTTACGCATTACACTGAAATTAACCGATTGTGCTTAAACAGATCAATGTTTCGAAACTGTGTATTATGGCGTTCCCCATGGCAGCGTGTTATATCCGCTATTGTTTATTGTACATATATATAAATTATTTACCTAAAACTATTCCTTATCCAATGGTCTTGTTTGCGGATGATAGCACTGTCGTTTACCAGTTGTGATAGGAATAATACCTATGAATAGGATATTAATAATAATCTTACAAAAAATATAGAATGGTTACAGTCTAATAATTGTGTCATAAACCTTAAGAAACCAAAAATGATGAATTTTGGACAGAGACAGTGCGACATTAGTGACCCTATAATAATGACGGTAATAAAACCCTGTAATAAGAATAATGACGGCACTTTAATAAAGGAAACGCATTCAATAAAATTTCTCGGTTTACATATTGATAGTAATATGACTTGGAGAACCCAAGTCGACATGGTTCGTAAAAAACTGAATCAGTTCTCTTACGTATTATACAGGCTTCGTAAAATTCTAAACCAATCCACATTATTTGCAGCCTATCCTTTAATATTTAAATTTTAATATGTATGTAACCTTTAATATTTAATATGTAGTTAATTATTGTCAATTGATTGTATAACTGACATCTTATTTCTTTTAATGGAATTAATTTGAACTGTATTTATAATAATAATTTACTAATATTATATAATAATTTTATATTTATTTTTGCACGCCAATTCTGGCCAACGTGACCTGCTGTTGTTTGTAATTACCATCTGTTACTACTCATATTGCAAATAAATGATTCGATGTTGTTAGATCGATGTAAGTCGACGAAAATTATGACTCGATCCAAGCTAAGCGCGGTCTCGATCTATGGCGTAATTTTCGTGCTTTGGAACTGTCTATTATAGTGACAAACGACGTTGCTTAAATGAGACACGATCTAAGCACATGCTTAGAAGCGTCTATTTATCCGGACCTAAGAGAACAACCCCAGTCAATTGTTGCGAGAGCCTTAAAACCAACCAGAAGGCTTAGATGAGTTCCCAACTACATCTTTACTGCACCGATTAGAAATATAGCAGAGAGAGATTCAGTTCCCCGAGTACTTAGTATATTCCCATTAACTGTTTAGGCCCTTTAGATTTTATGTTATAGATCATCAATTTAGGGTGTCAACAGCGGTACGACATTTATATAATAATTACATATTATTACGAGCTTGCATCTGTCTCTTTACATTTAGTAATGAGCTTAAAACGACACGGACTTAGTAAAGGTTACCTTTTCTAAAATCTAATTAAATGCAACAATGTATGTTAGAAATATATTTAACCTTTTTGAAGTCCCCGCGAAATATTTATTATTAAAGATTCCAAATAGCTTTCATAAGGTTGCACAATTTAATTAACACTAACTTAGTAGCGGCCCGTATTGAGTTTCTACTTAAGTACGTGTTTTTAAATTATCACTAATTCGGCGGTGAGGAAATCGTGGAATCGTGAGGAAACACGCATGCCAAAGAAGTTAAAAAATCTGAATCAACTGGATCAGCATTAGGTCATCCGCGCTTGGCCGACGTAGTCGATTATAGCCCGAAACCCTGCCGTGAATATTAGAGTAGGCCTGTGCCCTTAAGTAGGATCTTATATCGAGCATCGAAATCAGTTAATAGTATTTAGGTATTATTAAATGTATTGAATACTAGCTGTGCCCGCGGGTTCGCCCGTGTGGAATTCGATCATAGCGATAAATACCCTAAATCCGTCCCTGGAAAATACCCTATGTCCGTCCCTGGGTTTCGATCTATCTCCGTACCAAATATCGTCCAAATCGGTTCAATGGTTTAGCCGTGAAAAGGTAACAGACAAGAGTCACTTTTTCGCATTTATAATATTAGTATAGATTAAATCATTAACTTTTGTATTAATTTGTATGTAAAGAGGTCGTCTTAAAGTATTTATTATTAGTAGTATTATTTATTGTGCAATTTGTAATTATATAATGTGTATATTTTATAATTATTTTAATTTTATAATAATATTTGTGAAAATATTCAACTTGTATTTTGTATGAACCTGTCAAACCTTTGTTCAAGTGTAATTTCAATACATACATGGCTATTAATAATACAAATATTTTTTGTCGTAGAGAGAAGTGATATATTTAATGTTCATTCACTAGTGTACAGTGACATTTATACCGTTCGCAAAACCCCTCAGTTTCTTTAGTTATTACTTTTTATGTATATTTTATTCACCTACAAATTCAACACTGAATTAAAAATAATTGAAGTGCTGCCAAATAAAAATTCAATTATTGTATAGATTGTTTAACACTGATTATAACGAACAATTCAATAATAGTCTGTAGCCATCTTTTTATAGAAAACAAGTCTTGGGCAAAAACCGCACATTCATATTTTTTTATGAAAGTACAATAAGTGTACTTACATGCATGGGTGTACATTCTTCCGCAGGCTGCTTCAGTTTGTTGTTCACTTGTTCATTAGAATCGGTACAATTGACCTTCGGCCCTTTATAGTTCTCTTTGTTTACAATTTCACCGGTGGCTACAAAATGTCGGACGGATTAAACAATATTTACAATTACTGAATTTTTATTTGGCAGCACTTCAATTATTTTTAATTCAGTGTTGAATTTGTAGGTGAATAAAATATATATTGTAACGTGATGCCGTTGATGGCACCAGTAACTGTGGGTCGGAAAATTCCTCCGATGAAATTATAAATGTTAAAAATTACACCAAAAGTTCAACATAACAATAATTAATCTATGCACAACATACCTGACTCTTGGCACTGCTGCAGTTGAGCTCTCGCTCTACCTTTCTCCAGGGCTCGTGTCCACGCCGACCGGCACAAAAGGTCACAATTACATAAGTAATGACCATAAGACAATTACATGACCATAAGGTCACAATTCATACACTGTGGAATTATAATTTTGTTGAACTCTGTAAAGTTGCAGAGAATCTTGGATTATATTATTAGCGTTTTTCTCGAAACACAATGTAACATTGCTCGTGTGCTCACAGCAAGCGTCGGTCGACCGCCACTGTCTTATTTTTTTTTTCACCCACGAGGGACATTATTGTCCGGTAGACGGCAGTATGTTCTGCAGCCGCGAATTAAATAACGGCGCTTAGGCCGCTGGATGAACTTTTTTTTAGTCATGATCATAGGTAAACGAATTAGAAAAATATTAAGTATAATTTATGATGACGAAACACATAAAAAGTAAATAAAATCGAGTAGACTTTATTCACTCGGGTGCACAAAGTGGAATAACCCGATATCACCCAGGTGCACATAGTGGAATAACCCAGTTACTACACAGTTCATTGTAAAAGAAAAAATAGGTTACATTCGGAATTTCAAGAGACGGAAGTTTTTGCAATTGTCCGTTTCTACTTGTTTCCAATTCCGATTCGCTTCCTTTCACGGGAAAAACTTTCTCGCCCTTATAAATACTGCTTTTTTCAATATATAATAATAAATTAACTGGTATTCTATCCGTTAAAGTTGTAACATTGAATTAATAGATATTCTCAATCATTTAAGTATATAGGTTTGTTTGGATTTTTTATTTTAAGCGTGATCATTTAGCGATTTCTCTGTTAATAATCGTGTGTGTGTGTCGTGTGGTGTCGGCCGGCTTTAGAGTATCACGCACCACGCGTCTTTTCTCGCGTGGGTATCGTAAAAGGCAACTACGGGATAACAAAACTGCTACCACAGACCCTGAGTAACTAGGAGACTCCGAGGAGCTTGGCCAGCGTTGTGTTTTTACATACCTCATGCACAAAACAATGTGCATGCGGGGAGGGCCATGTCCAGCAGTGAACAAATAAGGGCTGGTTAAGATAAGCTAATCATGCAATAAGAGACAATAGCATTTCGCAAAGTGCAAGCAGCTCGTGCGAAGTGGGCGAGCGACGCGCGACGCAAATACTCTGCCCGAAATAGCGGCGCGCCGTCTGACACCCCGGACGCGACGCCGCCGGGCCCGCTGCACCCACATACACAACATTATACTATTCGGTTATTATTGTAAACTAGAATTCAGCCCCGACTTCTCATGCAGTAGCATCGTGATGAAACGTACATTATATCCATTCATAAGTAGACAGTCATCTTACAATTCCGGTTGCAACGCCGCTGGGCCAACTGCATCCGAATGTACATTCCGTATCGTCGTGTATATGGTTACAACCCCTTTTTTTGTCCACCGCTCAATATGACCCTCCACATGCACATTGTCTTGCGCATGAGGGATGTATGGCCTTAAACGCTGGCCAAACGTGTTGGCAAGTCCACTCCTTAGAGGTGTTGTAATTTCTCAGCGCTTGTGGTACGGTGAAATCAATGAGATATGAGCTTTGCGTTTGTGTGAGTGCACACTGATAGTGTACCAGTGCGAACCATTTCGACAATCGGATTGGACAATTCGGCACACACTCACACAGATGCAAAGCTCATATCTTGTTGGTTTCACTGTTTCACTGTAGCAGTTGTTATCCCTTAGTCGCCTCTTACGACACCCACGGGAAGAGATGGAGTGTTGCAATTGTAAAGCCCTGCGACACCACACAGCTACATGTATCAAGTATTAAGCAATAAAATTTTAGTAGAACAGTCACGCAAATTGTTCAATTGTACTTCTCTGTAAACACACCGTGTGCAGGTCTTTAATAAACAAAGTAGAACTCAAATTATTGACAAAATTTTGACGATAATTGTATCAATAACATAATACATAATTCTCACAGAAGACTACCTTGAAATATACTGCATTTCCCACTTTATCTCATTTCCCTAATGTACGTACGTGTTTCAGTAGTGAGTGAGATGTGCAAGAGTCAGCGAGTGAGATGTGCCATCCTATCCCTCCCCATTTTTCCAACCCTTTCTCCAAATCCATTCCTATATCTCCAAAGGTAGGCAACGCATCCGGGGGCGTGCCAACGTTTGTCATTTTGGACTAATGTTGGCATGTATCGCGGATGTCTATGGGCGACAGTATCCACTTACCATCGGGTGGACTGTATGCTCGTCTGTCGCATTCGTCCATGAAATAATAAAAACAATAAATTATATATGGTAAAAAAGAAAACCATCGCTATTGGTTCCACTGTTTAATTATAAAATAATAATCAAAATATATACACGATCACATTGACATTCGCCCAGAAATAGAAAAAAAATCTCTAGCTTTTTGTCAGTAGGTACCTTTTATATAAATATATTTATATAACTTTTGCAATAATAATAATAATTGGTTATTAAAAAATAACTATAAATTTGTTAATAAAAGCCGCCAGATAAGAAAAGTTTACACACGAGTGTGAATACTGTCTGTATCCATGAAAAAATACTTCGCCATTTCTTAGCACTCCAGCGCCGTATTTATATGATGGGTCGGCTACAGTCGCGTGGCGAGGCGCCAGCCAATTAGCCCCGCATCCAAATTCATTTATGTATTCTACGAAGTCCGCTTACTGATAGTCCAGTTTTGAAACGATAAAGTACAACGCACGCGTATTTCAATCAACTACGAGTAAATCAGTATGCACCATTAAAATGGAAGGCAACGCATTGACTTTACTCAAACTTAACTCCATATAAATAAGTGGGGATTCGACAAAAGCCAATTTGATCACCTACAACGCCGATTTGAACAGATTAGTCGGATTTTACTTTGATGTTTAGAGATTTAAAGAAAATAAAGTTTAGCGTAACCATTATAAGTATGCAATACTTGGCAGATTCTTCATCTAGTGGTAAACGATTAGGGGCGCCTACGAACACCTGCATCCTGCAATAACAAGGTCAATGTTAATTTGTTGCCAACTTCGCTAGAATTTTTCTATGCAGTGAAAATTTGCAGTAGAGAATACTTGAAGAGTAGGTACATAAAAACTATTTGATATACGATTTTATACATAGATATACGATTTTATTTTGATTCCATAGATTGGATTTTCCCACGGCTTCACCGTGCAGGTATGTGTTGATGTAAAATATAGCGCTGTCGTCACTCTGCCTCAACAACAGAGTGCGCGACTGATGAATTTATGACGAAAACATTCCACGATTACTATGCATAGACTAAAAACAATGACCTAATTTGTGTAAAATACACACTGTTTTAAGAAAAAATTAATATATATAAAAATAAAATTATTTGGGAACTTCCGACAGAAAAAGAAATAACGAAATACGCCGGCCGCCCAATGTACGACGGAAAGCTCATGTTTCCAGAAACGAATTTTTCTAGTTACTAGTTTTTCAATGAAACATTTTATCAAACTTTATCACTGTCCTCTTTTCTAAATCTATATGCAAATATTCATTTGTTTGAGTAAATGTATCAATCGATATTGGGGACGAGCGGCGCGTCCGGAGGGGGCACGTCTATTTGCAGCAGTGCGGCGCGAGGAGGGCGGGTATCGCCATGCGTAGGCTTGTCACAGTCTCGCCAGCGTCAATAACAATAAATATGTGAAATAATGTTTTTGTTGCCGCGATGAGCCTCGTGACGCCGCTCCGGTTTGTCTATGCGCGACGTCACCGCCTGCGAATCCGGCGCGGTACACGACACATCCTGACCTGACCCACCTTCAGATATTGCACCCCCATACTCCACCAATCTCTTTCCTACTATCTGGCCTGAGCACGTTTGCCGTGGCATTCTTGTTATTGTCCCAACAAAAATGTTCAACAAGAACGTGTTACATATCGCGAATCTTAATGCTTGCGCTGCTCAAGTTTTGCAACGTGATGCCACCCGTTATGAATTTAGCTGAATCAAACAACACTGTTTGAACGTGTCTTAAATCAAGGTTGATGATTACGTTTCTTAAAACCCTAGACCTAAAACTGTATATATATTTATATATTACGTCTAAAAATGAGCATTATATATATTTATTTGAAATCACTGTTGTTAGAGTAAAAACTAACTAAACTAACTAATAACAGAAGTTTGATGATGCGAAACGCAAACATTTAAAAGAAGATTTAGAAGTGGACACTTACGAATTTACGGCAATGATAATTTGCTTAAATTAATACTAGGTTTTAATACAGCATGAAACACTTCTTGGAGAGGGAATTGCAACCGAGACTATTAGCGGTCTATCAGATCGCTGCAGCATACTGCTTATTCTGCAGCAAATTCGTGTAACAAACGATTCTATCAAAATTAACAAAACGATTCGTGTAACAACGTTATGGAATTTATTATGTTTATTAATCAATTTAGTTTCCAGTCAGCTCGCTCACTCTTCTTGTAAAATTCCTTGGTTTTTGAGCATGATGTCAGTAGTAATATTTAGGTGCGAGTCGTGTGCCCATTCGGGGTTCCCCACGGGACGTGAGCGGAATGTGCGCAACCCGTAACGCAGCGGTCGGTCGCCACTCGTCTTTACGAGGCGGATCTCAAAACTGGATGCCATTGCTACTAAGAAACAATTAGCTTCTTACCGCATACTTTATATAAACGTCACATTTTGCCGGTTTACGCCATGTCTGCTTTTAGACACCCATTTGGAAAAATCGAGAAGTATTACTGAAAGAAATACATTTCTGTATGATTTCCATAGACGATAGAATGGCTGGCAGAATTAGAGAAATTAATGAATTCGAGATGATTGTTTGTTTGAATGAAGGCACCGAAACCTTTGCAAATGCCTTTTGAGATTCTCTAAGCCTGTCCTAATTCTGAACCTAACCTCAACACTGGAGTTCGACTGACAGCGAGCACCCGGCAGCAGGCCGTTACTCTCTCATAAATGGTTGTGGAATGTGTAAAACTGCTCGTTTGTTATAAACCCGGAGAGTATCTACACACGGTATGAACATACCTAAGTAAGTACGTGGAATCATTTTAATGGGCCATAATTCCAGTTAGCGAATTCCGGTCGCCATCAATGACCATTGTTTCTCTAAATCCAAGTGCGTGAGACGCAAGCGCCATCGGCGGCCTTTCCGATATCGTAATTTTGCTACCTAGTTGATATTCAAATGTCGTTTACTTGTTTATTTCTCAATGGCTCCATGTGTATGACGACAGTATTTTATAACGGTTTGCTATGTATGTATATATGTACATACAATTATGTATATTAACTATGCTGCGTCAATGGGTGAATACAATAAAAATAATTTAAACAGCAAATAGGAATATTAAACATTTCAATGCAGCACTGTTTCGAATGTTACATATGATTACTTATTATATTTCTCTTCACATAACATTTAGATCTTGTTTCTCCCTGGATTGAAGCTTAGAGGGAAGTAGCTGATTAATGAATTAATTCTTTGTTTTATTCCAAAAACATACTATGAAATTATTTGATTTGAATCATCAATTTTGTATGTTTGTGTAAATTTTAACTTTGAAACTACACCTTTATTCAGTGTGATTGTAGTTCTTAAAATGTAATTTATAAGGTATGTATTATGTTGTGAGGTTATAATGCTGTGTTTAGTTAAATAAATTAGAATTAGTTTTTAAACTACGCCTATTATATTGAGACATCAGTCTGTAGGGAACGCAATGAATGAAGGAGGACCCAAATCCTATTTAAACTAATTATGTAAACTATTAACTATAACTTTTAATAATTATTATAATTAACTATTTAAACTATTGCAATTCCTTATTTAAACTTGAGTTATTGTAGCTATCATCATTTACGTCAGCAGCAATAATAATTAGTGATTTTATCAATAGAGGATTTCCCTATAGCCGCTTTTGTACTTAACAGACCTATGTAGAGCGTGGTTATTAAAAGGAAAAATAAAAACCCCGATACTACAATAACAATTATGTAACAAGATATTTAATAAGTACCTACAACGATCGGCAGTTGAAAGCGCTCAGTAAATGTTAATCAATAAAAATCCACTCGTCTGTCAAAGGTAGATTGGCAGCGCATCCGGGGGTGTGCCGACGTTTGTCATTCTGGACTGATGTTGAAATTTTTAGAGGTAGTTTATCAACGCTTATGGTAGCGGCTTTGTTATACCTTAGTCGTCTTTTACGACAGCCGCGGGAAGAGATGGAGTCGTGTTATTCTAAAGCCGGCCCACAGCACGCTCCCAGCTATGTATCAGTACCAACATTACTTACAGCAGTACAGTACAGCAGTACTATCATTTAACCGCCCTCAATACCTAATTAAAATTTAATTCAGCGATCATTATGACTCGCCATGGGAGAGACCTAATTCAGCAGAATACGGACTGAAGATGGTAATAATGAAATAAGTTCAAATAATGTTACTACCTCCTAAGGGAAAAGGACAAACTCTGAAGGGGAAATAGCTCTCGAGTGTGTTCTAAAATATTGTATGGAATTGCGAAAATAATTTCTTTTAATCTCACGTTCATGTTTGGTGGGTACCTACGTATATATTTTTAATGTAGTAAATTGTAGCTGTGTTATGTGTATGCGTTTGTTTCTGATTGCCGTTTTTATTGATTTCATTTGAAAGTTCTTATTATCTACTATTGACATTGATATTAGTTTGATGTTTTCTTATGATTTTGCTTCTATGTTTATATTATTGTTTTAATTATTGTTTATATATTTATCTACCTACCTTTTGATACATTCTAATTTTATAATAATGGTGACTGTTTTTCATATGAATTCGAATATTTAAATTTTTGATAATAACTTTTTCTTAGTTCCAATTATAATCGTAGTTCTACTACATCTTCATCTTCTCAACCCCGTAGTGTCGTGCACTGCGTGCAGTGTGCCTAAGCTATACTTTAAGCAATATTAAATTGTTACATGTGCAGCGGTAACGGCAAGCTGGCGACGTGGGGCTGCATCATCGGATTCGTGGTGATGATGTGTCTAGACGTGGGGCTCGGGTAACGCGGCCCGCCCCGCCCCACCGGAACGTGCCTTCCACATGTCGACACACAGCTGATACGTATGACGATCTTTGACTAGCGTTTTTATACATAGACTTTATGTGGTACATAAATTAGGCTTAACTGTCTTAATTCGATTCTGTTTTACCTTTTATGAATTTACCTAACCCTTAGATAGATGAATAAGAAATTATGCAATTGCAAATGTATGCAATAGAGTTGCACAAAACGAACATTGAAACGGTGGAATTCCTTGTAGATACTTATAGCATTAAAATTACTTACTGCCAGCATTTTACTAATTAAGTATGAAATATTCTCGCAGTTTAGGAAATTAATTTATTATTAATATTTAGCAAATTAATAAATAAAGAAAAGGAATTTAAATTACAACAAAACGATGGCTCAAAATTAAATAGAAAATGTTACGTATTACATTTCTTTCGCCCAGGAATGCTGCTATCGTAAAACTTGAGTTCATAGTTCACTGCGTCTCAACATGAGTTTACGAGTACGCTGCTATCATTCAAGAATACATTTTTATTGTAAGTTAATTAGTTACACTAGTTTATTATTTAATTGGACATATTATTTTGGGGAACAAAGAATATTATGTTATTCATAAAATAACCGTTATATGTTTGCATAACTACTCGTAATGTATAAGAAAAAGTGTATGATAAAGAATAATTTCTGGTGAAGGCACCTCTAAAATGTTAAGAGGCGAAGAAAAAGTTAAACACGTTCCTCTAAACGCGCCCAATTATTATAAAAAAGAAGTTGACGCCAATCCATAGATACTTTACGGGAAAATACGTACGCTGGCGACGCGCGCGGCTGCAGTTGTTAACAATAATTGATTCATGAATGCAATCACAAAAAAGTGACATTAGAGTTTTATTAGAGTATCCCTTGCAACGATTTGTAGTTCGTTGCAAAGACACGGTTAAAATACAATATTTAAAGTACTACATTGTCACGTCAAAAATAACATAAATCAGGCATGTTCTCATGTTTTCATTTAGGTCAAGTGTATATAATGTATTATAGTATATAGTGTATATAGTAATTCTCTCATAAGGTGGTAACAAGATCATTTCCAATACTGCAACGATTATGGCATAGTTTCTAATAAAACAAAGACAAGTTGTTTAAGAAAACAGTATGAACAAAATTGAAATTAAATAAGATTTTACATAATTGTATTAGTTCTTAAAATCACCTCTATAATTAGTGTTAGTAAACATTTTACTAGGTAACACATTCAGTTGGCCCTTATCTGCTACATAGGTGCTAATTTAAGGTAATACAATACATATATGGCACTGATATTTTTTGCTGCTTTTGAGATGCCTGAGAAGTGTCAAGAAGCCCTGGACGTATTTACTCGTAGACTATCTGTAGTATTTGATTAAAGTTAACATTTAATTTGCGTAATTAAATGTAACATTTTACGGTTAAGAAATGTGTCATTATCTGAGCAAAGGGACTCTATTGTCGGAATGAACTTATGACTTTGGCTTAAGATTTTCTAATTTCTTCCTAGTTTACATAAAAATATGCTTTAACATTCGATTTTTAAGGTAAAGCAATAAAAATTATATTAAGATTTCTCTAAAATCGATATCTGAGGAACTAGAACCGACAATAAGATCTTTTTTCTCAGAAGATATCAGAAACGGTTAGGTAATATTGTCAATTGTTTGACAAATTCCAGTTTTATTTTTACGTAGGTCTTAATATTAAAAAGACACTACCATGGTATTTGTAAACTAGTGGACGCCTGCATTTAGTTTAAAGACAATAATATAGGCACATGGTGGAACAAATGAAATGGAGGAAAAAGTACCTTCAATATTGATGATAATGAATTTTATTGAAAGGAAACTTTATTTTATATTAAAAAATAGGAAAAGCTATATTCATACATATAAAAAAATCGTAACAGAGTCATGTCTGACATGAAATATTTTTTTAAAAAGTAATTAAAGAAGTATAATACGTGTGATATAGAGTTTAAAACAACATTTTTTAGAATTTGTGTGTCTGTCTGAACGCGCATCGAACAAAAACCGCGAGACGGGTTTTAATGAAATTTGGCACAGTTATAACATATGCTGGGTTAACATTTAGGGTACTTTTTATCCTGATTAATTATGTGTTAATTCTGAAGTTCCCACGGGAACCACAAGTTCACGCGAACGAAGTTTGTTGGCGACGCTAGTAAAAATATGATGTTCTCACAAAATTAATAGTTGATTGTAACTAGACATTAAATAAATGGCATTTATTTTTGTAAAATCAGCGGTCAGGAAGTTATCTCATATTTATCTATTTAAACGGGTCTTAATATGAATGTTATTTATTTTACTCGACGTTTCGGTTGGGTTCCACCAACCTTGGTCATGAGCTGACTGAAGAGGCAGGTAGTCCACGACGAGAGTTGCGAGCAGATTCATCAACTACCCGCATTGCGGCACACAACAAGTGGTATCAGAAGTAGCGTCAGACGAAAAATCGCGAGGTTTAATTTTATTAAATTTATTAATCACTGGATTCCATGTCGAGAACAATTTGTGTCCATGTTCTCAATAGAAATTTCTATGTTTTTTTATTTCAATTACTTCACGCACAATCCTGGAGAAATAGTGGCCATCGGTGGAGAGGATTTTTGGACTATGGAGTTCTATCCAGCGTTGAGTACATATATGGTCCGCTATCGCCGATTTATTCGTCTGGCGATTCTTCACAGCTGCGATATGTTCTTTGACCCTTTCTGCTACGGTGCGCTTTGTAGGAACTACTACAGCTGCAGTATATCTTATAGACACCGGACATCTGATAAGGTATCCTTCCTTTGGTGTGCGTAGGTATTTCGCTACTTTGTCTTTGAGTCTTTGAGCATTCTTAATAGAGTATTTTCTTAGTTCTGTTCCTATCTTGTTCGTCACTCCTTTAACTTGCGGCATAAACGCCCGTTGTCTGCTGACCTCAGAATGCCTCTCCCTACGATAGCGCCGTGGTTGCCTTCCACTCACTTTATATCCATTTCGTTTAAGTACCTCCTGAACATTTAAACAACTCATATTTTAAGTGTTCAAGGTCTTGTGCTCAAGTATTCAAAGAAACAGCTACAATCAGTTGTCGAGGGTGGTGATGTGAGGAGGCATGCAGGTATCTATCTATATCTATTAAGACCCATTTAAATACATAAATATGTGTGAAAAACGCGAAAATCTCAAATGTTATATTAGGAAATTATCTCATTAATGTTTTGTTCTTAACTTGAAACTTCAACTGGAAGTTACAAAACTTATTAACAAGTTTGACTTTTTATATTTTTGATAATAACCAATAAATGTTTTCTTATATTAAAAAAATAAATAAAATGAAGTTTCCTTTGAATAAAATTCATTATTTAAGGTACTTTCCCTCCAGAGGCCGTTCATTTGTTCCACTCTGTATGTAAATCAATGGGTAGATATTTTCGATACCAAATGTGCGATTATAAAGCGATTCTTTTGTTGACGATATTTTAAAGCAAAATTTGATATTTATTACAACATATATGTATATAAATATATTTATGATATTAATTTCATAGTATTTTACAAGTGATAATTATTGAAAATTGAAAAGGAATAATGTTTAATATCCATCTCTTTTAATTTGACGATTTTATTAATGTTTCGTTGTGAAATAAGTGTTTTTATTGTTTTTATTAAATATATTTTCTAATGCAGCATGTCTTGTAGTTTTATTTAATATAATTACTAATGCAGCATGTCTTGTAGTTTTATTTAATATAATTTCTAATGCAGCATGTCTTGTAGTTTTATTTAATATAATTTCTAATGCAGCATGTCTTGTAGTTTTATTTAATATAATTTCTAATGCAGCATGTCTTGTAGTTTTATTTAATATAATTTCTAATGCAGCATGTCTTGTAGTTTTATTTAATATAATTTCTAATGCAGCATGTCTTGTAGTTTTATTTAATATAATTACTAATGCAGCATGTCTTGTAGTTTTATTTAATATAATTTCTAATGCAGCATGTCTTGTAGTTTTATTTAATATAATTTCTAATGCAGCATGTCTTGTAGTTTTATTTAATATAATTTCTAATGCAGCATGTCTTGTAGTTTTATTTAATATAATTTCTAATGCAGCATGTCTTGTAGTTTTATTTAATATAATTTCTAATGCAGCATGTCTTGTAGTTTTATTTAATATAATTTCTAATGCAGCATGTCTTGTAGTTTTATTTAATATAATTTCTAATGCAGCATGTCTTGTAGTTTTATTTAATATAATTTCTAATGCAGCATGTCTTGTAGTTTTATTTAATATAATTACTAATGCAGCATGTCTTGTAGTTTTATTTAATATAATTTCTAATGCAGCATGTCTTGTAGTTTTATTTAATATAATTACTAATGCAGCATGTCTTGTAGTTTTATTTAATACAATTTCTAATGCAGCATGTCTTGTAGTTTTATTTAATATAATTTCTAATGCAGCATGTCTTGTAGTTTTATTTAATATAATTTCTAATGCAGCATGTCTTGTAGTTTTATTTAATATAATTACTAATGCAGCATGTCTTGTAGTTTTATTTAATATAATTTCTAATGCAGCATGTCTTGTAGTTTTATTTAATATAATTTCTAATGCAGCATGTCTTGTAGTTTTATTTAATATAATTTCTAATGCAGCATGTCTTGTAGTTTTATTTAATATAATTTCTAATGCAGCATGTCTTGTAGTTTTCTTTGACAGAATCTTTACCTCAATATATTTTTTTTTTCGAAAGAATCCACCAAACGAGCTTACAATCCACTTGATAATATCTTATCAAGTTTTAGTGACTAACTTTTACTGATAGCTAACCAGCCCTTTTATTGTCCACTGCTGGACATCGGACTCCTCGTGCACATTGTTTGTATGGCTTCAAAACGCCGCGCTTGCTAAGTCTACTAGGCGAGTTGACGAGTTTGCGAATCCACTCTTTTAGAGATGGCGTAGTTCCTCAGCTCTTGTGGTACTTATCTCTTAGCTGCCTTTTAGGACAACTACGAGAAGAGATGTGGTGGTGGTATTCTAAAGGTGGCCCCACACCACACGGCACATTGCTAATATACATACTCAGCTATACAAGTAATAAATAACACTGTAAAATGTCCATTCGCCGTTCTTATGAAATTTCTCGACTGGATAATGTCCGAAACCGAGAGAAAGCGAAAATCAGCAGGTCTTTCTCACCACCAATGAGAGTAATAAAAGATCGATAATGAATTGGAAGTACTGTTGAAGTGATCGATACTTTGAGAGTGATCGATACTAGAAGTGAGATGTCGATATCATTAGTTGGCTAATCATAATTTTATATAACCGTTTCTTTTCCATATTACAGTAAAAACAAAGATTTTGTAAATGGTATTCCCGGAATACGGTTTTTACCTCGTACCAAGAGTTTTCCTTATCGATTATAAATAGAACATGAGGGAACGATAAACGGGCACAATTGGCCCGATAATAAATCTATGAGCGACACATGTAGACCGTGGAGTGTTAGTATTTATTAGCTATAATATTGTAAAGAGAAGTAGATCGTATACTGATCTGTATGTACAGTATGTATGTACACTATAGCTGTAATGTACAGTAATGTCCCATTGCACAATTTGCACGTTATAATTAATGTTTTCTCTTGTACTACTTACATTTTTATAGTACATTTATATCATACACTCCCGGACACCTGAATCGAGCCACCCTGCATTTTCAGTTTTGATGGCCTGAAGCTTAAACGAAATGTTTGATCGATCGAAGCTGACATAGTAACCATCATTTCAGTATGCAATTGTTCCAAATTTGAATTCAGAGTACTGAAAAAATTGAGTTTAAGTATAAAAAGTCGCGTGTCGTCCGCCTTTCTTACGGGGAACAGTAATATTGGATTTTTGAAGCAAACAATGGTTTACTAAAAAAAATCGTCTCCCTCTCCATGAAATTCTCGAAGCTGTTCTTGGATCTGTACCGAGGTCAGGTGACGATTTCGTGAGCTGGTCGTGAAGATAAACCGATCTTGTCTTTCCGTCGTCACTCGAATTCGTCGACCTTCCTCGAAATATCTTGTTCTGAACGGGTGTTCTGAAATCCAGGTGCCACGAGAAATGGAGCTATCAATGGGCATCAAATCATGATCAGCAAAACAACTTATTTTTGAATAACGAATAAATAATTTTAAATGACTAAGAATCTCCAGGTCGACGGAATCCCGCGGGATTCTTATTCCTTTTTGTTTATAGTCCCCAGAGAATCTTTTTTGTTATTCGTTTAATTATTTCCCCTTTTAAATATCACTAACAAACATACAAACAAACATTAGTTCTTTAGTTTTTTTTTATTGGAGAATCAAGATCGACAGCGCACTCCCATCCCCCCTGGTGTTGAGATGTCCCCTTGCGGTGGTGACTGTTTACCATCTGGTAGGACACTTGTCTACCACCTCTACTATAAAAAAGTTAGGAAATGACAAATGTAAAAGTAAGTCCAGTCCGTATGTACTCAAAACCCTTTGCTGTTTACGCCGTAAAACTGGATCGAGCTCCCTGTACAAATTAGAAAATCCCCATTTGTGGCTTCTTTCAAGTCTAATTTGTATAAAGCTTTATGCCCCAACCCCGCTACTCTAAGTTATGCCTATATGTATGTGTTATATATATGTTTGCATGTATGTATGTATATGTTTATGTACAAATATGTCCACTGTTTTTTGTTATATGTTGTGTAGCCCGCTTTTTCATGATATAACTCCTCTCGGTTATTCTAAAATTGACTGGAACAGATTCCTTGTAGGATTTTTTGGAACAATTCATTATAAGTACAGTAAAGAGCAACAACAACAGCTATACAGCTTGTCCATACCTTGACAGCCCGGTGATATGGTTATGTATAAACAGGATACGTACGAGTAGGAAGGGTAGATGCAGTCAAGTTATCCGCACTGGGTCCGGGTGATGGAAACATCAAATACCTTAGTGATTGATGAAAATTATATTTATTTTAAATTTCTATACGTCGTCCCACGTAGCACGAAATTAATAATTATATTTCAACTGCATCTGCGTATTTTGTAAGCATACAACTGAAATGTGTGAAAGTATAGAATTAAAATTGCCTAGATATTAATACACTGCACCTAAAGAAATACCTACTAAAGAATTCAAATAGTGTAGCAAACCACTTGTTTAATTTGAAATAGTTAAGCCGTTAGGTATGTATTTATTAGAAACGGTTTCATTTAAAATCATACAATGTAATCGTTAAATTTTATCCCGAAAGAGTCTATTTTAAGTATATTTTATTGACGTCAACATCCTCATAACTTCTTGTTGGATATTTGTTATCAATTCCTAGAATCCTGTTATCTTGAACAGGAAACAACATAAACTAATATAATAATCATCACTCTATGGGAAACGACACGCACAGCTCGTTTGAGGCTATTACGTACCAACATAATAAATATAATCAAGGCTAATTAATAATTATTTTACATGAAGTACTTTTCTTTGTTTGAACTAAAAGTAGTTTTTCAGCACGATATGATTCGAGGTCCATTAAAAATACCTATAGATAATATAATTTACGTCTTTCTTATAGCACGAAGGCGGCAGACGGGCATATAGTCCACCTGCTGGTAAGTGGCTACTGTCTCGCCCTTGGAAATCCGCGATACATGTCAACAATTAATCCAGAATGAGTAACACCTGACAGCCCCCCCCCCCCCCGATGCACTGCCGACCATTGAAGTTTTAGGAATTGATTTGGAGAAAGACTGCCTTGAAATGTACTGCACTCCCACTATATCTTATTCTCCTATTCAATTATATTCTATTCAATGTACGTACACTTCCCGGCCGAAAGTAATACACATCGTATATGATCGGCTAGCTTCGGTTTTATGGAGCGTCGTCTCTGTCGTCAGTCAGTCAGTCAGCGACGTACCTGCACACGACAGAGACGACACTACAAAACCGAAGCTAGTCGATCATAGTCGATGTGTATTACTTTCGGTCGGAATGTGTAGGTACGTGTTTGGGTAGTAAGTGTAATATGCCGGAGCCCATTCCCATCTCATCTTATGCTATCCCAATTGTGCCCAATCTATGTGAGTGTCGCATTTGAACTATGTAAGGAAATTCTAGTAGAATTTTAGCGAACATTCCTACGACTGCAACACTAGAAGGCTAAGGATATTATGTCACCAATTACAGAGATGAGTCAACTCATCACTGTAATTGGCGTTCTCGTTCATCTGTTTATCTGTCCAAATAATAAGCTTCTTCATCTAATTGAACTACTCTGACACACACCAAAACAAATCACTTTGGCAAATTAGTACGTAATTCAATTAAACCCTTAAGCTGGAATTACCTGCATTGTGTACTGAGGCATCTGTGCATACTTAAATGTTTTATATTTTTTATCCAATTAATGCATAAACGTACCATACCATACCACATCATCAGCCTATATCTCTCGACTGCCGGATATAGGCCTCTCCCAAGGCTTGCACCGATCGTGAATCGGTGCGAACGATTCTCAGATCTTCTCATCCAACCATCACCGGCGAATTTATTTAAGTCGTCGGTCCACCTGGCCGGAGGGCGTCACACTCTGCGCGTCCCGGTACGTGGCCTTCACCGGAGGACTCGTATAAACGTACAATGTTAAAATTAAAAAAAAAAACGTATGTCTATTGTCTAATATCCACCAATACGAGTGGCTGATTGTGACCCGAAGCCCGCTCGTGATAGCAAGGAGAGAGCTGTATCCACCGTGTTCCGCAGTAGGTCATAATAGTTTGATATCGAAACAAACAATAACTAAAGTGTACACATAGCGCTACATCTACGTTGAAAAGAATGAAGTTAAAATGAAGATGAAGATGCGTCAACATATTCTGCATGCATACGCTGTAGGTACACTGTGTGAAAATGTTTCAACCTTCACCAGGAAACTAAATTATTTTTCTATTATTTATATTATTGTGAGCTGGTAAAATATTGCGATAAATACACGTATAAATCAAAGAATTAATTAAAAACAAGACAAACAAAATTAAATCTTGTTCACAAGCTACGAGTGTGAGAAAACAAAAGTTCCTTTTATTTAACGGGAGGTAAGGAATGCGCCTTCACTTACGAATTGCATTAGAAAAATCGCCCCAAAGGCATGCGGCGCTACGCGGTCGTCGACCCCGATGCACCGCGCGCACTCAAACACCCAAATTCCTGCGCGTACGCTGCGCTGCCACTGATAAAACCCTCTCAATGGAATCTACTAGTTCTAAGATGGCTGTAAGACGTTTATCTGTGGCATGTTTACATGAGGCATCGCCCGTCGCCGCGCGCCGCGCCGCGCACGTTCTCGCTCGTTTGTTTGGAAGATCGCTGTCAATTTCTGGGCCCTTATACGCCTCCTCCGCTTTATTAGCTTGTATTAACGATCATTGTGGAGATATATCTCCGAAGCGCCTTCCGGTGTAAGCTGTTATTGTACTCTCCACCTCGGTATTATTCAATAAAATTATTATGAAAGATGTATAAAAGGCGTAACATATGTTGAAGGATCAACGTTCCCTGTAATAAATATACTTACTTACTTTTTTGTAAAGCTTTTCACAGCAACATCAGATGTCATATTAACATCATAATTATTGTGATTGTATAATATTTACGCAATTGTAATAGATAACTTAAGCAATATATTTTTTCAATTCAAAATCATTATTTTTGTAAGAATTCGATTGTACGTGTACGAAAAGTCGTCTTTACTATTGTGATTATCATCGGTAAAAAAAATCACCTCTACAAAAAGATATTCTTATTAGGTGTTGACTTCATATAATTAGTTTACATAGGTTAGGACGGAGATTTTGTTAGTTACATTTTTCCTTGCATTATGTATACCTAGCATATAACGCATGTTGTACAAAATTGCATTATGTTGTCACCGAAAGGTCTGTATTAATTCAATATCGTAATGTTAAAAAAACGACATTATAATATCATCATCGATCATCATCTGGTTCATCGATTTATGCAGTTGTCATCAGTGTGTCGGGATCATGGCCACGGTAGCAATGCATTCGATCGATGGTGTAATGTGAAGAACCGGCGGCCTCATTTCCATTCATTCGGTGTTTGTTGACAATATGCCGGGCGGTGGCGCAGTCAGAGGGCGCAGCGGGGCAGCGGGGTGCCCCTCCGCCCCTCCCAGCTGCAGTCGGCCGCGTGCGCCCGCGCCCCGCGCACGTTGCACCGATGCACCGCTGCTGTGCCCAGGCGCACGCGTTCGCGCCCTGTAAACATCAACACAACAACACCATCGATCACTTACTCGCGCTTCTTCGTCCTGCCTCCACCGATTGATGGACTATTCCAGCTTTGTTTACGTCCTGTCACCAGCGCACAAACACGTAAGTGATGCATGTCCCGCGTGTACTCCGATCGATACTCGATACTCCCCATTGTTTGTTTATTTACAATGTAGTCGTTTTATTACGAAATCTAAAATCGATTAATACAGTAACCATGCACGTGGTGGAGCGTGCTCAAGTGATTGTGGACTTTAGATAATGGTAATAAAGTTCAATATTTTGTGTCAGGTGATGTTTGTGAGTGTGAGTCTTCATTTGCGGTGTGCAGGCGGCATCGGAAGTGGTCGGACTCGGGGAGGGTTGCCAAGTGAACCGCGGCATCGTAGACACCTGCCTGTCGTGCACTAAACTAAGATTTTTACTCATGAACATGCCATTTGGACACATTTTAGATACATTACATACTGAACGTTCAGTGTGTTTTACGCTTTTAACAATTTGTGGTAGTGTCAATGTCCGCACTGAACCGCATGTCTTCACCCGTGCAAATTTTAGTAAATTCATGTGTTTAATAATTTGGAGAAAGAACATTTGCAGTTTAATTAAACATCCTTCTGATATTGAGACATTTCTCCGACGTGGCATTCATACCAAAACGTATTTAATAAGTTTTTGAGTTCGCGTGTTGTTCTAGTGTTATGTGAGTGTATTTGGGGTTGTATTAAATGGAAAACTCAAAAACTTCCAATTACAATATTTTCCCAACAATGATCGATAATAGCAATGACGTGGCAGATCTGTTGATGCGCGGGAGACGAATGGCGAGTACAGACAGCACAGTGACGCTTTGCTATAAAATTGCTGACCGTACAAAACATCGTACACTCCCAGCGAATACTGTGTCAACACTGTCCCTAGCTTTTGTGGACCTCCGCACTCATGCGTGCTTCAGCGCGCGTATGGTGTGAGAACCCCTCGTACTCGTGCTTCTTCTCAGGTGGCAACGGCTCTCCTGTTCGTACAACTTTATATACAAACATGTACCTAATACAAACAATCGAAGTGTTGACCCACACTATCAATACCATTTTACCAATATAACGGTGGTGGTTCTCACAAAGTATCTTGAGCGGTAGACAAGAATGGGAATGCGATTTTTACTACTTTTTGAGAACTAAACCCCATTTAAAAATATGAGTAAAAAATACAAAAATGACACTCAAATATTGAAAATAGTTATTGAATTCTATGAGTATGGTTAATGATAAATACACCAGCTGCAGATTTTGTAAGTTTCAAACTATCTGCTGCACAGTGTGTGGTCGTGCATTATCGTGTAGAAGCAATGGGAAATAACATTTGACCTGACTCAGTTGTTCTATTAATAAGCTTCTTCAACATTGTCTTCGGTTCTTATTGACAGGTCGCAAGTAGTGGTTAACACTGACAGAGAGAGGAGTGTCGTCGTGAACTTTATCAGACTCAGCGAAATAGAAATTTCGGAGATTGTTTAGCTTCGATACAACCTTACATTTTTATCAACCTTTTGAACCAACTGTACAGCTTGTGATGCTACTATACTCATAGTTATTAACAGAATGTAACTTTTTGCCATTAAAGTTTGCACCTTTAAAACTGTTACTTGCCGATGCTGTACTAAAGGTTGCCAGTTCTCCGGGATTTCCGGGATTGTCCCGGGATTTTTAGGCAGTGTCCCGTGTCCAGGAATTTAGGCAGTTTGTCCTGGAAATGTACAGCATCATAAAAATCATATTAATCCTCAATTTTTGATGCAATCACACAAAAATATTGACTATTCAACTGCAGAATTGCTCGAGATTCACAAGCTGTGAGTTATCTGTAGAACGGGACCTCATTGTCGGTACGTCATTGTCGGACTTTGGTAAGATTTTAAAATATAAATTTACATCGTTTCCAGTTTCTGTTTAAATAGAAACTTGCCCTAAGATCTGTTTTTTTTTTAAATAAAGCAATAAATATGTGTAATTTTCTGTTAAGATGTCACTAAATTGAAAAAAGTTCTGATAACTAGGACCGGCAATGAAGTTCGCACGATTACTTACACCTTTACAATGTGTAATCATAATGTGTGTAACTTTAATTTTGCGTTCGTAAACGACTTATTACGATGGTCTTAAAGTTCATTTCCGTTGTTCTAAAGTCTATCCGAATGAATTGGTCCGTTCTACAACGTCATATTTGCAGTTGGCGCAACCTAACCGCTTATTGAATAAATTGATAATTATTGAATAAATTGATAATACTAGTTTTATGTGTTATGTAGTAATGAGGAAATATCAATAAATTAAATATGTAGTTACTAACATTACAAAAAACTTTGAAAGTGAAAATTAGTCTAAGAACGTCAACATATTTCACAGTACGGTGATATTAGCATTTTACTTAATATTTGCCTCAAAGGATGACTGCCAACAACTGTTAAACAAGAATCTCAAACAGCTATTTTTGCTCCTTCAAAATTACAAATAAATTGAATTACAATTCTAACATTTTCCGTAGTTGAAACAACTGAATTAAAATTTTGGTCGACAGAACAGCTTCATACTCATAAATATTGCCGAATTGCCTCGTAAGTACCATTCATTGAGTCATTAATTACAGCTGAAACTAAACTTATTCCTCCCTAGTAATGGTTTCATCCACTGTTGCATCTATTGAAACGTTTCTTTTAGCGCCATTGTGCAGTTGTAATGGAACTGAAGACTCCTTTAAATTTTGTCCAAATGACGCCATAGTCGCTACGTTATATCTATACATATAACATATAAAGAGAAATGTCTCGACTAACTAAAATACTGCAATCGATATGGCTTCAGTCAGCTTCAGTTGTTTCGGCTTAGCTTTGATTAGCCAGTAGGTACTCATCAACGCTAAGCGGAAACTAAATAGAAGCTGAAGCTAAAAAGAAGGGATCTCAGGAAATGCAATCTCTAAACGACCTTATGAACTTGAAAGTTAGTACGTGATAATTACTTATAAGTACAAGACAAATAATTAATCACTTGTTTTAACATTTTTCAAAAATTCACAAATGGGCTGTAAAATAAAATTCGAGGTGTCAAATTTTGTATGGAATTACAATTGAACGTAATTAAATTCACGCGAGCTAAGCTGCGGTATCAGTTAGTCTCATACAGAGAGCAGGATATAACTAGCTTTTAGAAACTTTAGCGGTAATCGGACTGACTTTGTGCTACTATAAATTGTGCTTGTTGGAAGACAACCAGCTGATAGTATCGCTTTCAAGCAATTTCCCTATCTTAGGTATACTTCTATTGTCTTATTTAGGCTATTCTCAATTATTTCTCTAGAGCATGCCACTAAACACCAATGCATTTCGGTGTGGAGGAAAGATCAACCAGTCATTTAATCAAGAAACATATTTAACAATAAGGCATTGTTTCACAGGTAACAACTCTGAGGCTGCTATCATGCTATAAAAATTGTTTATGCCTTTACACCTATGGGCCATGACTTAAAATTGTGGGTGCATCCATTGTAGTGTTTACATTAATTATTACAATTATTGTTTGGTGGTGTTGGGTCTCTGCTGTCGGTAAGCTTTGGAATAAACCGGGTGGGTAAATATCTGAATATCTCTTACAGCGGGTGTCGTAAAGGGCGACTAAAGGATAACAAAGCAGCTAGCACAAGCCCTGAGCCCGTCAAAGAGTGAATGGACTCGTCTACCCGTTTGGCCAGCATGCCGTTTTCAATAGCCCACAAGCGAACCAAAACAAATGTGGCGATCACAAATCATCAGTAACGGTCGCAGTGCTTAAAACTTTATTGACTCGCTGAGACCAATACTATACCATCAGCCTATGTCTCTCCACTGCCATATATAGGCCTCTCCCACACAACCTTCGGCTCTTCTCATTCAGCCACCACCAGTGTCCACTTGGCCAGTGGTCGTCTAGCACTGCACAAGCCGTGCTATCTAAATGACCCCAGAAAAGTGTGAACTCGCAATGGTCAACGCGACGTTTTAAGACCTTCAAACTGCTATGGCAAAGCAAACCACACGCAGAGCTCCTAGTCCTCAATTATAATAATACCTAAGCGTTCGTAGACACAGAGCAGCACTACGCCGTAGAGGCGTCCTTATATTTTAATAGCGTTTACGTGGCGCCTACTACGGCGCAGACTTATGAAAGCTGTTCGATAAAATAGATGCAAATGAATACGACCTTTTTTACGGCTATATTTTCTTACACGTTATTAAAAAAAATGTCGTTATATACAACATTTTTAAAAAGAAGAGTCATCGCCGCCTATGGACACCTGCAAGACCAAGGGGGATGCGGACATTATCGTTATCGCAGCCCGCAACGAATATCGCTTATATCTGAACAGCCCTTAACGGATAACAAAGCTACTACCACAAGCCCCGAGGCACTACATCACCTCTGATCTCGACAACCCACTTGGTTAGCCTACCATTTTAAGGCCATACATCTAAGAGCGTAGTCAGGATTATATCCAGGGAGGGGCAGAGCAAACAATTTTCTTATAATTTAAATAGAGGTATGTTATTGCAGAATATCTGTTACTTATTCTTCCCAATGCTATAAGCGCCCCAACCTGCTCCACCGTCACTACGCCCATGCATACATCCCTCGTGTACAAGACCATGTACATATGAGGAAGCCCATGTCCAGCTGTGAACGATAAAAGGGCTGGTTACACTCACGGAATCTTTTACTTCATACAACCCTAAACCCGATGACATTATAGTTACACGGAACATATAATACGCACATCCCTAAAGGGAGTTAAGCATATAATGAGGTATAATGAAGAGTTTTATTTTATCTCATTATATAGGTACTTCACTCGGTGGGGAGGGATGGGATGGTTTGGAAAATGGGCTCTAGCATATCTCACTCTCTCCCGAAACACGTGCATACTCATAGTATATTTTACGGCAGTCTTCTGTGCTTGATTTTAATCTCCATGGTGGCTGATGAAACATGCTTTAGTTCAAATACTTGCCATATATAGTAAAGTTTATGTTTCAGTAGAATCTACATTTAACTAGTTTAAACGATACAATTCTTTAAAGGTACTATTATTTTACACTCAATAAATATAATAATTCATGTTCTAAACTTCGAAAAACCTTTTTGAAATTTATTCTTAATTAACGAGAATCAAACAAAATTCTTTAACATCTATGAAAATCTATGTTATGCGGTAGTCGTCAGAAATACTTGACGACAGTCTTTAAATATCACCGAGCGCCGCGCTTAAAATTATCATTCAGAGGTGATAATCAAATATATGACACGTGTAGCTACCATACACCTACCTACCTACACTACACATTTTATCGATTGAATTTTCAGCAAGCTTGCTGAAACTTGGGCTATTTAAACTACAGTTGCTAGGCGGTTTTCCGAGGTATCTTGGAAGCGGATGTACTTACAAATAGCTTCCCTTAAGTCCACTCCCCAGGTCCTAGCTACTATCAACATTATACGAACCTCATTACGTTCTCATGGTAATTTTTAATTAGAAGAAAAGTTCGACCTCGCTCCTATGGACACCATCATAAGTCTTCAAGCCATTGAAACTACAAATCAAAGTTATTATTTAGAAGAAGATCCTTCATCAACCTAAGCTGTCGCCATCACTCTACGAGTGCAGTGGATGCGAGTTCGCGCCGTAACAGCACAACGCCCATTCTCAACCACCACCATCATCCTAATGCAGGAGTGACCACTTGACCACAGAGGTGCTGTTGAGAGGGCCAGGGTAATATCTTCAATATTGCTTGGTAAGGATGTGCATATTATATGTTCTGTATATTTTTTCCGCCTCTTACGACACACGCGGGAAGAAATTAATATATACGTAGGTATACCACTAAGTCATGGCCAAAGTGAGAAATATGTTAAATTTTCATAATAAATCACCGCCCGTGTAACTAGTAAATGGAACTGCCATTTTTGGATCAAACTTTATATTAGATTTTCTCAAAATATCCTTTTTTACTTTGATTTTAGATTTTGGTTTTTGAATATTCTTCATCTGTCCATAAACTACAATACCACCCATGTGGACCCTTATCTCGTGGACACATGTTGGTAATGTAAATTGTTATCGATTATTACATATTATGTAGGTCACTTTGGGGGAATATGATACGATAAAATGGTAATTACTCCCCTTTAACTCATTGAAATCCAACTACTATAGACTAGAAAGAAAAAGGCGTCAAAGATTGTAAAAGCGTCTTCTCGTTTTCTCCGTCGGATAAAAACATGTTAAGTAAAGCGCAAAGGGCATCGACTGTAAACATTTTCCTCGTAGGGTAACTAAAGGTTAGTTATTTAAATATAAGGTAAACAGTCCATAACATTACTGCGCAGATATCCACGTAGTGGTGCGTCATATTCATATCATACCCTTGCGTTTGCACCAGGTTTGTGTTAAGATACGATTAGCTAGTGATGCCAGTGTGTGTCCACGCGAACACGTGCAATGCTTATGGAAAAATTTGCTTTTCTGAGCTATATAAACTTTATATAACTTTATGTATCTATCTTTATCTTTGTGAATAGTGTGAATAACTAAACTGTGAATAGGATTTTACAAGGTCCTTGTGTTGCAGGTGTCCTTGGGCGGCAGTAGCCACGTACGTGGCCCGCATGTCCACGTGATTACACGTATTACACGGAAAGCGTGTACCTACTTATAGTACCCGCATTCTGCAGATTTCTTTTAAACGGGACGAAACACCCCATAGTCAAATGGGTAGCGAAGCCGCCACATTCTGCTTTGCGAAGTATACTAGATTAGTATTATGTTATGAGCGCTCATTTACTAAAGCCCGAAGAGGTCCAACAATTATCATCTGTTTCATATTCTGAAACGGGTCTGAACGCGAATAATAAAGGTATTTGTTTACCCTTTATTCCTACTCGACGTTTCTATACGGGCTACACCAGCCGTGGTCACGAGGTGACTAAAGAGGTCAACTCGTGACCACGGCTGGTGTACAAAAATGTGTGCAAAATGCGGAAGTTTGAAAAGTTAAATGATCTGATGTAACTATAATGCGACCCCTACAGGTCTTAGCAACAGCCAGCTATAAAAAAGGTGGCTATCACAATAGATCAACAATGGTCACTCTGACACTAAACTCTGTTAGCCCATAAAGCTTCAATAATGCTTGTGATACCACTATTGTACCAATATATTGCATAAGAGCAGCGATACCTAGAGGTAACTATTCTTATCTCACATTCGTGAGGTCGTAAACTGGAACCTCGACCAATAGGTACTACTCAGTTTTTACTTAGATACGGATTTTCAATTATCTGTAGCTCACCGGAGTAAGAAAATATCGTGAGTAAATCAGCGTGCACGAGAATTTAAAAAAGATCAATGACAGCGCCACTAAAAAGAAAGTAAAAACAGGCAGTTTCACAAACAATACGAGCCCTTATTCAACGACATATACCTAATTTGTATACATCTAACGTAAAAACGTAAAGTAACCAGCATAAACGTTTTATCGTTCACTACTGGACTTGGGATCTTCAAATGCACATTGTCTTTGTCTGAGAGATATATGGCTTTAAAACGCTTAGAGGCGACTCTTAGAGGTGGCGTGGTTCCTCGGGGCTTGTGGTAGCAACTTTGTTATTCCTCAGTCGTCTTTTACGACACCGTCTTTCTAAAGCCGGCCGACGCCACACGACGTAGTGCTGTCTGCGATTGCCATTAATACTGTTGATATATACCTACCTAGTCTAGCCATAAATATTGTTACAAAGAAAACATTGATATTTTTACATTACCTATCATTTTATAAGAATAATTATTTGTGTTATTTTAGAAATAGATAGGTAAGCATTTTAAGAATATAAATTTCATTCGAAATGGTCACTAAATAGTGATTTTATACAATCTTTCAAATGTTGCGGCCAGTGTTCGATTGAAACACACCCTTTCCATGGAAAAATTGGTAACTGCCACCCTTATGGATCGTTTCAGTGATTCAATATTATCATGGTGTTTAGAGAGAGCATGTCATGCTCTCTCCATTATCATTATCATAATGATTAAGATCGGGACTAGATGACTTCAGCTCCAATGAAGCCGGGAATATTCCTTTCTAGTCACGCCTGTGTTGAGCGAACCTTATGACCTGGTGCTGTCTTGCTGAAAGGACCATTCTTGGCTATGGAACAGGATGTCGTTAAGAGGCTTTACGACCTCCTGAAGAACACTTGATACACTCGAGCATTTTCTACCATAACACTGTTTGGTTTGGCAGTAATTAAGTAGAAAACCACTTCGTGTTATTTTCATGGATCATGTTGCGATAATAATCACCACTTTTTATTCACTTTAAACACCAGTATTTAAAACCGCTTAAAACGCATTGGGTACGAATCCGTCCGTTCCTCCAGCATGCACAAATTATTAGGCAATTTCCCTTAAAATTTGTTTTTTTCTTTTTAAACCAAACTTGCTTCCATCTGAATAGGACTTCGATGAAGTGTGTGAAGTGTCTATATAAGTTTCGTACGTATAGATGATTGGACGACCTTGTGCTCGATATTCCGCAATTATAATAAGAAAATTGATTCGATGATACCGAATTTCATGTTTTTCCATAAGAATTTTGAGTTTATCATCGGTTCTTTTCCACTTGAATCCCGATAGCAATACTTTTTTGCGTAGTATAGAAATACAACCTGGATAATTTATTTCTGCCTTTAACTTTTCACGTAATCGTTTCACTGTAGGAAATTCTTTTTCGGTGGCGTGAGAGTTACGTAGGAATTATTCTTCGGATAACATTCTTATTAAAATCATCAACAACAATTTTAATTCTATTTGTTTTAGTATTCAAAGCACGTTTGGCCTTCAAATAAAACTCTTTATACCGATGACAGCGAAATTCTTACGATGTCGCTACTAACTGGGTTGATGTAATAACTATACAATTTCACATGATTGATTAATTAATGGTTTTCTTCTAAACGGAGGAGTCAGTCTAGATGCTTATTGCAAAAACGAATGAAAATATTACCAAATAAGACAAATCAAATTAAGAAAATTCGAGACCTAACAGAAATTCAAGTGACAAAACAAATTGACAAAAACCATAAACAATAATTCAAGTGGTTGGTCGGTAGAGAGTTAACGAATTGCTTAATTATATGTTCAAACGCGGTAATTTGTCAATTCTAGAGTAAGTTGTATTGGACCCCGTGAACAATAGTTTTAATTTGATGAGATAGTTAATGATTAGAATGATAAATAGCAGGTAATAATTAAATTAGGTATGTTTTATATAATATTTATATTACTGTCACATTGTCTAACTTAGAAAGGTGGACATACATCTAAATTTAGGCTTTAACATATCACCACCACTATTCTTCCCCCGAGTGTCGTAAAAGGTGACCAAGGAATAACAAAGCCGCTACCATAAGGCCTCTAAAGCCGGCCCCACACCACACGGCCATCTAATGTTCAATTTTATCGAAATGTATTTTTTTTTCACTTAGTTGAGAATTTTTTCCTGTTTATAATTCTTATCTAAACTGTTATTTGTCTTTACGTTAATGTGGTTAGACATTTATTCTAATTTCCAAATCTGCAACTCATTGGAATTGGAGGGAGGCTAAGCAAAATGTGTTCAGATAGGTATGACCTAACCTATTTTGCTTAGACGCCCTCAAATAATGTAATTCGAGGTACCTATATAAAGTCTAAATTCACTTACACTGTTCTCCGCTCGGTTGCTACTTAACATAGGTAATTAATTTTCAAATTCCAAAACTAATCGTAAATTCTAAAAATCTTGACAAGAATTCATGCAGCAATACAAGAGTTGTTTTTATTTCGCTTAACAATTATTTATTTTTCAGAAATATTAATGTTATTTATGTTATTAAGAATACTATAATGTTATTAAATGTTTAAAAGTTAGTAAAGATTCAGTGATTTCCATTCGTAGTTATTTATCTATTCAATTTTTCCTCTCATCGGTAATTATTTTCATTACTTTAATAGGTAGGTATAATTATTATCATATATTATTATAAAATTACCTACTGAACTTATTCAAACTTTAATGCGTAAAGAAGCAATGTAGGTACCTACTCAAGGCGGACTTAATGCCTAGCGGCATTCTCTGCCAGTCAACCTTTGGTTAAACAAAAACACGATGGGCGGTGCATCGTGCGATCAATAAGAAATAACTACAAACAATACATATAATACAATACACATATAATACCTACATACACTAATATATATATTCATAAACATATATACTTATATACCTTTATATTTATTTACATACATACCCATAAATCTTATCATTTAAATCCTATCAATCTTATCAATTATCACTATAAATCGAATTACCTACTTAACACATAAATATAAACATAAATAACATACCCATATAACATAAAGCAACATAGAACATTAATCAATTCAAAAATAGACTCGACCAATATTTTAGAGCACAAAAACAGATAAAGACGCATCAGCGCAAGCTGCTTGTCTATCAAATAATAATAATAGAAGCCAAGGGGAAGTTTTTCAGAGAAACAACCCAGGTAACTAGGTTTATATTTTATCAACTGTTCCATAGAAAGATAATCGCCGAAGCAACTTTTTAATGGAAACTTAGAAGGGACTTTCTTAAAGCATTCCCTAACTTAATCATGAATTTATTAGTAAATAGGAAAAGAGGATTCAACCTTGGATTTTTATACGTTCATTGGAATTGATGAAAATCCTTACTCCAGTTTCATCGACGATAAACAATTTCATTATAAGTAAGATATTAATATAATCGTGGTCACATTAGCAGTGACGCGTCATTGTGACGGCATCGTGGTGATGTCACGCTCGCTCTATAAGAAGTACAGATACATTGGGAAAACATTGGCCATCGGCTTATCCGGAAACACCCGAACGCGTGCGTCATCCACGTCTATAAATTACAGTATCTCTAATTGCATACTTTATTGCATAGACGTGGATGGCCAATGTTTTCGTAACGTACCTATCTGTAATAGAATAGGTAGCAGATTCCTACGAACCTCCTCTCAATCACACCGCACGAATCACGATCCAAATCTATCTACTCAAAAGACGAGCGTTGATGACATCTGATATTCATTATCATTTTGACTAATAAACACAGTAATGTGAACACGGAACCTATATACAAAATAAAGAATTATCTTCTGTTTCTTAGAAAATTTAAAATAAAATAGAAATTAATCACACGTCACCAGCGCGCAAGTACCTACGTCACAGCAGTTTACGGTAACTGTCAGTAAATAAGGTAGGTACGTAATGTGTCCGCCTCGTCAAGTAAATTCCATTGATAACAACACGATGTTAAAATTGTGTCCATTAATGACCAGTAGTGAGGATAACTCTACAATACAGTGTTTACAATACATCTACGATTAACTATATTGTGATAGTACAAAGAACGTAATTTATTATAACAGTTACCGAATCCTATTCCTATTAATAAAATGTAGGTAGATAATTAATACCAAATAGAAATAACAACCAATGAAATAATTTGTTACATCTGCAAAACGTTTGCAAAAAGTATAAGACAAATGTAATGTTTAAGTTGAACACCGTAATATTAAAGTTGTGCAATCTGTCTGGCTGTAGATGGCAGCGAACGTACAGAACTGATTCCGATTCGCGAATCACGAGCTACTTACTTACTTACCAGAGTGAATAGCTTGTACAGGTCTATTAGTGACTACATCTTCGCGTCGAGAGGCGATAATGAGGAGTACAATAGTGACGTCACACGGGGGGCGGGGGGGCCGCGAGGGGGGTGCGGTGCGGTGGGAGCGCGGGGCGGGCCGCGGGACACCGAGGACGCGGAGCCGTGCGCCCGTTCATTGTAGTTTTTCGATTATTGTTTAATTAGGGCGAAGCGGCGGCGGAGCGGCGGCCAGGGGACACACACGCGCGGCCCGCAACATCTTTCAAAACTACGTAATTGCTAGTTATCTATTTGCTACTCAATTACTATAAGTTACCATTCCAAAATTCCAATAGGAAATGTTACCTACATAGGTAACGACGCCTAGATTCGGACCGTCCCTAGATTCGGACCGTCCCTAGAAGAGGGACCGTAATATAGTCATTTAGCTACTCTTGTACATATGCTTTCTATTTTGGGCATATCAATTAGGATATCCAAAATGGTTATCCAATAATGAATACCAACGTTCATTGGTACCAATGAACGTTGGCAATGATGAAAGTAGCTGCCAAAGACCTTCATAGTTTAAAATGCTTAATATTCGCAGTGTTAGTAATACAGGTTAAATCGTACACTAGTTTAGTCAACTTTAGATTGTTATTCAGATAAGTACGATTGATGATTGTCAGGATCTATTCACAAGTATAGAAATGAACAAGTGAGATAAAACATAGGTAACTCATTTGTATTTGCTCACTCTATAATATTTATTTACGTCGGTACCTATATAGGTTATTAGATAACAGTTTTCAAACGCAAACATAGACAGAAAATAACAATTAGTGTACTTAATAATAAAAGATAAAGATATATACTATCAGGAAGAAGAAATGGTCGCATTGTTCTTTTAACAGATGACACGTACATTGTAAATAAATCATCTATACTCGTACATATATTCTTTACATATATAATCTATATATATTATAAAATATTTTTTGAAAAAAAGTCGTTGCAATGTTAATTACGTGTGACATAACATTTTTTGGAATGTTCATCTGTGTGTTTGTCTGAACGCGCATCACATATAGCGCATCACGCAAAAAATACTGGACACATTTCAATGAAACATGGTTTAGTTTTAGCTTATGTGCCGGGTGAATATTTGAAAGAAAGAAAAATTATTTACCTACATATCACAAATTACATATTACGCTTTTATCACAAAAGCGACAAACAACACAGGAACTATATAGTAATAAGGAGACCCAGCTTAGCATAAAGCTGTAGGACAAAATAAAATGACCTACATCGCTGATAATCTGCTAGTCTAGTAGTATACCAACGACGAGTAATGAAAATTAAATATTAGGGTACTTTTAAATATTATATATAGTATAAATTACATATATATAAACTATAATAAATATTATTATAGTAAATATTATAGTTCTTTAGGCGCTCAATGTCGCGGGCATAGCTAGTTTCGCGAGATAATATTGTTGCGGTGCAGACAGTGTATCGGTTGGTAGCGGCTGGTCGCTATCTGCGGGCGGCGACCGCGCCGGGGCCCCGCGGGGTTGACGGCGGCGGTGGCGCGCGGCGCGGTAAAGAGCGCGTAAAAAGGCGAGCGGTCGGCGCGCGCGCGGATCCGCCGCCGCGCGCCTTTCACGAGGTCGACGCCCGCCGGGGCCCCGCCGAAACCGACCCCCTGCCCCCGCACACACTTCATACACCCGACCCCCTAAAAACATTTCCCTAATTTTACCAATAATCGAGAACTTATATCTACAATCGCATCAAACGCGAGCTCGCATTGTCACCTCGAATACGTAATAATGTCTATATTTAGGATTCGCTGTCGAAATCTCAAGGTTAACAGTCTGCTGTAACTGCAGCGGCACGGGGAAGTCTCAACTGCCGTCGTCTCGCCCCACGACAGTTCAGAGGTACATATCCAAGAATATTTTACCGCCAAAATATGATAGAGTCGACTCAAATAGAAAGAAAATTGTTTACGACACGCCCACCTCGTTCGATCATATGAACGACGACGTCTCACCAATAAAAGAACCATTAACAGCTGGTCTTTATGACGTAGGACTGAACGACTATATAACAACTGTAGTCACGTGATTTTGTTACAAGAAATAAAGTAAAAATTAATCAATAGTCTGAGAAATGGTAAGTATCTAAAATGTATGAGACAAAGACATTTTTGATACAAGTTTCAGTTTACACAATAAGACATTACAAAATTACATTGTTACGATAATTGAATGTTAACAGCCATAGAATAGCAAAAAGCAAATTGTGGAATTTATGAAATTTCTGAAGCCGTACTGCTCGCAAGGATGCATACAGGACGGTACATTTTCGTTTAGGGAATTTACTGTATGTATCATTGTAGTTGTAAGCAAGTATTGGACGTGCGCACTCATCAACAGTAACCGGGCCAATGCCAGCCGTAAACTAGAAAAGTATTGTCCTCGATGTTTCGAGCGATAACCACGATCCGGGTTTCCACTAATTGCAGCTCTAAATCTAATGGTTAGAGTTGTTTTTAGGATATCGGTGTGCAGTCGAGGTTGCGCGTGAGATATGTGAAGTCGCGGCATGCGGGTCGCGCAACGTTCTCACGCTTTGAATATTCCTGCTCCCGGCGCTCCCCGCGCCTCCGACCTCTCCGCGCCACCATTGGCCCTTCAATGACGTCCTCTTATTCGACTCCCACTCTGAGGATCCCGACATTAATTGAATGAACCTCACTAAGTCTCTCTACATGCGCACTGCTCTCCATTGATTTAATTCTGTACATTATTAGATGGATTTTATTAAACCCACTGCCAATAATTATCATGTTATTTTACTAAATAAAACACGGGAATAATAATTATCTAATTAGTAATTATGCACAAATTATAAAAATATTTTTAATACTTAATTAAAAACCAACAAGAAATTAGTTTTTTTAAATTAACACTTAGTTTAAAAATTATATTTTTTAACTAGCTGTTGCCCGCGACTTCGTCCGCGTGGACTTTAGTCCACTTTAGACTTTAGTTTAATCACCTTCTTTACCTTCTGGTATTTGGTATTTTCAAAAACGATCACACACATTATTTCTTATAGCTTATTTTTATCGAACAAATGTTCGACGTGATTCTTTAAATTGATATTACTTTTTTATTTATGAACTGATTGAAATAAAACAAACACTAAATTTTAAGTGAAGCTTACCACAATACATTAGTGAAAACCACACCCAAATCGATTAAGCCGTTTCTAAGATTAGCGCGCACAAACGCACAGACAAAAATTCTAACAATCATTGTTTTGGGTTCTATTGCGTTGATAAAGGCCCCCAATAATATTTTTCTCATATATCTTCCATGTACAGACAGCGATCAGTTACATTTTTATTATATGTATATAGATATTAGCATTCTTTTCACTTTTTAATTACGTACCGCAATTAAAAAATAATATCAAATCAATGACAAAAAAATATGCTCTAGAATTTTCCACAACGATCGTAACATCTGCTTTATGCACCTGGCCAGTTCAAATATAACTTGAAAGCAGCTTGAAAGGTGCTAATAACATCTTTATACAAATAAACTATGTCACTTAAGGTATTCTGCAAACAACATATTGTTTTTTTTTAAGATAAGTAATAATAAGTTTAAAGATATTGCAAATTCAAATTTGCCTGAGAACGCGGCGAACGATCAATATTCACGGTCCGAGCGGGCGCCGCGCCGTTTTCCCAACTTACTACGACGACTAATTATACTTATTTCGAGAAACATTCAACATTTTTACAATATAAGTTACCGACACCGATTTTTCTTAAGCTTTTTAGTAGTAGTTATCACTCATTCGCACACTTTAGCATAAAAAGGACGAGTTGTGTCCCACGGCGCTAGACATAATGTAACGCTACTCATCCTTGGCTTACATTTTCAAATTCGCATCTTTTGTGCGGGTATTAGTTTCTGTGAGAATAGTTTAAATTTCATGCGATAGTTTGAAGTGATTTATTTTTTCGCTAAGAACAAAGTAAGTAACTTTTTCCACGTGCGCACCGCAGTACCGCATTGTTGTTCCCCCAAACGTTAATTTGTCCTCGATGCATACATAATCTTACATCGCCGACCACGAAACCGGGGTCTTATTGTTGACTCTTCAATGAGGTCGTTTAAGGAGATTGATTGTTGGACCAAATATGATGCAATACGATAACAAAATCCGAGATTTGATACGTTTATATGTCAGAATAACAGCTTATTGAATGTTTTTTAAAATTGCCTTGTCGTGCTGTTATGTCTAATTTTGTGATGTCTCATTGACTTTTACTAAGAGAAATAATCATATGAACAGCGAAAAATACTGAATGGGCAGCAAATACCTAGATGGCAGAAAATGTAAAAATGAGTTAGGTTTAGAGTCTCTGATGACAAAGTAACAGGAGTCTATCGACATTATGACGACACACTTACTAATTTAAAATTATTTATTTCAGATATTAAAAAATAATTTGTTTTGTTGATTAATTATTATTTACTGCTCATTTAGTATTATTTACTGCTCATTTAGTATTATTTACTGCTCATTTAGTATTATTTACTGCTCATTTAGTATTTTTCCGCTCGTTTAAATACAAGCCAACATACCTGAAACAAGTCAAGATTACAAAATTTTAAAAACTACGAAGTTTTCATGTATTATATATAATCAAAATCTTTGAATTGCAAAAATTAACAACTTGTCTAGTTCTGTTGGAATTTTGCAATATTTATTATATTCATACGACATTTATTAGGATATAATTGCAACCTTGAGTCGTTGTGCGTGACGAATTGAACTGTCTATCTACATAAATAGGACAGGACTATCGACATAGCTTATAAGACAGATGTATGTATACCTAGATATAAGTTTTGTGTCCAACGGTTTCTGATAACTGTCCAAAACTGCAATTATCTAAATGTCGTAAAATTCAATAAGATATTAAAACCTTCTAGAGACAAAGATCGGGGATTCATCTTTGGATTTCATTTTAATTTTAGCAAGCATCTCCATTATCAGGTTCTTCACACCTTCTGTACTGAAACTACTCATCCTGTTAATTAAAATAAGTCCAAACAGGGTAACGCTTGTGTTAACCGCTTAGGAGTTCATTCAACACACGTCTTCCATTCCTTCATTAGGTGCATGATGTCAAATGTGCTAAATCTACTCACATAATCAAGCAAAGCAAGTGAATTCAATAATGGTTGATCTGCTATAAATAGCCAAGGAATTCCCTTACCGACTTCCATCTCATATCCTTAGTGCTTCAACTTCCTCATCATATCAGACTCCTCATCTTCTTCATATCAATGTTAAAACTGTTCGTTCACTCAAATAGAATACGTCATCCAAATACGTCATATTAATTTTCAACCCTCAAGGGAGAGTAGGCCACTGTTTCGAATGCATGTGTACACACACATGTGCATCATCTATTGTAAAGTTAATCGAACTAAACGAGTCTATATTCTTTTTTGCTACTGTCAAGGAGTCTCTTACCATCCTCGGATTCAGTATCAGATTGTTTGTATTGTATATATACATACATACATATATCTTTAAATGTTAACTGTGATAGACAAATTTCAATAAATGTGTGACGTTATATGTACAAAGTATCCTTATTTTCGGTATGAGCTTATTGATTCTGGTTAAGATTTTAGAGCATGCTTTAATAGAAATATGCTCTAAAATCTGAGATTTAAGACAAAGCAATAACACATAGGTATGCTATTTTTCTTAAGATTCCACTACAGTTTCAATATATTGTGGGAAACTATAACCGATAAGGTTCTCTTTTATATTTATTTAGAAATTATAAGACAATTTAAAATACCGGAGTATGTACGGTTCTATAGCGTCCTCTGATAGTTTAAAATAGTACCAAAAAGCCTTTATAATAAGGCTTGTATTTAAACGAGCTGCAAGAATACTAAATGAGCATCAAGTATACTGAGCAGCAAATCATGATCAAAACAATATAGGTATGTTTGAATAACTGAAGCAAATAATTTTAAATTAGAATGTCAGCACAAAATCGACGGAGTCCCGCTTCGCCGGACTCGGTATCTCTTTATTGTCAGCATAAGAAATAAAATACCTAACTAACCCACCTTCACATTTGGTGCTCACTCTCACTCAGTATTTTCTGTTGTTCATTTAATTAATTCTCATATACATAATAAAGCGAATACTAAAAGTATAGTTAGTTCTCTCTAAGCTAACTTTCAAGATTCCTTTGCGATATAGTTAGGTGGTTCTACCGATGACGTACAGTTATACACCGATGTTAAAAAGTTATTTAAAAATCCACAATAAAAATGTTTTGGCTGGAACAAAAACAAATTGTTAAAACACATGTGGCCCCATCATAACTTTTCTACCCACAGAGGCCCTAATGCGTTTTTTTTTTTGGTTGCAAACGTTACAACCGCATTCATATATGTATACTGCTTTTCTATATTAACCGTTACCAGCCCTGTTTGTCGTTCACTATTGGAAAATGGGCACACGTCGAGTATATTTTTATTTTGGGTACCTAAGGGTGGCTTGTTTTTCCGGCTGTCCGTGAGCGTATAGGTGCTCACAGAATATCAGTGCTGTGGATTGGCGTTTGCTGCGCCAGTACCACTTTGTAGTGTTGTAACAACGAAATATAATTAGAAATAATTGTTTTTTTTTTCTTCCAAATTATTTACTAGGATCTCTAGGGCCGCCGCTTACTATACAAAGATGACAGCGCAAAAACGCTATAGTAACATTTTTAAACAAAAAAATATACATTAGGGCATATGTAGTTAGATTAAACATGTAAACGTTGTATTAAACATAGATCTTCAAAGCTTGCGCTTTGTAAAATGTCACGTTTGTCCTCCGAATTTATAGACACAGGACGTGCGATTGGAAAACGTGCATATAGAATTACTAGAAACAGCTATTATGGAACAGGTTCCATAATAGGATTACGGATTATTTCTAGTACCTACATTAAAATATATCTACACTTTAAGACAAATTTTAAGACTGAACAAAAGCTGACGTGTGTGGGTTGGAGTGTGGTATGAGACAGGGGAGACTGAGCTTACACACACCTTTTTAACCTATACATAAATCGGCTGATTGAGTAATACCAATGTCGGTTGCTCTGTAGATTGTGTTTGTACTAACAACATAAGTAACGTAGATGACATGCTGCTGGCCCGTCGATTAGCACGCTCTAAAGGTTGCTACTTATGCTGTGACCCATGGGCTCAGGTACAATACAAAAAAAGAGTCCCTCGTGTAATGCTCTGTGGTTCTCCTTTTAACAGAGTAAGTCAGTTTATATACCTGGGTCACTGGATCACCGAAGATTTAACTACTAACGTAGAAATTGAAAGGGAATGCAGGGCGTTGGCTGTTCGATGTAACATGCTTGCCCGCAACTTTTAACGGTGTACTAGAGAAGTAAAGGTGACGCTTTTTAAAGCGTACTATTAATCTTTTTACACGTGCAGTCTGTGAATCAGTTACTCGTATCCAATATAATAATGCGTTCAGGGTGCTGATGGGATTGGCGCGTTTCTGTAGTGCCTCGAATATGTTCGCAGAGGCTCGTACTTATGTCTTCCACGCCATCGTACGCCATTCTGAGGCATTGGGTACACCTGCACGTAAACAGGTAGATGTTTCAGTGGAAGGAGAGCAAATAATATTTATTATATTTTTTTGTTTTACTGTTATGTTACTAACACTGGCTTTTAAGTTTTTATTATTACCTATTTACTAACAATACTATGGATATTTAGTCTGCAATAAACGGTTAACTAATAAGAAAATGGAAAGAGTATTTATTAAATACGAGTATGTTGTCTTTCTCTTTTTGCTTCTTTATTCACGATTCAATTTGATTCTTGGCCGCCCGCTCGTCCACCTTCTCTTCTATAAAAAAGCCCACTACAGAGCAGAGGTTTTCTCTGACAAACACAAAGGGATTTCGGGCCATAAAATTCATCAACGAGCCCATTACAAATTCGTGGATATTATACATGCCCCAGATTTTTCTGCTCTACCGTGATTGTTTAAAAACATCTTGTAAATGGACAAAATGGCTAAGTCATATTTTCTCAAGGTACCTATTATAATTATTTTTCATTTGTACTAGTCAGTTACTTTTGCTTGCAGCTTTGATTAAACCCAAAATCTAAAAATAATATATCTAGGATATATTCTGGAAAGATTTTCTTGTTCGATTTATTTTAAGTATAGTTACTGTAGAGGTTCTGATACCAAAATACAGTAAACCAAGAAAAAGTTGAGTAAATTAAAAATAAGTAGAGAATATCTTGAAGTCTAATAGAGATATATATACATATATGGTAGAAAGAAGCTTATTAGAGACCAACTTGATGCACTGTGCTTCGTATTAGGTATTCGTAAGCAACCTATGAAATGACCGATTTTATTACTGGCCACTTTGAGTTTCAATATCTTCTGTTTTAATTCGAATTTCAAATTAAAACAAAATGCATCTAATAGCCACGATTTTCTTATTTCAAAATCAGTATTTCGTTTGTTTTTCTGTACCTAAATTATGTTCATGTCTTGAAAATAAAATGAATAAATCGAAAATTTGTGCTATTTTTGAATATGACTTTCGTCGCGGCACTAACGCAAGTCAGACTGCTCACAATATCAATAGTGTGTACGGGCCAAACACCACAAACGATCACACCGTGCGTCGATGGTTTAAACGTTTCCGTTCTGGAAATTTCGATCTTAAGGATGAGCCCTACGAAGAACCTACGACCAAGGTTAATAACGATAAATTAAAAGCTATAGTGGAAGCAGATCCATATCAAAGTACAGCTGAGTTAGCAGGAGGGTTTGATGTTAGTGATAAAACAATGTTGGTTCATCTGCATCAAATCGGCATAATAAAGAAGCTCGTAAAGTGGGTACCGTATGAACTGAACGTCCGCGACAACAACGCGTCGCAGTGTGCACTGTGTTATTGACCCGGTACAAAATCGAAGGAATATTGAATCGCATCGTGACTTGTGATGCGAAATGGATCCTGTACGATAACCGCAAACGTCTGTATCAGTGGATGGATCCAGGAGTTGCAGCCCAACAATGTCCAAAACGCAAGATAACTAAGAAAAACTACTGGTATTGTTTGGTGATCCTGTGCCGGTATTGCCCACTACAGTTTCTTGCGAGCTGGTCTAATGATTGATGCAGTTGTGTGCTGTAAGGAGCTGCAGAAGATAATGGAAAAGTTGGCTACAAAGCAGCCAAGTTTGGTCAATCGCTTATCTCCACTTCTTCATCACAATGCCCGCCCTCACACTTCTCATACGACAGTTTTAAAACTTCAAGAGCTGGACCTGGAGACTCTCCCTCACCCACCATATTCACCGGACTTTGCCCCGATAGATTTCTATTTCTTTCGAAATTTGGACAACTATTGGCAAGGAAAAAAATGTATTCTGAAGTAAATAGCTATAATTAGGGCTTTTAAAGAATTCGTTGATACCCGTCCACGAGACTTTTACAGGAGTGGCATCAATCAACAGCCAGTGAGGTGGCGAGTGTGTACATATTTAATAAGTATGGCTCAATATTTCGGCTAACATAATAATTATTTTTATAACAAAAATTTTTTTTTCAGTTTTCAACTAAATCGGTCTTTTCATAGATAAGCTCCTAATACTATAGGTACTTACTAATACAATATGTGAGAATTTATGAACATTGTGGGAATTTACTGTTATGTTATTATTTTATACATACATTTTATAGGTACCTATCGAATATCAAACTTATAAGGAACATTCGCTACTCGGAAAATGACACCTCGTTTTCTACGAAGTGACGTAACTATCTTCAGTGTGCGAGCAATGTGACACTATTGCACTGTGCATCTCAAGGGGCCGCGTTTATAAAGAACATAAAAATAATGTGTAGCTTTTTTCGAGAAAGGAGTGTTGTAGCATTGTATAATAGCTTGATCGACCACCTTCCGACGACATTGTTTTACTGGAAACAACAATCAGACATAATCAGTTACCCCTGGATTATTTCCGTATGCAATATATGGGTATTCATTTATTTTTATTTATCACGTTTCTCTACTCGCTCGCGATTCAGTCATGGAATAAACCATACCATACCATCAGCCTATATCTCTCCACCGCTGGATATAGGACTCTTCCACGGGTGGATACAACACACGATCTTTGGCTCTGCTTATCCAACCACCACCGGCGAAGTTCTTTAATTTGTCGGTCCACCTGGCCGGAGGGCGTTCGACACTGCGCTTCCCGACAGTGCGCCTCCACTTGAGGACTCGTCTATCGGTCCCGCGCTAAATATGTTCTGCCTGTATTGCAACTTTAGCGTGCTGATCCTATGAGCTATGTCGATGACTTCAGATCTTTAACGAATCTCTTCGTTTGGAAATGCGGCCTCTACGTGAGTATCTCAAAATTTATCTAGTCACCCGACTAGGTAACTTTTGAGATACTAAAATTCCAGAAAGAGAATTCATTTGAGCTGTATAATTTTTAAAACATCATTTATTTGAAATTCGAATTCCGAAAGCCATTTAATCAAAACGAAAAAAGTAAAAATGTAGTATTCACTATTTTATTGCATTTCGCGTGCTTTTCTTTGCAACAATGGAATTCGAACGAGAACATTTTCGTGCAATGATGTTATACGATTTTAAAATCTGATTTAAATGAAATTGAGTGTAAAGATACATTAGTATTAGCTTTTGGAGACCTCGCACCGTCTCTTGTGACAATTTTTAGATAGCTTTCTCAATTTAAACAAGGAAAATTTTCCTTGCAAGATGATGAAAGAAGTGGTCGTCATGCTGCTACTTCTTTAACGAATAAAACGGTAGATGTAATGCAACTATATGTATATTTAGACTTGTAATGTAACGCAACTATATATACTATTTAGACTATACATATTTAGACTATGTAATATACTATTTAGACTTGTAATGCAATGTAATTATAAAGTATATTTAGACTTGTAATGCAATGCAACTATATGTATATTTAGACTTGTAATGCAATGCAACTATATGTATATTTAGACTTGTAATATAATGCAACTATATGTATATTTGGACTTGTAATGCAGTGCAACTATATGTATATTTAGACTTGTAATGCAATGCAACTATATGTATATTTAGACTTGTAATATAATGCAACTATATGTATATTTAGACTTGTAATGCAATGCAACTATATGTATATTTATACTTGTAATGCAATGCAACTATATGTATATTTAGACTTGTAATGCAATGCAACTATATGTATATTTAGACTTGTAATATAATGCAACTATATGTATATTTAGACTTGTAATGCAATGTAACTATATGTATATTTAGACTTGTAATGCAATGCAACTATATGTATATTTAGACTTGTGGTGGTGTGTATTATCGGTACACACTAGGCTATCACCACTCTGTATAGGTACAGATCGCTGATAACATAGGGGTATCTGTACTCGACTCAAAGTAAAGAGGATTGAAGTACTAAAGTAGCTCAATCCTCGACCACTGAGTTCCTACTAAAGTAAAGATTTTGAAAAAAATTGTCACATGTGATGGAGAGCATTGTGAGGAAACAAGTATGCGTGAGTAATAAAAAAAGATCTGGAGTACGTGTATCCAGCTAGGGATGTTCCGAATATTTGTATTCGTTTTGGCGGATTCTCGCCAATTTTCGTATTCGTACTCGTATTCGTCATTTTCTAAACGAATACTCGAATAGGTACTAATCGAATAATAAGAGTCCAATGTAGACAAAATACTCGATAAATAAATATCTACTTTTAACAGTAACTTTAACAGTAAAAGGGAGGTCCATTGGATGATAAATTTTGAATAGTTACACAACACACGAGTGATTGATTCCATGTCAAATAAATAGTAACACTACAAATAATTAACCAACCAAACTCATTAAAAGTGATTTTAGATACTTACATAAACATCTGCCCTAGATGTTGACTTAAAAAGGAACGATAAACTTTTCATAGGAATGAAAATTCAAAAGGGTGATGAGACTATTGAATCTAATCCGATTGGATTGCTTTTTACTGACTTACATAATTACATCGCCAAGCATTACGTGTTATTCAGCGGGGGATGAAAGAACTAACTGATACAAGGTTATATTGGACGAAGCATCCTCATGTACAGCTCTGATTGCACTAACAACTTAATACATATCCGAGATTAACAGTGCGCATGCTGCTTTTACGAGCAGTTTGACACTTGCCATCGTTGATATGCGCCATACGTTTGCCTACTATAGTCTGTCTTTGAAAAAGGTTTAGGTACGTATTTGGAGTCCAAATACGTCTGGAGTCCAATACTGGAGTCTTCCAGTTTCTTTATCATAAACTTAAGTGTAGCTTCAGCCGTAACAAGATTTGCATTTTGACGACAACTCACAATTTCAATTTGTTGAAAGTTTCAATTATTATAGCCAAACTACTCCATCTTGTCTTGCAGTCTCTTTCTAACTCAATTTTCCTACCGAATTCTCTCTTGACTTATTCTAGAAGCAAGTAATTTTTTGTTGGTGAGCCTTTGAACATATCTACAACTTTTCAAACCTTTCTGATTATGTCGTTAAAACCAGTGCGCGAGCAATCGCGCTCAAGAATAGTCATGTGTACGCTTGCCTGTAGTCCCGCAAATCGCGCGGGAACCCGCACTCGTAATCCCGCTTTACGCGGGACTGGAAAATGATGCGGGATTGGAAGCCCTAATTTGGACAATACATCGTTGTCTTTGATTTATAGGTATACATTATTGTTGTTTTGTTTTAAATTCCTTATTACACAACTCATTGTTTACAAATATGTACATTTAAAATGTGAACATTTTGTCATAATAACACACTGGTTTCGAATTCGTTTCAGAGACACGTTATTAAAAACTAAAAAAAAAAAACGAGAGAATGAGAAAATCCCATGAGAATATTAGAACTATTGTAGACATTCTTGATTTTTTTATTTGACGTCATTGATTTTAAAAACTTGGTTTGTAGTACAACTTGTTAATTTATTATTCCTGGTCTTTGAAAGAGCTATCTATACTCGTAGTTTCTTTGCTGGGCAAAATCCGCAACGAAGAGATTCGAGGAAGAACTAAAGGAAGAACCCGACATAGCTCAATGAATCAGCAAGTTGAAGTGGCGATAATCGATGGGGCAGACGAGTCCTCGAATGGAGACCGCGTACTGGGAAATGTAGCGTAGGACGCCCCCCGGCCAGGTGGAATGACGACTTGAAAAAAGCCATCAGTTGTTGCTGGATGAGAAGAGCTGAAGATCGTGAGAGGTGGTGGTTCTTGGGAGAGGCCTATATCCAGCAGTGGAGAGACACAGGCTGACAGTATGGTATGGAGTGGCCAATATATATTTTTTTTCATAATCATAGTAGGTACTTGACTATTTGAGTAAACTTCCTCTTTTTTACTACTTTTTTTTCATACATAAACCCGCTATTGATCGTACCTCGTGGAGTGTGCAGGGATTCTCAAATCCGTATCCTTAAGACGTCGACTAGTTGGTTAGATATAGGTATACACCCGTAGGTATATATATTAGCAGTTGATAGATCGAATTGACCAATGGATCTTATTAATGATTACGATTTTATTATTAATGATTATTAACTGAGGATATTATTGTCGGATCTAGTTTACCAGATATTAAAACTTTAACGAAATATATAAAAAGTACCTACCTAACACAAGGAATAATAAAATAATAATAATACAGGAATAATAATAATAAAGGAATAATAATTTTTTTATGAAATATATAAAAAGTACCTAACACACGGAATAGAAAAATAAATAATAATAATAAAGGAATAATAAAATTTTTATTCCTTTTTCTTAAAAAAATAGATATAGAGCATGTTTATGTCTAAACCAAAACCACAAATAGAGTGGATTGTACAGAATCTTGAAATATCGAAACTTTAAGTTAATAAGTTTTGACCAAAGAACAGATTGTAATAATTTTAGCAAAGTCAATAACGCCATACCAACAATAATCTAAGTATATCTTTGTTCGGACAACGTTACAAATATGCATGAAAACAACAATTTTATTGTATTTGTTTGTTGTATCGGCGGGCAGCGCGCGGCGTCGCGGCAGAGGGCGCGTAGGCCGCCCGGCGCGGCGCGGGCGACGCGACGCCGCATGTACATATTTTTAACTCGTGGGGCCGCCGCGCTCAAGCTCACCTTTCGATCTATTCCTGGCCGAATTATTTTTAAACTTTTGTCTAGATTACTTTCCTTCCGTCTGCTTATTAGTGGATGATTGAGACGCGTCGCAGGGGGCGCTCTACTCAAAATATATCACATTGATATTTCCGGTGGGGCGGTCGACGCACCGCTGTCACGTGGCGTGGATAAAGTTCCACACGTTTTTGTCGTAAAACTTTCATTAGGGTTGCTTTTATTTTATTAGGGGTTGTTCGCTTAAGGAATGTAAGTGCTTATTTATTTTGTTTATTTCGTAACCAACATAAAAGTTAAGTAACTATTCTTCGTTTGATTATAAACACTGCCTTCAAAAATTCCCAAACATATTATTTTTGGTTTTTAAAATAAAGGAGCAATTATTATTAATTTATTATACAATTACCTAAGTATTTCTGAAATGAGTTATGAGAAGGTGATCCGATCCACCAGGTAGGTAATCACACAACAGTCGACATCAGCTATAGTACCGTGAAGGGATTAGGTATTTGTTTCAAGACACTTGTCAGAGAACAAAACAACGAGTATACGCACAGTTTAGGTCAGTGATAGACAATCGATCGACATCAAGTAGTAATCAGGATGGAGTTAGCGATAGTCGTCCGGGAAAATTTAATGCCACCGGTTCGTCGTTTTGTTACGCTTGAAGGCCGTATTTGTTCCCCATTAAGTGGGAGACAAATCCTTCCTAGATATAGTATCGATATTATTACATTTAAAATAAATAGAGTTGAATCATTTTATTAAAACAGTTTAGCGACCGACCTAAATAAAGATGGATTAAAATGTAAATTATTATCACATACCTACTTAAATAAGATTATTTTTATTGAAAACAGTAGTTAGGAAAGCATAATGGCAGATAAAGCGTCACTTCCATATCACTTCAACGTACAGCTGTGGAACAGCTCCATGTACCTACAAATTAGACAACCCCCATCTGTGACTCCTTTCAAATCTAATCTGTATAAAGCTTTATACTCCAATCCCAGTATTCTAAGTTAACCATCTATATTCTAGGAATAAGTCCGTCTTTAAACTTACTATAATATTGTAACAATTCATTATAAGTAGTTACAGCAAAGAACAACGACATTAACAATAACTTTAGAAGCATAAAACAATCGTTGATTGTGGATGGGCATAAATTTGTATGGAAAAGCATGTTATCAGTATCACTCATATGATTGTCGGCTGTAGTACCGCATGGTTTGCAGTGGTTGACGACATGAGAAACGCTAACCACTTGCTGAGCACGGGCACTGAATAGACACAGGCCAACCACAAGGAACCACGCGCAGTCGCAGCCTAAGACAATTGTGTGTATGTACTTCAAACACCCACTACATCCACTACATTGGCCACAAGCTGTAGGCAGCAATAGCACCACCACAGCACATGATGATGATGATCTCAGCAGCAACTTTGTCCTAAAAATAATTGTCGTTTGCGTGCAAGTTAAGACTGACCCACATAATACTAATTCTAAAGGCTCATTTAAACAAGGACAGTTTCTGTCAAGAATATGCTTGCCTAATATAAACAACTGTTGTTATCGTGAGATCACTGTTATCATCGAGTTTTTATCGTCATGTGAACAATTGTAGGCGAGAACCGTATGAAGGTTGGTCGCATACAAAATCGTATTACATCCTCGCCTGAACCGTTCGAGAAACTCTCCTTAGCCTTACGACTGAGAATCGTCGATTTCTACGGGCCAAATTCCATACCGACCATAAGGTCTCTTTACTGAGATAACGTCACGTGTTATACCCATTTCACATGCCTAGCTACAGTTATAATTCTGGTAATCAGGAAGCAAATAGATGTTTCCTGAGTCGTTTGCCATATGGAGAACACTCAACGCCGAGCACCCCGCAGTCCTCCTCCCCACACCGCCCCCGCCACCCGGTGTGCCAACCCTATCAAGTAACAACATGCGTACTCTCACATCTGGCGACTCGGAACTGAGTGCTCAGAGCTCCTCGTCTGTCAATGCGCCCGTCTCCCACTAGAAACAATTAACATACACATTTGGCCCAAAAACTTTATTAGATTTTTTGCTTCATCAAGCTTAAGTAGAACGTAGCCTATTTATGAATGAACGGCCCTTAGACGTGTCCTTGTGGCTTATGAATGATTATCATCTATGAATGGATGCGCGCGTTAGGAGGTCCTGCGGCCGGCTCGTGTGACAGACACGTTACGCGAGGATATTTGTTTACTTGACACATTTTTATGAATTGGTCATTACGTGCTTCCTTGTTGTAACTATAGGCTTCTCGTGGGTAACACTTTATCTTCTTGGAAGTATTATCTTATACAAACAAACAATATTAATAACAATTAAATTGAATTTGCAGCAGCTGATGCAACTGAATGCTGTTGTGACTGACCGCATTGTTCTAAGCACGGACAACACCATTAACTACAATGTTGATTATTCAAATATTATATATTCACTGTTGAATTATCAATAAACCTTTTTTTTATATATATATATAACAATTGCAATGCAATCATCTAGTATCCACTGCAGGATATTGAGCTCCTCGTGGACATTCTCTTGTGCATGAGGGATATATGACCTTAAAACGTCACGCTGCACTGGTCAAACTGGTGCGCGAGTCCACTCTTTCAAAGGTAGAGTAATGTGGTAGCGGCTTTATTATCCCTTAGTCGCGACTTATTACACCCGCGGGAACAGATGACTCGTACTTAATTAAATGTTTCACTTAGTTACACAAACACATCAAGAAGTGTTCTAAAAATAAATCTTATAGGTAGTTAATTTAATAATTATTGAAAATTGATAAAATTTTATTCATCCCATACCATAGTAGAAACATAGGATAAGGGACGTACCTTGTCCATTCCCTAGTCCCCATCCCATCCCTCCTCGAAAGAATAGGGGGTGTAATGATATGAGAAAAACATCTAAACCCGTTATTCCTCTATTCGCCATCCTTTCCAATCCTTTTTCCTAATCCATTCCTAAATTTGCACCCTAAGCGGCGCATCCGGAGGCGTTCTAATGTTTCTCTTTCTTTTTTTTGTTAAACACAAGCATTAACAGTGTGTGAGCAACAATCCAAACCGTAACACCAAAAGTGAAATACCTAACGCTAAAATCAATTGTCAAATTGTACTTTGTTTTAAGAGGGCGGAAGTCCTATCATACATGTAACTTATATGAAGTTTTTGTTTCAGGTAGGCGCTAACCAAAGAATGTCACGTGCATTGAAACAACCCAAGTAAGAAAATATTTTAAAAGGTTGTCCAACTGAGCATTCGCATGGTACAAACTTCATTGCATACAATCGAGTTATTATTGTGTTCATTGCTCTAACCGAAATAGTTACATGTATGTTTTTCAACTTTGTATTTGCGGTCGGCGCTAATTTAGCCTTCTATCGAATAAGTTGATAATTGCAGCTAAGGAGTTTGTATTTATTCGAACGCTCGATTAGACAATATACATATTTGAAATATGCAATCAGCTCTTGCAGTACCCATTGCTGGACATGGATATTGCTCCATCAAGCACATTGTCTTATGTATAAAGAATGTATGGCCTTAAAATGTCACGCTGGCCAAACGGGTTGGCGAGTCCACTCTTTCAGAGGTGGTGTAGTTCCTCAGCGCTTGTGGTAGCGGCTTTGTTATCCCTTAGTCTTATGACACCCGCACCCGCGGGGGGAAGACGGGGTCGTGCTATTCTGTAGCGGGCCGACTACACACGGCACATTTCTACTATGACTCGCGGATTTTTCTCAAAATTTGACTTTTGCTGTCTTAGTTTATGGCTACAAAAAAAATAGACTAAGTATATTTTGAAGAACTACACCACCTCTAAAAGAATGGACTTGTCGACCTGCTAGTCTAATGTGGCAGTGCGCGTGGCGTTTTAAGGCCAAACCCTAGTACCTTATGTACAAGACTATATGTGGTAGCGGCTATCCCTTAGTCACTTGTTACCTGATACCTGAGTTATTGAGAGAATTGATTGTCAGCTTACTGACTGAACAGAGCAATAAAGTCTTTGGCGACGGTAGCTACTCCGATACCATGTCAGTTAGTGCTGGTGTCCTGCAAGGTTCTGTACTTTCTCCAACACTGTTTCTTCTACATATCGACGACCTGTTACAATTCGGTAACATACGTTGCTATGCAGACTACAGCACTGGGGAAGCTTTGTATAAAGGCCGTGCAAATATCCCTCAGGCCGAGGTGGAGGAGAGTCGCGTAAGGCTTGTGTCCTACCGAAATCGAGAACTCCTTAGACCGAGTCTCGACTTGGGGTAATCATAATTTGGTCCAATTTAACCCCAGCAATACACAAGTATTCACCGTTAAGAAAGCTCCATTTGCCGTGGCACCTCGATTTCAGAACATTCCTCCATCTCCGAGAGTTTTGGGCTCGATATTTCGAGTAATGTTGAGTTCGGAGTTATCTGGAGAGCAAAATAAAACTTTTCAGTAAAAAGCTCGGTGTACTGAACAGGACGAAACAGTATTTCACTCCGGGGCAATGCTTGTCGTTTTATAAAGCTCAAATTAGACCCCACATGGAGTACTGCTCACACCTCTGAGCCGGTGCACGGAAATACCAGCTGGACCTTTGTCACTCCGTCCAACGACGTACTATCCGAATTGTCGACGATCCCACTCTCACAGGTGGTCTAGAATCACTCAGCATCCGAAGAGATGTTACGTCTCTCTGCGTTTTTTACCACCTATATAATAGGGAATGTCCTGAAGAACTGTTCAAATTAATGTCATTTCGGGTTTTTATCATCGCACGGCGCGTCATCGTCATGTCGTGCGGTTCATCCGCACTTTATTGACATAGAGTCGCTGGGTACAGTGCGATCAAAAACACACTATATACCGCGAAGCCAAAAGTTGTGGAATGAACTGCCAGCCGAGGTTTTCCATTACGCGACGATATGGGGCGCTTCAACAGAGCCGTGAACAGGATTCTGCAAAATCGGCAAGCTCTATGTGCTGTGCTTCAGGAGACAAAGTACTTTTTCAATTTCGTTGCGAGAGTCCACGAATCACCAAAACGACTGTAACTTATAACATAAGTATATAAAAAAAAGGAAACTGTGTAAGAAACTATTACTTTCAGCTGAGGTGTATAAACCGTGTAAACTAGTGGAAGTAACAAAATTTAATAATTGTCATCCTGTGCGCGGCAGTGCCCTGGTTGAAAGCTCAGCACAGTGCTGAGTGCCTGAGACAACCATTCTGCATTGATTTTCAGTTAAAGCCTGGGTGACACATCTTCGTAATCCTTTTTCTAAGTCTCGATTACCAATACCCAAAACTAGACAGCGAATTTACTAGCGTGGCAACATTTCTTATATTTGACTAAGTGTTGGTGGTAGAATTTATCAGAAGAATTCAATAAAAATTGCATCACAAATAAATGTTATTCCTAACGCTTAAACACTAAGTTCTTCTCACACTTCTCGATATATGTATATACGAGTATATCATAACACCTTCTAGAGACATTTATTTATAGAGATGCAACATGTGCGCTTGTGAGGGTTCTTAAGGAGGGTGCGAAGACTGCCAAGCGTTAGGGATCAGCACATATCACCCCAATGTTGGTAACGGTAGTGCAGGGAGTATCCATAAGACAGTCTAAGTATGAACACACACACACTTTGATAATTTGAGAATCAATTAAAGGTTCGGTGTAGTTGTTTGCTAATGCCGTCCGAATTCTGATTTTTAAAATGATGCATTAATTGGCGGTAAAAATGGGAAATAAAGGGCATGTCTGTTTTACCTTTATTCTGTATCTGTAGTTTAGTTTAGTTTAGTTTTGTCAACACACTACTAAATGAAACTATCTTTTATTCGTGCTTAAATATTAAATTTTATTACATGTTTTTCTTTCTTTCTTTCGGTCAATTTTAGACATTTTCCAAATACTACCTAATTTAGGCCGGAGTACCTACTTGCTATTACTTACATCAATGAAATGACAGCAACTCAGCAGCGAAGTTTGCACACGGAGACTATTAAGCGAATTTCGGCTGTGGATCCAGGTGTCTACTGATAGAATGCGGTGCGAGTCGACTGGTTTCTAACTCAATGTCGTTTGGAATGCAGCGCTGGCGGTGCGGGCGCGGGGCGCGCCGGCGCATCGGTCGGTGTTGTCGCAAGTGGCCGGCGCACTTGTCGGCGCGTTTGACCGCTGGAGATATTCGGCACGGTAACGGGCCGCGGCCTTCCTGGAATCGGTTACCTGTCGCATTCCATCGGCGGCCGTCGCAGTTGCACCGCATCGCCGCTGCACGCCTGCACCGCCCGCGCCCGGTGCATACCAATGCAATCTCAAAGCGTGGTTTGTGCGAAAAATCCGTGATTAACATTATGATTGTAAATTCATAAATTTAGTTGCGTATCTAGACATGATGATATACTGTTGCCACAATTATTTTTTTAAACCGATCCTCGAGTATGTCTTTGGACAAAGTATTTTAATATCAGAAACGTCTCTCGAATATAAGATTTGCTGACAATGTCGTTCTTTCCACGAAAATACCAGAAGAACTAGGTTGTACCTATGTTGCAAGAATTCCATAACACACCCTCAATGGTAGGTATTAAAATAAATCTAAATAAAACTAAAACATTGACCTGAGAGACTGACAATTATAATCTAATAAAAGGAAGAGGTAAATACGGTAAATAGAGCAAGGCGGTAGATATGTGTACCCTGAATTTTTAAAATAGGTACAAGTAGAGAAAGTCGAAGTACACCGACTAACTGTTCGAAGAAAGCTATGCTAAGCTATGAAATAAAAGCATTTGCAGATTTCTAATGATCTGTTTTTACATTTTAAAAATTTACTGTTTCTATTCCTACATATCTAGGGTGTTGCTTAACTGCAATATTTACATTTCACCAATGAAAATACGACGCAGTTAATAAAAGTTGTTACGACCCATAAGATTTAAAGGCTGGAGCCCGTTACGACGAATCTCATTCAATAGAGCTGACCGATTGTAGTCGGCAAAAAATATGATACATTTTGGGATTGGAAAAATGTACGAAATAAAAAGTAACTAAAATAAGAACAGGTATAATGTTACTGCTAATCAAATAGTAATTTTATTATTAGATATTAGAATATTAGAAATATATATTTCAAACTCAAAACTCAAACTCAAAATCATGGCATAAGTAAGTGGACTTTTCGAGGCCAGTTGCAGTGCTATTGATAGATGTATAAAGATATGACAAGGACTTATGAAACAGAAGAAACAAGGATGAGAGCTTCAATTAACATACTCGCTAGAATATAGTAGCTACGGTGGGAACATCTCGTATAAGACGAACATGTAACAAGTACACGGAACATCTGTTATAGGTATATACTTACCTATATAAGGTTTCATTAAACAGTAGCTACCTTTCTAATATTTAAATACTCCGTAGGTTTTGTGAAATTAGAAACGAAGGTATGTGCCATGTGATGCAATAAAACTTTAGATGGTAATATCTAATTGAATCAAAATTTATTTTTATTGTTTCCTTTCAAATAATTGTCAACACTAGGGAGATAAATTTATTAAAAAGAAATATTTACCTAGATACTTTTATAACTAGAAACAACAGTAAATTTCAATACCTATATATAAAATAAAATCAAGTATTTATATATATATATTTATGATCCAAATTCCCCTTGAGCCCCGTTGAGGTTACAGAGGTAGGAGCGTGCCAGGCAGTCCAAATACTGGGATCAATACATCGAGTACAAATATTACTATTTTCACAATTAGACTAGGTATCGTACGCTGCCTACCTTTTAATTAATTTGGAGATAGGGTTGGGATAATGCGGAGGGATAGGATGGGACGCAAAATGTAATCGCTTTGAAATTATATTTCCGTCAGTACCACTTAATCTACTTCTAAAAACCCGAAATAATCGCCCTTGTACTTTAATTTATAATGTGCTAAATACTGGTTTGGTGAATCAGCGGGTAGATAGATATATTTTTCAAACTCAAAATCATGGCATAAGTAAGTGGACTTTTAGAGGCCAGTTGCAGTGCTATTGATAGATGTATAAAGATATGACAAGGACTTATGAAACAGAAGAAACAAGGATGAGAGCTTCAATTAACATACTCGCTAGAATATAGTACCTACGGTGGGAACATCTCGTATAAGACGAACATGTAACAAGTACACGGAACATCTGTTATAGGACAAACATCTTTATATTTCTGTAAGTTTCCCAATTCTATTAAATTCGCACATCAGAGAGGACTAAATTAGTCACTCTCTATCTACGAGTACCTACATATGGTACCTACCGGAGAAGCATGCTACATTTTCTCTGAACAGCTAATAAGTCATCCTTCATCCACTTTGGGTTGAAAATGAGGCTCTCGATAAATTTGATATCAGAGGATTCATAGTTATTTTGGTTACATTATAATGAGAAAAACAGATAAATTGGATAAGTTAGTGATCGTGAACAAAGTAGCAAAGTAGACGGTAAAATAAGCAATGGTTGGATCAAAATCAATGAAGATCGAGGGGACCTCAACAACTGACGTTAATATCAAAGTTAAAGTGAGTGCTAAATGCTTCTAATAACTATACTAAAGCATTTTCATAAAGAACATGGCTTTTAGCAACGAATAAAACGATATAGAAGAATGAAGAGTAAGTATAATGAAATAAAAGAGGAAGATTCCATTATGCTTCTGACTTCTCATCCCACCCCATTCTCCTAAGACGGATTGGGAGGTGTCATGGGATGGGAAAACTCCTATACTACCTATTCTTCTTTTTCCGAAACCTTTCTCTAAATCCATTCCTCAATTTCCACATGTAGGCAGCGTAAGTACTAAGGCAGGCGTAAGTACCAACTTTTGCCATTCTGGACTGATGTTGACATGTATCGCAGATGTCCATGGGCGACAGTTACCACCAGGTGGACCATCTGCTCGTCTGTCACCTTTCTTCATCGTCATCTTTCTATAAAAAAAGAAGAAGATGTTAGAGTTACAAGAGGTTTTTCTCAGGTTTATTTTTTTTCTGCTTCATATTGAGCATCTCTTACTTACTTTAATAGACACGACTTACTGTATTTATTATTTTATTTTTAATTAATATAAAATGAAATATTTCCTTTTCATTTAATAGATAAGTAGGTACCTGCTTAGTTTATTTTTTGTTATTTTGAAGTCACTACACTACAAAAAGAAACCAATTTCATTAAAAAAATATAAAAAAATTCATAAGTACCTACCTACCTACCTACTATAACCTGATCATAAAAATTTGTCAGTTAAGTAGGTAAGTATATATTTAGTACTTATACTTATCATTATAATTTTAGTCAGTCACTAATAGTCATTGAAAATATTTTGAAATAAAATTCCATAAATCGTCCAATAAAACGAACCATAAACTTCAAAATACTAACCATATTTAAATAATTCAACCAATAAATGAATAACCGTGTAACATTTGACTAAAATTTGTGATTTTGATCAAAATTTTGAATATTCTTTAAGTGAGAAAAGTTAATAAGAACCTTCATAAGGTTAGGTATGAACCTGACATTAGGAATCTGAGAAAAGAGAATTATTATGAATATAGGTACATTTTTATATCACTTTAAAATAACCTCCCTTCGTTTTTGCTTTATTTACTTATCTAGGTATCTTGTATATTCGATTTATATGCTATTTTATAAAGGTAGGTAATGATATCCATTCTATTGACCTGAATATTCAAAATTATTCCATAGCAAGCCACCTTTCGAAATTTTATTTCAATTATTTAATCAACACAATAAAGACAGTAGGTATACCTAGTATACTACCCTTTTTTTTTTGCAGAATTTTGTGCAACACTATAATCTCGACCCTAAGTACGGGTATCTACGTCTGTACGTTAAGTTAATAGCTTATGATGGTCATTTTCCAAGATGGCGGTAGACGCTTTCAGCGGCGCACAGGTTATTTTATTTAACTATTAATATTTTTTGCTTTTGGCATTTCAATAGATACAATAAAAAATAACTAAGCAGACAACTAAATAAATTATTTTAAATTTAAATATTTACAATAAAACATGTTACATTCAGTGTAAAATCGCAAATGGCATGCGATACGCAATTTTTTAAATTAAGATTAACCACGTTGGTGGGCTGCACGCACACACGTATACCGGCCGCGATACGGCGACACACACAAATAAAGGCGAGCCAGACGCGTGTGTGCGTAACGGATTGGAACCGGAACTTTCCGCGTAAAATTTTCAGTCATGTTACAGTATTTGTAAATGTTTTATGTTATATACAATTAATATGAAAATAATAATAATAATAATAATATAATTATAAAATTTATATGTTACTTTGCATTGGTAGGCGTGTCTCCATTGACGTGGACCCCTTGCGGCCCCAAGTTGCCAGCGCACGCGCACTACAGCCGACCGTTTAGGGAAATTGAACTGTAGGTATCGCGTATACGTGATTGATCTAATTAGAAACGTTTGTGAATATAGGTACTTAATATTTTATAGGTACTTATATAGGTGAATATTTTATTTTAATCAAAATCAATTATAGGTATACGTACCTAAGTACATAGATATCTTACTGAGCTTCGTATCTAAATGCATGACATCGAAACATCTTCACGATGTGTCAAACAACTGTATTTAATTGTAAAATGTGTACTTAAAAAATAGGAACTTGTGTATAATATTCTGGATACCTACTTAATAAATAGAGGTACCTACGAGTACATAATATAAATAATATTGAACTTGGTACCTTGGTACGATCGGTAAATACGGTCGGTTTGATATTCCGTGGTAGATTATTCATAGTATATAGCGTAGTGTAGTAGGCGGGATGGGATAGCTGTGATTAGGTAAGTATTTTATATATTTTAAACAGCAAATCATAAATGATATAGGTATACCTATTGTTTATCGTTTTTATCAATTTGTTTATCACACATCCTAACTACCTACTAAATTCGATAGGTACCTAGGTACATCTACAGCTGTCAACATATAAATTATATCTATTGATAACAATAATCTTGTATCAAGTTCAGCCAGTGGCGAAGGAAAGGATTTATCTAGTTTCAAATATCACAAAAAATCACCAATACGTGAAGCGAAAATGCTATTCAAGTAGGTAAAGAAAAATACAACAGATTGCTTTGTCGCTAAAGTCATTTCTTTAAAAATATGTGTATCTACATACCAACCTAATTGCTTCAAATACTCACTAAAACAGTAATCTCCCTCAATATCCACCTAAGTAAAATGAATGAATTACTTTGGTATATGTTATCTGCTGTCACACGATATATTCTCTCCTTCGAAAGTATTCGAAGGTTGTCTAGAATATAATTATAGGCCGTGATACACATGCGTGTTACTCGCATAAAAGTATACCTACCAGTACGCATGTGTATTCAATTTTGTATGCGTTTTAATAGTACACCAATAAATCGCGAGGAAGCGGGGAGGGGACCTCGCATGCCAGCTGGATACCTCGAAATGTGTTCACTAGTAGCTCGCACGTTGGATCTCTTTATGGGCCTCCACTTTGTGGTATTCGACTGGTACTCACGAAACGTTTCTAGTAACTGTTATGTTTCTTACTAGCACGTGTATCCAGTCCTTGTCACTTGCCAGTTATTAGTATGCCAGGTAAGTACCTACTTCCAATTCCACCTGGCATGCTTTTTTACTGGCATATGTATCACGGCCTTCCTTCTAAAACTAAGTCATTATTTGTACCTTCTTACCTTAATATTGTCTATATTTAAAAACATTTTATATGTAATAAAGAGTAACATTTACAACTTTTTTCATAGCACGATACACTTCTAAGTAGAATTTTATGAATTATAGAATTGTTGTTTCCTGTTTGGGTCAAAAATCAATTAGTGCAATTGATAATATACTTTAATAAAATTGTGTATTTTACCGTAAATTAAGGCATGTTCTCAAATACTCTTTTTCCCAGATGGTATTTTACCGTAAATTAAGGCATAGGTACTTATTCCGAATTAACCCTGTTTTCAGTTAGTATATTTTATCTGCAAATCAAGCCATGCTCTCAATTATCCGTGTTTTTAATTGGTGTTTTACCGTAAATTACGTCACACGTTCCCAATTAGGTGCTTCTGTTTTCAAAGTAGGTATATTTAACTATAAATTAAATACCTTATTAAATTAATATTGTAAATTAATTTATAATATTTATGGTAAATTAAGTTACCTATGTTCCCAATTATCTCTCTTCTCAACTAGGTATATTAACTATAATAAGACATGTTACCCCTGTTTCCAGTTAATTTTACAGTAACTTAAATGCCTATATTCTTAATTACCCCAATTGGTACACGAGTATTTAATCGAAAATTAAGACATATTTCCGGTTATCCCCGTTCCCAGTTCATATATTTTACCGTAACTTATGGCATATCTCAATTAACCCTGTTCTCAATTGGTATATTTTACCGCAAGGTAAAGGAGTATTTCCTAAGCAATATTAAGGAAATACCCTTCCTTAATATCCTTAAGTTTCCAGTACGTACATATGTTTTATCGTGAATTACCTACTGGTAAATATCAATTACCACTGTTCACAATTGACCTTATAGAATAGATGTAGGTATACCTATCTAAGAGACAGACAAGAAAACTGCATAATTTATTTTTATAATTTTTTTGTTTGAAATATAATATGTACTTATATATTGATTTCTTTGATTTATATATCTGATTTATTTATTCTAGATTGAGTAGATTCTAGCCATTGTTTGAACTGTAGGGATAAACTTTCGGATTTGTGAAAATATTATTGAAAACGGCTGCATACTTTTTGAAATAATTATGTACATCCTTATTAGGTATGTCACAAGTGTTCAGTGTTTCATGTATTGGTTAAATCCAGTAATATCCTATACTAACTTTTGTCACAAGCGCACTCAACCTGTGAACAAGGAAAATGTCTATAGATTATATTGTTACTCATGTAGCTAATAATTTAATACACAGCAATGTGAGTATTACACGCACGTCAGCAGTCCCACGTCGTCGTGTAGGTAGGTGCTGATATTTAGTTGCTACTCGCATTACTCGGAAACGTGTTACACGTGCAACTAGCCTAGGAACTTACCCATTTACCTAAGCAACCATTTTCTTATTAAAGGAATTGTTGACCACATTTAATGGTGATGAGTAGATATTTATCTCTTTAAAGCAAACATTAGGGTTTGCTAATGTTTGCTAATATCCTCGGACAAATGCACATCAGTAATTTCTGTAAAGACCCATTGCGGATTAGTGGATATTACATACATACCTACCATACCAGATACCACACTAGCCTTAAACCTATGTCTCTTCTCTGCTGGGTACAGCCCTTTCTCAAAGCTACAAAGATCCCAAAGCTCGACGGTCTTCGTCATGTCATGGATACACCTGAACCAAGTTTGGGATTCTTTTTAAAAGACAAGAACTGGAACTTCTAATTGATACTTAGTATAATGATTATGTTGACATCAACGAATATTTATCAAAGTCAGTTCTTAGCTGCAATGACTATAATTTACAATTACCTACAGTAATTTTGATTGAATATTTAGCTAAAATGGATTTTTAAATGAAAAAAATTGAATATTTATTTATTATCATAAATCACAAGACTACCTATAGGTACCTACATACATTAAAAATAATTCAAAGTACTTACATGAAAATGCGTTCAATTTCGGGCTCTGACATACTTAGGTACTACTAAGATTATCTATATACAGTTAATTAAATTAAATTTCCGTGAACTTCAACTCTAATACGACGCATTAAAGCAATAGTCGTGTTCGACAACAGCACACGTTTCTAATAGTCGTTATCGTCGCATGCGCTGCACGTGTGGCCGTCTCTATTTCCGCCCTTTGCTTCCCTCAGCCCGCCAAGGCCAGTCTAATAAAAGTTGTACGTACTCAGTTATTGAAACAATTAGGCACATTTCCATGGATCTCGTCTTTTAGACCTCATCCAAATAACTCTGTGCTAAAATTCAAAACTAGCCATGACACTCGATTTAATGAGAAGCATAGGTAGGTACGTGGATATAATACAACAACATTTAGATACTTTTTAAGCTTACAAGTTTGCTGTAAAACTACCTATAGCTTATCTTATTGCAAATTATTAATTTTCTTTCAAACAAAATTTTGCGGTTAGGAAGTCTGGTTGGAAGCCAGATGGGGATGTATGTACCTATAGTCTAAATTAGGTACCTAATGTTTTGGATGTTCTTATTTTCTTTTGTTGTAACAATAGGCTATATTACAAGTTACAATTACCTTATTGATTTGAACTTTGAAAACGATGTGCTTTAGGTACCTTAACAGCTTAACTTATATCTCAACAGCCTTTCTGTTTAAACCATTGTTAAAGTCATAGTACCTGCATGCAGTATCTCTACTTAACCTACCTGCTCCATCTTCATTCAGCTTCAATGGTTAGGTAACTTATAAAACACTATTTAGCTTCGTACTCTCATTAGGTACTTACTGGCATACCTATGTTCCAGTTTATTATTGTTTTACTATATAGTTGTTCAATTGTCATTTACCTATTTCAATTGACATTTATTCTAAATTCATAGTACCTGCAGAAGCTCTTATTACTTAACCTACCTGTTCCATCTTTATTCAGCTTCAAAAGTTAACTTATAAATCATTATTTAGCTTTATACTACCATAACTTACTGACACAATGGGCATGTTCTAGTTTATCTACATATTATTTAGTTCCCCAATTGTCATCACTTGTATTACAACTTTTCCTTGTATTCCAACTGTATTACTGCTTCTTCTAATAAATATAACTCCTTTGTGTGTATTGTATATAGATTTATAATTATATATTATGTATCTATACATTATTTAATTATGTATACTGTCTACCTGTGATCTAAGTGTGATCTTCCTTTCTACCCAAACGTTGTCTGGCAGAGATCACTTTTAACGATAATATTTTGTGCATTTTGCGTTTGAAATGTCTATTATTGTTTTATTTTATTTTGGTGCGCAATAAAGAGTTTTTATCTATCTATTTTAAAACCTTACAAAAATCCGAATTAGTATCACTATCAATGCTTAATTCTCTATCCACCGTTAGGTTCGGTTGTGCGATAACTTAACTCAACTTTACAAAACCATAGTAGAGTCCGCCGCACCAGAGATAATTGTATCTAGTCAAAAAACATAACCGTAGCAAACTTCAAACAATTTCGTTTTTTAAGAAACGTTTGACTACGGAATGCTAAAGCAGTTGCAGCGCGTGCCCACCAGCTACCCATCTAGTCTTACCTAACTAAAGAAAACGAAAACCTTCACCAAACGCGTAGCTTCTGCATCTGCCAACCCTACAGACACCTCTACATTCAAGCTAAAAGACAAAGTCAGATTCTACTCACCGAAGGAAGGCATTTACTCATTTACGGAGATGGGAATAATTTAGAAATTCTACTTGTAAATTTATATTTACTTTAGTGACAATTATATTTTATAAACCCGCGTTGTAACATTTATTTATGAGTTGGTATTAATGATTATGAGGATTAACGAGTATTTGGGTTTATTGACTCGTAAACATTATCCGCATGAAAATAGGCCTGAGGGTAATCATATTACGGACACCTATGTGAGCAAAATACAGACAAGAGCACTCTATTACAAGACATGTAGATGCATAAGTTATATAATTCAGCGCTTGAAATGACAACATGAGAATGATGTAAAAAGTCGATTGCTTTTTTTTCTGGCTTCAAACGGTCGATCGCGACAGACTGGTCGATCGCTAGAGCTTTTACAGTCGATCGCGGAAATAGTTCTACATTACCTACAATTTAGACTATATACAAATTTAATTATTTATACTGAGGATCTGATTAATGTCATAGACGAATCTAAACAAACAAACGATATTTACACAGATACTTATAGGTAAAGCTTTAGACATGAACCAGAATAGTTTCTAGTGCCTTCTGGAGTATGTACCACAAGGTTCCCATTTATGACCTATTTTATTTCTTGTTTTTATAAACGATTTGACTAATAACTTTCTATTTGAGAAATACTTGCTGTTCGCCGATGATCTTAAGATTCACCAGGTCGTAGAAAATCCAGCCAATTCGCAAAAATATCAAAATGACCTCCAGGTCATTCTGGCGGTCCACCGCCATAATAAGTTAAACACAAAAACTAAAACGTAGGTAGGTACAAAGAAATTAAAACAGCATATAAATTGAATGATTGGTTACTTGAAGAAGTCAAAGAGATTAGAGATTTGGGTGTTAGATATCGGTTAGAGTTTTGGTGTTAAATCTATATCTATACATATAAAAAAAATGTAACTGATCGCTGTCTGTACATGGAAGATACCTACCTATATGAGAAAAATATTACTGGGGGCCTTTATCAACGCAATAGAACCCAAAACAATGATTGTTAGATTTTTTGTCTGTTTGTCTGTTTATCTGTTTGTCTGTGCGTTTGTGCGCACTAATCTTAAAAACGGCTTAACCGATTTGGGTGCGGTTTTCACTAATGTTTTGTGGTAAGTTTAACTTAAAATTTAGTGCTTGTTTTTTTAGTGTGTGATCGTTTTTGAAAATACCAAATACCCCTAAGAATACATAAATAATGTATAAAGACGGTGTTTATAAACTAAAGTCCACGCGGACGAAGTTGCGGGCAACAAATAGTCTTAAATATGTTAGTTAACCTGTTCTAACATTACTTACATTGTTAATTTTAAATATAATATTTGTAGTAATTTCGTGTGACACACCACTTGATTTCGATCACTTAACATGTTGCAATTTCTTACTATTATATATTTAATTATTTACTATACATTATTCATTCGTACAATGAAAAAGTACCGTACTCCTAAGTACCTAAAACCAGAAACATACTATACCATACCATCAGCTCGTGTCTCTTCACTGCTAGATATAGACCTCTCCCAAATCTTGCCACTAGGTACACATGATCTTTGGTTATTCTCATCGTTCCACCACCGGCGAACTTCTTCAAATCGTCGATCCACCTTACCGTGGGGCGTCACGCACTGTGCTTCCCGGTACTAGGCCTCCATTCGAGGACTCATGTTTCGGCCCCGCGCTAAATATTTAGCAGCTGATTCTATGAGCTATGTCAATGAGTGTCTTCGCTTGTATAGCTATCTTTCTTGTATAGAGAGTCGTTGCGCACAGTGTGGTTATAAAGACACCTTAAGGAACTGCCAGCTGAGGTTCTCCCGCTGCGGTACGATATGGGGTTCTCCAAGAAAGCTGTGAAAGGATTTTACAAGGGCGGCAGTGCACCCGCATACCCCCTGGTGTTGTAGGTGTCCTTGGACGGGTAGCCACTTACCATCGCGTGGGCCGCATGCCCGTCTGCTACCTTCACCATAGGTACAAGAAAACATCTTTTTATTCAGAGACATACCTACTTATTGAAATAGCTACCTATAGAAGCTTTGAACCATACTTTTATAGGAAAGTTCATACCTATATCTACTTACCTACATTAACATTCGGCATCTAAATCGTATTTTTTTACATAGGTACCAAAACTCGTGGTTTTTTAACATAATCAATCTAAACCGATTTTAAATGTACCAAAAATTGTACTATATTCAACATTAAAATACGACCAATCTAAAGAATAACTGCCTATAACAATTAGATGCGCCCACGCACCACGGTTCAACGCTCTCGCACCCCCTTTGTATTTATATTAAGTCCCGGCTCTCATCCCTAATTAACATGGTTTGCTACTAAACTTTGTACTTATAAAACAATATTGTAACGTCGAGTTGGCCGGCGACAGCAACTCCTCACTGCAACTCCTCACTGCAACTCCTCACTGCAACTCCTCACTGCAACTCCTCACTGCAACTCCTCACTGCAACTCCTCACTGCAACTCCTCACTGCAACTCCTCACTGCAACTCCTCACTGCAACTCCTCACTGCAACTCCTCACTGCAACTCCTCACTGCAACTCCTCACTGCAACTCCTCACTGCAACTCCTCACTGCAACTCCTCACTGCAACTCCTCACTGCAACTTCTCACTGCAACTCCTCACAGCAACTCCTCACTGCAACTCCTCACTGCAACTCCTCACTGCAACTCCTCACTGCAACTCCTCACTGCAACTCCTCATCTTCTTGATATTATAGAGCTGTAATATTCTAATCTAACATTATACCTACTTCCTCTCAGTCAGGCAGTTGGGAAGAAGTCGTGGAGTAAATGTAAATTCTTACAGTGTAAGGTTCTACAACCTTTAATAAGTAAACGTCAGCAGATGTGGGACTGGTTAGATTTTAACGAAACTTTAATCAGTGGATTAATCAGTAGGTACCTAGTAATTCTATATATAGCTTAATAGGTATGTGCTTTCGTGGAAGATTACGCTTTATTTTAGGTAGTTACCTATCTACATATTTTGTTTACGTTTTATCAATATTTACCTAATATTGACGAAACCGATTAATATATATAGGTAATCGGTGCTTCAGGGAATCTTTTCCATTCTCATTGTTAGGGTTCAATTAGCTCCTCTTTCTTTATCTTTTCTTACATTTTTACTTTTGTCAACATATTACATAAGTATATAGATATATGTAGTACCTACTATACCTAGGTGCATATAGGTATTGAGTCTTTCTCGCACCTCCCAATTGAACCTTTCTGACGATCAATCCAAAAGTTGCCTTAGAGAAAATGCCTAATGTATTCAGTTCGCCTTTTGTACGATAATTTGCTATGAAGTGTATAATAATTAATAATAATAAATAAATACCTGGACAAAACGGAGTACCTACAACAACATGTTATATCCATCAGTACCTTAAGACTTTAGCAATAAGCTTTAAAATCGAATGGTTCTGGATACATTATTAGTACCTACCTATACATCGCTAGTCGCGGTACCTTCGGATCTGATAAACTCCTCTGAAATAGTCGTCTCTAACTTTATCAACAGAAATGCGAATACTTAGAATAAAACTTTAATCCCGGTTTCACTAGAGCCGTAAGCTATCGGTATTGCTGGGTAGATAGGTATACCTAGTAAGGTAAAATAAACGGGACGGTCGTGCCGCTCGCTCTACGGACCTTTAATTTACAAGAGGCCGGGGAGCCGTTCCCGGAATTCCCAGAATCGAACCCACACAGATTGTTAACACCCGAGTAGTTGTACATAACTTTCGAAGGATGCACGTACTTAACTTTAAATAGATTTGTTATTACTTGAATTCGTATGGATACAGATTAATGAGGATTCTGTATCTAATTATAGGTACTTAGGTCCTTTAATTTAAGTATAACAATCATTCAAAAGAAATATCTAAGTATACTGAGTTAATAAACACCCAACTGCAATAAAGAACGCTTTAATTGTCGGGATTTCCCCCAAAATTTCCAGAAATGTAAAAAAATATAAATTATCTGACAACCTTATGGATACCTAACTACCTAAAATTACAACAGGAATATTAAAAGGTAGATAGACTTATTAGAATATTTTTTATGTCTTGGAATTCAGCCGAAAAGCGAGCGGCCAGTACCTAGCTCGGAGGCCAGTACCTAGCTCGGAGGCCAGTACCTAACTAGGAGGCCAGTACCTAGCTAGGAGGCCAGTACCTAGCTAGGAGGCCAGTACCTAACTAGGAGGCCAGTACCTAGCTAGGAGGTCAGTATCTAGCTCGGAGGCCAGTAGCTTGAGGGCTTTATAGCAATTGTTTTTCGAGTGCACGAATTGCATTAAGTGCATTAATAATTATTAAAAATACGTAATACGTCCTAATTTTGTAATAAACAACTACTCACTAGACGCAAAATACCTACTCTAGATATTATGATATTAGAGTATTTTCAGTTAGCTAAATAGAGCCAAAGACAAAATGACAAGTAATGTGGGTAAACCAGTAAAGTGGAGCCCCTGCGGGCGGCGCGCACTGCGCCCGCGCGCATCGCGGGGTGACGCAATCGCGCGCGAATAGGGTTCACTTTTATGCACCAAACGAACACCTTAGATTACAAATTTTTCGAAAATATATTTTTTAAACATTACAAATCATTATTATTGGCTCAAATAAATAGCCGAATCTAAACATTTTCTGCGCATTTAACACCGCTTCATAATTGATTATTTTTTTATAATTAAATTAAGCAAAATTAAATAATTTCAATCAATAACGCAGGAATAGATTTTTCTGGTATATTTTCAATTAATTTTGTATATTTTATTACTACCCGAGACGAGGTTTTGACGTCAGAGTACCAGTGCGGTTGGAAAAGTTCAAACAATTTTCCTCTGAATATACAATCATATTTCATTGATTTTATATTATTAAAATAATGTTTAGGCTTGCGCCTGAGGGTTGCCGACTAAAGGTTTACCGTGTGAAAGTATTTTTTTGTGCAGTTGTATGAAGTGTGAGGGTCGAAGCAAAGCCGCCGCCACCCGCGCCCGCGCTGCCATCCTGGGCGGGCCCCCGCGCGTTACTCTTTTTCTTGCTTCCTAATACATTTATTTACAACTTTATTGTCTAAAACTCTTCTATTTACTGTTACCTAACAGAATCATTAATAAAAAATCAATATTTTCCTTACAGCTTCTAATAGGGGTCCTCGAGAAGAACCTCAAATACAAAACCGCCTGCACTGTTCGCTATGTATATATCATGGTTCTCTTCCATTTCAATCCAAAGCGCATTTAATAGGCTTTCAAATGATACCTTTATTGAGAGAATCGTATGTCAGGAAAATCCACGAAAATTTCTTAAAGTTTAGGAGGCCGTACTTCGACCGCAAATATTCATGAATTTTTTTCGACAAGTTCCGAAGGTTCAGAGATCTGAAAATTCCTCGCTACAAGGGCAGGGGACATGCGCGGGGGCGCCCACACCCTAAACGTGCACAAAATGAACATGTTTTTCGTAAGAAAACGAGGTTTTTGGCATAGCAGCGGTGCGATGGTGTGCGTGTTAGACGCGCAGTGATTGGCCGGAGCGCGGCTGTGTGCGTGCGCGCCCCCGCTCGGCCTCTCGCCATACCTACCGCGCGCCGCGCTGCGCTCACCGCGACACGCGGCGCACACATACACAGCGAAGCCTGCCACACACATACTAAATTACATCTTATCACTTTGTATGCTTACAAACAATACTTTACCATGTAATTTTTTGTACTTTGTTATTTTTTAAATTACATTTTATGTAGATGTTAACTATAATTGAGATTATGATTAAAAAAAAAATCTCATCAACAATTATTAAATTAGGTATAGTAAAATATTTTAATATAATATTTTAATAGATATCAACTATATTTAGTGAAATGTGGGTAAGGTCACTTTAAATAGTTGATAGGTAATTAAAAAGTAATAATTAGATAGGTACATAGGTAATAAGACAAAATTACTTTTGGTATTTCATGGAGACACATGAATAAAATAAAATAAATTAATTAACGTATTCATTAAATATTTAATATAGAAGCTCATTTGTATCAAAATTGACAGTAGATATGAACTTACCTACTTAGGTAGGTACACAGTTTGTACCTACATACCTATACTATCTACCTATTACAGTTCCTATGTAAATACTCTACAGTTTGTGTTAAATTAGAGGCTTTATTTGATTAATTTTGATTATTTAATAAACTTGATTACCTGAGTAACTCATGTAAATTAAGTTCCAATGTGGGTAGTCAGCAGCGGCGGTACTTACATTGAAGCCCAAAGGGCGCGGCTTACCTACCTATCAAATTTCAAAATCATTTTAATTAGGTATAATAACTGTTGTGTAATTATATTATACTATTTGCTTGGTTTATACGAATATTAATTTGGTTTGTACCAGTTGTTGGCTGAGTATACATATAATACAAAGGCGGTGCTCGCGATCGATGTTATACCGCAAGGCCAATGTTGCAGGCCGCACGTTGCCTTCCAACGGGGGGGGTGTAGGGGTGAAATACGGAAATAAAAACGCTGCTCTAATTCACATTGAACCACAGGGGCGCAGAGAGGAAGCGGCAGTCGGCAGCGAGCTTGCTTGTATGAACTCGTTAGGTATCTCCACAATGAGGAGTCTGTTGGATCAAGTCACTGCTTGAAGTGATGAATGTAAAACTGGCAGTTCAAGTTACTACTTGAAGTGCTGAGGACGAACTGGCAAAGAGAGGTCGGAACCTCTGCCTTTTATAGCAAGTTCGCTGCCCGTGCGATCCCCCTGCTCCCTGGGGAAGTTTATTGTGCTATTCGCTCTCCAACGTCATACAAGTCAACTCTAGGCTACAGTAGTCATTCTACTCTAGTCATTTCTAGGCTACAAGTCACATATCCTAGGGTCGGTTCTCCTCTTATGCGGAGAACAAGGCTATTTTCGATGACGAAGCATGATGATCTACATTTCTTTGGGCAATTTAGCCCTTTTTTCCCTCCCTCCTTCGTTGAGTAGCAAGGGGAATGGGAGGACTGAAGGTAAAGGGAAAACAGTGGCGCCGATACCGGAACTTCGTCATCTAGCCCGCAACTTTATATGTTTAATCCAATGCTCAATAAAACACACTGCGGGCGGTAGCCTTTATTTTGCCTATACCCTGACCTGTAACCTAGTTTCCCTAATACATTTATGGAGAGCGAATACAAACATATACAGTTTATAAACAAAGACATTTAAATATACTTAATATAAATGTACGCACTAACATCCCATAGTCTCGTAGGAAAGGTGTATGGATTTGTCTCGTACGCTTCTATTAGTGTAATGTGAGAATTCCTTCGTCCTCACCTCGCTAGTTGCGCAACCCTGGTGAGACAACCCCCTTTCTTCCCCGAGCCGTGCGATGCCAGTACGTACATATCATGTACACTTGATTTTATTTACATAATACGCTATTGCAATGTATACGTGCATACGTATGCTTAATGTACTACACTTGTGCTACGCCCTTATTCATTCTGTCGTGCACACCAGTATTCATACCAATTATAGCTGGTTTGACATTTGTTAGATCGGCGGGCTTTTTGGACTATGTGGACTATTTGACATTACCGTCAGCCGATGCAGTAGGTTCTTACGTATAGAAAAAATCCTTAAAAGTAGCTAATATTCATATATTTTTTACACTTGTAGTACCTACCTACCTAGCTAGGTAGGTAGGTAGGTAGGTAGGGATTACAATTATTTTTTTCAAGAATCATGTGTCAACTGCACTATTTCACACCACTCTAGTTGTGATGGAGTTAATGATTCATATACCTAATGATTTAAAATCGTTTAATGTTTAAAAATATGTATTCAACTTAAGTTAACCCATAAGTAGGTGGGTAATGTGTAGGGTTCTTGCCCGAGATTCTGTTTCCGTAAATTCTTGGGAAAATCTGTCTTACTCTCCGGGAAACCATTGTCAGGGGTTTCCGGACCCCAACAACAAAATATCCTTCAATTCGTGGAGAATAAAAGTTGCGAATTAAAAGGATATCCTAATAGGGCACTGCCGAAGACAGGTCTATTTATTTATTAGCAACGTAACGAGTAACGTAACTAATTTCCTAATAAATTAGGAAACGAGCAGACAGTCCAAGTGGCAGACAGCTGCTGGTACCTAACTGTCGCCCATGGACATACGAGATACATACAATTTTTCAAACGTCTTACTTTTGGAAGTTTTGAAGTCTATTTGGGATATAGCGGGAGCAATGCCGCTGGTCGCACTCGAGTGACCACGTTGCCCCTCTCTCAGAAAAGACATCTACCGTTAAAATGTACCAAAATATATTAAAAATTCCTAGTTTATCGTATTCCCCTAATGTACGTACGTGTTCGGTGGTGAGTGAGATATGTCAGAGCCCACTCCCATCTCATCCTATCCCTCTCGATTTTCCCAGCGCTTTCTCCAAATGTATTCCTAAAAGATTGAAATGACAAACTGGACTAACGTCAGCATGTATCATGGATGTCCATGGGCTTATATCCACTTACCACCAGATGAACTGTCTGCAGATACTAGTTGCACCTTACTAGTTTGCCGCCGGTTTTCAATGTAAGTTTAAAAAATATTTGGAAAGGAGTACGTCATATTAGCAGTGAGTGTAATGGGATAAGGAATGTTTCTTTCATTAAGCACGATTTCCACTAACTTTTTCAGAAATAGGAAGGGATATAGAAAATCTCTCACTTTATTATACTCTATATCCCCGTCCTCCTCAAAAAAGAAGAGGGAGTGTGAAATTTATCCGCATCATGGTTTTCAATTTGTATGACGTTGCGAAGATAGCCAGCAGCCGTTGACGAAGACTTGAAGCGCCGCATGTCTCCGTCAATGAGGATTAAAGCGTTATGCAAATTTAAACTTTGTTCGTTGGAGATAAAGTTCTCTATCAAAATTCACTATCTACTTGACTTATTACTTCGCTGCCGTAACGTTCTTGAGGAGAAAGGTCATACAGAGAATAACAGGGTGGGAGATTTTTCTTATCCCTTTTTTAGAGATTGTCCGTACACTCCTCTTGAACCATCCTGGTAATAATTATCCTGGAGATATTCTAATGTTAGTTGATGGTTGCCAAGTCCAGTTTACTTTAAATTTTAGTGCCCCTTAATCTGGCATGCGTACCATAGCCCCATAGATCTGTCTCTGCTTGAGAAGCAAACAGCTCCCTGTACATACGTGTGAGCGAAGTCTACCAATCGGTGTTACTTAAAACATATAATAAGGGCCATTTAATATTAAATACTGGCTACTCACAAAGTCAACTGCCGTAAAAAATCGTTCTTTCTCCTCATTCATACATTACCTACCGAAGCCTTTTAGGTATATGTAGGTGCCTATTTATTACCTAAGTTCGTGTTATAGCTTTGACAATCTGTTTCGTGATTTGGATCTATTTTTCTCATTGTGACTACTGACTAAAGTCCTATCTTCCTATTTAAGCGGTTATTAATGTTGATGTTATTGATTAAGTGATTATTGTTTGATAGATTTGACAAAGGATAGTAGGTTATGCCAATGGGTTGCGAGCTTTCTGATTGAATTGAGTATCAAAATCATTTTTAACTATAGCTGCTCCGACGATCTGTACTTCCCAACGATGTTTTCCTACAACGGTCTGTTAGAAGTAAGCAACATAACAACGATGCTAAGCGGAAGCTTAAAGCTCTGCGCAAGCTCTGAATAAAGACCTCGTCAATATGGAGAAGAGTCTCGTCGGGCGTTTGTTCGAAATCGATAACTCTTTAGATCCAGTCTCGACTTGAGCCCTACCATTTAAAAACTCTTGTATCAAATTCATGAAATTGGTCGCCTCAGCTCTCAATAGCCTTAATCCACTGCTTGAATTACACAAAATTAATACAAGTTAACCCCAATGAAACCCAAGTAACGCTAAAAAGCTCTATTTGTCGTGACAGCACAATTTCAAAACGACCTTTTCAAGATTTCAGTGAGTATTAGGATCCTCGGTGTCGATATTTTCATCAGGCTAGTTCCGGAGTTATCTCTAAAACAAGGCCACACTGTGCTTTCATAAAACCCTCCTTACTGTCTTGTGCTGTCCTTACTGTCTAATGTATATTTTATCATGAAATATAAAATATCTTGAATCATGAATAAGGTATAGCTTGAATCATTAGTTAGGGTTTTAAAAAGCCTAACTAATGATTCAAGCATACCATTTTATGGGTCAGATCAAAATTTAGTAAATATATTTTATTGGCAATTCTAGTTGTCTATTAATAGTATATCACTAGTGAGTGGTAGAGCCGTGGCGCCACACTTGGCGAGCCGGCGCCACACTTGGCGAGTCGGCGCCACACTTGGCGAGCCGGTACCTACGTCGTGACCGGATTACAGGTGGTAACACCAATATTTTGCAAATGAAAACGTGTCGAATGCGGTCGAGACGCGCGCGTGGGTTTTCCTTTGATTTTCTCAAACAGCGCGTCACGACACCTGTGCACACAAGCACGGGCCGCTTGCGCAGCTGTCACTATGTCATCACGTAATTCAATTATTGTAATCGATTAATTGCAAACTGTCTGCCTGGCGCCCCGCTTCCACGCTTTCTGGAGCACCGAACGAGGGCCCAGCCTCAATACATACTGCGCGAACGCTCGCCATACTGAGGGTTACCCCTGCCAAAACAATCACATTCCATTCAACACCATTTCGTCTTCTATAGTTTAACTGTAGCAGATGTTATAGTTAATTTTTTTTATGGAAACTTTGATTTGGCCTTACTCTGTTATGCATTTGTTGCTGTTTTGCTGTTATGCACCCAAGAATCAGATATTCATTTGCGTTTCTAATTTTCTGGACTGACTTAAACCAGATGGGGTCTAGGCTTTCAAAAGGTGGAAATCCGAACGGGTGGCAACCCTGGCCAAAGTCCACGGCGGATCTAGAACGAGACGATCCTTGACCACTTTTGCAAATACCAGTTCGAACCGCAAATTTATTTAACCATGTCTGCAGAACCCAAGGTTTTAGTTACTTAGATGGCCGCAAATTGCGCTGATAGGTACATAGGTTTCTATTTACTTATATTTGTATAAGTTTTATAGATAAGTTAAGAATTGTATGCGTTTTATTAAAATACTCTTCTTGTTGTTTCAGATGCCGAATGAAATACTAAAGGAGATCGCCAAGGGTGAGTTTACTCTATTCACACACTCAGTCTGTGTAATTCCCCTCTGCTGGATCCCAAAGGTTATATAAGGTCCTTTCTGAAGGTTCTTCACCATGCACACATTTTGCTCTTGACAACCATTTCTCATAACTTTTGGCGATTGAAACCACACGTTTTCTGTTTCAATGCTTCTGACACTAATTTAATTTGGAGATCTAGGGAACACTGACGAGAATTGCATCAGTACAAGAACAAATGCATCTTTCCTGTCCAAAATAGAGTGGAAGAGGTTGAATGATATGTACTCTTGTAATTGGCCTGCGATACTGAAGAATTTCGAAATAAAAGCAGTAATATAATTACACAATAAAATTATGTTAATATAAAAATATGTTGAAAGTTGAAATAGGTTGATGTCAACTGTGTACCGCGTGTTTCGTCTTTGTTGCAGTTGTTTGTCACTTTGGACACTTCCTCAAAAAGGGAAACTTGAAGAGCCAAGCGATCGAGTATTATCCATTTAACTAGTGTCATTCGACTCGTGATGACAGCACTGACCACCCACTGTCGTCATTGAATCATCACGACCATGATTACTCCGTCTAGCTAGTGTACAACTGTACTTATTATGTAGATGATCACAGTATGAGCGGTGAGTTAGGTTTAGTTAACGTTTTAAACATTATGTAAACTACAGGTCGTTGTCGCATCAAAACTAACAAAGTGGTAATAAAATACGTTATTTACTTAAGCCAATATCTACTTGAGTGAAGCACAAAATTTTAGAAATTTGATACATTTTTTCACGAGCTAGTTTAGCAGAATCATAGGATCGTGTTTATTTCTATACGGGTTTACAGTTTTAGCCTAGATTAGTGTATACCCTTATACACCAATCTAGGCTATACCTCCTTAATAAACAAAGGCTTACTCAGATATTACGCTCACATAGGCTATCACACTACCATAGGTATTCATTAACTACATCAACCTCTGTGGTTGTCTCCTACTCCAGAGCAATGTCCTCGCCTTGCAATCCTTAAGGATTCCGACCCATAATCCACTATGTGCGCCTAGTGGCGGGTAGATGGATATTTAACACAGGTGCTATATTTTAATTCTGCGTCGAACAAATATTAATTAAAATATTTGTACTCACGTATAAAGTTATACGACCACACTAATGTGAGTTGAGGATGGATCGCTAGGGTATCAACGCTACAAACATTACCCAAATCAAATATTACCCAAACAAAATACATATATTAGTGTTGATACGTGTATTCGAAATATGTAGGTCGTCGATAAGTGTGACACTCACGAATAGGACGCAGCGCAGGCCGCAATCATTGTTCGCGGTAACTATTATAAATGTTGTATGCGGTAACCGCACCGCACCGCGCCACACCGCGCCGCACCGCACCGCGCCGCACCAACTAACTCTGCCAGTGTGAAATTAGCACGAGAGCAAACAAATTACAATAAATTATAAAACATAACTAAATAAAACTAGGGGCCGTAAGTAATTACTTCTAATTTAGAAGTACCAACCCACTTTTATTAAACAATTTGAAAATTGTCTTACGTTTATAAAGTTCATTTTTTAGGGTTTCGTATTTGAAGTGTGAACAAAACCTTACCCTGCTATTTGCTCTGTCACAGATCTTTAATTTTTAGAAGAAATGAGATGAATACTAAAATCTTCAGTTTTGTGTATTATTCGCGACCATGAAATATTTTATGGTACTTAATTTTGATTTCATTAGGTATATAAAGTTAAATCCAATATGATTTTTTAAATATATGTACCTATAACAGTTTAAATCGTGACGAAATCGTGTCTATATAATGTCTAGGTATACACGAAATATTTTTTGAAAACTGCATTTTTTTGTGGTATAGATGGCAGACAAACGGTCAGGCCACATGATGGCAAACTGGGTCTATGACGTGAAGAGAGTTGCGGGAGGAATATAATTGAGAACAGCGCTGGACCGATGTAGTAGGTATACAACTGATCAAGACAAAATTTAGTTCTAATTTGTCAATTCACTGACTCAAGTCTGAAATGCCTCTTGGGTGACGCTAGCCTGCTAGCTGAACGTATTCCGCTAGCGACATTTAACGTATCCCGTGGTAGGACTCTGCCCATTAAGATTTAGCAATGTTAACATTCGCAGTAAAATGTCTGTAATCGGCATTGCCCACTGCTGATTGGACCATGTCAACATGACCGTAATAAATGTGGGCAAAGCCCTGAGATTATCAATCCTTGCTGAGTTTGCAGATTATCAATATCGACATTGCCCGGGCAGTACTGATTCTGCACCCCTGCACTTTGTCCGCAACATATACTTACTTACATAATGGCCGCCACACACGATAAGTTAAAAGTGTCAATTTTAACTGAACAATTTAAAATTACAGTTTAAACGGACTTTCCTGGTATGAAAAACGACGGTTTCCATACTATACACGGTCAGTTTGAACTGATAATTTTAACTGATATAGTGTGTGACGACCATTTTACGAATGTTGTAGTGGTCAAAACAATTTTGATATTTATCTCTGAATACACGTCATGTAGAAATTACTAAAGAGATTTTTATATTTAGCATAGCTAGAAGTACTTACCTAGTTTACATTCTGGATTAACCGGGTTCTGGATTACTTTATATTGTTAACATTCAGATCTGTTACAAAGTTTCCGTGGGAATAATTATCTTCTCCAGCCATGCGACATTAAACAAAAACCACTTGCTGGATGTTAATTATGTTGTTCTGGATCAACTTTATGATCCAGAACCGTTGCTAGTTCCCGCGTAAATCATTATACTCGAATCGTTCACACTTTGTAGACCCTCTTAGATCAGAATCGGAACAAAAAATAGGAATCGGTATAAATAAGTAGGTAAGTTGAAGACCTGAGAAAGTCTGTTTTACTGCGAGTTCGTCATACTGTGCGCCGCAGGAAATCGGCTACGATATCGGCTTTTATCGTCCCAGTGTAGGTACAGCCCTACGAAGTTTCGCGCCATAATCCAACACACGGGTCAGCGGGTCTAGTGTGGATAGGTGTTACTCAAGCTCCCATTTATTTTTTATTCTCGAGTATGCATGCGGGTTTCCTCATGTCTTCATCACCAAGCGATGGTGAAGGAAGATAATTTAATTAAGATGATTAAGATATTGTAGACATCCGCGATACATGCCAACATTGGTCCAGAATGATAAACGTTGGCACGCACACGGATGCGCTGCCTACCTTTACAGATTAAGAAATGGATTGAGAAAATGGGGAGGGATAGGATGGGCTCTGGCATATCTTATTCACTACCGAAACACAAACGTATAATACATTGGGGAAATACGAAAAAGTAGGAAATGCAATACATTTCAAGATAGTCTTCTGTGAGAGAAGGGTAACGTGAGCAGTCGAGTGCGCCCAGTGGCTGTGATAATGCAACATGCACTCTTCCCCTACACAACTTCACAATACATTTCAGTAAAACTAAACTAGTAGAATTAGTAAATCTCAGTAAAGTTAAATTTACCTCACTATAATTTTGGGAGGGGTAAAGTCACCCCTCTCTCACAGAAGACTACACACATAAGTAAAATGTACTTTTGTGTATTTCGAACTATTCCCCCAATGTAGGTAGTAATTCCCAGAGCCCATTCCCATCCTATCGTATCCCTAGTCATTTTAGATTGATAGTGTCGTGCATCGCGGATGTCTAATGTGACAGTATCCACTCATCACCAGATGTAAAAAATATTCTATAGGTATAAAAAATATCTTCACTCGGCTGTACAATCGATAACACACAACTATACCCATAACCAATCCGTTCTTGCGCTTATTATTAGGTCATTAGTGCACCTATGGATGTCTACAGATAGGTTGACCAGCTACCGACCGTCCTATTTATATTAGACAGAACACTACGAGGCACGTGAGCACATGTACCTACAGTAGCTACATGAAGTGTAGGTAATGTAAGTTACACGCAAGACACCTATGATCATTAGTGACGGTTAACAAGCTAAATATGTAACGGACTTTGATAATAAAGGTTAAATAAAATGACTCTCGATGACACAAATTGATTTTTTATCACAAAGTGTGACGAAACGCCACAAAAATGTTTCTCAACTCGCCTCCTTATCTGTCACATTAACGTCAATTCCATCGAGATGCTCCACTATTTCTTCATAGCAAACCGTTTGCGTCGATGTTTCAGTAAATAACGTAACTTCTTTCATAAATACATTTACCTACTATTTAAAAAATATAAAGCTAGAATATGTTTTTATAGAAGAGGTGGCAGACGGGCGGGCGGGGATGGAAATGGTCACCGTCGCCCATACACACCTGCAGCTCCAGAAGACATGCCAACCTTGTTCACAGCTCTCTTCAATAACTCCATCTCGTAGCTATAATAGCTATAATATGAATAGCGGGTGAACAACAGCTGGCAGCTCGTTCCACAACTTTCGGGTTCGTTATCGGGTAGGTTAGTATTAATGAACGTTTGCATAGGTAATACGCAGTCTTTACAATATTCCTGTATGAAGTCGAAGTCGATATGTGCTATTGCAATTATCAAAGCTTTATTTTATCTGTCGTTTCTATCATTTATACTTTGTCAATCAATCTTCCACTTAAAAGCAAGTTATCTTATGTCAGAGCGTACTCTACCATATTTTGGCCAGACTGTCATGTGGTCAGATAGTCTCAAACAATTAGTCATTAGCAATACAAAGGATTCGACCCGATGAAGAAGACAATGTTGTCCAATTTCTATACTATTGAAAACAATACGCGTGAAAGATTGCATCTTAAACTCGATCTTCAGTCATGATCATGAACGAAGAAATCACAGACAAAGAAATATTCGTTACAATTGGTTACATTTTACAGAATGGGTCATTGATAAAGTTTTTAAGTGTTTTATAGTACTATTATAAATGTTGTATGCTATTTACTTATTAACTGAATTTCAGAGACCACGTAGTTACATTAACCTGTGGTTATTATAAACCGCATCTTTGCCACATAAAACTTCATACAAAAACTCGCTGTAATTTATTGCATTTTTCTTTCGGATCTGATCGGTGAACTGAGTACAAAATACGTTAATTAATGTCAAAGTTTTATTAAATCTAATATACTTCTCCGACGCATGATTCGATTCTTTTTATCGAACAGTCTGTCTGTTCTGTAGCAATTAAAAAGAGGAATTGTCAATAAGTTTCTCCAGAGAATTATCAAAATGGCATTACGTTTCCTCCAATATTCAGTAGTTTTAATCGTAACGATTTCACATTAAAATTTTAAAATAAACGTAGCATTGGTAAGTACTTAACTAACCAGAAACATGGGAGACGCGAATTTCATATAGGTTGGTCGGAAACAGTCCCGTGTGGACGTATTCACATGTTAGCCAAGTGGATTATAATGTGGGGGCACCGCGGACGCCATCGCCACATCAAAGCTATCGACTTCCGGCGCGGGTTATCAGGCGACCTCCGAAATTCCCGGCAATTAGCCTGCGCGTGCGCCTTGCCTCCCGCTCGCTCCTGGTCGCTTCCGCCCGACACCTTCGCACCAAACAAACATATTTGACAGTTACACATAATCGTGTAGGAACGGAAACCAGCGAGTCACGGTTCTCTTGCTTGCAACTCTTAGTGGTGACGGTTAAGGAAGCTCATTAACCCCTTATAAACTATATATATTATATAGTCTTCTTTTCTTACAGTGTTAGGTAGGTATTTTTCAGAACACAATAATTCTTAAGTGAATGTTTTTTCGATGACTGCTCTGTGATGACGGTAGCCTGTACATTTATTACCGATGACGGTAGCCTGTAGGTACATTTATTCCCTGCTCTCTATTTCTAACTCGAATGTATGTGTTTTTAGCAGTCACTAGTATGTTTCATATCTGATTAATTATTATTTAATAAGTTTCATAAATTGACTTAAATTGAAGTATGATTTTTTATATCGGGATGTCTACTCATATAGGTAATTTTTATACCCATTATTATTGGGTAGGTATACCTAAAGGGTTATTATAGGTATACTTACTATAATATATAAATATCTATTACACCCCATCGCGTCGGACATGTTATGTTCCTATACAGAATAGAAGAGTATTTCGAGCGGATCGACCATTATTTAAAGTTCTAAATCCAAATAAAGGTATTCTTTTTGATTACTAACGCAATATATTGTGCTTTTTAATGATATGACATATTTAACCTCCTCTCAGTCATTCTAAGGTTGACTGGAACAGGTTTCTTCTAGGAATAAGTCCGCCTTTGATCTAGGTACAGTAATACTGTAATGTCTTATGGTAACAATTCATTTTAAGTGTAATAAAAAACAGCAACAACAATAATGATATGGCAACGTATATCAATGCATACAAAAAACGTACCTAGTAAGGAGTCTGCTTCCTCAAAACCGTTCTGTACGGATAGGACCTAATACGTCAGGCGCTTGCACATGTTTATTAACAGATAATCCCTCCAATTGTGCACAGACATTACCTGTGCTAGAGCGCGGTAGGTACGATCGGCCACTAAATAGGTAAATACTTACAACATGAATGAACGCTTGCTCGGCGGATTGAAGCCGAGGCGCGCACTTCCGGCGACTTGTAACAAGGACACCACGCGATACCGACGATACAATTTCGAAACGGGAGAGTCTAAGGAGGTCACCGGATAAGATTACGGTTAACTGTGTAAACAAACCGTTTACATTGATAACTCGATAGTTTCTGCGACGGCGCCTATGACGTCCCATCGAGGGTCTCGTGTTATGTGCCCGATTGATAAGCCCCCTCCTTCAAAACACTGCGGGTACGGTCAATGAAGGAGCCGCACTGTTGGCTACATCCTGTGCTGATAGTGGGACCAACGCGCTTCAGATACATAGCGTGTTTGCCGCCATACCCCGGTAGGGAATGTAAGAAATACTTGTAATTTATTTGTTGCTTTGAACTTATTTTAAAAAAATGAACTCTAATGGCTACACAAAAAGAGGACCTACTTGACATTGCGGTTGCATCAAACGTGGTCACGAGCTGACTGAAGAGGCGGGTAGTCCACATCCAGAGTTGCGAGCAGTTTCATCTTCGTGTATGTGATATGTGAGAAAAAACGCGAAACCCTCAAATGATATATTGCAAACCGCCCAAAACATGAATTTCTCCCTTCGTCGACCATAACACCAAGATTTCTGCAATCCATTCCTGAATCTCCAAAGGTATGCAGAGCATACGAAGGCGTGCTTAAGTTTGTCATTCTCTACTCATGCTGGTATGTATGTATCTAAGTTGTCCATGGACGACAGTAACCACTTACCATCACGTGGATTGCCTGCTCATCCGTCACCTTGTTTCTTTAAAAACAAATCTCAATTAGTATATGTTTGTCTACCACATAACAATGGCTTGATGGATTTTAATGTTTTTTATACAGTTATAACTTACGTCCTAGGTTAACAGAAAAGACACATTTTATCCAGATCCGTTAATATCATAGTCACATACAAAGAAGCGCCGCGGCCACAGCTCTAGCCAACTTTGCCTCGTGCTAACGGGTTCCACATGTAATAGAGTTAGTGATACGAGTATTCATATTATACATCAATATGCTTCATTTAAATATTTAAGACACATTTGTTGAATAAGAACACGTGTACTACTGCACATTTTATTGTGCAATGAGAACATACGCTGCAACGATTACGATAATGCAAGTGGTCGATTAAATTGAGATCTTATTACTATCAAAATTAAGTCTGTTTTCATTCGATGTTGAATATTTGTGAACTTTCGACCAAATAAAGAACTGTGTGTACAATGTGACTGCTACAATTCGAAAGATAGGTGTTAGTTTTCTAACTGGTGGTGGTGTTAGTAGGTACTTACATGAATTGGAGGTGTTGAGCATTGTCAACCGTGTGGTGTAGGTCGGCTATAAAATAGCACCACTCTATCTCTCCCCGTGGGTGTCGTAAAAGGCGACTAAGGGAAAACAAGGGGCTACCATAAACCTTCAGGAATTACACCACCTCTAAATGAGTGGACATCCCTCATGCACGAGACAATCTGCATCAGGATGCTCATATCTAGCAATGGTTAAAAAATACTGTAACTGAGTATTGTGTAAGTGATTTGGATGTTTTGTTCGTTGGACATTATGCATCTTTTGTACTTTCTACATGTACACTCGATAGTATCAGCATCCTGTATGAATTTCACCAATGACGTGAACCTTACACAATACAATGAAACTGTTATTTTGACACAATGCCCTGTTGACACATCGGGAGCCACGGATGATAAAGTCTTCAAAATGACGGTTATACCATTTGAATGACTACTTATTTTGAATGACTCACTGCATAGTGATGTCAAAAGTTAACACAAGTTTAATTACAATTACTTACTCTCCGGAAATAATTTCCATATATGTGTCATGAACTGATTTAAAATCATCAATGAATCAATGGAGCACAACTTGGTAAATAGTGACTAATGCGGATATTCGGTACAAACTCGTACTATGCATTTTCGAGAATTAGTTAATCATCCAGATCTTAGAATTGATCATCATATTCGTGCGCGTATAACATACAAGAATATGTATATAATTCCATGATAATATCCTACAGCAAGTAACTATTATCTATTAAGTAACTAAGTAACTATTTTTATAAAGATGGCATTATTGTAATGTAACTGAAATTGATTTAATATCATAAAAGTTTTCTACCAAGTAATTAATACCTTTTGAATTTCGACAGAGCTGGAATCTGATTACACTCAATGAACTCGATATATTTGTCTTACACGCAGCAGCAGACACCCAATAGAAATAAAGTAGAAATTCTTAAGCTCTCACAACACGTAAGTAATAGTAACACGAATGAAGGTTATTATTACACTTATAGTATCCATTAATGATAAAACCGTTGTCTTTTTAAAATTTCTTATCATGTTTACTACCAACTAGCCCATTCAGTTCAATGCCCATTCATTCTGCTCGTGGCAAAGAATGGATGAGTAAGTCGAAGGCATTCATTGGTATCTAAATAATAAGTGGATGTTTTACGTATAAAAATAATGTTTGTGGAATATATCCCATGCGTATTATTTAGTTGTTGAATGCCATCCTCGTTTATCGGGCGCCTGCAATCCGAACTGACCCCGCGATATCCTCGATCTACATAACCCCCTCGCGCCCCTCCACAGTTTAAAGCCGACGGATCGATTATGAACTCTTATATGAACGTCTTAAGGATGATATTGATGTGCACATATTAGTGGGAGCAGCGTATGAATGGGCCGGCTTGTGAATGAGCGGACTATGTCCCGAAGGCGATAAGCGCTATCGGGGCCAGCTGACCGTCCGTGTTGACAAACCCTGTTCCACTTTCGATCTGCCCGCGAGAGCTGTACTTAGCTCTATCAATCTATTGAATACCAGAGCTACCCGATACCCATTACTCACTATTCATTCTGTTTTATATGTCCACTTGTTAACCAAAGTACAATGAAAGTAAACTATTGTTAATTCTCAAAATCAAATTAAAGTTATCGATCGATGGATGACTGTCATCCCCTTGCAATTTGGATGGGGTTTCGAGCGATAATCTAGTACGTGGGTGGACCCACGGGATGTGCGGGATGTCGTATGTTACAGTTAGGGACATTATTGTACCCAAAATGATTTATATTAAATATAGTCATATAGTGTTATCGTATTTCTGCTGAATTAATTCCGTTTTCAAGCATTTTACATTCAGTAACTCTTTTGTCCTATATCTTATTGAGGCGTATTGAGATAATCGCTTAGAGGCGCTATAATATTTACAATATGCTGTCCATACAATATAATACAACATAACCGAACACCTCAGGTGATACCTCACCACTCATTCAATGACCTTTTCCCGAACAAGACTGTTTAACTAGGTGTTTTTCGGCTGTAGAAAAACTTCATACATGGTGCCAATATATTTTCTAATATTACTTGCTTGAATATTCTCTCAATGTTATTCAAAATCCTTCTAAGTAAAAATTCAATATCTTTACATACTCCTACTATGTATTTGCCTACGGTGAGAAAACATGTATTCCTTCTGATGACCTTGCGTATATAGAGGATCGATGACAGCCTTGCACAGTTTATCAGTTATTGAAGAGTTACCACAGGCTTGCAATATGGTTTTTACTACGCCTCAACATCTCGTTCGTCCTGGAAGTACGTATAACACCTGCAGCTTTGCAGGTTTATACCTACACCTTTCATTGAATTCATAATCTCTTGTTCTTATTGTTATATTTGTGCCAGAGTCCAAAGCCAGAGTCAATCAAAGCGAAAATGGGCGCAAAGAAGAAAGGAAGCAAAGAGACGAACGGTGTAGAGTGGTCCATCAAAGAGGAGATTGGTAGCTTAACAGTGTTAGCGATTTAGAATGGAAATGAGATGAGATGAGGAAGGCTTGTGCAGTTGGTTACGAACAGCAAACATGTTGACATTATAAGAAAAATAAAATAATTACGCGGTGTTACTCATTGAACAGAACTCTCAAACCGAAGGAACAGAACTGATAACTATAATAATACGAGTATATTTCTGTGAGGTGTGCTGTGAAGGGTGACGCGAGATGGTCATAACTTTGTCTCCTCTTCGTTTCAATACATTTCCATTTAGCCCCTCATAGATTATTATAAAATATAAAAATGGTCTTCCTTCTCCGTCCTAGAACGTCGTTCACTGAAGTAAATGGGATAAGAGTTAATGGAATAATACCGCCGTCATCTCTGTACATTTAACAAACGTTAGTTCTAATAGCAAATATTTGGCACAGACACTTCTTTGCATTTAAATATCTTTCAAATTAACTTATTTAACGTAATTAACTTATTTTGATCAACAGAGCTTGAAATATTTGCTCGTGCTTTACAAAATATTGTGCTCTACACTGCTACACGATACGACGATGCGTGTCTGTGCACCTAGTATTGCATTTAGTACTGCACCTAATATTGAATCTACTATTGCTCCCAGTATTGCATCTAGCATTGCCTGGTATTTTCTTCTTCCACTTCGCGTTTTTTCTATAACTCAACGTTTGCTCTTACTTTATAGCCTTAATTGATAATTATACCTTAATTGATAATTACAACTTAGGTTGAACATACCTAGGTTGAAAAATTTAAATTTTAAAATTGACATTTATTTATCTTATGTTTCTTAAGCCTATAATTTAATTTTCAGCCAGTTAAGAAGTCTAAACTACCTTGTTTTGTTTTATACGTATATTGTGACATTCAAATGACTGAACAACTTCTGCTCGATGTGATTGTCTGTGGTTATTAGTTAAGAGTTTGAAATCAAGTGTATGTGCCATGTTGACTTTTACGGACTTTTTGGCATCAGCTTTTTGACTTTTTGCCGGGTACCAATTGGACGCCGTGTACACCGATTACTCTGAGGCTTTCGATAAAATAAATCACGATTTACTCTTGAATAAACTTTGGTGAGCCTGTATGCACGGCAATCTCTTGAGATGGGTTAATTCTTATATAAACAACCGAAGCCAATATAAGCATTGAGGGGTTACCGATATAGTTTCTTAAGTATCCCTTCCGGTGTGCCACAAGGCTCCCATCTTTATCCATTACTGTTTATATTATACATCAATGATATAGATAAATGTCTCCAACGCACTAAATGTCTTTTATACGCAGACGATATAGAATTGTATAGAATTGTTTCATTGGTTCATTACTGTTCTCTGTTGCAAAATGACGTAGATGATTTTCTCAAATATTGTTTAAACAACTATTTATTAATCCAGATAAGTGTTGTATTGTTACTTACACACAAAGAAAAATTCTATATTCTTCCAATATAGTATGTGTAATGTTGCACTAAAACGTGTATCCTAGGTTCCAGACCTCGACATAATTATGGATGAAAAACTAACTTATAAAAAACATATAGACAATATTTTCTATGAGACAATAATTCATCATTCATTCTTAGAGTCTGTAAACCCTTCAGACAATCGATTACCTACAAAGTACTGTATTTTAGCTTTGTGAGATCATACCTCGATTTTCGCTAGTTCCGCTTGGTACCCTATATATGCACGCCATACTGAAGAGTTCTGTAAGCACTGGACTTCAGATTGCATATACATCATAGCAGCTAAACGTCTTTAAAATACCACCACCTTTCCTTCGTTGCGTGAACGAAGAAAGAATTTCGATCTGATCAACTTATTCAAACTAATGAACAATTATTTTGACCCCCCTCCCCCCAAGTTACTTGTTACTTATCAAACTATACATTAGTAGTGTACCCAACTATAAACGGCTCCTCCGTGGCACCCAAACGAGACCTTTATTTCACGTACTAGTACATTCCAGCAACATGCTAAAGAATCATTTATTCCGCGCAGCTTTGATTGTTGCAATAAAGAAAAGAACTTTCACTAACTAATATTTTTGAAAAATTGATCACAAAGTTCAAATCTTACTTAAAAAACTTTTATAATTAATAATAACATTTGCTTACTACCTTGCATTTGTTTCTTGCTTTGTTTTTTTTCAAAATAAAGAGAAAAGAAAGAAGTAGGTACGTACAATAGTGCTCTATATAATATATAAATTATGAGACAAATTCGTTTTACGCCCTAATGTGACTGGAAGTTGAGCCCAAATTTCGCTCGAGGGTTCAAAAATATTCAAAAAAAAAATTCTGTTTATAAAAATGATTTGTAGATACAAGGCAATAGTAAGTACTTATAGATATGATTAATGTGAACATAACTGATAGTAAAGCTTAGCTATCAGGTAATTACCTAACCCAAATTTCAAATAACAAATACTTTTTCACATGCTGTTGTAAGAAAAGTCATTATCAGAAGATTTAGAGACGACATATCTAGGTACCAGATATCTGCTAGATGACGAACACTTTTAGAAAAAATCGGCCAATAGTGTGTCGGGCAAGTCATGATAGAGTTCCGTAATATTCCCTTTTATGTTATAAATCTATTATTACATATAATAAAATTGTAACAGGCCGATGTCTGTACATTATAGATATTGAAAAAAAACTAATATGGGGCGGGGGGGTCTTTATTAGAGCAACAGAATCCAAAACAACAGTTTTTAGAAATATTGTCTGTCTGTCTGTATCACGCAGAAACTACTGCATGGAATTGAATGCAGTTTTCACCGATGTATTGCTAGAGGTCTAACTTAAAATATAGGCTCCATTTTACCGCAGGAAAATATCTTATTCCGATTGTTACAAATTTAATAAACCGAAGCGAAGTGAGGGCGGGTCGCTAGTACATAATAAGAAATATTTCATTCATTTTATAAACACCGTTATATTTTTTATTTAAAATACTAAGAGAAATATTCTAGATCTTTCTTTATATAATATTATTTTATAACTGTATTTAAAATTAATTAACGGTAATTAATGGTAGGATTGTTTGCCCCTCCCTATATTCTCAATAGAAATCGTATAGAATATATTTGCTTAGAAAACATACATAATGCTTTTTTCGAACATAGCTCCTCTAAACAGCATCTAAAACAAATCTCGCATACCAATCTAGCCTTTAATAGAATTTAATATATTAGGGCGGGGAGAAAGTTTCTTTGAATTTCCTATAGAAATTCAAGACATTTTTTTTAAAAGTTTAATTATATTTACTTATAATAAATATGTGCCGTTTTGATCGGTAACTTGTTGCCATCTTGTAGATAGTGTTATGATCTGATTGCTGTAGAAATTCTGAGATAAAAATATCTTAATACCTACATATAAAACTGAGACAGTACCTAGTAAGTATATAGGTATATAATGTTGGTAAGTCGATAGACAAAAAGATTTGACTATATTGGTTCCTAGTCTCTGTCACTGAGATTGAGATAGTAGTCAGTAAAGGGTGTCTCAATAAGAACTTGAATTTTGGATAAATGGAAAAACACCATTTTCGAACAATGGTTGTAATTGTAATGGTTGTAACAATTTTCGGCTGACCAAGAGGGGGCTGGTTGGCAACAATATTTATGTTGTAGTGTAGTCTCATGGAACCTCAAAGGCACGGTAAATGCAGCGGGTGGTTTGCTTGTACGGCGCGGCGCTGTAACGAGCGGCCGGCTGCGCGCGCGCACCTGCCGCGGCACGCGCCACGGCCGCCCCCGCGCCACCCCACCCGCGATGCACAAGCTGCTAACTAACAGAACACTGATACAACAAGTAAGCTAACTTCATGCAAACACAAATTACGTGCATTACACGCACAGGCACGCTAAACTTGCATATTTAAACGGAGAAAAATAATACGTAAAAATAATACAGAGAAATATTTACGGTTTACTAGTTACCTGTTCCCAATATACGTACGTGTTCCTGTAAAGCCCATGCTCATCCCATCCTATCCTTTCCCATTTTCCCAACCCTTTCTCTAAATCTATTCCTACATATCCTATAGTAGGCAGGGTCATTCTGGACTGAAGTTGATATGTACTGTGGACCACCAGTTGGATTGTATGCCCATCTGCCGCCTTCTTCTGAGAGTTGATCTGAAAAAAAAAGATCTGAGGCCACAGTGAAAACCAAGTAACATATTTGTACAAACTAAGCTTACTGATTTTACATATACATGTACTCTGTAACTAGTATAAACATACGATGTTGTCATACCGTGCACTAAGGAATGTCTTCATTGATATTGGTGTAATTGCCTCCTATGCAAGCGTCCGTGTCAACGCACTGTCGTAGATGATAAACAACTATCATTACTGAGACACTGATAGTACACTGAGACACGCGGAAACTTTCTGAGACTATGAAGGGGACATATGATTTGACTAGTCACCTCGTTATAGATTAGAACTAGCAATACTAGCAATTAGAAAAACGTTTAAAATGCCCTCAAAATAATGGGTATTGACTTTCAGCCTCATTACATTAATGAATTTTAACAGGTATAATTAACATCTCGTGTTCAACAAGTAAGCTACCTTCATACAAACATAAATTACGTGCATCACACCACTCCACCTCTTCCCGTGGATATCGTAAAGGCGACTAAGAAATTACAAAGGGCTACCATAAACCTTAAGGAACCACACCGCCTCTAAAGGACGCCAACGCGCTCTGCCAACGTGTTGTTTTAAGGCCATACATCCTCAATGCACAAGAATGGTCCTGTGCATTGGGGATGTAGGGATGTATGGATTGGGGATGTCTCATATACATGGGTATATGAGGACGCCCATGTCCAGCAGTCGACGTTAAAAGGCCTGGTTATGGTTTATACTTAACATCTATCTGCATATAAACATGACCTATCGGTACAAGTAAGCATTCTATACTACGAATCTTGATATTGACCCAATCACAAAATGGTAAGAAATCAGATTGATTACACAGCTACTCGTATAATTCTTGGAAGCATCCGCATTCCACGAGAACATGTTCTCAATAGCACCGCATAGTACCGCGGGAGGCTGTCCACAGTCCGTGAGTCACTGGCGACACTGCACTACCGTCATTAACATTCCATCAGGCCTAGCACTTCGTCAATCAACGAACTTGCCACCCATTGATGAGTTACTATTCAAGATAGTCAATAAAATAAATGAGTAAACGATATTTTACAATTCGCTATTTAGTTCGCACAGAATTTAAAAACACGAAAATGACTGATCCATTAGTCACATTATAATATATTCACAATTGCAGTAAATTCTTGAGCTATGCATAAATTACTTTAACCTATTAATTTTTATATTTTGCGTTAATTATTTTTGGAACGAAGTTTCTTTACGCGGCTTGCGGTAAGTGTGATTCGAGAGAAAATGTAACGTCACGTAAGATTTTTACGCCCTCCATACGCCTTTCTCTTTCTCGCCTTTCTCTCGCTCAGACACGGTATGTCGCGATCGTGTCAGTTCGTCGGTATTCGGTAAATTTTGGTAGCGGGCCGATCGCTAGTTCTCTCTCAGAACTATACAGAGTTTAAAAAAATTCCTGAGGATCTTCGTTCCTGACGGGGATCCCCTGACCGCACCCGTTTTTTTTTTCAGACTTTTAATGCCCTACTGAAGAATACAGCCCTTCCCTAGGAAATACAGCCCCCCCCCCCCCCCACCCCTAGGAAATCATTAGAAGTTTTTATGCTATAATTTTTATGCCACTTCAATTTAACATTGTACCTCTTGACACATGGATATGACTACTGCAACCAGAGCATAGGCACACGCTTCATCTATGAAAGTAAAATGTTAACGCGAGCTGTTAAAATGGCGACAATTCACAATATTAAATGAAATTGACTCATTGGAAATACATCAATTGATACGTGACGTACCCGACTGAAGAATAATGATAACCTAGGGGTATCTATTCTCTAATCTCATTCATGAGGTTGTGAGTACAAATGCTCTGCCCGTGCCTGGGAGTTTCTACTTAAGTACGGATTTTTAAAAAATATTTATCACTAGCGCGAATAAAAATTTCAGAATTAAAAAAAATCTGGCACATGGGCGTATACCAATCTGTGGCCGTGGCGAATGTTGCCCTTTGATGTACAAAATATTCACTTTTATAGGCGCCCACCTACTAACACCGGAATAGGTGTAACAATTCGCAGCTAAAACTTATTCCATGATATCTGCAGGCCATAGACATTGGCAGCGAACTAGAATAAAGGTGGCATATCAGAATATATCAGCAATGATCGCACTGATACGAGATTTTATTGATTCGCAAAATCCCTAATCCTCAATCACCCTAATAAATCACCAATCTGCATTGAGATTGTGGTGGATTATGGCCCTAAGCACCCAATTATAATTAAATTGTTAAAGATTTAAATCCTAAAGATATACGTTTTCCCATATATTCAGTCAAATTTCCCAAAGTGATCTATGCCATAATATTAATAAACACTAATTTTATTAACACGCTTGTCGTTTTTTAAGAAAAAATAGGTGGCAGTCCGTCCATTTGATAGTAAGTCGATATTGTCGCCCATAATGATAGGTGGCAGTCCGTCCATTTAATAGTAAGTCGATATTGTCGCCCATAATGATAGGTGGCAGTCCGTCCATTTGATAGTAAGTCGATATTGTCGCCCATAATGATAGGTGGCAGTCCGTCCATTTAATAGTAAGTCGATATTGTCGCCCATAATGATAGGTGGCAGTCCGTCCATTTGATAGTAAGTCGATATTGTCGCCCATAATGATAGGTGGCAGTCCGTCCATTTGATAGTAAGTCGATATTGTCGCCCATAATGATAGGTGGCAGTCCGTCCATTTGATAGTAAGTCGATATTGTCGCCCATAATGATAGGTGGCAGTCCGTCCATTTGATAGTAAGTCGATATTGTCGCCCATAATGATAGGTTGCAGTCCGTCCATTTGATAGTAAGTCGATATTGTCGCCCATAATGATAGGTGGCAGTCCGTCCATTTAATAGTAAGTCGATATTGTCGCCCATAATGATAGGTGGCAGTCCGTCCATTATATTGTCGCCCATAATGATAGGTGGCAGTCCGTCCATTTAATAGTAAGTCGATATTGTCGCCCATAATGATAGGTGGCAGTCCGTCCATTTGATAGTAAGTCGATATTGTCGCCCATAATGATAGGTTGCAGTCCGTCCATTTGATAGTAAGTCGATATTGTCGCCCATAATGATAGGTGGCAGTCCGTCCATTTAATAGTAAGTCGATATTGTCGCCCATAATGATAGGTGGCAGTCCGTCCATTTGATAGTAAGTCGATATTGTCGCCCATAATGATAGGTGGCAGTCCGTCCATTTAATAGTAAGTCGATATTGTCGCCCATAATGATAGGTGGCAGTCCGTCCATTTGATAGTAAGTCGATATTGTCGCCCATAATGATAGGTTGCAGTCCGTCCATTTGATAGTAAGTCGATATTGTCGCCCATAATGATAGGTGGCAGTCCGTCCATTTAATAGTAAGTCGATATTGTCGCCCATAATGATAGGTGGCAGTCCGTCCATTTAATAGTAAGTCGATATTGTCGCCCATAATGATAGGTGGCAGTCCGTCCATTTGATAGTAAGTCGATATTGTCGCCCATAATGATAGGTGGCAGTCCGTCCATTTGATAGTAAGTCGATATTGTCGCCCATAATGATAGGTGGCAGTCCGTCCATTTGATAGTAAGTCGATATTGTCGCCCATAATGATAGGTTGCAGTCCGTCCATTTGATAGTAAGTCGATATTGTCGCCCATAATGATAGGTGGCAGTCCGTCCATTTAATAGTAAGTCGATATTGTCGCCCATAATGATATTTGGCAGTCCGTCCATTTGATAGTAAGTCGATATTGTCGCCCATAATGATAGGTGGCAGTCCGTCCATTTAATAGTAAGTCGATATTGTCGCCCATAATGATAGGTGGCAGTCCGTCCATTTGATAGTAAGTCGATATTGTCGCCCATAATGATAGGTTGCAGTCCGTCCATTTTATAGTAAGTCGATATTGTCGCCCATAATGATAGGTGGCAGTCCGTCCATTTAACAGTAAGTCGATATTGTCGCCCATAATGATAGGTGGCAGTCCGTCCATTTGATAGTAAGTCGATATTGTCGCCCATAATGATAGGTTGCAGTCCGTCCATTTGATAGTAAGTCGATATTGTCGCCCATAATGATAGGTGGCAGTCCGTCCATTTAATAGTAAGTCGATATTGTCGCCCATAATGATAGGTGGCAGTCCGTCCATTTGATAGTAAGTCGATATTGTCGCCCATAATGATAGGTTGCAGTCCGTCCATTTGATAGTAAGTCGATATTGTCGCCCATAATGATAGGTGGCAGTCCGTCCATTTGATATTAAGTCGATATTGTCGCCCATAATGATAGGTGGCAGTTCGTCCATTTGATAGTAAGTCGATATTGTCGCCCATAATGATAGGTGGCAGTCCGTCCATTTGATAGTAAGTCGATATTGTCGCCCATAATGATATTTTTTTACTGATGTGAACTTAATGAAACTTGATGGGACAATAAAACCGCTACCACAAACCCTGAGGAGCTACTCCACCTCTAAAAGAGTAAACCATAAGGCCATAGGCATATACCTCAAGGACAAGACAATGTCACGAGAAGGTATATTTCCAGCAGAGGACTATAAAGGGACTGGTTACGGTATAGAAATAATAAATAGAAAAATACATTGAAGTTATTCGTGAGTTTCGTATCCGTAGACAATAGGTAAGTTACTGTCTTAGTCACCTACACTAATGAAGAAATAAATATTAAAGCGACCATGATTGAAGTTCAAAAAATTTGTAATTAAATTCCATTTAATTCTTTTCTGACGTTTACTCTTTTACTAGGATCTAAATCATCATCATGAGCCTGTTTAGGGATATCACGCAAATATCGTCACGTTATCGACCCACCTTGCCGCCGGACGACCGACGCTTTGTTTACCTTTCCTCGGCCACCAAAGCCTATCAAGATGTTACTCCACCTGCCATCACCTAATCTGGCAAGGTGGCCTGCCCAATTCAATTTGAGTTCCATAACTTTTTTACCAGCATCATGTACCTTATTACGTCGCCGAATTTCGAGGTTAGGAATTCGATCTTGTAATTTGATGCCGAGCATGGCACTCTTCATGGCTCTCCACATCTCGGCACCATAAGTCATCGTGGGCAGGACACACTGATTGAATAGACGGGTTTTCAGACATTGTGGAATTCGTCTTGACTTTAGAATGTCCTTTAGCCCCAATCATCAGCGGATCTAAGATGCGACAAGTATTCACCATTGATATTAATTCCCATATAGTCTCATGCTAGGCTTTTCATAACGTCCTCTAAGACTGCTATAAACAGTTTGGGTGAAATGGTGTCCCCCTATCGCATCCCCCTATCTAACCTAAATTGTTGCCGAACAATTTAGCTTCTGGAGTATATCCACATAGCGAGCATCAATGTTGCAGCAATGAATGGAGTTAAATACAGCCCGGTGCTCGACGCTGTCGAAAGCCTTTTCGTAGTCGACGCTTCCGTATTCACTCTTTTCCATCAACTGTTTCACCGCGTGGATATGATCTATTGTAGAAAAACCACTCCGGAAACGAGCATGTTCGATGGGTTGGCATTAATCTAGTTCGCTGGTGAGGCGATTTCACAGGATCTTGGCGAGTAGCTTGTAAATCTGAGAGAGAAGACTTGTTGGACGGTAGTTATGCAGGTTTAAGCAATCGCCCACCTTGTGTAGAATCCTAACTATGTATATAATTTTTCCGTTTTTGGAGCTTTAACATTTTGTATAACTTTATTGAAAAGTTCCATGAGAAAAAATCAATTAATGAATCATTATGATATGATTAATCAATTAATTAATAATTTATTCTGATTAATCAATTAATTATTCGTTTCGATCAATCAATTAATTAATCGTTAATTCTGATCAATCGGAATTGATTAATTCTGATCAATCGGAATTGATTAATTCTGATTATTCAGAATAAATGTTACCTCCTATACACCCTTCAGATTCGTAGTAAGAGTACCTATGAAAGCAACACACAGTAAAGCAGCTTTAAGCACACATGATTAAAGAATATTTATTTTTGCATACAAATCTAATTTCAATATAATGTAATGTCGTGGCGATGCTGTATTGTTCCTATATGTGTACATTCACTGCTGTTTGTATGTATGGAATACAAAAATAATAAAACCAAAATCATTTTTGCGCCATTATTTTCGCCATCTCTTAATTAAATTCTCTTTCCATAGCTCTCTCGAGCAAAGATTGCGTTACCACTACAATTTCTACAAAATGCACTTGTCAACGCTAAACATTCACCTAATTTGTACAGGAACTTCATCAATTACATCAGCTTTGTAACCGAAAATAATGACGCGACGAAATCGTACGCTAAACTATGCGATGTCAGTGACCCCTGGAAATGCAGTGATAGTAAACAAGGTGCATTGCTGGACTAATTATGATTTACGACACGTGCATTGTTGATAATGTACTCGTATTTATTTCGTCAATTATGGACAACAACTGACACGAACAGAAGTACAAAATTACATTAGCTGACTAGACTAACCACTAACCACGAAATATCTTCATGAATGATGATGTGACATGAGTTATGCCAATCTTCGTATACTACTTATCTGCAATAGGCTCTCGATAGGAATCTACCAGATTACAACCATAAGTAAAATCAACATCGTCATGTCATACGATAACGATTTGAAAGATGCACTACCAGCTGCCCACTTCACCACAGCCACGGAACAATATATGAACACCCCCTTTTATGTAATATGTAATAATAGCAGATTCAATACACACGGAAAAAGTGACATTGTTATCAAAAGTGACATTTATATACGTTGAATTCGTCAACTGGCATTGGCTAATGTGGCGTTTTCTGGTGTTGAAACTTCCTATAGCAGAATATGACACATGACTGTTCATTCCTAGTTACTATTCCTAGTTACAATCAGAATAGTTAGAAATCCCGGGTCATGAGTGTTAAAAGTTCCGGGCGGAATTCGAGTGTGGGACGCCCGCGGGCCATGTGAACCAATGACTTGAAGAGAGTCGTCTGTAGTGGCCAGATAGGAAGAGTCGCAGATCGTGTGTAGTATTGGGAGTATATAGACATAGTATATATAGTGTGTAGTATATAGACCTTGGGACAGGTCTATATCCAGCATTGAAGAGACAGATGGATGGCTGTGGATGATGCAACCCAAATGTCCATATATATCATTGAGCCTTTCCTATTACATTTACGATATTTGCATGTAACATAAACTAACGAAGTAATTATCATCAAAATGGAATACTTATTTCATTTTCTTATAGCGCTTTTCCACTATAGGAACTTAGTTGTTAATGTTGAATAACGATGGAAGAAGAAACAAAGAAAATGAAATAAGGAAAGATTCTGTCTCTCTTACTCAACGACGAAACAACGACACTTGCGCTATTCTATAAGTCGTCGATCTTCTGTAAAACAGCGATTGGTTACCCGGTAAAATATTCGATCGCACTAACATAATTGATGAGCTACAGGACAACAGTTAGGAGTTCTCATCGAAACAGAGAAATGTACTGACTTCAACCTCAGTCTTAAATAGCTTTTGCTAAATATTCCACATAAGACAGTCATTCGGACTGGACTGACTATAGCGTCGTCATGTACACACACACACACACACCTATGAGAACGTAATACGCCGAAAGAATGTATTAAGAAAGGATATATGAAGAAAGAGTAAGGACACTTGTAAAGTATAAAGTATGATAAACTAAATAAAAAACAGCTATTTGACGATATATGAGAATGAACACGAGTGGCGCTGAGTCATTGCTACTCGTACAACATCCGTTTACTACTGTTCTGTGTCATCTGAATTATTTTCTCACTTCCTATTTTGCAATACCTAATCCTATAAATGGCGCCAATAGCTGTTCAGAAAAATAACGTAACTAAACGGTGTGTAATTATGCCAACTTGTTTGCTACTGTATAAAAGTACCTAGAAGCAATTTACAGTCGAACAACTATTTGTTTTCGAATAATTTTCGAATATGAGTGGTTTATGTTGGCCTTTGTATTTAATGTGAGCCTTTGGACCTAAGACCAGTGCATTCTAGTGTGAGCTATTGAGTATGCCGTTAATGTTACAAACAAATTAAACTTTTCGGTTGGTAAACCAAGATGGTGTGGATAAATTTAAAGAGCCTATATAAGTATGAGAAATAAAAAGGAACTCGTTGTACCAAACCGTTTTGACCCTGTTTGGTGGAATGTGGACCTAACCCTGTACTGTGACCTGCAGGAGCGGCTACAAGGAATAAGTCGTGAGTTGCGATAAATACCAGAAATTGTGACAGGCCGATGGGGACTGATAAAAATTAAAAAAACAGTTGCGAATAGCCTGTATTTAAAATTCATGACCGACAATTCAATTTAAAGTAAGCGATGATCCCTTTATATATATAATTATATATAAAGATTATTATATAATATTATAAATTTAATTTTGATTCACGTATGAATACAAAATGAATAAAATTCTCATTCTTTTTAAACAAATTCAGAGTACATATTAAGTACCTACATACATCTTAAGACTCAACTTAATATGTAGCAGTTCATTAGATAAAGTGTATGAAACAATTATGCTAATTTCAATATTTATACTTCGGTACTAGGGCGGTCTTATTGGCACTTGCCAATAAAACCCCTCTGGGGGTCTACTCTGATTTTACATCTTTACTTCGAACGAACGTTTTGCTATAACCCTAACCTGACTTTCATTCGGTCGGAGCTCTATAAGTAGGTACATTGGCTCAATATATCCGAGAATTTAAAAAAGATCCTGAAGTATCTCTCGTCAAAATCTATAATTCAATTTGAATGGCCGAGTAAATAGTCCCTCCAATGCGGGATCTTAATCGGACTTCCTCCTATTGCAGCCACGGGCGGTGCGGCCTACGCATATGCAATCTCCACATAAAATAATCGCTACAGCTAATACACTGTCACTTACTTACTCACCGCAGGAAGGAAACTTGGGCGCTGAGCTGGCGAGTTAGCTGGCAGAGTTATTTATCTAATATATATGATGAAGCCGCGGCTGACAGGATGAAAGTTATATATATTTTTTATGTTGCTGTGGTTACTATAATTTACTGTGTTGCCAACTTATTGGCCAAGGCTGTGTTGCCTTAAACGTACGCGCACTCTCTATGCAGTTAACACTGGATTTTGTATCATTATGATAGCGAGCAGGGTATATAGCATTATTATTTTATGAGAGAAAGAGTACGCACAACCACGATCGTTGTCTCGTGCTATCGGAGTAGAGTTTTAATGCAAATGAACTTCATTCGAGGCGAATGAATTCATGAACGTTTTCGTGGTAGGAATCGGCCGAAATGTTGGCTGAAACTTCATTTTTGTGATTTCAGAGTGGACTCCCTGATCCGAACGACATTTATGGTCAAACAAGGTTATTTCTACATTATTTAGCCTACTGCTACCGAACAGTAGGCGAATAAGATCAGTACCGACATTTTCTCACGATGCTAAACCCCTTGCTTCCCCGTCGTTCAAACGATGTCGTTCGAACGACATCGTCCGTCTACCGGCCTACCTGTTTCATCTTATTCGGCTACTGACTGCTATCGAACAGTGACATCTTCTTTTTTATAGAAAAGGAAGCAAAATGGCGAGCGGTCCACATGATGGTAGGGCCATGCTGAATTTTAGTAGTATATAGTACTAATAGGTACATATACGTTCAGGAGATACTTGAATCATACCAGCATTTTCAATGTACACACCTGTCAGAATTTGTTGTACTAGCGGGTGTTAGTGATACAGGCGGGCGCACGCGCAGGCATGCGTACGTGCGTCCCCCGTGTTCCGCGCTTCCTCCGCTCGCGCCCATTCATCGGAATGCAGGGACAGGCTTCCGAACACCTCATTATCAATATACACCATTCAACCGTATTTATGTAGATCTTTATTTGAACTGAAAAGCCCTTCGTTGGGGAATCTACACCACATGCGTTATTTGTTCAAATAGTGTTACCATTACAACATCTCAAATACAGGAGTATAAATTTTTATTTAGGATTAGATTCTCTGCCAGCTAATAAGAGTCTTCTGCACTGCGACTACTGCAGGTCTATTGTAAATCAATCGCCTTCTTTATTATAATTCGGTGCCGGTACCTCTGATACAGACACTATTGCCATACCGCCCCGCGGTAAGATTACCGCGGGCTTTTGTATTAGTAACTAGATTATAATTTAAAAACTTATTCTATATGTGCTTAAATTACACATAGGCCTGTATTCATAAACAAAAGTATAGAGTAATAAGAATGAACAAAACCAACGGAAAGAGAACAGATAAAATTTGCCTGCTTTGAAAGTTGCCTAAGGAGAAAGACAAAATTTTAAAGTTAATAAATTTAAATGCAGTACCTAATATTAAAAAAATCTAAATGTATAATACAATAATAATATAATACTTATATAACTAGCTAATAAAAACATAATAAAATAAATACAGAAGGAATTGATTCATACAGCAAGTAGCCTTTTCTTCGTAAATGGGATGACTCAGTTTTGTTGGCGTTCACCCCCAGTTCGTTGTCCTCACGCTATTTGTTAACATTAAGAGCATATCTGAGAGACGAAATGGAGTTCATCTGCATAACTTTAAGTATCAATGTGCTACTTGTTGCTCGTTTCATAAGGACGTTCTATCAAGACGTCAAGAAGAAAACCAATTGTGATCTTTCAAGAGATCACAATATTTGCGATAATACTGCTTTCCAACAACCCCTGGTGACGATGTTTTCCTGGACATACTCGTGTATTCGGAAGGTTATCCTGAGTGATTACTCAAACTGCATTGATTGACCGATTAAACCGCTTGATTTGACAACATTCATTCAACCACTATCTATAGGCAAGGGGCAGCGTAAGGGAATCGGTATTCATCTAGAAAACCGGTTTTAAATTTATTTATTTTTATTTTGTTTTTAATATATATTTTCAATGATTTTTATATCTTATGAAATTCGAGCAAATAGAGCATAACTTTAAAGCCTTCAGTACATAAAACGAGGAGCGGAAACGAGTCGGACACAGCGGGAATAAAGATACATGGGTTTTATATTAGAGACGCCATATAAAATCGCGACAGGCGATCTGAAATATCGGGCATTCAGTTCTCTCGGTGGTCGGTGCACCACGAGAAAGAAAAGAGACAAAAAAAAGGAAAATATAGGCACGTTGTGTTATACGGCTCTGTTGTTAAAAGTCACATAGAGCGCGCCGCTAGAGCGATATAGCCGCCTGTAGCAGTTATAGTGTAGTGTAGTCAAAGGACTCTGAACCGACAATACTTGGAATCCTAATGTGAATGTGTTCCTTTTGAAGATATGGGTTATCCATTTTTTTATGGTGAAGGTGGCAGACGGGCATGCTTTTCACGTGATGATCAGTGGCTGCTACCGCCGCCCATGGATATCTGCAACACCAAGGGATATATTCGGATGCGTTACTGGCCGTGTAAAATCCTATTCACAGCTTTCTTGAAGAAGCCCATGTCGTAACGTAGCGGGAAAACCTCAGCAGGCGGTTCATTCCACAACTTTCGGGTTCGCTGTATAAAGTGTCTTGACGACCGCACTGTGCCCAGCGACTCTTTGCCAAGGAGGTGTGGATTAACCACACGACGATGACGGGAGGTGCGACGGTAAACACCCGATGATGGCATCAAATTGAACAATTCTTCAGAACACTTACCATCACGTGGGACCGCTTGCTCGTTCGCCCACTTCTCTATAAAAATAACATTCGCCGTTATACAGACGGTAGAACACTCAGAGGGACGCAACGACTCTTCGGATTCTGAGAGGTTCTAGACCGCCTGTGAGAGTGGGATCGTCGACAATTCGAACAGCTCGTCGTTGGATGGATCCAATTGATATTTCGGTGCACCGGCCTAGAGATGTGATCATACGGGGCCTAACCTGAACTTTGTAAAGCATTGCCCCGGAGTGAAGTACCGCTTTGTTCTCTTCAGCATACTGAGTTTTTTGGAGGGCAATTTGGCCCTTTTTTTCCCCCGCGCACTCTGATTTGCCGCACATAGATACGATTTATTCTCGGACTTATTCTCTGTTCAGTTGCGCGGGAAACACGATTGCGGTGCTATAACAGAAGTCTCCGTGGTAGACTCGCGTTTGTGTGAATTCTGCCGCGTGAACACTACGAGTGCGCCGCGTTCGACTCCCTTTCGCCTCGCATCCTGTGTGCAGTGAAGTCCTTCAATCTTTTAATATTAAAAATCCTTATGAACTGTTTATGTAGTTTAACTATATAATCACAAACACCTGTCCATCTATTTGTCTACATATATAGGTGGGTACAACTTATAAAAAGCATTTACTAGCAAATAAAATAATTATAGTTTTTAACAATATTTTAATATTATTGAACAATATTATTATGAATAATATAATTATACTACGATTACTCATTATTGTATTGTATTATTGTGAATGGTTATTATACATTTTTAGTATAATTAATTAAATTATACTGTTAATAGAGATTTCTTTAATTGTCTACTTTCATGGTATAATTTAAGAATTTAAAATGTCACGTGCACACATACCTATACCTAATGTATCTGATTGACACATTATACAATAAATGGCAAAATGATCAAAATTTAACTCAATATTTTGGTTTTCTCTGCCTACCCTCTTGTAAAGGAAATTTAGTAAGTACCTACATAAATGTACTAACGCACACAGACTAATTTTAAATCACGTCATGTAAGAACATCACGATTGTCCGCACAAAAAATGTAACGAAATCTTCATATCAATATAGAGCATTGACTTGATAGTTACAGTGGCGTTGCCTTTATAATAGGAATTAGGGCTAAAAGTCGAGAATCAAACTCTCGCAACGATCATTTCACTCTCAGATTTGGTTGATTGTAGTACACTGCTCATGATATGAAGGCGGAAATTGGTACAGTGTGGAGTGTAGAGGCAATGGATAGTGTCCAAGGGTTGTATTGCGAGCGAGCCGCGTCACCGAAAGCGGTTGGGTGTCGGTGCGCAGGGCACGAAGGCACGCGTGGAATGCGCGGCCCTCGGCGCCGGTTTACAAATAGAAGGGCCGCTAGTGCGGACTGCACGTGTGATACATTGCCGCGATTAATTTGTTAGCGCTGATGGCTGCGCCTGCGCCGACAACGACGCGACGATATCGAAACAATTCCCATTGTAATAAAGGTTCGGGATCACTGCAATGAATCGTCATGCGTTAATCGAATTGTGCATTTGTTCAAGTGTCATAAAGGGAATAGTGTGTAAGTGAATAAGAAAATTTAATTTTATTTAAAAAATAGATAGTTAATTGAATTTAAACAAGTAAATGTAGTAGAGAAACCCGCTTCCGTTAGAACCGGCGTGGACAAAATGACGATGAGTTGTTTGTATGTCGGGGATCCGGGAAGGGAGGAGAGCACGTGAATGACATCTTAGAGGGTCGTTTGTCCGTCACAAGGAAGCGATCACCGGCCCTGCGTCCACTGACCCCGGCCGGACGTCACGGCTGAGAGGCGACGAGTGCAGCGCAGCGCACCGCGCGCCCGCGCCGTCTGCGTTCAACCTACACCGTCTACTACTCCCTGCTCCCTATCCACGGTTCCCCGTCTATACCATCTTATAACATATATCATATAAAAACATATAAATCAGGCAATGAGATTATGATTGAAACGAAAATTGTAGCGTAGCTATCGTCTACGATGTATACTCGACATCTTTTCTACCATGGTATGGTTATCCCGTCTTCTAACCAAATAGTCACTTAAGGGAAATAGGTATCTAACTAAGATTATTCGTACCTAAGACATAAATGTTGAATAGCCATCCACGATACATAAATAAATATTATCTTAGAAACTATTAGTAGGTGCGTGCGATTTTACATTTCTATAAAATAATAATTAATGTGACAATTGTTATACTGATATTAGTTGATCATTTAAATTCTATATTAGTGTTGCCATTAGAAAAAGACCAATTAGCCACAAGTAACAACAATTGCCTATTTTATGTAGATAATGAGAAAGTACAATTAAGTAAGGACATAATGAGAAAATATGTTATCTATATTGAATAATAACTATTGGTTTATATTTATATGAAATTATATTAGTATACTCAATAGGTACCTACGTATATGTAAATGAATCATGCAATATGATTCAGTTACATACCTATAACTGAATCATATTGCATGATTCACGCTAAACTAATAAAAATATTATATTCAAATATAATTAAAATTTCTATAGAAAATACAACATAATAGGTATATTTTTTTTGTTATTACGTATATTTTATGTCATTAATATTATTGATTAATAAATAACTATTGGTAAATATGTATATGTAAGAACAATGCAATATGATTCAGTTATATGAAACTTAATCATATTGCATGATTCACGTCAAATTACCTGATAAAAAATACTTACTATATTCAAATATAGGTAATTAAAATTTCTATAGAAGATACAAGATAATAGATAACTGCTAAGACGAATGAAATCAAATATATATTGTGAAATATTTAATTAAAAACAACGAATTTGTGTGTTAGCTATAGGACGCATCTAGGTAAGTACTTATACTTTAGTAGATTTTCGGTATTTTTCCACTTGCAGCACTGAGACTTTCAAAAATGATACGTTAAATTTAAAATAATTATTTATTTAGGTCGGTAGGTATGTTTATGTATTGTACTCTTAAAATTCCTTAACATCTTAAATTTTATACTGTAATTATACTGAATATATGTTTGCAAGTAATCATAAAACGTTTGTTACCAGTTTATGGCGAACAATCTTATTAAAATAATATATTAAGTTTCATATATTATTAATATGTTAATATGTTTATATTGAAATGGATTGAATTTTTATCTAAAAAACCTAGGTAGATTAGATAGGCTCGGACAGCCCTGTTTATGATAACTGGTCTACACGCCTTCCATGTCCACGTCGTCATCAATGCTGACATCATTTAGAAATGTCTATATCTGTTGTTATTATTTCTATGTTCAGCCGATTTCATATTCTTTTTTATTCAGTTATGCCGCCATAGTCGGTATTAATATTTGATACCAAAATTAAATTAAATTAATATAATCATAATTTGTATAACCAAGTATCTACCTACCCACCCACTTTTAACAAATCTTCTTAGATAATATAAAAATAATAAAATAAAATATGTCTCAATTAGTTAAATACTTCTAAAGACTTAAAATGTATCTGATGCCTATCACATAAATCAACGAGTAGCAATTCATATAATAAATAGGTACCTACGTTTTGTAAATATTGAGATAGGTGTTGCCTACGGTGTTGCCATGAACAATATTCGTTTAATTATTAAATACAAATTTACACAAAAAATATAAGCTCAATTGGCTTTATTCTGGATCTATTTATTGAAATATTTATGAAAAACTAAGCAAACTCAAATAAAATTACAATATAAAGTGTAATAATAAAGAAGGCATAATATGAATATTTCTAATTTTATTTTTTATTTATTTTATTTTATGAAAATTGGAACTATCAAAAGAAATAATCTACAAAAATATTTTATAAATATAAAATACATTCAATATTTAGGTAGTTAAGCAGTAGAGAGGGAGTGCCGGGAGGGCGGGAGCGCTCGGGCTCCGCCGCGTGTGGCAACACTAGCACGCACTTCCCGCGCACTTTTTACGCACCTATCTCCTGTACAGTTCAGCGCCTATTAGAATTGAATAAAAAACTAAAATATTTTATGTAAATTGCACTAAAAACAACAATTTCATTAAGCACTAATCGTGATCATTTTATTGCTTCAAGTGTCGCTCGTGTATTTTACTATTACTTCTTCCAAGAGCAATAAAAGTGGAATATTAATAGTGTTTATTAACATTACTGAAAGCCCAATATAAGTGGTATATTATAATAGACATAATAATGGTGCAATGACATTTTAACACACACATTTTCTCTACTTACCTGCCTGTAAGTTCCAAAGAATCTTCATAATTATCTAAAAACTAGATATATTTCAAATATTCCTGTCGATTGTGTGTCCTTTACGGATATTTTATACAGATATATAATTTTCGTAACTTATTAAACAATGTTTGATTTTCATTAAGTATTTATCAGCAAGTAATTGTTGGTACTACATTGGAGGTAGCAGTTGAAAACATTTAATAAAAAATAGTTGACTTAGTTTAAGCAAATAAAATGTGTAAAATAAACAATACATTATTAATATTAACAGTTTATATTTATTACATTATATACATTATTATTTTTATAAAACTGATATTTTTCTTTAAGATGATTTAAATCGGTTACCATCAAAAGTATTTGTTTTATTAAGACATGTGAGCAAAAAGTACATCCTACATATAAGTCCACCTACTCAGTACCCCTTAATTTAATTAATTTAATATTTTTAATTCAGTGGTTTTATAATTATGCCACTTCATACGTTATTGGTAGAGACTTCATATATTTTTTTTGTATTCAACAATCATAATATAATCTCACTAACAATAATATATTTTATATACGTAGTATAGATTTTTATGTAAAATATGAATGTAGTATAATATATATATATCCCCATATATTTTATGTTTAATAAAATAATAATTATGGAAATTATACTAAAATATCAGTACATTGAGATTATAGTTATCTACTAGGTATGACTTAGATAAACGGATTACATGCAAATGGGTAAATAAATATATTAATTTTGAATCATATACTGTAACAATTATAAATTATTTTTTGGAACTTTAATAAATAAGTAGGTATAAGTGCAAAGCTTGTTTAAATTTTAATGTGGGTAGTTGCAACAAAGCTTTTTAACAGATTGAATGGCTCATACAATAGCATTAGGCTTTTAAGTAGCTAAGTGGCTAAATTACAAACATAAATAATAATTTAAACCCATTGTTAGTGATTGTGGAGGCTTCCTGTAAGTTTCAGTATAATAGAAGCATCACTTTACACATATTATCTAAATATTTTTAATCAAGATTTTCTTCCTTAGGTTTCATAACTAGAATATGGTTTTCTGTTTCGTAAAATCATAACATTTAATTACAAATAAATCGTATGTAACTTATTGTTCGTTATGTTAGGAGGTAAGTAGGTACCTATATCTCGCTTAAAAGGTAATAAGAACTTAAATAGTGTTGTATGAATATGGAGAACAGAAAGATTACAGAGTGTGGTAAATGAAATTTCTTCGTGGTAAGGCCACGTGGCACGTGGACGCTCCTCGTCCACGGATATGCTGCATGTCAGTTTTCTGGAAAATTGTCAAAAGTAGCACACCGGCGGCGCGGCAACTGCGGCGAGCAATTCGCGAGGTTCCGCTCGTGTGTGTAGGTGATCGTCGTGAACGGCGGGCGCGTTTGTGTGCGTAAAGTGAAGGTCGAATATTTGGTCCCTACTCCTCGGTCTATTGGTGTTCACGAGTTGGCGCTGTAATAATGAGGTGTCGTCGTCCCGTTCGCTCTGCGGCACGCGCATATCTGTCGAAAGGGACGACTGACAGTTGCGCGTGCGTCGAAGTCTCCGCCGGCGCCGGCACGGCCTGCCCTCATCAGTCTCCCCGCAGCGGGGAAACGGTTCGCGTGTGTGACTTCGCGTCGATTCTGTCTCCGAATAACCTGCGTCGCACACGAATATTTTTAGATAACAGCTTGAATAATTTATTCGCAAGGCAGTGATCGCGCGCACTTTTGTGTATATCGATATCAGCGCATGCGGGCTCGCGTGTAGTGCACGATGCAGCGGTCGGGGCAGGCCGCCGTCGGCGGAGACGTCCCGATAGGTAAGCTGCGCACTTCCTGCGCGCGCGCCGCCATGTTCGATCCAAACGGAACGTCACTTCCGCCGAGGCCGGAACCGGTGCGAGTTGTGCGGGCTCAAGCTGTGGACCCTGCTGCTGTGGCTGCCCACACGCATCGGTGGCTCATGTCATCAGCGCTCAACTCAATGAGCGACGGCTCTTGATTCATAAAATGTCGGTCGTTCCATTCACGCCGCGGCGCGATGCTACGGCGACCGTTCACTCGTGACCCTCGCGTCTTCGAATATTCATGTCTCCTTCGATAACATCGTAACCCCTGACGTCTTTTCGTATTATCACGTTGTTTAGTGAACTCCGCTAGTTCAGGCCGGACTTGGTGCGATGTGCTGGAATCTACTTAAGTGCCAGTTCAACCGTTATGCGACATCCGTTTATTGTGATAAATTTAGTGCATAGTGAATTAAATAGTGAAACAATCTGTATCAATGGAGTGTACCCACATTAGAGTAAGATTATCTGAACAAAGATTTGCTTTCTTTATTTTATTTTAATTAATAAATTGCAATAGCACAATCGCATGGCATAATACAATTTCGCAAAAAATATTTCCCTTTAAAAAGGACTAATTGCAAAAAAAAATGTACTATTTTTGTAAATAACATTGATTTCCTATAAATTATTGAGATAATGTGTAGGTATCGATTACTTTCAATTAATGGTAATTTATCTTTTTCTTGGAGGGTAGTTAAAGAATAAGGAGTCGTTCAAATTATTTCGCAAATGATCATACCTACATAATGAGAAATGCTGACTTAGACATTACTAATAAAATATTATAATATTATATATTATATTTGGGTTAAAAACGGTCTGTAGGAATATTTATTGAATATATTTATATAGATAATAATAAAATTGTAACAATGAGTTGTTTAATTACGTTGCCGACAATAGTACGTCACCAGAGCATGACGTCTGGTGCTGTGTCCTACTCCCACACCATTTCTGTCCTGTTCTGGTTTTGCTTAACCTAACCCCCGACTGTTCGTTGCCCCCTACATACTTCTCACTTTGCCCTTATTGTGGCTATTATACGATGTGGCTACTTCATATTCCATTTCATACTTATTAATTATTGTTAAATATACGAAAAGTAATTGGATAAAAAGTTATCTATCAAAAAAATGTTAGGAAATTTAAATACTCAAATAGAATTTAAATTCAGTTGACAATACTCAATATTTACAGATTTAAATTACACATGTATTTATTGGTTTGAAAGAAATAAAGTAAATTAAAATACTTTTATGAATTAAAATTTCCGCACACTCAATTTCACTCCAATTATTAATTAGTATTGAAGAAACAATACATGATAATTCTGTTATTTTCAACTTTTAAGGTTTCTAATTATTCATTAGTCCCTAAAATAATTTTATTAAATTAAATAACTTTAAAATACGATAATAATTATACTTTAAAATGGCACATATCTTAAATATTTAAAAACAAAGTAATTAAGTAGGGAATAAATAATGACATCACTGATAATTAAAAAAAATACTAAGCACACGGCTTATTGCAAATGTACTAGATTTAAAAATATTTTTATCACATATTGTTACAAATTAACAATAGTCCTCCCACTTCAGATACTTTAAAAACGTGTACACATACGACTTATGTTAAGAAATTAATACTAACATTTATTTATTGTCCACAAAATATTGTTTAATTAAATATGCATAAGTATTATAATTAAGTTAAGCATTTCAATTAAATATTTTAACATTTTTAATTGAACTGCTTCACTTAATTCAATTTTAACTTTATAACGTCTCATATACTTTAAAATATAATAATTTTAAATGATTAAATATATTCTACGTAAGTAATATTATAAATGAGAAGATTAGGGGTTGTTTGTTACCTAATAATTCTGCAATAAATCAATGCATTTTTACCAAAGTCATAAGTTTAGTGCGTGGGGCGAAATAACACATTGTATGTTTTTAATAAATAATATTTAATGATTTATGCCGTTTAAAGAATGTGCCCACATACCTTTGGAAATAGGTACCACGAAGATAATTATATTGACATAAGAGACACTTGTCATTTCTGTTATATTAATATTTATTAAGGGTAGAAGGTAGAATGGCTACTTTTCTTAAATTAGCTCGAGTCTCACTCAATGCGTGTGATGGTGGTGACTTGATGAGTCAGGTGTGCAACGTCGGCGACACGTGTGTCCTCGCCCACGGCTGACTCACTGTGACGTAGCGACCCGCCGCACTGCCCGCCCTTCGGCCCTCATCACACTACATTGACCACAATTTATCTCGCGTTGATTGTTCAACCGCATGTCGCGTTTTAATATACTACCTACTTAAATACGTGTTCCTTTGTACTAGTACATCATTAGGATAATGCAACAGTGGCTCCTAATGCCAATAAACTAGCAAACTGTGAGCACAATAATGTGTAGTATGATGGAGTGCGTGGTGCGTGCGCCTCCGCTTCCGGCGGCGTGGGCGCACATTTCATAAGCGTTTCCTTTGGAGCGCTTCCTCCGGCTGTTGTTTGTACCCTCTGTGCGCATTGCCGCGGCCGTTCACTCGACACTCAAAATGGATACTGTCCATAACTGCCTCATTAAATATTGACACAAATTGCAACACAAGTCGCGACAACGTGTAGGACGAATCCAAGTGCGATATGCAAATATCGCATTACTAAATTGCCCTGTCATTATTGTAACCGTTCAAACAATCCACTGTTCAAATTGTAACCGTTGCTTCATTCATGATCCTATCCACTTCGGACAACGCTTCCGTCCTTCAAAATTTGGACCGTAAAACCATAAATGAATGTCGATATTCAAACGCACTGTATGGATCCATGCGAGGAGTGACGGGTCCGAGCGGTTTCACACGTTGTGTCATGCCAGTATTTCGAGCTCCACTATAAGCCATTAGGGTCGTTCGACAAAAAGCGATCATTATAAAGGATGTAAAGACTGCACCGGCGCCGAACCTTCCCAGAACTGGGGCCATTCTTATTTCGCGTTCCCGCTTTATTCACCGACTTTTTTGTACGGTTTTGGTCTTTTTTTTTCACGGGAGCGGTTCTCTTGTGAGAGTTTCAAGGAAATGGCTTATTGGGTTTCGTTTAGGAGCCAGGCTTATCTCGGGGCGTCGATCGGCAACGCGGCCGAGCCTGGGAACAGCGCGCGCACCGTTACCCGGCCACCGCCGCCGCCGCGCGCGCCGCATACCAGGCTCACGGCCACCATCTACATGTCATCATGCACTTTCCCACCACTTGTAATTTCAGAAGGCGTGTACGCCGTTTGATATCAATTTTTCTCATATATACTGTGATGAGATACAGTTCAATACAAGTGGAATTACCTTGGAATATTTGGAATATACCTAATTTAGCAAATAAACTGAACATATAAAGGGTTCCTATCTAGAATAAAACACTATATTAAAAAACAAAAAAATTACTGATTACTATAGTAGGTATATGAAACGACAAGGATCAAAATTAGGAGAGTTGTGTAACAAAAGCTACTGGAGGTTTGGATTAACATTTCATGAGTATTATTTTGGTGCAAAATCCCTATTATTGACTGAGCTACTTATAAAAATTTGGATCAAATAATCATAAAATGTTAGCGAACTCATTAAAATACTGATTAAGTTTGAAACTAGCTTTAGCATACGGACTTGTAACCTCGTACTTCTGTTGTTTACTATGAGGATATTCATGGCACCCATATCAATTTTAAATTTGTATAGAAGGAGAATTTCTAGGATCTTATACTTATGTCTAGTATAGTAGTAGTATAGTATTGATAGTACCAAATAAAATTTCTTATTTAATTGTCTTTTTATGTGTTAAATATCAATAATTCAATAATCTTTATACCGTACCGTAAGTGTAGGTGTATCTGTCTACATACTGCTGTATATAGTACTCTCCTATTAGGTCCAAACCAATCTGATAATTCAAGTGTATACGAGTATAATTTATATTTTTCTTATTGCTGTTCCAGCTTCGCCCAGAATGCTGCCTTGAAGCCCGCATCCAACGTGCAAGCAACGCAGCGTAAAACCATCTCATTTGGCGTGTGAAACTGGAAGATTTAAACAATTGGGTATGTATGCCACTACATACATAAGTTCAACATATTAAGCAGAAACAGAATAATTAATTTACCATAGTCCATTTTATTTTTAGATTAACATAGGTATCAGCCTCTAACGTCCCACTGCAGGGCACATGCCTCCCCTAGTAAATCCCTAGAGGGTTTCGGGCCTTAATCCACCACGCGGGGTTAGTGCAGCTTCAGATTTTTTTTATTTCTGGAGTATTCGGGTTTCCTCACAGTGATTTTCCTTACCGCCGAGCTAGTGACATTTTTTTTAAAAATCCGTATGTACTTAAGTTGAAACTGATAAGCGGAGGATTTGAACTCACGATCACACGAATGTCAGCCGAGTATAGATACCCCTCGCTACGCTATCACCGCTCTCCCATAGCCCATTTTATTTTCAGATTCACATACGAACATTATAATGTTTTTTTTTATTTGTTTAGAATAATTCCAGTCATTTAAGAGAAATATCTAGGTACCTACATTAAATTAATTTATGTTTTGAATCAAATTAACCTCCTTCAACAAATACGGATCACTTTACACAATAGCTCGATATTGATATAGCAAGGGTTATGTCAAATTCTATAGGTGTCTTTTTCCTCTCCTATTTCATTCAATTTCTGTGTAAAGCGCAAAAATGGAATAATCTTTGAAACTCAATATAATATTAACATGGCTGCAAAATTAACTCATTTTAAATAGGCTAGCGACCCACCCCCGACAAGTTGCTTATCATTTGGACGCCTTTTGACTTCAAAGCCATTTTTCGTAATGTTGCCATACTTTTAGGTAAAAAATAACTTCAGATTCCTATTCAGCGATCTCGAAAATATTAAAATACGTCAAAAGTAGCCACCGAGACGGAAGTGGGCACTATAGTGCGCTTTTTGAGGGTTGTGCCGCTCGACTAAAAAAGGAGTTATAATATCCATATCATGATATGCACGTTTAAATGTGCTTCAGTGCCTACGCAGATAATACTCAAATTTCTAAAACGAAATATATGTATATTAGATTACAGTCTATAATATATAGTCTATGTAACAGAATCAACTATTCATAGTTTTCAAAAGTCTCATTAAAGTTATTAAAATTTCATTAGTTTCATTAAAGTTATTAAAGTTTCATTAAAGTTATTAAAGTTATTAAAGTTTCATTAAAGTTATTAAAGTTTCATTAAAGTTATTAAAGTTTCATTAAAGTTATTAAAGTTTCATTAAAGTTTCATTAAAGTTATTAAAGTTTCATTAAAGTTATTAAAGTTTCATTAAAGTTTCATTAAAGTTATTAAAGTTTCATTAAAGTTATTAAAGTTTCATTAAAGTTATTAAAGTTTCATTAAAGTTTCATTAAAGTTTCATTAAAGTTTCATTAAAGTTATTAAAGTTTCATTAAAGTTTCATTAAAGTTATTAAAGTTTCATTAAAGTTTCATTAAAGTTTCATTAAAGTTTCATTAAAGTTTCATTAAAGTTTCATTAAAGTTTCATTAAAGTTATTAAAGTTTCATTAAAGTTATTAAAGTTTTATTAAAGTTATTAAAGTTTCATTAAAGTTATTAAAGTTTCATAAGTTATTAAAGTTTCATTAAAGTTATTAAAGTTTCATTAAAGTTATTAAAGTTTCATTAAAGTTATTAAAGTTTCATTAAAGTTATTAAAGTTTCATTAAAGTTATTAAAGTTTCATTAAAGTTATTAAAGTTTCATTAAAGTTATTAAAGTTTCATTAAAGTGGCAAATACTTGTGCAATGAAGTTTAAATAATACTATGTAAATATCAATGTCTTTCCATTAAGCTACGATATGGGGTTCTTCAAGAGAGCTGTGAATAGGATTTTGCAAGGTCGGCGTCGCGCCCGCATACCCCCTGGTGTTGCAGGTGTCCATGGGCGGTGGTAACACTTACCATCACATGGGACCGCCTGCTCCGTCCGCCCACTAGTCTATAAAAAAAAAAATATATAAGTAGGTATGTACATATTACCTAAACTGAAATCCTTGATAAAAGAACACAAAATACACAGTGCGTTCTTCAAAAATGTTGTTATAAAAAGTGTCCATACAGTGTTTTCCGGCTCACTTATTGTTCAATACTGACGCTTACAAATTATATTATTGTAGTTTTTTGGTCATAAGTTTACTTAACGCAACTAAACTTATTCGCAACACTTTGTATTAGGAACTGTGAATTTCAGTGATTGATATACAGCCCCTAAAATCAAGATAGATATTATCTCCAATCAGATAAGTCCGATTTTCTGGATGATGGAGGTGCCACACCGCCTATGAACCAGCTCTGCGAGAGCACCACACCGGAAGTATGTTTCACTCGACACGAAGTCCGGCTGACACTTTTATGTCTAAATATTTGAAAATCGAGTGGATCATATGAGATCTCAGTACCCTGACCGTACACATCTGTGTTCATGCGGCTCTTTAAGCTCTCATTTATCAAAATGCTTCCTGTGGCATGCAAAGTAGCCTAGCCTTCATCCACAATTGCCTAAAAAGAGCCGAATCAATTCTGAAAACTTGCGTCCGCTAGTGATCATGCCTATCTTCTCTAAGTGATAGAGTGTCATAGATCCTCGGCTACCTTTAGGATCACCAGCTGCTAAGCGAATTTCGATATGAATTTAGCTTACTTTATCCACCGTTGATCTCTGACGCTAACGAGAATAACCTCAAAGACCTTAAAGGCGAGGCTGGCCAAGACATCATCTCTTTGAGCGGGAAGAGACCGTGATCTGGGCGATTTCTTGTTAGGGAATAGATAACGGAACGCTCGGGTATACAATCTCGCGCTGGCGCTAAAGTCATCGCCAATATAAAAAAGTAAAATGAAGGAAATTGTCTGTCACGGAACGTCGTTTCGACCAGATATGCAATTCAATAAAATATTATCAATTAAGAGCATCGTGGCCTCCGTATGCGTCAAATTCCGGTTATTTAGTGACTCAGCATCATGGCATAAAGCCAGACGCCAGAGCAGTGGGGTGTCACGCCCGGAGTTCTGGTGGCAGCCTCTTGATGCTAGGGAGACTGCGGAGCATTCCGACGACATCACTGTTGACGAGGTGAGTGTTGCTTATTCATCCTCTAGTAAGAAGTCGCTCCCAGACACAGGAGGCTCACGCTACCGGGTTTTGAAATCTCACAGGAGTGTACGTATAAGTGTACCAATGAATATAAAAAAAAAAAATTACGAAATTTCGCAAATATTACAACTCATAAATTCGCCTTTTTAGACAAATAGTCAAATTCTATTTGTATTTCAAATTTCGACTCGAATTTGACGTGCAAATGTCACATTTTAAATATATTTGTTATATATTGTACCGTGTACCTATTGCGAACCGTGTACTGCAATTTGTGAACTTATTTATGTAAGGCTTGAAGTTCGAATTCCTTTCAAAATAATTTCAAATTGTTTAATTTTACATCTTTCAGTTTCTGTGAAGTTTCTATATCATTTCCAAAGATGTGTCCAGGAAACAGCCTTGCTTTTAAAATTAAAATCGCGGAATCTCGTTTAAATTCTTATTTTGTCAAAATTAAAATTGTATGATGAATCTTTGGAACCTAATTTGGATGAACATACATTTATATTTTCCACTTATAATTTGGTAGTATTGCGTAAAGGTTTATTCATCTATTAGAAAAATTAAATCTTACCAAAATATAAATCGACCCAAAATACGAACCTTTTTTTATAAAACGGGAGACTTTCGAAATTTAGTATGTCAGAGTAAATTAATTAGCAAAAATGTAAATTCGGAGGAGGTCCAACAATCTCAGGTCACATTGCCACCTATTAAGTTACCGAGGATCAACGGTAATGCTAAGGCTTGGCCTATGTGTTACAATAATATTTTGCATAACAATTTCCAGCTATATAAGTCTGTAAAGGTGTCTATTTGTGTGGTCAGCTGTCGGGCCAGGCATTGCAATTCATCTCGGGTATTTCTCCGACTCGAGATAATTATAACCTGATTTACTCCACATTAATATCTACATATCTGGATGCATATTTAATTTAAAGAAAATGTAGTCTCCGTCTGCCGATAGTTTATGCCGATGTCGACCGACGTGTTGGCGGAACAGTCTCGCCATGTGGCCGCGGTTCACACAGATGCGTCGTCTGTTGGCGCTACCAGAGAAGAAGATTAGACCGACGACGGTGATGTTTCGTTGTGCTCCATGCGTTATGCGAGAGCACATGACATTATTCGTTCGGGTTCGATCCATTCTTCTGTGTTACGTTTTCACAGCCACAGCGCGTTTTCGTGTCATGGATTCGCGAGATGCCACACTCATGGTTTGTTTTCTTATAGGCAACGACTCTCAGGTTGATTTTAATATTCGTGTTCAGCTGCTTCTCCAATCTCCATGCAGCTGTTCTAGGTTGAGGGTAAAACAAATTTCGAATTTTGCTCGCTATATATATAACACTACGTGTATATAAAGTGTATATAACACTACGTTTTCCGACCGTTCAGCCTAGTACATCGCTGTGTGTCGGCCGACGTGTTAGATGCAGACGCGTCGTCTGTTGGCGTTACCGGGTAGGTGATCGACAGACATCGATGGTGCTTCGTTATGTTCGATGCACAGTGTGAAAACACACGGCACCACTCGTTCTAGTTTGATCCCTACTTCTGTGTTGTTAGCCATAGCGCATATTATAACAGAGCAGTATTATAACCAATTGTCGTTGACGTCGTTTTCACCTACCTGCTTCTCTACTTTTCGTGTACGGTTTCGGCGGTTGTTCGAACCCAGTTAAGGGTAAGAACGAGCACGAATTCTTGTCACGCTTATATGCCAACTTATCGTATACGATTCGTTCGTTGGTGGTCGATTGTATTACTGATAGGTTGCCGGACCTCTGATTGCCTGGTCTGTTGAAGGTTGTAATGCTGCACTCATGTTTTCTAATTGTCTTTGGTCCATTCTATATTTGAGAGTGGTGTCACATATTTTGTTTTATTATTTTTCTCCTAGTCTAAATAAATGTAGTCCTTATTTATATTGAATGTTTTATTAGCTAATGCTGCAGTTTCCTCTATCAGTGGTAGAAGAGCGTGGTTGCTGCAAATGGAAGAGCTAAAATAAAACTTAAAAGGATTAAGTAAGAAAACAAAATGATCTCAAGTTTTCGAAGCATAGAACCGTTGACAAAATCGAACTATGATACCTGGTGCCTACAAGCTCAGGCGATTCTCATCAAAAGCGATTTATGGGAGATCGCTAGCGGTGAAAGAAAGTTAGCGGCGACTGCGAGTGCTGAAGAAAAACGTGTTTTCGTGAAGGAAGACTTAAAGGCAAGGTCAGAGCTTCTTCTACTCATATCCCCAAAAGAACTTAAACAGATTAAGGGCTGCAACACGTCGAAAGATGTGTGGGATAAATTGAAGTCAATTCACCAAAGTACAGGGCCAGCAAGAAAGGCTACACTTTTGAAGCAACTGGTTTTGAAAAAAATGTCCCCTCTGGAAGATGTCAGAGATCACCTCAATAATATCATGGATGTCGTAGGTAAACTTGAGGATATGGATGTCAAAATTCATCCGGAACTGTTAAGTATAATGATGTTGTACAGTCTACCTACAAACTTTGACAGCTTTAGAACAGCTATTGAGTCGAGAGATGTCCTGCCAAATCCCGATAATCTGAAAGTTAAAATAATAGAAGAAAATGAAGCACGGAGGCACAGCGAACCTCAAACTTCAGAGGCATTTTGTGTAAAACAAAAGAAAAAAGGATTATTGTGCAAAAATTGTAATAAGAAAGGGCACTCAACAGAGGCTTGTTGGTCAAAGAAAAGACAAAATAGCCATGTAAACAAAAGCCAAGAAAAGATTTCTAATATTTGTCTGACATTGGATAACACGAAAACCAAAGATGGTTTGTGGTGTCTAGATAGTGGCTGCACGTCACACATGACTGGTAAAATAGAAATGCTCTCTGACTTAATCCCTGCGACAGACATATTAAGATTGGCTTCAGAGAAGCACACTACCGAAGTTAAAGGTAAAGGAAATGTTGTAGTCAACACCGATAATGGTAAATGTAATATAAATGACACACTTTACGTACCTGATTTATCGAATAGTTTGTTGTCAGTAAGCAAAATAACAAATAACGGCTACAAAGTTCTATTTGAAAAGGAACAAGCCAGTATCATGGAAAATGGAATTGTTATTCTAAAAGCTACAAGGAAAAATGGATTATATTACCTTGAATTTGAAGACCCGGAGGAAACAGCAAATTTCACGTCTGGAGCTGAAAGCGACATGATGAAATGGCATAAAAAGTTAGGTCATGTAAATGAAAAGGACCTGAAATTAATGGTTAGAAATAAAATGATGCGAGGACTTTATTTTAAGGAAAAAAGGTTAGATACGTGTGAAACCTGCATAAAGGGAAAAATGACAAGTCTACCATTCCAAAGCCATGATGAAATAGTCTCCACTGAGCCATTACAAATAATTCACAGCGATGTATGCGGTCCCTTTGAGAATGAATCTCTGGCGGGATCGAAATATTTTGTCACATTCATAGATGATTATACAAGATACTGCTGTATTTACTTCATAAAAAAGAAGATTGAAGTAATAGAAAAGTTCAAGGAATATAAAAACAACGTTGAACTTTTCCACAAGAAAAGAATTCAAAATCTCCAATCTGACAACGGAGGAGAATACAGGTCAAAAGACTTTGATAATCTACTTAAAGAAAATGGGATAAGTAGAAGACTAACTGCACCCTACACCCCACAGCAGAACGGTATCAGTGAAAGAAAAAATCGATCACTTTTGGATAAAGCAAGATGTTTGATGCTAGATTCCAATATCCCTCCAAATTTATGGGCAGAGGCATTGCACACTGCAAACTATCTCATAAATAGAAGCCCAGCAAGAGCTCTTAAAGGAAATTTACCCTATGAGAAGTGGACGACAAGAATACCATCAGCAAATCACTTACATGTATTCGGAAATAGAGCGTTTGTATTAAATAAAAATCGAAGAGGGAAATTAACTGCCAAAGCTATTATAGGTGTATTCATGGGGTATGCGAAAAACGCAAAAGGCTTCAGAATATTCATACCGGAAAAGAATGACGTTATTATCAGCAGAGATGTTAGAGTAATTGAAAAGATGCACTATAACAACATTCCTGCTGTGGAATACAGAGACTTCCAACCGGAACAGGTGGAACATGAAACAGAAGAAAGAGAAATAGAAAAAATAGATAATACCTTACCTTTTCAGGAACCAACTTCTACTTCTGACTTGTTTTACCAGCCTGATCAAAATCCAATTACATCGCCCAACTCAAGTGGAAGACCACAAAGAGATGTGAGGCGACCAGCATGGACTAAAGACTATGAGCTAAGTAGTTCGGTAAATATGTTTGTGTCTGAAAATTATAATGATTGTTCTTTACTTACCTTTAAAGAAACTGTGTCAGGCATGGATAAAGAAAATTGGGAGAAGGCTATAAAATCTGAAAAGGAATCCCTAGAGAAAAAATAAAACCTGGGTACTAGTTGACAAGGTAAAAGCTAAAGGACACAAAGTTTTGTCTAACAAATGGGTATTTAAAGTGAAAGATGACGGAACGTACAAAGCAAGATTAGTCGTACGTGGCTGCGAGCAGAAAGGCAACCTGGATTTTGAAGAAATATATAGCCCAGTCGTAAGTCAAATTGCTCTTAAAACCTTATTAGCGATTGCCGCATCTAAAAATTATCACTTCGTGACTTTCGACGTCAAGACCGCTTTCTTGTACGGTGAACTGACAGATGAAATTTATATGAAAGCACCCGATGGCTACGATGTTCCCGGAAAAGTATGCCGACTGCAAAAGTCGTTATACGGCTTAAAACAAGCTCCATTTACATGGAATAAAATTTTTACCCGAGCCATGTTAGATTTAGGTTTCAAGACAATTAAGACCGACAGATGCGTTTTCATAAATGAAGATAAGTCTATCATAATTGGATTATTTGTCGATGACGGATTAGTCATAGGAAAAGACAAGAAGAGGATCGAAGATATCTTGTCAAAACTTGAAACCAAATTTGAGATGAAAAGAAATGAAAACCCGAGCACGTATGTAGGTATGGAAATAAATAACTCTAGAGAAGGTATTAAATTAACCCAAAAGAACTACATAAATGAGGTGCTAGAAAAGTATAATATGAAAGGCGCTAAACCTTGTGAGACACCTGGAAGTAACGATGCAAAGTCGACACAGGAAACTCCCCAAGAGAAGGACTACCCCTATAGGGAGGCAGTGGGAAGTTTACTGTATCTGTCCACAAGAACTAGACCAGACATCGCACAAGCTGTAAATCAAGTCAGCAGAAAGATCGAAAATCCCACTAAAGAAGATGTCACGAAAGTGAAGAAAATAATGAAATATTTAAATGGGACTAAAGATAAGGGCATATTGTTCAAACGAAACAGCTCGATAGAGCATATTGATGCTTACAGTGATTCGGACTATGCTGGAGATCCACTAACAAGACGGAGCACATCTGGTTCTGTTCTTATGATGGCTAATGGACCAATATCATGGGCATCCAAAAGACAGCCTATAGTGGCTCTATCCTCAACTGAAGCCGAGTATATAGCGGCAGCAGAATGCTGTAAAGAAGCATTGTTTTTTAAAATCCCTGTTAAAGGAAATAACTGATTCAGAAGTAAAAATAAATTTATATGTTGATAACCAAAGTTCAATTCAACTTATAAAATCTGGCTCCTTTAACAAGCGATCGAAGCATATTGATGTGCGATACCACTTTATTCACGAAAACTTCGTGACAGGACTGCTCAATGTCAGCTACTGTCCGACAGAGATTCAGTTAGCTGATATAATGACAAAGCCACTGTCTAAAGTGAAGTTTGCAAAACATTGTGCATCGTTGATGTGTGGATAGCGACATGTTTCAGACACATGAGTACACATCAGGAAAAGGTGTTGAAGGTTGTAATGCTGCACTCATGTTTTCTAATTGTCTTTGGTCCATTCTATATTTGAGAGTGGTGTCACATATTTTGTTTTATTATTTTTCTCCTAGTATAAATAAATGTAGTCCTTATTTATATTGAATGTTTTATTAGCTAATGCTGCAGTTTCCTCTATCATGGTCGACATTGTCATATGTCAACTCGATTGTATTTTGCTTTTTAAGTCGGACCTGGACGTGTTAGGTAGCTCTTTGCTAACTGCTAAGAAGCGCTTCTTGCTACGTCATATGCGTAGGGTGAATATGTTAAGGTTCGCAAAGGAGATCTTATCCTGTGGTCTTCCTAAGGCTGCAGATATAGTACTATCGGAATTAGCGGTTATTTGACCGATTCCATCTTTTCCTATTTTTGAAAATCGTTAATATAGGTGGGGCTTAGACTATTTGCAATCATTACTTGACTATTTGAAATTGGTTAATATGGTTACGTAATCCTATTTGTGGAAGTGCCCTTGTTTTGAATCTCTTTTGATTCATTGTGTACTGAAGTACCACCATTTTTGCACCATTTAATTTAGTAGGAACTGACTGCCGCTAACGGCGATTTTCTAAAATATGTCCATGCAAACTCTTCTGAATTACTTTGTTATCCAATTAGTGTCATTTAGTAACTGCATTTGCCTTACGTATAGTTCCTTTACGTTAAACTACTAAGCTTTTAAAAAAAATGTTTTTTTTTTATTGTATCGAGTTGTATGTTACTTCAATACTAAAGTTTTCATTTAACTCTTTTTTCCTAAAACGATGATTATTAGTCGTGTTTCAAAAATTTATTTATTCTAAATTCTTTGAATTGGATAGTTTTAATTCAATAAGTCATTTAGTACTTTGAAAGGCATTCCTTCAACCCGGGGGCGATGTTTGAGCCGGAAGATACTGTGTCCTGGACGATTTCTTGTTAGGGAACAGATAGCGAAACGCTCAGGTATACAATCTTGCGCTGGCCGTAAAGTCATCGCCAATATAAGAGAATAAAATGAAGAAAATTGTCTGTCACGGAACGTCGCTCCGACCGGATGTGCAGTCCAATAAAATATTATCAATTAAGAGCATTACGGCCTCCGCGGGCATTGAATTCCGGCCCTACATTATTCAGTGACTCGGCAGCATAGTATAAAGCCAGGCACCTGAGCAGTTAAGTGCCACGCCCGGAGTTCTGGTTGGAGTATCCAGATGTTGGGGAGACGGCGGAGCAATCCGACGATTTCGCTGTTGACAAGGTGAATATTCCTTATTCATCCTCTAGTAAGAAGTCGCTCCCAGACACAGGAGGCTCGCGCTACCGGGTTTTGAAACCCCACAGGATCTTAAGATTTTTAACCAAGTACGAGGCAAAGCGCTTTTCCCAAGCTACCCTTTTTCGGGTTTCCTGGGGTTTTATGGAAATAGTGTGCCAGCTTCCTGTTAAGTGCATTAAAATGGTTGCTGACGATTATTGTCATGATATCGCTGCTCCGACACTATGTGCCATCCTCAACTTTGTTCCTTGTGCACATCAATGACCTGATGCAAATCGTTACCTAACATCCGTTACTATGTCCAAAGTGACAATATCGGAGATTCCTGTATAGAAGTCGCACCAAAACCTCTCGGGGCGTACTGAAGTAGCGTTGCGTGAGGTTTAACTCCGAAATCGAAGATGCTTTGGGTTAGACTAAATCTAGGTTTAGGGCATGCATTAGCGACTTTTTTTCAATACCAGTAATTAAAGCCGCTAAATAGAATAAATACCGGTAAACCGGTAAATTCCCGGTCATTGTCAAAATCTTAGTTGAGGTGTCCTGAAAAGACAAATAATATAGCTCACCACATGTACACTATAGAATAATAGGAATAAAAATAAAATCGTTTTTATTTATGTGGGCACTTTGGCAAATGAAAGATCTAAGTTGATAAAATTTGACGGCTGTTCTCGAATAGCTGCATTAAATCAGTGGATATTGTGAAAAACAGCAGGCCAACCCACACATCAGTCATTCGGAAATAGCGATGATCAGCTAAGGTTTAATTTTTACAGTGAAATAGTCCGTAAATCTTAACAAGTGATTCGGGAAGGCTAAACTTTGTTGAATAAGAAAGAACTAACCTCGAGTTTTTACAATCGCACCTGTCATCAGATCACCGAAGTTCCGTGCATCCACAGTTCTACAATAAGCAGCTGAAACGCAGTGTAATGTTACGAACAGCTATAAACCACTAACTCGAAAATTGTGCAACTAACCTTAGCGGGCTAAGGTTGTTTCGCTACGCTAGGACATTCCTTAATCTTTTCTTTAGAGTGGGCAGCGCACTTGCATCCCTTGATGTTACAGTTGCCCGTGGATTGCGGTAACTATCCACCACGTAGGCTGCATGTCCACCTGTCCCCATTCATACATAAAATGTATGAACAGGGCCAGTTTCCAACTTTTGTTACCACAAGTTTGATTTATCTAAATTTTGTGAATTTCGTGTTGTGACTATAAATGGTTTACTCGTATTCATTTATAAAATATCCAAAACAAGCATAATCCTAAAACGGAAGTAGCGCCATGAATATAAGTGACGTTGGAAAACTTTTTATAAGTAGTAAGTTTCAGTAGATAGGTAACGTGGTACGACTATGAATTATTATAGCCAGGATTACAAAACATATTAAGGAAAAATCTGTCTAAAATCAGAGCTGTCTGAAGTATTTATCTGACTTCGTACATAGTTAGCCATTCCGACCTTAGTACCTACTTTTCAGAAAGGGGCAGTAGTACTCGCATTGTTTAGGAGCGAAATGTGCACACGCAGGTCACGGGCCCTTATTGAGGGCAAAGGGAAGTTATAAATCTGTCGGCGCGAACAATGGCGCGATAAGGTGCACCTTACGCCCGCGTCGATAATATGCGCCCCTCTCCCCTCCCTGCGCACCACCGTGCCCCTCCACTTCCAGCAACCGACAACGGCAGCCAAAACATGTCAACTATGTTGGCGCCACTCAACGCCAATCTTGATAACATGATAATCGAACGTCCCTAAAGTTCGTTTACTTACCCAAAGTTGTATTAAACGGCTAAGTTACAAGAAGTCAATAGGTAGCTATTCATTAAATAAGTGACAGTAACTGACTAATCTTACTTACCTCCATTACAAATACTGCGCGTTTTCATTACGTTTTCATTCAGAATATGTGTATTCTGAAATGCCGCAATGCTAGAGATAGATTAAAAGTTAGGTATTCACCGAGCGCATTTTTGTTGATAGGTCGACAATTGCGGTGACGTGGAGAGGTCGGCGTGGCGCAAACCTTATCGGTCATTGACCTTCACACCTAAACTGAGCCTCAATCTCGCTCAGTTTGTGCATTTACTACACATACCTACATAAAATTTCAGGGATCATAAGCGTTTGATACAAACGATTCATATTTACTCTGAAGAACATAACTTAGGACGATGTTCTAAGTTCCAAGGACACAGCATTCCATGATCAAGATGGAAATTATGTTCATTTCATGTTCATGTTAGTTACGTACTCAATGTGTGTTTACTTAAAAGTGCGTATCGGTGTCCTTGTTCTGAATAAGTATTGTCAAAACGAGTCGCCATCTTTTGTGTAATCCCACGGCAAATTATAATGTGGTGATTCAGAAATTAGGCAGATTGTCTGAACAGAAGGTAGGCGCCAACGGGACCTTGACCTCTTTACCTGTGTAGTGGCAGAGCGCGACGCGGCGCCGAGCACAATGGTCTATTCGACGACACCCGACCCGATATCTGACCGACCAACCGCTCTTATTCCACGTATTACTTCGCAATCACACGACAATACCCCTGACCCTCATTTATATAGACACGATGAGTTGTGCTTTTATAAAGAACTTCTTATGTCTAACTAATAATGATTACTCGTAATAAGTAGCCAATGATAAATGAAATCTCGATCTCAAGTTAATTAAAAATTGTTGGAAATACCAAGAATTTCGTGTGATACCGTTTAAAGTGCCTCGTACGTCACTTCCACCTTATGCACAAGTAGGTATCTATTGCTAGTGTTCCACAATAATCGATGCGCGGTATCGTGACACACTAAAGTCGGTCATGTTGGTATGTAATTAGAGGCGCCTAGAGGGGGGAGGGGGAGGAGGCTAACAAAATTCGGGGGGCGGCGCGGGTCGCGGCCGCGCGGCGTTGAATAAAACATGCCGGTGCGCGCGCGCCGCGCCTTGGCGCCACACCGCATTACCGCAAAAACAATAGACCGTATCTAGGTCCTAGCTGAGTACGACTTTCGATCATCTCTCAGTACTTGCATTTGAAGATTTACTTCTCGGACTCAATAGACTGAAAAACCTTACAAAATCTAGAAAATAGGCACCAGTTGAAAGCTTTCTATCCTAAGAATGTACCAGAGTAATCATGTCAATCAAATCTGAATAGGTTTTCCTTCTATTGTAATATCATATTTCGTATTACGTTACATCCTTACGTAACCACTCATTGTATAAAGCAACGGCTGAAAAGTACTCAATAAACTCAATAAACTCAATAATAAACTCAATAAACTCAATAATAAACTCAATAAACTCAATAATAAACTCAATAAACTATATATTTTTTGTAATTGATATTGATATGTTGCAAGTTATATTATCTGCCGCAAGAATGTCTACTCTGTGTAAGTAAAATTCATTGAGTGGATACGCAATCGACAAAAATTTGAATTGTTTGCATCATGTTGTGTCAGCAATCTCTTATTTGATGACATTTTTGTATTTTATTATATAAAACAAATATTTTGTAATATCTAATTTAACAAGTAGAGATAACTCCTATTACACGTGAATATAGATATAATCTATAGGTACGTACGTATTTCAATTTTCAATCAACAACTCATAAAAAATTGCAAAAATATTTTGGAAAAACGCATAAAAATAACCACGAAATTACAATACCTACATCGATTGATATCATCTTCGTAGCCAATTGGCTACGAATTCGTAGTATATCTCGTAGCACTCGCGTAGCACTAAGCTAGACACGCTCAAGTTGCTCAGTCCTAATTTCCTTCGCAGGGACCAGCTCGTCCGATTTACGACCAGGATTCATTATGTTGCTTAACTGTACCAAAACCATGTCGTATTTACATCAAATACGTAGTCGTGATTAAACGTTTAAAAATGTAAAAAGTCTGACTTAATTACAGTGTATGAGCTATGAGCACGTCGAAGCTATTAGTTAGGAGGAACTCGTGTCACCGTCTTAACATAGCTCGCCTGCTACATATTAAGCTCAAATGAGCGCTCTCTACCGATCACATTCGATAACTAAATCCGGGAACATTGTTCACGGATATTGAATAATAAATGATAATAGCAGTGACAGATAGAACGAGTGGACGATCTTCGATATAATATTATGAAGTACGTGCGCACAGATTTTGGTTATCCCACAATAAATGGGGGGAGGAGGTGCAATGTTCGAGCTCGAAACGCCGCGGCGCACTCATTACGATCCGTCGCAGTAATTGCACGTAACGAGTTCCTGATGCGATGTGCATACACCCGATGAATTTCGGTAATTGCCCCACGATGTTATCGCGCACCGCTTATTAATTATGAGGCACAGAGCCGCGCATTTATTGACCTTATCTCCGGTAGGCCCTTGCGCTTTCTTTACCTGCTTACTCGTTAATGAGCAAGGTGCGCGACACCGGAACGGCGCGCTCTGGGAACCACCCGTCACCTGCGCACCCGCAATTGAGTCATTAGCATTACCTTCTTTGAAAGATTCGGCAGTAGATACGCTTCAATCATGTAATCCGACAAAAAGACTGTTTTTTATTCCATTATATCATTATGTATGTAGCAGAACAATCACTAGTTACTAAGTACTTATCTGCTTAAATTTCCGCTGTCCCCACATCACTTACAGATTAATTTACGAGTGTATGGGTTAGTGAAATAAGCAATAAGTAGGTACCTCTTATCTGGTTATATTAATTTGATTAATCTGTGACCCTATTTCATTCCGTAACACTAGCTAGCGGCTACTAGCAGCGATAGATAACAGCATGGTTGATTGTAAGCATACTCTAATAGGTTTGATTAAAGTTATTTAGTAGAAGCCGCTATAAAATTTGTCTATTGAATAAAATAACGAATTTATAACTATTATTATCACATTTGTCACGACACAAATTGCCGGCTTATTCATAAGAAAGGAATGTTAATTCGGCATTTCAATATCCATGCAAAATGTTTATCATTTTAGCAGTAAGTAGGTACTTTTAATAAAAGTTTAATGAAAACTAGTAAACTTTAAAATATTACCTATCTAATTCATCTACACCTAGTTACACATAAAACAACCTATCTAAGCTCCACGTAACAACAATATATTTTTCAAATCCCTTGATATTAGTAAGATTACAAACGAACGGATTGTATTTGATTGCATATAATAGAAATCCCTTCTATTGTCCGGTGAAGGGCAGTAAGTTTTGCAACGATGTCAGTGTCGGTTTCGCATCATCGCGCGCGATTTCTACGCGACAACGTTATTGCCAACACTCAGTTTCTTTACCCTTAGGAAAGTGTTGCGGCTCAAAACGATTATCTATCTAACAGTTAATGAGTTCAAAGACTTCCTTTCCCCCTTTTTATCCTACCGCCAGTATGCGACGTATAGATAGCTATTCCTAAATAAGCGCATTACATCACGCTCCCCCACGAGCGCATACGTGAGCCCTACGCCGGTTATAAATAGCACGACGGTGGTCCCTTAAGGCGCGAGCGCAAGTTTCCGGGCTGGAAGTGTGTCGCTTCCGCTGCGAGCGGTCGTTGACGTGCGTCGCGGACGTCAGCCGCCGCGAATAGCCGCGTGCATTGTCGCCGGCACATTCCCCGCCGCCGGCAGCGTCGCCGACAACGTTTTTAAATAGAGGGACGATTACGAGCGTCTGGCTGCGGCGCCGGGCTCGTGACCGCGCGAAAGTGCAGCGCCCGCCGCGTCACGGGCTATTTGCGACACCGCCGCCCGCCACCGTCCTGTTCAGTCCACCGGACACCGCCTCCGCCTCCGCTCGCGCTCGCACCTCGTGCACACCTCGCGCCACCGCACATTTATCTATCCACTCCTACGCTGATACGACACTAATATGAATAAACGTTCTTCAAAACTTTTCTGTATTCAGTTAAATTTATGGATATTTCCAACCCAGTTTTTGATACACTAATAACTGGTTGATAACTTGTGTCTTTTCTAATATATAACGATTAGGTCAACGTTCACAAACTTACACCTCAAAAGTTGTCATTTCGTGAATTAATAATACCTACATGAATCCAGCTTTACTATCGATTGAAAGGTGCAAATTTAATTAATGCTCGTATTACCTCACAAAGCATGCGAGTTGTTATTAACATCAAATATGCTTTATTGTGTATGTTTATCTGGGGGTAGTTCTCTTACTAATGACGTGGTACAATGTAGCGACGGCGACGAGGAGCAGAGGAGGGCTGGTAGTGCTCATCGTTAGGTCGGCGGTAGCAAAGTCGCGGGTCGCGGCTGAATAAATTCGGAGGGAGGCGCGCTGGAATGCGGGAGGAGGCGCGGCGCGGGCGGGGGGCGCCGTGCGACTGGCGCGCGCGCCGCTGTCCCACGGTCGCGCGCGGTCCCCGCACCCCGCAACCCGGCCACTTTCTTTCGCGCCATAAAGGTCGTTTCAAATATTTCGGAATGCTGTTTGGTGACATTTCACCGGCGGGCAGCGGGGAGCGGAATGCAGCCTACAGCATTCGGCCGCGCACTGCGCTTGCCACCGGAGCCTTCGCATTGCACACCCGCACCGCGCAATTTACATGCGCATGACACAATAGGCACGAGCCCGCCCGATCTGATTCTCCGCTACTGATACCATGCACAGCAGTGCAACGTGAACAAAGGCATAGGGAAATCCCCATGTGATTTCACATATTAACGTCACTGCAATATTGAAATATCACTAATAGTTGCGTTGTGTGAAATAATTATGATTCTCCTCATACCATTGTAGGTTCAATATGTTCACAAGTGTATATTAAATTAGATGATATCAGTGACCGGAATGTAAGTAACTGCTAGAATAGGGAATCAGAACGAATATATACCCTATATATACCTACCCATTGTTATATATGTATTACATCAATATGCGTAATCAAATCAAATAATTTATGTTGCCAAAACATACGTAATTTTTTTTTTATAGTATGAATGTGGCAAACGAGCATACAGTCCACCTGGTGGTTAGTGGTTACTGTCGCCCATAGGCATTCGCGATATATGCCAACATCAGTCTAAAATGACAAACGCTGGCATTCCCCCAAAATATAGTGTTGCAATAAACACACAAAAATATATAAGAATTATGTAGTGTCATTTACTGTTAGGACATTACATTTAAAGGTATGTACATACGAGTATGTACTTGCTGGTTCGTAAAGCTCATCAGTCTACGCCCCGCGTTCATGTGTGAACTAAGTTTCTCCAATTAATAGATTCGTTCCAATAGCAAACAACAAGTCGGAGAAAGCAGTGGCCGTGTGGGTCAACGTCCAGCGGAATTCACACCGACCGACCGCCGTGACGTTTACGAAGAAATGTGGCGTAACGCTCTGAAATGTCAAAAACCGCGCTCGTTTTCCCATTCCGGGAAGGTGAGGGTAGCGGCGTACGGCGGCCGAAGTGTTAAGTGCTGGGCACTGAGCAGTCACTGCCTTGTCGCAACGAGCCGCAGCGACAAACATGTCGCTCGCGCGGCGGCGCGGGCGCATAAGGAGTCGCGCGGTTTATTGAGTCGCGCGCGGCGATGAATGGAATGCGGCGGCGGAGGTTGCGCAAGCGACTATCTGCGCGGCGCGCGGCGGAATGCGCGCGGGCGGGGGCGCAGGCCGCGGGGGGCGCTGCAGCCTCCGCTGCATCTCGCGGCCATTCACGCCGCGGCCGTTGTGTGGTCGGCGAAATAACTCACCGTTAGAGGCGCGGAATGCTCGCTCTATCTCTATACCTGCGTCTGCGCCTCCACTTTACAACATGGCATACCGGAGCGCGAGATATGCTGATAAGGAAAGAAATCTCAATTCGAAATATCTGTTACTTTTTGTTTATTGTCGGGTTACAATTATTGTGTTTACTTTGTTTCTATGCGTGTAGGAATGTTTACTACTTACGAACGATAAATTGTTTATATTCATGTAAACCTCTGTAATTAGATAAGTTTACAATTTCATTAGTTTTGTTTCTGTTTATGAAATAAGTACTTAGTAAGTACAACTATGTAGTTAGATCAACCTATTCTTGGAATTATTGAATTTGGTTACTTTCTATCTTCATGTAAATAATTAGTAATTACTTAATTGCTGTTTATTATCATATTTCCCAATTTTTAGGGTTCCAAAAAACTTAAGGAAACTTTATAGTTTTCTTATGTTCGGCCGTCTATTTCTAACACACGTTTAATTAAATTTTACAGTAACACAATAAATAATTCACGACATTGAATTTCGATTGTATTTCGAAGAAAAAAACACCTCCGGACATAAATCGTGACGATAAAAAAATGTTTCAGATACACCATCGAGGGAGATTTCTCTAGATAGGCAGGAAGCATACAGGAAGATACGCGTAATTTATTTATCTCAGTAATAATCTTTAGCCATTATCTAATTTTTAATTCCCCTTTAATTTTTATATAATTTCTTTAAAGAAATTAAAGAGGATTGTTAAACAAGTGTTTTTATATTTTTTATGGCTAATTTTGAAATTGTTTAAGAAAAATAAATACATTCTCAAACACTAAAAACCCTAAAACATCTTCAGAGCCCCAATTTACTGCTGAGTTCAACCGTCTAAACTTTTTTGTATCTATGTTTCGTAAGATTTCGTAACATTTTTATTGCCCCGAAGCTAACATACGAAAATGCTATCTTCGTTATCACAAAATGAGCGTCTAATGCTAGTGATGCATCGTACAGTATTTTCGGTCTATGCTGAACTATATCCTTGTCAAGAACGAATCTGTCGTTAAGCAATGCAATACAACCAGCCCTTTCAGTATCCACTGCAGGACGGGTCTTCTCATTCACACAGGCCTTAAAACGCCACGCTGGCCAAGCGGGTTGGCGAGTCCACTCTTTTAGAGGTGGTATAATTCCGCAGGGTTTGTGGTAGCGCTTTTTTATGTCCTAGTCGCCTTTTACGACACTCACAGGAAGAGATGGGGAGATGATGTGCCGTGTGGTGTCGGCAGGCTATAGAATACCACCAGACCATCCCGTGGGTGTCGTAAAATTAAATGTTAATCATTACAAATTACTAAACCATTTAAAAGATTTTCATCTTAGGAGGGGCTACGAAATGAGCTACAATTTTGTTTGGAAACCACTTGCACTTCGTGTACGTACGTCTGTTTATAGCTACATGAAATAGAACCTGTTATATTTATCTAAGCAATTAAAATGAATGAATGAATTGATTAATAATGAAGTAACTAAAAGCCCTTTTAAATAAGGTTCACAAACATTCTACGGAATCTTCTAATGTTATCATTTTATACCATTATATCACATTCTTCTTTGTACCGTCAGCAACATGCTAATATAGCTAAACTGTTATATTCTAACGAACAGAGGTACACTTATTGCCGACTGTACAAGCAACATGACACAGATAAACGAAACTGTCATGAAACGAATTTACTCATAACTGTAGTCTGTATTACAACTAATGGCGTAAGCCGTGTAAGGATCCAGTTACAATGGGTCTAATAAAAAAAATTTTCACCAGGTCACTCAGACTTGGCAATCGACCATGTTATGAATTTTGAAGTCTACTACTGATCTATGACATTAATATGAAAATAATAACGGTTTACGCAGACAATGTGACAGGTTATTTACGCCAATGTGCAGTACTTATCGATCTTGAGTAATGAAAACGTAGCAAAGGTTGACATTGCTATGGTTTTATTACTGCTGCAAGGAGTATCGATTATGTCAAGGTGGACAACGTAAGAGACATGATTAAAAACAGCGCAAGATCCAAAAGGGTGGGACTAATGAGGTTTCTTACTCAGCAGACGTACAACATTCCAACTGAATTCGATCCATTTCAATTCAATTCCAATTCAATACAATTTCCAATCCATTCCTGTATAAAATTAATGTTGTTATTAACATTAGTAGTAACTGCTTGATAGAAAAGTGCACGACTCGTACGAGAGGCGCGCAGTGTTTTCACAATAGCTGCGTTGAACTCGCCATTACACTGCGAGTGCATATTATGATATTTATGAATTCACATGCGCAAGCGCACAACCTGTACGTAGAGCTATCGATTGTTAGGAGAATAATGGAGTGGTATGGAGGTGCGTTCAGCGGACGGCAGCGCGCGGCGCCTAGCCGCACTATCAATAGTCGCCGCGTCACCCGTCCTACATACTAGTCGCGTCGCCGCCGCAGCCGAGAGCTAGTTTCGTCACCTCATGTGCTAAATTCCGTTTTTAAGCCCATTGTGCTCAGTCCACTCACGACCCTCCGTTGAAGAGGTTCGAAGTGCTGATGTAACATCGATTCTCGTTACCAAGTCTGAGTGTAGGATTGCCAAAAATCCGGGAAAGTCCCGGAATATCACGCCTGGAATTATAATATATTAATTTATAATATAAATGTGTGGTGGCTTGTTGGAGAACCTACACGCCCAGACACCTGTATCGAGTATCCCTTCATGTCTAAAGGCCGGGAAAATAAAAATTATGTTACGTCCAATAAAAAAAAATTATGCAGTTTTGAAGCTGGCATATGCACAATCATTTTGGTGTGTTATTGTTCCAAATTTTAATTTACGAATTTCAACCACAGAATAAAAGCAGTCTTATTCATGGTTTTCAAAAAAATAAGGATGCAGAAAGTTTGAATAGAAGGAGTTTTGATTTACAGGTGTTATTTTTCAATAAAAGTTTCGTTAAATTGTTTTTCCTGAGATTTGAACCGATTTTGACCTTAGTCAGCGAAATGTGAGTGCACAACGTCATTTAAGCCGTTCTGCTGTACCATCAAGAGTGTATCATCAATATCGGAAGACTGGCGACTTCGTTTGCCGTCCAGGAGGACCACGATTCCGAGTGACCAGTTTATGAAATCGTCACCTGACCTCAGTACACACCCAAAAACAGCTTCGAGACTTTCATGAAGTGGCTGTTAACGCTCGGTCTGTTAGAAGGAGACTCGAACAACGTGATATAAAACTACATAAGCCAGTCAATGGGCCCAAACTGAGCTCACCGAATGACGCGCCTTCAGTTTGCGCGCAAACATTTGCATTGAACTCAAAATCGATGGAGCCAGGTACTCTTCACTGATGAATCTGATTATGCTGCATGGTAATGACGGATGGAGGAAGGTAAACCGAAGACAGGGAGAGCGTTTTGTGCAGTGCTATATTGAAGAGAAAGTGAATTATGGCGGGGGGTCATGGACAGTATGTGGAGGAATTTCCGCGGAAGGCAAAACTGTACTTCAGGTTGTGACGGGACCACGGCTGCCACCACTAAATGGCGACCGTTACATTCGTTAATGCCTAGAGACTAATGTGATACCATATGCTCGGTTTGTTGGCCCAGATTTCATTTTTATGCATGATAATGCAAGAGAGCACAATACAGGAATCGTCACGGTCAGAGCGTCGGTATCACAGTCATGGAATGACCAGCAAGAAGTTCAGATATGAATCCCATAGAGCATTTACGGAATGAGCTAAAGAGGCATGTTCGAGGTCGCCACCCAGCTCCGTAGACCTTGCAGGAGCTGAAAACTGTCATTGAGGAAGAATGGGAGAACATTCCACAACACGTTATAGTGACGTTGATTGATTCCATGCCAAACCGCACGATAGCCATCGTAAACGCTCTTTGCCTCCAAGAGCCTACAAGTTACTGAATAAAACAATTGGAACCCCGACCAAATTGGACCCCACCTTCCTCCCTCTGCCAGGATATCGGTCAACAAGCAGCAAGATCTCCTAAGAAAAGTTACTGACTGTTATCAGGGTGCACCATTCCGAATCTGTCGCTTAGCCATCGTTCACTCCGGACGTATCCGGGGGACAAACGGACCAGTGACAGACCAGACACACGAGGCGGTTTCCCGGCCAAGCACACTTCCTAGTGCCTGCCTACCTATTTACAAACACACTTCTTTCTAAAAACAAAGCAGTTTTACTGTATTCTATCAACAGCAAATTACACGGAATTACTTAATTACATGGAATTTACTGCATAGAAACTTTTTGATCGATCAAACATTTTCTTTAAGCTTCAGGCCATCAAAACTGAAAATGTAGGATGACTAGATTCAGGTGTCCGGGAGTGTATTAAAATAACTCATGGCCTTCCGTTAAAGACATTACCACATTAAAGAAAGTAGGTACTTACTGATGTAACGTTGATTGTCACCATCTAGACATCACCTATGGTTGCCGTATATACGGGGAAATTCCCGGTATTTCATACTATCTGTATCTGGAATTAAATTTCCGGTCTTTATGATAGTCTTATCAATCAGTCTGTTTGATCGCGCCTATCTCCTGGTCTGATTATGTTATTTCACGCGGTTTTCACTCCTACACTAATGTATTCATTCTAGAAAGTGTAGTAAGACTTATTTTTATCATAATCGATTTATTATTTTTTAGCAAACGAACGAAATACTAGTTATTATTGTTTATCTATATATCCTAATAATTAAACAAAATGGTTCTTAACAAAATTGGTTATTTATTATATAATAATTTAGCAAAAAAATTAGTTTATACATAATTAAGTATTTACTTACAAGTGTACCTACCCTCAGACGTATTTAATTTAAATGTAAGTAAAAAAAGTTGGTATTATATAAATGTTAATAAATATTTTATAATATGTAAATACTTGTATCTATTTTCTAACCTCGTTTCAGTAACGTCCCGAAATTGAAAAGATCTTGATCTGGCAACCCTAGTCACACGGTTAGCTCAATATTTATTATTCACACGATCTAATTCTGTCACAAACGTGTCATTCCATTCAATTTCCCGTTTTCAACATGAATTATCCAGAAAAGCTGCTTGTGATCTTACTTTTACTAATTAAATGCTTTAATCACGTTTCTAATTATTGAACACAGTGACGTTCGAAATAATTTCTAATACTTATTTTTACTTTAATTCTGATAAAATAAGTAGATATTACGAAGTCGACACACTTGTCATTATCACAAGTGTAAACACGCTTTGCGATAAAACGTAACACATTTGCGCTATTTCCCATAGTTGTCAGCAATTAGAGCAGTGTTTGTTGGTGCGTGTGTGCGGGCGGGTGCGCGGGGCGGGTGACACGTGTGGCCCACATAGTGCGCGCCCATTGAGCTGCCGCCGGACGTGACGTCACCACCACCTGCACCTGCGCCCTCGCAACCACTACCCACCACCGAAACTTCAAAGGCAAATATCGCCGTACCTTTCTATTCTAATCACGAACACGATAACGCAACACTACATCAGTCTGTTAATGTCTTCGTAATGCAACGAACAGAATTGACACGACGTGATCGGTGTCGGTGAATTAGCGAAATAATCGCGGTGGCGCCGCGACTCCCGCGCAGCCGCCCCAACAAGGCCGAAGGTGCTTATCCACACCATTTGTGGGCACCAGCGGCGGCGGCGGCCGGTGTACTCTCCGCCTTACCTAATTAGTGGCGACTTGCGGTGTGGGTGAACCCGCATTGCTCTACCATGCTCCGTAGGCCTCGCCGCCTTCGTTTATTACTATTTTTGTCAATTCATACTGTTAAGGGCAATAATTAAGTCTCTATGAGCTTTAATGATTTTATTGACGTGAGATTTTATTGCTACTTAACAAAAAATGGATTAATCGACCGCTGTGACCACGGCCCACGGTATAGTGGGAGAGTTATGTTGTAACAAGGGAAAATCAGATTGCGATTTGAACAGGCGAACTTTGTGTTACAGATGGCAACAGTGGCGGGCGAGGAGTAGAGATCGTAGTTGTTAGAGCGGGCTGAGTCAGCATGATGTCATACGGCACGCGGGTAATGGGAGCGTCCCGCCGCGGGCGCACGTCACATCCCATTCCCGTCGCATACTTCACCCAATCGAGCGATGACAAATCCATTCATATTCCTCCATTGTGGCTAACTGTTGTGTTTACTGCGAGATTCTTGCAATTCCAATGTTATTAACGTTCATAATATTATTGTAGCTCGTAAGCAATTTTGTATTCAAGAGAAGAAAGAAGAAGAATGAAAGAAGAAAACGTTGAAGAAATAAGGAATTACGAAACTGGTTTTCATAATGATTTGACAGATTGTTTCTTATTCTGAGATCATTGTGAAAGCTGATTTTGTTCCTATGTCGACGAAGAAGACTTCAACAAAGAGTTAAGAAGACTTTATTAGAACTATCTATAGAAATAAAAATATATTATAATGTTTAAGGAAATTGGGCGGAGGCCATTTTTATTGTTTCAAAACGATACTTGCCATTACTTTATCAATTAAGAACTTCGTTTGTAATGAATTTATACATTTGTTTAAAGAAATGACAAATGATACAAAGAAAAGAAAATAATTAAATCACGAATCTAAACTTATTTGTAAAACTAACTTATAAATATTAAAAATGCTTATTACACAAGTGTTCATCACAACATGCTCAAAATATAGCATTACCAGAGCATGTTGTACAAATGTATAATGTACTAGCTGCGCCCGCGACTACGTACGCGTGGAATTTTAATTTTTAAACTCTAAATTGGGATATTTTTTCTTCCCGTCCGCCGATTTCGATGAAACAGAGGCTGTTCGAAGCGCCAAGCTAAGATTAATGAACCTGTAGAAACCCCATGAAAATCCGTTCCGTAGTTTTGGAGATTAGCGTGTTCGAACCTGACAAACAGATAGACAGACAAAAATCTTCAAAATCGTCTTTTTGTATTCTGATACTCTTCCTTCATCGCCCCCAATCAGTTTTTGGTAAATATATTCAATATACAGACACGCTGGTTCTAGTTTTATTATATGTATAGATTTTTTTTTTTATTTAATTTTATGTTGTACCTATTATAATTGTGTATACCTACTAAAGTCAGATTTTATATTCGAGTCAGGGATATGACATGTAGTAGAAATTTGTACGAAGATAACACTTTATTGACAGTTCCACATGTCATATCCCTGACTCAAATAAACTTTTGTAAACGTAATCAAATCATTGCATTATGGTTTCATATCAAGAATATAAATTTAACATTTTTGAAGTTTTAACTAATATACGAGTATTGTTTGTCAAAATGAAAATGTATGTATGTATCGCTGTGTGTAAAATGTTAGTAAATGAGAATGTCATTAATGCATGTAATTATTTGTATCCATATAAAGGAGTATCGGAAATGATACCGTGTACGGCAGGAATTAGTTAAAAATTAATTTAAATAACTAATTTTATCAATTGATATCACTTTAGATTTAGTGGAAAAAACGATATCTCCTAATATCCTTCATCATAATATCAATAAGTTCATAGAAATTATATTCAGACATGTGAAAACATAACAATTCCTATTTGTAAACTACACCGCGGAAAGTAGTTCACTTTTAAGTATCAACCGGGGGTTCTCGATCACCGCCACGCGCGGTATTTTATCATTTCATTATTAAATCAATCATATTTTAGGAAAAATATATTATAACCATATAAAACTAGCATTATTAAGAAAGTAAACAATATTAATATTGATATAACCTAATTTATTAAACAACGGAATATCTTATTTACAATATTAATATACCTACTGCTTAGGTATATATGTACATCAATCATCTATTTCTCATTATATATTCTATCGTAAAAATCTTACACTGTATGAAGTATGCATATATAGTATTCTAATGTCCAATGATATAAAGGACATCCATTTAATAAATACTACACTTACTCGTAGTGAAAATAAAGGTAATTTTAATTCACAATACTCTAGGTATCATGACTACTACAGATTTAATGCACAGTGTTGATAGGTAGGCACTTTTAAAACAAAGTGAATGGCACTATTGTCAAAATGTATTTTGTTTTTTATTTTCAATAAACTATACGTATAAACCTTCCTCTTGAATCACTCTATCTATTGATGAAAACCGCATTAAAATCCGTTGCGTAGTTTAAAAGATCTAAGCGTACATACAGAGGGACAGACGGCGGGAAGCGACTTTGTTTTTTACTATGTAATAAAGATTATACATTAAAGTAGTCAAAAGTATATTAACAAATGGTATTTTAAAACAAATAGCAAACCTTTAAAAAGATGAGCAAAGAAGTATATGTGGGCCTCTAACCCTTTTTGGTTCCGTTACCACCACAATTCGCAATCTACTACCTACTTCTGGAGGACTATACTTAGTCGTAACTGAAAGTATACTTAAGGCTAATACAAACCTGAGCATTTATGCGTTTTGTTTACTCTGGTATTGCAATATTGTCTCATATTTCAGCTAATGATTCACATTGCAAAATTTCAATTGAACAATTGATACTGTCCAACGTTACTGGTAATGTAGGTACTCAGCGCCGGCTCTAGCCCATGTAGCGCCCGGGTGCAATCAATACCCTGGCGCCCTCTAGTAGGCGCGCGATCAAAATGGAATACTTAGTTATATTTTCACCAGTGATCAGAAATTCTGGTGCAAATGGTGCAATTATAAATGGTGTTGGGAAGCTCGGGCTTCATAGCACGGGCGCAGGGTCTTTGACAGTGCCGCGAGCGACGCAGGCTCTTTAGAGGCGTCGCGAGCAGCGCTCGGCGCCCCCTAACACCCTGCGCCCGTGTGCGCCGCACACCCTGCACCATAGGTAAAGCCGGCACTGAATGTACTCACACGATACCAGCTGCTTTCAAGTAGTTCGTGCCGATTAATGTTATAAATGTTTGTATTAAAAAGTACGGAGCCATTCCATAATAAATGTACGTTAGCATCTCCTCGTAAAACCGGCACCGACAAGCGTACTGGAACCCTTTTGAATGGAAACATAAAGAACAGATTTCTGCTTCCTATTATCCGACGCCGATTATTTATCCGAAAGCCAAGAACGCACCCTTAAATATAAGTAACCGTTTTAGATTAATTATTTTTAAGAGGAATATATCAGTGCATCTGCACTAAAATGTTTTAGAATAAAATACGAATAATGTAAAACAAGTTACAAAACAGTCATACAGGCTATGTCAGGTGTATACTGGAAGGCTGAAACCACGGACCAATTACCCTAATGGATTCCGCTTGTTAGACCCAATATGTAGGAAATACATATGATCAAATAGGTAGGTAATACAAGTATGGCGAACTCTGTGCAAACTCAAGCAACACAGCTATGGATACGTTTTTTGCGTGAGAAAACAGATCATGCAAGTACAAAAAAGATGGCATTAGTTTTCGTTGGTAATTAAAATGAAATAATTGCAATTTTGATAATCAATTTTTTTGCAAAATATTTATATCCTTGGAGTTGTTGCTAAATTTTCCATACATATTTGCTAAATACCATATCATCAACCTACGTCTCTCTATTGCTGAGTAATGGCCTCACCCAAGGCAAGGTTCACCACCAAACATGATCTTCGCCTCTTTTCCTCCAACCACCACCGGCGAACTTCTTGACCTTATTCAAGTCGTCGCTCCACGTGGTCGGAGGGTGTCACACACAGCGCTTCCCGTACGTAGTCTCAATTCGAGGACCCTTCTACTTCATTAGTTATATCGGTTTTGCGGCAAATATAACCTGCCCATTGCCACTTTACCATGCTTTCTACGAGCTAGGTTGGTGATTCTAGTTGTTTGGCGAATCTCTTCGTTTCCTATCCCGCAATGAAACTCCAAGCATAGATGCATTCGGCTCGGCTGGGCAGCGTCAGCTCTTCCCGTCGCCTATAGAACAATGCGTGAAGACGCAAGTCTTCAATCGGTGCATCCCGCCTGTGCCGAAACGTGGCTCTCGGTGCTATTTACTAAATACAGAGTATAAAAAATCTAATTCTTTCCAAAAAAATCTCAGATTCATTAGCAGAATTCATGGTTCTTGGGGAATATAACGGTTACATATTGTGTAAATCATGCAAAATACAACAAAGCTAGCTACGCCACCTAGCAGCTATGATTGCAAAAAGCACTCCCTTATCACAAACAAATATGTGGCAAAGAACGATATAGTCATCGATAGAATACTTACTCTGGAGTACATATATCTCTTATTTATAGTACACCTACGTAGGTGCATTCGGGTCATATAGCTCGCTTTGTGGTAGTGACCGTTGTGACTTAAACTTCCCGTGTCTACGACAAGAACATGATGCACATACTGTTCATGACCGTCATGTTATTGACCGTCACGGTCGTTTATAATAGGAAATTTACCGAGAGCCCCTTTTTAAAACACATTATGCGTGTCGTGATATAGAAAAAGTCATTATATAGACAACGTCGATTGATATCCAGTGCCAACAGATCGTGACTCCTAACTAAAAGTCAACAAAAATATCTAGGGATACAACATATACCTACTGTAGAAACATTAATTGCTTTTTAGCGTCGATGTTAAATAAATATCAGCTTTTCATCCCCTGATCTGAATATATTTAATAAGGAATAATTCCATCATCAGCCCTTTACTGTTCACTACTTTACACGGGTCTCCAGTGCATTGTCCAGTGCATGAGGGATTTGTAGTCTTAAAACGGCACGCTGGTCAAGCGGGTTGCCGAATCCACACTTTTCAGTTGGTCAGGGCTTGGGGTAGCTTGTGGTGTTGTGGGCTCGTTATCCTTTAGTCTCCTTTTCCGACACCCACAGAACTGATGTAACGACCACAGAACCCGACACCGGCCCACATCACACGGCCAAATAATTAAGTTAATTAAAAATCAGACGTTAGAGCATATTTTAAGCATAATTCTGTACCGACCAAATTTTAAATAAATCCATACTGAAAATTATGACCTTTTGCACGTAATATATACACTATAGCGTCACCCGTTAAACTTAATTATACAATCTAACAAGAGATGAATAATTCGGTCGGTGCACGTGACGAGAGATGACTACCGGCACCGATCGCATGAAAACTGCATACGCTAAAAATGCAACTCAGCATATCGCCTTTATCGTTACATATACAATTTTGATCCGTGTAGCTAACAATTAACTATGATGCTTGGACCCTTAAGAAACGTACTCACAATAGACCAGTGCCGGCTTTACCTATGGTGCAGGGTGTGCGGCGCACACAGGCGCAGGGTGTTAGGGGGCGCCGAGCGCCGCTCGCGACGCCTCCAAAGAGCCTACTAGAGGGCGCCAGGGTATTGATTGCACTCGGGCGCTACATGGGCTAGAGCCGACGCTGCAATAGATTAAAGACCTTAAAAATATGGTTTTACCATAAAATATTGAATCAGTTATCGAGAAGACTACCGTGAAATGTACTGCATTTCCCACATTACCCTATTCCCCCAATGTACATACGTATTTAGGAAATGAGTGAGATATGTCAGAGCCCATTCGCATTCTATCCTATCTGATCCTTCCACATTTTCCCAACCCTTTCTCCAAATATTTTCATAAAGCTCCAAAGGTAGGTAGCGCATCGAGAGGCGTGCCAACATTTATCATTCTGGACTGATGTTGGCATGTAGCGCGTATGTCCACGGGCGACGATATCTACTTCCCACCAGGTGGACTGTACGCTCGCCTGCTGGTTTCTTCCTTTAAAAAAAATTAACGGGTCACGAATGATGTCCTCCGAGTTAGGTAGTGCCGTTGATTTGAATTGTTTCGGAGTTTTAAAAATATAGAAAATATCATAGAATCGATTCGCATAAAATTCAGAATCCTCGTCTTCTTTTGTCGCTGCACCAGTCTTCTATTAGGTTCCTTGACGATAGGATGGAATATCGACACAGTTTGCATACTGTCTTTACACTACTGAGGATTTTTACAGCACAAGGTTCTACCCAATAGGTAAATCTAACATCTAACATCTGGCGATTTTTTACAGCTGTGATGTGTTCTTTAACCATTTCTGCTACTGTATTCTTAGTTTGTCCTATTTGGGAACTACCGCAGCTGCAGCATAGTATTACACCCGATTATTAGTAAAGAAAACCAATCGCGGGTTAGGGAAAGCGAAAAGTAGTAATCTAAGTACGCAAGACAAAATTTGCTGAAGGAATAACCTCACCTGGACCTCTGATACGTAACTGCCTCCAGTATGAGCCGCTCTGATTGAAACTATTTTCTATATTAAATATTTAAATAGAAACCTTAACCAGCGCTTTCATCGTCCACTGCTCGATGTGGCTCTCCTAATGCACAATATTGTCTTGTGCATGAGGAACTTATGGCCTTACAATGTCACGCGCGCGGACCAAACGGGTCGTTGTGTCCACTCTTTTGTGCAGGTGGTATAGTTGCTCAGGACTTGCGGTGGCTTTGTCGCCTTAGTCGCCTTTTTGGTAAAAGATAGTGGTTATTCTAAAGCCCACTCACATAAACTTTAGAGTATATACCTCAAATTGGGCAATACATAGAAAAAGGTTCAATAGAATTCAATATTTTAGAATTCGAACTAAAATTCCTAAATAAGTGTACAAGTAGCAAAAATTTTAAAAAATGTTTGAGAGGCTACAAACCCAACTGAACTTTTTAAACAAATATACGATGAAAAATGGTACGCGTGTTTTAATGCATAATTACTTTATTGATAATAAAAATCGTATACTAGTACAGACTTATTGAAATAACTTGATGATAATCATCAAACAAATTACATTTGGCCGGTGACTGAATAAATAAACCGATCATATGGAAATACTTTGGCTATATCGACTTGGTGACATATCACTCATTCAAGAGAGGAATTAGATAATAAGCAATAACTAAAAATCATATAAATTGTTCGGTAAATTTATACTCTAGGGGTTAATAAGTTGACAAGCAGCGCAAACTGAAAATCTTCTGCATTCAGCATTCACTTTGGTTGTACCGAAGCGAATGCTGAATCTTGTTCTTTTGTCCCACATTTTTGTTTGCTATTTTGCTATTCTATTAGACCTTAACTTCAAACATCTACTTACCTTTTAACATATTTGTACTACTTACATATTTGTAACATAGGGTGGTTCAACACTTGGCGAAAGCTTGTCAAGCGCGTAGCGCAGAAAATTAAGATTTAGTTGGATGTGAGAACGGTATCAATTCTATTGGAGACTAGCAAAATACAGTAAAATACAGTAAGAAGCGTAGCGCGCAGGACGATAAAGGGACTGATACCAGCGAGTTATGTTGTTGTCCTTTGCACGACACTAAATAAGTTACTATTGGGAGAGGCCTATCCAGCAGTGGAGAACGACAAAAAAGTAAATTTGCTTGTCTATCCAGGTTTTTAGAATTTGAGTTCGGGATTTCCGAATCCGTAATTTGCTTCGGGGAAAGGCAATCCAAATCCAGAAGATGTCCCACATAGGAGGAAAGTTCAAACTGTAGAACTAAAAAGGATGATTCATTTATCACCTTGACGCGTTTCCGTCTTCTGCTTCTCGTGTCATTTTAGTGAACGCTTTTCCAAGAAAAATCGTTTTGTCTAATGTAAGTTCAAAGGGTTTTGGAAGAGGTCCGGTCACCCTGGACCACATTCCCCCGAATACGTGTCTAGGCCAATCGTTAAGTATTAAATCATGACAGTTAATTTAGAGATAGTTGTTATGTCAGACGTGCAAAAACCTTTTGTAATATTATACTTATAAACATTTGACCACTCAAGCGATTCTAGGCCCAATCGGGCAATTAATACAAAAGAAGACAATTAAAAGTTTATTAGGTATAGTTAATTTGTTATGGTATGAAATGGCCTGACCTTTCTGAAGGAAAAGTCCCAAAAGAAACCTAGCTAGATTTTAGCAACTAGAGTTTATTGTTCGTTTTCATTGCCAGTCCAAAGTATTAAAGCTGTTTTTTCCTCTACCTACAAGTCATTTCACTGCCCGTTCGTTACCTGGATCAGATCGCTTTTAGCGGCAAGGCCGCCTATTGCTTCTTTACAATATGTCATTAAGTTTAATGTAATTGATTAGTTTTCATTCTTTCATTCATTAATTTTTCAGACCAATCGAGGAAAGGTATGAAAGTTAAAAATAGATTAGGTAAAAGTAAATTTAGGTATTTTACTGAAGTTACCAGATACTAAACCTCCCTCCTACTTGCCTTCACTTCACTTTTTACTACTTCCTCTGATATACCTCTTTCAGTATATATACTTAGGTACTAAAAATCCGTCTACTACCTAGGTAGCTACCACCTAATACGGTAATACCCTACATACCCTTAACACTTGGAACCGGTTTAAAATACCGGTTAATAAGTGTTAATATCGGTTTATAACAAATATTGCATTAGGAACGAAACCGACTTGCAGACGATTCATAAACCTTAATTATAGACCGGTTTATTTGAATCGGGTCAGTAGTTTCTCATTGTAAGACACTACACAAAAAATTAATTATTTCTACAGTACCTATGTAGGTATCTACTGTTAAAGTAACAAAAAAAATTGAAATACTGTTCGGTAACAGAACTATTTATTTTTATTTAAAAAACTTTATTGCACTTAATTGCAAAAGGCAAACTTAATGCTTGGAGACATTCTCTACCTTTGAGTTGAACAGAGTGGCACGATGGGAGGTATCGGCATAGAGCGAGTGAAACCGAAACAAAGCATGCCTACGTAGGTACGGAGAGCGAAACAGGTTTGAAAATTTAACCGGTTTGAACCTAGCCCCTCTACCTGTCATTGTCAATCTGTCTTGCTTAACTATCTTTTCTCCACTTAAAACTCTGATTATCGTGTACTTACTTACATAGGTCTGGATAGGCAGATCCATTACCATTTCCATTACCCATTCACATAACAATTAAATAATTTAGTCACCGGTGATAATAGATGTGAGTGCAATTTCTTTCTACCTGTATTAATCCGCAATCGTCAGAAAATAATCAAATTAAACGATTATTTATATAAATAGAAAAATAACAAAACTTTACACCAGATTAGATTTCACCAACACATACAGACATTTGCAGTGGACATTGGAATTTTCCAGAATTTACACTTCCTCAATGGCTAAGATTTTTCTCAATACAATGAAACATTTGAATAATACCATTTAGCGCCTATAATATGAGGTGCAAATAGTGCATATTATTTCATTACTAAGCCACTTAAAACATGACTTACTGACTTAGGTCACTTAGGCATTATTCAAGACCTAGAAGACCTAGGTATTTGAACGTTGAAAATGTTGAACGCTTTCGCATGGAAACAATTTGTCCAACTTTGTTCTATCGAAGGAGCAGCATACCTTTTCCGTAACGGAAATGTAAACGCAGTGAAAACGCAACGGAAATGCTGCGTAATCGCTGCGTTTGTGTTCTCAGCACATTTAACGAACTCGCGGGGGTAAGAAATCTTAGCGGCTATGCGTTTACACTCCACTCTGCACACACGCTAGTACTTATCGTAAGAATAGATAGGTACATTTATAAATATTGGATATTAATAACAGTGAGTAGCCTGTTATTAATATTAATATTCTATCCTAAAGTTTTACGACAAAGAGTTTTTATCTATGGAACGCTGGCTGGTTTTGATGTCAATTGAAACTATGACTATCTATAACATAAAAACAAAACATTCCGAATTTTAATTTCCCTCAGTATTTTTTTAAGAGCTGTATCAAATCAAATTATCGTGTCTCATTAAAAAATTCGACGGAACCATTTCCGCGCTATGATTTTGTATGATTTTAAATGTTCTTTAAAACCTGAAGATTTTTGTAATACACTTAAAATGGCATTTGCAGACAAGTACCCTTCTAAGGCAACTTGTGTATTCTTGATACAATGAATTTAAGCGTGGTCGACTAAGTTTGGCTGACGAAGAAAGAAGCCGTCGCCGACGAAGAAAACACAACTGTTACGGTAGAAAACATGGTGGCAGTGAAAAATTAAATTTGGGAAACCAGGCGAATTACGTACGAGGAGACTCGAGAGAGATTGCAGATTGGGTTGGAGAGTGTGAATTAAATATTACATGGACATCTACTAGTCAGGAGGATAGTATCGCGCTGGGTGCCGCACAACTTCGCCGCGGCTCAAAACCATGTTCGTGTCGAATAGTGCCGCGATATGATAACATTTGAACCATGGTCGTCTCGGCGCGTTTACGACATTGTCACAGGTGGCGAATCTTGGATCTACCAGTATGATACAGAAACTACTGTACAGTCAATCTACTGTATCCTACGCCTACTAAAGTGAAAAGGATTTTTTTTTTCACTTTAACTGGCTACCTGATATCTGTACCTTTACGAATCCAAAGCAGCATTAATTTTTACTGCAGTGAGTAACAAAGTAACAACCGTCCAAACACAGGTCTCCGCGGACTGCTGCTGCACCACGACAACGCGCCCGCTCACTCAGCGCTTAAAACATGGAAATTTTTGGACAGCACCCGACTTAAATTTTTAAGCCATCCTCCTGACAGTCCCCGTAGTTGCCTTGGGTTGTCATTTCCAATTGGGATCTTTTTCTTTGTTTTTCGTTGTTCGCTTGCAGTTTACACGTTCGATTTTTTTTCCGCATAGTCGTATGAAGTGACAACCCGCGCTGTAGTTCTCAGTAGTTTGTATAATTGTTAGGAAATTGTCTTATCTGTATAAATGTTTCTTTTATTCTATGTCAATGTGATTGGTGGTAATCGCTCTCGCTACTCGCACTTACATGATTAAAGTAAGAGTAAGTGAGAAGGGCATACTAAGATGGCTGACGAATGACTTTAATTTACAACAATATAATATATGTTGGTTTTGTAGGAAATATACAAAATAAATGAGTTAATTACATAAAATGAACTTCAAATCACTGAATTACGAATACAGCGCAACTGTAAATAATAACAACGTTATATCTCCCACATTAAAATAAAAATGTAGTATTTTATCGATTGCACCGTTTGATGATACTCGTAAATTTGATTGATGCATTACAAAACAAAGCACTTCTTCTCTCGCTCGCGCGCCATCGACTAGTGGAGTTGCAGACAATTGACCGTGGTGTAATGAGCAATTTTTTAGTACTGCACTGCTTATCTAGTAGAACACATAGAAGTCATTGGCAGAAATAGAAATAGTGTAGGTAGCTAAATATATTATATTTACTGCCAAGTCATGATTTTTGGTAGTGTCATGATTTTTGAAAAGCTATGTAAAATATAAATGATGGTGATAAGAAATTTGGTATAAGGTATAAGAAATTTGGTATAAGGTATAAGAAATTTGGTATAAGGTATAAGAAATTTGGTATAAGGTATAAGAAATTTGGTATAAGGTATAAGAAATTTGGTATAAGGTATAAGAAATTTGGTATAAGGTATAAGAAATTTGGTATAAGGTATAAGAAATTTGGTATAAGGTATAAGAAATTTGGTATAAGGTATAAGAAATTTGGTATAAGGTATAAGAAATTTGGTAGGTATACATTTTTGCTTTTCTTTTCGAATTATTCTGCAGTTAACGGATGCATACGATATAAATTATATGTCGTTATTAAATTTTCTTGCTGAGTAGTCATTTTAATTGTGTGCAGTATTTTGTTGATCGATTATTTATCTATGCAGTATTTATCCGATTATCGTACTTTTTCTTCATTGCGTCGTACACTAAAGCATATGGTCGTACACTAAAGCATATGGTAGTTGATTGCCATCGTAAATTTATCGAGAGTGCAGAATCAAACATAAAACAAAATTCAAAAATCTTCTGCTTTTTGTAACATCCAGAAAAAGAATGAAATACTGGACAGGACTCTGCCACTATTTAATTTCTGTTTTTGATAGAGACTCCGGTAATGTTAGCAATACTATTACATATAATTATCAAAGTCCATTTGACTTATCCACTGTCGATATTAGTGTTGATTTGGTCGAGAAATATTTTAAACATTCATTTGCAAAGATTCCACAGAAACTAATTTACGCCAGTTGGTAGATATTGTAGCTGAAACAATGGAAAAAGGGTATCAAAGGGACGCCGTGTACACCGACTACTCTGAATCTGAAAATTCTCTCAAAACGTCTTAATAAAAAAGCTAGAATTATAAGCTAGAATATTATTTTACATAAAACAACAGCATGTACAATATAAAAATTACATTATAAATATCTCTATACATGCCTATTAATGTTTCAATAAATATTAAGTGGGTACATGACATTACATTACACTTTTAATTAAACTACCTGTAAAAGATTGGTTCTAAGCTTATGAAGACAGGTTACTACTCGTAATTATAATATGTAAAGATAATAGTGCCTTTAAATGTGCGTATTTCTGTGTGTGTGTGTGAGGGTGTGTGTGTGTGATTGTGAATTCAGTGATTAAAGATGATTAACATAATAAAATAATTTAGTTAGATACAGATTACCCAATTTTATCATGTAAGGACGTTCTAATTTTTCTCCCAAAAGCCAAACCAGAATCACAAAATAAGTCAATCCTTATATCCTTATAGGTATCGTTATAGGTATGATTCATTGTAAGTTTTCATCATTCTTGTTAATGGTGCGCTCGAGCAGTGGTTGGTGGATTTAAACGGGGGACAAAAGAGTGAAGTTACTCTTGTCCTTTTAAAGGGAACATTCCGTAAGATGATTGACAAAATGGATGAATTATCGATTTCATTATTTACAATAGCATACGGAGTCTGCAAATCTGCCAAAGTACGTAGACTCTTGAAATTGTCCAATTTATACGTCAATTCCAGCGATTCATAATTGTAAGTATAAATTCGCTCCATAGGTATAGTCCAGATGCCGCAAGAACTTATGTTGGATTGCTTCGAGCCTCTTTATGTAGGTCTTTATGAAGATTGTTCTAAATTACAAGATGATTTTATATGTAAATATTGTACATATTGATAACCGGTTACATCTTAATGTCGATAAATGTTGTTCTATATCTTTCATTAGGACGAATAAACAAATTGCTTTTAATTATAAACTATTTCATAATAATATTAAGAGGGTGTCCGAGGTGAGAGATCTGGGGGTTATGAAAGATAGTAATCTAACCTTCGAGAGTCACATTACAAACATTACTTCAAAGGCTTTCAAATCAATTGGCTTTATTTTAAGACAAGGTAAGGTATTCAAGAGTATTGTACCTATTTTTGTTTTATATTGGTAATTTCTTTGTTAGGCCTCAACTAGAGTACCTATGCATCCGTTGTTTGGAAATTTTGGAATCCGAATTATGCCGAACATATTGACGCTATTGAGAAAATCCAAAATATTCTTTTTTTAATAAAATTGAGAAGTTTGGTAATATTAATTCTTTTCTTGATTTTGATATTTTTGGCAATACTTTGAATAATTTTAAAATGTAAAAATATTTTGGCAAGTGATTATAATAAGAATTAGTAATGGCTTCCAAAAAGCTCGGTGTGCTGAACAGAGCGAAGCGGTACTTCAACCCTGGGCAACTCCTTATGCTTTACAAAGCTCAAGTGAGGCCCCATATGGAGTATTGCTCCCATCTCTGGGCCGGCGCACCGAAATACCAACTGGACCCATTTGACTCCATCCCACGACGCGCTGTTCGTATTGTCGACGATCCCACTCTCACGGGCGGTTTAGAATCCCTAAGATGTCGGAGAGACGTTGCGTCCCTCTGTGTGTTCTACCGCCTGTACAATGGGGAATGCTCTGAAGAATTTTTCAATAAAATTCCCACCTCGGATTTCTACAACCGCACCTCCCGTCACAGAAGTGCGGGTCCATCCGCATTTCCTCGATAAGGAGGTGTCGTGCACTGTTCGGTCCAAAAATTACTTTATACCGCGAACCCGTAGGCTGTGGAACGAACTGTCTCAAGAGGTCTTTCCATTAAGCTACGATATGGGGTTCTTCAAGAGAGCTGTGAATAGGATTTTGCAAGGTCGGCGGCGCGCCCGCATACCCCCTGGTGTTGCAGGTGTCCATGGGCGGCGGTAACACTTACCATCACGTGGGACCGCTTGTTCGTCCGCCCACTAGTATATATAAAAAAAAAAATCCTTGATATCAGTGTTGGCCTCAAATGCTCCACGGGACTGCTACTGAAGATCATAATTTCGAGTACGAGAACGATTAAAACAAAAACGCATGGAGCATTCGTTAATAGTATTTAATCGTCCCCAAACAGCCTTTCATGTTGCATGCGTTTAAAAATGCAGCATTTGTGCCGCGGCGGAAATCATAATCAAAAACTATATAAAAAATTACCATAATAAACACGAATGTTAATTCAGTAACTACTAAAGCATAAACAATATTATAATACCGACACATCGATTTGAGAATACATAGGTAAAAGATATACAAGCGCTGTAGGGCGGCACGTTACAGTCTAATAGTGTTCTATGTTCAGTAGCTTTTTAATTCTTTAATTTATAGATAGATAGATAGATACCAAGTACAAGTAATTACGAGGAAGTACAGCCGGCGGCCTTATCGCTAAAGCGCGTTCTTCCAGGCAACCTTTGGGTGGTAAGAAGTCAGTAGACGAAATACAGGTAGATGGTGCAATAATGAAATAATGTCTGCATATGTATATCTATGCAATACCTACCTTTCATAGGTAAAGAAATAATTAATATGTGGTCTGAAAATAGAACATTCTTATTACGTAGTACTTACGTTTCAAATTTGGCTTTTTAATGAACCCCTCCTCATCTGCTGCAAAGAGTTGCCAACCAGGTTTCTTTGATAAGAACGTCTGATATGTCATCTAGTCTATTCCTGTATCGATATACCAAAATGATTTTAAATTGACAAAGACATGCCTTCAAAATAAAAAAAATAGTTTGTATTATATATGGAACCATGCACCGTAGAAACAATTTAATTTAGAACGGTCAGTAAATGCTTACTAAGTAAAGACGACAATTTCATACTAAAACCCCCATTATGAATGTAAATTTAGTTATTGTGCCCTCGCAGATTCTGAATTGATTCTAACACATGAGGTTACAATCGATTCGTCTTGGATTGATTTGCTAGCGCAATAGTTATATGTTACTTTCCAAAAAAAAATGAACTAGCGGCTGTAAATTGAAAAAAAAGGCCTAATTTGTTTTTCTACAAAATATCTCGTGTGAGAGGGGAATTAAAGGATATTAAATTGTAGCCCTTGAATATGGCACGCGTGATTGCCGCTCATTATCGATACACACCAGAAGGAAGGCTTCGTACATTGCCAGTTGCCAGCCTAACCTATGTCCCCGATAGGAATCGAGATAGGAGTCCTCTAGTCCCTATCGGAAGATAGGAATGCCCTTTCCCGTTACCGTCGTCGTCGTCGTCGTCCTCGGCACGTTATAGAAGACCGCGACGACGCAATTACTGCTGCCAATGCGGTTCTTACACTACACTTACAGCCTACACTTATACACCGTCCCCGCCGACGGAGACGAGGACATCACCCTCGCTACACCGTGAACACAAACTGGCCTTCAGCCAACACTTTTACCAGGTATCGGCATGTACCTGGGCGCTTCTCACCGACTCGTGATCCCTCATTACCATCCCAAAGCAACGCCCTAAGCCGAGGTCCGTTCCTTCCACCGGTCTACCGGCGGGGGAGCCCTTAGGCTCGTTGCTGCACACACACTTTTTGCTCCTGGCCGAGCGCCTTCTGCGCTCGCCCTAAACCATACAAGTCCGATGACTCTTGCAAGGTCATTAGGGCCACAAGAAATTAGCCACACCAAAAAAAATCAAAAAACGTAGTCGCATGTATTTATTGATTTATTTTATTAAGTTTAGACAATTGAGAATTTTTCTGAATACGTCTAAGAATTATATTAATAAAATACCGTTCAATAATTTATTAATATTTATTCCTATGTTTCTGAGAGCAGCGTACCTACTCGTTTTAATAATAGACAGTGCCTCTGATCCCGACTCCGCAAGTAGCTGAAGTATTCTATTTATTTATTAGAATTACATTACCATAAAATAAGTAAATCGGAAAGTGTCAGCACTTTACATTGTGAAACAAATTGCCCTGTGAGGTAGGTATTTTTACTTCAAAACGGGCTATGACTCGCATCGATTCTCGCTAATAAGTTGACATTCCGTACTCGGTCATTGTCTGTGTACAAAATATCAAAATAAATATTATAAATTAACATCTTAAAATAGCTGAGAATTTGAAACTGTATATCTATTTCATTTTTTTTACTACAACACAGTTGACCTTCGGTTAGGGCCAAGTTCCAAAATGTGCGATTGTCGCTTTTCGACAATCGTTTGAGGATGCACTATGTTTAGATTGCCTAACGAGTCTGGCAAATAAAAATGGAGAATGCTATTCTAATTGAATTCAAACATCAAAATACCTTTTCCAACTACGATTATTCGGATCGATTTATTTGGCCGCACATATCCAGTCTCCACTTTCATTTGTCAGTCTAAAGGGTTCATAGATTTCTTTTAATGGAAGAAGGCGGCAGACGAGCATACAGTCCATCTGGTACATCTGTTGCATCCCATGGACATACGCGATGCATGCCAACGTTAGTCCGAAATGACAAAGGTTGACCCCCAGATGCGCTGCCTAGCTTTGGAGATATAGGCATGCATTTGGAGGAAGGGCTCTGCCATAATATCTCACTCGCTACCGAAACACCTATGTGCATTGGGGAAATAGTACAAAGTATATTTCAAGGTAGTCTCTTCTGTGAGAGAGGGGCAATGTGACCAGTCGAGAGCGCCCAGCGGATGTTGGATTGCAGCGTACACACTCCCCTCAAAATATATACTGGTAATTGAAGAATTCTTAATCATAGTTCGAATGGCTCTTGCACTTTCGCTGCACGTGTTACGCACACCGTGTTTACAGATATTATAAACATACTCAGGCTTTAATTTGAGCGGGATCAGTGACGGGAGGGACTAGGACAGGACAAGCAACGAACTGTGTGCCCCTCGCCCCGGCGCAAACCCCGCTAATGCGCGACCCGTGGAACTTGCTGCCATTGAAAAGATGATTTTGTATACTTATGTTAGCTTAAATAACCCATCGAACTTTATTATACAATACTTGCGCGTATTTAACATGCACCGTGTAGGTATACGAGACTTTCGCATGTGACACATGCTTTCATGGAGCCGCGCGTCACTTAGTAGGTACCTGTTTAGGTCAAGCGCCATCACATTTTTTCTTTAAACCAAAATGGCTCTAGCATCTAGCAAATGAAACGTGGCACAATAAAAGTGATACGAATTTTAAAAAAATAGGTTGAATTTCTTTCTGAATTCACTTATATTCCATTATATTGGTATCAATGGTAATGTAATGTAAATATTGGTAATGTAAAGTATCAAAATCGTTTACAGTAAAATAGTGTTTATTAGCAGCCTAACGTTTTTAAATTTACATTACTTTTCTTGTGCCGCGTTTCATTTGCATTGTAGAAAGTTCCGAACAAAAAATACTGTTAGGCCGCAAATTCGGAACGGTGGGGCGTGCAGCGGGGCGTTCAAGCGTTGTATTGAGCGTGCATTGTCGCGTGCAGCGTGCACGCAACTACTACGCTGGAGCGGGGCGTTCTATGTATTGACCAATCAGAAATGGCCACTCAGACACAAATGTCTATTTTCCATTCCATAATTGATTTATAACCACACAAAACCTCTTTCACTGGCCAATCTTAACACACTGAACAAAACTTGTACAAAATGCGGAAGCGCCTTCACGTATTTCAATACCTACGTTAAGTGAACCAACGTGCACGCTTACTACAACGCCCCGCTCTACCTCTGGACTGCACGCTGTAAACATTACGAAGACACCTCAAGACTAGTCTGTATGTTAAGCAGGGCAACGTGCACACTCAATACGACGCCCCGCTGCATGCCCTGCCGCTTCGAATTTGCGCTCTTTGCAGTTTTTAGCAGAAAAAGCAGCCGATGAGCAACGCTCGTGAAGATTTTTTGATTTATTTGTTAAGGCACTGGAAGGATTTTGTTTAGAAAAAATACAGAAACATATTCATACAAAATCAGAGAGATAATTAATTAAAAGTTATAAATATTTACTATAGACTTACAGTGCCACAAATCTCAGCGACTTACATACTAGTGCGGACAAGTTCTCGTGTATCTCCACCGCAACCGCTCAACTTGACATACCTACTCGCACCTACACACGTGGTGGCGGTATGACGGCAGTGATGGACTGTGGACAACTGTAATTAGGATTGATCGCAACTGATACAATTTACCTTTATTTTATGATAAAATGTCTGAAAAACAGACTTTAAATTTTATTTATCACTACCTATAATGTCATAATTTCTCATTCTTCCATTCTCATTCTTCTCATTCTCATATGTTGCTTGTACATGCTCCCATGTAATACAATCTTTAAAAGGTATTTCTTATTTAATCTAAGTAGGTACAAGATATGCCATGCCACCCGCACCGACATACCGGATACTTCCACAACGTTGTCAACGTTGGTCCTCGGACCTTTTCAAGGGTCATCGTGTCCTCTCCCTCTCTTCGGACTTCGGATAACCCAAGAATATCCCACCTTAATCTACTTAGCCCAATTTCCTACTCCACTACATTTTCATCATGCCTCAGAGTCCTTGTACTATTCGTAGCCACGTACAGTCGTCAGCATTGGCAACCTAACGGAACCCGGGGATTCTTCGCACCCCCTGCCTTGTAGATCCGCCGTCGACTGAGGGCAGTCGTGTGGTTTGCTTTTCCATGAGAGGTTTAGGCCCTCATCACCACGCTGGACAGGCGGGTTGGTGATCGCAGTGCTCGCAGTCACCGGCCTCTGGTACTTGAGGTCTAGCAAATCGAATCGGTCGTCAGAGCTCCGTCCGTTATTCAGTAGGTGCAGGTGGAGATAGTTTGGGTCCCGTGTGTTAGTCATCGGAACCCCTTACACTCCTGCGCCTCAACTAGTGATAGTTGAGAGTGATGACTAGTGATAAACTACGTGCCTGGGCGCTTCTCAACGACTCGCGACCCCGTGGTACCCTCTTAAAGCAACGCCCTAAGCCGAGGTCCGGTTCCTTCCGCCGGTCTACCGGGCGGGGAGCCCTTAGACTTGTCGCTGCACACATTTTTGCTCCTGGCTAAGCGCCTTCTGCGCTCGCCTTAAAGAATGCAGATAATGAAAGAAGATAAAAAAAGAATGCACGGCATTTAGACTGTCAGAATATTACATGTTTGGAAACCAATATTTTCATAAAAAAAATGAGCTTATTGGCGGAAACTCAAGAGGTGGGGTTAAGTTTTTGTTTGATTACTGTAAAAATTGTGTATTGTGGAATTTGTGGTCTCATAGTGATAGTTTATTAAACTTCAAAATGTTAAGTGTTTGTGATACTTAAATAAAAGTATTTTTCGTGTTCTTCTGAAGAAGTCCAACTCTGTCCTACGTAAACCTACTTTTATAACTTTAATAAGCGACTTCTACTTCGACGGGACTGGACATTGACGTGATAGAAAAAAAAATCTGTTTAATTATTCATTTGCAATGTGTGGACCAATAAATTATAAAAAAAAGAAAAAAAATGAGAACTTTTTGACAGGAACCCGAGGAGTAAATTTTTTTTTTTTTTTTTTTATGTACGAAGGCGGCAGACAAGCATACAGTCCACCTGATGGTAAGTGGATACTGTCGCCCATAGACATCCGGGATACATGCCAACATTAATCCAAAATGACAAATGTTGGCACGCCCCCGGATGCGCTGCCTACCTTTGGAGATATAGGAATTGATTTGGAGAAAGGATTGGGAAAATGGGGAGGGATAGGATGGGATGGGAATGGGCTCTGGCATATCTCACTCACTACCGAAACACGTACGTACATTGGGGAAATACGATAAAGTGGGAAATGCAGTACATTTCTGTGAGAAAGGGGTAAGGTGGCCAGTCGAGCGCGCCCAGCGGCTGTTGGATTGCAACGTGCACTCTCCCCCCTCAAAAATTAGTTTTGTTTGATTATTGTAAAAATTGTGTACTGTGGAATTTGTGGTCTCATAGTGATACTTTATTAAACTTCAAAGTGCCTAGTGTTAGTGCATAATGTTTGTCATAATCTGATAATTAAATAACGGCATGAGATTCCATCGTATTCTTCCAAGGAGTGCAACTCTGTCCTTAGTAAACCTACTGTCACTTTACTGAGCGACTAAAATAACTACTGACTACTGAGTTACTGATGGCAATTGACGGCCGCGTGTGGACCAATAACTATGCCAGTGTCTAAATAAATTTAAAAAAAAATGACGTAATCTGACTGACAGTTCTAAAGTCAGACCGAACTGACGGTATCACTCACCTTTTTAAATTATATTTACGTATTATAGGTTATAAAGTAACGAAAAATCCTGTATCTGTAGATTACAAGTACCAGCCCTTGTTTTTGTATATGTTAAAATAAATCTTACTAAGTGTTCTCTATTATCTGAATAAAAATGGAAAATCCACAATTTGATGCTGCTATAGGCGGCGATGAACATCTTCCGTATTCAGCAAACAGTTTAAAATTTGCAGCTTCTAGAAGTATAGAAATAGCTGCAATGACCGACTGCCTTGATCCGAATAGAGGTAAATTGATTTTCCAAAATCTACCTGTGCATATGCGACGAAGAGTAATGAGTCACAATAGTAAGCGAATGCCGAGGAACTTGAGGTTAGCACATATAGAGCAAATAAAGAAGAATGGTAATAAACTGACTTCGATACAGAAGCGGCCCTCTAGGAAGCACAGGCGTCGGCCAGCGATCCTACTAGATGAGTACACAAGGCGACAAAAACGTTATATTTGGTTAGAAACGCATATCTGGCACGCAAAACGGTTCCACATGATTGAGAGGTGGGGACATCGTCTGGCATACGCGCCATGCGATAAAGCCTTCCGAGCTTGTTACCGAGCCAGCTCAGCCCACTGCCTCATCCAAGACATATCATACTATACACCGATCCAAATAATGGGAGAAATAGAAAGTATTAAAAGTCTATTTCATACTATCACAAATTCTTCTTGTGGCCTGGGGGTGTGCGCTAAAGCTTATATAACAGGCAATAGAGAAGGAGCTATTCACCTATACAAGCCAAATTTATATCCACTTGGATATATTGGAAGAGTTGATTTCATTTGGACAAATGGTGGAACAAATACAAATAAAACATTGTGGCTTTTTGTACACCCATCTCAATCAAAACAAATAGAGTCAGTGCTAACAGATATACTTGATTCTAGTACTGAATACAGTGACATGCCAGTTGAAAAAAAGAGTAAAATTATAAATAATTTTTCAGAAAATATTCAAATAAAAGTGTTATTAGGAACATTCAATAGGTATAGATTAATAGGTCCCAACAGCCATGCTGTTTTAGTTCATACCCTGAAATGTGTGGATCACATAGAAAAAATTAAAAGTAATCAATGGTTGTCATTGCACATTCAAACTGGTTCTGAACTTCATTTAAAAGAAAAGTATGAATACTGGCATTATACCCGTTTAGTACAATCCCCCTCTCAATTACCACCAAATTCAATTATTGGTTTAATTGTAAGAGATCCTCGCTTAAGTAGACCTTCATTGAGAACAAAAGCAAAGCAAAATGGTGTTGAACAATTAAGTACAGAGTTGCTGATCAATACACTACCAAATATAGCAGCCTCTCCTCTGTGGAATACAAAAATACATGAAACTATTAAAAAGAATAAAATGACAAATGCACAATATATTCAACATGTGACAAAAACTCAACTAGTGCCAGGAGAAGTGTATGAAAATGATCCAGCATTGCAAAGCATTCCTGTCATCTTAATACAAAGACCAGGATCGCAGGATTCTAGTTTTAAAAAAATTGGTAAGTGTCCAGACTACAAGTACTAGCAATATTATATTTTTATCTACACAATACATAGGGTGACTAGATAAATTTTGAGATACTCAAATTTCAGAAAGAACTCATTTCAGCTGTACCATTTTTAAAACATGATTTATTTGTAATTCGAATGCCCAAAGCCATTTAGTCTAAAGGAAAAAAACAAACATGTATTCACTTTTTACTTTTCTTTGCAACAATGGAATTCAAAGGAGAACATTTTCCTGTAATGATGTTATACAATTAAAGTCAGTTTAAATGAAAGTGAGTGTAAAGATAGATTAGTATCAGCTTTTGCGAACCTCGCACTGTCCCATGCAACAATTATTAGATCAATTTAAACTACAATTGTTCAATATAATTCCCACCTGGAGTTTCTACAACTGCACCTCCCGTCACAGAAGTGCGGTCATCCGCATTTCCTCGATATGGAGGTGTCATGTACTGTTCGGTCCAAAAATTATTTTATATTGCGAACCCGTAAACTAGAACGAACTGCCTCAAGAGGTCTTCCCATTAAGCTACGACATGGGGTTCTTCAAGAAAGCTGTGAATAGGATTTTGCAAGGCCGGCGGCGCGCCCGCATACCCCCTGGTGTTGCAGGTGTCCATGGGCGACGGTAACAGTTACCATCATGTGGGACTGCTTGCTCGTCCGCCCTCTTGTCTATAAAAAAAAACTAGGAAAATTTTCCTTGAAAGATGATGGAAGTGGCCATCCTGTGACTTCTGTAAATCGTGGCCGTAAAGAAAATGTTGCAGGAAGACCCAAAATCTTATAGCCCCCCCTTATAGCCCTGATTTAGCTCCATGCGCCTTCTTTCTCTTTCCAAAAGTGAAGATTGGACTCTGGCATTCTTTTCGACAGCCCTGAGGACGCTCTGAATGCTTTTATAATAAATTTTCTTATATTTCGACCAACTCAGGATCATAACATTTTTATCACAATTTATTGTTAGTAAGAACTTAATTAAAAATGTCTTAGCCTATAGTTAGTACTTACACACGCAGAATATAAATAAAATATAAATTACAATTATGCTGATTCATTTGTCAGCATATGCACCATACAACGGTTCATATACTGACAGTCAAACCTGTTCGAAAACATTGCTGCACCCATCTCTATATTCCATGTTTTAGAAAACTCTTTTGTTTAAACACTGTTTACACAAAAGTTATAGTGCTTCATGAGACCTACCAAGCGACGTAGTATGTATGTATAGAAGTTGATTTTTTTTTTGTTTTTCAAAAGTTTACTATGTACATTTTGAGACTATCAAATCCATTTGACTCATCTTCGAACTTAAACAAGTAAAAACCTAAAACTATTTTTCAATGAAATTTCATTTATTGAAAGGATTGCCTTTAAGAAATGCAGCCTTCAGTGTGTCCGCCAATTTCCATATTTTGATTTCCTGTTTTGGTCTCAGCTGGACGGACACCCTTAATGGAGATGTAGTGAATGTTTTTATAAATTCAAATTTTCTTAATCTCTAAAAATAATTATGTTTCAGGTTATAACAGTGGTTGGGATATCATTCTACCATCTGGTTACGGTCTTCCATTTTGGCATACATTTATAATGTTTGGTGCAAGAGCGGGTGGACTCCGAGAGAGTGAAAATGTCGCTTTTGAATCTGGAGAATGTTATCTACCACCAGATTCTGATGCTGGGAAAGAAGAGGAAAAAAGAATAGAATCTACACTTAGAGAAAAATATTTTAAGCTTCCCCCAAGCAAAAGAGTTAATTACATAAAGCTGGCCATCCTAAGTCCGTTTAAATGTCCATGGAAAATATTACTTAGTGATTGGAGTAACACACCTGTTGATGATTTCTACGTGCTACGTGACAAACAAATTTTAAATAGCTTACAGGCAAGTTGGTTTAAATTATGTCATGGCTTAACTAACTTAACCAATAACATTTAGAATGGTGGAAATTTCAATTAACGTAAGGAACTCTACCTGAGGAGATAACCTTGAAATAGCTTTAATAACGTAAGGCTACCTAAGTCCGATCTTGTACACTGAGTATTGAGTTTTTTTAATTAATATCTGTATAAATGGGTGCCTTTGTAATTGAAAGATCTTGCATATAGCATATATTCATAAGTAATGAATCTATTATGTTTCAACCTAAAGAGCCGAAATAATTAGTCAGAAAATTCAATATTCGGATTGAGGTAGGAGGAGAGGAGGTCAACATTAGGTAACTTTGTGTTACTAATCATAGTTACAGGTTTTTTATACAAAATCTTTTTTATTTTTCCTGAAAAGTATTGCTTTGTCCATTAACTAATTGACATTTCCACAATGAATTTCTTAAACGAACACTAACCACTATTTAAAATTCAGCATTTATTGTGGCAACCATTTTTTTAACGTTATTTAAAAATGTAATCCACTCTGAGAAGCGAAAAAATACGCAGTGTTGTCAAACTGTTGAGAAACAGAAATTGCAAGCGGAAGTTTTATTAGGCAAAGACAGATAATACAAAGTAGTAACTTACACTTGCAAAGTAGTACTCGGTAGTAGCTACATAGTAACTTTATTTAAAGAACTTTGTTGGAATAAATGTCAAGTTTAGAAAAAGTCATAGAACAAAAGTTGTTAGTTTAAATGATAACGTATTTTTTATTTCTCTATATAATTAAAAAAAAAAATTGCTTTGTTTTTAGGACTGTATTAAGAGTAGAAAAAGAGAAATACCAAAAAGAGAGTGTGATCACTCGTGTTTAGTGGCAGTGTATTTGCAAGTAGAAGGAAAAGGAAGCTTACATAATAACTCGCTTATATGTCTACCTGAACCTGGAGATGTCTCATCAATAAAAACTTTATTTGAACCACTTCATAATGATCCCAACGAGAAATTAAGAAAAATGAAACGCACTGAACACAGAAAGATTTTGAAGCAAATGAGAAGAAAAAGAATTAAACTAAGAAGAAGTGGGGTAATGGTAAGTAATGGTTCTAGTTTGATGGATTTGAGACCTCGGTGAAATCTAAAATAACATCTTAAAAATCAGATGTCAGTGCATGTTTCTATTTAAATAAAATCTCGAAACAATGAAAGTTTAAGTTAGAAAATCATTAATAATAAGCTAAAGTTAGTAAGTTGATAGCGACAATAAGACCCCTTCCTCAGTTAACGTCATGAATTTCTAAAAATATTATCAAGTATATAAACGACTAGCGACCCGCCCTCGCTTCGCTTCGATTCATAAGATTTTTTTTATATATAATATATAGCCTATGTTACTCAGGGATAATGTAGCATTCTAATGGTGAAAGAATCTTTGAAATCGGTCCAGTAGTGTTTGAGTTTATTCGTTACAAACATACAAAAACACAAATCTTTCCTCTTTATAATATTAGTATGATTTATTTATCCTCTAGTACAGTACTACTAATCGAATAATGCTAGTCGCCATCTGGCCGTGTAGTGTTGGTCTGAACAACACCATCCATCTCCTCCTATGGAATCTCAGTATACTGAATGGGTTGTGATGGGGAACTGGACTGTCATATATCATATATTCCCGAAATACATTATAACTGAAGCAAGTGAGGTTGTGCGACGGAGCGTGGACCCTTCCCCCCTCCAAAAATTGAGTGAAATTATGTCTATTCTTACCAGTGATGTCGTGAATTCAAATCCTTGGCTCACTACGATCCTGGGTTTCTGCTCAAGTAGGTGTGGATATTAAAAAAAAAATCCACACAATGTTCTAGAATAAAAAAGTGTATGTATGCATGTGTATCTATCTACCAAACCGCATTGGACTCGTGGCGGATAATGGTCCGAAACCCTCTAGTGATTTATTAGGGGAGGCTTGTGCCCTGCAGTGGGACGTTGAAATGGCTAAAAAAACTCCATAAAAAGTTGTTTTTTTGATCAGAGCTGTGAATATAGGTTTTGATCGTTTGTAAATGTTACTATCACGTACGCGTCTTGACGCTCTTTTTTTGTATATGATCTGATAGATTCTGTGTTCACTGGCAGAGAATGCCACTAGGCATTAAGTCCGACTTTTGTACAATGTTTCTTTATGCACTAACGTTTAAATGAATAAACAATAAAATATGGAAAAGTTTTGAAGTAAAATCGATAGTTACGTTTAAATGAATAAACTTACACCAGGGTCACATACCTTTGTTTACATAAATCTGTATATTTCACAGACCAAGACCCAGAAACGTCAAAAGAAAGTGAACCCAGTACCATCAGAGTATGTAAAAATTATGAGAGAGTTGTCACTACCCTCCGACATAAAAAACGTGCGCCACTCAAGCTGTCGGGAAGTGATGGGGTTCCTGCCCAAAGCCGCATACAGTTTCACTGAAGCGAGAAGTTGTGGTTTCGGTTATGTTACATACAATGCTCTAGGAGTGCTACTGGATATGGGCCTCAGTAGAGTGCTCGTGAGGACAACGTCTTCAAGAAAATACAGATTGGCCACATTTCAAATAGTTATTAAAACTTAAAACATTGACTAACTTGTGTTTTAATTGTAATGCATACCGCTTGTTTGCTGAGCGCTCGACACTCAAGCGCTGAATGAGCGCTAATGAACTTTTAAGAGCATCAAACGCTCGTGAGCATTCTGGTCCCAAATTTTTAACCTTTAGGTTTTCAGTGCTCGATCGCTCAGCGTTCAATTTTGTAACACTAGTCTCCCCATTTCTCTCGCGACTCGCCACCACACGCGGTCTACCGCTCTTCTCATCCACTCGTTACCGGCGAAGTCAGTCTATCTGGGTGGAGACGCATTTGCCTTGAAAAATTTTAAAACTATTTTTCTTGGTCTGAATTAAGAGACAGAAGGAAACGAAAGCAAGAATATTAGAAATATAAGTAATTTCATGAGAGTTATTTATAATATCGCATATCCAATTTTTTTCTAGAATAGATTGCGAGCGGGCCACGATGGTAAGTGGTCACCGCCGCCCATGGACACATACAACACCGAATTATTCCGTGGTTCAGGGGGCTTGCGGGTCTTTTGAAGAGCCCCATGTCGTAACGTAATGGAAATAGCTCATTCCACAACTTACGGGTTCGCGGTATAGTGTATTTTTAACTGCACTGTACGTAACCGAAGCGCGGATGAACGACGACGATGACGAGCGGTACGATGGTAAAAACGCGAAGTTGGCATCAAATAGAAACAACTCGACAGAACATTCCCCATTATAAAGACTGTAGAAAACGCTGAGACTCAATATCCTTACAAATGCTGAGCGATTTGAAACCACCTGTGAGAGTGGGATCGTCGACAATTCGTATAGCGCGTCGTTGGACGGAGTCAAAAGGGTCCAGCTGGGACTTCGGTCTAGAGATGTAAGCAGTACTCCATGTGGGGTCTAGAAGTACTACTTCGCTCTATTCAGTACCCATACCGAGCTTTTTACTATAAAGCAAGTTTTGCCTTGCTCTCCAGATGACTCCGAAATTCGACTTTGGTCGAGAAATATCGACACCAAGGATCTCAAAACTGAGAAATAAATAAGTCAAATGATAATAAGTAAATAAATAATAAAATACTTTTATGAATATGTAGGCACAAAATGTAAGCGAACCTTTCCCGAAGGCTGAATGAATGGATTCCATTCATTATTCAAAGTTTATTGTCCTGGAAATTTTACGAATAATTTATTACCTGCCTAAATTTAATTTAATAAAATAATAAAAAAAAAAATTACTAATAATACATATTACTGTCAGTTAACTTTTAATCTATGCTTCGAGAAAGGTTGGATCACTGTAAAATCTATGAAAGAGTTACAAAACGCGAAAGTTTAGTTTGAATACACTCCCTAAATGATCAAAAACATTGCGCATTCCATATTGCAAAATATACCCGTATTTGATCTTCTAGAAGATATTTGGGCATCTAAGGCAAACTGTGTTAGCTGATGACGTTCAAAGACGTAGGGCTCGGAACGATCAATTTTATTCGAACGACGTCGAGACCAAATACAAGAAAATATTCTACGAAATCATAGATAATTTAATAATGCAACTTTCAGAACGGTTTTCGTGATTTGAAAAACGGAAATATTTTGATTTATTAAACGGCAAGAACTTTAATGAATACACGCAAAAAACTAAATTTCCCGAAAATATATTAGAATCTGACCGAATCATACGCCGACACTTTTGAATATAGTCAACTTAAAAGTGAATTAACGGTATTTTACGCGAGCAGTGAGGATATTCGACGCCACGTTGCTGCAAAGACGATGGGAAGTGAAGCCACTGCAACAATCAACCCAAAAAATATCACACCTTACGATGTGTTACTGTACATAGAAAACAAAAGTATAACTACTAGTTTCGAGCAATTTACAAGCTTTCCAAATTAATCTGCACAATACCGGCGACAACTGCTTCCGTCGAGCGCACTTTTTCTGCGTTAAAAAGAATAAAAACGTACCTTAGAAGTACGCAACGGCAAGAGACTGAGCTTTTTAGTTCTTTTATCAATTGAAAAGGCGGCGCTAGTGGAGTTGCAAAACAGCCATGATTTTTATGATCGAGTCATTGAACATTTCTTATCCGTCAATCGACGAGTAGACTCTTTATGTATAAGTAATATAAGTTTCATTAATTAATTGTACTTTATAAATTTTTAACAAGGCTTGATAATTCGTATTTCGGTATTTTTATTGGCAAAAAAATTTGACCTTAGCATCGAGCCAACAAAAGACTAAACACCAGGAATGGCCACTGAATCGTCCCGCACGTCTGCATTTTTTATTCACAGGCATGATAAAAGTAGGGTTTGAACTCGCAACCTCCGCGGAGCGAAAGTCGAGAATAACCTACGTAAATCAGTTCAATTATTGAACTAGAGCGAGGTTTTTCCCAGCAGAATTGAAGCCGTTTTAACTGTGGAACTACTGGGACAAAGTCACATTAGTTCATAATTGAACTAGTGATAACATAGCGATCCACTCATCGCAAGTTTAAAAAGAAAACCCATTCCAAATAAGACTTAACTCGAGTTTTTTATTCAAGTCCATAACTTACTCGTATGGTAGTAAACATACCGCTCATTATTTGACGGCCAATCGGAGCATAACGTCAAAAAACAAATCAAGATATTTTCATTATAACAAAAATCTCTTGTTAAATTCATTTTTCCGCACACACTTAATTTTCAAATTGCCAACATATAAAAACCAAATGACAATTTTGAAGATTTAATGGCGTTTGACAAGTTACAAATTTAATGTAGGCAGTTCTAGGGACTTTAATTTAACCTATCTATACATATAATAAAATTGTAACAGGCCGATGTCTGTACATTATAGATATTGAAAAAAAAAACTAATATGGGGGGGGGGGGGGGTCTTTATTAGAGCAACAGAAGCCATAACAACAGTTTTTAGAAATTTTGTCTGTCTGTCTGTGTGTTTGTACACGCATCACGCAAAAACTACTGCATGGAATTGAATGCAGTTTTCACCGATGTATTGCTAGAGGTCTAACTTAAAATATAGGCTCCATTTTACCGCAGGAAAATATCTTATTCCGATTGTTTTAAATTTAATAAGCCGAAGCGAAGTGAGCGCGAGTCGCTAGTCGTAAATAAATTATCTTATTTGAAATTCAGTTTTCTTATTTTTGCGACTTTTCGAGTTAAATCACTTTGAAGGAACTTTTGGAAAATCACCATTTTGTCACAATGCTCCTATGGAATTGCTTGTCACTTGTTATTTTGTCACAATGCTCCGATGGAATTGCTTGTCACTTGTTATTTTGTCACAATGCTCCTATGGAATTGCTTGTCACTTGTTATTTTGTCACAATGCTCCGATGGAATTGCTTGTCACTTGTTATTTTGTCACAATGCTCCTATGGAATTGCTTGTCACTTGTTATTTTGTCACAATGCTCCTATGGAATTGCTTGTCACTTGTTATTTTGTCACAATGCTCCGATGGAATTGCTTGTCACTTGTTATTTTGTCACAATGCTCCGATGGAATTGCTTGTCACTTGTTATTTTGTCACAATGCTCCTATGGAATTGCTTGTCACTTGTTATTTTGTCACAATGCTCCGATGGAATTGCTTGTCACTTGTTATTTTGTCACAATGCTCCTATGGAATTGCTTGTCACTTGTTATTTTGTCACAATGCTCCGATGGAATTGCTTGTCACTTGTTATTTTGTCACAATGCTCCTATGGAATTGCTTGTCACTTGTTATTTTGTCACAATGCTCCTATGGAATTGCTTGTCACTTGTTATTTTGTCACAATGCTCCGATGGAATTGCTTGTCACTTGTTATTTTGTCACAATGCTCCGATGGAATTGCTTGTCACTTGTTATTTTGTGATCTTGACCATTTGCTTTTTAGACAAAATGTGTTTCTTACCAATTTTCTTTTTTGACAATGTGCTTCGAATCGAAAAATTAAACCCATTCCAAATCAAACAGTCTTTTTCTTACTCGGGCTACCTTAGATATTTTTACGGTCAGAATCAAAATAAAAGGCGTTTATACAAAATAATGTGTTTATTTTCTCATGAAATATCTTATTCTACAATCGTCCATCCATTTATCTTAAATACAGTTCAGGTTGAACTGATCGGTGAACATTACACAGATTACTTTTCAGTAACTTTAATGACAACATTAAAAACGGTCACTTTGTGTCGTCGTATACATAATATAGACGTGAAACGGTATGATCCTTGAAACAGCTTATTGATATCTCATATTTTATACGTCAATTAAATGCTTATTTGTACGACTTATGCACAGTATTCCATCCACTAGGATCTCCAGTATAAAGCGTGTTTAATAAACTTTACTTATGATCAATTACATGACTGATATTTTAAAGTATAAAAAGCAGTCTAGCAAATGAAACGTAGCAGAATGGTAAATTTATTTTATTTTACACGAAACAACCGCATAAACAGAGTATAATAATAATTGCATTGTAAAACATGCCTATTAATATTTCAAGTTATTTTGCTTGTATTAATACTATGAGACTACCTTTTAAATTTGGTTCCAAGTCTATGAAGATAAATTATTAATTATAATATGGAATGATAATGGTGCCTTTTTAAAAGTGCGCGTACGCACGTGTGTATTTGTGTGTGTGAATTTAGTGAGTATGGATAATTTAATCAGATTATTTATTTATTAGATCGCCCAATCTTATCATGCAAATACTCCTAATACAAATTTTTCTACCAAAAGTCAAATCAGAATTTATCAAATTAGACAGAATAGGCGTTTAAGTCATTTTAACGAGAATAAATTAACTTGATACCTTATACTTTGTTCTAAAACTACTATCAAACTGCAATATAAATGAATGGTGAACGAAATTAGATTACATATTATATCTAGAATATTTATTTATTTTGTTTAGCGCGACTGCTCTCTCTCTCTTTAGTTTTCTATAATACTTTATTTTTATAAACACCTATAAATCAGTGTATCAGTGTCTGTTAACTTACTCAATAGTTTAGACTTTAATTTCGTTAAATCCAACATATATTAAGCGATCCATGTATTTAAACACCACAGAGCAATCATTAAATACAAAAGTATCAAGAGGTTTATGGTAGACTATAAATTCAATTATTAAAAAAATAAACCAATACCAAAAATGTAAACCAAAAAATAACAATCAATGTTGCCAACAATTTCGAATACACAGTTATGCCACGTTTCGTTTGCCACTCTAGTTACACCGCCTTATCTTCCATTTCTGTCTGAATACCATAGTCTCATCCAATACCATAGATAACTCATGAAGTATCTATGATGCAGTACTGCGAATTAAATAATGCCCATAATCCATCTTTCTATTCCGAATAAACACTAAGAGATCACGAATAAAAAAAGAAGAAAAGAACATTCACTTTTAGAGTACACTACGTTATGTTTCAACCACTCCATGTTGATACGTGTCAGTGTTCAATCACGGTCCATACGAAGATCGCCGACCGGCATTATTCAGTTAGTAGTACTGTATTTGGTTTGATAGTATGTTTTATGGGATTTTCCGAACTAGACGTATTATCGGCAGGTCTTCGATACGCGAGAATCTAGCACCATACGCACGTTTCTATCGCACGAGATTCACACAGAATAATGTTATTTCAGTATTTGATGCCCTCAATATACATTTCTTACGGATATCATAATTTTGATATTTTTAACAAATAATTTTTATCATGACCAATTTTGATATTTTTATCAAAGTAAGTTTTGATATGTTCATAAAGTACTTTTGTACTTTATCCTTTCCGGGTGAGCACGTTACACGGTAGTGAGAACGGTAACAAAACCGGTCCTGAAGGCCCTGAGATTAGTACAAACAGATAGACATCCTTTATATATGAGATGCAGAGATACCCGCTGACGGAAACTCGCTAACAATATACCTATAATAGTTTGATTAAAAAAAATCTGGATCAAAATTTATTGTGCGATCTTGACAAGGTATTATTTGCGATGTTGATTGCAAGTTACTGTACGCGATGTGATTTACAAGTTACTGTACGCGATGTGATTTACAAGTTATTATTTGCAATTTATATCAAAAGATATTACGAGTATTTACGATTTATTTATTTTATTTATTGAGTATTGAGTATATCATCATATTGTAGTTTTACACCAAATACAAACTTGTTTAAAGCAGTTGTTACTTTGTTTAGCCTTTGTTTAAAGTATACACCGAAAGGAAGAAACGTTGCAAGTCGTATAATAGATAGACCCAAATAGACCAAAGATCTATATACAGAGTGGCCCGTAAGTAGTGGATCAAACGGATTCTGGAGGGAGGGGGGAGGAGTCACCATTGTTTCCATGTTAAACAATATCGAAATCACAAGCACAATCAAAGTCATAAATCAAGCACAGGTCAACAAGTAAAGTATCAGCGAAGATGTAAAAAAAAAGGCGAAATAAAACACGTATGCAGTTCATATTAGCAAGTCACAAAATTTCTTAAACAAATGAGGGAACGGCGAGGGGAGCGCTCCCCGCCGCCGCTGAGCCACTTGTCTCCATGCACTTGAATAACAACAGTCCCGAGTCATAGTCAATTTCTAAGAAATAACACTCACTTCAAATGTTCTCCCAAAAAGTAATCATGTCTGTTTCATTTAGACTACAATATTTAAAATCGGCATGAATTGTAGTTTTTAAAATAATGAGTAAATCATGTGCACTACATTTTTTTTTTTCACACAGGCTTCGTTCAAACGCCGCACTGAAATTGTTCGAAGTTAAGATTTTTTAAATAAAATGTCTTATTTTTTAATGTAACGAAAGGACTTTCCTTTACATCTACATTTACATCAGAAAGATTCAATATTTTTTTACCCCCTAACATACAAAAAAATCGTGAAAATTGACATACTTTATTTAATATTTTCATAATTTTAGTCCTCTGATTAGAGATTTTTTAGAAAAATTAAAAATGTCCATAACTTTTTAACTGTCAGTTTGATTTAAATTCAGTTTACATTTTCGAATAGGTCGTGACCGCTCCTGTCTCCAGAATCCGTTTGATCCACTCCTTACAGGTCAAGCTGTGTATAATTATATATGTATATAATATATTATATAAATTTATATTTGAATAGCAATTTATTATGTGCGATTTGGATTATAGGCTGTTTACATATAACTTCAAATCCAAATGATAAAGCACACATCGACCGCTAAAATATAGGCGAATGGGAGACAAAAGTCAATTGAAATCCAGACAGAAATGCAGAGAAGCAAATCAGAGTACATACATTCGAGTACTTAGCGCAAATAATGCTCAACGATCACACGCATAATGAACAGTCTACAGAATGTATAACGACATATGCGCAAAATGACCAATACACATTGTTTTTATTGATCATACACATTACATTATATGTAATTGATCATAATCAATACACATTATACGTGTGACCGATGTTTAACAGTCTTACGGCCGGATCAATATAATCCGACTGGATACTTAATGCAGACTAAGGTCCTAGGGGTCAGGAGCATAAAGATTAAAGCGCGCACCAGGAAGAATTTCGGTCATTGACACGAGATCAGCCAAGACTGCTTGAGAGATTTGTATGAGTTTGTCGATATACGATCACTTTACTATATCCCTCATATTACTGAACCTTAATATGAAGGGTCTAGTCTATGTAAAATGTAGTCATCTAGCGATCTAGACATTCTGATACCTAGTCTTGTTGATATTTAGTCAATATGCGACCTACACTTTTTGATGAGGTGCCCATATTGAAATCTAGTCTTTATGCTCCTGACCCGGTCCTAGACACTGACTATGATAAAATGGTCTATTTGCAAGCATAGTATTACGTCTTAGACCGTTTCCTGGCTATCGCGTCCTCGACAGCCTTAAGCTGTTTGAGGAGTTCCTCGCGCCTGGTGGCCGCGGCTTTCTTTGCGGACGAACCGCCGGTTACGGGCGAAACCGCCGTGCGTTTCTTACCCATAGATTCTGTTAGAAATATATGACACGTCAGTTTTTTTGATATAAATATTTGGCAATGGCGAAGAAAACTAATGGTGCTAACCATTAGTTTTCTTCGTAATTAAAGTTAAAATACATTTTGTGGATGCCAAGTCGCGCGGAAGCACACGAGAAATGCAGTCTCACTAACACGAGGCACTTTAAAGTTTAATAAACTATCACCATTAAACCACAAAACTTACATAATTTTTACATTAATCATTCATTCACGACTTTTTTCTATGAACGACCACATTCTCCGTAAAAGTCAGTAAAAATTCAATTGAATAGCGGATCTACCATTTACCAAGATGCACTCGTCTACCAGAATCCACCTAGAGGAAAGGCTGTAGTTCCACTGACAACGAGTAACGAGCAATGAGCTATTTTTCTCGCGAAAAACATGTACTAATTCCATAGAACGTCAGTTGAAAACAGAGATCGATATAGTTCAATGGGCACATTACAGGCGAGGGTGCTCATTCGTATTGTAAAACTGGCATGACTTAAAACAAAGCAATAAGTAAATAGTTTAGTTCTCATTGCAAACAAGGATTATTTATCATTCCAGTTGTATAGCCCGCCGAAATCACTCGGAAATACTAGTTTGTAATGTTTGTCTGTTGCGTAGCCATTATTCTAATTTACCTTTGATACTTGTATAGTCCACACGCATCGTCAATTTTCTAAGCGTACCAGCGGTTAACGAACTAGACTCAATCCATGTCAATTGAACGATCACGCAAGTCGGTGAACTACTTCTCACTCTCCATTCCTATCGCTCATTAGTCTCATTACTTTGATAATTCTATTACCGCTAGTCGCCGGCGGTGGGCCCACAGTTTCAATGGATACTGTCGGCCGAGAATCCGGGATACGTGCCACCATCAGTTTAGAATTACTAATGTTGGCAAGTGGCCGCACGCAGCGCCTATCTCGGGAGAATACAAGTGGATTTGGAAAAAAATGTGATGGATGAGTGGTAAGGAGTATAATAGAATGAAAATATTCCTCAACCCATTACACTCCCCATTCTTCCTTTTGGCAGGAGGATAGGCAGTAAAATTATCTTAAAATCATTTGAAAATTATTTTCTTTACTAAAAAGTCATAGCTTTAAAAAAACGAAAAGCCAAAAAATTATGTCAATTTTAAAGAAAATATTTAATCATTAGGTATATTTATTCAAATTTCATTTAAAAAACTATATTGGCCATTGCACATTAGCATAGAGAAGGCGAATGTAATGAATGCATTAATATTTATCTGCCAGCCATGTTCCGGCAACATATCCATTTATTAATCGGGTAGAAAATGATCAGCTAATAAAAATACCTAACAAATATTGAATGATGAATAGAGAATAATTATGAATGACGATGATGAATTCATGACCATCTCACCTTTATCACTCGTATTCTCCTTTTTGCTCGGAACACTAGTGGACACTGCCGCTGCCAGTCCACTTGATTTTGCATTCGCTCTGAAAATATTTAGATGATTTAATGTTTGTTTTTAGTTTCATATTTGTGTGCGCTCTCATATAAATGTCAAATAATTCTAAATTAAATGTCAAAAGTCCCCATCGCTCAGTTTACTGCTAAAAATTATACAAGGTGTGAAAAGTAAAAAAGAAAAACCAAATTTTATGGAATGTCTCTTAAATGGTTACTGTTTGGGCTGGCGCAGTTATAATTAACTAACAACAACTTTGTCGACATTGGAATAAGATCAAAAATTCACCAACGCAAGGTGCGTGGTGACTTGGTGACCTTACCCACGTCCGCTTTATCGCGCTCGAAGAGTGGTAGGTGCGTTGGTAAATTTTTGTCCAATGTCCAATTGGTCCATTATCGACAAAGTTGATTGATGTTTGTGAATGATAACCGTGTTGCGCTGCACTTCGCCTGGTGCAGACCAGGCCTTATAAAATTATTTATTACCAAATTTTTATCCCATGTAATTTCGTACATAAAGTTCTTAATACTCTTTTCGTTAATCGCCACACATGATGGCGATGTCACGAATAGTAATTCTCATATTTTTCAAAAATGCATCTATGTCCACACCACCTTCGAGGTCAACATAGCGTTTTTTAACTTTTTTTTTTAGTTTTTTTACCCTGTAGAAGCCATTTTCACGATTTCGTCCGTTCAAAAAAAGTAATTTCGTTCCGATTGCATTTTTCAATTCAATTAATGTTGAAAAATAACCATGTTGCAATTAATCTTGTTAAAATTCCATTTCTACGCTTATACAGTAGGTCAGGGGATCGATCACCGTTATTTTAAGGTGAATGAAGAGTGGTAAAGCATTGGTCAACCGACCGTTCACATAAGCATTTGTTGCCTTCGTAAACATGTTATTACGGTGATATATTCGTTAAAGTAACTGTAGAATAGGTTTGTTCTACAACGTAGTACTTGGGGTTGGCGGCACCTAACAGTTTATAGATTAAGTTGTTAACGAGCTGCAATGGAGTTTGTATGTGTGCGAACGCTCCATTGGGCGATGGTTTAGTATCGACCTGGGCCGCGCCGCAGCGTTGAGGAGCCGCGCGTGCCTGGCGCGCCGCGCGCCCGAGCTGCCCGACGACGACGAGTGCGACTCGCTCTCCGACTCGCTTGACGACGACGACGACTCTGCCGACAATTACATTACATGCTTTTATAAAAGCTAAATAATACGGTTGTTGGGAATTTCATAAGAATCGAATCTAAAAGTGAGATCACACTTGCAACTAGTTGCGTCAATTGAAAAAAATGTATGAGGTTAAATGGGAGTGTTCACATTTGCAAGTAGTTGCAATGCGATTTAATGAACACTTTTTACATTGCAAGCGAACGCAATTTCCATTGCAATTCCAGTGCAAAACATTACGTGATAGTCGAAACTTTATTGTATCTTTTATGTAATCGCAGGACCCGAATCAAATATATTGTTGAAATTTTAAAGACTCACTAAATCAGTGGTATGAATTTTTCCTTTTATAATCTTACGGCAAGTAGTGGTAGTGTCTTCTTTTTTCGCCATATTTTCTTACTATCCACAAAGAAATCTATGCGTGAAACGAAACGCAACAATAACAAATAGCAACACAATTAATTGCAAGTGTGTAATGTGTTTGCAATAGTTGTACGACGATGAGACTATCGCACAGCAACAATTGCAATAACGTGGTCCAGGTCTAAGTAAAACTTAGTTTCAATCTTGTACCATAAATGGCGCTGCTAAGTAATCTAAAACTCGATATCGAAAAAGGAAGTTTGCCTTGGCAAAGGAATTCGGGCTTTTTCAGAGGGGTATTTTAGTTTTAGTTATAGTTTCAGTTTTAAAGACACCAGTTTCTGTCAGTTTTCAGCACAGTAAGGTTTCCATACAGGATCAGTTTCCATACAACCAGCTTTAACACGTATTAAGGCTTTATGCCCGGGAACTCGTAACGCCGTGCGTTCAACAGGGTTGTTAACTGCAATTGAAACTGATCTCGATTTCGACTACAATCGTTTATTGTTATTGTTTAACTAACTTATTGTTTAATGTTTTTTTTTTTAATATGGATTATTTTCTTCTTCAGTTGTCAAATAAGCGATAAAACATAATATCTTTCTAATAAGCGATTAGTTAGTCATTCTAATAAGCTAGTCAAATAAGCGATGAGACATGTCTATTTTTGTATAGAAAGTCGACAGAAGCATACAGCCTACCTGGTGGTAAGTAAATACTGTCGCTCAGCGACATCCGCGTTACGTGCCAACTTCAATCCACAGTGACAAACATTGGCACACCCCGGATGTGCTGCCTAGCTTTGAATATTTAGCACGTGCATTACATTGGGGAAATAAAATAGTGGGAAATACAATCTCATAACAATTTGGCCATTCATTTAATTTAATCCCATTTGTATCCTATGAATTTGTAATTTGGCCCGTCGACTGCGCCCAGCGATGGTAAGTTTGCGGCGTGCACCCTCCTTCTCTCAACTGTTTCTGTTACTGTCGCGTGACTACAATGGCACTAATGCAGTGGTCGTCACACTTTTCTGGTCAAGGGCCACATAGGACAACGTGAGGTATCACTGCGGGCCGCACATTCTTGGATTGTTTAGTTGACACCACCAATCAATTGACATATTTTTTATGAGCTGTCAAAACGCGATTGCCCATAGATTTTGTATGGCCAAATGTTTGTGACCAATGTGAAGTCTTTATTTGCCAACTCAATGAACTAACTAGCATACAATTAACGGACACAAAGAACAGGAGGAAGTTTATACCTACCCGCGTACTTCTATTTAGTTAACTTCATGTGCAAAATCATATTTTGATATTATCTACTAAAATTGTTTGCTTTGTCGCGGGCCGCACAAATATCGTCCGTGGGCCGCAGTTTGACGACAACTGCACTAATGTATTAATAACCCCATGTACACAGTCGTTCGTTACAACTTGGGACCTCAAAGCACTGTAACTCAGCAACTTTTTAGATCTTTTGATTTCAAAGATCAATTCCTAGAATCGTAAGTTATTCAATTACATAATTATTGAAATTATTAAGAGCCGATTGCGCTATTCTGTTGTGGCATAGAAAAAGGGGACGAGTCACGAACATTAATAAAACAGGTCATTTGCATATTCATAACCTATATGCACCTATACATTCAATCCATCAAGATAAGAGTAATGTTTATACCACATTTTTCACACCTATCTCGCACTACATTTTTAGTCAAACTGCTGCAGTGCGCTGTATGTCTGTCACCAAAGGGTGTTTGTTACTCGTGCATAATGTGAAACATTAAAATATATATATATATACATTTGCACTAAATTCCTAGTAATAACTTACAGAAATAGATATTTTTGAAATCAATAGACAGATATTAAAAATTATTGAAACAAGAATTTAGGGAAGTATTTTGTTACAAGACCATGAACACAAACTTTGTGAGTTATGGAGGCGTTGTATCTACAGATTTCACAAAATGCTTTTATAGTCGCGTTCTTTAATTAAAAGAAAATATTTGTTTTTTATTAAGATCTCATTAAACTGGAATATTAAAAATGGAAACTTTAGCGTTAAACATAGAGTATAGTATAGACAGTAGGAAACTAAACAATAATGCATCCCGGAATTTACTACAAAATAATTACTGTATACACTTACCTGAACCTGATGAGGACGATCTTGAGTATCGTTTCCTGTTGCGACTATTCGTTTTGCGTCCATATGTATCCAATTCATCCTGTCAAAAAAAGTGTATATTAAAGTTTTTTCAGAGACAGATTATTTTTTTAATATGTACAGACTCCTTTGTAGTTCATTATCAACATTTCAATCAGCTAGGCCATGTCAACCGTAAATACAACGTTGGAGAACAAAATCTCTTAGAATGTTATGACTGCATACACGATCAATTAAAACTGTTAGTTTTGACCGAACGGATTAAAATGACAGTTAAATTTAACCGTGTGCAGTATGTAAACTATCAGTTTTTCATACTAGGAAGGTAAATTTAAACTGCTAAGTCAAAATTGTCAGTTTTAACTGTTTTTGTGTGGCGGCCATTAAAGTCACCATAATAACTGGTTTATGAACGCAAAAGAAGTTTGTACAAACATGCGATCGCTCGATTGGTCAATGCTTTTACCTTATGTCTATGGGAGGCAGGTGCGGGCGGGTTGGCGGCCAGTTGCCTCGCAGCCGCGGGCGAGGGCGCGCGCCTGCGCGGCGCGGGCGGGTTCATGGCGGTGGCTCGGGCAGTGGCCAGACGCCGCTCGCGCACTATCACCGACGGGGACAGCCTGCGGACAAACACAAACCAAAGTTTAGTTTGTGCACCGAAAACTGAATATATTGCGAAATTAGTAATGGACCGCAACAAGAATCATGTGGTCTCCATGTTATTCATGTACTCAAGAAATGCTTTCAAAACTGCAAATACGTAAATATATACGTACAACACAATCACAGAAACTAAGGACATAAAATCATGCATCTCTCTCTAACTACTACTTTAAACTTGCTTCTCAACATGCAATGTCATTAAATACAATAAACGTGCGTTTTAAGGTCTATGTTTTACGGCGACACGTATAGCACAGACCATACATACAATTCAGTGTTAAAACAAATAATGACGATAAAAACCTAGCAAAAATACTTACTGACATCATTATAGGGCCTATCTTAATAAGATTTACTGTGACATTCAATATCTAATTCAAAAACGACATTTGTTAGGTAGATTTTTGAAATACAAAATTCAAAGAACATGGATATCCTCACCTGTGTCTAGAAGACGACGAGATCCTCCTCTTGCGTCGTGCGCTTGGTGACCGAGAACTGCGCGAACTGGAATTTGAAGAGCTAAGGAGTCAGCGGGAGAAAAGGGGGCGGGGGGTACGTCCAACACACACGCACACATATACGCAGCGCACACGCACACAAGCAAACCACGTGCCGATAAGATCATGCAAATATTAATGAAAAGTGATTAGAGACGAGTTTCGTTAGAGATCGAAAACCAACAACCAGTTAGAAGTGATGACAGCGAAACCCAGGACGGGGGACAAAGCGAAAAGAAATTTGGAAATTAATAATCATCGAAAAAATATATAGGAGGTAAATCAAAAAAATTTGTTTCATCTGTAGGTTAGTGTTATTAAATTTTGAATTGGTTCTTAACAAAATAATGCACAATGCTTATGTATACAATGCCTTGTGGGGGGAGAGAAAATGAAAATTTGAACCAATTTCAATAATTACACGTAAATGTAATTTAAACATAACAAAACTAAATAAGGTATTCTTATATTCCATGCTTATGTTTCATATTTCACATTTACGGTATCTCTTAATTACTCTATATCACTTTACACTAAATTATTCCTAGGCCCGATCACTCACATATGTACAAAAACGCATTGGGAAAGCATTTGCAAATGACTACACATTATGTACATGCATATTGCATAGTAATCTTAAATACTTTTCAAATGACTATGCAGTGTTTACTTGAATTTGTGACAATATTTGCAACAAATCGTAAAGCGAATCGGTTTTTAAACGCACACCAAAACATACAACTGAGGCATTTGCAGTTTTCTACACACGTCTTCATTCGAATAGCACAGTTTTACAATTAATGTAACTCCTGCAGAGCTCAACCAATATGGGATCTAAACATTTATTTTAAAAATATAAACTTATTTTTATATTAGCATAAAGGTTGTCCACAGTTCATAGCTTAAAACTAAACTCATTATATTTCATAGATTCTGTATGTCTGGAAGGCCTGCATATGTGGAAGCTTTTCAGTGTGGTTCGTGTGTATATATAAATAAAAAAAAATGTTGTACATATACGAGGGACCGACTTTATAAATATGTAATCAAAAAACTATCTACAGTGGAGTACCATACAAGTATAACGCGACTTCATGCGGATGCTACTATATTTTACGACGTAACGTTTAATACAATATTTCTATATTATGTGATCACACGTGTATATACGTATTATATTTATTATATTAACTTAAAAGTTTCTATTTCAATCAAAATGTAATATCAAAAACTAAACAGAGAAAAATTGAAACCAGTTTGGGTGCAAGGCATGTTTCAATAATATTGTTCTATAACATTATTGTAGTCTAGGGGCCCCTCTTAGTTCAAATTCCAGATATAATTAACTAGAACTCTAGCGGCAGTGCAGTGGTGTAAGCCCGTTTTTTGTAACAATTAGAAAAAAATATTAATACACTCCCGGACACTTGAATCGAGCCACCCTGCATTTTTATGTATAGAGGTCTGAAACATAAAAATAATGTTACGTCAAAGAAAAAGTTTTTATACAGTTTTGAAGCTGGCATATTTACCACCATTTTGGTGTATCATGGTTTAGTATTGTTCCAAATTTGCATTCACGAATTTGAACCACAGAAGATAAGCAGAGTGTCAGTTCATTGTTTTTAAAAAATAAAGAAGCAGAAAGATTGAATTGGAGCGGTTTTTTAATAATTTAATGGTGTTCTTTTTCAATAAAAGTTTCGTTAAATTGTTTTTCCTGAGATTTATACCGATTTTGAATAAAATTATGGATACTGCGCCTGAAGTAGCCGCGCAAGCTGTGCCACTTCTTCAGTCTGGGCTTAGTCAGTGAAATGCGAGTGCACAACATCATTTAAGCCGTTCTGATGTTCTAAGAGAGTACTATCTTAGATCTCAGAGTTCCTGGAGGGCGAGGCTCCGTTCGCCCTCCAGGAGGACCAAGATACCATGTGACAACGGAAAGACAAGATCGGTTTATCTTCACGACCAGCTTACGAAATCTACATCTGACCTCAGTACAGATCCAAGAACAGTTTCGAACTTTCATGGAGTGGCTGTTAGCGCTTGGATTGTTAGATGGAGACTCGCAGACATTACAGGAGGTGAAAACTGCCATTGAGGAAGAATGGGAGAACATTCCACAACACGTCAGTGTCGTGGATTGATTCCATGCCAAACCACATGAGAGCCGTCGTAAACGCTCTCGGAGGCAATGCAAGTTACTAAATAAACGTTTTTTTTTTAGATAAACGTTTATTTCTTAAAAATCCAATACAAGTCTTTCCCATGAGAAAGGCAGACACATGACCTTTTGCATTTAAACTAATTTTTTTCAGTACTCTGAATTCATATTTGGAACAATGGCAAACTGAAATGATGGTTAGTATGCCAGCTTCAAAAGTGTATAAATACTTTTTGATCGATCAAACAAATCAAAACTGAAAATTCAGGATGTCTTGCTTCAGGAGTCCGGGAGTGTATTATAATAGCAACCGATACTTCACTGTTAAGAAATATATTGACTAATTATATAACTAAACATTATTCCCTGAAACCAAACTTAAAATATTACATTTTAGAAAAGGATCTCAATATAAAATAATGACGTCATTCATCTAGTGCCATTACAACCATACACCAGTGACGGAAATAGCAATAGCTCCTCCACATCTTCCATACGGCTTTTCCCTAATTAGCGGAGAGAAACCGTAAAACACAAACCAGAAAGAATGCCGGTGGTTGTCTGGTAGAGGAATAAGTCGTCCAGATTGGAGGGCGGCGTCGCCTCGCGGCCGTCTCGGCGCGCATCTGCGAGTGTGCCCACTCGCTCATCTCGCACCTCTCGCGACCGTGCTTCTTTCTACCTACTTCCGTGCATTGCACGATTAAGCCACCAGCAAACAGAACGCATGAGGGGGACACGAGCAGCGCGGCACGCCTTGTTATATATGGAATTACAATATGTACGACGCCAAATAAAAAGCGGGGCGGTAGCCTGCGCGGCGTTCTTATAATAACATATTACGACGTGTGCTGCGCAGCTCATGTCTCAGTCACGCGTTCTATGTGGCGGAGACCTCGCGCGATCTGTAAAACTCAAGTGTCTTCTACGACTTACCTGGTAGAGGAATAAGAGTCGTCCGAATCTGGGGGTCTGCGTCGCCTCGCAGCTGTCTCGGCGCGCATCCACGGATCGGCCCACTCCTCGCCTCGCACCTCCCTCGTCTCGCGCTTCTCGCGACCCTCACGAACCTCGCGACCCTCACGCGCCTCACGACGGTCTACTTCAGCGCGTTGCACGATTACCTCCCGTGATGACCGGACACGCCTCTGTAATGATACCGTATGTTACAGATTATTATTACACATACAGATTAAGAGATATTCACGAGTCTGTGTAACGCGGTAGATTGAAAGGTTTCTATTATTATTATTACACAATTGCGTTGAGTTCAACTAACGCCCATTTGTTACACAGGATTAAAAATAAAGGTTCATACCATTGAATTACTTTCGTGAAAACTAACAACTTATGTACTGCTAATTGCGACTATTTAAAATTCAGCATTTTTAAAGTCGCACCATAGGCACACTCATATCGATTTAGATAGGATACAGGTATCTTTAGATACCGCACACCATAAATAGCTACTAATCGAATCGCTACTGGTGTATTGCCCGTCGTAGCAGCGTGTAACTTTCGCAATTATGGAAACGATATGAAAATGGCGGCCACATGGCAAAAAGTAGTGCTGATACCGCACTAATACGGTCGGCAAAAAAGTTGTCGAAAATAATTTATCTCTATAATTTTTTTACGGGTATATTATTTTGTTCGGTATTGTTCGGATGCTAAGAGTGGGGGGTGAGTTAACGTGCTGCGCGGGCGCGGATCGCCCGTTAGTCGGCTATTGATACTTATGCGGTACGATAGCAATTTGTTTGTTGTGCAAGTAGGCTGCACATTTTTGGAGACCTTGGGGTTCGCGTGTGTCGTGATTAGTGTTGTATTTGATAGTGTAGTGTTCAGAAGGCGCCATTAAGCGCCTCCCTGTTCAGCTGTTCCGGAGGCTCTCTTTACAAGGCTCTTTACTCGTACTTTACTTTACTCCCGCTCGTCCACGGGCGGACGCGGGTAACGTCCGCGGTACATGGAACCGTACGTCCTACTGTAATATATCTTACACAATTTGACCTGTTCCTTACCTTATGATAGGTCGCGTCATCGGGCGCGGCCCTCTCGTCGAACTGCGGAGGGCGGTCGTAATGTCGCTCGCGTTCGTACGGCCGCTCCCGCTCGTAGTAACGCTCGCGCTCGTCCATGGGCGGCCGCGGGAAACGCCCGCGGTACATGGGACCGTATGTCCTACTGTAATAATATATATATTTTATATAGTTGGAAAAATCTCGTAATATGCGTGATGCTCGTAGCGCTATTTGTGACTGCTTAACTAGCAAAACAAAATATGTAATTTATGGAATTCACTGTGGCACAAATAAGTGATATTGAAGATATATTTAAGTATCCATTGAGATAACTTGTTGTTCATTGGTACAACACTATTATTGGAGACATAGGCTGGTCGTATGATAATATAGCAGTACCATGACATAGTCTCACCTAAGCTTAACACACAGGGGAGGTGGGGATGAATTAGTATATTCCACTTCCACCAATCCAGATTGGGCGCGCATCGTGAATAGCCCGAAAAACATATAGTGGGACATCACAAGGTATAGTAGGATCCGGTTACAGATATACCTATTGTATACTCTTTTATCGGTTCCGGTTACAGATACGGATATGAAATTATTTCGGATATAGTTTTGGTTACGGATATGATTTCAATGAACTTTTTAAGAAATGTATTACTAACTGAAAGCTAAGAGTGAAAAAAATAGAGAATAATTGCAACTTTACTCTGATAAAGAAGTAAGACTTCAAACTCGGCTCGATTAAATTGCGCCTCTAAGGGGAAAGTATAAAATTATTTGTATTAACATCGGAATCTTTTATTTTAGTTTCGGTTTCGAATATTTTTTTAATTCCGATATCCAATAGTTTCCGTAACTCTAATGTCTACTCACCCGTAGGGGTCAGCATAGGGGTGGGCGGGGGCTGCAGGGGGCATGTCGTGTCGCGGGGGGGACGCTCCTACAGCAGCTGCAGCATACGCTAATTCCGCATCCGGATCGTGGACCACTCCACCTACAGATAAGTGGAGCTTCTTCTCTTCAAAGTCTATGTCCTGTTCCTTGCGCTTGTTGGCTATTCGCAGCATCTAATTAAAAATAATATTTTATGTATTTGTATAAAGCCTATATCCTTATATTATGAAGACTCTATGCCATATAGATATTTCATTTGGTTGTGTATTTCATTAATTTTGTTAGTTATAGTTTTATAGAAAGAAAAAAACAACAGTCGAGCATACAGTCCACTTGATGGTAAAAATGTCAAAAATGTCCTATTGTCTTGGTTTTGACTACAAATTATAATATATAGAGTATAGTAGCATAGCTGTAATATAAATTCGAATCATAATATAATCTAATTTTAAGGGAATCTATAACAAAGATTTACAAAGGGATGGTTATGGTTTATGGTTATTTCATTAATTGTGTTAGTGATTGTCGTGACGCAGATTATAAAGACATGACTTTGGCTTTAAAGTAGCATTTACAAATGTTGTTTGAGATTATTGTACTAGTATTTTGGCAAATATTATTTTACAATGTTGTATAAAAACGTTAGGAACTCGTTTTGTACATATTGAATTATATCTTGTTTATATGATAATATTTAGATACGATTTTTCTTATTACACAAAAACATAAACTAAATAGCATACTTCGTAAATGTTTTGGCGTTGCCATAACAAGAAAAACTAAAGTATAAATCGTTATACTGTATTCCATACACGAAGTCCCGGCTGACACATGTCAGTTGTGCGGCACTAGTATAAAGGAGACATTTAAATTGAAACTATACTGTATCGATTCTCGATTACTATTACGAACCGATTAGAATCGAATCGAAGAATATTGCATTTTTGAAAACTAATGAGATATGAAGTACAAAAATATGACCTGTCGAAATGAATTTGTACGAAACGCGTTTATTGATAATGTGGTTATTAGTAGTTCCCGGTATTTAGGTATTAATCTTAGAATAGCTTCGTTTTTATCTTAATTCATTATCTGTCAACTCTGAAATTCCCACGAAATGCATACTTGATAATGGGGATTAGTTATATTAGTAGGTAAATTCTCAACATGAACGTAAATAGAAAATAAAACAAGTTTAAGTCTTTAATCACATAACTACAGTTTAATTATATTTTGATTTGAGTCTAATCGTCTTCGCTTCCAGAAATGATTTCTTCACTATAGTCATCTGAAGAATGGCCCAAATACTAGCTGTGCCCGGCATGCAACGCATGCCCGGCAATTTTTTTTCACATAGTATATATACATAATGTATAGCCTATGTCCATCTGGAATAATGTACCTTTCAAATGGTGAGAGAATTTTTCAAATAGGTGCAGTGGTTCCGGAGATTACCCTCCACATACACACAAACTCACAAAATTCGCACTCTCTCTTTATTATATTAGTATTTGTATAGATAATTTGTTGAGCCATGACAGTATATCTATCTACATCATGCACGTCTCTGTCCCAATCAGTCATTATTTTTCTCATTCTTCTCACCACATTTTCCCAACTACTATCGGTAACGTTTTCGCATGCCTGTTGAAGTAATGACAGCATTTAGCAGTAAATGGTGGGCTTGTATTTCTTCGAGCAGTATACTATAAGCATTTCGATTTTTACTTGTCGCTCGTATCATGCGTACTTTTCCCTTGAAAGGTATAATAAAGTTCATAAATGTAAAAATGTTTGTAAGTATGTAATAGGATATATTATTTACCTTTAATTTGAGCCCAACTCTATTGGGTTATACTGATAATGGTAGGGTGGAAGACGTATAACTTTACGTTCCGCTTCTTGAGCCATTTCGTCCAATACGAAGGTTGGGCTGGGTGGCTTGTTAATGCCGACCAAATGCAGCATTTCTGCTTTCAACATCATGCAATATTATGCGATTAATATTTCATATTATGCTATATTGAGCCATGGCACTAGTTCTGTTTTATTATTAGCGGAGGTTGGTGGCTTATTTGGTTGAACAGAATGATATGGTGCATTGTCCATGATTACTGTCAAAGGTTCCATTAAATTATCTAATAAAGTACAAAACCACTCATTAAACTTTTCGAAGTTCATCTCTTCGTGGTATACCACGGTTTTCTTGGATTTAAAAGCAAGAAGGCAATTTGGAACAAATCCCTTCATCGAGCTTTGCCCCTTTGCCACTGGGTACTTTTGTGGAGTGTCGTCTGTCCATATTTGGTCAACAGCATAGTTTGCATTTGGCCAGAGTTCATCCAAAAATATTACATTACCCCAATCATCGATGGACTTTGCTGCGCGAAGAAAATTGCATCTAACTAATGCTATCTCTTTACGTTCCATGAAAATCTTCCGTTTTTTTATAGGAATAGCCAAATTTTATTAATAATCTCCATAAGGAAGTCGCCAGGAAATAATGGCTTCTCGTATTGTGTGCATTAATTTGTCGAGAGTTAGTAGTTCATTCCTGTAGTAGTCACCATAAATATGGTTTCTAATGGCATCGACATCGAATTCGTCCACTTGAGTTACGATTGCCCTTTTGACCACTTTCTTCAATGGCGAGCTATCTGCTCATAAACAAATGTAGTGCGCCGAGTAGGACGCACTACATTATGTATTATGTATTGTATATGCTACTACAAAGCATTCCTTAAAGCATTTTTTTCTGGTTGGTTTGGTCTGCTATAGTGTGGTGTTTAATAGATGCCCCGGTGCATTAAGTGGGGCGTACGCGCTTTCACTACGCAGTCGAATGTCGTGTGGGGACGACGACGATCCTCACGTGTCGTGTGGAAAAACCTATTATTATTAGATTGTATACAGAAATAGTTATATCTTTTATCTATCAATAATACCTCTTTAGCGGTGCGCAGGCCTCGCTCCCAGGCGGACTCGGGCGTCGGCTGGTCGCGCGGCGGTTCGCGATAGGGCGCGCCGGCCGCTGCAGGCACGCCGCGGATCACCTCGAACATATTGTAGTTGCCCTTGTCCGTCACGCCGGGGTGGAGGAATCTAATCAAATATACATAGATACAGTACTGCAAGCACTTTATCGTCTGCAGGGAAGAAGGGGCCGGCCTCAACCTAGTTAGCTTAAAAACGAACTTCAGGAGGCTGCAGGAATTCGCACACCTTGGGCAATACAAGAGAAGCCAAAACGAATAAGAGCTGCTCGGCACCAGAGGGATATCCTGTAGAGTCTATGCCCAGAGAGGGAAGAATAGCTAAGAGACACAAGTATGAAAGAACATTTGTAGGCAGAGCAGATACGCGCCAGAAAGAGCCTAAGCAATACCGCGGTACCTCCTACCACCAAGTATACCAAGTACCTCCTTCCGCGTTTGTATAACCGGAGGATTAGTAGGACCATGGGAGGAGGAGGGTAATGAAGTACTGCAAGCAACCACTAAAAAGGCGTCAAATAAAAGCACTAATTCCTTTCTTACTTGTCTCAGAACTATCGAACAAGAAAAGACAAATTTTGGATGATTGGAGTAGAGGAACATTATAAAAGGCTTGCCAAGTTACATCACCTATGTTACGGTACGGAAAGTGAGCGATGCGCACTTTCCGACCACTAAATTTAATAAAATGGTTTAATTAAATGGGGAGGGATAGGATGGGAACGGGCTCTGGCACATCTCACTCACTACCGAAACACGTTCGTACATTGGGGAAATAAGATAAAGTGGGAAATGCGGTACATTTCAATGTAGTCTTCTGTGGTAATGTAGAGTATCAAATAACATTTCAATGTAGAGGGGTAACGTGGCCGGTCGAGGGCGCCCAGCGGCTGTTGGAATGCAGTGTGCACGCTCCCCCTCAAAGAACGATTGGACGATACAGAGTTAAAAACAGAGTTGGAATTATTTCTTTTTAACACGTTCTGCCGGTGTCGAGTTCCAATCCAATCCAAAACCTGATCCAAATCCGTTCAGTAGTCTTTATGTGATACTCAAACGTCCCGTACGGGGCACGCTGCAATCCAACATCTGCTGGGCGCGCACGACTGGCCATGTTACCCCTCTCTCACAGAAGACTACCTTGAAATGCACTGCATTTCCCACTTTATCGTATTTCCCCAATGTACGTACGTGTTTCGGTAGTGAGCCAGAGCCCATTCCCATCCCATCCTCCCAATCCATTCCTTAATCCGCAAAGGTAGGCAGCGCATCCGGAGGCGTGCCAACGTTTGTCATTCGGGACTGATGTTGGCATGTATCGCGGATGTCTATGGGCGACAGTATCCACTTACCATCAGGTGGGTTGTATGCTCGTCTGCCGCCTTTTTTCTATATTTTATTAATTAGACCTGCCCCTTATGCAAACGCCGCGCGAATAAAACCGGCAGACGGGTCTTGGCTCGCCCTCCTCTAGTGACAAGCCGCGCGATCGACGATCTCTTCTATATGTAATATGACAATAATTACACTGCAATATAACAGACCTGCAGCTAACACCCCATGTGCAGGCACCGCGTGAATAGAATCGGCAGACGGGCCTTGGCTCGCTCTCCTCGGGCCTTCGTTCCGCCTCGTCGGACACCTCGCCCTCCTCTAGTGACGAGCCGCGCGATCGACGGCGGCCGGGTTTCGTCTCATCTATATGCATTAAATGTGATGCTGAACAAAGGGACCTCTATGTCAGTATTTACTTATTGATTTTGGTTAAGATTTTTTTTAGTTTAAAATTTCGTTGTTTCAAGATTATGTTGAAATAGAAACAAGCTCCAAGCTCCAAGTCCAAGCAACTAATATTTTTAAAGGATTTCACACTCAATATCCTTGAAACGAGAAATAACACGAAAATGTCTTTTCTCATACACTAAATATATTAAAACACTTCGTGGTGAGGGTATGCGGGGCATGCTGCAATCCAATAACCGCTAAATTGTGCCTTACTGGCTTCAATCTCACAGAAGACTGATATAAAATGTACGAGATAACTGTTTCAGAAGTGAGTGAGATATGTCAGTCCCATTGAGTAAGGAGTATAATGGAATAAGAGAGATCTCTTTAATACAACAATATTTCCTACTTCCTATCCCATTCAGTCCCATTGAATAGAGTATAATTTTCCAAATTATCTTTTCTCCCCATCCCACCCCCACCACCTACTCCAAGGAGGAATGGAGGATATAATGGCATGAGGAAAATTCTTTATCCCTTTATATTTTTCATTCCAAATACTTGCCATCACTTTTCTTAAATCCATTTCAAAATCTCAATTGGTAGACGCAGCCATTTATCTGGCATGTGCTGTGAAGGTCGCAGGGCAAAAATAGTCACTTATCACCAGATCATTTATCACTTATCACACTTATCACCAGGTGGACTGTCTACTCATCTGGAATCTTATTTCCATAAATAAAACAAAAGAAGATTGGTGTTTGGATGGCTAAAGTGGCAACTGGCCCACTCAAAATTCGGATCCTTACAAAAGATTTCTACTTTTTGATATTGCTAATGGTCGACTGGGCCAGAAGCAATTCAAAGAGTGAGCCGAACTACTTACAAATCAGATAGGTGAAAACTAGCCCAAATGAAATTTTGTAAATTTTATTCTTACATTTGTTCCTTCTCAGCACTTCATAATGTAACAAAATGAGTATATAAAGGGTGTTTTTTTTAGAGGTATAGAACTTTGAAATGGAATAAAACAAGGATGAATTTTTAAAATTGACATGAAATTGACTTTATTCAAAAGATAATCTTTTGGCATTATAATTTAAATATGATTTCTGGCATATGACCGCCACGGCTGGCTCGGACGTAATCCAATCTGGAGGTCCAATTTTCAATAACTTTTTCCAACGTTTGTGGCCGTATATCGGCAATAACGCGGCAAATGTTGTCCTCCAAGTGGTCGATCGTTTCGGGCTTATCGGCGTAGACTAGCGACTTCACATATCCCCACAGAAAATAGTCTAGCGGCTTTGGTATGACGGTTGGTGCGTGGTAGTCAAGTAGGTATAGGTTACTTGATAAGACACAGGAACATAATCCAAAAGTGGGCACCAACGCAATGACAGACCAAGTCTTGTTTACACAGTACACCTTTATTGTTCGTTATTACACAAGGTACACGGTACAGAAGGGTTGAAAAAGTAGAAGAAGGTTCACTGACGCGAATGCAAGGTAGTGGCATAGGGCGACGCGGTGTCAGTATCGTGTCTCAAGTTGAACTGTCGGCGTCGCGGCTGCGCATGTGCATCGCGAGCTCGCTGGTCCCGCGCACGCGCACAAGGGACGTCGCCGCGCGGGTTTCGTAGAATGCGTGTCTCCATTGCATCTTCTCATTCGGTAGGTATTTATTATATTTTATAATTTTATTTAGTTTGTAGAAATGTTTTATGTATAATTTATGTTTCTTTTCCAGATCCGCCACACGGCGTTAAATCGCACGATCTTGGAGGCCAACTCAAGGGTCCGGAACGTGAAATTATGCGGTTACCAAACGTTTCCTTCAGTAAATCAATTGTGGCACGAGCTGTGTGACACGTTGCGCCGTCTTGTTGAAACCACAGCTCTTGCACATCATGGTTGTTCAATTGAGGAACGAAAAAGTCAGTAATCATGGCTCTATAGCGGTCACCATTGACTGTAATGTTCTGGCCAGCATCGTTTTTAAAGAAGTACAGACCAATGATTCCACCAGCCCATAAAGCACACCAAACAGTCAGTTTTTCTGGATGTAACGGTGTCTCAACATACACCTGAGGATTATCTTCACTCCAAATACGGCAGTTTTGTTTATTGACGTAGCCATTCAACCAAAAGTGAGCTTCATCGCTAAACAAAATTCTCTTATGAAAATCGGGATCAACGGCAATATTGTTTTGGGCCCATTCACCGAATCTACGTCTTGCTAGGTGATCGCGTGGCTTCAATACTTGCACGAGTTAGATTTTGTAAGCACGCAAACCAAGATCTTTCCGCAAAATCTTCCATAAAGTGGATGGAAACATATCCAATTCCTGTCCACGATGGCGGATAGACTGATTCCGGTCTTCCTCTACGCTACGCTCTACAGCAGCAATGGCTTCTTCTGTACGCACTGTACGACGTCTCTGTAGATGCGTATTATCATTTAGAGTAAACGTGGTGCGAAAACGGTCCATAGTTAGTCGAATTAATTGCTCTGATGGATGATTATGTTGACCGTAAAATGGACGTAGTGCGCGATACGTATTTCGAACAGAACCATTATTTTCAAAATAAATTTGCACAATTTGGAAGCGTTGTTCAGGCGTCAGTCTATTCATGTTGAAATGCCAAACCAAACTAAACACAAATCACTTGACAGCTGACAAAATGGCCGCCAGTTAAAACAGTGTTGCCAACTTAAAGTTCTATACCTCTAAAAAAAACACCTAACTGTGTTGAGTCCTAAATATTATCACAATTAAATTATGGTAACCTTATTTATGGGCTCTGTATCCAATCGAATTCTATTCGTCTTATAGACAGTATGTACAAATTATACTTATACAATGTGTACAGTGTGTACCCAGGAGTCACATTTTGTATTTAAACAAGAGTGGACTTCTCAACGTGACTATACGCAGAGACTTGCAATTGGACACTGACATCTTGAAAGGTCATAAGTTTGAATACCTATTTGAGAAGTTAAAATTCCAGTGTGTATGTGTATGTTTATGTTACAAATACATAAAACTACAGTCTGTAGAGGCAGCTTCCGCTATTCAATTACAAGATGCTGGAATAATATACATACCTCCTATTAGAAACTGTCAATGCAAATTAGGTTTTAAAAATAAAATGAAAGCTTTAATTATGAAAAAACATAATAGAATAGTGGAACTGTATACAGGGCATACCTTAACTGTACACCTTAGGCCTGTTTAGGGGGCCACTAATTAATTGTGTAATTCTGGCCACTTTGTGTATATGTAAACTGCATACATTTGTTTAAATTTAGTTTAAAACATCTCCTTTTATCTATGTATTCTATTTTATATTATAATTGGGTTAATATAAATTTCTAACTTTATTTATATGCTGTATTTTGGGCCTATTTATTTATTTATTATTATATACTACTCATAACTTAAAAACGTTGTATATAACTAACAATTCAATTAATTACAGATTAAATGTAGCTGAGTCAATGGGATAAGTTTTATTAGAGGTCCCAACAGAATATCAGTACTTAGGAAGCAATATGCTGAGTTGGGGACCTATTTGTTGCCACAGCAAGGACACACTTTTTTTTACTACATTATCATTTTACTGTTACTTGTTAATTCTGTGGCTGTCTACATATTAATATTATTTAGAAATATAAACAAGTTCATAGGATTTGTGGTTTCATAATTTTCGTTTAAGACTTTTTTGAAAAGTATGATTAGCAAAATCTACTACATGCTAGTACATTAATTATAATAACCCATATAATTAATGTTAGGTTTGTATGTGAATGATACCTGTATCAATTTCCTTGTTTTTTGTTTCTCCATTCAACTGTTCATTTGGCTTTGGCTCAACACATTCTCCCTCTTCTGCCTCAAAATCTAACTGTTCTTCACCATCCTCTGTGTTGCTTGTTTTTTCCTGTGGCACCTGTTGAAGGAAAAGAATATTTTTATTTCATGATAGTATATAGAAAAGTTATAAGAAATTGTTGGCAGTGCAGTGTTGGCCAGCTTTCACAGCACCCCCCCCCCCCCCCATCAGTTCACATGGGTGTCATTAAAGGTGACTAAGGGATAACAAAGCTGCTACCACAAGCCCTAAGGAACTACACCACCCACCCATCCCTTTTCAAAATCTTTTTTCTAACGTGTTCAAGTGGTGTTCAAAATTAGGCGTGTCGTCGACGCTTTTTTAATACGTGCGTGAAAAATATTGACTTTCTGTGTAGATTGTTCATTTCAAGTAAAGTCTTTATTGTCAAAAGCAGGCAATGCATCTGCAGATTAACCAATATTTATAGTTTTTGACTGACATTGGATGTCAAATAGTTTTATGATACCTACTTTTTCAAGCTTAGGAGTTTCAACTTTTTCCTTGTCAGATTTTGGTGATGATGGTGTGCTAGTGGCAGTGTTGCCATTAATTTTTACTTCTTGTTTTTTTTCGGGTGATGATGGAGAAGATTTTGGCTAAACAAAAAAAAAAGATATTAATTTGAATAGTAGCACTAAGGACTATAGACTATATTCATACCATAAAGCAAATAATTAAAAAATGTAATGAAATATTTCAAACCATACCTATTACATAGCTTTTGTAGATTATAATAAAGCTTATGTCTCTAAAACATGATCAGATCTGGAAAACACTAAAAGTCCAAGGCGTTCAAGAGGAATACTTTGTAGAATATACAAAACGTGCCTGTAGTGGTGTGCATAGATAAGAAGGAAGTCGTATATGAGAGTTGTATTTAGTAGTAAGTTAGTGTAAGATATAATGTGACAATAAACGGACACATCTCGTTATAATAGCTGTTTCAGTTAACGTCTTCTTCTCAACATCACATGGCTATATAACATCTGAGATTTTCGAGTCTTTCACACATATTCACCTTATTTATTTTACTCAAGTAAAGTAATGTCTAAAATATGTCTAAGGAGTAACATAAAGTAAGTTTGACGTGTAAAACAAATAAGGTAAACATGCCTTGAGACTGAGATTGAGAACCATTTAAATAGATAAATATAACATGGCTCACCATGTGTAACCATGGAAAAAAAATATTCCAGGATTAATAAGAAGGAAAATATAGTCATAGCTCAAAACGCCGCCGGGGCGGGCAGAAATGAAGCTACACTTGCAACAAATTAGCGACTATTTGTATAATAATAACTCAGTGGTGACTGTCATTGTCATCATCATGCCAATGGCACTGACATGTGTGATATACGTTTTCTACAAGAAGTGCCACAAGAGGTGGATTCGTGAGGAGATGCAAAGTTCCCCAATGCAGTAAATCAAGCTCTGGATGTCGGAGGGAAGGGCTCAAGGACAGCGGGATAGTGAGGCCATTCCAGAAAGTGGTGTAATTAATATTATGAAGTAAAAGTGAAAAATCAAAAGTGAATAGCAAATTATTATGTCGAATTTAAACCACATAAGTGATGAACATAAAATGCCTTTAGATTTAGAGTAATTTTGTTTTATAGATAAGGTGTTCCTCAAATACATATAATATTATTGTATATTTACATTCAGAAAATGCTATGACTAGCAATTTAGAAAATATATATTGTAGATTAGATAAAATATGCACTTATTTACGTAAGTTAGGATCTGATAGGCAGGCATTTCTGGGGCAAATGAAATATATCAGGAATATGAAATAGCATTGAGCTAATAAATAGAAAAAATAAAGTGAAAGAACTAAGTCTAGCAGAGATAGAGGAAATTAGGGAGCTAAGGGGTATTATCGCTTTACAACAATCAAAACAAACAAACTTTATATACAAACTTTTGCATCTTCTGGTCCCGTAGAGTCTAGATCTGACACATCTGACAAATCTTCATGACTAATGTTTACATCTTTACAATCAGTTTCATCAATTGGCCTTTGTTTACTTCTTAATTTCCCATCTTCTTGTTCTGATTCCATTTCCCCTAAAGATCAACATATTAGCATGCTATTAACATCTTTACACAATACATAATATGCAATAAATATCTCCACACAATACAATATCTACATTTGTATCATCTACATGCATGGTACATCTAAATATTTTATACATTGGTACATGAGTGAAATGAATGTTTACCCTCAGAAATCTCCTCAGTGGCTGGATCTTTAACATTAGTCCTTTTATTGTAAGATGAACTCCTACTAGACAGACTAGAGTCAGACCTGCTTCTGGGCCGTATTTGGGGCATTATTTTCTGTTCAGCTTTGGTATGCCTCCTCCATTTATCTTTAGGACTCCATTCTTTCTTAACAGATGATCTTTCAGGTGATGGTGATGAATTTCTATCTGGTGAAGGGCTGGATGGGTAGGAATGTTGAGGATTTCTAGATGGAGGAGAGTTAGCTTGTGATGCCGAGTCTGGTGAAGCATGTCGAGAGTGAGACCCAGGAGAGCCTGGAGTAGATCTTACTGAGCCACTAGGGCTCTGTGGAGTTTTAGGACCATCACCCCCAGAATAATATTGTTCAGGCCGCTCTGGTGAGCCTACATTTGACCCTACTTCACTAGGTGACTTTGGAGGTTCGGGTGATTTAGGGCCCATTGGTGAGGGGGGCATTGAATTTTCAGGAGAGTTTATATCAGAGTGTGCTCCACTTAGGTTGTCAGGAGAGCGAGGTGGCTTCTCAGCAGACAGTGACCGGGAAGAAGATTGTGAATGGCTTTCCGGAGAGGGAGATCGAGGACCTTGTGACTTTGATGGTGGTGACTTGGGATCTTTCTTAGAACTTCCTCTCCTATCTGAAGATGAACTCCTTCTACTTCTAGAACTGGAGCTGCTACTACTTGATGATGAATGGTCATTCCCAGTTGCATCTCTTGAATCTTCAGATTCCATTTCTGAAAACAGATGGTACACCTCCATGAAGGAGTTGGATATTGATTAAAGTATTACCCAGCCCAGAAAAGCTCATTTTAATGCTGTTGCATTTCTTGTTTGCTTCCATTGTAAAAGCCAACAATGTCATTACTTCCATGTTAGTTTACATTCACACCATCCTTGCACTAGTTTTTTAAGCAATGTATAACATTATAAGTAATAAATAAGTAAAATAAAATTAAAACTTATTAGGACCTAACCCTATTACAGTTAATTAATTTCGTCGATGATTTCAATAAATTCATAAATTGCAGAAAACCTATTACTAATACCTACTGCAGTTTTGAACGTAAGTACTAATACTTTTACAACTGATTATTACATTTCACTGACGACTTTGTAAATGCTACGTTCTTTTGTATATTGAAGACACGGCCTCTCTTACCTTATAGATGACGCCTCGACGCCAGTATCGGTGGCACTTTATAACACTTTTCATACTGCTATGACTTTTCAACTTTTATAATCACAACACAAACTAAAACTTGGGTCTTTCACATATACTTGTGAACAACTTTTAACTTTACAAACGATAAACCGACGAAACTTATTAAATCAACACTACTTTATAACATGGCTGTGATGCAGGAGGAAATATATGAACATAATAAATATGTAATCACTTTTCAGACTTCCGTTGGGTTAACTTACGCCCTTACCTTAACTGAGATGGATTAGACGATAAACTTCTTGAGGTAAATAGAAATTTATTATAAAAATCCTGTAATTTGCGCCGCAACAGGCCTTTCTCATCGAAGTCATAAGCATAGACTAACTAAAGAAAATTTTGTTTTTCTTTTTACCTTTTTCTACAGTTTTATTGTCTTAGGAAAAAGTCTTTTGAATTTTTGATTACCTTTTTTTATAATTATGGTAACATTGAAACCATAAACTACATTATCATCTTACTTAGGAGTCGTAGATTAATATAGTGCGTTACGAAAGTATTTAATAACAATAAATACTTAATGCGGTCCCCTCCCTATATTCAGAACCTTATTACAAAATAAAAGATTTATTTTAAGTAATATTGTTGTTAAGTTATTTTTGTCGAATAATCAGAATATTGTTTTTTCCGTGTTTCTACATTGAATATAAACTTAAAATTTTCTTAGGAAAACTGTCGGTTTCTCGTACTAGAAAGGTCTGTTATTTATGACTGTCAATTTAAACTGTTAAGTCAAAGTAAATAATAACATTTTAATTGATCGCGGTTAACCGCTATAACCGCTTATTTGACTGATTATATGCTACATCTTTGCTCAAATTAAATTATGAAAAATAGGACATTCCCGCCCTTTTGCAATATTACATTTTCTGCTTTCTTGTAATCGTTTCAAAAATTAATATTACCACTTAGCTACGTTTACAATGCTTGATCAAGCACTTGACGATAATGTCTCAGAAAATGATGAAGAGGAAAGTTTTTTTCAAGACGTAGACATCCTACAAAAACACGGGATAAATGTAGCAGACATTAAAAAATTGAAAACCGCTGGAATATGCACAATCAAAGGAATTCAAATGTCTACGAAGAAAAAACTTTGCAATATCAAAGGTTTTTCCGACACAAAAGTAGAAAAAATTAAGGAAGCGTGCATGAAAGTCGTCTCCCTTGGTTTTATGACAGCATTGGAAGTGAGTGATCGTCGTAAACAAGTCTTTAAAATTAATACCGGAAGTGCTGAGTTAGAGTAAGTAAAGTGTACAAAAACTTTTATTCCCTACAATGATAAATAGGTACAACCTGTAACAATTATTAATGCTATTAATTTTTATCTTTTTTGCGTGTTCTCGACATCATTTTCGCTTTAATTATTATAATGAAGGCAACATTTGCTTATCTATTTATTCGCATTTATCCCTGAAACTCTGTCCAAGCTGTTGCTGTTTCCACTGTTGTAAAGAATCAAGCACATGCTATATATGGATATGGATACATATCCAGAATTTGGATACGTTCTTTAGATTGATATTGGACTGCTTTCAAAAACTAACTAGTATACCTACATATGCAACATTTATTTCTCGTTTACCCATCTATTCCACTAACTGTCTACTTTAGGTATAAACACTTTATACCTAAATATATAAAGTAACTAACTACTGAACCTATGTACTTTTTTTCTATGGCACTACCTCAGTTCATAGCAAATTCAAAAATAGAAAATTATCAGTCAGTGAGTAGGTAGGTACTTTATTTCCTTAGACATTAAATTAAAAAACGGTCCTGATTAGAATGACGTATCCCATACCTAAAAGACTACTAACACATTTAGAAAACTGTGAAACGTGAAGTCATTCATAAATACTAAAAAAATCTAATTTCCAAAAAACACAAAGTTCCAAGTAAATGAATAATATTTATGTACATTTCTTTATTATTACGGGAAGTGGGAAGGGGTTTACATCCCAGACGTTCGTCTAATGATGTTGGTCAACTTATAAAAAAAGCCTACCCATACATAATCTGACCCAATGACATTATAGTTAATAATAATTATTAACTATATATATAAAAGAGGATGTTGGTATATCTGATGTTAATAGACTTTGACACCATTTGACCGATCACTATGAAAGTTGGTACATAAGTATATGTATTTTTTCATGGAGAAGGTTTTTATGCTATCGACTTTGTTGTAACTTCCCACTAGATGGCGCTGCAGCACATTAACTTCTATGGCAGGACAATGTCTGCGGGGTTTTGCGAGTGAAATATGAAATAAAAATTATCGAACACTATCATCGTTATCTAATGATTACTTATAAGTATAAAAGTCGTATCATGGAATGCGGCATACGTGTAAAGTACAATTGAAAATGCTCTTGAAATAGTTTTAATTAAATTAGAGAGACATTAAACACACCTTAAGTGAGGGGGACTACGGCGCATGAAGAGGGTGCAGCTTAATTTTGTCACCGGATTCGAGTTCAGCAACTCAAAAAACCTTCTAGTACTCATTTTCAAGGCGGATTAATCACACATCTAAAAGATTACAAAAGCGGATAGTTTTGAGGGGGTGATTTATCTCTTCCCCCACTTGGATCAAAGTAACGCATATCGTTCCTTCATCTATGACGCAAAGGCTATCTTTTGCACACAAAAAAATAAGTTGCCACCTCGTCGTCGTCAAGTCTTCTTTTGGCGGCTTTTTTGGGGTTGATTGCAGTACTGTTTACAATACACTGTAATCTTCATATTTTCAAATTTTGAATGATTCTTGAATTGCAGTAAACTACTTGCTGGTGGTGTAGAGTCAATGGCGATCACAGAAGTGTTCGGAGAATTTCGTACAGGAAAGACTCAGTTGTCGCACACCCTTTGTGTCACCACACAAATACCAAACTCAAACGGGTACCACGGCGGGAAAGTTATGTTCTTGGACACCGAGCATACGTTGTATCCTTTTACTTTTTAATATAACCACAGAACACATAACAGTATTTTTCTTCAGCGTACCTTGAGGTCCTTATACCTGTGTGTTGAGATCACTAATTAGGATGTGAAAGATCACTAATTAGACTGTAGAACATCACCGGTTAGGCTGTAAAAAAACACTAGTTAGGCTGTGAAAGATTACTAATTAGGCTGTAAAAGATTACCGGTTAGGCTGTAAAAAAAACACTAGTTAGGCTGTAAAAAAACACTAGTTAGGCTATGAAAGATTACTAATTAGGCTATGAAAGATTACTAATTAGGCTGTAAAATATTACCGGTTAGGCTGAAAAAAAAAACACTAGTTAGGCTGTGAAAGATTACCGGTTAGGCTGTAAAAAAACACTAGTTAGGCTGTGAAAGATTACTAATTAGGCTGTAAAAGATTACCGGTTAGGCTGTAAAAAACACTAGTTAGGCTGTGAAAGATTACTAATTAGGCTGTAAAAGAAATCGTCGCAGAAGAATTCCTGCCTGCTTGAGAATTTAAAAAAATAGAGGCATGTGTAATAATTTTATTGTAGTTCTAGGGACACCGTAAAGTGTTGATTATTTATATAATTCAATAATCACGAGCTGGCCGATGAAGAAAACACCATGATAATCCGCATGACCGATAATAATAGAACAAATAGTAATTTCCACTAAATTGCACTGGGCCCGTGTGGTTAGTGGTTAGCGTGGCTAACCTGAAAGGCTTTACAATGATTGTAAGTAAATAAACCTGATATACAATAAACCTGAAAGGCTTTGCAGGCCTGTGTCCTGCAGAAGGACGTTGTTGGCTGATATCTAGATATATCTATCGTATCTATCACACAATATCGTTTGATATCTATCTATTATATGATATTAATACTCGTACTTCATACATCTCCTTAACAACTTGTTAGTCGCCCAGATAGATTGAGGCCGATCGCAGACAGATTCAATCTAGACCAGAACGCCGTCTTGGATAATGTCCTTTATGCAAGAGCTTACACTTCTGAACACCAGGTAAAAATATTTTACTTTAATTAGGTACAAGCAGACTTAATTTTTGTACATATGAAGATAACCTATAGCAACAGTAAATGAGTTAAATGAATAATGAACTATTCGATCTATCTACACGCGTTGACATAAAATTGATAATGGAACAAAAACGTCTGTACACTACGGGGGAAAATGAAAAAGAAATCGTGTAATGAGACGAGACATCAGTCTCTTCGTTTATTCACGTTTATTTAATGAAAAATCTTAAAAACCCTTTTTAAATTATGGAGTAAATACTTTATGATAACAACAATAAAGTTCAGAATAGTTGTCACTTGTGTCACTTAATATGGTTGATTGCGAGTAAGTAAAATTTTTAAAAGTTCATAGAACATTATCTGAATCGATATATTAAATTCAAAGTAAACATGAATTTGCGTTGATTTATATAGAGCAATATCAAGTGTGATTTTAATCAACAAAGTGTGACAATGAAATCGAATAAGAGTACTTAATAGTAAATCATTTATAGCGTGAATTTCCATTATTTATGTGAACACGTAAGATATATACTATAGATGGATTTTTGGAATATATTACGTACCATGACTTTAGTAAAAAGATATTTCTTTCCTATTTTAAGAAAAGCTTCTTTAAATTATGGAAAAATAATTTTAGTAGTTTAATTATTTTTAAACAAGGACACATATCTATCCATATAAAAGGAGATGTTCTGATTGATTGATTGACTGACTGATTCGTTATCGCTGAGCCGAAACCGTTGAAGATAGAAACATGAAATTCAGAAACATTTTATGACATACGTATCCACGAGAAGAAGAGGGGGCCTAGGTTTTTTATGCAATGCGTGCATCTCAATAACTATTTACGTCAGATACATGAAATTTAGCATATAGATTTCCAATTTAAAATAATCGTTTTTTGGGGTAGGTGCAAAACTTAGGTGCTAAATGTAGTAGAGATCTCTTTTTCTTCAAAGTGCATCTAGAAATGCCAGCAATTACACCAGAGCTGGCTCTAGCCCATGTAGCGCCCGGGTGCAATCAATACCCTGGCACCTTCTAGTAAGCTCTTTGGAGGCGTTGCGAGCGACGCTAAGACCCTGCGCCCGTCAGATGCCACAATTGTTATAATTCATATTATTCTGCTCTCTATAAATATTCGAATTGAACGCGGGCTACTTCTATGCTGTCTCAAAGGCGGCTAATTATGATTCGTGTATGTGAGAATAAGGTACGAAACGAAAGTATACGATGATGCACGATGGCTTTTTAATATTCTCCCGTAGCGTACAATAATCAATTCGTAATCTTAAAAATATTTACCTTATGTTTATTGGTTAAGTATTGATGTTAATGTTTGATCAAAAAAATATTAAATTCTATGAGTTTAATTTTCATGTTTTTCATCCATATTTACCCATTTTTACATATTATCTATTACGTAAGAGTAGTTGGAGTAACGCCCATAACGCAGCCCAATGTCGACATAGAATATGCGTTAAAAAGACCCGATTAATAGATAGGTAAATGAGAGTTTGGGGCTTCACGGAACCGATCGTTTAAACATTTGTTTAAGCTCTTGACAATAACTTTAAAAAAAATCAGATTCAACCGTAACCGTAACCAACCCTTATATCGTTCACTTCTAGACATGGGCCTCCTCACGCCCATTGTCCTGTGCATGAGAATTGTACCTATTGGTCTTGTAATGTCACGCTCGTCATGCAAGTTGGCGAGTCCACTCTTTCAGAGTGGACTCGAGTGGTGTAGTTCCTCAGGACTTGTGGTAGCAGCTCTATTATCCCTTAGTCGCCTTTTAGAACACCCAGGGGAAGAAATGCGGTGATGTTATTCTCAGGCTTGCTGACACCACACGGCCGTATCTCTGATCTTATCTCAAAATCTACCTAAAATAAACACAAATTAACAAATTACTCCAACACATAACATCCTATTGACAAAATATCAATAGGCGGAACTGCTGGATTACGTAGCGGCAAAGTTCCACGAAGAAGCCGGTGTGTTCAAATTGCTCATCATAGACTCCATAATGGCGCTGTTCCGGGTTGATTTCTCTGGCCGCGGGGAACTCGCGGACAGACAACAAAAACTCGCTCAAGTGCTGTCGAGATTGCAAAAGGTATTAGAACTTCGATAATGCAAAGTACAAAACTTAATACAGCTTTTTCCATGTTTCCATTTTCAATATTGTCGATACTTTGCATTTATTTTGCTCATAAATTTCAAATGAATCTCTCATATCGATGATTTTTCTCCATATGATTTTATTCGGAGATTCAAAATAACAACCGATTTTCTTTGGTTTCTGCGTTCTCCGATTTTACTTTCAGTGAATAATTTTAGAACCGGTGCAAACCCCTAGTCCGAATCACCAACCGAGAAAATTTATCGCCCATGCCAGTCATGCCTAAATTCGATTTTTGCTAGGTTCAACATGTTCGTCATCCCACATATCACAATACCATACCATACCATCGGCATATGTTTTACCACACTTGGATAGTGAATGGTTGGATAAGCCTTACCTAAGACTCGCCACGACATCTTACATATTAATTATTAGGGCATTATCATTACCATTTTACAATAAGTACCTACATACATATTTCTTATAAAGGTAGGTATACACAGAGCTGTAAGCGCATCTCCTTTTAGTAAATGCTTTATGGTCATTATTTGTACAGGTCATAATGAGTAATCGGTATACATACACGTGCTTTTTAAAATATTCTTCTAAAGGCATTTCCTATAAAAAAAACTGGTTTCAAATAGTTTGCGTTCATCATACTATCATAAAAAATAGGTACCTACTTATAAAAATATTTGACTTTTGTACAATGTCTGTTTGTCTGTGCTAATCTGTTAATTTACATGACCTTTTGTGTAAGGTGTAAGGTTACCTGGTACCTACTTATAAATCCAGGAAAGTTATCTTTTATTTAAAACTTTCTGTTGATTTTAAAAATATGGAAATGTTTGGAAGTGTTCTTAGAAGTAACGATTCCATAAAATTAACTGCAATTATGTTATAGTACAAAATAATCCATATCTGCTTATACAAAATAATATAAGGAGCTTCTGGAGATACGCACAAAGAGGAGATAATTGCCCATATATCTGTATTTTTTTTTACAAATCAATAGTGTCGAAATAAGCAAGTATCCGGCTCGGATGGACCAAACGGACGCTGAAATATACACTACGAGGTCTTTGACTCGGTTAAAGCTTACAGATAACAGTAACTATTGACTAACAACCGGCTATGATAACTCCTCTCTGTTAAATTGATAATTCATAACTTTAGTAAGAATAGAACAAAACAGGCAGTGACAATTGTATAATTTAATACTGTGTAATAGGTACGTACACATAGAAACATACACAAAAAACGTACACATTTTTTTGTTTGAGTAATGTATTTTTTGTACATTAAATTTATTTATTTACGTTATTTAGTTTTGTGCATTTGTTTAGAAATAAATATATTTGCAATAAACTTAAAATTGCTCCAAGGATTTTAATGAGGTTTTTCTTTTTTGCATCAATACGATGCAAAAAAGAAAAGATAAATGCTATCCCGAAGATATTATTAAAATCGACGAAAGATATTATACGACGACGTTTTCGAGTTTTCAGGCGGAAGCAGGTAACAAGCGTGTAGAACCTAAAAAGAACAAATAGTTCGTTACGGCTAGACCAATAATGATGCGAGCATACCCATGAAGAGTTTTAAATCTTAACTTTTACTGTCGCGCTCGTTACAGATATCTGAAGAATATAATGTAGCAGTATTTATTACAAATCAAATGACAGCTGACCCAGGAGCAACCTTAACATTTCAAGCGGATCCTAAGAAACCAATTGGCGGAAATATCCTAGCGCATGCGTCCACTACAAGGATAGCTCTCAGGAAGGGTCGAGGAGAGAACAGAATTGCCAAAATATACGACTCTCCTGACCTTCCGGAAAGTGAAGCTACATTTGCCATAACCAACGGAGGTGTAGCTGATGCTAAAGATTAAATACAATTTTGTAATGCCAGTGAATAAAGATCTTTTCTCAATTTCTAATTATTTAATGTCTATTTCAGCATTTTTTTTATTCTAACACAATAAGGCTTAGTGATTTTAATATTTAAAACTAGAAAAGCTAATAGATAAGAAAATTTTAATACTTAAAATTTAGTATGTTGTATATACCTAATCGTATAAAGGCTGTCCCAAGAAATGGTGTCAAGCGGAAGTTCAAAGGTAGAGCAGCACCCCATGGGGTACCCGAATCACCCCCATGTATGTTCCGCGATTTTTTGTAGTTTACGAGTTATGATTTTTTTCCGTGATTATTCACCAAACTACCTTCAGTTTCTTTAAATCTGCCTCGAAGATTTTGGTATTTTTTTTTTATATTTTTGGATTTAATTTTTGTTTTGGTCCAACGGTATAGGTCACAGAACATAATAAGACTTTAATAATGTTGTGTGGTACGGGTTATGGAGTTAAATCTTTTTGTGTTTGTTAAGTTTAACATTCAGCTAAATCTGAAAAAAAACATGCATATAATATCTGAATTATTAAAGTCACTATGACCAAAAATATCTTCAAATTCATCAAAAAAAATAAGTCTTAAACTACAAAAAAACCGCGGAACATACTTGGGGGTGATTCGGGTACCCCTGGGGTGCTCTGCTGTACGTTTGGACTTCCGCTTGACACCATGTGTTGGGACACACAGTATATATATAATAATGCGAAAATATATAAAGTTATCGACCAATTAAAAGGAGGTTCCCAACCGATAACACTAATAACCCCTGTATGCATTATGAAGGCAAAGTCCACGCTCTAACAAAATCGTTACAATCGAGCACCGACCGTCATTCGTCGCTCGTACGCTAGTGGCGTGACTTCATTGAGCCAATGGGGAGTTTGGCCACGATTAGATGATTAAGTATTTTTACATATTCCTATAAATATTTAAACGTCTGTCTGTCCGTTAGCGATAATCTTAACATCTAATGGACCGATTTTGTAGTTTCCACTGCTGTTATTGGATGTTTCTCTCGGTAGATTTATAATGTTATATAGAATAAAGAAAAGTGCTCCATTAAAATCCATTCAGTAGATTTAAAAACGGGCATAGGTCATCTCATCACATTTCATTTAGATAGATCATTTAGATCTTTCGGCCATGAAATCCTTAAAAGTGCGATGGGATGAAAATATGGTGAAGTGGCAGAGAATGAACACTGGAGCAGCATTACCAGAAAAATAATTTGCTTTTATAGTTGCCAGCACTTTCAATCAGCTCGAAATCTCTGTCATTAAAAACGGTTTCCTAAAAGCCGGGATTTACCCTTTCGATGATAGTGTGATAAGCAAGTATAAGTGATGTCGATTCATTAAGGCGATGGAAGGAGTTTGAAGAGCAAAAGAAAAATATGGCGTGTGGAACAATTGTATGCACAATGGATAGCTTCGAAATGATAATCACTGCGGACCCCCATCAATATCCCTACTCCGTAGGCACAGATCAAGATAATCAAGAAGAAATTGTATCATTGTCTCAATTCTCAATCACATTTGTAAAAAGTACAATCGCCATTGCCATCAACTTCTACCGTCCCTATTAGTAGTCCTACCTGAAAAGGAAGTTGTAGACGTACTTACTGCTATAGCACGTATGAGTAATGAACTTTAGGTGACCTCTCCCTTACCTTTACAAGAAATAAACGACTGGGGTAATGGAAAGACGTCGTTTGAAGATTTGTTACTGTCACGAGTCAAATGTGTAAATACACCGTAAATTATGGAGCAGAAGTTGTAATGAATTGTAAGAATTTCTGAAATGACTGCGAGAGAGTGAAATATTGGCAAAAGAAAATATAGAACGGAAGAAACAGCTTAAAGGGACAGAAGAAAAGAAGAAAACTAGACAAGGGTGCGACTGCAACGTCAAAAAAGAGTCTCAAAGTGAGAAGTCCATCACCCAGCTCTAGTGATGATGTCTGCGGACATGTCATTGCTTGATTCAGATACCGTCTAATATAATTTTAGGGTCGATTCAAAGCATAGAAATGAATAATAGCGATGACGATGATGAAAATTGAATACTGATGAAATCGAGGATTCACTGAATGCACTTATACCGGAGGAAATCATGAGCGGTGACTAAAAGATAAAATTCGATGAAAACGAAGATCCGTTTATTCTGTTTGAAAGTTATGAATTTATGAGGACAGTAGGAAATTGGGTATTAGTATAATAGATAAAATTTTGCACCAAGAAAACTGTTAAACATTTTATTAGCGAAATAATAAACATCAGTGAGGGGAAAAGCGGAAGTAAAATTTCTTCGAAGAAAAGAAGGACTGATTTTTTTTGTTATCCCTAGGTAGAAGATATTAGTGCAGTAAATGATGATGTGGTGACATTGTTATTGATCTCTGTCATTGTAAGATACCTAGTTAATGAAGAACTAGGCTGATTCAATTCAGTGACTTATTGTTAGTTAACAAAGGTAATTCCTATAATTATTACGTATCAAAGCCTGTGACTGTAACAGTGCCAAAGTTTAATGAATAATTTTATTGTACACTTTATTTGCTTCACATGTTAAGCATTATAGTACATACCTACTTAATTATTTTCTTCTTATGTATGTAAAAGTTTAAATAAACTATTTGTACATTCGAATTATATACTTATTCGTTTTGCTGACGGTCGCGCCAAGTACGCGAAGATCGTCATATGCTCATGACGATCTTTCCCCAACACTCAAACATCAATTCATCACTTGTTACACGAATAAATTTAAGTCGAACTAGCCCCTATAGAAAATATATATAATAATTTTGGCAAATCTAACGATCTTTCCCGAATAATGGTACAAAATATTAGTAAGGGACATTTGAAATAGTGACGAACTATCCTCACAATATATCGATCTTTCCCACCACTACTGAAAATTTTCTTTTTTTTCTCCTAACCATTCTTGCTAATTAAATTATAATAAGTTATTATAACTTACACTGATTTTAGACCTTAGATTTATTGATGCTAAAATATTTTTAGTAAAAATCCATTAGTAAGTGTTTTTAGTAAAAACTAGTTGTACCAACATTGAAATATATTCATTCCGACTCACGACATCAACACGCTGTTCTACGAATATTTCAAGTCAAGCGAGTGGTTCATGCTTTCCACTTTACAGTCAGACGTTTTTGAGTCTGTGACGCGAACGTCGCACTGGTGACATACTAGAATACTCTACAACGATTTTTGTCTGACAGTTCGCTTGAGAAGCTGTCGTAGTAAAGAACTATTCTAGTGCTTGGTTATTCGGTCTATATAAATTTCGATTTTGAATTTAAATTATTTGATATTATTATTCTGTGACGTTGTAATTTAAAACACCTATATTTTTATACTCTTTATTTTAATATGAGTGACGAAAATGATCAGAAAAAGCAAATTCGAGTGTGGTGTGATGGATGGTGAGTAAATTTTTTTTTTAGTAATTTGCACTGCCACTTCCTCTATTTTTAACACAGTACGTATATCACACTACAAAGAGCACAAACAACGGAAGGTGTAACAACTTGGTAATCCTTTTAACGGTCGAAAAGCAATTTTAGGAAATAATAACCGCTGCAAAGGAAGAATCAAACTTATTTTACTTCGCGTCGAGACCCTGGGGTTGTACGATTACTTGTACATTTTAAGTAAATGTAACTTTATTTGAGAATCTTTATTAACGGGTTCTACTTTCCCGACATTGAGACCGTAGTTTAAAAAATAAAAATACATTTTTATTAATATTATAAATCAGATGGAAGTATATGTTTTTATTTAAACAGAATCTTGAAACAACGAAACTAAGTTAGAAAATCTTAACCAAAATCAATAAGTCCATATCAACAATAAAGTCTCTTTGCCCAGATGACTTCATAAATAATTTTTCATTATTCTATTTTTCAGTTATGACATGGTCCATTTTGGACATGCTAATTCATTGAGACAAGCAAAAGCGTTGGGGGATGTCTTGATCGTCGGAGTTCACACAGATGAGGAGATTGCAAAACACAAGGGTCCTCCTGTTTTTACTCAGGAAGAGCGCTACAAAATGGTGAAGGCTATCAAGTGGGTTGATCAAGTTGTTGAGGGAGCACCCTATGTGACTACACTAGAAACCTTAGATAAATATCAGTGTGATTTCTGTGTACATGGAGGTGAGCTACTTATATTCTTTATGCAATATATATATTATTGATTTGTTTCCACATTCCTACTTACATAAACTGAAAATGAATAACTGGTGTTCTTGAATGTTTAATTTCTGCAATGAACAATATTGTTTTATTCAATAGTGTCACCTTTGAACATTTGCTATGAAATGTAAAAACTACAGCATATTGCTAACCATACTATCTATTGTGTCTATTCATAATGTTTGTAAAACAAAATAAAACAATAATATCTGTTTCTAGTATTGTGACATAATTGCATATTTTTTTAGATGACATTACGGTAACCGCTGATGGAATTGATACATATCATTTAGTGAAAAATGCGGGAAGATACAGGTAGGTAATATAATGTATTTTTTCTATACTATTTTAAGTAATCTTAACTAGAACTGAGAATACTAACAAATACTGTCTAGAATTATCTACTGTACCTCACTCCTCATTATTTCACAACTAATTAACAAATCTATTAGAAACACTACTGGGACATTTCATTTCACAATAGTGTTCTTAATCTCAGTTAAGAATTAAGAAGTTAAGTTTTTGTATAAAAAAATAGTTATGGCAGTACACATGCAGAAATTTTAAGACTAGGTAAACTATTGTTTTCATGTGTGATAAATTGATAATAGATTAATACCTGAATAATGTTTACATGTTTGTATAATGTAAACAGTTGTTAAATACAGTGTTCATTCACATTAATATAGATGTATATTTAATATATGTACATAGACATTTAGTAACTCCATCCAACGTGCTGTTCGTATTGTCGACGATCCCACTCTCAGTCGGAGAGATGTTGCATCTCTCTGTGTGTTCTACCGCCTGTACAATGGGGAATGCTCTGAAGAATTGTTCAATATAATTCCCACCTCAGGTTTCTATAACCGCACCTCCCGTCACAGAAGTGTGGTCCATCCGCATTTCTTCGATACGGAGGTGTCGCACACTGTTCGTCCAAAAATTACTTTACACCGCTAACCCGTAGGCTGTGGAATGAACTGCCTCAAGAGGTCTTTCCATTAAGCTACGATATGGGGTTCTTCAAGAGAGCTGTGAATAAGATTTTGCAAGGTCGGCGGCGCGCCCGCATACCCCCTGGTGTTGCAGGTGTCCATGGGCGGCGGTAACACTTACCATCACGTGGGACCGCTTGCTCGTCCGCCCACTAGTATATAAAAAAAAAATAATAATAATAAAATGGTAACCTCTGCTTCTTTACTTCTACCAGATGCACTATATATGGTTTTAAAAAATATGAAATTGTTGTGGGTATCAGAACAACCACCCAGAACCATTATCAGTTTTATAATGAATCAGTGACCGATAAAAAAGTACAAATGATGGAAGGTGGCGAAGACTTGGCCTAATGCTGGATTGCAGCAGGCTAGATTACACTACTGTGTCAGTATGCATTCAGAATCAGTGACCTTAAAAAGTGTAGTAAGGGACAGCTGCATAAATGTTATATTCATAACTAGCTGTGCCCGGCAGCGTTGCATGCCCGTCACATAACAAATTAACACAAAACAATATTAAACTATACGTATAAACTTTCCTCTTGAATCACTCTATCTATTGATGAAAACCGCATTAAAATCCGTTGTGTAGTTTAAAAGATCTAAGCGTACATACAGAGGGACAGACGGCGGGAAGCGACTTTAATTAATACTATGTATAGATAATTTATAAAATGTAGATCATTTGATTGTTGTAGCCAACCACACCCACACAATTTATTTCGCCCTATTTATTTGATGTATTTTATGAATACACTCAAGAGAATTCTTTGTAATCAATCTTTTGTAGTGAGCAGTGATAACCGCATCGTTTCTCAATCTTTTTGGTATTGCGACCAAGCCAAAAAATAAAGTAGACTACAAATATATTTTTAATATTACACTTAGCATGAATACCGACGAGCGGTAATTTCATACCACAAGGCATACCTTTATTTTCATAGATTTATTTTCTTTATTTCATTTTATTTGCAAGGTCGGCGGCGCACCCGTATGCCCCCTAGTGTTACAGGTGTCCATGGGCGGTGGTAGCACTTACCACCACGTGGGACCGCTTGCTCGTCGGCACACATCTCTATATAAAAAAAAGATGAATTGATAATTTTTATTACAGAAAAAAATATCTCATTTTCAGAGAAATGAAAAAAAATCTAGAGTATACCTTTTCACCAATCCGCACTGGGCCCGCGTGGTGGATTACGGCCCGAAATCCCCCCGTAATTCCCTAGGGGAAGCCTGTGCCCTGCAGTAGGACATTAAATGCTGATACATGTAACATGTTACAAGATTATTTAACTTCCCTATGCCATTTTTACCCCACAGCGTAAGCAGATGACCATTGTATATTATTTGATTAATATATTATAATAATAACGATCAGTGGCATATTCTCACCCCTTAGCCCTCAGGCGACACGTAGCAGCCACTAACCATTAGGTGAGCCAACTGTCACATATTCAATAATAGGACCTTTTTACAGAGAGGTGCCCAGAACTGCCGGTGTTTCCACAACAGACCTGGTTGGCAGAATGCTGCTGCTCACAAGAGAACATTTCAAGTAATTCAGTTTTTATTACTAAATCTGTACGACTTGATATATGGCTGACTATACCTAATTAACTAATATACTATAAATATTCACAAATAAATATAAATAAGCTGTCCACTTGAGAAATTTATTTTAAATGAGCAGATATTTTTTACATATATATAGAGAAAGAAAAGCCTTTAAAAAACTTTAATTGCGTTTTCACACTACCCGTCCTTTCGGTGCGTTTTATAGATGCGTATTCATTATATATGAAATGAACGAATGTGAGTTCCCTTGACCGGTGACTCTTGAAAGGCCACTAGGGCCACAAGAATTTAGACATTCCAAAAAAAAAAAGAATGAGTTCATTTAATCCAACCATAATCAGAATGGATCCAACCCACAATCATACTTTTTTATATCATACCGGTCAATTTATTCATTCGTTTTGTATCAGGTCTCGCAATGAGAGTTGAGGCGAGAGCAACATATCCGTAGGTTTCTAGGTTTACGTGTATCACGCTCGGAGCGACAACGTGTAGCGTAATTGTGTAGCGTAAATGAGAATCTCTTACCCTCTCGCTTGCGCGCACTCGAAGTGAAAGAAGGACGGTTAGTGTTTACGTTGTTTGGATTGGATTATGTTTTTAGTTCGATTTGTCATGTCGACTTAAAAGGTTATCTGACGTATTGCTGTGATGTGATCACATGTTAATTATTCAAGTGATTTTTATTATCTTTTTTTTAGGTGTTATCGATGTTTATTAGTTATTTAGTTATATTATTATGAGTGTATATAAAAAAATATATTACGGTAACTTTTGAAACATTCTGTATCTAATAAATGCGTCTGTGTGAGTACTGCGTTCGCCTCAACTCTTGTTGAGAGACCTATGCGTACCTACCCACGCCCCGCTACGAATTTACAAGAACCGTAATACAGGCTGTGCATTTTTACCTTTGTTACCTTGCCCCTTCCTTTCTTCAGTTTGCGATCACAGTAGCAAACGAACGAGTTTCTTTTATGGACCAAGGTGGCAGACGTGCATACAGTCCACCTTATGGTAAGTGGATACTGTCGCCCATAAACATCCGCGATACATGCCAACATCAGTCCAAAATGAAAAACGTTGTCGCGCCCCCGGATGGCGCTGCCTACCTATGGAGATATATGAATGGATTTGGAGAAAGGGTTGGGAAAATGGGGATAGGATTGGGATAGGATGGGAATGGGCTCTGGCACATCTCACTCACTACCGACACACGTACGTACATTAGGGAAATAAGATAAAGTGGGAAATGTAGTACATTTCAAGGTAGTTTCTGTGAGATTTCTGTGTGTTTTTATGTAGATTTCTGTTAGTCTTCTGTGAGATAGGGGTAACGTGGCCAGTCGAGCGGCTGTTGGATTGCAGCGTGCACTCTCCCCCTCAGTATATTTTCTTCACTATACTTTCAACACAAAAAAACCACTTACCTCGTACGAAATCAACTACAAATCAAGTGCACGAAGGAAGGGTTATAATCATCGCGCCGAAAATACGCAAACGCTCTAACGTAGAAAAAACACAATACCGTAAACAAAATGTAAAAACGTAGAAATTACAGCATTTCATTGAGTGTTTAAATTAATATAAATGAGTCTTCACTGTTTTTAAATTGTACTTTTAAAATACCGAAGTAATTATTGTATGCCAATAACATCGATCACCAAAACATTACTTTTACTTCATGTGTTGCAAACTTGTAGTATTATTATGTATTGATTATTAATTAATATATTGATATGCATAACGTTATATAAAAAATGTATATAAAAAATGCGTAACATTTTATAGAAATCCAAAACTATTCATTGTTGCATGTCTCACATTTATTTACCATTTTCCAAAGAATAGAATAGAAGAACCCTATATTCTGCCACTCCAACACAAAACATCACGAGCAAAATAAATAATATTGAAAAATAAAAAAAATTGAAAAAAAAAGAATTTAAAGAAATCTTTGACTTGTAGCTTTTACTATTATTAGGTTATAGAAACAGAAAGACAGAAAACAGAAACAATTGTATTATGCATATTATTTATTCAATCAAGATACTTATTATTTAATGATTCTATTATATCCAAGGTATATAAAATGACAGTTAAACATTTATCATTCTTTCTGTGCGGTAGATTCCATAGAAGATGGCGTAACAAATTACATTATATTCAAGGATTGCACCATGTGATATAAAACGAGACCGGATGCCGGATTATCCTAGTTTTTTCACACAATGGCAAAACTTATTGCTATTGAAAATATATATTTTTTGTTTCCATCGTAGTATATTATTACATCTCTAATCATCTTTTGCTCTTTACTACCATCATTATAACTCCTGTTAGCTCTTAAGGTATTCTGTCATTTTCAGGAGAGGTGACAAAGAATATACGGTGGCGTTGGAACACTCGTCAAACCTCGGCACGGACTCCACGGCGAGGTCTCCTTACACCGGCTGTTCACAGTTCCTGCCCACAACACAAAAGATCATACAATTCAGTAGTGGACTCTCACCGAAGCCTACCGATAAGGTATTGTTTTTTTTTTTATATACGGCAATGATGCAATCAGCACATTCTGCCAGTGTCAAGTTTTCTTCGTAATCAAAGTCCAAACAATTCATGACACATCTTCTCAATGTCCAGTCACGTCGAAGCAAGTCGGGAGTCGCTCGGTAAAATGATAGTAGATTAACTGAGGACAGAGATGGACTCCTTGGAAGCACACTAAATCCTTTTCCACGGTCTTTGCATGTATCGCGGATGTCGCTCGGCGACACTATATAACTTACTTATGGACAATAGTATCCACTTACCATCAGGTGGACTGTTTTTCTATAAATAAAGCACGAAAAATGCAGTCTCATACTGCGCTACACTATATTCTATATACCCGACGTGATTATTGCCTTGGTCGTCCTCACCAGGCGCCTCCGATCTCCGAGGGGGAGGAATTGCTGGTATTTTCTACACTTCTGCAATCCCACAGCCACACTTAGCTGCAATCCCACAAACTGCTTGGCACACTCGACAAGTCACCTGTCTCTCACAGAAGACTATCGTGAAATGTATCGCATTTCCGACTTTACCCTATTACCCTAATGTAAGTACGTGTTTCGGTAGTGAGTGAGATATGCCAGAGTCTATTCCTATCACATCTTATCCTATCACTCTCCATTTTCCTAACCTTTTCCCCAAATCTATTCCCGAATCCAAAGGTGAGTAGCATATCCGAGGGCGTGCCTACGTTTGTCATCTAGACTGATGTTGGCATGTATCGTGGACGTCGCTGGGCGGCAGTATGCAACTTACCACCAGTTGCACTGTTTGCTCGCTGCCACCTTCTTTCTATAAAAAAAGATTTTATTTTCCATTTTTTTTTTTCTACACTTACATTTATCTTATTCTCAGGCCGCTTAGATGTTAAATTGTAATTTATCAGATCGGCCTTGATTGTTTACTATACATAATATAAAACATAGATATTGAAGGGAGATAATCATTTGACATTATCTGAGAAACAGAACCTTATTGTCTGTTCTAGTTTATAGAAATCTTAAAAAAAACAATTGCTTTATCTTAAAAATCAGGTGCTAAAGCAAATTAACCGAACAGAATTCTAATCAAAGAGAATCTTGAAACAACGGAATTTTAATTTTTTACGGAATCAAACTTACCAATTTCTTCGCTCTTATAAAAAACCCGTACAATAGTGATTTCATTACATGCATGATTTTTTTTAAATAGAAGGTAATGTTTAAATAATGATCACGTTAGTCATACTCAACCGGGAGACCGGTAGTCTGATAAAAATGAGTACCTACAACGCTTATCTTAAAACTTTTCCTCGCAACATAAAAATAAAACAATAATCGTTTAAAACGCACCTACCTATATATGTAACTATAAATAAGTCGTAACCAATTTGTTCAATTTTATTGCCTATACTGGTTGTGCACGCGCCTTCATTCGCGTGTGTGCGTGTTCAGTTCATTGTGTCATTAACATTATCGATGAACAGGTGTTATAGCCACTCAGACAGGGCTCGCTTCATGTGCTGTATAGCGCCAGTGTCACAATACTGCTGTGTTTGTATCAACGTATTTCGGAAGCGGATGACAGTTGCCAAAATTCGTTTCCTATTCCACATCTTTCCATAGTACCTCAACCCATTTCATCTTATTTCATAATCCTATCACTGTAATCTGCCTATAACGCCCCACTGTGACTGATCCCAAGATAGCGGATCAGTGGATCACAAGGTTCTGATCATACAACTAACTCATTATGCAAGTCTAATGCGATTTTTTTAATATGGAAGGACCGTTGAAAACGAGCAGACAGTCTTCATAAGTGGTAAGCGGGAACTGTCGCCCATGAACATCAGCATCATATTTTAACTTCATTTCCATATTTGAAGACCCTGTCCATTGTATCCCATGAGTGGTCGTGGCATCCCAACTGGCACAATTTGTGACTAGTTAATGGTTAAACTGTATTTATTGTTGTTAAATAAATAAATTTAAACACAATCTCAAATTTAAACAAGTATCGGCTCACGTACCGCATCATTTTTGCATATGCAAACCACTTCATGAACTAAACAATAAATAATAACATTTGTATATATGTAAGTTCTTCCGACAGGGCACTGCCACATACGTGATGACAATTATAGAAACTTCCACATTATTTTTTATTTCATTGTTTCTGTAATCATTTTCTGTCATTCTCTCAATGTTTTCTTTTTCTTGGTGTTCTTTATGTCTTGTTGAATATAATTATCCTTTTTTTCTTTTCTTTCAACTTCCGCCAAAAATTACTGATTCTGTTACATTCCGCTGCGTACCTTTGCACATATACTATACTGGAGAAAAGAGATGGAACGTATAAAGTTTGAGAAGGATGAAAGTAGCAGGGAGGATGAGATAAGAAGGGAAGGAAACAGTTTCTTTTCTTTTACCCCCTGAAAGAAAAACAGGAAAAAGAGCTCTGTTCCTCACCGTCAAAACAAAGCCATCTGATAAATCAGATGTCTTTGTGTTCAAGGCTTTGGCTCTCAAGCAATTATTACTTGGCCTTGAGAAATAGAACGTGTTAAACTTGTTTATAGGTTGTGTACGTCGCGGGCGCTTTCGATCTGTTCCACGTGGGTCACTTAGATTTCCTTGAGGCGGCACACGCACAGGGCGACTTCCTCATAGTGGGGCTACACACGGACCTTGAGGTGAACCGCTATAAAGGCTCCAACTACCCCATCATGAACTTGCATGAGCGAGTGCTCTCGGTGCTGGCTTGTAAGGTAATTTATCTTATTTCCTTGTTTAGATTAAGTGTATTTCATTATTTCAAAAAAAAAATGCAATAGAATAAATGTTTCCCTTCAAGCGTTTTATTAGCATAGGGATGTCTACAACTTCTTACGAGTATCTAATCACCTTTTTATGGGTTCGGGAATATTTTTTATACATATATTTACGCCATGCTTATGTTTGAAAACTTTTAAAATAATCTCTCCCCATTTTTCCAACCCTTTCTCCCAATCCATTCCTTAATCTGCAGAGGTAGATATCGCGCCGGGGCGTGCCAACGTTTGTCATTCTGGACCGATGTACCGCGAATGTCTACGGACGACAGTATCCACTTACGGTGGGCTGTCTGCCGCCTCTTTCCTATAAAAAAAAATCACTTGTAGAAATTCTGTAGGTATGTCGGTAAGGCAAATTGGACATCTAATATCAACGAGACGTATTTCTCGTATGGGCTTTGATAGAGCTAAAATCAGCGACATAATTGCAGCAGGGTCACCAAATGGAATTTTATTAAAAAATTTTAATTTTATTTTCCCCATTTTTTTAAAAACTGTAACTTAGTTAAATGATATAATTTTCCGCACACTGTTTCTTGTCATTAAAATTTCAACATTCGAATTTCAAAATTGCAAAGGTACCCTGTCTAGTTTGTAATCTGACGATAAATATTTCAGGGGGTTGTAAGTGGCTTGTCACACTGTCTGCTTTAAAAGAAGCGATATTATATACAAACAATACAACAAGGCTACAGACGAGCTTTCAGGCCACCTGATGGTAAGTGCATAGTATCGTCCACGGATATCCGCAATACATGCCAACATCAGTTTAGAATGACAAACGTTGGCACTCCCCCGGATGTGCTGCCTACCTTTTGCAGATTAAGGAATGATTTGGGAAAATGGGGAGGGATAGGATGCGATGGGAACGGGGTCTGGTATATCTACTTCACTACCGAAACACGTACGTACATTGGGTAAATACGATAAAGTAGGAAATGCAGTACATTTCAAGGTAGTCTTCTGTGAGATAGGGGTAACGTGGCCAGTCTAGTGCGCCAAGCGGCTGTGGGAATGCAGCGTGCACTCGCCGTCCATATAACGTATGCGCGGATTTCGTATGCCTCAGAATTGAAAAAAAATATGTGGCGTGAAACTTCGAGTAATCACTAGAAAAGGCACTATAGTGAGACGTTAGGCTGATATCGATATATGAGTAAATAAAGAACTGGTGATTGGTTAAAATTCTCACTTGTCCTAGTCACCTTACGGTCCGGTCCGTTTAAGATATTACGAACATAACTTAGTGGGTCAGCGTGTTATCAATAGGTAGTACATTGTAAGCACACAAGCATTATGTACTAAAATCATTTATTTGCTTGAATATGAGTATTTTACATAATAATAGCTAGTTATTACAATACAAGTACAACACTTTCCATATCACAGCAGGCATTCAAATTTAATAAAATATAACCACTTAATTTAATCATTCATGTAACTGCACTATTAATATTAATTAACGCTGGTCGGCCATCTTCGTATTCCTCAATCGATTCAGAATGATTGAATGAAAAAGGAACAAACATTCAAACACACTTTCAGAGTTCATAATTTTACGTTGTAACAGCTCTATATTATATATGGTCCTGCAACGTTCGCTTGCCGTCGGAACTACGAATACGGCCGATCGCCATTATTTAATTAGTAGTAAGTACTGTAAATATTAATCTAGTACTATTTGCACATCATATCATCATCGGGTTTCTACAACCGCACCTCCCGTCACAGAGATTGCGGTCCATCCGCATTTCCTCGATACGGAGGTGTCGCGCACCGTTCGGTCCAAAAATTATTTCATATCGCGAACCCGTAAGCGGTGGAACGAACTGCCTCAAGGGGTCTTCCCATTAAGCTACGACATGGGGTTCTTCAAGAAAGCTGTGAATAGGATCTTGCAAGGTCGGCGGCGCGCCCGCATACCCCCTGGTATTGCAGGTGTCACGTGGGACCGCTTGCTCGTCCGCCCTCTTATCTATAAAAAAAAATATTATATATATACGCTGGACCCATGAAAATATTGAGCGATTTTGCGTTCGATTCATTTGAAAGAACAGACAGTGATAAAGTTCCAAATATAGATTGACAAATTAGATTTGCAATCGAAGATCGCACTTACGTTTTAGAAATGTCATATTGAAACTCAACTTTGATCTGCTCAACATTATCATTGGCCGACTGTACATGCGATCTTGTGTTTCAGACAAATTAGATTCCAATTTTAACCAATACTGGTCAAGGTCATACGTTATCTTATTATCACTGGCCTGTCATTCATGATTATAACGTACGGTCATTCATGCACGACTTGAGTCATTGATCTTCATTTTAAAATTAAACATAGTTTTACCACGCAATTTTTATCTTATTGACCATAGCCATTATGAACTAACCTTTTCGCGTGATTTCACCCACTTGGAATCGCAGCTTTTATGAGATTTATAGTTTAAGTATAGATTTATCAATTTATTACCAGCTTAATATGTAAATATACCATACCATCAGCCTATGTCTCTCCACTGCTGGATATGGGCCTCTCCCAAGACTTGCCTCCACACGATATTCGGCTCTTCTCATCCAACCACCACCGGCGAAGTTCTTCAAGTCGTTGGCCCACCTAGCCGGAGAGCGTCCCACATTGTGATTCCCAGTACGTGACCTCTGTTCGAGGACTCCACGGTTATCGGTCCTGCGGCAAATATGACCTGCAAATTGGCACTTTAACATGCTAATCCTACGAGCTGTCGGTGACTAGTTCTTTTGCGAATCTTTTTTCCTCATTAAGTACCATAACCAGCCCATTTATTGTCCACTGCTGGATATGGGTTTTCTCATGCACATTGTCTCGTGCATTGCAGATGTATGGTCCTGTAACGGCACGCTGGCCAAGCGGATTTACTCTTTTAGAGATGGTTTAATTCCTCAGCGCTTGTGGTAGCGGAACACATGGGGTGGTACTACTCTAAAGCTGGCTGACACCACACGACCATCTTTTTGAGCAACTAGGAGTGCCGAGGACTTCCTTCGCGTGAACTTGCAATTCCCGTGGGCACTTCATTATTTATCTGGATAAAAAGTATCCTAAATGTTAACCCGGCACATAAGCTAAAACTATGCCAAGTTCCATGAAAATCGTCCACTAGTTTTTACATAATGCGCTTTCAACAGACAAAAATTCCAAAAAAAATTGTTTTGGATTTCATTCGCACTTTATATTGAAATCACTTTTTTCAAAAACTATGTCATGTACAGACACGGCTCTATTGCGATTTTAATATATGTACTTATACGATTATTCATAAACTTTTTAGTACGTGCACGAAGTTGTGATCGGCGCTCCTTATGACGTGAGTGCGGAGTTAATGGACCACTTTCGAGTTAAAGTGGTGTGTCACGGCGCCACGCCCATAGCTCCCGACGCCGACAGTTCCGATCCTTACAAGATGCCCAAGCAACGAGGATGTTTCAAGGTACACACAATAATAGGTATACAGTTGAAAACTCCTTATCGGTTACCAATTTCGGCACTCGCCGATGAGAATTTCATTATGGACCAAAGCGATCTCAACTTATTTACTGCTATCGGTATTTAATTTTTTTAGGTAAATAATTACAAAGTAGTTGCTTCCGATCTACTTACGATGTACTCTGTTACTAAAACGCAATTGCCCTATAACTTAACGCCACCTGTCGATACCGCCTTCGAATGTTGGCGAATACACGCGCCGCTCTGTTCTTTGATAATAGCCGTTGTTCTTTCATTAATGAAGGACTACGAATAGCTAATGATCTCTGTGAGCCACTGCCGATACCAGTTTGAGTTACAAGATCTTTTAGACGCTGCGAAATAAGTAAAAACAACAAAATTCTTTAACTTACTGCTATTTTAATACCTCTCAGCAGTTTTCTTGGTAGTCTTTTTTCATAGAAAGAATGCTGTAGATGGCGCAGACAGTCCTCCTGGTGGTAAATGGATATTATCGCTCATGGACATGCGCAGTACGGCACGGATGCGCCTTTTGAAATAGATTTGGAGAAAGGAGAAAGAAATGAAAAAATGTAGAGGTATAGCATGGAATAGGTATGAGCGGCTCTGGCATAATCTCACTACCTATAGGATAAAGTAGGAAATCCAGTACATTTGACGGTAGTGTTCTGTGAGTACGGTGTAACTTGGCCAGTCGAGTGCCCCCAGCGGCTGTGGGATCGCAGCGTGCAGCCATACCCTCCATACTTACTGATGGCGCGTTATATATCCATAGGAAAGACCTGCATGATGCGTAATAAAGAGATATGACTACTAAATGGGAATAAGAATCATTAACATAGGACGCCGGTCAATCTTGATAGAACTGACCACTAAATGTGTATGCGATGCAAAATAAAGAGAAATGAACTACTAAATGTGGGCGCGGTGCGAGGAAATGATAAATGATTGTAGAAAAATACGGAAGTGTTTAATTATAGAAACTGTCAACTCACCCGGGACGCAGCTCATCCAGCGGCCGGCGAAGACGTGGTCACACACTTTATAACCACTGCACTGGTGGCGACCCCCTGGTCTTTACAAACGATTTGCACTTTATTTTGTGTGGTGTCGATGATGGTAACCAAAACAAACGCGCGCGCGACGAAGTGAGTTTAATTGCGATAAGCGAATTTTCTCCCCGGTGACGTCAGACAGTTGTGATAGGTCATGGACCTTTTTTAATATCAGTTATTTGGATACTGGCATGACCATTAGTCCACGCACAGTAAATAATAACACAAAATTGTTTTTATCACGTCCTTGTCCAGTGCCGTTGAAGTCAGAGTCACTCAGTAAACTGATAGTAGGTTTATTGACGACAGAAGAGGACTCCTTGGATGCACACGAAAAACGTAGTTCTATGCTTTTATTTGATTATCTCGAACACCACCCACAAAAAACACTGAAGTTTAATAAACTATCACTCACTATTAAACCACAAAACGCACTAATATTACAATATTTATAATAAATCAAACAAAAACTTCACTGCTCGAGATCCCGCCAAAAAGTCTTCTCGGCCATGCACTAAAACGCCAATAAGGTCCCTTTGCTCAGATAACGTCCAAAATATCCAATCCTTAACGAATTTTCTTGGTACTTGGTTTAAATTTAAACAATTTGTTATACAGATTCTAAATTCCGGCAACAGTATGACAACAGAAGACATTGTGCAGAGAATAATTCGACACCGGCTTGAGTTTGAAATTAGGAACACGCGCAAAGAACAGAAGGAGCTCGCCGTCGTGAAAGCGTTACACAAAGAACACGCAAAACAAAATGGCGACTGCATTGTTAATAATGTCTAGTGGTATGTGTAAATCATTGACCACCCGAGCGTTCGCACCATTACAAAATTTTATGCGATCGTTTACGTTTATAACGTTGGTTTTTAAGTTCATTTTAGTTGATCTAACTGAATTGTGCTACAGCGTTATATTTGGCGTTGGCGCTACCTAACCGCTTATTGAATAAATTGTTAACGAACTGCAAAGGAATTTGTGTACTTGCGAACGCTCGATTGGCCGATATTTCAGACAATAGGGTTTACGGGTTATTACACTTGCCCCCCCACCCGTTTTGTCCCCATATTTTATTTTTAGCCTACACTTCGTCCCCATGACATAAATGGATATTATAGACATTATTACAATTGAGATGTCCCCTGAAAATTCCACATCAGTAATGCCACACTCAATGATCCAGTAATATGCTCTGTACCGTGAGCCCAAAAACACGTGAAACTAATGGGACGTGATAAGTCTGACCACGGTTCATGTAATCGGACTGAAATATCGGCTATACAAAATAAATAATAAATCGTTAGTAACCCGTTTACATAGCATTCAATAATATATTTTGTGCCTACGAAAAAGTTGTGTCCCATGTATCCTACTCTGTACAAAAATGCAGATACAATGAACACTTTTTACGATTTTACAATAGCCTCTTTAGATGTAATGAACACTCGCGTTTCACTCTTGGTCTTTTCAAACTTTCTCTGACCGAATACATAATTATAAAAATATCACTAGAAAATCAGCAAATAAATATTTTTAATTCAAACAATATCAATTCAGAGATTTGATGGAGATTAAGATATTGATATAAGGTCCTACAAAAATAGTGTGAAATAATATTTTTTAATATGTCAGTACACTAAAACTATTATATCCTGCAACTAAATAATAACGTGCAGTTCATGTGTTTTTATATTACATTAAAAATAAATAATTGGTAATTTACTTGTATGTCTGTAACGCGGTACTTAGTTGATACATACTTACCGACAGAAGCGGACGCGTTTAAAGGTGAAAGACCCGAGCGACCAAATATGGATAGTGTTATGCACATACGAGTATTAAAAAACATGAAATATATGTTATTTTTAGTTAAGATATCATACTTCCAGTGTACTGATTGATATATTATTTATTTATTCTTTATTGCGCAAAGTGACAAAAGGCGGACTTAATACTTAGAAGCATATTCTCCCAGTTAACCTTTGGGCTATGCAAAGATGACGTGGTAGGTGCAATGATAGATTAAGTAAAACCATAGTTAACAGTGACGCATGTTAATTAAATACCATGATATAGATAAACATACATACATGCATATATAAATGCATACTATACATACATATATACATACCATACATACATATATACATACCATACATACATATATACATACCATACATACCTACATGTATACATACCATACAAACATACTGAACTATAATATACAATAAATAATACCTCCCTTAATTGCCTTAATTAATGTGTCTCAGCAATATTCTCCACTTTGAGTAAATGTTCCCCCCGAGTCTTTTCTTAACACTTGCACGCGACTGTGGTTTTCTAATACTGATGGGCTGGTCGTTCCAAAGCCGGGCAGCCTGTACGAAGTTACTGCATGGGAATCTGCAGTGACATATTTTCTCTAGAACTGAGACCCTTTTGATGAAATATTGAAATATTTCACACTATTTTTGTAAGTCCTTATATTTAGTTACGATTTTTGATTATTTGTTCACATAGAAAATAATAAACGGTGATAATACGGGGACAAAGGGCACGTAAATAATTTAGATAGTAGACTTTTGTCCCCATATGGGGTCTATGGGGATGAGTACCTGGGGACGTAGTTGAATAACCCCGTGTTACCAATATTGTATATGTTTTAGTCCGGTTGTTAGAGCATGAACTCTGACAGATTGGGGCGTTGTCTATTTCACATTTTTATTCCGTATCGCATTAATCGAAAATTAATAAAAATATATTTATGACATACACGAGTCGCAAAATTATAATAATCAAATGTCAAGTGTTTATTGTTCTTTTAACGTTATTTTGTTAAGACACTTCATTTTCCTCGATTAATATGTAAATTCACATTATCGTGTAACGGAATGTAAATTGTGCTAGTGCTTACAACCGATTTCTTTTCGATTGTTGATGATCGATTATTTAAAGTAATATAATTAATATTACATATAGTATTAATTATATAATTTTATTAAAATATTGTATTTAAATTGAAAAAGTATGCTTTTTATTTTGATGCTTTGCTCCTGTTTTATTATATTTATATATAATCATGCAAATCATTATACACATTTATATTTCCTGGCTTCTAACTTTCTAGATTTAATTTATATTTGGGTTGTACTTTAATATTAAATTATAGAATAGAATAGAACTTCCATATCGAGGACCGATTAACCTCGTATATCATAATTATAATTCATAATTATTTAATAATTTTAAAAAATTGATTACCTAGGTTATCGATTAGCAAAGTCTCATCATTTTGGTTTTTTCAACTGTCAGCTGTCAGAGCTCATGCTATAATAACCTGAGTATAGTGTAATAAATAATAATTGTGCTATATTATATGTTTAGATAAATATTTTATCATATACCCCTTTACCATTTAAATTTAATCATTGCGTAAAATCTCTTGTCCCTTTTCTATTAACTAAAACTGTGCATGGCGAGATTAATTACACAGCAATTGTTTTTGAGTCACAGTGTACCAAAAACATTTTTTTGAATGCTTATTAAGGCTCGAATTTAATTTAAGGTGGAGAAAAGTTCAAAAAGAGGCAAAAACAAGACAAATGTAGTAAGTCAAAAACATATTTAAAAAAAACAGAGCTCTTGATAAAGTTCAAATTTTATTGAAAGTTGTCCGTTCGAGGGAGAGGCCATATCATACAAAAACGTGAAACTTTAACTTTTAGTTGTAAAACTCAAATTTCATTCAAAACTGTCCCAAGGAACTATCGAGTATCGTCTCTTTTTAATTTAAGGCCAACTATCTGTGTATGAATACGAGAAACTTAAACATATTTGTATATAATATGTGTGAAAATAATACAAATATGTATACACATATGTATATTATATAATGTATATTGAATGTATATTTGAAATATGAAAAATATTGCACGTATACATATATGTGGGGTAGAGAGAAACTTACACGTATGTGTATAAATGTGTGAACAGGATAACATTCTGTTCACAACCTATCTTTCAAACTGTTTTCCGCCTTAAATGGACGGCTGCTTTTTTTTAATAAAAATATAACTACAAATTGATTAGAAAACGTTGAAGAATTTAAAAAAATGATTAAATTTTATAATGAGTAAAGGGAATTAATGTATTACTCAGAGTAATACATCTAGGTAAAGTAATAACTACTTATATAATGCTACATAATTACAATGTGATTTCAAATTCCAGTGTTCGCCCGCCTACTACTTGGTATGTAATAATAACCAAAAATAGTTTTAAACGATGGCTACCAAAAATGGTAATTTAAATGTTAATTTATTGTTCCTTTTCGTAAATTGTTATAAGTTATTATTTGTTATGACCTTATTATATCGGAAGTGGTTTGGTTAAAAGTTGTTGAAATTCACGTCATTGGCAGTCTGGCAAATGTGGCACAATGATATATGTATTCAAAATCTTTAATTTTGCACTTTTTAAATTTATTCCACAATATTAGTGGGCCTCCCAGCGCCAAGAGTCACACAACTGGTTAAATGGGAACATTTTTTAAATAGTAATTTGAATTTATAGCGTACCGTAAACAACTTGATACTTGTTGTTTCTCTTGTATCTAATGATTGTAAGTATAGATTTGCAAATGCGTAGATTGCATAATAAGTGTTGTATTTGTTGAAACTAATGTATAAACTACAGAATGATTGAACAGAAAAGGAATTATAGAAGTATCCAGTTTTTTTAAATTAAAAAAATGTTTTAAAGTTAAACGACTACAAAGGCGCGCTAAAATGTTTACAAAAGATCTACATAGATATAATATCTAATTCCTTTCTTATTATTTTTAAATTTCAGAACAGGAAATATGTATTAAATATCAAATTGGTATTTTCTGATTAAATGTCAGTATTTTAGCGGCGTATTTTTTAAATATGCCGCTTTTTTGTGCGATGTTTAATTTGCCAGACTCTTTATTTAATATTGCCAATAGTAAAATGCAAATTTCAATATATCGAGTAAATATTTTTATTTTATACAATTATTTATTATACAGAAACATAATTCGAATACATAGGTTATTTTTGTCTACAATTTATTGATTTTATATTGTGAGTAACATATCTACAATAAATTAATTATACATGTTTATTTTTATAGTGATATTACCAGATACGAAATTAATATTGTTAAACTCATAATGTAGACTATTTTAATATAACTAGATATAATATTATTTTGTTGTCACTCATTATGCTAGCTAGACGCTTTCTATAATTAATATACTTAAATAATTAATTATTAATGCCATATCTGCTACAATTATATTTATTGGAATTATTTGTTGAAAAAGAAAATGAAATCTTACAGTGATCTATATATAAATTTAATTTAATAAAATATTATTAATGTTGCCTTGTATTTTTTTACCACGCCTCCCCATTACCTTTATAAAAGTTATTTTTGTCAACTGGCTATACAAACTAGCGGACAGAAGAAGGAGGTAACTAAATAATGCCTGTGCGTCATCTTCGTATTCCGCAATCATATATAAGTTCATTCTAAAACTATAAAGTTAATAGAATCAGTTTGGATATAAGTAACACTTTCCTAAAATAGCTTATTTAATGTCGTAAAACATCAAGGACAACTTTTTTAACCAAACATGAGAATGTGCCAATTATTTTAAGTACAATATAATAATTTTGTCGTGTTCATTATGCACGGACTCAAATCGAAAATGTAACCTCGGAAGGCTACATTTATAAACGAAACAGCATGAGAGCGGGAAATTTAAAAAAAAATCTTATAAAACAAAATGTATTGTTTTATAAGAAGTAATTAGTACCTATCCGTGAACCGTGTAAAAATGTTAAATTTGTACGGACAAAATAACAGACACCAAATTAGGGGTTTATTTGGTGATTAGTTTACTGTGGGAGAGCGGTGATAGCCTACGGAGGTATCTATAGTCTATTCACATACGCGTGATCGTGAATTCAAATCCTTGGTCCGTACCACAAATGTGTTTCTACTTAAGTATTTCTACCACAAAACCAGAGTTTCTGCTTAAGTATTGTTACTAGCTGGCCGGTGAGAGGAAAACATCGCCAGGAAACCAACATGTTCCAGAAATTTTAAAAAATCTGGAGAGTATCATAACATTCATAACACAACAATTAAATAAATTGTAACACGCGAAGACTGCATTTAAATAATAAGAATTACAGAAAAAAGGTTTAAAGAAAGTCAAGTAGATACTGTTAGTCATAGAAAAGAAAGAACCGAAACTTCGGTAAATGTCAGTTTAGAATCAACCAGTATCACAGTATCAAAAATATTAAAAACGCTAAAAAACAATTCTACATAAGCAAATGTTTACAGAAATCTATCCTGTAACGTACACTTGCAGAACCCAGTCACTATAAATTTGTTTATAAAATCTTTGAATAGAAACAAAATTATTAAACAAAAATGTTGTCGAGGTCCTCCAAAGCCTTTGCTGTAATAATTTCTGGGACAAATCTTTTGAGCATAAATGTTCGACAAACAAAACCAAACAAACCAATTATAAAGTTATCGTATTTTATTATGTTATGAAGGTTAAATTGTTATATTACTTTCAGCTATGAAACTTTTTACTAAGTGTACTATAATTTTATTTTATATTTAGGTACTTGTAATGATGTTAATTTTTTTAGTCTATAAAATACTGTTCCTTCTATTTGTAAACTAATAAGTCGACGATAATATTACGCTAACTGATACGATAGTACATATATACCTACTATCTGTTTTGATCGAGAGTTATTTCTTAGTAATACAGTATTATTAGTTTAGACAAATATTGTAATTTTTAAATATTTTCACATTTCTGTCGCAGCGTATAATTAAAATACTTTGATTTTTTTAGTGATGTGTTTAATTACATCCAATAATGTAATAAAGAGCAATGTACTTGAAACCTGATTAACACGACAAAATTATTGAAATTGTAGTATGAAAATTTAGGCGCTGCGTTGATTTTTATTAATTAAATTGTAATTAGTTAGAAAATAAACAAATTGTATATTTACTTTATTAAATAAACGATAGGTACCTGACATTTGAGATTTTTTTTCATTCCATTGCTTTTTTCATTCTACTGTCAAGGAATTTACTCCCATGATTGTGAAAAATATTAACATTTATTTCTCCTCAACTACGAGGCCATAAATGCGTGTCCTACGTCCTAAGTGATAAGAGATTATATTATATGATTTATTTCAAATACATTTTGATTCCTAAAAATTCAACAATTTTAAGAGAGACAGTCTCCCTATTGTTTCTCCCTATTTCTTGTTACCGTATCGTCTTTCTTGTTTGATCGAAACTATAAGGCCAGACACACAGTTTTAAAATAAGTCCGTAGTATTGAGTCTATGACTCTGGATTAAAATGATTTATAATAATTGACTTCTAGATCAGTAAATCCCATTAAAAGAATACAAATTCAAAATGGCGGAACAATTTCTTAAAATCTCTAAGAATATTTATTTAATTCTATTTAGTGCGATAATAAAATATAGTGCCGTGTTATAGTGGGATTTTGTTGAAATTGGACTAAATATTACATGTTGTAGAGTTTTTTAAATCTGATTCTGTTGGGACCAGAGCTATATTTTCTATGTGAAGGTAAGTTTTGTTCTACGTAGCCGCCCACTTCAACAATCTGCTTCGTTTTGTTTGTAATATTCTATAATTATGATATTGTCCTGTTGTCTTATTAGCTTTTTTGACTTGACACTTTAATAATAAATTTGCTATGGTTGAATGAGGGGTGTGAAATTATTAGAAGAGATAGTTCGGTCATGATATCATCTGCAAATAATTCAGGTATCCGTCATTTAAAAGTTCGGTAACCAGACACTACGCATTAGTTTATTATTATCTTATTTTACTTCTTGGTCAAACTTTTTGTATTAGTTAATGTAAACTGTTTCAGTTTACGATCATTGTGAGAAAGATGTAGTTTTTGTTCACACTGCTTATGTTTATGTACAAATCAGTACTAACAGAAACATTTTTTGAAAAGAAACAACCTTGGCTTTACCGTTGTAATACTATGATGATAGGCAAATCTATCGAAAAATAAATAGCTGCAATAGGATTGTCGAAATTTGTTTATTAAATACAATTTTCATTGCAGCAATATCTATAACTCCCTAGAATAAAGTTTGTATAAACTATGTAATGTTTTCATTACCGTATACTATTTTAATGATTACTTTCCTTTAATAAGAGTTACTGATTTTCTCTTTCTATTTATTTAACTTTCTTATTTCTTTTTTTTTCTGCATTGTCACATGTTTAGGATAATTTTTTTTCTTTTTTTGGCTTTTATCCAAATTCTGACATGTCAGCCCCGTGATAACGCTATGTATACTAGATTACTTCATTTGATTAAGCTGTACATCAACTTAGCCACATCTGAAGATGGCTCCGCTAAGATGCTGCACATCCCACATCCCATATATTATTTTATATTTCAACAAAAATAATCTTCTATCTCTGTCCTGCTCACATTCCATCAGGTGATAATAAATGTCACCTAATTTTCCATAAGTTTCACAATTTGGACCTGAGATTTTTGCCATTAAAAAGGAAAATATTGTTTGATGGAATGTCAAAAGAACGCAACCTATGAGCAAGCAGTTATAATTATCAGCTCTGCTCATTTTAATTACAACAAACCAAGAACTATGAGGAGGCTCCCTCCTCTCATATTCCCACTGGTGGCCAATATTACAAAAGAGGAATAGAAGGTTAAAGGTCATGCTGCCTGACAGGAATACATTTCTATATACCCACACTTCATCTGTACAAATTACAAGCCATGTGCACTACTCACATTATACATTATTTTTTATATTTTCTGTGTACATTATTCTGTATGTGGAAGTGAATTGTTATTCTTATCAGTATCTGTCAGTGACTTGATGAGGGACCCTTATTAGTAAAGGACAAATTGGAATGCTTGATTCTAAAAACCCATTTATGAAATCTTAGTAATAAATCCTTTGATCTAACTGTATACAAACAATCTAACTGTGTATATTAGATATAATATTTTTATATTATATCTAAGAAATTCTAGCATTTTGTATCAATTTGAAATTTTGATAAAAAATGAATATTTTTCAATACTTGATTGCTTCAGAGAAATTGATTTCAGCATCAAAATGATATCTCATTATTCCAAGTGAAATCAGAAAAATTTAACTTTTAAACAGTGCATTTGATAAATATTTAGTTGATTTTGGTTTATCAACGTTATTCCCGCCATAAACTAATTAAAAATTATAGTTTTTAAAGAATGCAATATTTGTTAGCTTATGTTCGCTATCATTCTATTGCAATGTTTTGGGATTGAATGAAAATTATTTCCCCGTAGTCACACCATGGTGTCACACTGGTGTCTGTGTTGACTAATCATCGTTACTTGGTCACTGGACATTTGAGTACTTAAGACATTTTGAAACACTGAACACTAGTATTTTAGTCATTTTCAAATACTGGACATTTTAAAACAGACATTTTGCGACTAGACTGTTGAATGAATTGGTCATTATAGTACAGTGGACATTCTAAACCATCAGACCCTATGAATCCAATCAGCAATCTTTAGGACTTGATGTTATATGAAAATCAAAATTCATAGTGGTTTCTTTTCTTGCGCCTAATAAGACTCTAGTTTGATGTTTTTAGGGTAACCATTGTGAAATTTTACAATAATACATGACAAATTTGTTGTCATGTGAATATTTTTCTTCATGTAATGATGGTGGTAAGTGTGGTGGTGGTATCTTCACCTGGTCGTAAGTGAATATTAATCCCCAGATGCACTGTCTACCTTTGGAGATTTAGTAGAGAATATAGAAAAAAGTGTTAAGAAGAACAGAAAACATGAAGTATAAAGTTTTACTCCCATACAACTCCCATTTCTCTGTGGGGGGATGTTTTTAGATGGGTTTAAATAGTGTAAAGTCTGTACCCAATGGGACCATTATACTCAGTGTCTGGGCCCATCTGTTGTTTAGAGTACCTCCAATTCAAGGCCCACTACTGACCTCTGACACCCAGGCCGCACATCCCTAAAGCCAACACATTATGCTCACTTGATGAGATTTGATAGAAATCTGGCATAGCTCACTCACTCCTGAAACACATTGATAAAACATTTTATGTTAGTCTTGTGTGAGAAAGAGGTAACTTGGCCAGTCAGCTGCACTCAGCAGCTGTGAGATTGCAGCAATCATCAAAGATTATATTAGGAAATAGTAAAATATAGAATTAATGTAGTAAGTTTATATCAGAGGTGTACATCTTCTATAAGCAAATAAAGAGAGCTTTCCATTAAATACTTATGTCTACACTCCTATGCTAGTATGGGCAACATGTGATCATTAGTGTTCACATTTTCCAGTCGATTGAAAAATATATATAAATACCCGCATAAGCCACTAACCATTTATCAAATTTCGAAACCACTAATAATAATAATCGATTTTTTCGGACACGGGTAATCCATATAATTGTTAGTAGAAGACTTAAATGTATGTTAATAAAATATAGTCAACAGTGTTACTTCATTACTATTTAAATGCATATTAAATTACATTAAATCACATTGAATCACATTGAATTTCATTAAAACAACAATAATAATCACATCAATATACTAATTATTATTAAAATTACATTAAATACATTAAAGAAATAGTAATTAAATTAACAGTCCTATCCAGTGTTTCTGTTGTCACTGCTGTTCAGTAGGGAGGCGGCCTTTTTGCGATTTAAACCGTCCGTGCGCCCCTCCATGAACATTTCCGAAACACTGCAGTATCCTGGCAATCCCATCAGCATCTTGAAAACATTATTATATTGTACACGCAGAGTATTGATACACCTCTAGTTTTTATTAAAATTTTACAAGTGTGAAATTTTTATTGAATTATTTTTGAGCATTTGTTAGTGGCCAAATTCTACTCTGTATTTTCTAGGTTTATTGCACACCATTGATTGCATTATAGATCAGAGTGGCAGCGTTTGATTATTGATCAAATCTTTGATTTATAAATATTTTTAACCATCTACTGCACATTAACTTTTCCTTTACTGGATGCAGGAGAAATCGCTAGAAACTGAAAACTATTCCTGAAAACCTTCTGATGCTATTACTTGATCTGCTAAAGATTCTACTAGAATTTACTGGACTTGTTTTTAAAATGGCTATTATATTGTGTTCCTCAACAGTCTCTTCAACAAAGATAACAACTTATCCTCTTTCTTTAACCAAGCTCTTAAAAAAAATATTGTTGAAAACTATAATATTTTCTATTCTATTATCTATATAATATGTTATTCTATTATCATCACTGTCCCTTTTGTCGTCCACTGTTAGACATGGGTTTCCTCAAGCACATTGTCTTGTGCATAAGGGATGTCAGGGAAGGCCTCACTGGCCAACTGAGTTGACGAGTCCACTGCTTTAGGGGTGATCTAGGTCCTCGGGTCTTGTAGTAACTGGCTTGTAGTGTTGTAGTAGTAGGCTTGTAGCAAAATTTTGATAACATCTAGAAAAAAAAAATCCGTAGATAATTTATATAAAATTTACCACTGTCTTCTCAAAAAGGGTAAAAGGACATTAAAACTGAGTCTGTATACTTACAAGTTCTTGCGAAAACATGGTAGGCTATCGGGGTAATGCTGAACAGCCTGTGGATGCGCGGGCGCCGCTCACCACGCGCAGTTCGAGCAATGAGTCACAGCCGCCCAAAATAACCGAGGAATGGGCGCCGCCTACCGGCCGGGGCGGGCGGCGAGTTGGTCAGGCTCAGTGGCAGCCGCGACGCCGCCGCCGCTAGAGGAGCGGTCGAGGTGTAGCGCGCGAGCCCGTGGTACCCGTACGCACGCACGGGTAGTGGCGGCGCCGGCGCGGGATGCGCCGCCATGCCGGTGCGACACCGCGAACTCGGCGACGAGCTCGCACCCCCAGAGCCCAAACGCTGCAAGCATTGCGACGGTACGATATCAACAATATTGTTTGCAGCACGCCACGGTCGCATTAATATACGCCACTTTTCATTTTCTATTGTGACAGAATTATTGATCCAGTCAGATTTGCAAAAGGATATAAACTTTTTATTAAAATTCAGAATTAATAATCTAGCCTAACATAAAAGCAGCTTAACAACACTTCAGACCTGTAAGTTTGTTGTTGCTTGTAAACTTCGCTTTGAAACTTCAACTAACCAGATTTCGACTATCTAGGCGTAACAATCCGTACGCACCGTGCCGGCTACCACTACCACCACGTGCAGTGTTATTGACAGCTCCACCCCCCACCTGGACAGGTGGCCCCAGACCTCCACTGTCTGTCGAGTAACAATTAATCATTTGCTATCTACGTTGTCACATATCTATTAATTGCTACAAGATTTACTATTTTAAAAAAGATACCAATTGTGTCTCAGTATCTCTGAAAAAGGGTAATGATTTAAATACATTCATTTTCCTTTACGATGCGTTTCATTTTACGTACGATTACGATATTTTTGTAAAAGTGAGATAACTAACTACTAATAAGATACTAATTGTAAGTAAAATGATCAAGTAATACATAAATATGTAGGTACCTCATATTCGAGATCTGTCTTGATTTCGCGTAGTGATATAATAATCTGCATATGATATTCTTAGTTATTGTTGATAAACTTTATTCCTTATAATTATTATTATATATACGCATTAGAAATAAAATATTATTTTAATGTCTTTTTTCAAGTTATTCTTTAAAAATAAGAACTAGTATTTTTTAAAGAATATCGTGCTGCTACTTTTTCTAGATCACATTAATGATGAATATAGAATTAAATCTTTATTCATAACTAGCGACCCGCCCTCACTTCGCTTCGGCTTATTAAATTTAAAACAATCGGAATAAGATAATTTTCCTGCGGTGAAATGGAGCCTATATTTTAAGCTAGACCTCTAGCAATACATCGGTGAAAACTGCATTCAATTCCATGCAGTAGTTTTTGCGTGATGCGTGTACAAACATACAGACAGACAGACAGACAAAATTTCTAAAAACTGTTGTTTTGGCTTCTGTTGCTCTAATAAAGACCCCCATATTAGTTTTTTTTTTCAATATCTATAATGTACAGACATCAGCCTGTTACAGTTTTATTATATGTATAGATTAAACTAATTTCTTTATACACTTAAAAAACGGATCTTCCTCCAATAATGCCAGATTTTACGCAGGGAAAACTAAAATTACATATACGCGGGGAACTCAGTTTTGCAAAAAAGAAAAAAATGTTCTACAGGTCCCAATTATTTTATTACATTTTTTCAAAGTACTTTCCACTTGCATCTATACAAAATTTCGTGCATCTGAACCAATTTTGAAAACATATTTTCCACTCTTCCTCGCGTACCTCTTTTACAGCCTGTTCAAACGTAGCCAGTGCGTCTTCCGGCGACGAAAACTGATTCCCTTTAACTTTAATAAACTTTTAAAGGGGCGGGCGCGTTGTCATGGTCATGGTGCAGCAGCAGTCTGCGTACATCTGTGTTTGGACGGTTCTTGCTTACTGCAGTAAAAATGTTTGGCAATCGCGTGGCAATTATAAATTAATGCTGCTTTGGTTTCGTAAAGGTACAAATATCACGTTAAAGTGAAAAACTTGCGATTGAAATTTTTACCGCGCTTCTTGCTCTTTTCACTTCGGTAATTGTTAGCTCACTTTGACACAACCAAACAGTAGATTGGCGCTTAGTTTCCGGATCATACTGATAGATCCAACATTCATCACCCGTGACAATGTCGTAAGCGCGCCGAGACGACACTGCTTCAAATTTTGTTATCATATCATGGCCCACCATTTGACATGAACTTGTTTTTGGGCCTCGGTGAGGCTGTGCGGCTGGGTGCCCCAGCGCAACACTATCCTCCTGACTCGTAGATGCTTGTGTAATAATTTCACACACACTCCCCGAACCAATCTCTCCTGAATCTCCTCGAATATAATTGCCTGTTTTCACACATTAAATTTTTCACTGCCACCACGTTTTCTACCGTAACAGTCGTTACAGGGCCACTGCTTCTTTCTTGGTCAGCGAAACTTAGTCGACCACACCATAGTAGTACACACTTGTCTACAAACCCCATTTGAAGTATATTAACATAATCTTGAGGTTTTAACGCAACATTTAATGTCATACAAAATCATAGCGCGGAAATGTTTCCGTCGACTATCCACTTTTTAATGAGACACGACAATTTGATTCAGCTCTTAAAAAAATACGGAGATAAATTAGAATTAGCAATGTTTTGTTTTTATGTTATAGAAAGATATCATAGTTTTAATTGATATCAAAACCAGCCAATTTTCCATAGATAAAAGCTCATACTCGTAAAACTTTCCGAGTGGCCTGGTATGTATGTTTAATTCCAATTAACTAGTTCTTTTATAGGAAAACAAAACTTTTAAACTAACATAACTAATTACAATATAACTAATTGAAATTATTGTTAGTAACATTATTGAGATAGTTATGAAAAGTTTTATCGCTGAATTGTTGTGATCACATTTTACAAACAACACGTTCAATTTTTTATGCCCCCTACGTTAAGTTTAATATGTTCGCAAGTTGTAGACATAAATACTACTAATTAATTCCATAAGAAAGGTAAACGTATAGCTGGTAGTATTGTATATTTAATTACTCTCACTCTACGGTACTTCTTAATGAGAACTGAGTGCATGTATGGCTACATTTAAAATACCTAATAAATCCACACGAACGAAAAATGCTAATGCGACGGGCGTCAAAATTCAGTTAACGGCTGGGTTAAGCTGCAGGAAAATTATCTTTAGCTCCTCCTTAGTCACTGGAGTAAGTAATATGTGTCACCGTCGGGAATGGAAAGTGCATGTATAAATAGTGGGCAGAGCGGTCCAGAGTGGGCCGCCTTATGTAACTGAAAGCTCGTAAACAAGTGCACTTCGAGTGCCGAACGTACGTTAGCCATACTTCGCGTTACACTTGTCTCTCTTGCATAATTAGGGCGTGCCGAGCCGCCTGCGCCGGCCGTCAATACTAAATAAACTCTCCATGTTTACTACTTACTAACAAGAGTAATAAGGTAATCGATGTATCAGATTTTTGCATTCATATACAATTCACGATGATGATCTATTGATAGCTATATCGATAAGTAATAATCAGTACTGATAACATGACGTGATAAGTAATTCATAGTATATTAGTAGTGTATCTGATATGGGCGTAAATATTTATTATGTAGAGGTATTTATTAGTGAGTGGTGTATGCGTGAAAGATGTCATATTCCGCGAGGGTGCCGGGTGTTGTGACGGCATATGCGGCGATGTTGTGACAGGTGGCTAGCGTCACCCACGGGCTGCCCAGACGATTAAAATACCGATTAATTAGTATCGCCTCTCGTCTCTGGTGTCCGAGGCGCTTAGAATGAATTTATCGATCATCGCTATTTACTAAAAATGGCGTTTAATAGAAGCTTAACAAAAATAATTTCAGCATTTAACAAGAATAATTTTCAGCTTAACAAAAAATTCGGTCTCGTGTTAGTTCTTTGGTTAGTGGTTAGTTCTCGTGTTAGTTAGCTTATCTAAGAATGATCTATATTTTTTCTCAAAAATGCCTTCCACGACTCAGATTAATTCTAAGACCAGGAAAGATATATCCACCCCTAGGATTGTAATTGAAATGGTTTAAGAATGGAAATTTTAGTCAAAATTGCAACATCTGGTAACTGTGACTTGCTTCTGTTCTAGTCTCGGTAAGATTATAGGTATTTGGATCGCAGTTGCTTTCCTCTGCAGTACAGGTCATAATATACACGGTCGATGTGTTCAGAAATGGGTAATATCCGAAACAAAGAAAAATAAACGAAAAATAAGACTGGAGTATTATAATTAGCGAGTTGAATCAGCCACTTGCTGTTATCGCTGTTATCCCTTCAGGAATGACCACGACCTTCGCACTGTGCAGGAAATTATTCGGTCTAGTCAACAAATATTGACGTCATAAGATCTCTCTTATGGAAAGAACCGAAGATTGACCGTGGTTCCAGATTGATAAGAGGGTTCTGCTGACACCTGGTCCAACTTACGTAGCCCCTAGATAAATATAGTTGACCCCATACTATATCCGCTGATTATGAATGATTATTCCGCCTTTAAGTTTGAACACATAAGCCATTCACTGTTAGATTAACCATCTGCTTCTATTTATACTTCGTTGTCAGTAATCTTTTTTGACTAAAGGTTAACGTAGTGCTAGATCAGGTTTTCTCTTAACTAAGAAAAAAGAAAAGAATATGCTACTAAAAGATTGTTAACAAATCTAAAAAGTTTTTCAATATCGAGCAAAGAAATGGGTTAGTAAAAGTTTTAATGTAAATTATCCTGTTTTTAACATTACCATATATTTTATGGTTCCGCGAAGATGATGTTTCTGTGTAGTTATGGTTTCAGTGTGTAATGTCGTAACAGAGGCGTTGTTTTCGAAGACTGGGGCGGTTTAATGGTCCCACCCACACATGCGCCGGCGCAAACGCGTCACGAAAAATGTCTGACAAATGCCGTAGTTATTAGAATTTTTCCGTAACTACACGAATGTACAGACGTGATTTTTGTTTGATGACGAAGCTGGTGTTAGTAGCGCGTAGCTGGCGTCGTTCTATTTAAAACCGTTGTATATAAAATTCAAAAGACCTTTATATTTTTTATTTTGACACAACTTTTATATTATCACTAAACCTGTACTCCAATATATGCATGTTTGTTAATAAAACCTTTAGTTAGACGCATTTGATTATTCATTAAGACAATATATCAAGCTTTATGACTAAAATTATTCTATCATTATGCTTGTAACAACTTTCAATATTCTACTAAAACGACCTCTTTCTTATACGATGTCTAATTAAATAAACATCATTGTTCTTGTTTGTGTTCAGGATGTTCATGTGTTTTAAACTGAATTTCTGTCACATAAATTAGGTCGAGACATCGACAAGTTTATTCGATATCGTGGGTAATTTATTGATCTTATTTCATTAGTGACATTAAATGCACGAATAGCTCTAAGATTGATGTAAACAATCTAACATACCGCGTCTTTTCTATTTCATATGTTCCATGGGCGTAGCCACGGTGGGGCAGGTTGGGTGGGGCACTTGCATGCCATAGAGAAGAATAAGTAAACAAGTGGAAATCAAAGTCATCGATATATTTTGGTTTTCTATTAATAATTAGTTAATTACATAATATACATATTTTATTTTTGCATTTTTTATAATATGTTTAAACCAAAATTGCATCCGCTGCCCTATTTCCGTTTCATCTGGTGGTTGACTGGTAGAAAATGCCATATGGCTTTCAAGTCCGCCATTTGTACAATTAAATAAATATTATATTATACATTGACGCCAATAACGAATACAACCCGAGAAAGACAATTATTACATACATTTGTCAAAAATACACCGCTACTTATCTATAGATTTTAGATTGGATAAACTCGTATCAAGTTAAAGTTAAAGAATGTATCATCAAAATCGATGTAATGATTCTAATTTTGTAATCGACTGAAACCTGGTTTGACCAACAACTGAATTATATATAAAAATACCGGGAAAAACAACGTGCCCTTGCGTAAAATGTTGTTTTTGTCCACGTACCCAGAGACAGAATTCGACAGTTTATGGGTGGCAGTTAAATATACCCGTCTCGGTTTGTCGTTACAAATAGAATTTTGGCACTGGCTGTCTGCGGTTGTGTAATTCACATATAAACCACTTGTTGAGTTTAAACTATGTTCGTGATCACATAATTTCTTCTGTCAAGTGCTAAATTTCTCACAGTTACTTGTATTGTTTAGAAGATTAAATAATTGACGCTTCCAGGCTTCCTCTCTTTTAGCTAGACAATCACTACGCTTTACCAGGTACAATATGTGAACATCAGCTGATTGATTTTACCTTACATTGTAGATACTTCCTCTAATTTAGTACTTCATGAAGACTAGACACTTCAAGACGAGTAGCTCATATGCCACATAGTGGAACTATCATAACAAGATAGTGTAATAGCGTGATAAGAATCGATTTTTGCACCAAGTATCTAAAATCTCTAGCCTCTTCATTTCTAACAAATAGTTGAAGCCAAAAAATTCCCCTATCAGGCTAGTATATTTAAATGCCTATCGCATGGAATGGCAAGGAGACGCTTAAAATCTGTTTTTGTGTTAAAATCTATATTTTATCGGATTATTTACCATACTTATTTTTTATCTTTCACATGTATTATTTATTTAATTGTTACTAGCTACCCGCGCTGGATTCGCTCAGGTGGTACAGGGATTTTCAAAGGAAAGCAAACATAGCTTAAGTCTATCCGTATTAGTTCAGCTATCTAAAAGATATAGCATTTTTAAAATCGGTGTAGTAGTTAGAAGCGGTAAGTAGGTCTCAGTGTTCGATAAGGCTCCATAAAAAATTGGGACCGAATATTTCAGTCGACCAAAAGTCGCATCGTGATGAACGTTTCTAATCAATGCCATTTATTTTTTTAGACCATACAGAATATTGTACATAACGACCCAGTGTTCCATCGCCGTCTTACGAGGGTACAATGGGTTGAAGGTTCAAAATTCGTCGATTTTTATCCTTACATAACGTTTAACCATATATGTAGTTTATGAAGGTTCAAAAATCGTCGATTTTTATCCTTACATAACGTTTAACCATATATGTAGTTTAACATTATTTTACCTCTAAAAAGTTTACCGTTAAATGTAGAGATTGGTAACAAGAGTTAGTGGTAACGGAATTAATGCATTAAACTACTTAATTCGTTTTATGTTGCTTATAGATAATGTGTGTTTTTCTAAGGATACAGTATTTTAGTAACATGGTGTGTTCTACCGCCTGTACAATGGGGAATGCTCTGAAGAACTGTTTAATATAATTCCCACCTCGGGTTTCTACAACCGCACCTCCCGTCACAGAAGTGCGGTCTATCCGCATTTCCTCGATACGGAGGTGTCGCGCACTGTTCGGTCCAAAAAATATTTTATACCGCGAACCCGTAGGCTGTGGAACGAACTGCCTCAAGACATGGGGTTCTTCAAGAGAGCTGTGAATAGGATTTTGCAAGGTCGGCGGCGCGCCCGCATACCCCCTGGTACTACAGGTGTCCATGGGCGGCGGTAACACTTACCATCACGTGGGACCGCTTGCTCGTCCGCCCACTAGTCTATAAAAAAATATACATAGTGGGGGTAATTAAAGGAGACGTCCCCGTTCTACACCCACCTTGACCTCGTTAAATTGCATTCACTATCTGTTTTAATACTTTTCTCTTTAAACAGATCGTATAAGTTGGCAGATGTGCTTTCACGATGTGCAATACAATTTTATATCGAAACTTTAAGGCATCATTAAGCTTATTATTTCTCGAAAGAACCTTTGATCTTGAGATTATTAAAATCTTAGCCTTAAGTTAAAATTATTGTTGCTTTATATGAAATTTATAATAATAGCCGTAATGTTCTTCCAAACGCATTACCGATAATGACAGGAATTCAGAAATATGAATATTTTGGCTCCCAAACACATAATATTATGATTAACACAGGTGTCATCGAACGCGATCAGTGCAAGGTGAGCTCTTCTATACTTGAACCACATTACCGTTATCTGCCGACAGTATCTTGGATCCTTGTCAACTGGACGCTGAAGAACTTTCAATTTTTAGTAACACCCTAACAGCTTGCATTTCTCCATCCTATACGCAGTTTGTACATGCGGTAATGATAAAGAAAATTAAACCGCTATACTACTGAAATTCCACCTTCTAAATATATTGTTATTCTGTGTATTGCTTACCGTACATTAGACTAAATGGCCGTCTCTTCATTTGTCAACACGTTTATTTAAGCAGCTGTTCTCTCTTTAACTATGCAGATACTTTTAATTTTATTTTGACTTAATCGTACACAAATGTTTTTTTATTTTGGTTTATTTTACTGAAACGAAACGTATCTTGCGATCTGCTCCGGCTTTGTCTAGGTAATGAATAAGACAAAACAGCATAATAATATGTCTGTACATATTATTATGCTGTAGTTTCAGCTGTCAAAAACGAGACGGCAGCACCTTGCTGAAACGTGGCCTAAATTCGTCGTATACCCCACTATGTATGTTTTAAGTGGAACACTTATATTTTTACATCTTTCAGCTAAAGCAGTGGACATATTTCGGCCACCTATCAAAATAGTTCTTTGAAATATATATAAATTTGACATATTACAAAATCTTTCACTTTTACCGGAGGAAAAAAATTGTTGCAATTTAAAATGTAAATGTGTAGAGAAGTAAAGTGTGTTCGCGCAATAAAAACGCTTACCAGTATTTATAGGAAATGTTTGGTAATAAAGAACATCCCTTAGTCATTATGAGTCTAAATCGATTAATATGTTCGATCAGCAAGCTTCGCCATCGTATTAGACAGATTGAAAACGCAAGTACGACGCGTATCTCCCACGATTCGGTCCTTATAACCGTAAGGTTGGCAGGCCCATGGATGGTGGAGGATAAAACTTTAAAAAAACTGCAAGGTTAAAGGCACTTGACATGTTTTGTCGAATGACATCACAGCTTAGTAACAATTGCAAGCGACAAAAGCGATTAGCAAAGTCGAGCATGTCTGGAACCACATGATTTGTTTTGTCGATCGGCATTGACATTGCTTGTTGAACGATAAAATATAGCACAGCAGCAGGCACTCTTAGGAACACAAGATAATGGCAGTTTATTGTAGATGTTAATTTTATCCTACACAAATATGCCCGAACTGAACGGTATTTCATAAAACAACTTGTTAAATTAATTCGTTGCGTGGCATTATGTATTCCTAAATATACTCGAGTGTTTGAGACGAACGGCGACATCGGAAGCAGCTACTATTTGGATTAGTTTATCCGGCCCGTGTCACGTTCTCCACAAAAAACATAACTTTCTTGGGACAGTTGTCTATAGTTTTTATTGTCAACCATTTTATTTTACAATCTGTTTATAACATAATTTTATTTATTGCACTTAATAGACTAATTTTTTGCTTTCCTACGAGAAAATTCCTATTTGAATAATGAAAATACATATGAGGATTTTTTTACATAAGGTGCACTGTTATTTCTAGTTTTCTACCATTTGCGTGATTTTGACGTCAATGTAATAAAATGCAATCACCACATCTCACGTATCCGCTACAAGTAATAATATTTGAACGAAACTTTGGTATATAATATAAAATAACATTAGTATTATATTTGGCGAAATAAATTGGACCAAATTGTAGCTGGTTTGTGTGTGTGTGTGTGTGTGTGTGTGTGTGCGTAGGTGTACTATTTAGATAGGTGTATAATAATCATAACAAAGAAACTTAAAGTATTATTTTATCCATTATTTTATAATGTATTTGCGTTATTTTAATGTGTTCAAATTTATAGTCAACATACAACATTGTTCATGAAACAGATAATCATAATGGTAAACATCCGCACAATAAGCGCTTGAGTTTACTGCATGCAGTTTAAAGGCATTTCTGCCATGTATCGGCAATGTTTACGCGCTGCGACCCTGGGCGCAGGCAAAAATAACCTTTCTTATACAATATTTGTTGCTGATACGTTATTCAACGCAATGTAAGAGCGTGCAATGGAACGGTTTAGGATAATTCGATTTGGCATTTCGATCTCGGTGATTCGCTTCAACAATCCGTAACGTACTTTCAGCTCTTGGGTTGTACGATTTGTGTACTTATGAATTCTTCTAACACAATATAAAACTTTATCCGAACACGTACGCTGAAGTTGGTTTATATCTGATCAGAACTTACGGAACTCCTGAATGTCATTTATAATTGTAAGCTCCTAGACAGTGTTTTTTAAGTAGGTGATATTTCGTTGATAATCCTCATTTTGGCAAACGCACGGGTCGGTCGTCATGTTCCGCCGTGACTGTAATTCATGCATTGGTATAATTTGCGTTGAAATAGACAAGGCGAATTGTTGCCAATCTGTTCCACGCGGGACATCGGACAAGTTACCTGTTGAGTTATTTGCATCACAACAAACGTACATATTAATTTACTTGTCCATTAACGCTGCTTGCAAATAACAATAAGGATTAAAATGTTCTACAAAAAGTAATTGCGAATTAGAATGAATGAACGACTGGCAGAAAATGCCACTGGGCATTAAGTCCGCTTTTTGTATAATTTCTGTGCGGTTAAGTTTAAATAAATAAATGGCACGTTTTGGCGGGAACTCGAGAAGTGAAGTTGGGTTTTTGTTTGATAATTGTAATAATTGTGTATTAGGCGTTTTGGGGTTTAATAGTGATAGTTTATTAAACTGTTTTTAAAATGTTTTTCGTGCGTGGTGTTTGTGATAATCAAATAAAAGATTAGGACTACGTTTTTCGTGCGCTTCCATTCTGTCCTATTCTGTCCTCAGTAAACCTACTACCGCTTTACTGAGCGGCTCCTGACTTACTTCGGCGGCACTGGACATTGACAGCTTACGTTTTAGACAAAACTCTAGTCTACTTTGAAATTGTTTATTATCAAGAACTTGACACTGGCAGAATGTACTAATTGCACCATTGCCATATATGAAAAATAAAAAGTAGAATAAATAAATAACCACTTGATCGGTGATGATTAATCGGCCCGATTCGCAGTGACCTGTTTCTTAAAGTAGGTCTTCTGAACTACACTGTATCTACTTCCACACTAGTTTTATAAATACCAAGGGGTTTTTTGGTTACCTAATAATTTCAACATATCAAACAATGGCTGTTGAATTTGGCATATTATGTTAAGTTCGTGGGACCTACAGGGTACTTTATAATTCTACGCGGGCGCTACCACTAGCATGTATTCCAACCTCTCTATATAATTATATTATTAATGGTTTGAAAGTCATAAATTAAATCTACTTAATATTTTATTGTTCCTATTGAAACGTATCGGAATTTGTACAAAACTGCTATAACGATCCAAAAATACAGTTTTCTAAAAAATAAAATTCTATAAATATGTAGTTTTGTAATTTCTGGAAATATAATATTTGAACACCTATCTGTTAAGCGCGTTCCTAAATAAAAAACCTTCCCACGTAAAGTAGAAACGAAATGCACGTGCACAATTTGTATTATAATTATCATTGCACATTTGCAGAGGACTCCATCCCACTTTCCTAGACATGTTAATTCTCGATGAGTGGGTCAGGAGAGAGGAGCACGCCAACTTGCATAATATTAGGCCCATTCATGGCGTATCTCCGCGCCGCCTTACATTAATACTTCGCCGTGCCAAACGATGCGCCTCATCTTGTTAGGTATGCGGCTTACGTATGTAGGCCCAAAATTATTTTATTGTGTCAGCCCGGCACGTGGTCGCCGGAAATGCCGGGTTTGTTTAGCTTGCAGATTTATTTCTGTCTGGTCGGTGTCATCTGGGGGCGTCATCCTTTGCGGCTGCCCCGGCCATCGGACCGGGCGCGTTTGGCGCTTGTTGAAGCGAATTTCGCAATGTCTCGCCCGATGTTCGCCCAACAATGGAAATGCGGGCCACGTTTGCGAAATCTGTAAAGACTGTTAAATGCCTCCCTACCATGGTTTACTTCCAGATTTTTGATTGTTTTATTTTAAAACGCGACATTTGATTGAGTTCTCATTCTAAATGCCATATTTTAAGATAGTTCTTACATACTTCAATAAATGGAGGAATGTACACACTTATTCGTATGTTATAGCTAATAAGATATTCAAAATAACTTAATGTCATGCACCTGTCACCCGGGCACGCCCAAAATCAACAAGTATTTACGAGTCTCAGCTACTAGCTACAATGTTGCTGTAGCAGTATAAGTCAGATTATAAGAATAAACGTAAACCAAAGTGATTCAGGTTTGCTTCTTAGTGTATCGTAAATGTCCGCCTTTCCGGCCTAGTGAGCCATGTTCGTGATGTGATTTGTCTTTGATAGTGTTCGTGAAAGGGCCTTCGATAACTCACACGAGCATTAGTCCTAATCCCGGTGATCGTGGTCTTTCTGTTGGTATACTTTTTCAGGCATTGTCATGTACAAAATCAGAGGTGATACCTTGACACGCCTTTGAGTCCGAGTCGCACAGCATCCACTCCCGGGATTCCAAAACAGTCAAAATTGTTATGGGCACACACTGTTTATAACACATACACCGATTAAAATTGCCAAAATAATTGATGATATCCGAATAAGAAAATTGCAGTGCCCTACCGTCTCCGTTGCTTTATTACGACTAGACCACCGCGGCCCCCTCCCCTGCAGTGCGTCTTAGTTTATGGCATGTTCTCTTATTTCCATTAAATATATACCAATGCCGGAACAAATGGTATTTGTTTTCTGAAATATTGTTTTGTCTTTGCTCATTAGCAGAGTCTACGATAACAGTTGATTCATGATTGGAATAAGGCACGCCGCTTGAAAAACAAAAAAAAAAAGAGAAAATGATGTATTTTTTGGATATGAGACAAATAAAAGGCTGAATTTCCTGATGTGTTTCAAATCACTGAGAGTAATTTGTTGCTATTTTTGATAAAAAGTCAGAATTATTTTTAAACAATTGGTTCGATTTTTCAGAATCAAATTGCCTAAGTCTTCTAAAAGACTTCAATCTAACAACAAACTGGAATTTTCCAAATTCGAAGCATTAGTAGAAAAAATAGAAATTGCTCAAAAACTGAATATCAAATTTGACAATTTATACTCAGACTGATTTAATTGAATAAAATTCTGGACGTTGTACTTACTGATGAAAAATTCCGTACTAAATCTTCTGCTAAAAAATGGCAACAAATTTTGATTCAGTGATTCCGAAATCTTTTATTCTAAAAATTCCAGCATTTCTTCTATCGATTCCTCCAACCTCAGCATTTACGGAGCGCATATTTTCTGGGATGAATACTAAACGGAGACATGAGCGCAACAGAGCCAGTATAAATTTTATAAAAACAGTTATTGGTTTATTGTAATTTAAATTCAGAGTGCGATAAAAGCTATGAAGCTTTCCTTTAAAATTGAAAACTTGAATACTCAAAGTAGCAAAAACTTTGAGTACTTTTTGAATACTCATTACCTTAAAAAATAAAATATAATTTTGAAACACTAATTATTTATTTTTTCCCAATTTACTATGTTTTTATGGGTGCTAGGCTTAAAAAGACTATATTCGGCCTAAAAAAGGTGGCATCCCTATTCTGGACTGATGTTCGCATGTATTGCGGATGTCTATGGGCGACAGTATCTACATACCACAAGATGGACTGTATGCTCATCTGCCGCCTTCTTACTGTAAAATAATACATATATATATATATATATATATATATATATTAAAAGCGCTCTAGATATTTAGGCCTGGGCGTGGAAAACAGGTTAAGAGACAGTGTAGCAATTAGAGAAGATGTCACACTTTATCATAGTACTGTGTCCATTACGTGTAGCGCAGTGCAGTTGTGAGTTGCAACCATGCGTGGTTGCCGGACAAAATGCCAACTTAGGTCTCGAAGTGCACATTAGTTAGGCTGACGTTCGCGTTCCTTGGTACACAGCCAGAACGACCGAACCTTTTGGCTTGTCGATACGCTAATCGTAGCGCGCCGAGTCGGCGAAAATAATTGTCAGTTCAGAGATTAACGAACTTCAACCGGCTGGCCTATTAAGCGGACACATGTAAATTAACCGATTTTTCTCATACATAACATTTGTAACGATGCCCATAAATTCTCATTTCGTTGGACAGTCCAATGTCCATTGTGATATTAGCTAGCTATTTTATATGAGCAGTATTGCCGGTGTTCTGTTTGGCATGTTGAGAATACTGCTACTTTGGCACTTGTACCTTTGACATGGCTTTGGCTTTGAGTACTTTGGCATGTTTGAAGTTAGTTTTTTTTTATAGAAACATAGGCCGCAGACGAGCATACAGTCCACCTGATGGTAAGTGGATACTGTCGTCCATAAACATCCGCGATACATGCCAACATCAGTCCAGAATGACAAACGTTTGCACGCCTCCGGATGCGCTGCCTACTTTTGCAGATAAAGGAATGGATTGGGAAAATGGGGAGGGAGAAGATGGGATGGGAATGGTCTCTGGCATATCTCACTCACTACCGAAACACGTACGTACATTGGGGAAATACGATAAAGTGGGAAATGTAGTACATTTCAAGGTAGTATTCTGTGAGAGAGGGTCAACGTGGCCAGTCGAGTGCGCCCGGCGGCTGTGGTGCTGTGTTGCCAAAGTTTAGGTTTACGGTCACTTTACAATTAGTTCTAGAGTAACCTAGAGAATGATCAAGATTGAGTTTCTTTAACTTTGTTATCATGAACGATGTTCTGTATAATCAATTTGATGCAAGTGTAACCGAAACGCCCTGTAATAATCATTACAACACATGCAAGGATACTCGCTCATCATGCGCCGTGTCGTACGTGAGTTCGTACACACACGGTATTTTCCTTAGGGTTTCTTCGCGTAAACGTAGGAGTGCAGTGTGCGTGGGTAGCTCGTATCGGAGCTGTCAAACTTGTTTACTGACTTTTGTCTATTTGCGTGCCCACCTCAATTACTGTTTCCAACATTTGTGCTCAAGCGCCAGCCAGAATAAACGTATTTATCACCGTTTCACTTATTTTTGAACTTCGAACAAATAATTTTATATTGTAATTGTCCAAATCAAAATATTACAACAGTATTATTATAGGAGTTTAACGATTATTGTTTGGCATATAAGCAGTGCTAAAATTAAATCATTTAGTAACTTACCTTTATGTAGTTGCCAGCAACCGATATAAAAGTAACACATGTAAACAAATTTGTTTGAATTTTAGTACTATATATGCCATAGTGATGCGTCAGTCTGTGAGTACTAATTGTTTATTTTATATTTTCAGGTAATTAACCTTCACGTTCCTCCTTTCTGAACGACTAAATGCTTGGCAAATCCACAATATTTCGGTGAGTTCGGGGACAAACACTAATTAGTTGCGCTCGTACGACGAAATGCTAGATATTTTTACTTACGCTTCGAATGCAATCAAAAGGAAAAATATTTAACATACGTACATATTACATGTTGAACAGTTAAATAAAAAGTCAAGTAAAATGGCTGAATGTAGGCAAATGAGAGTTAGCTTACGTCAACAATGACAAAGCTGTATTCATTGTAGGTCAATTAACACAAAAAGATATAGAACAAATAGGATGCATGCGTCAAGCAAGATTCACCAAATTCGTCAAGCAAGTGTTCACCCAAATTGATTTAATATTGCCGAAAGTGCAATTATCGTGACCATTCACGCCAATTGTTCCCGTCTTGACTACGTCTATAACTTTTTAGACCCTTAATCTGTCATCGATCTACCTCTTTTTAAGTTGACTTATATATTTTTTCCGTTCGCGAGTTTCAGACGAGACTTCGTTCCATCAATCGTTATCTCGTCTGGCCACATTTGTTGTCTACAGTCATTTTCGAGTTACACTAACCGCTCTTTAAAATTATATTATGAAACTTTATTCTTTTATTGATTTTAATGTACTGCGCTTAATCCTGAAGTGTCCTAAATAATCCTGATCCTTGATACTGAAGTGCTTTAGTAAACCTGCCACTATAAATTATAATTTGTGAGCCGAGGTATGTGCTTCTAATTAGTGTTTAAAAGTGACAGATGAACAAATGTGATCTCATATGTAGATGGATACTGTAATTATAGTGTTCGGTGAAACGAGAAATAGGTTAGTCCGGACACTGTGAAGCTGTTTATCGTCAGTCACTAATTAGCCCTATGTAACCTCCACGTGTGCGATGTTTAGAATTCCGAAAACTTTCTTTCCTATTCACTTTCTTAAACGATTAAAAGTTCGTTTACAAAAAGTGTTCATTTCATTAACCAGTCAAGCAATGACCTTTGACCTTTTATTGTTTGCGGGATGCAGAAATCCCATCGCTGCCGTACTGGTTAAAATAATGATTTGTACTCAACGTGTTAGTATATATACCAACGCACATTTTCTCGTGTTACGAGCACTAAAATCGTTGCTTCAAATTTGAAACATTCAAGAAAACAGCTGTTATTTATTTCTTTTATCGTTGAGCGAATTATATATCCCCGGTGTTGTACAAAATGTAGAGCATTTAGATTTATATATCTGGCCGCTAGGCGCATTCAATACGCGCCCACGTTTGCATCGCTGCTGGGCCAAAACCAATTTTTTAGCATTATAACAACCAACTGTAGTCAATACAAAAGTATTTTATAATATATGCATTTTTCCCCAAGTTAGAGACATTGAGCTGAGTTGAGAGTTATGATGGGTATGTGTTTCGACTAATAACGGAATTCAGTTATCATATTATGTTGATAATCGAGCGAATTTCTCTTCACTCGACACAAATTTTCTATATTTATTCGTTAAATTCCCTAATGCGAAATTTGCATTTTAATGAATTTTATACACGTGTATGGCAATGGCACACGCATTACTTTTTCCACGCGTGTGTGATTCAGTTTTTGTATGTCTGCTGTGGCATATTTCGTGTCGGCTTGTTTTCGCATCACAAAAATAGACTCGTCCACTAATTCGCTAAATAATAAGAAAAAGCTCAGGATTGGCCGTGTACGAAATGACCATCCTCATCAATCAGCTGCTTGGAGCGAGTCCAAGATTTTTTCCACGTTTAGTTTTAGTAGTTTAGTTCAATAATACAACTTTGTCGCTTTCAGTACCCATCCTCTGTAAATTTTTCATATATTTGTGGTGGGTTGAGACGAAATATTGGTTTACTTTGTTGTTATAAAATATCAGTATGCTCAAGACAAGTAGTCGGTGATCATTCAATTAGTCCGACGAGACTAACTTCTAGCAAGTACATAATGTTATTTTCTAAAAAGACCTCCGAACATAGAACAACAACAGTACCTGCAAATTTTGTGGCTGTTTGAACGAGTTATTTCTGGATTTGTTGACAGACGCTAATGGTATTTCTGTACTTTCGTTGTCGTGAAAAGTTCCAAGAGACAGTTCGAATGAAGTGTTCACGACACCTTTACGGAATTCCTGTCTCACGCCCTAGCGCTTGCCAAGAAGCTACGTCATGCGCATCGCACTAACTGCCATGAAGGGAAAGTGTTTTTCTCATCATATGTCATATGGTCATACTCTTAGATTTACGTCATTGAAAAATTGTGATAACAACGGTGATTATAGTGGTGTAGATGGAACTATCACATAAGCGTTTGAGGATAGTTTGAGGACGCATCATGCGTGCCTCATCATCACCATTCAATAATACGTTAACTTATCATATATTACACAGACTCATTTGTGTAATCGGGATACTCAGTACAGAACAATCTGTAGCACAGGCGAGTCCTTACGTGGGAACAGACGTGCATGTACTAATTTGGATTCAAAATCTTATGCCATTATTCTAATCAATAAATTATGTCATGTGTATGTATATCGACGAAATCACGAAAATCTGTATTTATTGATAGTTTAACATCTGCCATTGAAATAAAACAATATTGATTAATAACAACTTGTAAAAAACACTTCAGTTGTTGACGCACACATGTCTGAAGCTGAAGCAAGTGGACATATTCCGTGATGTGAAACAGCGTTATGTCTCAGGCGATTTCTTCCTAGTCAGTCGAGGCGGCCGTTGAACTTTTGCTCCTTATTTAGATTATAGGAGTGGAGACGACGACCGACCGACACACTCGCTCTGCGAAATACGCATGATCGCTTCCGCAATCTACTTCTTATGATCATCATATATCTCCAGACAGAATTTGGCCACGCCTCCAATGTTTTAATTATCTTAACTAACCCATGTGTATCGATAACTGCGATAATTTCATTTAATTTACCCCAGTGTTTACGTATTGTACGATCCTGATTTGAGAAGTATTCTCCGATCAGGATCATCATTAAACCTTATCTATACATTGAAGTGTAGACGTGAATGTTTATGAATATATACATACGTAAGAATCGGGATTTAGCCAGCCTTACACTCGTCGCAAAAGTACCGGCAGCAGTGCAGTCCTCGACGTCGTTTAGATGCAGTTCAGAAATAAACCGCGGAAGCGTCCGACCGACCCGTTTGGTATTTGTTCAACGTTGACCTAAAACAGAGTTCGCTTTGCTCGTTTGTTATTCGCGTGGCCGACTAGCCAGCCCGCCGTGATATATCGCTTAAACTATACTTTGCCTATGCTTATTGCGATCAACATAGATATTTAAATATTAACGACCTCATTGCATTTGTTTCTATAAATTATACCATAATTAATGTACTTTATTTCAAAACGTAATATAACAATAAATAACAGTGATATTTATTATCAACGTTGACATTAAATATATATGAGCAGTTCTTGTTCATAAAATTATTATAATTAAGAAAATCGAGGTTGACATTTTGCTCACGTTTGCATGATTTCCATCGATTGCTGCGATGTCTCGTCACGCGGCACGGTGCCAGAATGTGCACTGCAGAGCCGTGTCGCACGTGGGATATGACGAATGAATGGGCGTCACAAGCTAACATCATCTACAGTTGAACTGTCGCTGATATAATAGTGTCACACTTTATTATCACCATAACACTTGTCAATTACGGATGACCTGTTCGAGAGTATGAGATAAAAAATTGTCGAGCTTCATTCGACAAGAGTACAACTCTTTGTGGCTAATTAATGACTGTAATGTTATTCAATCCCTCGTGCGATTACTGTCAATAGTCATAATTTACGTAATTACTTTTAAAGTTACCAAGCCCCACAGGAAGATGGATCTGGCAAAGACCAGACGAAATTGACTTCATCATTGTGGACAACAGGCGCATATTTAGCGATATTACAGTGATCAACAGAATTAACACCGGAAGTGATCACTGACTCGTTCGTAGCACTCTTAAATATCATTTCATAAATTTCTGTTTCGATGAAGGCCAATCTTCGTCCCACACCACCACAAACTGTGCTAGGGTCCAACGAGTTTCAGCTGGAACTCCAGAATCGATTGATGAACTGCTAATTTTGACGAGATAACAACTTGGTGAGATTAATCCGAGAAGTGGGCTGTAAATACTTCAAACCACAGCGCAAAAACAAAGAGTCCAAATTATCAAGTGAGACTGGATCTCATGGAACTGAGGCGGGAGAGAGCTTCGCTTACTGCATCGCTAGATCGACAACTCGATAAAAAAAAGCCCGGAGGCTGATACGTCGTGACCTTCGTCGATTCAATATAAAACGGTTTGAGTCTACGATAGAGACCAATAAAGGCTCTAGAGTCTTTTCTCAGCCTCTTGAACGCTGTCATCTGGCGAAGCTTAAAAGTGACAGTGTGCAAACTCTCTCCTCGAGACCTGTGTTATGTGTAATGTTCTATTTTCTTGTTATGTGTAATTTATTTGTTTCTTATCTTTTATTGTGTATTGCCGTGTCAAAATAAAGTTATTATGTTTATAAGTTGAAAGTCACTCGGCGAGCTATGGAGAGAGCTAAGCTCGGAGTTTCTTTGCGGGATAGGATCCGAAGACATTCGCCAAAAACTAAAGTCGCATCTCGTAGATCGGCACGTTGAAGTGACAATGGCCATGTAATTTTTGCAGCAGGACCGATAACTGATTGGGTAGACGAGCCTACGAATGGAGGCCACGTACCGGGAAGCGCGGTGTGGGACGCCCTCCGACCGGGTGGACTGACCAATTAAAGAAAATTCACCGGTGGTGGTTGTATGAGAAGAGCCGAGGCTCATGTGTGGTGGCGAGCCTCGAGAGTGGCAGTGGAGAGACACAGACTGATCGTATGGTAATAGTATATTAATTAAAACTACAAACGATATTAGTAAGTAAAATATTCACTTAGGGGCCGTTCAAGTATTACGCAAGCACCAAAATCTTTGCTCTGCTTATTTTTGATGACATGGGGGATGGGGGGGTCTGAATGGCGATTACGTCAGCAATATTTATTTATTTACTTTCGTATTTTTTTGGCAAAATTTAGTAGATTCCGATTAAATAAGAAACAACAGATTTTGTAAAAATATGCAATTTTTTCACTTAATACATAATTATAGTAAATGCTTTCAGGTCTAAATGAGTGGCCTACAATATGTCAGCATAAATCTTCTTTCTAGATATTCGTGTCTGAACGAAGAATGTTCCTTAAGAATTAATCCTCTCAAAATATATTTTTACAGTGTACGTAGCAAACTTAAGTGTAACCAACAACAGTGGGTTGGCGTAAAATTAATTCTCTCAAGTTTTAAAGTAATGTCGAGATTTTTCACCTATGACGATGTCAGGCACTTTGTCCTGTGGCATCTGCATTGTAGATGTCGTTCCACGTTGCCAAGGGAATGATTGTGGTCCTATCGCGTGGAAGTTGGTTGATACTGTCTCCATACGACAGTTTACAAATGTAATAATTAATTGTCTACTGTAAGATACGCTCGACTGCCAATGAGTATACATTCAGATTAATCAGCCGATGTGATTGTCTCTTGTATTACTATCTATCGCTGCACGATGCCAAGGTTACGGCGATAGTTAATAAAGAATTATCTTACCTGTAAACAGCTGTTGTGGTTCAAATATAAACAAACTGGGATCTCGTGAGCGGCTCCTTGTTGTTGCCTTACTGTCTAACACCCTAATATTAAAACGTATTTAATTATTATATATTCAAATCTTTTACATAAAACTATATAAGAGGTACAGTTTTAAAAGAAGCCAAGAGTAGTTGTTTCAATAAGTTGTCTGTTTGCTTCGAAATGCAAGACCCTTTCGCAAAAACTCTTTCACTCTGAAAAAGAGCGCAGCTCTATAACAGGATGCTTTTAATCCCGAATGACGGTAAGAAACAGATAAGAAGAACACACAATCCTAGAAAACAATGTAGTTACCATGTCCGCGAGTATTTTAAAAATATTTTGATGACATGTTTAAACATTTGCGTCAGTATCTAATAATGCATATTTTTCCGTCTTATTGTATAAAAATAATATCAATTTGTGCTAAAAATGAATGTAAAAGAAAAAAAAACAGTCGCTCGATGTCCGAAATAATGTACTTATGCTTCCGAGACTGGCGGCGGAGATGAAAATACCTGGTGTAGTGGCGTGCTCACGCGAGCGTCACGCCCGCAATATTTATTGCTAACTAGCGGCAATATTCAGTGTTAGCGATCTAGCTCGTAGCTCGCAATCAAAATTCATTTCAGTCCGTGTACAGTAGTCTCCGGAGTAAGGGCAATACATTTCCTAATTAAGCAAAAAATCCTTTTGTTTGTATCGGCTACATAATACTCGTATGTAGTATGTAGCAAGTATGTATTGAAATTACTCCTAACTACGCTTTACATCTTATCTTATTTATAGCAAATTTTAAACTGACTGACATTCGCTGTTGCAAAGTGCTAATTTTAAACAACTTTATATTATATTATAAATATTATCATAGTTAATTTTTAATTCATGAATTTGGACACACGTGATAGTAATTATACCAAATATGTACCTTTTGTTTAGTTCAAATTAATGTCAAATGAATTGGTTCACTTTTTGGAACTTTGGACTTTTTTATGCTGTGCAATACCTATGTACTTTCTACAAGTATAATGATCATAATAGACCGTGGCTGTGATAATGATTTAGGGGTACCTATTCTCTACTCACATTCGTAAGATAGTGAGTTCAAACCTCAGCTCGTACCACAATATTTCTACTTAAGGTACCTACGAATTTAACTTAAGCTAAGCGGCGACCTAGTACTTGAAACAAGTCTGGGCCATGTGTAATATTGTGTAACATTCACCAATCTGCATTGGGCTTGTATGGTAGTGGAATTGGCCCAAAACCCCGCTGTGATTACAAAACTAGGCCAACTAGGAAGCACTGTGTTAGAAAAAGTTAGGAAACAGAAAATTTTGAATTAAAATATTCCTCTAAAAGATATTGTTTATGCATTACGGTGCGTTTTTGTCATTAAAAACTCTGGAAAAAGTCTGGAATTGGTTTGCCCGTCTTAGTATTTTAGTAGTCTTAGCAACTGTACTTTTGGCACATACGATTAACTCATCCTACATATTTTCCTTGTTTATAATAGGTCGTTGTGTTGCCATTTAAGTGGGCGCCGGTTGTGTAACAGGCGAAAAGGCACGCGAGCTCTCCATTGTACATATGTAGCGTAGCAATTATTGAAAATGGTGGAAGATGTAGTTTTGTGTGTTTTTACAGCTGCAGTCAGAGATAGGTGCAGATTGGGCATAGCACTAACTGTGTTCCGACGATAAACAGACGCCCGCTGTTGCCGACCTGCTGAAAACATCCTTTTACGTCATCACCCAAGTATGGTTTCAGTGAGATTTGTACAAGTTTCCACAGAAGAAAACTCAACCTCGCGTTAACACTACTTATTTGACATATATTTTTTTGTTTTCGAGAACAACTAGCCTCTACGTGTGTGTACCTTCATATTATTGATCATCATCTAACACAGTGGTCGTCAAACTGCGGTGACGGTGGTCGTCCGACGATATTTGTGCCGCCCGCGACAAAGCAAACTCTTTTAGTAGATAATATCAAAATATGATTTTGCACATGAAGTTAACTAAATAGAAGTACGCGGGTAGGTATTTATAAACATCCTCCTGTTCTTTGTGTCCGTTAATTGTATGCTAGTTAGTTCATTGAGTTGGCAAATAAAGACTTCACATTGGTCACAGGTAGCAATTTCCATACAAAATCTATGAGGCAATCGCGTTTTGACAGCTCATAAAAAACATGTCAATTGATTGGTGGTGTCAACTAAACAATCCAAGAATGTGCGGCCCGCAGTGATACCTCACATTGTCCTATGTGGCCCTTGACCAGAAAAGTGTGACGACCACTGATCTAACAGCTTGTTTCTTCCACCCACTGCTGACTATAAATAAGCCTCTTGTCGTTTGTACCACTTCTCGGTCCTACGCTCTTCTCTCAACCATATACCTCCTGCAACTCTCTTCATGTCTTCTATTGATATCATACATAAATTATAACATAATTTGACAAACAGTATACATGCCAATATCTATATTTATTGCAATGTATATATGTATTATGAATTCGTACACACGTACTATTTTTGCTACAACAAAGACTTTTTACGAGAGTAGTCTGTTCATCGCCGTTGTTTCACCCGTAAACCTATTTAATGATAATAATAATTATGTCAGTTATATTATGAGCCATTTACAATCGTATTTTCGTGTGTTATTAACACAAACCAGTATAGTGAGCGGTCGACGAAGGAAAACTTGCGAGACGTATGCCGTTAGCGGAGACTCATTCATCGTCTTACGAAAGTCAATTGAGATCCGAATTTAGCCTAGTGCGGTATGCCAAACTTATACACGTTGTGCAAGCGATGCCATAGATCTGAATAAATATTATAATATGCCCAATGGAATACGCGCAAAGTGCTTTTTCGTGTTCATCCTCGCACAACTTTTATTAACTTTAGTGTTTGGTAATTAATATTTAACATTTGTTATTGATCTGTGTTGCTTTTCGTTGGTTCTCTACAATAACATTGAGCTATTAATGTATACAATAATATAATTGTTAGTATTGTAAACCAATATTTATAGCTGTTTTTTACATATAAATAATAATTTTTTTGTAGCATTAAATCACACAATGATGTACATTAGTGTCTGTGTAGGCACGTGTTTATACTTTTATATTAATATTTTTGGTAATTCACCAACGACGAGTGATGGCAAAATGTTAAATGTTTGATAAATCATTTACGTTGCGGCATGAACCAGTTTCCAATAAACATTAAACCAAGCGTTTGTTGATTTTTTGTCGAAATGCGTACCGCTCCCCAATCAATCATCCAAACAATGAGTCACACATAAACGGAAGGTTTGCAAGGTCCTAAACCGTTAACCTTGTTTAACAATTCGCTTTAATTCCACTTGTATCATGTGGGAAGATTCAGTGCCCAATGTATTGAAATAGATCACTTGTATTGCTTTGCCGATTGGATGTCCAGGTATAATCTAACTAGTATTTATTAAATAAACGGAGTCTAGGTTTTTATGGGGGTTGTCTATGCCAAATTCCATCTCACTGATTTCGATTTGGTATATACGAATAACTATCTACTTATATTTTCAAGAATAACTATTATTTTCTCACTTTTGAAATACATATTTTAAAAATACACATACGCATTACTAGATGATGTTAGAAACAAGCGCTTAAGATGAGAGCAGTCGTTGAGCGACAGGCGTGGCGGCACGCGTGTGGTAGCCGAACGGGGTCACTCGCAACGCCGCTCTGTCGCCATGCCACCCGTTTCCGAGATTTGTCCCACAAATCATATTTAGTTTACCTATAGAAAATTATGACTATTGTCGAGAATAGAACAAACGTCTTAATGAAAGCTTAAACTTTACGCATATACTTACTTCATGCTATCATTATATTTATTAGGCTTCAATATATTCTTATTACGATCTACTAAGATCAAATATACGATATAAGTTTATGGTCTTTTAGAACTTTTTATTTTAATCTTACGTTATCAATCAATTGGCGTGTAATACCTATCGTCATCGTCCCGGTTGATAAACATAACTTAAAGAGTAGGCGGAGACAGGTGTCGGCACCCACGCTGTTACCAGTGCCGTGTGCATTCTGACGTAACCGCCACAGCCTCCTGCCTGACACATACCTTCACGGAACTTCTCGTATACAAAGCCTTCCACTTCACTGAAATATAGTAAACATAAAACTAAATATTCAGCTGGACGCGTAGACAATAGGGCTGTAATCTGGTAGATGCCTCATTTAATAGCTTTCTTACGCACGGGTGGGTACGTGTGGACCAAAATAAAGAAATTGTCAAATAAATATACAACAGCAACGTCGCGTCGTTCGTTGAGCATCGCGTATCTGTTGCGCTGACATCTTGATTGACAAGTTACGTTTCTGCTACTAACCTACCAAACTGTATATTCTTGTTTTTTTTCTCATAATTTTTAACTCTGTACTCTAATCGTATACTTGACCTATATTTTGAGAACAGTCACTTTAGTTTTATTCAACTTCAAAACTTTCTTGCGCCTCTTCCAAATTTAGAACATAAGTTAGGTACAGTAGAATATACCTTATAAAATACTTGGTTACTATAAGTGACCTACTGACTAAGTTACCCAGTAGTGTCGTGTGGTACGAATGATACACCAAGACGTGTGGGAGGCGTCCACGCGAGACAAATCATTGCCGAGATGACTACCTAAACGGCAGAAAAACAACCAATACAACTACATTCGCACTTTCGATGACAAACTTACTAAGCCCAAGGCCGCGAGACTGCATACGAATATCTATATCTGCAATGGCGTTTTTATACATAGAATTTCTATTACTCAGATGTATGCATCTCCAGTCACTTAGTTATAATAGGTTTTAAGCTTGACATAGAGTTGTGGAATTATTACGAAATTCCCTTAGGGAGTCGGGCGTTATTGATCGATATATTTACAATCAGTTTATTCATACTTCTTCCATTCTACGATACATCCATAAATTGAATGTGCTACAATTACACCTGATTTTAAACGAGTTGCCGTGGAGTTATGTCCAACTCTCTGAGAGTTACACCACCGACCGTGCCCCTGGGTCTTAGCACTAGTCTTAAAAACAGCAACTGGTTTTCTCGGTCTCACCTCGAAACAGGAAATTGCTTGGCAGCGTTGCATTAAGATAAGATATGAGAGTGGTATCCATCCATCGAGCAAAGTTGCAAACCTATTAATAGGAGTCGCAACGTTAGTTTCCAAACCATCGAGATAAGACAGCATCTAGATATTCTTATATCGTTAATCACCTGGCAACTAGGAGAAAATTGCAATACGTACCATACTTAACTTACTTTTTGTATTGGTTGTTTTTGGTGCGTGTGTCATGAACAGTTAGTATGGCTAATTCCTTTATAGGTAGGTGTAGTAGTAGATTGCTGTCAAATTGATATCAAAGTTTTTAATGCTTATGAATCATCCACACATATAATAGTAGTATGGATTCGTGGGTTCTGGCTCACTTTCGAGGGGTCGGTTTTGCGATTTTTGGTGACACTGCAGAAAGCTCATCCCACATTAGAATTCATAGTATTTTATTTTGCCCTCCATTCTTCAATGTGCAGCTATAAGTGTTACACGTAATTTAAAAAAAATATATAATATTTAATTTTATTGATCCCTTCTCGGCAATAGTAGCAGGTCCTAGCGGATGAGGAAAATCTAATTTTGTAACGAATTTTCTGAAATATTGTAAACATATGTGTTATCATGAAATACAATTCTATACAATTTAAGCAACATTACCTATAGCCAGGTTATTCCAGATCTGAACATGTTTGATGGGGAAAAGCCTCAGTTAGTCATAATTGACGATCTTATGAGAAAATCAGACTGACGGATCGTTGACATTTTTTTTAAGGGCAGTCATCATAGACATCTTAGTGTGTTCTACAGCACACAAAACTTATTTCATCATGTACGAGGTCAACGTGACATTTCTTTAAATTCGAGTTACATAATATATTTTAAGAATCCTAGAGATCGAACACAAATACGTCATCTAGCACGTCAAGTGTACCCTGATAATTCCAAGTTTGTTGAAGAAGCATATAGAGAAGCAAGCAACCACAGAACGTGTGCTTCTTGTGCGAACGCGAATAAAAACCGAAAAAATCCCGACCCCGAACTAAAATCGCGAAAAAAGCCGCTAATAAAAACCGGAACTGAATTAAATTCATTACATATATGAATTCTAATGTGGGGTGAGCTTTTTGCAGTGCAACCAGAAATCGCAAATTCGACCCCTCGGAAGTGAGTCCAGATACCCACGAATCCCCACTACTTATAATACTCGTAAGATACATAACAGGCATTGAGGCGCTTGTGCTATTCAATAAGATTTATAATGAAAGTTACATTTTATGATGCCGTTTCTCTAATATGTTCAGACACACATATTTTATGGCATGTCAACATATAGTATTTATAAATAATTCTCGTATATAAGTCGGCTTTTATTCCTGCTGGTATTTTTGAATTTATCGAAAGTTTTCTAGCGTTGCGTAATACTAGTTTTTTCTCAACGGTGTGGAAATAGCACAGTGGGATATAATCAAATAAAATATTAGACTATTCTTGGTTCTATTATAGGTACAATGGTATTTTAAAATGTTAAATTTCACATTTTTGTGAATCTCCCAACCAATTTGTTTCAAACATACCTACTCGTATATATCGTTCTTTATGAGAATCGTTGGCATTCTTCATCCCCATTCCATTCATGATCAATGATATGTGCACATCTTTATTTTATTATTTATAGAAGAGATATCAGACGAGCGGACGGATCACACGATGCCAAGTGCTGACCGCCGCCCATTTACACCTGTAATACCAGGAGCATGCGGATCTGTCATAACATACCGACTCCACTGATGGATATAGGTTTCTGATCCTCTCTTGCAGTCACTATTAGCGACTTAAGGCGTGAGTTCACCTGGCCGAACAGTATCCGACTCTACGTTTCCTGGTACGTGGTCTCGTCTACCACTGGTTATCGGTTTTACAACATATGTACGTAGTATTTTGTATTTATTGCCTGTGAACAAAAGTCTGTTGCATTTGTGTTTACATTATTTCGTTTGTAATGATCCAAAATCATTAATAATTATCGTAATCATTAGTAAATTGTTAATAAATAGCGTTATTAATTATTATATATATAATAATATTTATAAAACAAACATAGTTATGGCGTTATTACTTATCAATATAAAATTAAATAATAAAATACCTAACGTAAGACATACGTAAGAGCCGGCCAACTACAGACCAATAGCGATCACCTCCCTCCTCTCCAAGGTGATGGAGCGTGTCATTAACACACAGCTCCTTGGTTACCTAGAGGATCACCAGCTGATTAGCGACCGTCAATATGGATTTCGCCATAATCGCTCGGCTGGTGATCTTTTAGCGTATTTAACACACCGCTGGGCTGACGCCAGTGAGAGTAGAGGTGAGGCTCTGGCTGTGGGCCTAGACATTGCGAAAGCTTTTGACCGGGTATGGCACAAAACGCTGCTTTCCAAGCTACTATGTTTCGGGAAACCCGAGGGATTATGCGAATGGGTTGCCAGTTTCCTGACTGTACGGAGCATCAGACTCGTTATCGATGGTAGCTGCTCCGACAACATGTCTATTAATGCTGGCGTCCCGCAAGGCTCCATGCTGTCCCCGACTCTGTTCCTTCTGCATATCAACGACCTGTTGCAAATTGGTGACTTACGTTGCTATGCAGATGACAGCACTGGAGACGCCTCATACAGGGGCCTCGCCAACATCCCTCGGGTCGAAGTGGAAGAGAGTCCTGTGTCTGAGGTTTGTGTCTGAAATCGAAGACTCTTTAGATCTAGTCTCGATTGAGGTTCTCTGAACCTAGTGGATTTCAACCCCAGTAAGACGCAAGTCTGTACATTCACTGCTAAAATAGCCCCTTTTGTCGTAGCATTTCGCTTTCAGAGCATATCTCTAAAGATCTCAGAGAGTATCGGGATCCTTGGTGTCGACATTTCCAGCAAAGTCGAATTTAGGGGTCATCTGGAAAATAAAGCCAAAATGGCTTCCAAAAAGCTCTACAAAGCTCAGGTTAGACCCCATATGGAATACTGCTCACATCTCTGGGCCGGCGCACCTAAATATCAATTGGACCCATTTGACTCCATCCAACGACATGCTGTTCTTATTGTCGACGATCCCACTCTCACGGGCGGTTTAGAACCCCTCGGCATTCGGAGAGACGTTGCGTCTCTCTGTGTTCTGCCGCCTGTACAATGGGGAATGCTTTGAAGAATTGTTCAATATAATTCCCACCTCGAATTTCTACAACCGCACCTCCCGTCACAGAAGTGCGGTCCATCCGCATTTCCTCACGGAGGTGTCGCGTACTGTTCGGTCCAAAAATAATTTTTTACCGCGAACCCGTAGGCCTTGGAACGAACTGCCCTAAGAGGTCTTTCCATTGAGCTACGATATGGGGTTCTTCAAGAAAGCTGTAAATAGGATTTTCCAAGGTCGGCGGCGCACCTGCATGCCCCATGATGTTACAGGTGTCCATGGGCGGCGGTAACACTTACTATCACGTGGGACTGCTTGCTCGTCCGCCCACTTCCCTATAAAAAAAACGTAAAATATGGGTAGGTACAGTCAGGAACACGCTTTAACCCAAAATCATGTATACGTTGCTAACCGAAGCGTATACGTTGGCCTGTTGCTGACTATCTTTACATATAATAGTATAAAACAAAGTCGCTTCCCGCCGTCTGTCCCTCTGTATGTACGCTTAGATCTTTTAAACTACGCAACGGATTTTAACGTGGTTTTCATCAGTAGATAGAGTGATTCAAGAGGAAGGTTTATACGTATAATTTAATATTGTTTTAACGAAACCGAAGCGAAGCGAGAGCGGTTCGCTAGTATGTAATAATTTAATGTGACTGGGGCACGAATTTATATGAAACTATTAAATAATTGACAAAATATGTACTCTAAATTGTGTTTAACCAGTTTATTTGAACCAGTGAAGTAAAGTGATGTTCTTTTGAAGTTGAACAATGGGCTTTCCGCCCATGTAGAAATTATACTTGAAATCACCTTTCAAATGCATCAAGAACTCAATTTTTTTGTGTTTCTATTACTGTAGAACGGTTTCATCGTCATGTGGGTACATGACGTCTCTAAATAAATGGAACTATAAAGAGTAGAACCTCACAATTTTTGTCTTAATACTGATTTATAACGTTACTTCAACAGAGAGTCGCTCTTCGTGTGGCGGTGGTGGCGACTCGGAGGGGTCGGAGGGGCGCGCGTCCTGGCGCGTGACACTGGACCACGACCTCGTGGAGACGCTGAGCGCCATCTACCCCGAGTGGTTCAAGCCGCAGCACCGTCGCGCCGCCTCGCCGGCATCGCCCGCCTCGCCGCCGCGCACGCCCAACACACCGCCGTCAGTCTCTGACGACACCTTCAGGTATTGCAAAGGTGCAATCACCACCGCATCCAGAGTCCTATGAAGGGGAACGCTATAGGCTTTCCCCCCACTAAAAACTACCAATTTCTTACAGTATTACGCTTTAGATACAATTTCTATTGCTCTGATGACAATATTTTATTTTTTATTATTATCAGGTTATTTTATTGATTTGAGTTAAGCGTCATTTTTTTTTAAATTACGCCACTTTACCAAACTAGTACAGTGGTTTGTTTCTGTGTGTAATCAGTTATGATCACCTTTCAAAAAAATTATGAAATTCTATGGTCGTGACAAGGCTAAATGTACATGGGCCGAAAGCCAAATAAGATTGCCGAAGGTAGTGACAGTGGTGTTGATGATAGTAGCCATTACGTGTTCTCAGTATAAATGTAATAAGTACATATAAAATTGCTTCAGTTTCGATAGTAACATCTTTCCTTCTGACCATCCTTCAGTATGGTATTAAAATTTGTTGTGTAGCCTATATACAATTGGCAGCCTTATCGCTTAAACGATCTCTTGCAGGCAACCAGGCAATAGGACAGAGAGATGATTGAAGAAATAAAGGTAGTGCAAGCAGTTTGAATAGATATAGCAATAAAATAATTAAGTAAATACATAAACATTAGTATACGACACACTACACACTGATAATGCCCCAATACAATAACACACATGTACGTACTGCACAAACATATCATTGCTATAATGTACGTGTAGATGTAGCTACGAGACCAGAGCATTGACGGCAAAGACAAGTGACAAGTAGTATGAAGTAAAATTCAAACCCATTTAAAACGTAAATAATTAATATAAAGAAGTAAGAGAAGAACAAAAAATAAGTAAAGGGAACTCAAATGAAAGAAGCTAAGTAGTGTTCGTTAACTTTCTTTTTAAATGTAGCCAGGATCTGGATTCGTTTTATATTTATAGGTAGAGTTCCACAATCTGACAGCCTGCACAGTAATTAATTTATCCGGTGCCGAGCAGCTAGCTCCTTTTACCTCCGTTTCTTATGCCATTGGTGTGCGAAATCTCATAGCCCGCGGAAGTTCGCCTTTGAAGCGACGAGGTCGTGGTAATACGATACCGGTCCCTCCTCCCTTCGTCTAATTCCCTGCACCATCCGCTTCTGTTTCTCATCGTAGATGGGACCAGCCCATACAAATCCAAACAAATTGCCCTCACATAACTTCATATCATGAAGTGTCTTACAAAAGCAGCAATGCATTGAGCTGATTTCAAAACTATTCAGTACAGTGGTTGCTATACTTTATTTCAGTTCGGGTGCGGAGGAGATGGCTGGGCGTCAGGCGGGCAGCAGCGGTAGCGAGCCTCGGAGCTCGCCGCCGCGCGTCTCGCCCCCCAAGGTCATAGTGGATGACAGCCCGCTCCAGCCGGCCATGGGCAAACATAAGGAATGTGAGTATAGTATAACTTAAACATACGTAGGTGTAAGCGCAAATGACATAAGATGATCTATCCCACAGACAAAATATTTTCGTACGGCAGCCTATCAGCGCGTTGGCTCCCCGCAAAGATCAATTTAATATGATATTAATTATACCTTTACAAATCTTCATCGACGGACCTACGGTTGAATCCTTTTCGAGAATTGAGGAATCATTAGTTGGTTATTATCAACAGACTTAACAAGTCCCATTGATAAAATGGTAATACAAGTGGCGCCGCAAATAAAAAAAAAAACAATTTTAATCATGTTCACATCGTACACTAATGGAAAACTATTAATGACATATTACAATGATTGTCAGATTACTGTGTAACTAAAATTAATAAGTTTGAAGCACGATGTCAAATGTTACCTGAACCTATCCTCGCTGCACCTATACATTAGAATGCGTTCAGTGTTCGCATTTCCGGCGATGTTTCCGCCGCCACTCGACTGCTCGGGCGCATTGCAAATAAACAATCTCCCGGCGCTTGTCAACACGCCTCCTAACGCATAAAACTGTATAGAGCCGTTAAAATATTTCACTGGATTACGTGTTTTTTATAATTATTTGTGTTGTTTACAATATGGCATGGTGGGCGAGTCAGAAATATTCTGGAGTTTTAGAAAGAGCAACTGTCTACCACAATTATTTTAATATTTTAATAAAGGCCAACATTTTGAACAAGTTGAAAATTGTATCTGTTCAAAGAATTAAATAGATTTATAGATTGCGAAACTAATATAAATGTCAGTTTCTTGGTAGAGCTGGTAAAAGGACATTGATAGGTGCCGTGAAAGTAGCTAATGTCGGATTACAACAAAGTCGCCCAGTAACCCACAATTTTCGGCCCAATGGTAGTGAATGTTTCGTCTGTAATACGGTCGCGGCATAACACTAGTTTCCTTGTGCACTGTTTACATTGGCGGCGCGCCAGCGTTGTCCGCCCGTAGTTCGCCGCTTGTCTACACGCAAACAAGAATATAGCGCCCGATCGCCTACGCTTATCTCCACAATTTATCGATATTATACCGAATGTATCGACAGGCAACGTATCGATCGCGTCGCCGTCCACACCGCTCGATACACTACGTCAAAGTTCGTCACCTGGCGTCATAACACCGTATTCCACGCGACGCTCGAGCTATTCAATCAGTACTCATTGTTGTATGCAAAAGGTAGTCGGTAATCATCCACATTACAATGCTGTCGCTGGACACGCGATTGAATACCGAGCAAGCGGCTAAAGGTGGCGTATTGTGACATTTAATACAAAAATGCCAGTAAGGCAGGAAAATATATTTAATTTTATAGAGGAAAATATTTAATTTTATGAAGCAACGCCGATATTGGGAGTATATTTAGTTTTATATCTAACTTCGCATAGGGTTAACGTAATTCTAAGTTAACACTAATTGTTCCATATGCCTTTTACAGCACTGAAGGTGAAACTAATGATGAGAAGACCAATCAACCAGCTTGTAGCACAAGGAATTATGCCTCGTAAGTTATACATTTGTTATTACTGTTATTAATCAATGCGAATTATTCTAATCCAGATGGGAGTAATCTACTGTGTCTCGTGAGCGCGACTCAGGCATGTGGGTGTAAGAATTTTATTTACGATGCGAATGCCAGGGCTAATGAGAGAATACAATTTGTTTATTGAAAAAGTATCTTTGTCCGATATACAAATTTGAATAATTGCTAGTTCGCAAAAAGTTATTGTCCAAGTCTTTAACTACCATAAAACTACGACGAACTACAAACATGCCGCTGGCAGCGATTCGATATTTGTGGCAGAGTTATTAGATAACAAACAAACAAACTGTCACTTCTATAATATTTGTTAGGATTACGATTTAGACTCCAAATATTTAGCCATACAATTGTGTTTCCGAGCAAAAAAGATTCATCAAAGGTCTATTGAGTTACGGATAATGTAACAGAAAAGTTACTAGACTTTAAGAAATATAAAAAGAAAGGGATAATTAAGGATAGTTCACAAATACCTTAACATCGCAGTACTATAAAAACTACCTGGAACCCTCAAATATTAAAAACATAACATTTATATTAATTGCAAAATGATCAAATGTCAGGTGTCAACTTTTGTGTTTATAAATTTGTGTGGGTTAAAACGACACCAGGAAATGTTCGTGGTACGGGACCCGTCGAAAAGTATCCAAACATTTCGCGAACTGATTTTTCTATAATAAAATTCGTTACATTATATTTTAAAATTTTAGTCTTCTGATTAATGTTAAGTAATTTTTACTTTTCAGCGCTGAAAACGCCACCCGCCTATTTCGAACAATGCAAACAACTGGAAAGAGCAAAAACTGGAGATTTACTGAAAGCGAAAATACAGCGGAGGCCAGATCGTCAAGAACTGGAACGAAGACATATATTGGAACAGGTACATTCTTTGACAATTTTATCACAGTGTATGCAGCTTGTAATTTTTTTACTAATTTTATAAATGTTTATAATAAAAAAAAATGCCGTGTAGTGTCGGCCGGTTTTAAAATAGCACCACTCCATCAAAGGGCTTACTAACTATCACACATAAATGGATAATAACTAGCGGCTACCACACGCTCTGAGGAACTACACCACCTCTAAAAGAGTGGAGTCGCCAGCCCGCTTGGCTAGCATGGTGTTTTAAAGCCATACATCCTTCATGCACAGGCCAATGTAAATGACAAGGCCGATATTCAGCAGTGGATACTAAAAGAGTGGTTACGGTTATAACAAAAGATAAAATCATTTTCAGGAGAGTCACGTGGATCCGAGTCTAGCGGAGAAACAGCGTATGTTAAAGAAGGCGCGGTTGGCGGACCAGTTGAACGACCAGTTGTCCCACCGGCCGGGCCCGCTCGAGCTCATCAAGAAGAACATTTTGCACACGGAGGAGAATATCGAAACAGCGGTGAAAAGTGGAGTACTTTCTTTCAAAGCAACCAGCGAAGGAGCTTCCGGGCGTCCTCACCACCCTTCTTCCTACTGTGGGCCTCCGGACGAACTTTCGCCCTCGCCCTCACCACCCGCCGCCCTCTCGCCCGTCGGCGCCGCTTCCCCGCCGCAACACCCCGCGCCCGGCAAAGACAAGAATCGCAAGAAGAACAAACAGAAGCAGCAACCTAAAGCTAGGTTCAAATTCCACGAGTACAAAGGCCCCCCGAATGCTCCCAAAGCCTCTTCACCTCCGGGCTCCGTTGAAACACCATATGAGCTTCTCTTACAACAGCAGCAGCTTTTCCTACAACTGACATTGCCTGCGTCGCCGGCGCTTTCATCTACTGCTTCAGTCGCGTCGGACTCTTCAGATGTTTACGCGGCACCGCCACCGCCTCCTCTACCCCCCACACCTCTCACAGCTGCCGCACGGTTCGAAGACATGAAAGTCTCCGATTTACGTGCTGAATGTAAGCGGCGTAACTTACGCGTGTCTGGTCCGAAGCCGCAACTAATTGATCGTTTACGGCCGTTCTTAACGGAGATCAAGCAGGAGGAGCCGAAATCGCCCGTCTCGGTCGCGTCGCCGGATCTACGTGCCGAGTCTGAACCGCCCGAGGACATAGTGCAGTCCCAGCGGCGACAGATTGAGGAACTGGAACGTAAGCTGGAGGCGTCGCGGCAGCAGCTTGAGGCGGTACGACGTGAAGCGGCCGGAGCTGCGGCCAGTGATCAAAGCCGTCGTCTACTACAAGCTCATTTGTGCGTCTCACAGCTTCGTGCTAAACTCGACGCGCTACAACAACCACCCGCGCCTACACCTGCACCACCACCTCGCTATGTAATCGCCACGCCCGCTTCCGCTACCAATTCCGCGTACATACTCAATGGCGTTAAAGTGGTTCCCATCGCTATTCTCCCAACGCACTACGAACCTGAGCCCACTCCTCCGCCGCCGCCGCCTCCACCGCCTCCGCCACCACTGCCGCTCACTACACTTCAAGACCGCAATGAAGACAGTCAGATCATGGACGATGTTCTTGAAATACTAGTGGAAAATGGCGAATTGCCACCGTCAGCTGTAGATGGAGCGACGACCAATCCAACACTCGCGAGTGGGTTCCTTGCCTCTGACGCATTCTCCCCAGTCGACGTACTGGGCGAAGCACATGCTCGCGATTCACTCGCCGCTGATGAATTGCAGCGGGAGCTAGACGACATACAAAACGAGATAATGAATCACGCCGATATGCACCGGTGCAAGGTGGATACGAACGCGGAAGATATCGATACGGACCTGAGTGTGGAGTTACTATCGAGTAATGAGTTTCACCCTGATTTTGTAAGCGCGGACCCGACCAGCGAGCACGATTTCTTCGGCAGTCTACTAGCGGGTGATAACGAGCGCGTGGACGACCGGTCTCACGCTGCTATGGACATCAGCGAGGACGCACCCGAACGAATGGCTATGACACCACTGACCAACGGCGATATATTAGATGCGCATCGAACCTTCGAAGAGATGGACGATCTCTCACTACCCTCCTTCCACAACGAGGATACGCCACACGGCGATTTTGAGCAGCGGCCGTGCGAATTCGACTTCAAAGAATTCGGCATCGATAGCAACTCGAACATGAACGTGGAAGGTGTAGAGGGATACGAATACATGGATACAGAGCTAATCCCGAATTTGTTCGGTCGTGGGCACGTGCCACAGTGTGATCCATTACTAGGCGGTGTTTTAGCGAGACCAGCGCCAAGGCCTGCTCGTAAACATTACTCATGGGATAAAATAGAGTTTGATGCCACCTGACCACCGCCGCGATACACCCTCCAGATCATCCAGGTCTCCTCGAACCTTTGAGTGTTGTGAAATTGAAGCATCCAGATCTCGTCTGACTTTGAGTTACCTTTGAGTGGTGTTGTGAAATTAAAGCAAACTTTATTATTAATATCGACCGCTACCGAGTAGTTGATCTAGTAACGTACGCTAGTCTGCAGTGACTCGTTCTTCCAGGTGACTTACATTAGTAGAGTCATTAAAGTTGTATGTTGTGATACACATAGTGTTCACGTCTGGGACTATTATTTAGTGTATTAAGATATTGTACTTAATAGTTGATACGAAACGTTTGTGTCGCTAGTTGGTAACTATAGTGTGCGCCCGCACATACTTGGCTCACGTGTAATAAATCCATTTTATTTACTATTTATAGGCATTATCTACTTATGTATATATTGAAAGTGTAATACTCAACATAGTTGTGGATTTCTGCATTCCGCCCGATGACTAAAACTTAGGGGAAAAATTATCATAAGAAAAGTGGTTCTTGTTGAGGCACAAACAGTGGAACAAGGAGACACCTGCTTACGTACACATTGAATAAAGTATAATTTATGTTTAAAGTATAGGATTGGTGTTGTGTCAGTTATTTGAATCTTCTGTCTCTTTGCGCGAATAGACATTTCCCAATTCAATAAGTGACATTCCAGTCTTGTTGAAGTGCAAAATTTGGCACAGGAGCATACCGTCTCTCTCGGTACAGGGGTCAATACCAAGAATCCCCAGGAATCCCTGTGTAGAGATATACATGCTGAAATTTCATTGGTTTTAGAACCGCGACGGAATTGCGCTATTAAAGGAGTACTATCAATACGCAAGGTCGAGAATAATTTAATTAAATATTGAAAGGTAAAAGAACAAAAGTGGGTAAAAAAATAAATATTTCTTTTATTGTACTAGAACATTTAGTATACTATTAATACTTAATTATAAAGGGGTCTAAAACCATTAAAAATTCAGCGTGTATATGTTATGAGAGAGCAAGTGGCGCGTTCACAAGCCATCGTCGTGGGTGGGACCAGCTCGGGAACAATGTTAGATACGAATCATTTAGTTAAAGTAGGGAGCCCACTGCGCACAAACAATTATGCAAACATTTAATGCCTTTTGCTAATCACACGTGTCATGTGGAACGAATAGTTCTTTAATTGATATTTTAGTCACATATTCACCCGTTAAACACTTGAAATTCACATAAACATTCAGAATATATCCGAATCTTTCCCGAAACCTAAAATTCCGATTTCCGTCTACAATTCACGAGTTCATTCATATGAAAAGTTTACTAACCTACTCGTATATTTCTTTTGAGGGCCTAACAATTTTTTGAATTAAAATATATATATATATATATCAAATAAAGTTAACTCCGAATCTTGAGTAGAATTAATGGTATCTGGTCTCAGGAAAGATTCAACTACATCCTGTATTTATTCAGACAGTTTAGAAATATGTAAGCGAAAAAAAAATATATAAAATGCATATAATTATATGAATGTAATCTTCTTTTTCGCATACATATATCTAAACTTTGAAATTGCAGCTTATTATGTGAATTTGTGAGCTAATAGTGTATGGATATGTTGCTTAGACAAAAAATATTTTGTGTTGTCTCATCAAGTGCGACTTTCCCCATGTAAATTACTATTATATTAATGGTATGAACCATAACATTCTTGAAAATGTATCATTCCAATTTATGGTCTAAAGTGTAGTATAGGTGCTCCATTATCAATAAGTTATGGTATAAAATGGTTTCCCCTAGTGGCCATAGAACATAATTTTGCACAAGAAGCGACATAATTGTTTACAGTACGCTTGCATAATTGTTTGAATGCGTTATTTATAATTTATTTATTTATATCATTCGTCTACTGTTCTGTTTTTTTTTATCACTATCAGTAGTATTCATTACTATGCATGAGTGTTTTAACTAATTTATTTTAGTATAACTGGTTAGTGTCTTGCGATTACTTTTGCATTGACAGGGCAAATTGCAAATTATCAAACGAAACGAATGTTGCCATTATTTGCATTTATATTTAATTTAAATGAATGCCTACGTAACAACGAATATGGCTTTACTGCCTCAAATGTGCCAACGTTGTTATCAATGATATGAATCAGTGTCGTATAACAAATGGTTTAAGGCAAAAATAAATTATATTTATATAGCCCTTGTGATGAACCCGCTTTTCAATATAGAATGTCAAGGTATGGCTTGTATGTGACGTTATATGAGTAAAGGGAGTTCACTGTCGGTATGCACTCATTATGGTTAAAATTTTCTAACTTAAAATGTAGTTTCAAGATTATTTTTAAATAGAAACGCGATTTAAAATAATATGTTTTCAAATAAATGATAAAACAAGTTATTTTTTTATAGATTTCATTGTTGAATCTGTGAAACTAGAACCGACAATAAGGTCCTTTTAGTCAGATAAATGGTACATATACAGGTATAAATAAAAAATACATCCTCTTAACACTGAATTCCTTTCATGACAAATAATAACTATTTTCTACGACTTTTTAAACTTCAGCATTTTTTCGCAAAATAATAAATTTTTGCTTTACCTAAAAATGTAGTCGCGATAAAACGGATAAACAGTAAAATACGCAACGTTGTCAAACTGTTGACAATCAGAAATTGTAAGCGGACGGTGTATTGGATAACACAAAGAATCTAAAAGAGTAACAAAAAAAATCTTTTGGGGAAAATATCGCAAAAAAGTTGTTAGTTTTAATGGGTTAGTATAATAAAGTCTTTCTCGAAATAACTAGGCAGCCATTATGACTAAAGCTCAATTCGATTGAATCTCGGGTTGACTAGATCTAGTGGTCTAAATATCAGATTGACTAAATCTCAATATGACGTACAGTCAACATGAAATGATATATATATATATATATATATACACTGTGTTTATTGTTGTCATCCAACCTTCATATTAAAGTTATTATGAACCACTTCAACTGCAAATATAATCATTGTTGAAATATCAATATCAAAAATGATATCATCAAATATCAGTCGCAGAAACAAGACTTTAAAGTAAATTGTTTGAAGTCATAGCATAGTTGTTCAATAAAGAATAGACGAGTAGGTACCTTAAAATTATTTTATAAGGCAGTGTTAATACTTATATTAAAAAGGACGTTCAATTCCATTTTTTGGCTCCACTGTCAAAAATGCAAATGGTCAAAATCGCAAAAATACAAGCAATAGCATAGGAGATTATGACAAAATAATCGAAACGTTATTTAAGTCTTAAAAATGAGAAAACTGCATTTTAAATGAAATAATTTATTTATAATGAAAAAAACAAGCGACAATTTGCTATTTTGATGTGATGCCCCGAATCGGTTCAGTTATTTTTGTTATTTTATGTCATTTAGGGAATAGATCATACATTTTGAATACATAATTATTATTTTTATCTGTTCCAAACCATTTTCATTTGGTATGATACCAACCCAACTGTATGTAGATATGCAATCCAGTCATTTTGCTACCTAGTCACATTGAAATCTAGTCAATTCACGATGTAGTCATTTTCATATCCAGTCTTTCTGCTGCAGACATTCAGAGATTTGGACTTTTTGAGATGTAGACATGATACCGACCCGTTTTAATGATACAAATTCAGTGTTAAGAGGGCGCATGCATTTTGTAATTAACCCTGTATACGTATGTTGGTTTATACGTGGCAGTCCTTTAAAACAACTTTTTAAGTACAGCCACATAAGGATTGGTGCTAAAGTGTAACTTAAGATTGAAATGCTATGTTATATATAACTTATATAGAAAGGATATTTTAGCACTGTATCACAATTAATACTTTGTACTGTAGCTAATTTTTTCCTTATTAAAATGTATCATGTGAAACGTTAGTAAAATTATACTTGTTGGTTGAATCCAACTTAGAAAACAGTCGCGTAACAGTCAGCTATGCACAGGACAACTTTTGCCTGTCATTAAGTAAAATTAAGTAATATTCCATTATCTAAGTAAATTATAACAAGTCTTTTACTCTAGATATAATTTTATATAAAAACTTCTATTTGCTCATTGTTTATCCAAATTATAACTGTTCATTAGCGAAATGGCATGTGTCGACATGTGGCCAGTTGACAATTGAACGACCTGCTCTCATATCTGTCAAACCTATAAAAGGGTGTTAGCGCTTCGTATTTAATACTGTATTTCGAGAGTTTAGTTTAAATGTATTTAACAAAATACTAAGTGAGATTAATGTTTTGAATAGCTATTTGCATATTTGTTTTTATTGTTGTAATTATTTTAGGAGAGTTTTAACATTTGTTTTTTTTATCTAGGTAATATTCCGAAGTGATATGTGTATGTTCTTCCACTGTCCCTAATTTAATTAAATACACTATTTAGCTCTCTGTAATTCAAATGTTTCTGTTATCCAAAGAATAATTGGCTTCGATAGTAAATGAATAATACAACTATCCCCACATTTCAGTAACTTTAGTTGCAGGTATTTTAGGACTAAGCTTATAGTCTATGTTAATTTTACTGTAGCAGAGCCAAGTATTCAAAAGTATAATGTGATAGCCACAGGATCTGTAGTTATTTGATAAATTTTATACCTTGCCCTGTATATGTATGAAGCCTTGTAAATATTCACTAAGCCTTTAATAGCTTAAGGAAAGAATGTTAAATTAAAAAGTTTTTGACATAAAAATATTGTATTATTTCAAACTATAGCAGTAAATATCCACCAAAAGTTTTTGAGGAAGTTTTAGTTTTATGACCATATTTGATCATGACCTATGTTCATTAACCTAGCCATGAACTAGGTTCTTATAAGTGGAAGTGCCCTCGAAGAGTTTTCAAAGTAGAAGAAGATTTATGAAGTGGACGACGTAAAAGCAGTGTGCGACTTTGGAAGTACTAGACTTAAGAAGTGGCCATATTGGGACCTGTAAGCAGACAACTTAGAAAATGGTCCTACTTAGGAAATGGATTTTATGGTCCAGAAGGAAAGCTCTTATTTATATCAATAATGTACTAAAAATAAATTTCTAGTCATAATAAACGTACAAAGGTATATATCCTGGATGAAGTACCTCCATATCTATTATATTTACACTTGTTAAAATAGCCCATCTATTTAAACAAGATGATGGGAAAAACGATTGATAACAGGCGAAAGCTGTTAGTTGTTTTTATTTATAAATGATGCCAATTCCACCAAAACTAAACTATTTAGTTAGATTTTCACCCTCTGGTGATTCTCTTATTGTATTTTGTTATCACAAGTGTTACTAAAATTATAAAATTTTTGCAAATTGCATTTGTCTAGAAGAAAGCGTAAATACCTAACGAAAATCATGGATAATTTACTCATATAATAGACATATATTTTTTATTTCAAGTCATTATAAACTATATATATATATATAAAAACAAAAAACTTTTTTATAATCAGTTCTTTTTTTTGTCTTATAGAATAGGTGGCAAACCAGCCGGAGGCCCACATGATGGTAAGTGGTCACCCCCATGGACACCTGCAACACCAGGGGGCTTGCGAATGCACTGCCGATCTTGCAGAATATCGTAGAAGCCGCATATCGTAGCCCTCGGCTGGCAGTTCATTACACAACTTTCGAGTTCGCGGTATAAGGTTTATTTTTGACCGCACTGTACGCAGCGAGTCTGGCTTGTTTAATAATGGCTGTATAATTTGAGAGGTCTGGCTTGTTTAAGTTCGAAATGAACAAAATATATTTACTAAAAGCCTGCGAGCGCGGGGTGCAGATGGCGCGCACTTTGCAGCTCACTCGGTGCGTTCCATTTTGGCGGAATTTTGAGAACTCAGAGGCGGCGCAGTGAACTGCGCCTGAGTTTAGAGCTAATGTGTTGACGCAAGGAATTTTGTTGAGTTATCCATGTCTAAAAAGCACTCGTGTTGACATTTATAATTTATTTGGACACTGGCATAGCTATTGGTCCATACATCAAATATTAAAACATAATTGTTGTTATCATGTTATTGTCCAGTCTAGTGGAAGTAGGAGTTGCACAGTAAACTGATAGTAGGTTTACTAGGGACAGAGTTGCAATTCTTTGGAAGAACACGAAAAATACAGTCTTTATTTAATTATCACAAACCTTATGCACTAACACTAGGCACTTTTAAGTTTAATAAACTATCAATATTAAAACACAAAGCCTACAATACACAATTTTTACAATAAAACAAAATATCAACATTACTTCTTGGTTACCGGCCAAAAAGACATTCGTGTTGACAATTTCGGCTGTGTTCTAAAATGTGCAAAAATCGCATTTTGACCATTTAATTCATGCTGCGTCCTTTTCTGTATTAAGGATAAAAAATGATAGAATTAATTTGGATTGGAACTCTGCTTCATTGACATATATTTGACATCGATTTTGTAGAACAAACAAAGGTTCATGAAATTTTCCTTCATAAGTTTTTGCATCTTCATAGTGAATGTTTTTTATTTTTATCGCTTTATCTAAATATTCCTATTGATGATAAATCCTAAGGGAGTTAAAACGTTTGAAATTGGTTGGTTTTATCAGTAAATAAAACATTAATTTCATTTCGCTAATCGAAGTCGTTCAAGGACAGTAATGATATTAGCTGAATCTTTGGTGTTTTCATTTTCCTTGGTCGTTATCGGTGCTATTTTATTCCTTTTGGGTTATTATATAATAACTTTATCGGATCTGGAATGTGATTATTTAAATGCACAGGAATGTTGTGAAAGGTTGAACTATTGGTTACTTCCTAAGTATATTGCTCATTCCTTTATAACTTTTTTGCTTCTGCTCCACGGTCAGCTTATTTTGTTTATATTTAATCTGCCTATGTTTATATGGTTAACATTTGAATATTTCACTATACCGCGCGGGAACTTGGGTGCATATGATCCAGCTGAGATTCATAACCGTGGGCAGCTTAAGAAACACCTTCGCGATGTTATGGTCCACATTGGATACTACTTGTTGTTTTTCTTTATCTACCTCTACTGTTTTATACTGTCTCTTTTAAAAGGGGATCCTATTCAAAGAGGTGCTGAGGATCAAATTGTAACCAGTATCTAAGATGGTTGATGCTAAAGTCCCGTATTTTGAAGAAAATGTGGACATCACTGAAGGCACTGATGATGTTGGTGGTTCCAATGTTGAGGAAAAGCAATGTGTCAAGGTAGAATTAGCTGAAAATATTGCTGCATACCTCAAAAAGAAAGAACTTATACGAGACACTAACTCGGTAACCTGTAATAACAGTTTACTGGAAAAAGTTACTCTAAACTATATAATTGCTAAACAGATTCTTAGTACCTTGAGTTGGCAAGAGAAACTGATCTGTAAGCATGTGTGCACTACTTGGTATTCTGCCATACTAGCCCTAAAGAAGGAACAGCTTTACCCTGCAGACTTTGTAATTGACTACAAAGTTACTGCTGCCACAGGAAGAGTGAAGTTTAAGAAGTCTGGCATCTTCACTAATGAGCCACTTGCAGTTTTAGCATTTGCAAATACTGCAGGTGTGAATGCAACCTGTAGGTGCAAGTATATTTCCCCCAATATCTGCTCACAGCCATGTGGGAAGGATCACTGCTGTAAGTAGTAATTATCATAGTCTTATTATTTATATGTTCTATATCTTAATTATAGAATATTTACCTTTTGAATGTCTAAAGATTTATAATAATTTACCAAAAACCCAAGTTACTGTCTGTTTGTTGAAAAGTTCTATGCTAAGAAATTATTTAAAAATTGCCTGACTGAATTGAAATTAGGTAAACATTATTCCCTATTGATTTTAGAAACTAAATTATATATTATAAATGAAATAATCTTTATGTACATTTTTCAGTATTGGATCTGATGCGACATCGAGTCTGTCTGCCAAAGGAGTGCATGCTCTTAGCAAAGGCTACCTACCTCTCCTACTTGCCACTACCACAATCTGTAACATATGAACATAACATCACACATCACAACTTTAGACAGCGCAGTACATTCCTCGGAGGCGTTTATATTCCTATGATACCCAATGTGGAGTTCAATGTCATTAATATAAAAGCCAAACAATTGACACAAATACAGAAATTCTTCTATGATGAAGTCAATAAAATTGCTCAAAACAGGCTTTTCAAAGGAATTCTTGTCTATGTAACTGAAAATTTTCTTTTGGAAACAGTTGAAGACATTGTGTTTCTGAATTATTTCAAGGAAGTGTAAGTAATAAGCTCCTAAAATACTATTAGAGATTTGATCAGATGTTAGAGCAGCTATTTAAGTAATCTTGAAACATTGTTTTAAGTTAGAAAGTTTTAATCAAAGTAAATTAGTCGGTACGGACAATAAGGTTGCTTTGCTTAGATAATGTTACATATATGTATGTACTTTTTTGCAGTCAACCTGATGTACCTTTTACGTTTGGAGGCTGTATTGTGGAAGATACATTGCATAATGAACAAGATGTAGACACTATGGTAAAGAGCATCAATGAAAACAATAATGATGTAGTTAATGAAGTTGTTACTGAGAATCTTGTCTCTATTGGTGTATTTAGCATACCAAAGAATATGGATTATACTGATCCAGGAGAAAAGTATAACTTTGATATGTTTTCAATTGTCATAGAGTGTTCTGAGTGGACAAAGGCTAAAGTACAGAAGGCTATCAATGATGTGAGTATAGTTCAATTGTTTATGCATACTAATTCTTACAGCAGTTAAAGAAAGTAAATAACCTTAATAACAGTTTCCAGCAAATAAACTCATAAAAATAGACAACAGTCATATCAAATAAATATAAAACATAAATTTTCAATAAGTTACAAAGAATAAATTCTTTGGTGTCAATAACAGAATCATTTAACATAAACATTTGTTCCAGTGTACATTTTGCCAAAACCTTACAATGGAGTTTTGAAAGTCCTCTCATATAGCACTTAAAATACTGTTTTTAGAATTACGAAAGCAACTACAATAGGACCTTAACTGACCTTAACCGTAGTTAAGGTAGGGGGAGAAATGCATGCTGCATTCCCACAGCCGCTAGGCGCACTCGACTGGCCACGTTACACCTCTCTCACAGAAGACTACCTTGAAATGTACTGCATTCCCTATTTTATCGTATTTCCCCAATGTACGTATGTGTTTAGATAGTGAGTGAGATATGCCAGAGCCCATTCGCATCCGCCCCCATTTTCCCAAACCTTTCTCCCAATCCATTCCTTAATCTGCAAGGATGGGCAAGTGCATCCGGGGGCGTGCCATCGTTTATCATTCTGGACTAATGTTGGCATGTATTGTGCATGTCTATGTACAATAGTATCCACTTGCCATCTGGTGGACTGTATGCTCGTCTGCCGCCTTTTACTATAAGAAAAAAAAGTTAATCAAATTCTTTCTGTTGTAGATCTTATTACCTTATTAATCTTTCAAAATTAGATGTTCATAAATTCACGAGCCAGTCTATTATACACAATGCAATGGAGCCACTAGTATTTCTATGTTTGCCAAGGTTACTACCGCATTCATGTCTGCTGATTTTCTCTATTAAGATTTTAAGTTTCTTTGTGTGTTTGATAGGGAAACTGTTTCATTCAACACATGAACAAAAAACACACGAAGCAAACGCAGTAGTAACATTTGCAAACGAAAAATTTACACTACAATCATAACATCAAACCACACCAAAGTATATTAACATACATATACTGGGTTAGATTCGTATTTAATGAACTATTTACTGGCATGTATTTTATTTCACTATACTAACACTATACTATACACTGGGTTGAATTTGGATTTACTAAACTATGACAATAAACTTGGATATTAATCTATCCAACCATGCTAACAACAGGGTTAGATTTGAATTGACTGAATTGTATTAACATACACTTTATTTCAACTCACGTATGTATATTATTTACTTTTCAGTTTGCTAAAAGTGTGCCTCACTTCGAGCACAGTTTAGCTTTGAAATTGTCCTGTGTGGGTCGAGATCGCAGGCATGACGTCGAGCAAGATTACTTTCGAGTCGCTTTCCCACACACACGTCTTATCGGTTGCTACGGCAACGGGGAGATCGGCATGAACCACCCAGAGCGCGTCAAACCCGAACCCCTCTCTACTTCAGTCAAACGACCCAGAGGACACAGAGGACCACAATTTGGATTCATGTACTCTTATTCCACGATATTTGTATACATTGGTTGGGGGAAAATTATATCGCAACCACAAAATTGATTTCATATCAAATATGTATCTTCATCGTCGAAACTATCATGATAGTTACCGTTGCCGTACATTTTGCGAAGTAAAATAAATATTTGTGACATTTAGATGTATTGATAAATGTATAGTGTATCTGTATACATACCATTTGTAGGCATATATGCATTTACAAAAAGGGAGTTATTTGATCAATGTGTTTATGATAAATAATAATAATTACAATAAGAATTACTGCTGAAATAACACTCTTGAAGTGGACCTTAATTTGATCTTAATCTATCTTAATTTTATTTTTTTAATTATCTTAGTTGTGATTTAAATGATACGATACTGATTTATTTAGTAAGGCATATGGAATAAATCGAGTATTATGGACAATGTACATGAGGGATGTATGGGCCTTAAAACGCAACGTTGGCCAAGCGGGTTGGCGAGTCCACTCTTCTGTAGTTCCCCAGGGCTGTGGTAGCGACTTTTTTATCCCTTTGCGGCCTTTTACGACACTCACTCACTTCATGATTTTACCAAGAAATGGGGTGATGGTATTCTAAAGCCGGTCGACACCACACCGCTATACAAACATTTTTAGGGCCGATTAAATGATGTTTCTTTAATTTCAAACCACTTAAGCAACCGTCTTAAGCATGTGTAATGGATGCCTTAGATCGTGTAGTTCGAAACTAACCTCTATGAAGATTGCATAAGTTTTTTGAAACAACTGATTAATTCATAAGACCAAGAAACATATATTTCGCCGACGTTTGTAACTAATCCCTAGGCAGACTATTGTTTGGGTCTTTGGGTGGTCGTCAAATTCGGCACACGACAAAAGGTACACGCAAGTTTCAAGTTAATAGGACCATAATTTTTTTCCATAAAATTTTGACACCACGTTTCACCCTTTGAGGGTTGAATTTCGAGAAGTGTAAAAGAAGTTTAATAGTGCAATGAAAAATTGAAATTTTCACGTTTCTAGCTTCAGATATCCGTTCGTCAATCATCCAGTCGCGACATTTCATTTTATATGTATAGAAAAATATTTGTATTCGTCTTAACCCGCTACCTTAAGAATCTGCCCTCGGATTTAATGTCATTGCAAAACAGACTATCAGAAGAAACTACCCTTTTCAATTGAATACTCAGACTATTAGTAGTACCTATTCGTATTATAAACAGTTATCCTTTTGAAGAACCAGTTAATAAGTAATTTCGATTGTAAGTAGGCGCGGAGAACTGCTGTATCCCATGGCCGTCGGGCGTGGCCTACTGGCCAAGTTAGTCCATTCTCACAGAAGACATGCATGCATATCGACATGTTTCGAGACGGTGTGAGAGTTACCAAAGCTCGTTACGCTTTCCTATTGTTTCGTTCCTTATTTTACTGGATATTATTGCTTGCTGGATGTTTTGGGATGTATCCAATTCCATATGATGCCACATGATCACGGCCCACATGATGGTAAGTGGCTACCGCCACCCATAGACACCTGCAACACCAGGGGGTATGCCGGTGCACTCCTTGAAAGAACTCCATGTCGTAGCATAAAGGTAAGATCTTATTGAGGCAGTTCGTTCCACACCCTACGGTTTCGCGGCAAAATCTCCCAGTTTTACTCCCTTCTAGTCAAAACTCAGAAGGAATATTTGTATCAAAAAACGCTTATACACATATAAAGGTGTATAAGCGAAATAGTCTATATACGAAATTTCAAGTTCCCACCTTAAATTGTTTTTCAGATATAGATTTTGCGTCGAAAGCTGCCCGCCCCCCTAAAACAAATATTAAAAAACAGCCATACACTTGTTTAATTATTTTAAACTAGCGACTCGCCCTCGCTTCGCTTCGGTTTATAAGAGGTTCTTTTTTTCCCCCAATATTTTTTTCAAAATTTCAAAATTAAATATAGCCTATATTAGACACGGATAATGTAGCTTCCTATTTGTGAAAGAATTTTTGAAATCGGTTCACTAGTTCCAGAGATTACCGCCAACATACCTACAAACATACAATTTTACCTCTTTATTATATTAGTATACATGAGAAGTCTATATATATGCTAAATTTCTTAACTTAACTACTGTCCCGGAACGAGTTGAATGCGTGCGGAAGGAATGTGACCATTTTTTGTCATTTGTTTTTAGTGTTGTACTACAATGATCTTACTGAAAGATCGATATCGGTTTTAGTCGATATTTTTAATTTAAATGTCACGGTCAAAAGTAAAACACACAAATAATTATAAAAAACATGACTTATTTTTTACCATTTTTATTTACTTTCATTATTTATTATTTAGCACACATTAGATAATATAGTAAGTAGGTATACATAATTTTTAGTTTTAAACAGATATTTAATGTTTAGTTTTGAGAAATAAAGTTACTGAAAAAAAAAACAAAGACAAAAATACAAAAATTACTAATCGAGAGAAATATAAAAAATCGAATCACCGATCGTTTTTTTAAATAAGCTTGGTCACTCATTTTAACAAGTAAGTATGTATAGTAAAAATCTACCGAACACGTGTTATATCGATGAAGCAAAAGAAAAACAATAGAAAGTGAGCAAGCGCATCCCTTAACTAGCCGGCACAAGTGCGGCGAGGCGGCTGGGAGGGGGGTGTGCTCGTGTCCCCACACCTCACACCGCGCGCGCATTTAGCTCATTCCGGGACTGTAGTTCTTGAGATACACGCATTGCATAAAAAAATCCCCTTTTCCCCCTCCTCTCAGTAAAATTTCTAAAAATCTTTCCTTAGTGGATAGGTATGACATAAAATCTATCTACTGTGAAAATTTCATGTTTCTACTTTCAGCGGTTTCAACTGTTGTCATTCAACCGATGATGAACCAGTAGATATTTTAATATGTGAATCGTTACACTGAAACCATTATATGTATATTATTTATTTTTAATGTAATAAAACATTCTGAAATAATGTACATGTTAACTTTTATTTAGATATAATAATTTTAGTGTAGCGACTGACTTATTAAAATATTTGACACCGTTTTTGTAAGACCTTATATATCGGCGAATCGTCGTCTTGGTCACAACCATTCATAAAACAACGTGAGCAATTCCAATAAATTGTATGTTACAACGACTGAAACGAACCTTTCTAATGGATAAAATGTGATAAAAATGGTAAACGATTTAAAAAAATTAAACAAGTAACAGGATTCTCCAAGGAATTTATTAATTAATATAAATTAATTCCTTGGAAATGGTTGAAATTTCTTGAGTTTTGCGCAATATTTTTTTAATTTTACGAGCACGCGAATATTTGCTCAAAACTATGAAGTAAAAAGGATATTGGTGACTGCAAATTTTAGACAAGTTCCGATTCAGACCACTAACGAATTAGATGAGTTCAGAAATTCGATGAGTTACGAATTTGGCGACCACCTAAATAATCGCAGGGATCCGCCTCGAAGGACCAAATGTCCACGTCAGAGATGCTACGTTGTGTACTGTTAAATCCCTGGCGTAGACACTGACTAACTTTACGATTGAGAAACTTATTTATCCCGGCCTCAAAAATATTTATTTCGGCTTTCGGCCATTATTTAATCTTTACTTTGTTATTTAAAAAAGTAGATTATCAAGGATATTGTATTTTAACACGCAGAAATACAAAATTTTAAGGATAATTGATAAAGCAAGGGCGTTGTAAAGTAAAGTGCTTTGGCCCATGAAAATGTTGAGCAATTTTGCGTTTAGCGTTTAGTTCATTTGAAAGAATAGACTGATAAAGTTCCAATTATAAATGGCCAAGTTAGATTTGCAAACCAAATCGCCTTTATGTTTTAAAAATGTCAAATTGAAACTACAAGACGGGTGCTTAACATTATCATCGGCCGACTGTACTTATTTTTGCAGGAGTTACTCTAATCATATGTATGGAGCAACAAGCGTTCGATGGAGATATGCTATTATTATATCCCAATTGCTTATTTAGGAATATTTAAGGATATTGGATATTTGCATCGAGACTGATGTCTAAATTGCCCGAAGTCTTGAGAACCTTCGTTCAATGACTAGGCTTATTTTTAAACGATTCAATATATTCATAAGTTTAATAATACATCCCGGAGTTTTATTTTAATCATTTACTGAACTAATAACGACATCTAATAATGGTTTCAGTTCAACACTGGGAATGAATATAGGAATAGTATAGGGAATAAAATAAATACCCATGTTTCATTTTATACAGAAAATACGGTTTCTGTATAAAATGAAACATGGGTATTTATTTGGAACACCCATACATGGGTATGGGTAGTGGCTCTTTTGTAAATTGACATACTTTCGACCGAGGTGCCTACGAGCACCTATGGTGAGGATTAAACTTTCTTCAGAGCTTAAGTTTTTTTTCTGAATGCCAATTCTCGTGTCCTTAATGGCCTTTCAAGAGTCACCGGACATGTATGGTTTAGAGCGAACGCAGAAGGCGCTCAGGCAGGAGCAAAACTTTGCAGCAACGAGCCTAAGGTTTCCCCAGTCAGTAGACCTGCGGAAGGAACTGACCTCTGCTTAGGGCGTTGCTTTGGGAGGGTACCGCGTGATCTCCACTCAATGAGAAAACATTTAAGTAGTCGCTAGTACTCGCTAGTTTGTGCAACAAAATTTATGAAAATTGAATAAGAAAACATTCATTTTCTACTATGTTTGATATTACTAGATTATTTTTTCTGCGATAATTGTAACTGTAACGTGCCCTGTTATCGTTCACTGCTGGACATGGGCTGCTCCATGCACATTGTCTTGTGCATGTATTGCTTTAAAACGTCACGCTGGCTCTTTAGAAGTGCCACTCTTAGAGATCTTCGGGGATTGTGGTAGCAACTATGTTATCCTTTAGTCGATTTTTACGATACTTACAGGACGAGATGGTGGTGCTATTCTAAACACCACACGGCCTATCTTTATATAGACTTACGTAAAATATCGTAATCAGATGACATGATCATTATCTAACTGCCTGGGGTCACTCATCTGTTAAAGGAAGTCTGTATTATGTACCACTTGACGTACCCGTAATTTCCATAGCCAGTTATTCTCATGTTACATTGACACATTCGATTGAAGATTTCAATGAAATTCTTCCACATCACATTCCCATCTTCAATGTACGAGTATTATCAGTCTATTTAAATTGTCGATCACTCAAGTCAAAACAAGAGTATAAAGAATTTCAATAGTCTCAATCAAATAAAATACTTAGGTATTACCTTGGTGCCTTTTTACACCGAATATACTTAAGTATATATTTTTTTCTTCCTATATGGTAATCGTGTAATTAACACATTCTGCCAGTGTCAAGTTTTTTTCTTAAAGTCAAAACATTTTAAAATCCATCTTGTCAATGTCCAGTCCCGTCGAAGTAGGTAAGTCAGAAATCGCTCGGTAAAGTGATTGTATATGTTTACTGAGGACAAAAGAGGATTTAGTGGAAGCACACGAAAAACGCAGTCCCATGCTTTTATTTGATTATCACAATCATTACTCACGAAAACACTTTGAAGTTTAATAAACTATCATTATTAAACCACAAAACATACAGTACCCAATTTTTACAATGAATCAAACAAAAACTCAGCTTCACTTCTCGAGGTGGAAACTCTCCAAAAAGTCTACGTTTATCTTTGTAACCGATAAAAGGATTTTCATTAGGTCTTTTTTTATAGAATGGACGGCAGACGGCAGAGGTACTGTTATAGGTATTGCTTGTCATTGCTGAAAATGGTATTTGTTCAGTATTACCTACCGACTTTTGTGTTTAGAGCGGTGATAGCCTAGGGTCTATTCTAGACTCACATTTGATTTTTTTAGAATAGATGGCAGACGAGCGGGCCATGGTGGTCACCGCCGCCCATGGACACTTGCAACACCATGGACCAGGGGCTTTGCGGGTGCGATGCCGACCTTGCAAAATACCTACTGTTCACAGCTCTCTCGAATAGCTCCATATCATAGCGTAGTGGAAAACCTCGGCTGGCAGTTATTCCACAACTTTCGGTTGTTAGGTTGTGATCCCGGCATATTATAAATCACTATTTTATACCATTGAGTTACTACTCAACTACGGCTTCTTAAAAGACCATTACTTCAGCGGTGATACCCAGCATATCTAAGAATTTAAAAAAAAATATAACGTTTAATATTCACTAATCTGCATTGATGGATTTCGGCCTGAAATCCCTAGTAGCTATTTACTAGTAGGTCACCGCTAACAAATACTACTTACTGTTCTTCTTAGAAAACAGGCACCAGTGCATTGTGATGCCGTTGGAGATTTTTTTTATAATGTAAAATTTTCATTAATGTTAAATCAAACTAGAAACTTGGAGTTTTGAATAAAACAAAAAGAATGACAATTGTTTATTTATAATATTTTTTGTTTATTATTAAATTTACGAATATAAGACTTATGCTCCCGTTCAAAATGTTACTAATACCTTTTCTTCCTGTACCCAGCAGTGGGAAAGTCTTAGGCCGATATGGAAAACACGTTCGTTGCATATGTGCGACGTGCGAACAGCGAGTTAGTAGTTAGATCGAGTTCGGGCGTCAAAACCGACATTGACCGGAATCTCTAACTTTACTGCAGTCGACATAAGCTTTCATTGGAGTTACTGAAGATTAAAATTTTGTTCTTATTAAAAGGGAAGGTCCCTTGTCGATATGAACTCATTCACTTTGGTTAAGATTTTATATCTTAAAATTTCGTTATTTCAAGATTATGTTTAAATAAAAACTTGCTCTAACATCTGACATAAAGCAATAAAAATTATTGTGTACAATCAGTAAAAGATTGTCCCAGAGCACAGCTTTAGATACATAAGCTGTGCCCAGAGGTAGGAAAACTATTAGGTACAGATCTGTCTTCAATGAAACACAAAGTTAGCTGATTTATTGTCTGTAGGTAATGACGGTTTTCTAAAACAACGAACACATTGTCCACATATGGATTACTAGAACGTTGAAACGACACAATAGCCTGCCTGTTTTACGTATATGTTTAGCGCTATCTGTCGACCACGTAAAGTAAAAAAATAAATTACAAAAAGTTATACAGAATGTTATTTTTTAGGATTTCACTAGTTTCAATATCTAGGAAAACAGAACGACAATAAATTACCTTTTCTCAAATGGTGTCCTATTTTATTTTATGGATAGATTAAACGAGGTTACGATACACCTCTCTCATCCATTTCCTTTCAAAGGTTGCAACTAGGCACTGGATAAGTACGCCTTTTGTTGGAACATAAGTGTGTCTTCCTATGATAACCTATGATAATAATATTACGTATTTGTTCGTTAACATTCCGTTTCTTCCTATTTTCTGTGCCGTTATTATTAGCCAATAAACCGTGAAATAACTTCTCAAATGAACAAAAACAATTATCCAATTTTGTGCATGCTTTAGGCAAAATTGTAACGAGAAAATAATAACTATAAATACGTAAGATATTATTATCTATTCAGTGATTATCTCAAAACAGTGATCTTCAAGTAAGTAAGTAATTACAATCCATGCGATTGTGAATAATGATCGTTCTACCGTTATAGAACAACCAGCTATCCAATGTTTACGATTGCTACGCGCAAATAGACCGAAAAATATTAATTTTCCTCGCAGATACTTTCATTTGAGGCCTAGCGTCGCAGAATCTGGTTCGAACAACGGATTTTCTAAACAATAACTGCAGATTAATTTGTTTTTATCGTTCAATCGCTTGCACGGAATATATTGAAGGCGTACGATAATTTTGCGATATGATTGGTAATAAAATTTTACGAAATATTGTATTAAATCTAAGCAAATGCTGGGGCTAAGTGAGTTAAAAAGTTCTAATTTATAAAATATTGATTTTGTGCTTTTAGTTCCATCCGCCTATAACGTCTCACTGCAGGGCACAGGCTTCCCCTAGTAAATCCCTGGGAGGTTTCGGGCCACAATCCACCACGTAGGTCCGGTGCAGATTGGTGGATTATCGATTCATTCACAATTATTTAATTCTTTCTAGGGTGATAAGTAATTTAATTCTAATTAATTTCCATTCTAATTTAATTATATTTTAATTTCATCAATTCAATAAAGTAATTTTTGACAATTTCAGTTCATTGAATATATCATATCATTATTATTTTGTAACACCCGAAATATTTTACTGCTGAATCAGAAATTGTTACTGAGAGAGCACAGGCCTTCCCAGGCTTTAAAATACGACGCTACGAGTTAGTGAGGCCATTATTTTTGAGATTATTTAAATCAAGCACCATTCATATCCTGTGGTAACCGCCCCGATAATCAAGAAGTCAAGTTGTCTTCGCTCGATATTCGGCATTATGCTGATTGCCACCAACTACACGTACGGCGTACCTACTATAATTGCTAATAATAATCAATTGAGTTTTTAAATTTGACTATATTATTGAAAGAATGAAAATCACGTATAGGTCAGTCTTGTTTAAACGCAAGCAAGTAATGAATCGATGAAGTTAAGTGTACTAATATATAATAGTTTTTGAAATTCTTACAAATACAAAGCGTATTTAAGTGTCTTTTTCATTAAATGCCAAATATTGTACGCATAATTTATATATTGAAAAGACAAATGGTTTGCGGTTACGATAATAAATGTATAGACTGTAAACGTTCGAGTGATAGCTTCTGAGGAGTTAGCAGCTAGCCCCATGGAGCTTACTAAGGCTAGGCCCGAGTGTGTACGCAGCCCCGTGCAACAGTGCTCGGTGACTTGGCTCGGCGGCCGCACGCTCCCTCGCTGAACTACATGTAGCGCGTTCGATATCCGCACGCGGTGGAAAGTAGCGCGAAACCAACCATTTAAAAAAAATTAGGAAAATTGAAGCAGTACATATTCTGTAATATTAATATGGAAAATATGTGGTTACAACGAAAAATATTTTTAAATAAAATGTTTACAATATAAAAGTAGGTTTGATATATATTTTAAAATTTGTATAATATAAACGTCTGAAATAAACATTTTAAATACATAGGTAAGTTTAACTATTTCGTTATTATATTAGGTATCCGAAATCAAAATATTCAAGTGATTGGTTAAGTTTTTAATTTATAAAATAGGTTCTAAATTTACGTTTAATTTAATATATAATAGTTCATAACTGTTATATAGATTTATTAATTACTTCGCTACTATAATATTTTTTACCGATTACTTATAAGTAATTTGAAGTAACTCCAGAGTTTTTTAACCATTAATCATATGTATTTTAGAAGTGTGTAATTAATCGTAAGGAAACAAAACTTTAGTTTCCTTCATATTTTTCTGTACTTTTGTCACCTTTTTACATTTAGAAGGAACTGTAAATATTTAAGCAGATATTTCTGCAGCTTCACTCACTGAACCCGATTTCCACATGACTGTGTATTTGTGTGTTGTCATTCCTACGATATTATATGAAGGTATAAGTCATAAAATATTAGAGCAAAACAGGAAGCTCTATAGTTTCGAAACAGTGTTTGTCCTGAAACTTTATTATAACGTACTTTTATCAAAATATAACGGGCATGAATCATCATGGTTTATATATCTTGATACACACACACAAGTATATATACTTATCTGTGTCCTAGTTATTTTAGGATAAAACCTTTTGGGATAAAGGTTTTATCCTAGGATTTAACCTAGGTTTTATTAAGGATAAAACCTTGTACAAGACTTCGCCAGCTTTGGAACAGGATTCTAAATCAATTTTTCAGTATGTCTAGACAGATTATCTAGAAAATTTCATTACACATTATAAAACTTAAGCCAACCTAAATTAACCAATCCACTATCGGTGTTTGCTGAATTAACTTCTTTGCTCATTTTTCTCAGCTGAATTTATAGAATTATAAAAACTACCTACTTCTCTTAAAATAAATCTCATCCCCCTGCAAGTACTGGTTTAACTACATCTGATCTTTCTCTATTCCTAAAGTGATTTCTATTCATATTTGCAAATTCATTCATATCATCGCTATTGATAAAGATTTGTTTGAATTGGACTCAAGTGAAAGCTCTATACTATCATTAGCGAGTAACTTATCTAAAGATTACATGATGTGGCGATGATGCGAATGATTTTGCGAATATAATGTTACAATAGAGACAGACTGGCCGCTCCTATGATTTGACGTAAAGATAGAAGATTAATTTAGGTATATGGACAGAGAGCGGCGCGGCGTCGCGCGGCGCTAGCGCATCATCATTCCCGCGTTCACTTTCTCCCAAATGTAACAACTAAAAGGCTATAGTTATTCAACATCCATAAAATATTTGCTAGCTCTATGATTGATACTTTCGAGTTAATTTGTGATATATTATTTTCGTTTTTAGATCATAATAACTATCTTCTAGAATCTAGATCATAGATCTTATGCTGTCTGTCTGAATGTTTTTATTTACAATAAAGAACAAATGTAGTCTAGATTTTTATTGTATGACTAGAGTTTTATTATGATTTTCTATTATGAAGTGTTAAAGAAATCTGTTTTATCATAGGTACCTAATGTTAATAGTAATAAGGAAAACGCTTTCAGCAAAGATGGACTTATGTTAATTAACAGCGCCTATAGACACATAGGAACACTCACCAATTAGAGTGGACATCTAGCTTTTTTGTGATAGGTGAAATACGACATGTTACTAACTATATGTTATCATTTTTGGTGTGTAATACCTATCAAACGCAAAAATCAACAGACCGTGTAATATGCGAGGTTCTAAAAGTGTAGTTATGTGGACCCCGTGATTTGATTGTGCAATTCGAATACTTACATGAACTGTAGCAGTAGACGCCTCGGAACTCAAACATTCGAGATTAAGTGAAAGTTTGTAATTTCCTCCATTTGTGTGGGAGAGTCCGAGCTAAAGTGCAAAGACAAAGGAGAGATTAGCAACAATGGACCACCTGTTCCGGCAACGGCGGATAAGCGTGCCTAAGCGGTAAGTAAGCATTTACGAACACTAATTCCATATACATACTTTTTAAGCTGATTAAATTCTATTCCTTAGTTGTTGATAAGCTCAACACGTTCTCGATTCATTACGATATCCATAACTGAATAGTGGACACAATACAAATGTTACGGATAATTATGGACTCGTGTACAAGTTGTCAAGCCTAAAAAAGGTTTGCAACAAAAGGAAAGCTTCACTATTTGTTTTCCAACTGAAGAGGCACGAAATTTATTGAACTAATCGCAATTATCCGAAGTAAAATGTTCTTTGCTAGTGACACGACGATTTAGTTTTAGTTCTCGGTGTTAATCGATCGGATCAATTATACTTACAAATGTAAACAGCTATTTCCACGGTGGGGTGAATGACACAGTCGCGTTGTGTCGCTCTTTTTGCGAGCGATATCTTGCGCATTGTTGTCGACGGGGTTCATTCTGTGGTTAACGTACGTACACCTGTGAACATGTTGCATACACGATTTACATGCGTAATTAATAGTTATCACGTTAAATATACTTGCAAACATATTTAAATTTTGTTATCTATATATTATTAAGTAAGTATTCTATTACTTTGTTACACATGTATTTTAATTAATTAAACATTTTATTTCATAACTTTCTATCGCTTGTGCTGTCCACTCCTTAATAATCTACCTTATCATACATTATTTTTACCTACTTTATGTAATAACCTATACCCAAAAATGATAGGTAACAATTCCGTTTATCAGGTTTATAATTAGGTACTTATTATATTCATAAGACTGTGACAAAACGTAAACTCAGTTTCACGTTACATTAACTTAGGTACCTATAAAAAAGAAGAAATCAGAAGGATAGGATGCAATCAATTTTCAAATTTTACATTCTAGAGTAGATACTTAGGTAATTACAGTAGATGTACCTACATGTGTATGTAAGTATGCAATTTACTAATTATCCCTAGATTACGAACCTTCGTCGAGTCGAATACGCGGATTTTGAAAATTCGCAACAATATTTCCGGACGCGATGTCACGGTCTTGACCTCTCGGCTAATCTCAATCGACCCCCTGCTCCTGCGATAGACACCTTGCGATTCAACTGGCGTAGAAGCCAAAAGGTTGATTTTCAGGAGGAGCAAAAAACGAAACAAAATTATTATTTTTAATATAACTTTTATGTTTTTATAGCTGTTAAAATTGGGTAGTTGAATAATGCTTGACTTTCTGTGAGCTTTAACAATTATGTGTATTATAAAAATAGATGTGTTTTACGCCCCGAACATTGTTATTTTTTGGGGTTTACGTCCCACTATTTAAGCTTTCAAGAAAGCACTGAGGTAAGTAAAATTTTTTTTTTATTTCTTTTGTTATCTATTATGTATAGTATACACTAGTAGCATTCTGAATTTGCTCAGCCTTTTGACGTTAAACTCATACTTTATGTATAAATTAAAAGATTTTTAACAAGAAATATTATAATAAATAACTTTATATTTATAGGAAAATCATAACATCATTAAGGGATGCGCATTTTCGAGTCTTAATATTTGGTGTTTAATTTATAGATTATTATTTATGAATTTAAATGATTTCACCTAAATTTACTTACGAAAGATGAAAAAGTCATTATTAAACGATTTTTTAACACATCTTTGTATAAAAATCAAATATTATTTCATTTGAAATAACATCTTAAGGGAACTTGAGATATTTTTTTTTGTCTTTAACGTCATAATTTCTGTGAAAATCTTGCGTTGGTTCACAAAAAAATGTTTGCTACTCCTAATATCGTCATTTTTAATATACAGATCGATAGAGCCTAAAAAACAGAATAAAACTGTATAAATAACTAATTTTCGCCATAATGGCTTTATCGCTAATTGTATCGTATGGTGTCAATGTTATCTGTGCTAGTAGATACTATGTAAATTTAAACCTTTTGTTTGTGAGTGAGTGTGGGTTGTCGTGTGTCAATGTCGCAGAACTTACACATTTTGCGTGAGAAAAGTAATAATTATTAGATATCTCATACTTAGACTCGCCTTGTGAAGAGAAATTATTGTTATTATAAAATACACTCACGACGTTCTGCGAACAGTTTTCTTTTACGTTCTTGCTATTATGTTCCTTATTTTTCCGTTCGGGAAAATACCTCATTTACCTTAATTAACAGTACATTGACTTGAAGAAAATCTGCGAAATGAGTTCATTGTTGTTGAAGATCGATTCAGCTTCTAGAGAGATCAAGAACGACGGAAGAACGTAATTTATTAATCGGTTCGATTAATTGTCACATTCGCAATCCTACAGTATCGCGATTTAATCATGCTATTTTTTTTTTTTTTTATAGACTAGGCGGACGAGCAAGCGGTCCCACGTGTTGGTAAGTGTTACCGCCGCCCATGGACATCTGCAACACCAGGGGGCATGCGGGCGCGCTGCCGACCTTGCAAAATCCTATTCACAGCTCTCTTGAAGAACCCCATATCGTAGCTTAATGGAAAGACCTCTTGAGGCAGTTCGTTCCACAGCCTACAGGTTCGCGGTATAAAATATTTTTTGGAGCGAACAGTGCGCGATACCTCCGTATCGAGGAAATGCGGATGGACCGCACTTCTGTGACGGGAGGTGCGGTTGTAGAAACCCGAGGTGGGAATTATATTAAACAGTTCCTCAGAGCATTCCCCATTGTACAGGCGGTAGAACACACAGAGAGACGCAACGTCTCTCCGAATGCTGAGGGGTTCTAGACCGCCTGTGAGAGTGGGATCGTCGACAATACGAACAGCACGTCGTTGGATGGAGTCAAATGAGTCCAGTTGGTATTTCGGTGCGCCGGCCCAGAGATGAGAGCAATACTCCATATGGGGCCTCACTTGAGCTTTGTAAAGCATAAGGAGTTGCCCAGGGGTGAAGTACCGCTTCGCTCTGTTCAGCACACCGAGCTTTTTGGAGGCCATTTTGGCCTTATTTTCCAGATGATCCCTAAATTCGACTTTGCTGGAGATGTCGACACCAAGGATCCCGATACTCTCCGAGATCTTAAGAGGCATGCTCTGAAAGCGAGGTGCTACGACAAAGGGGGTTTTTTTAGCGGTGAATGCACAGACTTGCGTCTTACTGGGGTTGAAATCCACTAGGTTCAGAGAACCCCAAATCGAGACTAGATCTAAAGAGTCTTCGATTTCAGACACAAGCCTGGCGCGACTCTCTTCCACTTCGACCCGAGGGATGTTGGCGCGGCCCCTGTACAAGGCGTCTCCAGTACTGTCATCTGCATAGCAACGTATGTCACCAATTTGCAACAGGTCGTTGATATGCAGAAGGAACAGAGTTACGTTTTTATTAACAATAGAAACAATAGTGACTGTTGTAATGTAATGTACTTAGTAAAACTATAGTACCTATTGATTTTCTAGACGATTAGAATTTGTTGTCTTACTTTGTGAATCGATTATATGGATTTTTATACCATGACGATGATGATGTATTTAATTTCTTGCAACTAGTCTAATTGATAATTACCTACCTCTCGAAAGATGACGGATTTAGCCGCGGTTCGTTCAACTTTCTAGTTGTCAGTTCAGAATGTGCAGCGTGCGTTATTAATCTACCATTAATCGGTCACATAAAAATGTATCTCACGTGAAATTGCGTTCATGCTCTACTTGTGGTTGTTCCGATGTCGTACAGGGAGGTGTGCGCCAGGGCTGCCGCTACGACGCGGCCGCCTTCGCATGTATGTAGATCTGAAATTCACATAAAATTACCCACACTTTCCCTACAAACTGCGTTATACCATGTTAAGAAGAAATTTTGACGAGAAATTAGGAGTGTTAAGTCGTTGTTGCGTTATATCAAACATAGCGATGAAAATACATTATAATGTAATCACTATCGGCAACGCGTACCTACACTCATGCTCCTATCGTGCATAATAATAATTAATGGTTATTTTGCATCCTCGCTTTTATTTCTTCCGTAATTTTTATTCACTGGTCTTGAACTGCATATTTTTTATTACATATTCCAATACAGCTTACATTATTAGGCTTCATTTCTCATGACAAAATACGGCATTATTATGGACATATATTAAAAGGCAGAGCAACGTGCGAATGTTATTTTAGAAAGTTCTTATCTGTTAAGGTTCACAGCGTGAAATGTATTTTTCTGGAGTTGCACATACATGTAGAGATTATTTGTGTATTTGTAGATTAATTAAAAATTATCTATCTATATTAATATTATAAAGAGGTAAAGTTTGTAAGTTTGGATGTAGGAGGTAATCTCCGAAACTACTTATCCGATTTCAAAAATTCTTTCGCCATTTGAATGGTACATTATTCCAGATGGACATAGACTATATATTATGTGCAAAAAAATTGACGGGCATGCAACGCATGCCGGGCACATTATTTGATAGTTCTTTAATTTATTCACATTCTATATTTTATTCAAGCTTGTAATAGGATATTTTTTAATAAAGACATACTCAATGCCCACACCTGGGGCCCTGTGACACACCAAACCCCACACCCTGTGACGTGGGAGACATACAAGAATGAACACATCACCCAGGCCCAAATAAATATGTCTCTTTAAACAAATAAATGCCTAATCAGGAATTACACCCTGGACCTTTTTCATAGCAGCATCAGGGTTAATCCATCGTCAATTTAAATACTTTCAATGTGCTCGTAATTTGTAGTTTTAATTAATAAGTCTCGGCATTATTGTCAAAGACATTATTGTGTCTAGCCAGGCAAAGAAAAGGCCTAGGTCGTTGGCTCGCGTAACAACCGATGGACAGTTATCGCTCAACGCTTCACTTCCTTCCCTGGATAGCGGTCACAGCAATCTGTACATAATTACTATTACGCGAGGATATGACTAACTGTGTAACAAGTTCATTTTGATAAGCGCTAGGAAATTCAGTCATTAACATGTTGGATAACTCTTGATACCTATGCTAAGGACATTTTAATGTCTCGCATTTGCTTTTATATTCTCAATAGCTGTGGCTCGCGGCTTCGCTCCCGTGGATTAATTGCGTTTAATTATCGCACAGGAAGAAATATATTTATTTGTATACCAATGAAGTGAATTCTATTCAAAAATATATTCCGCCGCCACAATATCTAAGTGATTCTATACAAAATTTATTTTATATAGAATATAAAATAAATTATATATAATTTTCATTAATTATCCCTCTGTATACAGAGGGATCAAATGTATTACAGAATGTATGTCAACATATCTATGAAAATATATTTCGTTTAAAAGTGTACAATAGTCACGCTGTAATTACGAAATCATCCTGAGTTTTCACCTTTCCTTGATGTTAACCCATAGGGTTGCGTGAATGTCTTCATAAACTTCTCCGCCTCTTCTTTTACGACCAGCAAAATTGAGATCATTTATTTTGCTTGGTGCCTTCTTTGTGTTTTATAACATCTAAGTCTAACATCTAATAATAACTTAAAGTTGTAATTCTTCTAAAATTTTCTTGCTTTCATTGTCTGTCATTGACATTGTTTCCTTATAAACATTTCTATGAAGCAGGCGGGTGCCACGATCTCTTCAGGGTAAAAACTTGATGAAGAATGCAATAACAATGAAGACAGTGAAGCAAAAACGGACTACTGCATTAAATAACACTTTATAAAAATAAGTGCTATTTTTCATGAGGCGATATTCCCTTTATTGTAATTTTCAAAGCACATTCACTTCAATTTCCTAGCTGTTGTTGCTCTTTATTGCACTCAACAGTAATTGTTACAAGATGACATACAATATTACTATAAGTATAAAGGTGGACTTAGAAGGAATCTCTTCCAGACAATCTTATAAGGAAACTCTTGCAGACAATCTTAAAAGGAATCTCTTCCAGACAATCTTAACAGGAATCTCTTCCAGACAATCTTATAAGGAAACTCTTGCAGACAATCTTAAAAGGAATCTCTTGCAGACAATCTTAAGAGGAATCTCTTGCAGACAATCTTAGGAGAAATCTCTTGCAGACAATCTTAGGAGGAATCTCTTGCAGACAATCTTAGGAGGAATCTCTTGCAGACAATCTTAGGAGGAATCTCTTGCAGACAATCTTAGAATAACTGATACATGTTTTATTTGATTTGGGAAAACAAACAGTAGTACATTACAATTTAACAGAACATAGGTACATTTCAATTATTGTACTAAAATGTAAGTCCAGCTACATTATCTTGAGTTTCAAAATTGATGGATTTGTCTGCACTGCTGACCATGGAATCCGAAGCATTTTTCTCCAGCACCACATCTCTAAAGCATCAATGCGGTTTCGGACGGCCGCTTTTAAAGTCCATATCTCAGCACCATAGGATTTATATACACTTAGACACATATATATATGTATAAATATGAATGTTTTGTGCTTTACATTCCTTCTTATCAATATGTAGAAAACCTATGATACCTTTATCATAATAACATGCCATATACCATCAGCCTATGTCTCTCTACGGCTGGAATTGGCCTATAATATGTACATACTTGTCTAATTTAATTTTGCTTACGTTTTTGTCAGTTATATTATTTGTTAGCTATATAACATATCCTGGCATAATTATGTGCCTGGACAGTGGATACGTGCCTAATGAATACACGTGCATTGTCCAATAAGAATAGCTTGACTTTGCATGTTGTCACATCAATCTTCTTTTCAATGTCTAACCTAGTAAGTTCAAGTGTCCGATCTTATTTTAACGTTCTTATTTGAAATTCAAGCGTTAACGGACATAATAGGAGCCTTTGTTAAGTCTACGTGTGTTGAGTCCAAAAACTGAGTACCGAACAGTTAGATAATTTCGTTGGCCAAGCATGAATTGAGTTTTTGTTACTTGAAAAGTTACCGTTCGATGTTCGGATACATTAATGTTTCTACTGGTTACGGACGATTGTCTCGGGATTGGTGTGAAACTCGGCTAATGGGTGGGTGAGATTGTTTAGCAGCTTCCGTTCAATCCTACTCGTATATACGTAAGTATCAGGTAAATCAAATTATTCTATATCAATAGAAGAAAGGGTGCGACGGTGCGGTTGCCGCAGATCCGTTCGAAACAAAATAGGAATGAAACTACAGAATGGAATACAGGTACATTTATTCGTAAATGTACACTATATAAACAAAACGGGAAAATAAAATAGTATTTTAAATTTAATAACTTTTATAGTTAGTGTTAGAATTTCGCACTCATATGTTTCTTATCATCGTGTGAAAACCTTCGAACCAAACCAGGTCTAGCATTGCAGAGTTCATGACTTGCAAATTTCTGAATTTTATTTTAAAAAAATCCAAGTGAAATATATACAAATAGTACTTAGTTTGTCCCCACTTTAAAAAATTCTTTGGGCGTTTTTTTCTAAAACGTACAATATGAAAAATAACAAAACACGTGCCATCGGGCTTTTATGACTTCCAGCGTCTTTCGTGGATAGGGAACTTACTTAGTGAATATAAACTTTTGTAACGTTAGAAATATTATACATGTTATAGTGTTTGAAAACGATGTATCGACACCTTAAAAAAATACACAATATTTCACGACCACGTTAACCAAAATCCCCAGTGACATTGAATGTCACTTTACTTTCTACTTGTATAGAGTATTTTCATTCGTCGTCGTCATCCATGTTAATGATGCTTGCATGCAAATAACGAATGTTAAGCTTTATACACACAAGGCACGTGATCTGTTAAGCGATTTATTATCGGTGGAGGAATTCCCTGAAATATTTTGTACGAAAGAGTGTAGTAGTAGTACTTGAATATATTATCTTTTCTACTCGCTTGTGTAATTATTATCATGTTTGAGATTTTTTATTTGCAGTTAGTCAAATTAAGTAAAATTATCAATCGTGCACAAGACTTTTTAAGATTCGATATGGCTACTTAAGATGTTCCATCCACATTTTAAATTTATTGCAGTAGTACTCGTATATAGTCTCTTCTACTGGCTTGTGTAATTATTACTAATTTTGAGAATTATGATTTCCGTTTACAGTCAGTCAGATTGAGAGTTATCAATCGGGGGGCATAAGTATGTAATTAATTTCAGTCTTAATTTGATAATAATTAAAGCAGGTGGCTTTTATAAAATACTCGCTATTAATGTGCCGTATTTTTAAAAAAAAATTTTTTATTTTCATTAAAATTTCATATCTAGCCCTTATGTTAAACTCCGTGGTTTTTGGAGATTAGCATATATACATTGATCGCAACTGCTGTAGTGGTCAGTTTAATGTTTGACAAATGGACAAATGATTTAAAGATTCGCGACGCGTGTCCGATGGCTCATGACAATTGTGCCACCGGGACGAGCTGGCCTGCGTATGTGGACTTCATGCCGTCACGCTTCACGGCATTCAACCAGTCGATTTTGAATTACTAAATTCATTGAAGGTTCCGTAGAAAGTGGCGTGTACTTTGCTTTTACCGCATTAGGGAAGGTGTCGTAAATGGAACCGGGTCAGGAAACGTCGATTTTCCGTGAAAGTGCACGCTCAGATATCTCGGATTTAATTGAAAGTAACAGGACCGTAATGGCGGTTACTGCTAAATTCGTTTCGTGAAAATGAGTTACTGTTTATGAACATTTGCCTAAGGTTAAGAGTATGAGACATTTATAAATTATTGGAAATTCATATTGTCTGTTGTCATTGGGAGTTCATTGTAAACGATGGTAACTAATCCTGATGTTTTGTATATTATATGTATACATCTGAAAGCGCCTGATGTTTAATAGTTTAATAGTCTGCTAATAGCAAGTACATAAATGTGCTACGTATGTTAATATTCAACGTTGTTTTAACTATATACACATTCAACATTCTACTTTATATAAAAGACGAAGTAGATATTTTACATTAATAAAAATCTACATGCATTCTGGCACCTTAGTTTAAAAAAATTCTACTTAAGATTAGTTACTTAAGATTATTTATTTATTGCGATCCTCGGCGTCGATATATCCAACAAATTCGTGTTTTCAGGATTAATCTGGAGGACAAGAAGGTCGGTTTGTTAAATAAACTGAAGCAATATTTTATACGTATACAGGGGCAACATTTGTTGTTGTATGAAGCCCAAGTTAGGCCCTCGTGGATTACTGCTCACACTTCTGGACCGGTGCACCTAAATAACAGTTGTATCCATTTGATTTCGTTCAAAATTTTCGAACATGTTTCGTACTGAGGTTTCTCCATTAAGCTGCGAGTCATTTGTTTATCTATGACATATGAGTCTTCAAGTGAACTGTGTCTAGGAAGGTCAGAAGGTTGGCAGTGCACTCGTTCTCCCCTGGTGTTGCAATTATCTACAGGTGGCAACAAAGGGTAAAGCGGCTCGTCGGCTTGCCGTCATTTCTATTAAGGCAAACTTAAGTCTCTTTAATAAAAAGCACGAAATCTGATTGACTTAACAACTTAAAACCTATACTTTGCTTGTCGCATACCAGTGGCTCTATTAAAGTAGGTTCTGTCAGGCTTTATCGGTCAGATTCGTCACCCTACTTCCGATATGACAGTGACACATATCTAAGATAACAGTGCAACACAATGGCATTCTGTGGCAACCGTAGTGGAGCGTCACGCCCTCACGCGTTCTACTCTTGCAACTTACACCTTATTACTAACCTAACAACACTTTGTTTCGCAAAACAGACCTTAGCTTCTCAGTCTTTACTAACCGTAGACAGGGGTTTCTAGTTATATCTCTAACGCTCAGTTTTGCATGGCAAGGGACGGGATCCTAGTTCTAAAACAGTAGCACGGATGCTTTAAGTATTGTTTCTCGCTAATTACGGGACCGTTTCACACGATAGTGATACTTCTGTAATAATGCATGTAGATGTAAAATAATTATTGTATGTGTGCGTAACAAACAGAGCGTATTGTGCGTGTTGAGGTGGATCAGAAGAGCAAGAATATTTCAATTAGGTAACCACGTGACGAATGCAATTATGACAAATTTTATCTAGCTAATCTAAACATGGCCATAATGGTCATAAGAATTTAGTATATATCATACTTATAAATTTCATGAGATATTAGACGTGACCATTAGGGTAAAGGGCCCGTTAGTTTGGTATCCGATAAAGGAGCACCTGCTCGAGGTCATTCATATTGCCGGTGATAGCATGAAGTGGAGTTGTATACGCTGTATCTCGCCGCGGTCACGATCTCCATCTCATTCAACAAGATTTATGTATTCGATTGTACAGGATAAACCATGATAAACCTTTAGCACTTTAATGCTCTAGTGAGGCCTGGGCTAGGATCGAAGTCTTAGGTATATTAGCGGGTTGATGACAGTGCAAATTAAAAAAAATATTTTTAGATATTATAATTTTAAAAAATATCTATGTACTTATATTAGAATGATAAATTAAACCGTGATAAATTAAGATTACTCCTTTTTATTTCTACGTTTTTATTATAAGTTCATAAAAATACTTCACATGTTTATCAATCCTTGCTTAAACAGAATTGAAATTTCAAGTATGAAATTGCGCGTTGATGTCTTTTGTATAGCAAGCGCCAACTTATTCGAACGAATATATCTGTCTCATTAGCAGGTGGTTTTACATAATCAGATCGCAATAGATTAAATTGAAGTATCTTTTGTTGTTGCAGTAAGTAGGCAGAACGTATAAAAAGTGGTAAACGACCTATTGTGTGCTAAGAACTTGAATCCCGGCCGGCGGTCGCGCGTTGTTGGAACCTGCGGGTCGATTCACACTGAATTTAGATGAACGCTACTAGTATGCAAAATATGTTTTCAAAGTTGACATGGTTGACAGTACGAAAGTCCCGAAATATTCAAAGTTAGAAAGTGGGAGTATTGGGCCAATTGTTAGAAAAATATTCCACGCTCTTATTTGTTACATATTTTATTCAATTATGTGGGTACTTTATTATCAAAACATTAATAATAAACTACCTACATTATTCTACAGGAAGTTACCGATAATATTTTCTTTTTGGTTTCTAAAACACAAAAAGGTTCGTCAAAGATATTATAACTTTTCTTTGCACGGCCCACTCACTGGACAGGTAATTTAATCCGCAAGACAAGTGCAGAGTACCACAGCGTATAACTAATATGAAAAGTGCTTTGCAGATAACGCACAGAATATTTATTCCAAGCACCGTAGCCAACTGAAAATCTCCCTGCCGATGTAAATGCATATATTTTTAATGCATGCATTTTATTCCATATTCTGTTTACATAATTTCTATAATATATAGTTTGTACTTAATAATTTGTTTGTACTTAGGGGCCGTTCAAGTATTACGTCAGTAGAATTTTAGTCATTTTTAACCCCCCCCCTCCCTTGTAAGCGAAAATAAGCAAAGCTCTTACCCCCCCCATGCTAACGTAAGCATTGGTATAATTTTTACAAAATCTGTTAAAATTTCTCATTTAATCAGAATCTTCTAAATTTTGCCAAAAACCACAAAAGTAAATAAATAAATATTGGTGACGTAATCGCCATTCAGCCCCCCCTCCCCCGTCCCCCATATCATCAAAAATAAGCAAAGGGGGGGGGGGGTGCTACGTAATACGTAAGTATTACTATAATTATACATATTAATTTTATTTAAAATGACAAACCATTTAAATTTCTTGACAGTTACGAATGTCATTATTTTAGATATACGGAGTACCTTATGAAAGTACTACTGATGATAACAGTATCTGAGCTCGACGGCTCGGGAAATGCACTCGTGCTAAATGCCTTTCCTGTTCGTATCGAGGATAAAAAATATCTAGTGTAACAAACCCGGCGGGTGGGGGTGGTACAGAGAAGCGCACGCGCCGCGCGGGCACACTTTCCATGGCCGACTTGCGCATCCGGCTGATCCTTAATGGCTAGATCGTGTTGGATGATACAATAATACAAGTATAATGCAACTGTCATTTAACAGGTTTTTGTGCAGGAAAGATTAATCTATAGATATCTATAGATATCTATAGATTAATCTATCCTCCCATATAGGAGGATATAATGTTCAAACTTTATTTTGTGATTTCTCTCACTATAATATTGTTTATTAACAATCTTAAACTTCCTATAACAAACATTTTATTTGAATCATTTAAAATATATTTTAATAGTATTTTTTCTAAATACACAACTAAAATTGTTTATTTCTGTTAGCACTGTTAGTACAATATTATATAATATTTTTCTAAACGAGTATAGAAATGTATAGAATGGACACGTGTTTAATCCCCTAATAAAGGTACCACCTAATTTGTAACGGTTTCTAATAGTAATTGTATCAGGAATTCTCATTTCGCCAATGGCTCATGAACGCATGATTCACTAATACTTTATGATAGGCCAGACAGACAGACAGCGGTGCGTGTGATATAGGATTATACTTTATGCCAAGATCACGTCTCGGGAGTATTGTATGTGATTGCTACCTTCTCCGAATGTAATTTGAGCTGGTACCAAAGCTGTATTTAGTTCATTGTTTTATTTGTTTTGTGAGAAATAAAGTTCGGAATACCGAATAAAGAGGTGGAATTGATTATTATAAATTGAAATGTCAAATAATCAAATACTTTTAACAAAACAGAATATGAAGTTTGTAGATAGTTGTAGTGTAGTTATAGATTATGACTAAGTACAGGAAAAATAATTACAAGTATTTGTGACTTTATCTTAGAAAAGCGACCTTATTGCCTTAGACGGTACCATTTTAGATTCCCAGTTTTGGATTACACTACATATTATATAAAAAAAAAAATCTTGCTTTATTTTAAAAATCAGTTGTTATTTTAAAAACGTTTCTATTTAAGAATCTTGAAACAGTGAAATTTTAAGTGGGAAAATTGCAACCAAAGTCAAAAACGTCCATACCCTTTGCCCGAATAACGTTACATTTTTAGATCGCTCAGGTTTATAAGGTCCAATGTGTCAGAATGTCTACTGTACCATAATGACCAATTCACTAAATCGTCCAGTCCAAAATGTCCAAAATGTCTTAAAATGTCCGGTGGTTCAAATTGTGTAAAGAAATAAAATGTCCTGTAACTTAGTAACGTCTGATTTATCGCAACAGACACCAACCACTGTGACACTGATATGACTACGGGGAAAATTACTCGTATTTCTCGATAGTGGCATTACTTAGTGTGACAAATAATAATTACATTTTGTGAACTCAGTCTAGATTTTTCAGGACTGGACTTTTTTATATTAGTCATATTAAGGCGCTGGACATTACGGGAAATGGACTATTTGATACTAGTCGTTTTGGGACACTAGACATTTTGTGACTGAACGATTTAGTGGAGTGGTCATTATGGTACAGTGGACATTCTGACACATTGGACTTCATGAACTTACACGATTAGATTACAGATTATTTTACGAACAAATAATATCTATTCCAATAAGCTCAGAAAATGTTTAGGGGTTAATAAATTGCGATCTCAACCGGCCAAAGTTTCATCATACGTATGAACATCTGTTTTGAGTAATAACATACTTTCACATCATGTAAATTAGGAAATCATGAGTAATAAGAATAACACAATCAATATTCTTCGTGAATAAATTGATTGATTAATTTACATTCTAATTTAGCTTATCTGACTAATAGGCGATAAGTGGCAGTAGATAACGGTAGGCAACAAAAAAGGCACTTGTTGATCTCGTCCCGGCCTGTCAGTTAATTTCTTTGCAATATTGTGACGGCTCCCGCGTAGAGTATTTAATTTCGCACATTAGAGTATGCCTGGGTGAGTCACGTCAATGTCAAGTCGGACAGGATTTAAAAATAAGAAGAGGGCTCGTGGTCATCGCTCTAGGATAAAAGCAAATTAAGATGAGAACATTCCAAGTTTTTAATAATACTTAAACAGATTAACCGTTCTGAAATTTGAGTCCCTTTACGCGTATATAAATAATTTGCAGTGTATTTAAACAATCTTCGTAAAAGTTATGTGCATTTGTAAAAATTGTAGCCTAGGCAAAATACTGAAAGTATGACTCTAGTTTATGATTTTTGACTGCATGACTAAAGGTGAAGATGAAAGCGTAGAACGGTGAAAGCATGATAATTTTTATTGACTTTAAGGCAGTTACAGTAATTAAATGGGGCTTTTAAAACACGACTAACCGTATATAGACAGGTATAATCGTAAATAATGAGTTACCCACGATAAACAATAGGAAATTAACGCAAATTTATTAAGGAGTTATACATCTACGGTTCATAGACCCACAATCTTTAGTTTCTTATCGAATAAGACAATTTATCATAAGTTTCATAAGTAGTTAGTTGAACTCGAGCAAGAATGATTCATTGTATAAAAAGAAACATTAAGTAACGATAATCTTGATAAATGTATTACTATGTGTATACACATAGTATAAGTGTGGTAGCGCTAATAATTAGCCTCATGGGTGATCGATTGACTTGCAATTAAGACCGTAAAATATTGTATTTGGGTCGAAATAGCAATAAAACAGTCACAAATGAAGTAGGATATTAGACAGTAGATAACAGAGAACAGTATTATTTTCTCGAAAAGAAATGCTAGAAGAAATAAAAATAGTAACTTATTAATGTTTATGAAAAGAAATAAAAACAAACATAAAAGTATCATACGGGCTGCAAGAGGGCGCAAAAAAGAGCTAGTCACAAAAGAAAATAGGTTTGATTAATTTAAGCACATACCAACGTAATTGAGCGCGGCGAGATATGAAGATATCATCGGAGAGTTACTTTTGATTAGATTCCGTTTGACTATTAATTTTTTATCGATGCTCTAACGAGGTCGTGTTGAGTGAAGATAAAAATATAAGGCGTGAAAATCAACATCTGTTAGAAGTGGCACGATCACTGCTGAAAATATGACTAGTAACTTACATATGAATAAAATAAATAAGCGATGATGATTCTCAGACCCTGTCCCACCGTTATTCACGTGTGATAGATAGACATCGTAAAAAATTGCACTTAAAAGGCGCGCGCCTCAAGTTGCCTAAACGAAGATAACAACTACAAATGTGTCTGCAAGTTGTGCAAGTAATTGTAGACATTGTGACATTCAGACAAGGATCTAAACAGCGTGGACTCGCGAATCGCAGCTGATGGCATGATCATGAAGGTATGTTTAGACGTACCAATAGGTATAATATATATTTCTATAGCAGTAAAAAGTTCATCCTCATACTTCTCGTGAGCGGCGGAGACTCGTACAAAGTGTCATTACACATTTAATTTCTTCTTCCGGGAGTCATTTGTCATTTTCATACCTTACACACTTCCATGAAGTGGAGGTAGTCATTATTATAGTATTTTGTCTAGCGGATTGCTGCAGATTGTTGTTGTCGTAATTAACAGTATTGTAACCAAAATACGTTTTCTCTTAATATTAGCATTTGCAAGATTACAGACTTAACAATGTGTGACATTAACAATGAGTAACTGAAAAGTTTTTATGATTCATTTACGTGATTAATTTTAATCAAAATTTCATTAAAAATTATCGCACTCCTTATATGCATAAGAAGCGCTATTATTTTTCGTCATACTATCAATAATAGAAAGGCTACCTTCACTAAACAAGCATTGATGAATATAAATAAAAAAAACTTACCTATCCTATTGTCCATTGTACGTACGTGTTTCGGTAGTGAGTAAGGTATGCGTGAGCCCATTCCAATCCCATCCTACCCCTTCCCATTTACCCAACCCTTTCTTCAAATCCCTTGCTACATCAACAAATTAAGGCAGCGCATCTGGGAGCGTGCCAATGTTCGTCATTCTGGAGCGATGTCGGCATGTACCGCGGTTGTCTATGGGCGACAGTAGCAATTTTTTTTATGGACAATTGCGGCAGCCTAGCATACAGTCCACCCGATGGTAAGTGGATACTGCGATACCTGCCAACATGACAAACGCTGGCACGCCTCCGGATGCGCTGTCTACCTTTGGAGATATAGGAATGTATTTGGAGAAAGGGTTAGAAACATGGGGAGGGATAGGATAGGATGGGATGGAAATAGGCTCTGACATATCTCACTCACTACTGAAACATGTACTTACATTGGGGAAATACGATAACATAGGATTTTTTTTTTATATACTAGTGGGCGGACGAGCAAGCGGTCCCACGTGATGGTAAGTGTTACCGCCGCCCATGGACACCTGCAACACCAGGGGGTATGCGGGCGCGCCGCCGATCTTGCAAAATCCTATTCACAGCTCTCTTGAAGAACCCCATATCGTAGCAGTACATTTCAAGTTAGTCTTCTGTGAGAGAGCGGTAATGTGGCCAGTCGAGCGCGCCCAGCGGCTGTTGGATTGCAGCGTGCACTCTCCCCCTTATTTACCACCAGGTGAACTATATGCTCGTCTGCCACCTCCTTTCTATAAAAAAAAAAGTATTCATAAAGTACCTGCAAAATTTGTGTTTACGAAAGAATCGAATATGAATTCGAGTGTCGATCTGTCTCGTCTATAGGTATTTTTAGACAGCTTACACCTACCAGACATGGATAATTGTATAATAGTTTCATAAATTGTACATTGTAAACACAGTTATTTACATTGTAATTACAATAGCGTATTTGATTCACTTTAAATAGTTATGTAATTAAATAATAGTAAACACTAGAATCAATTTCAAAACATTTTAAAAGAATACTGAGTTATAGAGATTAGAAGTCAAAAGTTAGAAAAGGACCAAGTTACTGTGTTAATGACGTCACTATCAGTAGTGCCATTAAATTCACGTGTGAATGACAGATATATGGATAGCTTCCCATGTCAAATATCTCACGCTTATATACATATACAGAGATTAACGTTTTCCGAAGTTTGAAATAAGTGGAATAAACTGCCAGCTAAGGTTTTTCCGTTACGCTACTACATGGGGCTCTTCAAGAGAGCTGTGAACAGGATTCAGCAAGGTCGGCAGCGCATCGGCATGCCCCTGGCGTCCATGTGACCACTTATTATCAAGCGGACTACGCGCTCGTCTGCCACTTTTCATATAAAATAATAGCTTTTAATTAAATTAATACCTATTTTCATCTATAAAAATATTCATAATTAGGTCTCCCTTTTGTCCTCACTGATTTTACTTTCTTTTCTTTTTATATTTACTTTTAACCACCAGCTTATTTACAATTAAATTTATTGTTAAAATGTCAATCATGCTGTCGCCACATTATTGAGATGTCAATTAGATTTAACACTTCCGTACACACTATATTAAAATCTTGCTGATTAAAATTATGTTGATATCTTGCTTTGTGATGCAAAAATAAAATAAAAATAAATAAATAAAAAAGTTCTCGAGTGACATATATTGTGTTACGGACTTTTTCGTAAAAGTATCAATTTTTATACAGCTTTCGTTCACGCTTCGTATTCAGTTTTGTATGAAAAATGTAAACGTGAAAAAAAAAAATTGTAAGGATAGATTCGTAAAATTTTCATGTCATTAAATACAAGATCATGAACGGAATCACAAGTTTCACATTTCGGCAATTTTTCCGTTACACCCTGTAAATCTATATAATTAACCAATGAATTTTCAATGTGTGGTTTCTTTTCTTTTTTAGTTATCAAGTAAGGCGTAAAACGTCAATACAACTTATTTACCTTATTACACATTATACAAACTGACATAAAGAAACTACTTGGAATTCGTGTCTGTGAATGTGATTGAATAGTTTTGTTTGATGAATTATCATCCGAAACCAGAAATATAAATCAAAATGTAAGTAATAATAAATGTTGTTCTATTTAGAAAGCGATCTTTATCAGATACAATGCGTTGGTGCATCTTCAAACGTGATCAATAGATGCATACCAGTAATTTATTGTTTTAATAATACGTTTCATATCTTTGAGTTAATCAAGGTGTTTTATTTATCTTTAAATCGCTTGAAGCTTTAATAAAGTTATGGGATTTAAATATAGAATAGAGAATCGGTATAGAATCAGCTGTAGTAAAGAAAATAATATAAGTAAAGTAAAGTAAAATAATATAAGTAAAGTACGATAATAATAGAAGTAAAGTAAAGAAACATAATAAAGAAGTGTAGTAAAGAATTCCAAGATAAGCCCTTATACCTAGGATCTAAATATAATAATTCAATGTTATACTATATTATACTCGCAATTCTTATTTACATATTTATTATAGCCGATATTTCAGTCTAGTTACACCGTGGTCACGGAGATACTGCGGCACATACTTCGCACAGAGAAATGAATCACATTTCTAAACTAGTTCTGGATTGAAATTTCCAAAGTAAACGTAAGCGTGAACGACTTGAATAACCTGGCACATGATAATATCGGAGGTACAGAAATTTGGTCTTCCCTGGAGTGAAATTGAACTTTAATCTGATTATAAAACCCGATGGAGATGCATTATCATTAAATTTTAATAATAAACGCCATATTCAATATATATTTTTTTTAATTTATAGATACAAATCACATGAGATTGTTGGAGATTAATAAACAGACAACTCTACGTGCATGCATACACACCCATTTTATAGAAAGAAGCCAGCAGACGAACAGAGAGTCTACCTGGTGGAAAGTGGATAGGTACTGTAACTCGCATGGACTTCCGCGATACACGCCAACGTCAGTTCAGAATGACAAACGCACGCTCTCGAATGCGTTGGCTACCTTTGGAGATTTAGGAATGGATTTGTATAATGGGTAAGGAAATTGAGGTGGGATAGGATAGCATGGGATGAGATTGGGCTCTGGTATATTTTACTCATTCCTAAAACGCGTACGTACATAAGAGGAATGGGATAAAGTGGGAAATGCAATACATTTACGGTAGTCTTCTGTGAGAAACTGTAATGTGGGTTGAGTGCGCCTAGCTGCTGTTCTCCCTGCACCTTCAATGCACCTGCATGTACCTGCACCTGCATGTACTCAAGAAACAATTGCGAGTGGAAAAGCGGCTGACGTAGAAAAGGTCTAAGCAGTAATCTTAATCTTGGTGTTTCTTGTGACATATCTACCGTTACAATTCTACGACGCGTGGCAAAGTTTTCTATTGTAACCACAAAGAAACCATGTCAGACAAGTTTACAGGCAAACCTGTGTCTTTATTACACATCAGCGCATGTGATTTCCTCGCCAATTCTTTTCATTCTTAGACAATAACGTAGTAAAGGAGCAGAACGAAGACGGATGCGAAGGCAGCGCACTGATTTATCCATTGTTGTCGGCAGGACCAATCATTAAATTATCATGGGGCAGAGCTCTGTCATGTTGTAACTATGATAGAGTAATCAAAGATTAATCTATTGCATTGCATTTAATCTATAACAGTTGCATACGTAAAGGAAACGAAATCCTCTTTGTATAAAACATATATAGTATATACCAGTGTACCTAATTCATGATACTCTCGTGACAATATTTTCTTTCTCTGCACTTTTTATCTAGTCCAAAAACGCCGAACGATAATCGGAAGAAAGATTTAATTATTGGCTCCAAGTTTTAGAAAAGAATGATTAGAAAAATATTGTAGAGCTTTACGAGTCCTATCCAACAAACATGCCGTATGCGAGTATATACGTAATAACGTGTGTTACGAGCACAAACGGTGCTGATTTTTTAAAAAAAAATGTAAGTTTACACCGTCGTAATTTTAAAACTTTATCATATACGAACTTACCCAAGATATAAATCGAAACTATTATATATTTATGCCAAAAACCATTTCAGTAGCTTAAGCAAATTTCGTTTGTGCACAAATTTCTATATTTCGCATGTATGTCATATATTATACATAGATATATAAACTTCGAAAGACTTGTCGTTTTGGATTCACGTTTCACGCAGTCAGGCTTTGTAATGAAAAATTTTCCGAAATTCTAAGGTTGTGATAACCGCAATAAGTACAATAATTTCTACAAATTCTCTCTAATACATTTCTCGAACATTCCTTAAAACAACTTTGCTGTTATAATAAATTTGAACTAATTATTGTACAATCAATTGAAACGATTCATTTCCTTTAATTAAATATTTCGTTAATATCTGACCGGCATTCCCATACAAAATGAGGCGTAACGCATAAGATGGTCAATTGAAATCTATCGGCGAGGCAAACCCGCAAGTGCCTGTAAGGCATTCAACTGATGTATCGCTGCAATATATTATTATAAATGCCGCCTTAAATGTGTTGAATCTCGCATGCAAAACTGTACTGATTTCTAATTCTTATTATAATTATCGTTGCCTACTTACGTGGAATTCATGGCATCCTGTACATATCTATTATCTTCGTAAATTTAATTATTTCCACAAATAGTGTTCATTTATAATTATTAACAGACTCGGGATGGTGTTTAATGCATGTTAATATTAAATATTGGATTTATGGAGGAACTTTATAGAGCTATTCCTCAAATGGAGGCCACACACCGGAGAAGTGTTCCTTCCAGGAAGTATACTTCCCACCAGGACGTAATAAGAATATATTAAATCTTGTAAATTTTTGGAGTAAAAAGTTTAATGACTGTAGTACATTTAAAAACAAGAATTTGTACTGAAAAGAAAAATTGTTTTGAGACTGTGGTCCTTCCAGGAAGTACGACACAGAGACAGTGGCTGATGGCATGGTATGGCTGAGCGAATTTTGAGTTAGCAAATAAGAACAGGTAAAAGAGATTGACTGTTGATAATATTTAAGCTTATTACATAAACTTTAAGCATAATATTTGAGCTTTATTACATAAACACTACTGCTTTCTAATAAGCTACATGCCTTTGTGAATCCATTTGATGATATCGATCCATAATGTATGTTATGTAGATCAATCCATAGACGTGATGACGTCTGTAATAAAACTAAATATTATACCAGAAGTTTTTGCATTAGTTAGTAAGATAACGCTTTTATATCAAACATTATCTACGTACCTTTTGTGTAATAGCTGCTTAAAAGATTATGTAACTGCGTTAACATAGGTAAAATACACATGATTACATTTTCGGCCCTTGAAAGCAAGAACCACTTAGCGATAAAAACTGCAAGTTTTGTGTGATGTGATGTCATACGCGACAGTTTACCTCTTCACCAGAGATGCGGTGAAAAGTAAAAGTGGTTGTATTGGGCAGCTGAGTGGAGCCGCAACAGATCATAAAGGCTTGTTAAGCAGTTATGGCAGTGTTATCCCACGCCTCGGTCACAGAAAGTGAGAGGACGACGCGGCCGGCAAAACTCATGTGATCGCCTAGTTTATCGAAAACGTTATGTTGAGCGCTCCCAGTGCCATCTTAGAAAGTTGCATCGTGTTGTGTAATACACGGATTCTTTTGCTCTTATGCAGAAAAAAATATTTGAACGTAAAATTATACAGAAACGTTTCATAATATCTATGTAGGTAGGTATAAATTTAAATATTGAACATTCACCTCTTTATTATTTGATTTTACAAACGTTTTATCAAAAATGTTTTTAATGGAAACTTTATAAGATTTCTGCCTTATTATTTACGGACCACATCACCTATTATTTACTACATATATACCTACTATAATTGTAGTAGTAAGCAACAGCTTACCGGTACCGGTACAGTGTACCGGTACCGGTACAGTGTACCGGGATACACTAAGATGTATAACAATACAGCATATATATTATACTATGATTGTAGTAGTAAGCAACAGCTTACCGGTACCGGTACAGTGTACCGGGGTACACTAAGATGTAGTAGAACAGAACAATACAGCCTATTAAAAATATCAGTAAATGGATAAATGTGGGGTTCGAAACGAACTTTTCGAAATGCGGCTATTTTGGTTTTTTGTCAATACCGCGTCCCACGATAGGACCTACATATATCGATATATACACCCATATTCGTGTGATCGTGAGTTCAAATCCTCGACCCGTACCACTAGTTTCCACTTAAATAGGGATTTTTAAAATTGTCACTAGTTCGGTGATGAGGGAAAACGAAAGGACTGAGAGAAAAAAATAAAAAATAAAGTATGTGTATCCACCAATCCGCACTGGGTCTGTGTGGTGGATTATGGCCCGAAATCCTGCAGTGATTCAATAGGGGAAGCCCGTGCCTTGCAGTGGGACGTTATAGGCTGTTATCAGATGCTTTATTTATTCGCGTAGCGGAAACTACAAAAGCGTATAATAATGATTAATTAGAAACTTACGGCGCACGCGCAGACTGCTACGGTCAGGTTGTCGCCCCGAATACTTTTAATCGTGTGCGGTTATTGGTAATCTACTCATTACTTGTTATCTTGATGATATAAATAATTATCTATATCAATTTATTAGTTAGTGGCTTTAAACATATTTCATTATATGTAATATGAATCATAAAAATAGAATTAATCCTTATACATTGTGATATGACTTATACAGTTACATTCATAAATACGTTAATGATATAAGTATAATACATAACTATGTATTTCAAAAATGCTCCAAAAATTTATGGAGCACGAGAAAGTGTGTTTACAAATAAAACAATCTTACTCGTATGTTCCTTTAATGCGTGCTTACTCGTATGTTCCTTTAATGTGTGCTTACTCGTATGTTCCTTTAATGCGTGCTTACTCGTATGTTCCTTTAATGCGTGCTTACTCGTATGTTCCTTTAATGCGTGCTTACTCGTATGTTCCTTTAATGCGTGCTTACTCGTATGTTCCTTTAATGCGTGCTTACTCGTATGTTCCTTTAATGCGTGCTTACTCGTATGTTCCTTTAATGCGTGCTTACTCGTATGTTCCTTTAATGCGTGCTTACTCGTATGTTCCTTTAATGCATGCTTACTCGTATGTTCCTTTAATGCGTGCTTACTCGTATGATCCTTTAATGCGTGCTTACTCGTATGTTCCTTTAATGCGTGTTTACTCTAATGTTCCTTTAATGCGTGCTTACTCTAATGTTCCTTTAATGCGTGCTTACTCGTATGTTCCTTTAATGCGTGCTTATTGCAATCAGAAGTTTAGTATTAATATTAAAGACAAACAAGTAACAAGCTCAGGAGCGCGCATCTCAAGCATTATCTGCGCTCAATCTGCGTTAGCGCGGGTGGTGTCACGGGTGGTGGTGTCATTCATATAGATACCTTTTAGCGGTCATAACCGTTTATCAAATTTCAAAACCAATGCACGCCACTGAACAAACTTAGTATAGAAGTCTGAACTTATCTATTATTGTACATATAATAAAATTGTAACAGGCGGATGTCTGTACATTATAGATATTGAAAAAAAACTAATATGGGGGGGGTCTTTATTAGAGCAACAGAAGCCAAAACAACAGTTTTTAGAAATTTTGTCTGTCTGTCTGTATGTTTGTACACGCATCACGCAAAAACTACTGCTTGGAATTGAATGCAGTTTTCACCGATGTATTGCTAGAGGTCTAACTTAAAATATAGGCTCCATTTTACCGCAGGAAAATATCTTATTCCGATTGTTTTAAATTTAATAAACCGAAGCGAAGTAAGGGCGGATCGCTAGTTTAAAATAAAAATGTCTATCAAGCAAGACATACTTACAATTTATAATAGAATATAGCAATTATACTGTGTTATTTTCTTCATAAAATTAACCGCTAAATCAGGTCATTACTATAGATAGTTAAGTGCAGGATACCTGACGCACCGCCAGGATCTCCTCGTGATCTTCGTACTCTCACAAACGTTTATTATCCATAAATAAATAATGAAAAGTTTATTAATGTCCATTATACGTGCGACCCCCTTTCGTTTTACGCATCATTCACTTAAGCGGCCGATGAGCAAAGTTCGTGCAATATGCAATGCTGAAATCAGGGTCAGAGAAAATATATAAAACGCAAGGTCGTAAAGAGGGAGCGCTCTCAACACACACCGGCCACCGGACATTAAGAATCCAATAATGAATGCACTTTCCTCAGATGGTTTATGCATTTTAGTGTAGTAGACGACCGATTAGCCCTGCCTACTATGCAAAAGGTACTTGATTCAATTCCCGCTCGGACACTCATTTATTTAAAGATAGTTAAATGTTTGTTCTGGGTGTTGTGTTCGTCTTTGTGCATACAAAGCATGTCTCTGAAGCCATTGCGATCGCTGTTGTTCCCGTGCTTTAGCCTAATGATATTGTGATTTTAGAAGTCTGTTTGTCTAGTTCTGTTTATATTCCTTAATTCATTGTAACAAAAAGTCTATTAAAAACCATCTTCCCAGACTAAAGTTTGCTAAGTAAATTAAAATGTTATCTTTTCATTTCGGCTATTTTTTTAAGTTGTGGAATAAACTGCTGGCCGAGGATTTGTCCGCTGCTTATTCTTAACACATGCACAAGGGGCTCTTCAAGAGAGCTGTGAACAGGATTTTGAAAGTTCGGCAGGCGGCAGCGCATCCGCATCGCGCTGCCCTTGTTGCAAGTGTCCACGGACGGCGGTGACCACTTACCATCATGTGGTCCGCTCGCTCGTATGACATACTAACCGAGTCAATACGGCAGTTGACTATACTGGAACTTAGTATGTTTCATGGCTTATTTGATAACTAGAGAAGAGAAGAAATCCACATTAAAAAGTCGTTTTAAATTAATTTTAAAGATACGAGTAGATGAGCAAGAAAAAATTTGAAAAGTCGCTTTTTCTATCACTCATACATTGATATTGTCATGTGACACTACTGTGTAAGTGATGTCATCAACACGGTACCACTGTCTATATCTAACTTTGACTTCTAAGACTTATATCTCAGTTATTTTTCTAGATATTTTAATTTTAATTTCACTGATCCTTTTTTAGTATATTCAGTTATTTAATTATGTATTTATTTCTGATATTATCCAAGAAAAGAGACTTTTTTATCAGTTCTAGTTTTCTCAAAATTGAGATCTTAGTGTCATAAAAATATAACATAATTTTATCTTATAATGAGATGTTAGAACAAGTTTCTACTTAAACATAATCTTGAAACAACGAAATTTTAAATTAGAAAATCTTAACCAAAATCAATAAGTCCATAGCGACAATAAGGTCCCTTTGCTCAAATAATGTCACATTTAAAATAGACAAAAAATTCATGTCTTTTTTTACAGAATAGGTCAATGGCAATTGTACAATAATTTCGCCAAATTGCACCTTTAGTATGCCAATGTCAACGTAACTGTATCAAAGTTTCTAAAGACAGCATTCTCCATTATGTGTAAATCTACACGAAGCATCAGCAGTTCCCATTAACATTCCTTCGAATGACTGAGCCGAAGTAAACGATTCAGGCCCACATAAACTGAAGCTATTAGGGACAGCGGTGTTTATTTTACGTTACATTTGATATCAGAAAGCGCATCTTGCATGGAAAGCGCATTGCCATCACTGGCAACCAGTTAGCGGCCAGTCCTCGCCCAACTTTCCAATCTTAGCTAGATCCAGCATAACTTTAGGCCTTAAACGCATTTATCAAAGCTTTCTAACTATTTAAAGTGATTTGAACAAATCTAGCCTATTTAAAAACTAAGTTTACTCGTGAACAAAAAAAGGAAACTATTTTACGGGATTCTATTTTAAGCCTTTAAAATTACCCTGATTAATGATTGAATTGTAAATTAAAAAAATCCAACAAAAAATATCTTAAACCTTCTTAATTGCGAAAAAAATAATGACTTTACCTAATTACTAAGAAAATTTGACACTGGCAGAATGCGCTAATTGGATCATTGCCTTATATGAAAAGAAAAAAATCTAATTTCAATCGACATTCTTTATATTTCATGTTTTAATATCAACGATATATTTTTATAAGGGGTAGTTTGTAAAGCAGTATATATTAGGTATGAAAAATGTCAGAGAACTTAGAGGATCTTCATTGGTATCTGTGGTTCTGAACTACTATTTATTAAGATACTCATAGCATAAATAACAGTAAGGAACATCTAAATGTCTTTACAAAATCTTTTACGGGTAGTTATTAATTATATAATGCAAATACAATTTTATTTTATAACAAGTGTAAGAATCATTTATTAGGATATAGGTAGGTTAGGTTAAGTGTGGTTGATAAACGCATCTTTTATTGTGAGTTTGATGTTCCGATAACTCATGCCTGTAAGACGCGAAAATAATGATAATATTAATCAACACAATATAAAACTATAAATATTCATAAACGTACATTTTTATAGAGAAAAAAAGCTGATGAAAATAGGCTCAAAAAGTCGTTTTCGGCCAAAGTGTCACTTAATGAGTTTTCGCTCTACGGGGTCGATATATGAAAGCACTGTCTACAATTTGCTTAATGAAAAATGTCTGAAAATGCAACGAAATCATGAAATTCAAATGAAAAATACAATCTCTTTATCTGCATGGGCTCAGATAAGCAGATTGTGTATTTCACATACGATAAAATGCCTTGTCGTCGGCATTGTCGCGATTTATTGATTCGGGTTGTGACTTTCTAGCTTAAAATTTGTTTAAATAAAACTGATTAAAGATTATATTTAAATAGAAACAAGCTGTAACATAAAATGTTTAAGATTTTACTAAAGTCGTAAAATCTGGGAAACTATAATAGAACCAGCGACAAAGTTCAATACGACAAAAACAAATAATTTGAATGCTACAATGGATATATAAACATATATTCTATATATAACATGCATACTGACAATGTATGTCGTAAATAGCGTAGGTAAGTATTTCACGGTCAAGAATTTGTAAAATTTCCGCAGCAAATGAGTGAGTACACTTTTTATTATATCTTCAAACGGCCCGCTAATCCGCAGCACTGCGAATTAATTTCGCCATTAACACAAATTGCACTCGCGGACACAATTAAACTTCCTTTCCTTATTTTGCATTCAAATGTTCTCGCGATGAAAGTTATTTAGATTTTTTGCTATTCCCTTTTGAATACAAATCTTGAACGTAGCGACGCGCGCCACGCTTACAAGCATTACTGCACTACTTTGTTCGACAAGTTCAATCCAGGACGTAGGTACAACCTCTTCAAAATTGTTTAAAAAATTTAAATACTATTCCATTTTCTTTAACATAATTTGACTACTTTATTATACGATTATGCGTCTATTCTTACGTGTGAACGTATTCCCCTGTCTATTTATGTGGGCATCTCATTTGCGTAGCTTCCACGGCTGCTGTAGATAAGGCGTTCCTTCCATGTTCGATTGCGCGCAACAGGCACGCAACCACGACCTAATTCAAATACAAACGGCAATAGTGCACAGCAAATTAGTAGGTATGCGACTCATTATTTTATTTACAGTTAGCACGTTTACTTACTAGGAGCATTTTTTTGGTATTTTAAATTAATTCCAAATAGCTATTCCAAACTTCCAGTATAAAGTTTTAGTCGTCAGTTATGTAGACAAAGGAATATTATACAACTAAAATAAAATTCATAAATGTACGAAGCAGTTAAATTTTCTTCTAAAAAATTAAAAGGTGTTTTCGAAAAATGAAAGTAAATATAAGACGTTTTTCGATTTTAGGAAAAAATCATTAAATGAGATTTAGATATCGTGATATCGTAAAATTCAATTCTATTAACAAAATTTTTGAATTTTGTACATAAACAAGTTGTAACTAAAAACTTGTATTACTTTTCAACTGTAGTAGAAACATAATTAATAAAATAAATTGAATTATATTAGCTTAAGCAAAATTATATATTGCTACAATTTCATTGAACAATAATTCCCTATTTGGAAACAGCGCAGTTGGTTTAATTTAGATGGTATTTTATATGCTGGATCACGTACATACCACTTTCTATACCCGTACGTAGGGACGGCAAAGGTAAAATGAGAAGACATGCCATATCAAGAACAGCAGGTTTGCATGCGAAGGTTATTGCCTTTTAAAGCGTAAAAGTAAGTGAAAGGGGTTGTTGTGTGTTACTGTGGGGAGACGTTTTTCTTCAGAGAGTTCGTCTTCAGAGATTTCTTAAATTCGGAGATATCTTATATATTATAAAAAATATATAAGTCTCGTATGACGTATCTCGTAAATACAAAGCTTCGTGAAGCTTTGTATTTAGTCCATATAAAAAGACAATAACTAATAGGCCTCTCTCTACACTATTTAACAAGATAAATTTAAACCAGCAGATATAAGCGTTATCAAGAAAAATGTTACAATTCTTTTTAAATTAAAGTTATTAAATATACCGACCTCTTTAATAAAGTATAAGTACTCTATTAATAGAGTTTATTAATACCTTTACTTGACACAAAAATTAGAATGTTTAGAATTATTAGTTTTTAGAATGTTTGGTATTCCTTATATTTGATGTTATAAATTTTAATTTTAACTTACCTAATATCTACGAGTAAATATTAAAAATTCCACTAGTTAAAACATAGTTATATATTTATACAAATACTGAAGGAAGTTTAAATGGTAAATTACGTTGGCGTTTATTACGTAAAATGACTAAAACGCTTTTACGAGTACTATAAAATAAACAAGTTTATTTGATAGATCTAACTCTGTGTAATTGAGACTTACACGTAATTAAATACGAGTATATGAGATGGCTATTTATTTACAAACTCGTTTGTAATGAAATATCAGCCATTCTACTAGAATTGTATCTTTTTTATAGAAAAAAGTTGGCAGACGTGCATGGAAACCGGCGTTACATGCCAACTTCCGTCAAAAATGAGCGTATTCACGCCCCGGATGCGCTGCCTACCTTTGGCGATGTATAAATGAATTTGGAGAAAGGGTTTGGAAAATATAATAGGGTGGGATGAGAATGGGCTCTGGCATATCTCACTCACTACCGAAATAGGTACGTAAATTTGGGAATGGGATAAAGTAGGAAATGCCGTACATTTCAAGATAGCCTTCTGTGCGAGAGGAGAGTAATTCCTTCCTCGCTAAACATAAGGCGGTTGATAACCCTCTCATGTACTTACAATTTTATGTAATGGTTGATTACTAATTACGTTTTATAGGTAACAGTGGCAGACGCGCACAATCTGCTTAGTAGTAAGCGGATAATTGTCATCGTTGAACATTCGTGATACATGCCAATATCAGTCAAGAATGACAAACCTTGGCATGCACTCGGATGCTACGTCGCATATGTTACGTTACGTCTGTAAGAGAAATTCTAACCAAAATTTTTGTATCTGGCAACCAGAATTTGGTTATTTTAACGACGATAAGACTGATCAATATAACAAGTTATCAGCTTCATAAAATCTATTCATAGGATTCTGCAAATTCGGCTGCTTACCCGCATCTCGCATAGTGATGTAGACATCAAACGACCACAGTAACCACTTACCATCATGTGGACCGCATATTCGTTTGTCACTTTCCCTATAAAAATAGAAATACAAGAAATTATTGCACTGGTTCCATAAAAGTGGTATTTACGTAGGTATAATCTTTGATATTAAGCTGCTAAAATTTACGATTTAGTTTCTTTTAAATTACACACACAGAATGAACATTTTAATTGAATAAAAGGATCATTTTCCGGACATTTCTATTAGTGTAGTAAAGCCTCGACAAGAGAAAGGAGTAATTTAGCGTAGAGAGAAATGTTCGTGGAATGATTACAATTACCACGGTTGTCTAACTGAACTGATTTCGTTCGACGTTACCAATTAAAATTTCCAGATATAGAGCTACATTACATAGCAATTCTTAACTTCATTATAGTTACTTGACGGATTTCCACAAAGAACATTTACAGTCTTAACCAAACGGAATAACGGCTATAGTCGTATTTAATTGTTTCTATATAACCTTATTAGTGTGGTTGACCGCGTAATGACTTAATAATGAAGACTGGTCAGAAAGTGCTGTTTCGTACTCACGTATGCTCTATAGAGTGCATACTGAAACGCAAATTATAGGCCTATGCGCCACTTGTTTCGGTATATCAAATTTCTTTGGGTGAGTTCTTATTTAATGAACGGTTAATGCACACGGGATTGCATTAACATTTTCGTTAGTGTCAGTAGAGCAAGAATAAACAAACAACAATACATTAACGTATATGACAGTGACAATACATTAGAAACTAATACAAAGCACATCAGATGAAACTAACAAATTAACAATACATTTCATTAATAATTGACAACAACTTTTTATTCGTGTTTTTTGCTCCTTCTTGAGGTGTTAGAGGATATTTAGTCCATGCCCCATTCCTTCTGGGTTCTATTCTGTGCTCCCTTTCATATTCTTTTAGTTAAGTACTCATCAGGCCCGTGTACAGCTGTGCTAGGCCCTGGATTTTACGATACCTAATTATTACGAAATGTCGATTTCTTTTTTCCGGGCCTTCTACATACTACACTATTAGCCGTAGAACTAGGGACCAGGGGGTATAGGAATCAGGGGTAACGGGCCCCAACATTTCTGTCGCCGAGCCTGGTACACATTATCATTTCATATTTTCGTCTTGTTCCAGGACGAGTGAGCTGGTAGCGTTGGTAGCCGTGTCATGCACATTGTTCTTGTTCCTTCACACAAGAGACCTCAGCACCAAGCTGCGCCGCATGCAGAGACTCAACGATGACGTCACAGCCTTCAACCACCTCACAGACAGTGAGTATGCTATACTCACTTTTATACATTTAAGTGTACTTTTAGGTTATTAAACTACACTCTGCAGGTTATTAAAGTTCTGAGCTGTGATGGTTTGGATTGAATGGTCTGATTGAAGACGAACACGAACGCACAGTTAACAAATACAGCGCAACTCACACAGTCTCATATATTTTACAACGATGCAACGTTCGCTAACGAGCTGTTTGCTACGATATTAGAAACCGGAGATATTTGATTGATTTAATCGCGTGTGACTTGACGTTAGATAGGTACCCGTAGTATGCATTTTTATGGAAAGAAGATTTCAGTCGAGCAGCCAGGCCTTCTGGTGGTAAGTGGATACTGTTACTGTACTATAACAATTAGTCGTGGGTATTCACGACTCCTCGGAATGTTTCGGCTCACTTAATCCGGCTGCGTTCATGAATGCGACTCCTCTTAACGATTCCTTGACTCCTTTGATTCACCTACTTATATTTTATAGGAGTCTGAGAGCGACTCATTTGCTTTGCATCATGTTTGTTCATGTAACTCAGCAATCCAAAAATGAAAGGAATAAATAACTCCTCGGAGTCGATAACAGTTAGCGGGAATCATTAAGAGTTTCAGCTCCGCTGACGGTTTCGGATCTTTTGATTCATTGAATCCGGAATTAACCAGAATGACAAATGTTGGCACGTCCGAATGCGCCGTACACCTTTGGTAATTTAGGGATGGATTTTAAAAAAGTTCGGGAAGGATAGTGAATGAGAATTAAGAAAAACATAGTAGATATATCAGTCTTCCATTTTATGTCCTTCAGCAGAATCAAGAGAGGTAAAGTAAGTCATTTTGCATATTATAGCTTTTGAATTAATCTTTGTAATCGGTTTTAGTACTAAGCCTAAATACAGGCTCAGTAACAAACTATCAACAGTGGGATAATATTCCCATTGCTGAGTGAGTAATTCATTTTCCGCTTTCTTTGAACTTTTGACCAGTCTCTGGAGTAAAAGTCAATCACTCGATGACGTTCCGCCATCGATTTCTGGGTCTGCTCTTCTACTTGGGTCAGTTAGTCTGTTTCCACTATAAAGGAACTAAATGAGATTAAAAACACCTACTGGAGCTCGTTAGATCATTCCAATTACGCTAAATAATGAAACTATGGAGCGTAGTGTATTTACAAAGAATAAATTACTGACTTCATTCAAAAAGGCGCAAAGCTGAAGTGGCACTGTGCTGGTCACGTTTGCCGTATACTGAAAGATTTATAGGCCACAACTACCACCGTTCAATTTTAATACGTATCAAGGTTAGCTTCAACGAATTTTAGTCTGCCACATTCCAATCTATTAACTAACAAACAACAGAATCTCAAACGTGTAAATGTATTCGAGATAACAGGTGCCGTTAATAACTCTTCAGAAAACAAACAAGTTGAAATTATTACGTTACAACAATACTGACAGCGCGTGAAATGAGAAACAACGGCCAATCGAGACGAATTCATTATAGCGTCTGTTGCCTTCGGTGCGTCGACACTCGACATACATGCTGTAAATAATAATTAAGAAAAAAATTATCTAGAATGGATTGGCGCATACCTTCAGAATCCGGTCCATTCTACTCGTGGTGCCACTGATAAGTTATTTATAACGTTATTTATCACCAGCTCGACCATCAGTGAAGGATAACATCATGTGGAAAATCCGTATGATCAAAATCTGAAAATCCGAATGTGTGTGTGTGTGTGTGAGAGCGATGCTCTTTTTATTACAAAAAAGTTAGTCCATCAATGGGAAGTTTAAACATGTTGCTTTTAATACTAATAATGTAACAGAGGTATTGTGGAGAAACATTGAAACAATAAGACAGTCACAAGTATTAACCCACTTCTTACTTCGAAGAAAATAGTCTAATAAAGCACTAAGTGATTTCATTTCTGTAAATGGTGATGTGTGATGTTCTTTTAATTACAAAAAATCAGTCCAACAGTGGGAACATAAATAATTACTTAATAATTTTATGACTCAGAAATAATGTGTCAATCGCATTGTAGAGCCACATTGAAGACGTTAAAGAGTTATTGGCAGTTAAACTATTAACCTACTCTTGCTTCGAAGAAGACAGTAATAAAGTAGTAAGCGGTTTCATCGCTTTTCAATACAACATTAAACTGTAGCTATGGAGTTTACTAATAAGCACTTACTGTAATCGCAATGGCATTTAGGCATCTTCTTTTCGGAATAAATTACACTCGTCTCGGTCTCGTGCCGTTAGTTAGAGACACTTTAGCTGCAATAAATCCTTCATCTCAGGAGTAATGGACACTTCAATGTCCAGTGGAATAGGCAACTCTACAAGATGCCTACAGTGAACGCTAATATTTCTATGAAGCCACTCTTCTGCCACACACAGCTAATGTGTAGGTATCAATTAATTTCTCAGATTTAGAACTCTTTACATTTTTTACAATGCTGTGTTAAATTTTTTATTTTAATGAATAATGCGAGCAGAAGAAAGCCAGGTGAGCCGTTATATGTAAGTTTTGTTGTGCTATCTAAAACGTTCGTAGCGCACAGTAGTTAGTACAGGGTAGTGAGCGGACGCCGCCGCCGCACGGCGCGGGCGACCCGCCTAGAATAAAATATAAACTATAAACATAACTTTTTAAACATTCACGTTTTGTAGACATTTTATATTCAAAATCGGTCAACTCGTGACCGCGGCTGGTGTTACACCGCGGCTGGTGTTACACCGCGGCTGGTGTTACACCGCGGCTGGTGTTACACCGCGGCTGGTGTTACACCGCGGCTGGTGTTACACCGCGGCTGGTGTTACACCTCGGCTGGTGTTACACCGCGGCTGGTGTTACACCGCGGCTGGTGTTACACCGCGGCTGGTGTTACACCGCGGCTGGTGTTACACCGCGGCTGGTGTTACACCTCGGCTGGTGTTACACCGCGGCTGGTGTTACACCGCGGCTGGTGTTACACCGCGGCTGGTGTTACACCTCGGCTGGTGTTACACCGCGGCTGGTGTTACACCGCGGCAGGTGTTACACCGCGGCTGGTGTTACACCGCGGCTGGTGTTACACCGCGGCTGGTGGTACACCGCGGCTGGTGTTACACCGCGGCTGGTGTTACACCGCGGCTGGTGTTACACCGCGGCTGGTGTTACACCGCGGCTGGTGTTACACCGCGGCTGGTGTTACACCACGGCACGCGCCGAAACGTTCAGTAGGAATAAAAGGTAAACAAATACCTTTATTATGCGCGTTCAGACCCGATTTAGAATATAAAAAGATAAACTAGGTAAAAACCGGTACAATCGAACAACCTATTTTCAGTTTTTGCGTTATTTAAGCGACACCTTATATGTCGATTTATAAAATATTATACAGAAGAAAACATGAAACATGAAAAACATGAATCATAGAACAAATGATACAACCAGCGCGTAACACAATACGTTAGTGCAAAGAGCGCGTATCACACTTAAACGTCAGTTTCTCTTGACGGTCATATTCCTTCGCTGAACAGTTTCACTGACTCGACAGTTTCTTAGATTCGTCACTTTTACTAAATAATTGTTTTCGTCAACTGAACAGTTTCTCAAACTGGTCATTGTTATTTTATTGACTCGTTAGTGATTGATGGTATCAGTGACAACAAGCCATGGCATTTTTTATATTCTTAATAAGTACCTACACAATATTTAATTGTTCACCCACTGTCCTTTATTCTTAATTTGGTAGTGTTAACAAACAAATATCAACAACATAATATATATCACGCAACAGTCGTACGAATCAAAAATGACAGTATAACGCGGCACAATTAAAAATAAGGATAGTGGCCCAACAATTATTTCTTGCGACCGTACAGTTGTGGAACTAAAACTAAATGAAGTTTTAAACTATAAATTTTTTGCTTCCATTCACATGTATTAACAACAATCAGGCTCCATTGATGGATCCATGGATAATTTCTCCTCGTCCACGTCTCAATCCACAGGTGGATTCATCGATAAATCTTTTTTCTCTTCGATCCACAGGTTTTTAGTAATCAATTAGATTGTTGTTTTCTAATCATTACTTTGACCGCCTTGTTACGTAATTATGTTTAGATCTCGAAATTGGTGGATCGAAGAGGAGAAAAAATTATCCATGTCTCCACCGTTGGATCCCGATTGTGGATCTATGTGAACGGAGGGGATTTTTTCACAATTTTACAACGTTCATGTTCAAAATTCTTTCGATTAAGCCATTGAAACTAGTGCAGGTTTAGCTCACCTTGCCTGCACCACAGGGAACAACAGATCAATCTAATGAGTAACATAACATAATAGTAACATAATTTGCTTCTAATAATGGCTAGAATGAGATGATTTTGGGTATATTAGAATATAATCTTTTTACCTATAAAATGTATCCATAATTTGGGGTATTACAAACACGAGTAGTATTTGTCCAAATCTTCCGAAAATGTATCATAACATGAATTGTGTATATATTATAAATATGGTGTAAGTTGTTACCAGTGGCGTAGCTAGCATGGGTGGCACCCTGTGCGGATATCGATGGTGTCACCCGAAAAATGAAAAATGTTAAAATTAATAAAAAAATCGATATACGTAAAGTCATCTATCTATTATAATAATATTATAAAAAGGTTAAATTTCTGGAACTACAAAATCTACTCTGGAAATTGGGTGTCACCCTCAAACGGATGGCACCCGGTGCGGGCCGCCCCCGAAGAACCCCTCCCCCTCCTAGCTACGCCGCTGGTTGTTACTAAGAATTGCTCCTAATATGACTTAATTATGCTATAGTTCTCCTCGCCTCTAGATATCATCAATCATTGATGATTTAAATAAAACCGACGAATCGACGAAAATGACCTGTGACAGAAACTGTTTAGTTTATAGAAATGACTAGTGTGTGTGTGTATAGTTAGTGTTTCTGGCAAGTCTAAGAAACAGTTAGAAAATCAGTGAATTGGAGAAAAATGACCAATGAGATAAACTGACCAGTGATCCGCAGACTTGAAATAAAATGACGTAAAGCGGTTTATATTGCGAAATTATTTTAGTTATACAGGTATTGCTTGACTTTTGAAATCCAAAGATCATTGACTCTTAACTAGACGAGAATCCAGACACCAGGAAGTCTCTGTGTGTTTAATTTTATTTAATGCTTATCCTGGATTATGTAACACTGTTACGTGGAATAAATAGAATAATTTATATCACTTGGTATGGTATATTATGTAGTTACACATTTTTTGCATTATGTTCTAGAAGCTGACTTTTGGAAGCAAGATACAATTGTATTTGCTTATTGTTAATTAAACAGAAATAAGAGTTTTGAGGGCATTATTTTTCAAAAGCATTTTATTTTGAATACTGAACCTACGCTTTATTTTTCAATTAGGTATCCCTTCTTTTCGTCTGAATATATTATCAACAGCTACGGCAGAGAGACTTTCACTAGCAAGAAAAAATAATTTTATGGCGTCTGCGTCCAGCGATTCTTCGCGATACCGTTCACTGACTTTCAAGTCTCTTGCTTACTTCACTTTTTATCTTATTCCCTACTAAATTGTGTCTTTATTTCTACTTAATCCGATAATAGGCATTTGTCAGATTGTATTTGGCACGTAGCTTCAACGCTTCGCTTAATTTGTTACAAAATCAGTTCGCTTCTAAAACAAATACTTTTTACGATTTACGTCTTCACAGGCACTGAAGAAAATAGTTAAATAAATAAACTAATTATTGGGTAAAGTTTACCGCTAAAGATCGTTGAAGCAAATAATAAGATCCAAGTACTCATAACACCGTATCGGATTTTGCTTCTGACTAAAACAAAGTATGTACTAACTAAGTATATTAAAGTGTAACAAGTAAGCAGGTACACCTGAAAACTTACTATGAATGCTTATTTTTGCTGTATAAGTATCTAGCAAAACAATTTTTGGTCTAAACTAGACGTAATTTATTTACAATATATACCTAATATTGCAATTAATGTGAGGAAAGGTGATAAAAACTTAGACATGAAAATTTTATATGTCGCGATGTACAAAGCGAGCGAGATAATTAATTGCTTCAAATTGTATATTCCATTTATATCCAATAGTGATGTTGAATACGCTGGCGCAATTTGTCGTATTTGAACGTCCGAAATGTATTTGATTTGTATCTTTTTATGAAGTCAGTACGAATTTATGGTTTTCATATTTATGAATTATGACTTTATGACTTTTTATTAATGATTTCCTCTTCAGTGGGAATAGCTCTAATAATGGGATAGTAGATATAAATCAAAGGTTATACGGGGTTCAGCCCCATGTTCTCGTGTGGTCGCTGCGACCGCAACACGCTGAGGTCGACATAGCCACGCGCATGCGTTCCATCCTCCTACCACTTCCTTATTGCGTCGTCTAAATTGCTAACGATTATACGTGTAAAGCCACATTACATAGTACACTAGAGGTCTACATAAAGCGATACAGAAGTAGTGATAGGAACAGTTGTATATTGTATCAGCCTATAACGTCCCACTGCAGGGCACGGGCCTCCCTTAGTAAATCACTGGGGAGTTTCGGGTCGTAATCCACTACGTGGGCCCGCTTCAGATTGGTGGATCACATACTATATCACATACACCCCGGTCTGCTACAGCATAAACACCATTACCAGTCAGTAGACGCGCGCTCTGGTCATTGATTTTTTAGGTGTAAATAGAGTTTTAGTTTATGATTTTTGAAATAAATAAAAACTCCAGATTCTTTTATTTCTGGAGCATTAGTTTCCTCGTGATGTTTTCCCTCACCGCCGACCAAGTGACAATTTTTCACCTAAGTATAGAAACTCAGTGGTACGGGCCGAGGATTTGAACTAGGCTATCCCTCTTGGTAGGAACAATATTACAGAGCATTCCGATAACCGCTAGCGGTATGGAATTATTGTCCAGACGTTTGGACCGTTTCCTTTCGTTGTTCTAGAAGCGATCACCTTCAAAATAATCGTTCTATAGTAAACTAAATGTACATACCTAATACAACGAGCTAATAGATTCTTCAGTTTCTTTCTTGGCGCAGAAAAGATTACAAGGTTTTACTCGTGCATTTTAAATGCACATTTTCCTCTACTTTTTTTTATGGACGAAGGCGGCAGACGATCTACCTGATGGTAAGTGGATACTGTCGACCATAGACATCGGCGATACATGCCAACGTTAGTCCAGAATAACAAACGTTGGCACGACCCCGGATGCGCTGCCTACCTTCAGAGATATAGGAATGGATTTGGAGAAAGGGTTGGGGAAATGGGAAGGGATAGGATGGGAATGGGCCTTGCCCTTGGTAGAGAATTACAGTGCGAAATATCCTTTATAATAATTGTGGAAAGTAGTACACATTACTTAATTGAATACTAACAGCGGTTAGATATGAAGTTGAACGTACATAGCAGGCACGATATTCTTAAAAGCATAATGTGTATCTAAGTACTACGAGCAGTTTCAACGACCTGCGGATTCATATATACTTAATAGAATAGAACAATATATCGTCGTACTCTATAATATAAAACCTATTTACGTTCGTTAATACTTTATCAAATTGTTTAAAAGTAACACTTATCGCCGGCAAACACAGCAATTACGTGGTTGATTGCTGAGTACTGTAGGTGTAACATGTCGTAGCCTCTTGTACCTGCTAAATTGCAGCTTTTGGTCGTAATTATCTATTTGTATCTTTTTATTATATAACAAGGGTTATTATGTAAATTAATAATGCTTTTGTTGTGAATGTAGACGCCAAACACCAAATCAGTGTAGATATCATGTAAATACTACATTTTTTTATAGAAATAACTCGACAAACGGGCATACAGTTCATCTGGTGGTAAGTGGATGCTGTAGCCCATGGATATCTACGATACATACCAACCTCAACCCAGAATGACAAACGTTGGTGCGGCCCCCGATGGGTTACCTACTTGTGATTGATGATTACACTTATCTGCTATTGTCAATATTCATTCAGTTTTTGATTGTATTTGCTGTACTGTTACTGCCGTATTTTTTATAGATAGATAACATAAGTATTAATACTAGCGTGGTTGAGAAGATTAAATTGACATATCAATAAACCTATAATATAAATTATTGAAAATTATCCGCCATTGCGTGACGCGAGTAAAAACAGCGACGCAAAAGTACGAGTATACTATCATGTTAATTACTATATAATCGCACACAGTATAACAAGCTTATCAGCATATTTTCCAAGAGTAGAATATAGCCGAATTTTGTTCATTTAAATTATCATAATTTCTAACCTGACATTCAAAATAATAAATTGCCAATTATAATTTTGAATTGGCAGCAGTGCCTTTACCTTTGGCGAGCCTGTTTACTCCTCTGTTCCGTTAGCTGTCGCGGTTGTTCGTACTAGATTACGATTTATTACTTCTCTTGTGTATTACATTACCAAATTCCACGTTGTACGTGACTTACTAACTCTGAAGATTATTTTTAGTTGTTATAGCAGATTCGCACGAAAACCTTTTATGTTTCCACATTCAACACGTTTCACGTTGATGTTATAGGATCGATTCTAGGCGATTGCTTCTTTTTATGAAGCGTTGATAAACCAGTTGTTGTTTATCACTTGAAAAGAGTAAAGAAACGATAATTTTATAATAACTTTGTTCTCCTCGTGCCATTTAGATGCTATCATACAAGTTAATTGCAAGGGCTAATATGCATAAAAGTTAAGGGAAGTGCTATGATAATAATTTAAATTTAAAATCACAGGAAGGTATACAAACAAAGAAGCGGAAAGCATAAGATACGTGGGACGGCGCGTGCGCTTAGAGAGCCGCGGGCGTATCGCCGTTGAATAACACGATTCTGCATGAACAAATTCTTCTGTAAAGCTACGTAGAGCTAATTTAGGAACTTTATTACCTATAAAGCCTACGTGGAGTAGACTTGAGTAGATCATTTTTTCTATTTTTCGTGACTTAAGATAATGTTACCATATTTTCATATAAATTTATAGTATTTTGTACGATAAGTAATAAAATTGGGTCTTGTATCTTTGCAGCACTTTTAATTAATTAACTTGTACAATTGAATTCTCGTGTTAAAATCTATCAATGAGCTGCCTCAGATGTCCATGTGCGCTTACAATCTGCAGTTGCTGTCAAAACAACAAAGTAAAAATATTTTTAATAAAAATACGTTTATTTGTTATTAAGGCCGTTGCTCTATTGTTGTGAAGTTCACATGAGTTTCTATCATAACATAACGCAAGTTCAGAATTAAGTAGGTTTTGAATGTAAATAATGTAGTATTACAAGATATCCACAGAGTACACTAACAATTTTCCTTCTTATATTTAATGTTTATTCTCTCCTCTGGGGGTATTGGTATCTATTGCCAATCGAGCGTTCGAATAAATACAATTTTTTTGCAACTCTAGCATATTCAATAGGTGGACTTTTTGGCGGACACTCGAGAAGTGAAATTGAGTTTTTGTTTGATTATTTCTTGTAAAAATTGTGTATTAGGCGTTTTGTGGTTTAATAGTGATAGTTTATTAAACTTCAAAGTGTTTTTCGTGCGTGGTGTTTGTGATAATCAAATAAAAGCGTGGGACTGTGTTATTCGTGTGCTTCCAAAGAATGCTCTTCTGTTCTCAATAAACCTACTATCGTTTTATTGAGCGACTCCTGACCTACTTGGGTCAACGGGATTGGACATTGATAGGATAAGTTTTAGACTTTGAAATTGTTTATTACTAGGAAAACTTGACACTTCCAGAATGTGCTAATTGCATCATTACCATTTATGAAGTAAAAAAAAATCAATAGGTGGCTCGAACCCTAAATATAACGTTGTAAAACAAACATGTTCATTTATTTGTAATTAGAGTAAGAAATATGAACCATAGTCAAGTCGTTTAGGAATGCAAGAAACTTTGAAATACTGCGAACACCGGGTTAGCTCCTTTAACGTTATAACGTTAGAATGGAAAAAAATGATTTTATCCTTGACAAGTTGAAACTCTTCCATAATCGACATTCTCATAGAAAAACTTCATGTTCTTCACTTTCTGTCCGTCTCTACGAGTATAGTAGGTACCTACCACGCTGAAACCAGTAGCAATCGCACCTACTAGTATAGACCGAAGACTCCTAGTCTACTCCAAAGTCTATTCCAACACGCGTATTAAAACGCGCCACTTACCTACTCTACCTCATGGTGGTGTGTAAATGAGTTTTATCGCCAATACGCGTGTTGGGGTAGGGGGCGGCGCTCGTACACTGAAACTATTCATTTTACAACAAAAAAGGTTAGTACATAAATTATAGGAAATTTTCTCTAGTTTAATTTATTAAATAACTATTTTTATCGTTTTTGGGCGCCATTTTTCCAATATGGCGGCGCGAGCGGCAAAGATACGAGGTGGCAAAGTGAAAATTCGAAAAGAGCACGTCGAAATCTATTATGATACCAATTTTTAAAACTCCCGGAAAACTTTCCAGGTAAAACTCCCAAATGACTAGACTATTATCGATGCATGGTTATCCAAAAAAAAAACCTGTCTATAAAAAACGATAAAATTCGAGATATGCCGAATGGACTTCTTTAAATAATTGTATTGTATGTAACACTAGCGACCCGCCCTCGCTACGTTTCGGTTTATAAGTTGTTTTTTCAAAATGTTTTTTTTTTTAATTTCAAAATAAAATATAGTCTATATTATTAGACACAGAAAATGTTTGTGAAAGAATTTTTGAAATCGGTTCAGTAGTTCCAGAAATTACCCCCAACATACCCACAAACAAACACACCATTTTACCTCTTTATTGTGTTAGTATAGATAATAAGTTAAATTGATGTAGGACTTCTTTGAGCTGAGATATGGCAAGTATCGTAAAAATTGTTTCAACTCTCCTCGGTATCCCCTACATAGACGCAATTTGTAAACGTAAGCGCATAGACGTACAACAGTGTATGTCTTTTTCTGTAATAACATGTAAGCACAAGAATAGTCATTAGAAGAAATCCGGGCGAGAGTATACGGCGGCAATAGTAGCTAATTATAAAACATCAAACTTCACGAGTGTGTCCGGAAACTACGTAAATCAAACCTCCCCGTCGACATTCGAGATGAAAGTACAGAAATGGAGCGGAGCTACTTTCTAAGTGAACGGCCCTCATTTATGAGTAAGTTATTGACTTTTCTTTCAGAAAATGCGATTGTGATTTACTGCAATCCAGTTTATTATGTATTCATGTTAAAGTTTGTGTTACACAAGTGTAGAAAGTAGATCACGTGAGATTTATACACATCAATAGCGTTTATTTCTAGATTTATAGGTGGGGAAAGTGGAGACGTCAATCACGAGGTATTAAAGTTCATAAATATTATACTTACGGGATATATTCGAGGACTTGTACTAGATTGCGATGTTCTATCTTCAATTTTATTAATGACATCATTAATTTTACTAATATTGAGACAATGGATCGAAATATATTGTAATAAATTGAAGATTAATTTGTTTTACATCTTTACCTGTTTTTGTTGTCTTCGGTAGGGAACTTATTCACGGGTAATGATATAGAATTAGCTTGAAGTGTACAAAAAATCCAACAAATTTCAACATAATATGTATTCCACTCGGCGGAAAGATCGAAAAATAATCGAAGTTATCAATAGTGATATCGTTCATTTTGTGACTATTAGCTATTGGTTTTATGTGTAACTTGTATATCCTCAATTAACTTAGTAGTATTGATATAAACCTGACCTAGACAAGGCGGTATCCTTTCTCCTATTGTCTATTCAATGTGGCGGTCAATGACCGGCACCCTGGCCGTGTTCCCGCCCCCGGAGGTCCCGGAAGGTTTGCTCGTGACGCCTTGATCGTCTATCCCGACATGGACCCATTGTGATGACATAGCTCCAAGATCAGGCCCTATTAGGAGCTTATTTAAATACAAGCTGCTTGTGCGATTGATGTTGTTTCCAATATTTATGACATCGTACAGTTATTGTGTTTGCTTGCAGTTACGTATATCGTACAGATACCTTACGAAAACATTGGCCATCGGGTAATCTGGAAACACCCGAACACGTCATCCACGTATATGCAATAAAGTGTCTCGTAATAAAATATGCAATTAGAGGTACGGTAATTCATAGACGTGAATAACCGACGGGCAATGTTTTCGTAATGTATCTGTACTTGCTTTTTTCAAAATGCCTTTTCAATTAGGTACCTAAGTTTTAAATAAAATTATTTTTATTGACGAAAATTTTCAAGAATTCATTTTAACATCTCTTTATAGTACAAACATTGTAGGTTTTAGGGTCATTTTATCAAAAATTTGTTACAGTTACTTCTTTAGTAGTGCATAAATTTCGAGAAGTGCAAATTTTATACAATCTGTATTTAAGTAGACTATGTAAATGGATCCGACGTTAATTTTTTTTTGTTTATGGACGAAGGCGACAGTCGATCATACAGTCCACCTGATGGTAAGTGGATACTATCGCCCATAGACATCCGCGATACATGCCAACATTAGTCCAGAATGACAAACGTTGGCACGACCCCGGATGCGCTGCCTACCTTCAGAGATATAGGAATGGATTTGGAGAAAGGGTTGGGAAAATGGGGAGGGATAGGATGGGAATGGGCTCTGGCACATCTCACTCACTACCGAAACACGTACGTAGATTAGGGAAATACGATAAAGTGGGAAATGCAGTACATTTCAAGGTAGTCTGCTGTGAGAGAGGGGTAACGTGGTCAGTCGAGCACGCTCAGCGGCTGTTGGATTGCAGCGTGCACTCTCTCCCTCAGTTAAATTAAATAAGAGTCATGTAACGAACATTAATTTGCATCAAAAAGAGGTACGAACATTTGAAATTGGGATTAACGTATCGCATTTTCGCCCTAAATGTTCTAAATCAAACCATTAAATTATTTCGAGTACTTATAACTTACCGCAGACAAAACCGCAATAAACCTCAACAAATCGCCTAAAAAAATTGTCACTTAACGGATGTTTTCTCGTGAACATTACCGGGCGGACAGAATCCGTGGTCGTTCGTACGGTACTCGGGCTGGCTAGTCACGCCTCAAAATATCATTACCATGAGGTACTCCCGGGAATTTCTCGGTAACACTGCTACACTTTAGGTTCCTTTGCAACTGATCAGCAATTGAAAATATTTTGTTTCTATTTCAAGGTTTTATTGCAAATAATTAATTTATTATTAAGTATATAATGCTGGCCCCTTACATATTACTTACTATGCGTATATATATGTAATTACAAAATTTGGCACGTAAAATCTTTCTCCAACCTTTCAGCAATATAAACTTTGCATACATGCACTACGGTTGTGCAATTTCCTGTGCACAGATGCACACAGTCATTTTATGCAAATAACTGTACTTATATATTTTTTAAATTATATAATAATACTCGCTTTATAGGAGATTTGTATACTCAAAAAGCGAGCTTTTATCGCAAACTAGTTTTATTTATCGTACTGATGTGAGTCGCCTCTGAATGATTGACTGATTGAAGGCGCATAGGTAGGGTCAACCAGGTTACGTAATCACGCGTAATTGTATGTAAAATATACACATTTCTAAGGCATGTTTACAATTATTAATATTAGTTGACCCTACGTGTAAGAATATAAGCAACGGTTTAAGGCGACAGCTTTTTATATGTGCAAAATTTCGAAACCTTAATCATATTACACTACTAGGCACGTTATTTGGGATAAGCTGTTATTTAAATTATATAAATGATTTTTATAACACGAATGTAAAATAAAAAAATATGTTTGTGTTAATATTTAATGATCATGCTAAAATTATTTGCGATGTTACAATCAACAATATTGTAATAAGAAAAGGTCCCACAGCGCCGTGGACCAGGCTCCGCCCGCGCAACTCTGTGTACCTCGTTAGCTCCGTCGTGTATCAGTTAACCTATCGAACCCTCCGATATATTTCCGTATACATATACACTCGCATTAGTTCAAATATAAATACAATGTTTCTAATTTTATTGCTTCTCAGCGAAAGCGAATTCTAAGTCTTATCCATATGGGGTCTGTTTCTATTCTGTAAAAAAATATGGAATTTGTACATAGACGTACGATCTTGCATTTCATGAAGCTTCTAATAGCAATGGTTGCCTACTATTGTATTGCAATTCAATTTACTCAGCTTCGGTTTTTAAGACCATTAAAATGTCATTACAATGTCGGGCCATGTACTGAACTTTTTACACGCTCGTTTCAAAAATACTTCCGCGTTAACGAAATACAATAACAGGCTGATTTTTGTGTGTTTATTTCAGCTAAAATGTCACAAATTGATAAGTATGTGAAGATTTACAAGAATTTACAAGGCTATAGGTTACGATTATTTATCATTATACGCTACGTTATTGTAATGGTTCGTTTGTTTGTAATTACACAGTAACTACAACTTGTCTGAGTAGTAAGCCATGTCTATTGTATGTTAATGCTGCCTTTAATTTAATGTCTTTAAGATAATTAAACATGTATAATAATATTTTTTTTTTACTTTTATTTTAAAGCATTGCCTTCAATTAAGTCTATTCTATTTTATTACGTTGTTCCGACAGTGAATGATTTTTATAATTCGACAACCGATTTTCCTTTAAACGTTTGGATGATAATACCAAGATTTAACATCGTTACGAACTTACGGAGCGGCGGGAACTCACGGACGATATCGATTCAAGAGTATAAATAATGCACATCTATTCCAGATTGTTCAATCTGAGATGTAATCTCGAGCTATCCCCTGAAGCGCGGCAAACTATTCACGGCCTCGCCGATAAACGCGTGTGAAATACTTAGTACCTACTGCAAATGGGTATTTTTCGTTTTACAAAAGTGATATATCTCAAATTTGAGCGTCTATGATTTGAATATGATTCTCCTACAAAGCGTTGAGTTGCTTACGTCGACGTATATTTAAAATTAACTAGTTGCTTAAAAAGAAATTAGTCACAAAATTATGATGTTATCATAAATAAAGCCTCTTTGCATAATCTTAACTGTAGGTGGCTCAGAATACTCAGCCCGTCTGCAGTGACTATGAACGATAGCACGAAAACAGGCTTGACAAGATATTGTCAACTCTATTATGATTGACTGTCGGTAAAGAAATAATTTTATACGTTTATAATTACTCCTTGAAGGACTACTATTATCGCCGGATGTCCTTATCACATAGCAGATGCACAATAGACTGACGCATACGAGATTACTCGTAAGCGTCAGTCTATTGTGCATCTGCTATGTACGGACATTAGTCCGTACCAAAGTTATTACAGTAAGGTAGGCGGTTGGCTCATCTGGTGGCGTGCCAACGTTTGTCATTCTGGACTGAAGTTGGCATTTACCACAGATGTCCATGGGCGACAGTATCCACTTACCACTAGGTGGACTGTATGATCGTGTGCAGCCATCTACCTATAAAAAAAATTCACAATATTTGAAGGTTATATACATAAATAATGAACATAAGGCATAGGTATAATTCAGTCTCAAGACTGGAAGGTGGTAGGGAAATATATCTCAAAATGATTGTAGAATACACTAAAATATAGAAAGAAAACGTAACACGGAACTTAAAACTTTTAAGTTATTTGTTAAACAATAAACATGTTTTTATTTTTTGGTATTATAAAGCTATATGGTTTAAACTTATCAGAATAATTATGGCGCGAGCGTGGGGTCTACGATAACATCTACATCTGGGGTCTACGTTGTTTTTCATTACAACATTATTTGCACGACCTCTTACTTGACAATATCTATATTAAAGTTCCAATTAGCCCCAAGGCAGAAGGATGTATGTACTTGATGTAGTAAAAAATAGTTCTCACGGACCTGATGCATGTTATTGTCAGATACACTAAATACATTTCCACAGTGTTTCAGTTATTATACTTCCGTTCTCTTTCTATATACCCACTATTTTGAGTGTGAAATTCTTGAGTTAAGAAAGTTACACTTACGCGTTACATTAATTAGATTGTAAATGGTTAATATGACCACGGGTACTACTTTAAGTTCAACAAGAAGTAACTCAACTACTCGACCAGTTTTTAACGACAGTGGAGCGTTTTCTTGGAAATTATAAAACAAGGAAGATTATGTTACAGTATTATAAAATACCCTAAGGCAGTATTTTATAACAATTTTTACTGGGTATTTTGTCACTGTTTAATTCTTTCATTTTTTTCCATGTCCTTAATTTACCCAGATAATATAACATAAGATAACATTTATTTTTGTTTTGTAAGTAAATAACCAGAATAGCCGCCGATTTTGAATCTTTTCCCAATTACAATTATTTTGTCTCAGCGAACACGATTAGAATACATTAACACTTTTGCGAAGGTACATTGCGACATATAATTATGTAACAACAATTAATGTGCTTTGATCCTGATTAGTGTGTTAAAATAATAATAGAAGTGGTCAAATGGAATGGAATAGAGACTCACAGTAAATAAATAATATGTACGAGCATAATGTGGGTTACATGTAGACCACAAAGTATTTTTTTGTGTTAAGTGCTGTAAATTACTACTCAGTTATAAAGGTTATTTTCATTAAAATAATATTTATATGTGGGGCCATCTCACCTAATGTTTTAAGAGTTTGTACTCGTGAGTTTAAGAGCCTAGACTGTGATACATACATATTATAATAAATTTATACTTTTCTTCACTACAATATGTTATGGTGAGCCATGACGACAATTTTTATTATAATGAATGACTCCTTATATTTTAATGAGTGCAAGTGAATTCCCAATTTATGTCACATTTTTCCCATAACGAGTTGCGTGATGTCGGCCGGCTTCAGAAAACATTGACCCCATATCTTCCCGTAGACGACACCCACGTGGGACTAAGGGATAACAAAGCCGCTACCACGAGCCCTGAGGAACTACAGTTCTAAAAGAGTGGACGGCTCAACCCGCTTGGCCAACGTGGCGTTTTGTGTGGACAATGAATATGAGGAGGACCGTGTCCAGCAGTGGACGTGAAAAGGATTGGTTACGGTATCCCATAATTACTTATGTAAAATATATTAAGGATTAACACACATTAACATTCCCAAAAAATTTAATATGTGTAATGTTTATAGTATAATAAACAATCACAGACACGGCACTGGCGTAATAATAGATACGAAACTGCGTAAATTATATCTTTAAGGTTATTAACACATTTTACTTTTAATATTCATTGTCTTGACTCATTTCACCTGCGGCCAAAATTAAACTGATTTGTGGCGCGCGCTCAAAAATCGTAATCATTAGCTCCAAATCGACTTCATTATGAGGGTCACGCGACCGTTGGGATTGCCAATTTTACGTTTTTTACGCTCATTAACGGATTTCTTCCCACCAGCATTACTTCGTCAGACATTCCAAAACATATTCTTGATTTAGGACCAGTCCACTGCTATGTTCATGTTCTGCCATCTATGTGTAATAGTAGTATTACATGACTGAACACCTCCCCAACTTAGAACCATTTTCCAATTCCAATAATTTAGGCGACGAAAAATTTAATGCTACTTACTGTACTTTTGCACTTTACAGCAGGACATACGAGTAGGCTGTAATCGTATTTGAAGCGCGTTATGAAACGGCTAGAGATATATACGTACTAGCCTGATAGTATAATTGTTTAACATTACAGGGTAGGAGCCTATTATATGTGGATCCTATTATATCCTATCCTATTATAGGAGCACTTCATAAACAGACAAAACATTTTAGACACTTGTTGTAGAAATTATTATTCTTCGTCTATTTACTTGTGGCACCAAATGTGTGATTATAATTCCGTCAATGTCACGTTCGGAAGGAATACTTGATCGGTAATCGGTAGTCGAATCCACCAAAAGGAGGCACCCTTGGGCGATCCCAAGACAACACACCTAAATTGTTAATTGTTATAAATTGTTAATTTTTAATTGCTGTTGCTATCTGTTGCATTGCTATTGCTATTGTTAGGAATGTGTTATCTCGAGATCGTCCTCCTTATAGAAATTGATTCTTAGCAGTTTTGCTCTTGCCTTTTTTAACTTTTTTTTTACTCTTTATGAAGTGGCTACGACATAATGCATCTTTCCTACCTGTGTCACGTATTACCCAATTTGATTTTATATGGAATGGTAGCTACGTACTATAATAGCCTGAACCTGTCGACTATCCACACTATCATTATCGCTAACCCAAATCGAGAGTCGATTATTTAAATCAGCAACTCAGCTGAGTGGTATTGGAATAATTTGGTTCACGTTTAAGTATCAATTTTCACGTCATTGATTGACAGAGATTGTTCATCAACGAACAGCTTCATCTAGTTCTGCTATGACTTCATGACAATAGCACTCGCCGCCGGATGTTACTCGCTACGGTCAATTACTAACATCTTTTACTCATCGATTTCATTACAATATGTACGAGTATATCAAAGCTGGCCGTCTTATTTATTTTCGTAGTTGCCGTTATCATTAGAAATGAAGATGTGGTTTTTGTGGTTCCACTTACTCTTATTAATTTAGTAGTGTTCTAATGGTAACCAGATAGTTTTTGTTCGGTTTCTTGCTACCATTACATACAATTCTATGCCGGTTAATGGAATGATTCTATGGCTTTAACACTCTAAGAGTAAATAACATTATCTACGCTGGTAGGTACAAATGCATTAGTATCTTATAAAGAACCATGAATTGCATCAATATTTATGTTTTCTTTTTCTAGAAAAAAATAATAACATGAAATATATCCGGTATACATACATACACGATATGGTTATTGGACATTTGATGTGCAGAGCTAACTAAAACAAAACGTTTCTGCTAATTCCAAAACAAAACCTAATCTACTTTTAGTATCCTGTTTTTACATAGAGATTTTTCTTATTAATAAGGCCTTACTCAAAAAGTTACATGTAAATCGGTCCAGTACTTTTCGAGAAAATCGTGAACATACTAACGATGAAACATACACATACATTATATATATGACCAGAGAACCTTCTTTTTTGAAGTAGCTTGATAAGTTTAATAATAAGTAATACACGTTTTAAGAGTTTAATAATGAAGCAATTAAATGGAAAAATAATAATAATTATTTTTCAGACAATGTTCTCAAATACAGAAAACATAATTCGCAAATAACTAATAGTCCACTTGCTCTATCCATCAAAACTAAAGCGTGCCAATCGTGCCATCTTATCCATAATCTTTTGATCTTCCACCGAAATAAAACAACATTTAGACCTTATTTTTATTAGCTCAAATATAAATAAAAAAAAGGTACCCGTAGGTCGCACCGATTGTTTATCGAAGGGGATCATCTAAAGCTTTGTGTAGCGAAAGTCGGATCTCACAGTAATCGCGACTTTCCACGTGTAATTGACCCCGCAATCGACATGCCAATTAAATACAGTTTTATTAAGTAATACCAACTCTCTACGTTTCAGATTACTGTGAGTAAACTTTTGGTCAAAGCTGTGTAGATTGTTGCATTTTTAAGATAATCAAATGTGACGTTATGTGAGCAAGGGACCTTATTGTCGGTATGGACTTATTAATATGGTTAAGATTTTCCATACAACATACATAACACAACATACCTACTATAGATATATCGACTTCAAGACTTCAAGAATTTTATAAGCGGTTTTTATCCACTTACCATCAGGTGGATTGAATGCTTGTCTGCCGCCTTTTTTCTATAAAAATAATGTCACAATAGCACTTTAGTTAATTATATGCATAAAAATAATGGCAAATTTTAAAATTTCTAGTGACTACAGATTTATAGTTTTAAGATTTAGAGTTATTTATAGGTAAGTAGCGATGGGTAACTCCGGATTCAATGAATCAAAAGATCCAAAACCCCGAACGGAGCCGAAACTCTTAATGATTCCAGCTAACTGTTATGGACTGCAAGGAGTTATTTATTCCTTTCATTTTTGGATTGCTGAGTTACATGAACGAACATGATTCATGTTCGTTCATGACCCATAACAGTTAGCTTACAATATATATTACAAGCTTTAGTGTGTGTGTGTGTGTGTAAATATATATATATTGGGTATGTTAATAATGTTTATTGGTATATGAAAATGGTATATGAAAAAAAGATGTAATCAACGCATTCTGGCATATGTACAAAATCAACAGTTTGTATTTACAAAGCGAAATTTGTGTCGTGCACAATCGCACACTTGCTTTGGCGATGTGGCAAAAGTGACATACATTAAATTATACATAGAAATTATTATAGAACTTATACATTTAAAATTATAGAACAACTCGGACACCTTTCCTCTTCTACCGACATCACCGTCACCGTCACCGTCACCGTCACCGTTTGCACGAGGTTCGATCCCGGATGATTAAAGCTTTAGTGTTGTTATTAAAACCTGAAAATATTTTAAGTTGCAAAACGGTGCCAGATATGTTGAAAGCATATGTTGAATGCAGGTTATTTATGCACATTAATTTATATGCTGGTCAGACGAATTATTTCGAATTATTTAGCGTCATGGTTTGCTGCCTCACAATACATATTTGCTGCCATGAAAATTATAACGCTGTTATGAAAATTACACAATGTTATACTTATTCACAAAACACAAAATTAATTGCGATTTGAATTTTTATCTTTACGTCCACTATATTGTTCGAAGAAGCGTACAGTTTAAGTAAACAAATCTCTAATGAGTAGAGCTATCTAGGACTTATCTACGCTAAACCTACTCTGGCGTGAACGAACTCACCGGCGATCGCTAGTGTTTATTTCTTTACACTTTATTATTTTAACAAAAGGCAGACTTAATTCTAAACAGCATTTTCTCCCAGTCAACCTTGGGGCTATATAGTGATGGTATGGTAGGTGCAAGTGATCAACAATATAAAAAATAAAATTTGGAATTAATAAAATACCTAACAAACGTAATAAAGAACACTTAAAATATACATACATATATATATACATAGTGTTATAACTTTAAACTTTCGCGTTTTATACATTGTTTTGTACGTTTTATATTGTAATCGGGTCCCGTTCAGACCCGATTTACAATATAAAATATATTCATAGTGTCGCTAATGTTCACATTTGTCATCCAATTAAAAACCATTTATATATACATACTAGCTGTACCCGGCCACGCGTTGCTGTTGGCTGCCCAACAGATGGCGCTTACCCTGTTTTTGAATAAAAAGCATGTTTTTACCCTGTGATAGGTATATAAAAAAACACGCGTATTCGAATGCAACGTTGTGTCAAAATTTCAAAGCAATCGGCGAAGAGCTTTCGGATAGTTAAGATTTTGAACAAACGAACGTTTACATTTTTATTTATATAGATATCTAAATTGTTTCTCTTAATATAACTTATGTAGATACGTTATTTATATAATGTTATCATTGATTATGAATACCTTGTATGTATTATATAATATTTATTCTTATGTATACATATATGTATGTGTGTAAGTTTGTATGTATGTATAAGTAATAACGTATTATATTTATTTTACCACACCATCTAAATTCTGTCTTTTGTGCACCTCCTAATTGAAGTTATCTCATCAACCCAAAGGTTGGCTGGTAGAGAATGCCTTATTAAGGTATTAAGCTCGCCTTTTGTACAATATTATGCAAATATATGCAAAGTGTAAATATATATATACTTGCACACAGCTAATACTGTTTATCAAATCTGTGTTAAATTAATATATATTGTAAGTAGCATTAGAACTGTTTTTTTAGTATTGTATATCTATTGTGATATAATACTCGTTGTAGCTGTGGTTTCTAAAATACCTGAAAGAAATGCACTGTAAATCAGGAATTTATTTATTGCTCTTCAGCTACCATCCTTGAAAAAGCTCGAGATAAATAAACTAAACAAAAATTAACCATTTTTCCGCATCCGCGACCCAAGTTTTCATTTCCTGTTATTTTCCTTGGATATAATATATAAGTATGTAACTTTAACGCAGAAAAGTATACCATTAAGAATCAAGTGTACCTACCATTGTTGTGTTTAGTTTCTGTCAAAAGAAACAATTGTCTTAGAAACGCATTGTCTTGCGATTGTAAACGCAACATGTCACAATACAATAGGGAGTATCAAATGTATTTATTGTGCAAAGTCAAATACGCGACGAAATACGCGAATATTTCTACTTTTGTGTATGTAATGATTTTTTTGTTTTTTTATGTGTAATGAAAACAAGTGAAGTAGAAATAAAAGGGCTAGGTTTGCTTTGCCCTAGGTTTGGACTCACTTACCCCGGTTTCAAAGTTTGGGGGAGTCGAAAAAATTCTTTCTTTTTAAAAGAGCCCCGGGCGGCGCGCCGACAAACCATAACTCGGAGCTTATGGTAAGAGCCTTTAATACGCCCCTGAGTCTACCAACTGGTAGACTTCGTTACAATCTAATTAAAATTTCTTACCATTATACATTTCTAGTTGCGTGTTTACTGCTATTGCCTCTCTATTGACAATAGGTACAGATACATTAAGTTAACATTGGCCATCGGCTAATCCTATCATATCATTTTTTGCCAATAACATTTTTTTTACTGTGGTCATATTCATATAAACATTTCTTTGAGCTACATAACCCCGGCAATCGGATTAAAATCCACATTATATGGAGGTAATCTCAATACAGTGTAGCCATATTCAGCTAAAATTTTGTCAATAGAATATTCCACAAATCTTTCCTTATGACGAAGAAAAACTTGGTTTTGTCCAAGTTGGATCGACGTTAATGTCATGTTTTACCAACCAGTTTATCATATCTTGCTTCAATGTATTTGAATTCGGAGGCTTTTTCACATATTTATTAGCATACTAGCGACCCGCCCTCACTTCGCTACGGTTTATTAAATTTAAAACAATCGGAATAAGATATTTTCCTGCGGTAAAATGGAGCCTATATTTTAAATTAGACCTCTAGCAATACATCGGTGAAAACTGCATTCAATTCCATGCAGTAGTTTTTGCGTGATGCGTGTACAAACATACAGACAGATAGACAGACAGACAAAATTTCTAAAAACTGTTGTTTTGGCTTCTGTTGCTCTAATAAAGATCCCCCCCCCCAATAATAGTTTTTTTTCAATATCTATAATGTACATCCGCCCGTTACAATTTTATTATATGTATAGATGCAGCATTATCAACGACCAGTACCGAATTTTTAGGTAAGTTAGTAATCAATTGATTACGAAGCCATTTTTCACAATTGTCGCTGTTCATCTCATTATATAGTCTCCTGTTGTATCCGTAGATTTATACATTAATAAATCCTCGGAAATAAATCAATTTTTACTGCCTGCATGTACCTACTGTAATAAAACGTTATCCTGTATGTTATATTATGTACCATTCTTCTTACAACAGAATATTCACAGTCGTCGAGATTCAATAAGGTTTAAAATTAAAAAAATGTTTGTGTAATTTATAATACGAGTATATCTAGTTTTTAACTATCGCTGTCTATTAGAACATATTACACACTAAAATTTCCATGCAAACAATTTTGATTGACTGCGTTCGTACTTTAACGTTCTTTAACCGATCTTAGGAGGTCAATATCCTTACAGACGTATTCTTATCTAAGTAATGAATGAATGAAGTAACGAAGGACATGAAAACAATCCATTACTTATTTCGTAAAAAATAGCAGTGGATAAATGTACGCCCACAGCAAGATTTTTTGCTTAAATCGATATAGTTCCTACAAAGCACATAATGATCTACGAGTATGTCCTTAATCGGCGTATCGTATCACAAGAATTTTCTGAACAGTTATAGCATGAATAGTGATGTAAAATACAATGGCCGTCTATTACCGATTCGTGAAAGACAATTTCCATTGGAAAGGTTGCTTCGTGCGCAACTGCTGATCCGAACGCCTGATTTATGTGGTGCAGCAGAAGAATACTTGTCTTTAGATAAATCAAACAAAAGCCTTTGCGTCCCGCTTAACGGAATAATCCACAATGCTGAAAAGACATCCAATATAAGGACCTTTTAATAGAAAAGGGGTTTCATTAATTATTGTAAAACTGTGTTCTTGTATTCTGATGTTATTTATATATTCCCCCTTTTTCTTTCCATTTTTAATGGTATTTTCTAAATATATATAGAGCAGTACAAGCGTTAATATGGACCGCCTGCACGTTCACACCATTTAAAAATAACACGCAAAAAATACAATTGCGAGTAAAAACTCTTTGTTGCTAATAAAAAATGCGAAAACGATTTATAGAATTACTCATTTTAGACATCTACCGGGTTTGCCCGATTAGTTCTAGAGTCATCAGCTGTCGTACTAACTATATGTTGGCAAGAATCTATTTAATCTACTATTACGACTATCTATTAAAACCACAACCTAAAACTTGAAAGTATAAAAAAGAAAAAAATATTTTGATTAATTTCACATCTATACTAATATTACAAATGCGAAAAAGTAACTCTGTCTATTACCTTTTCACGGCTAAACCACCGAACCGATTTTGATGAAATTTGGTACGGAGATAGATCGAAACCCCGGGACGGACATGGGGTATTTTCCAGAGACGGACTTAGGGTATTTACCGCGATAACCGAATTCCACGCGGGAGAAGCCGCGGGCAAAACTTAGTTACTAATAATTAAATAATGCCGGTCGGCCATCTTCGTATTTTCGATCATGACAGCCCGCTGAGACATTTAGTATATTATACTAAAAAAAATAACAGTCGTTACAACTTAATGAACTCTAAAAGTGTGTTTCTTTTCTACTCGTCATCTCTTCGTTTTCGTTCGGATTACGAAGATGGCCCACCGGCATTATTTAAGTAATAGCTAGGTACTGTAATTCGTTTGATTAAATGTTTAGCAATGATTTCAATAAAATAGAGTCTACTTTAGTTAGCATTATTGATTTACAATTAATTAGACTGAAGAATTAACATACACACAGTTTAAACAAACATTGGTTACAGCTAAATTAATTGTATTGCAAGTTAAAATAATTAACTAAGTTGAATCATCAATTCTCGATTTTTTCCGTCTTTTTAATGTGTATGAAGCTATGATTAATTTAATTGTACCATACCTAACTCGTTACATGCTATATCACGTATTAATATGTACTTCAATGAGCAAACAATGTTGTTTTTTGTATTTATTTGTTATGCTAATAATGCGATATGATGATACATTAAAGCAATTTCAATAAATATCTTCGATTACAACTGTCTATTGCTCTGCGAAATGTGATTATTTACTCACAGTAACTGCGATTACGAATGATATATTACTAACATTACATTTGAAACCTATTATTATAGATATACAGAGTGTTTTTTAATAAACATAAATAGAATCTATGCTTAATTCCAATAAACTCACATTGAACACTGCTATCTTAAAATGATTAAATAATAACTAAATCGAGTATATAATGAATACGTTTTCTTTCAATGGTAGTTAGGATCATAGCGGTCACGTGGTGGTGGTCGGCTTTAGATAAGCACCACCTTATGTGTTCCCGTGAATGTCGCAAAGGAGTCATGGAATCTATAATAAAAATTAATGAAATAATCAGCAAAAATAATGAATGAGCAGCAAATTGATGGTAGCAAATTAAAAGATGGGCTAGGTTTAGATCATCGTGACAAATAGGAATCCCGTGAAGCAGGACATCGTCGACTTGGTGATGATTTTCTTAGTAATTTAAAATTATTTATACTTCAGTTATTAAAAATAGGTTTATGCAGCTACCGTAAGTTCCTAGTAATTCACTAAGAGAGGACTGCGCCTGCTTGCATTGGCTGGGCCGTTATAGGCTGGAATCGAATAGGCTGTTACTTTATAATTTATTTAAAATCTTTCTGTAAGGAAGTCGTGCTTTAGTTGCTTCTATGTAATTTAATTAATTATTTAATTAAATTACATAGAAGCATAGCAAAGATTTCAAACAAACGCAAGTCGTACTATACCCGGTAATCAACCCATTATGCTAACGGCCGCGGACGGGAAGACTGTCTGTTTCACGCTATTCATGCCGATCCCGAACCAATGCCTGCCATTATTATCCAACCATCATTACATTGTTACCTGAACTAGCATAAAAACACCGACAACTAGTTGGTCTGCTTTAGTGTTAAGAAATATTTGCAAAATATAAATATATATGATGGGGCTTTTAGACGTGTTGAGATTGAATGATTTGAAATTGATGATTTCATTTTTACAACCTATACCTACCGGTACGTCTATACACTCGTTCTTCGAAATCACACACTGACAATGTTCTTAGAACTCTAAAGAACAGGCTGGGGCACTATAGGTTAAAAGTTTATTTTTTATTGTTACAGGAATTCAAACTGACCGCACAGAGCATGCATACGCATCGGCGCAGGAGTATAAAGAAGCCCTCGAAGCGATACGACGGCACACCGGCGCTGTATGTACATACATAATGTATTATGTAAAGTTACAGCTAAGTTATAGTGGTTACAGTACACTTAATGTAAATTCTGTTGTCCTACTAATAAATTACTAATTTACGTACAGAAAGAGCAGCTAGGATTGTATGGATGCTAATAGGAGGCAAAATAGTGTATTGCAATATATCTTGACGTTCCTAAATTCATCAAGTAGTATTAATAAGGTGCTAAGATAGCCGGGCGTGTAAACATCCATTAAATCGACATAAGGAACTTAAGATACCTACATTCACAATTTTAGTTACCCAATTAATCTTCCTTACATCCAACACTAATAGATATAGTGGCTATCTTAGCATGTTATTAATTTTATAGCAATTACTTTATTACTGTCTCAAGTAGATCTAGCTTTACCGTTTGGTTAAGAAATCGAGCAAAAGATAAAGATACAGGGAAAATTTTGTTTAATCTAACAGTTAAACGTAATAATAATAATAGGTAGTCGGGAAAGCCCCGGGTTTTTTGAACGTATGACTTTAACGTGCAATATTTCTGGCAACACTGACCACTGGCGAGAAAGTGATATGCGGTTTGACAGTTGACTTTTAGTAATGGCGCCAAATTGAAATTACAAGTTTAAAGTTTTAGGTTTATATTTTTTAACAATTTAAAAACATAAGTTAATAAGTAGAAAATTGGATGTTTTACAATTTTTTTTCGACAAGGGTGTGATTGCTTCTAGTGCTCGAAAAGAGATTTATGGTGACCCCCTGGTGTTGCAGGTGTCCATGGGCGGCGGGAACACTTACCATCACGTGGGACCGCTTGCTTGTCCGCCCACTTTTTTACATAAAAAAAAAGCACTGCAAAAGATGGTTTAGTCGATTCAGGTCTGGTAATTTTGATGTGAATATTGCTCCTCCCTGTGGGTAGTATTAAGGTATTAAGGTAATTGTGATGTTATCATTGAAAAAATTGAAGCATGCTTCAAATTGCGGAAGAGCTTAGCATTCACCACTCAACAGTTTAGGATCCCCGCATAAACTGAATTTTGTAAAAAAGCAAGCTGTTCGGATGCCGCATCCATATGCAAGATGTTGCTAAAATGAAATGAAATCGACCCATTTCTAAAAATATTAGTAACAGGCGATGAGAAGTGAATCACCTACGATAGTCCAAATTGTACAAATATTCCCAAAGCCAGGTCTCACTCCGAACAAAGTCATGTTATGTATATGGAGGAACTGTAAAGGCATTGTGTATTACGAGCTTTTGTCACATGGCCAAACGATTAATTCTGATGTCTACTGTCAGCAATTAGTAAAATTGAAACAAGCACTTGAAGAAAAACGCAAAGAAATAATGAATAGAAAGGGTGTAGTTTTCCATCACGACAATGCTCGACCCCATACATCTTTGATGACGAAACAAAAATTGATGGACCTTGGCTGGGAAGTTTTAATGCATCCTTCATACAGTCCAGACATAGCACCTTCAGATTATCATTTATTCCGCTCTTTACAAAATTCTCTAAATGGAGTAAAATTACACTCAAGAGAAGCCTCTATAAACCATTTAAATCAGTTTTTCATTCAGAAACCCCAAAAGTTTTATAACGATAGGATAATGACTCTGCCAGCAAAATGGCGAAAGATATTCGGAACTAAATGGACAATATTCCGTTCCATAAATATTTATGTAATACAAAAAGGTCTTTATTATTTTCACTATAAAAAGGCCGCGAACTTATCCGACTACTTAATATTTTAATAAATAAATAATTAATTGAATACCTTGAAGAAACTAAAACACATTCAACTAGGAACGCAGCAAACCACAGCGTACCCTAGAAGCGGAACTAGAAGAGTCTCAAGAGGAAGTGGAGAATGAACTATTAGACGAGGTGTTGGTGCCCGAGCCATGGGAGCTGAACAACACGGCGCGGGCGGACGTCGAACGGCTGTTCTTTAATCGCGTCCCCAAGGTCGGCAGCCAGACCTTCATGGAGTTACTACGCCGGCTTGCCATCAGGAACCAGTTTGGTAAGACAACTAGGTATATACATATAGATAGACGGCTATTTGTCGGTACTGCTCCGATTTTTACTGTGATTTTCAGTGTTTAAATATTCGTCTTCTAACAAATAATTGCTCTATCAGGGATCGAACCCGGGTCCATTTGTACAGCAGCCCTACCTGCTAACTTAGACGCTCAAACAAGAGCCAGAATTCACATAAAATACACATAGTGTAGCAGGTTTATTCACATAAAAAGTTCAGAATCACCTTCAATAAGGTTTCGATGAAGCAATTGAAGTGAAAAGAAATGGGATATAAACTAAATAATGACTTACCTTACCAGTAAGTTGTCAAAGCACTCATTCCTATAAAGTGGTTTAAGCATTAAACGCGCTTATTGTGCCTCTTAATTGAACAAATGTTTTTCCTGTGTAGATTTTGAATACAGGTACTAAAGGTTGGCGGAACATTTGAAGTATTCTGAGATTGTTCAAATATACCCCTCTCTAAGAGAGGGCTACGAGTAGCGTGACAATGGTAAAACACTTATCGACAGGCATGTCGACGATTGTTTGTCTTTTCATTTTTATAGATGAACAAGTAATCGTTAATATATATATATAGTTTTTTTTTATACTAAAAAGGCGTCAGACGAGCATACAGTCCATCTGTTGATAAGTGGATACTGTCGTCCATAGACATCCGCAATACATGCCAACATCAGTCCAGAATGACAAACGTTGACATGCCCCCGGATGCGCTGCCTACCTTTGCAGATTAAGGAATGGATTGAGAAATTGAGGAGGGATAGGATGCGGTGGGACCATATATTATATACGATGCTTTGGCATATCTCACTCACTACCGAAACACATACGTGCATTGGGGAAATACGATAAAGTAAGAAATGCAGTAATTTCAAGGTAGTCTTCTGTGAGAGAGGGGTAACGTGGCTAGTCGAGTGCGCCCAGCGGAATGCAGCATGCACTCTCCCCTACAAGACCTAGTTACAACTATCTATTTGTATAGGACTATACATACTTTCCACAACAATGTTTGCGATACGCTATCAACGTCTATCAATTTTTAGTACACGTGAAACATCGGTCGCCATTCTTATACGGTTTCCGTGTCGCCACGACCAGCGATTCCGAGCGCCGGACGCCTGTACTACAGATAATTTACTCGTACTTATATTTCACATAATTTATTCTAGGTTTTCACCGCGACTCTGTACAACGCGTGGAGACAATTCGCCTGGCGCCGGCAGACCAACAAGTGCTAGTGAGCGTGGTGTCCACCCACGACCCGCCCTCCTCCTACATCAAGCACGTCTGCTACACCAACTTCACCAGGTACAATCCTAAGTAGTTTTCTGTGGGGATAACATGGTCAGTCGGGTACGGTATTACAGCGGGCACCATAAAGTCGATTTGACACAGTGAATTTTCGCCTTGAATTTTCGTTAACAGAATTGTGAATGCTGTGAATATTGAGCGCATGTTCTTTTTTTGAGTTTAGGAACATTCTCCAACTGGAATACTTCTGTTATAGCAAAAGAATAACACCACATTCGAATTTCTCACAGTGCTTCTACACTCCATTAACGTCAGTAGCCAATCACTATGAAAACTGGACCGTCAATTTAAGCCTGCCAATCAATAAGGTGGAGTCGCCCACCTTTTCTTTAGAAAAGTTAATGAAGACTAATTTGCGATGAGCACTAATACATTTAGAACATGCTGTTTTGTTTATAAGCGGGGTCAATGGTATTGTAGCCGCCAAAATGGCCGTACCGTTCCATTTCGCGGTATTTAAATGGCAAAAATAAAAGGCGCCGCCCGCACACATCAATCAAAGTGCAGCTGAAATGTTATTGGTGTTATCGGAACGTAAATACCTAACATGATTAATGTATCAAACGGACATTAATTGCTTAGAGAATGATTAGCCGATCGGCTGCTCTCTTGTTAGCCGTAATTACACAATGTAGGAACTACGACACGTATAAAAAACCTGAATTGATCTATTGTTTAGATTACGTTGTACTTGTAGATAGCGGGTAGAAAACGCTTTGCGTTACAATAGACTAAATAATGTTTGGATTTCTTATATTTATAACTGGTTCGGTTAATTACTATGTAATTAATTACTCTTTCTTTGTGAGCGTGTGCTTTATAGTTCTCAACAAGTCCATTTCGCTTTGTATATTTTAAAGTTACGTGAAATATTTTTTGTTTTTGTTTCTATAATAAAAAATAAGGTGAGTTAATAACTAACTTTGTATGAGAAAATATTTGTTCCTCCTGGATACGTACGTGATATTTAGATAATTATTGTCGACACTAAGTCACTCCTATTTAGGGTTCCGTAGCAACTAGGGACACTTGTAGTTCCGTCTAGTTCGTCTGTCCGTTCGACCGTCAATATGTCATGGCTCTAGTACCATAACATACCATCAGCCTATGTCTCTCCACTACTGGATATAGACCTTTCCCAAGACTCGCCACCACACACGACCCTCGACTCTTTTCATCCAACCACCATCGGTGAATGTCTTTAAGTTGTCAGTCACCTGGTCGGAGGGCATCCCACACTGCGCTTTCCGGTACGTGGCCTCCATTCGAGGATCCGTCTACCCTAACGGTCATCGGTCCTGCGAAAGATATGACCTGCCCCCTCCCACTTCAACATGCCGATTCTACGAGATAAGGCGGTGACTTTAGTTCTTTGGCGAATGTCTTCTTTTCGGATCCTATCTCGCAAAGAAACTCCAAACGTAGCTCTCTCCATAGTTCGCTGAGTGACGTTGAACTTATGGATCAGGCCTACCGTTACAGGCCACGTTTCGGCACCATACGTCATAACAGACAGGACGCACTGACTGAAGACTTTCGTCTTCAAGTATTGTGGTATAGACGAAGATAAGAGCCAACTGAATTTAATATCTAATTTAGTGGAATGTTGTTGGATAAGTCTTTTAAAATGCAACTAAAACATTTCGGGATTTTTGTAAGTTAGTTGTAACTTAGATTGTTAGATTTAGATTAGCTTCATTAGATTTTTAATTACCGTTATAGTTTGAAGTGTGGAGTGAAGTGTGCCTTTGGCCTGCAGTGAGTGAGTGCATCTTTGTTTACAGGTTCGGCTACCCATCCCCCATCTACGTGAATGTGGTCCGCGACCCAATTGAGCGCGTGATATCGTGGTACTACTACGTGCGCGCGCCCTGGTACTACGTGGAACGGAAGAGGGCCTTCCCGGATCTGCCATTGCCGGACCCAGCATGGCTGAAGAAGGTAAGATTTAAATACGATTTTTATAAAATTGCGTTATTTATTCTCCTGAAAAATAAATAACAGAAACAATTACGTAACTGCCGCAGAAAATACTGAACGGGGAACAAGCAAATGTATGGCTAATTTAAAGGTTGGTTAGGTTTACGTTCTCTGGTGACAACAAAGGAATAGAGGTCGCGCGCGAAGCGAGACTCCGTCGCTTGATAGTACGCTTGATCAAGCCCGGGTGGCTTGATAGTAACATTCGTTAAATTAAAATCATTTACTTCTGTTATTCAAAAATACGTTAATTTGTTGTTCGTTTAGAAACAAGTCAATAGAATATCCGTGGTCTTCCTAGTAGTAGTTCCTACGTGGAACGAAAGAGGAGATTCCTTAATTAAATAATGGGAGTTTCCTAAAACAATAGAATGAGGGCGATAGACTAGCGCATCTATTCTCGACTCTCATTCGTGAACTCACGACGTTACAATCCTCGTCCCGCATCACTGAATTCAAATGTGGATTTTAAAAAATGATCACTAGCTTGGTAGTGAAGGGAAACACCGTGCGGAAACCCGCATGTTTCAGGATCAAAAAATCAGTGGCATGCGTATCCAGGAATTCATGCTGGGCCTGCGTGGTGGATTACGGTTCGAAAGCCTGCGCCCAGTAGTGGGAAGTTATAGACTTATATTCCGATTATCTAATGATCCAATGAATGATAAAATGTTACAATTACTACATTCCTAATAAATATAAAGCGAGTCCTTAATCACCAGTATCGAGTTGCAATCTTAATTATTCGTCGTTACTGTTCATTAGCGCAGACTGATTGCCGTCCTCTTGCACATCAGACGCACTAACTTTAGGTAATCTGTGATCAGTTGATCCCACACAATCGACTAGTCCTGTGAAAAACATACCATCACATATTGATTGCACGTTTTTCATGGATTTCCATTACGACCACATTTACACATTACGACCGATAGTTCCCCTGCCTGCTATGCAAAAGGTCCCGGGTTCGATTCCCCGTCGAATATTCATTTGTTTAACAAATGTTTGTTTGGGTGTGAGTGATGTTCGCCATAGTACGTGTCTCTGGACCACCACACAGGGAATCCTAGTGTAGGCCATTGAGTTGGCGTTTATAATTATTATTGGACAGTGGCGTAGTATAGATACCAAATTAATAGATATGAATCTACAGAGTAATTAAAAGAACTAAATAAAACTTGGGGTTAAAAACCTGTTAATTATTAAGTGTTTTATTTAAATTTATATTACAGTATTCCATGTCTAATCATACTAATTTATTTGTATTTTTGAATATTTGTATAAGAGGAAAGGAAAGAGGAAAGATTTGTATTTTTGTATGTTTGTAACGAATAAACTCAAAAACTACTGGACCGATTTCAAAGATTCTTTCACCATTAGAATGCTACATTATCCCTGAGTAACAGGCTATATTTATTACTAGAAAAAATTAGGGATCCCTCGAAATTTAAAAAAAAAATCTTATTAACCGAAGCGAAACGAAGGCGGGTCGCTAGTATTATATAAATATTTAATTGTTTTTTTTTTAACTCGCGTTTTGTACACGTTTTGTATATAAATTGGGTTTGTAGAAATAGAATCGAGTAGAAATAAAACATCGAATAGAAATAAAAGGTAAACAAATAGTTTACCTTTGTTCAGGTCAGGCCAACTTACATTATAAAATGTATAATTGAATCAAAGCGTTGTATATTTACTAAATTTATAATTTCTTTAAAATAATTTGATTACACGAAATATAATTCATATTTTGCATAGAAATAGCTTCAGGATTGGCTAAGGTCCACTGAATTTTAGGACCGCGATGCACCTCACCACTTTGCGCAATAGCTACGCCGCTGACGTTAGGTCATTGGTAGTCAGCAACCGCTTGTGGCCTAGTGTACGGTGCTTGTCGCCACCCGCTTAAATGATTTTCTCCCTAGCATTGACTTAAAAAAGTTCGATGGCAACGTCAGTCGGAAGAGAGATTTCGTTATTTTCCTTACAGTTTACGATAAAAGTGTTAAGACAAAATTTGAAGAAATCCAATGACATCCAATGACCTATCCAATTCAAGTCCTATCCAATGACATAAAGTTCTTATGTATAGATATTTTCTTTTTGGATTTCTTGAAACGTTTACACGGTCATAACTGAATAACTGGTCATATCATGGAACTGAACCGAATTCCCTCATCTAACTTTGTCAAACATTTCAATCCGTTGAGAAATGTGCCCTGCAGTTCGTCTTCAAATGTAATGTAAACCTTGAATTTAATTAGTGTAATGTTTGATTTCATGTTTTTAGTGAACCTTAGTCGAGATGTAGTGAAATTTTATGAAATTCGAAAGTCGTGATCTCCATTATATGCTGGGTTCTTCGAAATCTCCTTAAACAGGCGCCGTCAAGCAGATTCCGTTAAATGAGTCACCTTTAATTAAGTTATCAGTCTTTTCTTGACCACATATATCTAATAATAAAAATAGTAATCCGGGAACTGTACAAGTCAGTACCTCCTGTGGCGAGCCGTTATTCAAACCGAAGCGATCTGTCACGAACAACGATTAAAACGCTCACCGTACCACGAAAAAAATCAATGATCACGATCCGATCAAAGACCTATGATTTACGTGTCAAATTAGAAAATGAGGACGACGCTAAAGGCATTTGTTTTTGCTACTTAGGAATTAATTGGCGAAAATTATTCTGCTAAGGTCTTTAAACGGTATTTAATGTCAAATAATCGTCGGATAAAAAGTTATTCGTGCAAGTTGGACATCAATGTACGCGTGAACGTTGATGTATTATATACGATTACAAACCTACTTTCATCTGCTTGTTACAAGCTACTCTATATCAGACAAGCATAATAATGGTTAACAGTCAATGTTTGTAGTAAAAAGAACGTAACTATCCAGTTATATACACTATTTAATTAATACTTAATATAGTACTTAGTACTTATTTAATCTCAACTACTTATAACCTGCCCTTTTTTCGTCCAGTGCTGGACATGGGCCTCATGTATGACATGTGCAAGACAATGTGCGTGAGGGATGAATAGGCTTAAGATTTCATCCGCTTGGTGTTGGCGAGTTCAGAGCTGGTGTAGTTCCTCAAGGTTTGTGGCAGTGGCTCCGTTATCCCTTAGTCACCTTTTACGCCCTTTAGGGGTGGTGCTATTTTAAAGCCGGCCCACACCAAAAGGGCCGATTAACTACATAGGTATATTATATAATTAGGTATATACATATGTACGTAACTCAATGGCCTGCAACACTTATTGAATATATTTACCAGATCAATGAGTTAATTTACCTATTTCATTTACCATTAACGTCAATGTCAATTAATGTTCTGAGGTGGCCGTAATACTAGAAATAGGAAAATATTAATGTCTATTTTTCAATTGTTAGTTATTTTTCATTTCTTCTTAACTTTATTGTACTCGTATATAGTAGGTACATACTAATATTCATGTCCGAAGAAATAGTATTAGGATAAACTTAATGAGATTTTTAATGCCATTTGTAATTACAACGTGATATGTACGGTCAGCATCATAAATATGTTAACATTTTCTTACGTTGTCGCATAAAATTTATGGTAGGTACTATTTATGGTGTTACATTTAATATATTATTCATATTTGTATGGAATCTAGAAATGAAGTTGCAAATAATGAATGTGATAAAGTACTAACGTGTTAACATATTTATGATGTCAGCATCATTATTTTATTTAAAATTTATATATAAGTAATAAGTAGTATAACATAAGTAACATAAGCCGATAAATCATAGGTTCACTACTTCATATGGCTTTATCTAATCCAATAAATAAATGAATAATTGAATTAGATAAAGCCAAATGAAGTGGTGAACCTATGATTTTAAACCCTTGGGTCCATACAGACGTGTTTTAGTGCTGTTGTGTTCTTAATTGTGTAACAGTACATGAGAATAACAGCCTGTAGCACGCGTATTGTATCCACCGCCTCCAGCCACCGATCTGACAGTTCGCACCAAGTTATTATGAAAATTAATGGTATCGGAGATTGCACAACACCCTGCAGATTTTCCTTGTTAATTATTCACCTATTGTTGGACACAGACGCACAATAGAGAGTTAGTATGCATAGGTACATGTAGTTAGCTACTCCTTCAATGTTGATCGGTGTAACATGCAAAAAACAAATTAGTTTAGTCCCAGCAAAAAAGGTAACATTTTAATTAGTGTTTCGCAGAAACTCATTGTCAATTTTTTTTTTGTTTTTTAAACTGTACTCGTACCTACATAAATGTATCTTAATCATTGAAATGACTAGCTATGATGATTTATTCAGTGCTTTAAAAATGTATCGTTGATGTTTAAGAAATTTAGTACGTAGGTAATTACCAAATTCCATATCCTTCACAATTTTACTGAATTAACGATATTTTTTTTTAAAACATGTAGGCGTCGAGTACATGTATCGTCGCGACCAAACGACAATCGAAAAGAGTTCTATGGGGTCGCTTGAAACTGTTCACACGACGCGGTATAGTCAGCTATCAAGTCGACTGACACGTAATAACTCACGAGTCACGCGCCCAACTCCTCTATTCAGAACCATTTCCCAATTACAATAATTTTGTCACAGTGAACACGATTAGAATACATCTTTAGTGGAGATTAATGGAAAATTAATGGAATGGTTCTGAATTCGGTTTAAAGAAATTTATTTCTCAAAGAACATTAACTAGTTCACTTAAAGAGAAAATTTATGATTACCTTAAGTTTACAATATCTACTCCAGTATACAAAACAAAGACACTATAATATTATATAGTGCATTAGAAAAATGTGGGTAGTTTTATATTGTCATATTAAGCTTAAGCTGAATTAAGCTCCAGACCGTGTACCTGGATAACACCAAGATATTTATATACCAGTATATTTAATATTTTTATTATTGATTTTAATATTATTAATACGGCATATTTTAAATAATGTTTATTAATATTGTATTTTTTATTTGAGTAAATCATTCCAATATTTGGCTAAGGAACAGAAATTATACTTAAGTATATTTATAGGTATTGTTATTAAGATTCGTCGGTAAGATTTAATAAAATCCATTTATATTTTATTTAAAATTTAATTATTATCGATTCAGCTCGTAATTGTACAAAATTTTAATTTATCATTTAGGTATCTCTGTTTATTTGTGAATTACGAGTATATTATGTTCAAGGTTGAGTTGCCCTGAATCCCGATGAATTCTGGTTAGCGCTCAATGAGAATGATAAATATAATGAAATATGAACAGAAGAAGGTTAAAACAACATTTGACTGCTATTAGAATTTGTGAAAATCAATCTTTATATGGCTCAGTGTACCATTTACCATCAGCCTGTCCCTCCAAGGCTGGATATAGACCACTCCAACGACCACGGTCTTTCGGTCTGCTCATTCAGCCAGTGTACTAATTAGTTTCAGTGTAATGCCTTTAGCAATCAGGTTATGAATTCGTTGGGTAAATAGTATTTTTGAATATTTGTAGAATCTGAATTTGTACATTCAGTTTCTCGTGGTCCGGCAGTGATTTTAACATAGGGACAAGGGATAATGCAAAATGTGTCTCTTGATCTCTGCCTTCTACTTCACGTTCCTCGTAACTCTTTTTGTTACGTGCTATTGTTGGTGTCGGTGTTATTTCTGAATCCTCTTCTTTCTGAAGGATTTCTAAAAAACTTTCTTCATAACTTCTTTTATTGCTGTACGCACGCTGTACTCGAGCCACTAATGGTTTTTCCATTTCTTCTTCATCATCCTCTGTATCGTCACTTTCTCGTTCAATATCCACAATGTTCACGTTCGAACCCCGGGTTTTGACGTTTGGAAGAAGAAATAAGAGTTTATTGTAATAGATATATTTTCGTCGCTTCTGCTTGGATGCTTGACCTGCTCTTATAAGTTTTTGCTCACGTAGCTCTCTGAGGAAACAAGCCCTAATGTTTTTCCATCTGCCTTGAAGGAGTCTTCCTGAAACATAGAAAGTTTAAAATGCAGCGATCGATTTTAAACTATCGGAACATAATTTTATTTGCATCCCTTAGACAAAATGTCAGAGGAAACTTACTCTTAAAAACAAATGAATGGGAGAGACATCACAAGGCGCAAATAACGATTTGACTGCTACATAAAATAGTGAAACACATCGTAATTGATCTAAGCCAAAGGGTTTTAATCTTATTTGTCCTTTCTCCTTCGTAGGAAAGAAGTTACTCAGTGCCCGTTCAGAAATCTGTATGTAAGTGAAAGAACAAACGAAACTATGCACCAGTGACTTGATATTCGTTTATTCCAAATGGTAGATTAGGTACCTTCATTTCAGCCGGAGCATAATTATGCTCGGGTGAAATGAAAATTAATTAATTTTGGCTTGTATTTAAACGTGCAGTAAAAAAATCTAAACGGGCAGTATATCATTATTAATACAACAAACTATTTTTGAATAACTGAAATAAACAATTGTTAATTACCACGAACGTGAACACGAAGTCGACGGAGTCTTTATTGTCACCAAAGAACCCAAACCCAACCCACATTTAAATTTTCTGCCAATTTCAGTATTTCCGCTGCTCAGTAAATTATTTCCAATTAATTTTGTACAATTTCTCAACTACTAAATCGATTTAACCCCCATAATTCATAATACATTGAAATCAGTGCAGCAGTGTTTCGTGATATCTAATATTTACAAGAAACAAGAATGTATCTTAATAAATATTTCTACTTATTGTATATATCGTATTTCATTTTTTTAATATTCTTCCGTTTAGCTTTTAACGCCCTCTTCCATTCAACGTCCCCCAGTTGTACCTAAAGATACTATCGCCTCGTTAAACTCCCCTGAGGGAGCGGCGTCGCCCAGTTTGAAAAGCAGTGTTGGCGTTCGTCGCTTCGTTGAGCTTCCCACAACTAATGAATAAAAGCTAAGTGGAGAGATTGGCAATCGAGATATTTTCTTGCCTTTGACAGGAAGTAAATACAGAATAATTAAAACGCTATACGATACACAGATCACTATACACAAATGCAAGCATAGCTATACATTATACAAGTCTGCTCGTCTGTCTAAATCTAGAGTTATTAAATTGGCCCTTATGTTGAACTCACAAGAAGCAACAGGTACCTTTTCAGTTATTTTTATGTATAGAAAAGAATTTAGATAGATAGAAACCCTCAATAGAATTTATACGTAAATTCTTAGAATTTACAAAAAAAAATCAACTCACGGTTACTTGTCATTGTCATATATGAACTATGATAGCATAGGGGTATGTATATTCGACTCACATTCGCGAGATCGTCAGTTCAAATCCTTGGCCCGTACCACTTGAGTTTCTACTCAAGTACGTTTTTTTTTTATCTCGGCGGTGAAGAAAAACATCGCAGGTGAACAAACCCGCGTGCTCCAGAAATATGTAGAGTATGTGATCCACCAATCCGCACTGAGCCCGCGTGGTGGATTACGGCCCGAAACCCACCAGTGATTTACTAGGGGAGGCCTGTGCCCTGCAGTGAGACGTTATAGGCAAGTACAAGTACGTTAACTATGAACTTTAATGACTATTTATACAAACCGACCGAAGTAACCGTTTAACCGAAGCGGTGAGGCTCGTATTCAGCTGTGTGCGTGCCGCGATGTAAAAACTATCATGTCAGTGTGTGCGTACGATAATGAAAAAAATCCGATTGTTGATATATTATTATTATAAAGTCATAATTTTTAACAGAAATTAAAATATAAATTAGTAGGTAATGTAGGTAACTTGTAGGTAAAAAGTTACCTAGGTAAAACTTGTAGGTAACAAGTCATTATTCTTTGTCATTGTAAAAATCTCTACTATGAAAATTAACATAAATTATATAGCGTGTCGTCGTGTGTCGCAACAGTTATTTTATTTCTAATGAAGATTACAGACCTGTTAAAAATATTGTTGAAGCAATATAACAAAACGCCATTCTTTTTTCAAGTATTACCTACACTTAATTTGTTTATTGCTTCCCAAGCGCCACTTGTGTCCATTATGTAACAATGACAAAACAGTTCTTACAATATCTACTGAAACAGAAAGACAAATCCAACAATACATTACTTGTCTAAATCGGTCGAGCCGTCACAGCTTAAGAGTGGAATTTTTTAATATATACGAGTACAAACACATACCTATAAACATACAACAGAACCGCGAAAACATTCCACTTCAGCGTAATCGGGTAAATTACATAAATAAATCATATAATCAGATATTTTTTTTTAGATTCGATTCATTTACCTGTAATTTAGGGAAAATATCTCAATGTATACTGGTAACATTAACCGGTTTCGGTTGAGGTTTTGCGTTCCAAGTCATCAGTATTAAAACAAAATATATAAGTATTAAAAGTAGTAATGTATCCTTAGATCAAAGCAGAAGGGGAAGATACGGTACGTTCTTACATTGCGTCAACTGAAAATAGGCTCGAATACACAACTACATGCACACAAACTCCTACAGCTATAATTGAAGTCACGTTGTACGACACCGAAATATAGAGATAGAGCGATGAGCTTGGACCGTAACAAGAGGGAGATGTGCTAAACGTGTCGCTCACACATTTTTCGTATAGTTTTATTTAGCTCACTCATTAATGGCCGAATATAAACTAATAATTTTAAAAAACTAAAAATAATTACTTTTGGGGAACTTGCGCGTGAAAAGTGATTCCATGTGTCTTGTTTTTGCTCCTTGCGTGATTTGTGCACTGATTTTCCACTAAAAAACTGTGTTCACCGTGTGAGTGTATCACGTGCAAGCAAGTCGCTGTTCTATCGGTGACTAAACGAAGAAGGTCCATTGGACTCGGTTTTGTAGGATCACGCGCGGTAAGTGAGTAACGTATCGTCCTCCTTTTGATTTGATCTGAGAATATATCAATACTTACCTATGAAACGAACTTCCTTTTTCTGTTTTTGGGAACAGTTCTTACAGTGCTTAACAACACAAGATGGCATTTTGAAACATATTACGTAACACACACGTGACGCACAATCTGTACGACGCTTTGTTTCACACTGATTCGAATTTGTATTTGCTATTGAATTTGTAATCGCTTTGTTGACTGCACTCCTGTGTTCGGCGTGTGATATCTACCTTTTTTTCTAATATGAGGAGGGCGCTGTAACACTTTTTTTTGTTCCACTTCCAGCGTAGACTTCTACTCTATCAAATATACGTTGGGAGACAAAAATATGCGTTTGACACTCTTGAAACACAGTCCCTCTCTCGGGTAGTCTGAACCACAGAGCTACCACTAACGGGTAAACATGTCGGTTTATCTCATTTTCGCATAACTACTGTGACGGAGACAACCCTGTGCGAGTGAACAAAGCTGAAGTTAGTCAAGATAGCGAAAGTGATGTTAGTCAATATTTAACGCAAGTGGCATCTGCTTTCATCTGTTGTTAGCTGAAAAAGTAATAAAAAAATAAATAAAAATGATACTAACTTGCTAATATTCTTTGTTCTCTTGAGAGATTGTCCCAAAGGCTTATGAACACTTTTTTAGATATTTCGTCCCACATTTTTGTTTTGAAGTTGATATCTGTATATTGCTTTGAACTTTTGTCGTACAAAGGCGGTCTTATCTCTATCTCCTCTATTAATAAATCATTATTTATCAGTTCTTCCATTGAAGGCGATCCCATATTGTAGATGCGTCTGTGACAGATGTGCGAGATGTATCCCCGGTGTCTATGAAACACTGGCGAATAGTAACGAACGGCGACAAAATTGTCACGGCATTATTGCATGCACGGTCGTGTGTTTGTAACTAATGAGTCAGGTTGGCATCGGCATGACGACAAAACGTTTTTGTGTGTCCCTCTCTATTTCACGTGTGGCAGTGGTGCACGAGTGAGACAGTTTCGTCACGTTCCGTCGCCGTGGGCCGACGGGCGACAGACGGAGCTATTTGTTTCGTTCTGTTGCGTCGCGTCTCTGTAATTGCGCCCACTCTCACGTGGTACCACGTATTCGGCCATGAACAAAACATTTATGGAAATCCGAACGTGACAAAACTGTTTTAAGTAATAATAACAAAGAGGTTGACTTCGTAATTCTGTCACATAACATACCTACAAATTGTCACACCGGGTAAAAAAACTGTCTCTATTCTTTTTGCAAGTAGGCATTAGTAGATATAATCAATTCACAATGCATTTGCAAAAAATTACGTTACGAAGGTCGCATCAAAGGAAAAGATCGTAAGGAAAGCGGTAAGAAATGTCTTGGTTAATGAACCGAGAATTTAAAAATATTTCAGACCGAGAATTAAAAAACACCTAGGGCATGTATTAATATCCATCAACCCGCACTGGGTTTTCGTGATGGATTATGAATTTATGACCCAAAATCCCCTTGTAGTTATGAGGAAAGATCTGTGCCCAAGAGTGGAACTTTATATGGGCAGGTATCATGATTATAAAGTCAAAATCTCGAAAACCGACACAGATTTGATATAATCTTATATACACGTACCTATATGTATTTGTAAGCATGAATACCAGTGAGTCCAAAAGTTTCTGGCCTGAAATATTTATAGATGTCTAGAAAAAACAAATTATTCGTCATTATACTTAATTGTCATTTATACTGCACTAACTCCGCACTCATTCACTCCAAACAACATAAAATTAGTGGAAGAAGTTCTGAATGACCGACGGCTAAAGATGAAAAAAATAACAGCAAGAACAGGGCTATCAAAAACTACAATCCTCCCTAAGAATCTTTATATGAATAAATTTAGTGCGAGGTAGGTGACAAAACTTCTTACAAGTATGCAGCGAAGTGAACCAGTAGCGTGGTCTAAGGAACTTTTGGAGACTTCAGAGAAACGAAAACGATTTTTTGGAGTTAATTATTACTGGGAATGGGAATGGTTCTTTACTATGATCCCCTTTCCAAAAGGTAGTCGATGGAGTGGCGTCGTTCTGGTGAAGCATAGAAAGGCAAAGGTGACTCAGTCTACCAAAAAGATTATGGCTTCGATATTTTGGGATTGTCAAGGAATATTAAAATAATTGGTGTAAAATTGATTGCATGATTTTCTATGTAATCGATATCAGCGTGTAACATTCCATTTTTTTATGTCGATGATGGCAGACGGACATACGGCCCACGTGATGGTAAATGGCTAACGCCGCCCATGGACACCTACAACAGCACGGGGTATGCGCGTGCACTGACGGCCTTGTAAAATTATATTTATAGCTTTCTTGAATAACCCCATGTCGTAGCATAGCGGGAAAACCTCAGCAGACAGTTCATTCCACAACTTTCGGGTTCGTGGTTATAAAGTGGCGCAGTGACTCTTTGTCAAGGAAGTGTGGATTAACCACACGACGATGATGGGAGGTGCGACGGTAAACACCCGAAGTTGGCATCAAATTGAACACTTCTTCAGAACATCCCCCGTTATACAGGCGATAGAACACGCAGAGAGACGCAACGTCTCTCCGAACGCTGAGGGGTTCTAGACCGCCTATGAGAGTGGGATCGTCGATAATTCGAACAGCTCGTCGTCGAATGAAGTCAAATGGGTCAAATTGATATTTCGGTGTACCAGCCCAGATGTGTCAGCAGTACTCCACATGGGCTGCGCTTTGTAAAGTGCCCAGGAGTGAAGTACCACTTTGTTCTGTTCAGTACACCGAGCTTTTTGGAGGCCAATTTGGACTTCAGGGCTAACGAGGCCTAATGCGGACATTGGGACTTCTAGATTTTTCCTCTCTATGATTATTCTCCTTAAATGGGAAACCAGCTATAAGGGGCTATATAATATCTACAAATTCGTTCTGGTGAATTTTAGCCCGGAATAGGGCCATTATAAACTGATGTTGAAGTAAATAAACAAATTGTATAAGTTGGTGTTTGTTTCCAGGACTTCGAGACGTGTGTCCTCAGCGGCGACCGCGAGTGCCGCTATGTAGAGGGCGAGACACACGAAGGCATCGGCGACCACCGCCGGCAGACGCTCTTCTTCTGCGGTCATGAGCCGCAGTGCACGTCAGTACACCTTTCATTAACCCTACATACCTAACCTTCTTTTACATACATAATAAGCTAACCATTCGTTCGTCGATGTGACGAACATTTCCAATTTAAATTATTTTTATTAATAAATATAATTTAGTTACTTTTTATTTAATACAATTAAAATACAGGTTTATGAATATAATTAATAATAACTAGGTATTATTATATTCATAATATTATAATAATAAAATAATATTATAATGACCTAATTGGGGAGCTCCGGGCTTCGCCCTCCGCGGAGCTCGGCCTGCGGCCTCGCGACGCGCAATCTTATTACTGGCCGAACACAATCACCACACGCACGAGTCCAGCGTCGGCTGAGTTGACATGAAACCTCAAGTCGCTAGACGCAAACTTTAAACACAGACAATCGCATTTTTATTTCATGTTCGTCGAATAGACGAACCTTAGCTAGTAATATTGGGGTTAGTAACGTTTTTCATAGAAAAGCAGGCACTCGGATATCGGACAACGTGATGGGTATGCTGTTAAGGGGGTATGTGGGTGGGTAGCTGACCTAGCCAAACCGTATTAACTATTGCATAATCCTATCCTAGATTTGTTTTTGATTAGACCTTTTAAACATGTCCTTGAACGTTTTGGCTGTGTTAAACTTAACTAAGACTTGATCTAAACTTATCTAGGATCTAATCAACAATTCTAAAAATATACCTACCTACTTTTCCTACCTACCTACTAATTGTTAGTTACCAGCAGATCTAAGAGCCTTATATTATAATTATGCAGTCCCATCGCGGTGCTTCCTCAGCCTCTTACAAACGTTATAGCAACATTTAATAGGCTCACTTACTCGTAGTGAAGGCGGCTATCAGGCGTTCACATACAAATAAGTAACGCGTTTAACCGCTTTCCTTTACAAAGAACGTTCTTGGATCTGACTTTCTTATAATTATTTGTTGAAATTAATTTGAATGATTGATTGATCTAGCTTCAAATTATTATTGGTGCTTTCAAACCAACAAAAAAATTCAGTAGGTAGGTAGGTAAGTAAGGGTTAAATGTTTTCACATAAAAAATACAAGGAAAAACAAAATAATTTACATACACATTTCTTATTAAATACGGTTAGCTGATAGAGAGGCCGGGGATTACAATGCTATGAAAGACTTATCTCATCCCATACATTGTGTTATGAGTGTTATGACATAAGACAAATCAAAAGTGATAGAATTAAAAAATTAATAAAATAAAAAAATCATTGTTTCAGATGCATCGATCAACCAAAATACATTGATCGATATTCAGATGTTAAAAATTCACATTAAAATTTCTATTGTTGACAGATGCTTGACAGGCAGTTAGGATATCTTGAATATAGAACCCCATCTCTTCCCGCGGGTATCGTAAAAGTGACTAAGGGATAATAAAGCCGCTACCACAAGCGCTGAGCAAATAAATCACCTCTAGAAGAGTGGACTCGCCAACCCGTTTGGCCGGCACCTAAGCGTTATAGGTACATCTTGTGCATGGAGATGTACCGCCCATCTCCGGCAGTGGATACTGAAATGGCTGATTGCATAGTACCCAATGTAATTTCGCTAAATAAATAAATAGACCTATATCTAATAATATTAAAATAATAACATTGAATCTATTTAGACCGAAAAGACTTTAAATCGCGTAGACACAGCAGGCAATAGGCTGCACTTTATATCTAGACATTATATGAACTTATATTTATTATTTTCCTCTTTGCAGACCATTCAACAGTCTAGAAGCATTACAACGCGCTAAAAGAGTAGTGGAAGAGCAATACGCAGTGGTGGGAGTTCTTGAAGACATGAATTCAACTCTACTAGCATTCGAGCGGTACATACCCAGGTTTTTCCAAGGAGCATCGCACTTATATTGGGGTAAGTGACATCTTGTTACGTCCATTCAATGTATTACGCGCTGTGCAGACGTAGTAACATTCAATCACCAGTTTTGGCAACTTGCTGGGAATTTTCATATATGTAATTACCATGGAAACTATAATTCACGGAACAGGCTTAGCAACTTTAATTGTGAGTTACGACCAGCGAGAACAGTTACCGATTGTCGATCACGGTGACTCAGAAGTTGCTGCAACTAGCAACATAGAAATTATTACTGTTTTTGTTCTAAGTTGACTTATAGCAGCTCACATGCGACAATAACATCTACGTCTACAATATTATAACAATATGTAGACAGGCGGCTGGCATAATATGCTCCAAAAATCTTTGATGGAAGTTATCGAAGGCGGTAATTCAATTCTGGTCAAGTAGTACCTACATACCAAGTATTTTTAAGATCATCGCAGATATTGAGGGGTATCATACCATCAGTCACCATCAGTCAATTGATAGTACTGTCACTTCCAAGGATCACCACCACACATGATCTTCGGCTCTTCTCATCCAGTCCATCATCGATAAACTTTTTCAAGTCGTCGATCCACCTGGCTGGAAGGCATCCCACACTGAGCTTAAGGTATATTTTATTTTAATTTTTAATCGAGATTGTGTGAACCTTGTGCGGATTATTGAATATTATTATACATATGCCCGAGATTTTTCTTGGATATTTAGATTTATTCACGGTGTCTTCCTTCACCATCACGAAAGTGATTGATAGTACTTGACACTTTTTATATTTAATTAAGAGAAATCAGTTGATGAATGAAGTCACTACTAACTCAGCAGTGCCATTATAAACACGCGCGTGAGTAACAAAGACGGGGACCTCAAATACAAAGACCTCAAATATTCGCAAGCTCACATCTCACCCGCTTAATTGCAAGCTAATGAGCTTTCTAATGAATTTTAAAAAATCTTTGTTTGTTTTTTGTTTTCGAATAAGCTATCGTTATCAGCTTATAACCTCCCACTATAGAGAGCAGGTCTCCCCTAGTAAAGTACTAGGAGGTGTCGTGGCTACAATCTTCTTAGTTGATTTTAATGAATGTAGTGGTATGTCTCGACGAACGAAGTTAACCACGTTTTTTTTATTTAATAATATAGTGTATTTATCAATGCCAATTACTGCAACAAGATCAATGTTTAACATAATATTTTAAACGAATTTATATGACTATAGTTGTGCCCGGCCACGCGTTGCTGTGGCTGCCCAACAGATGGCGCATACCATGTTTTTCCTGTTTTTGGGTAAAATGCATGTTTTTACCCTATGATAAGTATATAAAAACACGCGCGTATTCGAATGCAACGTTGTGTCAAAATTTCAAAGCAATCGGTGAAGAACTTTCGGAGATTTAAGATTTTGAACAAACGAATGTTTACATTTTTATTTATATAGATTGATATACAAAAATATGTACCTGTATTTGTGCAATAAAAAATAAATGAGGATTTCGGCTCCATTATAATAATATCGCTTACAATAATGTGTCATTTCATATTCCAGATGAGTTGAACACGTTCAACCGCATCAACCGCAATGCGTTCAAGCCGCCTGTTTCAGAGGCAGTCAAACAAATCGTTCGCGCCAATTTTACCAGGGAAATAGAATTCTACGACTTCTGCAAGCAGAGGCTTCACATGCAACTGCGAGCTCTGAGGGACCCCTCTATTACACTACCCACCTCCACGAGCTCTAGGAAGAGAAGAGCTCAAAGATATGGAGTATAGTGTTTTAATAAGGACTTATAGATTAAGAGATCCATCTCCGGAGATGTGAGTTGTTTGAAACTGTCATAGATTATTGAAGTGTGTTCCTTGAACATTATGTCAGAATCATCAGGTGTTTATGTGCATTTTGCAAGCAAAAGGTTTACTTGCAACTCTGCAAGCCTTGAGGGACCCTTCCGTTTCACTGCCAACTGGAAAAGTGATGATTAAAACTGTTGTAAATAAATTTTATGTAGGATTATTGAATATTCTTTGAACATTATCTCAGAATAATCAATTAGGTAAGTGTTATTGCAATCAGAGGCTTCTATTGCAACTGAGAGCCCCGAGGGACCCTCCATTACACTACTAACCACCACGAGCTCTAGGAAGAGAAGAACTCAAAGATAATAAGGACTTAGATTTAGAGATCCATCTCCGGCGATGTGCTCATTAAAAGTGTTGTAAATAAATTTTATTTAGGGTTATTGAAGTGTGTTCATTGAACATTATGTGACAATCATAAGTTAGAGTTTATAAGTTCTGTAAACTGCAAAATGAGTCTTTAAAAATGTTCTTTCCATCATACTAAGATTTACCGGGAAGAGAATAGCTGAAAGGTATAGTGGAAACACTATAGTCCCTTTGAAAATAGAGACTTGGCTCTTAGTCCAATCTAGAGAGAATCGTCATTAAAAACTGTTGTAAATAAATTGTATGTAGGATTATTGAAATTTTCATAACGTTCATTGAATATTATGTTGCATGCAATAGTTATCCAGAGTTTTATGAATTCTGCTAAATGCAATCACGAGCCTTCACAGATTCTTATTAACGTGGGAACTTGTCGACAACACATTGGAGAATTTCGATGTGAGGACAATTCAATTCAATTCAATTCAATTCAATTCAATTCAATTCAATTCAATTCAATGTAAGGACAGTAAGGAGGGTCACCTCCTTGGAACGAAATGAAAGGACAGAAGCAATTCTAAACGAACAAAATTTTATATACAGAAAAACAGAAAGACTGAAATTCATGTTTCCATATACGAGTCAATCGTAAATCAGAAAACCTGAAATTTAAAGCCGCGTACAGACAAAGGTTTGACGCGTTCGAGATGTGGTGTTGGTAACGTATTCTGCAACGTATGTATTGGTAACGTATTCGTACTTCTCGAAGAATTAACTTTACAATACAATTTTACAATATTTCTGTCATAAAGAGCGCAAAGACAATGGAGAGGGGAGATGTGACAGGTAAACTGAAGGGAAATCCCCAACGTCGTAACCAGTGATTAACATCGTAGTTCTAAACAACGATCATAAGATACATTATTAAGGAGCGCTTCTTCCCAGGTATTCTGCAATCTGGTCGACAAACGTTAAGGTGCAAGAATAATGTATCCGAGAAACCTACTAGAAGATTTAGGAAAAGAAAATCTTTAACCTTGTATATATTTGTGTTCTGTGTTATTGTTATTGTTTTATTTTTAATTGAAGCTTGTTTATTTGTGATTAGAGGGAAGTGATATTATTCAATTAAGAGTGTATCTAATAAAAAACATACCGAATTCTGGACCCTTGACGTCAAATTGTAGATGACTACAGACTTGTTCATAAGGATAATTAGATAATATCTCAAGACTGTGAATTATCCAGGTATTGTAATGTGAATAGACAAAGATGAGTACTTGACAAAATATTTTCCGCGCCCCCGCGTGTGTTTGTGTACCTAACCACTGATAACTGGGTAGTGGATGTATGAAACAAACTACCACAAGAAATCATTGACTCTCCATTTAGGTATCAACAGTTTTCATAACAGACTTAACAAATGCCTTCTAGGGTAAGAGATAAGGCGAACCTTGAAATACCGGCTCGCACAAGATATGGGCCCATCGGTAGTAATACAGCAAGAATCGCTTATAATAATAATAATTACGGTCGTAGTTTATCTACATAAGAATATAATTATTACACTTTACTATATTTATTAGTTCGACAATGAAGGCAATCATCTTAAGGAAAACCTGCATATTATCTTTAGTACGATATCAATTCCCAAGTTGAAATCGCAAGTGAGTCACGAAAAAATACTTTTGTTGTAATTAATGAAAGAGCAGGGTTTTGTAAATCAATGTCTGATGTATGTTTTGACGACCTACGTAATTTGTCAATTCAGTACAAAATTGGTAACAGAACCTTACGAAATATCTGCTCCAGTGTGAATGTTTTACTTATTTACTTGTTTAATACTAAAATATAAGAATTGGAGGAATACCTATGTTGTTTTCCTCCAAGATGTCCAGATGGTTTCGTAAAGAAAATAATTAAAAATTATTCTTTTTTTAACCATTTTACATTTGGATGCATATTGTTGAGAAGCGCCATACCTATTAATGATGTCTATTACTGAATATACTACACAAGGAATTGAAAACTGATTACTTTTAATACCTAAGAAGTAAGGATGTAGTTAACTAAATGGTAAATAAGATACCATTTCTAAAATGGGAGTTTTTAAACATCCCCAATTATATTGTAGGCAGGTAATGTAATCAAGTGTGTCTATCATACACTTTGTTAATGTTGTTGATTGTGATCGCCGCCTTTTTTTGGTGTGTCTATTTATTTTTAATTAGGTATTAAGATATGATTTGAAAATTAATTTTCACTTAAATATTTACCTAATATATGTTTATTTTTTGTTTATATTATAGTATATTCATGGGTTTTACGAATATTCGTTTGTATTTCATATGTAGATATAGTATCGTTGCTGGTGTTTTTCAAAAGTTTGTGACAGATAAAATAAAATAAAAGTAGGTATTCAAGCTCGTAAAAATCTGTATTATTTATGACACCATGAGAAGGGACCTTTAAAATAAAAACAATCTTTAATAATTTATCTTAAAAAAACAGATGTTAGAGCATGTTTCTAAACAGAATCATCAAACAACTAAATTTTAAATTACAGAATCCTTACCAAAATCATTGAATTCAAATCCCTATGCTCAGATAATTTTACATGTATTCCTTGCAAATCACATAATGAAATCTTAAATCTGTTAGGTACAATATTGTATTGTACCTAACATTGTTTCTGATGCCTTAAAATACGTATATACTTTATTTATGCTAGCATTAAAAAGATAAACAGTATGACGTCATTTGTTTTATTTTTAATTAAGACCTTTTATTATCTGTCGCAAGGTTAGTATATCGTTCTATACCTTTGAGTTGATAGCTAACTTTCTTTTCATAACAATAAAATAGCAATTGATTACTTGTTTCTGTATTGTCAATCAACTGTGACATATTTCGCCGTTGATAAATTATTGTAAATGTGAAAGTAAACACATTGGTTAGATTAGTAAATGACTACCGTAAAATATTGATAGGTAAGGTACCTACTATAAAAGTGTTTGATTTCTGGTAACTTTCAGTAACTCTATTCTTGATAACAACATTATATTTGAATAAAAGTACAAATAAATGCACATAATTTGATATTACAGATGACTCTCACAAAAGACTATCAGTATGGAGTAAGATATGCCACAGCCTTTTTTCCATATCACTCCTTTCCACCCTCCTATTCCATCGAATGCCGAGTATAATGGAAGAAAAGAAATTCTTCTTATTCCATTATAATCCTTACTAACTATCCCATCCCATCCCCCCAAGGAGGAAGTATGACATGTAATGGGATGAAGAAAATTATCTTATATCTATATATTGTCTTATATCTATACGAGTATATCGTTCTATTATAATTCCATTCCCTATCTCTTTTCCGAAATTCACTCTTAAATCGTAAAATATAGGCGGCGACTGTATATGCAGTTTGAAAAATCCCTATCTCTATAAATGATAATGTCGTTTTGTCTGTCAGATAAGAATCACAAGATAGGATTATACACTACCGGACACCTGAATCGAGCCACCCTGTATTTTCACTTTTGATGGTCTGAAGCTGAAAATGTTTGATCAATCAAAAAGTTTTTATGCTGTCATACTAACAACCATCATTTCAATATGCCATTGTTCCAAATTTGAATTCAGAGTACTGAAAAAATTGAGTTTAAGTGCAATAAGTCTTGTTTCCGCCTCTCTCACGGGGAAGACTTGGATTATTGAAGAAAACAATGGTTTACATAAAAAACGTTTATTCAGTAACTGGTATTGCCTTCAAGAGCGTTTACGACGGCCGTCATGCCGTGACATGGGATTAATCAACGTCACTATGACGTGTTGTGGAATGTTCTCCCATTCTTCCTCGATGGCAGCTTTCAGCTCCTGCAAGGTCTGCGTGAAGTGGCTCGATTCGGGTGTCCGGGAGTGTATAATCTGCGCTGACAGTTGGTCCGTACTAACCTCTAGAATAAATTTTCTTGCTGTTTTCACCAATATGTAGGTATTTGGCTGCGTGGTGTGGCCGCAGCCACGGGAAAGGTCCCGTGGGTGGTCGTAAAAAGCGACTAAGGGATAACAAAGCTGCTGTCAGAAGTCTTGAGGAACTACACCACCTCTAAAAGAGTGGATTTGTCAACCCGCCTGGCCAGCGTGCCGTTTCAAGGGCAAACATCCCTCATGCAGACAACAATGTGTATTAGGGGGGCCGCGTCCAGCAGTGGAAGATGAAGAAACTGGTTACGTACGGTAAGGTATTAACTAGTATTTATTATGCAAGATTATTATTTAGTACAACGATTTCAGCGAAAACGGATGAAATCGTTGTATTTCCGAAGATTGTAACCACGGATTCCGTTCAGGACTAGGCATGAACATTTTATTTTTTGTAAAAAGTAACTGTTTAAATTTTTGCTAAATTTTTTACACATACTGCAAAATACAAAGCACAAAAAATACTTTTTTTTGCTAAAAAATACCTAACGTTTCATGTCAATTAACTCAAGACAGAATCCACACACCTGTATTTATGTAAGTTAATTTCGTTTGTGATTAACATTCGCATTTTGCATAGAATATTTGCATCTTTAATATTTACTGACGGGCCACTTCGGGTGTCGTACGAGGCGACTAAGTGATAACAAAGCCGCTACCACAAGCACATACTACACCAACTCTTAAAAGAGTGGAGTCGTCAACCAGCTTGGCTAGCGTACCGTTTTAAAGTCATACATCCCTCGTGGACAAGGAGGCCCATGTCCACCTGATGTGTGCCACCTGATGTCCACCACATGTCCCATGTGGATACTAAAAGTGCTGGTTACGATACTAATAATTAAATCGATACAAATTTATTGACAGATTACAAAATAATTAATATTACAGTAATTGTTTATCTAAATTTTAAAAAATCTATTGTACATACATTATGTTCAATGTAGTACCTATATGTTGAGCATGTTGTACAAATGTCGTGCCTGTGGCAAGGTATCCAGCATGCTATCGAATCTCACTGGATAGTTAGGTTGATGTGTTGCTAGGGCTGTCAACCAGGCGACTTATGAGGTCTTTAAATAATGCATGAGCACTATGACTATGCATTCATTTCCACACCACCTATGAGATAAAATGCAAGGCGTTTTTTTTATATGGTTTCTCCAGTAGGCCTAATCCATGGTGTTCTGATTAATATATTATGTGACCATAAATATTTTTATACTCATTTAATAAAAAAGGGATGCTGTTGATAATTTAAATCTATTTTAGTTTGTTTATTTATTGATTTTATTTTGATTTTTATTCATTGACATTTTTATTAATCAGTTGTGGTGAATTGGTGAATATCTTTGTCATCATCTACATTTTCTGTCTCTTATACGTTTACAGATAAACATATGGAGTGGACTTATATCGATATCTATGTCAGTCAAATCTTCTGTTAAATCACTTAATTTAAAGCGTGACTGACCACGGCAATACCCACAATTTGCAAAGCATTTTAAAGTGAGATTTCCAGTTCCGGCACAACCTTTTGGGCAATTACAAAAAAAATGTATTTAATAAATCGTCGGGTGGTAGCGGTAACAATGTTGTAACTGACTCCAATATGTTTTTTTTTAATTTCCAAGCCCACTGTTCTGGAGCAATGTTAGGGACAACTTGGCTGGGAAGGGCCTAGCCAAGTTTGTATTTCATTATATTATTTGTATCTAAAAGAGTGGACTCGCCAATCTGCTTGGCCGGCGTGCAGCGTGGCCGTTTAAGGCCTTACGTCCCTCATGCACAAGACAATGTGCACGAGGGAGGCCCAAGTCCTGCGGTGGGTACTGAAAGGGCTGGTTGCATTGCATTGCACATTATAATCAATATTCATGCATTGACTATACAGTTAAATTGGATATGGATAACAAATTTACATTATTCGTTTACTGACTTACTTAAAAACGTTATTTAAATTTAAGATTGCTCTAAATCTCTTACCATTTTCTAAAACACGAAAACTCTAAACTGTTAAACTAAAATTTATTGCCATTATTAATATTAAATAGCTTCTATGAGTAAGTTAGCATCAAATAATTTTTCTAACAATTATCTTAATTATGATTCTAATTTTTAGTTAGTTACTTGGGTCTTGTGATTGCTAACAGGGATCGATGGAACGTAAACCCATTGGGTATCTCGTAAGTTAAACAACAAGATTACAATTATTCACATTAATTTATTAGATGGTTATTATTTCATAAAACAGGTGTCAAATAGTAACAATATATCTTTCCACGTTCAAATTATAAAATTAATATGGCCACATTTCAAGAATTCAGGTACATACAAAATATAAAACGGTTTAATAAATATTATAGTAGGTATTGCTTATAAGTAATGACCAACACAACATTGTATCGCCTTTGGTAATAACAATTAATAATTTAATTTTATAATTTCTTATTTTGATTGAAATCTTAAAACCGAATCAACAAATATTTTATCAGTTCTTGTATATGTATATAGGAAAATATGTCATGACTTTTTGGTTATATAAAAATATAAAATGTAACATATATCATCAATATAATTGTATGTGTATCAGGGTTATTTCTACATATAGATAGTTTAACACCATTGCAGGGTTTTTATTTGATCATACATCTACTCAGGAGTTTAATAATTTAAGAATCATAACAATCTAACAAAGGGTGATGTGAGTCACCACGAATATAAAAATTATATTCATATTTATCTAGAATTTATAAAGACGTTATTGTAAATAAAATCTTTCTAACTAGGTGATGCTTTTTCTCATAATTCGACATAATTCTATCAAATAAGGCTAATAGTTTTATAAAAAAATGTATTAAAATATTAATATCATTCATAATTCATCTCTTTCAAACTATGTACACTAGGTAAGTGAGGGCGTTCGCTCCCAGCCGCAGCTCCACACCGCATTCTCTTACATTTTATTGTCCACACGGACGCTATGCTACACATCGAAGAATTCGAAATATACTTACATTTACTCGAAATGTAGTCGCAAATGGCACTCGGAACGAGTTGCACACTCGTTGTATTATTTATATCTACACCTACTCTACTTTATATCACAAAAACGCTTTATAATTAAGCCTCAATGATTATGGACTCCGCGCTCTCTCGCCTAGGAACTGACTGCTGCCGGAACAGGCACGGGAATGTGACTAGCGACTAGGATGCCTCCAGGAAGCCGCAACCGCTCTGCGTGCACGTCGCCGGTCCGGCCTGCCGATATTCACACGTTATCTCTCGTGTCCCTTGACACTGCGTCAGTAGAACGACGGGTGCCAGTCCACCGTCGGGTGGAGTGGCCCCGGGGACGCCGGCGCTGACATCGATGCACCGAGAGCCAAACAGTCGAAACAGTAATTCGCGCCACTATTATTGTCCCAGAACTGTTGTCCCTTGCATTGAAATCGAACAGCTAGTTCCAAGCGTTGTCCCGTAGATATGCACGGTGCATATAATACGAACTGGAAACGATCTGAAAAGCCATCACACGTACCCTGAACGTACGTCGCCTGTAAGTCTGTATATGTTTTCCATCGATTCATTGTGTATCGAATGTGCACTGTCTTATGATAGTCTAGATTTTTCACGCGTACCGAGCCGCAAACCGTGACGTGAGCTCCGTCACAGACGCGGGCACCCTCCAAGCACACATTTTGATTTTCTATTTTGTCTGTTAAATCTCGTGGTATTTGGAACAAGGGGACTAGTGTGAGAGCACCTAGACGTAGCGGAGCGCGGACAGGTGGTGAACCCTGTGCGTCACAACCAGTCAGATCGTCATAAGCAGACTTTGGAATAACTGGTATCTCGTCCATAAATGTTTTGACGTCGGCTAAATCAAGCCCAAGTACATCGGCAAAACGAACAATTTTCTTACGTCCTGGCGTTCCGGGAGGTGTTTTGCCTGTCTTTAATGATGAGCAGCGACGAACACGCTGTGGGCGATTGTATTTTATTTCATCTTGATCTTCAACTTTCGTTTCTGCGACTAAGAGAGAAGATTCAATTTCAGGCGTAGGAGACACTTCTTTTTCGAACGTTTCGGAGACTTCACTGGTAACAATTTGTAAAGAAGTTTTTATTTCTTCTCTAGGTTCCGTTAGCTGCTTCTCGTTATTTTCTGATAACGCTTCCTCTTTGACGGGAATGTCAACTTCTGCAAGTGATAATTTTTCCACACCTACTGTAATATCACTTTCTAAACGTTCGTTAATCTCAAATACTTCATCAACACATTCAGATGGGTCACTTTTAGCTGATTCAAATTCAGAGTCACTGTCTAAAGTGGAGCTGAGTTGAGTTGGCAGACTAAGACTATCTGCATCTGTGGCGGACGAAGGTTGTGGGGCGCAGTCGACCTCGTCGAGGCTGTTATGTCGCGCGCAGCCTTCAAATGTGATGGGTGAATACAATCGTTTGTCGACGTGGCCATTCTCACGCGGCGCTGGTTGAAGTTTCACTGGTGAAGAGTCCGTATAAAAAGATGTCGAGAAACGAAAACCATTTCTAGTTTTATCTGGATGCAGTTGCAACATAAGAGTGGCCTGTTCTTTGTGCTCTGTGTCGGAGTCGACATCATAAAAAGGTGGTTCCTGTTCCTCTGTGGGTAATCGGTCTGGAAAAGGCGCATCGCACTCTTCGACGGGGCTTGATGGGCTCTCGCATTCAAGTTCAAAGTCGTAAAAAGTGTCAAGATCACGCTGCGCTGAACTATTGGGTCTCTGTGTGGAGGAAGAGTCGCGCGCAAGCCAGCTGCTCTCGCCGTCAGTTTCCTGCGCAGCTCCGAGATTGCGCAGGCGCGACTGCAGGTCGCGCGCGAACGCAGCCGCGCGTCCGCGGCACGCCATGGGCAGCAGCGACGTGAGACCGCACTGCGACCCTGCGCGATCACCGCTCATCTGCGTCTGTAACACAGAAAAAATATACGTTAGCATTGCGAGTATATATCATATTTTTAAAAACCTAAAGTATGGCGCTTGACAACTTGTTCATTTCCATTTAGGTAGTTGAGAAAAAAAATTGTTCAATTGAATTTTAGAGAGGGAGGGTACTAGAGTGGCTACGTTACCCCTCGCTCACTGAAGACTACCGTGAAATGTACAATGAACATTTCACGTGAACGTACAATGTATGTGAAATGTACATACGTGCATGTCCCACCTATCCTATTTCCCCAATGTACAATACGTACTTATTACGGTAGTGAGTGAAATTTGCCAGAGCCCATTCCCATTCTATCTTATCGCTTCCCATTTTCCCAACTTTTCATCCAAATCCATTCTTATAGATCTCCAAAGATAGACGGCACATCCGGGGCTGTGCCAACGTTTGTCATTCTGGACCGATGTTTGCATTTATCGCGGATGTCTATGGACGAAAGTATCCACTTACCACTGCTTGTCTGCCGCCTTCTTTCCATAAAAAATATGACCATTTTTTTTTTGTTAAACGAATTGCGGCAGTCACTGACATGTCCACCGTTTGATTAATCTAATAAAGACCATCATATCTTTTAAGGTCACAATTAATTTATTCTAATGCATTTAGGAAAAATCGAATGGTTCATTTTATCAATTTTTGGTAGTAAATAATATCCAAGTGGATACAAAAAAGAAGGAAGTGCATAATCTAATACCACACAACGTGTCAACGCGTACGTGACACATCTATGTTTAGAAGTTGGCAATTGACATGGTCAAGGGCCCGCCAAGGTGGACTAGTTGTAGGCTTATTTTATTGATGTGAATAATAACTAGTAATAACTCATGAGTAAGTAAGTACCTACCAATACTTAGATCATTGACCGCGCACGACTGCAATACTCTGCATCACCTATGCATTACTTAGAGCAGAAAATAGATTATTGTTTGGGATATAGTGTGTTGTTCATCGATATGCCTTCCTGGACCATAAGGAAATGTGTCAGCTCTTATTTATTTGTGACGTTATCTGAGCAAAGGGACCGCATTGTCGTTATGAATTTGGTTAAAATTGTCTAACATAAAATTTCGTTTTTACAAAATTTTATTCAAATAGAAACTAGATCTAACATCTGATTTTTAAGATAGAACAATAAAGAATATTTCGTTATTTTTTTAAGATCTTAATATCTGAAAAATTAAGGTTTTTTTTTGTAATGCCACATCAGTTTTTAGCTGACAGACGTTTCTATTTGGTATTCCCGTTTCTTCAACCTTGAAAAAACTGATTAAATAATAAAAAACTGTTTTATTTCTGATAACAATTAAATTGAATGTCAAGTGTGAATGACCTCGATAATATAAACTTACAGTTATTAGTTAGATTGTGATCACGACTATTGGCAAGATAAAATATGCATGAAATTTAAACATTTTAACTGATAACGGATGCAATTATAAAAATACAAGTGGTGTTTTAAAAATATATATAATCAACATCGTGTAATTAGACTAGTTAGTTTTGTTATCAAAATGTAGAGTGATAGCGAGTTAATTGTAGATAGAGGTTACCTGATCCATTCCACGACTTATTAATTTGATAATATCTGTGATGAGCGATTACTGGCCATAACAGGTAGTGGGGAGATAGTCGGTGGCAAGTGGGTAAGCCAGCCACCAACGCCATTCGCATGCCTTTGAAGTAAAGCATAGGCCCACAGAACCAACTGAATTTGCATCGGATACACATTCGTTCAGCTCTAATGATGTTTACATCAAATCAAAAACATGTTTGGAAACCTAATTTAGGGCAAGTCGAAGCGTAGGTACTGATCGGGTTTCAACACTGATAAATTACCACAATACCGTGGAGCTGCGAAATGTGTGAATAATTTAGTTAGTTAGTACAACCATGATTATTATGTCTATGACAGATTATGTTTTATCTATAAGACATTTGTTCGCGTGGCCTAAATGAATAGAGCCTATGTATTACAGCCGGTTCACACATTGCTGTTTACCAAAACGTTTTTCTTATGCAGTTTCTAGTGGCGTATGCAAACATATGGGTCTATTCTCATCATACGGTAAAATCGAATGCGGTAAGTAAAACCTTTCGTTTATTTTCGCTGCCGTGTCTTGTCACTGAAAACCATGACTAGCGTACGGTAAAAAAAAAAACCGAAACGGGCGCAGTGGTAATAGTATCTAAACGAAAGAATTCATACAGTTCGGTTATTTGTACCGTACGCCGCCCGCGCGCAATATGCGGAGGAAGGGGTAGACCGGGGGGTCGCTGCACTCGGGGTAGGACGGCAAATTTGTTCCATCACTTCGCAATGCTAACATGACTGTCCAGAAGTGATCCAAATTTAAACGCCGTGATACAATTGGATGCTTCCAAAATCTTCCGTTTTCTTTTCTTTTTTTTACGCCTATTATACCAGTAAATAACCGCGGTCGCAACTAGGGTTGCCAGGTGTCCGGCTTTAGCCGGACATGTTTGGCTTTTTACAGTCGTGTCCGGCCAAATATTTACGTGTCCGGCTTTTGTTAGGCTTGTTGTCAAATATATTTCATAGGATATATTTTTTTGTTTAATAAAAACTTATTTTATTATTGTGTTTTGTCTGTTCTTCGATTTTATCTAGTCTCCAGAAGAATTTGTACTTAATAAATACTTAATTAAAATACGTAACCGAGTTTTTTTTACTATAAAAGTTATGTACCTACAACTTTGAAAAAGATATGTCTGGCTTTTAGGGCTAAATGTCCGGCCTAATGTAGTGCTGAGTCCGGCTTTTTGGGCAAAATGTCCGGCCTAATATAAAGCAGAGTCCGGCTTTTGTATTTTAGGGCCTGGCAACCCTAGTCGCAACATCGTCAACGTCCATCATTCACGAAACTTTGCAGCAAACTGAACAACTGCCCCGAAACGGTTCTACCGTATTAGAAAACCGACTCACAAAACGTATAAATGTGAACGCTTTAGATTTTTTTAAATCTAAACCGTAGGTATAAGAAAACCGAATCGAATAAACCGTAATAGTGTGAATGGCTCTTAATCCGGATTACAATCTACCCGTTTGCCAATAGGTTTAGTCGTTTCAATGTTATTGAGTAACAAATTCTTAATTCTTTTTTAAATTCAATTTCTTTATATGTATTAAACGTACAGGATACAAATTTTAATGAGTCCTGACACCCAAACTAGAAAAAATCTGTACCTATCATGGGAGCCAGTAACTTCCCAAAATAAATGTCCGATTTATACTAAATACAACTTATTTTTTTATAAAAATGCAATCCTTACATATTTTATAAAAACATGCGTGTGAGAGAGTGTGTGTAAGAGGATGTGTGTTTGTTTGAGTATGTATATGTGACTGTGTGAGTGAGGGAGTGTATGTTAGAGAGTGAGTGTTAGAGGAAGTGTATTTGTTTGTGCGTGTATATATGTGTGTGATGTCCATCCATACATCCATCCAACAGTGGGATATTTGTAACTATAATTAATCGACCGTCTCACCACTAAAACATCGATGATCCAGGTGATAAGATGGTTAACAGGTACATCAGTTAGCGATAAACTAGGTACCAGTCGTTACGATTTTAGAACAGTCAGTCAATCAATGTTTGTATCATTCCCTACAAAAGACAATGCTTGTCTGTTTCTTCGCGTTAAAATTGTATTCTTCTGGAGCGATTTTATTGCAATTTATGTAAAAGTATTTATTCCGGAAGGTTATTTATAAGATATATTTTATCACAATCGGTTTAGCAGTTATGAAATTGTAGCGGATTTACGGGCGAAAACGGGCTCCACGTGAAACGTCGCGCATATATGCTACATAATTATTTTTCGTAAAGAAATTAATTCATTACAAACTTTCGATTCCTGAGAGCTGACTGTTCAGCTATAAAAATCTAAATGTATCCTCGGACGTCATTCGAATCTGGCGCAGACTCAGACAAACTCGTGCTTTCTGTACGGTCCATTAGTGCAGCTTTATCAGAAACGCTTATATCATCGTTCACCACTAAAAATAATGTACATATCTACGTAACTACTATCTATATTCGCGTCCGTTACGTCACGAAGGTGACGTCTGTTGATTTTCTTCGTGTTACATTAAACATTACGTTTCCTGTGGATAATTTTGCATCCTTGACACACTTCGCGAAAAAAATATTTTTCTTGATTCTGCAGATGTCGCGAGTAGCGTGCTATCAAGGTTAGAGCGGATCCATTTTGGAGGCAATAACCCTGTTCTAAATCTAGGACGCACTACCCTGACCTCGCTACCTATATAACACACTTAACTAGATTAAAATCAATGGGGAAATCAACCACCTTCAAATTGATACAAGTTATAAAATGAAGGGGTTGTGTAATACCATAGATTTAAAAACAAACCGAGATATATCTATTTATTGTAAATGAGAAATGACACATGACGTCTTCACAACCTAAACGTTTTATGGCTACCCCAAATTGATCTAAATTAAACTGAACACGCAATTGCGAAATTAAATTGATTACTCGTGACAATTTGACGCACGTTACCTACTCGACGCAAGTACGTGTAACGCAGAACCTAAGTACGTACTGGTATGGAGGATGTAGGTGCAAATGAACACACGTGAACATTTAGAAAATTCTTAAAATATACTAATATCTCATTTACAAACACAACTGACTATGACGTAAAATTATTACTAAATGTAAAAAAATAATTACGTAATAAAATTATTACGTAAATTATTTTTTTATCTAAAAACGTCAAAAACATCTTAAAAAACTACGTACACCCCGGAATTCCATCCAAACTTTATTTCAAACTAAAATAAACGTCTAAAAGGCGTAAACATTTGACGCTCCAATTTATTTTTATCTAAAATAATGCAGGGCGGTGCATATGTGACGAATCATTTACGAAAGCTGGCCGATGCCAAAAACAACGGTGGCGTCACGGAAGCGGGGGCGTTCAGGCATAGATATATCGGGACGACCGTATCTTTAGATACAAGCGTCCTTTAGGACAGTGCGAACAATGCATAACTCAGAATTCCTCGTAACTCGAGGACGATTTATCATAAACTAATGTATTTATAGGGTCGTCCGAACACATACAACGAATGCAAAGAAAACGAAGAAACCATTAGGTTAGTTATTGGAGTAACTATACGACCTAAACGTTGTGATCTCAATTGCATGTAAAATACGACTGACGGAATCAATCACCCACAATAAAATACCGAGAATAAACCAATGAGGGCTTTGATCAACAGTTATAATTGTTGATTGAAGATTGATTGAGGGGTCGACTTTGAAACTTTTTACTGTTTAAATGACTTTGTTGCGGTGCATAATATTAAAGTACAGTCGGGAACTAGCGGGTCAACGTAGGTATAACCATCGGTGCCTTAATTCGCTAGTAATAAGGACTTGAATGGAATGGTTTTGTATTACATCGAATAACATTTTTGTGGACATACATTAGTATACTATGTATTATAGCATAATAAGGAGCAATGTACAGTCAGCAATAAGGTAATGTATACCTTAATGCGCTTGTAATAACGATTTAGATCGAACAGTTTTGAGCACATTAGCGTGTTGCTGATTATACTTGTATTTTTACCCACGGCGGAATGTAGATAGTAAATGGAGGTATCGGAAATAGGAGATATCTTGTTTCATTTACACTCAAAAAACTTTTGTTACGCACAACCACAGTTGCAGATTACATTTAACTATTGTCAACAAAACTAACGGTGCTGTACGTTTTTATCTTAATCTCATCAATAATTTTTCAATTAGAGGTTTTAAACCCTTCGTTTTTATAAGAAAACATTTAATTTCGTCTGTTTAATCCTGTTCGCCGCAACAAAACAACAAATTATGGAGATGATAAAATGGTTCTAATTAGAACCTCAGTATGTGGGAGTAGTTATATAATAATTATATGAGAGAGTGTATTCCCATTCAAGATTACATTTCCGAAGTATTCCTACCGTACATTATTTGTGAATACATCTCACAAGTGAGCCACCACTAGCGATGCTAGTACACTGGCTGACATCCAATCACGCGATTATCCAATCAGAGCGCGGTCACCGCTCCTACCATCTGCGCAGGCACCACTCCACTTATTGAACATAAATAACATCCACTTCTTACAATATATCATTATGCCCTGATTTGTGATCTGTATTGTGATGCACCTTGCAGATTTCAACCTACACCACTGAGTCTGCATTACATTGTCTGCTAAATACTTTGGAGGTCTGATGTGAAAATTCGATAAGCCATAACGTCGTTCATTGGCATCGTTAATGACAATTTCTTATACACTGGATCGCAAAAATTCCGGGTCGCTAATAAAAACCGTGATATCTCCATAAATTATATACCTAGATCGCTCGAATAAATAATATGTAGTAAGGAGGTTACTAATGCTTGTTCTAAATCTCTAAAGAGGTTTCATTTGTACAAGTTACAGATTTTAAAAAAAAAATTCTGCATTTTGAAAAATTTCTAAATTTCAAATGAGGAAAAGAATATTTTTTCTGCTTTTATTTCAAACGGAGCTGTCATTATAAATGGTTCCTTGGATTGATCAGAGTATTCAATGCAATATCATGTCGTTATCACCTGAAGAATGTACACGGATTATTACCATTGTACAAGAAGGAAGAAGTCAGCGTAGCACTGTTAGAACAGTAGGAGTATCTTTATCAACGGTCCAAAGAGTACTCCAGCGATTTCAAGAGACCGACATGAACATCAGGAGACCAGGAAATGGCAGGCCAAGGTGCACAACTACACGAGAAGACCGATTCATCGTGAGCACTATGTTAAGAAATCGACATCTCACGGCTGTTCAGGTCCCAAACAGTCTTCAAGAAATTCACCACAATAATGTGAGCTCTAATACGATTCTGCGACGTCTTCGTGAAGCTGATATAAAGCCTTATAGACCAGCAAATGGCCCCAAACTGCTCAGAGAACATCGAGTTGCCAGGTTACGGTTTGCTCGAGAACACATCCGATGGACAGATGAAGATTGGTCCAAGGTTATGTTTTCCGATGAGTCCAGATTTTGTTTATTTACGCACGACGGGAGACGAAGAGTATTTAGACGGCCAGGAGAACGGTATCATCAAGCATGTTTTGAAGAAAAGGTGCCATTCGGTGGAGGATTAATAATGGTTTGGGCTGGGATATCTTCAGAGGATCGCACGAAGTTAGTGATCATAGAAAACGGTTCTCTGACTGCTGTCAGATACGTAGGAGAGATTTTAAATGAGCATGCTGGTCCATTCTTAGTGAATATGGGTGCAATTTCCATTCTTATGCACGATAATGCGCGACCACATACTGCTCATTTGGTCAATATGTATATTCAAGACGTCGGTATTACCTGCATGGAGTGGCCAGCTCGCAGCCCAGACTTAAATCCCATAGAACATGCATGGGACGAGATCGGGAGATGCGTGAGACAACGCTCTCCTGCTCCCGTTACCTTACACGAGTTAAAGAATGCGCTAGTGGAAGAATGGGCAAACATAGACCAAAATCGTATTAAAAATTTGGTTTACAGCATGCCACGTCGTCTTATTGAAGTGATACGGGCTCGTGGACGAAATACAAAATATTAAATTGACAAAAAAACTTTTATTTTTTAAGATTTACTGCGAAGTGTATTTTTGTTGTCATAAGTTAGAAGCGAAATTTTCTTATTTTTTAGTATTTAATTAAAGTTATATAGTGTTACACATTTCTTTATATATATTAATCAGTCATCTACAATATACTATAGTTTCGCAAATTAGTCTTATGTATTTAAGAAACTATCACGCCATTTATTAGCGACCCGGAATTTTTGCGATCCAGTGTAGATATAATTGAATTATGTAGGTAATTAATAAAGAGTTGCCAATTGTTATCATAATAGTGTTAACAATTCAATTTAACTGAATCCTCGATGACGCGCATTAGTTGAAAAGATAGTTTTTTTTTTTGTAGGTTATAGAATAAAATTAAATATGTTTAAATAAAAATGGTGGCACTATAGAACTTTATATTCATTTATGCAAATGAATATTGTTTGTATATATTGACTTGGTAATTTCTTTTGGAATTGTTATTTAATTTTAAACCCTCGTGATTGATTTTTAATTGGAATTATTTGTTTTTGCGAAATTTCTAACCAAACGCACATTATAACAGAGCGAAGTTTTATTTCGCTCGATTAAAAAATGCGTTCTCCAAATTATGTATAGATTTTATATTCTTTATAAATATATACATTTTGAGGAGATCTGTTCCTTAGCTTAACGGACATCCTTATAAGGGGTGCTTTATAACTGAGTGATAAACAAATTTCCTGAATGAAAGTCTGATATCAAAGAAATGACTGATGTCAAGCATATCCCTTTAGCATCTAAATAATTGTGATAGCCAATATTATAAACAACACTGAGTGTGGATGAATTCTGTAGATACAGTACATACTATAAAATGTAATAAATAATTAAAACTATGTGGCAACGTAACATGGCATATTTTGTAGTGTGCTAAAATATGATATGACACGTAGCTTTACTCCACTTATAAATGCGTTTAGTCAGAAGTTAATAGTTCATTTATCTGCCATGTTTAATGTTACATGCTTGTTACATCACACGAGATGTAAGTTGGTAAACACAGCAATGTCTTTCAAGGACGATCAACACTCAATGTGACACAGCGATAAATACAAATGTAAATAAACGAAGAAAGTACAGTGTCATAAATAAGATAACCTCGAACAAAAACACAGTTAATCTTAATTACTGAAGATTATAAAGTAATTAAGTAGGTACCACTGTAATTACGAATCAGCGGCGAGACCTGCGAATAAAAAGTATGACATTAAGCATTCATTAAATTGCTTAAAATATCCATTATTTCATGTATTTCTCTAATACTTGACCAATAATAATGAGTATTTCTTATGTAATGACATTTTAAAAGTACTTACGACTCTTTCTTGTTCACTTTTAAAGTTGGGTAATTTTTAGATCTTCTGATCCTTTTAGCAGACCTCATAAAACACTTTTCTAAAAATTGTCCGATTTTTGAAAATATTGAAGACATCTATCATTTCATAAAGACAAAGGTCTTTCTTTAGTGGGCAATTGAAGTGAAAATATCAAAATGCAGTCATTGAAATAAGATCATGCTTCAAGTATCCCCGGAGTTCTAACTTAGAACTCTGGGGATTAAATGGCTTTAAAACTGTTAAGCCATTTAAGATCTATTTAAGCTATTAATATATACTGTGTTTAATAAAAATAAATAATCCGGTTTCAATAACATTATTTTGCGTTAAGGGTTTCTTGATAAACATTTAAATACTATCTATAAAGATATATAGTAGGTATATGTAGGTATGTACGTGCAAATATTGCAATAGTATCTAAATAAGGCATCACGAAAAACTTTTCTGATAAGAATATGATAGCACTTCTGTTATTTTAATTCTACTTTTAATAATGCAGAAAAACGGGCAATAAAACGTTTTCAATGAAGCACCAAGGTTCTTTAAATTGAATCAATCATACGGTTTCCATATACTTCTTTATCTTTACATAGTATAAAACAAAGTAGCTTCCCGCCGTCTGTCCCTCTGTATGTACGCTTAGATCTTTTAAACTACGCAAAGGATTTTAATGCGGTTTTCATCAATAGATAGAGTGATTCAAGAGGAAGGTTTATACGTATAGTTTAATATTGTTTTAACGAAACCGAAGCGATGCGAGGGCGGTTCGCTAGTATGTACTATATAATTAGGTACTTATAATAAACAAGTAATTGTACGCCAATAGGAAAACATTCTCTTACACCTGTAACATTTGTTGACCATATTTAATACAATGAATAAATACATAGAAATTAATAAGATCTTTAATTGTATAAACTTTATTGCACATACATTATGTACTATAGGCGGACTTAATGCCTTATGGCATTCTCTGCCAGTCAACCTTTGGGAAAACAGAGAATCTTGAGGTTCATTATAAAGTTGGAATTACACATATTCGTAAGAATTAGAATGTATACAAAGCAGGGTTCCTAAAAATCCGATATCCATATAAATAAAAATTAAATGCCGTTCGTTGGTAAGCGCATCACTTGAGAACGGCTCCACCGATTTGCCTTTTTTTTTTTAAAATGTTCGTAATTGTCCGAATAAGGTTTTTAGGGAAAACAAATTGGAAGTTGCCCGAAAAATTGGAAAATTCGGAAAAACTGAAAGTGCTTTTTTCTATGGGATTTTTGTATAAACTTATTGAAATGATTGTATTATTGAAATTTGGACAGGACAACGTCTGTCGGGTCAGCTATTTTATAATAAATATAAACATATCCGATATTTGATATATGTCAGATATAGGTATATTGTGTATATAAAAAAGACGCGAATTTCATTCTGTAAGTGGTTTTAATGTGTCAAAATTGTTAAATGAGAATCGAAGGCTGTGATCGATCCTGAGATAGGGAGTTACAATAAAAACGGTTTTCAGACTTAGATTCATTATTTATTCGCGGACACCTCACCTCGTTCTGGACTACGAATTTATAAAACTAAAAATTTGTTACTTTGTAAAACTAATCTAAAATATATGTATACTCGTATATTTAACCAAAAAGTATCAAGAAGTAAAAAGTATGCAATTAATAAAAAACTACACGCTGTTATTGAACACGACCGTTTCGAGACTGTCTTTACTAAGCATTGAGCAGGGTCTAAGATAGTACGTAAACAATATTATTAGAATTATGTAGACGTCATATGAAGCTTAATGAAGAAGGACGATAAGGAGCGGCCGATGAACTGACAGATAAGAAGCCATTGTAACTACGAGTACCTACTCGTACGCTCGCTATTGTTGTTAGGGAATTTGCGATCTTCTTTGATTCATTGTATTATTTGATAGTGTCCTCTATGGGTCAATAATGACTACTGCTTGGGGTCGTGCGCCACAGAAAATATTTGCTTAAAGTCGTTCCAAAGGGGAAAAGTTAATTAAAAGTCCATTAAAATACAATAAATAGTAGACAGGTAAATATGTACAGTCACCACCATAAATATGTTAACATGTACTTATTATACCTTGTCACATTTATTTTATTTACCACTTCTCTAAAAATTTGTAGAATTATATTTATGCCACAAAGAAAGAAAGTGTTTTATAATATATTTATGATGCTGACTGTATGGTATCTGACTATTAAATATTGTGCAAAATTGTAAATGCCCCTAATCTTAAATAAAATTATTTAAAATTTGCTCATATAAACGACAACGTTTGTCTGTATATCTGTTCGTGCCAATCTATGTGACTATTTATTTGGTCATATTTTATTGCGGGCTTCGCTATTATGTACAATATTTATTCATAAGACTTCATGGCATGTTTTTACCAAATTGGTAGTTATGAAAACAGTAATTTTTGTAAAACAAGACGATTTTTCGATTGAAGTTTGGTTCTAAATTTATGAAAAACTGCTGGAAAATGATAAAAAGGGAATAAATGATATGCGTATCATTTATACTTTAAATAAAACTATAGTTAATAGTTCATTGTTCGATTAGAAAGAGGTCCGCTTGTTTGTATGTTTGTTTATTTGTATTTTTATACTGACAATAAACTCTGACACCCTCAAATAATTCTTCAATGATGACGACACTAAATAATTTATTTTCAGGAGTCTCGTACACTCGACAACACGCTTTCAGTAAAAATTACGCTAATTTATCCAAAGCCTTATTTCATTAAAGTGCCCTTGGATGCAGACTGGAGCTGTTGCTGGCCGTCGCGTTTGCTACGTTTTCCTTCGTAATAGTATGATAATTGTATTTACTTGAAATTGATATCTTTCGTGGTTTATTCTACAATGAGAAAATATAATAAACCCATATTATTATTATTTTTAATTCATTGTACACTCAAGCCTGAGACTCCAAATAGCTTTCATTGATTTGAAGATGTATTCTTTGACATCAAATGTATTGAGGAATTCTTCAGAAGAATCTATTAAAAAAATATTTCTTGAAATAAAACACATTTATCCAAGTACCCATAAAATAATGGACACTCGTATTTTACGCCCTCGGTAACTACTCTAATTTTGTTGCAGTTATCACTGTTGTGTAATGTTGTGTAACGTTTGTTATGCGTTTGTTCTTTCGGAAAAATGCATAAAAAATTAGATACGATATGAACTTGAAAATATTTGAGGGAAGAATATTTGACGCTATCTTTGTGTTAGTGACGTCATATTTCTATATATATATATATATATATATATATATAGTACCTATATACTGGACATTTACAGGACGTTTTAGCACAATTAGCACAGTCTGCCAGTATCAAGTTTTCTTCGCAATAAACAATTTTAAAGTCTAAAACGTCCTGTCAATGTCCAGTCCCGTCGTAGTAAGTCAGAAATCGCTCAGTAAAATGATAGTAGGTTTACTGAGAACAGAAGAGGACTACTTGGAAGCACACGAAAAACGCCATAGGATTGCGGTTTTATTTGTGTCTCACAAACATTATGCACATAAAACATTTTGGAGTTTAATAAACTATCGCTATTAAATCACAGCATGCACAATACACAATTTTTAAGGAAGGTACCGAATTAAACAAAAACTCTAGTTCCCGCTAAGAAGTCGTCATTGATTTTAAAGAACATTCAGGCAAACAGAATAAGTATTATCATAAATTAAGCAAATATTCAAAAATCAAACATGGTTTACACAAACAAAACATTTCTCAATATTTCAATGTCAATAACCTGTATGGCATTTCTCATTCACTTGTTATTCTCATTTAAATGCCAAATTAGGCACACAGCCGTCCAATTTAGTATAAATGATAATTTTTCTTCATTTAATTTTTGCCATCTGTATACATAATGTATTATCTAACATTTCATTATGATGGGCATCTATATATTCACACATCACACAGACACGAAAATGTAAAATAATTACTTAGGTACGGTAAATCTCTGCTATATTTTTTACGTTTATTCATTGATGAAAAACACCTAAATTAGTAGGTAAGTCTATTAGTTCTAGTGGTACACTTATTCATATAAAAAAAGTCTGAAATATACATCATAATAAGTATGATTATTTCATATATTATTTGTATTTCAGGATATTATTATAATTTAATGACCGTTAGGTTAATGGATAGACTGATAGTTTCATCGAAATATTGCATGGCAGTACGACATAGTTTTTTTTAAATTTTCTCGTAATTTTCTGCACACAGCAGCACCACCTAACTCTTTTTAAACTCAATAATTACATTTCTAAATTTTCACAAATATTATTATAAATAGATAAATAATATCCACAAAATAATGACATTGTCTGTGGGACATTATCTCTACAGATAATTTTATCACTTTTATCTCATTTTTAAATATACGTATCATCTTTATCTGTTTACGCGTCAATACTTTTCTAATTATCTTTACCATTCATTAATTAATTTAAGATCAATTTTACAATACTCTAAAAACAACTAACAACTATTGTAACAAAATTTGCAAATCTGCCTTCCACAAGAAAATTCAAAGATAGCTTAGATGTATGTATAATAAAACTTATAGGTAACCTTACCGCAGGATCTAGAAATCAGATAAGTGATAACTATATTTTTCAAAATGTTTCCCCTCTCATTATAATTCCAAACAAGTCACTTGTCAAGTTTAACCAGTTATTCACCAATTTTATTTGACCAAATACGACTGGATACAGAAATGTACTGATCAGAGGCGCGCGTAGAGGTCGCATAGCGGTCATCCGTACCAGACATGTATTGGGTAGACGGTAGCTGTTGACATTACAATTCAACTATTGTACTTTCACGTCTAGTTTTAGAATTATGTCAAAAAGAAACCTTATTGGCCAAATTCTCCGAATGTTCATCGTTTTCGGGATAATAGAAACTGAGCGTATCTTATAGTAATACCTATTAATAATAATACGTAATAATAATGGAGAGTACCTTAAAACGAACGTAGCTAATAATAATAAAGAAAAATCTTGTCATAATTTAAAAAAAAGCTAGCCAAGAATGTTATTTTCTACACTTACATTATACATAGATAGGTATACAGGAAGTAATCCATCAATTTCCGAAGCCTGAAGACAGGAGACTGTTCATGGATTCTGGGTTGACGCGAAAATATTATTAATTACCTTTTTTTTTTTGCAAAAAAAAAAAGTTTATTTGCTATTTTTTGCTACGAGACCCAAAAATGTATATTTAAAAAATATGTAGTATTTTATCATAATTAACACAGTAACATGAGCAGAATCCGTTACTTCAGATACAGATTATTCAAGCTTCGGGAATTGACGCCTACATCCTGTATACATACGTAAGATATTAAAGAGTAAAGACGCATCTTGAATTCAGTCGTTGCATTAGTTACAAGTTAAATATGATAGGAAAAAATATATTGAAAACTGTGTGTTTGTGCATACATTCCAAACAGCATGAATAGTATACATATTTTTGTTTTTTCTAATTGACTAAAGTCGCACCATGTGTACCTGCAGCGTATTGTCTTGTGTACAATAACAACTTACTCTATGGACTTTTTGTAAACAGATACAGCATATGGTAGAAGATATTCGCAAGTGATAAGCCATAATCAGATTAAAGTAATAGCGCCATGTTAGGTGAGTCGTATCATTTCTACTTATCCGCCAATGTATGTGTATCTACAGTGTTATCAAGTAAAAAGTAAAATATTATAAGTACCTAATAATTTCGATAAATATGTATGTGCGAGTGTTTTTAGTCATCTAACTGTATTTTATGCAATTTTTTTGTGTCACGTTATAAATATATACAATGTCTAAAACAATTTAGGTGAAAAATTAGTGCATAACTGCATATATTTAAAAGAATGTTACATATTCCCAGATGATACGACAGGCATATATCTAATTTTGATAAACACAATCAACTAACCCCGGCAGAAGTTCCTATAAATCTGAAAGGTTACCTAACAACGTCACACAGATTATGCGTTTAGAGCAGTCATACGACTCATACGCAATTTGATTCGTGACTTTCACTTTGCATTCAGAAATAGTCGACATATCCAGACGCTTCAGTTAATGTATAAATATCCTAGAGAGAACGTGCTTGGCACCTATATCTTTTCCTTTTAACCACGGCGGGATTCTTGCAAATCTGTTCAGACACTTCGTAAACAAATAATGTCCTTGAAATGAGATGACAAACGATCTAAAATAGCTTTAATTTGTCACATGAGGATAGTTTATCACTTACGCTCACTTTTTATAAAAAGAGGGTTCCTGCGATAAAATTGTTTATTACTAAATAACAGCTATCAAATTCAATCAAATGAGCCTTGGTTTTATTGCCGCCCCTTGATAAGCCTCCGTTCACATAACAGACGGATAAGTCATCTGCTACTTCTTTCATAAATGTTACTATTTATGTTAATAACTAAATCTGTCAGTTATAAATATTTGTTGTCTTTATACATACGAGTATGATAAAAATAAATTATAAATATATTTTGAAACTTGCGCTTCTCACCGAATCGCGATTCCGCGGTATATACCATACCAATGCAACGCCCTAAGCCGAGGTCCGTTCCTTCCGCTGGTCTACCGGCGGGGAGCTCCTAGGCTCGTTGCTGCACACACTTTTTGCTCCTGGCTGACCAGCTTCTGCATTCGCCCCAAACCATACATGACCGGTGACTCTTGAAAAGCCATTAGGCCCACAAGAATTTAGCCATTCCGAGAAAAAAAGAAAAAATGAAACTGATCGATTTGGCATTTAAAAGATTAAAAATAATAACAGAAACACTGTGGTCATATTTTTGTCCATCGCAAATGATGTACAAATCTGTAGGATTTGATCATATAAAATATATAATTTACGAGTGTAGTAAACGAAACGACGTACACGACATAATGTAAGGTGATTGTCAGTTCGCGACCGGTTCCGAAGAAAATTCAATGCGCTTTCTACAAGATATTTAGTGCAAGTTTCCCGTGGGAAAGAAATATCGCAAGAAATCCAGTATAAATTAATATATATTTATGGCCAGTTTAGAACAGAAGGCTATTGATTTTTATTGAGTGGCAGATTTTTTTTATATCATAGACAACTTTCGATTGTCTTTTAAAGATATATATGTTTTTTAAATCAGTTCTGCATAATCATGACTAGTGGGAGGGGGGGGGGAATAATTTATTTTAGAAAGTATTAGTAATTAGATAAATGTCCATAAACATTACCTTTACCCTTTTCAGAAATGATTAAACTTAATTATCAGTTATATATTGTTTGAAACCGAAATGATTATTTTATGTGCTATCCATAACTCTGTTTTTACCGGTGAACGGAAAAGACATGGAAACATTCCAACCGCTCGATTATAGCGCAACGAAAAGTGTTCCGCGGTGGGCGGGGCTTAAAAACTGTTCCGCACGCGGCTTTAGTTTAGTCGCGACGGCCAGTGAGTGAGGACCTCTTACCGATACTGTTTTTCGATTAAAATGCCTTCCTATGTGGTAAAGTGGGATAGGAGTCATCCAGATAATGATCCCAAGGATAGTGGGATCACTTTCCACATGTAAGTACTCCGATAACTATAGTAGAACCTAAGAAAATAATAATCACAATTTATCATAGGGATAGTATTATGCCAAATGAAGTAACATATTGGATTGGATATTTATTTATAATGTAATAAATAAATATCCCAACTTACAGATTTCTTTGGATTAGTGTTATGCAAAACTAACCAATTTAAACTTATAAAGTTATAATGCTCATATTTATATTACTTTTAAAATTAGACATTTTCTAGATCCGTTTAAATAGATAAATATGAGTGAAAATGACTAAAATCCCAAATGTTATTTGGCATTTTCCTTTTGCTTTTCATTAAAGTCGTGCTTTTTGGTGACAAATAATACGCCTGTCTCATTTTATTTCTCTTTCCCACAGATTCCCACAAGACCCGAAGGGACCGATGGATTAAAGCTGTTCGATTAGAGAGACATGAAAGTGATTGGATGCCTAGCAAGATTTTAATATCGAACAAATGTTTTCAATACGTCGCAAGCTTCAAAGATATATTCGATTCCTTAAAAAAGCATCCAACTAATACTAGACATGATGTACCGCCGATTAAAAGAGTCATTACAACAGTTTACAACAACTCGTATGCACTAAGTACATTACGAAAAGAGACTCGTCACTTTACTTATCTCGCCAAAAGCTAAATAAACTGGCAATTTTTCGCGGAACATAAAAATTTCATCATACATAACAAGTGATTATACATATGTGGTCGAACTAATTATACTTTCATAATAATTGTTAAGAGGGAAGCCTATGTTCATCAGCATCTTACAACTGATGATGATGATGATTGTTAAGTTGTGTGCATTATGTATGTCATTATTTTAAATAAATAAATGATATTTTTTATTTTTATTATATCATATACATTTTTTATGTTTTATTCAGTACCTGCGCTTTGCCAATTATCAATAATAATAACTTAATATAACTTAAAAATATATATAACTTAACATTATAAGCGCGAAAGTAACTTTGTTTGTTTGTTTGTTGTGCTTTCACGGCTCAACTAATCAACCGGTCTCCATAATTATTTGTGCCACGGAAATGAACAATTATTTCCCACCGACGAAGCCGCGGGCAACAGCTAGTTTATTATAAATAAATATTTATGTGAAATATTAAAGAATATAAACCCCCTTATATATATGTTATAATAACACAGTAGTACTGTGACAGTACTTACATATGAATATACTTTTCTTAATCCATTTAATTCTGTTTAGTGATAATTCATTTTCAAATCAGTTATAAACAGTGTACCTACCTACTTAAAAAATAATTCTGGTTTTACAATCAGTAACATTCACTTACATGGTTCATGATTGCATGACACCACCAAGCACGCGGCGCCCAATGGCAGAGCTGTTTGCTACTTATTAATAAAAGGACGTAACTATTGTAGCGTACAAGCTAGTAACGACCTCGAATCGTTACATATAAGGTTGATTTTTATGCAGATGACAGTTCAGTGTAGTATTACTTTGGTTCTGTGTGCGTACTTTGTATTTGTGTGAGTTCTAGCGTCGATAATTAACCGTAGCTAGTATGAGAGGACTGCTTCCATGCTTTTTGCGTTCACCGGTTTTTACCAGCTATCCAAATCTTGAAATAGCATTTGGAGATAATGGAGATCGCTGCATGTTATAGAAGATGAATAAATGTTATCTCGAGCGTGCCAACGTCTGCTGCTTGGAGTGCATCGGTACGGTAGGTAACTAGTTACTTAAATATTTGACGGTTACCGGCCGACTCAAGTGGCATACAAGAAGCCATGATTACATTCAGACGGCATAAGTACGTGTCGCCTTTCTATTTTGTTTGTAAATACTCATTGAAAGTCAGGCGTTCATATGTACATGTCTGAAATATACAAGAGGTGTGTGACTACAAGTACCTACACAATGTTTATAGTTTACCACAGCGCATGCAAAGTGTGACTTCTAAATTTGACTAAATGCAAATGAAGCCATTTTAAAGCAGCACCCTGAAATTTAATTTATAAAATAATCGTTTTTTCTTGATTGACCTTAATCCTTGTGTAAATTATACTCATTTAAAAATAAAAACGATATACAATGAAATGCAAAATAAATATTCTGGTACGACTGTACCAGAATTTATTTCTATATTTTTACTTAATGTACTTCTATAAAGCAGCTCCATAGTAGGTCAAGAAAAACTACTATGGATTGAATATATCATGGAATTTGACAGTAATCTTTAATGGAATTTGACACGACCATATGTTTTGTTTGCGTCCCATAGATTAACTATTGTGTCCCTTTACGATCCTACGAAGAAAGTAAAAAAGTCGACCGCTTTAATAAGCAGGTAGAACCAAAGTTGATCGGTTGCATATCAACTATGTTTGTTAAAAATCTGAATAGCCTACAGTTATAAGATTATAAAAATAAGGTTATCCACAAAGCCCTTCCGGATAAATAATAATGTATGTAGAAGTACACAAATACATTTTATCTGTATTTTTAAGATAATAATAAACATGCGTGTAATAAACGTTTTATGATAATATGCTTATTATTATTATTATTATTACACACATGTTATATTTATGTAAAAGTAGAATTTGCATTAGTGAAAATGTATTTATTCCACTGACTTTAATTATATACTTAATTACACCATCAAAGTGTTTGTGGATTTCTTGATAATTAAGTTGGCTAATTAGAAAATAAATAAATATAGACGTTTGTTTAGTTAAGTGAAATGGTCTTTTTAGAACAAAGAAAACAATAAAGAAAGTATTCCCTGAAGAAGAAAAGCCAATGCCAAACAAAATACTTATTAATGTCTATCAATTAGCTAATTAATAGACAAAAGTTTTGGACATTTACTATAAATTACCGAATGTCCAAAACACAGATGTCCTATCTAGACAAATCCCAAATGTTTAATGGATTCAAAATGATTTTTTACGACATCGAAAATTTTAATACCACAATATTTTATTGTAAATGACTACGAAATTATTAAAATTATTAACTAACGCAGCTAATATTTCATACATATCAATACGTACAAAATATCATATAAGAGCAGCAACGGTCTGTTGCTTGTATAAATAAATTGATTACGTAATAAAAAATCGTTTTACGTAAACTGGAGGTTTTATTTGAGATTTTATACCCGATTTCCGAGGAGACGTGCGTCAAATCTGTATATCTACAATTAAGTAAGAATGTATAAACTGCGGTAATACATAAAATATAAACTTGTCTTACGGCTACGCAACATGCAAAGGGCCGGTGCCCTTGAGGAGTATGTATTTCAAAGTTGCACTTCCTACGTAATTATCACCCGTAAATTAGAAAACAAAATTTATGTGGTTCATAATAATAAGATAATAATGACTTGTGACGTCCCAGTGCAATAGACTTAGATAAGCGAAACCTGGCTGGGAACAAGATACAATGTTTGTTTTGACAAACAAGGCGACAATGACGACAGGCCACGTCTTATGTTTATGCGAAAACAAGAGAATTTTTACAATGCCATATGAAGATAATTCTTTTCCTACCTATTATTTCTTCTGTTCTGTTCACCGTTTCATCGGCCATAATATTAATATTTTTAGGACTTCAAAATCCCACTAATTGTATCATGAAGAGATGATGAAATTATCGGAACGATTTTGTGAAAGCTTCAACAGTTATCTGTAATATGTATGCAAGAATTTCATCTTCATATTAAAACGCGTCTGATAAGAACTGATAGTGTCTCTAGTAGTAAAGTACCATCCTCAAGAAGCTGGTGGCCACACTTGTAGATATAAGCATATTGATGATATCACAAGGCATCGACCGGCAAATAGGTATAAAGGAGAGTATTGTTTTTAATAAGGGCGCAAAGAGTTTTCAGGGGATCACGCGATGAACCAATGTGTGTGCCAAGTATGCGCCAAGGCTGAGAGTTATCTGGCCCTTCCACTGTCCTCGTGCCTCTTGATAAATAATTGGAGTATTTTTTATCGCGTTACACTTTCGTTTTATACATAACACTGAACGGACGAGTACCTATTGTAATTCATTTTGTATCTGTAAGGAACAATATTTATGGTAATGTCTGAAAAAGGGGCCTTATTGTTAGTTCTAGTTTCCCAAATATTCTTGACACTAGTAAAATTTAAGATAACATATCTTTTATAGTTTTATCTCAAAAATCAGATTTAAATGGGATCGTGAAACATCGAAATGTTTTAAATCAGAAAATCTTAAGCAAAGGCAAATATTATGTCCATACTTATAATAAGGTTGCTTTGCTGCATTTAATTAGCAGCAAGAGCATTTACAGAATTTAGATATTCAGACAAGCAGTTGCTCACAAAGTACGAAATAGACTGAAAAAATATTTTTATCTCTAAATATAGTAAACGCAGACTTATTTCCCAAACAGGATTACAAACGTTACATAATTACCAACCCAAAGTGAGTGCAAACATGTAGGCACTATACGATACCAAATTTGTTTTGTATACGACATTTATAATAAAAACTTTAAGTGACCTTCAATATTAATGGGACCAAGAAATTATTAATGGACGTAACATAGACATTGCATCAATTATCTACAACATGTGCCTCTAGTACTTTCTAATTTAACCCATTGGCTTTTAGCTCTAGATAATTTGAATCATATCGTAAGTCTCGCCGCATAATAACATGTGATAATAAAACCAGCTTACGGTTGCATTTCTATTGTAAATGTCCAAAGGTTAAAATGATAAGTGTTCCAAGGAAATAATTTATTTTCAACTGCAACGTCACAGAATCTGAGAGGAGACTGTGGTCCTTTGATCATAATAAAAGGTATCAACTCCACCATCCTGTACAATGAGACCGATTCATCCCCTGAAGCTAATTAATATGATAGCGTATTGCAATAAGTCGTGTACTGGCGGCGGCCCCGTCGTTACCTGTCAGCAGCGTAATAACTGACATAAGTCAGCCGGAGTTATAATTTAGAACGGGTTAAGTGGACCTGAAACCGGCTGAACATCTCTCATTCTAGGCGGTGGTAGTTTACATATAAAATTGTTAGTAGCACCGGTAAATAAGAGCCAGGTAATTACCGAGGATACCGGTAGGTGATAAGTGTTAGTGGTTCTGAAAATATTAGTAATTCAAATAGGGTAAACACGTCTGCAGCCGGTCAGGCTGCGTTTGAGCAGAATACATAACGAGTATTACTAAATAATTTACTGTAGTTTGTTACTAAACTGCAAGTTTGCAAGATTTCTCGCATAATTAAAATAAATAAATAGACATAATAAACATAAATAAACATAAACATAAATTAACATAAATTAAAATAGACAAACATAATAGACATAATAAATTAAAATAAATAGACATAATTAAATGTTTGATTTACATATGGAAGCAAAACCTATTTAGACACGTTTAAAAACGCATAAGAGAAAAGTTTTCACAAAAATTAGAAGATTAAAAAATGTAATGTACCAATTGTTATGATTATCTTTATCACAAAAAAAATCTTCAACTTTCAAGTTTTGAAAAGAACCATTTCTCATACAAACATTAAATATTGTGGTTATTATAACATATCATAAATTTTAAAGAATTTATTTATAGTAAATTCATAAATTGGAATTATGAATTATGATGAAAATATAATATTTAAAAATAGTAACAGATATCTTTTCAAAGGTATAAATTTCTTTTATATTTCCGTATCTGTCCGCCTTCAGTATGCCACCAACAAAATATATGTATAACTAATATACAAGTCTCTAAAAAGTATATAAAAGTGATGTAAAATTGAAGGAAAAAAACAGAAGAATTACCTTCTTCACCAATACAGGAATTTGGTGTTCCAATGACATTTCAACCTCTGAGGAACTCATGAGCAGCACAGTGCACAAGTTCACAGTCCACACGGATGTTCAGTCTATCACAGGAACTCGTAAGGTCTGATTGTGCCCCACTTATAATGTTCCTTAAGGTTAAATATTCATCAATTAAGGAAGGCACTTAAGATAACTGTCACTTGAAGCCGGCGTGTTATGTCAGTTTTGGATAATTTTAGGAAGAAATATTTTTACTTCTATATTTTTTTCATTTTGGCTTTTTATACTAGTAGAATATGAGGGTAGATAATAAAAGTATATTTATTATTTATAATAAGTAGACGCGTTACTCATCGCGCGGCCGTCCGGCGCCTGCGCTTGAAACGAATGAGACATGAGCGGCACCGGGTGCGCAAGCGCACCCCAGCCGACTCCGTGCGACAAACATTGATTGTACACCACTAGACACGAATTTGAGACATTTAATCGACTTTAGTGTGTTACAGCACTTCATTAATTAACATTTGTTTACATTTTTTATATCGTAACAGGGGTAATCCATCGAATCGATTGATAAGACAAATTATACATCGATGTGTCCAATAGTGTATAAATAAACGACACGCAGACAGCGCGTGACACGCATGCGCTGTTTGTATGATACGTAGGCGCCAGCCGTCTCGGAGAACAAGATGTGAGAGGAGAGGATGTCATATTATTGGTATAAATTAATGCATTTAACCTAGTAATTTAACATTGGTTGTTTTACGAAATCGTGCGATTGCCAATAGATAGGACAGATATACCTAACCAAATCCCAAAATACCCAATCATATGATCACTGAAATTTTTATCTAATTATATCGCCAAGCAAGATTTACTATTTTTCGATAACCTGTATAAATTCTTTGGTAGACAGTATTTCGCCATCCGTCGCTAATCGCTGCTCTCACTAGGTATCTAATTATAAAATAAATTGAGTTGCTGACAACTTCCTTTGTAGCCCCCACGCATCAGCGTTCATTATCATAAATGTACAAAAGAGAAATGGAACTATTCATTCAACGAGATAAAGTGCACAGCAGCGAATAACGCATAGTTGTGACACTGATCCGTGGGTGGTATTTTATATCTATAAAATACCATTTTTTTGCAGTGACCCTGCATATTGGTTTAATTGGACAATTAACAAATTGGATTGTAATTTTGAGTTGCTCTAATAGGTACCGATGATAGCCTAGGGGTATGTATTCTCGACTCGTACCACCTCGGCCCGTACCATCGTCCAGTGATTTACTAGTGGAGACCTGTACCATTTTTTTTTTTTTTTTGTACGAAGGCGGCAGACGGGCATACAGTCCACCTGATGGTAAGTGGATACAGTCGCCCATAGACATCAGCGATACATGCTAACATTAGTCCAAAATGAGAAACGTTGGCATGCCCCCGGATGCGCTGCCTACCTTTGGAGATATAGGAATGGATTTGGAGAAAGGGTTGAGAAAATGGGGAGAGATAAGATGGGATTGGAATGGGCTTTGGCCCATCTCACTCACTACCGAAACACGTACGTACATTGGGGAAATACGATAAAATGGGAAATGCAGTACATTTCAAGGTAGTATTCTGTGAGAGAGGAGTAACGTGGCCAGTCGAGCGCGCCCAGCGGCTGTTGGATTGCAGCGTGCACTCTCCCCCTCAAAAACCCCCTCACCATGTAGTGGGACGTTAAAAAGGCTAAAAAATAAATTAGATACCTGATAACAATTAATTGATACTATCACGACGTTCACGTTTGTCAGTTTAACCTGGAGTATTTTTATGGAAAGAACGTGGCAGATAAGTAAACCGGGATATATGACAATATCAGCCCAGAATGATAAACGTCGGCACACCTCTGTATGCACCACCTACCGTTGGAGATTTACAAGTGGATTAGGAAATTAAGCGTATTAGGGAAGGATAACGGGATGAAGAGTTTCCATCATCCCATCGCACTCCCCATTCCAGTGTATAATATATGTATGGGGATTGAGGGTGGAAAGTGTATAAAAACGCTTTGTGGAGGTAAGAGATGATATATTCGGGATCTAAAGCACAAATTCAGGATGACAGGTTTTTAAAAGAGATGACAACAACAGATTTTTATAAAAACAAAACGCTAATAAAAAGAGTCCAAAGAGTCCGCAACATATAGGTACACTTTCACCAAAAAGGCCATTACATTGTAAAGATAACTCGCAACTCAACTATTAGGTGTTTGCCTAGTCGTAGACAAGCCGACAAACAAGTAACGACACAACCTGCCACAGGCCTCCCGTCTCACTTTCCCTCCGCCCTTATTTAGTAGGCTTACGACTGAATATTTTTAGCCTACAGTGCAATGCACTAGCCAAGCCTTTCCCGTGTACATACAACCGGGTCGCCAACGGCTTTACCCGTTTTTATATTTCTTTTATGGTGCTAGATAAACAGGCAAATCACGGATTGGAGTGTATGATACGTAACTATTACTAGCTACTTGTTCCACTCGAAATCTAAAATATAATAGATAACCCAAGTGAGATACAATTTGCAGCATTGCATTTTCATTTGCTATCTTTGGTATTTTTCCTCTGATATTAGTTTCGTCACCAGTCCTGCCTGGATGATAATTCTAAGAGGACAACTCATCGCCTCGCTTTTACACCAAGCTGTAGGCAACGCGATTAGCCGAGTAAAATAGATAAATAGAAAATTGCAGCGAATAATTCGAGTTACTTCAGTTCAGTTATCAAGTGATAGCAATCCAGATTCTACGATAGTCGATATCCTATATCCAATCATAAATATTTAAAAACACTCAACCTTATGTAAGCTTCACGAGAAGATCAGAATTTTCCATGATTATTTAGCAATTAGTATTTTTATGCAATGTTTATGTATTAAAATATGCGCGACTATTTGTACGTGATAAGATCGGACACTATCAGTTAAAATATACCTGCTCGTATTAACAGAATGGCTAACAAAATTCAGCAACACAATATTTCAAGTAGCTCACGTGAATTTTTTTGTATTGCTAAGGTCGCACATACCTATGTCATCATCAAACAATAACAACCAGCCCTTTTTACCAGACTATGGCAAAGCCAAAGGAGGGTTATGATTTTAGCAGTATACGAGTATGTCAGTATGACAAGATAAAAGACAAGACAAAAGTCTTGTACAATGAACACGTTGTCAGTGAACCGGTCAGCGTCGAAGAGGCGTCACTAGAAGTTGTGCACGAATATGGCTACCTTGGACAGTCAATCCAGTTAGACAAGTCCAATTTCAGTCGAAAGGCCGATAGACACATTCAGCTCGGTTGGGCAGCATTCAGGAAAATGCGTCACCTCTTCTCGTCGCCTATACCACAGTGTTTGAAGACGAAAGGTGCCGAAAAGTGGTCTTTTTTTTCGGAATGACTAAATTCTTGTGGCCCTAATGACCTTTCAAGAGTCACCGAACATGTATGGTTTAGCGCGAGCTTAGAAGGCGCTCAGCTAGGATCAAAGAGTGTGTGCAGCAACGAACCTAAGGGCTTCCCCGCCGCTTGACCGGCGAAAGGAACGGACCTCGGCTTAGGGCGTTGCTTTAGGAGGGTACCGCGGGATCGCGAGTCGGTGAAAAGCCCAGGCACGTGCCGATACTCGTGCACTTTGTCATCACAACCTTATAAATAAATCATTATCATCACATCTATTAATTATCATTACAATTATAAATAATTATTTCCAAGATTTGTGCAATAAACTCTTTTTAAATAATCATGCTCTACAGAACCGTCTGTTTACTTTTTGGTTAATATAAAAACTGTCACAATAATCTGCGACTATGCGGCTTTCTTTCTCAACCTTACATGCGGCAACCGAGTTGCGATCGGGTGTTTGTAGGGCGTTACTGTTGTAATAGTTTAGATGATAAATGCGTCCCTGTCAGCTGCGTGGGCGCATTGAAAACGGGTCCGGATATTGATCGGTAAATATTCATACAATTTTAAGCCGAGATGAGGGTCGCTGCCCGCTTGTTGCTATACTGCGGTAGGGGAGTTAACTAAGTGAACGCAACAAAAATGCATTACAGTATATGACTAAATTAGATTATGATGAAACCTATAGCACAGGTTATATAATAATACTACAAGCAATATTTGGACATAAGGATACATATAAAAGGAAACGTAACGAACAATCGTCTTGCGACAAACAAAATGCAATAACTTTTATATAACCATAAACCATAAACAGCTCGGTTCTACCAGTCGGTTATGGATTATCACTCTCCACTAATAACAATAATAGCGAATACGAAAAATAATTAATTATAAATTAAAATTAATTAATTATGAATAAAAAAGTCACTGAATATTTGTTCCACTGGATCAACTTACTCGTACCACTTACATGAAGAAGTAAGTTTCAAAATTTGTATGCTGTTTAAGTTTTGACGAGAAAATATATAATGGCGCTATGTGAAATAATTTGGGGACTTACTTTGGTGACTTAATTTGGGTGGTGATTTTATCAAATGTGATCAAATGTTATTTGATCAAGTCTTTTTTGATAATAAATAATTAAATAAGCAACAGAGAAATCATTAAATGAGCAATAGAAAATACTGAATGGGTAGCAAATCGTTAGTAGCAAAAGTGGGTTAGGTTTAGGATCTCTGATGACAATAATAAAGAAACCGGAGACCCGCGAAGCGAAATTATTTATTTCAGTTATTCAAAAAAATGTTTCGTTGATCATGATTTGCTGCTCTGTTCATTTAGTATTTTTCCCCTGCTCGTCTAAAGCTTATTTTCATAACTGTGAAATTTACATCCATTCTAGAAAGTCCATTCATTCTCTGAACCAAAAGTATCAAGGGCCCAAACACACAATAATACAATCTTATAGGATATACGGAAATTATAGGATCTGGGACAAAATCCGGAAGCCCTTGTCTGACACTCAAACATTGCCAATTGCGTCAATGGACACACAAATATCTACTCGTATCTGTCTAATGTTTAATCACAATGACAATAATGTGTCTTTATCGTCTCTCGTTCTCTGTGTTAACTCTTTATTGTATGAAGAGCAAAGACAGTAGATAAGTAGAAAGAGAAAACCATTATTTTGTGATTTGCAATTGTTTTATATTAATGTAACACAAGAAAAACGTCCACGAAGTGAAAATGGACTGCCTATCCACCCAGAGCAACTGTAATAAATCTCCTCCCGTATCAACAGGTTGTCGTGTCTAATCCTGGACGTCGGGAACACGACGTTTAGTCACGTGTAATTTGCTTCACGTACAGAAGCTAGCACATCAAGTACTAGATCTTATTGCGTTCGTATAAAGGCGGAAATAGAACAAAGACTAATTATTATTTTGATCAGTCAAATATTTTTTAGTCTGAATCTGACATAGGGAAGATCACTATTCGTAACAAACAGTAACGTTACATTATTCGTTACTACATTCAACACTATTTTTTTACATTAAAATATTTACAACATTAAGTACCTAAACTGTTTATTAGCATCCAGAATCGGATGACTATGTGGTATTTATCCCAGTATATTCTGTGCCATTACCTCACTATTACCTCACAATGTACATATAGCTCTAGGTAAGCTTAGTTTAGCTCTATAGCTCTAGGTACATTTTACTGCCACAATTACTGCCAAAAAAGTTTAATACTGCAGGTATGGATTATTAATTAACAATAATATGTAGGTATATGGGTCGATTTATGGTCATGTGAAATCGATATTGAACGAAGTACAAACCATACGTATTGTAATAATAAGTATCTGGTCGCAGGTTTGTTTATTCATGTATGTCTGATTTTCCACCATTCCTTGAGATATATTGTAGTAAAGTATTTGTTTTATTTTTACCAACGGGTATAAAAGTAAGCGATAAATGTTATTTGATAACAATTTAATTAGTAGAAGCAAGTGATTGTATATTTTGTTGTTACACTGAGGTAATATTTGCTAAGGTCATACGATTATATAGCGATCGTTATATTTCGATAACGTGACACTTTAGGACATAATAATTATTATAAAACATTTTTTGTTTGTCTATGCATCGATATATGTAGGTCTCTTTGTGCGACGCAGTTTGTAAAATATCAATATGGCGGGTTCGGAACTATGCCAACCTCCAACATGTCGTTCGCATAACAGATATTACAACTATCTTGTGAACCTTGTATTACAAAGGGTCTGAGCTGAACTGCAAGGGATAGTTCAGCTCAGATGTCTATATATGTAGGTCAGTGAGACGCAGTTTTGAAAAAAAAAAATGGCGGCTCAGACCTATGCCAACCTCCTTAGTAAAATGTTCGAACCCCTTTAAAAAGATGTTTAACAATTATTTTTCATACTCGGTTTCGTAGGTTAGAAATTACCTCAAGATACAATATACTTCTGTCTTCAGATGGGTATGATAATAGTTCGCCATAGCAATTACTCAAACATCGTACTCGACAATCTTAATTACGCCTCACAATTGGCAGTGGTTTGTTTCGATCCATTTTGAAGTCTGTTATTATGTAACAGTGAGTCACAGGTTCGTCAACGCGATACGTAATTATGATACCTACATATTGTAGAAACACATGCCAAAAATTCACACCTTGCATGTTCAAAGATAAATAAATTTAATCAACCGTAGCCAAACTCCAAATGAAGGTTTAATATATTTTCATAGCAAGAAACGAAATTGTCGCTTAGAATCATTTTGCGTATTTTCACTACGATAGATACCTTACCATACCATACCAGCCTGTCTCCGCCTGTCAGCCTGTCTCTCCACTGCTGGGTATAGGTAGGCCTCTCCCAAGACTCGTCATTACACTACACACGAGTTTACACTAGATACCTAAGAAAGGCCAAATAGAGGATTGCCACGTGTTTCCTATTATTCTTTAGGCCTCAGTAGACATTAGAAAAGCTTCGGGTATTAGACATTAGAAAGAAAAGATTGCTTCGGGATCACCATTTAAAGCATACGACTATTCAAAGCATATTCTGATCTTGTATTTCGCTCTGCCCTCTTAATTAAATGTTCCTGCTCAGTTATGGATTATGTATTATATTAGTATGTATGTACGTACATCTATTGTATATAAAGTATGCGTGTATGTATGTATGTTTGTATTTACTTTAGTACTATGTATGTCCTTATAGCACTGATTTAGCTCCATGCGACTTCTTTCTCTTTCCAAAAATGAAGCTTGGACTCGATGGCATACTTTTCGACAGCCCCGAAGACGCTCAGAATGCTTTTATAGCAGCTGTTGTGGACCTGGTTAAAAAAGAGTATCGCCAGTGCATTAAATCTTGGTTTAGGCGAATGAATCGGTATAGAGACAGAAGTTGTAATAAAAAAATGTGTTGTAACCCATATATTTTTTTTTTGTTACCTCAAAATTTACCTAGTCAGCCATGTATGTATTGTAATAGCTGAAATTATATTACATTAGTATTTTACTTTTTTTTTATAGATAAGAGGGCGGACGAGCAAGCGGTCTCACGTGATGGTAAGTGTTACCGCCGCCCGTGGACACCTGCAACATCAGGGGGTATGCGGGCGCGCCGCCGTTCTTGCAAGATCCTATTTACAGCTTTCTTGAAGAACCCCATGTCGTAGTTTAATGGGAAGAACTCTTGAGACAGTTCGTTCCACAGCCTACGGGTTCGCAAAATGAAATAATTTTTAGACCGAACGGTGCGCGACACCTCCGTATCGAGGAAATGCGGATGGACCGCACTTCTGTGACGGGAGGTGCGGTGCGGTTTGCTGAAACCCGAAGTGGAGATTATGTTGAACAATTCTTCAGAGCATTCCCCATTGTACAGGCGGTAGAACACACAGAGAGACGAGTTCCTTGTACCCACTCCATTATTATGTAGGTATAGTTAAATTCACATTACAATACTTAGGTACAAAGATATATCATTTCAATACAAATGCGCAAACTTCCCAGATCAAATAAAATTAAATAGTTTACAAGAGACAAAATGGAAATAGGCAAATAGTGTTTCGTGTTGCATCTGCGTCAGCGTTTGGTTAATCACTGCATAAAAATTTCCCCTCCCTCACCCCGCATCTAAGCCGGCACAACCCGAGCTGTGACGACGTTTTTCTTTAGAATAGCTTGTCTAGTAGAATACATAGAAGTCATTGATTATCATGATAAGATTTATATTGTAAGCAACGATCAACCAAAACCTATATTTACCTACCTCCTCAAAAATACAAGCTCAGTAAACAACTACAAATTGTTAGAAATATCAATGAAACCTGTTTTAATGTACTCTTACTTAATTCAAATATACTTATTACTTAAAAGTGGTAAAAAAAAAACGAAAAGTGACAGATGAAGCTTTTTGACGAAGGCTATGACAAAACATTTCAATACTACAAAATAAAAACGCTGAATGGTATTAGCGAAATGCCTTCTAAAGAGTGTAATTGTAAAACTGATGCACTAGTTAGCCATCAATTGCTATGAATCCTATTTCTTACTATGTTTGGACATTGGAAGCCTATGATCAGGTGATCTTCATGTTAATCGTAGTGATTTTCTTTGTATTCGTGTTCCTTGACCATCGGGAGAAGAAGTGAGTTCGTAGTAACGAGAACAGGGGAGGAAATAGAGAAAAATTCATGAACTAAAAATACTAATATGAAAGATTTTAAACTTTTGTTACCGTGGTTGAACATAATAATTGTTATGTAAATGGGTTACTCACGATTTATTATTGTTTATTATAGACGATATTTCGGTCTAGTTACATGAACCGCGGTCGCGTCGAGACGACGCAGCCGGGTGAAGGTGTTCGTTTTTTATTTATCGGCCAAAACTGAACTTGTGTTTGTTTATTAAGTTCCTTGCACACTATACTAATAATATCACTACAAACACGCGAGTTTGAAAATCTACTCTGGGTTTGTGTAATCATTGGTTCCTGCCTTTAATAGGTGCTTCTACTATTGTCGACTTGTGTGGGTTCTTATTTTTCACGAGCGGTAATGTGTTCCTTTACACGTAACACAGTTCATGTAACTGGACCGAAATATCGGCTATAATAAATAAATATTCAATCGCGAGTAGCCTGTTAACATAACAATTAATACTGATATGTGCTCATTGTACTTTAAAAATAAAAGTGTTTGTTCAAAAGTTGTTTCATTCACGTCATTTCGCTAATATAAAACAAACAATGTTTGAGAACATATTCCATACTCCTAAGAGTCATCACATTCCATGATCTTTTTACCTTTCTCATCCAGCAACACACTTATATGTTTTTATCAATTCATAACAATTTATTGTGAACAAATGTAAATGTGAAACCAATGATGATTATTTTCTGGAAACTTATTAGACCAATTGTGCTTATTTTCTGGAAAATTCTAAAGGAATAAAATCAAATATAGTATGTCATTATTTTTATATGTACGTGGGTGACACAGAATCTCAAAAATGAAATCAGATATAAGATGGAAGCTGTTTTATTGCTTTTCGAAGTACTCTCCGCGACAATCGACACACTTTTTCATGCGACGAAACCATTGGGTGAAGCATTCAGCCCACCCTTCTTTAGGCACTTCATCAACAGCCATTTGTAAAGCCGTTATTGCTTCTTCTGCATTCATAAAACGTATTCCTCTGAGTTTGTCCTTAATTTTAGGAAATAAATAAAAATCACAGGGCGCAAAGTCGCGACTGTATCACGGATGACCCATTAACTCTACATTTACAGTACTCAAAAATTGCTTCGTGTCTGGCGGAGTGAGCTGGCGCATTGTCATAATGGAGGACCATTCTGCTTCGTGGGCGTCGTTCTTTGACTTTTTCCAAAACAGAAGGCAAGCAGCTGTTCACATACCAGTCCGCAGTTACTGTTCTTTTATTATCTAAAGTAGCAAAGTGGCCCGATCTGCCAAAAAAGGAGGCAATCATCTTCTTTTCAGCATTCCGTCCTTTCTTTTACTTTCGTCGGCAACTTTTCGAAAGAAGAGACCGACTGCGCAAATTGCCTCTTAGTTTCAGGCTCATAGCGGTAGATCCAGCTTTCAACCCTGTCACTATTATGTTAAAAACAGCATTTGATTGACCATTGTCCAATTATTCAAGCATTCGGAGACACCATTCCACGCTGTAGTGTTTTTGAGCTTCGCTCAAATTGTGAGGAATCCATCTAGCACAAAGCTTCCTTACCCGTAAGTGATCGTGTAAAACAGTTTGAACTTGACTCGTACCAATAGCTAATGATAGCCGTGTATCTACTGATATGTTATTCGTTTGTCTGCTTCAATCATGAGCCCTACAGTTTTGATATTTTTCTCCGTCACCGCCGTCGCAGGACACCACTAACATCGTCACTGAGGTGAGTATCACCACGTTTAAATTCATTGAACCAGTTATAAACAGTGGCACTGGATGGGGCTTCATCGCTAAATGCTAACGTAAGTCTTTCATGAAAACTAATTGATTCATTTGTTCCTGATTTAGACCGCAACGAAAGTCATACAAAATCATTGAATGAAAATGTTCTCTTGTTAAATCCATTTTCCGCAAACACTTAATTTTCAAATTGTCGCCAGAAATAAAGAAACAAATGACAGCTTTGAAAATGTATTTAATAAAGGCGTTTGACAAACAAAGTTCCATTTTCAAAATTCGACTGATTATTTCTATCGTATTGTAAAGTAGCCAGTTCTAAGAACTTTTAGTCTGACCTATCGTATATGTATGTAAAAAACAAAAGTATCTATGTATTTAAACTAAACTGTACCCGCGTTTATTTTGTATTTTCTGTTTGATCTGGTGGTTGACTGGTAGAGAATGGCGTAGAACATTAAGTCCGCCATTTCTGCACGTCAAATACTTGTGCAATGAAGTTTATATAAATAAATATATAACTTGTCTACGGTCTAGAATTATCTAAGAGGTAGAAAATGTCTACTTATAAAAATCACCTATCACCTTTGCTTTATTGCTTAATTGCCTGTCACAGTCTCAACGCTATTATTTGTGACATTCATAAGCAGCTACAAACAAGCTGTAGGCAAACATAGTTATTTATAGCCATCATTACGCTCTATGTGTCGGGCACAACACTTTGGAATTCAGACTTAACACAAAAGGCGCTACACGGTACGAATTCCGCATAGGCCGTTACCCTCAGGACTTGCACTATGTTTGCTAGGCTTACATACACTATTTACGTTATGCTTTTGCCTATGTGTGGATACAATACTACCCTTTCAGCAGTTACGAGTTTCCCGCATTGTAACCAATGAATTTAGCTGTCGTGGTACCGACAAAGCCGCGGTGGCCTGCTGCCTACGTTAGCGGTAATGCACCGAACCGGTCCTTATCTACTTATAACTTTGCACCGGGGCACCAGGCGATAAACTTTGGCAAAGACGTGAAACATTATCTCCGTATAAAGCCTGGGAAAAGGAAACTAGATGTCGGTTGCTTATCTATATTGATGTTGTAACTACTTATTATTTTGTTCAAATTAAATTATTCAAATAATGAACCACTTATACCAATAACTTAACAAATCCATATATTATTAACAATTATATCATCAATTTCACATAGGAATATGACATATCAAAAAAAATATCCTTAGGATTATTTAATGCAATGCATCATAGAACACTTGTATATACAAATAAGATAAATAGATTGACAGCGAATTTGTTAATCTCGTTAATTTGTTAATTTAGAGATCGCGATGCAACATATATAACACATCAGACATATCTTGCCCAATTTATAATCGTTGTTTATTTTGCAGTAAAAAGATTTGCTTTGCATCTAAATAATTAAAAGCAATCTTGTACGATTTACAGTAAAGTAAGATGAGATTCTACATATCTGTCATTTATACAATGCATGCAATTTAGTCAGAAAAAGAACGCCTCAAACTATATCTACATCATTGATGTGGGAATGGACGTTCTTACGTTCAAAGAAACTTCTAGGGGGAGGGGGTGAAGTAGATGAGGAGGGGTTCGTTCAAAAGTTAAATTTGGAATTCGTAACTTGGAACTTGTTCGGTTTTCAAAACATATATGAATTAAAGAATTCGACAGCTACTCAACATAGACTATTAGACTCTAATGTAGGCGCCCTAGAGTGCTTGTATAACATATCTAGTATGTATTCTCAAATCGATGACGTACGTACATCAAAAACCAAGATATTGACTTTCAGTATTAAACCAAATAAGGGGTCCACGCATGGGTTCGGAGCATATAGAAATAGATAGTTCATGCATAATAAAAACCTAATAATAATATGCGTATAGATCAGTATGCGACACAACAGATAACCGAGCATGCATAATAAACGTCCATTTATTTTCGAGTGAAGCTCATTCTACCTTCTTAGATACGATCTACCTATCCGAGCCTGTAACAACCAATTTGCTAGTAAACTAGTACATGTGTCACTGCACCCGCCTGGTCAACACGAGACTTCCAGGAAACAAATTTGGAACTTTCTATTTTACTACCGAGTGTCAAGAAACGCATGCCAAATTTACGATTTAGGCTACCAATTTTCAGCTAGGAAGTTTTTTGTTGAAAAAAAATCGGCATGTTTGTCTAAAACGTAGAGAAAACTGTAGGAAGTCATTACAATATTTACAACGCTATAAATCACTGCAGACATTTACAAGTATTACAAATATATACAGCATATTACTATACTTACTTTCGCTTTATACTATAAACTATAGTTTAATCAAAGACTGCACGATCGAAAGGTTCACTTTCTACTAAAAACTGCAAATGCTTATAAAAACGTAGGTACCTACCAGAACGTGTTACCTTTCCGCGCAAACTAAATTGAATCTAAGGGCGAGATTCCTGCTAAGTTTTTCTTTAAACATTATACCTACTCTTACAATAACATCCACACACTGCTCTCACATTATCACTTGATATGGATTTTAAACGAAAAACATATATTAAGATTTTAAACAATTTTCAAAGTGCACATTTTACGAATAGCACATTTCGCGATTTGCAAGTTTTGCGAATTGCACATTATGCACCGAAACGAGAACTACAGTCATAACTTACTATGTAATACGCAATCCAGGGTCGTGAAACTTCCATCATAAACGTCGGCGAAAACATTAGATATATTTACTTAGAAGTGAAAATAATAGTTGCACTACTATATATTAAAGAATTATTGAACAATATATTGAAAAGTTCAATATATTGTTATTTCAATTTAAGTAACTGAATGTAATACTATAAAAATGAGCATGTATACTATAAAAATGAGCATGTAGGTATACTATAAAAATGAACATGTATACTATAAAAATGAACATTAAGATAAATTATTGGAATTAAGAAGTCCTCGGTAGGTGGTACGGCGAGTACGCACAGGATGTCATAGGATGAGCCCAACGGGATGTCAATTATGTCTAGCTAACCAGGCCGATTTTTGTAGGCATATTCTAATCCCTAAAGTACATGCACAGTGTATATGGTTTATTGTTAATATATAGTCTATTTTATATGCATGTATATCACAAGGTGTTTCAACCTTAGACTAATCCTCGCCTCGGCAGTCTGCAACGTAGTAAACGGGAACCCGTACCTAGTTAGTATTAAGTATTTAAATTCAGTCGAATCAAGATAAACTACCACGAACTGCTCGCATTCCGCGGATAGCCGAACAAATTGTCTCCGAATAGCAACAAGGCGAGTTCTTGTACCAGTTAGAAGTAATAGACGTTAGTGGGCAGACAGTCCCGGGGCGTGCGTGGAATGCAGGGAGAACCGGTCGCATGAGCACGCATTGCAACGGTCGACACTTCTACATACTTACAGGACTTATTCAAAACAAGTTTTTTCTATTCTAAAATATTGACCATATGTTTCAAACGTAATGTACAGATATTATTGATAAACTTGACTAACAATTGTTACAAAAAATGAAATGCGATTTTGGTGATTCTTAATTTGAATCAACAAAGTCGCAACAAATGTCAGTAAAATCTTAACAAATTAATTATATTGTTTAGTTATATTAAGGTGTTGCTGGGTAGGCTGTGTGGTGTTGGCCGGTTTTAGAATAGCACCAACCCCATCTCTTACCGTTGGAGTCATAAAGCCGCTACCATAAACCCTCTCCAAAAGTGTGAACTCATCAACTCCATTAAGACCATATATACCTCATGCGCAGGAAAATGTGTCCAGCAGTGGGCAATAAAATTTCTGGTTATGGTTACGGCATAGCAGTTATCGATGATATTCCAGTTACACTGTCCGGAGTCCGGACACTGTTTAGTGACTGATTATTATAACATAAATTCGCGAAATATTTATAAAGTTGAAGGAATGTTCTTTAGTTGCATTAGCATTGAAACTAATACCTTTTTCCGTCTCGGAATGCTTTTAGCGCGGTAAAACAGGCTGCAGCATAAATTATACCGCGACATATCTGCAACAACAATAGAACGACTAGCAAATGACTGAAATATTATGTCGCGATAAAACTTGAATGAATAAAAACTGAAAGTAAATATACGTTTCTTTTGTCACATACTACCGTGGGTAGGTACGTCAATTTAACCGTTCACGAAACACTATGGGACGGAATTTTGTTATTGGCAACTCAAAGAAGAAAAAAAACATATATATTGCATATACTGCCTGCCTACTTATAGTCGTGTATGTAATAATTTCAAGTGGGTAGTATTTCCAACGATGTTTTTAACATTTTAGTTTTCACAGTTCATTCACCTCTTCTTTAGCGTTCCTTTACCCCTACAGCTCGTGCAGATAGCAGAAACGTACTCCACTATGTAGCAGTATAGGTCTACCAGAATCTCATGGCATAAAAAAAAAAATTGTGATTTTCATATGGCAATGTCAATTGTCACCTGTCAAATCAAAGTACGAGATTTGTCGACCGCTGCTGAGATTTTGTGATATCTTCTTGACAATTAGTTGTTTTTGTGAAAATGTCGAAAAAGCCACTTCGATCTCAAGCGAGAAATATTGTTTTCAATGTGTATCGTAAAATAAGGTAAGAAGAAGGCGTAAATCAAACTCAATCTTTGATTTTAAAGCGCGTCGTAGAGTTGACCGGTAAGTTGGACTGAGTTGTTTTGATACTTTTAGTTTATTTTATATTTTTCTTACTTAATTGTAGCTTCTTTATAGGGGTTTCCAGTACTACTATACGGCGAATCGTAGGTGAGGGCACATATTTTCCACATATTTTAATGATGGTGTATTTTCCACGCCTGGTAAAAAGAGGAGAGGGGGGAAGAAGAAAATCAACTTGGACAGTTTCGATTTAGAGTGGATTAGGAATAAAGTAAATGAATTCTATACAGTTCGGAAGGAAATTCCAACAGTAATGAAACTGTTACAAATTCTTCGACAAGATATTGATTTCAACGGAGGTAGAGAATCATTGAGGTAAGAAAAATATTAAGTAATAATCCCTCTCACTCTCACTCGTAAGAGGAGGCCTGTGCCCTGCAGTGGGACGTATATAGACTGATGAGGATGATGATGAATGACTAAGCTATCGTTTGAGTAACATGATAAATTTTATTATTTTTTACAGACTTATACTTAAGGAGATTGGTTTTGAATATGTTAAATGCCAATCAAAAAGGACCATTTTGATGGAGAGAGATGACATAAAACTACAAAGATACAAGTTTTTGAAGCGTAGGTTAGGTTAGCGTACGAAAACCGCGAAGCTGAAGAGCATAATAAATTGGATGTGATTTATTTAGATGAGACTTACATTCACGGTTCATGTTCTGTGAACAAGTGCTGGCAAAGCAAAGATATTGCAGGTCCATCTAAAAGTATTTCACTTGGAGCGAGGTGGATCATTGTAAACGCTGGATCATTGTATCATTGTAAATCATTGTCATTGTACCAAATTGTTGTCTGGTGTACAGGTCAACAAGTGTATCTGCTGACTATCACCACGATATGAATAAGGACAATTTTACAAAATGGGTGACAGAGAAGTTAATTCCAAATCTGACAAGACCTTCACTAATTGTTCTGGATAATGCTAGTTATCATTCCGTACGGATGAACAAACCGCCCACACAAGCCAATCGTATCGCTGATATAAAAGAATGGCTTCGTGCAAATGATGTACATTATGATGATCTTTGGCGTAAATGTCAACTACTTGAAGTAGTGAAACAAAACATGTCTGCGCCCTTAGATAGAATAGATGAAGTATTAAAATCGCACGGTCACGAAGTTTTAAGGCTCCCACCTTATCATTGCACATTGAATCCCATAGAAATGATTTGGGGTATAATGAAGCAAAAAGTTGCTGATAAAAATGTAAATAGGCCGCAAGTGACATTAAATTATTAACAGAAGAAGCTTTCTCACAAATTGGTGCAGAGGAATGGCGAAAATGTTGTGAACATGTAAAGAAAATTGAAAACGATTTCATTGAGCAAGATAGAATAATTGAAATGCTGGAAGAGCGATTTATAATAAATATCTCTTTATCTTCATCATCTGATGAAGAACAAGAAATGCAAGTGGAGTTCTTGGAATCGTTTTCTAGTTCTGAATGAGGTGTTAAGTTAGTAGTATGATTTAAATGACATATAATAAATTAGTACATAAAGTAATATACGATTGATTTATTTTTCATGACATATTTTCCTATGTTGTTATATTGTTATACCCGATGTATAACAACATTCTTCATACACATACCTAATATACTTCATGTTCATTAATACTAAAGACATAAATAAAAATTAAACAGTATCAAGGTCGTTTAATCCAATTTCTCCAGTATTGCACACAACAAATTTTTATTTCCCCATTTGCCATGAGATTCCGGTAGACCTATACGTATGCATTCCCTAGATATTGTTTACAATGTTCGGAACATGTGAATATTTTTTATAATCCAGTGGAAAGTAATGAAGATGAAAACAGATACCCAAAAACAATATAATTTGCTTAAGTTACGATTTTTATGAATTAATATTGAATTTATGAATAATATGAAAATGATTGATGAATTAAATTTACTAAATCACAGAGTAGTTAGCCACTTCAGCAGCCACACACCTTCAATTATATGTGTTAGGATGGCCAATAATGGCCTGCAGGTGCTCAGGAGTGGTTATGTCCCTTTCACGGTTCTCGTACGATTAATTCCGTAGTTTTCTACCTCAAAGTACCTAGTATAGCAGCCAATATTAGCTCCTGTTACTATGCAAATTGTGTGCGGCACTTCACTTCACTTCACTAACAATTTTCTTTACATACAATCGACTCGAAATATGTCAACATCTACAATTTATTTTATCGAATCGCACAAATAAGTGCTATTTATGTACTACATATTACACAAATATTTATGTACTTGTACATTTCGGACCAATGTCACGGCATTGCACGAAAACATTACATAACAGGATAAAGATATTAAAACAAAAATAGCGCGCACGTAATGCTGTTCTTGAAAGTAACATATTTGTTTCTGTACTAGACCAAATTACCGCTAAAATGTATTAAACGCTCTGCCGTTTATAATAATTTCGCAAATAAAATAAACACTATTCTGATGACTGAAATAGGTGTTTTCTTCCCAAATATTTAAAACTACTTATATATAAATATATTAACACGGAACAAATTGTTTTTCGTAGGTACATATTATACATAATAATAATTATTATAAAAATAAATGTGCTGACTGACTGACTGACTCTTCAGCGCGAAGCCGTATTTGTTGAAGATAGAAAAAAATTATTTGAACATTAGCTTCCTTTTATGATTCTGGAAATTCAACCCCTTAAAGGTGTAAACCGGAGTGTTAAAGTTTAGATGGTAATAAATACGGTTCTATTAACTTGAAACTTGGTATAAATATTTTACAATAGGAATTATTTTACCGTTTTTCGAAAGTGTGCATGGAGGGTAAAATACCGGCAGTCAAATTTTGTATGTAATCATAAATAAATCCACGCGGCTCGGCACAAGATCTATACAACAGTTTAATAAAATTGATTTTCGAGGAAAAGCATTAGGAAGATTTCGTAGGAATCTATCTACCTACCTAAAACAGTGAATAAAATTTTTGAATTTTGGATAAAATCCTTACAAGTAAGTGGTCACCGCCGCCCATGGATACCTGCAACACCAGTGGGCTTGCCAGCTCTCTTGACGAACCGCACTTAACCTATTAACTTGATTTATCATTTGTAACAAAACAAAATAAAAATCAGATGTTTTTATTCACTAAAGAACGCGATCACTGTCATACATAATCTAGGACATTAAACATGTTCATAATAATTAATTAATATGATTTATGTCGCTGTGGTTTTTCACAAACAAATTGTTTGCAAGTTTACAAGTTTACCAATGCCAATTATCAGAAGCGACTTAAAATGATCGCCAGTTAACTTGGATCTGTAGAATTTTTTTGTGTATTTCATTTTGGAGAAAGTTTTTTCACACAGATAAGGTTCCGAAAGCGGAAAATCCACGAGCTTTATGCAACTGATCAAACTGTGTGAGTGGAACTCTTTAAAAAAAATCCAGCAAAAATGAGTTTTAATATTTTTCTTTAAAAATATCGTCGCAATGCAAATCAAACATTTCCATTTGAAATTCTGGAAAGAGGGTTTCCAGGTCTTGGCCCTTGGGACTTTGTGGAACAGTCAGTGTGGTCCTCAGGCCAAAAATTTTGGAGACCCTTGCTACAAATCATAACTATAAAAAAGTAGGAAGTTACTCTTACGAGAAATTTGAAATTATTACTTTAGTTACTTAAATAATAGATTGTTTTGTTTATCATGATTTGATGATTTATATATAAATATTTATAAATAATTATATTTTTGACATAGTGTCATTAATTTTAAGAAGCATGGTTGAAGCTGAATAAGTCATAATTTGCATTTACTAATAATAACATATTATTTGCAAAAGAAATTAAAAAATAAGAATCTAAATTTTAATATTATAGAAATATAAATAATATATAATAATAGATATAATATTATAGATTAGTTCAATGGATCCTCTTAATGGCACATTATAAATTCCTACATGATTTTATTTTTAAGCTGTCGTCCCTAATTAAGGGCTGCCTAAAAATGTGAAATTCTACTCACAATACAATTGTATTGTCTGTAAACTGATATCTGCTGATATCTATTGTCTGCCTATGCATTGTAAGCTGATAACGGTTTGCTGCCAATTTGCTGTTTGTTTAAATACATGCCGATCTATATCTCAATTAATTTCGTAGATAGGCCAAATCGGTTCAAAATTACGACAGTGTAAACTTTTTTAAAATCCAAAATAAATCTGTCTGTAATGATGATGTATGTAATGATAAAATAATTATGTCTGTTGAAGGCATCATATTTTAACAGCGTGAAACCAAATATTATGAACGACTAGATACATACTGTCTTGTTATGAAATGAGATTTTTTATTTAATCTGTAAAAATATTCAAAGTATCATATTAATATGTTAACAATCGCCGAAGTAGACTTTATATTATTGGTCAAAACTTTATCAAACCACGGAAATTCCCATGTCGAAGACTGAAACTGTAGGGGTTCTGCAGATTGAACGGTCGAGCGGTTCAATTATACCTACTCGTATATGTATAATATATAATAACAACATCCTGATTCTATTAGTCCTTCCCCCTCAGGGGCTCACCTACACCTTCCTTATATCAATCACTTCATTCGTGTACATACGCAAATCCTTTATTGCTAAAGTAGGTACTCTCTATTTTTATATACATAGTCAAGTAATTTAGCTTACACATGTATATATATATATATATATATATATACTAGCAAAACCCGTACTAGCAGCAGCTAGTACGCCTAGTAATAGTAATATATACTAGCAGCGCCATCTAGTGGCGAGTTACAACAAAGTCGATAGCATAGAAACCTTCTCCATCATGAAAAGATACATATGTGCCAACTTTCATGGTGATCAGTCAAACAGTGTCGAAGTCTATTAACATCAAATATACCAACATCCTCTTATATATATATATATATATTCGATTCTAGTCCTTATTGTTGAAGCTGGTTAGATTAGATGATAATTTTATTACAATATAATAGACATTTAACCACATTCCGCCTCTAAATTAGGGCATGCTAATAATCACAATTATGAGAGATAATACGAACTGTTAATTAAAGATTATGATTTAAAGAAAAGGAAAGACATGTCAAAGAAAGTTAATCAGGAACTCATAATGTTAGACAAATAAAATAAATATTGAACATGACATTTGTTACCGATTTATCATAATATATCACTGTCGAGAGTAAAATCGATTCTACCAGTTTTTACAAGAAGCTTTTGTTTTCATAACTTATTGTTCATTTCAAGTAGGTACCTATATCTTTTATTCTACGTGCAGTTGCATTCTACACGCGTCTCCCACGCCGCGCCCGCCTAGACATAAAACCTAATAGATATATAGAAAAACATAGCTATTATGATAAAACCGGGGCATGCCATACTGCTGGGTGGTCGTTCAATAAATCGAGACCACTGAAGTACGGTGTAGAAACTACCAATGTAGCACAATCTGCTCGAGGGCAGGAATCTGCCAGTAATATTACTTACAGAACACGACCCAGTAATGTATGACCTAGCAGCATTGTACCCACAGGGCGGTTGGCGGAATCTGATCTGCATGGCTTGCAATTAAGACTAGCCCCAGGCCTTAGTGTGACGCCAAAGTGGGCGCGCGGCGGGCAGCGGATTACGTTGCGTATTTTTCAAACATATACCATGTGTCATTGAATTTAATGCAAAATCTGAAAATAGTATCGATTCTACCAGTTTTTACTGTAGGTTTCATAACTCGTTATACATTTATAGCATATCTTTTATTATTTGCGTAGTTACGCAAAACAATTACACTAATTGCAATTACCGAGAGCGGTGCGTTGCGCCGCCTACGAACTTTTTAAATAGAACAACAAAACTTTACGTATCACATTTGAGAATTTCGCGTTTTTCACACATATTTATCTATTTAAACAGGTCTTAACGCGAATGTTTACATTATTCCGTTTATTCGACGTTTCGGTTGGTTCGGTTCGACATTCCGAACCATGAAGATCAAATAAGGGTAGTTGATGAAACAGCTCACAGCTTTCAATGTGGACTACCCGCGTCCGACGTTTTCATTCAACTCGTGACCATTGTTGGTGCAACCCAATCGATACGTCGTGTAAAATAAATAAGGTAAACATTCGCGTTGATGCCCGTTTAAATACATAAAACCTTTACATATTTGTAACTTTTTATTTATTTATTTATTTATTTATTTATTTATTTATTTATTTATTTATTTATTTATTTATTTATTTATTTATTTATTTATTTATTTATTTATTTATTTATTTATTTATTTATTTATTTATTTATTTCCTAAAATATTTTTATTTTTTGCTAGAACCGTTTTATATATTAGTTGACGTGTTACAGGTTGTTTTGTGTTATTTCGGTGTCACGTCGTATGTCGATTGAGGGCTAGTCGATTGCGGAAAGAGAGCGGATTCCGAGGCGACACCTGCGACCATTTTGAAAGAAAACAGTTCGAGTCAGTTTGTGATTTTCGTTGCGAGGGAGTTCACGTTTGTATTTACTCTATATTTTGATCTGCGCCTGTAGCCCGTCCCAGTCCCAGGTCCCAGAGCTCCTGAGAGCCGGAGGGGTTCTGAGGGAGTTACAACGTCTCTTCGTTGCCGTTCTCCACAATGGCATCACACCCGAAGCGTGGAACAGGAAGCGTATTAACTCAGTAATTACCAAAAAAATCAAAGAAAAGATGAAGTTTAACTAAGTCAAGTAAGTTTCATTAGGTCAAAATTTAGATTTTATCGGGAGTTTAATCTACATATACCTAACCGTTTTTCATAACTTTATAGCAAATTTGAGCCAAATGAGCAGAAATATATGGAATGCAATGCAACGAGCCCTTTCATATCCACTGCTGGACACGGGCCTCCTCGTGCACATTGTTTCGTGCATGAGGGATGTAAGGACTTTAAACGCCACGCTGCTGGTTAAGCGGATTGGCGAGTAGCCTCATTTAGAGGTGGTGTAGTTCCTCAGGGCTTGTGGTAGCTGCTTTGTTATTGCTTTGTTTGTTAGTCGCCTCTTACGACACCCACGGGAAGAGTGCCGTGAGGTGAGGGCCTGCTGTACGATAGCTCCACCCCATCTCTTCCCGTGGATGTCGTAAAAGAAAAATATTACTAAACAGAAAACAATAACGATTAGGACTTTATTTTAATATAAAAAATATATAACCTATATTTAAAAATTCGTAAGAAAAATATTAAAAATGTATCCAACTTTTTCTTTTGCCACAGTTTTGCCACAGGGCAAAAGATCCACAGTTCTTTTGCCGTACTGAAGAGATCATTTTCGGGTTCCAATGAGGGTGCAAAATTTCAAACTGTTTGGTTGAAAATTGTACAAAGGATTGTACTGAAATTGAAATGCATATCCCACTTTATCTTATTTCCCTAATGTACGTACATGTTTCGGTAGTGAGTGAGGTGTGTCAGAGCCCATTCCCATCCCTATTTTCCCTCCCTATTTTCCCAACCCTTTCTCCAAATCCCCTATATCTCCAAAGGTAGACAGCGCACCCGGGGGCGTGTCAACGTTTGTCATTTTGGACTAATGTAGGCATGTATCGCGGATGTTTATGGGCGAAAGTATCCACTTACCATCAGGTGGACGGTATGCTCATCTGCCGCATTTGTTAATAAATAAAAAAAAGGGACATGAAAAATTTGGGTTTTTCGGAGGAAGATTTGTGTTGTAGGAAGAAATGGTCCCTAAAGATTAAAAAATCCATCCTCACGTGGAAATGTGGGGAGAAAGAAAAAGAATAATATTCACATATATAACAGTTTTTCAAATGCAATCGGGTGTTGAACGAGCAACGCTGCGGCCAAACTCTAGTGAAAAATTAGTTATAGCAAATTAACGATTCTACATTCATTTCTCACGTAACAATCTTCTAATGCGAGTTAATTTTCTGATGCTTAGATAACTTACAATAAATTTAATTGCAATCTTGCACGCATAGGTAGCTTTACACGACTGATAAATGTACAAAGTAGATATTTATTTGCTATTTGTTCAATTGATTACAACGTTTACACTTATCGATTATATTAGTGTGAATATATAAACAGCGAGATGTCACAACACGATGGGTTAGCGTGAAAATTCGTAACTTTGCATCGATATCAACACTACTCGCTGCGTGATCGCGGGGCCATAACCAGTTCACACGTTTTGTTTTTAAAAAACTAATACAGATCCATACAAATAACAAACTACATACATACAAACTAACCAGGTTTAACATAGCGTTTATTAAACATAATATCACAAGAGAGTTTCCGGACTTTAATCCACCAAAAGGATTATTGCGATCCATTGCGGATTGGTGGGTGCATCCGCAATGGTTTCTTCGCGATATTTTCATTCAGCACCGTGCATGTTACAACTGAGAAATCCGTATTTAAGTAAAAAATTAATGGTATGGGCCGGTACTCAAACTCGCGATCTCACGAGATACCCCTCGCCACTTTATTAAAAACGAGTACCATTTTGTCCTATGCCATATGATATACTCGTACGAAAGGAACAAAAGCAGCAACTAGACAAAATCGGTAGGAGAAAGTCGTATTTTGTAGAAAGTATTGTAGAAAAAAACTGCCTGTCAGGTGCATCTGAGGCACTCGTTATGTATACACATACATAACAAGGCTTAACTCGTCCTTTGGGTATATTTAAACTATTATATGCGCTTAAATGTCCAGTATTTTAAAACAATCCTTTAAGAATATCCATCGCTATATTGATGAGTCCTATGTGGTCTGACACATAGGACATGTTAAAAATGTTTATTTGTTTATTTCAAGATTTTTTAAAGTATAGAGATTTAAATGACTATTATCACTTTGGCTATAAAAAACTATGTAGTTTTTTATAGCCTATAACAACTTCAATTAGCTGTACTCGTACTAAGTCTACTAAGTCTACTAAGTCGTACTAAGTAATAGGTCTAACTTAAAGTAAGAAGTTAACACAACGTAATGTAAGATCCAACGATATTCTTTTTTTTGATAAGCGCTAACCGTTTCTTTACCCGACTATCTGTGCCTTCCTGAGAAAAAATGCACGACTGCACATTGATAATTTTCGAGATAAATGCAAAAAAAATGGTAAAATTTTTATTAATGTAAAATCAAGCTAGAAAACTGCAATTTCGAATAAAACAACAAGACTAACGATTGTTATTTATTTTACTTTTAATTTTCGAATATAAAGTCACTTAAGCTTTCGTTAAAAATGCTATTAGTACCTTCTCTACTCGGGAAGGCAGATCTGGTTTAAACATGGTCTAGGCTTTATTCACGCATTATTATATTTTTTTATCATTATTATTTTATTAGCTTGTGTACGCGTGATACACGGAAAACAACGCGATAACCGTGCGAATTACTCCGGTAAACAGTAAACTAAGAATAGGTTAATTATTTGTTTAACCTTTTGATACGAAACTAAATATAGATCTATTTGTTTGCCTAATTTAACAGTTGAGATTATTGTTGATTTTAAAATTGTATCATTGTGCCCAACTGTAATTTACATTAAATTGTGTTATTATTTGACTGAATATTATATAACTCATACCATAATTGCGTATCAAATGGTGTTAACAAACCATTTTACACGATATTTAACGTACGTATATTGCAGGGGTGGCCAACAAGTCGATCGCGATAGACCGGTCGATCGCCAAAGACAGAGACCGGTCGATCGCGAGATGAAATTAAAATTATTGGCGGGTATCAAAATTTTGGTTAAGGTTGACATTATCAAAGAAATGAAAGCGCAATCTTCTCATTATTTTTTTGTTATCTATTGATATTAATTGTACTATCATATTATTGATATTCATAAAAAGCTGTCTAATTATTGTTTTATTCATCCCACTAAAACACAATTGAGTCGATCGCAAAAGGTCAGAATGGTCCACTGCTGCCTTCTCATACACGTTGTCCTGTGCATCTTGTGCAAAAACAAGGCAACGAGCATGAATGGCCAATTCCTATGTACAGCTTTAAAAAGACACGCTGGAAAAGCAGTTTCGCGAGTCCACTCGTTTAGAGGTGATGTAGTCCTTCTGGGCTTGTGGTAGTGGCTTTGTTACCCCTTAGTTGCCGCTTAAGACACCCGCGGGAAGAGATGGGGTAGTGTCATTCTAAAGCCGACCGACGACACATGGCCAACATGGTATTATTTAAATGGTATAGCAAATTAAGTAAGTATGTAAATTAGTGTAAGCAACACGGGGATGTTATTTCGGTGGACTTCTTTCCTGTAGGTTGACTGGAGAACCAACCTGGAAGAAAGAAGTCCTCCGAAATGCTCAACGCCTAAGGGCCCCCGCTGATTGTGATTTTTTGTCACGGTGACTTTATGTCACCAAGTCGAGTGCTATGGAGATATATGTGAGTGCGCTCACTGTGGTGACGTGACAATACGGTGACAAATAGTTCCGACGGCCGGCGACAACTGGGTGACGTGACTGTCACTCGGCCTGTACATTGCTATGGGAGTGCGCTCACTGGGCTACTTTTTGTCACTCGGCCGGCGGACGTGTGCGGAATAGACGTGTGCTGTGTGATTTTTTTGAATTTTTACTCACTATGGCTGCTTCTCTGCAAGAGGAAGACATTGACAACGAATTGTTAATAGAGGAGGTAGAGAAGAGGCCAGCCTTATTTATAAAAAAATTAAAGGAATACTCGGACATTAATTTGAAAAGAAGATTGTGGGACGAAATTTTAATACAATTATTTCCGACAAGAACTTTAACACAAGAGCAAAAAGAAAATGCAGGTAGGTAATTGTGTCAATATTTATTGGATATTGTTTACTTATTAACAACTTTTTTTTTAGATAAGGTACGTATCATGAGTTACATATTCAGTTATATTTTATCATATTGCCACGGTATAGATCCTTGTGGTGAAATAAAGTAAGAAACAAAATAATTTCTTATATTTACACAGGACATGTTTCGATGCGTCTGATGTGTAGGTACATTGTTAAGCGTACATTCATAGGCAGTATCTGTGAATTGAATACCATCTCTAACACGTACATAGTTATATAATATACAGCAAGCCATTATAATCTTATCACAAAATTCTATGTTAACATCGATAGGTCTGTGAAGAATTCTCCATTTATTGCACAGTATTCCAAAAGTGCATTCCACCATTCGTCGTGCTCTTGTATGTCGATAATTAAAGATTCTTTTAACAATTGTAAGTCCTCTTTTAGAAAACGGTCGTAACACATTTTTCGATAGGCCAAAGGCTTCATCGCCCACAATACAAAAAGGCATTATTTTCCCATTTTCATCATTAGGTAGAGTTCGTCCAATCGGAATATTTAATAAATTCTCTTGATGCCTTCTGCCAATATTTGAATTTTTAAAAATTGTCGAATCGCTTGCGCTTCCATGCGATCCAACGTCGATATAGATGAATTTATAATCTGCGTCTACCCACGCCATCAAAACAACAGAGAAAAACTTTTTATAATTAAAATAATCAGATCCACTATGTTTTGGATTCGTTATTCTAACATGTTTGCCATCGACGGCGCCGATAATATTAGGAAAGTTAGTACGCTCATAATATTGATCAGCAATTTTATACCAATCTTCTTCATTTTTTTCTGCCATATAAAGAGGTTGCAAAGCTTCCCATATAGACTGGCAAGTTAAATTTACTATATTTCGAAGAGTTGTGGCTCCAATTAAGTATTCGAAAGATAATGCGTTGAAACTTGTACCCGTAGCTAAATACCTGTAAATAAAAGATTTTTGTTATTTTTTTGCAGTAAAAATAGTACAACGTCGCTGGAAAAATTTAAGAGCATGTTTTTCGAGGGAGCTTCGTTTTCAAAGGGATGTGAAATCAGGCCAAGCTGCACCAAAACGAAAACGATACGTCTACTTTGATAAGTTACTGTTCTTGGTACCTTCAATGGACCAAGTGAGAGAAACCTCTGGCAATGCGACATCACTTGACGATAATGAGGCATTTGGTGAGAACGAAAGTAGTTCTTCTACACCAACATTAAGAGTAACACGACCAATACAGGAAAAGAAGAATAAAAATAAAAGTTATGAAGAATCGTTGTTAGAAATTTTAAAAGAAAAAAATATTTGCAACACACAAACAGATCCAGACACTTATTTCGCTTTATCTTTGGTTCCAATATTAAAATCAATTCCGCCAGATCAAAAAATTGATGCCCAAATTGCGATTTTGAACACTTTAAAATATTATACTTCATCTTCTTATAGCAGGAGTAATTATAATCCTACTGCTGCATCATATATTATTCCTCAACCACAACCACCTCGTATACTTTCACAGCAGATAATATCTCCTCCCCAACCACAACCTCCTCGTAGACTTTCACAGCAGTGTTTTAATCCCTCTGAAATACCCTCTCATGACATCTCTTCCCCACGGTCCAACGAAACTGTGCAATCGTTTGTATCAAATTACTCTGCAGGTGATTCTGATATTGCAAATTTTTATGCCTCGGAATAATAAATATATTTTGTTTAAGTAATTAATGTAGTTTATGTTACTTACCTCAGCGTTACCGCTAGCCTTTCTTCTACTGGAATAGCTCTGCGAAATGTTGTATCTTGAAATGTAATTAAAGGACCCACCAAATACACCAAGTCATCGAAACTGTTTATTGACATACGAAAATAATTAAAGAACTTTGAAGGATACTGACGTAATTCAGGATATAAAGTGTAAAATGTTCCTTTAAACAATCTTTCAGTGTATATAGGATGCATCCAGTAGCGTTTTTTTCGTTTCATTTTTCTTCTGCGTATTTCAAGAGCACAAATAACAGCAACGTCTTTGAAATCCATTCCAAGAATGAGGACGTTTTGTTGCCCAGTGACAGTTAAGTGGGCGCCTCGTGGGTGACAGTAGATGACAGTAACAAAAAGTCACCGTGACAAAAAATCACAATCAGCGGGGGCCCTAAGGCGCCAAAAATCAAAACGCGATATTTTGTGTCTGCCATGACGATGACATTAGATTTTTTCAAAATTCCTTCTAGAAAAATACAATAAGAGAAGATTACGAATAATTGAGAGAATTAGCCGCATATTAATGAATGTTTAGTAAAGATCACTGAAAACCACTCGAGGTCATCGACCTATTACGGTTCTATTTACCAGTGGGCGGGCGGCATGCGCGCAGCGACCTTTGACGACACCGTAGACAACGGAAATAGAAAACGACGTCTATGCTAATCATAGACAAAAACTCTTTTATTTTCTTTCAGCGTGTGTCAAAGGATTATGGAACGCTACCGAACGTATACATAAAAGCTCATCTACTTTACTGCAAGGATTATCTGATTAAGAATAGAATAAGTTGATTGGTAATGTATATTTTACAATCATAGTTAAGATTTATCTTTTAAGAATACGTATCATCTTTGTTTTAATCAGAGGCTTAATCGTGTATTAAAAAACAGCAGTGGTCAAACAGAAAGTCAAAAAACAGGTCTGCTGAAATTTACTTCAAATTAAATCAAGTGACGTCGTAAGGTCATATTTTTGTTGAAACTATTTAAATTCTCTTCTTACAACTTACTTTTCATACAATTTCATGTAAGCATTTAATTGAGAACAATTATGCAATTAAGCGCTAATTCGAATTCTGATTAAATAGCTTCAATAAAATTATTACAATACTTACTGTAATAAGAATACTAGAACATACGTTCTAGCACGCATTTATATACTAAGCTTCCTAGGCGTGACTTGAACACTATTATGTTACAATTAAAAAATTATAAATACAGCTACAATTAAAAAGGATTACCTAATGTTTTAAAATGATTAGAATTTTTTTAACTACACTGGAAAATAATTTTCAAATTACAAAATATGTTAAAATATTTATTATGGACAATGACTTCTGAATAGAAGTCATTGATTATAGTAATTTAATTAAAACATGAGTAAGACTACTCATATAGTAAACCTAATTTTGGGAAACAATAGAATTTTACTGATCTTGTTATTGACGATGAATTTGTAAAATATTTCGATATTCGTCGATCTTAAATATTTGTATGCAAGAAACGGTAGATTATAGAGGTTTGTCTATTCAAAAGATCCTTATGTATGTACATTAATAAAAGACTTGCAATATTTATATAAGTACATTCATAACTTAACTTGATAGTCGTCATTTGTCAGATGAACTGATGTTGCTAATGATTTTTTCCAATGACGATGAAGTGTGTGTTTATATATATGTAAGTGGGTGTGTGCGAGGAACAGGTGCGGTGACGAGCAAGAAGAGACGACACCTCACACCGTGACGGAGCAACCACCGTGACACAAGACTCATCACATCACAACACTAGACACATTTGTCCGCTATTCATTTGGATACCCAAGTTTATCAAGATTATCTATACGGGATAATCTTACACGTCAATAATTATAATTATGTAATTGTCATTAGCTATTAGTCTTTGTCATGTCAATCTTTCTATTTTAGATCGTGCTAGAGCGTAAATATTACTGAACATCAACCTCGAGGTGGCCAGTGACTACCGTCGTCCATGGACATCTGCTAAATCAATGCACAATATCGTAGAATAGCGGAAATCCTTAAAGAGCAGCTCCTTTTATAACGTTTGCGAGGTATAAAGTGTATCCGGTATCAATTCGACATCCCCCTATATTCCCTATCCTTCCCAAGCCCTTTTCACGGGTATCACGGATGTCCATGAGCGACAGTATACACTTGCCATTGCTATCTTCTTACAATAAAAAATATAGTTCGAAAATTGTATTCAAAAATTTTATGGCGTTACGAATCTACTTAAAATGCAAATTCAAATATAAAAAAGTTACTTTTTACCGGCTTCGCTACGGATTTGTTCCAATTAATTCATATTAAAGTGAAGTTAATTTTATTCAAAGTACTATTAACGTGTGCAATCGATACCAAAGCATGAATTAAATGTCACAAGAGATAATTTGGACTTTTAAGGCAACAGCGACCGTTCTCAATTCAGGATATAGACTCTCGTTCTACCCTTATAAGGATTCCTGCTTGTTTTGTAGAAACCAAAGACTTCTTAATACTAGCGAAATAGACAAACAAAGGTCGCTTTGACGTGTAACTGTTCTCGATACGCAAACGTGTGCGTATGTTTCTGTATGTGCGAGTGAAAAATAGTGTTTTGTTCTTATAACGAGTAATGTCGATAGTTACAAAATCACAACCTAAAGCTCATATATTTACAAGACTTATATTAAGAAATCTTTCGTTCTGTACTATACCTAACTAATATATCGACGGTAGAAGGGAGAAATGGACTAAACCTAAGCGACGCGGTGAATCGCAAACATATCTGTCATCTTGTTCTTGAAAAGTAAGCTTGCTAAAGTATTTTTATATTTTGTCCAAAATTTTAAAGATTTCATATTTGTTGTTGTAAATGGGTTTCATTAATATAAACATTTGAAATGTCCTCGAATTAAAAATTAACACAATTAAGACGCAAACTAAATGGAAATATCTACAAATAAATCCCAAATTTAAATAAAACAACGACCCCTTGACAGACCGTGAGATTGTGGGATCTTGTTGTTCGACAAACAGATTTTAGCTGTTAACGTGTCGCCATCTCTATCGCACTCGTTGTTATTGCATAAACATTGGGAATCTCGCTCGCACCCTACGTTTGTCCATTACGCTAGTATTAAAAAGTCTTTGGTAGAAGCCATCTTAGATACTAGACTCAGGCACGCAACAAGTAACTTCCATTTATATTTGCAAATTAAGATTATAATGTTGTTACAAGAAATAAAAAGAAACGTAAACAGTTCCCTCCCGTATATATAAATGGATATACCTAAAATGTTCTAAATACATATTCCAGATCGTCATGTGACTGAATAAAAATGTGAAGCGTCCCTCGTGACAATTTTTCCTAAATATCTAAGAATAGAAAAATAAATGGGCGTTGTAGCCAACGGTTCAATTAATTTAATGTACCTATTCAATCTCCCGACTGAAAGCTATCTGAGTACAATTGCAAAACTATCTTAATAACCCTTTGTACGACTCCGTTTACATTCGTTCCTCGAAATAAACTCGTGAGTAATTAAGTGAAAATAGTAAGCGTGGTATGAGATTGCCATCGTGCAGTACTTCTACTTTCTCACACAATAACAAGGCGTTATCTTAACATGAAAATAACAAGCTGAAATCTGCGACGGCCAGGTCGGGTCGAGCCATACGGAGTGCCATTATTTGCTAATAACTTGAAAGGCTATGATAACGGGAAGGAGTTATATAAATATGTGATAAAATAATAGCCAATATAACTAGTAAACAATAACTTTTTTAAAGAACATGCGAGTGACGCAGTGTAATTAAACTATTATTACGAGATATTCCTTACTTGTTCTAAAAAATATGCGACAACCTAATTTTTAATGAATAAGAATGAATGAATTAAGAATGAATCTGAATGAATAATCCAAATATAAATTCAGTGTTTCTTTTAGTCTACACAAACGCTTCTACTAGCCATAAATATTTTCCGAGACTACATGACATTTATATTATCTAGGCAAACACAGATTCCAGATTATCTATGCCATTACTAGACATTTGTTATAGCAACCCGAATACGAAATACACATAAACTTGTAATATACATATTTTATGTGCCAGTAACATAATAATATGTCTTATTTTAGACATAAATAAACTGAGCGATCCTCAGTTTTTATGCAGGTTATGGTAAAAGGTAAAATACTTTTTTACTCTCACACTTTACGGGTAAACTCTCACAGGTGGTCTAGAATCACTAAGCATCCGCAGAGATGATGCGTCTCTATGTTCTTCCGCCTAAATAATGGGGAATGTTCTGAAGAACCGTTCAATTTGATGCCAACTGCGGGTTTTTACCATCGCACTGCTCGTCATGGTCGTGCGGTTCATCCGCACTTCCTTGGGTCGCTGGGTACAGTGCAGTCAAAAAGGCATTTTATACCGCGAACCCGAAAGTAGTGAAATGAACTGCCAGCCGAGGTTTTTCCATTACGCTACGATATGGGGCTCTTCGAGAGAGCTAGGAACAGGATTCAGCAAGGTCGGCGCGCACCCGCACCTGCACCAGGGGACTCCTTGGTGTTGCAGGTGTCCATGGGTGGCGATGACCACTTACCATCACGTGGCCCGTCCGCTCGTCTGCCATCTATTCTATAAACAACTATATATGAAGCAATGACAGGCAAACACATTTTTTTTCTCCACTTAGCAAGATTAAAACCCTCTTAGTAAGAAACTATAAAAATATAGGTAACTATGTAAATAATAACAGTAAAAATCGTAATCGTACAAGTTCTTTTAGTTATAAAAATATTCTATTTTTTTCGATATAAACATAACAGAACGATAAGTCTTGTTATATTTATACTTTTGTTTACAAATAAGTGCTCACAAGTAAAAAATATGGAGTTAGGTATAAATATGTACCTATTTATTTGTGTGCAAGCAAAGGCCTACAAGTAAATACTGACTTCATAATCTAAAAAAACGTATAAAGTAGTATTCGAAACAAATATGTTTCTTACTTAGTACTTAGAAGTAAGCCTACCCCTATTTATACCCCTATATACCTGTAGCAACAAGTAGATTTATAAGTAAAACTAAATTACGTATTAATTTAAAAAAGTATGTAAATAATAAAATTTGTAATATAATAAGGAAAATTATATATTATTTTTAGAAAATAAATTTAAGATATACTTTACCTGTATATAAGATATTTAAGATATATATTATAACACAATTTACCTGTAGTCATTTCATTCTTTCATCAATGTTCATTTCTTTGTAGCCAAAGGTCTGGCAGAGATTGCTTTTAGCGGTAAGACAGCATTTTGTGTCTACAATGTTTGTTATTGTTTCTGTTTTGTTTTTGGTGTGCAATAAAGAGTTTTATCTACCTATATACAATATATACGAGTATATATAGATATATGTTCGAAGAGCTACTTAAACAAGAGTACCTAATAGTTGGTGTTTCTATTTTCTGAATTAACATTTCTAAATGTGACTACGAATCCCCAAGACATTAATCCCAGACGTATAGTAATAGCCAAGAGCAAAAGACTCGATTTTACTACGCAGTAAGCAGTTCCACTACATGAAGTTAAACAATGTCCATCAACTGATTTATTACTTGACGCAAGCGCATTCCATCCCAAGTGCAAACGATAAGTTCCTTGTTGACATATTTTTATTTTCTTCAATATTCAATCATTGTGTCGGATATTATCGTAAAATAAACAAAAATATACGTCAATGTTGTGAGACAGAAGGTCAGGATTTTGTACGAGCCAGTGCAGCGGACGTAACACTTTTCTTAGATTTCATAATAAAAAGTATCATATCTGAATCATAGTCTGGAATCTTAAACTAACGCCGTCAAATAATTATTGATACTGATTAATTCATTCGATTTTTTTACAATTTTATCTTTCCTTCCAACTGTATCAAAAGGCGTTAATTACACATTTTTAAAACTAGAAGAAGTTAAATTCGCGATAAAGAACTTATAGGCTCGCCGGGTGAAAACGTAAGTATACGTAAGTGATGCGAAGTATTGTTGCCTTTAAAAACAACTAGTGCCTACTAGTAGATACTATAGAAGTTCTTTTAGGGAAAATGAATTAAATGGTAATGGATACCAATCATAGATATGAGAATTGTATCGATGATACAATTTAACAAGAAAGTTAACAATTAGATTAAGAATGAAATTAAATTAATTAATTAAATAGATTAAAATTTAATGATTATGATGTTTTTAAAGAGTTAATTAAAGACTTCTCGGTCTTTATTTCAGTTTCTTGCTCTTAAATTTTGCTTTTAATCGATTGTAATAATGTGAATCGAATTAATTTACATAAATAGATATTTACATAATTCACATATTGATTTACATTAGTTAGACATAGCTATCATTCAACGCAAATTTTACTTTCTATACCTTACCTGCATGTTATCCATCTCATGGCAAACACTTACACATGCACAACTCTCATCACAATATTCTTTTGCAAATATATCACTTTGAATATCAGTGTATGCGAGAAAGGAGTGATATGTCGAGCGCGGGCGCGTCGTACCCGTATGTCAGTATGCTTCAAACTGGATATTCCTGCGAAGGACTAAAGGATCCAGCCGAAGAAAGTCACACGTTCTATAACGCGCGCCGGCACCGTCCTGTCCACCAGATAACTGTGCACATACATACTATCTTATATATGTAAACAATGATAAACACTAAAATTATGCTACATTAAAATTAAAATTTCGTTACAAAGATAGAACTAACTGTTCACGTTAATCTTATGACACTATTAGAGTAAACATAGAAAATTAAAATTGAATATAACGATTGCTTAGATAAGTGGCATGCAAACATTTTTTTATTGATAAAGTTAATGAGCAATCTTGGTCTTATAATTCAATTTTAAAAGGCGCTCGGTACAAGGCACGAGCTCGCACTCTCTCTTATCAAAGTGAGGTTAACGATTTTCGCGTGGAAAAGTACTAGTGTGATTATGTGTGTGACAAATAAAATAAATGTCACATTATCTATAAATAGTAGGTCGAGCGGTGCAGGGCGGTGCGCGGGCGCGGGCGGGCGGCCGATGCGACTAGCAACCGCGAAAATTTGGCAGAAGCTTTTAATGTTTACATGTGCCTAAAGTTGGTATTTGTGACCGTGAACTGCGTAAATACACTTAACACTTAACGTGACAGCGCTTTCAAACAATTTATCGCTTTCACTTTTGAAAATTTGGTAAATTGCTTTTTATCAATGTTTTTTTATATGTAGATAAAAGGCGGCAGACGAGCATACAGTTCACCTAATGGTAAGTGGATACTGTCGGCCATAGACATCCGCGATACATGCCAACATCAGTCCAGAATGACAAACGTTGGCACGCTCCCGGATGCGCTGCCTACCTTTGCAGATTAAGAAATGGATTGGGAGAAAGGATTGGGGAAAATGGGGAGGGATAGGATGGGCCGGGATGGGAATGGGCTCTGGCATATCTCACCAATTCTCACCCACAAGCGAAATTTATTTATTTAATTTATTTATTTATTTATTCACAATTTCACAATTTGTAACAATATTGCCAGGGGTCCCTGCACTAGGCTTCGCCTGTATCGCGAGGAACCAGTTAAAAATTACATAGCAGAATTTACAAAGTTACGTAGGTCCATTACAATAAAGAGAGTAAGAGATACTTAATAGCACAGAAAACAAAACAATACAAAAGAAACCCAAACAAAGAGGTTGTACAGATGAAACTTAGAAACATGACAAAAAAGAAAAAAATATACATATAAGTTAGGCTACTTTAGCTAGGATATTCTCTGTCTCAGCGTAGTTTAGAGAGAGAAGCAATACGTACGTACATTAGGGAAAAACGATAAAGTAGGAAATACAATACATTTCAAGGTAGTTTTCTGTGAGAGAGGGGTAACGTGGCCAGTCGAGTGCGCCAGCGGCTGTGGGTGCATTCCGACTCTCGCACTGCATTCTCGCACTCTAGCAATTCGTGCACTTTCCCCCTATTAATGTGTACGCATTAGTAAGTTTAGTTATCTACAAGATTAATTTACAGTATTTAAGAGGGTCTACCTCTTAAATACTCGATCGGGTAGAAGACTACGTACTTGAATGGAGACCACGTACCGGGAAGCGAATCGACCAAGTGGACCGACAACTTGCAGAAGTTGACCGGTGGTGGCTGGATGAGAAGAGACAGATGGTGTGCGGTGGCGAACCATGGGAGAGGCCAAATAGCAGTGGACAAAGAACTGATGGTATAGTAGACTATGGTATTTAAGATTTTGTTTAAGAGCGGTGATAGCGATGAAGGAAAACATCGTGAAAAATCCCACGTGCCAGAAGAATTAATGAACTTAAATATGTCAGATGTTACTTCATACTATATCGTAACATACTCTACCGTAACATATCATACGACCAGCGTATGTTTCTCCGCTATTGGATATAGGTTTCTCCAAAGGCTAGCGATGACACACGATCTTCCATTCTTCTCATCTAGCCACTACCGGCAAACCCCATTGGCGTCGAAGAACATCTTACACAGCGCATCGGGGAACATGGTCTCGTCTCCAAATAATTAATACTAAAACTAATAATTAAAATTGTAAATCTTAATAACTGAACCATTCATTAATTCGTCAACAGAGTAGCAACATTTGTCGATCAAGAAAAGTTTTTCTTAAATATACTTGAGTCAGTACCGTATATATATATATAGTCAGGTAGTTTACAGTAGATGCGAACTGACATACAATAAGCATTCCTTTTCACGACTGATAGTAAGTATATTGTTAACATAAATGTCTAAACGATAAATAGTAAATATCGTTAACTTCTGTGATATCTTGTTTGTCACAAGCATTTACATCGTCGCAGTGACATATCCGCATCACTTCTAAATTAGACACATAATAATATGCACGTCATATGCACGAGCATGCTTATTATCTAACAATTATCATTAATATTGCACTTTAATTTATTAATCACTTCCTGTAAATCATACTAGAGGCACACGGGTTCAATTTCGTTTACCAAGGGTTATGGACTTTGACTGATATCGTAAATTAATTATTATCATTTAAATAAATATGCTGAAAATAAAATTAATACTACAACATACTGGCACATCCTTATATGTATGTAGGTTATATATTATGTTAACAACAACAATCCCAGTAACAACATTTCTGTAATAATGTTGCAAATCCTCGCGACTGTTTAGCTGCCCACTAAGGCCAACAGGCCAAGCCTGGTTTAGTTGATTTTTTTTCATGTGGCTTGGCCATTTCCATTCGGGCATCTCCAGCATTGATAACGTGATGAATCTCTTATGCGAAATGACGTAGTCACATGAAGAAAAATTCCATTAAACCAGGACAAAAACAACCAATAAAATATATAACACAATTAGTAAAAATCGAGATATTATAGTAAAAATAACAACTCATTATAAATAGCCGGCCAGGGTCGTCGTAAGATTGTGTGAGAAATGAAATGTTCTACATAATTATAGTTGAGGAAAAAACTAAAGAACCATTACACTTTTCTTATATCGGAGAGTCGATCCATTCATTCATTCGTTTGTTCGTCTTTCATTACAGGTCGTTTGATATTTATGTTCGATTATGATATGACAAAATATTATATGTAATTATGTTTCCTATTCGCCATCCGCTTATAATGATATTTTGAATACGTGACAATGAAAAACATTTAGATACGTTAGTTTCAGCGGAGTCTCCCCCGTGTCTTCCTCCTTTAACTTTTTGGTCTATGATTTTTGACATTCACATTGCTAAGCACTCGATTTCTAAATCGTAAGTTTAAAAAAAAATATAAAAAACCTTTTTCCGACGATAGAGAAATAATTTAGTACATATTGAAAAATCGAACTTTCTTAATTACTCCAAAACTAAAAATAATTTTTGAACATAAAAGTTGAAAATATTTTCAGAACCCTAATTTAATACATGTCCGATACGTACTTGCCTATTTTTTAATAAAAAACACATCGTATTTATTTTTGGATGAAGATAAAAAGCGACATTACTAAAATCTATGGTTCTGAGGTGGCGGATCGGTGTCGTCAATTATGATATTATCACGTCAACATTATCAATCGGTGCCGTGTCAGGTCGGTGAAATGTCTAGACGGTCACAAAGATACTACAGACACGTTAATTATAAGTAGTTACATACTTGCGAGTAAATATAAAAAAAACATCATAAGTAATGACATTTAGATTTTTTAATCAGTGTTTATTTTCAATTCCTTTCCGTCATTTATTTTTTTAAACAATGTTCAAAACATTGTAAACATTATGCTAATCGTAACCGGTGTATCCACCGGCTATTTTTATATACCTTACCATCAGCCCGTGTCTCTGCATTGCTGGATATAGGCCTCTCCTAAGGACCGTCACGACAGACGGTGTTAGGATATTGTAGTGACACAGTGACCTGGATTAAACTGCAGTATAGTTGAGATCATAGAAATCTATTAGATTTCTATGGTTGGCATAGATTGCGCGATCGCGCCAGTAGCCTCCGGACCGCGGAATTGTAAACATCTATAATTACTTTAGTGTAAACAATATAATATTTCGGAGTTGATACCAGTCGATACGAGTCGATACCTTTTTCCACATAGTCGAGAGAAGACGCACAATCATCATAGAGGCTACCATTACCATCTCTACACCACTATCACCACTAAACCCTACAGGCAATGAAAAGGCAATGAAACGCTTCGCTTGCGTGTCTCTCACCATATGCACTTTAGCTCTGTGGCATAAATTTAAAAACGGTAAAACACTAGTTTAATTTTATTTGTTCTGTAGCATATTAATATAAAGTTTCAAGTTAAAAGGATCATCCAAAAAGTTTATCCATAGAAGCTTTAGCATCCTATTTCACCCCTTTTAGGGGTTTGATATCAAGAAATACCTTCGTAGTAAGTGTTAACGTTATAAAAGGAAGCTACTCTCCAAATTTCAATTATTTAATCATTTATTGTACACACAACATGAATGAATAAAAAGGAAGGAAAGAAAAGATGCACAAAAGGCAAGCTTAACTCATGCGGAGATTTCTTCCAGCAGACCTGTTAAAGTGAAAAACATGTTTCTAGTTTCAGTAATTTCGACGTTGATGACAGGACTTTTCTATTTATGTACATGAATTTAATGGACAAATTCGATCTGTCTGTTTGTTTCTTTGTACTAATGTCTGGAATTATTGATCCGATTTTATCGAGGCTTATAATAAAGTATTTATTCCCATAGAATATTATTGAGAAAAACGATCTGGCGGTTATTAAAACGCATAAATGTAGGAAGTTGAAACTCAATATGAAACTCAGATGAAACTAAACACTAATAGTCGCTCGTTAATAAAGAACCTCATGCTTTGTGTGTCGAGCACAAATTACCTAATTAAACAAAAATGATATTTGCTTTCAAAATAGTGTGTGTGCAATTCCCACAATTTGAAGCGAATTGTTTGATTTGCTAATTACGAGCCAGTCCTGCCTATTCCTTGTAAAACAGATCTGGTTTACCGAGGCGTGCACATGCAATGTATCGGGTCCACCGTACCGAGGGAACACGACCGTCTGTATGCACACCGAATTACAAACATAGTTAATGGACGACATCATACTATAATTATCTAGTGCAAATATTTAATGACTGTGAATAAATACATTTTGTTGTCATAGCGATAGTGAAAAAATACTTAATTAAAAAATGTAGCAACGATCTTTTGAGACTCTTCACAGCAGCATAAAAATTACTGTTAGTTTTTGAAGGGGACATCAATCATTTTTAGAATTACAAAACTTCTCAAAGTTAGTCAGTATTATATACTTTATACTCGTACTATAGATTATTCAACTTATGACATTAGGTACATACCTACATATATACACACACACACACAACCTACATACACACGCACACATTCTGATTTTTCATCGACGACTGCTCCAGTCAATAAGGGCAAGTGTATCGGACGAGAGAAGCTTGAATTTCAAATGAAAATTACTAATATAAGATGTCTCATATTGTAAAAACATTATATCTATAAAAAACATCAGTTAGACTAGTCATTAAAAACGTATGCATTGCATATCAAATATTTATCTTATCATACTATTTTTAGTCTGGAACTCGCTATATTTGAGGCATCGCCGCTAGATAAGTGCATATAGTCGTCGTCCATGTTCATATACGTTCGACGACACAATCGAATAAACATTTAACCGTTAACAGTTTTGTTTATTTATATTGATATCAGTTATTCAATTAACAACAAATCATAATGTGATCTCTTGGTCAGCGGTCGCGGTGACCTCTACAAATGAGCGGCCGCTAATAAGGCATGTAACTGAATACATTACGAATATCCGTAGCTGGAGGTTTCATAGCAGATAGCTCAATTTCCTGTTTTCATCTTACATCAACATACAGCAACATCGTTTCTTTCTTTTCTTTCTTTAAAAGAAAGGTTCAAAGGTTTCTATCTACTTTACGCTGTTATCATAGTGAATGATTGAACTGAAATAATTAAACCAGAGCCAAAAGTAGTTGCAATAAACATACGAGGAGCTGCAATAACATATGAATGATTGTAATGAAGTTGCGCGAGTGCCTCCCGTCGGGAATCGAACCCAGCCGTGCGGTCAACCGCACTCGCACACGTCTACACAGAATTACGAACGTGATACGCATCGCGTTTGTTTCTATTGTGTCTTGTAATGATTTAAATTACTTTTAAAAGTTCCTCAAGTGTGCAACCGATACGTGTAGATACTATATACGATTTACACTTCTCTTATCAGGAGTGGTCATCAAATTGGATTCGCAGTCACTTCGATTTAATGAGAATTTTGTATACCTAACCCTAACTTCTACTTAGTCCTCAAATATGATATATGCATAATTCAGCATTTTTTTTTTTATAGACTAGTGGGCGGACGAGCAGGCGTGCATGGTAAGTGTTACCGCCGCCCATGGACACCTGCAACACCAGGGGGTATGCGGGCGCGCCGCCGACCTTGCAAAGTCCTATTCACAGCTCTCTTGAAGAACCCCATATCGTAGCTTAATGGAAAGACCTCTTGAGGCAGTTCGTTCCACAACCTACGGGTTCGCGGTATAAAGTATTTTTTGGACCGAACAGTGCGCGACACGTCCGTATCGAGGAAATGCGGATGGACCGCACTTCTGTGACGGGAGGTGCGGTTATAGAAACCCGAGGTGGGAATTATATTGAACAATTCTTCAGAGCATTCCCCATTGTACAGGCGGTAGAACACGCAGAGAGACGCAACGTCTCTCCGAATGCTGAGGGGTTCTAAACCGCCCGTGAGAGTGGGATCGTCGACAATACGAACAGCACGTCGTTGGATGGAGTCAAATGGGTCCAGTTGGTATTTCGGTGCACCGGCCCAGAGATGAGAGCAATACTCCATATGGGGCCTCACTTGAGCTTTGTAAAGCATTAGGAGTTGCCCGGAGGTGAAGTACCGCTTCGCTCTGTTCAGCACACCGAGCTTTTTGGAGGCCATTTTGGCCTTATTTTCCAGATGACCCCTAAATTCGACTTTGCTGGAGATGTCGACACCAAGGATCCCGATACTCTCCGAGATCTTAAGAGGTATGCTCTGAAAGCGAGGTGCTACGACAAAGAGGGCTTTTTTAGCGGTGAATGCACAGACTTGCGTCTTACTGGGGTTGAAATCCACTAGGTTCAGAGAATCCCAAATCGAGACTAGATCTAAAGAGTCTTCGATTTCAGACACAAGCCTGGCGCGACTCTCTTCCACTTCGACCCGAGGGATGTTGGCGCGGCCCCTGTACAAGGCGTCACCAGTACTGTCATCCGCATAGCAGCGTATGTCACCATGTCAGTATGTCAGCATGTCGCAAAAGTCTATAAACATCCGGTATAGGTGAATGAATTCTCGGGAGACTCATTCTGCAATTCGTGAAATTGTCACATTCGCACAGTAAATGGTCTCTTCCTTCTCATTACAAGTTCTATAGATGTCATTTGCTGAGTTCATCTTATAGAGGACTTTTGTAATCCGTGCACATTCTGGTGGGTCTCTGAAATTGACATTAATTGTCGAATAAAATTCTCCTTGTCCAGCTTGAATTCATCTCTTTGACGAACTTCTTTAAGTGTTTTCAGACTTTTGAGTCGTCACACATTTTTACAAATAGCATTTTTTAAAGCAATAATGAGGAAATAGTTTACTAGGAAATCTACGAAATAACCGTCATAATTTTTTTAACAAAAGTCCTCTTTATTTATTATTTCACACATTACAATCACGAGGAAGTTTTCAATTATGAACCATAATTTTGAACACGGGTCTAGTCTATTAGTAGATTGTATTAAACATTAAACACTTTTTAAGGTGGAATTGTATTTCACTGTAAACAGTGCCCAGGCAAAGCTACGAGTATATTTCCTCTCAGCCAGACCGTTCTGTAGTGCTATACTTTGTATGTCTAAATAGTACTGCCATTAAACACTTATAAAAATAAAAAAGATAATGTTTTACAGTGCGATTCCTCTTGTCTGGAGATTTCTGTAATAATTGACTAGTGTTGCAGATAACATAGTAAATGACTATATAGTAATAACTAAATAGTTACAAACAGGTGTCACGACCTGCTACTTAGAGATAATAAAAGAGTGCCAAAACTGACTAACAAACAACACGCGACGATTTTAGCACTATCGTGTCAATTGTATAAATTTATTTATGATAGATCTATCGATGAAGACATTATTTGTCGCTCAGAATAAACACAAAATCCCATGTCCGATAGAACAAACATTTATATCGGACACTTAAAATAGAAACCGGATAAATATGAGTAAATATTTGATATTGCAATGAAAATGAGTATAAGTATTCCTCGAATCGCAATGTTTCTTAATGTTTGCAATGTATAAGGATTGTTTCACAAGTGATATTTTTACTGTGACCTTTATAGCAGAGTGGAAAGAAGTGGAATCGAATAGAAGTTTAAACTCGATTAGAAACAAGAGATAAAATAAATGCAAATTATAAATTAAACAAAATAAAAAATACAAAATCTATTGTAATATACATATAGGTACCTAAGTATTACAATAGATTTTGTTTTTTATTAGAAACAAAACTATCTATTGCATCATCTACCTTTAGAGATTTAGAAATGAATTTGTAAGAAGGATGGGGTAAAATGGATAATAGTAATTACGTCTCATACATTCAAGTAAGGACAGTTTTCGGAATCACAACAGTTTTAGTAGCTGTGCACTGGCACTCGTACAGGAAGAGTATTAAAATTTTTGCTACCGTAACCGTATCCCGCTACGGCCTAAAAATGATCTGTCATATTAGATTAGCGACGTCATCTTGTGAAATAAACCACCAAAAACAAATATGAAAAACGGCCAAGTTATTTTCTACTAACAAAAATGTAATCCATGAAAATAATTAAGATGTAGATACGAGTAGTGCCAAGAGCGTCAACTAATATGGTCGCATCAAGGCTTTATACCTTCATCCTTAGGCGGTTTAAAACTTTAAAGGCTTTAAACCGCTATTTACCTTAATGTTAAAAACACCTAATCATTATCCTTAATCGGTTGCAATTATTTTTGATAGTTTCATTTTATTTTTGTTATGGAACTTAACAGATATAAACGGTGCAGTTCCTAGTGTTATGAAGATTAAATAACTCTGTGTATAGCTGACATATCCTATGTTACGAATCTATAAGCCGTATTCAGAGAAAGTTCGAGAAGGTTTACAGCAGGACCGCCAGCCACATTGTGCGTGAACTTGGCTGTTGCACTGTTTCGCATGTAGATAAACCCATATTGGCACGTACTTGCACATCGGTGTTATGTTTACCGAGAATGTTGTCCGAGCATGTGATTAGGTACACAGAAATGACTTGCGAGTCTAGCGCCATGGCAGTCTGTTAAATCTTAGATTTAATCTGTAATTTCTTAATGTTATTATTAAACACCACGATGACACTATTAAGCGACATTCGTGTTATTTTGCTTATGATCTAAGATGGATATGATCTGCCCATTGTAGTGTAGCCACCAGCAAGGTTGCAACAGGCAGATCCCTCTAGCACAGGACCAATATCACGGTTGAAAGAGATGACGGATCCTCCAACGGAGACCATATATCTGGAAGCGTAGTGTGAGGGACGCGCTCCGGCCACGGAGATAGACGACTTCAACAAATTGCCCATATTAGCTGAATTAGAAGACCAGAAGATGATGTTTAGTTATAAGTGGGCCTTGAGAAAGACTTATATCTAGCAGAGCCTCTCTCACAGAAAACTGCCATGAAACGTACACTAGTGTCTTTCGGGAGTGAGTAACATTTGCCAAAGCCCATTTCCCTTCCCGTCCTATTCAGTAGGAAGTATAATGGGATGAATGAAATATTTCCTCTATTATCTACTCCCCATCCCAACCCAATCAATCTTCTTATCCCATTGTACTCTTTATTCGCAATACCAGCCTTCTCTCCCCAAAGAAGAAGGGGGAATGTGGGAGGTACAGGAAAACTCCTCATTCCCCATGATTTTCCCCATGCTTCTTTTTTATTAATTTACTCCTAAATTTGCAAAGGCAGACGGCGCGCGTCCGTGGACATGCCACCACAGATGATAGGCGACGACCACTTTCCTTCTAGTTACACAAAAAATAAAAATAAAGTAACTAAGATAAAATAAGCTGGCACGCTTTTTGAACTTAGTAATTGGCTTGAATTGAATAAATACCTACTCATTACCCAGCATCATTCATTTGATTAGGGGAATTGCGTTGAGCGCACTCGACTGGCGCCTAAACGCGATGCAATAAACACGGGCATGTTTGTAGTGGCTACTAAATTATCTAAAGTGGACACTTACCCGATTCTGTTTATTTTGCGTCTCGCCGTATCGTGACCTCGGACAATAGCTTGTCTATTGTCTAACAAGGATTTATTAATAAATAGGAATATTACACTGGTCCACACTTCATATTCTTGAATTAGCGACACATTTTTTGCGTCATCAAGAATGCACTAACGACATGAATGACCATCACTAATCCATAAGTTTCATTAAACACTCGCATTAAACAGTTTATATGTTGATCAGTTTTATAAAACGTATTTTCAAAATTGTTTCAGTTAGTTACACAATATTTTATGATTCTTCGTGATTTCACTACCAATTATACAGTCTGCACACCCACTGTAAACATGTATGAATGAATGACTATTCAAAACGCATTCTACTACACTCATTGACTCAATTTGATATTTAAATAGTTAGTAATAATTCTACTTACTAGTATATGGAAATATGTTGGTACTCGTATAAAGGAAAATTGGTAATTCTTGTCCTCAATGACATTGCGTGGTGGTTGAACACACACACTCAAAAGATATTACGTGTTAAAGGAAACAAGAATATAAAAATGATAATAAAATATTTTGTGACACATGTAAAAAATTCACACTTAATATTATGAGGTGAGTACTTTATAATTCGCAATAACAATGCAAGTTATATATAATGATGCATATCGCCCTTTTTATATTTAGTACATATCTGATATTATCCACTTTATGCTTTTGATACTAACCTGATAATAACTTTATCTTTGTCCATCACCTTGTTTTACAAATTCCGCTATATGTTTATACTAGCCTATTGCCCGCGGCATCGCTCACGTAGTACATACACTGATGCCGTGTATACTGAAACCTTCCAGAGGAAATAATCTACACTAGGGTGAAAACCGCACCCAAATCCGTCAGGTAGAACCCAAGTTATAAGCGAATAAACAGCCACGGGTACAGCAGACGTTTAATTTTATAAATATAGGAAAGACGATCATTAATTCATTACAATATGTTTTAATTTATATACCTATACTTAGAAGACTAGCTAGCAGACGCCTCTAACCTCCACTGGTCAAGTTACTAGATATAAAACGCTAACAACAATATTTGTATCTCAATGATTCGTTGGAATTGTTGTTCTACAATATTTGTTTGAAAAGAGTAAAGAGTAAAAACTGTGTATGTATGACCATATGTATACTCGCAGTGCCTCCAACTTTGTTCGCGTGAACTATACGGTGTTCTCCCTAGGAACTCTATAATTTATCTGGATAAAATGTACCCTAAATGTTAACTCGCCACTTGAGCTATAACTATGCTATGTTTCATTAAAATACGTTCAGTCGTTTTTGCGTGATGAGCATTCAGACAGAGAGACGAAAATTCCATTTTTTTTTGTTTTTTTGGCTCTATATCTTTCGTTCTTTTACATTGCAATCACTTTTTTCAAAAACATATTTAATGTACAGACACGATTTTATTGATTTTATTACATGTATAGATATAGATATTTTACTTCCTCGTAATAAGGGTATGGTTTCTCGGAACGTATTCTATAATATATGAACATTTTTCAAGATATTTTAAATTATAATAATTAGTTTAAATTAATAATGTAGTACTTATATTTTAAATGTGATAAATTCTTAAAACGTATGTATGTAGAAAATTTTTCAATCCGGAATATGTCTATATTTCAAAAATATTTAATTTCTGTGCAGGACTCACGCACTAATGCATATTTATGCATTAGTGCATGCACGGTGCAGTAAATACCAACTTATTAATAAATATGTAATTTTATTAATGTTGGATGTTAGCATATTATTGCATCAATCTCTGACATCTTCAATCGTATGCGTAGAAAAATAAATAATTATTAATTAATTTAAACAATAAATTAATTGTGATCCAGTACATCGTCGCACGGAATTTATTCTCATTTTTATCTGGGTTTAAGTTATTTTCAGATGAATGTCAGTATACTTGTGTAGCATTGTAAACACGTGTAACGAAATAAACACGCGCCCGAGTTGGAAATATTCCATTCTGTATCTATATTTAGGTATATTACTTAACGCAGTATACATATATGAATTATTTAATAGCTAGCTGAGGCGACAGACGTTGTCCTGTCCAAATTTCAATAATACAATAATTTCATACAAAAATCCCATAGAAAAAAGCACTTCCAGTTTTTCCCCAATTTTCCGGGCATCTTTTCCCATTTTTCTTTCCCTAAAAACCTTATTCGGAGTAGTTTAATAAAAAAATAGCCAACTCGGTCCAGCCGTTCTCAAGTGATGCGCTTACCAACGAACAGCATTTAATTTTTATTTATATAGATAGATTAATTATCCAATCTAAATATCTTCACTGTCCGTAATAGTTATTTTTAATTTTGTACTCGCATTAATTAACCCGGATTAAACGGGTTATAAGTTTATGTATAACACATGTGAGAAAACATTGTGCGAACGATCGAGAGAAGTGAAGTAAACAACAAAGGGGAAATATAGATTAACGATATTTAATAGTAATTAACTTGACAACGATTACGATTGAGGGGGAGAGTGCACGCTGCAATCCAACAGCCGCTGGGCGCGCTCGACTGGCCACGTTACCCCCCTCTCTCACAGAATACTACTTTGAAATGTACTGCATTTCCCTCTTTATCTTATTTCCCTAATGTAAGTAATCAGGTACTTCGGTAATGAGTGAGATGTGCCAGAGTCCATTCCCATCCTACCCCTCCCCATTTTCCCAACCCTTTCTTCAAATCCATTCCTATATCTCCAAAGGTAGGCAGCGCATCCGGGGGCGTGCCAACGTTTGTTATTTAGGACTAATGTTGGCATGTATCGCGAATGTCTATGGGCGAAAGTATCCATCAGTCTTGCCATCAGGTGGACTGTATGCCCGTCTGCCGCCTTCGTCCATAAAAAAAGTATTCTAATGATAAGTGGGTACTTACTTAATAGGTAAACAATTTTTATGATACCTACTACAATACATTCCCGAGTTTAGTACAGATTAATGTAGCGACATTACAGTTGTAGATGCTAATACCTACTACAAACGGATGATCAGGTCAGGCGACATACTTGGCAGAACACAGTATCTGATGCTGCCAAGGGACGCTCTCTCTAACTTCCTACCTAACTAATTACCTGTGGACATGTAGGTGATCTAATCTATCGACACAAACGTTAACTTGGACTCTATCACTTTTAATTGAATATTATTGTAATCTTTATGTCGCATTTGTAATTAAATTAATATATTTTCCTTCTTTCGTTATTTGTTTTAACCAAGGAAAAATAAACGTAAAATCCGGGCTATAAATGACGGCTGATGCGCACGGCGAGAATCTGAATAAAGTTTGATGCGCGAAGGCAAATGCAAATTTTTCACTCTTTTGGACACGATCCAAATCGCAAAATGCTGTCTGATATATTTTAAAATTCCTTTGTCTCGGTTTAACTTTATTTTTACAAACAATTTTAAAGAATGTGTTATTAAATTATGTAAATTAAGTACATACGAGATTACAATAAAAATAGCAAGATTTAATAGCTTAATAAAGTTTACGCGGCCCTATAACCCTTGAAGCTGGTGCTGCCGTTGAACCGGTTCGCTGGAATTTAATTTTATAGGTAGTGATAGGCATGAAATCGAACCCACCTCTGCACTGCGATTGGCATACCGGCCGCCCTCCACCGTGGACCACCTGCCACAATAACATAAGTTTTAAAAATAAACCTTGTGTTTGTAAAAAGGTTAAGTTCACTCTGTCAATAGTTTATAAAACGTGTGAAACATTAGTAACAGTTATTGTTAAAGTAACTGGCACAAGACATTCAAACAAAGGCAAATTAATTTAACAGTGAGGTTTATTGGTTAGAATAGTGAGAGAACCATTCGATCAGTATTCGAGCGATTAACCACTTTGATCCCGTAATTCTTTCACTGGAATTGATGGTCTTATCTTAGAAGCATACAATTTATCTTCTGTTCACTATTTTGTGTATAGAAAGAAGATAGCACAAGAGCAAACGGACAATCTAGTAGTGAGTGGATAGTGGATAGTCGCCCGCGGACATCCGCCATACATGCCAACAAACATCATTCAAGAATAACCAACGATGGCATGCCTCGGATGTGCCGCGTAGTTCTGCAGATTTAGATGTGGATTTGGAAAAAGGGCTGGGAAGGATGGGTAATAGGAAGTAAAAGGCGATGAGGATATGCCCTCATTCTATCACACTCTTCATTCTTCCTTGAGAGGGATAGGATGGAAATAAAGCGTATAATGGAGCAAGGAGTATTATCCTATACTCCATATAATCCCTTATCGACGGGATAAGATGAGACATGAGTTGTGGCATATTGTTGCAAGTGTTGGAAGAATGAGCGCTGAGCACTCGACTCTCGAACGTTTAAATGCTCATGAGCGTTACAATCCAAGTTTGTAACGTTTGATGGCCATAAACCCTTGAAATTAAAAGCTCGAGTCTAGAGCAACTAAAGTTCTTAAGGTTCATTAACACTGACTTAGTGCTCGAGTGCTCAACGCTACGTTAACAATGTCGTGTAATGGTACTAACGATATCGTTAGTACCATTAGAGTACTTCAAATCTCTGCATACGCTACGCCCATAGAAATCTAAATAATAAGAGATTTTAGATTTTTATGGCGAAGCCATATTTAGTTAGGCTTAATATTTATGTAGCTATCTACATATGAGTATAATAACTAATGTTTAAGCCTTATTTTATATTTATGTGTATTTTTAGGAAAATGTTTGATAATGGGTTATATAAGTGGTCTGATACGTGTTATCCTGATATGTGATTTTGTTTGCCAGGATCGCATCCCGCGTGAACTTTTTTGACATAAATTCAGCGCGTTGGCAAAATACATAGAGCGACGTAAAGCATGAAGCGCAGGATAGGTCGAGAAGCAGAAAGAAAGAAGAAGTTGCCTCATATATATAAATAACTACAAAAGAATAAAAACATTGTATAAACATAACACTGGAGCTAGGTACCTAGCTGGGCGAGACTAAAAACTTTTGCACTTAATTGCCGAAATACCTACTGCACTGAACTTTTAAAAAAAATTAATACTCATTATTTTAATGATCACAGACATTAATCAAGAATCGTTATTTCAGTCAGTCTAGCGAATATCATCCAAAATTGTATAAAGAGTTTATTTTACGTTACATAATATGCATATTATACTAGAATATTCCCGGGAGTTCGTTGAAAAAAAAACATTTATTAATGTAAAAATAATTCATAAGATTTCAACGATTGATTGGGTAAATATTAAGTGCTTAAACAGTATTGTCAACCTTTCACGACAAATAGGAAACAGTGAAAGTTGTCGTATTGGTAGTCATCATTTTGTTAAATGACTCCCAACCCAAATAAACGAAATATAATGGTAGATTGATAGACACTAAATCAGCTGTGTGCTAATTTTCTAGGTAAAATACTATTTAAAACTAGAAATGCAATGCTAATGAAGGGTTGGAAATAAAAAATAAAATGTAATTACTAAACCATGACATGACCATGACACCATGACCCTCTCATTATATTTAAATATTATTGAAAAAAGAAAATTGCACGTTAATGTACAATTTTCTTGTAGACTTTATTTTTTGATTATAATTTACTATTTTAAAAAGATTTTGTCATTTGTCAGTTAATGTTAAAATATTAAAACAAAACTCAAGATGATTGGTGATTTTAAAAATCTAATTCATAATTTGTCTTAAGAATTAAACTTGTGAATATTGACCAATAACCAAATCAAAGAACATATGAAACAAAAATCGATATTTAAATATAATTTAACCCCTTCATTGGTATTATAACTAAATAATGAAACGCTCAACGGCTCATACTAGGATTCCCCGTGTCGTGGGTACACAGTCACACAAAGCCTAACATACCACCAAGACCCGAACAAATAGTTATTTTAAACAAAAGAATGTCCGTCGCGGGATCTTCTGCACAGAAATGTTGTTAGTTATTTTAAACAAATGAATGTTCGACGCGGGATCATCTGCACAGAAATGTTGTACCTACTGGTCTAAACCGGTGGAATTATAAGTTAACAATACGAGTATTGTTAATTTACCCTTGTAATAAAAGTAACCGGAAACAAATCACATTATTCCCTTTTCGTGTTATCGTTGGTCTAGCGTCTGTTCCGCCAAGCACTCAATTACACTTTCAAAACATTTTTTTTTAAAAAAGGCGGCTGACGAGTATACAGCCCACCTAATGGTAAGTGGATATTGTCGTCCATAGATATCCGCGATACATGCCAACATCAGTCCAGAATGACAAACGTTGGCACGCCCCCGGATGCGCTGCTTACCTTTGCAGATTAAGGAATGGATTGGGAAAATGAGGAAGGATAGATAGGATGGGATAGGAATGGGTTCTGGCATCTCACTCACTATCGAAACACGTACGTACATTGCTGAAATACGATAAAGTAGGAAGTACAGTACATTTCAAGGTGGTCTTCTGTGAGATAGGGGTAACGTGGCCAGTCGAGTGCGGCTGTGGGAATGCAGCATGCACTCTCCCCCTACAGGAGCATACAACACAGCATTAGTCTCCAGGCAAAGGCAAAGTTAAGAGTAGAAGTGTAATTTATTGACGTAGCGCAATCGAGAAGCAGCCAGTCGCCCACAACGCCTACGATCCACGCACAAGGGCAATCTCAGACGCATTTTGAATCCTTTGATTGTTATTTATGATTGGGGAGGCCTCGGCCTCTCGTTCCTCTCATATATTACGAATCGAGACAGCCGCTATGATGTCGTGGCTCCTCATTGACACAGCCATTGACCTGCCGGTTGCTTGAATTGAAGTATTATTTGGCGATATTAATTAATTTGTCTATATATGACGATATCTCTAAACAAAGGGAACTTATTTTATTGATTTTGATTAAAAAATATTATTAAATGTGCCGTCTTCAAAAACGAATTACAGACAGAATATATTTATTGCTAGATCTACTAAAGGTATCAATAAAATTTGTATAAATTGTTTAGACTTGTTTTGCACAAGAACAACACACGTTAAAAAAATATTTTTTTGCTAAATTAGAACTTATCGCATTTCAAGTTATATCTTATTCATTATAACTTTTCATTATATTGCATTTATAACTTATTCTTCAAGTGTTCTTTAACTTCCTTTATATATTGTTGTTTTTGTTGTTATAATAATAAGGTTTAGGCCTTTTAAATATTATATTGCGAGATTTTAAATGGCATGTCTACTAATTTCTGTTTCTCTTTAGGTACCTAATGTATATTGCTTCAACAATATTTTTAAATATATTTAAAAATTCGTTGTTTCAGGATTCTGTTTAATTACATAAAAATACTTATATTTATTAAGATTTCGTTAATGTCACACTAATGTTGAGGGTTCTAGTTTTCCAAATATACATATATTTGGAAAACTAGAACCCTTTTCTCAGATGATATAAAATAACAAATGAAATGATATTAAGACGATTTCTCATGACTGCATGTACATAGGTACATGCAGTTCATTATAGTCTTATGACAAGTTTGCGTTTAACCAGTCATAAAAATTCATATCTAAGAAATGTTGTAGGTATTTCTGATAACGATAAGATGTTTGAACAGGGATGTGAAGGCGCGTAAAAACAATAATTATAACTTAATTTCTCGATATAGGTAGATGGGCGCCAACTGATATCTATACATGACTAATTGCTATAGATAATATTAATTACTATTTACCGTTATTAAAGTTCAAACAGTTCTGAACAGCTCTAGGATATAAGGTTAAAAGTTTTTGCTTCAATATGCAAAATAAAATGATAAGTAACAAAAATGGAACTATCTCCGGCTTTCATGGCACATTCATCATAATATCTAAAGTATCCACTTGACATAACATGAGATACAATGTTATCTGAAATGTATAGGTTTGTAATGGTTTGTTATTACGAATGACTCGTACGATGTTAATATGAGAACGTTCAAAAAAACAAAACATTTTTGCGATTTGTGAACGTTGACCTCACCCAAAGGTCAAGGTCAATACGCCGGTGTACGTGACAAAACAAAATTAAATCCACTTACGCATTCTAGTACCATGCTCGCAGAAATATTTTGCTGATTATAATGTTATTAATAACTAAGTGCGAAAATTAATAAACAAGAGTAATTTTAAGCAATGTTTTAATTTAACTGTCAAAGTGGTAGAGTTAATACAAACCTTTTTTCACGCTGTTATCCTGAAAGAACCACTACACCACAGTGCACATCACCACAACACTTCACCTTCGGAGTACGGTCACCACAGTACCGCGACTGAAACCGAGAGTGATACGGTTTTCTGATGTTTCCTCGTTCAGATTTATATCTGTGGCGACGCGGCGTGAGACGTCGACTGCCAGTAGGACACGAGAAGGTCGTCGGACGTCGTCGCGCATGCGTACTGAAAACTATAATAAAACGCTGCCAACCAAATTTTGACCTCTGGCAACTAACAATTTTCGACAACTTCAACCACGTTGTCTGAAGAAACGTAAACTTCCCGGAAAACTTCCGGTCTTCTTTGTACATTTAGGTAGTATTTAATTGTGGGCGACGTACCACATCACAATATGAACAGAAAAGTGTAAAGTTAATCTGGTTTAAATGGTTCAGTTTCGCCAAAATCACACTTTTACTGTAAACTACCAACCTTACATAACCAGTCACCTACACCTAACTGCGAAATTTAAAGAATTATTATTATAATTATATGTTATTTATTAATAACGTATCAAACAACAAATACATCTGACACAAACTTTCAAAACGACAGCGAACCGTGGCATTTCATTTACAATACGGTTTTCCCTGATTGAGGAAGTATAAAGTACCTAAAGTAGATACAGAAGTGTAGGTACATTCATTTGTTTAGTCAAATAGATACTTACCATTTGTTAGTTCCTCGGTAGAAAGAGATTCCCCTTGGTTTTTCCCTGCTACCCCATATCAAGCATAACAGTTATGACATGAAGTATTTCATGACAAATACGCCAATCTTTTCTTTGCGACGCGACGCGATTGTTGCGCGCCGCTTTTCATAATCCAATGTTTACAAATGAAAATCCGCTTCTGTACAATAAATAACGACCGATTAGCGTAGTCCGTTCTTAATCGACAAAAATATTTTGTTTTAAGACAAATATTTGTTCGTGATCTACATAGGTTAAGTTTGGTTCTTTTTGTTTTTATATATGTACCTACCTACGTTTCTGGATCTACGACACAAGGAATTGAAGTATGTAAATGACTTTTACATTGGGAGCATTTGTGAATGTGCATTGGACTCTTACACTCCACAACAAAGATTTTTTAAAGCACACCAATCATTTAAAATCACTTTTACCCAAATTGTATATTGTATTCCCCCTATTCTTATTTTCTATTCCTGGTCTGAACGGATGATAGAGGGTATACTTTACGATACCGTCAATTGTAGAAGCTTTATGAATTTCTGGTTTAGGTGAGTGATTTCCTAAAAGACCTCATCTACTCCTCATCTGAATGATAAAAATATTCTTAAAATGGCAGGACGCCAAGAATTGCATTTGATAAATATGATCAGGAAAATAGCCACTGAAAAAAGACCGGACTATTTGTTCGATAAGTTCGCCTGGAATAACTCCCTTCATGAAAAATCTACACGTAGTACCTAAGTATACGAATATGACGGACTTACCGAAACATAAAATGATTGGATTTAGGGGTTTTAAATTCTCTGCAGAAAAAAATTGGAATGATTTACCACCAGCCTTACACAGAAGCATGTCCCAATATATCTTTAAAAAGAAATTAGATTAGTTTATTCAGGTAAACATAAACGTGGTTTATGAACATATTTTTTTTATAGAAAGAATGTGGCAGATGGACAGCCAGCCTGCGTGGTAGTAAGTGGATACTATTGCCCTTAGCCATCATGCCTAAATCAGTTCAGAGTGACAAACGTTGGTACATGCCCGAATGCACTGCCTATATTTAGAAAATGGATTTGGAGAAAGGGTTGGAAAAAGTAATATGGGAATAATATGTTAAATGTATATGCGTACAAGTAAACTAAATTACATCATTGAATTACATTCAGTTTATTTTCCAATATCACTAACAATTAACACTAGAAAGACCGGCATTTGTATCCTACCTAGAAAGACCAATGTCGTCATTTTGACGCTAGGATGTCCGTTGAAATTGATATGATATTATTGTTAGGTTTGATAGAGAAAAACGTGAGTATTATTTATTAACTTTTATTTATTTTAATCAGAGTCACATTTAGTACAAATTATGGTTTTTTTTGTATGTTTTATACATTTTCCACAGACTGGTTTCTTACAAGTATCACAAAAGTAAGACGTTTTATTTCTTTTACATTTTATATTAATTTGACAAGTTCGTCTTTTGTTTGACTTTGTGTCTTCTACCATTTCGTTTACATTTTCGGGATTGCAAAGTAGACGAGCCGGGCCTGGACGATTTTTTTGATGTTCTGCTCGTAACTCATAAACCAATTGGAGTATGAAATTATGCCGAGAAATATTGGTTTGAGTAATTTTTCTGTAAATAATCCATGAATTTATGACAGCTATGTCTAGAATATTATAAAATACATGCATAGGCCATCTACGAGTACCAGCTCTCACGGAGTATTTCCGTGCCATTTGATCCAAAATATCTACACCAAATTTTGTTGCGTTATAAAATTCAACAGTTTCAGGAATTTTCTTCTCGCCTGTGCCAATTTGAACACTCGGGTGTAGAGTACTGAGAATCATAACATTTTTATTTGGTTTTCCTTGATAAATAGTTAGGGTAGTATCAGTGTCTGTCTTCAAAATAAAGGAATCATAACGTGGAGTACGAATTATTTTACAGACTGTTGGTATTTCTCTTCTCGCACGCCTCATTGTACCCACTATGCTTGTTTTCTCGGCTCTCAGTTTATCTGCCAGTTTTATAGAGGTAAAAAAATTATCTGTAGTTATATTGCGTCCTTTTTTCGTATAGGGTTGTAACAGTTTCAAGATCACATGTTCTGGTAATGATTCGCTTGTACGATCTTCATCTCGGCCTAAGTACGGATATCCATTACATAGATATTTAGTCTCCACATCAACCAAAAGCCAAAATTTTATGCCGAATTTGTCAGGTTTGTTTGCTATGTATTGCGTAAAGGGGCATCGAGTTTTAGAAGGAAATAACTGTTCATCACCAGTCAAGTTTTCACCAGGTATGTAGCATAATTGACAATTTTCAATGAATTTATTCCAAATTGCTGATACTAGCGCAAATTTATCCGTTGTAAGTCGCGACGATCTTGTAGACCGTATGTCAAAACGCATATATTTCATAATTTCTTTGAATCTGTTCTTGCTTAGTGTTTCGCGGAATATAGGTGGACCCCAAAGTTTCGACCACATCAAATCTAAATCTAGTTGGCTAGAATTGTAAGCGCCGCGAGCATATAGTAATGCAATAAAGGCATCAATCTCCTCTAAAGAAATACACCAAGTTTCATTGTTAGTTTGACGACGAGCCTGATGTACATAACCTGATGTGTCGAAGAGTTGCTTCGTCAATGAATAGGCGCCAAGCAGTAATCACTTTACCATCTTGAACGAATCGCTTTGCGTAGGGGGTTGGGCCTGAAACTTCTCGAAGCACGTTTTGATTACTGCGCCGACCTGTCTGGATTGTACTCTGGGTATGCGCTACACACTTCCATTCAGTCCCATCACTTGCAATCAAAGTATCACCTATAGTAGGAAGTGCCGATTGTCGTGAAGAAGAACGTCCACCACGCCTACCTCGTCCTCCTCTACGGCTTCTTCTCGATCCGATACAGCGACGATCAGGAACCACACTAGTCGTAGACGTTTCTATTTGAATTTCTTCACTCGAATCTGAACTGTCCGATGACGATGTGTTTCTGATCGCCGGTATATAATCCGTATCTGAGGTATCAACAATTTCAGCATCAACACTATCTCCTCCCCCCGATTCAGACTCCGAATAAGGTAAATTTTGAAGATTGTTCAATTGTTCCTCTATTTCAAAGTCAGATAATATATTTTTACGAGCACTCATATCGAATTTGTTCAAAATAAATACAGTAGGTGACGGTACACAATTATCCAGCTTACACCAGCTTGCACACCACTGAGAGTTTCAACACTGATCGAACAAACGAGCACAACAAAATATTTAGGGATAATGTAAACAAATATTTCTAAGTACCCTCTAGTATCATAATTAACAGAGTTCTCTGTATTGGATCATTTTGACGACAGTGGTCTTTGTAGGTATGACTCATTATATTTCAAAAACTAATTAAGATAGCAACTTTATATTTCAACAGGGACTATAAAACTACAAAATATTAAAAGTCAAAAACTATCATGTTTAAACAAGGCGTAACTTTAAAAATATGACGATTTTACTTCACAAAATCGTCAATTTGACGATTCCGGTCTTTCTAGTGTTAATAAACTTAACAAAAATATAATTTCTCATTTCTGTAATAATAAAATAATAAATTTCTATCAGGCAACAAGCATCAGACTTACAGTATGTAATTTATAGGTAAATCTATCTAATTTTAATAACAATAGCTACACGAGAGAAATCACAAAGAAGAGGTTTGTTGTTCGTGGCGACATCTGTAGACAGTTTGTCAAATAACTCAAAAATTCCATTTAAAACAAAGTAATAATTAAATGGTTATTATACCTAGCGATGTGCAGTGAAATAAAATGTACAAAAAACTGCTACCTATATAAAGATGATATACCGCTCCTTCGTGGATTATAATAAACCTTGACTCGTTGCAATACGAGAAAGGATTTGAGACGTTAAAAGAAGAAAGCATTTTAGATAAATATTAAACGCACTCGCTTTAATTTATCTCCTTTAGTAAACGGTCGACTAGTAGAGAATACCTTAAGGCAATTAAGTCCACAAACAGTAAATAAATAAGGAAGGAATGATTTATTGACTCAAAAACAAATCACTACACTAATACAAACAATAGAATGAATATGAATGAAAAGTAGTTGCCACTATCTCAGCGTATACGGATACCCACTACAATAAAAGTAGCAGCGCTGATTTTCAGTTACGGCCGCATCGATGACTCACGCACAGCCCGTGCAGGGCCGCAGTATGTCGCCCTGGCCCCTCAGCACACATGCCACACACGTCACTTTTAATTACATAAACTCTAAAATCAAAACTATTACTAAAACCTATAAGGTCGGGGAAAAAGTTTCTTCGTATTTTATATACAAATTCGTCAATTTTTTTAAAAGTTTAATTACATTTAATTATAATATATATGTGCCGTTTTGTACTATAACTTGTTGCCATCTTGTAGACAGTGACATGATCCCGTTGCTGTAGAAATTTTGGGATCTTTGGTCAAAAAATTGCGACAAGTAGTTTTGACAGTCCTCTCTCGATGTTAACTTTACACTACCTAAAGAATTCTGAAGAGACCGAAACAAGTGGAAATCTGAGGGCGCAAGGTCAGGGCTATATGGTGGGTGCATCAACACTTCACAACCAAGCTCTTGGCCTTTGCTGAGTGGCCAAAGGTGTGTGTGGTCTGGCGTTATCATGATGAAAGACTACACCCTTTCTGATCAATTCCGGGCGTTTTTTCTCAATTTCTTGCTTTAGTCTCATCAGCTGTTGGCAGTAGAGATCCGAATCGATGGTTTTGCCCGGTGGTAAAAGCTCATAATGAACGATGCTCTTCCAATCCCACCATACACACAACATCACCTTATTCCGCGTTAATGCGGGTTTCGCCACAGACTGTGAAGCTTGGCCGCACTTAGACCATGATCTTTTCCGCACGTTCTTGTCGTAAGTGATCCACTTCTCATCACCAGTGATCAAAAATGGTTCGGTTTCATTGCGTTTTAATAGAGAATCGCAAACAAGTACACTGTTCATTAGGTTTCTTTCAGTGAGCTGGTGTGGTACCCAAATATCGAGCTTTTTTGTGAATCCAGACTTTTTCAAATGAGTCATAACTGTTTTGTGGTCAATGCCCAGTTCATCAGCAATGTCGTAACTACTTATATGCCGATCTTGCTGCACTTTTTCACAAATGGCATCAACTTTATCGGTAACAGGGCGACCGGAGCGAACTGCATCTTTAACATTAAGATTTTCTGACTGAAAACGCTTAAACCAACTTTGTGCTACTCTTACTGACACTGCATTAGGTCCATAAACGGCACAATTTTTTTCCGCGGTTTGTGTCGCATTTTTCCCTTTTTTGTAATACAACTTTAAAATGTATCGAATTTATTCGTTAGATTCACTTATTTTCTTGGACAGAAAAACAATTGAAAAATGGCGGGAAACAGTTTATTTTTTTATTTCTTGTTTTTAAATGTTACCTTTTTAATGGTATCATAACCAGCCGGGTACACACAGTACAATCATGTGATATTGGATCACAACTTCATACATAAAAAATACGAAAAGACTTTCTCCCCGACCTATGTAAGTCATTTTTAAAAAAGGCGGCTTCGTTCAAATTGGGTGTCACATGCGCTCGCGCAGGCATTCTGAAACAAAATCGCGCCGAAGCATTTTGCACACGCCGCACTATACATTTTGTTCTCTGAAGCAAAAAAACTCCATAATACTATATCGGCATAATTTAATTTTGCTAATACAAGGGATTCACAAAGTGGTACCCTGCGATTGACACTTAGATATATACGAACTTTATACAAGAACTTAATAAGTATTTACGATGCCTCAAAACACTCCTGGAAATTCCTTTTCTGTTCAAGCAACTCGACTATGGAACTCATTACTTGGTACGATTCGTGATATTGAAAGAGCACTGATTGAAAGAGCACTATATCTCTATATCCTAATGTCTTTTATGTACATTATACAATTTATATATATATGTATGGATATAAATATATATTGTATAGACAATGACGTGCATCCCATAAAAGCAGACAAGCACAACTTACCATGTAGCTAGTACTTATCCACGCTAAACCTAAGTGAACAGAGGGCGATGCCGCTACCGTTGTTACTGCTCTTGACATTTTCCAGTCCGTTAAAAAACAATTTTTATATACAGTATGTCTCAACCTTTTCCCAAGCCTGAACGAAACCTGCTCAAGATTATGAATTCATTGATAATGTTACGTATATTTTATATACGTTACGTATATTTAGCATTTTTGGAATTCGTATGAAAAATTTGGCAAATCTAAAAACAATTATCTATTACAAAAAATCTCTTTTATAAAATTGTCATGTTAATGAATCCATGGTTTCAATCTTATCTAGTTTCAACATGAATGCACGCCACTGATGTGTATGTATTTATGTATGTTTTGATGTCGTATCATGTTATAAGTATAGAATTATATAGGAATAATTGCGTTTATATGGCGTCATTAATATATAATTGTACTCCAAAAAAATTGACAGATCTGCCATGTACTAAGTTTTACTGTGCTGTGTCCTTCGTAAATGGCTAATCCTAGAGAGCTTTTTTCTCTATTGAGGATTTTCTTGGTGATATCCGCGTGGCATTTATAGGTTAAGGTAGTGCAGATAACTCAAATTTTACAATTCTGACAAATTATTATTGTTATAATATTTCAAGCTTCTTAAGTAAGTTCGGCTTTTTAAAATTTAACACAAAACTTGAAATTTTGTAAGTAAAAATAAATAAGTAATTTATATGTCTGAAAAACAACAACATAACGGCTCTATTAGAGAAAAATGTTACCCGGTAAATATCTAAAGAGTATGTCAAAAAAATCCCGACCATAACTATTATTAGCTAAACTATAATTACTCCGATTTAAATAATTATAATAATAATGAATTAGATTATAAGATTATATGAAATGTCAAAAAAAATTAAATTGTAAGTAATAGAAAAGTTTATACAAAGCGGATAATTAAAAAAAAATACAAATTTAATAAAATACAAAACAAATATAACAATAAATCCAGTGATTAATTAAAGCAGTCTTATCACTTCTTGCTTCGCATGTCTTTTTAATACATATAACTAATTGCATTACTAACACCTACTATTGAATAGTATGACTAGAATAGGTAACAACAGGTACTGTACAAAAAATAAATACTGTGTATTATAATTAGAGATCCGATATTCGGGTGCATATTAACATACAAGGTATGGAAGCGGCTTCATATAATAATTTATTTGAAAACCGAAATCCCGGGATTTCACAACTAATAGGATGTTTATTTATTAAACTCCTCAGCAGTTTTGAAGGTCTGATGGTGACCAGTACAGTGTCGATAGGATCTAAGGCACTATTGAAGATATAAACTTCGGATTTGGACTCAAATTCTTAGTTCTAATGGCAATTTGTAGGAATGCAGTTCTTCTATAGTCGGAACATAAAATTTGTCGATCTCGAGATTGAGGCATTCGCCCGATACAAAAGTGGACTCCACACTTATCCAACACCTCAACTTTAGGTAAATATGCACCCGAATATCCGATCTATAATTATAATACTATACTGTACTACTAATTAAATAATGGTCATTTTCGTATTTTCGTATGGTCGGTCATAGGACCGAACGTTAAGGTACTTTTTACTCTGCTGAAATGATTGCGGAATACGAAGATGACAAACCGGGATTATTTAATAATAATAATTAACACCACACTCAATGGATCACACTAAGATTCCCTGTATCGTGGGACCAGAGACACCACACATAGGCAATCAAAAACCACCTAGGCATGAACAAGCACTTGTCTTTAAATATTTAAAAGTGTCTGACCGGAAGTCTAATCCAGGACCTTCTCATAGCAGATGGAGGTACTACTAACTGGGCTAATCGGTCCTCAATTAATTAATTAATAGTACTGTAATATGCTTAAGGTTTGTATTTAAACAAGCAACAAATAAATACTAAATGAGCAGCAAACTATCAACAAAAACTATATATGTGGAATAACTGAAATAAATAATTTAAAATTACTAAAAATGTCAACACTAGAGAACTTAAACCTAACCCACCTTTAAATTTGTTGCCATTGAATTGTATGTATACTTTATTGTACACCAAAGAATACTAGACAATGACACAAATGGTACATAAAAGGTGGGCTTCATTGCTAAAGCAATCTTTTCCAGGCAACCCTTGGATGCCCATTCAGTATTTTCTGCTGCTCATTTAGCTATTTCTGCATTAACCTGCGTAATACATTTTTAAACTGGAGAGTAAATCGTAAAGCCTCTTCGTTATTTCCTTAGAAACCGGAGCCCTTGGAATACTCGCTTCACTATTTGGGTTCGCACACAATTCCAATAATTCCATTAGCACCCTTGGAGTCCAAACACTTAGTAACAATCCTGGCACCGTCACCCTACCAGTCATTGCCCACCCTAAAAATACCCTCTCACAAATAAGCTGCATATTATTATTAACAACCCGGAACTGACACCTTTTTGTAACAAAATTGCAAAAAGACCTACAGTCTTTGAAATCACAATCACTATGCTGAATACAAAACTTTCCATTATTGGTTAGTTTATTGGCAACACTGATGGGGTGTACAGAGTCAAGGTCTAAATACTTTATTTTTCCACTAGCAATACCCAGATGCATGATCTTCAAATCGCAGATCATGAGCGGCTCTGGTACATCATTTTCCAATTGTGTTACGTAATCCATTATTAATATAGCCATTCCAACTCTTTTCTTCCATTCCTCATAGCTGTTGTACATCGTAATCAGCTGCCAGAAACCTTGTAAGTTATCCAATTGTTGCACTGCATACAATGCACCACATGTACCAATTAGTTTTGGGAAAATATCAAACTTTTCATACAACGAGAGAGCGAGATACTCATTGTCTTGTAACAGAATTTGACTATTTTCCATTCCCACTTTTGAAACAGGTTTGTTCTGATTATCTATTGTGTATAACATTCTTTTTGCATCTATATCGTTAATAGACATGTTAAACTTCAATTTTATTGTTGATTTTATCATGTTTGTAAAATCATCCTCTGATGAATGGGCACTCCAAGGACCTTTTAAGGATTTTTTTGGAGATTTAAACAAGACACTTTTATTTTCCCATTTTCCTGAAAATATTGTATCCTTGCTGTGGTAGAAGTTGTAACAATTAAGTGACGATGCTCCGCCAGGCTTACACAAGACTGCACACAGGTTGCCTGTTGATTGGCCATTTGTATAATTGAAACACTGAAAATAAAAAATAATAATTTCTTTATCTAATAGTTTTGGAGGAAGTGCATATTCTTCCTGACTATATCTATTATCTGGCATATGTCCGAAAATAAATTGTTTATTATTGTATACAACAGAAATAAAAATACGTATTTCATATTTGTAATAAGTTTTTCATAAAATATTTACATAGGTATAGTATAGGCTAAAGAAAATAATAATAATCATAAAAATCGAAACAAACAGGCAAAGTATTACTGAATTAAATAAAGTATTTATTAATATAAGTGTTTATATAAGACATGAGAGCTTCCTAAATAAAAATAAATTACTTAAGCCAGAAGAAAAGGATTCAGAAAAGATAAAGAAGCTTTAGCCTCCCTTAAATATTAAATGAGAAAAAATAACAAAGTGCCTAGTTAATCGCATTCCAGTTGGTGTTTTGTTCTTAGATATGACCAAAGCTTTTAATGTGGTGTATCATCGTGTACTGTTACAAAAAAAAAATGCGACATTAGAGGTCCAGCTTATACATGGTTAAAAATTACCTAGAAAACAGAAACCAATATGCACAAATAAATAAGATTCAGGGAAACTTTATGGAGACCTACATATCAACATTCAAAATAAATCAATATGGTGTCCCTCAAGGGAGTATTCTGGACCCGACTATAGTCTTGTTATACATTAATGACTTACCAAACTCTACACAACATAAATATATATTATTTGCTGACGACACTACTATAATAGTTGAAGAAAAATACAATCAGTTATGAAGAAGAGATAAATAGATCTTTAGGTCAAGTAATAAACTGGCTAGAAATCTCAACAAGACAAAATTTATGCAACTTAGGTCAAATAAAGCTAAGGCAATTAACTTTTGTATATAAAACATGATGATAAAGTAATTTAATTTAAAATTCTTAGGATAACTTTTTATTACACATTGTAAGTGGAAGGCAGATATAGATGTGATGTGTAAAAAAAATTGTAAATTTATATTTATATTGCTCCTCTGCAATTTTTATCCTATAAAGAAATTAAAATGTGCAAAAATTTCAAGTGCATACAGATAGACAGGTAAAATACTTTATTATATAATTATGAAACCATGTTTTAAATAGAGGACAATACACACAGTTTTATATTTTTATATTGCAGATTTAAAACATTCAAAAACTGTAAGAAGAAAACTAAAGGAAATATAATAATTACATATATACTCACAATATCTTGTACATACAACAGTGGTTCATTGTCATCACATAGAAGGCCCCATTTTACCAGGACTAGAGTAGCAAGTGCACTGAACACCAAAAATATGATAGCATTCAATTTGCGCTTCAGTAACTTGAATACATATGCTGATGTCCATTCACAGAGATGTTGGAGCCTCTGGAATACACTTGTATTTCCCATTATAGATACAACTGAAAAAATAAATTGAAAGTTGAAAGGTAGGACTACCTAGTGTTGTTAAAACGAGCACTGAATACGCGCTCGACTGCTGACGCGCTGTGGAACGTTAACCGTTTGAAAGTAGAAATTTAACTACAGGGTTGTAAGATCATGAAACATTAAAAATTTAGACTATAACCCTCACTAGGCTTTAACTCAAGAGTCTTAAAAGTTCATTAGTGGTAGAGCTTCTAGAGCTCAGTACCTACATTTATCATTGGCAAATAGCGATTAGTAAATTCAGAATATAGAAAATTTAAATTTGGACGGAACATATCTGTTTTTGAGTACCTATGTGCACCGGAACTGTTTTATGAAACGTTAACCTCAAGAGAAGTTATTTTATTGTAACTAGCTCGACTGGAACATTATTCAGAGAATATAGAAAAATAAAGTTATAATATTCTGCGGAAAATACTCGACATACCAGTTTCTGTATTTCGGATTCTACCAGTTATGAACTACAAAATTCTAAATAAATTGTAGATCTGATATTCATAGGAGAATGAGAAAATATGAGATGACATTTTTTATATAGTAAAAATTTGAAGATCCATTACAAAACGTGCGATTATCGCTCTTCGACAATACAAATCATGCTATCTCTTTTTATATTATGAAAATAGAAAAGGATGCATCAAACTTTATTAGATTGTCAAAAACGAATATTGTACGTTGTGGAACGCAGCCCATGAGTTCCAAAACGCACGAAAATCACTTTTTGACAATCTAAAACATAACATGATGCATCCTTTTAACATGCTTTCATTATCTTTAGAAAACAAAAAAGACGTAGATTGTCAATACAATGTTATGTTGATACTTTATGGGTAATCACACATTTTGGTATGCAACTTCAATTTTTCAAAAATAAGGTTGCGTTCCAAAACGTGTAAAATTTTCTGCATATTATTTGTACAGTCAACAACAAAAGTCGCTAAACACTTAGTTTTCCATAAACACAAAAACATGCCATAGGTTTCTGAACAGATGTAACGCCAACATAAAATGAACACGCTTATATTACATAAAAGTTAACATACTCATATCAATATTAGCTATATATTCTGTAAACTCAAAATAGATAATCAATAATCATCCTAAAGTAACTTAGGTTACTGAACAATTTTTTCTATTGCTGCACTCCGGTAGAAATAAGCAAAACTACACTAAATCCCTATCGTCGGTAATGGAAAATTTCACTATTTTCTTATTTCTTACTTAAAAAACACTGAAAAGTTACAAAAATCTCGTGAAAGAATCTTAACGATATCTTTAAAAATGACGCCTTTCAATGTTGGATGTGACAAATAAAATCGCACGGCGGCCGAGCACCGTGTATCGTCGAGATCCATAGCGATTTTAATAATATAAAAAAAAGCTAATTTACGACTCACCCCCTGACTCACTCACATAATTGTTCACCCACTTACCATATTGGGGATGGAGACTTCTCAAAGATCATCAGCGCCACCGATAATTTTTAACGACCCACCTCAACGGTAAGAACAAACTGGGTGGTGTTTGGACAAATATCCTATAGAACTGCGAGTAGTTTGACGAGGTAGCGGAAATTAGAATAAATTCAAAATGGCCGTCCTACAAATTTCATTCGCCCAATTTTCCGAAACCGTAAGAGGTATCGGATTGGTGCTCAAATTAATATTGTTGGGTATGACGATGTCCTGCCCTTGAGTGATTTTTTTTTTATCAAGGGGATGGATTCAAGATGTTCAAAATGGACGTCAATTTTTCAAATCCATTCGATCCGAATGAAAATTAATAACTGGAGATTTCAGGGAGTCTTCATATCGATTTTAAAATAAATTTTTGATTTCGCTATTAATCAAGATGACTGTCATACATACAAATGGAATATTTTAAAATAAGCTCCAGATAACCTTTGTGAGTAATTTGTAGGCCAAGGTCCGCATAGGGCGCAGCCCGGAGTATCCCTACTCTAAAATCTGTGGTCCATTCCAATCTCGACTACTTGGCCGAAGTCCAAGTCGCATTACTGCAGGTCGAGCTCCGCGTAGGAGGAAGCCCGGACAGTATCAATACCGCAACCCTAACCCGCCTCCACCCTATAAGTTATGCGAGTCTGTATACCAAGCTCAATCCAACTACTACAGCCGCAGTCACTATTACCGTATAAATTTTGCGAGGCCAAAGGTCGTGCCGTGTCACGCGAGGCCGCACGTTGATACTATTTTGCCTGTTAATGTACAGTGTCCGAGTGCTGACCTAATTACAACAACCTCACGCATGTATGTTGTGGCTTTCAACGACTAGGTCAGGGATGCTCAAACTTATGTTATACTATCGAGAGCAAAAAATTGGGCGGCAAGCGAACTTTTATTGAGCGACATTTATTACACACGAGTTATACCTACTAATAGTCCCTTGATACTATGAACGATTAAATGCAGCTAAGTGCTTCCCTTTTCCCATGGGTGGCACTCGTAGCCATAGGCCCCGCCTCTCCCTACTCTCGATGTCCCTTTGTGGTCAAACTATCCCTTGGATTAGGAAGATCACATATCTTGAAGTCACTCTAGGGTCCAGACTCTAGACCATCGACTGATCTTCCGAAAACACATAACAACCGTCCGGAATCCAACCGCCTTTGTTCTCGGTCGCCTCAACCCCCTCATAGGCGGTAGAAGTAAAATGTCGCTTAGAAATAAGCTGACATTGTAGAAAACCTGCGTACGCCCCATAATGACCCTTCGCCAGTGTTGTCTTTTGGACAAACCGTCCAAAATAGATTCGTACGTAAGACCGTAGCTGCCCCATGGTACTTACACAATATCGACCTCCACAAGGACTTGGTACTTCCTTCCATCGTCAAATACGTGAAAGACTCCGCCCGACGCTATTACGACACAGTCCCTCATCATCCCAACCCCCTAGTAGTTACCAGCCTAACCTATGTCCCCGTCAGGAATGCCCTTCCCCGTTACTGTCATCGTCGTCCTCGGCACGTCCTAGACGACCCAATTACCGCTGCCAATGCGGTTTTTGCACTACACTCACACATTACTCATATACACCGTTCCCGCCGGTGGAGACCAGCTCGCCCCCTCGGTACACCCTCAACACACGGGTCTTCAGCCAACACTTTTACTACGTATCAGCACGCGCCCAGGCGCTTCTCACCGACTCGCGGTACTCTTCCAAAGCAACGCCCCCAGCCTAGGTCCGTTCCTTCCACCGGCGAGGGAGCCCTTAGGCTCCTGCTCAGCCAGCCTTCCGCGTTGGTCCGAACTTATGCATATCCGGTGACTCTTGAAATGCTATTAAGGCCCCAAGAATTTAGATATTCCGAAAAAAAAACTATTTGCTATTTAGGTTTTAAAACGCAAATTCGATGAATTAGAAAATGAATGAATTTTATTTATTAATAAAAATGGCGTTCGCGGTGCCAGCTGGAGATGGAGGACGGCAAATTTATTTTTATATTATAAATTGAATGTAACAATCTACATTGTAGGTAGGTAGCATAGTAGTTTCCGAGAGCGACCGGGTATATCGCCACCGATCTTTTGAACATCCCTGCACTAGATTATCACAGATAACAGTGGATATTATACTTTGAATGTAATGGACAGTTGTAATAGTAAGAGCCATGTTCGTGTTTATGTAGCATTCAACACATTATTAAAATTATAGGTGTCGACACACAATGTCAATGATGGTCGCGCTGCTACCCGCTAAAATTCGCAATAACCTGCCGCAATCGATCGATAATACCATAAAGGAGACAGTCGTATTATGCTGGTGCCATAATAATTAGTACGGTCTAATGACGTTAATTATCGCGAGCCAGAAAAGACCGCCATCCAAGCTATCGCCGTGAACGCGACAGGAACGGACGTAAGATCCATTAGATCCATAAACGGCACAATTTTTTACGGCTTGTATCGCATTTTTGCCTTTTTTGTAATAAAATTTCAAAACGTAGGTACTTGAAATTTCTTCACTCATTCTCACTCACAGACTAACCGAAACTAACAATGGAAAAAGCGGTTTTTTTTTTTTTATAATGTCAATTTTTAATGATATTATAACCAGCCAGATACAAATAGTACAACCAAAGAGATTTAATTATAACTTCATATGTCAAAATACGAAAAGACTTTCTCCTCGACCTATTATATCAGCGAACCATGATACAAACACATGATCCAGTTTTCCTTTCCTTCACCGTCAGGCTAGTGATAATTTTAAAAATCCATGAACTCCATGGAGATTTGAACTCACATTACGACTACGAATTGGAGTCGAGAATAGACACCCCTAGGCTATCACTTATTTTTTTATGGACGAAGTCGGTAGTCGAGCGTATGCACCTGATGGTAAGTGGATACTGTCGCCCATAGACATCCGCGATACATGTCAACATTAGTCCAAAATGACAAACGTTGGCACGCCCCCGGATGCGCTGCCTACCTTTGGAGATTTAGGAATGGATTTGGAGAAAGGGTTGGGAAAATGGGGAGGGATAGGATGGGAATGGGCTCTGGCACATCTCCTCCTGAAATGCTGTACAACGCAATAAAATCACGTCAATGCATGCCACTATACATTTGTCGAATCGCTGGAACAGAGCACTAGAATGGAAAACGTACTAGTAAACGCAGTGGGAAGTCCTCTTTCTATATCGACCGATGACTTAAAGCTGGATGATGAATACAAAACTTATCGATTGCACTTTGGGAGTGGCCTGTGTCCAACAATGGACAGACATAGATTATCAACGATTATTATAACGTTCCTCTAGTTATGGATGTTCATTTCACTTTTTATTCTTGTTTACTGTATTATACTATATTTACTTATTTTTTATACCTACCACCTTATTTATTATTCATGTTTTTTTTTTTTAAATATATACCTAAGACGTAGTAGATTTCAGACTGTTAACAACCAAAATCTAGAACCAAATTCAGTTGTTTTCATCTTTATTTCTTACGAGTATTTATTTTAAGTATTCGTCCAGGGCCGTCTTTACCAGGGGGTGCAAGGGGTGCGGTGCACCCGGGCGCGGAGCGCCCGGGGGCGCCTGTCGAGCGCTGAATTTTTGGATATTTCATTGAACTTAACGCCATTGCACAGTTTTATATACTTGTTACTTACGACAAATATGTATGCGCAAGCAAAAAAAAAAATAGTCATTAACAATAATATTTTTTTTACTTTTATTACGCTTTCGGCGCTTGTCATACCGCATTACTACACTACACAAATAACAATTTTATTTAATACAACACGCGCGCGGCAAATTCTCTAATCCAAAGACAGTGTATGTATGTACGTTTGACACGTTGCCGCCCGGTAGCAAAATGATCTCTAAGTCAATAGAGTGTAAGTTCATTTGAAATGGGCGCGCGGGCACTTATGGTATTTACTTATGGTGCAGGGTGTGCGGCGCACAGGGGCGCAGGGTGTTAGGGGGCGCCGAGCGCCGCTCGCGACGCCTCCAAAGAGTCTACTAGAGGGCGCCAGGGTATTGATTGCACCCGGGCGCTACATGGGCTAGAGCCGGCGCTGTATTCGTCTATCCATACCTTTACAGCTCGTAGCCTATAATAACGTAACATCCCACTGCAGGGCACAGGCCTCCCCTCACGAGGGTGTGAGCTGGGCCTAATGTGTATTGATAGGTATTGGCTCAGATTTTTTATTTCATGCACAGGGGTTTCTTTCCTCGTGATATTTTTGGTCACTACCGAGCTATACATGATGGAAAAATCCAAAGTAGAACTTAGAGTGGTACTACTATGTAATGGTAATGTAAAGTACTATGGTAATGTAATACTGGTAGGTAATGACCGGGGTTCGAGCTCATGACGGCGTTACAAATATAAATCTAGATATCCTAGGATATGACCATTCTTATCCTGTTATCTATAGGTACTAATATACATATTAATAATATAAAAAGAAAGTGTGTTGGTTTGTTTACATGTAAGAGGGATGTACAAAAACTATTGAACTGATTTTGTAATTATTTCAATTTTGGAATTAAGCTAATGCAGTTGCTGATGGACGTAGACTATGTTCGGGGTGTTCGGGGTTTTAAAGTGGACCACCAATGGGCGGACTACTTTTTAAATAGACAGCTGAACACAGACATGATAGACAACGAAATTGCATGGAAACCGAACGTGTCACTTATTTTGTACCTAGTTACGACTAAGTCACTTGTCACTGGAAACCACACACTGATGAAACAAAACCTCTCCCCTGACTCGATTAATCACTGTTGACGATTTTTTACAATTGATTTTAGCGCAACTGCCTGTAATTGGGCATTATAGTGTTTTCTATCAACGACAATTAGCGTGAGAAGTGGGAGCTTAGCCCCCGGAGGCTTGTAAAAAACACAATCTAATGAGTTTAGTCGATACACGTTCTTTACTTAAAATACTCTACTGCTTTATGACGTGCGTCGCAGTTCACTAGACTGCCAGGAATTGACATCCTAACTATTGCAACTGCACGTACCATACAGACGAACAAGGCATACTAAGCTTTTTCATGTATCTTTTTAGACAAATTACGCGCAAAATTCTATAACACCCAGTGTACAAATGTCCTACAATACATTTTCGAGCGTCCGCGTCGGTTCCTTCTGCATGTCTAAAACTACTTGAATAAGAAACTATGAATAAACCACGTACAATACAACACATAAACGCGCGTTCGCTTACACATATAAACCTTCACATGCACGCACATAAGTACACTAAACTGTGGGCACAAGTGAGTATCGTAGATTTATCATAATAAATCATCTTAGATTATTGTTTCCTGTATAAATAGGTACTGACTTTATACTGTTATTTATTCTTTTCTGCTTTTATAGATGTTAACATTTTATAGTTTGGTTTAAAGTAAATCCATACATGGGCATATGCTTAAGCATATTAAATTTATGTATATTTTTTATCATAAGCGCTGTGGATTTTGTATCTATACTAATATAATAAAGAGGTAAAATTGTGTGTTTGTTTGTGGGTATGTTGAAGGTAATCTCTGGAACTACTGAACCGATTTCAAAAATTTTGAAATTTTGAAAAAAAAAAGCACTTATAAACCGAAGCAAAGCGAGGGCGGGTCGCTAGTATCAAATAAATAAATAAACTCGCGACACGCATCGTGGGACAGCTTGCGTTATATATCCTTTTAAAGCGCGCGCCTCGATATAAGGTTTAATAATATGAGGGGTCTAGTAAAGTGGTCGGGGTCATACAAATCTCTGTTCCGTCTAGTCTTGGCTGATCTCATGTTAAGGACCGAAATTCTTCCTGCCCGTGGTGCGCGCTTTATATCAGTGAGGCTGAAGGATTTCAATTTATTCACAAACTTTAAAAACAGTTTTCTATTACATACCCCTAATTTCAGAAGTAAATTGGTAGAATCGGGGAGGGACATACAATGCGATCAATCTTTACTACATATTAGTTAGTTTCTAACTTACTACACATCATCCTTTCTACTATGTCTACTTTCGCATATAATTGACAACAAAACAAATACTTTCATTGGGGGGATTAAAATCCTTGAAAAATTAAATGGTTAAACTCCGAACCTTATTAGAAAAAGTTAAAACCCGTATTTAAATCGGTTTAGTCCCAGTTATTTTGATATCTGTACTAAGCGTACTTTGACATCATGTCAAGTTTTTTCGTTATTACTTCAAAACTACTCAACAGATTTTATTTGAAGATGGCTTAAAACCTTCCTTGAATTATAAAAACTATTTTATAAAAAGTATCATGTAAATCGGTCCAGTACTTTTAGAGAATATCGCGAACATATTATATACATCATATATACATATCCAGATCGAACAGAGAATATCCCTTGTTAATTAAAATATACGATGTAACAAAAATTAGTGATGAATTTAGTGGTTCAGGTATGCCTATGCAATAGTGAAAACTATTAAATCTCAAATAAATTTCTTCAGTAAATCCCAAGATTAGCGCAAACAGACAAATTGTTATAGAAAATAAAATGAAAATAATAACGGATATGAATCTAATAAGAATTTAACAAATATTTTTTATTGAAAAAATGAGAAATAATTTGATATCAGCCTATAACGTTCCAGTGCAGGGCAAAGGCCTCCCCTAGTAAATCATTGGAGGGTTTCGGGCCATTATTCACCACGCAGGCCCAGTGCGGATTGATGGATACCAAAGAATAGACCCATTTTGATGAAAAAAGTACGCCACGTGAAATTCTATCTCACTGCAAAAACCTCAAACTGAGTTAAATAGCTGTTAAATATGTGTGCATTTCGCCGTGACATGGTTTCTCATATATCACGGTGCTGGTAGGTATGTTCCTGTATCACAATGGATTTGTGGGAGCCGTGCTAATTCCTTTACAATACTACTTCCTGTCTGCTCCACCTATATTGCCTACAATACATAAAGCTATTTAAAAGAACCTTTATACATAAGACATAAAACACAATTTATACATAAAACACAGCTGGAGCTATTCTCATTTATACATAGGTGGAGCTGGACATATTGGTGGTTAATAATAATAATTAATAATACCACAATTGATCATGGGCCATCAGGTTCACAATAGGATCCCGTATCGTGGGCCCAGAGATAAAGATGAATATGCAAATCCAAACATGTTTTTGTCCAATGGGGTATCTAAATAATCTAACCACGGGATTTTATATTGCATATTCAAAAGGGTTATGTTAATAAAAAATCCACAATAACAAGCTCATTTTGACATTTTATTCATGTAAATTTACAGATATAATTAATACAAATTATGGTCATGTAAATTGGGACTATGATAAATAATTACTAGTAGCTGGGTTAGAGGACACTGTCTTATATCGAGTTGCCTGTTCACTCCAGCAGCTATAAAATTTTGATGACTCACTGTTAATATAAAAAGGCAGTCTCGGAGGTGTGGCGTTACAAATACTGTCTTATTTCTAAAGTTTTCCGTTATGAGATTTTTATTGTGATAGTGATAAAACACAAACTTACAAGTATAGATAATTATGTCTACCTGAATGTCTACAGTACGCATGCATGACTTTATTACATATTAGGTTCCTCACTTTCTAGGTGTTAAGTGCACAGCTATGTCGACTAATAAATTCCTAAAAGTTTAATGTGACAAAACCTATATTGTCTACATGTCATACATCACAATTTTTCCTAAAGCTAATCTGTACAGTTTGGGTAATTTCAGATGTCCATGGTAATTCCAATTACAATGTGTCCAATGAGAATCTTGTACATAAATGCAGCACTTGTATTATATACATTGCTACTGCTGTAGAGGAGTTAACTGTGTACTAACCAACAATACTTTATCAGTTGCACACAATTTTAATACTCAACTGGGGGTCACTAACAAAATATTCTACAAATTAAATTATTCACAAATAAATCCACATAAATAAACTTTGATTATAATATAAAACACTGAAATACTTTGTAAGTTGACACTACTGATTTCCTGTATCTATGACAATTCACATTAGACAGAGAGCTACATAATTATTCCTCAGACTCCTTTTGTTCAGAGATGGCTGGTTTCAACCACGGGTGCTGAAGGCACTCATATGCAGTGGCACGCCTGTTAGGATCAAAGTCTAACATGGGCTTTAAGAAATCAGCAAATTCCTCTGCATCATGTTGACTCCATTCATATTTCTCAGTAAGCACTGATACTAAGCCCCAAGGTTTGAGGCCAGTTATGTTTCTCAACTCTCCTTTTTTGTTGAAGAACACTTTAGAATACTTCCCAGATGCGGCAATGCGCTTGGGAATATCTCCAAGTAATTCTATAATATGAGCAAGGTGGTCTTCATCGCGGCTGTAACCATCACCTGAATGAGGCTCAAACAGGTAGTCTCCAGTGGCCAATTCAAAAGCCATGCATGCAGTACTCCATATATCTGCAGATGTACCATAACCGGCACTCAATAATACTTCCAATGATCGGTATTGTCGTGTTTGGATATCCTCAGTAAAGTGCCTATGCACCCAACAAGCATTACCCAGATCAGCAATCTTCACTTCAATATCACACACATCAAACGTAGGATCAGGTTTTTTATCCAACGATTTACCTTTAGTAGATTGGGAATTAAAGGATGGTGGAGTATCAGTCATTTCACCTTCAGACATAGGAGTACCTGTGTCATCGCCACAGCCATATTGTTTATTTCGTACCTGTACAGAGTCTGCATCAGTATCAAATGCTTCATCGTCAGCTCTCTGCATGTCAGTGCATCCATTTACACTCGGATCATTCTCTGAGCGAGTTGTATCAATGACACTTGCTTCTTCCGGTGTCTGAGGGGAGTCATCATTGTCCTGGGACATGGGTGCTGACTCACTGTTATGGTCAACTTTCTTTTGTTCCTCCATTTCCTCTATTTGCTCCATTTGTTTCTTAAGTAGCATTGACTGACGTTTTGCCTTTTTCTTTAATTTTTTCTTTTTATTTCTACTCATTTTAGCAGTAACCACTTGTTCTTGAAATTCTTTTGGTGCCGTACTAATAAGAGAATGGGGTAATCTTAAACCCAGGGAATGTAGCTCAGTGGCTTCAGCTGCCAGCTTACGAATATAAGGTTCATCAACACAAACTAAGACATTTTCAGGTTTTATATCAGTATGAATTATCTTACATTTGGTATGAAGATAGTCCAGCCCCTCAAGCACTTGGTGTATAATGGTCTTGACATTTTCTCGAGGGATGCCTCTATAGTTTGACTTGAGTATCAATTTCAGCAAATGGTGACCAAGAACTTCAAATACCATACACACATGGGTTCCATTTACACCTGTGATTTTAAAGTCATTCAGTAATTGAACAGTTTTGTTCCGTTTAGGGTCAGTGGGATCACTATCGCGCACTGCTTTCAGTATTTTAATTTCATCTAGGGCAGTTTCAGTGAAATGTGGCGCAGATTTAACAACCTTCAACGCGACATACCGCTTATCAACGAGATCCCAACACAGCCACACCGTAGAGAAGTGGCCCCAACCCAACTTCCTAGTGACGTGGTAACGATTAAGGAATAAGTCTCCGATTTTGACAGGGTGGTATCCCCCCTTGCAGTAATCGGCGCTGTCTTCCTGTTCCTCGTCGTCGCTGGCATATTGTTCGTCTTCGTCCTCTTCGATCGTTTCATTGGAAGAACTATGTGTCGGTTCTAGTCGATTTTGATTTTGGTTGCGCAGCCCGTTTCCTTGTCCACCAGCGTGATCCTCTTCACGGTTTTTCTTTTTGGCCAATTTATGGCGCTTCTTTTTCGCCTGAATGGCGAGAACTCTTCTATTTACATCTGATTTAGAACTCATTTAGTAAATTAAAACACTTTCAACAACTTGTAATAAATAAAAAATTTAACTTTTCATCTCAATCTTTTTGTTTGAGTATGGCGGCCGGTCGCAGAACAAAATGCGCTCGAACACGAACCAGTGTTGCTAACGAACAAATCGAGATTATGTTTAAACTATTTGTCACGGAAATTTATTATATTAACGGTTATTGCACATTTTCCAAATAAACTGGGAAAATAAATAGCCAAATTTAACTGTTTTTTATTTTTTTATCCGACTTCCAAAAAGAGCATTGCTTTCCGCTATATTCTTTCCTGAATGTCAATCAATGTTAATAAATTGAGATAAAGATATATTGAGATATTAAAGAAACTATCGTATAGTATTAAATATTATAAATCGTTCTTAATCCTAATGTCCGACGTTACTCGAAAATTAAAGCTGAGTTTTTCTTTGAGTACTGTAAAAATTGTATATAGGCGTTTTGTGGTATAATAGTGATAGTTAATTAAACTTCAGTGTTTTTCGTGCGTGGTGTTCATAATAATCAAATAAAAGAGTGGGACTGCGTTTTTCGTGTGGTTCGAAGAAGTACTCTTCTGTCTGTACTCTGTCTGTACTCAGCAGTGTGACCGTTTTAAAAAATGGTGATCTACTAAAACTACAAGGTGCTAGTACTAAATAATACCAAAACACATGCTGAATTATACTAAAAATATACTAAAATAAAAATAAAAAGTAGAAGAGGAAAAATTGAATTAAAACACTTATTATCAGTTACTTTTTTTAATTTTACCAATTACACACCTTCATTATACAGACATATTAAAATAATAATAAATATTTACAATAAGTTTTATTACAAATAGTCAGTATTCGACGGATTATTTTTTACCATCTTTCGATGGGTCAAATGAGACACAACCTACACTCCCTTCACTTAGACCTTGCTTAACATGCAACAGGCACGCAATATGTTTAGCTAGAAACCTGTTTCTGTATTTAGTTTTTATATGATTAACTAGCACTACTACTAGAACCACACATCAGGTTTTGTACCTCTGAATCATACTTAATTTGACGATATTCCTCGTCAATTAATTGTCTTACTGTATCATTTGTAGTAATGTTCGGAAACCTGTTCATAACGCTGATAAGAGATGTAAAATTCTCATAAGCCGCTACTTGTGGGTCTATGAAACGTAACTCGGAAAATATTTTTTCATTAATGGGAAATCGACTTAAGTTGAGTACATAACTCTATCAAAAAGCTTTGACACCTTTTTAAAAAGTCTCTAATTACGATACTACTGTTACTTGGTTGATTTCTTAACAGCGCTATTTCATTAGATACTTTTATACCTAAGTATATCTCATGTAATTCCACAAAATTTATATTACTATTAGGATCTATGTCCTCAATAGCAGTGGCACGAATGTAGCTGCTTTTCATGTAGCAACTTAATATTGTTTTAAACATGTCAGTCAAATCCCGATAAAAAGTATGAACAACACATGCATTACCTTGAAAAATTATGTTAAACTTGTTGACTATATGCAAAATATAATCTAAAAACAAAAAGTAGAGCTTTATTTGTTTATTTTCGAAACTTTCATGTAAAAAAATCGCCGAATGGCTAGGGTTATGTTCTACGAGATGTTCTTGCTGAAAATACAGCTGAAGTGCATTCCACTGTTCTACTATGCGATTTACACAGACGTGTAGGGAGAGCCAACGTATGTCGTAGTGACGTAAAATATTGTGATGCTCTGATTCTACAAAGGTCTGAAATTCTGCAAATTCTCTTTTGCGTTTGCTACTATGGCCAAAATAATTATAGACTTCTTTCACAATTTGATCCAATGCTTTAGGCAACTTTTTACAGGCATAACTTACAGCTAATGCTGATGAATGACATGCACATTTTACAAAAATACAATTAGAATTGACCGACTTAATCTTTGCAACCACACTATTATTTCTGCCAAACATTACATTTGTTGTATCAGCTGCAAATCCTAAAATATTTTCAATGTTTAAATTTAATTCTCGCAAACTTTTACAGGGAGTTAAAAATATTTTCAGCAGTTTCACTTGATAGATTCACAGAACATAAAAATTTGGTTTTTACTGTATTATCCTGAACGCTATAAAACTTTATTGCAATGGCAAGTAATTTTTCTGTTGTAATGTCTGTGCTTTCATCTATAATTAATGAAAAAGTAGCAGCATTACCTGATAAACTTGACGTACGGTATTTTTTATATCGGTTAATAACTGCTTTTCAAATGATGGCGCCATTACGTCGTAAACTAACTGAGCAGATTTAGTGCGTTTGCAGGAAAAACCCTTTGCAATTTCCGAATCATAAAACATTTTGCTGAATAAATCGCTGAGATGATCCATGGCCCGAAATGGTATGTTATGTTCTGCCAACGCTGCACAAAATATAAGCTCTGCTTTTCTTACTTCTTCAGATATGGGTCCTTTCCTTTGAAATAATTTATCGATCTGAAAATAAACAGTATTTGATTAATTTTCCTATCGTAAAAAATAAGTAAAATAACTACCTATTTCTTATCTTGGGAAACTAGTGTCTCATTCAGTTGAAAATTAATATTCTTGATAAAAATATTACATATGTTTGAACCCTGCAAAACTATCTTTCCATCCCACAGAACCAGTTCGGCATGTATCATTTATACCTATACTTTCATTTATGAAAATTTCAAAATTCAGCTTTCTGAAATCGCTCGCTTGAGAATCGATTATACATGTGTGTACAACTGTACATGTACACTGGCCAAGATCCATCGGACATCCTGTACAAGTAGGACAATTAATTTATGTGCCAAAAAAAATAAGGGACACAATAATCTTATAAATATGTTAATGGGGGCATAGCTTTCTTACCTTGGATTGTCCACTATAATGTATAAGTTTCTGCCGATGTTTTTCAGAATCTGCATGACTTTTAATTGTTGCGATTCTGCTCAAAAATGTTGCTCCACAAGTTTTACACAAGGCGTTCTCACTATTTTTATCTTTTGTCAACCATGACGAAAATTCAGGATTTTGTTCCCACTCAGATCTATATTTCTGATCGTATTTGCGCTTCATTATCTTCACTACACACGCACGATAACACAGAGAGACATAAATAAAGAACAAAAAAATCCGTGGTCCCTTTTATACTTATTGCTAGGAATCATTTTTTAAGTTTCAGTAATTCCCCGCGACGTAGAGCATGTAACGTAGATATGTAGCTAAAGCACGATTCGCGGTTTTGTTAGCATTAACCGTTCGAAAGAGACAAAATGATACAGTTGCGGTAAACATCAGACAAAGACAAAATTATGTGAACGAAATACGAACGAATGGAAATTAGTGTTGCCCGCCCAACCCAAAAATATATCAATAATGTGTTTAAAAATGTTGAAAGTTTAAAAATGTACCAAAAAATACCAGAATATGAAAGGATACCAAAAAAAAACTAAATTAGTTTTACGGAGCCCAAATTATACCAATTTGCTACTGAATATACTAAAAACGGTCACACTGCTACTATTGCTTTACTGAGCTACAGTGTGACCTTTCTCAAATTAGACAATATACTATTGGAACGTCTTGCCAGTACTAAAATACACTAAAATGATAGTTGAATTATACCAAAATTCTACTAAAAGTATTCTTTATGTATTTTCTAAAAGATTTAAATAAAACGCACACTTTAGCCAAAAATAGCGCATTAACTCTCCGCGCAGCTGCTACCGTGTTAAATGTTGCCATATTAACAAAAATCCAAAGTACCGTTTTTTATGGAAAAGTGTAACACGTTAAATTCACCGTTAAAATTGGGCAGCCCCATTCTTGCAGTATTCTGCTAATTATTAATTGAGACAGAATTTTTCTCTAATTGTCAAAGGAAAAGGACTAAGCTCTTAATTGTGGTAAGCCCTATTTTAACGAACTTGAGTGTATTATGTATGACTCGACTATCTACTATATGCCTCCTGTTCAAGAGGCTTACTTATTTTGACTAATTTTACTTTTTATATAATTTTTGAATAATTGTGATTTTGTAATGGCTCAATACCATAAATTTTATTGTTCAAGTCGCCAAATTTTTCTAACGAAGAATCTGTCAATTCACTTTCGCTATAAACATTTATTATGAATTTATCTAGTTCTGTGTTTAGCTAACAAGCTTTCGGACTCAAAATATTGATCCTCAATTTTTTCTGCATGGGCACAAACATTTGCCCATTCTTCTGAGGTAACTGTACTAATAACGATTCTATTTGGTTTGTGGCCCGACCGACATTTTTTCGGCAATCCTTTTTTCCTTTTTACAATTGCCCATATTTTTTCTATGGGCTTCAGATCGCAATGGTAAGGTGGTAATCGAACGACCTTATATCCATGTTCACTCAACATTTTTTTCTACTCAAAATTATGGTTCTCTTTGTTATGTTTTATTAATTCATAAAGTTGAGACTTAGTCCAGCATTGTTCGAATTCTATTTCATTTTTCCGCAGCTTTGAGACTGCTCATTGTAGGAGCTTTATTTGTTTGTGTACAATGGTGCATTATCCATTACTAGAAGACATTTTGATCGCAAATTAGGAATGATTTTTTCTTTTATCTATCGCAAAAAGTTTTCGAGTTCATGTGATGGTAATCAGGTGACTTAGATTTTGATTGAAAAAATATTAATCCATTTTCAACAAATTCCCTCTTTCCAACAGCATGGGCTATAATCCACCTTACACCAACATTGTTTGGACTGACATTTGGACTCAGTGGTGTCAACTAGGCGCTTAGAAAGATCTTTGAATAACGAAAGCGCGCTAGGGTCTTGACACCGAAGGCAACAAAAATGTATTCGCGACCGATGTCAATAAATTTGACTGTCTTGCGTTTCTCTGCTGCCTTTACCGCTGCCCCAACCTTCCTACTAGTTTCGTTTAGTTTCGTCCCAAACAACGGGAAGACCCATCCTCCACTGCACCGATGACATCCCGTAGGGTCTCTTACCATCGTCACGTACGATACCGTTCGGCTCCTGTAAAGCCGGTACGTTGATGGTGCCAAAAGAACGACGTATGATGTCATTAATTGTGGCATGGCGTGAGAAGCGGCCATCGACATCCTTGATCCTTGCCGCAGGAACATTTATATTGAACACATACCTCAACTCCCAGACGGAGGCTAATCATCAGGCGAAGGATTTTGGGATATAGGTAAGTCTCTAAGTTTGCTGAAGGAATAACCTGAAGCCAATACCCAGACTCCTTTTACGCGACTGCCCTCACTTTGTCCTTTATAGCTCCAGAGCTGTTTTTAATAAAGTATGTAAAGTTTGTTGGCATGATATATCATCTCAGCTCCATTGAAATTTAGGACGAATTTGTTCATCCGGCGAGACTATTTTCCAAACATTCCTAGCTTGTACGCAATTTCGCAATTTGTGGTGGATTTAAAAAATATCCTGTGAGGCTGATCGTATGGATGGAGGACAGGAATGCCGGTAGGGGTAACTAGAGATTTTGCGTATCCTAGCCCACCGTAGCCTATGAGCAGGGATGCTTGTATCCGTGACTGTTCGTTCAATTTAATATTTAAATTTTTTTCTAAATAATTTTCTAGCGGATTGTTTAGGTTGTTTGTTTGTTTGTTAGCAGTTAAATTTTGATGTTACTAAACAATGAATTTTGGAATAAAAGGGCAGAATTTAAGAACACAAATGGCTTAATGAGTGTTTTCTTATATTATACAATCAATTTAAATGGTCGTTGAATTTAGAGATTTCTTATTAGTTTTATCAAAATTGGCCGCACGCCATTTCAAACTTCGGAACATCGAATTGTCACAGGCTTAATTTAACTTTCATTCAAGTTTGGTATTTAGGGGTTTAAAAAATGCATTGACGTTTCTAGTTAGATGTGATTAGTTTGATTATTTTATTAAAATATGTCTATAATACTTGATTTCAGAACATAGGTACTTGATAGAAAACATTAAAGAAAATTAACAGGTGTCCGTCCAACCTACTTTAAGAATTTGCCTATACCAATTTTTGCTCCGGGCGGTTATTTTCTATTTCCATACCGTTAGACCCACAGATTTAATATTGCTGCTAAGATCCGCAGCGCGGCAAGTGACGCGAACTTTTCCCAATCTATCGCACCCGCACACGCCAAATGACAGCCAAAATGGAAATAGACCAAGAGATCTTGATTACTTTAGTACATGAGAGGCCGGTGCTATGGGATAAAAGCACCGAAGAATACAAGGATAAACGGCTTAAATATGATACCTGGAAGGATATTTATAAACAATTAAACCCTAATTTTGAAGATTTAGACGGTGAAGAAAAAAACGAATTTGGTAAGTTTCCTAAATCTATTTACTAACAATACCTGTTTTTCCTAGGAATGCTACCTTGATCGATCAGACATGAAGTATTGTGATAATTTATCATTTGCTGTTAAACAGTCGCGAACCGCGCCTCAGAAGGGTAATTGCCTTAGTTGCAAATTTGAATTACTGGTGGTATCTAAATGGATGGACTAATTTTAATTTCTAAACTAAATGGACCAACATTATTTAGTGTTTAGTCCATTTAGTGTTTGCTCCTTATTGCAGTTAGTCCATACATACACAGTAGGTCTATATTCACAATATTCCAACCTTATTTGCTTCAATACATGGTGAAGAGTGTGCGCTATAGCGATGGGTAACTCCGGATTCAATGAATCAAAAGATCCTAAACTATGAGCAGAGCCAAAACTCTTAATGATTCCGGCTAACTGTTATCGACTGAGGAGTTATTTATTCCTTTCATTTTTGGATTGCTGAGTTACATGAACGAACATCATGCAAAGAGAATGAGTCTCTCTCAGGCTCATATAAAATATAAGTAGGTGAATCGAAGGAGTCAAGGAATCATTAAGAGGAGTTGAATCTGTGAGTGGAGCCGGGCTAAGTGAGCCGAAACACTTCGAGGAGTTGTGAATACTCATGACTAGTGCACTAAACAGTTCACGTGTTTGCCTTGTAATAAAACGCCCCGCAGATACGATACACTATCAGTACATAGTATTAAAACATTATTAACTTTAGTTTCAAAACAGTTTTACCATAGATTTTCCATAAATTTTAACACAAATTGAGTAATTGTTTGTCCCTTAACATCTAGCATATTAAAATCAATCACATAGGGTTGACTTAAAATGTCCTCATTCAGTGGTTTTCATAAAAAAATATGTAACTCCTAAAAGTCAGTTGTTTCCTCCAAGGATATCCACAGTTTCTCATTTTAATTATTTTCATAAATAGAATTCATTTTATTTTAAAAAACTTGTTCAAATACACTTTTTCAACTGTGATTCGTCAGCACTTTAGATTAGTACAAGCAACAACAAATACTGCAATATATTTTTGAAAGTATGTACTCTCAATGCAGGATTTTTCACAGTATGAGGCCACAGTATTTTGCACAGAATCAGGAACTTTATGAGATAAAAAATAAAATTTCTCTTGAGCCCATTTAAACATCCCTTGATGTACTGCGCCTTCGATATGTCTTTCAATGTTATATTTCCTAGTTGCCAAATGACTCTTATACTTGGTATAGTATATGTCTAGCGTGGTCGTAAATCAACTCAGGATGATTGAATATCCACTTTTCTACTATTTCAGCCTTGACATTTGCCAGGTCTGAACTTTTCTTTCTTGGATCCAAAATAAGGTGTATCTCACCTAAAACTATTTAAAAAATGACATACCTACAAAAAGACTTATATCTAAATATATAAAAATTCTGCACAAGTAGCAAAACAAATAAGGAGAATATTAAAAAAAATAATGTCCTATTAGGAAAAAAGTAATTTAGTTTCATAATCGTAATTTACACCGTATTAGAAGAATAGCATTAGCAGTGGGATACTACAAGGTCTAAATAATAATATATTAGCATCAGGGAAAGACGTTTTAATTCCAAACAAAGAAAAAAAAAATGTCCAATCCAAGAGAAACAAATCAAAGCCAAAATAGTCTTATTAAGAATATTCCAGAAACTACACTTCACGCAGACAATACAAGCACACTACAAACGAAGCAAGAAAGTGAGCCAAATCCCTTTGTTTTGAAACAATTGATGAATTCAATGTTGTAGAAAGAAACAAAAATAATGTTATTTGAGTGGCCCACACCTCGGCACTGATTGGACGTCAGCTGCTCGCGTTGCTCGCGCACACAGGAACTGGCCTACCCTAATATAATGTATAAATATAACGAGAATGAAAAATGTGATATTAAATATACAACAAGTATGCAGGTTTTTTAATTAGCATCATCCTCAGTGGGCCATTTAAAAAATACGTAAACAAAAGTGCAAGTTTTAGAGTAGGTAGATGATCAAGAAGTCAAAATTTGCTATCAAATCTAAAAACAATAAAAAGCAATGCATAATTGCTTTAATGTAAGTTATTTACAATCACCTAGGCAGGTGAAAGTAGGTACTCTTCTCTTTTAGTTTTCGCAAGTTCTCCTGAATTCGCGTAACTCATGAGGCATGTCCATAATTGATTGATTTTTGATAATGCTCTGTAAGTATCAAACATAGCTCTACCTACTCCGGTGACTGGAATATTGTATTTTTTTCATAGACTAAATTAAAATTCTCGAAATTTTTTAAAAATCCCTGGATACCGGAACCATGTTAATATTCACATATACCTTTGAGATCATTTGACCCCAATCGTTCGAACTACTTTGATCACTGCTAATAACAGACTTCTCGTATAATGTAACTTATAGTTTTTATTCAAATTATGAAGCTTTAGTGTAAGTCAATAAACTTCTTTCCCTGTTGCTAAGAACCTGAAACATTGAAAGAAAAATACATTAATTTTCTTTACTTTCAGGGAAATTAGTTATGAAAAAGTGGACCAATATGAAAGACAATTGGATAAAATATAATAACAAAATGGATGAATGCAAGTCTGGCTCCAGAGCAAACAAAATTAGAAAATATATATATTACGACCAAATGTTGTTTCTAAAAAAAATTGTTGAACTTCGTAAAACCAAATCAAACATGGGTAATAGTAACGATAATATAGGCCAATATGATGAAAATCCAGAAAATGAAAATAAGAGAAAAAAAAGAAAAAGTGAACCTTCAAAATTAAAGAAAAAAAAAGTGGGACTTAGTGAAGTTGATATAAAATTTATGAAGTTTATGGACACAACAGAGCGCGACGAGAGTAGTCGCATTATGAACTTTTTTAGGGGAATAGCTCCTACGGTTGACAGGTTCAACGAGGACAATATGATTGACTTCCAGTTTCAAGTTCTTTCAATAATTAAAACAATAAAACAGAAGGAACAAGCACAAAACAAGATATCATATTGGTACCCCAGCACCATCTAATTTGCAATTGCCAACATATGGTTATCATTCTGCAGATCTATGAGCCTTTGGTTCAAGGTGCCCACATGCCTCTACATAGGATTTGGGACAGCCGTCAGGGTATGGTGGGAGGCACCCAATGCCTACACAATCTGATTCACAGTTATCTTCATGCAGTGATAGATGAACATAGGCACCACCCCCAGCCATGTCAAGGCTGTCCCGATCAAACTGGTACACCAGGGGGCACGATTTTTTTATACAAGAGATGCTTTGGGATGGGAAAGGACAATTCGACTAGTTGCAGACTGGTTGTTTAGGAAGTTAGGTAGAATCAGATTTAGCAATATGGGATTGAGTTTTGATGATGACAATGGCAATTGCCTTGATGGCTTGGGCAATGGAATTGTCTTGTTAGTTTGGGTTCTTGATTCTCTTCTGGTGACGACCACTTGGTCGAGTCTGCTATGCGTTTTATTCCCTTCATGAATTGATGAATTGAGCAACAAAATTGCAAAATTGAGTTGCATAATGAAAATTTCCTTCTTGGATTGATTGACAGAATTGCCTTTTATGGACCGAGTTCTTGATTCCTTTCTGGAAACTATCTCCTCATCGTTGGTTTCACCATAGGTTTCGTTAATTTCTTAAGTTTCTTGGCATGTTTAAAACACAATCTAAATAAAACATGTTTGAGATTAAAGTGTATAAATTTTATAATTCAAATATGTGTGTTTACTATTCTGTTGAATATGTTAATAGCAGGCTTTCTTTGTGTGAATTTGAAATTAAAACATTTTTTACATAAACTGCTAAATCTTATTTAAGTTCTACGACACGTCAAATACGAAATACCGATTAAGTTAGAAAATATCAGGCTGCAGGCATCTCTATTCTCTACCTTGTATTGCATTGAATTGGGAGAATCACCCGATCAATTTGCCAGTTCATTTTGTTATAAGTTATTCCCCTAATTTACAACAGTTTTTGTAATGAATTCGAGAAATCCCCGATAAAAGGTAAATTACCATAGACGTAAATGTAGCCTAAATTGTTTTTAAACATGTTTGAATCAGTTTAAAAATGTTGAAAACCAACAAAAAAAAAATTGTACATAGGAACCCATGTTTAAAACATTTTGTACAGTGTTTTATAAATTAAAGAAATCCTTTTTTTCCATCCTGTTCTGACTTAAGTTGCTGACATTCTCTAAATTAACGTCTTTATATTTCGATTACATTAATAAAAGTTATCGCAAGGTGTTAATTGCTTTTCGTTTGCACTATTTTTTTACACTACACACAATACCCAGTTTCATATTATTACGCATACTCCCCGGTGTTGGTGGTAGCTACTTACATACATTTTAAATCATGTGAGCTGCTTGCCCGTCTGCCTCCTCTCCTATAAAAACTAATAAGTGCAAAAGTGGGCAGGCCTCATCAGTAGCAGGACCATATTCCGATGGGGTAAACGAGTCCTTGAATGGACACCCACATACCGGGAAGCACAGTGTGGGACGTTCTCAGGCCAAGTGGACCGATGACTTGAAAAAGTTTGCCGGTAGTAGCTGTATGAGAAGAGCGAAAGATCGTGTATGGCCCTTGAGGGACATAGGCTGATGATATGGTATGCTATAGTACTATCAATGTTTTTATTATTAATTAATGAATAAATGACGTAAGTACATCTTTTATTACATTTTTAATTGAACAATATGACAAACAAGATCCCCACAAGTTTTCATTCGACCCACAGTGGGAAGTTCGACCGGATTTGGTTTTCCTCATCGGGGCAGGATCAGTTGCAGGTAGAATGGAGTCTGTCATACCAGTCTTGGTGTCGTCTCGGGTCATGTAGGCTGCCTTGAGGCGGTCTATGGAAACTGTAGACTCGATCATTAATGGCTAACCTGAAGGTCTTGCTTCCTCTTCCTAGTACTTTATAGGGGCCGGTGTACGGAGGTTCCAGAGAACGCCGGGCAGCGTCTTGCCGTAGGAAGACGTACTCTGCTGTGGCCAGGTCTTTAGGTACGTAGAAAGCTTTCTGTGCATGTCTACTTGCAGGTTCTGCAGATAGCTTTGCCATATGGAGACGGAGTCGCGATGCGAAGTCAGTGACGTCATGATACTCAGTGGAAGGTACGAAGAATTCCCCAGGAAGTCGAAGGGGTTCTCCATACACGAGCTCTGCTGCCGAAGCCTTGACGTCATCCTTCCAGGCGCTGCGGAAACCCAGTAGTACGAGCGGAAGTACTTCTGACCAGCTGGAGCTTTGGAGGCACATGATCGCAGCCTTCAATTGGCGATGTAGGCGTTCAACCATACCATTGCAGGCGGGATGATATGCTGTGGTAGGGCGATGTTGCGTACCGAGGATGGAGGTTATGTTGCGGAAGAGCTCGCACTCGAACTGTCTGCCCCTGTCGGTGGTGATCTTGTGTGGGCACCCGAAGCGAGACACCCAGCCAGCGATGAAGGCGCGGGCGCATGTCTCCGCCGTGATGTCGGGCAGAGGATACACCTCAGGCCATCGGGTAAAGCGATCGATGACCGTAAGGCAGTACCTGTAACCACACGAAATGCGTAAAGGCCCTACGATGTCCATGTGGATATGGAAAAAACCTTCGGAAGGAACAGGAAAATGGGAGGTGGGAGAATGGGTGTGTCGGTAAACTGGTTTTCTGGCAATCGGTGCATTCTTTGGCCCATTGTCGGCAATCTTTCGGAGTCTGAAGTTTGTTCACAGAAATATTAATCATTATTTGTTATAAGAGTGGGCCTGCCCTCTCGTGGACTGACATCGGTTTTAAATATATCCATACAGGATTGTAAATATTAACAAAACAAATTGAAGTCTAATCACCTAAAAACGATGGTAGCGAATGAAAATGCTAATACAGCGAGATTTACAACATCTTGTACAGAGTATGTTTGGCAGTGACGTCTGTGTAGAGTCAAAGTACTCGTTTAACACTATTACGAAATTATACCAGTCTCATTATGGGAGATGTGCGGTTTATTAAGGATTGTTTATGTATGGTCGTTTCGCGGTGCAGAACAACAACAATGGCAGACGTCATGACCAACTAGATGTCGATCTAGTTGGCTGGCAATCTAATTGGCTTCGGCCGGCGGGTCAACCTGTTTACCCGCAAAGCAGTTATCCTAACACAATCTACCACCAGGAATATCGACAAGGATATTTTACTCAGCCATCGGATAATGGACGTTTTGCCGCAATGAGCTACCACCTTCTGTGTCACGTCCCATTGAATTGCCAACGAACACATAGGATAGTTCTATCTGTTCCGAGCCTGGTAAACCTTTATCGGGAGGGAATGGAAAATTTATATTTCTTTTCCTTTGATTTTGAAAAAATGACACTGTCGCTTTCTTTGCCATAAGATCGTACATCTATGTATATGAACTTGTAGTCTGCATCTATTAAAGCCAAGAGCATAATGAAAAAATATTTTTGTAGTTAAAATGCAGAGACTGAATTTGCCGGATATTTCATTCGACAATGGCGCCTCAACGTCAAAATAGTTATTTAATGAATCTGTCAAGGCGTTTACCATTCTGGGTGGACATGTGGCTATTGAAACTAGGGTGTTTCGTGTTGAGATCACCTGCCAGGATGACTGAGTTACCTAAAACGAGGAGTGACTCGAAATCAGTCCTGAGCAGTTCTCTATCGGGGGGCAAGTATGCTGAATTATACTAAAAATATACTAAAATAAAAAGTAGAAGAGGAAAAATTGAATTAAAACACTTATTATCAGTTACTTTTTTTAATTTTACCAATTACACACCTTCATTATACAGACATATTAAAATAATAATAAATATTTACAATAAGTTTTATTACAAATAGTCAGTATTCGACGGATTATTTTTTACCATATCTTTCGATGGGTCAAATGAGACACAACCTACACTCCCTTCACTTAGACCTTGCTTAACATGCAACAGGCACGCAATATGTTTAGCTAGAAACCTGTTTCTGTATTTAGTTTTTATATGATTAACTAGCACTACTACTAGAACCACACATCAGGTTTTGTACCTCTGAATCATACTTAATTTGACGACATTCCTCGTCAATTAATTGTCTTACTGTATCATTTGTAGTAATGTTCGGAAACCTGTTCATAACGCTGATAAGAGATGTAAAATTCTCATAAGCCGCTACTTGTGGGTCTATGAAACGTAACTCGGAAAATATTTTTTCATTAATGGGAAATCGACTTAAGTTGAGTACATAACTCTATCAAAAAGCTTTGACACCTTTTTAAAAAGTCTCTAATTACGATACTACTGTTACTTGGTTGATTTCTTAACAGCGCTATTTCATTAGATACTTTTATACCTAAGTATATCTCATGTAATTCCACAAAATTTATATTACTATTAGGATCTATGTCCTCAATAGCAGTGGCACGAATGTAGCTGCTTTTCATGTAGCAACTTAATATTGTTTTAAACATGTCAGTCAAATCCCGATAAAAAGTATGAACAACACATGCATTACCTTGAAAAATTATGTTAAACTTGTTGACTATATGCAAAATATAATCTAAAAACAAAAAGTAGAGCTTTATTTGTTTATTTTCGAAACTTTCATGTAAAAAAATCGCCGAATGGCTAGGGTTATGTTCTACGAGATGTTCTTGCTGAAAATACAGCTGAAGTGCATTCCACTGTTCTACTATGCGATTTACACAGACGTGTAGGGAGAGCCAACGTATGTCGTAGTGACGTAAAATATTGTGATGCTCTGATTCTACAAAGGTCTGAAATTCTGCAAATTCTCTTTTGCGTTTGCTACTATGGCCAAAATAATTATAGACTTCTTTCACAATTTGATCCAATGCTTTAGGCAACTTTTTACAGGCATAACTTACAGCTAATGCTGATGAATGACATGCACATTTTACAAAAATACAATTAGAATTGACCGACTTAATCTTTGCAACCACACTATTATTTCTGCCAAACATTACATTTGTTGTATCAGCTGCAAATCCTAAAATATTTTCAATGTTTAAATTTAATTCTCGCAAACTTTTACAGGGAGTTAAAAATATTTTCAGCAGTTTCACTTGATAGATTCACAGAACATAAAAATTTGGTTTTTACTGTATTATCCTGAACGCTATAAAACTTTATTGCAATGGCAAGTAATTTTTCTGTTGTAATGTCTGTGCTTTCATCTATAATTAATGAAAAAGTAGCAGCATTACCTGATAAACTTGACGTACGGTATTTTTTATATCGGTTAATAACTGCTTTTCAAATGATGGCGCCATTACGTCGTAAACTAACTGAGCAGATTTAGTGCGTTTGCAGGAAAAACCCTTTGCAATTTCCGAATCATAAAACATTTTGCTGAATAAATCGCTGAGATGATCCATGGCCCGAAATGGTATGTTATGTTCTGCCAACGCTGCACAAAATATAAGCTCTGCTTTTCTTACTTCTTCAGATATGGGTCCTTTCCTTTGAAATAATTTATCGATCTGAAAATAAACAGTATTTGATTAATTTTCCTATCGTAAAAAATAAGTAAAATAACTACCTATTTCTTATCTTGGGAAACTAGTGTCTCATTCAGTTGAAAATTAATATTCTTGATAAAAATATTACATATGTTTGAACCCTGCAAAACTATCTTTCCATCCCACAGAACCAGTTCGGCATGTATCATTTATTCCTACACTTTCATTTATGAAAATTTCAAAATTCAGCTTTCTGAAATCGCTTCAGAATCGATTATACATGTGTGTACAACTGTACATGTACACTGGCCAAGATCCATCGGACATCCTGTACAAGTAGGACAATTAATTTATGTGCCAAAAAAAAATAAGGGACACAATAATCTTATAAATATGTTTTAAGTTTCAGTAATTCCCCGCGACGTAGAGCATGTAACGTAGATATGTAGCTAAAGCACGATTCGCGGTTTTGTTAGCATTAACCGTTCGAAAGAGACAAAATGATACAGTTGCGGTAAACATCAGACAAAGACAAAATTATGTGAACGAAATACGAACGAATGGAAATTAGTGTTGCCCGCCCAGCCCAAAAATATATCAATAATGTGTTTAAAAATGTACCAAAAATACCAGAATATGAAAGGATACCAAAAAAAAAACTAAATTAGTTTTACGGAGCCCAAATTATACCAATTTGGTACTGAATATACTAAAAACGGTCACACTGATCATGATGTTTACGCTTCCTATTCCCTTTACGCCGAGTTTGATATGGTACTATAAAAACAAAAATTAAAAACATTGTTTAAAATCAGATTTATTTGACAATGCAGTTAGCTCGGTTCGATTGTCTGATTAAACTTTACACTAGTACTTATATAACAAGGTAGGTATACCTACTATTGATCTATAATGATAAATTACTATTGGTACAAGTAACTTTACAATCAAATTTATAAGTGCTTACCCGTTCTCATCTTGTGTACTGATGAGCATGTATAGTGGAGGTCTTTTGTTAAGTTTCTTATTTAGCCTATATTGTATCATCCTTCTACTGGATTTGTAGTCCTGTGTCGTTCGTTGTAACAACAAATCAAATTAATATTTTTATTCATCTTCGCCTTCAGGTGAACTTTCTAACAATGACATCCATGCATCCGGGATGTTTTTTTCATGTAAAGATGTGCAGACACATGGCGATTTTTTTTTCTTCTATTAGGAACATTCACTACACCCTCTTTTCCCCTTTTCCATAAAGCTTTGTTGAAATGAAAAAAACATCCTCTTATACGAAAAAACTTCTCTAATTGCGTTTATCGCTGCAGTCTCGAAATCAATCTTGAATTTTTCAGGAATGTTGTCTTTTATCAGCTGAAACATTTTTTGATAGGTCGATTGGGTTTTGTTCGGTCACAACGGGAAATTGGCGGAACAATTACAGTTTTGTCTTCAGTACTCCCAATGTCAGCATGTATAGAATACAATTGACAGAATGGTGGGGAAATTGAAAAGAATGTCCCATCAACTAAAAAAAGGGTCGCGATCTTTAATGCATCTTTACAATCGTTCAACACAAAAATTAAAATCTTATCCTTCCTTTCAGTGTACAACCAAAAATATTTTCCGATTTATGGGGAAATTGCGACGTCTTCTAAATTCTTCTATTTTGTTGATCAAACTTATTTCGTGATCTATATAATGCGCTTTTTCACAGATTGGAATTTTGGTACATGATTAACGTAATCATTCTCTTTTAGATCTCTCACAGCGTCTTCATACAATGCTTATGGGTTTCAGATCTTTGTATGGGTCTTATGTTAGCTTGTGTCTTTGTACATCCTTTTTACACTTATTAAAAATTCTCTCAAATTCTTCACATTTATAATCCACCAAACAGTCATGGTCTGTTTCTATGCCTCTGAGAATGTTCATTTCTTTATATAATTTTAATGAAGCTTTACAATTTTTCCTTGCACAACGCCAAATCGATGAACCACATTTGTTTTTCTCTTAAATCGATACCGGTAACTACCTTTTAGTTAAATTATGCCTCGCTTTTTGCTTTTTATAAAAAATAAATTTCTTTGCAAAGTGGAACTACTCCACGAGCTACACAAGGATCTTGAGGTATCTCTTGATTGTCTTGTTTTTTATTTTGAAGATCTAATGAACTACATCCCGGATTTTCTTTTACTTGACTTTCTTGGCTACTGTTTTGAGTATTGCAAGAATTTTGTTGATCAAGGTCTAATAAGAATGTAGAATTATTTTTTACGTCAACATCTTTTCGGTGCTCAATAGGTTCTAGTGGTGGTGGTTGTGGCGTATTCAGACTGCCTTCCTCGAAATTAATATAATCTGTTTCATTACACTCCATAATGTTTATTATGCTGACCAAATCCATATTTAAGTATCACGACAATGCTTGCTCATCGTGAAGCTCAATGCTTCACTTACGACATACTTTTCGAAAATGCTTGGAGTACCTAACCCTACAAAAGAAAATAAACTGAATTAAAAATATGTACAATAATAATAAATTCTCTAATCAAAGCCAATCATTGTGTAGTTACATTTTAGTTGATAAGTAAGTAAGTAGGTACATACTTAATTCTAGGCTTAAATATGTACTACCTAGGTACAGGTAAGTTGTGCAGCTGTTGTCAGCAGTAGATATTACCTACCCTATACAACCAAATAAAACCTCTATTATAATTATTTTATAATGTAAAGCTAGACTATGTCCATGTCCTCCTGGGAGACGGAGTCGGGCGAGGCAGGGCTGTCGATGTGAACCACAGCTTCTACCCGAGCGGTAGTCATGGCTTTAATTAGTGCCTCTCCCGGTTGGGAAGTCTTGAGCAGTGACACTAACGCATCGCTACTAAAAGCAGGCATATTTGGCTGGGACAGGGGGCGCACAGCAAGGTGGATTAGCGGGGGGGGGGGGGGGGGGCACAGCTAGAGTGTGTGGAGTGTTATTGATGTGTAACCCGGTGTTCCTTGACTATGAAAAACCGCGGGCAGTTCAAGTGAAACACTAGTCTGGCACTAGACCACTTCACTAAAAGTCACTGCACTAACATTGGGGGGAGTAACTAAGGTGCACGCGAAACGGAGAAAAAATTACCACGCACAAAGGTGTGCGCGGTAAGAAAGGAAAAACACTACGTGCGCGGGTAGCGCGGTGGCGAGAAAAAACTACTGCGAGCACACCCTCATTCGGTATTGCGGTGAGGGGCGAGGTGCTGGACGCACTTAGAGGCACGTGCGCAGAGCGGCGAGTAGAGGGTGGAGACGGTATGCCACAGAGCCATGGGGGCGCACGCGTAGAGCGGTGACGTCCGACCGACTCCGACCGCTAGTGCGGTCGGAGCGATACTGCCAATGAAATAATTGTATAAGAATGTATGTAAATATTAATATCAATATATGTAGGTATTATATTGTGATAGTCAGAAATATCATATGTTTATATTTTAATATTACTTACAGTAGTTTTTTTAATATTTTTTAAGTATATTTGTTACATTTATTAATCCCCCCTCCCACTTCATGTCATGCATAGCCTGAAGGTTGACTGGGAGATAAGCTGTAAAGAATTAAGCCCGCCTTTTGTTATAATTTACAAAAAAAAGTAAATAAATTTGTTAAAATATTTAATCATTAATAAAATACTGACAGAATTATTACCTACATGATACAAGATTCAGGGTAATTGAGGAACAGGAACAGGGATAATTGAGAACACCGGTGTAATCAATATATTTTGTAATACACATAAAATGTGCATATAAAGATCGCTTATTAATAACATTTATACAGTGTCCTTTTTATTGGGCTTATACCTTTTCTTTTCTTCGTTTATCTTTTCGTCGATTTTCTTCTCATTTTTCATTGTCATATTCTTAGTTTCATTAATATAAAGTTTTTTAGTAGGTATTAATATTAAGCCACCCATCGTCATAAATATGCCAGCTACACAAAATGCTGCTGGATAACCAAAACTTTCTTTTAGTATAGCTGCTAGCGGTGTGCTCAATAAACCACCTAAACCTTGGAACATTAATATCATTCCAGTAGCATTCGTTAAAGTATCCAACCCATAAATATCAACTATAATCATACTTCTTAAAAAAGATAGACATGAGATGTTAAAACCAAAAATGAGGCAATAAGCATATTGGTAGATAATATTGTATGATAGATCAGACGCTACCGTACTTATTCCAGCTATAACATTTGTAATAACTAATAGTTTTAATGGATCTATCTTGTAAGCCAACACACCTGACGCTATTCTCCCAACTGCATTAGAAAATCCAATGACACTAACAAATAAGGAGCAATGTTCCTCTTCAATACCTTGACTTTTACTTCGATCCTGTATGTAGACATAAGGCACTAATAGCCCTAAATATAAGAGAATTCCATTGCCGCTTAAGCACAAAAACGAAAGCCTTCTCAAAAGTTTGGGGTCCATCATAGATACAAGTACTCTTCTTATCGCCGTTGTGAACACGCCACGTTTTTCTTGTAAATCAGATGCAGCTGCTGCCCGCGACACAGCTAATTGATATTCGAGCCCAGTTTTTCCTTCAGGATGAGTAGTATCCAATACACTTTTTTGATAAATCGGTAATTTTTCTATGTTGCCTCCGTAAAAAGCATCGTCTCGATACAAAGGGCGGGATTCTGGCGCATGTGGCTCCCAGTGACATAGTCTTTGCCACCAACTACGTTTTTTCGGCTTATATTCCGCGATTTTAATGTCTATAGCTCTTTTTGTTTCATCTTGTAAGCTATGTTTTGATATCATAGACTTTACTTTATTTAATTGTCTTCGACTTAAGCTACCATGTGGATTATTAGGGGTCATCATAAGTTTCGATACAGTTGTTGGTCTAGATGGACCAGGTTGTGAAGTAGCGGGTGCTGCACCTTCTTCGACTACTGCAGCCGCAGTTGGAAAGTTGATATTTGAAACTGCATTAAACAATCGTTCAGTAGCCGTGGGGACAAGTTCAGTCCTCGACCGTGATGGTGAGGTCTTAAGGACAGCTGTAGATAAATTTGGTAGGTATGTAACAGTGCGAGTAGGATCTTCAGTATCTTGTACAACAGTCAAAGAAAGCAAGGGCTTATAAGCCATACCCAAAAAGTATATTAAACCAAACATTCCAGAATGTAATAAAGTTGTATTGCGCCAACCTCCTATTTTCACCAAATATGTATTTAATGGAAATATGGCCATGATACCCACACTTGATCCAGTGATCGATATTGCTAGGGCTATTGCGCGTAGTTTCTCGAAATAAAATCCTACGACCAAAGAACAAGCCATATTAATAAATGCGTATCCTAGTCCAGCAAAAACGCCATAGAAAATGCAGAGTGATCCATAACTCTTTGAAAAGTATGTAATAAAAAGTGAAATAGAACATAACGTTGCCCCACTCATCGTGCATGCCCGAAACCCAAAACGGTTAATAAATGCAGATGCTAAGGGACCGGCGATGGAATACAATGCAACTGCAATAGAATTTATTAGCGCCACAAGTGACTCTGGTTTATTAATTTCTTCAGAAATACTTTTTAGTAAACTTCCAAATGTATATACCACTCCGTCTAATATAAAAATACTTATAAAGGATGCTACAACGACTACCCATCCCCAACCACTTTCGTGTGGTACTGATATTTGTGCAGCTATTTCAGTTTCTTCACCACCTTCAAGATCGTCTGGTCTATTGATTATTCTGCTTGGCATTGGTAATAGAGATTTTCTGCTCTCAGCTGGTTTGGATATATTTGGTTTCGGGTGCATCTTGTATTGCAATTATTTATTTGTAGGTTGTTTTTGCTTCTTTTTTAAGTTGCAAATTCTACTTGATTTGTACTATTCAAACAAATATTTGCTTTATAACATGTTTTATTTAGATTGACACATTATATGAAATATGTTAACATGGCTGTCATGTACATATAGGTACGTCATGCACACTGATATATCTCTGAATCATTGAACCTTTGTTAATTTTATATAACTTTGAATAAAATTTTTGACTGTAGAAAACACATACCTACCTACATCATTAACTTCCGAATAAATACACAGTTCTCGGTCTTTACAATGAACAATTTTCTAGTCGCGTTTATTGGCAATAAGGTGCATAGAGGTTAGCTGTCTATTAGTCTATCTATGGGCCCACCCATATATTCAGGTTCGAACTGGTCCACGACTCAGGTTGACTGGTAGTCAGAAAAACATGTGGAATGTACGCCCGTCTCTCGTCGGAACAACACGTACGTCTCTGGTCGCACCCGATTCTGGCTACCCGAACAAAACCGCTCAAAATGCGACTGCCCAAATGCCGTGGAAGTCAAGTCGACCCAATTAGAAGGCGTGTTGGAATCCACGCAAAGTGTAAAAAAGCACGCGTACTTACGTTTATGGTGCGATCTACTTTTTATCATTGCTGAGTTGTGGTGTCAAAAGCAAGTAGTAATATTGTTCTCGACAAAATGTATTCAAAACACTTATTAATATAGTGATCTAATAAAATTGCACATTACCGAGTAGGTACATAAAAGTGTATTACTCTCCGCCCTGGCTTCCTACAACCAATAGGCTATGGGGCCAGGAGGCAATATTTAAAATTTTATAAAAAGCTTCGAAAAATGGCGTCGTATAAAATTGACGCATTAACTACTGTTGAGAGTCAGGGCCGTCTTTACCAGGGGGTGCAAGGGGCGCCTGTCGAGCGCTGAATTTTTGGATATTTCATTGAACTTAACGCCATTGCACAGTTTTATATACTTGTTACTTACGACAAATATGTATGCGCAAGCAAAAAAAAAATAGTCATTAACAATAATATTTTTTTTACTTTTATTACGCTTTCGGCGCTTGTCATACCGCATTACTACACTACACAAATAACAATTTTATTTAATACAACACGCGCGCGGCAAAATCTCTAATCCAAAGACAGTGTATGTATGTACGTTTGACACGTTGCCGCCCGGTAGCAAAATGATCTCTAAGTCAATAGAGTGTAAGTTCATTTGAAATGGGCGCGCGGCGCGGCACCTGTGCGTCTGTCATAGGCGAGTAATTGCGCCCTTTGACATTGCCGCCCGGTCGCCCGCACTTGAAGCAAAATGATCTCTAAGTCTAAGTCAATAAAGTGTAAGTTCATTCATTTGAAATGGGCGCGTGGCGCGGCACCTGTACGTCTGTTGCGTCCTTTGACATAGCCATCCGGGCGCTCGCACTTAAAGAGAAATGATCTCTAAATCACTAAAATTAGGTGTAAGTTCATTTAAAATTTACAGAAAGGCGCGCGGCGGCTATGTAAGTGTCGGTCAGTGATTGATCTGATTTCTTCTTTTAAGTAATTGAATTCGTTAGCTCATTTCATTTGCGACAACCGGCGAATTAGCACGGAAGTTCTTAGAGAAAAAATATAAAGGTGTCAATTTTATTTTTTAAGTGTTAGTGTTAGGTACATTACAATCATTATCATCACATCATTTGTTTATGAGAGAGAGTCATGACTGTTTTGTTTATTTGTTTATAATTGCAAAAATACAAATTCTTAGTGTTAGTGATTGATAAAAAACTACTTACTTTATTTAGAATAAAGAAAGAAAAATTAAATACTAAATTGAAATTTGATTTTATTGTAGATGGACGAATTAGGGGATAAAAAGAAACCATCGGGTGCTCAAAATAGAAAAAGGAAACTGGAGAAAGAAGAAAAAATTAAAAAGCTAACTTCTCCGATTGACTCTTTCTTTCGACCTGATAAGTTCAGTCAGTTGGTACCATAAATAAAACATCTGAAGTGGCATAAACAGTGACACAAGTCGCTGGTGTATCCTGCCTGGGTTCCTACCTACTTATTATTATTACACTTCTTATTTTTTGTATAAGTTACCTGTAACTGTATACCTAATGAGTCTTAAATAAAGTAGGTTTTTATGATTATGACAATATATCTAATTAATTGTTTTTTGCGGATTGCGCACCGGAAGGCGCAATGGTTAGTAACTAACACTCACTCTTGTGCCAAAGGTCTCGGGTTCGAATCCCGGCCGGTGCAATATTTATTTAAATACATACCTTCTCAGACCTTGTGTTAAATTTTTGTATTGTGTGATATGTCCAACACGCGTTCCAATCGTGGAGATTATGGCAATAAATAACCCCATAGTTTTGGAGGCTCATGTCTAACAGTGGACTGGACTGTCTGTATTTATATCTGTACTTATATGGCTTGTGTGTTTGTGATTTGTTTTTGGGGATTATGAATTATGTTTTTTCATGAAATAGCCGCAGGCGAGATCCGTCAATCGCAACTAAAGTATTTTAATTTCTTACTGTTTGCGCATAGAGCGTGCGTAAGCGCCTCGGCAATTACACACTGAGCGCGCTCGCCCGGACTAACGGATTAGACTATGCCCGATTGCCCGCCTTAACTTTAAGGCGCTGTTTTTAATGTCCTAAAATATTATTGCGTGGCCCTATTACCACACTTGGTTACACAAATTGTTGACTATCTTATGTTTTTTTAGGTACATCTTCGTCAACATCCACCCGACAGTTAGAAGAGACAGTCAACTTGGAAGAGAATGATCCTGCTCTCTGGCCGCAAGTAATACCCGATAATTTAAGATTATTTTTAACAGAACGTGGACCGATTCAGATAAAAAAAACCAACTATCCTTCAGATAGTAACATGAGGTCGTTTTCAGATACATATTACAGTAAAAAGTTACAAAACAACGAAATTATTCATCGAGTTTGGCTTGTATATTCCACATCTACTGATTCTGTATTTTGTTTTCACTGTAAGCTTTTTAATAATAATGTCACTACATTTAATGCCCCCACTGGTTACAAAGACTGGGGGCATTTGTCGAGAAATATAGAACGACATGAAAAAAGTTCGGGGCATATATGTTCTTTAAAAAAATATTTGGATCTAAAAAATGACTTATTGAAAGGGCAAACAGTAGACTCGGTAAATCAAACTGAAATAGACCGCGAAAGAAAGAGGTGGACGGCAGTTTTGGAAAGGATAATCGAAATTATAAAATTTTTGGCAGGTCAAAATATAGCATTTAGGGGCACAACCGAGAAGTTGTATGACCCAAATAATGGTAATTTTTTAAAGTTGGTGGAGAGTATATCTAATTTTGATAGTACACTATCAGAACACATTGCTCGAATTCAAAGAGCTCAGCATCGCATGCCACATTATCTTGGTCATAACATTCAAAATGAACTGATTAGTATAATAATTGCTGAAAAAATTAAAACGACTATAATTAGTCTTCTGAAGCAATGTAAATACTACTCTGTAATTCTAGATTGCACACCTGATATTTCACACCAAGAACAACTTACTGTTATTGTGAGGTTTATTTATTTAAATCCATCGACAAAACGCGCTGAGGTACGAGAACATTTTTTAGGTTTTTTACCTGTAACTGATAGTACCGGACAAGGGTTGGCGACATATTTGTTAGATTTCTTAAAATCATGCGATATTGAATTAGATGATTTGCGAGGCCAAGGATATGATAATGGGGCCAATATGAGGGGGAAAAATATAGGCCTCCAAAAAAAAATATTGGACATGAATCCTCGTGCTTTTTACGTAGGGGAGAAGGAGGCACCTTAGCACATTTTTCATATTTTGGCTTGTAACAAATCAACTGTAAAAATTTAAACAACATATTTTTCTTAGCTTTCTTAGTCTTTGATTAGTATAATAATGACGAGACGTTTCAATTTGATAAAAGTTGTATGATGATATCTTTGTTTTTTTTAAAAGCCGAATTTGTTCAAATCTGCCTCTCCATGGGGGCACATTTGAATCGACATGGGGCAGTTTTGAAAAACTGGTTTAAATGCAGGAAATAGAGTGAATAAAGTATTAGTTTGTTGTTAATATAATCATATATATTGTCACAGACTCATAATCAAACAAAAAAAAAAAATTATATCAAACTTCCAAAGTTAAATCTTGTATGTTCTTAATTTAGTCAGACTTCGACTTTGGTAACAAAAATAATCATATTGCAGAATATTTTTAAAATAAACATGTAAAGTACCTATCCCATACAAAAGAAAGAAAAATTGAAATTAAAAGAAAATTTTGATGCAGTTCTGGACGTGCCAGGTGCGTCGTTAGGTGCTGGCAGTTTTGTTACTATATCAAAAATAGTAATTGTGTTCGCGACGACCGGCTCATAATCTGTACATAGCTTATAAGTATATAATGTATAACTATAGGTTAAGTACAAATACACATAGTTGATTCAAAACAGTAGGTTAAGGTAGGATACGTTTTGTTAAAATAGTTCGTTTCATAAAGACAGTTATGTCACTCATTGTAAAGGGATGTTGGAGTTGAACAATAGACGAGAAAGCGTGTAAAAAACCAACGGTTTACGCAACCCTGCTATAAACATTTAACAGACAAGGGACAAGAAGGCGCGTTCCGACCTAACGGTTTATACACCTTCACTATTGACACTAAAAACAAAGGAAGAGAAATCGCTTCCCAGACGAACGGCTTGCACATGCGGACCGTAACGAACACGTGGCCAAAACATCGTAACAATAGAAACGCCCAACTCCAGCATCCCTCATTGTATCAATATAAATAAGGGCGAATCCCAGCCCACGACAGTCAACTTGTAGTCACCACACTAGACGCATGTCTAACAAACAGTTAAGTCTGTACTAGATATAAATCTCAAGAATAGCTCATCGCGTTTTTCTTCTTCACAATCCCAGCAACAACACAGTGCGGGTAATATAAGCCCGCAAATTCTGGTCCTTCGAACGCCGAATCATTGAAGAAAGAAAAACGTGAATCGTCGAGGAAAAGTAAACAGAAAAATAACAAGATGCCAGTAACAAGATCGCAAAGCGGAAATTCGTATCTACAGAACTTTCACGAATCGGACGACGGTACAAATTCCTCGGCGACAGAAACCTCAACGGGGACGACAGCAACAGACACCGCCGTTACCGGCTCTCCAGAGACTGCGATATCCGCTAAAATGACAGCAACAGAAACCACCGTTACCGGCTCTTCAGGTATTGCGATATCCGCTACAACAACGGACAAACAGAAAAGGACGGGGGTTGATATACAGCAAATTTCCACGACACCCCCACCTCTCAGCGTTGAAACTAGAAAATCATCGAAAAACAGTAAGAAATCGAAGTCTCAGCGCGCGCTCCGTTTAGCCAAAGCTAAAACAGACTTACTACGACTTCAAGTTGAACTCGCCACAGCCCAAGTCGCCGAAATAGAAGCAGAAAGTTCAGACAGCGAACAAGACGACGACACAGTAATTACCGACATAGAAGCACAGACAAGAGTCGACACCTGGCTACATACTACGCGCAAGTTAGCCGTATCGAGGGAACCGCATCAACAGTACAGTACAGAAGAGGTCGGCGCTACAGTACAGAACAATCAAGCCCCGACTCACATAGCTCAAGATGCCGTTCGCCTCGCGTTGCCTCCACCTCTCGTGCCTACCTCCGCCCCCACAGAACAGACACCCGACGTAAGGAACCAGGGCGCGAACTACACAGCGATAGCCACTCACCGAACAGGCGTAACGACTACGCAACCGGCGGGAGCCACGGTCAACACGACACACCAGCAGAACCACATAGATCTAACAGAACTCGCTAGTGCGATCACAATGGCCGCTAGAACAGGACAACAGACTTCTCCACGCCACCACACAGAGCTACCCCCGTACAATGGGTCGCATCAAGAGTGGTTATTATTCAAGGCAGCCTACGACGAGTCGTCGGCCTCCTTTACAGATACAGAAAACATCGCACGACTTCGCAAAGGCCTCCGCGGTCGAGCCAGAGAAGCGGTAGAGAGCCTACTTATTTACAATGCGAAGCCGCGCGACATCATAAAAACACTGGAGTCACGTTTCGGCCGCCCAGACTCTATAGCATTGGCCGAACTGGAGCGTCTGAGGGCACTCTCCCGCCCTTCAGACGCCCCAAAAGAAGTATGTATCTTCGCTACCCGAGTATCCAATATCGTATCGACCCTACGGGCGCTACAGAAAACATACTATTTGTATAATCTAGAAGTAACGAAAGCAACAATAGAAAAGCTCACGCCCGCTATGAAGTATCGCTGGTTCGATTACGCGATCGAACAACCGAAAGAAGAGCCCGATTTGCCAAAGCTCGCGCGATTCCTTGAGCGTGAAGCAGAAAGGTGTAGCCCATACGCTCAACCCGAGTCGGTCCCTACACAACCAGACTCGTACAATAACACACATAAAAGAGCGCACAGGACATTCACGACGACAGAACAGTATAAGAAAACGACCACATGTCCTGTCTGTAAACAAAGAGGGCACCCAACAATAGACTGTAAAATATTTCAACAAGCCGACGTAAATGCAAGATGGGATTTAGCAAAAAATCTACGCCTTTGTTTCCGATGTCTCAAATACAGAAATCAGACACACAGCTGCCGCGGACAACGATGCGAAATCGACGGATGTCAACATTGGCATAATAAACTACTACATTTCACAAAGACAGAAACAGACGACACCGAGCCGAAAACAGACGTCGTATCAACCGCGTGGACTCCAATAGGATCGAATAGGACGCAATCCTATTTGAAAATGGTTCCAGTTAGAATCTCCGGTCCCATAGGGGACGTTACTACCTACGCCCTTCTAGACGACGGTTCAACAGTCACACTAATCGACTCGTGTGGCACAGAGAATAGGAGCGAAGGGACCCGTCGACCCACTGCATATTCAAGCTATAGCGGAAACCGAATTGGAAGCGGCCCGCTCACGAAGAATCACACTCACCATACACGGTGCGACTCAGAGTCATAAAATACAAGCTCGCACCATCGAAAACCTACAATTCTCAGCACAAGGGGTATCGGAGAAAGACTTAGACGGCTGCCGCCATCTAGACGACATAAAAGAGAACCTAAAATACCCTAATATCAAGCCACAAGTTCTCATAGGGCAAGACAATTGGAACCTGCTCATCGCAACTGAAGTCAGAAAAGGACTGAAACACCAACCAATCGCCTCTCTCACTCCACTCGGATGGGTGATGCATGGCGCGCACACAAGAACTTTAGGGCGCCGCATTCACTACACACATCATCTATCCCTGCAAGAACAGAGCATGGATGAACAGCTAAGGCAGTATTTCGCACTAGAGTCCCTCACGATCACGCCCAAGCGACCTCTAAACGACCCAGAGGAACGTGCACTCAACATACTCAACGAATGCACGAAAGAAACAGAGCACGGGAGTTACGAAACAGCGCTACTATGGAAGAAAGACAATGTCGTTATGCCCGCGAATTATGACAACGCTTACAAGAGACTGAAGACGACAGAAAAGAAAATAGACAAAGATCCAGAACTCAAAAAGAAATACGAGGAACAGATGAACGCCCTCGTAGAAAAGGGCTATGCTGAACTCGCTCCGTTACAGATAACAGAAAAACGGACATGGTACCTGCCACATTTTCCGGTTCTGAACCCAATGAAACCGGGAAAAGTTCGAGTGGTACACGACGCCGCCGCTAAGACAAAAGGGGTCTCTCTCAATGATCACTTACTAACGGGCCCTGATCTCATACAATCATTGCCCGGAGTCCTGATGCGGTTACGTCAGTACCCGATAGCGGTCTCTGCAGACATAGCTGAAATGTTCATGCAAGTTAAGATTCGACCCGAAGACAGAGACGCACTCAGATATCTCTGGAGAGGAAATCAGAGAGGAGAACACCCTCCCGAAGAGTACAGAATGACCTCTCTCATATTTGGAGCGACGTCATCCCCTTCCACGGCGATATATGTAAAGAATCTTAATGCAGAGAAACATAAGGTAGAATACCCCGAAGCCTGCACAGCCATTGTGAAAAACCACTACGTCGACGACTATCTACAGAGCTTTAAAACTGAGACGGAAGCCATCAATATAGCGAGTCAAGTTCGAGACATAAACAATAAAGCCAGCTACGACAATGGTCTTCCAACTCACAACGAGTATTGGCAGCGCTCGAAGGGAACACGCAACAAAGGTCATCCGTCGCATTAGACGACGGCGTCAAAACAGAACGAATACTCGGGATAATCTGGAAACCCGAAACAGATGAACTCACTTTCAATCTGAACATGGCCCGACTCCCAGCCTAAATGATGAACAAAACACATCCGACGAAACGCGAAACATTGAAAATCATTATGTCGCTTTTCGATCCACTTGGATTCGCATCGCCAGTCACTACGCGAGCGAAACAGATCTTCCAAGAACTATGGCGCAGAGGTACCGGATGGGACGAACAGATAGATCGCGACCTAGCTCTTCAATGGTCAGAGTGGATGGAACATCTAAACAATTTAAAACAAATCCACATCCCGAGATGTTATCGGGGATACAGTGACGCAACCTCGCTACAATTACATGTATTTGTCGACGCGAGCGAGTCCGCATACGCCGCTGCTGTATATTGGCGCACAGTCGAACCGGACGGACGAACAAGACTATCGCTCGTACTCGCTAAAGCACGAGTAGCGCCATTGAAAACAACCTCGATACCGAGGCTGGAACTCTTGGCAGCAGTCATGGGAAGCAGGATGGCAAGCGCAGTTATTGAGGAACACGACAAAAAACCAGATTCGAAGACATTCTGGAGCGACAGCAAGACTGTGCTAACATGGATAAAAACAGGGGCGCGATCGTATAAGCCATTCGTCGCCCATCGCATAGCAGCCATCCAAGAAAATAGCGCTGTCAATGAGTGGAAATGGGTGCCGACTAAACTAAACGTCGCCGACGACGCTACGCGCGATGTACCGCGAGATCTAAACGCACAACACAGATGGTTCGCCGGCCCGAGTTTCCTGTTGGAAAATCCCGACTCATGGCCTCATGAAAAACACATCCTAACAGAACGAACAGGCGAAGAGAAAGTACATAACATAACAAACAAGAAAAAATCACCGTTAATAGAAGAATGTGTTCCCGATCCATCCAGATTCTCAAAATGGGGGAAACTGTTGAGAAGTACAGCGCGAATTCTACACTTCATACAACTGTGCCGAACGAAAACCGAACGTGTAAACTACAAGCGATCGAAGAGAAACAAAGAGAAAGATCCCAACTGGAAACGACAAGCCAATCCAATTGCGCTCGAACAGAAAACAGCGAGATCAAGCGTAGAAAAAACTAAATACATATTCATAGACGTGACCCTTCTACGCAAAGCAGAAGAATTATTAATCAGAGCGAGTCAAGAAAGCGCGTTTCCAGAAGAGATTAAGTCGCTACGGAACAACAGAGACATATCCAGCTATAGCAGGATACGCACTATATCCGTGTGTCTTATCAACGGTCTAATAAGACTAAAAACTCGCATCGGGGCCACAAGCGGAATTACAGAACAAATGAAAAGGCCACCGGTCCTCGATGGGGATCATCAGATAGCAAAGCTATGGATAGAACACACACACAGACAGTTACATCACTCCGGGGTTGAAGCCACCATAAATGAATGCCGTCAGTACTACTGGATCATACGACTGCGTCCGGTTACGCGTATGTTAATACACAGATGCCTGGCCTGTCGTATAAGAAAGGAGTCTCCGCCGCAGCCACCGACAGGCGACTTACCACCATGTCGCCTGGCTCACCATCGCCGACCGTTTACTTACACAGGAGTAGACTACTTCGGCCCTTTAACAGTTACCGTGGGCCGCACAGTACAGAAAAGATATGTGGCAGTATTCACCTGTCTTACCACGCGGGCCATACATCTTGAGATCGCGGGGTCGCTTACGACCGACTCTGCGATAATGGCACTGAGACGCATGATAGCGCGTCGAGGATGCCCCACCGAAATTTGGTCGGACAATGGCACTAATCTAAAAGGACAAGGACGAGCGATCGACGAAGCCACTAAAGAAGAGGCCAGCAAGAAAATCATCGATTGGCGGTTCATACCTCCCGGTGCTCCATTCATGGGCGGGGCCTGGGAGAGGATGGTAAGGGCGGTAAAGACAGCTCTCGGCACGACGCTTCGTGAACAGCGCCCTCCGGAAGAAGTTCTCACCACTCTCCTGGCTGAAGTAGAATACACGGTCAATAGTCGCCCACTGACTCATGTGTCAGTAAATCCCGAAGATCCCGAAGCAATTACGCCAAACCACTTTCTCCTCGGAGGCCCAGCCCGCGTCCCGACTCTGGGCTCATTCGACGACACCGATCTAATACAACGAGCTCACTGGAGAACATCCCAACGCCTGGCTGACATATTCTGGTCAAGATGGCTCCGCGAGTACTTGCCAGAACTTCAACACCGGCGGGAGCCCCACGGACGAGGGCCTTCGCTGAAGGAAGGAGATATAGTACTAATAGCAGACAATACGATGCCTCGCAACACATGGCCGCGAGGAATAGTCACAGACACCTATCCGGGAGCCGATGGAGTAGTTCGCACAGCTGACGTAAGAACGAAAGGAGGAACATTACGTCGACCGACAAAGAAGCTCGTTATCCTACCAACAGATCCGGTCGCGCGCCAGCAACCCAAATAGATGCGTAGACAGGAAGAGTCTACGCACGGCGGGAGAATGTTCGCGACGACCGGCTCATAATCTGTACATAGCTTATAAGTATATAATGTATAACTATAGGTTAAGTACAAATACACATAGTTGATTCAAAACAGTAGGTTAAGGTAGGATACGTTTTGTTAAAATAGTTCGTTTCATAAAGACAGTTATGTCACTCATTGTAAAGGGATGTTGGAGTTGAACAATAGACGAGAAAGCGTGTAAAAAACCAACGGTTTACGCAACCCTGCTATAAACATTTAACAGACAAGGGACAAGAAGGCGCGTTCCGACCTAACGGTTTATACACCTTCACTATTGACACTAAAAACAAAGGAAGGAAATCGCTTCCCAGACGAACGGCTTGCACATGCGGACCGTAACGAACACGTGGCCAAAACATCGTAACAATAGAAACGCCCAACTCCAGCATCCCTCATTGTATCAATATAAATAAGGGCGAATCCCAGCCCACGACAGTCAACTTGTAGTCACCACACTAGACGCATGTCTAACAAACAGTTAAGTCTGTACTAGATATAAATCTCAAGAATAGCTCATCGCGTTTTCCTTCTTCACAATCCCAGCAACAACACAGTGCGGGTAATATAAGCCCGCACAAATTGGCCATCTATCAACTTTTTCAGGAAAGTAAAACAGATCTCCTTTTCTCTTCAAAAAATTGACAGTGAAAGTATTTAAGTCCCTTTCTTCAATTCTAGCAACGAAAGCCACAGATGCTGTTCGTTTCTCTGACGGACACTGAACTAATACAAAGTCCCCTACTTTCAGATTTCCACTAGTAAAATTAGTATTGTGAACTGGATCCTGCAGTTCTTCATCCTCATGTTGACTGCTACTGGCATCAGTCGCATCCAAGTCTGTGTCGTCATTCATGGAGAAGTCACTGTCATGATCATCAGATTCAGAGCTTGATGTGAATATAGAACTCTTTTTTGATTTAGATTTGCCTTTAGGAAGCTGTTTGCCTTTAGGAAGCTGTTTACCTTTAGGAAGTTGCTTGCCTTTTCTAGGTTGTTTTACTTTGGTATTTGGCTTGCCTTCTTTTGTACGTGGACGAATAGCAGACTTTTCTAATTTTTTCATCCGATTTAAATGTGCTGCTTCGATTGCATTCTTCTCTGGGGTGTCAGTCAAGATTCGCGAACTTCCTTTTTTTCGTCCTGTTGCGCAATTTTTACGTGGCGGGGCTTTAGGATAAGGTTTGATGATTTCCGGAGTTATGGGACCTGGTACTTCACGAGACATTTCATTAATATTGCCTTTACTGTGATCATAAACTCGGACTAAAGAATCTCTGATCTGTGTCTGCTACCCTAGGCGATATTTGTGGCGTTTGTGGCCCCCTTTGTGAAGCTTCAGTTGGCTGCATAATATCAGGGATATCAAGTAAAGCATTAGCTGCCATGGGGCCCTCATTCTCAGCAGATACATTAGGTTGAGGACGATTCGTGACTTCTGCACACTGAAAATCATCATCTGTAAATGCATTACGGTTAAATGGGCAGATTCCTGGTTTTGAAAACCCCGAAATTATGTTATTAGGCGTATGAGAAGCATTATATGCTGGAGTCACAATACCTGGTAGATCATGGATTGTGATGGTTCTCCCAGGATGTTCGAGCAGCCAATCATTTTGTGCCACTGAAATTTTTTGTTTAAATGGCCCATTGACGGCAACATCTAGGGGTTGCATCTGATGTGTGCAATGGGGGGGGAATGTGAGTACAACAATACCATTATCTCGACAGTAATTGATTGCATCTAAAAAACAATGACTTTCATGGTTGTCAAATAATAACAATATTTTGTCATCTTTGCTACATCTTGTGAATTTTTTTACATGTTGCAGCACCTTAACAAACAAAGGGCCGGTCATCCATCCGCTTTTTGGACTATTTGCATAACCAACGCTTCCTGGTGGCGCTCCATTAATCATAGCCTCATGAAATCGTGCTCGCGGAAATATGAAAACTGGTGGAATGGTATTACCTGTTGCACTGACTATGGCGCACATTGTTATCAGCTGGCCTCTCTCTGCTGACACACACTGACCTACCTGTTTTGAACCAGTCTGCGCAATTACATTAGGTGCTTGCACCACTGTCATAATATTGGTCTCATCCAAATTGAAAATTCGGTCTAGAGTAAAGTGGGTCTTTTGCAGAGCCTTTTCGTAATTATCGTAAAACATGGACACGTTATGCTTATTAAAACTTGTCGAACGTGAAAGACTTGTGTTCTCAGGCTTTCGCAAAGATAAGTTTTTGTGCCTTTGCATAAATCCTTTCATCCACTCTATGCCTGCCTGTTTATTTTCCGTCCATTTTGCTGGACATTTATGTAAAGCTGTTGCATATTCAAAAGCTAACGATCTTGCACTTTTGTAGGTGAGGCCATAGTTCATTTTGGAACTTTTCAAGAGGTATTTTTCCAGCATTTTTTCCTCGTTATTGGTAAATATCTGAGCAACAGTGTATTTACTTGAATATACTTCACTCCGAGGAGCTATGTTTTCTTTATACTTTTTAACTCGATAAAAGAGTGTGCTCGGCGTCAACCCATATATATCAGCAGCTCTCCTAAGTTTCGTAGTTCCGTTTATGACGTTTAAAACGGCTTTTAATACATCGTCTTCATTAACAGTACCTTCCCGCTTTTTTTTATATGTTCTAACCATCCTATAAATAAATAGTTATAATTAGTGATGCATTTAATTAGAATTAGTATTACATTTAGAATATATAGAGAGTCGCATATTTGAAGATATCATTTAAAACGGGGCTGGGGCACATTTGTTCAAATCTGCCCCTTTTCTTTTGATCAAATCTGCCCCATAGTCACTTGAAAGATAAACATTTACAAAAAAAATATATAAAACAACCGTCAAGCAAAAAATACCATGTAAATGAAAAACTAATAAGTATTGGATAAACTTGTAAAACAATTAAGTGGTAAACATTTACTCACGTGATTGATAATTTCTTACAACATTTATTTTGATTTTAAACTTCGACGGCACAAAAATGAAGAGAGGTTATAACTCGATTTCACGTATAAACATACGCGTTCTGTGACTTGACGTTTGACATACCCGGTGTTGCCAACATTAAAATAGAGTTGTGGCATAGACTAATACAAAGCTGCGTTCAAGAATCAACAAATTCAAATCTGCCCCTGTGCTAAGGTGCCTCCTGCTCCCCTACCGTGTGCTGCTCACTCCCTTAATTTAGTAGTAAATGACGCCGCTAAAAGCTCATTGGAAATTACAAACTTTTTCTGTATTGTCCAAGAAATCTATGCATTTTTATCAGCATCCACATCACGCTGGGATGTAATTATGAAACAGATACCTACTTTGACATTAAAACCTCTTTCAAATACGCGTTGGGAAAGTAGATTTGATGCTCTTAGAGCACTCCGTTTTAACATGGATAAAATTTACGATGCATTATACTATATTTTTACAAATAACAAGTATGACAGCGACACAAAAAACATAGCGAGTTCATTAATAGCCAAATTAAAATCTTATAGATTTATATGTTCAGTAGTTATATGGTACAATATTTTACTAAAAATTAATATTGTAAGCAAAAATTTGCAAAAATCGGACGTAATTATTTCAGAAGCTACCAAAATGATTAATCTGGTTAAAAAAGATTTGGAGAAATACCGCACCGATAGCGCGTTTGAACAGTTGTTATCTGATGCAAAATTAATTGCTGAAGAATTAGAATGCGAAACAGAATTTAAAGAAACTGCTCGTCCACGTCCCCGAAAAAGACATTTTGATTACGAGGCTGTAGATGAGCCCATTTTAGACCCAACCAACAAATTTAAAGTATGTTTTTATTTTTTTCTACTGGACACTGCTATCTCGAAATTAAATGAGAGATTCGATTTGCTGACGGACCACAATTCAGTTTTTTCACTCTTCCAAAACATTGAATGCTGGAATAAATTAGAGATGCATGAAAAAAAATCTCAATGTTATCGGCTCCAAAAAAAACTAACATTTAAAAATAGATTTGATATTGACGGGGAGGATTTATATAATGAATTAGAATAGAATTGTTGCCAATATTTTTTCCCAATGCATCAACAAGTACTCCCACTGATATTTTAAGCTATATATATTCTAATAATTTAATTTCTTCATTTCCCAATATCTCAACAGGGCGCACAAAACGAGGGCGCAGGCTGAGTCCCGCACCCCGGCGCAGAATAGACTTAAGACGGCCCTGTTGAGAGTTATGACAAAGTCATGTTTACTTTGCAACACCTCTTTACGATATACTTCCCCCTTCTTTTCCTCGCCCTGTAAATGTGAATTACACACTAACCCTTGTCTTTTCCCCTCATATTAATATCCTTCACAAATTCATTAGAGTTAATAACATTGTCCTTTAATTATTTTTTTACTATTACATCATATTCATCATCAGTACCTTTGTTTTAGTGAGCTCAACTGGAACCAGTATAATCTCTGCGTGTTTTTATCTTTTTCTCAATGTTTTTTACTGTTTCATTCAACCTTGACATTGGCAGAATCATCGAAGTCTCGATGGGGCCATATTAAGAAATTGGAATTAGATTGGAAAGTCATGTTTGCCAACGAAAGAAGTGTAAAATACTTTATTAAGAAATGCAAAATTTGTCATAAATTTGAACATACAGAAACTGCAGGCATAAAAATAAAAAATGTACAAATAGTAAAAATAAGAGAAATCAAGAGGAGCACAATTTATGATTTGAACAGTGCCTGGTAACGATCGATTACCAGAAACAGAAAAATGAAAATATGTGACGCATCGATTGTAGGTGTGCAGTCAGTATTGGAAGCAGATGAGCAACTCAGGTGTCCAAATAATTGTAAGCATTCAAAGTTACCATTAACATCTATAATATATAAGTGTTCAAATTGTTGTGAGCATCTTCTAATACAAATATATGTAAGGGGACGCACCCACAGACGACGAGCCCCAAAAACGACGAGACATCACTCGGCTAATGTATGAGCAATGTAAAATGTGTAGGTACCTACATATAACGTGGGCACAAAATTATCATGATAATATTTAAAACGCAACGATCTGATGTCGTCAATTCGTAAAAAACATCTATATCTGTTTTATTCGACTTTATGTACTTGCGAAAGTACAGTCTGTAATCAACAATAAGTAAAGAACAATATCAACGATTCGTCAATGGACAACTCCTTTGAGGTCCAAAAATCTTACGTCAAAGCATCTATGAAGTGCAATATTTTCTTTGATCCTTGTGAACCAAAATCGGCCACAAAAAGACACCTCAATATTTGCTCGAATCGACGAGATGATATTTTATAGGAAAAGATCGAATGATAATACAACGGATCGCTATATGAAAACAACGATCCAGTTTTTGCAACATTCATTTTCGCTTGTAAAAAAAAAACCAATATCTCGTCTTTGGTTACGACACGAAATCTTTGTTTTGGTTATTTTTTGGATGGGGTCTATTTGTATGGGAATGGGTAAATTTTTCACCATAAGCATTAGTACAAGCAATTAAATACCTAATCAAGTCATTCTTCGGATAATGTCAAAAGAAACACATTCAATTTAGTAGGGATTTGTAGATTAAAGGGATTTGTGTTGTTATGATGGAAGATTCCTTCATAACAACACAAATCCCTTCAATAAAAAATCAAAATCATAAACTGGAATTGGCGTTGTCGTTTCGGAACAATTCGCCGGCTGAATTGCAATATCAGCTACAGCCAAAATGGTACGTTCAGCCCTGGAAGTATCTGTGTTATCATCACTGCCAAGTAAAGTATTACAGTTTAATACAACTTCTTGGTTAGGTCCTGTGTTTCTCTCAGTGCCTTTTGTTTCAGAAAGCACAGCCTCAGAAGCATCTGTGTTATTGTCATCGCCAGGTATATTATTGCAGTTTGGTACAGTTTCTTGGTTAGGTTCTGGATTACCATCATTCAAGCCTTTTGTTTCAGGGGATACGATATGAACTACTGCCAAAAATGGATCTTCAGTCGCAGAAGCATTTCTAGGCAAGGTATAACAGTTTGATACTTCTTGCTTAGTCTCCGCATTGAGTGAGTTCATGCTTTTTATAATATCAGCCACAGCCAAAACTGGACTTTTAGTCCCAAGAGCGTCAGTGCTAGCGCCATTCCTAGGTAAACCATTGTAATTTAGTACAGTTGTTACTGTTTGTTCTGGTTGATAGTTATATCGATAGGTTCAAATATAAAATCATTCAGCTCATGTTCAAGAGTATGTTCCGTTCCCGAATTTCTTTCAGAGTTACTGCGGTCTGGTGATTTTTACACCTTTATTCTTACGTGATTTTTTTTGTTTTGTACAAACTTCACTTCCAGAAGACGAGCTATCTACAAAATCTGGCTCAAAATCAGCGTCTGACCCCTATTCGTCATCATCACTGTATGGATCTCTCTCCGAACACGACGATGTTGGTGATAAACGCACATTCTTCTTTTGCATCTCTCGTTTACAAGCCCTTTTTCTGCGTTTAGGCATATGAAAAATAAAACGGGTAAGTTATTATAAAACAGATAAAATCTAGTACAACTGCAGCGATCGTTTATAAGGGTGTTATGTAGAATAGATTGTACCTAAATCTAAATCTTAAATCAGCCTATATATGTCTCAGTGCAGGGCACAACCCACCACGTTAGCTTAATGTGGATTAGCGGACAAGCCATAGATTGCCACGCTGGCACTGGCTCGATGCGAGTTGGCTTGCCATTACGTCCCATCACGTGCCATTGAGTCCCGAAAACTATACATAATTATAAACTGCAGTTCTACAAAATTTGAGTGCATTTAAAACGAGTAGATACACAGCTAGGATACTTTTTTTTGCTATTAGGTAATGCTCCGTCACTCCATTTGTAATAATCCTATAATACCACGTATTATTAAATTTATATATTTCTTTTTTAAATATCGATTTTATAGCTTTATTAGTTAAATTTTATTACGTGGGGTCATATTCTAATTATTAGTTCTAAGCGTCAGAGAATTATCACATTTTCAAGAATGTGTGGGCTCAAGCCAGCATCGTATTTGGCGTCATTATGAAATACGTTGGCTATCCCTACACTCTTGTGTAAATAGGACTATGGAACAGCGGCAAGCATTAAAATTGTCTTTCAAGCTGAACATCTCGACAATAATTTGTCTAGTCTTTTTGCACGAGAGCTTAGAAAATTATGTTAAAAGTTATACTTTTCAATTATATTTTACCTGTTGTTAATAAATTTAATATAATATTTCAAGCCAACTATTGTGTAGTTCACACACTTGAATGTATAGATTTGAATGACATGGCTATTACATTTTATGAAATCAAGTTATGTTAGATCCACAGATGTTAATGTCATAAATCCTAACAGCACTGCTATTATAATTATCGTGATTTAAACGAACTAACTCTACTAGACTATTTTTGACAGAATTTTTTAAAGCGTTGGCATATTTTAGCACAGGGTACCCTAAGTTTTAGCATTTTTGTCGTGCCCCGAAATGGTCACACTCATCAGTAGTGTCAGAGCCTGCATTTACTTTACTTTTTTGGAGGGAAAACGGGTATTTCTTTTACTTGCAGTTCTCTAACAGACTTAGTTTTAAATATTAATGTTATTTATTTATAATAAAGTATTTCTATTCTAACATATACCATGTCTCAATCTAGTATAACGTCCTACTTTAATATTAAGAAAAGGCCAGCTACGGATGATATTGTAAGTTCAAAGAATAAAATCCCTCGTGTCGAGTGTACATTGGATAAAGATTTGAAGTCTCGTATAAATAATGAAGCAATTAGGAACGATGTGAAGCCAACAGCTGTGGTAAAAACTGAAGCCAAATTAGAAGAAACTCTCAAGCAGAGCAAAGAAAGCATAGCTTTCACAGAAACCAAAGCTCCAACGGACAGCGTTACAGTTTTTAGAAAGAAAATAAATGCGTCCAACGTTCCTACAGCGAAGGAGCCCTCCAAATCGGAAGTGTTAAGTGCAGCACGTAAAGAATTAGGCCTAAGAGACATAAGGAAGAGGTTAGCTGGCAGCTCTCGATTAGCTGACCTAAAGACATATGCCGACCGTGTGAGTAAGAACTTGCAACAGGTTAACGAAAAGCCCCATCTCCAAGGTTTCAAATCTATTAATTTGGAAGTCTCTGCTAGGTATGTATATAATAAAAACAAATGATCCATTTAATGTAAAGGTGGCATATGAGTAGACAGTCCTCCTGATAGTAAGTGGATTCTATTGTCCATGGTATTAACACAATGACAGATTTTAGCACATCTCCAAAAGTGCTACCTACCTTTGGAGATTTCGGGATGCATTTGGAGCAAGGGTTAGAAAATATAATGGTGAATAAGAAATATAATGGGAACAGTTAATATAGTGGTTATATTTATTTACTTAGATCCCTTTCAATGTAATCTATAAAAAAAATATTCTTTGTTCTCCACATTTAGCCCAGTTACTCTTACCTCTAGTTGCTGTGCAAAAGCAGTCTGTTTATATTGCTCATCAAACCACTATTTGTTCAAAAATAACTTCATTCAGAATCTGGTTAGTATGTGTACACATTACTGGACCCACAATACAGGAAATCCTGTCGGTCAGTTTGGTCACAAGTGTTTTTATATTTATCATAGAGATTCTTATCACACACCAAGGGCACAATGACTTAGTCTATTATTAATTGTATTAATCTAGTTCCCAGTATAACCTCTAATGGATATCTTCATCCTGATTGTATCCACACCTAGTTGAACTCGGACACCATTGCACATGCCCACTCCCTCAAACAGTAAATTACATATGCCAAATATGCTGCCACACCCTCTCATCTCAGCAGCACATGGGCTGGTGTTTCTTCAGCTTCCATACTGACTGCATAGAGGAATATCTCTAATAGAGATTCCTTTATTCATTGTAATTTCTACTCTATGAGATTGGATGTTATCAGATAAGGTAGATTATCGGCCTGCTTTGCTTTCTTTGGGTATCATAAAAGGTGACTAAGGCATAACAAAACTGCTACCACAAGCCCTGATATACTTATACCACCTCTAAAAGAGTGGACTCGACAGCATGCTTGGCCAGTATGGCATTTTAAGGTCATACATCTCTTATCCACAAGACATTGTGCATGGGGATGTGTGAGCTGGAGGTTCATGCCCAGTAGTCTATAATAAAAAGACTGATTCAGAAGTCTTATAGACTTATAGTCTATTATAGTCTATTATGTTATAAATATTGTGTATTTCTTTCAGTCCAAGTAAGAGAGCTCTAATTCAGAATGCATCGCCGTCTCCTAAAAGTGAAACTACTCCATTGTCAAAGCAAAGACCTCTAATTTCTCCAAGGAAGGTGGTCATCAGCCCTATCAAAAGTCCTACAAAGGTAAGAACATTTGTAGGAAGTTATCTTGAAAAAAATACAACAGTATTTCCTGGGGGTATATCCTACATACAAGTTACTAATGATAACAACATGTAAGTATGTTGTTTGTCATTATACATTTAATAACCCAACTATAATTAAAAGAAATACTAAATCTGTTTCAACTTTCAGTCTACACTTCATTCTATACTACTAGGTTGATCAATAAGTTTCTGGAATCGGATACTTTACATTAAATTATAGGAATGCATTCTATTTCATTCAAATCTCAAATTCAGTAGTAACCAGTGCCAAAAGAATTATTAAAAAAACTGGAATTCTTTTCGTTGTTTACATTTAGCGGGAATTTTATTAGTTTATTAGTTTACTTTCAACTTAACTTTATTAGTGTGCAAAATGAGAAAATTAGTATTAAATATTTCTGCCTGAATTTTTTTTATGTTTGGAGCGAGAGAGCACATGACAAAGATAGAAACTATGACCAGACAAGGATAACAACAGTAACATGACACACACTCGGAGTATTAAAACGTGTGTCGTCCTACCAGATTATATTTATTTATAATTATCGTAATCTTTATTTAAACTTAATACAATCAACAATATATTTACAGGCATACGTCTTATGGTACTACCTTATTTACTATCTTATCTATTGTTGCGGCGTTGTCGCTAACAATAACATTGTTTCTGGTTTAGACCACAACGAAAGTCATAGTCATAAAAAATCATTGAATGAAAATGTTCTCTTGTTAAATTCATTTTTCTGCAAACACAACTTTCAAACTGTCGCCAGAAATAAAGTAACAAGTGGCAGCTTTAAAAATTTAATGGCGTTTGACAAGCAGTTCCGTTTTCAAAATTCGTATTTGTTTCTTTTTCTTTGTACAGTAACCAGTTCTAACAACTTTTAGTTTGACCTATCGTTCTGCCTCCTAAACCACCTGTTATTATTCTATTTATTGAAGTTTTTACCTTTTCATTTTTATTTGACCAATTGCTGGCTTAGTCATAGCCAGAGCAATTCATTAGTGAAGTACTTAGTTAAGTATAAATACTTAAAGTTACGCCGTCGACAGATTACCAATTTGACATATGCCAGATTAATGTAACTATAACATTATCCATACGTTACGTTGTGTATTTTGTGTTCCTCCGTGTTGATTGCTGCCCAGCTGTCAAATATCAAAATGCCGAAAGGATCTGTTCTGAAAAGGCAGGCGAGAGAACTGGTGATCAAGGTTCGTAATTACTTTGAAGCAGAGTATCAAAATGGTGGCCCGCTATTACCACTGTCGCAAGTGCGAGAGCGTGTTGCGGCCGCATTAGGAATTAGTGGACCTACTGTTTCAAAAATTACTACCGAAGCTTACGGTACAAGCGGCATGCAGGAAAATAAGCTTCGTACGCCGAAGAAAAAACGCCAACCACGTCGTGTGACATCGGTTGACAACTTCGACGCTGACGCTATTCGCCGTCATATATATGACTATTACTTGCGCAAAGAAATTCCAACACTTAAAAAACTTGTTGTTTCTTTACGTGAATGTGGTTTGTTCCATGGCCAAAAATCGTCATTAAGCTTAGTTTTGAAAGAAATTGGATTTTGTTATAAAAAATCGGACAAACGTAAAATATTGATGGAGCGTCACGACGTTGCTATGGCTCGCTGCGAATTTTTGAGCGAAGCCAAAAAGATATCAGATTGGTCAAATGTTATTTTCACTGACGAGACTTGGTTAAATGCAAACCACACAGTATCTAAGAACTGGACTGACGACACCGTCGCTTCCACTAGTTCAGTGCCAATGGGAAAAGGTGAACGCCTCATCATATGCCATGCAGGGTCTACGAAAGGATTCATGTCAGATGCTTTACTGGCCTTTAAATCCAAGAAAACAGTGGACTACCACGAAGAAATGAACGCGGAGATTTACGAAGGATGGTTTAAAGAAATGGTGCAATCTCTGGAAGAACCGTCGATAATTATTATGGACAACGCTACATATCACTCCAGACAAATTGATAAAATGCCGACGCAGGCCAATAAAAAACAAGAGATAATTGACTGGCTCCAACGTCATGGCGAAAATGTGGATAATACTTTATTAAAAGTACAATTAGTGAATATTTTAAAATCGAATAAAAGCCACCCTAAAAGATATGTTATCGACGAAATAGCTGCCGAATGTGGTCATTGGGTTCTTCGACTTCCGCCGTATCATTGCCAGTACAATGCTATAGAACTAATATGGGCACAAATCAAAGGACACGCCGCTCGAAACAATACCCATCCCCCTTTTACGGCAAACAAGATGTTAGATTTATTAAAAAATGCATGTGCGGAAGTAACTGCCGAAAACTGGGAAAAAATTGTGAGAAGAACCCAAAACATTATAGCGTCGGATTGGGAAATTCATGTGGCATTCGATAATATAGAAGTACAGGAACTTATAATAAATGTTGGGGAGAGCTCATCGAGTGACAGTGACGATTCATCAGATTTTGATTAAAATAAATAAATAAAGATTACCTGTCATTATAATTATTTCGTTTCATTGTCGAGTACCTACCTATACCTACTTATTTTACAACAGCTTCGAAAATTTTAAAGAAGTTGGCATTATCAATCAAGAATTAACACGTGTAACATCTTGTAATGAAATATAATATTAGTTAATAAATTTGTACAAAAGTATCCGGCAGTAGTTTAGTTTCTTACATTTTGTAAAAAAATATCGGATCTGTTATCGTGTTACGTTTATCGATAACTACATCCCTAAAATTGCTTTCTGGCTGACGTGACCTTGTTAATGAAATATGACGTCTTGGTGCCTAATTTTTGTTCGGAGTTTTAGGCGTTGACGCTAGAACAAAGTTATATCGACCACTGTGTGTCAGCTGTCATCGAGAAAATAAAGCAATGGAACTTGTATAGTGATGTGACTATAGACTTTAGATCTTGTGTTTCTAAAAAGTGCTAATGAATCGTTTTTATTTGTTCTGGACACTCATATTACGGATCACCTTCCTCTGATATTACATATTAGATCAGGACCCCAATTTATTGACTCCCAAATGTCAAAAAAACTGATTGGCACTCTGTTCTCACTTGCATACAAAAGGCTGATCTTATGCCTGTTATTACAAATAGTGACACATGCTTATGCTGACATGCTGACACATAGTGCACATGCTGTAGCAAGTAATATCAGTGAAATAAAAATCCCTAAGCGACAATACAAGATCAAGCCTTGGGTGACTGCGGGTCTGATTTTATGCATAAATAATAGAGATCGGTTGCACAACAAAACTAAAAAGTGTCCAAATAAAATGCTACCTACTGCACATATAGGAACTTTATTAATAATAGACTCACTATTCTAAAAATGCACCACAAACAGTTAAAACTGGAAAAATAATAAGAAATATGCTAATATTAACCAAATTAAGAATAAAACAATTAATGACCTTTTAAGTGTTGAAGTCACCCCAAACAAATCGTTGAAAGAGCCAATAGTTATTTTGCTAACATTGGATGTGAGCTTGTTAAACAACCCTTCACCTTCAAGCTACTAGTTAACACAATGTTTTAATCCCTAATTAAATTGTTCTCTTCCCAACAGACGAATCAGAAATCACATCCATAATTAGAAACCTTATAGTCGACTGTGCTGTTGTATAGGATGGAATTCCATCTGAATTGTTAAAAATAGTTGGTGATGTAATAATTTCCTTATTGACCTAAATCTTTGTCTGAAAAACGGACGCTTTCCTGACCCTTAAAATATCTCTTATACATCCCATATACAAGGGACAACTTATGTTGTCCTTGGTATACTTTAGATTTTTGGATACTTTAGAGAATGACGGCAATAGGCATAGGCAGATGAACTAAATTCTTACAAGACAGTAATTTTCTCGCAGAAACACAGTTTGGCTTCAGAGCACATCGATCGACTGAACAGGCAGCTGCAAAGTTAGTCGACCTTGTCGCCAAAACTCTTGACAGTAAAAACAAACATTTGGCAATTTTTCTTAATCTGGCAAAGGCATAGCCTCGGTGTCAGAGGTCATTGTTTAGATATATCTAAAGATAATCTAAAAAATAGACGACAAAAGATAAAGATTGGCAACTTTGAAAGCAATGTGGCGTCTGTGACGTATGGAATATATGGAGTAGTATATTAAGGCAGTATATTGGGTCCCACACTCTTTCTAAAATATATATCAATGAGCTTTGTCAAATGACACTAGATCGTGGCAGCATTGTTACCTTCGCCTATGACACGCCTATTGTGTTTTACGGAGAGACGTGGGAACATACATACAGATATGCTGAGAAGGGACTCCATACTGTAATGAACTGGTTACGTAGTAATCTACTAATAGTTAACATGACAAAAATCAAATTTATGACCTTCTCCTTACGTAATGCCACAAAAACTCCACTACATCTCGTTCTAAAAGCCCATAACTGTGGCACAGATACCTCTTTGATGACAAACTGTGCATGCCCTAACCTAGAATCTGTTTCTACCATTCGCTATTTAGGTATTCTCCTTGACGACTAATTAACGTGGAAACCGAACATCGATATCCTAACATCGTAATGTTAATCCTAAACTTCTATAAACAATTACATTCCATATTACAATACATCAAACATGACAACCATTTATACTATGAACGAAAACAAAAACCTGAGAGGACACTCACTTAAACTCACAACTGTGCCGACTACAAGCAATCCGAAGAAACACTTTTTGCCCAACCGTGTGGTGAAAGACTGGAAAAAATTACCGGAGACTGTTATTAGTGCCCCCTCAGTGAACTGTTTCAAAAATAGACTGGATAATCATATAAAAAAAGTGCAACAAAACAATGTACAAGCATCAGCTTAAAGCTGCTAGTGTATCAGAAATAATAATAATAGTAATAATTTATATCATTCTCTGTCAATTTATAATAAATTATTGCATATCTATAATATATGGGCAGGAGCTGTAAAAACTCACCTCATACATTTAGAAAGGGCTCATAGGTCCATTTTAAATGTGATGACTCAGAAAATTTTGGTTTCCAACTAGGACACTATATTCGGAATGCAAATTGCTTACGGTACGTGAACTATACCATACATACTGAATTCTCTACTTCATCTCCACAGTACTCTTCCTTTCGATCCTAAAGTGCAGTGTAACAAATGCAGAATCGATATTGTGTGCAACACAAAGACATATAAAACTTCTTTTCTTTTATCCGGCGACAGCGATGTTTCTTGTACCCTTCTTGAACAATAAGATTAATGGACAGTTGCGGATTCTTCACCTGACTAGGTATCAAACTAAAAACAAAGTCAACACCTGGCTATTAAACCATGATTATAATGACACCAAATCCTTACTTATACCTAAATACGCTAAATTATTCTTAACAACCTGTACTTAACATTTTTAACATCTGTAACTCTTATTCACACACACATCCATACATAAACTGACACTCAATTACTTACATTATTGATATGATATTTTTTTCTAAAATCGGATATCTAAAACCACACTTCCACACATTCGCATACAGACATATATAAAACACACAATGTAGGTACATATTATACACAACAATTACCACCTGAATAAACTGTTTTTCATAAATAACTGTAACTAACCTATATGGGAAGGCACTGACAGCTGTAAAACAGATTATTCTAGTACAGATGTCAGCACACATTGTCCTTAAGAATATTTATTATTATTATTAAATAATGTATCTACAATTAAATAAATGAAATAAATAAATATTAATATTCATAATATAATTTGTACGCCACTTCAAAGTTATCTCAAACAACTGTTCATATACTGTCAAATCGGTAATCTTTTTACGCCCTAATTATAATAACGGTATTTACTGCTAAAAAAATGCCAAATCCCTGTTAAGTAGATTTTTAGTCAAAATTTTGTATCTTTAAATAGTACCCAATTTGTCTTCTCTAATGTAACGTAACAGTTATTAAGTAATTAATAATTACCAATCACACTTAATCCCGTAGTGTCGGCCGGCTATAAAATAACACCACCCCATCTCTTCCCGCGGGTGTCGTAAAAGGCGACTAAGGGATAACAAAACTGCTACCACAACTCCTGAGGAATTACACCACCTCTAAAAGAGTGGACTCGCTAAACCGCTTGGTCAGCGCGCAATGTGACATTTTAAGGCCATTCGCCCCTCATGCACAAGGCAATGTGCTTGAGGAGACCCATGTCCTGCAGTGGATATCGAAAACGCTGATTGCATCATTTCATTGCATTGCAATTAAACTTATAACATTGTAATAATTAACATGTTTTTAACTATTCAGGTTCCAGCATACATTAAGCATGCTGCACTTGCGCATTCCACCAGCCTTCCACTGCCGCACCACTATAGATTCCTGTCAGAGTTGTTCCGTGGCATGGAAACAGTAGTCTCTTTACATTACAACATCAACAAGAAGATAACATTTGCGAAGCTCAAGTCCTCTGTACAGAAAATGCTCGAAAGGAGCTTCACTGAGAAACACTTGGCCCAGATTAAACATTTGGTGCCTGATTTCTATAATTTTGAAGTGCAAAAAATTAACAGTTTCAGCACCACATCTCAGAAGGACGCTTTCGAACTGATTATCTCTCCAAATTTCCATTACAACATTAAAACAATGAATTCAACCGTTCTCTTAGAGAGGCTCAGATACTTCTGTGACACTTTACTGCAACTAGTAAAGAAGCATCATGCACAATATTTGTTGAAATTAGAAATACCTATGGTAATACCTGATGATAAGCTGACTCGATGGCATCCGGAGTTTGATTTGGAGAAAGTGCCTGAAATTGATTGTGCGAAACTTCCTGAAATGCGTAATTTGGTAAAAATATCATCAGCGCAAGACGTGTTGGCTAACGCGCGGGAATTGTTTAAGTGCAATCCCAAAATGGAAAGAGCTTTGGAAAAGCTAGCTCAAGCTAAGGCTCGAGGACTCACTGAACAAGAAAAGGTGGTTACTGGCATAAATGATACTAACCCAGCCCCTACAAATAATATTAGTACACAAACCAGTCAACCTTCTACTAGTGGAGTGACCATTTTGAATCCAGCTCTTCGTAATTTACCAGCCTCTCTTTTAGAAAAGGTAAAAGCAAGGCAAGCGGCTAAAGCCCTTGAGGCTATGACGAGGTCCTCTGAATATGAGCAAAAGTACTTAATCTATAGCAGATTGCCGGATCTCGCGAGGACATTGAGAAACATTTATGTTACTGAGAGGAAGAATGTTCTCGCATTAAATATTGTCCTGTCCAAATTAGACAGCAGTTTTAGATCAAGTGTATCGGCTAATGATTTACAAAGAGACATTAAGGTCATCGCCGAAGAAGTGCCGGGTTGGATACAACTCCATAATATGAGGAATGATAGTTACTTAAAATTGGACAAAAATGGCGACCTTAAGACGGTGATCAACAAATTGACGGCATTGGCAGCCAAATATAAGGGTGATTGACGATTTAAATTTAAGTAAAGTTCAGACTAAGACTGACTAGGTAAACTTTAATGGGTTATTGTAATGTCACCACATTGGTTCGTCACGTTTTTAAAAGTCCATACATTGATTGTATATTCGCCACAAGTATAATTACTTATTAATATTTCTGTGTATATTCACCACATGTACCTACACATCTCCCTTGTATTGGCAGAAAAATGGTTTAAAAACAGTATTCTACTTTTCTTTCTTTCGGACAATACTCTCAGGCTTATACATAAAAACCCTGTCACGAATTAACACGAAAAATAATAATAAATAACACAATAAATAAAACAAATAAATACTGCACTGGGGTGGTTACTCTTTTTCTGTGGCAAATTTACAACTGTGGTGAATACCTATATTACAGGTCTCAGTTTAATACATCAGATGTTATGTATTCATTTAGCAGTTCAGTGAATCAGAAGTCAGTTTACAAATCATGAATTTACACTAAGTAAATATCTAGCTAATTATGTATACCACATAAGTACTGACATTATATATTCATTTTAATTTACTATTAAAAATTAGTTAGTTTTGACATATCGTATGAGATAAATCAAAAGACAAAATTTATTTTGTATTGTATTAATAATAATATTTTAGTGATAATAATTAAGAATAAACTTTTCTTGTGTGGCATCATTGTAATATACAGGAAATATAAAACTTTGCATTTATTTATTATTGTAATTTAGAAAGTAGAAAAACTAATCAAATCCAAATCAGACTCGATCATTAAGGATTTTGGCGTTTTTCACACATATATATCTATTTAAACTGGTCTCAACGCGTATGTTTATTTTATTTATTTTACTCGCACCAACCATGATGACGAGCTTACTAAAGAGGCGGGTAGTCCACGTCGATAATTAATATTCTTAAGGATTTCTTATACCCCTCGGGGTGTAAGGGGTAGCGACCACCATCACGCGGGACCCAAGCCATCTCCACCTGTAAGCGGCGATATATGTGTTATATGTATAAATGCCAGAGACTGGTGAGGTCACAAGATAGTCTGCTATCGAGATTCAATTCATCGTTCTTATCGCACGGATTTGGGGAAAGGAACCACAAGGTTTGCGCTAGTCAACTTCCTCGCTATGCAGGGGCTCGTTTTGATGAATTCTTTCTTCAAACAGAAGCCTCTCATGAAGTGGACCTGGCAAAGCCCAGACGTTAGGATGTTGAACAAAATTGACTTCATCATTGCAGACAAGAGGCGCATATTTAGGAATGTTACAATGATCAACAGGTTTAAGACCGGAAGTGATCACCGACTTATATGTGGCTCTCTAAATATCGACTTTACGCTGGAATGGTGTTTTGATGAAGGCCAATCTTCGTCCCATACCACCTCGAAGCATAAGGTCCTACGTGATGGTAAGTGTTACCGCCGCCTATGGACACCTGCAACACCAGGGGGTATGCGGGTGCGCCGCCGACCTTGCAAAATCCTATTCACAGCTTTCTTGAAAAACCCCACATCGTAGCGTAATGGATATTTCCATTACGTATGGATAGTAGCGTATGGAATACCTCAAGAGGTATTCCTCTTGAGGCACTTCGTTCCACAACATACGGGTCTGCGGTATAAAATGATTTTTGGATGCTCAAATTTGGATGGATTTGTATTTTTAGTCGATATTTTAGTAGGAGGAAATAGTATTATTTCTCTTTTTAAATCTGTATGTAAGGTGTTATAGATACTAAGTTTTTTTCATAGAAAAGCGGCAAACGAGTATACAGTCCACCTGATGGTAAGTAGATACTGTTGTCCATAGACATCCGGATTATATAGTGCTCAATAACGAAGGCAAGATCAACTAAAGAGTGTACCTATTTAAAGAAAGGTTTATTAATGGATGAAAAAAATAATGACAGGTTAGGGAAAAATTAAAAAATCAAAGTAGGGATTGGAAACTATTTGTAAAGCGTGGTATAGTGGCGGAATCGGAAGATGTGTGAGGTTCGTTGACGGTGGCAATCAGTGAACCGGTGAACACCGACATCCAATCAGAGCAGACCTACAATTCGTTTTGGTTGGTATGAATGGATTTAAAAATAATAATGACTAGTGTTGTACCTATTGTAGTTATAATGTAATGACCTAGGGTAAGAACAATAATTGTTATGTTATAAGTGAAAACTTAAAAAATAATCACACATAAAATAAATGCTTGCGTTCTAAATAATTGTTTCGGAGATTTTTCATTGGTAGGGAAGAGTTTGATAATTGCGCGCCGTTGAAAATACCGTGCCCATTCATATCCAAAAAATCAATAAAGTTACAGGACATCTGAGTGCGTAATATCATAGTCCAATAGGCAATAATCGTCCTGCGCCGGCGATCCGTGTGTTGCGAACAACCAGGTGTATGCTGTGTATGCTGTAGGTGTAAGTCAAAAGGTTTCCCCCGCGCTTTCGTTGTAATTTTTGATGTATAGGTCTACCAGAATCTCATGGCATAAAAAAAAAAAAAATGTGATTTTCATATGGCAATGTCAATTGTCACCTGTCAAATCAAAGTACGAGATTTGTCAACCGCTGCTGAGATTTTGTGATATCTTCTTGACAATTAGTTGTTTTTGTGAAAATGTCGAAAAAGCCACTTCGATCTCAAGCGAGAAATATTGTTTTCAATGTGTATCGTAAAATAAGGGAAGAAGAAGGCGTAAATCAAACTCAATCTTTGATTTTAAAGCTCGTCGTAGAGTTGACCGGTAAGTTGGACTGAGTTGTTTTGATACTTTTAGTTTATTTTATATTTTTCTTACTTAATTGTAGCTTCTTTATAGGGGTTTCCAGTACTACTATACGGCGAATCGTAGGTGAGGGCACATCGAATGATGGTGTATTTTCCACGCCTGGTAAAAAGAGTAGGGGGGAAGAAGAAAATTAACTTGGACAGTTTCGATTTAGAGTTGATTAGGAATAAAGTAAAAGAATTCTATACAGTTCGGAAGGAAATTCCAACAGTAATGAAACTGTTACAAATTCTTCGACAAGATATTGATTTCAACGGAGGTAGAGAATCATTGAGGTAAGAAAAATATTAAGTAATAATCCCTCTCACTCTCACTCGTAAGAGGAGGCCTGTGCCCTGCAGTGGGACGTATATAGACTGATGATGATGATGAATGACTAAGCTATCGTTTGAGTAACATGATAAATTTTATTATTTTTTACAGACTTATACTTAAGGAGATTGGTTTTGAATATGTTAAATGCCAATCAAAAAGGACCATTTTGATGGAGAGAGATGACATAAAACTACAAAGATACAAGTTTTTGAAGCGTAGGTTAGGTTAGCGTACGAAAACCGCGAAGCTGAAGAGCATAATAAATTGGATGTGATTTATTTAGATGAGACTTACATTCACGGTTCATGTTCTGTGAACAAGTGCTGGCAAAGCAAAGATATTGCAGGTCCATCTAAAAGTATTTCACTTGGAGCGAGGTGGATCATTGTAAACGCTGGTGGAGAAAATGGCTTTGTACCAAATTGTTGTCTGGTGTACAGGTCAACAAGTGTATCTGCTGACTATCACCACGATATGAATAAGGACAATTTTACAAAATGGGTGACAGAGAAGCTAATTCCAAATCTGACAAGACCTTCACTAATTGTTATGGATAATGCCAGTTATCATTCCGTACGGATGAACAAACCGCCCACACAAGCCAATCGTATCGCTGATATAAAAGAATGGCTTCGTGCAAATGATGTACATTATGATGATCTTTGGCGTAAATGTCAACTACTTGAAGTAGTGAAACAAAACACGTCTGCGCCCTTATATGAGATAGAATAGATGAAGTATTAAAATCGCACGGTCACGAAGTTTTAAGGCTCCCACCTTATCATTGCACATTGAATCCCATAGAAATGATTTGGGGTATAATGAAGCAAAAAGTTGCTGACAAAAATGTAAATAGGCCTGCAAGTGACATTAAATTATTAACAGAAGAAGCTTTCTCACAAATTGGTGCAGAGGAATGACGAAAATGTTGTGAACATGTAAAGAAAATTGAAAACGATTTCATCGAGAAAGATAGAATAATTGAAATGCTGGAAGAGCGATTTATAATAAACATCTCTTTATCTTCATCATCTGATGAAGAACAAGAAATGCAAGTGGAGTTCTTGGAATCGTTTTCTAGTTCTGAATGAGGTGTTAAGTTAGTAGTATGATTTAAATGATATATAATAAATTAGTACATAAAGTAATATACGATTGATTTATTTTTTATGACATATTTTCCTATGTTAAGAACCCGATGTATAACAACATTCTTCATACACATACCTAATATACTTCATGTTCATTAATACTAAAGACATAAATAAAAATTAAACAGTATCAAGGTCGTTTAATCCAATTTCCCCAGTATTGCACACAACAAATTTTTATTTCCCCATTTGCCATGAGATTCCGGTAGACCTATAGTAGGTATTTTCATTACATGGTAAGTTATAATTTATTTATGGAAATCTTTATGCTAAAATATTAACGAATGGTGTGCAAATACTTTCTTAATATTCACATTCAAATTTAAAGATTTTTCTCGATCTCAAAAGTAACGGAATTTGACAATTAGGTAAAACCAGAGAACAAGAAAATGATGTATGTGAGCATGTTGCTCCATTTACTAAAGCATTTTATCCAATTACCCAGCGCCGGCTCTAGCCCATGTAGCGCCCGGGTGCAATCAATACCCTGGCGCCCTCTAGTAGACTCTTTGGAGGCGTCGCGAGCGGCGCTCGGCGCCCCCTAACACCCTGCGCCCCTGTGCGCCGCACACCCTGCACCATAAGTAAATACCATAAGTGCCCGCGCGCCCATTTCAAATGAACTTACACTCTATTGACTTAGAGATCATTTTGCTACCGGGCGGCAACGTGTCAAACGTACATACATACACTGTCTTTGGATTAGAGATTTTGCCGCGCGCGTGTTGTATTAAATAAAATTGTTATTTGTGTAGTGTAGTAATGCGGTATGACAAGCGCCGAAAGCCTAATAAAAGTAAAAAAAATATTATTGTTAATGACTATTTTTTTTTGCTTGCGCATACATATTTGTCGTAAGTAACAAGTATATAAAACTGTGCAATGGCGTTAAGTTCAATGAAATATCCAAAAATTCAGCGCTCGACAGGCGCCCCCGGGCGCGGAGCTCCGCGCCCGGGTGCACCGCACCCCTTGCACCCCCTGGTAAAGACGGCCCTGCAATTACCCAACAATACCTACAAAAACTGGCGTAGGTACCTACTTGTCGCTTTGCGGTTGCAAAGGTTGCATGGTCAGGACTTGTATTATTTTTACCATAAACTTATTATTTATGTTAAATTAGAAGTAATACCATTATTGTCGAACCTCAGGGTGCCTCCGCATATGTCAGGCACGGTATTATTATATAATTTTGCGTTTTGCCAAGTTTTGCATTTTTGTTCCTAAATTTTTTTATTTTTAGATTTCCATTATTTAGACAATTATAGATTGTGGCCAAATAAATTATCTTTTTAACAATACTGATTTTGTTTTTTATGCCTAACATGTATTAAATTATAGCCATATTTCCGTAAGGGCTCGTCAATATCCAACTCTCCTCTTTATGTGGGTAGGTATAATAAATTTCTGTAAGAATGGTTAAAAATAAGGGTGTCCGTGTTAGATATTAAAGTAGGTAGATTTATACGTTTGTATGTAAGGTAGTTTTAGAGATTATGTCAAACGGTGTGTGTGAATATAACAGCCTTACGAAACACACGGTCTTTTATTTATTAGTCGGCTGGCCAGCATTTGAGAAAATACATCCTCTCTTTTCGTCGCTTACACCACAATGCTTGAAAACTAGTCTTCAATCAGTGCGTCCTGCCATTTATGACGTATGGTGCCTAAACATGGCCTCTAAAGGTACCTAGGTCTGATCCATAAGCTCAGTCACTCGGCGAGCTATAAAGAGAGCTTTGCTCCGAGTTTCTTTGCGGGATACGATCTGAAACGAAGACATTTGCCACATAACTAATGTCGCCTACATAGCTCGTATAATTGACATATTGAAATGGCAATGCGCGGGTCATATTTGCTGTAGAACCGATGACCGTTGTGGTAGACGAGTCCTCGAATGGAGGCCACGTACCAGGAAGCGCAGTTTGGGACTCCCTCCACCCAGGTGGGCTGACGGCCTAAAGAAATTCGCCGCTGGTGGTTAGATGAGAAGAGTCTAGGATCATGTGTGGTGGCGAGCCTTGGGAAAGGCCTATATCCACCAGTGGAGAGACATAGGCTGATGGTATAAGTATTTCTTAAAATAAACCGGGTTTCAACTCCTGGTTCAAAGCTCTGGTAGATGGAAGAACCGGTTTCGAAAATAAATGTCGCTTATGCAATCTTAGAAATAAATGTGAACAGTAGAATAAACTGGAATAATAATAAAAAAGTTCTTTTATTGACGAATAGTAACGGAATATAAATATTGTTACACCATTGCAATTTAAATATCACATTGAAATACAACTTACAATTTTATCTCATTTCGTCTACGAATTGGTCTTACAAACAGCCGAGGCAGGGCCGTCTTTACCAGGGGGTGCAAGGGGTGCGGTGCACCCCGGGCGCCCCGCGCCCGGGGGCGCCTGTCTAGCGCTGAATTCAGTGCCGGCTTTACCTATGGTGCAGGGGGTGCGGTGCACACGGGCGCAGGGTCTTAGGGGGCGCCGAGCGCCGCTCGCGACACCTCCAAAGAGTTCAAAACGCCTACTAGAGGGCGCCCTGCACCCGGGCGCTACATGAGCTAGAGCCGGCGCTGAGCCGAGGGTTCCTTTCGAACTGTTCCGAGCACGAACTTCTATAAGGATAATTCCTTATAGGAGTTCGTGCTCGGAAGAGTTCGAATGGAACCCTCGTAGTATAGTATAGTATAGTACTATACTCGTACTATATTACATATACTTACATATACTCGTATATATACTATATACTATACTCGTAGTATAGTATAGTAATACTATAGTAATTAATTTTCAAGTACCAAATCATAGTTAGGAAATTCCCCCCCCCCCCCCCTTTTTGAGTCTCTGAAGGTTTCCAATGCAATCTGCTCTGGAACCAGATACTCGTTAAGCAATGGGTGTTCCAACATCGTGTTTATGTACTCCAACTGTAATAGAATGTTAGGTACTGGTTTATTCATCAATTATGTAGATACCTATATAAGAAACAATAAATCTCTGGATGCCACTAAGCTAATGACAAATAGCTTACAGATTCGAAAACGCAAGCATTTATCAAACTTCAAGAACTGCTTTTTAGAAAGCGATACCTATCTATTAATTCCAAGTCTCCAAGGAATTACTGATTTTGAAATAAAAACATCGTACCTTTTAGTTAGATGCATTTTGTTTTATTTTGAAATTCGAATTATAACAGAAGATATCGTAACTCAAAGTAGTAATGAAATCGGTCATTTCATAGGTAAGCACCTAACTAATACAAATTATTTGAGCTACTAGAAAGGAGCAAACCGGTGAATCTGTGGATCAATATTGACAAGCTCTGAAACTATTAATAGATATCGAAAGTTCTGTTCCAATGAACGTACTAAAAATAAAGATTAATAAATTGAGAAATGATACAAATTTATTAGCCCGATAAATTTGTCAACCACAAATTTTACATTGATTTATCCGTGTGCCAACTGCAATATTTTATAAATGGGCTTACATTAGATGACAAAGAGGTTGATAATAACACCACAATGAGAAGAGCTGAAGACCGCGTGTGGTGGCGGTCCTTGGGAGCAGTGGAGAGATATTAGGCTGATGGTATGGTAGTGATTGTTTATTAAACTTCAAAGTGCCCTAGTATTAAGTGCATAATGTTTGTAATAATTAAATAAAAGCGTGACATTGCACTATTCGTGTTCTTTCAAGGAGTTCAACTCTGTCCTCAGTAAACCTACTATCACTTTACTGAGCGACTCCTACTTCGACGGGACTGTACAATGACGTGAAAAACAAGTTATTACATTCCTGGGGCAGATTCTGCCCGATAGAATCTACATCTTTAATTCATCTTTATCTGTTTCTTTATATCACCTCCCTACCATACAGTGCCGCAATTGTTGTAGATTCGGCCATACTGCTCTACAATGTAGGTCTACCCCAAGGTGCCACAAGTGTGCACAACCCCACAGGGGCGACTCTTGTAAGGTTGTGGAAGCAGATTCCACTTGCCTGTTTTGTTTGGGCAAGCACACTGCCACATACAATTTATGTCCGGAGCACTCGCGCCAGAAATCCATCAAAGTAGTTATGTCTGAAGAAAACATTCCATATTCTGAGGCATCTCAACGTTTTCGCGCAGTCAGGACTCCTTATGCAGATGTTGCCGCCTCCTCCATAATGTCTAATGGGCCCACTTTGTCCTCTCCTAACCCTCACTCCTCTCGAGTCAACGTCCCCACACCTCTTAACCAATCTTCGTACAGGAAAACAGTTCATGTCAATCGTCGCCCACACCAAAACTTTGATAAACCATACGATGCACACGCTCACAATTCCATCACAAAAACTCCCCAGTCCTCCCTTCCGAATGGTTGTGCATTATCAGATCCTAGTGACTTTTCCCCCAACGACAATCTCATAGAAACACTTGTCTCTCTCTTAATAAACTTCCTGTCTAAATTCAGTGACTCCATTCCTCTTAATACTATCCAAACGCTTCAGCCATTGCTCTCCCTTCTAAAAAACTCTCTTCACAGTGAAAGCAACCCTCCTACAGTGGAACTGTAGGAATATTCGTACCCAAAAATCCGACTTAATATTGCTAATGAACCAGCATAAGCCAATATTGGCCGCCATCGCGGAGACATGGCTTAAGCCTGGTTTCCGTTTTAGGTTACCAGGGTACTCATGTCTCCGAGATGACCGTGCTGGTGGTTATGCGGGTTGTGCTTTACTCATTAATAATTCTCTGTCGTTCTCCCAAATTCCATTTCCACCTCACAGCCCTGACTTCCATGCAGTGGCTGCAAAAGCTTCAAATATTACTTTCATTTCAGTTTATATTCCCCACCCCAATCCTAATATAATATCCGAGCTTAATTCCTTACTCTCTCTTATAACGGGCCCATTGGTCATCATGGGAGATTTCAACTGCCACCATACCCTGTGGGGCTCCCACACTTGTGACACTCTCTCTGCCACCTTTCTTGACCTTCTGGACGACCAAAATCTTTGCATTTTAAATGACGGCGCTGGCACTCGTAGGGTATCACCAACACAGAACATTAGTGCTGTTGATCTTACCCTTGCTTCCCCTAGCCTAGTCCCTTCTCTTTCTTGGAGAGTTCTACCTAACTCCCATGGCAGTGATCACTTTCCTATTTTAACTACCATACACTATTCTGTCTCACTCTCTAAAGACCCTCCCCCTCTTCTTAAATATAGATTATCTATGGCAGACTGGGACAAATTCTCCCAGCTAGTAGATTCCAAAATAGCCTCATTGCCTCCAGTTAATATGTCCAATTTTCGTAGTATCTATCCTCAATATACATCGGCTCTCTTAGCTGCGGCGGACGAATCTATCCCTTTAAAAAATTCCTCTTGTAATAAAATTTCTTCCCCTCCATGGTGGGATGCTGATTGCACTGCCAGTATTCGACAAAGAAATGAAGCTGAATCCATTTTTGCTAGAGATTCAAATATGGATTCCTATATTAACTACAAAAGAATTCTGGCTCAGTCCAAAAGATTTCTCTCTAAAAAGAAAAAGGATGGCGTACATTTTGCGAATCCCTGTCTCCTAGATCTCCTGCCTCTCTAGTGTGGAAACGGGTAAGAGCTTTCCGCCAATCCTATTCCAATAACCGTAATATTTCCTCTAATGGTGTAGATTCCTGGCTCCCTGACTTTCTAAACAAATTAGCCCCACCCTTTGTTCCTTCTGCAGATAGCCTGCCACTTCCTACGCTTACCTCTTTCCATTCTGTTGATAGAATGGATGAACCATTTTCTCTTACTGAACTTCACTGTGCCGTTGATCACCTTAGAGATTCTAGCCCTGGGGTAGATGGGATCCCTTACTCTTTTGTCACCAAGTCATCTATTTTGGCTAAAACTTTTCTTTTAAATTTAGTCAATCACATTTATAGTTCTGGCTTGATCCCAGACTCTTGGAAAACTCAAATTGTGATCCCCATTCTTAAGCCTGGTAAAGACCCAGATGACTGCTCCTCTTACAGACCTATTGCATTGTCATCAGTTTTATCCAAAATTCTTGAACACCTGGTCAAGAATCGACTAGAGTGGATGGTAGAAAATAGAGGTATGCTTCCAAAAACCCAATTTGGATTCCGAAAAGGTATGGGTACCATGGACAGCCTTAGTACTTTTACTTCAGATGTCCGCATTTCTTTTTCTCGTGGAGAACACTTGATTGGTGTCTTCCTTGACATATCCTCGGCCTATGATAATGTCCAGCTTCCAATACTCAGGCAGAAGTTGCTACAGCTGAGTATCCCTGTGAGGATGGTCAACATCATCTGCAACCTGTTTATGGCACGCTCCATATCCGTTAGATACCGAGGCTCATTATCTCCTTCTAGGTATGTATGGAAGGGACTTCCACAGGGCTCTGTCCTTAGTCCTCTGCTTTATAATATCTATACCCACGACCTGGATAAAACTGTAGACAGCTTTTGCAACATTCTTCAATACGCAGATGACATCGCCCTCTACGTATCCTCAAAATTAATCACTGACGCTACTAACCGCTTAAACTCAGCCTTATCCTATTTAGACGTCTGGCTCAATGATCATGGTCTAACTCTGTCTGTCTCTAAATGTAAGGCAGTCGTCTTTTCTCGTAAACGTACAGCTCCTACTATTAATTTGTCAGTCGGTGGACAAAACATTTGCATTCAGGATACAGTGAAATTTTTAGGGGTCATATTTGACTCCCGCATGACGGGCATTCACCACATGAATCACATTGTTAGAAAATGCGAAAGTAACATCAACGTGTTACGTGCTCTTTCGGGGGTACGTTGGGGCTCCCACCCCTACAGTCAGAAGCTGTTGTATAATGCCATTATCAGAAACCACTTTGACTATGGATGTTTCTTGTTGGAACCATGCAGTAAGATGGCACTTTGCAAGCTGGAGAGGATTCAGGCTAAATGTTTACGCATCATTACTGGTGCCATGAAATCTTCCCCCATTAACGCCCTCCAAGTAGAGTGTTTAGAACCTCCTTTAAATCTCCGTCGACAATTTTTAGCTGATAGATTCTTTTTCAATATTATTCAATTCTCCTCCCATCCGCTTCTTCAAAGACTTCGACTATTGTCTCAGCTACTGACCTCATCTAGTTACTGGTCTCATAAGGAGACCCCTCTTTTACTCAAAAGTCTCTCAAAATTTTCTGAGCTCCCTTCCCCTACTTTCCAACTTGATAAGAATCCTCTGTTCCACTTTAGTTTTGAATCTCTGCTCTATAACCCAAGAGTGATTCTTAATTTTGGCATTGTAAAAAAAAATCCTGAGGTAAATACTGCATTCAATAGCATATTAGATGAGAAATGGCCCGGCTGGTTAACCGTTTATACAGATTCATCTAAGCTAACTGGAGGTGATAATGTAGGTTCTGCAGTATGGATCCCCAAATATAAAATTATTCTTAATTATAAATGTCCCCCTCAAACTTCTATATTTACTGGGGAGTCTTTAGCTCTCTTGGAGGCAGTATTGTTTATAAAATCGCATAAGTTAAATAGGTCCATCGTCTTCTCCGACTCATTGAGTTGTCTGCAGGACATTAGCAAGTCTCCTTTTCATGCTAGAGACAACTTCTATGTAACCCTAAAGATTAAAGAGGTGCTTTATAAATGCCGCCTATCAGGCATAGAGGTCGTACTTGCGTGGATCCCTAGTCATTCTGGCATCTCTGGTAATGAGACAGTGGATCTATTGGCAAAGGACGCCATGCGTGTGGGATGTGATTCATATCCAAATTATTTTTCTCGCGATCTACGGGCTCTGGCTAAACCTTACTTGGATAAATCCTGGAATGATCTGTGGCAGTCGTCTAGACTAACTAAAGCTAGACACTATGGTTCCATCCAGCCGACTATACCCCCAAGACCTTGGTTTTTTAAGCATCAGAACATCAATAAAATGGATACGTCGGTTATCATTCGGTTAAGATTGGGACACGTATGCTCGCCGGCCTTCCTGGCTAAGCTAAGGATTTGGGATCATTCCTTGTGCGAGTGTGGACTTGAAGAAGGCACTCTGGAGCACATTTTCTTTAATTGTCCCCGCCTTGCAATACCTCTTTACCAGGGCCGTCTTTACCAGGGGGTGCAAGGGGTGCGGTGCACCCGGGCGCGGAGCGCCCGGGGGCGCCTGTCGAGCGCTGAATTTTTGGATATTGAACTTAACGCCATTGAACTTAACGCCATTGCACAGTTTTATATACTTGTTACTTACGACAAATATGTATGCGCAAGCAAAAAAAAAATAGTCATTAACAATAATATTTTTTTTACTTTTATTACGCTTTCGGCGCTTGTCATACCGCATTACTACACTACACAAATAACAATTTTATTTAATACAACACGCGTGCGGCAAAATCTCTAATCCAAAGACAGTGTATGTATGTACGTTTGACACGTTGCCGCCCGGTAGCAAAATGATCTCTAAGTCAATAGAGTGTAAGTTCATTTGAAATGGGCGCGCGGGCACTTATGGTATTTACTTATGGTGCAGGGTGTGCGGCGCACAGGGGCGCAGGGTGTTAGGGGGCGCCGAGCGCCGCTCGCGACGCCTCCAAAGAGTCTACTAGAGGGCGCCAGGGTATTGATTGCACCCGGGCGCTACATGGGCTAGAGCCGGCGCTGCTCTTTACGATATACTTCCTCCTTCTCTTCCTCGCCCTGTAAATGTGAATTATATACTAACCCTTGTCTTCTCCCCTCATATTAATATCCTTCACAAATTCATTAGAGTTAATAACATTGTTCTTTAATCATTTTTTAACTATTACATCATATTCATCATCACTATTCTATGTTAGGTATATTGTTATTAACCAAAAATACTTTCTCTCTGTCTTCATACTTCTATAAAACTAACATCTAATTTGATCTTATATTCTTATGTATTATACTATATATTTATATATAAAGTTAAGTATTCTTTGTTTTAGTGAGCTCAACTGGAACCAGCATAATCTCTGCGCGTTTTATCTTTTGCTAAATATTTTTTACTGTTTCATTCAACCTTGACATTGGCAGAATCATCGAAGTCTCGATGGGGCCATATTAAGAAATTGGAATTGGAATTGGACGTGAAAAACAATTCTATATTTTTATTATTTGTTGTGTGTGGACCAATGGCTATACTAGTGTCCAAATAATTATATAAAAAAACTTACTGTCAATAGTGTCAGACTTCAGAATCGGAGATTCCATTCATGTATTTTACTTGTTTTACTTAGGCGAATAAACATATTTCTTTTGCACGGACTTATAAAACAGACTTAGTTTTTAATATTAATGTTATTTCTGATAAAGTATTTCTAATTTATATTGTAACATATACCATGTATCAAACTAGTATAACATCCTACTTTAATACTAGGAAAAGACCAACTACGGATGATATTGTAAGTTCAAAGAATAAAATCCCTCATGTCGAGCGTCGATTAGATCATTTGAAGTCTCGTAAAAATAATGAAGCAATTGGGAACGGTGTGAACCCAACAGCTGTGGTTAAAACTGAAGTTAAATTAGAAGAGACTGTTGAGAAGAGCACAGAAAGCATACCTCCACCGGACAGCGTTGCAGTTTTTAGAAAGAAAGTAAATGCGTGCAACGTTCCTAAAACGAAGAAGCTTTCAAAATCGGAAGTGATAAGTGCAGCGCGTAAAGAATTGAGCCTAGGAGACATAAGGAAGAGGTTAGCTGGCAGCTCTCGGTTAGCTGACATAAAGAAATATGCCGACAGTCTGAGTAAGAACTTGCAACAGGTTAACAAAAAGAGTTCTCCGAATCTCCAAGAGTTCAAATCTATTATTTTGGAAGTTTCTGCCAGGTATATATAGACCAAAAACAAGGAATCCATTTTTTGTAAAGGTGGCAAATGAGTAGGCAGTCCTGGTAGTAAGTGGATTCTATTGTCCATGGTATTAACAGAATGACAGATTTTAGCACATCTCCGAAACCTTTGGAGATTTAGGGATGGATTTGATGCAGCGGTTGCGAAAGATGATTTATTTATTTATCTTTATTGGTGACCCTACAGCGATACAACAAAATATATATAGACATAAATTAAAGGACAAAGTTATCAAACATAATATCTATTATGTTGTTTGTGTATACAACAATAACTTGTACCAGTCCCAATGAAACAGAAATATTGTAATATATGCAATTTTTCGATAATACATTTAATAACCCTCTTACATCGGCACACAAAAATAATATCTGCAAACATAATGTATATAATACTAATATAACACAATTATCCCATGTGTCTACACTTTCAACAGCCATAGCACATATTTACCCAATATCTATTCATATTACAACTACTTGTAAAGGGTTTTCCAATAAGAGGGGGTCCATGTTGAAATGGTATAAAACAAACTGTGTGTGAGGTATTAACGAAATTCTTTGTTTATTTGAAAGGCCCATGTATGCCATTATTTATGGAATATGACATCCTTTAAATGTTGCCGTGGCTTCTCAGGTGGCACGGACCCGAGAGGTCCAATTTTCAATGACTGCCACATTGATCCGCCTTAATTTGAGCGATGGCGAGTTATGTTGACTTTTAGGGCATCGGTCGATTGCGCCTTATTGGCATAAACCTGCGACTTCAGGAAACCCCACAAGAATAGACTTTTACTCAAAGCAGGGTCAAATTGCACGATCTTGCCCAATTCACGTCACCTCTGCGAGAGACAACCATACCCTGAAATCGTTCATGCAGAATGTCCATCGTGGCATTCGCTGTGTGTCACGTAGCGCCGTCCTGCTGGAACCACATGTCATCCACATCCATATTGTTTAATTCGGACCAAAAGAAATTGGTTATCATTGATTCCTAACTCCACCGTTTGCCGTCCCCTGTACTCACCTGTAATACTTCTTAGATGTGTTGCTGATGTCTCCAACTCGTTCCTAACTCCACTGTTCTCTGTCCCCTGTACTCATCTGCGGTATTTCCTGGGTGTACTACCCAATGTTTCCAACTCATTCCTAGCTCTGCTGTTCATATTTTCCTATACTCACCTGCAATACTTTCTGGGTCTGCTGCCGAAGTCTCAAATTCGCTCCCAGCATCATTTTTCGCCTTCCCAATGAAATTTCTTGAGTGTGTAGTCAATGTTTCCAACTTCCTTCTATTCCCACTGTGCGTCAGATCCTGTATTAACCTGTGATACTTCCTGAATGCTCTACCGATGTCTCCATCTCGCTTCTAACCCCATTAAATTAGAAAATAGATAAGACTTAAAAAGCCGTATTGTCACTTCCTTCTGGTTTGGAAAGGAAAATTTATCTGCCAATGTTTTACGTGAATTACCAGAATATACGAAAGTGTTCAAAATCAATATATCCTTAAGTATAGGTGGATGTAAAATAATCTTTGCAATGCATGAAATAAATACGAAAATATACAATGTGTCACATGATATCAAAAAAGTAGGGAAGTAAAATGTTTAGGAAGATATCTTAAAATTTGACTTAAAATTTGAATTTTGTGTTTTTATGTAATTCATATGGAGGCAGTTTTACAATATCCACCCTTGTAATAATTAAAATGCTGTCAGAAGTGGTGGACACAATAGGGTGCCAATATGTTGAGTAACAGGAAGTCGATATCAAAAAAGTAGGGAAGTAAAATGTTTAGGAAGATATCTTAAAATTTGACTTAAAATTTGAATTTTGTGTTTTTATGTAATTCATATGGAGGCAGTTTTACAATATCCACCCTTGTAATAATTAAAATGCTGTCAGAAGTGGTGGACACAATAGGGTGCCAATATGTTGAGTAACAGGAAGTCGTCTGCGATTTAAATATTATAAATATACACAGTACACACATCACACACATATATATATACAAATAATGTACCAACAATGTATACATTACAGTACTCTTTTTTGACGTCATTGATACACAAGCGCTTCTCTTTTCTGTCAGACAGTGAGGGAGGATATCATTATGTCTTTAGGTATTAGGTCTTAGGTCTTTAGGTATGTCTGTGTATGGAATAGACTGTTTTGATCAGCAACTTTTGAATTTATTGAAGATCATCTACTTATGTAGTCAAATGTTTAGCAGTTAATGGCACAACAGTGTTCAGTGACTAGTAATTCTCTGATGTTAATATTGTTTTGTACATTACTCTGCTAAGAATTTTATGGAAAGTTATTGTGCATAGGTTGTATTGGAATTTTTATCTGTTCAATGACTCATTGCTAACATACATGACTGTACACGCCTACTCGTTTGTAATGTTAGGTGAATCTATTTATAGCGGGGCCACCGAATCGACTACTTGCTCATCTCACTCCCTCATCACCCAATGATAGAACTCGCTGCTCGCCGACTCTTTACTAGTTGCTCCTTCAACTCGCTACTCACCACTTGCCATATGTCAAGTGTCGGTCTGCTGTAGAATAGCACCACCCCATCTCGTTCTTTGGGTGTTGTAAACGGCGACTAAGGCATAATAAAGCCGCTACCACAAGCCCCGATGAACTACACCACCTCTTTAAAAGAGTGGACTCGCCAATGTGCTTGGCCAGTTTGGCATATGCGGATGTATGACCTGGAGGATCATAACCAGCAGAGAACAATAAAGAGGCTGATTACGTATATATGTACTTATAGTTTAAACATTTAAATGTTACAATTATTGTGTATTTCTTTCAGTCCAAATAAGAGAGCTCTGATTCAGAATGCATCGCTGTCTCCTAAAAGTGAAACTACTCCATTGTTAAAGCAAAGACCTCTAATTTCTCCAAGGAAGGTGGTCATCAGTCCTATCAAAAGTCCTGCAAAGGTAAGAACATTTGTTGGAAGTTATCTTAAAAACATTACAACAGTATTCATTGGGTTTGGAAGTTAGTAAGTTAGTTATATCCAAGTTAGTAATGACAAAAACATGTATGCTGTTTGTCGTAATTTAATAACCACACAGTAATTTTAAAAAATACTAAACCTGTTTCAAATTTCAGTCTATACTTTAATCTATACTTCTAGATCCAGGTCATTTATTTTTAAATTTTAGATGTTGTTTTAAGTTATGAGGAGATTCAGCAGAATTTACCCAAGTCATTCATTTATTTCCCTGTTACCTAAAATTATTAAAAATTACATTATATTCTGTACTTGTTGAACAATACAAGCAAAGCTGCAGGCACAAGTTAAATAAATAAAATATATTACATTATTTATTCATATCTATAATTTTTTCAGTTTTCTGTCATTATAACTAGTATGCCTTAAATGAATATTTGGACTACTTAGCAAACTTTTATGAGTTACCATACCAAGTAAAATAAAAGTACAATAGGAATTATACATATTGTATTTAAGAAACGTATATAATTTCCAAACTGAAAACCATATAATGCCAACCTGCATGATCTACAAGAGCTGCATTATTTACCATAATATTGTTACTTATACCAGCTGTCTCTTCTCTACTTATTTAAGTTTTTACATTTACGTTTTCATTTGACCAATTGCTGTCTTAGTCATAGCCAGAGCAGTTCATTAGTTACTTAATAACTTAGCATTTACTGCTAAAATGACAATGACAAAGCCCTAAGGAACTACACCACCTCTAAAAGAGTCGACTCCACAACCCGCTTGGCCAGCGCGCTTTGTGCCGTTTTAAGGCCATACGACCCTCGTGCAAAAAACAATGTGCTTGAGGAGGCCCGTGTTCAGCAGTGAACTCTGAAAAGACTGATTGCATCATTTCATTGCTTTTCAATTAAACTTAACATGTTTTTAATTATTCAGGTTCCAGCATACATTAAGCATGCTGCACTTGCGCGTTCCACCAGCCTTCCACTGCCGCACCACTATAGATTCCTGTCAGAGTTGTTCCGTGGCATGGAAACAGTAGTCTCTTTACATTACAACATCAACAAGAAGATAACATTTGCGAAGCTCAAGTCCTCTGTACAGAAAATGCTCGAAAGGAGCTTCACTGAGAAACACTTGGCCCAAATCAAACATTTGGTGCCTGATTTCTATAATTTTGAAGTACAAAAAATTAATACTTTCAGCACCACATCTCAGAAGGACGCTTTCGAACTGATTATCTCTCCAAATTATCATTACAATATTAAAATAATGAATTCAACCGTTCTCTTAGAGAGGCACAGATACTTCTGTGACACTTTACTGCAACTATTAAAGAAGCACCATGCACAATATTTGTTGAAATTAGAAATACCTATGGTAATACCTGATGATAAGCTGACTCGATGGCATCCGGAGTTTGAATTGGAGAAAGTGCCTGAAATTGAATGTGTGAAACTTCCTGAAATGCGTAATTTGGAAAAAATATCATCAGCGCAAGACGTGTTGGCTAACGCGCGGGAATTGTTTAAGTGCAATCCCAAAATGGAAAGAGCTTTGGAAAAGCTAGCACAAGCTAAGGCTCGAGGACTCACTGAACAAGAAAAAGTGGTTACTGGCATAAATAAGCCTAAGCCAGCCCCTACAAATAATATTAGTACACAAACCAGTCAACCTTCTACTAGTGAAGTAACCATTTTGAATCCAGCTCTTCGTAATTTACCAGCTTCTCTTTTAGAAAAGATAAAAGCAAGGCAAGCGGCTAAAGCCCTTGAGGCTATGACGAGGTCCTCTGAATATGAGCAAAAGTACTTAATCTATAGCAGATTGCCGGATCTCGCGAGGACATTGAGAAACATTTATGTTACTGAGAGGAAAAATGTTCTCGCATTAAATATTGTCCTGTCCAAATTAGACAGCAGTTTCAGATCAAGTGTATCGGCTAGTGATTTACAAAAAGACATTAAGGTCCTCGCCGAAGAAGTGCCGGGTTGGATACAACTCCATAATATGAGGAATAATAGTTACTTAAAATTGGACAAAAATGGTGACCTTAAGACGGTGATCAACAAATTGACGGCATTGGCAGCCAAATATAAGAGTGATTGATGATTTAAATTTAAGTAAAGTTCAGACTAAGACTGACTAGGTAAACTTTAATGGGTTATTGTAATGTCACCACATTGGTTCGTCACGTTTTTAAAAGTCCATACATTGATTGTATATTCGCCACAAGTATAATTACTTATTAATATTTCTGTGTATATTCACCACATGTACCTACACATCTCCCTTGTATTGGCAGAAAAATGGTTTAAAAACAGTATTCTACTTTTCTTTCTTTCGGACAATACTCTCAGGCTTATACATAAAAACCCTGTCACGAATTAACACACCAAAAATAATATAATAAATAAAACAAATAAATACTGTACTGGGGTGGGGTGGTTTTTCTTTTTCTGTGGCAAATTTAATACAGTTAATATTAAATTTGCTTCCAATCAAACTTTTTGTTTATTATTATTATTATTGATGTGGGCTTCAAAGTCTTCAAGTGCACCTATAATGGGTTTATCACATGGAACAGGTCTGTAGAATATTTTGTTAATAATTTATATGGGGATGTACCACTGGTATTTTAATAATTAAATAATATTTCTAAAGGAGAAACAATATCTGTAGTCATTCGTCGCCTCTCGGACTTAACTGTTATGTTATTATGCTCTGAAAAGACATAAAAACCAATTTCTAAAATAAACCAGTTTTCTGGCCCTGTCACTAACGCAGTCTTAGAAAAAAGTTAGAACACATTAAACTAGGTGACACTAAAATAATAATAAAAAATAATTTTATATGGAAGCTCTCTTTATTAAATAATATTAACGGAATTTATCATCGAAATATTTTACATGATTGAAAAATAATACATTTGAAATACAACTCACCAGTTTATCTCATTTCGTCTACGAATTAAAGTTCTATGGGCGGCAGACAAAAGTGAGTTTCATTCGATCCTCGAGAGGGTCGAATCGTAGGAAAGGTACAAAAGCAATTATTATACAAACTAATTTTCAAGTAGCAAGTCATAGTTAATAGATTCTCCCTTTCTATAGGCGTCGAAGATTTTGAAACCAATCTCATTTGGAACCAGGTACTGGCTAACAGCTGGGTCTTCCAACATCCTGTTGAAGTACTCCAACTAAAATAGAATGTTACTTTTTAATTCATCAGTTGCATAAAACAGTATAAATTCGAAGGCAGCAAAGTAAAAACGGTCATATACAAATACGTCCTTAATCAGGAATGAAGTTTGAACCAAAAAAACTTGATGTTTTTATTTAACACTGAATCAGACTAAAATGATTATTTATCAGAGCATCCAAAAGTTATGATTTCAGTACAATAGTAGGTACCTACTAAACTAATTATAATAATATAATTAATAAGACTATTAAGTCTTATCTTATAATAATAAGATAAGACAATTGACATTTCTCTTTTTCACATTTTTTCCTATTGCACCTTAGTAATTTGTTACAGTTCACCAATGGCGGTACCTTCATATAAACCAAAAAACCTACAAAAATTGCCTACAAGGCTTACCCTACAAAAATAATGTAAGTGTCCTCAATAAAAGTGTGGCTCAAACAAAAGGGCAAGAAAGAATTCACGGCCGTTAAAATCTTTTTAAACAATCAATCTTATTGTTACTAGAAAACGTTTAAATTTGCGACGCTCGATTTCTTGTCAAAACAAATGTGATAGCTGATAAACGTCATTGACCTGAGAGAGAGAGTTGAAACAGTCAACCGTCTCGCTCAAACTCGTGGGCTTGCAACCGAGCTTCGTAAGCACATATATTCGCACTGTTCTAACCTATGCAAAAATGCTATTATAATAAAGAAACATAATAAATGTATCTAACTATTGTTCGTATCTATAGCAATTAGTATGAGCCGATAGGAGCACGGCTTTCAAAGTGAAATTCGTACAGATCAAACTGAAATGCGAAACGGCGGCAATGTACGGTGGAGTGGACTGTTGAACAGAGTTCACATAGTTTTAATATTTTTTCTTGTAACACGTTTTATTTGCCGTATATATACCGTTAAAACACTTTATAAGGTATTTTATGAGGTTAGTATTTTGAGGTGATAAGTAAAATGTATCTTACCAATGGCTTAAATTTCACTGGATCGATCTTTACTCTGTTATCAATTTCCGCCAAATTCAGAATCCTTTCGAACCATGGCCAAGTCATATAATCCGCGAATCCAGGGTCAGCGCCGTCTAAGTACTTTGTGTCGCGGGATATGAGATGCGACTGTACGAACTCCAAAGCCTTGTTGTAAGCTGTCACATTCTCACTGGTTAACGTTTCTGGAGCCCTTAAAGCTTTAATGAACAGCGCCTGAATCTGAAAAGAAAGGTGATCATTTTTCTTTTGCAAAATTTGGGGCTTGGGTCGGGATAAATAAACGTTTGTAAGATCGGATCATTTTTTCGAAACTAATTATATAAAACCTACAAAACACAACTCGTACTAATTGAAAATCGAAAAACATCTACTTATTCGTCCTTAGTGATTGCATTCAGAAAAGATCGTGTATAAAACATTACCATTAGGTGGTCTGTATGCTCGTCTGCCGCCTTTTTCTATAAAATAATAAATCTGATTGCTCTCAAAATTAGTCGCCAAAAACCGTTAAAAGGTTATAAAGCTGTATTGTATTGGTGGCTGTGCCAAAACAGGGCCAATGAGCGCTGAATCTCGAAAACTACTTGATCGATATCTAATCGCTCTCAGAATTAGTTAAAATTAGTCCCCAACGCTAGACTCACTTTGATACCTGTCTTATAGTTAGATTTCGATTCTATCGCTGTCATAGCCAAAATAAGGGATACTACCTACGTATAGGTAGGTAGTGATTTATTTACAAGTTCTAACCAGAAAATACCCATCTATACATATAATAAAATTGTAACAGGCCGATGTCTGTACATTATAGATATTGAAAAAAAAACTAATATGGGGGGTCTTTATTAGAGCAACAGAAGCCAAAACAACAGTTTTTAGAAATTTTATCTGTCTGTCTGTATGTTTGTACACGCATCACGCAAAAACTACTGCATGGAATTGAATGCAGTTTTCACCGATGTATTGCTAGAGGTCTAACATAAAATATAGGCTCCATTTTACCTCAGGAAAATATCTTATTCCGATTGTTTTAAATTTAATAAACCGAAGCGAAGTGAGGGCGGGTCGCTAGTTATTTCATAAAAAAATGTGGATACTCACGGGCCCGATAGCCTCAACAATAATTTTGTCGAAGGCTTTCTTCACTGGATCTTTCGGCAGCAGCGGTCTCTGCGGGTACACGTCGTCCAAATACTCCACCGTAACCAAGCTCTCGTAGATGCATACGTTCTCTTTAATCTCCAGCGACGGCACTTTAGCTAATAAAAATATAAAATTAACATTAGCAATTGTAAAAATGTAACCCTGGGCTGCGAGTAATTTTAGTAGGACAAATACAAGTACAGTTGGGCTTAACCTTAAGCTCAAAAAATGTCATATATTTTTTTAGACTTTAGCGGATTTTAGAGCGCTGCTTTGGCCGCTTGCTCACTATCCCACGGGAACTATAGTTTTCATGGTCCCCAAGAAAGTCCATGTAAAATTTCAGTTCGATTCTTCCATTCGTTAATGCGTGAAATTACATATTATTTCAAACAGACATCGTACGACTGTACGACTGGTGTTACGTGGTGGTGTTATCAGAAAAACGTGGTGTTATAAACCTGGATGTACCTACGGGCAGTCTGCATTTCAAACGACGCGTCGATTGAATTGTAAACTGCGTCCATCGACTCACCATCCTCTTAATTCCGTGTGAAAAAAAAATTTATAAAGTTATATTAGGTTTCACTTCAAAATAATTATCAAGCCTTTGTATCAAATTGACGTCATCACGCTCTTTATCACTATGGAACGAAAATGTTGCGTAGACATCAAATCCATCTGGTTTAGTTGATCAATAAACTCGCTTGCGCTGCAGGCTTCCTTGTACACTCCAGAAGCCTTTAGGAACAACATGAACTGCGATTTTTCTACCGTTTACGGTGGGACACCGTTACGTCAGCCTAGCTGACGGGACTTCCTTCCATGCTCCGTTCTGGAGGTCCCGCGTGTTCCATTATTATACAATAGTTTGTTGTCAATACAAATTACAACAAGAAAATACAGAAACTGTATGATCACGTATTATTTAGCAATTAAATTCCGCTGTTTAAATTCAACACCGAGATTCACATGATAATCGATATTTATTTATCCGGTAGGTGGTAATACAAATATGTAGATCTACCCACAACATTTACCGTCTAAATTTACCTTAAAAAAATAATTTCTGTATCAACAGGATTCACTTCTATTTATTTATTTATTGCACACAAACACTGTAGAAAAGACGGACTTAATGCCTTAAAGCATTCTCTACCAGTTAATATTTGGTTAACCTTTGTTTCTATATTGTGATCGAGTAACTTATTGTGAAGCGCTAAGTTGATTGACGATGGAAGCTAAGGTCAAACAATACATCATGGTACCAAAAAATTAATTAATTGAATGCTTTGCTATTCACTTTGAGACTTGTTCCCGTGTCTACCTAAATTGTGGGGTCTTACGATATGTCGAATACAAAACAATTCAGTTATGGTAGTACGAAATAACGAAACAATTCAGTTACGGTAGTACGAAATAACGAAACAATTCAGTAAGGTAGTACGAAATAACGAAATAATTAAATTACGGTAGTACGAAATAACGAATCAATTCAGTTACGGTAGTACGAAATAACGAAACAATTCAGTAAGGTAGTACGAAATAACGAAATAATTAAATTACGGTAGTACGAAATAACGAATCAATTCAGTTACGGTAGTACGAAATAACGAAACAATTCAGTTTGGGACCTAAAGTGAATAGCAACAAGAGATCATCATCTAAGCAGTATAAACTTACCAAAGGCACTTTTGCTAGTCAGCCACTCGGGCTTCTCCACCAAATTAATGTTGACCACCTCGTAATCGATTTGCTTTGCGTTCAACGCAAGGATGGTCCGTTGTGCGAAGGGACAATACCGCATGTTGTACACACGTAGTTTACCATTATACGGCGGTAAAGGATCACCTGTGAAATTGTAAACGTGGAACGAATCAATCATTTGATCAAGTACGTGACCAATCTGACAAAATAACGCTAAACTCGATTGTCCACACTAGGATTGGCTGCGTCGTGGGTTCAGACACAAACAGAAATACCGAACAAATGTATGTCGAACCAGGATCTTTTGCACATTGGGTAGGGTCACTGCGCCAATCTGTCATTTCGTAGTTATAAGACAGGTAAACGGTATAGGTGGTTACAAAAAGGAATAATTATTTAGTGTTGTTCCCAATTACATTGTGTATCATCCGGAGGAATTGTTAATTGTTAATTTTGAACAAGCTTAACTGATTTAAAAGTAAAAATCATGCAACCGCTATTATATTCTTATCCACTTAGGTAGGTACCTACCTACTCTTAGGTATTCTCGAGCTATATATACATCTATATACCTAATATTCTTGACAAATAATCTCGAGGTTCATGCTAACAAACAAAGAACTTATAGGTACTAAAAACTGCCCTACCGCCCTATAGATTAAAAATTAGGCGCGCCTCTCAACCGACAAATAATTTATAATAGGTCCTGTTTAATTTAATTAAACCTGTGTAATTTATTAATGCTTACATTATATTGTTTACATTGTTACAAGTTTTTATCAATATTTTATCATTTACTAGCGACCCGCCCCGGCTTCGCACGGGTGCAATGTAGATAGTAATGTGGCGTCAGTGTGGAGTGATTCCTTATAATAAGACCGCATTTTCGATGAAAGCTCTCAGTCGGCTTGATTTTTTCCGAGATCTTGAACTATTATCGTCATATTTCAACAAATTAACACAAAACAATATTAATCTATACGTATAAACCTTCCTCTTGAATCACTCTATCTACTGATGAAAACCGCATTAAAATCCGTTGCGTAGTTTAAAAGATCTAAGCGTACATACAGAGGGACAGACGGCGGGACGCGACTTTGTTTTATACTATGTAAAGATAAAGATATAGATCAACGAAACAAATTTAATCGCGTAGACGTAATTTTAAGAGATTTCGTCGATTCTACAATTACACGGAGAGTACAAGACAAGGATTCTAAACTTTTAAGTCTGGTAATAAAGTAAGTTTTATGTAGTAGGTATTATATTTGAAGATATTAAAGTTCCTTTGTACAGTCAGCAACAAAAGTAGCTGAACATTTTTAGTTTGACGTATCTAATAACTAAATACAAAAGTATGCCACAAGTTTCTGAACAGATGTAACGCCAAAATAATATGAACACATTCATATTATCCACCCTTAGATATTGATATTGCTTTGCTCAGAAGTAAAACATTAAACAAGGAAAATAACCTTGAATACAAATGTTAAAAGACCGATTATCGCAAAATTAGTCGATTATCAGTCGAATAATCTGTAAAGGTATTTTACGATAATGTTAAAAAGATAATAAATGAACATGTAGGTACCTTTAATACACCTAATAAGAATACATATATATATACATACATACATACATATCTACCCTAGTTTAGTCACAATCTCATAAAAGTATTAAAGGAAAAGTAAAAATGTAGACAATGTAGGATGAAGAAACATAATAACAAGTTAGATGAATTTGAATATACATATTTTGCTTAATCCAGGGTGGGGCAACAGCAAACAATTTTTAATTCACCTATTTTAAATCTTAATTTTTTTTCTGGCTATGGTGCTGATGGACCAGAGATTAGAAAGTGGGGATGCTCCGGGCTGTATCCTCTACGGACCTCGGCCTATAAATTACTCAGAAAAATTCCCAGGAGCTAAATTTGAAATGTCTTATTTTTTCTAATTCCATAACACCAAAAGAGACGCCAATGGAGTTAGATCGTCAAAGAACGATAATTGTACATAAACAATACAATTAATAACAATATAAAATCACGAATCAAAAATACCGAACATTTAAGTACCCATAAATAACTAATAGGTACCTAGGTAACAGCTTAAAAGTTGTGCCAAAGGTAATAAAAGCCTTACCTACCGTCACATATATAGGTAGGTACAGGTAAATGTTTTAAGTCTTTATCATTTTTATAATTGAGACGCAAAATAAATCGTTAATTGAATTTACATAAAAATATACGTTGTGTATAACATTAAGATTTGTTATATTACTTATTCATAATATTAAAAGAAAATATGTTTATAAACAATAAAAACTAACCTTTTTTTAAATGCTTTGTGTTAAAATCGATTTTGCCCTTGACCGCTTTAGTCGCCATTTTCCGATACTGTGGCAAAATGTATTCCAACACTAGACTAACTGGTTCCAACACTCTGAACGAAGACACTAATATATGCATCGCCAAACTCAATGTGGACACTATCATACTGTCTGATTTGATTACGGAACATTATTTGATAATGGATTTATTGGATTTTTCGGCACTACAAGCATGACTGTTCGGTTTTGTTTACATGTCTCTCTAAAATTATCATAACTCGTACTATTACACTACACACACGTAACGCTATCTATCAGTGTGTTAGTGCTCCACCATTGATACAAAAAACAAATACCGTAGTAAAAATAGCAGTAGGTTATCTTCATATAAATGCAGGAGTCGTGTTTAAAATACGTAAAATCTCTGAACATTCACGATGTCTGAATTACAGCGCTGTCGTATCGCGTTTTACTGAGGATCAGGAGCAGATAGTTGATAGTTATCACGATGAAGTACGGCCGGAGTATCTACCTGTAGGTACCTACTGTTATATTTTTACTATGCCCATACACTGGAGTCTGGACTCAGCTCAACCACAGCGTTTTAGATAAGGTGTGACTAACTAAGCTAGTTTAATTTTTACATATCAGAATAGGGGTGCGATTTCGATTAGTCGGTAGTACACCTTCGCCCAGAATTTCGGCGTGAAAACACGCACCACAAATAACAGTTGACATTTGTCGTGATTCCACAGTACGTCCATTCTAAGGTTGATGTTATCTTGGCTTTGAACTTAATGAATGTCTCTTCTAATAATACACAGGTTGTAACAAAACATTTCCTGAGCCTGATAGCATGGATTTTGGTGTTTTATTTCACTTCATGAACCTTACGTTGGAAACGCCAGAATATTTTAGATACGCAAAATCAAAACGTTGTGCAAACCTACAATATTCAAGTTTCCAACGTAAAGCTCATTAAATTAACTGAAATAACATAACATTCTTTCTAAGGTAGTGTTCTGCGAGTTCAAGGTAGTTTAATAATGTCACAGTCAATGGACTACACTGGGTCAATAGGATTCCGTGTCTTATGTCTAGAGTCACACACGGAGATCCAATCATTTGTCTTTAAACAAACGAATGTGTGACAGGGAATCGAACCCGGGACATTTTGCACAGCAACTGTCACAACCAACTGCACCAATGGGTGGTCATTGGCAAATTCTCGAGTGGCGCTGGTAAAGAATATGCTCCGTGGTATGTTATTTATTTATTTATTTATTTATACGGGATATACCCTTTTTACATAACAGATTAAAGAAAGGAAAATAGAAAGTAAAACTCAAAGCAACATAAGATCAGAACTTCTCAGTTGGCGCGAAAATTCAACGATATCGTTACCATAAAAATTAACAGTATCACCAAGAGCGTTAGCCTTGCGCATCAGTCGTATCAAAGTTTCATTCTTGCTAACGTCAGTTCTTCTATAGGGGACATAAAACACATCAGAGTTCCTCGTGCCAGCAGCACTTATTCTATAATTTATGTGCGATGTTAGGAAAGAGCAATCTAAAAAGTTGTTAATAATTTTGAATAAAAAAGTGAGATCAAAAATTACTCTTCTCTCCTGCAAAGATTGCAAACCCAGTTTACTAAGAATGTAAGAATAATCATGATTATCGCGTGACATTCCGTGACCATCGCGATAGGCCGCGTGTCGCAGAAAATTATGCTGAGGTTTTTCAATGAGTTTAATTTGTTCGTTTGTAAAAGGAGACCAGACAATTGAGCAATATTCCACCAAAGGGCGAACGAGAGACTTATATAGTAAAAGTAGTGTACTAACGCGCGAAAACTCCGACGTGTTTCTATAAACAAATCCCCACATTCGCATTGCCTTAGAAGAAATAGTTTTGATATGATCATTAAAATAAAGCCTCGCATCAAGCAAGACACCGAGATCTTTAACAGTTTCCACCCGTTGCAATTGATCGTTACCCATAACATAATTGTAAACTATACCAGTCTTCTTTCTTGTGAATGAAATAATTGAACATTTCTTAACGTTGAGTTTCAATAAGTTTAGATTGCACCATTCCATTACACTATCAATGTCGATTTGCAGAAGTTCTGCATCAACAGAGTTTTCAATATTCTTATAAATTTTAGCATCATCAGCGTATAAAAGTATCGAAGAAAATTTTAAACATGAAGGTAAATCATTTATAAAAAAGTTAAACAAAAGAGGGCCCAAGTGGGAGCCTTGCGGGACTCCAGAAGGAACTTTTATAACTTTAGATTTACAATTTTTTATCTCGACAAATTGAGATCTATCAGTCAAATAACTTTTCAGCCAACTTAACAACGGATTTCCAATACCCATGTTATTCAACTTTGAGACCAGTATATCGTGATTAACACTATCAAATGCCTTTGAGAAATCTGTGTAAATCGCATCGATCTGTCCATACTTCTCAAAGGCATCGGTTATATGTTTTTTTAATAATTACTAAGTTAGTGCACGCAGACCTTTTGTCGATAAAACCATGTTGCTGCTCACATATAATATTCCTGAAATTGCTATAAACGCAACTAGTGACCATTTTTTCAAAAAGTTTCGGTATAGAATTAAGAATGTTATGTTTAATATGTAAAGAATATGTTTTTCTCTGTAACTAATATACTTACTTAAAGTTATCCCCGTCTAATGTCTACAATGCACTTCATTATCACCGTTCGTGATTGGTGGTGATGATGCAGGGAGATGCATACGCTCACGAATGCGTTAATTGATATATTGTAAAAAATTACGTACTTTTCTGTATGTAAAAATATATATTTCCATACTTTGTATGCAAGTCATTTGTATGAAAAATTTAGTAGAAAGTAAAAAAAAATATTTTGTTCCATTTTTGTGTGTTTGTGAGTCCATTTCAAATGTTAGTTGAAGTGATTTTGAAAATTACTAAACTAATTTTCATAAAATCTTCACTAATGTATTCCTTGTGGACAACAGAGCCGAGCGCGGCCTTGTATCACCACCATTGTCCAATGGTGACGTCAGGAATTCTTCGCGGGCGTAAATGCTAGGCCATCACAGCACTGGATACTTAGCATAGGCGATCGGCGATTTTGGGGCTGCATCAATGGGCGCGATGGACTTGTGTGCGATGGGAGAAAGGGGGAGGGGATATATTTAATAGCAGCATTTCGCAACCACAAATCGTATGATCGCACTTTTAAATGTGCAGGATTTAGCGTTCGATTGCCACAACCCATAAGCGATTACGTCACCGATCGTTCGATGCTAAAAGTATTGTGTGCTTAGGGACTTAAATGAAAGTCATGATTAACGTAAAATACTTGTACTTTTATTACAACAATACGTGAAATGCGTGGAAAAGTCTAAAAAAAACGTGGAATTGGCAGTTTGGAATGGTCGACAATATTATTTATTCTTTCTTCTTCCTGGGACGCATGCAGCAGACGGCGCTGGTGTCCAGCATGTTATAGTTGGGGTCCCCTTTCACTTTAGATTCGATGTACTTGGCGTGGGTTTCGGCTGAGAGATAGTAGGACTTCACTGCGGGCACGGACTTCATCGATTCTATGTATGTTACCTGAAAGAAACCATATATATGTCATTAAAACACAGTGATACGATTGCACATATTTTGTTTGAAAATTTATACCTCGATTTATACGTATAGAGGCCAAAATAAGAACAATGGTGATGAGAGCGAAGTGAATTAGTAAAAAATTATAATTTATAAAAGGTTATACTGACAGTTTTCCTAAATATGAGAATGAGAAAAGAAAAAAATCACTCTTGACGCAATAGGCATCACCAGAGTGCTGGCAGCTTTTTTCCTAATAACGACCTGTGTTATGTAGTGGGATGCTATAGACTCATATTGATATTAAAAAGAAACATACTCACCAACAACCCATACTTGGGTTTGTCAATAGCAAATTCAGTCTTTCCGAGTAACGGCAGAGCTTCGAAACGTTCCAAAAACGGCCAGAGGGTGTAGTCAATCAAACCAGGTTCATTCCCATGAAGGAATTTGGTGCTGCGAACTTCTAATTCTTTCTGGAGGAGTTCCAGCCCTTTGTGGTAATTCTCCACCATAGAAGGTTCGAGATCTTGTGCATTGAAAGCTGCAGTGTAGTATGCAGATTGCGCCTGTGAATACGAGTATCAATTATGTTAACACATTTTTATTAAATGTAGGTAATTTTTTATTTTATTTTCTTTATAGAAAAATTGCGGCAGACTAGTATACAGTCCACCTGATGGTAAGTGGGTATTGTACTTCTTCTTCCTAATGACTTCTTCCTCGTAATGGAAAAAAACATTATTTTTACACCACAATCTACCGCTTTTAAATTTTGAGTACTAATTTCAAAAAATATGTAGATATGTTATTATTACTAATAGAAATATAAACACTTAAAATTATAAAAAAGTAGGTTATTTTCATGATAAAATATCCTGCTTGCAAGACAACTTATAGGTATTCGGTATTCGGCCGAATAGTAATTTAATATTCGGTATTCGGCCGATTATCGAAAAAGTGCCGAATAGGCCGAATACCGAATAGTAACCGAATATTCGTTGCAACTCTAATAATTACACTTTTTGTACATAATTCATACCGCGGCAAATTTCTCCACAATCATCTTATCTTCGGCCCTGCGGAGGGGGTCGGGCGACTGCAGGGGTACCTCCGGGTACTTTTCATCCAAATAGACATTAATAATGTTGCTGTCGAATATACCCTTGCCTTGCTCATACTCCACAGCTGGGACGGTACCTGATGGTATAAATGAATATAGTTTTCTGTTAAAAATTAGTCCAGTTGGTTTGTAATGCCTCCGTATAAAAGTTCGCAGGTTCAAGTCTCAGTTAATCAATTTTATTTAAAATAACCGCCATAACCGCCGTCCTCTTTTCTGTCCGATTCCCTACATCACCCCACATTGTAGGTCTAAAGACAAAAAAAAATACTCAGATTACACATAAACATTTAAACAAAATATTTGTGTCTTTCTAAAGCGCCGACACAAAGAAACCTAGTGCGAGTCGTTGAGTGTAGGTATAAGGCTCAGCGCCATTGGGCCATCGGCGGCGGCCACCGTCATGGAGCACGAATATTTAAAATATGATACAGCAACAGAAATAAAAAAATAAAAGCCTGGGAAGAAATTTGCATTTATTCAGTATGCTTATCATATTCTGTTTTCTTGCCATCCTTCATTCATAAAGTAATCTTTTAATAATATGTCCGGTGTAGTACATGATCGTAAGATTGGCATACCTGTGTTTTCTACATTTTCCAGTCTGACTACATTCAGCGTATGACTATAATTGTAACCATCTCTTTTACGAACAAAGCACGGACAGGCTCCACAAACAGTGCAATCTGGCTTAACACGAAACAAGGTAATGTGTGTATGGTGGAATTGGAAAGGTATCATTATGAGCTTTTACTGCCGGGGGAAACTATTGATTCTGACCTCTACTGCCAGCAACTGATGAAATTAAAGCAAACAATTGAGACAAAACGGCCTGAGCTGATAAACGGAAAGGGTGTGAACTTTCACCATGATAACCACACACATCTTTACTCACTCAACAAGAATTGAGAGAGCTTGGCTGGGAAGTGTTGATACATCCACTGTATAACCCTGACCTCAAATTTCCACCTGTTTCTGTCACTTCAGAACTCTTTAAGTAGCATAAAGTTGACATCAAGAGCGGACAGTCAAAACTACTTCTTGCAATTTTTTGCCCAAAATTGCCAGAATTAATTCAGCAATGGGATCATGACACTATCTACCAAGATGGCAACAAATTATCGATCAAAACGGTACATTATTATAAGTAAATATAATTAAATTTGAATTTTATTTGTTTCAAATTTCTATAGAAAATACAAAGAAACTTTCTCCTCAACCTAATATTTCTTATTAATAATATTTATTACCTAGATCTTACTAATAATGATGTTAACAATATCCCAAAATAAATGATTTGGTTGAATTTAATAATTTTAGTACTTTTTTTGAGAAAGTTCATATCTTTCTGGACTTTGTTCATTTCATCCCTCTGTTCTTATGGCAAAATGTACTTGTAATGAATAAACATTTTTACTATAAATTAGAAATGCAAAACATACTCACCTCTAGGGCTAAAGTTGAAAATCCATTCTGGTTTATGATCTAAGTTGATAAATACTAAATCATACTGCAGGTTCTTAGCATTAAACACAAGGACTGTCCTCTCAGCAAATGGACAAAATCTCATAGAAAACACACGAAACTTTCCACCATATGGGGGTAGAACATCACCTGAAATATATTTTATTGATGAAGACTGAATGAACATGATCCTATAAAGTAATTAATGGATTGTTTTAATGCTCTTTGTTATGTATTGGGCAATTTAGGGTACTAAAACTGTAAACTGTGAGACAGGGATAGAAAAAAACATTATTTATATTAAAAAAAGAAGCAGTACAAAATGTTACTTCCTATCAAACATGTATAAAAAAAATTCCTTGATTTTGAACACAGGTTTCAAACATGTTTAAACTACTACTCAGGATATATTTTCGTCTAAGGTAATTTTCCCTTTATTGGGGATTTCCCGAATTGATTACAAAAAACTCAAGTTTGTAAATTAGGGGAAATAGACTTATAACAAAATGAACAGTTGTTTCCCCAATTCAATTCAATGCAAAGCAAGGTAGAGAATAGAGATGCCTGCAGCCTGATATTTTCTTTGTAACATAATCAGTATTTCGTATTTGATGTGTCATAGAACTAAAAATAAGATTAAGCAGTTTATGAAAGAAAATATTTGAATTTAAAATTCACCCAGTTCTATTAATATATTCAACAGAGTAGTAAACACACATATCTCAATTATACAACACTTTAATTTCAAATATGTTTGATTTAGATTGTGTTTGAAACTGTTTAAAACACTTTGTTTTAAACTAGCCAAGCCTACTTGTGTTTACAATAGCGACACTTGCCAATGTTCCCCATAATGAGGGAAAATAGCTATCGCCAGCATATCCTGGAAGTAGTCACATTCAATGTCAACGATAATACACCCTTTATATAAGTTTAACTTGTTTATAAAAAAAAGGTATTTATTCATATAATTATATATTATACCTACTATATACATTTTGAGTATCTATTCCTACATAGGTATTGAAAATTTTGTACTTACAAATTTGGTTCTTGTGGTATCTACTAAAATAAATAATGAACTCACCAGATTGCAAATGTTTCTCAGACATGTTGTAAACTTCGGACTGACTTTTCAATGAATCTGTCAAAAAAGACAAAAATAAGAAGAAACAAAAACACTGGTCTTTAAAAAAATTGTCCAATACGACCAATACAAACATGTTTACGTTATGTTTACAGCACAAGGTAAAAACCAAAATTCTTGTGTAATATTTGTACTCTAAACAATGTGACTTGCAAATAAATTAATATCAAATTTCACTTGAACAAATACGTAGTAAATATGTAAATAAACTTATGTACTTACAAATGTTTTCTTGGTGCAACTAAACGTAGGTACTATGGAACACTATGCAAAATGAATGTTTTTTTTAGTATATTTTACGTTGCGGTTTGGTCTCCGTAGAAGGGTTTCGTTTCACGTGTCAATGTCATAGTAATGTCACTGATTGGTGGAAGCAAGGGCGAGGAGTTTCTTTTCTTGCGATCGCTGTTATAAATCACTACTATTTACACAGACTAGGTGGTCTGTACTATTTAATGATCGTTCGAACTTCGGTCGTAACCGAAACTTCGGAGATGTAAAATCAAAGTAGATCACCGGAAATTTTGTCTGTTCTTTTAGGATAAATGTGCATTTAGATTTAGCCACATATCTACTTCTAAACATATTACATATTTATGCTTTCCATTTCTAAAATAATATATTTGACAAAATCTGAGATCTTTTCTAAGATTGATATGGTCTTATGAAATAATTATTGTTATGCCACTATCCTTTATTCTTTAAACTCAGTAATGCATTAGAAATAAACAATAAAATAACGCAACTTTGATTTGGTTAAAAAAATGTTATTGGAGAAAAGATCGTAGTCTATTTATAGTTTCAATTTACTACATAGAAAAACTAACAAAACTGTACGTAAATGTTTAAAAACTGACATTCGCTGCTACTGACAACTGTTATTTTCTTAAACTTGTCCTGCTTCAATCTACATTACCCTATATCTTTTGCATAGTACAATTTGTCTATATGTGCATTAATAGCTGATTTATAGAAACATAATCTGCATAATTTTCACGAGCTCATTGCTTAAATAAAAAATGATTCAGCGCCTCTGTGACCCTGACCCGACATTCGTTCATGCATAAAACAGCTGAAACATGTTTCAGTGTACAATCAGTAATACATCTTTTTTTTCAGCCTTTTTATGTCCCATTGCAGGTCATAGGCCTTCCCTAGACAATCAATAGGGGATTTAAGGCCGCAATGGGGGGCCAATTCTATTGATGGAAACATGCTTCAGATTTAAATTCTGGAACATGCGAGTTATTAGTTAATTAACTAGTTTTATTGACATTTTTAAATACTCTGTGGTACGGGCTGAAGATTTAAACATACGACCCACGGGGTTTACTCCCATTTTACAACGCCTAAATTTCAAGCTTATCCCATCGCTATAATTTTTTTGGGGTTTTTGAGCGAAAAACTAAGTAATTTTAATGGTTTATACAGGCTTCTCTTGAATGTAATTTTACTCAATTTAGAGAATTTTGTAAAGAGCGGAATAAATGATAATTCTAAATGTCTGGGCTGAATGGAGGATGCATGAAAACTTTCCTGCCAAGGTCCATCAATTTTTGTTTAGTCATCAAAGATGTAATGCTTAAGGTCGAGCATTGTCGTGGTGTAAAACTACACCTTTTCTATTCATTAATTCTGGGCGTGTTTCATCAAGTGGTTGTTTCAATTTTACTACATAATTGGTGACAGTAGCCATTAGAACTGTAATAAAAATTGTAATACATCTAATTTAAAATAGATGTTCTATTATAAAGTTGTTAAAAAAATATAAAAGTTTCAATTTGCCGCCATTACAAAAAAGTCAGCTGTTAAAGGGTATATTACTTCTGCCCGTAATCAGTGTTGCCAGAAATATAGCGCACTAGTCATACGTTCACAAAGGCCGCAAACTGTTGGGACTACCTAGTAAATGTTAAACTGCGGCCAAAGTGGACTTGTATTACTAATACAACTATGCCAAATGATGTTTTATGTTATTCAGCACTAATTTAAATGACAAAATTAAAACAATTTTATTTATAAAATATCCATTTATTCCGTTTATTTTGACACTAAAATATGACAATACATGCCTTTACACAGTCTATAATAAATTCCATTTAATTAATCTGAGATGTTAACGAATTATTACTCTTATTAATTATTATTATCACTCAAGGGGACCGATAAAACAATATTTTTTCTTAATAAATTAAGTACTAAGTTATAAACACGGACAGTAATTTATAGAATACATATTATTTATTACAGTAACAATGTATTACTAAAATTCATATAGCATAAGGTGAGATTCTTATTTGTCATCAAGGGCGTCGCCAGGGGCGGGGCGGGGGGTAGAGGCGCGCGGGGGGGGGGGGGGCAGTTGCCCCCTCTAGAGATTGGAAAAAAATGTATTTATACTTACAATTCATATTTCTCCCTTCCTCTCTCATCTTGCCTTCCCCCCCCCCCCATCCCCATACCCCGGCGCATTGGCTGGCGAGGCCCTTGTTTGTCATTATAACACATTAAGTAGTCTTAACTATTTTATACACAATATTTTGTATACTAAAAGAAGATAACTGTAAAATGAGATTTAGATAGCTGAAAGGGTATGTATGTAACATGTATACTATACAGTCTGTTCGACCATTTCCCGAAACTTGACGCCATGATTGTGTTCTTCATTGACAAAAAATATTTATTGTGTAAATACTTTTCTGCAAATAATTTAATTTTTGAACTCAGTATCATGAGCAGAAGCACGGGAAATGATCCGATACAACCTGTATATTATCACTGAGCTTGCAACGAATAGCCTATTCGATCACTGACCCAATACTGATTTTTAAAGATTAATATTCGACGAATAGTATTTGGCAGATTTATTGCGTAAAAAACCAATGTGTTAGCAACAGTTTACAAATTGTGATACAAACTGTTCACCGCCAATGCAGAAACACTTACGATTTTACATCACAATTTACCATTTATTCTACTAAGATGGATGAAGAATGAAGGGTTTTTTTTCTTCTATTCCAATGATGCAATTAGCATATTTTGTCAGTGTCAAGTTTTCTTCGTAATAAACGATTTCACTCCTGTCGAAGTAAGCCAGGAGTCGCTCAGTAGTGATAGTAGGTTTACTGGGGACAAATAGGACTCCTTGGAAGCACACGAAAAATGCAGGTATTTGATTATCACAAACGGCACGCACGAAAAACACTTTGAAGTTTAATAAACTATCACTACTAAACCACAAAACGCCCAATACATATTTTTTACAATTATCAAACAAACTCCACTTCTCAAGTTTCCGCCAAAAAGTCTTCAGAATGATGGTTATTGATGTCTTTATTTTGTAATGTGTAATATGTTATAATTAAAACCAGTTTTCAGTAAAAACTAGTTTAAAAAATTGTTCAAATACATTTCGTTAAAACTAGTTTTAACTAACATTCAAATTTGTCCGTAAATTGAAGGTTTTACTAAGAAAAGCTAGTTGTAACGAAGGCGTTCAGTCAAAACTAGTTTTTACTGGGAAAGACGTGTTATTACTGAATACTAGTTTTAACTGTAACATACATAGCTTACAAAATGTGTATCAACCGTTTATTTTTCTTCCCTTTTCTTTAGGATTTCTAAAATTCGTTATAAAAGGATACTTTTATTTCACCTTTTTTTTTTTAAAATACCGTATTTGTGACTTGCTGTTCGGTATTCGACCGAATAATTCCTCACCATTCAGTATTCGGCCAAATTCCGACTACCCACCGTATAGCATCTGGTTATTCGTTGCAAGTACAATTATTACTTATTATTATTACACATCACGTATATGAAACTTGACTGAGTAAAAGATACTATAAATCAACTTTTTCACTCGATAACTTCATTCGTGCAGCTGGAGAGAAATACCATCGGCCAACCCAACGTTCGAACTATTACAAACTATTTTTGCGTTCGTATACGTGTTATATTATAGTGACTAACGTTCATATCCGTTGCTCCTAACTGAATGAACAGATTCGTTCTGAAACTTTTGTATTTATTTAAACTTCATTGCACAAGTAACTGTACAAATGATGGACTTAGTGCCATTTTCTATCAGTCAACCACCAGATCAAACGGAAATAGAGACGTGGGTGCAATTTTAGTTTAAATATAAACAAAATTAATGATAGTATACATATACATATAAAATAATATGCGATTACACACATAACACACACATATATACATAAATACACATATATATATATATATATATACAACGTTATATTTGCGGTTGCTATTGAACTGTTGATAAAGAACTGCAAAGGAGTTTGTAATTGTTCGTATACCCGATTGGCCAATATTGTACTAACATTTGGACTGTGCAAAATAAACTTATAGTAAGTGCACTAAACCAAATTTTACAGCATGAACAATTAAACATGCTTAAGCTTGCTCGTTTGAAGCTAAATTCATAACCGTGTTATTATAAGATCATGCAATTGTATTCCATCTATATCTCCCTATCGTACGATATCTTACGTATTCAAATACAGGGTTAAATAAAATATCTTAACACTGAATTTGTTTTGTGAAAAAACTAACAATTTTTTCCAATAAAACTTTTTAATATTCGACACAATTTTTCACACAAACCACTCGTATACTCACTATATCTACTTGAACGTAAGTAGAGGTTCCATCAGCCACTGTTTATCGAGTGTGCGGCGTTGCCGTTCGTAGCAGCGTATACGAGCAGTACAGAGCAACAAAGTCAGAGACTTCATTTAAAAAAATAACTTCTCTTTTGGGAATGAAGTTCAGAAAAAATTGTCACTTTTAATGATAGAGATTCTGCACGAAGAAACAGGAAGAAAAAGATAGCACCATAAATAGTAGGTATTATGTGCTTACTTACCTATGAAAATATGACCCATTTGTATGAAAAATTGAAAAAAAAAAATTTTCTTATATAAATATACATTATGTTATGTTAGAGCGGATGTGTCAAACCATCGACGCACGGTGCGATCGTTTGTGGTGTCCGGCCCATACACACTATTGATATTGTGAGCTGTCTGATGCGCTGGTGCCACAAACCCATATTCAAAAATAGCACGAATTTTCAATTTATCCATTTTATTTTCAAGACGATCACATGAACAACATTTAGGTACAGAATCTATATAAATAAAAATGTAAACATTCGTTTGTTTAAAATCTTAAATCTCCGAAAGTTCTTCACCGATTGCTTTGAAATTTTGACAACGTCGCATTCGAATACGCGCGTTTTTACATACCATACCTATCATGCTTTTTACCCAAAAACAGGTATAAAAAAAAGGGTAAGCGCCATCTGTTGGGCAGCCACAGCAACGCATGGCCGGACACAGCTAGTAAGAAATAAAATACTGATTTTGAAATAAGAATATCTTAGCTATTAGATGCATTTTGTTTTATTTTGAAATTCGAATTAGAACAGAAGATATCGAAACTCACAGTAATAAAATCGGTCATTTCCATTGGTAAGCATCTAACAGTATTGTTTCAAACATAAACAATAAAGTAACGTATTTATATAATTAAAAACTTTTATTTAAAAATCTGTCTACTAATTCAATTTAATTGTTTAATTACAATATATTTTTGTGTTTATTGCACTACGTTTGTACTGTCTTATATAACTAAAACGAAACTTATTTAGTAAGTACTAAGCGCCGATAATTTCAATAGGAATGTTCGCGTCGCCAATAAATAATAGTTTAATATTAAAAATAATAAATGTTCGTGGTCAGTCAGTTTATGTTCTTTTTGAGACAAAAATTGTTCGTTTGTGATCAAATTATAGCGAAGAAGTTGCGCGATATAGGTAATAGACACATTTTATCTTTTGTATAATTAATAATTATACAAAAGATAAAATGTATCTATATAATTATGTGATATTCAGTATTAAACCGTGTTTCTTAGTAACGTACTTATATTTCAAAACGAACTATTTACTTGTTTATGGATTCATCACTACCCCCAATAGCTGGAGGAGTGGGGACGTTTATTTATTCGGTAATGCATTTGACATACCCCCAAATGCTAGAGGAGTGGGGACGTTTATTTATTCGGTAATGCATTTGGCATACCCCCAAATGCTAGAGGAGTGGGGACGTTTATTTATTCGGTAATGCATTTGGCATACCCCCAAATGCTAGAGGAGTGGGGACGTTTATTTATTCGGTAATGCATTTGGCATACCCCCAAATGCTAGAGGAGTGGGGACGTTTATTTATTCGGTAATGCATTTGGCATTGTCGAATAAAAAAACGGCTGGCCAATGATATGACATTTCTTAGTTACGTGCGTCATTGGGCTTCTTAGAATGTAGTTAATGGGCTCGTCGCTGCCTTTACTAGAAGACATTTAATGAACGCCTCGCGTGTCATTGACCTCCCTATAAGACATTTGACGACGCGCGTGACGCGACATGAGTTACAAAATGGTATACTTTTTGTTTATTTATTTACACTTTGATGTTTTAACAAAAGGCGGACTTAATGCTATGAATAAAGGATTATCTCCGAGACAACTATTGGGGTTATTTAGTGATGGTGTGGTGGTGGTGGGGTGCAACTTAACAGTATAATTATCTTACAGTTACAGTAATTACGTTTTCTTTTTAAATATATTCTGTATGTTCATGTTAGTTTTGGACTGTTGGAACATCTGCGAGACGCGCCGGCCGACCTCGTGCGCGGCGTGCAGGTTGGAGGCGGGGCGCGGCGCGGGCTCGCGGCCCGCCTCCCCCACTTGCGTGCCCCCCACGTTGTGCACTAACGCCTCGATTGCCGGCTTGTATTGCGATAGGGACGGGTTTTGCACGCATTCCTCTAATTTCCTGAAAAAATCACACGAAAGGAATTTTAACATTTTACTTCAGAGGTTGGCATAGTACCGACCCGCTGATTTGTTTTTTCAAAATTGCGATGGGACGATGCACAATAGGACCTACAGTCAGCACCAGCTAATGTACACAAAACCATTCGATTCCCCCAACACCGCTGGGCGCACTTGACTGGCCAAATTACCACTTTCTCACAGAACACTAACATATAATGTACTGTACGCGTTTCGGTAGTGAGTGAGATATGGTAGAGCTCGTTACCGTCCCATCCTATCCTATCTCTCCCTATTTTCCCAAACCTTTCTCCAAATACATGCCCAACCTTTCTCCAATCTTCCATAGATAGGCAGCGCATCCAAGGGTATGCCAACGTTTGTCATTCTGGACTGACGTTGGCATGTACCTCGAATATCGCAGTGCGTAAGATCCCCTTACCACCAGGTCGACTATTTGCTATTAAAAAATTGTTCTTGCAATGAACGCGCATCTACTTTGCTTGTGGATAAATGTCCGTTTACGCATAGATAAAGGATATAAAATGTCTTTCCATGTGCATGGTCACGTTAAAGCCAGTCACTCACCATTAAAAGCAAAACAGACACCCTCGTGAATTGCACAAACTAGTAACTTTGCAATCAATCACTATCTATTTTGGCATACGTGTAGTTTATAGGACGAATAACATATACGTACTTTTCATTCTTATTCCACGCGGGCAATGAATGAATCAATGAAAATTCTTTATTGCATTCCTGTTGTAACTAATTAATTACATTAAACATAATGACATATTAAACAGAAGCAACAGTTGACGGCTAGTTTTGTATAAAATGTGAATTCTAGTGTGAGCCATTGTGTGTGTGTGTGTGTGTGTGTGTTGTATCCTTGTATACAACGTGGCACTGAAATAACGCAAACGCACAAAATAGTTTGTTCAGTAAAGTTTTTTTTCTTTCATGTTTTATAGTACGATTCTAGTATATCTTTTATTCTACGGACAGCGTTCGAGCCGCGTGGCGCGCGCCGCCCGCCCGGTCTGAGCGATGAGCACTGCGCAGGTTTAAAGCAGGACAACAATAGCTTACGTTTGCAAATTTTAATTTATACATTTTATTTTCCACTCGAACGGTTTTTTTTTAATGTTTCAGGTTTTGCGTTATTTCGGTGATAAGTTGTATAGTACGTTATAATGTCTATTATTCGTACCTAAGTGCGGATAGCAAGGCCGGCTGATGCCTGCAGTGGTGCACGGCGAGCTGCAGCCCGGGCGTCAGCGCCGAGAGGCTCTCGCTCGACAGTCCGGGAGCGTGACATAAGGCGCACAGAAGCGACACCGCTAAGGGAAAGGTATACCAGAAATTCAATCAGAGACGAAAGTGTAGGTTTTGATCGTATATAAACGTCACCATCACGGATGCGACAAGCGTTTTTCTTGTAGAATCTTATACAACGTGTCTAGCCAAAAATAAAATTACAATTCTTATACTAGAATTGTATAATTTGAAAATTGTATAAATCATGAAAAATACCTATTGTAAAAACTAGTAGAATGCATTCTACTCTCGACGGTGAACAACCAAGCTATTTCACCTTTTGCGTTATTTCAGTGACATGTTGTAATATGTGTTCAGCATCAAGAACAAATTGGTTAAATATCAAAATAACACTTGCATATGACCTTTAGATATTCCCACATCATTTCAGATTGACTTACCTTTCTCCGATACGGAGATGTCATCAGCAGTGGGTAGTACGAGCAAGGCCAAAGCTTCAGCAGCCCTCGCGACTTCCTTCCCGCTGAGCGGTCGCGTGAAGAGCTCCTCGAACGGTGGCCAACAGTGGGCTTCGCATTGCAGCTTGCGGACCACGCACGACCTGGTGATGCTGCCCCACGCTGTTATTGACACTTCGCGGACTGAACTGAAGGAAATACAGCAATTTGTTTGGGGCCATTCTCTGCTTGAAAATAGGGAACAAAATAGAATTTAATTACAGTAGACCTCCTGTAATCCGATAAACGTTCTCAGAGAAGTGGCCGATTAGCGAATTTTCCGGACTATATCTTGTACTCTATATCCGGGAGTATATTGTAATCCGACAAATAGTAAAAATGGTGAATACTCAGCGTTAATTCAGTATGTACTTATTTCTTTATGCAACTTCGTAAACAAATTAAACAATACATTAAGAGTACATAAGGTTTATTAAAGTATGTAATAGAGTAGGAACATAAAAATATCGAACATTTACGTACATATTATCTATGTAAATAGTAAGGTACAAACTACATTACGTATTTATGTGTAATTCAAAAATTCGACAATTTTCTTTTGTTTAAGCTTATGCGAGTGCGATAGTGAGGCCTTGTTTCTCAGCCTTCTGAGAAAAAGAAATTCATTACATGACGCACTGAAAAATACGCTTAAAAAATTTACTTAAAAATACGCAACCAGTGGGCGAACTGAGATTGCACGGTCGCGTGGCCAGTAAGACGGCACGTGACAGTAATCACTCACAATCTGCACAAGAATGTTAACCTCTGTTTCGCCGTGATTGGTGGGTCGGATTATAAGGTGTTTCGGATTAGACCGGGGCCGGATTAGCGAGTGTCTACTGTATATAGGTTGTTACTTCGTTCGTTACGGATTTTTGTCCAGCAAAGAGACTCCGAGCATAGCTTTTTCCATCGCTCGTATAGTGAATTTGAACTTATGAATCGGGTTTACTGTCTGAAAGCACGTTTCGACACTATACGTCAGCAATTTTATATTGTAAAACATCGGGTCTGAACGTGTCAAATTAAAGGCTTATACGTCAGAAAAAAATTCCCTAAAAATTTATACGAAATGTATGTATTTATAGGAAACACATAATATTTATATATATTATTATTTATAATTGTATAATGTATTATTAAATAGTGGTAAAATCTAAGTGTCCTAAAAAGTTATACGTCAGCAAGTTACAGACTAAAGCTGCCGACATAGCTCAGCAAATTGAAGTGGGGGAGACGAGTCGTCGAGTGAAGGTCACGTACCGGAAAACGTAGCATGGGACACGCGATGTGGACACGGAGTGACGACTTTAAAGTTCAGTTTCAAGTTTCGACTTCAGAAAGACGGCAGTAGTGGGTAGATGAGGAGAGCTGAAGACCGTGTGTGGTGGCGGTCTGCGGGAGAGGCCTATATCCAGCAGTGGAGAGATAGACTTATGTGTGATATGGTATACTATATAGGGTGTAATCAATCAATCAATTATACTGAAAGCACAGGTTTCGTTCATGGTGAAAAGGATATGTACTAACAAAGAAACAATATCTATGAACATAGACTGCTATGTTCATAGATATTGTCTCTTGTAAATGAAATATGAACGAAAATGGTCTCATTCGAGAGGTAAAGGTACAGAACTTTGATTAATTAAGCAATGTATTCCAAAATTGTTCAAAGTTAAACATAATTAAACAGACAACAAAAACAGCAACCATGAAATTTAGTACAAAATTACGCAAATCCAAATCAATAAGTCAATCCTATTTGTTCAATCGGCTAACACAAAGTTTAGACAGAATACCTATCTATTACGATACTTTTCACTATTTAACCGTATTTGCGATGATAATGTACTTGATTTGTTTTGCTTTAGCCCCAGCATCATACACAAATTCTTCGTTACAAAATTTCTTAATTTGATTAGTTAAATATTGACTTTGTAACATCTAATTTTTCTACTTCTACAATTATTATGCTTACTATCTAGACTGTGTCGCAAGTGTTTACACTACTTAGCTATATACATATACATATATGTGGGAACTTTTAACTTTAAGAGAAAATAATATTTTGTGTTTATACTCAAATTTTTAACTACAAGTTCTAAGTAAATAAATGTTTTTTATAATATTTTTTTTTCTAATTTACTGCAAAAACGAGACACTTAACTTATATTTTTTTTGTTCTACAACAATAGCTTAAAATTTATAAGGAACTTGAAGTGTACTTACGAGTCATTATCGTGCAGTAGCGAGACAACGAGTGGCAGCACGTGTCTCTCGACACAGCCCTCGCTGATGTCAGCGGTGTCCAGCAGCTCCGTGACGAGAGTCGCGATGTACACTCTAATGGCCGTACCGCTCGAACTTTCCGAACTGATCGCTGCGACTGAAAAAAAATCCTATTGGTCTTTTTCAGATTTTGCACCCTCCCCCAGTTTAACAAAGCCGTAAGTCGTATATTTAGATTTTATCATTATTTAAAAGTACATATATGTATACTATTTTTTTTACTTGTTATCACCAATTGGAAAAATACGCCCGAACATTCGTCTTAGTGTTGTAAAAATAAAATATTTATTGAAGAAGTCTGTAAAAAATTAATAAGTATTAAAATAGACTACTATAATAATAACCGACGAAATTGCCGTTTGTTTGTTTGCCGTTTGCGTTTGGCTTTTAATTCCAAATATCAATTAAAAGGTATGAGCTTCTTTTTCAAAATCAATACACGTAGACAAGCCCCGTAGACGACAGGAGACTATAGTCGATAATGACGAATGTAAAGCAATAGTGGAAGCGGATTCATCGCAAAACATGTCTGAGTTAGCAGCAGCCTTCGGCGTAAGTGACAAGACGATACTTATTCATTTGCGTCAAAACGGGAAGTGAAAAAGCTCGGAAAGTGGGTACCGTATTAGTTCAATGAAAGTCAGCTGAAAGCCCTAATTAGTACAATAAACTAACTGTAATGTACATACATTCTCTAAGATGTTGAAGGTAGAATGGAAGCATGTCACTTCGGTGTTTTGCCACCCATTTAAGTGGCAACGTGAATATCTTCACAGGAACACCCCGTATGCTGCTATATACAACCCACCTGGAAATCACAATTAAAAAAAACTAGTTCCTTGTAATATGAAATTCGTTAAATTTCTTTATTTGTTATCAATTTTCTCCTTATCGCCCAAAGTATGCCTGCAAAAAATCTCTTTAGCGATAAAGCCGCTTATTATACGTTTATGTTACTTGTAGTTAAAAAAACTTTAGTCTCGAAAGAAACTTTAAATTTCACTTACATGAAAAAATAAAACGTTAATTTATGATTAAGACAATTTTCATCTATTTTAGAATCTTTTTTCTACGGTGGTGACAATTGAGACAAATTTGAGACAAACAAAAATTAAATATTACTTACTTTTGAAGGAATTCAGCTTGTTGCATTTTGTCTTCAAGTGCAGGCAATATTGTCACTAAATATACTCCGACAATAATTGTATTCTCCGCATTCACACTGTGTAATTTCTCCATCTTCTGTTCTAAATCCAATATGGCCTCCAAAAATATAGGTTTCAATATATTTAACGTGAAATTTAAACCGAAATTTTCTACGTAACTGCTGATCAGGGATATAAGAAGCTCGTACACTGTCAAATGATTTAAGATTTTACTGTTTGTTGTCACTTCTAGTAATTTTTTCACCCTGAAACATGTTTATACTAAGATATAAGCACATGAATTTTGAAAACGACTTTTACAATAAATAAAATTACTAGACATACAATCAATCAATTATCGAACTCTGAAACCATGAATTTTACTCAGGATTCTGAGATAATTGACATATTTACGTATATTTTTTTCTAATATTACCATTTTTTTAAGGTTTCGTATTTAGAAAATATATGAGATTTGAGAACTTTATTAAAAACACGAAAAACTGGATTTTTTACAGAGTAAAATTCATTGAATTGAAAATAGAGTTCTAAACGCTAAATAATAATATGTGTATCTTACATATAAGGGTCAGTGTATCAATTCTGATTTTTAGTTTCAGCGCTTAGAACAACGATATTTAATATGTTAAAAAATATAATCCTCTAAATATTTTAGACTTTAAAAACTCCTTGCACTTACAGTTGACTGCGTTTAATTGAGGTTTAATTGACTATTTAATATGAGTTTTTATAATGTTTCACAGCTTCAGTCAGCTGTACGTTAAGAATTTCAAATTTTCCCCTTATATGTAGGACCCTTCGAATTGCTTGTACGATATAAGACTCACATATTCATAAACCAAGTCAACTCCGTCCATCTCACTTCAGGTTTCTCTTTAATTAAACTATTCATAGCCACTATCAACATTTTCGCGTCCATATTATCGGTCATATAGCACTGTAAGTCTATAAAGTATTCATTGTCAATCTCCAACGGCACCTCGTGTAAATTAATTTGCATATCACAGTCTTCAAGGGTAACGTCTCTAACTATTTGTACATTGATTACATAAGCCACTTCAGCCAATACCAGAGATCGCATCACGTCTAAATACATTAATACGTTTTTCCATTCGTTATCGGTTATCGCTTTAACGTAATTCGATATAATGTTGCTGTAAAGATCTGATGAGAATTTTCCTGGAATATAAATATATTATGGTGTAAAATTCGCTGTCAATTAACAATTAGCGTCAAGATGGCGGGACAACATTTTGTAACCAGCATTTATTTACTACCTAACCTGCACTTACTATTTGTACCTATATTTAAAAAAGATTACCTCAATGTGTTTAAAGATATTCAGCAAAAATTCTCTCTCCTCATACACACCTGATCACTGTCGCCGGGTTTTCTGGAATTTCTTCCAGAAAATAGAAGATAAGCTCACCTGTTGTACATAATTTTGTTAATCCGACTACCCTATCTTACCTTTAATATTACTATATGTATGTGCACAGTAAACTAAAAAGGAAGTAAGTAAATTTACCTGCAATCAAAGCGCTCCTCGCCAGCACAGGAACGAAAATTTTAATGGCATCTCTAACATTCTTCTCCAAGGGATCTTTCAAGAAGCTAAACATGAGATTCTCCAATTGGCCATACTTATGTTCCGCTACGGGACATATTAAACAAGCCGACTTCAACCCTAAACTCCTTATGTCCACTTCACTCGACTCACACATTAGTATAACTAAACTTAGCAGTAAGGAAGTGCATAGTTCGATAGGTACGTAAGGAGCTATGGCGACGCATATTTGACTCGCAAGTATTCGCCTTTCGGGCGATCGAGATGCGAGTAGTTCTGCGATTGAGGATAAAACTTCGCCGCTGCCACCCCATTTCACTATGAGACAGGTAGCTGGAAAATTTATTCTTCATTAATTATATTTCAATTTATTCTTGAGATTTATAAACGACGCTAAAGTTAATTTATTATTAATAAATTCCTGCAGAACTATGTCAACAAGTAATAATAATAAAAATGAGTCTGTTGTTACAGTACTTAGGTATTTAGTATCAATTCACGATGCTGAACATATGACATCTGTATTTCCTTGAAATAAATGAATGTCACCGAAATAGCGTAAACTCTGAAAACAGATTGTTTAGTACAGAGAGTTGAGTCTATTCTACCAGTTTTTACAAGAAGTTTTCGTTAACTTATTATTAAGTTCCAGTCATCAATATGGGAATAGAGTATAGACTAAATGACACATCATACCTTCCTATCAGATGAGGAGGGGGTCATTAAAAAGTCAAATTTGAAACTTAAGTACTACATAATAAGAATGATCCACTTTCAAAACACATGAATTAAAGAATTCTAGAGCTACTGAACATAGAACATGGCTGCTCTAGAGTGCTTGTATAACATATCTAGTATGTATTCTAAAATAGATGAGTTCTAATATATATTTTCTTCTACGTGCAGTTATGCAAAAGAAATACACTTATTGCCACTACCGGATGGGGCGTGTCGCACCGCTTACCGTCATTACCCTGTACTGAGTAATAAGCGCTACGAACGTTTTAGATAGGTTAACAAAACCTTACACGTTTGTCACTTTTGATTTATTCACTAAAATAATTCCATTTTTCGCTAGAGCGGTTTTATATATTTTAAATTAGTTGACGTGTTTCAGGGTTATGCATTATTTCAGTGACAAGATTTATATATAATTGTAAAACCGCTGATGCAAAGTTATCTCGATAGAAATTGGCAAGTGTCCCTTCTCGTTGCATGTAATGTGTACTCACCCTCACAGATGGCTCTCGTGTCGGCCTGATCGGGTTTCTTGCATAGTGTAAGTAGGGCGTGTAACGTCCTCGCGCGTCGCGGGTCTGCGGGCGGTAACAGGACTGCGGCGGCGCATAACAGTGCGGCCGCCTCGCTCCGACGACCCACTAACGTGTGTGGGATTATCTGAATACGGTTATCCGTTACAGTGACCGTCCAGTTACAGTGACTACACAAGTGAGCGATTAATTAGTTTGTTCAATTTTATATTAGCTCGACACACAAACGCGACTTACCGGTCGAAACTATAAAGTTCTTCAGCTTCTACATAGTTACTTTGACGTCAATACTGGTGACTAATGACAAATTTTATGGAGGGGGAAGGGTGTATTTTGCAATCCCACAGCTGCTAAGCGCACTTGACTAGCCATGTTACCCGCCCTCACAAAACAATGCAATGTAAACAGCCCCTTCAGTATCCACTGCTGGACATGGGCTTCCTTGTGCACACTGTGTTAAAACGGCATACTAGCCCAGCGGATTGGAGAGTCCAATCTTTTAGAGGTGGTGTAGTTTCCCAGCGCTTGTGATAGCGGCTTTGTTATGCCTTAATCGCCTTTTACGACACCCGCGGGAAGAGGTGTACACCTATGGTGTACTTTGAAATGTACAAGGTGTCCAAGATGTACTTTAAAAAAGTACATAATCTGGATATCAATAAACTTACAATATTAATGTGCGTACATCTTGGATATACGCACAATAATAGGATAGGATTAAGGAGGTGGAGAAAAAAAATATGTATAATCCCATGATACATATTTTTTTTAGCAAAAAAGGCGGCGGACGAGCATACAGTCCACCTAATGGTAAGTGGATACTGTCGTCCATAGACATGCGCACCCGGATGCGCTGCCTACCTTTCGATATATAGGTATGGATTTGGAGAAAGTTGGAAAAATGGGGAGGGATAGGATATGATAGGATAGGATTAGGATGGTTCATGGAACTGTGAACATATTAAGCACTTACCCTCGGCAGTGTGTCAGCAACTAATGTGAGTATTCCAGGTAATGTGATTGGTTTGTCACTGTTCACCAATTCTGATAGAAGGTCATTTGTCAGTGGCTCATTCAGGTTCAGAGATTCACAGCACCAGTTCAAAATGGACAGTTTTAGGTTGCTTGGAAGACCACTAGAAAAAAAATTGAGAGTAAAAGTCAATGTTATATTATCACACTAGCGGTGCCAGCGACATCATTCGCGTGAACTTTAGAGAGATTCCCGTGGGAACTCTGTAACAGATCGGTATAAAAGTACTCTAAATGTTATTCCAAGTCATAAGGTATAACTAAGCAAAGTTTCATTACATAAACGTACTTAATGACAATTCCCTCGGGAATTTTACAATGGATTGGGATAAAATATACTCTAAATCAACGGTTCCTAAACTTTTAAGGCAACGGAACACTCAACAAATCTCTTTTATTTTATGGATCCCCTCATCAAATGTCAAATAAGAGTAAAAAATCTTTATTTAGAAATATTTTAAACAAAATTAATGTGAAGAATGAAACTGTTTTACCATTTTGTTTTTACATTTTTTGCACTATTCCAAAATAATATTTGTAACTGTGGAATTATTTCCACAGAACTCACTTTAGGAATCGCGGCTCTAAATGTTAACCCAGGTCATAAGCTATAATTCTGCCAAGTTTCATTAAATTCTGCAACATGGCTTTTGAGTGATGAGCGTTCAGACAGACAGAGAAAAGTCTAAAAATGGTTGTTTTGAGTTATGTATCATTCGTTGAGTACAATATAACTACTTTTTTCATAAAATACCTCATGTACAGACACGATTTTATCTACATATATAAAAATGAATGTTTCTTTGTTTGTCCCATGTGTTCCTATACCATTCATCCAATTACGATGAAACTTTGGTGAGTTAGTATGAAACTTAGTTGTTGTGCCATTAACAACTGCCATTAACATTAGTTAATGGCAATAACTAGTTGCCATTAACTACAGCCTATATTCTATAGCCGGCTGGCGTCACACGGTCCAAAACAGAATACCTCTAATAAACTAAATGGGCCCACTGTATTACGTATAATTACGTATTTTAACATATATTTGTATGTATGTATATCAACCTATGTATAAACTTATTTTAATTGATGTTATCAATTTATTTATTATTTGTAATTCGAAAGTAAACAATAAATATTTGATAATTAACCTAAATTATTAATCAATTATTTCGATAAAATGTTGAATAGCATCTTACCTGTCTACCCACATTTCTCTGCTGCTGGTGTCAATGCTATTATATTCGTACTGCACTCGAGTCCATTCTCCGGTGACGTCATTTATACTAAGCGTTTCGTCGAGGGTCGTAACGGAACCGCGTCGTAGAGGCGAGTCCCTCACACTGTTATCGATTATTGCGGGGTCGAATGAGCTTGTGTTTGACCCATCTTTTCTTATGCTGTGTTGGTAAAAAAGTTCATTTATAAAATATAGCAGTGTTTGTCACGGTTGCTCAGTCGGTAGGGAGTTTAGGTTTTCATTGGTGGCCCGTTATTTGGGATTTAGTAGCAAGAAGTTTGGTAAGGGACAATACTAGAAACAGTACTGATACATATTCAAATTTTCAAATTACACAGCAATTAGAGGTATGGTAATTCATAGACGTGGATGACGCGTTCGGGTATGGCCGGATTAGCCAGTGGCCAATGTTTTCGTAATGTACCTATGTTTACAAATAAATAAATCTTATCTTATCTATATTGTAATTGTTCCTTTACCTATGTCACCTTTGTAAACTTTAATTGTACTAATAAATATAGTGTAATTGTACTAATAAATTAGTAATAAATATATGATAAGAAACTCACATTCCACTGTTCTTTTCACTGTCAATCATTTCAAACTGCTCAGGAGTGGCACTATGTGTTGAATTGCCACTGCCATAATGATTTTCAGCAGCTGTACAAGTGAGTGGTCTCGTATCTATTAGTTGTTCAGTCTTCATTTGAGATGATAACTTGTCATTGGGTATATGGAAGTCTTTGGTCTCTGATGTAGGGCTGGTTAAAGAATTCAGGCTGACGATGGCAGCATCATACAGTTTTTGGAAGTTTAATTTTTCAGTTTCCAATGCAATTACTTTTTGCTTTAGGAGTTCTATTTCTTCGGCTTGAATTAGGAGCTGTAATTTGTATGATTTGTGTAAATTATGAGAAAGTGATATTCTCATAGTTGACAAACACAATGGTTAAACATAAAATATAGTGCTTTATTAAATCAAATACAATTTCGTAAAAGTGAAAAAAAAATCAAAATTAGTGTAATATTTAATATAATATTTTCCAAGTTTACTATTTTAAATACAGAAATTCACAACACATTTAGTATTGAATGTTTGGCGTTGCTTGGATGTAATTACATGTACGTATTGAACAATCATCACATTTAACGTAAGTCGCAAATCCTTTACAATAGATGATACAAGATAGATAATTAATGATACAAAATGTGTAACAAATGTTAAACCTGTTCTGTAAAATATTTCTTCATATTCAATTACCTACCTCATGTTCCAATGTTTCATTGTCGATTGATGTCTGACAGCTCACACAGACATTGCCCTCCTCAAAGTCAGTTTGAATGTTTATTTCTACTAGTTGTAACTCCACTTGTGTACATGCATCAGTCTTTTGGACACTGACAGCTGTTGAATTGCCCCAGAATAAAGAAACCAGTCCTGGAGGTCGAGGCATATTTAAACCTACATCATCCCAGTCCTCAAAATCCTGTAGTGTGAAAATAATATTTATCTTAACTTATATTTGGACTTAACTTATAATTATATTTGGAACTTTAGTTAGTCTTTCTGTCTGTTTGTCGATCTGTCTTTCTGAACGTGCATCACACACAGAATACTAAATGGATTTTTATGACATACTTATAGCGTATGTATGCATGTCTTGGGTTAATATTTAGTTAGAAACTTTTTATCCGATTTATGTCTGGGATCAATGTAAAGAGCAATTTCTATCTAGAGTCATGAATTTACAATGTGGTTAAGTGGGGAATATGAAACATCGGAAGAGGTATTCGATAATACAGGCTATTCACGGATGGCCTAGGTTAGGGGTACCAAAAATTTAACAAACATTCTCTAAAGTACAAGCAAACAAAGTTGTGAGCACTATCAGTAATATTATAATTCTTCACTGGCAAGTAATCTCAGTGACAAGACTCGAGACAGTATGCCACGATGTTGACAACACATGTTCAGTAAGAAATGATGAGGTACATCTTTTTGTGTTTGTAGGAGGGGGAGAGTGCACGCTGCAATCCAACAGCCGCTGGGCGCGCTCGACTGGCCACGTTACCCCTCTCTCACAGAAGACTACCTTGAAATGTACTGCATTTCCCACTTTATCGTATTTCCCCAATGTACGTACGTGTTTCGGTAGTGAGTGAGATGTGCCAGAGCCCATTCCCATCCTATCCTATCCCTGCCCATTTTCCCAACCCTTTCTCCAAATCCATTCCTATATCTCCAACAGCAGCAGCGCAGCGGTAGGCAGCGCATCCGGGGGCGTGCCAACATTTGTCATTTTGGACTAATGTTGGCATGTATCGCGGATGTCTATGGGCGACAGTATCCACATACCATCAGGTGGACTGTATGCTCGTCTGCCGCCTTAGTACATAAAAAAAAAAAAAAAAATAAATTGTAAGCATATTGTTTGATATTGTTAAAACAACATTGTGCTATGAATGTTAATTTTTCTAATGTTATTTTTTATTATTACAAATTGTTAACTGAACTGGCAAAACGTGATTTCTTTATTGATCGTTTTACTCAGTGATAATTTATTATTTAATATTACATATTAACACATTTCTCACTCGAAGTGTATGTATGTAATGTTTACATACTTGATAATTGAATACTCCGACATTGCTCAGACTCAAATTAATGAGTACGTTTTTCTTTAAATATAGGAATAAACAAATGAAGATAATTATGTGTTAGTATATTTTTTTATAATAATGTAAAGGATTTTCATTGGTAAATAGGAGGAGTTCAATAATATATCTACCTCAGTCTGAAGCCCAACAAACCCAACGGTGAACCCTCATATCAAAGTAATTTTAGGTAGACCTCATACCTGTAAACTCATAAACCATCCATGGACACATGATTTAATAAGTTTCTAAAGTTGTATTTTTTCCACATGTCATAGTCAGGTCACATGTCATAGACAGTTACACAAGTCAGGGACTCGAATAAAAAATCCGACTATAGGTTTGAATAATTTTGGATACATTGGGAACATCAGACATACACCTTTTTCCTAACTTATTAGTGCTTATGGGTCAAGGATGACTTGTAGACAATACAGGGGTTCCGATAATTGTTAATTTCTGATATATATTTTTTACCATTTTACCTGGTCAGGATTTTCATCTGAAAAGGTAATTGAGGTAAGTTTGTAGTCTTGAAGGAGGAGGTATTCATTGATGAGGAAGTTCAAAGCTCTTTTCTCATGAGGTTTGAGGGAACGCTGGTCAAATTTATTTTTTGTATTCTTATCCAGCACTGATTCTCCATCTAAAATGAAAAAAAATCACTTCATTTTCATTCACTCAATATTAAAGTTGCAAAAGATAGAATATACATAATACAAATAGATAATTTAATCACTGTGACATTATCTGAGCAAAGGGACTTTGTATTTCTTTTTTATGGAAAAAATGTGGCAGATGAGCATACAGTCTATATTTATTTATTTATTTCAGGCAACTAAGGTCAATACAATACACTTATAATGCATATAATATAATAAATAGGGATAAAAAGGATTTTGTTCTTGCTGTCTCACTTCCCTAAAGCATTGGAACATTACTCCCTCTAGTCAAAGTCCAGACTGAGAAATAGCTTCTGATGCACTGGAGCAACCTGGAACTTATAGATCTTAAAGTTGCTAGGCATATAGTCAACACTTTGTTGGTATTGACCTTGGTTAAGATTACTGTTGTTTAATAATTCTGTATAAATAGAAACATGCTGTAACATCTGATGTTTAAGATAAGGCAAGGCAATTTAAAATAATCTCAATATCTGGGAAACTAGAACTAATAATGAGGTTCCTTTTATCAAATAATGTCATGATTATATTATCTATTATATAACTATTCTTGGTAAGTATTAGTGTTTAAAATTTAAGTTTTGTTTCCCAAGTTAATATAATAACTCCGTCATGATGATCTATCACAATCATTAAATATCTTCATTTTAAAATGCAATTTCAAATACACTTACCAGCGAATTGTGTAAGATTAGCCCGTAAGGCGTTTATTGTTTCCCTTGCCTTCCGTAGCTCAAACTCTAGCACAGCAACATCTCCTCCACTGCCGCCACGGTCACCGCCACCATCCTCTGAATACCTAGCTGTGTCTAATGAGTCCAATGTGGCTTGACTAGGCGTACGATCTAAAAAAAAAATGTGAATATCTTCAAATTTATTTTGAGAGTATAAAGATCTGTGTGGTGTCAGCTGATTTACCACGTTGAACTCTTTCATACAAACTAACTTTATAATCAATATAATTATTTTAAATTGTATTAGGGCAGTGTCCAGCACTGGATGTTAATAGGGTTGGTTATGGTTTACTTTGTATGTTGGTCTGCAAACAAGCACGTAAACGGAGGAAGTATGTATTTACTTACGCATTGAACCAAATTCCGAAGCTCTTGATACATGTTGTTCAAAGTTTCCAGGGTTTGAAAAAAATTCTCTCAGTTGTGGCAGTTCTTTGCCACTTTCCACTAACTCTGTATGCAGCTCCAAAGCGGTCAAGAAGTAGTGATCTTTCAACAGTTTCGTAGCAATATCTTCATACGTTAAATGGGGAGAAGCAACGAAAGATTCGTCGTCCTTATCCTTATAGGGATTCATTTTGTTTTATTTATATATTTTTGCATTACCTTTGATTGAATATGACATTACTTTATGCGATTAAAAAATAACTTAAAAACAGCGCTATTCACAACAGTACTTTTATTACAAAACGAATGAGGAAGAAATTGGAAATAAATAACAACAGGACAAATAATAAAACAGGAGTAGGACATGACAAGTGACATTTAACTGAACGATTGAAATAAATGTATTAATCAGTGTTGCCGCTGGCCACATGTTAGGTTACCATATAAATTTCATAATTTTTTAATAAAAAAAGTACACGTCTCTTGTTGTCGTAAAAGTTGATGCTGGAATTAATTTGTTTGGATAGCTATTAATCCACACTAGCTATTGTTTGTCACTAGGACGAAAGTTACCTTATACTTACTTACATTTGTGTTTAGTCTAGACATCTCATATTTACCAAATATAATGTAAAACTACTGACTTGGATTTATTTTTAAATTAAATTACGAGTTCTAATTACATATTAGTATTCTTTGATTTATCTACCAAACAGGAGATAAAACGTATATGAGTCCTAAACAGGAGATAAGAAATATGTACGATTATTTTGAACCCCACCCATATGCTATATGCGATTATCGCTTTTTGACAATCTAAATTATTATACTGTATTTATTTTTGTGTTATGAAAATAAAGGTGATCCGATCCATATTTACATTGATTAGAGACCTATTTTCGCCTGTTTTAGAACTTTAATGGAGTTTTAGAACGTGTCTCTCGCCAAGTGTCAAATCAAATTTCAATATGTCAAAATCTAGTATTTTCTAACGAATTTTTTTTTTTTGGAATTGTTTGAAATAAAAAGATGAAAGTAATTAATATAAAACGTATGAAGTAGATTAATTTAGAGGACTTACTAAGATATGGGTGAGGGTTATTTTAATTTGAAACGTAAGTTGGAAGATTTGGGATATAACAATACTTTACCTCTGGAAGCAGTACCTTTAGTAGAATGTATACTTGCGGACTTATTACAAACGACACGAAGCTTGCAGCACTATATGGATTTATCCAAAGAAGCGCTCATGCAGCGCGACTCCTTGATGATGGAGGCTGAACCCTATAAATGTGATAACTCTAGACTCATAAAAGAAAACAATCAACTTCATAGAGAAATTATGCAACTCAAAGAAGACAATATAAGACTCTCTAAAGAAAGCAAGAGAAAAATTAAATCATTATCAGAGGAGCTTGTGAAAAAGGAAACGCTGATTAGTAAATTGCAATATGATGTAAGAGACTTAAGCCTAAGAGGTCTCTGTGCTGGCACGCTTAGCAGTCGCAATAAGAGCAGGAGAAAAGATGCAGGTGATGATGTTGAATCCAGAGTTTGTATTTGTAATTCAAGCTCAAAAGTTTCTAATCTTGACAAAGATTTAGTAGAAATGACTAAGAAAATCCAATCTTTGCAGGAAGAGATTGAAGCATATTCTGATGAAATTATACAACTTAAAAATCAAGTTGAACATAGAGATAATGAAATAATAAGGTTGAATATCTTATTAGAGGGAGGTAGACCACTGGCTGCTATTAACAAAGAATGTTGCAATACAAACATTGATAGCAAAATCAAGGATTTAATGAGGCAGGTGCGAGATTTGGAAGCAGCCAATGATCTCCTAAGGAAAGAAGTTGAAACGGGCTTAGAGAAACAACATGAGGCTATGCTTAGAGCCCTCACTTTGGCTGATAAGAATAAAAACCTACTGGAAGAACTGCAGAAAGTTGACACATTAGCATTGAAAGTAGAAGAAGACTGTAATAAAAGATTAGCTGCAATGTCTAATGAATTAAATTTCATGCAAACAAGATTAGAAGGTCTTACAATGAAAAACTCTGAATTACAAAAAGAGCTCTCAGAACATCAATTGAAACGAAATTCTATCCAAAGCACACATAACATAGATCTGTACACAGCACAGGGATCAAATCTTGATTTGAAGGAAAAAGAGGCTTTACAAAAAGAAATAAAAGATCTTGTTGACCTCAATAAAAGTTTGCAGAATAAGATTTCATCCTTGTCTCATGCTAGTAAAACCTTTCAAAGTCACGTTATAGAGTGTGGTCATTGTGATAAAAAATGTCCAACAAAATATGAATTACAAATGTTACTTGAAGATGAAAGAAAAAAGTATGAGAAGCATATAATTGACATTGAATCAAACTTAACAGAGACAATGAGCCTTTTTAATAAACATTTAAGTAAATGTCAAGACAAAGATACAAGTCCTAGTATTTATACTTCTAGAGAAAATACTTTTGTTAAAGATCTACATAACAGATTATGTGAAAGTGAACAAAAATTGCTAATGCTTAAAAAGGAGAATGATGAATTAAAATCAAAAGTAACATTCCAACAGGATTCTAGTAAGCAGAATTATAAAGATATAATAAGTCAATTAAATGCTGAAAATTCTGAATTATCGAAAGAAAACATTGCATTAACTCAACAGTTAATTCAATATAAAAGCTTACATTGTGTAAAATATAATGACAGAGATGACTATAATAAAAGAGATATTCAAAAACTCAAAGTAGAAGTAGAGAGATTGACACATGAAACACAAGTATTGAGAAAAGATAAACAAGAATATAATTTACGATACAAAGAAGCAATGGACTCGATGGATACATTAAAGAGGGATTTAGCATTTAAACAAAAACAAATAGAGCAATTAGAAGAAGAAAATTGTTCTTATAAAATGACTAATAGAACCGGTAAAGCATCCGCTGAACATTTGAGAGATGAATGTAACTTTTTAAGAGAGCAAATTAAAAGGATGCAAACTGAGGTTATTAAAGAGAAATCATTGGCAAGCCAAATTAAAAACATACAATTGGAAACTGAAAGAAGTAGTAATGAAATGCAAAATGAACTGTTATCTACACAAAAGAAACTGAGTTTAACTAAAGATACAGTTGATTCATTAGAAAGGAAAATTAAGGATCTACAGTCTGAAATCATGTCATTAAAGAATGATAAATCTAATTTAATTGATAACATTAGAAAGGTGGATCAAGAACGTGACAAATTAGTCATAGAACTAGATCATAAGACCGAAAGTATAAGTGTTCTTGAACAAAAACTGAAATCCCAAACCTATGAAATAAGTAAATTAGAAAATGATGTGTCAGAACTACAAAGGAAATTAAATATCAACAAAGTATCTGAACATAAAATAGTAGATAGTGAGATGCAAATAAAATTTTTAAATGGTGAAATATTTAAATTAACACAACAACTTGACAATGCTACTATAGAAAATAAACACTTACAAAATAGCCTAGCTGATGCAAATGGAATGTTGAAAATAAATAAAATTGAATATGATAAGTCTAGAAAGGAAGTAGAAGGTCTGAAGCAGCAATTACAACATTATGTAGCAGAGATAAGGAGAATTGAGGAATTATTATCCCAGAAAGAAGCTGAGAGGTCTGATATGTTAGAACAGTTTGCTAGCCTGTCAGTGGAAGCAAACATATTAGAAAATACCAATCATTCACTAGAAAGTGAGTCTGCTTCTAAGTCATTTCAATTACAAACATACATTTCGAAAATTCAATCATTGGAAGAAAAACTTTTAGATAAAGAGAGTATAATTGAGAGTCAGTCTTCTCGCATTGCAGCCATGACTTGCAAAATATCTTCTTTGGAAAATGAGGTTAAACTTATAACAGAAGAGAAGACTGTTATAGAACAAAATGTATCATATCTGAAGCAGATGTGTAACAATTTGCAATCGAAACATACTAGAGCTATAGATGACACTGATTCAGAATTACAACTTTATGAAAACAGGATCAAAAGTCTTTCAAACACAAAGGCAAAATTGGAAGTGGAGAGAGATGAGTTAAAGGAAAATTTGATGACAACAGAGAAGTTATTATCAAATGCTAGGAAAGAAACTGTTGAACTGAAGTTGGCATTGCAAGATGCAACTTCCGAAACTAAATCTTTGCAAGAACGTGTCAGCAGACTAAGTAGGAGAGAATCAGAAATTCACGAGGCAAGTCTTTCAAACCTAATTTGAATAAGTATGCATATTTTTTGTTTTCTTGTATTAATAGGTTAATCATAAATAATACTATTTTCAGACCACATCAACAAGAGAAGAATTTGAACTGCCATTGATGTTGGAGGAGACAATACATGAGGTTAGCCATGAAGAAGACGAAGAAAGCTCGCGTTATCGTGAAGTCAGTAAAAGATTTTCTAAGTACTCCCATGGTAGTACTCTGTAAAATATTCACATATTTTAGTATGAGTATTTACAAATTTCTGAAATAATGGAGATCTTATGTTTTCATGAAGGAAATGATTATTAATTATAATAGTTCCAATGATTAATACATACAATAATCATTATAATTATGTAATTAAATTTATGTGGTAGCTCAGACAGGGTAATAATGTCTATACGATTTTTCGCCCTCTTATGTGGTTAAACGCCTCTTAAACGTGGTGGTTGTATGCATTTTTGTAATTAAATAAATAAATTTTAATGAAATGTTTTACCCAGTTTCTTGACAAAAATAACTCAGTTACTCTGAGGGAACTCTCAGTCACTTTACATAGGACTATGCATACTTTGTTATATATTCTGAAAATTGTGATAATTTGAAACAGATACCTTTTTTGACAGAGATAAAAAAGTATACAATACAAAGCCTTATGGATGCGGATATGTGATTTTAGTCCATCATATGATTGAGTCTGTATGCTAAATAAAAAAGGACAACATCTTGGTTTTAGTTTATAGGGACCCATATTTTTTTTTGTAAAGTACTACTTTAGGAGTATATGGGAACCAAAAATTTTAATAAATTCGGTATTTTCATAAAAGTATTCTCATGATAATGCACAAATCTTTGTAAATATGTTTGAGATGTGGCAGATTTTTGTACAAAAAATTAAACATTTAAATGTGAAGTCCTTTATACGACAACTGAGCGGCCTTAAGAAAATATTATTATATTTTAACAAATTGAGTGCCTACTTATTGCATTTATTTAGTTTTAATTGTGTATGGAGATGAATTAGTATGTTTTAAAATAAACATTTATTCAGCATTTTTTGTTTACAATTTGAATAAGAACATGTTTCTTTTCCTCCAGTGATGGGATAGGTGGTCGTAGGTAGCGATGCATTGATATGTCCAAAAACCGACAATATCGATATTCGTATCGATACCGCCACGACCGATATATCGAAGTATCGATATGAATATAAGAAAAAATATATCGAATACAAGGCTTAAAATAAAGTAGTAAACAATTATTATTACCAATTTATCTTAAGCTATAACAGAGTAGAAAAAACACATAGGATCAAACAAAAAAAAATAGTCGTTTATATCTACGGTGGTTCCAGCGCCGGCTCTAGCTCATGTAGCGCCCGGGTGCAGGGCGCCCTCTAGTAGGCGTTTTGAACTCTTTGGAGGTGTCGCGAGCGGCGCTCGGCGCCCCCTAAGACCCTGCGCCCGTGTGCACCGCACCCCCTGCACCATAGGTAAAGCCGGCACTGAATTTAGCGCTCGACAGGCGCCCCCGGGCGCGGGGCGCCCGGGGTGCACCGCACCCCTTGCACCCCCTGGTAAAGACGGCCCTGGGTGGTTCCTTAGTTCTGCGGTTCGTAATTCGTTCGTTTGCATTTCATTTTCCATTTGTTGTCAAGGTCTCAAAGTATTTTGTTTTGGAATAAATAAACTTCATAGTAAACTATTGTCATTGTCCGTTATAGTTTGTGGATAAAAATGAATAAAAGTAAGCTGTATAATTATTTTAAAAAAGATCCGACCAGACCTATAATTAAAGTCACGTTGTACAACACCGAAAGACCGAGGTAGAGCGATGAGCTTGGACAGTAGCAAGAGCGAGACAAGTTAACCGTGTCGCTCACACATATTTCGTAGTTTTATCTCGCTCACTCATTAATTGGCGAATGTAAATTAATAATTTTAAAAACATCTACAAATTATTACTTTTTAGTGTAAGTACGCGTCAAAAATGATTCCATATGTCTTGTTTTTGTTCCTTGAGTGATTTATGCACTGGTTTTCCACTACAAAACTGTGTTCACCGTGTGAGTGTATCACGTGCAAGCAATTCCCTGTTCTATCGGTGACTAAACGAAGCAGGTCCATTGGACTCGGTTTTGTAGGACCACGCGCGGTAAATGAGTAACCAGGGCCGTCTTTACCAGGGGGTGCAAGGGGTGCGGTGCACCCCTGGCGCCCCGCGCCCGGGGGCGCCTGTCGAGCGCTGAATTCAGTGCCGGCTTTACCTATGGTGCAGGGGGTGCGGTGCACACGGGCGCAGGGTCTTAGGGGGCGCCGAGCGCCGCTCGCGACACCTCCAAAGAGTTCAAAACGCCTACTAGAGGGCGCCCTGCACCCGGGCGCTACATGAGCTAGAGCCGGCGCTGTGAGTAACGTATCTATCTTCCTTCTTTTGATTTGATTTAAGTCAAAACGACTGGCCCGATAATATGTCTAACCTTGCTGCTCACATGCAGCGGCGGGGCAAGACCTAAATTTGATGTGGGCGAAATTTAAAAAATTACTGTATTTCTCATTTTCACATATTATAATCAGGAACACACAAAAAATGTTGCGAGCTTGAAAACCTTGTACACAGTGGGAAGTTTTAGGGCTGGCCCACAGGGTTAGCCGATTGTCACATTTTTCACGAATCAAAGCTGCATGAACTTTCGAGGCGCGAGGCCGTAGGCGGTGGCCCACGTCGCCCACGCTTTGCGCCGCTTCTGCTCACATGAAACTCTCATGGGGGAGAGTGCACGCTGTAATCCAACAGCCGCTGGGCGCGCTCGACTGGCCACGTTACCCCTCTCTCACAGAAGACTACCTTGAAATGTACTGCATTTCCCACTTTATCGTATTTCCCCAATGTACGTACGTGTTTCGGTAGTGAGTGAGATATGCCAGAGCCCATTCCCATCCCATCCTATCCCTCCCCATTTTCCTAACCCTTTCTCCAAATCCATTCCTATATCTCCAAAGGTAGGCAGCGCATCCGGGGGCGTGCCAACATTTGTCATTCTGGACTAATGTTGGCATGCATGGCTATGGGCGACAGTATCCACTTACCATCAGGTGGACTGTATGCTCGTCTGCCGCCTTCGTACATATAAAAAAAAATCATAGAATAGACGAAGACAAAACAAAGGTTAAGGGGTAACTTTTGTTTTTTCAACAAATCTAAGTTTAAACCCTAAAGCTATTTCGTATTTTAACCTCAGACCGCCTATTTTTATATGTTAGTTTGACAACGTAATAGGCCAACTTTAGTCATGTAACGCATTCGATTGATCAATATCGATTAGTACTCAAAATAGCCCTTTTTTTTACTAAATTGAACGCGTCATTTCACACTGGATATATCTAACAAGCTTGCCTTCGACGTCTGATAAACAAGACATTGCAATTGCAAGTACATATTCAACAAATACATCGAAAGAAATATCGCTACTGGATGACCGTTTGGTAATGCTCCTGCTAGTTTACGAAAAAATAGATACTTTTCAAAACATGAATCGGTATTCTCAGGGGGGGCTCAAAATATGACCGTATAACAGATACAATTGCATATTTATCCGTGTCAATAACAGGCCTTTAACCTGGTTGAGGGTAAAGGATTTACACATCTGATGAACCTTTGTGTAAAGTGCCACCTCGTGAAACTACAAAGGCCCGAATAGATATAAAGTATAACCAGATTTTCCAAATTATAGTGAAGGGACTTGAAAGATGAAAATCATTTTTGCATTACTACTGACATATGGACTGAAAAAATGTCTTGACAGTTTTCTTGGTAATTCATTTTTTAATGCACGGCCAACTGTAGTCAATTACCATAGGTGTATTCACACTGGATGAAAACCATACTGCCAAATATGCTGGCACGCATTTCTCTGAAATCTTAACAAAATGGGGTATTAAGTCTGAGAAAATTATAGCTTGCGTAATGGATTCTGGTGTCAATATGGTAAAAGCCATCAGAGATATATTTGGAGCTGGTAAACATATATTGTTTTGATCATTTAATAAATTTAATTGATAAAGAAAACTACAGAATTAAGCGCATAAGAGATATTGTGAAATACATAAAAAAAAGTGCAAGTGACTGCAGATTTACATAAAAAGCAAATTGAAAATAACGTTGCAGAAAGGAAGGCATTAAAAGTTAAACTTCTATGTATTCACATCTATACATAGAAGTCATTATTTCATGGTAGTATTTTTGAAATGACAGTTGAATTTGTAATGTAGGTACCAGGTACAGGTTGTTCATTCTAAGTTGAGCGCTACACAGTACTCACACTAATACAAATTCTATATACAGTATGTCTCAGCTATCTCTTTCCAGTCGATAAGATTATACACACTAGAGGGAGGAAGGAGTAGTGTATCTCGTCGCCTTCGCGAATGCTTTGTTGTGCTCAACTTTAAATATCTTGATAGTTTTAGCTTCGCTTTATATAATGTTTTTTATTTTATTTGTAGGAATTCCGACGCACAATTGTGCGAAGGTTGTTTGATCGACACGACTATTCAAAAGCACGTCGGTCCGAAGAATGTTAGATCGGCAATAATTTTGACCGACACGACAGTAGAATGATATAACATTTATTTTAAACTTCATTGCACAAGCATTTGACGTGTACAAATGGCGGACTTAATGCCCTATAGCATTTCCCACCAGTCGTTATTAAGAGTTAATAAAAATAACGTTATTAAGAAGAATTATTTTAAGTCTGAATGTTTGACCAATATAAGTTATAAAGTTATAATAACAGTGAACGACGTAACAATGAACCAAAGTATGGCTGTTCGATAATAGATAGTGCATGGTATAAAAAATAAGAAAAACATTTTTATAAAATTCAAGTTGTTTATTATCTTTGGATAAATATGAAAATTTAATATTCCTTTACCAATGTACTATATATGTCTATCTACAACAGTAAATAACTAGAGCATTACAGTATACACAATACTGTACAAGAATTAAAAAATTTGCATTTCTACACAAGTGGAGTACACAATCTAATATTTATAAAGTGTCAATTGGTGGAAAGATATTTTTACATTCTCATCACATAGAAAAACATTTATACAATAATCATGTATTATTATGTATACATAAACAGAAATCCAGCACCTAAAACACAGCTACTATGAATAGCGACACAGCATTGCAGGAAGTTAAAACTGTATTAATAATTATGTCTAATTGTTATTTCAGTTCAACTGTAGTAATAATTTCTAATAAGCTATTGATTTATAGTATTAGAAGAATATAAATATTCTTCTAAGAATTAAATGATTATTATGTTACCAGTACAGCCCTGACTCATGAGAGATGTTTTGGTATACTCTGTACATTGGAAATAAATTTTTGTCCCTCTTACAAGGCTTTAAGTAGGAAAAACAGAATCACTAAAAATATTTGCAGTACACAATTAAGTTTTAAGTTTCAATATTTTGCAGGAAAATGTGCTGATAGAGATTTTCCTGTCAATTATGAAATGATATTACTGAAAGGATACATGCAATAGACATTATTAAAAATAGCAATTTATAATATCAGTAACACACCAGAAATATAATTCAATTCCTATAAAAGTTTTAATTTATTATAATATATCTAATAATAAGCAATTTATAATAAGCAATAATGATAATAATGTTCAGGTATTATAAATACAAAATATTTTGAATAAATAAGCAGAAAGAAATACTGAATTACCAGCTTGCAAGATAGCTTACGTTTAGGTTCTCTGGTGAGAATGAAGAAACAAAAGTCTCGCAAAGCAGAACTCGGTTGTGTTAACTTGATGATGGCATTCTTAGTAATTTTAATTTTTTTTACTTCAGTTATTAAAAAATAGGTTTGTAAATGAGGTATGCTAAATGAGCTGCGCTGCACACGTTCACATATGCAGTGCAGCTCATTTAGCAGTTTGTTTAAATACAAGTCAATGTAAACAAGACAAAAATATAATAAAATGGGAAATCACTGAAAATTAATCAAAGGAAAGATATATAATATATTTTATATTAAACAGTAGATCTCAAATTATTTTGTACTTGTTATTATTTTGTTATTTTGTACCAATATTTAATATTGGTTTTACAACACATAGAATATTAATATTGTTTAATAATGATGTTAATTTGGATACAAAACTGTTGGAGATCAAGTACATATTATAATCGGTGGGTCTAATAAGTCTTCCATAAATGAATTATGAGCAATCTACCATAAAACAAAAACTTGTGAAAAAATGTCACTATACATGTTGAATTGTTATTTACTTTTCATAACCTCATTGATTATGGAATGCTTCATATTTACAACAAATAGGATGGAATAGTATCTGAAACATCAGTCCTTGATTTTATTGTTTCAAATATGAAAACTTGCTATGCAAGTAATAACTTGCTATCAGCTTTCACACCTTTGACAATTTTAGGGCAACCTTTGTTGCAATTTGTCACTAGAATGTTAAGACTATTGTAGCAATATAACATTTTATTCTTCCTAAATTCATTATACAAACCCCTTACAAGAAGTAAACACACTATAAAAATTTTAAAGACATTCTTATATATAAATCTATATTTTCAGTTTGTTGCATCAGTTTGTTGCAGTAAGCAAGGAAAAAATAATACTAATAAAACAATAATCCGTTTGTAAGCTTCCACAAAATACCCCACCATATGAAAGAACAGACAAACAAAACTAGTTGTACTACTTAAATTATTTTTTGAATAATTAATCTGGTATCCTATCAACCATTTAGATTCATGTTCAGTACTTACAAAACTGTTTACAAATTAGTAAGGGGACCATTGTATATTTATAAATTTCTAGCAAACTAGACATAGATAAAAATTATATTTACATGTACCTTAGATTATAACTAGTGAGTATTTACCTAGTGTAAACAAGTACCATACATACAAGTACTACTTATTAAAATATACATATAGAAACATGCTACACAGCACCTCTCCTTACGATTCCATTACAATAACTAGGATAATTGACTTTCGATTTTGCTTTTCAATTTGCTAATTACAAACTATGGTCATGTGTTATCATTACAATGTCGCCAGGATTCTTGTGAAGCCAATGCCGGCACCTAGCAAAGTCTGTCCGATACCCCATATCATAGCATGTATGGGGGGCATAGCCAGATTCGCGGCTCGGTATATGAACGCGACGGCGGCACTACTCGCGACACCTGAAGTCACTGGACTCACCACACCCATCACTATCAAGAGAACAGGAAAAAACTTGCCATATTTGTGCTTTCTTAGAGTTGCAAAGGCAACCAGCGCAGCACAAGTATGTACGAAAACAGAAGAGCACAAAGACCACAGAAACACTGGATACCACATCTCGCCGAAAGTATCTAATGGGTCCACGGGCGTTAATCTGAACACATCCACAAACGAATCAAATTCTGACACTCGAAACTCCGACAACATGTCATACATGTTGTCTTAGGTGTTCTGATGCTTACAGGCATCGGGGTAGTTTTGATGTTCATGAAATTTCTGGCAATGAAAAAAAACTTCGATACACTGTTAGTGCGATATAATACTGTTACACCCTTACAGTGCTAAGAGAATCACATCCCTTCATTTCATTGCATGATTTTTCAAATAAAATAGTCTGAATAGGTAAAAGTAATTTTTATCGATACTATGAATCTGAATAATCTGACACTTCTTTTGTCAAAAATAGTATTCGATTCAGAAGTCATAAACTCATAACGTCAATCAAATCAGTCTTTTAACTGAGTTCCAAAACGTGTGATAATTGCTCTTCGAAAAATCTAAACAAAATGCATCCTTTTCTATCTTCATTCTACACAAAAAAAGACTCAAGATGACTTATAGTTTAATCCATGTTCCTAAACATGCTTAAATCGCTTTTTAACATTAACAATGTAATTTTTATTATTAGATATTTATTTAAAAGTAATGTACAATGTAATTATTACTATTTACATGTATTACGAGGTAAATTTATATACCGTATATTTATTATACAGATTGGGATCTTGTAATGTGGTACACAGCATAGCATTACGGTGAATATTTTTGCGAACCGTGATTCATACATTTACTGATTAGCGTCAAGTCCATAATCGCCAATCAGTCGAAAACCGTCCGGTGTTTATAGGAGGTAATCCGATTCCCCGTGTGGGTGATGCATAAAGACCATAGATAACTTTGATTCTATTGAACTGAGTGAAGATAGCAATGATGAGCGAATCGATTAGTTAGTAAAATAGTGGAATTCTTCAATCGGGCTTTTTAACCATTATTTTAATTGAAATTTATTAATTCCACTTTATTTTAAATAAACAATCAAATATTAAGTTTAGTTAGTATAGCACTTGATTATCTATTTCTGCTAGTAATAAATGTAAGTACATGTTTACATAAATTTATTGTTTTCTTAGAAATTTAGAATCACTTTTGTACAATCGTGAAGTTAGTGCGCTTGTCATCTGTCAAAAACGTATTCTTCGTGAATTTGTAACCTGCGTTGTCTTCTAACCGCGTGGTATATTTTATAAGATTCAGTTTGTATTATATTGAATTTCTTTTAAACAAAGCTTCTGTTATACATCAAGATGGGAAAAGTACGATCTGCTTCGGGCCCGCCCCGGAAACAGGGTTTCAACAAATCTGGACATTCAATGAACCCTGATCGACCCACGGAAGGTTTGAAGGGTGTTGGAAATCCACGAACAAAAGGAACCATAAAAAGGCTTCAGATGTACCGTAATTTTAAAGCTAAAAGAGATAAAACGGGCAAAATTTTAACACCTGCACCTTTTCAAGGTTGGTTACCCTCTGGCACACGGGCTCGAGTGGAACCTAATCAAAAGTGGTTTGGAAATTCGCGAGTAATTTCACAAAATGCACTGCAAAAGTTTCAAGAGGAATTTGGCGCTGCAGTGAAAAATCCATATCAAGTTGTTATGAAACCCACAAACTTACCTATTTCATTGCTTAATGAGAAAGCTAAATTTGCCAGAGTACACTTGCTAGATACTGAAAGCTTTGACAACACATTTGGTCCTAAAAAACAAAGGAAGCGAGTAAACTTGAAGTTCAATGACATCCAATCATTATCTAAGGTTGTTGAGGAGAATACTGATAAGTATGATGAAAGCAAAGATGTGGATAGGGTTCGTGAAGACACTGGTGTTAGAGAGGGACAAAGAGACTGGGTATTTGGTGCAGGAATGAGTAAGAGAATTTGGAATGAACTATACAAAGTTATTGACTCATCTGATGTGTTGCTGCAAGTCTTAGATGCTCGTGATCCAATGGGCACAAGAAGTCCTTACGTTGAAAACTTTCTAAAAAAGGAAAAACAACATAAACATTTAATATTCATATTGAATAAAGTTGATCTTGTACCAAACTGGGTTACACAACGATGGGTGGCTATTCTTAGTGCTGAATACCCCACCATTGCCTTCCATGCTTCACTTACACATCCTTTTGGAAAGGGGTCTTTAATTAATTTGCTCCGTCAGTTTGCAAAGTTACATATAGACAAGAAACAAATTAGTGTCGGATTTATTGGATATCCAAATGTAGGAAAGTCCTCTGTCATTAATACTTTGAGATCTAAAAAAGTTTGTAAAGTAGCTCCCATTGCAGGTGAAACTAAAGTTTGGCAGTATATTACGCTGATGAGAAGAATATTTCTGATTGACTGCCCTGGTGTTGTATATCCCTCTGCTGAAACAGACACGGAGAAGGTTCTTAAAGGTGTTGTGAGGGTTGAGTTAGTACAGAATCCAGAGGATTATATTGAAGAAGTTATTAAAAGAGTAAGAAAGGAATATTTGATTAAAACCTACAAAGTAGACGGGTGGGAGACTTCAACTGAATTTTTAGAAAAATATGCAGCTAGAACGGGGAAATTGCTAAAGAAAGGTGAACCTGATATTAGTCAAGTGGCAAGAATGGTTCTTAATGATTGGCAAAGAGGTAAGCTTCCATTTTATGTTGCACCTGAGGGTTTTGAAATCCCATTGTCTAAACAACAAGTAGAAAGAAGTGAAAAGGAAAATGAAACTGCTGCTGTAGTGGAGAAGAAAGAAGAGAGCATTTCCCAAGAAACTGAAAAACCAGAATCAGAGGAAATTGTACCAGATAAACATGTTATTAATGTTAACAAACTCATCATAGCTCAAGACTTTGCTAAAATCAGAGTCGGTCTACAGTTTGATAGTAATGAAGATAACAAACCCCTTGAAATCATCAATATTCCTGATGAACTAAAAGGTATAGATGAGGAAGGCGATGAAGAAGAATCACAAAATGGAGGAAAAGAGAAAGAGAATGATGATGAAGACTCATCAGATATCAGTGATTTTTATAGCAATGATGAAAACATACCTAGTGATGTTGAAGATCACTTAACAAATGATCCAGAGACAGTGAAAGAAATGAAAAGAAAGAAGCTTGAAGCTGCCAGTGGTATGTTTACCATAGAGGAAGTGACACACACAGGTAAAGGAAAGAAACGCAAGGCAGTACAAGATGACAGTACTATTGCTAAGAAAATGACAGCAAAACAACGGAGAGCAGTAGAGAGATCTCAACGTCGCTCTAAAACAGGAAGCAACTTTTATGAAGTATCAAATGTCAAGAACAGAAACAGAAATAAGACAAAACTCGTGTAGATTATTTCATCTTAATATAATGTTATATCTATACAGACTGAAAAATAAATTATACTGATTTTAATGGAAACTCATTATTCTTTTATTATTTTATTTAACACTAGCGACCCGCCCTCGCTTCGCTTCGGTTTATATGAGCTCTTTTTTCAATTTTTTTTTTCCAAAATAAAGTGTAGCGTATATTAGGCACGGATAATGTGGCTTCCCATTTGTGAAACAATTTTTGAAACCGGTTCAGTAATTCCAGAGATTACCCCCCAACATACAAACACCCAATTTTACCTCTTTATTATATTAGTATAGATTATATTTGCTGAGGTCAGGCACGCCCGTGTCTGACTTTTTCGATATAATTAGAAATTGAGTACTTTCTGGGAAAGAATACGAAATTCGTTATTCTTAAGGTCATCGGTGAAGACTTCACTAGTCCTTTTCAAAAGTACTGGCTTGGTGTTCACCGGACCGCAAATAAGAAGTAAATTTCTATTTTACTTTCGATTATTTTATTTTAATTAATTTTAATTTAATGTAAGTTTATTTGTGATAATTGTATTGACTAATGTCTGAAAATAAAGTCGTTATTATTAAATATTTGACTGTTTTTATTTTTTTACAAGCTTTTTATTTATTTCATTTAATCAAGCTTCAATTGCCCATGTAATATGTACCTACCTTAATGTACAGATATATACTAAAATAACTATTAGGTATTTTATTAATTTAATTTTATTAATAGACGTAATAGATTTTCATGACTATGGTACTTAATATATAATTATGACTTGATTTTTATATTTTTGAATTTTCTATCTGCTTTTAACAAGTTTATATGTTAATTTTCAGATGTCCTCCAGTGGTGATAGTGATGAAGACTATGTACCTGGTGAACCAGAAAAACTGTCTGAAGAAGATTCAGCAGATGAAGAAACTAATTTACAATTTGAGAAGGAACTTGAACATAAAACCAAAAAAAGAAAAGTAGCGGTGGAAACTAAGGGCAAAAGCAAACGAAAGACAAGAACAAATGAAATGAAAAAAACAGTTTTAGAAGATGAAAAGGAGGAAGTTAAAGTACCTGAAGAAAAGTTGGATTCCACCGAAGAAAAAGAAAGAGAGGAAGATCTATGGGCAAAATTTTTAGAAGGAACAGATACTAAGCCTAAGCCAGCTCCAAAAGAAAACATTGTTACAAGTAAACCTACAAATTCTACAGCAGATGTAACTAAAGATAACCCAGTGACAAATAATGTTAAGCAGAATAGTGAAGATGGGAAAGCTAGAGAGAGAAGAATATTTGAATTTGCCGGTGAAACAATTGTGGTAGAAAACAATGTAATAAAAGAGAAAACAAAGGCTACAGATAGTCCTGCTTCAGGTACGACGATTTTGATTTAATTTTTCAAACATTATTAAGGGTAATCAATTTTACATAATTTTTGCTGTAGTTTTACAGTGAGTTTATAAATATGATTGGTTATGTATTGAAACATAAATACATTGGAGGTCATATTCATCTGCAGCTTTCCATACCCACCATACCATCTCCACATAGTTGACTGGGAGATAATGCTTTAAACTTTAAAGCATCAAGTCCACCGTTTGTTTCTCTGTGCATTAAAGAATGAAATAAATGAAAATCCATTTTATTATCCTATATCCAGCAGCGGAGAAATGAAGGCTGATGGTGCAGTAACGTAAATAAAAATAAATAAGATGATATTTAAAGTCAACGGAATTTATTTGATGTGCACGGTGTAATGTGCTTATTTATTGTAATATTTTCTTTACTATATTTTTAAACCATAAAAGTTCATTGTTTGTCATAATTTATTTAACTAAAAGAAAATCATTCTGAACAAAAACATATAAATATGTAGTGGTCTGCTTGTTTCTATAGGTGGGAAACAATTTAACAGAGTTATTTAACATTTCTATGATGTTTGTATTTTAGTAAGTAAACCATCTCCATTCCAAGGCCGTGGCTCTAGCGGTCTCTCCAGTGTACTCGACCAGATAAATCAGAAGAACAAACTGTCCACACTTGATAAATCTAAACTCGACTGGAACACTTATAAGAAGGTTGAGGGCATCGAGGAAGAAATTGAAAGCCATAATAAAGGGAAAGATGGGTAAGTAACTTTACAAGTACATATTGGTTACAAGGTAATATCTACAGTGTACAGAATAAAACGTCCGCAGCATATGTATTCACCAATCCGCTTTGCGCTCGCGTGGTGGATTTATGGCCCGAAACCCTCTAGCAATTGATAGTAGAGGTGAAAACTAGCAAATTATTCATTATATATACACAATATTGTGTACTGATCCCGGCAATGGCAGTGTTACTGAAAATATTATTAGCTTTACTGAAGAGTGTATTTTTTATTTTCCCTAACATTTTTTTATGGAAAGAAGGTAGCAGATTAGCAGACAGTTTACCTGGTGGTAAGTGGATACTTTCGCCCATAGACACTCGAGGTACATGCTAACCTCAGTCAACAAAGACTGTCGCTGCATGCGCTGCCTATATTCAGCTTAATAACGCATTATTTCAGTGACATGTAGTATAATCGATACATATCCGGTGACTCTTGAAAGACTATTAGGGCCACAAGAATTTAGTCATTCCGAAAAAAAAGTATAATCAATACAATACAATTATTTCAGGTACTTGGATCGTCAAGACTTCTTAGAACGCGCTGACCTCCGCCAATACGAAATTGAGCGAGATTTGAGGATGAGTCGACGCAGCAACCGATAACATGTGAACAGTTGTAGATAATTAACCACTTAACATTTGCCATACCACTCTAGAAATAAAAGTTTTACTCATATATACTTGCTGTTTAATTTTATATTGTTATACTTGTGCTCTGCAATAGGGTATTGTTTGTAAATTTTTAGAAAATGTCAAATGTAAAATTCATTTATCTATGTATAAAAATGTTTGAGATAAATAAATTATTACAAGTTACAAATTAATAAAATGGCCGCAATATAGAACAATGGTATATATTTCTATATTACCCAAGATGGATGTAGCTATAGCTGCATTAGCTACCCATCATATATCCACCTCAAAAATTCTCAACTCCCTAATTTCCTAAAGAATTTTAGAGAAATTTAGTGAGTTCGATTTCATTCTTAACTGTAGAATAAACCTCACCAATTTCGGGACAATTAAATGCCATATTCATAGATTCGATTTCTTTAATTTGATTACTGCTCAATTTAAAAAAAGTTATGCAGAAAAGATTGATTTTAATTTAGAATATTTTCTATTACTTCTATGGACGCAGTGCTAAATTGCTAAATTCTTGTGATCCTAATGTACTTTCAAGAGTCATCGGACATGTATGGTTTAGGGGGAGCGCAGAAGGCGCTTAGCCAGGAGCAGTGTGTGCAGCAACGACCCCCGCCGCTAGACCGACGGAAAGAACGGACCTCGGTTTAGGGCGTTACTTTGGTATCGCGAGTCGGTGAGAAAAATTAGCTCGCACCATCGACTTGAGAATATATATCCATCTATATGTTAGCTCGCACCAAAATCGCACGTTTTTGTGTTACTATTTTTTCTAATTTGTACGGTGGGAACAAATAGTCATGCGCGCAGTGCTACAATAAAATGTATGCCTACAAAAGAAAGTAGCAAATAAGTAAAAATCTGGAAATGCGGATCAAATATGAATATTTATGTTTCGGAGCCGCAACTTGTAACTTGCTTCCACAGTTATGCCACGTAATAGTTATGCAGAAATGTATAACATAACACCAAAGTGCGTCATTATATTCCATCAATGGCAGTAAACGGCCTCGCAAGGAGAATTTCATCCATTCTCCAATCACGTCAATGAGTATGACTTGAGAGGACAATCAATTTCAATCTACAGGAACAAGCGTCGCGGGCGCAGCGTCCAACGATTTGCACACTGTGCTAATCAAGCACTAAACAGTTTATTTGTCGAGGCCGCGGTGTCATGTAGCAGTATTGAATTTGCCTCTGTGGAAGGTTCATGTTATTCACTGGTACTTAACATTTATAATTCTAATTTATTTACTATTGTTTAATTGGCCAAGTGTTTTGAAATCTGACTGGAAGTGGTGTAACTATTGTAATGACCACGTACGGACGGTGGACCCTTTATGATGGTGGTATGGAAGATGTTCAGGTGAGAAATTGTAGCTTGTAAAAGTTGACTAATATTTTCTGCAAAACTAATTGTTATAATTTTTTATATGGACAGTATATTGGTTGAAGATTTTATGTATAAATCTCTACGAACGTTCCCTTATGCGTGAGTCGTAACCCTAGTGAAAAATATTGTTCTATCTGACATGTGACGAATTAACACGTGTAACGTATTTATCGGCGAGTCGTTGGTTGGTTGCTAGGTATTTGTATGTGCGTTCGAATAGGGTTTCTTCGATTTAGAGGCTACTTACGTGGACCAGCTTTAGTTGCTGCCATCTACAGAATTACTAATCTACGACAAATCGGTTTTAGAACCACAGATTTTAGAACTCGAATTCTAGACTTTTTTATCCAACAAGTTCATTAGTAAAACCAATACGAACAAAATCACATTTAACATAAATGGTATGAACTTGCTGGAGCTTTAAAACTTGGATTTAAAAAAAAATACCCTAGATATCCTTATAAATGGATAGGTAGGTAACTAGAAAAAGAAAAATTTAGTATTAGAAAAATTTTCTTTAGTGAGGCAGCACCATAACGTTAGGTCCGCCTGGAAAGTCTTTAGCTTCTTGGAAGTCCAAATGTTCATATTGATAATTTTTGTTTGTCACCACGTATTTTTGATTGGGAGGTCAAATATTCAAATAACCGCTTATTATCTGTTATTTATAACTATACTAAGAACCTAAACAATCGGTTTTTTTTAAAAGCCTTTACATTATTTTCGTTTTTATTATAACGTCATGGTGTTCAAAATATGGAAGCTAACAAAGTTGAATAGTTAATTAGCAAGACATCAACTATTTTTTTCCAACTTCCTTTCGCCTGGTCTGCTAAACAGATGTTCGAATTGCATGTAGGCAGGACTTTAATGAGCTGTCTTGTAATATACCTAACGACAGACAAGTAAACAACAAATTCATTAATAAACATCAAAATAGTAGTTGGATTCCGGTGGGCCGGCCCACGTTGACGGTGAGGCTGCGAAGGTGGTTAAGATTAACGAAAATATAGATAATAGGTATGTAAGTTGACGTAATCTGGAACGGTGAACGTAGCAGAAAGGAAAAGTGGGCGAACTACTGATTGAGTTTGCAGCCTCGAGCTGCGCCCACGCTTGACCAAGTGGCCACTCCTTTGCACCCTTCTGTCTCATTTAACAAATGAATAATGATCGCTCATTATAGAGAATAGAGGTTTATCCTGCCATTGTCATAATATGAGAAACGTCCGAGAGTAAAATTCTTGTTAACGATTCTCAAAACTTGTTCGGGATTTTTTATAAGCATTATAACATAATATAAATATGTATACAGCAGCTAGGGTGCAGTGGTTGTTTCTTGTGTTTCTAAAATATAAAAATACATAAGAATTACACCGCTGTCATTTTAATAGTACCTATGTATATCTATGACTGTTGATTTTGCATTACAATGGTATCTTATCTGCATACACGTAATCGATAGATATAGTATCGATTCTGTCGCATTTTATGACCTCATACAGATAAAAAAAGTAATTTCTTAATTATGAACGCCTGAGAATGTTCCCAAAATTTGAAATTCAGACTTGTCGGAGTTTCTAAGAAAGCAGAATAATTAAAATCTGAGAAAAATTACTATAATGACAAAACTTCCATAAACTAGTCTTGATTAATCTAAAGTAACTTGGTTAATCTGGTTAATTTATTGATCTGGGTTTGAATGTTAGAAATTTCTTAAAGATCTTGAATCTTGTTCTCCAATCACGTACCAACCTATAATCTTGACTTAAATTTAATTTTTTTTACAGACAGAAGGTGGCAGACGAGCATACAGTCCACCTGATGGTAAGTGGATACTGTCGCTCCTGGACATCCGCGATACATGCTAACATCAGTCCAGAATGAAAAACGTTGGCAAGCCCCCGGGTGCGCTGCCTACTTTTGTTGATGCAGTAACGGATTTGGAGAAAGGGTTGGGAAAATGGGAAGGAATGGGATAGGATGGAAATGGGCTCTGGCATATTTCACTCATTACCGAAACACGTACGTACATTGGGAAATATGATAAAGTGGGAAATGTAGTACATTTCAAGGTAGTCAGTCTTCTGTGAGAGAGGGGTAACGAGGCCAGTCGATTGGACTGCAGCATGCACCCCTCCAAATAAAATGGAATAGAAATGTAAATAATTATGAGAAAATATAATTGAATATGTTATTGGAGCGCCAACAACACTGCCATGTAACCACTCAACTAACTTGGGCAAACAGCTTTTACTTTTTAACCACAAAGTTTAATATGTTAATTATTTTCATCCTACCTTCGTGAAAGATATGTATTGTTTTATCAAATGATGAATTTAAAGAAGGGACCGATTCTTTTCTTAAGAACGTAAATATGTAAACTTTATCCATTTAATACTAATTTACTGTAAAGATACTTATTGATGGTTTTTAATGGATTCCTGATGGTCTAAGAGTATTAAAGTTTTGCATGATGCATCCACATGGTGTCTACTCGTATGTGGTTTCCACATATTATAAGGGCAAGTGTGTTTGATTATAATTATCTAATTATTAGTACAAATTATATAGACTGCAGCATTGCATATATTTTCAGTTTAACCGAACTGTTTATGGATATTTACAATTGTAAAGATGTCAGATGCGTTGTTTTACTCGTAAAAGACCTTCCGACTTCGTTTTTTGCTCTTTACAATTAATTCTTTTAAAAGAATAAGACAGCCAAAGAAAGTGCTGCTCTTTATAATAAACCTCAATTTATGAACGTCTTTTCTGACAGTCGGATTTGAGTCGGTAAACAAATGAGGAACACATCGGCTCGTGTTCGAACTCTGATAATAATTGTTACGTTTCGTAATAACACACCCATTGTCATTTGTTTCCATAATATTTGCTCAGGTGTGCGTTGCGCGAGCCAGTCATCAAAATGAATGAGCGTGTGGCCAGTGTGACTCTAGTGAAACGCACTGCGCATGTGTACTCGCGTTCAATATCCGCACTACGCCCGTGGTACCGGCACGTGTCCATGTGGCCGGAGCTGTCGGGATTCTGACTGAGTGAGATGAAGGAGGCTGTGAGGCGACCCCGTGCGGTTCGCCGGTGCACGAGGGCCGTATTGCCGAGTGGCGAGTCCAAAGGCGGGGTGCGCGTTGCGCGCAACGGCCGACGACGGCGCGCCAGTCGCACATTCACGCCTATCGGGGCGGTTGCTACATTGGTGTCTCGGCTACATCTCGGCTTTTTATACGCAGCCGTATTCTAATAATATATTGGATTTTTTATTTTTTTCTAATATAACAGTGCCTGCTTTTGGTATATGCTGAATAAGATTTTTTCATAACGAGTGGAGTGGACGGTCACTGTTGATGGAAATTCGAATTTTCGGAAAAGTGTTTTTCTTGTTTGTGCGAGGCGTCGGTTGGACGCGCAACGGGTGGGCGCGCGGGCCTATAGTGGTGGGTTGGTGGATGGTGCGGTGCGGGCGGGCGCCGGGGCGCGGCCGGCGGCGCCGTTAGCAAAATGTCGATACCCCTGGGCAGGGAGACTGTGCTCCCCACGCAGGTGAGTCCTCGCTGTTCTCGTTTTTCCGAGTATTAAAGTAGTGCGTGTGGAGGCGTGCGTCAAACGCAAGTGGTTGCGCTTTCCACATTCGGTCCGCGTCGGGACTTCAACGCTGGAACATGGAACAAGTGGTTGAAAATTCTTATTAGATTGTAAGGTATACACTTAGTCCAGGAAAATTTTAGAACTAAGAAGTTACTGAAAATCTTGCAAGTGTGAGGTGCTTACTCAATTAGGTCTTTTAGTAGGCATTGAATTAAGTCTAATATTAATACACTACTTTATAAGAGTAATTTATGCTTGCATTTTTTTCTGGAACATGGAATCGAATTTTTAATGTTATTCACGTCATGTTTGGTTTATCAGTTATACACTTTGGAACTCCTATCAAGTAATCCGTCATATTTCTGGCTTAGCATTATATTTTATTATACAAAATGAGTACATACACAATCGTATTGCAGACATTATTACAAATATATAGTTTATTTTTATGTGATGCCTAAGTAATTATCTCTTGGTATCAACCACGTCTAACTCTTTACAAATGTATTAAATATGTTTATGACGTTGCTAGATAAAAATATCTAAACCGAGGCAGATTTTATCAATTGTTTGATCATACAATTTAAAAGTTTTAAAATCAGTATATTTATGAGTTGTAGGTACCCAAGTACCGCTCAACAAATTTTCACAAAACTGTTATTAATGTGTGGACATTAGTCATCTAAGAAAAGATATTGACACTATTGAAATCTTAAAAGAAAACATGTTTTTTTTATTACAGATCAGATAAAACATTTTCCATTATTGGAAAATGTTTCCAGAATTCAAATCCATCTTGACCAAAGATAATAAAACTATACCGATAACAAGGTTTCTGCTCAAATAACGTCACCTTAAAATATGTAAAGTATTGACCAACTGAGCGTTCGCATGATTACAAACGTTTTTTGCGATCATAAACGAGTTATTGCGGTGATTTTAAGGTTCATATTCGTTGCTCTAATTGAACCTATGCAAGGTTTGTTCCACAAAGTTATATTTGCGGCTGGCGGCGTTATTGAATAAGTTGGTAATAATGAGATACGGAGTTTGTAACTGTGCGAAATGGCTATCGATTTGAGAACACATGCTGGATATGTTATAAAAGTACCTACTCTAGGGCAGGCACGTTACAGTGTTCTGTTTAGTACGCTCTGTCCACTTGGATCCATTGTGCTCTCGAATTCTTTAATTCATATGTTTTGAAAATGGAACATTTTTATTACGTAGGTAGTAAATACTTATGTTTCAAATTCGACTTTTTAATGAATCCCCCCTGGAAGTTGACAACCAGGTTTTATGATAAGAACTTATGATGTGTCATCTAGTCTATTCCCATATCGATGGAATTTTGGTACATTTAGTTTATCTTGAAAAATTTTAAGTTTCTCTAAAATTGTTTCATCTTTAAAACCTGATTTAACCGGGTCTGCTAATTTTGAGCAGTAAACCAACAGCTAAGTTAATTTATATTTTATTTATGTTTAAGTTACACGTAGTTTTTCAATATCAGTTCACGATAAGATATCAATACTCTTATCTAGGCAACCAAACTAAACAACAAGGTGAGTGATGCTCCCACCTTTAGGTACCATGTTTATCAGTTCTGAGTATTTCCCGGAACATGTTCTGTTGTAAGAATTTTACAGTATCTAACTTACTGTAATTGTACGGATGTCTCAGACATCTATCTAATATCTAAATTTTTCTATTATGCCACAACATGGGTTTCTTCAAGATAGCTGTTCATGTGGGCCCGCCCGCTCGTCTGCTATATATTCTATATAAAAAAAAAGTATGAAACAATTTCAAATACATATTATATTGTAAAATCCTCTACACTGAACGTCGCTATTATCTCAGGATTGTACGTGAAGCGATTGATATTAAGAAATATAAAAAATTAAATCGGGAAGATGGATATAAACTGTCGTCGACGTGGAATCCAGTGATTAATTTAGACGTTGAACACACGGGGACTAATAAACAGGTCGAAAGGAATTCAATTGTATGGGTTCACTTGAAAGTGTTCACACAGCGTCGCGCAGTCGCGCAAGCAAGTCTACTTGAGCTTGTCGCGCATCCAGGCGGCACTGCTTGCCCGACGCTAAAGCGCTAAGCTATAGTTAGAATCTATTTCAGTGAATGTAGGCTCGCATTTAGCGGCACAAAGTTCAAGGCTCTATCGATCCACGGAGCGGGTGCAAGGTTGAAGGCGAAGGAAAACAGTTTCCCTCGGCTATTTTAAGGTTATTTTTACGTGTTGATTATTTGAGCTAATTACGCTGGTAAAAGGGTGTATGTAGTCAAAACAATATCTTTGTTTTGACTGCCCTATTTATACTTTTTTATTTGATTGTTATTAATATTGCTATTTAATAGATTCTTCTCGAACCTCATCTAAAAGACCTTTCAGAGAAAATTCATTGGTATCATTAGTTTCTTGGAATCGCAGTTTACACAGTTATGGTAACGAAAGTGACATTGACATGTCACAATTCTTAATAAATTATTAACTCAGCAACCACATAAAAACTTAATAAAATATTAAGCTACGAGTACGTATTATCTAGCCTAATAACCGAGAGCTTAATTGTAATTATAAATAATGACATATTTATTTTTAAAATGTAATTATGATAAGTAGTAGTATGTAACTTTAAGGCCACACACCCCTCATGCACAAGACAATGTGCATGAGGAGGCCCGGCCCGTCTCCAGCAGTGGATACTGCAAGGGGCCGGTTGCATGGCATTGCATTGCAATTATGATAAAATTAAATCTTAGCTATTTTCTAACAAAAAGGCACTGGCACTGTTAGGATGTTTTATATAATTTGACTTGTTTGTTGGACGTGGAACTTCTTTTGAACATTTTTTATCTTACCTAGTCGCTATATTTTCAAAACTGTATTTCGATTACAATAAAAAATTAAAAGAATTTTTTTAGGAAAACGAATAACAAACAGCGCTATTACAAACAGACACATACAACATACAAACAGACCAATTGCACCACAATTTCAGATTATCGTGAGAAAACCGGCAAAATTGTTGCGCTTTATAGGAATATTATAGGCTTTATAGGAACCTAAGAGATATATATCTAATAATATGTAGATTGTAGGGCCTAGCCATAGATTATATAATATTAATCCTAGTTATAAATAGTTTATCTTTGCTTAGACTGAGTGCCGAGTGGTTTGAAACTAGTCTCTATGCAGACTGCATAATGTGCCTATAATCAAGATTAGGACTAATTATAAAATTGAGAATCGTATATTCATCCGGATACGTTTCTTGTATAAGTATGACTCGTTAGGTCTTTTATATTAAGTTCAAACACCGTATATTACTTGTCGTGTTGTACCGCTCGCGTAGCTCTTCCATGACTCATGTCATGAGGCTCTTCCAAGAAGCGTCGTTTATCTCCTTAGGTGAGCTTGTTCTGTACGGTTTGCAGTTAAAGTGGGTTAGTTAGCGTTGTCTCTTTCTTGCTAGTCACTAGTATAATTATTAAACAAAAATGGCTTTTTTTATTTGTTTATAAGTTTTATGTTAAGGTAAAGTCATTAAATAGTAATTCCAATTTGGAAATATTCTACTTTTTATCGACACTGTCATCATGGTAAATATTGCAGGCTTTGGTTATTCGTATTTCGTCAGCTCCGGTTTCTGTTATTTAGCAATTTATAATGCTCGAACATAGGTTGAAATTTTTTGAAATGTTAGTTGAAATAACGTTATTCACCTAGAATCTGACTATAAAGTACGATATACCTAATGTGACCATTTATTCTTTGACTCAAAACGGGACATTAGTTTATTTAGGTCAAATAATAGGTAGTCAATGAAAAAAAACACTTTTTTAAAGTTATTTATTCAGAAAAAGTTAGTTGGCTTAAAAGTTACGAATCACAAAATATAGGTACCCAAAATGTTTAGTTATATTTATATTTATCAGAAGAACAATTTTGTTTTAATTAGTCACATCGCGGCGGCGGGCAAGGGCGGTGACCGGCCGTCTGCTACTCAAATTTTCGCGCGGTTTCTGAAAACGGGACAATTTTGCGTCCCACAGTTCATTTCGGGGACACCGGGACTCGTAATTGTAAAAAGGGACAGTCCCGTTCAAAACGGGACGTCTGGTCACATTAGATATACCACATATTATATAAACCCACATATTTTGTTAACGAGATATCCTCTCACAGGGGCTTGTTCGCTACATAATCTCTTGCTTTCTGCGAATAATTAATTCAAAGTTAATTAGAGTTAATAAGGTCCCTAATAAAAATATGCTACTGGCTATTCTAACCAATTCATAGAAAAAATTTTATTAACTGGAAGACAAATAAAAAGGCAAACGAAAATAATCCTTCAAACTTGCAGCTTCAAATTTGAAAATCTTTGTTTCTATTGCCGTATCAACCATGCTATGTCGAATACTACCAGTATCTTACCAGTTTCTCATGTTGACCCTACATCCTATGTGTGAATTTATCGGCCAAACGTAATAGCTTCGCGACCCACTGGGTGACACCGGTACCGGCACGGTTATTGCGGTCGCCTCGCTCGATTAGCCTTTATTGGTTCCCTCACTTTTACAAAGTGACTATTGACAAAGAGCGGTGATGGTGTAGGGATACTTTACTTCATCATGTGCTTGAGAGACCTGAGTTCAAAGTAATGGAATGCTTTACTTTGTATTGACTTATTTCTGAATTGTCACTAGCGCGGTGGTAAAAGAGAACATCGTAAGGAAAATCGAGTGCTCGAAGAATTAAAAAAATTCTTACACATGTGTAATATACACCAGGTCATAGGTTTGCGTGTAGTGTATGGAGTGTTGGCCGACTTTAGAGTAGTACCAATCCATCTCTTCTCTCGAGTGTCGGAAAAAGCGACTAATCCCACAAGCCCCGAGCAACAGTATTAAAAGAGTGAACTCACCAATCCGCTTTTAAGACCATATATCCCTCATGCATGCGACAATGTGCATGAAGAGGCCCATGTCCAGCAGTGGACGATAAAAGGGCTGGGCTGGTGACGATATAGTGAATTATGACCCGATACCCACTTGTGATTGGAAAGCCTTGCCCCCTTGCTCTACAGTGAGACATTATAGGTTGATATCGATTAATCGGCGGTGAAGCATCAATGGCACACCTGCTTGACCCGGAATTGAAAAACAATATTTGGAGAGTTACAGTACCTACCTACTAATTTGTACAGAAAGCACGTTGTGTATTATGATAAAATTCACTCATGATTATAAGGAGAGACAGTGTAACATCACGACCCGATCACACCTAACATAACAATGTTAGACTACAATATCATCAGCCTTTAAGGTCCCACTGCAGCGCATAGGCCTTCCCTTGCAAACACAAGGAGGTTTCATAACGCACCACACGGAGCCTATGCGTATCGGGAGATATTTCATATTAACAAGTCCCAGATTTTTTAAATTCCCGTTCCCGTTTCTTTTGGGATGTTTTTTTCATCGATAAGAAATACGTAGGTACTTATAGAGAAATTCAATAATACCGACTCGATAACCCCGGGGTCTGAACTCATGACCTCACGAATGTGAGTTGAAAATACATAGCTCTAAGCCATTCCTGCTCGCTAACACTATCGATTTACCTAAGATTTTTACAGGGTTCGTTAACCTTTTATCTCAATCGGCAAATGTCTGTGACAGCTAGATTTCTTTTAAACCGGTTAGCCGTTAGCGAAACTGTAAAATGACTTTTATTGCAATCTGTGTAGTGGTTCCACTTGGCCCGTGTCTTGGCTGAATTCCAATCTTACTCCAACGGTCTTGGAGCAATCCTCCACTAAATTGTGACACTATTGCCTACCGTTTAAATAACTATCTACTGAAAAACCAGAGCGACAGTTATTGTTGCTATCTGTATTGAAAATCAATTTCTCTTAATTTGTGTCAGCTACATATATTATCAAGCAATAAATCCTGTAATTTTTCTTGTACCTATCAGTCAGTACAGAATATATAATCCAATACCAATGCGTGTAGGTACTACTGAGTTTGTTGAATTTCAATATATAGTAATTATATTTATTTTATGAGCCATCTTAAATGTAGAATGTTTAAAATTCTAAATCTGTTAATGTATCCGCAGTTTCAGTTTTTAGAAATATTTCAACACAAACTTACATATTTATAGTACAGAGAAGGCGACCATCGAATTTCGAAAAAAAAATCACCAACGAGTACCTACATCTTGACTAAAAAGTGACCAGCAGAACCCTAAATTAGATCTCAGTTCTATTTCAATACGATAACATAATGTTTGTAGACAAACTGAAAAACACAATTCTCAAATGATGGAAATAAAATGGGGTACAAAAATAATTTTAGTATAATAGATATAATACACTCGTATATCTATCTATCTCAGTTGAGTTCGTAATTGTCCAAAATCCGTTTAGTAGTTCCAAACTCGTGGCGGTTCAAACTTTTCAAATCTAAAATGCTATTAATCATAAAAACGACATGTTAAAGACTAGTCCTGAGTCATGTGCTCACGAGATTTATGGAGCTTTTGTTACTTTTTTAAAACATACGGAAAATAGCGAAATCCATATTTCCCACGACGTGCTGGTGCCGTTTAAAGCTTTTGGTATTATTCTTTCGCAACACCTTGATATATTCGAAAAAAATATCGAGACACTAAGCAATGCTATTAATTCACTTATACTGATACGGCCCTGCCCTAGTAAAAGCTATAATGACATTAAACTCTACCTACAAACGACATATAGAAAGCTGAGATTTAATTTGATAAGAGCTCTGCTAGCTTTCCTATATCTATAAATCCTTATCTGTCGTACATTGTCTGCATCTTAGCTAGCTATTACTACAGTAATTACCTTACCTATCTATTACCTTTGCTCATGTAGCGAGAAATCCATTAGTATATGATGTTTGTAACAATACCTGTGCGTTTGCATATTGTCTCCGTAGTATCATAGTTTATGTAGAGAATGATTGACGATACGCTGAACAACCCATGGATTGGCGGAAGGCCTGCGAATTTCCCAATGTGTCTCATCGTGACAGTTGGAAGACAGTGGGGCAACTTGAAGGAAAATTATTTCCGACATATAATAGACATATAATCACTAGACGTATCATAATTCCAGAGGCGCCAATGCGTTGACAATTTATCGAGTATAATAATGAAGCCGATGTTATACTTAATTGAGTATACCAAACTGCAAACTCGATTGTCCATAATTGTTTATGGATTGATAAAATAAATCGTAACGGTTTTATCGATTCTGCTCGTAAGGCCGCTTAGGAAGTATTATTTATTTTGGTTAGGTTAGGAAGGATGTATCCTTCTTTTGATGACAATGATGAAAAAAAATTATGTAACCAACAAATCAAATACCAACGAAGCCAAGTACATTGCAAAAGTGAAATTAGATCGAACATACTTTAAGTATATGATGTTCGCTATACTCGTATCGTATACGTGATAAACACTCGCTTAGAAATGGAGACAGTTCAAAGAAGGTTGTTCGTTTGGAAACATGCTGAAATCCACAAATGAAGATAAAAGACTTCCGATCAAAGCAGACTTGAAGACGGACGATAGGTACTGAGAGAAGTTAAGAATATACGCTTTATAAGATGTACTTTCAAGAAAACTGTGAATAGGATTCTACAAGGCCGGCAGCCCATCCTCATAGCGCCTGGTGTTGCAGGTGTCCATGGGCGGCGGTAACCACTTACCATCATGTGAGTCTCTTGCCCGTCTACCTCCATTAATATAAAAAAAGAACTTAGATGCAACTAAAAAAGCATACCTATATTTCATATTAGATGCCACCTACATTTACTTTTGAGTTGTTGCGCAGTTGTTATCTTGTATGAATCGCGTAGTCGCAATTCGTGTGGCATTATCGATACTGACAAGTAATTATCGATAAGAGATACAGACAGTCTGTTTTTTGGTATCGACTATTTAAATGATATTTTTAAGGAATTTACTCCAAAATACAATTTGCAACGATATTGTGTAGGTATCTACTTATTTAACAGGCTTACATAATAATAAATTCCTTGAATTACAAACAAAAGCGTGACTTAGTGTGGATAGTTCTAGTTAAAGCAACATTGGCCACGATGATTGGAATTATATGATACGAGGCAAATAAAGTAGTTTAATGTAATTTATATTATGGTATTTCTTAAAGTTTGAAATTACAGTTGTTGGTGTGTGATTGTCATGTCATTTGACGTCACATGTATTGTTTTCTCACTTGTTTTATACTAAAGTCCATTCGCCGTCACGTAGATCGTCTGCAATTCTAAATTGTTTTACATAGAGGAAAGATTTTTATTGTATAACATTTAAACACTGAGTGCCGCTGAAGAATTCCCACGTAACCAGTTTGAAGTCTGCAAAAAGCTTTTCGCATCAAAACTGCTCGTACTACGGGCGTCGCGTGCGTGACTTCGCAGAACCGACTCCTTAAATAACCACAACCAGTAATTCGGCTTCTTGTCTCCCGTCCTCGGCGGCGTCCTTTGGATCACTTTGGAGAATGTTCTCAACACCCATATTAGGCTACATAATAAGGAATCGTTCCCGTATCGTCTTCAGCCTCGATTGTTCGCCCAACTTTGGAAATCGGCGGCATTTTTGTTAGGTTTGGTTTTTCTTGCAATACGGCGGTCTAATCTGAAGAACTGAAGATCAGAATTATTTGTTTATCACATGTAGGATTTTCGGGCGCTTGCCAAGACTACAAACATCCAAACTTAGTGCCCATTTTGCAAATAAAGGCGAGATTCAAGAATACAAAACATCATTGAACATAATTACACTTTTAAAGTGATATAAGCAATTTATACTTTTTCGTGTCATTTAAATAAAATTAAGTGCATGCGAGGTGCACTGCACGTAAACAATTTAGTGCATACGCCTTGCGCCTAAAATACCTGCACGGACTGTCGTAAGCCGGTGCCGAGCTCGTCGACCGCCAGTGCCATATATGGTGACGGCACATCGAGGCCGCACCGACTACAGCCCTCTGGTTGTGTCAGCTCGCCTAGCACATTACACCAGAGTTGCACACAGTGTGGTCAGCTCACACACACGCTGAACACATCTCTCCAACGCGAGTAACAAAGACAAAACCCCGTTAACCTTTTAATTTTATCAACCCACTGCAAAAGTCAATTATTTGTCTGCGACCAGTTACGAGATACTATCTCAATTTTAATTTCGTTACGCAGAAAATGCGTGCACTTACACAAAGTTTATCACTTTTAATTACGGTTATATAGCTGTTGCACGTTCACTTTTTACTAATATTCCTAAGTATTAATCTGCTCCTGAAAATCTAGAAATCGTGCTCGTCAGACCGTATTATCCATCATCGACACGGATCTCTATCGGGTATCAATTACTCTCAGGAGATGGTAGATATTGCCGAGACCAGCTCGTCGAGATAAGACACGCCGCAGAAACTAGCGCATATTTCTGCCAACGAACTAATCAACTACTAGCCCCTGCTGACCGCGATGGATTGTTGTGAGAACTACATATTCGAAATGTATATAGAGCCCACACACAATGAGGAACTATTGACATGCAACTCTGCATTATGTTCTCAATCTTTTAAAGGGAATGTCTTAAGATACTTTTACTTCGCTGGATTTTAAATACAAAATCCACTTTAAAATCCAGTGATTTCAAAATATTTTATACCTTGATAATTGTATTTTCAAGAGGGAAAATTTAAGTTGGATTTCGTCTTAGACGACATTGTGATAACTAATCTCACAAATAGCAGTTCGGGACAGAATGGTAATCGATCACGATATCATGTCCTACGTTCGACACAAATTGTTTTGGAGGATGCTGTAAAGTAAATTAATGGGACGTGAGCGGGCATTGCACCAAATTCTTTCTCAATTTTAATTTTCCGAGAAACAAGAAAATTGCCAATTGCGTCTGACATAATCCATATCAAGCTAAAAATTGGAATGTTGCTTGTTTAATATGTTATGTAAAACTATGCATCGGCGTAACTGTAGCCTCCTGTCAATATTAAATTGAATCGTACATCTCCCGGACGAAATGGTTTGCGGTCAGTTAATGGGTTGGCTTTATGGTCCAGTTCCAATTTAAATTTTTAAGCTTTCACTGGCTGCCGTGGAATTGTAAAATTGATGATATCATGCCTTACTTAGTACGGATTTGATAAAACAAAAGCAAGTTATCTATCTTAAATTTCTTTATTATTGGAATTGAAAGATAACAATAAAGAATTGGATTCAGTTTTGTTAATAAGACGTTTATTAATATTTTTTAGCGTTGAAAGCAAAATAAATTGGAAATCAATCTGTGTCCCTGTATCTAAGAGTGCAAAAAGAAGACCATGCCTTTTGCTAAACGTTCTATTTAGCGAGGCGCAGACTCGGTCAATTGATCATGCGTTGCAGCTCCTCACCGGACTCTTGTAGTTTTTGTTGATACAACGTCTATCAAACCAAAAGAAACATTTAGACATAAATTTTCAGTTGTTTTTTTATTAGGTTTATCTTTTTGCCCGATAGAGATATCCACTACAAAGTATTTCTCAATTATCATTTGTCTGTCGCTGTTCTTTTTTATTATTTTCCAAAAAGGTTGTTTCCAGGCGAATTACATGAGAAATCGTTTTGTTCGTGTTCTGAAGTAAGGAGAGATATCGCCCGCTACGAATTGAGGCTGCAGCGACATCTTGTCGTATTTATGATAGGCTACTCAGAAAGTTTTGCGACAAGAGTTGTTATCTATGGAACACATGCTGGTTTTGATGTCAATTAAAACTATGACTATCTATAACATAAAAACAAACGATTCCAAAATTCGTAGACGCATGGAACTTTGTATGTACTTTGCACCTGGAGAGTACTTTGAAAAAATGTTATTAAAAAATTGGAACGCGTACAACATTTTTATTCTTTTTCGCAAAACCTTCGAGTTCCCCGCGTACAAACGTACAAACGTACAAACGAGCCTATCTATAGTATGTTCTTGTTTAACAAATCACAAAATATCTTAAAGGAGCGCGGTAACAGTTTATCCTTGGTTTTCTACACGTTTCTTCAAGTTTTAGAATTATATTAGCTATGATTTAAGCTTACGTTTATAACCTTAAGAGACTTGTCTTTAGTCTAGATGTTCCGAGAGGTTTTTAAATTTATTTTCCTTCTTTAGTTCTTTATGGTAAAGTGTGTTGGACTATTGTGAAACTTGTTTGTTCAAGTACAAAGTTATGCACAAATTTTCGCAGATCCTAAAATGCAAGGTCAATGTAACGCTTATTACTTTGCTGGTGCACTGACATTGCATTTATTGCGTTGTTTAGCTTCCAGTCAATGACCTCCTGTAGGTATGTGCCTTATAAAAAGTAACTTGAACCTGTCCGACGCATTACCGCAAATTGACTCCATATCTGCTGATAGCGACCGGACTTACGGCGACAAGTAGTCACTCGCTCCAGTTATGGACTACTCAATGTACGAGTTAATTCTAAATATGTACAATGCATTGTGATAGAGCATTTAATGTCACGGTCGAAGATATAGTCATGAAATGAATAGAAGCACAGATATCCTTCTCGAAGGTTATTAAATATTCACGATCATTTTGATTATTATTTGCTAACATACACATTTAAATTCTTTTAATTCTCTAACCGATCTGAAATATTGATTTTGTAAAAAGGACACATGCCTTTTAACTTCATTAACTGCGAATAATGAAATAGTAGTTGGACCTTCAGTCCACCGATACGTGCACTTGAAGCAAAATTAATCACTTGTATTTTCAGATAACGCTTAAGAAAAAAAAATGGGTGGTCTCTACTCTTTTGAAAGATTTTACTTCGTTAATTAATATTTATTAACATCGTTGAAAGGTTCAATAGTTTGTTGCAACCGATCGATAATGCGAGTCATTGTTAAGACCCGATTTAAGTGCTATTCCGCTTGCACGCTAATGAAAGAAGTGCTTTCAAGAGCCTTCATTTAGAGCCTCTGTGAAAGAAAAGCCTGATTTGTCTTAATGGCAGGAATAATAGATCGAATTAATAGATTGCTCCCTTGGCTCCACAGTATCATACTAGACTTTCACTGATCCATTTTTTGCTAAAAGCCGGTCCATGGTTCGCGAAAGTGGTTGGGCTGGTGGGCGAAGGCTTGTGTACCGGCGGATAGATACGTTCATATTTCAAGATTCATTCACCCTGGTGCTAAACTAGGCACGACGGTTTACTTCTTATCTCATAAATGAGTACGTATTCATGGTAGATATACCTAATTCATTTATTTTCAGACATTGCATCATTGCATGCATAATAACATTGCAGTCGCAGACCTATCAGCGCCCTGAAAACGTTGGACACGCAGGAACATTCCCGTGTGTAGGCAGGGCCGTCTTTACCAGGGGGTGCAAGGGGTGCGGTGCACCCGGGCGCTACATGAGCTAGAGCCGGCGCCGTGTGTAGCAATCAATCAATCAACAGCCAACTAATTGTAGATAAATATTCGGATAGAAATTGTTTAAAGGTTTTGAAGGAAAGTCGCAATTATAAAAAAAGTAATGCCTTATCTTAAAAATCAGACATTAGAGCATGTTTTTTATTTAATCAGAATCTTGAAACAGCGATATTCAGATAATCTTACCCAAAATCAATAAATTCATACCGCCAATGAGCTCCCTAACGTAATATTTATACTTAAAATAAAATAATAGTGCAGACAGGATATTTTAGATGCGTGGAATTTTTAAAAGATATAATATATAATAATATAATATTATATGTATGATGAAATACTCAACGACCCTCGGTATAGAGGCTATTTCCACCTGTCTGGTTCGCATTTACATAATACTTCCAAATTCACTCAAGGGTTAACGTTAACGCATCTGGATGATTTTCTTGATTTGGTCTTATTTTAACATCAATATCCTCATCAATCAACAACGTTTATATATTTGCTAACAGTTGTCTTAGATGAAGTTTCAATCCTTTCACTAAAGTAACAGCAGGTTACATAGATAATGGTATAAATTATACACATAGGTACGCGGGAACCCCCCAAAAATTTGTTTAAAAAGAACTAAACGTTAAAAAATATGGTAAAATTTTAATTAATTTAAATTCAATCTAGAAACTTGGAGTTTTGGATAAAAAAAGAATAATCATTGTTTATTTTTAATTTCCTAATAGGTATAAACTTACTTATGCTTTCATTAAAGATGTTACTAAGTAATACCTTTTCTTCTTAGTAGGGCAGTGTAAGATTAAGTTGTGTTTGGAGCCACAATTACACAACTATATGGCTAAGTTACAATATAACTGCGCCAAATCCTGCCTGTAAATATAAACGTGTAGGTATATAATTTTTATACAACCAATTTTTACTGAGTTTTACTAGTTGCGGTAGGTATTTAAAGCTCGTTACTTACATAAAATTCAAAAGTGAGAGGGTTCTACATGAGTGTTGTACGCAAACAAATTGGTAACTACCCAGCCCTAGGGAGGAACTTCAGCATGAAACTTTCACGTTTCACGCCAAGCATAACTTTGGTATTCACCCTCATAACCGTGTTACACTTACATTTTATTTATAAACCATTTTACTTTTTTATTACTTTTGATATAAACTTTTTGTTACATGTTATCCATAACGTTTAATACAGGTAGGTATTTAAGGTATATAACTTACATCTATATATAACCATACTGCTTTTAGAGGCTTTTAAGATCTTTACTTCCTTTATAATACTATATTCATATCTTATAGAATCGAGAAACCTTATCGACATTGAACATTCAAAAGTAATCCTTAAAGTGATTGTTTCCGTCGCCATTGAAAACAGACCACTCCATCCGGTACACTGAATGTTTTCTATAAGATTATCTACGGAAGAGTGTGAGGTTGCAAGTATTGTAATATATGCGTCCCAATTGCCAGAAGGGAGATCTCCCTAGGGAGTTGACAGTGACACGGGCACCCACACGCGCCTTCATTATCGACCCTCTGGATTCAACGCACGCACCAACAAATTGATATCAGCGCACGATTTTAAGAAATGACGTGTCTATAAACACATTTTACGAACTCTATTAACATTCGAGAAGGTTTTAAGATGATAAAACGTCGATGCACTCTGAATGGCTAATGCGATTAAAGAATCGAATTTAGCTGTTTAGAATATTGCATTGGGTGTTAAATGTCAATATCAAATGATGTTTACTGTACTTACTTTTTTTTTAAATATAGATCTTTACAAGAATTACCAAATTTAAGGAAATATTAAAAAAACAATGAAACTAAAATCCAATCCATTCCTTAATCTGCAAAGGTAGGCAGCTTATCCGAGGGCTTGCTGACGTTTGTCATTCTGGACTGATGTTGGGTATCGCGGATGTCTACGGAGGACAGTGTCCACTTACCATCAACAACATCACTTATCATTACAATGGAAGTTAATCAGTCTCAAGTGTCATCCGATTGTTTTGTTTTCAGTCTGTCATTCACACTAATACCTGCGTTACATAGGCGTACATATACGGCTCGTGTCACGATATCATCTGAGGATTCCTGCAGCTGACAGTCGTGACTTACGAGGCGGTATCATTGCACTGCTACTGGATTTTTATAAGATCTCGGTAACTGGAAATGTTGTTGTAATTCCACTTTTGTGTAATAAATTGAGAAGTGCGGTTGATTAAATATCAAAAGCTCAATTGATAAAACGCTTATAAAAATGTTCATTTAGATGTTTTTCTAATCGTTAATCTGATCAAAAAATAATACAATGTTTAATTTCCTAATTAAAAACATTGTATTACTGTGAAAGAATAAGCTACAATTTTATTTTGCTTAAATGAATATCCATCTACAAAAGCTTGTCGCGGGGTAAGAGTTAAAATTTAACCGACAATATCCATTAGATAACATATTATTATGATATCCGTATAAGTTACTCTATTTATATTATACTCATGTATTTATGTATTTGTTATAGAAAGAAGTTTATAAGTAAACTACAGTTAGGTTACTTAGTCTATAATTTGATTATAAATCGGCACCCTATAGTTTACGAAAATGTAATACCGATTGTTTGAACTGAATTTTCTGTTTCATAACTTGTAAATAAATGTTATCGCGACCGTAATCACTCGAGAGCTAGCGGTAGGTATGGAGCCTGTTATCGATATTCAATCAACCGATTGATTGAATAAAAACCCACTTTGACTGAGTTTCATTCAGCAATCTCATTTAATTAGTTCACAATTTAATATTATTTATGAACTATTTAAGCATTTGCGTAGGATTCTGGGAGTTTTACCACGAAACTAAAGGAGATTGAAAATTTTCCTGTAATCTCCTTGGGAATCCATCTCAATCCATTTAAAATATCAATATTGATATTTTGAATACATAAATAAACATTCGTTTGAGAATAATGTGGATATAATTAGAAAGTTATATAGAGTTAGAGATATGGGCAGAAGCCCAATGTCTTAGTAAAATAACCTATTTAAACTGAATAAATATAATATAAGCCATAGTATAAATAGATAATAATAAAAAATACTGAACCGCAGCCCACATCCGGGTCATATTTTAGTTCCTTAAAATTCCTAAAAGATTAATAAGTTATCAAGTTTTAAGCATCACGTACCAACACACATATTGCCTAATTAAAAACACGAAGACGATTGTTAAAGCTATCGGCAGACATATCGAGTGTGTATACACGTAATTTCATAACGTTGAAAAGAGCAATTACGTAAGTAATATTAATTTGTTTTGTAAATCTGTCGTTTTGCGAAAGTAAATTAACAGCCCAGTAAAAATGTTTTATTAAAAAGATGAAATTAATCGTATACTTAGACATATCTACATGTATTCTTTTTGTATGGACGAGCTTTCAATGTTTCAATCCGTTTGCGTAGATAATTACGGTTATGCTATATTTCACTTTAAAATTAATGAAATACGTCGTTTGGATCAAAGAATTCCATATGCTTTTCGCATTCGAAGTAAGTACTCCCTCGTGGAATACACGTCACAAGTGCGCTAGAAAATACTGATAGGTATTAAGTGTTGTAGTTTATTGATCGACAAGTGACATGTCGATATCATCGGCAACTCGCTCAATTCGGTACAAGTCTGATATGCAAATAGAGCACTGATATGTTGTCGAGACCGATACAACCTTTAATTCGATCGATGTTATTAAACTAATGAATTATTCAACACTCTGTCTGTTAATCTCGCCCGACAAATAACACCGTGCTAAGTCATCTTTTTTCGTTGAATATAGAGGTAAATTTAAAAGGTTTTCAATGAATAAAAGTAAAATTACACACTCATATATTATGTTACATTTTTGTTTATCAAATTAATTGTGAAAATACATAATACAATAATAGAAACCATAAAAACGGTTTTTAAAGTTAGTTACAACGGTTATTTTAGGTACCTCATTATTTTTCTGTTTTCAATAACTAGTATGTTCAAAACTCGGAGTAAAATAAACTATAATTAATACCGAAAGAATTTTCAAAATTGAATTATTTGTTTCCGTGATTACCGATTAGTTATTCCAAGCTTACAATCATCTCTTTTAAAGTTAAAAATATAAAGATAATTATTGTTCATAAATCTGGTATGTGATTTGGATCGGGTCTGGGTAATTAATACCTATGAAATTTAATTAGAGCGGTGACAAATGGGCCTGCCGTACCTCTCTCTTGAATTTTTAACGTTCATGTCCTTCGGCGGGTTATATCGTTCCAGGAAGTCTGATCTGATGCGCCATTACAAAAACAACAACCGATTCGCAATTTATTTTCGGATTGTCAGACACGACTGTCATACAATAATAGCCGACATCATTTTGCCGCATACGACGGCGCCAGTGGGCCAGGACCTTATCGTCTGAATAACGACACGTCCTGCGTATCTATAACGTATCTCGTCATATAATAGAGAACCATTCACACGCACCTCGACGCAACCCGATCAAATCTACTGTTTTCAATGTAGTGGGCGACGGGAACATTTCACGGCACCTGTTCTCGTGGTCGGATAGCGTGTTATTGTGGTGATTTATGTATTACGTTGAAGTGGGTTATCAAGACAACGTCTGTACTTAACCGCTAATGTTAAGTTAGGGACGCTATAGTCTTCTATTATGTTGTGAGGTTCAAAAGTCTATTTAATGTCTTTTCTCTGTGACTTTTACGTAAATAAATCGAAATGTATCGTATTTTATATTTCGCTTATAAAAGCGTCTTGTTTATCACGTCAATATGTTAATAACGCGAATGGATGCAGACAAGAGTTTTGGGATGCGTAAATAAAAAGGTTTACTGCGCGAGTAAATATGTCTGTAAGTGGTGTAATAACACATATCGCAGACAGGACAGCGAGAGCTTTTAATAATTACTCTTATATTTTTTTTTAAAATAGCCGTCGCCGCTGTTAGTACGCCCAGGGTGGGATACTATGTGTAGTGTTTATGTTTGTATTACCTACTCCCTAACTAATATTATAGACGCCTAAGCTGATTTTATGTATATATTGGACTGATTGTATATATTATATTATATTGGACAAACATTACAATCTATACTGGAAGACATACTCCAGCAAAGTTTATACTAAGAAGAATTTTATCTTGATACTAAAAATGCATAAGTAATAAGTAAATATGACGTGATAGCGTAAAAATTGATTAATGAAAGTTAAAAAGGGCGATAAAAGCCAGATTAAGATAATGTGATAGATGGTCAGAATTTTCCACCGTTTATTATCAGTGATGAAATATGTAGTGATTAGTGTGGTCCCACTACCGTAAATTAAGCAAGCGAACCAATTTATTAAAGACAAGTTGACTGTATTAATTAATGACTGTATCAACCCCTCTACAGTTAATTTAATCTTTGACTTTCGGCGCTCAGTGAAGAGATAAATTGTTTATTTACTTAATATCGCTTTACAGTTAAGGAATATGTTACTATTGATATTTCGGTGATTTTTGTATTGTTAGAAAAAAAAACGATAGGTCTTCGACGCTGAGTCTTCTTGGGTTGACTAAACATGGAATACAACCTTAACCTGTTTACTCATCTCATTGATAAATGAATTTATTCATGCACTTTATTAATAGAAATAATTGTCGTATCGTCTAAAACTATTGCATCAAACATAACATTATGGTCTAAATATTTTTTTGAACTTTTTGGCAGAAACTTGAGGAGTGCAAGTTAAGATTTGTATTTGATTATTATTAAAATTGTGTATTGTAGGTTTGCAGCTTAATGGTGATAGTTTATTAAACTTCATATGATCGTTTATTATATTTCAAAGTGCGATATTTGTGATAATTAAATAAAGGATTTTTTGCGTGTGCTTCCAAGGAGTCCAACTTTTCTGTCCTCAGTGAACCTATTAGCTCTTTATTGAGCGACTCCTAACTTACGTCGACGGAACTAGACACCGAAGTGATTTTTGAATTGTTTTGATATTTACGAAGATAACTCAACACTGGCACAATGTGCTAATTACGTTATTGCCATATAAGAAAAGAAAAAATATACGAAGAAAACTTAACACGGGCACAATGCGCTAATTGCACTATTAGGTACCTTATTAATGTAAGAAAAGAAGAAGAAAATATTTTATTTGACATACCGTACGACTTTGTTTTTAAGACCGTTTTATCGCTTAGATTTGAATGCTTGGAAAGCCAGATTTTTTTAAAGCCGTCTTTTTATCCGGGCCTTAGGTCATAAAACCAAAGGTCAAGTAATATGTGCCATAAAACTGTAATTGGTTTAATCCTAGGAAGTCAAAAGTTTTCTTGGGTTCAATGATATTTTGTATTTGAAATAATACCACCTCTGCGGCGATTTGTGACCGTCACGTTACAAGGTTAATGTTTTCTGGAGTCGTTTCAATTTACTCGAAGTGCAAAGGTGTGTGCTCATTATACCATATGGGATCCCTAAATGCGGTCGCGGTCTCATTTTACGACTAACACGGATTCGCTCGTAGCCTTCTAGATATATTGCCGTATGCAAATTTAATGATACGTTGTTTCTTTACAGCGTAACGACGGAGTCACTGAAACGAGTATGTTTATAGCGACTTAAACATTGTTTTATGATTTGCTTGTCTTACTTCATATACTGTATGCAGTTTAACGTTATCTACAATATATTCAGTGTCACAATCATTTCCATGCTCATAATAGGAACAGCAACTGCATTTTTTAAATGACAACATCTAAAGATTCTATAAAAGGAGGTAAGATTAATCAAGAACTTAAACAATCTTACACGGCAGTTTATCTCAGTTTACCCGTTACCGTGTCTGTCCTACAGGAATCAGTAGCGAGGTCGACGACCTTCCAAAGTCACGTTTCTCAACAAAAACTCGTAATAAAGCATTCGAACACACCTCATCTGTCATCTGCGCAGCCACCCCGAGTGATACTTAAGACCTATAACTTAAAGCTTACCGTCATAAAAGGGAAATGTTAAGGCTGTTTATTGGGCCTTTTTATTATCCCCCGTCCTTTCAGTGCACTCTTTTGTGTTGTGTACGATACAAAGGGAGTCGAATGGTGACTGGTAATGTGTAAATCGTTCATGCTTTTTATCGATTGTAACAATGAAATCACTCTCTTTGTTTCAGGTGTGTACTACTTATTGATAAGATTTTACGAGTGCTTCGGAGAAAAATCGTAATCTTCAGGAGTAGGGGTACGTATTTTAAGTCATGGACATCAATTATGTTGCCTATATTTTGCATACAATCGCTCCGTTTCTGCACGAAGTCTATTTGCAATATTTATGTTTTGAGATGAGACTGTAGGTACTTGTAACTATGAGTAAGAACGTTTATAAGACTTTGTATAGATCTTGTATTGTGTTGTGATCATCAGATTATACTTAGGTCAATGAATGTGTGACGACAACTTCACAGAACTAAGAAATTATACTCGAATTTTAGGAATGTACCTTACTCTAGAACGGCATTAGCATCTTCATGACTAAATTAAATAATTATCAATAAAGAATTTCTTTATGGCACATTATTATACATTAGTTTCAAAATGCTACAGATACAGATAAAGATATCCGAAGCTCGTACTTAACCCTTACTTAACCTCAGTAAATATTTATCGTCTATAGAATAGATACATTTACTACGGTTCTCCGCGTACTTTTCTCACTCGTATCAGTTACGGTCTTCGAAATTATGAAGACGTTATGTCTTTTTGTACAATGTTTAAGTTTCACACTGTAGAATGGTAGACGGTATACTGACTTCGTACAAACGCATTGAGTTTGCTTCCCTCACACGTTCGCGTGCTGTCCAGTTCCAGTGGTACTCCCACAGATCCCCGCGATGTTATATCGCGATCCTAAACTCATGCGTTTGTGTGTGAAGTACGTTTCCTCGTTTATACGAAGCTGGTTTATTCGTTTTTGTCTGTGTTTCGGTGTAGGGGGCATCTTGCCGACAAAGCGTACGTTGACAATCAAATCAGCCACGACTCGCGACAATTTCTCTGTCGACTGTATATACATTGTCCTTTGTGCCTTTGTGACGCGCTCATACGTTCCATGTTTTCACGCGTTACATTTGTGACGGTATCATATCTTTCGAAACTAGAGACGCGTATTTTGTTCTGCTGTTACAAAAGGAATATACATTTTCTCGTATTAAATGGTCTACATGCACTCTCATTACGTGGTTCTATTTATTTTAATAAAAACGTCACGCTGCATAACGCCATATGGCCGCGCATATGTGTTTGTGCGTCACTCGAAATATCGGGTCATCTCCATACAGTATTATGCTATGCATTTCGATAGGTCGCTCCGTCATATCCTAGCGGGCCACAGATTGATGATTGAATTAGGTCGGGTTACGATTATTTGTGCAGCTCTGTGAGGCTATAAAGAGCAGGTAGTTGCATTCCCAGAAGTTTAGAGGCCACTTGAGGACGAACTCCTTGCCTAATGTTTTAATGGAAACATTCCAAAAGCAGTTTCAGTTTTTGCGCAAATATTTGCTTGAATGATGAGAAAGTTATTTTGGGATGCCATGTGTGTTTTATCATTTGCACTTAATGTTTTAAGCCTCTTATGTCCTTCAAAGAGCAGTGAAGCGGCGAGTAAAAGCGTTTCTTTGAGTCGAAAAATAATTGCCATTCATTTAAGTTATAAGGGATAAGCGCCTACTATGTTTAAGATTATTTGATGCCCTTTTTTGTGACCTGCGATTTCAAACAAAAGTGGTCGCATGCGGTCCCTATTGAAATTTGAGGCAACATTAGTTTTTGGAATTTTGGTTGGTGGTCTTTTGATCTCCCCATAAATTTTAGTATGCTACCACACCCTATGGCGGCATGCATTTGTGCTTTAAAAGATAATGAGTTCGAGATGTGCTAAGCTAGTATTTTATGCGAAGTATTTTGATTGTACTTCCTTGCAACTGTAAATTATTATTAAATTATGTTAAGTTACAATCACGTTGGCTTCAGAAGGGTCTAAATTTTAGATAATATTCATTTCCAAGTAATCTTGTCAGCAGATCGTCAGATCATTTACAAATTGAGTTTTATTGACAATATTCCAGAAGTAATAAGCCAGACAAATTAATATTCGTATTACATCAGCTTATCGTAAGGTGACTCTCGTGACTCAGCTCTGAGCCGTGAACTCGGAGCCCTCGGCAAGGCCCGTAGAAAGTACTAGACTACCGAATTGGAGAGCTAAAGGTCAACCGCTATTTGCGAGAACTTTAAAATGTCAAATGTTAATTGATTATACAAAGATACTTAGCGACAGTGAGCTATCGTTTTGAAGATGTTGCGGTCTTTTTTTGGATAGCTATTCTTATCGGGTTATTATCCTAGGACCTTTCTTGCTTCAACTAAAAACTTTGATCGATAATTCCATAATGGTGAACAAGTTCTAATTAGTGTTTTAATAATTACCTAATTGTGAATTCATAGATAGGTATAGAAAGAAAAAAAAAATGAAGAATCCGTCTTTGTAATGGGGACTATCTGATAGTTTTATTATTCTATTAAATTATGTGCATAATCAAACTTGTCAACTTTCTATTCTGCACTTTTTTAAACAAAGGAATAAAATGCCTCACTAATTACTGGAATTAGCAGTTTAATTTTATTTCCGATATATATTTGCTACGTAGACATTACAAGGCGCACTAAAACACGTAGGTAAGTAGTAAAATACGTACACGGCACACTTACATTAAAACGTGCATAAATCAAGAAACGATTCGTCACGCACCACATGCGAATTCGTTCCGGAATCGATTCAGATCTTAACCCGATAATCGCTTATGATCGATATGATACCGATTACATTCAAAATACAGGATACGCAGAATACTCCGAGCAATTACATTACATTGAGTAAAATAATCTGGAGTATTTTTTTTATAGAATAAAGGTTACAGACGAGCATACAGTCAACCTGATGGTAAGTGGATACTGTCGCCCATGGACATCCGCGATACATGCCAACATTAGTCTAGAATGACAAACGTTAACACGCCCCCGGATGCGCTGCCTAACTTTGCAGATTATGGAATGGATTGAGAGAAAGGGCTGGGAAAATGGGGAGGGATAGGATGTGATGGGAATGGCCTCTGGCATATTTCACTCACTACCGAACACGTACGTATATTGGGGGGAATGTAGTCTTCCGTGAGAGAGGCGTAACGTGGCCAGTTCAGTGCGCCTCTTGGCCAGCGGCTGTGGGAATGCAGCGTGCACCCCCCCTACAAAAATATAAAAGTAGGTTTAACTTTTCTTCATGTAGTGTCATCTACTAATGAAGTTTCACAATTATGAAACTATATGACTATTATATTTGGAAATAACAGCACAAAATAGTGCCTTAACCTAAGTTAAAAATAGGTTAGATTTCTACGGTTCTTTCCGAAAAATACATTAAAATCTATTCAGTACAAATATAACTGAGTTCCGACTGTTCTTGTGCTTGTTCTTGGTCGACAAGAAAGACGCTGTGCTTGTTCGCTCAGTGCGGATGTGACGCAGCTATACGAGTACTAGCGTCGCGACACTCGCGAGTCGCGACACATGTTATTGTTGTTAAGACATTGATGTACATATAGCTCACTGTGTTAAGATAACATGTTATTATTAGAATTACATAATTAATGTGACTACTTTATCACTTGATAACCTTCACCTGCTAGTGTGTTCAATCAGAATGTTGTAGTGTCGTCATACAGGTACAATATAAAAGTGTGACAATGCCTTTTAGATTCTTGCATTGGATGCATTGGATGCATTGGATGCAGGCTTTCCGGTTGTATCGGTTTTATAAGGTGTATGGTCTTACCATGTAACGTATTGTCATGTTATCGTCATGATAGTTAAACCAGATTTACATTATTGTGCTGTGGTGTGTTGTGCTGCACACTGTGTGTTGTACACAATGATTACACTATTCTCATGTGCCGCCACATCACATCACACGAGATGAGCGTGTCACATCAATGTATAATGTATAGATACAGTAGATGTCGCTAGAATGAGTCTCGGCACAAACACCATATTACGGCTTTAGAAAGCTTTTTATTGGCAAGATCTGTAAAAAAAGCTTTATAAGTTTTTAACTAAAATACATACTTTATTTGAGTGAATCTAAGTATGCCGTTTTAACTGTTTTAAACCTTTCTCGGCTTTTTAATACTCTACTCACACACGAGTGTTTTAAACATTCAGGAAGTATATCTCAAAGGCTCGTGGAGCTGTAACCAGTACGATGAATTTATAATATGCAATCTCAAACATGCACTGCTCGTGTTATTTTTACGAGTTGGAATTCAAATCTGTTTAACGTCAAGTTGGTATAAGTTCGGTCGTCTCTATGTTTGGTCAGAACCCGGATATGTGGGTGTTACGTAAACAATTAGTAAAACGTTACCGGGAATATCTGGGCTTAATCTGTATCTTCACTTTAGATATAAACTTTTAAACCATAGCAACTCTTTAAACCATAGAGTTTAATTACATTAGACAATTCAAGGCACAGGAGAAATCAGCGCAAATCAAGTAGGTACGTATTTTATCAGTTTGCTTTAGAACCATGCATTGATCACCTAAATTTTTATCTATCAAGTTCCTTCCAGTTCAAGGTTTATGGACTTGTTGAAAGAATGTGTATAATTCTATTCAAATATAATTCTATCAGTTGGAGCGGAGGATATAAGTAACATTTGCATATGTACTTACATCAAAGACAACTAACTATATTTGTTACTGGAAACTTAACATAATGTACACGCAAAATTGACTATACGAGTACATCGTAATATATTGAAATCGATAAAAGATACTTAGATAAAAAAGTTTAATCAAATATACAATATAAAACATTGAACAGGATTAACAAACTTAAAACAAATAGGTAGACCAAGAATGTATGTCAGGTAACGAAATAAGAATACGAGGCACGCTTCCACTCTGAAACTCTAACAAGAAAAAGAATCTTGTAAACATGTACTATAAATCTTTAATAGAATCGTTCGCGCTGTTTGCATCATCGTTACGGAGTATTGTGTCATTGTTACATATCGAGAAAATAAAAGATCAGAATGAAGGCGATCCCCTGTCAATATCATTGATTGGAAAGCCGGAGCTCCGACCGCTCCTCCCTGTCACTGTTTTATTGCTCGTATTTATTTTCACCACTACATTCCTCACCCAACCCTCTGTGATCGTGTTTTTTTGCCGCTACATGACTTTGTACTTTCGCATCGATGTTTTTACGCGGGTAATTAATCAAAACGGTCCTTAATGGGAGTTAATTTTTGTACCCAATACCTTGCAGCACCAAAACATATTTTGTAAGGTAAAAGCTTTATTGTTATACTGATTGAATTAAAGTAGTCTTCATAAATATTTGTTTGTTTAGAAAAATTGTTAATTACATATATAAAGTGCAATATCTATTTGATCTCCGTTCTCGGAAATCTTAGAAACTCAGTTCATTTTTTGTGTTTTTTCCATTGAATAGTGTAAAGACGTGTTTTGATTACTAAGAAATGGTTTTCATTATATGTAGTTTCTCTTGGATGAAACTGAGTAGTTAAGTAATGAAATGACTTTTAGATAATTAATTTATTATGTTCATTTCATTGTTATTTCCATACCTATATGAACGGATAAATTTAAATCTATCGGTGGATCACTTTGTTCCACTCCACTTTGTTGATTATTTGGTACTTACAAAATTGAAGCGTTATCTCTGTCTCCTATTATATGACCAAAGTCAATTATATAGGTACTTCATAATGTAAAAATGTGAGCCGAATGTAAAAGAAATATTGTCATTGTGTAAAGGATAATAATATAGAAGAAATATAGGGCAAGATCTTAATCTTACAGTAAGTGAATCGTTTTGATGAAAATGGCCACATTTTACTACCGTACAGCAAGACGTAACGTCTGCATTATCGTTTGTCTCCAATCTTTAGTGCCTACTTAAAAAGTAATAAAGACGTAATATGATATCAATAGAACCTTTTATATCTTCCACGATTTCTACATTACACCTAATGACTTACTGTCACGGGCATCATGCTTGTGTTTCATTAAGAGCTATGAAAATAATATGTATGGTTACGACATTCATCTAAAAGATGGCGCCACTTCACTCATTGTACAATAAGAAGTTCAACATTTAATGAGTGAGTATTATGTCTCACAGAAGTACTGTTCCGGACTGTGAAGACCAAACGCGGGTAGGTAGTTGATGAAACTGCTCGCAACTCTCAACGTGGAGTACGCGCCTCTTCAGTCAGCTCGTGACCATGGTTGGTGCAACCCAATCGAAGCGTCGAGTGTAAAACGCGAAAATTACAAATATTATATTTCTCATTTTATTCATTTCCTATCCTCCACATTTTCCCAACCCTTTCTTAAAATTCATTTCAAAAACTCCAAACGTAGGCAGCACACCCAGGGGCGTGCCAACGTTCGTCATCTGGACTAAAATTTATTATGGTTAAGATTTTCTAAATTTTCGTTGTTTCAAAATTATGTTAAATAGAATTATTCTCCGACATCTGATTTTTAAAATAAAGCACCAGTCTCATTTTTTGGGAAAATAGAACCATAAAAGGGTTTCTTAGATAATATTACAGATTTTCTCAAATTGTCAACCTTATCACTTGCATCCATGGACCGATCAATGTCTAACGTCGTTTACCGAAGGGTAAGATCACAATAAGTTTTCCGGAAATCATGTTTTCCGACATCGTCAGCCCTAGCCCCTATCGGTAGTCCTGTTGGGGCAGCCGCGCGTGACCGCTCATCTCGTTACGTCCTATCTCCGCCAGCCACATTGTAAATTTAACAATCATCGCCACTTCCACCCCAGCTTTGTTTAACTTAGGGGCAGTTTCATGTTAACAATTTAAGGAATTAGCTTAGAGACTAGATACTAGGTACTATATTATTAGAAATAGGTGCTATAATGTAATGTTGACTTCTAAGCACATAATTTATTAAATCGGAGAGGGTGAAGCTGAATTCCCCAGCTGAATGAGTCCAATTGACCGAGTTAAGGCTCATTTACACAAGGAGAGTTTCTCGAACGGTTCGGGCGACACAATTCTCGAATGCGACTACACTATACACTATGCTCGTATGTAACTGTTCACATGATGACAACATTGATCACATCATGACAACCGTTGTTTATACTAGATAACGCATTTGAGAGACTCTCCTTGTGTAAATGAGCCTTTACCCCACACTTACAAAACTCTGCTGTGAAAGAAATGAGTGTTGCCAGAGCCTACTTCTCATTCTATCTTATTTCATCAAGTAGGTGTATGTTATAATGAGACAAATTATCCCATCTAATCCCATATCATTTCATCAATCAGAAAGTATAATCATGTAGACCACGCGAACGAAACGCGGCAAAAGCTAGTGGGTAGATATAGTTAATTTTTACAGAGTGCACACCCTATAACACGTGTCTTTTGTTCAAAACCCCGTACAAACAGAAAGGTACTCGTACTTTTCTATAGACTGTAAGTACACAGTGCACTTTTTGCGAGTAAAATTTAAAGTAGTTGTTTGATCAGTCGTATTTCAAATAACATTTTAATAAATTGAAACTTTCTTTTATATGCCGTGTACCTTTTTAGAAAAAATAGTGTCTTAGAAAATTTATTAATGTCTCAATTGTACATTTCAGATTAGTAATATTAGATACTTTTTCCTAGGTTTTTGACTAATGAAACATTTATTGAATGAAACTAGAATATACGACAAATGGACTTCACTGGCAGATAGTTAAAATGATATAAATTATACCAATAATAAATAATTAAAATTAAGAAACATTTTTCCACCAATGCATCAAATTTATATTAAATAAATTGTTTTTAAAAGACCTGCATTAAATTTTTAATAATATTTTTTAAAAAGTGGAGTAATTGTCGAGATATTTAAGAAAAGAAATGATTTAGCGTGTTCTCGTTATTTCTATTTAGCGGGTGCAGGGAAGCCACGTTTCATTATTTTGAATAGATGAATTGCTGATTAAGTGATGAATTTGAATAGATAGCTGTCTTTAACTTTCATTACCTACCAATGAATACAATAGTCTAGACTTGAAGACCTGTGCGGTACAAAAGCTTTTCACTTATCTATAAGAAGTGTAGATATTCATTGCTACGAGTATAAAAAATAAAACTTATTAATAAATTTTATGTAAAACATTTACATTACCGAAAATGTATCTGTCTAAGCGCGAACCACACCAGCTCGCACCACTCGTAAGTTAAATCGTTGTAAGCTCTCGGGAGTAGCAAGTTTTAGTACTTGAGGACGTTAAGTTTTCACGCGCAAGACGACTCTGCCTGTCTCACGACCTCCACATAAATCTGAGAACATTTTCCGAGGCTCTACGAAGTGCAAAGTACACAAAGAAACAGTAGAGCACATCGGCTCTATTTTTTACTTATCTGAGCACATGAGCCTATTATTCATGGGATCTTCTAACTTAAGTTTTTTCATTTCAAGATTTTGTGTTAATAGAAATATGCATCAGATTTTTACGTCAAAACAATTTTATTTTAAGACTAATTGAAATGAAGTCTATTGAGATATTAATCTGGGAAATCTTTAAACATTGATTTAACCGACAATAAGGTCCTTTTTACTGATATCGTGACAAATGTTATATATTGTTAGAAGTAATTAATATTACATCCCATACACACTATAGAAACAGATAATAAGTAAAACATATTTCGTGCAAGAAATTAATTTTTCCTTGAAATAACCACCGCAGCGGATCAAATTTGGATTGTAATCCTGAATATCCTTCAGTATAGTAAACACCCGAGTGTGAAGCGTCCATATATACGAGTACAACGTGTCGGTGTGTGTAAGAATATTTCAGTTATTTATTTGAAGATAAACTACTACTTTATATATTTACTGTGTCTCATCGAGTATTTATATATTTACGAGTGTTGACTTGGCAAATGCTCAGCTCCATTTATAGAGCGCTTTTGTTAAGGATAAAAATGTAAGAGAAATCGTACCTTTTTAATTGTTGTTTAAAACTGTTAAACGTGGCATATACTAAGTTTTTTAAAAAAAAAATGTCACCAGTTTGCCTGTGTGAGGAATACATCTTGTGGAAACCCGCATACCTTCTCTAGAAATAAAAAAAGAACAAAATAGGTATTCTATATTTTTATTGAATCTAATTCTAAAGTTATGATTACCTATTGGGTGATAGCGCTTTGAGATATTAAAATAAGTAAAAAAATATATACGACTACTCCTTCCATCTAGGTATACGCACTTTATAGGAGAGTAAGTCAAATTATATTATAACTAAACCAATTTTGAATAATTGAATAATTTTATAATGCACCAATGTCTTGATGCATTATGAAGAACATGTTTTTATTTGCAATTATTGTTTACTTTCCGACCAAATATGTACATACTAGCAGCCGTGTTAACAATTTATGCAGTGTTCATAAATAGCAATTTCACCACTTACTGCGTCTAGTCTAGACACGTAGCATATATTGTGTATAATCTAGACGTTATATCTACGTAACAGTGTTTACTAAGAAGTATCCTCCTCGAGGGTTAAAAATAATCCCTAGCAGGGGGATTACGACGCCTTCAGGTGTGCCTCCTGTTTCGTAAAATCTTATCTTTATGGAGTCCGAGGTATTGTGCACCTTACTCAATAGGGGAGAGGGTTGTATTCAGGTTGTATGTGCGTATTGTGTCTAATCGATTAGGCTATAATGTGTGCGGAGTGGATTTGTATCAGAGGTCTAATCTGGGTCTTATGGGACGACGCGCGTCTGGTGTGTAGCGTATCGACGTGATACATTATCTTAAAGAATTTTACAAACCTCTTTGTGTGTTTACGTATCTGTGTATTATAGTATGACAGCATCTAAGTTTGTCATCTCATTTCATATTTATTACCACGCTAACGTCCAATATTTATGGGTCGACCTCAACATTTTCCATTAACATTTTAAGTAAGGACTTTTACGTAGCCTCGCCGACACCAAAGTTGCCGTTTCATTGTTGTGATGACGCAGTGTATGTCGAACTTTGTAGCGTTTAGCACTATACTCGTTCTCAGCTACTTGCGATCCCGCGGTACCCTCCCGAAGCAACGCCCTAAGCCGAGGTCAGTTCCTTCCGCCTGTCTGTCGGAGGGGGAGCCGGTAGACACTCTCTTTGCTCCTGGCTTAGCGCCTTCTACGCTCGCCTTAAACTGTACATGTCTGGTGACTCTTGAAAGGCCATTAGGGCAACAAGAATTTAGCCATTCCGTAAAAAAAATATATTAGTAACTAGCTGTGCCCGGCAGCGTTGCATGCCCGTCACATAACAAATTAACACAAAACAATATTAAGCTATACGTATAAACCTTCCTCTTGAATCACTCTATCTATTAATGAAAACTGCATTAAAATCCGTCGCGTAGTTTAAAAGACCTAAACGTACATACAGAGGGACAGACGGCGAGAATCGACTTTGTTTTATACTATGTATGTAAGGAAGAGGAAATATTTTGAAATGTTAATGGGTTGTTATTTTTCAGAAATAGTTGGGTCAAGAATAAGTTTGCGTATATTATCAATAACTTACCAAATTATGTATGACAAAAAATAATAATACCGAGTGGAGGTAATTGGGACGTATAAAAAGAAAGGAACGTCTATTAGTTCTCTATTCTCGCATACAATAGCATTAGCGTGCATTAGTATGTGCAGTGTATTTGCCTTCTGAGTCGGCGCCGGCGCCACATATCGTATTCTGCATATCGCAAGCCGTCAGGTTATTTCTCTTGCGGACAGCGACGCGCGCCGACCGACGCACGCGCAAGGTCGCCGGGTGCGCCGTTATCTGCAGTGGCGCCTGCCATATTCAGATCCATTCAATCGAATTACGATCCTTCCATGACATTAATTGAACTCCTATTCCCAAGATATCCTTCCCCTTACTTGTTTACAACAGTAAATCAGTCGACGCTTTCGGTTTTTATCCCGTTTCACATTGAACAATGTTTATACAAGCACGAAGTAGACAGTGACGTGGACTAATGATCTAGCTTAATGCGTCAGACATTGCGTCGATTTATTACTAAAATAAACTTTTCGTTATTGACATAATAAGTATTTGTTCTTGTTGTAAAATTTCAGATAACGCCGCTTATGAATAATACATATTCAGAAATTAGGAACTTATATAATAATTCAATTCAGAAATATTTATCAATTAACACCTATTCATGAATAGACGATGACTCACTACCATTTAATTACACTTGTGTATCAGTTGCCAATTAATTAAACTATACCTAAATTGAACAAATTGTAAAATAATTTTAACATGAAAATGACACATATTTTATTACGAACTTGTGTAAAATTATTTCCTATACATATAAAATTAGAAATACTAAGTAGGCATGGTAGTGTCGCCGTCATAACTTTTTCCGGGTAGAACAGTACACTCGTCGTTGATTGATGTTTTGTCATTGATTAGAACGATTAATTACCTATATGATTAATAACAAAACAAATGAAGAAGTATAAACACCCATAATCATTCAATAAAAGTATAATTGTACGCAAACGTCGAAATATTGATGTTTCATAAATATGTAGAATTATCAATATCGCGGTGGGTGTTATTAGTATCTCATTACCGGGGCGTTGAAGTGTTACATTCCTACATATTCTGCTTTACATGTAAAGGATGTCCCAAATTGTGCGCCGGATTTAATTTAGAAAACAAATAAAGTCATTGTTTCTTCGGCTGTGTGACATGTGGCACCGTCCTGTTGGAGCCACAGTTGATCGAGGTCCATATCTTCAAATTAATGCCAAAGAAAACTCCTGTAGCATGTTCCGATACCTCTCTATGCTATGCCTACCTAACATAAATACCGATACTTAGAAAAATGGCCCTATGATCCCGTCGAACCAAAAGCCGCACCAAACTGTAACTCTTTGAAGATGCATCCGTTTTTCATGAATCTCATGAGGATTCAATTTTGCTTATTGACGTATCCGTCAAGGTGGAAATGGGCTGAAAGTACAGGTATTATATTTAGTTTTAGAAAAAGTATTTGTCTAAACAGTTTTCTAAAACGTACGGAAAATAACGAAACCATATATCCGTCATTTTATTCTTTTGATCAGTTAATTAATTGCATTGTGTAGATTACCTATTGAGTGACTTACTACGTACGTAACTGTTTATGACATATGATGAGCAAAGACTACGTATTTTATGTATTATGCGGTTGTATTATGATTATGAAAATATTTACGCATAAATTACGTGGGCAGTAAGTATCACGCCCTGTTAAATTTTCCGACAAAGACGGGAATTGTAAACAGTCTTTTGTGTCTAATATAACGATGTGTCAGCCCACGGTAAACATTGTTAAGTAACTCGGTGTTATTGTTCCGAAAGTGAAAGGCATTAACTTGGATACAAACTGTTTTATAAACTTAACTTATGTATTAGTCGCCCTTTGAAATGTTTTCTATATAGAGAAATGATTCTTTAAATTTATCGAGAGTAATAATAATCTTAAATATAATTTAATAACACAACTTTGTTTACGTTTCCACATTTAGTATTAGTATTTAGTAGGTAACTACATCTCTATGCGTATATGCCATTATCTGAGATTTTTGTTATCAAAGTAAGCGCTGAGCGCCTATAAAATTACTATAAATATCTGTTATTTCAGCTGTGTCGTTAGTGATTATTACACATCAATTTTTTGAGATAAGAAATCTTAATAACGTAACGTAATGTTTTTTGAATAAGAAAACAATACAAAATAGCATTGATTTGAGAAAATATCAATTGTAAGAACGTGTTGTGCGTCATCTAGTCTATACCCATATCGATGCAAAATAATGTTTTACTAAATAGAAAACATAGTTTTCTTGAACTAGAAAATTATTTTTGACAAAACATCTATTGTAAGATCTTTAAGATAAACCGTTTAAAGGTCGTTTAATGATATTATTAATTATTTATATTTTTGTTTAGTGAGAGCAGACATTGAAACAATTTACATCATTGTAGGTAGGTATTGTCAAGAAACCGGGTGCGTCACTTCGTTTTTAATAAGAGATATTAATAAATGAAACAAAAATTCATCTTCACTTCTCGAGTTCCTGTCGAAAACTCCCCAATAGCTAATTTTTTTTTAAATGTTTGACAGGTTAGTTGATAAAATAGTGCCTATGTGAACGGGTATATTTATAATACCAAAAAAGGGAGTCAAATATTCTACAGCAGGGGGATGAGAGACATTTCTCTCTGGGTTTGGGTTCCATAGATGGAGACCCGGCTATTAAAAATTATTATTGTGCATGCAGTGACGAGGTCACGGAAAAATACAAACGTACGCATCAACTTGTTATTTCAATATCATTATAAAATGCGATAAGTCATAATTTGTATCATAAGTCTCGATGGTAAAGAGATTTATATGCAATCATCACACACCGACCACTTTACCAGACCCCTCACCACTAGACTAGACCACTTGCATTAATTAAGGTTCACTTTATTGAACCTTAATGCAAATTGTACATAGAATTGCACATTTTGCAACTAATGAATTTCTATGAATTTGTGAAAAATTAGAGACGTGCTTGGGAATAACTGTTTACTTTGGCAGCGCGTACGCGACTGACTATTACATTTTTATTACGTACCTATACTCACTGTACAAATATGGTGTAAATATATAAATAAATATATACAAAACACAAATATATTATATAATGTGCACAGGGCATAGGATTATGGAATTGCCATAAACTAAAACTTAAAACTAATGATGAGGCCGATAATTGGCTGATAAGTAGGTACTGATTATGTAGCTTGTAGACTGCGGTCAACGAGGTTCGAGATAGGCTTTACATAAAGCTGAAATCTGTACTTACATTTAGGTTTAAAAGGAAAAGTATCAGAGTTTGTGACGTAACCCTTCGTGATTTGTCTTTACGTAGTGAGTCGTAAAAATCTGTCATCCATCATGTGCGCGTGCCTGGACTCAACACAGGGAGATTATTCCGGGCTGCGGGCGACACTGAATGAACCATATGCGATCCCTACATGCCGAGGGAAAGTTGCGATTACATTCGCTTTTAGATTGCATTATTTTATACCATTAGGGTCACTCGGGACACTAGGGTATTGTTGGTATTGTTTTTTTATAAACTGCTTAGGTACTTTTTTTTATAAATCTGCCTCAATTTTCTCACCCAGCACTATTTTTTATTAATTTATTTTTACTAATAACAAATAAATCATCCAAAAGTATAAATGAAACCTTTCGCAAGATTTCGAAATTTTCCCTACAAATGCCGGAAAGTGCATCCTTAGCCCAAAAGTCCTCCATCATATAAATTTCCAAGATTTATATTGATGCACAGGTCTTCAACTCTTGCGTCGACCTGAAGATTTCTAAAGGATAATGCCAACAAATAACTAAAATATGTTTTGACACTGTGACGCGATTCCAGCTTTTTTTTTTTTTTTTTTTTTTTTTTTTTTTGTTAGGAGAGACAATCAGGAAAAATCCTGCATAGGACACCTGGTACCATCTAGCCTGGCTGGGCCAGCCTAGGTGGTACCAGGTAGTGTCGGACTCTTACCGACTAAAAAACCTGATTGCCTCAACATCGTGTATGTCTCGTTCTTGTGGCCATAGTGGCCTATTAAGAATCACCGGTCGCGTTGATGTAGGGCGAGCGCAGAAGGCGCTCAGCCAGGAGAAGAGTGTGCGTTGCAACAGCCTAAGGGCTCCCCCGCCGATAAACCGGCGGAAGGAACGGACCTCGGCTAAGGGCGTTGCATTGGGGGGATATCGCGGGGTCGCGAGTCGGCGAGAAACGCCCAGGCATATGTTTACATCTTGTGAACATGTTGGCTGAGGGCCGGTGTGTGTTAACGGTGTATCGGGGGGGAGTCCACGTCTCCGCCGGCGGGGACGGTGTCTGTGTACTGTGTTTGGGTGCAGAGTGAGCGATTCCAGCAATGCGGCCTGGCCGATATCAAGATCACAATATCTTGTTCCTCGGTGTAGTAAATATAGTTGGGAGACATTTTATTACATTATTTAATTCATTCATTAGTATTGATATGGATAGGCGGAGAGAGAGGGAGAGAGACCAATGGAAAATTTAACTAATTTAGTTAATGTATGGACTAGTTAATCTTTAGTTAATTTTGTTATACGAGAATTAATAGATATTTAATTGGACGCCTAGTTACGATATGACTAAAGAGATAATCTAAAGCTATAGCGTCAACATATAACGCGGGTTAAACGTTAGATTCAATATAATCACACATATAATTCTTTCGTATCTCGAATTAATAGTCTATTTATACGTTATAAAAGCTTATATTTATTTACCTTTATCGAGCAGTTACAAGTTAATGGACGTACTAAAAGAGCTGTATGAGCTTGAACCAAGTGGGAGGTCCTACTATGTTGTGTTAACTCGGAATTATTAACTCGTATGTGGTGAAGCGTTAAAACTGTAGAGTATCGGAAGTGGGTTTACGAGTTTCGGCTATTATAAAGTTTCTATTTGTGGATGAGTTTTACAAAAGAGTAAACAATAACCTCATTATGGTGCCGTTGTTTGCAAAATTAAATTTTGTCCGCGCCATCGATAATTGTGCAGGACTTGGCCCCTCGAAATCGGTTCCTTTCATCTGCAAACCGCTTTAAAAGGGGGACGCTGGAGTGGCGCGAACGAAGTGATTTTTAAACTTTATTTGCACCCGAAGGAGCCGATTAGCCAATACTCTCGTCAGCTCTCTCAAATGAGAGAGCGCTTAAGCCCGATATCAAATACGGTCGATAAGCACATCTATGCGTATATATACATAACTCAATAAAAATTTTATAAATAAACAACTATCCATTATTATAATAGACCTTTTTTATATATCTTTAAAAACTTATATATCTTTTTATATATTTTAGAGCCGTGAATAGGATTTTGCAAGGTCCGCGGCGCGCCCGCATACCCCTGTGGTATTGCAGGTGTCCATGGGCGTCGGTAACACTTACCATCACGTGGGACCGCTTGCTCGTCCGCCCACTAGTATATAAAAAAAAAAAACAAATGCAGCTATATAAAGAGAATTTTTATAAATATAAATAAATGATAATAAATATTAGGAATAATAATGTTGAAATTTGATAAGATACATATATTTTCTTTTTAACGTTACTATTTTCATGACTTCATGACATGAAGTAAGGAATCTCTTCTCTAACGTTAAATCTGAAATAAATATACTTAATTTTAAACGCGGCTGACAATTTGACACATTTCATTAAATCCGTTACAGCATTATAAAATTTATTTAGACGAGTGTAACCACGTGGGTACAGTCGACATCATGTACATAAAACCGATCTTAGCAAGAGATCGTAGGCGTTTATCCGATTCATAGCAGGGGTAGGTAGTTTTAACCTGTCTTTTATCTTAACTACAAAGTCAAAGTTCAATAATTCTTGAACAATGTCCTTCATTCCCGCTTCAATAATCATTTTCTGTTTTCAACAATAACTATACAATGCTAAAGTCCAGATTGCCTAAGCAGAAAGATGCACTTAAAAGAGACGTTAAAACTCGGATGGCAGAATGTCAGTGTCAGACAGGAGTGATGTTGTCGAGTCCTCGCGTCTCTCATATTAGCGATTGGAGTGTTTCACGTCAGGTTGTTGAGTATGAGGGGGTGGCTTTGGCTGCTCCCCCATGTAATCATCGATGAGCCATCTGCTAGCGCCGCGAGCTTTAGAACTTTTTGCATTTGATCTGAACATTTTTCAAAAATATGAATTCACTTCTTTTTTCAGCAAATCCGTTACTAAAAGATATGTAGACGTAAAGAAAGGTAGTAGAGTACAGTAACGATGTTAATAATATACACGTATGATATGCACACAACGAATCTACCTACATAAATGCATGTACATGTGTTAGATTGTATATTTATATACAGGTATATTATATACATACATAATTACAAAGAGTTGTTGAAAATAAGTGTGACCTTCTTATGAATCTGTTCTAAGTGTTAACTATTCAATACATATTATCGATCCCGTCTATCCTACCTTAAAATGATTAACTTAATTCTTATTTTAACTAAATCACTAAATACCCATAACTATCGAGAAAGTCCAACACAAATACTAAGGAAATAGGTAACTGGTGAATTTATAATAAACGTACGCAGTAACCCAATAACCCTTTCAAAATTGCGATTGATCCTGGGAATTGAAGAGGCAATAACTTGTGACATATACTAAGTAATAACGAATTGAACTCCAGGCTCGAGCTCCACAGCAATATAGAATCGAACTCGATGGCTGTGGCGACGGAACTCATTTGATTTCGGTACTCAATAGGAAGTGAATGGTTTTTGTGATGAAGTTACACTATTAATATAGTTTTGCAATATCCTGGATGTTTATTTCATATTGGAACTTGGATTGTATAAAACAGAGTGTTGAGCTGGAAATTAATGAGTAAAGTATGTGAGAAATTATTTATATATTATATAGATAAAATTGAGAAAAATTGATAAAATTGTGAAGCGCAATTCAATGACTAGTGATAATGAGATTCTTTTCTTTACCCGACTGCGGCACGCGATGAGGCATAGGTTTTTCACCGTTACATATGTATGTCCGTTCTTTTATTCCCTCTCAGAGCTTAAACGAAAGTGACCGATTTTAATGAACGAGATGTCGTTAGATTCGTCTTGATGTCGCGAGTGCTATTGGCGTATTTGATGTATTGAGAATTTAAAATGGCACATTTTATGCGTCATAGTTTGTTTCAAAAAATTGTAATTAATGACTTACTTTGAGTGGAGTACCAAATTAAAGATCTTGAAATGGCGATTCAGAATATATATAGGTATACCTAATAGTAACTAATGTCAATGTTGTAGGTAAGACGTTGATTGACTTGCAATGAAAAAAAGACTATTTGATTCAGATGGTACTGAAATTTATATATAAGGTCGCATAGAGATATTTCCAATGGATACCTACTATAAAATCCCGTAGTATTAACCTGTAATATTTAGCCGGGTTAACTCGATCAATTGATATTGAGAACCTCCGCCAATCTGACGGCAGCGCGGAATGAATCGAAATACATATAGAATTTAACTGATAGCGGCGGCATCCCTCACGCTGAGCGTTGACTACGTTAGATATAGCATTATTAACTATAGCATTTATTAACTAAGTCTTTGATTTGTCGTTGACTTTATTTCTATGTTGTGTTCCGTCAAATAAAACATTTTAATTCTTCTTTCTTTCATGGTTACGTGTGTGACGGAGGGCATTACGTGAGGCCTATACCTATCCAGCAAAGGAAAAACAGGCTGATATGGTGTTTTTACTTTTCGACATTATGGTAAAATGCTTGTAAAAAATGTCTTAGATGTTGCGAAGCAGTTAGACATTAATTAGCACAAATATCATTCTTTAAAAAATTAAAAATATGTTAATTATTTAAAAAAACGAAAAACCCGTTTGCGTTTAACCTATTTGAACACTGCAATAGGAATAACCGGCTTAGCTTGACCCCTGACTTCTATTATCCATCTATAAAACAAATATATATTTTTCTAATTACCTAGTGATTAATTAAGTATATGTACAATAGATAGAACAAGATATCTACATGGAATAAAAGGAGATTTTTCCGATGCTCTGGCGTCCTTACAGAGTCCTATTTATCACAGCTTTCTTGACGAGCATCGTAATGTAGCTCAATGGAAACATCTCAGTCGACAGATCATTCCTATTATTGTTTTACAACAAAATTTTCATACGTTTGCACGACTTTACAATACAATTTTGGTTTTATTTGACGTTTATTCACGGAACGTTAAATGAATAAATAACTTCGTCACATTTTAGAACTTTTATTCAAAGGTCAGCCCAACACGCGACATCATTAGCTTGTAAAAGCCGAAGCTAAATAACAAACAAATCATGCGAACGCTTAATTTGTTTTCATAACTTTGTCAGCCACTATTTATAGTCACATTATATACGAATATTAGTCTAAATATATTATTTATATCAGTAATAAATAGATTTTATACATTTTGTACCGAATATGTTCTATACTTTAACTATGTATAATAGTTTTGCATTCGACGTTGGTAGATGTTGGAGACTGGTTATGGATAGACGGTGGCAGATGAACAGACAACTCACCTAACGGTAAGTGGATACATGACAGTATCAATCAAGAATAACAAACGTTGCCACAATCTCGAATGCGCCATCTACCTGAGATTTAGGAGTGAATGTGGAAAAAGGATTGGGAAAATATTATAACTACATCCCTATTACAACATATTGCTTATTGTAATAGTGTTAGTTTCATTAGTAGCACTTCCATTGGCGGTAAGCACAAACACATAGTTGAATTAAGCAGGAGCACAGTAAATGCTGATGATGGACGTACAGAAGCGTCAACGGTAAGGCTATTCATCAAAATGTCGATACGTCTTGATGTTCCCTTATGGACAACGAAATGTATGCCGAGTTATCACGACGATCGATCTTTCTATGCGTGGTTAGTTCCCACGTTAATGTTGTTTGATTTTGAAGCCCCGTTTATGGTGTAGAAAAACCATAACTTTCTATTGTTTAGACAGTTCTTAGTCGATCGAAACCACGATTACGGTATCTTGTTTAAATACCTTGATAAATTAGAATAATGTACTACAATCCTCATGTAACAAATAAATTCTAATATCCCATTCAAATAATAATACATTTAATACCTATGCCGCTTAAATCCCTATCCTTTACCTTTTAAAGATTACATTACATTACATTGTATAAAAATATGTATTTTTCGATGTACCTACATATCTGTTCTTCGTGTTTCTTCAAAGAATGTGCTTTACTACGTTTTATTTTCCTACATTTCATTACCTGTATCGCCCAAGCTTTTATAACAATCTCCTGGAAGCGTCTCCATTAAATCCCGTGATCGTGCACCACGTATAATTGCTTCCTCACCTTTCAGCTACACGAGATTATAAATAAGGCAACTGTTAGTAAGCAAAAACAAAGGAAGAAAGCAATTTGGTTCAGCTTCTAATGGATAAGTGAGGCCGCGAAGTAATCTGACATCATAAAACTTGAGGTAGTTATACACTTTGAGGTCCCTATTTTTGTGGCGCCTATGCCCGTATAGGCTGTCTGATATAAGCACCACATTAGGATGGTTTCCTAATGTGGTGCTTATGTCATTATTATGCAAATCTATTACCATCCATTCCAAGGTTGAAACTGCAATCAAATATTCATTCATTGTGGAAGATTATAGCTTCATAAAAATTTAGAGAAACCAGTTAAAAATTCTGTTTTTGTTAAATATAACTTTAAAAATTTAATGGGAATTATAATATAGGTACTTACACAAAGTTACAAATGCTTCCATGACAGTAACGTATGCGTTAGTATTTGACATAACGTATTCATTTTTCAACAAAAGTGCCGTCCAAGCTAAACTAGTCCATCATTTACTTACTAGGAACAGTTACACAATTATGTATTTTTGTTGCATTGTCTGTTCATTTTAGGGGAGTAAAGTTAAATTGGTGTAGTAATGATAGTATTTGGTATAGAGCCACTATAAAGTCGCAATATACAACAAAAAAGGTGGAGGGTAGAATTTTATTCCCCCTTGTGTCAAGAGACGTCGCGTCGGGGGAAGTGAGCTAAATGGTGAGATTAGAAAAACATTTGGTTCTATTATTCTTAATAATTTCTTAAAATATTCAGAAATAGGGGAACAAATATAATATTACATACATTAGTAGCCTAATTGTAGCGACTTCATTCGTAAGAAATGTGAATATTGTGTAGTTCTCGTCCCATCGAGGCACACAAAATAATGAAGTTTTTTACATAAATAGTGAATCTGCACTATTTTACGTAGAAACGTCATCAAATCACCTATTTGTCAGGGGACTAAGGGAACACAAATTCTACACGATAGTGATGCATGCAGCCTGAAACATTATAGTGTCATTGAGAGTGATCTTCAGGATCACTTCCAGTATTTACTGTTAGGGCGCGAGTATTTGACACGAATTTCTTCGCGCCGATACAACGCGGCCGCCGCGCGATCGTCGCGCGCGCCTCTCTACGGACCGCGCTATTATAACAATATGGGCTCTATTTATTTGGCAACATGTATTTGGCGGTCGCGCGGCGACCGCGTGGACAGCGCACGGCAGCCGAGCAGCGGCCGCGTGGTTAGATGCATGCGAGGAATTTAAATGTTGTTGCCTACCAAATAGGGTTCACACCCGTGCGAACATGCGAACACGACGACTGCACGGCACGAAAATTACCCGCAGCCTTAGGTAAAGCGTAAAACTGATCAACTTATGGACTTAATTCATACAATGAGGTTACATAGGTTTAAGTAGGTATATATTTTCGCATACTATAGTTTACATTAAAATTTAGCGTGTGATTTGGTGTTAATGTCTGCATTCGATTAACGTACTTGTAAGTAGATCTTTTTTCCTTTTTCTGTTTTTTAGGTACCTAATTGTTTAATTTTCATTAAATTTTCGTGCATATTAATGCATTTATAACAACATATTGTAAGTGTAACAAATGTAAAACTGCAAATTTGTTTCATCTCTGGCAGTATAAGATAGATATTTAGTATTCTGTCTCTCGAGAATCATTAATCCGCGTCCAAGAGGACAGCCGAGCGTTGCTTGAAACTTCCTCATGCCAGTTCAGCCCACTGAGCCCATCTGTTGTTACAGACCAGATTGAAGACTGATTAGATTGCAAAATTAATCTCAGCGTTAACTTGATATAATATCAGCGTTAAATATCGTTAAAATTTATATGTATATTTATATGTATATTTATAGGTATATTTATATGTATATTTATATGTATATTTATATGTATATTTATATGTATATTTATATGTATATTTATATGTATATTTATATGTATATTTATAGGTATCGTGTGTGTAATAGAAATGGTTTGTTTGCTTGATTAAGAAGTTTATTACTTCGGTCGACATGGCCAGTGGCGATATATAAAATAACTATGCACTCATAATCACTTTCAAATAGGTCATCTGTTACATAAATAAAAGAATATTTGTGTCACTTCAGTCAGTAGAATTATTATTGCACATTTAGTATAGGTTTCTTAATCCATGCGTAATTTGAAAGAGGTTTTCTTCTATAATGAAAGTTCACCTACTAGAGTTTTATCGTTCAATTCGATTATGAGTAGTGTTATTTCATTATGACTTCGCTTATTATACAAAAATGAGTGAACCAGATTCATTCCGCTTTCTATCCATTATTGGATTTACCGTCAGAACCCGTAAAACGTGAGGGAAAATCAATTTTTCTGAAAGACACTTTCTTTTAATGTCTTGAAAGACTTTTCAAATGAAGCCTTGAATTAGAAACGAGCTCTTATTGAGGTAGGGTATCTCCAGTTTCGAGTCGTGAGCATCGTCAATTTGTGAGTCTATCAGCTTAGCTCTCGTACCAGTATGCAGTAGGTACGTCAAGAGAGCAGCGCAACTGCGATATTATTCAAATTCGCTTTGAGGCCGTCGCCTAATATGAATTTCAATATGAAAAGTTATGTCATTAAATTTAATTCACTTTGCTATTTGAATATAAGCAGATAAACCTGGATTAAGGCTAATTCGCAGACTAAAAAACAAAGGTCGTATTAACATTTTGTTAATACGACTTTTTTTAGTATAATACAATGTTAAACATGTGTCTATGGTAAATGTACAGCCGTTAACATGCTATTGTAATCTAAATCATTCCATTGTGGCATGTATTACTAGCTCTTTAAGGTGTAGGTTTACTTGTTGTGATTGTACGTTGTGCTGAATTTCTGTTGTGCTGATTTCAATACTGAAATATTAGAGTTTTATAGTTGTCATCGGTAAAAAGTTTCAATGTTTTTATTCGTTAATAAAACTGTAGGTGTCCTTATATTAATGACGATCATGTTCAACTGAATGATACAAAAATTCCCGCAAATAAATCGCCTCTGAAAACCAGGACTTTGAAAATGAAAATCGGAACATGACAATTATATTTTTAATGACATGATCTCACAAATATTTGTAAGAGTATTTGTGCAACGGAAAAGAAACTATGGGTACATGTGTATCTATTGTTCAGTTACATGGTACATTCATTTTTTCTTTTTGTTTCTGCAGAATTGTGTTTGCTCAGACGTAGTTTAATCAGGATCAAAACTTTGTGCATTTTTACAATGAAATTGTTTAAACTCATTCCAACGGAGAAAGATATACCTACACATTTCTAAACTTCTCCAAGTAACCACGTTATCGAGCTGAAATGTATTTTGATAAAAAAGACATCGATTAGTCAATTAGTTAAAGTCATCAGTACAGTTTGTCTACAGATTGTACTGAAGCAATAACAGATCTAGCTGCTTTAATTTCGCCGTATATCGTTGTCAAAATTAATAAAGGTCACTAGAAGATAATGGCCGGTGCATTGAAGCGAGCGTATGTGGGACAACACGGTCTTACATTTCGGGTATAGCCGGAGCGACAAGAGTGACAAGGACTTACGAGAGTGTCAAGAAATCTGCTGGTCTGAAGCGTGGACAGGGTCGAATACGACAACTCTCTTAGCCAAGATCAAATAAATCGTTTATTTTGCCAATAACCATTTAACACATAATAAATGAAGTCCTGATTAAGTAAACAATAAAGATCGGCAGTATATTCTAGCTCCTATAGGGTTGCTCACTTAGAGTTATTGCGAGTACCTTAGCGGTAATATCAGCTTTCCATTAGACTGGCGGCACGGGATTGTCTGTCTCTCTCCATAAGAGTTACGAGTTGACTGCGAGTGTTCATAGTTACTCTACCCACTTAGGATCCATTCTCGCACCTGTTCTCCGTACGTACGTGCCTTATCAAACTAAACATTTTAACTCACGTTTGGACATTTTCTTGGTAAATCGTTTCTATTGCATCGTGTTAGGCAAACAAATACGTGCATTACCTGCATAACTTGTATTAGGAAATATTCTAGAACTTATTATGTACATTTTCAGTGGCTTATTTCCTAATTAATTGGTTTATTGATCATTAAACCATTGACTTTAAACTAATATGATATTGATCTATTTGGTTTAAAGTATTTTTCGTCGTGATGCTATTTATTGCCCGGGGAATTATGATCAGGAACCAGGTGATGTGGTCGAAAACTTAATATCTACCCAATAGTACCTATGCGGTACGTTTATGTGTCACTGTACCAATGCACACAAATGCGGATTGCGGATGCACTGCTGGACTAAACTCTACAAGCTTATTTGATTAGGAACTGGTCTTACCGCGTGCAGCAAGAAAGCGTCTCGCAAAATGGGACAAACGCGTCTAGACAACTATAAGTCTTACAAGCGATATGTCATAATTTTTCATTAAAACACGAATTCGTATTTGGATCACGTCGTGTCGCGCCTCTATTCGTATTGTGTGTAACGAAATATAGGCGCTCCGGTTGGGTGTCTGCCAATTCACTAGGTACACACTCGAGCTACAAGTGTCAGACGCAGATCGAAATTTGGCTTCCGACGTCCCTCGCCGACAGATAATTCGGCAACATAAATGAGAACGCGTTTCAAATCCTTAATTATTTCGCTGGAGTTTACAAATTACGTGCCGAGATCTTGAACTGCTATTGTCGAGGCTCGTGTCCAAAAAGGCGACGATGTCTTCAGAAATTGTTACAACGAATAAAAAGTTTTTCTATTCTTCTTCATCTGAGGCCGCGTATTACAATGCAGTTGAAAATTGCATCTCGCCCCTCCGACGTCTCTCCCTCGCCGTCGAGAGGTCTTTTCAATTCGTCCCCTCGGTACATCCGACGATACGCCATTCTCCGTCGTGTGCTCCTGTAGTGGTGTTTTTATTCAATTCTGGTGATTTATTCAATTATTTTGCAGTTTAATTTACATTTTTAATGTACTAGGGATCGTTTTGGACCTTCATTCCTACCCCCTATTCCCCACGACACCACCATGCCGCACTACCAGTAGTGCCGTGGGGAATTTCTTTTCCCTTTTGTTCCAAACATATTTTTTGTTCCATTAAATCTCAGGAAAATAAAAAATATGATTAAATAACGTTTAATTTAGTAGAAAACTGTGCTCTTGTGGCATGGGGAATGAAGGATTACACCATTTGCAAATTTACTCACGAGATTACTGGTCAGTAGTGCAGAAGGAAAAGAAATTCCCCACGGCACTACTGGTAGTGCGGCATGGTAGTATCGTGGTGAATAAGGGGTTTTGGGACTGGTAGATCTGACTGGTGTAATTTGACATCACAAAGTTCTTTGAAGGTCGTTAAAAAGGCAATAAGCGTTTATATTCAAAACATAAATAAACAGTCGATAACCTAACGCTCATCTCTGTTTATGACAGTATAATAAAAGTCCTAATTATCATATTAATACTGAGACCGTGTTCGTATTGAATAGGCAATCATAGCCATCGATAATGGGAAAGCAAGCGGCTATCGTGCGTCACAATCACAACCTTTGCGGCGTGGGAGTAGTCTATCAAAATATCGTAGTATCTATAATATATAAACCGTTTTATTAAACGTGACACGTTATTAAACGCTAAACTTATATTTACAAATCGTATGAAATTTAAAGTCAAAAATTGCTAGCTGAAGATGCACTTTAAAAATTTAAAAACTAGCAACAGCTATCGGAAGTTACTGCTTGCTAACTTTTACTGCTATCGGAGTTAGTTGGATTTTTCCATTCGAAGTTTAAAATTTGTTTGAAAATCGATACAGATACAGAAACTATACATTAAGGTACAGTTGAATACGTGTTATTATATAAAATCTCTAACAATAGCGGTAAAAACGACTAAAGCTACCAAATCAATAATGTTAGATTAGATATCGTTTATCCTACATACCGTGGCGATAGTTTTATACTTTTAGTGTCATACAAGCACCCGTAATATTATTTATCTCATATTATATATTTACCTGTATAATAAAAGTGTCAGTTCAATGTTACAGTGTCAATGTACGAGTAAGTCGTCGCGTGGTATCCGTCTTGTACAATATTTACCCATGGCCGGCCGCGTGGCGTTTCATGTCAAACGTGTGACCGCTGGGACTATCTCCATTACGCACACTATCCACTCACCACCTACCCTACAAGCTTCACTAATTGAGGACCTTTGATCTGTAAAATGGAATATAGAGCTGACTTTCATAAAATAACTAATGTTTGACCCCTAAGTAATTAGAGAATCGACCAGGTCTACAGGTGTATTTGTACTTAGACTTGTTGATTCGTCACATAGGTAGTAAGTAATCTGTTGATCACAATAACCTTTATCATATCTTTTTATGTGTGACGTGATCTGAGGAAAGGAACCTTATTGTCACGACAGGCTTGTTAAATCTGGTTAAGATTTTCTAACTTAAAATTTCGTTGTTTCAATTTTTTGTTTAAATAGAACCACGCCATAACATCTGATTTTCATGATAAAGCAATAAAAATATGTTATTGTTTTAAGATTTCTTTAGTCTCGATATATTATATGTACTGGTACATAGAACCAACTGTACAATATTAAACTTGTACATAGAGATTAAAACTAATTGTCTATGACTCTATTCTTCTTGTCTATGATAATGATAAGCTTGTAAGGCGTGCGTTGCCATCGCCTTGTTTTTAACTATGCAGGAGTTTAATTTAATAGAAGATCAAATCAACGACACTGACAATAAGGTCCCTTTTCTCAGATAATGTGACCATATACCTTATACATGTGACATTTAGCCGTGTGCTGCGTATTTATATATATTTATACAATGTGACACTATCCCATCTCTTCCCGTGGGTGTCGTAAAAGGTGACTAAGGTATAACAAAATCGCTACCACAAGCGCTGAGGAACTTCACCACCTTAAAAAGAATGGACTCGCCAACCCGCTTGATCAACGTACTATTTTAAGGCCATACATCCCTCGTGCACAAAACAATGTGCACGAGGAGGCCCATGTTCAGTAGTGGAGGAAAAAAGGGTTCATTACGGTTACGGTATGTACTGGGCCCGATCTAGCTACTTGCCGCTCCGGACAAACATAATATTTGCCGCCCTTTACAATGACACCTTATAAGTCATGACCATGTTATTCCATAGATGATGCAATTTTTAAAGACATGTTTTAACCCTGCAGTTTAAATGAATGAAAGAAAATGACACAAGAAATGTTTTTTTAAAAGTTTTTATTCAAATAAAAATAACACAGTACTTATGTAGAGCCACATAATTAATTGGTCATTCTAAAAAATAAACAAATCAAATTAAATCTAAAACTTATGAATAATAAAATAGAAAAATACTATGGTTAAAATTCTAGATCGCTCTGTAGCTTTGTTTGTTCGCTACACCATTTAGGTACTATACAGTGTCCAGAAGACTGATGGATGACTGGATGGATGTCGCTCTGATTCTTACCTTTTGTTTTTGTAATAACATAAAATATGTACAGGGAATGCTCCCGTTGCAAGTCTATAATCAAAAATAATAAAAATAAGAAAATATAAAATATATTTATATAAATATAAAAATAAGTCTATATAAGAAAGAATTGACAAAAATAATGAAAAACATTTCATTGACAATTTGCTTACTAAATTTTACCTTTACAGACTGATTAGCACTCATTCAATTTGCAGGTCTTAATGCTAAACAGAATGTCTAGTAGTTACGAAAAACGAAATTCGAAATAGTTCAGATCAGATCCAATATCTGTAGCTACCCAATCAAGTCAAGTTCTCATCTGTTTTTCAACTTGAGTGTTGACCACTTGTCTCCTTAATTTAAATTTACAAAAGTTCTTAATACAATCATAAATCTTATGACTGAACACAAACACAATCGGTCTTGTAGTTTTTGAGAAAATCGCGGTCCTACGGACACATGTATATGCTAGTATATATGGAGGAAACAGAGAACCTCCCTTATTTTGAAGTCTGAAACCACCGACCGTTTTTTTTTGTGAACGCTACCAATGGCAAAGTATTTTTTATTTGTTATTTTTCGGTAATTCACCGTTTCTGACTTGGATTCAGTGTTGTAGTAATGACACTGCGCACCCCGGTGTTGCTCTATTATCGAATTCGTTGAAAAATTAAACATTAAATGTTTGAAATAACCCGCGGGATGTGTTTTTTATAGTTTTACCAACGATTTTTAATGTGATACAACTAATAACAATTGTATATATGTATAATTTGTAAATATACGGGTACTGGGAAGTTGAGCGAAACTTTTTCATGTCATCTTAAAAATCGCTTTAAATAATTCATAAAGTAACAGAAGTAGAAATTTTATATTAATAATGAAGCAATAATTAACGAAGACACTTGTAAAATTTAATATGTATATATAAACTGCAGAGTGACATATTCTCGGCTTTACCTGCGCGCTGCGGTACAGTTCACGACTGGACCCAATATTTCTTTAGCCGCCAGCCGCCCCTCAATTTTGCCACTCTGGGCATTTGCCCGGCTTGCCCCCCCTCTAGATCGGGCCCTGGGTATGTATGACGGTAGTAGTACGTCTATAAGGTTAATTCAATATCGTCGATATTGGAGAGATAATTATTATTATTGGGTTCGCCCCGAACAAGTTCTATAGCACTTGTTCAGGGCGAACCCAATTTGGCTGTAATGATTTCATGGTTAATGTTGGGTAGTTAAGCGTACCATTTAGTATACAGCGGTGGTGTATTAAAATTATCACTATCTAACATTGCGAGGAAACCGTCGTGAGGACATCCGAGAATCAAGAAAAAGGTCCGTGTATTTAAACACAGTCCTTCGTGATTGCGTATATATTTTGATACTGAGCTGAATCCATCACAAGCATGGCCTCGTGAAGGCCTATCCTTGTAATGCCGACTAATATCTTTATTAGGGTACAGTAGTCTGTACATTACGAGTACTTGCAAGCTGTTGCAAGCTGTTTAAATTAGGTAATTCCCGTCGAAATGTTCAATATGACAACTAAATAAATACTTAATAATTATTATCAAATGTGACTACTAAATCAAGTGCTATTTTATTTTTATCTATTATACGAGTAAGTACCTAATGCTCTTAATAGTCTTCTATAAATATTCAAAAGCATCATGTTAAAATCATCATTATTAATTATTTGCTTTCTGACAGAATTAGGTATGTGTAACTCTTATGTCATCTTGCGAGAGTTTACAATTAATATTTGCTTCATAAATCAGTAAATTGTAGTTTGTTTTGGTTTTGTTAAATCAGTAGTCGGCACGGAAATGCCACCTACTATGTATATAAGTTATTGACATTATCTGAGAAAAAGGATCTTGGTGTCGGTCCCAGATACTGTTAGAGCATGTTCTTATTAAAACAGAATCTTGAAACAATGCAATTTTCATTTAGAACCTAACTTAAAACTTAACCAAAGCTAATAATTCTATACTGACAATAAAATCCCTTTGTTCAGATAACGTCAAATATTAATTAGTTCTTTAGTTTATAAAGTTTATTCATTGGGAGGTGCGATGAAACGTAGAAATTTACTCGTAACTTAAACGATGATTAATAAATAATGAAGTTATAATCAGTTTAAAAAATTGAGCTTTACTTATTGAGTTTGGGTTGTAGGAACCTATGTAACTGAAAACTGAATCAAAACATAATGACGTGTGAAAATGCACGTAAGCGAGGCGCAAACAACATCAACATGTGGTTGCCTAATGGATTTTCCTCATAATATCTTAAAATAATAATGTATGAAATGATGACATGACTGAAAGGCTCTAGTTTGTACACGTGAGAGATATTGTATGACGTCTGTCATCCCATTATACTACTTACACCCTATCGCATCCTATCCTCCCATGACCCATTGCAAATATAAAATTCCAAATTTAGGAGAGAAAACCGTGGGTAAAACTTGTTAATCATATTAATTACTGTTCACTAAACTCAGAAAAAGTCCATTATATCTGTTTCGCACAATATATAGTTATAATTTCCTATATGACATTCCAAATGATCGTGTGGTTGCAAGCACTCAGTGCCCCGCACTAGTGAGATGCTTCTTGTCTGAGGATGTGACGTTGATTACGGGCTACTACATTTCTTTGCTACAAGATGGGGCATTTTATACCACTCAAACAGTTTTATTATGTTTTGCATATAAAGTATTATGTAGTTCAGCTCACATAACACTTTATTAGTGAATTTTTATTAAGAAATGTGAACGATTGCAACTGCTTATTTAAAAGTAATGATTATTATTATGTCACTATATTTTATCTAGATGCTGCATATGACTTTTAAATTTGTCCAGAACAGTTCTCGAATTACGAGTAATGGTTAGATACGAGGGGCGGCTGATAAGTAATATATCTAAGTTTGAAAGAAAAGACCTGCATGCGTAATATATTTTTATTTTTCAATATAGTGCCCTGTAATGCACTTGTTACATTTGTCAATAAGTGACAGCAAACCATTAAAAATATTCTTTCATTTCTTCGTTAAAATGATCATTCATAGCGTCCTTCGTATCCTCATCAGTCGAACATCTGCGTATCTTTAAATTTTTCTCCAAATTTCTAAACAGAAAATAGTCGCAGGCGGTCAGGTCTAGACTATATAAGGTGCATGATTGATTTCTGTCAAGGCATTTTTATTTAAAGCCAACCTTGCATTTAGAGCCGTATGAACTGGACTCCTTTATGGAGTTTGCCTCTTTTTTCTTCTTTTATCACTGCCCGCAGTTGGCCTAGCAAGTCGGCATAGTAAACAGCATTCATCGTAGCATTTTTTGGCAAGTAATCTATCAATAGAATCCCCTCCACATGACAAAAAATTGTTGCTATCAGTGTCAGCTTTATTTATGTGTCATCACTATTCTTGAGATAAACTCTTCCTCTCTATCTTTAAACATGTTCACTAATTTCTACGCGTCGCTGTTTGTAAAACGGCTACAGCATTCTGGGCACCCAAACGAGCGTTCACCTTAAACATCCGTAAATGTTCATGAATAATTACATGAACTCGTTCCTTGTCGCGTTAATATCTTTCGCGATCTCCCACTGCTTAATTCTCCGATCAGCGAGTCACTGACTCCTTCACTTTATCCACAGTTTCTTTCGTGACTGCCGAAACGGGTCGTCCACTATAGGGATCATCTTCCAAGCTCTCACGATTACGTTTAAACTGTTTTGACCAAAACTTTATGACGAAATCACAAGGGCATGAATCACCGAACACATTCAAAATGCTGTCAAATTGTCTGATCTGCAATGGCGTATTTATATGCCATATTTTTAATTTCTTTTTATTGAAAAAGGTCGCAGACGAACATACAGTCCACCTGATGGTAAGTGGATACTGTCGCCCAGATATCCGCGATACATGCTAACATCCGTCCAAAATGACAAACAAGGGTTGGGAAAATGGGAAGGGATAGAATGGGATGGGAATGGGCTCTGGCATATCTTACTCACTACCGAAACACGTACGTACATTGGGGACATACGATAAAGTAGGAAATGCAGTTAATTTCAAGATAGTCTTCTGTGAGAGAGGGGTAACGTGGCCAACCGAGTGCGCACAGCGGCTGTGGGAATGCAGCGAGCACTCTCCCCCTACAATTCTCTCTATAGTTAGGAATTTAATAACTGCTTGTTGCTCAATCTTACTCATTTTACTATTTTCCTCCGACATGTTAAATATAATGAAGCGCAATTCAAAGCCATCACAGAAAATAAATGAATGCTGATATTTTTGAAAAAATACTAAACAAGTAACACGATCCCAAAGTGATCAGTATCATTTTCGCAATATAAATAATCAAAGGAGATTAATTACCAGCCGCCCCTCGCATATAGCTTTACCTAAATTGAAGTATAAATACATTAAACATTAAACTTTTTACATTTAAACTTCCTACTTGAGGATTGTCTAGTAAAAAAAAAAGAGATTATATGTATTTACATACAACTAAACAAGATTCCCAGCGAAGCCAACGTGGATCGTTAGTATAATCAATAAAATGTCTGAATTATGAAACAGCAAAAGAAAAGAAATGGAAATGAAATGTTTTTCTTATCTGTGGGCGGTCATTAATTAGTCTGTGTCACCATAGCTTTTATATGAGACTTCCCTGTTGGAAATTATTGCGTTCTCAATCGGCAGAATGTTAACAATGCGTTACATGTAATGCTCGGTTTTTATTTTAAAACATAACTATAATGTTAACTAGGTTTATTTTTTGAACCCGCGTTAATTTGTCCCTCCCACACAACATCGTAACCCGCCCTTTTATCGTCCACTGTTGGACATGGATTTTCTCATGCACATTGTATTGTGCATGAGGGATGTATGATCTTAAAACCCGATGCTGCCTGGCCAAGCGGTTCGGCGAGTCCACTCTTTTAGAGGTGGTCTCTACTTCCTCAGAGATTGTTGCGGCTTTGTTATCTTTACGACGGACGGCCTTTTTGTTATGATTATGATGGCCTTTTACGGGAAGAGTGGGGTGGTGCTATTTTAAAGCCAGCCGATACCACACGGCCATGGTCTATATACCATGGCCGTAGACATAATTTATACATACGTTATTTTTCAGTTTTGTTACAAGTCTGTTCTGCGCGCGGAAGATTACTTACTTAAAGACTTACTTTTACTGCATCTTTTACCTCAGTAGTTAATTATAATTATATTTATGATTCTGTGGTCTTTATGCAAGTATGGCTAAAGTATAATATCCATGAAGGAAACGTTTAAAAACATGTCTAGGATTCAAGGCGCCACTTGCGACCGCAGAACGTCGTATAAAACTGCATCAACGGAGCACACTCTATTTTAAGTGTTCTCTTCCCTTCCTTATGTTATTTGCTCTATCTACATGAACGCTGTTCACTGAAATGATGACAAAAAAGTATTGGGACGGATAATGATTTTGTTTCCTCGTGTTGTTCTTTTGAAAATTTAATTTCATTAAGTTTGATTTACGATTCACTTTCGTCTGTTTGATTTCACAATTTGGGCTAAATGCAGAGAAAATGGCACGTATTCATTGAAATCAAAAGTTATTTTAGCTCCTACCATCACAAACCTATTTCAGAAATCCGGTAAACTTTAGAGATGCGTGAAACAACAAACCAAGTGCCTTGTACGTATTATTGAGTTTTATTACTTAATCAATAGTAATTAATATGTTATTAAAGTTTTCTGTGAACATAACGCTAAGTTTGCATGTTCCACAAATGCTACTATTGAAACAGTGAACGAGTACATTGTAGATTTATTCACTTCTTTATGCAACGTACTCGCAGAATTGTAAACGTTCTAGCGATACTTTTGTATATTTTCGGGGATCAGAATCTGCGCATGCGTGCTACCACTTCTCGTACTACAGAAAGAGAGGTCGACCTTCGTAGGTCGCCGCCCCGCCATTCACCCCAAGGCACCTCATTGATTTTCGACCCACCACCATATGGTGAGCCCTCTACTCGACCGCGAAATCTGTAGAACGGCTGACTTGGCGGTCGGTATTTGTAACACGTGCCATGCATATGGACGCATATCTGTTGCAGTAAAGGATTAGGTAAATCACTAAATTGTTCAATGGCTATTGTCAACTCAATCCTTATTTAACGAATTAACATTGAAGTTAGATTAAGAGATTGAGAGTTAGTGCAATAATGGTGGTAGAATTGTAAAAAAGTACAAAGAGGAAAATGTCCCAATGTATTTTTAGTTAGTAATTATGTCATACATACCATTTTGCTTTACTGTGAAAATAAGTTAGGTACAAACCCATTTATTTTCTTTATTTATTGGTAACCGCAAATCAAAACAAACTCTCTCAATGCCTTTTGCTTGGAATATAGGTATTCTTATTCAAAATTAAATTAAATCCTCAACTTTGTGGTTTTTTACTTTGCTACGAGCAATGTTTATTTATAACGTGAAAATTATTGAAATGTATTTTGAATCGTATAAATTTCCAAAGGTGGGTAATTTTAACAACTCAATTTAGGTTTTAACTTACAAATATAAATCTAAAGGGCAAGTAACCTTAATCACAGGAGAATAATCAGGTAAAATGATTATACTCTTCAGGCTTCTGTATAATCCGTCTCAAGCTGTGATAACAGTTTCTGAAGTCCAGCCTAATCCAGTGGCTAGAATTCTTTTTGCCTCTGGGCGAGACCATTTGTGACTATTCTAGAAAAAAGCAAAATTACTTATATACCTACGTGACTCGGGAGAGTAATGCCTCTATAAGTGTCTGCCTTATTGCAGAACAGTAGGTACAACGCATTTGTTCACATTTAAGTTTTGTTCACAATTACCACTGCTCTCAATTACCTTAATTAATCCTAAATATATTAAAATAACTTTACGAAGACGACTTTAAATTATTTATAGGTTAACTTTTTAATGATAAGTTTAAGAACAGGTGGCGTCTTTAATTTGCAGACACGAAACCTCTTTCGAAAATTATATCCCCGTACACGAATTGACACAGCCGGTAATACCTTATTGTACTTGAAACTATCAATTATCTGTAGCTACATACAGGCAATTTGTATTTATAAAAGTTTCTATGTTCTGTTTTAGTAATAACAATAATCCAAAGTACCTACAATAGGTTAAGGAAATGGCACCTTTTCATCATACAGTGAGAGAGAAAACGTAGAAAAAGAAGAAGTCCAAAGTCAAAGTTCCAAGTATTTATTCGTATATACACCGTATACGTGATCTGACGAGCAATTCTTACAGGAAAATAATAGCCATACAAATAATGAAACCTTCATTTGGTTCACGCTAATCTTTGAAAGAGAGGTCAGGCAATGACCTCACTGTTTGGGTTACGTTCATAAGCGATATTAAGGCGCCAACGCAATTATTCCTAGAATGGCTGACTCACTTATCCGGATATGCTGCATCCCTGTCATATTTCTTGATTTCTGATGTAACATCTACACACAGTAGAATTTGCCTTTTATTAGGTACAGGTAATACAATTTTTGGTAGAGATTCATGTGTCCTGTCCTTATCTTTCTTATATCAACATGCATGACAGGTTATATCATGTTTCGCTTTAAAGGTCAAAATACAATGAGTTCTACAGTGCATATGCCTCTTCTGGTTTTCTTTTCTGATTTTCTGGTTATAAATTACAACGTTGACCTAGTGTAGTTTAGTGGGTTTTACACATGTCACGAATGTAGGTACCTATTTTTAAATTTTCAAGTACCTATACGGATTTCCTTGTAACGTTTTCTCTTACTGTCACGCTAATGATATTTGAATAAATCCGTACTTAAATAGAAACCCAATGATATGGATTGGAGTTAGAACCCACGACTTCACAAATATGAGCCAACAAAGCTATCCCCTCTACCACCCTTTAAATAAATAAAGAAAGAAATAGAAAAACATTTAAGTAGGTATACACATAATAAACAATAATACGAAAATTAAACATAGAGAAAAACTAATTGTTTCCAAAAAATAGTCAGTAGTCTGTAATAATAATTATGCTGTACTGCCAAAAGTGGTCACAGCCCTAATTTTCATTTACAGCCATGTAAATGAGCCATGTGCAATTAAATTAACTCTCTTATAATAAACAAAACAATAATAAATTTAAATAACCTTTGTCAAACAGACTTTGTACACTCCTTTAAACTCTGTACAATTTCTAGGGATGTAATGCGAAACCGGTTTCAATGAATCACGCATTTCATCTCGACATCATTTAACGGTTCATAAGGATTATGACGTCACGGAGGTCAGGAGAATGAATAGATGATCTCGAAAGTCGAAACGGAAGCCATTTCATTATCATAACATCTCGATGTAGTGACAGTCGGGTAAAGGACAAGTACTGTACAACAAGCTGTTTTAATGTACAATATATTAAAAAAAAAAAGGTTTGGCCGGGTAAATTAAATATATGTATGATGTATCTTATGTATCTTAGAAGTGTTTAAATAAAATAAAATAAATATTGTTACTAAAATTAAACGCTAGAAATTCCTAACTTTAATTTCTTAAATGGAAAATTACATGAAAATTCGTTTATTTATTTAAAATTAAAGGTCGCGAACAGGAGTCCGCAACATGTATAAAAAGCTTTGGTATAAAGCAGTGACGTCGCACGCTGGTCGCTGACTCATTGGCGGTTTAATTCATTCAATAACATTTATAGAATATTGTACTGAATGACTTCCCTTAGCTTCAGTTAAGTTTCTGTGAGTGGTTGCGACATGTCGTCTGCAACATGTATACTTGTGTGTGTAAAAATATTACAAACAGAAAATGTACACTGCAAAAGGTGTACTTTTTGTAAAACGTGTCACAGGAGTAGTGTTAAAAAAATATCGCCGAAACTGGTTAGTTTATTTTTTCCTTAATTTGCATCTTGGAAATATATTAGCCAGAGAAATGGAAACTTTCCTGGCTAATTAGTATTTTGTCGTCAGTTATTCTCATGAGATTTTGTAAATTTACCTTTAAGTAGCGACCTTTCATATCTATAATCTTCATAGCTTCTATAAAATTTACTTAAAGTTCTAATGAAACAGTTTTGCTTGTATCAAGTTTTACTCGTTTTAAATAGCTTTTATCTGGTACTTACGAACAAGTACCTACTTGGTCTATAACATGACTACTATAACGATAGTCCTGAAATACTTAAATGTCTACTAAATTATTTCCTAATACTTATGTAGTATCAACGTAGTTATAAGTTATAAACCATGAAAAAAGTCATCGCTAGTGACTGGATGAGAAGACGGTGTGTGGTCGCGTTCCTTAGGAGAGACCTATATCCAGCAGTGGAGACACACAGGCTGATAGTACGGTATGGTATAAAGGTACGACATACATATGCAATTTAATTACCAACTACATATAACCTTTGTTATGTATTTATTCGTGCCTTTGCACACTACAAATAAACCCACCTCGTTTTGAACGGTGAATTAAATCGATTATTGCGGCGTTACGCTTTACATTAATTATGTACCTATGTAGACATATTTATCTGGTTGCATAACCATCGGAAACGGACATGTCCTGCCGCAACCCACAAACATTGCATTGCACAATGCAATCCGTCATTATCGGCAACCGTTTGATTTAGGACGTGCTCCTTGCAGCCCGCAGCTGCGACACACATGTGCCAAATGTGCAGTTGTTAATAAGATCCCAACGAAAAGATTTAAGTCGTGATTATTGTGAAACTAAATAGAAAGGGTTGCCTTTCCGCTGCAAGTAGGATCAATAGGGTGTGCTTGTCAAATGCATGCATATTTTTTTTAAAAGCACTATGCTAATGACTATCTAAGGAACACAATGACTCGTATTTAAATTTAAATTAAGTATTTACCATTAAGCTGCAAAATTTTAGTGACCTGAACTTTATTGGTGGGTTTGAAAACATTGTCAGGTTCACGGAGTATATGAATGTAGAAATCCCAGTTTATGTATGGGATAACTCGATGGAGTATATAAAGTCTATGATGAAGTATTTTATCTTAGCTGATATCTATTAATATAATTAACGATGACTTTGATATTTTTGCATAAATACCAAAGTCATCATTTTGTACCTACGAGTATGAGTATAACGTATTTTTTTGTACGATAGAACGTTTTATTTTGTGCGTTTCGATACTTGGGGTGTAGAGTATCGAAATGTGTAGACATTTTGATATATTTGTTATAAAATCAATATTTTTTTTCATCTATTTAATTTAAAATTCTTATTGCTTTCATAATTTGAGTTATTGAATTGATTGAATAAGCGGTTGCCTAATTTTCTCTTACTAAGAAATCGTGCATGAAACAAGTTAAATTTGTTTTCTTCAAGGTATTCCTTAGCCTGGGCCAAGAGCAGGTATTACAGAATTCACATTTTTAGCCCATTGAATTCTCGAGAAGGACAGAATCGCTCGTTCCAGTTTAATAAATTTTGAATTCGTTCAGTTTACTAATTTTCGTTTGTTTAAATATTAAGCGGGTAGAACTGGGAAACCTGTTCAATTATGAAAAACACTTTTACGTTTATGTATTTTAATTAACCATTAACAAATTGCACAACAAATATACTTGCTAGTATAGTTGCTTGTTTTTTAACCACAAACCGTTTAGTAAGTTGTAATTTCTTCTTGTTGCAGTGCATGGCGCGGGCACTATATGACAATATCGCCGAGTCGCCGGACGAGCTGGCGTTCCGTCGCGGCGACCTGTTGACGGTACTCGAGCAGAACACCGGCGGCAGCGAGGGCTGGTGGTTGTGTTCGCTGAGGGGACGTCAGGTAATTAGTACTTATCTTACGGCACGAACATTTTTTGACAATAAACTCGCCGGACGATTGACGTTCCATAGTGGCGATTTACTCATGGTTCTCGAGCACCCTCCTCGTTGCCGTCGTCGTCGTCGTCCTCGGCATGTCTTAGACGACCCCGACGACCCAATTACTGCTGCCAATGCGGTTCTTTCACTACACTCACAGACAACACATATACACCGTCCAGGCCGGCGGAGACGAGGACGTCACCCTCGCTACACCGTGAACACACACCGGCCTTCAGTCAACACTTATCATGGGGCAGATTAGACTTTAAATTATGCTCAAATCTTTAGTTACTTAATTCGTATTCTCTATGCTGCGAAAACGAAATCTAAGCTTTGGAGCCGACAAGTCTAAAAGCCGTAGTAATTCTACCGTTAAATAGGAAAAGGAACTGTTACAACTGATAAGCGGTAAAAGCCTAAGGCAGAGTTTTATTGAAAAGTCAATTGTGTGGTCGACTGGTGTCCACATCCGGCCGAGCCTGGATCAATATACAGGATTAGATGGTATTTTATTTATTGTTCGGGTTGAATGAAGTTGCAAGCCGCTATAAAATAAAATGGAAATATAAGATTGGTATTGCATTTCCCATTTTATCCTACTTCCTCAATGTACGTACGTACGTGTTTCAGTAGTAAGTGAAATTATGCCAGAGCCTATTCCCATCCCACACCAAATCTCATTTTTACAACCCTTCCTCCAACTCTATTCCTTTAAATATCTAAAGGTAGGCAAAGCAACCGGGGGCGTACCAAGTTTGTCATTCTGGGCTGATATTGGCCTGTTATCGCGGATGTCCATAAGCGACAGTATCCACTTACCATAGGACTGTCTGTTCATCTGCCGCCTTCTTTCCATAAAAAAAACTGTTCAGTCACTTTACTTTCTGAAATGTAAACAGTGTTGTTTCGACCGGAACTTGAGGAATTATCATTAAAATTAATTTGTAATAAATGTACATACGCAGTACAAAAAACAGTAGAAATCATGGTCTCAGAGTAGGTAGATATTCAAGGATTTATAGGTGAAACCATGCTAGAGGTAAACATAGTTTTCTTAGCTATAACCACAAGCAATAATAAGTATAATTCATCTCGCGTCCATGTAATCGTGTACCTAAGTGGTCTGCGGTTTGATGGTGACCTCATCACGTTGCACCTACACGTCGCCATTTTCTTATATTGAGTTAAGGCAATAACAAAGCGCCCAATGATGGGTCATCAATATCATAATAGCGTGTCTGCGAGTTTACAAAATGAAACCTTTTTTTTTTTTTATGTTCGAAGGCCGCAGACGAGCATACAGTCCACCTGATGGTAAGTGGATACAGTCGCCCATAGACATCCGCGTTACATGCCAACATTAGTCCAAAATGAGAAACGTTGGCATGCCCCCGGATGCGCTGCCTACCTTTGGAGATATAGGAATGGATTTGGAGAAAGGGTTGAGAAAATGGGTAGGGATAGGATGGGATTGGAATGGGCTCTGGCACATCTCACTCACTACCGAAACACGTACGTACATTGGGGAAATACGATAAAATGGGAAATGCAGTACATTTCAAGGTAGTATTCTGTGAGAGAGGGGTAACGTGGCCAGTCGAGCGCGCCCAGCGGCTGTTGGATTGCAGCGTGCACTCTCCCCCTCAACTCTGTTTGAAAGTTCCTTAACTGTCGGACGGACCAATAGACTCAAAATGCTTTGGTTACGTTACAATGTAGATAGTTTTTTTTAACTAATTATCATTATATCATACCATCAGCCTATGATTATCCATTGCTAAAAATAGGTCTCTCCCAAGGCTCGCCACCACAAACGGTCTGCCAATTTTCTCATCCAACGACAGCTCACAGAATAAGAAAGCTGAAATGGCAATCGGTAGACTGCAGGACTGACGACCGATGGTTTGTGGCTAGTTATTCCAATTCCTCCCTTCCATAATACTTTTATTCAAGTTATTGTTACCTTACCCATGTCATTACTTTCCAGGGAATATGCCCGGGCAACAGACTGAGGATCGTAGCGGGCGTGTTCGACGCAAGCGCAGCAATGCAGCGGCGGCGTGCGCGCCCGCCTGCCCCCGTCGCGCACCAACCACTGCCCGCTCAACAGTCGCCGGCTTTCACAAAAGTATGCAATATTTATTACTTTTCATCTTTTATTAACAACTATTACTTATTAACGGCCGTATGACCCCACTCCTTATGTACGGGACAATGTGCATCAGGAGGCCCGTGTGGCCCAGTGGACGAAAAACGCCGTTGACGGTGATAGAAATCTACATATTTACAGTCATTACAGAAGCCTTTGGAAAAAGGCCAATGCAAAATTACTTTATACGACACCTATTAATTATACCTACAAGTGAAGTACTTGTAGGTATAATTGATGGCTTTTACTTATTATTATTTAAACTGTTTCATATTACTGCGTATTAACCGTCATAATATATGTTGTCGATTTTTGTAAAAAGCAGAAAGTAAAAAAAATCTCCGTAATGCGAATCAGCTAACAATAGCTTATCGCAGTTTAAGCTGATTTATAGAAAAAAAGTCTGGTAAACGAATAAGTAATGACCACAAGACAGCAAGAAACTATTAAGGGTCTTCCAATGATGCAAAAAAATGCAATATAATATGTTCTCCCTTTTCAGATCGAAGAATGTTCTCACTACGATGTTCCTCGCGCCCCGATGCCTGTCCAAAGGCCGGGCACGTACGACTCTCCTCGGCCGAGCGCTGACTGGTATGACGCGCCGCGAGCACCCCGCCCCGCCAGTGCGGACTCCGCTTGTAGCGGGACCGGATCTTTGACGTCCGCAACGTCGAGTGCGTCCGCAAACTCCGGAAGCTCAGCACATTCGGGCGCATCCGCATCCAGCACATACGATGTGCCTCGGTCGCGCGCTTTACCTTTACCTTGTGATGCGGCGTTGGAAGCTTTAGAAAGATTACAAGTAAGTTATAATACTATCTAATCCATCTTCTGTAACTGTAATCTATTTAAGCCGCGTGGTGTCGGTCGGATTTAGAATAGAACCACTCCCATTTTCCCGTGAGTGTCGTAAAGTGAGACTAAGGGATAACAAAGCTACTACCACAAGCCCTGAAGAACTACACCACCTTCAAAAGAGTGGAATCATATAATACACATACATCCCTCATACATGAGACAATGTTCATGAGGAGACCCACGTACAGCAGTGGACGATAAAAGGTCTGGTTATGGTTAAGTTGAAGTAAGGGTTACTTAAATTGTAGTAACTGTAGATACAGATGTTCTCATATCGCCAGTTAACTAATGAAATGTACCTCTCCTTATAATGGTTAGTATTAATAATCTCATTTACGTCGGGAACTTCAAAGAAATTATTGCTGCGGATTATAAGTATTTTAGCGTATTTATAAAATACGAATGTAGAAATAATTAATTAAGCGAAGTGCGAGTGCCTATTGACATGGAAAGTCAGTCACGCGCGAGAGGGGACGCCGTGCGCTGTCGTGCTCAGAATCGTGGTGGGTAATAAATGCTTCGCGCGTATTGTGCGCATGACGAGAAAAAATATGCTCAATTTTATTACGATTAATAAGACAAATATATGTTTTGATTACACATATGCGACATATTAGTTATCTCTATACTCTAGTGTACTATCTATAGTGCGATCGCAATCTGTAAAGTGTTTTTGACCCACGCTCGTCGCGGCTTGCTGCTACCGATTTAACATATCGGTTCCGTTGTTATTTTGCATTATATTGGTATGTACCTTAATAGGTAAGTATATTCTTATTACTAGGATCGCTTCCATCCTATTGTAACAATAAAACCTTTATTGCCGATTCTAATTTATACACTGTATCACGAAATACAATGAGATTAACAGAACGGATTTTGAACTGAAGTAACAACTGATAACCAGTTATCATCCATCAGTCTTTCACCTTTTCTAGAGATTTTTCCTCTATTTCTAGTTGTTCATATACCATGTTATTAGTGTTGTCAAAATAAGTTCCGCCTCGAGCGCTAAATCTGCGCCAATGACCCTTAATCGTTTGATACGGGCTTTTAACCTCAAACGTATTATAAGACGTAATCAAATCAAACGTTAATTTGGATTAAAACGCTCACGAGCGTTTAGCGCACGAGTCATAAAGGTTTATTATATAATATTAGCGCTTACTCAGTGCTCTTTGTCACTACACGTTTGTCTGCTGTTTTCATAATTCGTCGTATTTGTAGCTGTATTTAAATGTGTATTTATTTTATTTGCAGGAGGAAGCGTCAGCAGCGGTATCGCGGCTGCTCTCGTACGTGACGCCGGGGTGGCGGCGGCGCGGCGCGTTGCGGCCGCGCATCCTGGACGTGCGCGTGGCGGGCGCACGCTTGCGCGCGGCCTTACACGACCTCGCTGTGTTCGCGGACGCCACGCTAGCTAATGCGCACGATGCGCAAGACAAAGGTTAGTGTAAAAATGAGATAGGTGTGGTAAAAACTTGTCCACTGTTGAATGATTTTTCCAAATTCTTATATGGCAACGTAACAAGTCTTTCGAGCATTGTCCCTTTTCGAACTTCCGAAATTCAACTAAATAAAAAATCTAAGTTCAAATTTGCTCCAAACTATGATTTGATTGTTTTTTGTTTCATTCTGCTGTCTAATTTTCGCTCCATAAAGACGTCCATATTACACTTCGGAAAAGCCTTCAGTGCAGTGCCGCTTATAATAATGAGACGCTTTGTGCTGCATGTCACTGACGTTCTGCTTTATCAGCAATAAATTTATAAACTTATCCGTCTTTACATACGCAGTTCATTTTACTTTTATAAAATTAATTTCATAAGTTCCATTCATTTGTTAAAGTATTTTTTTATTTAATCGAAATAAAATTGTTGAAGTGAGGCCGGTTGTATTAATTGCTTGGAACCCCCGACCAACTGAGCTCTCGTCGCAACAATATTTGTATAATTGTTTAAGACTTCCTATTTATGCAGTCTCTGTACGTGAAAACTGTAATATTCTTTATATCCATAAAATAAAATATTAACTAGTGGTAAGTTTCCCTATGAAATAAAATAAAAAGGACTACAGTTGGCGGGCGCACTGGACTGTGTGTGTCGGCGGGCCCACACTCGCAGGACATGTTTCCCTGTTTCCCAAGCTATCTATTCCCTCATTGTACGTATGTATTTATTTCAATAGCACAGAACATTTCTCTGTGTTCAGTAGCGAGTGAGATATGTCAAAGCTCATTCCCATCCTATCCTTCCACATTTTTTCAAAATTTTCTCCAAATCTATTCCTAAATCTCCAAAGGGTAGGCGCCATTCGGATGCATGCCAACGTTTTTAGCTCTGAACTGATGTCGACATATATCGCGGATGCGGCGCACCTTGCTTGCCTGACACATTCTTTCTATAATAAAAAAATAATAAGAACTAGCAAATAATATTCGCACACAGCGAGCGCTATTTATCAACAAACATTAAAATTAAATTTCTAGATAAAACGTGAAGCTAATGAAAATTTAAAATTGTGTCCTATTTATTGTCAGGTATTGCAGTAAAACTACGTCCGCTAGTGAAAGCGCTGAAGGACGCGGAGCGCTTAACGCACGAGGCGACGAGCGCTCTGGACGCGGGCGACTGGGCGCCCGAGCGTTTGGAGCGCGAGCGCGAGCCCACGGACGGCACGCAGGACGCGCTCGACCAGCTCGTGGCGTGCGCGCGCTCGCTCACGGAGGACGTTAGACGAGCCGCCTCGTTTATTAATGGAAATGCCTCGCTACTGTTCCGGTAAGTCTAGATCATGATAAAAGTAATTACACTTTAGGTACATCAGAAAGTTATATCTGATTATGACGGTATTTCAAAGTAGTACTTATGTAATCCTACCGCGAAACACCTCTACTGTAGTATTTATTTCATTACTTTAGGTAGTCTAATAAAAAAGGTAGTAAGTACTTAATCGTGATCACGAGCTGACTGCCAGCTCCCAGCCGTAACGTAGAGTAAAATGAAAAATTATACATGAAACGCGAAAATCTTAGTTACGTCTCCATACGTTGTTTTCAATTCTTGAAATATTTTGTTTTTCAACTAGGTACAAATTTTAATGTTTTTTTTTAATTTAAAAATTTCAATGCTGTAGCATTTATACGGTGTACCGTATAACCAGCTCTTTTATCGTCCACTACTGGACACGGTCTCCTCACGCACATAGTATTGTGTATAGTATTGGCTTTATACGGCACACGGGTTGACGAGTCTACTCTTTTAGAGGCGGTATAGTTCCTGAGTGGTAGTGACTTGTCTATTCTTATTTCATACAGCTAAGCAACTCCTCTAAGATTCACAACTCAATTCTCTACTGCTAAATCATTATTGCTTGGAAACCCACGAACAATTATTTGCATCTTGCAGGCGGTCACCCCCAGTTCCGGAGCACGAGTGGACAGAGGAGTACGACTACGTGCGGCTGGAGTCGCGCGCGGCCGTCGGTCGCCGCAACGCGGAGATCCGCGCCGCGCTGCCCGACAAGCTGCGAGCCTCCTTCGACGCGCTCGTGAGAGACGCCGACCACGCCGGAGAGGTGACTATTAGACATGTTATAGAGCTCCGTAACCATAACGAAGGCGGCAGACGAGCATACAGTCCACTTGATGGTAAGTGGGTACTGTCGCCCATACACATTCGCGATACATGCCAGCATTAGTCTAAAATGACAAACGTTGGCACGCCCCCGGATACGCTGCCTATCTTTAGAGATATAGGAATGGATTTGGAGAAAGAGTTAGGAAAATGAGGAGGGATAGGATGGGAATGGACTCTGGCACATCTCACTCACTACTGAAACAGTACGTGTATTAGGGAAATAAGATAAAGTGGGAAATAAGGTAGTTGACGGTACATTTGAAGGTAGTCTTCTGTGAGAAAGAGGTAACGTCGAGTGCGGCTAGCAGATGTGATGCGGTGTGCACTCTCACCCTCAACTATCGGATATCCGAATTAAGAAAAATATTAGAAACCGAAACTGAATCCGTAATAAAAGTTTGGGATGTTATTAGGTATTTATTATACTAACATTATAAAGAGGAATGATTTGTATTTTTGTATGTTTGTAACGAATAAACTCAAAAACTACTGGACCGATTTCAAAAATTCTTTCAACATTAGAATGCTACATTATCCCTGAGTAACATAGGCTATATATTATATATAATTATATATAAAAAAATCTTATGAACCGAAGCGAAGCGAGGGCGGGTCGCTAGTTACAAATAATGTTGTTCTCGTTGCCGCTCGGTGCGGAATTTAAACGAGACGAGTGACATGTTCTTGTTGCTTGCATTTGATCTGATCGAATTTCGTTCGTTCTTTATGAGAGTAAAGATGCAATTATTTTTTCTATTTGGTTTTATTTTTCTATGCTTTCAATTAGCAATACATTTCTTAAAAAGTTAATTAAAAAGCATATCGGTAATCTAAACCGTATCCGAAATAATTCCATAATTGTATAAGAGTATCCAATATATCCGTATCCAAAATATCATATCCCTAATCCTAGTACAATACTTTCTTACCGGACTATAGCATCAGACTCAACTGCTGCATGCATGCCTCCCCCACAACCCAACGGCATACGCGGTCTTCGCTGATCTATTATAATTCAGCTTCCCGGCGATTTTCTTCAAGTTATCAGTCCACGTGGTGGTGGCGCTTCCCGGTACGCGCTCTCCATTTGAGGAATCGTCTCCCCCATCTGTTATCGGTCCTGCGACACACATGTACTGCTCACTACTATTTCAGCTTGAAATATGTCGGCAACTTGAGTTCTTAATCTGTTTGGCTTTTTGCAATAAATATAGCGATAAGTCTCTATAATGGTACAACAGTTTATTTCTATAGAGATGGCACGTGTTTTCTCTATTTATTCATTTATATATTTTATAAATAAAAAAATACAATACGTTCAAGTGGTACGGACCTAGGATTTGAACTCCCGATCACACGAATGTGAGTCAAGTGTAAATAGGCTATCACCGCTTAATGAGTGAAATTAAGCGGTGTGAATTAAGAGTGAATTCTTACTTGTATTCCAGGTGAGTGCAATAGCAGCGTCAACGAGGCTTCCTGCCGACGACCGCGCGCTGGCGGCGTTCTACGCGGCGCAGACGGCGACGTACGGCGCACACCTGGCCACAGCGGTCGAGGCGTTCCTGCGCACCATCGAGATGGGGCAGCCGCCGGACGTGTTCCTCGCGCACGCCAAGTTCGTGGTGCTCAGCGCGCACAGGATTGTGCATGTTGGCGATACAGTACACAGGTAATTAACTTTTAGTTGAATAGTTAAACGCGCTTGCCTCAACAGGATCAGACGGGGAGAGTACATCGCATCACAGCTGCTGGCCTAGCCTGGCCACACGACTGGCCAAGTTACCCTGCCCTCGTAAAACACTACCTTGAAATGTACCTACTGCATATCCTACTTTGTCCTATTCCCCCAATGTACGTGTTTCGGTAGTGAGTAAGGTATATGTCAGAGATCATTCCTATGCATACTATCCTATCCCTCTCCAGTTTTCCAACCCTCCCTACAAACTTATTCCTAAATCTCCGAAGGTAGACAGCGCATCCTTGGGCGTGCCATAGTCTTTCTGGATTAAAATATAATAAAAAAAAAATTAAACTTCGTTTCTTATAATAATACCATTTATTTATAATTATAAATCCATAAGAATAAAGACCACCTGCCGCCTTCTTTCTGTTAAATAAAACCTAATCTATGTTCTCCCCAACAGAAGCGCACAACACGCAGGCCTGAAAGCACGAGCACTCCGATGTTCAGACGCATTATCAGAAGCGTTGGACCAAACGGTAGCCAAGACCAAAGCAGGCGCGCAACAGTTTCCTTGTGCGAGCGCCGTGACATGCATGGCGGAGGCTGCGAAGACGCTGGCCGCGAGGGCGCATGACCTCCGGCGGGTATTACTGCGAGCCGCGGACCCCCCTACCGACGACCCCCTCACCCCCGCGACGGCCGTACCCCACTCCGCCCCCGGAACGCCCCTCACACCTCTCACGCCGCACAATGTGTCGGGAACACCTTCGTTAGCAACACTGCAGATATAATAGAGACATGAGTGAAACGCCGTGGCATCCATGACGGAGGCCGCGAGGGCATGCGACCTCCGCCGGCTGTTGCCGATGCTGCGGCCACACTGCCAGACGAACATTCGTGGCGCGATGTCGCGGACACTACCAAGTATTCGTATTTCTTCCGGAAATGTGACGAACGTTTTGGTTATACCTATCGCGACAGCGTTAACCTTCGCCGAAACCCAACAGCGTGCGGCCGTAGCATAAAAGCCGCGGAACCCCCCTCCCGTCGACCCGTCCACCCCCGCGACGGCCGTACACGACACCCCTCACGCCGCACAACCTGTCGGGGCACCTTCGCTGGCAATTCTGCAGATATACTAGTTAGGGACACGATATCGGATGACAAGTATCGATACTTTACTTATGAGTAGTATCGCAAATAAGTATCGTACTCCTCAAAGTATTGATACCTCTTGAGGTATCGCATCGCTACATTCTCGAAAACGTTTCTTGATACAAGGTAGGTATTTTCCCAGTGATACACATTTAATAACAAAAAAAAAAGGTTGAGGGCCCAAAATGTTGATACTGTCCTAAAGTTCATGACAAAATGTTCTGTCTTCATGAATAATCTTAAAAGTATCGATTAAATAAAATAAAATGTCGATGCGATACTGCCCTAAAGTATAATATTAATAAGAGCATCGATATCTAATAAAAAAGTACTCGATACCGAAAAGTATCGATACGTTTTCCATGTCCCTAATAATAGTGGTGGGATTGTTCGACGCGGACGATAAGACTACTTCATATAGAAAGTTGATATGAGTTGCTAAGAGGCGCTCATATAGTTAGATGATCAATTATATTGAGCAACTTTACGGATTGCGTAATGTTATTGATCGTTCGCGGAGTGAATTGAAACTCGTTCGGGTGCAAAGCGTGATTCAATAATATTGTGCAATGACATTATTGTACAATTTTATTGAAGGTATAGGGGCCGGTGAGCATTTAAATAAATGATGAATGTCACAATAGCAAAAAGTAAGCGTGTGACGAGATAAATGCGCTAAAAAAGCGCTGTAGTACCAAAGAATGTTGATAGGATTGTACAGTACTTACATCGACGATCCAATACGAAGTTTCTATTTAAACGTAGCATATAATAAACCTACAATAAATCGAAGGCTGCCATTATTACGTTTAGTTTGTACGAGGTTGCAGTATTGCAAGTTTTAAAATCGCTGGATGCTCATTTGCAGTAGTGAGTTGAGTTGTCCGTCCAGTTTTATACATTTTTGCAACAATATTGTAATTGGTAGTGCGACTAGTACGTGTTGATGTGCGACATTGTGTCGGAGACATAGTTGTTTAGTTTTACGAGAGATGCGGGCGTACTCTTGGGTTGCGATCATTTTCATGGCTTCCATTTTTACACATTAAGTACCTTCTTAGGGCACTGGAGGACCGCCACTTAGAAACCGAACTGTGAAATAAAGTAAAAAGATTCACTTGATTTTTTTTGGAATTTCTTTGATTAATTTGGTTTAATTCAATTCTGTCGTCTATTCTTTGAATTCCCACAAAAGACGTGTCGTGCGGTTGCAGATATTTTTATAATAACTTTAATTTAAACAATATAAACAATACTGTATACTCTCTAATAGAAACTGGAAATATTTACTTATCCTATAAACTTTTCCACATTCGTCATTCGTGACGAAAACGAACTATGTTGATAAATATAGTTACTTACGTTTTTTTCTCTGAAAAACTTATCCTTGTCCATAGCTTATATTATGTTTTAAGTAATTCAATTTATAGTGATAATTAATTGTTGTATGTATTTATATGGGTATATATGTTTATCAATATATATATTATGTATTAATATAACTAGGTATTATATGTGTATTGAATTATATGTATAGTTTGTAGTCATTTTTAATTGATTGCACGATGCACCGCCCTTCGTATTTCTGTTTAACCGAAGGTTGCCTGGCAGAGAATGCCACTAGGCATTAAGTCCGCCTTTTGTACAATGTTTTTTGTGCACTAAAGTTTAAATATATATATATATAAATTTTGTATTTTTGGCGAAAGTGGAATCTGGCGGATGAGTCTTAGATCATAAAAGTATGACTACCAAAACGATTCTCATTCCACACAAGATAAAGTGAATCTTAAAGTAAGCTGACATCCTCCATTTTCATTGAACGTCGCTTATTTTTAAAGGCCGGTACATGGGCCGATGTGCCAGATGGGTCCATTTTTGTAGGTATTTTCGTACAACTTATAACAGCAGCCTCCAGTACCCTATTACACTTCACGGAGATATCCTTATTTATAATACTTGTGTACTTACACTACTTTTCGTAAATCGATACAACATTACACCTTCATATCACTACGTGAAAGTAAGACATTTAAATTAAGGAATAGTGCAAACAAAACTGATCAGAACGAGAATATGAAAACGAATGTATGTTCCTCAAACTTGTTTCCTAATTATTGTACAGTTAGGGAAATAATTTCATCGCAACAAAATGATATGTTTGTAAGAAAGAATGAACTAAATTATAAATAATACATTTTTATAGTGTTTTATATGTTGAAAATACAAACGAAGACAAACTGTTTTGCGCTCGTAAACGAATTATTGTGTTGACTTTATGGTTCATAATTTTTTATTATAACTGAAAACACAGGCTTGTTCTACAACGTTATATTGGGGCACAAACTAACGCTTATTGAATAAGTTGTTAACGGGCTACAAAGGAGTTGAACGTTTGCGTTTGCATTCTGTGACTACATTATTAATAAAACTAGATTGGTACACGAGTTGCTGAAACTGATTTTTCAGAAGTAATTAGGTAATTATCTGCATTAAAGATCCATATTATTACTGAGTAATTATATCTATTTAACGAATAATGACCTACGAAAATATTAAAGTTGAATTGAAATTGTTTCCCTTGCCTGTATTTCTGTTGCTAGAAAACTAAATAGGCTGAATATTAATACTTACTACTGGATGTTCCAATTTTACTATCAACTAGCGAGACGCTCAATTATATACTTTATGTATACTGTGTTAAAGCTCATGTTTTATAGACTTGTGGCTTGTCGATAGGTACTTAACTTTTACTTAAAACGATAGAATTGTGTACGTACCTACATTTTGTACTTTATACTTATAAGTATATAGATGTAGTATAAATATATCAATGTAAAAAGCATGTTGTATATTAGCAATGTGTTATATTTTGAATAGATGTTGTAGACTAGTTAGGCATAGATAAAATTGTACAAATGCATATTGTAATAGATAATAATTTTAAAATTGAAATATAATTTAACCATAGTGTAAAATGCAATCAAATAAAATATACAAATTTTCGTATCTAAATGTGCTGTATTATTTTAAATTGATCCATCGTACCCGTTAGTATTATCTGTGGTACGAGTGAAACATTTTTCACACTCAATGGGTTCATAATAGAACTCTCCGGTTTTTTTTTAGCGGAATGGCTAAATTCTAGTGGTCCTGATGACTTTTCGAGAGTCACTGGACATAACTGGGCTCGCCCAGGAGCAAAAAGTGTGTGCGGCAACGAGCCTAAGGGCTTCCCCACCTGTAGACCGGCGGAAGGAACGGACCTCGGCTTAGGGCGTTGCTTTGGAAGGCTACCGCCGGATCGCGGGTCGCGGAGAAGTGCCCAGGCACGTGCCGATACCGGGTAAAAGTGTTGACTGAACGCCGGTGTGTGTTTAAGGTGTAGCGAGGTGGACATCCTCGTCAGAATTACCTTAGGGTCAGAAACATATATCCAAAGACGAGCACAAATTCTCGAGAATTCTCTACAACACAAATGGTTGTGCCGATCATTTAGTCATGGTATTTTCGAAGGTAAAATTATAATTTCGGTGGCCAGATTTTAATTCCAGATGGGACTATCCATAGATACTATGATAGAATAGACTCATGATTGAATGAGGTTCGTCGGTCAAAATGTTAAATAGGACGGCCATATACTATCAAAATCAATAAAAGGACCAAAGTGACAAAATAATTTTATTGTGGGATACGAGTCGTCAAACAAACGCTTAGAAATATTATTTACAACAGTAGTCACTTTGTTTCATTTTCTTAATTTAACATTAAAAAAATATTAGGGCTTACTTTAAATATATCCTTATTTATAAAGGACGATGGGTGTGTACTAAAAAAATCAACATATACCAACACACTTGAGATATACCTCAAATGAAAGTTTTTATTTCATACATATTTTAATATTAAAATAGTTAATGTCAAAACCGTGGCCAAACCACGGTTTCGGTTGCTTTATGTTCTTATCTTATATTTGATAAAATGTTTTTCATATATTCTTAGTAAAAAAAATAATTGGTTTAGCAGTTACAATGGCTCATAACGATTATGGTAGATCATAGCGTTATTAATTGCTTGTTAGTTGGTGGGTTGCGACGACGTCCATACATTTTTTCCCATCGTCGTTTTTGACAAGTACTTATCAATAGTTATCTTATTTATATGTGACATTGTCTAAGAAAAGAGACCATATTTTCGGTTCAAGTTTCCCAGATTTTGAAACATCCAGTTGTGAAATCTTTAAAAAAAATGCATTCCTTTTTTATTGTTATCTTAAAAAATAGATGGATTTTTTTTCCTCATTCAGTGTCCAGTATTTTTCGTAACAAACAAACAAGTCTAAAACGTATCCTATCAATGTTTGGTCCCGTCGAAGTAATTCAGGAGTCGCTCAGTAAAACAATAGTAGGTTTACGGAGGACAGAAGAGGACTCCTTGGAAGCTCACGAAAAACGAAGTCCGTCGCTTTCGTTTGATTACCACAAACATTCCGTACTTTGAAATTTAATAAACTATGAAACAACAAAACCAACATTACACAATTTTTATATTAATCTATTAAAACGTCAGCCCACACTTCTCGAGTTCCCGCCAAAAACTAGTTTCTATTTAAACAGAATCTTGAAACAACGAAATTTTAAATTAGAAAATTTTAACGAAAATTTATACCGACAATAAGGGCTCTTTGCTCAGATAACGTTACATATTATTTACAAAATATCACAGTCCTATTTATGTCAGCACTATACATTATTCAGTCATTACTCATTATATTTTGAGATCACTTTGAACTTAATACGCCTCGTTTATGTAGACCTGGAAACAAACATACATTTAAAATTTATAAAACCGTTTTTATAGGAACTTCAAACAATTGTCAGTTTAGTGGAAACGGAAATGTTGAGGAAATACTTCATAAATCTGATCAAGGAGACATGTCTCAAGGGGAGAGCAGCAAATTAATAAAAGAGAACAAAGACCGCTAGAAAAATACTGAATGAGCGGCAAAAATAAAAGTGTGTTAGTTAGGTTTAGGTTCTCTGGTAACGATAAGTGTCACGAACCGTCGACTTGATGACGACATTCTTACTATAATAATTTAAAATTATTTACTTCAATTATCCAAAATACATAAGTTGTTTTGTTGGTCAATTTGAGATTTTCGCGTTTTAACACATATTTATCTATTTAAACATAGGCCAAACAAAGCGCACCGTAGCGGATAGGTGTGAAGAATCACCAGACGAATAAATCGGCGATAGCGAACCATGTACTCAACGCCGGGATCAATCACTGGATACAACTCCATAGTCCAAAAATCCTCTCCAGTGATCGCTACTATTTCTCCAAGATTGTGCGTGAAGCAATTGAAATCAAGAAACCTTAAAAAATCAATCGAGAAGATGGATACAAATTGTCCTCGACATGGAATCCAGCTATTAATAAATTTAATTAAAATAAACCTCGCGATTTTTCGTCTGACACTACTTGAGACATTGTGAGTATTGTGTTCCGCATCTTTCCTAACTATGAAGACCAATGAAGTTGATGAAACTGCTCGCAACAGTCTCCTTTTCAGTCGTTTCGTGGTCGGTGCACCCCAATCGAAACGTAAAATAAATAACGTCAACGCGTCGCGAACCGATTAAATAGATAAATAGATCACGACAATGTTGCACATTTGTATTTTTTGGTGCTCGTTTAAATAAAAGCCATTATAAAAAAATCTTGGGCTGCTAATACTTATTTATAGTCAAGACAAATAAGTAATTGATATTATATAATTTCTAAAACTTCTCTAATTCAGTTTCTGCTGTATTATTATTATTAGTTCATATTTAATTGTTAAACATTTCACCATTTATTACGTGATCCGTAGCTTTGATGTCTGCTCTACACTCACGCAGTGAAGACGGCCAGGATTCTTCAAGCCGTGAATCTGCATGCCCCGAGAACACCTCTCTAAACTCACAATTGTTCAGTTGTTCGCGAGCGTTGCGAAACCGTTGGCGGTACGCGCCCGCGAACCCTTTGACGTGGACACAGCTTAAAGACTCCGACCGGGCAACAAGAGCCGTGAACACGCGAAATCTACCCAGAAACGCATTCATGGCTATTCGCAGGCCTTCACGGCGTGAGTGTAGAGCCGGCATAAAACGTGCTTCGTGTAAGCGTAGTGACATTCCAAGCGCTATGTCCGCTTGAATTGCGTTTTCTAATCTTTTACGCTGTAAGTGTATTTTGTTATAAAAAGTAGGTGGAAGACGAGCATACCGTTTACATATAAATATTATACATTTATTTATTGCAACGTTAGTAAATCTATACTTACCCGTGTGTAATGTTTCACGTCTGGTACTGGTTGAGGTAGTGGTGCGCGCGCGCCTCCTCCGCCGTGTACCTCAGCGCGGGGTGCGAGTTCGGCAGTCGCATCTCGGCCGCCACCGCGTTCAGACGTGCCGCGCGCAATCGTAGCGACGTTTCTAACGCTCTCGAGTCGCGATCCAGCGCGTCCGCTTGAATTGCGTCTTCAAGTCTTTTACGTTCTAGCTGTAACCACAGAAGCCTTTTAATTATTGTTAAGGCGACTCTACGCCGTGAAGCCATATTCTGTTTGCGACAAAGGCTTCGCGGGCGCGAACCGCGATCGCTCTCCACATTCATACATAAAGATGATAAAGAATTTCATACATTCGGGATCTGGTATAGCTACAGTTACGTCTATTTCGACCAAGTGAATACGACTATAAACGGCGTGATTTCTCCCCGCGACTTCAAGCTGTGAGTCTAGGGCCACGTTGATAGTTAGAACGAAATGATATCCCTGAAAAATGAGTCCCCGTAAGTTTTCGGTATAAGTCACCATGAGGGCCCAATCTCGCCACTTACTAATGGTGTTCGCGTTGGCTTCGGTGGCAACTGACCCGCTAAAAATTGGGTCCCGAGTTTACCGATTTTTGAAATAATTGCTTATGTAGTCTTGAACAAGTGTAAGACTAAAATCTTCAGAAGTGGTTGGGAATAGTTGCCCTATATGTTCTGTAAGTAGTGAACTGACTCACTTTTTAAATTGCTTCCGGGCCAGTTGACCATCAGTAATTTTAAAGTGGTAAACTCGCCCGCGGCCCAGTTGCCACCTTGCCGCGCTTTTTGGGCCCGAAACACGCGAAACTTGCGTAGGCTCTTTCCGAGGCGCTCTTCTTGATTCCCTACAAATTCTTGTTCCGATTTCTTTTATTTTCAACTCTACCCCCTTTGGAGATTTAGCAAATACTTATAAAAATTAAGAAAGATTTCATATATACATTTTCTGGTACGGAATCTAGTTTCAGTTTTCGAGAATATAATTATTTGACACACCTGTACAGGAGTTCCCCTAAAATAGCCCTTCTACCTAGAATTATTTCATTATTCTGACACCTGGCAATGACGCTACTTTACTTTTTGACTTGTACAACCCTCTCTTAATAGACGCAAAGTTCAAAATAGCGTAAGAACGAGAATTCAAACTAAATCAAATTCTTTATAAGTCAGACAGAGCCAAGAGTCAACGTTTTTAACTAACTAGAAGCCCGGAGTCCTAACAAACATGTCAGATGGACATACACACATTATGACAAAACATCCATACATGTGACGTTTTTATGTCACGTCAATTTCACGCTGTGCGTCTTGTCCCCTCAGCTAACCAATTACAAATCGATAATAAAAATTACAGGAAATAACGGTAAAGCAAAACTAACCTTAGCAGTTTCCATTTGATAATTCAATAACTGTAATTTTAATTTCACTACTTCTTTATTTTCTGTTTGACTCCAAGGACCTGGATGTGTTGATGGACCTGTAAAATTTTTATTCCAATACAAGACATAAGAAAAACTAACAATCCCACTCCATCACATTCAACCCGATTTCCTCTCATCAAATAAAGATTGTAATGTGAAAAAACCATCATGCCATCATACTTGCTATTCTCCATTTTATCAATGCTTTTTCTAAATCCATTCCTAAATGTCGAAAGTCAGGCGGTGTACCAGTAAGTGTGCCAACGTTTGTCACTTTTGACATATTCACTTACTTGCTTCACACCTAACCAGTGGACCACCAGGTGGACTGTCTGGTCGTCTTGTAGTTGTAAATCAACAGTTGACAATTGTTTTTAAGTACAATCATTTTTGGCAAATGCATAAACAACAGTTGGCAACGGTCGCATACCGGACTACGAAAAAGAAGGTACTGATTTTACAGTTTATTTAGGTAACAAATATTTTCAAATACGTTCAGTTAAAGACAAATATAGTAATTGCTCTTACTTATTTCTCAATCACAGAATTTACAATTTCCCCATCTTTATTGGTTATCAAAAGCCCTTTTAATCACTTGATTAAATTGATACTAAATACGTCTAAAACTATAATAATATATTTGAATAAAAAAGGCAATCTTAAAAAACGAGAAAGGTCTGTCCATAACTGAACCTTACACAAGACCCCCTGGAGCACGCTGAAATCCAACAGCCGCTGGGCATTGCTCGCTTTTTGTACCCTAATGTGCTATAAATCTGTGCGGTTCCCGTTTTTCTTCAATAATAATAATTAATAATTAATGTAAAGAGAAACTTGAGGAAAATGTTTTGTTTAGATGACGGTAAAAGTGTAATTGGAAAAATTGTAAATTTCAAATATAAATAGTATTTAAGTAACTATTATTATTATTAAAATATTGTAGTACTCGTAATAGTACAAAAACAGTTCCGAACGCACCAAATCCAGAGTCGCTATTAAGCACAGTGCTAAGCGGATCATTTGTGGAACTGTTGTCGCGTGCGATGTTGTCTGGACTAAGTCTCATTTCCGTGTCGTCCTCGCTCTCGTCCGGGCCCGCCTCTAAATCCGCCTTGTATTCAAACTCTGGCTCTGATTTGATGTTCTAAAAAGTTTCATGATGGACATAAAAAAGGCCAAATAGAATAGGGATTTTTTTTATAGAAGTGACACAGATAAGCAAACTCGGTGGTAAGTACGCCCCAAGATGTGCTGCTTATCTTGGGTATTCCGGAATGTTTTTGGAAATAGGACTGGGAATATGGAAATAACAAGTATAACGGGATTAAGTTTTGTCTATCCCATTACACTTCCAATTCCTCCTTCATGGGGTGGAATTTGGAGTAAAGAATATAATGGAATAACTTAGAAAGAATCAATTTATACAGTATGCATAGAATAGAGTGAGATGACCATTAATGGTCTTAACTAATGGTTAAGAAAGTAAAGTAGGTCTTGTGCCTCCAACAAGATTTCGACGTTCTCGTGGCAGATAAAAATACAGTGTTGCAAAAACAAGGATTTTTCTGTGTAAACGGTTCCATGCCATTCTCAGTTTGATAAAACATTTGTTTGAAGACAAAATTATTTGTTGAACCAAGTATTTCATATTTGTGTCTTTGGGGACCCATAACACAGTTATTTTTTTTATTTCAGTTTATATTTGTTGAAGTATCAATGTAATATTTGTACAGATACATTACGGCAACATTGGCCATCGTCTAATCCGAGAACACCCAAATGTGTAATCCAGGTCTATGCAATAAACTAGTGCAATAAATTATGCAATTAGAATTACGGTACAGATGATTGTGTGGTGGCGAACCTTGGAAGAGACCTGTATATGGAGAGGCTGATAGTATATGGTATGGCTGTTTAGATTTTTCATAAAAATATACTATCTGATGGCTGAAAGATACTGCATCTTTTACTGTATGACTAGAATTTTGTTTCTATTGTCCCTAAAAACCATATTTACAGATAGACGTTCGTGAAATTGTATGGACAACTGGCATATCACTTTAGTGAGTAATTTTGGGGACGGGAAACTACTCACCATGAAATGAAACATCTCCTGTGACTAGTTCACCACTTTTGACGAATTTTTACAACTGATTATAGCGTAATAGGCACTTTTGTATTTAGTAGCAACAACTTGCTAGCGGGATGGATCGGAACCGATTGAGAAGCATTGACGGAACCGATTGACAGCTCGAGAAGCAGGAGCTTAGCGCCAACTTAGGGCATACAGCGATGGACAGTTTGCGTTATCTATCCCTCTATATCTGTGCTAAAAATGAACCTTACCTTATTTTCATTGATTAATCTCTCGTGTTTCCTGTTGCAGTCCGTGAGGTAGTTCCCGAAGCTGACATTCTTTACCAGCCGCTTCATATTAGTGAACTTCGTGCGGAGAACTTTCGTCGACCGCTTCTGTGGACTCTGCTTATTGAATAACTCTGTTATCTGTAACAAAAATAAACATTACAGTTTTAGTTCTTTCAACACGAAGGCTCGTCAATCTTACTTGTGGTAAAATTTTGTATACTTATGGGAAAAAAAGATTAGATTTTAAAAATGGAAACACTCTCTGAACAGTGTTATTAATTAATAATAATTGTAGGCCGTCTTCGTATTTTCGATTTTCGTTTGAATGAAAAGATAAATAAAAGGAAGAAGTGATAAAGTTCACTTTTTAAATTGACAGATTTCAGAAAAGTCAAAATGAAATTAATTTCATTTTGACTTTTATTTCAGTCACGTTATTATTAGGAATAGGTATTCTGTATGAAACTCAAAATTAAATAACGCATGGAAGATATTCAATTACCTTGTTCCATGCGCGATTTTTCAGCTTTATAGACTTTGCATTGTTCACTCTGCATAACACATGTTTCTTCTCCTCTCTTACACATTTGAGCAACAAACTACACTCTTGTGGTGAGAAGTTTAGTGCTCTGTTTGCTCTGAAAAGTAAAAAAATAATATCTATGTAAAGAACAAACATCTACAAAAATCAATCAGTCAAAGTAACAGTGATTTAGCACCAATATGATATTGCATTGGATTGCAAAGGTTACATTTATTTCCCTGATTTTGACTGTTTTGTTAATTATAGCAGTGGCAATTATTGTTCTATTCCTTTTCTTTTTAATATATAGAAGTTTGAATTACGCCAGAAAATAAAGGACACATTTTTTAATAATCTATAGGAAAAATACAAATTAGAATTGTGTTATATTGCAAATTACATTAATAAACGTTTACCTTCCATCTTCATTCTCCTCATCTGAAAATATTTTTGTACTGTTAAGTCGTGATTCTACAATTTTTTAATAACAAAAAAATTGAATGAATTCTTTTATCTCACCTAAAGAATCATCAGACTTTTTATCTTCACATTCATCCCAGAAGGCTTTTTTTTCTAAAATATCTGTCATCTCTTTCTGTTCTCCAGGCTCTGTTTTTTAAAATAATATTTGATATGTACATACAACATATTTGAAGATAGTAAGAATCTTTTTTTAAGGCAACACAAACCTATACAAATATTACTAACTTACTATAATACATATTACTTATAATAGTAATAATTATGTAACCTTCTCCTTAAAAGTTGTAATTTATCATTTACGTTAATCGAATTTCAGGCTAAAATTTCCACGGTAGGTACATATCGCACAGTGAGAATGAAAGAGACTCAACTCAAAATTTAATCAAATCGAGTTTAATACAATAAACAACTTAAAAAGGGAAAGTAGTATTCATTCATTTATCTAGTCATTCAAAACTACCCGACTCGCTAGAAAAGGACAAACACAATTATTCCGTCTCTATCATTAACTTAATTAAGCGGAAACTCCCTCACACACAAACACATTTCTTTCATTTCCCATAAAACATTTCATATTGAGTCTCTTTCATTCTCACCGTGCGATATCATGCTTTAATACCATTGTCCCCAGTGGCGTGTCCCATGTCCCCGTTGAATGTATTCACTGAGGAGGATGGCACTTTTTCCTATTGGGGATAATGGGAGTAAACTGATATCATTTTATCAACCTTAATTTCTCACCATTAAGTTCATCCCCTAAATCTTGTATTTCAAGTTCAATTTCAGCTGCACTGTTGTCAGTTTCAGACATCATTGTCACTATTTGACTGTGTAGATCACTGAACTCCTTGTAATTAACATCCATAACATTTTTTGACAGTTTCCTTGCATCTTTCTTAAGGTTATCCCATTTTGTTCTCAAGCAATCTGCGGTTCTGACACATTTGAAGTCATGACTATTGAATGCTTTAGCTATTTTCAACCAAACAATCCCTTTGGCTTGATTAGCAGTTGTATTTGTGTTCCTATTAAGAATTATGTGCTTGTATTTTCCAACTAGATCTATCAATGTTTTAACTTCCCGTCTACTGAAAGTTGGACTGCGATATCGACTGAAAAATAAATTAAATAATTGAAGATCAGTTCTGAGTAATGGAATTTAAAAATTACTGAAAATATTAGTTCTTATTTGAAAACAATACTTTGATACCATCTTACCTGTATTAACATTTTCTACTAAGATAATATAGATTTTATGAGACTGTATACTGCAACCTGATGATAGCTACTGGGTGTGCCTAATTGGTCGATTTAATGTAGTAAAATGTACTATGTATATGTTTCAGGTATAAATTATATGGCAGAGCTCTTTACCATCCCATCCCATCAAGTGACTAATATAATTGTATAAGAGACTCTCCACAGTTCCCGTCTCACCCTACCCCAGGAGAAAGGGGAAGTATAATGAGATGAAAACTTGTAATTAAATTACACTTCCTATTCCCCACTCTTCCTAACCCATTCCCAAATGTCCAAAGGTTGGCAGTGCATTCAGGAATGTGTCAACATTTTTTTATTCTGAATTAATGTTGGCATCTATCAGTGATGTGTCCACAGGGTACAGTATCCACTTACTACCAGATGGACATTCTGCTTGTTTGCCACCTTTTTTCCATAAAAAATACTTAAGTTTAATACTTAATAAGTACTTAAGAAAAGCATAATATATGGTGTCTAATGGGGAGATGCAAGCCAATAATGATAAAACAATAACTGCAATGCAACCATAAATAATTTGCTCAATAATGGCCCAAGTTCTATGAGAACATGATGCAGATATGAACAAATTTGTGTGGCACTTCTTATCATAAGTAGAAAGAGGATTTTGGGAAAAGATTATAATTATTATAACAACATAATGAAAGGGTTTTACATATACAGCCTACACTTCTTAAGTGTAGGTCGTGCACGTGCCTTCTTAGTGCACTTATGTCGAGTTCACCAATTCTTTAAAATCGCAAATATGGAATTACAAATATTTTACTCTTCTCTGCAGTTTACACAAAGTGTCAGTTCCAATACAAGAAGCTTTGTAACTGAAGAATTATAAAAAAATAATAAATTTAAATACTTAGTCAACTTGATCACATACTTTTAAAAACAATTATGCTTACGAGAACGATGAAGCAGAAGTCTCTTCTTCTGAAATACCTTGTTCCATTTCCAAAAGTTATTCCTTTTTTGTTGATAAGAATGTGTAGGTAATAATAAACTGAGGTAATGACACTGTCAAAGTCAGTCAAAGAACAAAATAAAAATAAGAAAACCTCTATGTAACGAATGAACTAAATAAATACAAAACTCGGATCATTGACCTATCTGAATGTACCATTTATTAAGGATTATTATTTAATATATAGAAAATAGCAGTAGTCATAATATTCTTTAATTAGAGCGATATATTTTTAAATTTAAAAATATGTAAATGAGAATATTGGTTATTAAAATGAACGCAGTCTTAAAATTGTCAAAGGTCAACAAAAACTTAAAAATAATTTTAGGTTATTTTGGTAATTGAGATTTTGAAATTGTTATTCAAAATAAAATATTCCTCGAATAAGGTAGATATGCAATCTCTCATTAAAACCGTATGTATATAGGCAAATAGTTTATTTTTTAGCACACTTCACTCATTACTTTTTTAAATATGACTTGGGTTGCACACACAAAACAAATCGCACCATCAAAATGGCGCAGACATCACGGAATTTATTTACGGTCTTCAGTAAACAATAGATACGGCTAAATAGCACGCATAGTTTGTTATTTTAAGTAAAACTTGTTTTTATTCTGGTAAAGTGACCACATTAACCTCGTGTTTTATTTTACACATAACCTATGCTTAGTGAGATATGAAAGAAATTATCTTAGCTATTGTAACCTACTTATGTAGCCTGTTTTTAGTTTTTGTCTTTGTGTTGTTTTGTAAGTATAATACCCGTACCAATTTGCTTGTTATATGCTAATTAACAATATTTATAACAACCTCCAAGTATTTTCTTTATTTTATTGAAGCTCATTTGTTCTTTGTTCCAGGCTGGTACATAGTTTGGAAGTGTTGTTTATGCAAATTTCGTTTTGTCCGGGAGTTACTAGGGGGCATGTCAGAGACCCCACCGGCCTCTGAGACTAGACAGCCAAAAGCCAAAAGGAAAGTCAGAAGGGATTAAATTGATACAGAATAATTAGGTAACTAAACAATGTGAATACTGAATAATAGTTAATACATAATATAATAAACAGGTAAAATTGTGTCTTTGTATGTTGGAGGTAATCTCTCGATCTACTGAACCGATTTAAAAAATTCTTTCACAAATAGGAAGCTACATTACCCGTGTCTAATATAGGCTATATTTTATTTTGAAATTTTGAAAAAAAAACATATACTGAAGCGAAGTAAGGGCGGATTGCTAGTAGTCACATTGTGTAGTGACATTAGTTAATCACGGTTTAGAAATTCTCTTACCAAAAACAACGCTTTAAAACAGTATTTTAAGAATGTTATATTGGGTTACACTGGCCGTGATCACGAGTTGAGTGAAGAAGTGGGTAACCTAGGATGGTAGCTGCAAGCAGTTTTATCAACTACCCACATTTGATCTTCTCATACAAAGATATGTCTTTATGGCTTGTGGAGTTTTACAATTTTTGTCTAAACATTCTAACAGTCCCCCATCTGACAGGAGCATAATACCATTGGCTTTTTTGTTAATACAATAAGATTGTGTATATCTTTCCAGTTCACAATGAATATTCGGTGTGCACGTCCAAGTGATCTCATGAACATGCAGCACTGCAATCTATTGTGCTTGCCTGAGAACTACCAGATGAAATATTACTTCTACCATGGTCTCTCATGGCCACAGCTCAGTTACGTGGCTGAGGATGAAAAGGGGCACATTGTTGGTAAATATAAGTCATAATTTCTTTTGTATTCACTATAATAATTTATTCTAATTATATACCTAGATGACATGCTATGTGACAGTTTAAGGAAAAACTGCAAAGTAGATTAAGCAAAAACATGTTGTCATATCATATTATTTATGCTTCTAATTCTGAACAAGAATAATTGATTGTCATTTGGTAACAATCTTTTTGAAACTAATCATTAGCTGGTGAATGTAGTCAGGCACCCAAAAATTCACTTTACCATTTTCTTTGAAAACACACGAAGCTGCGTTAATTGGGTGACATTGTAGTGACGTAACATAAAGTTCCACCCACACCAGGTGACATGACATCATCTCCATGTGTAGTAGTATAAGAGTGCACTCACCAGTTACTTTTTGTCCACAAATGCTGAGTTGACCACGAGACACATGGGAAATTGTCTTGTATTGTGATTGTAGGAGATAATAAATTTAATAATTCACCAAAACTTAATAAACATCTTTTAGTATTGAAAAAAAAAAATATGGATATTGTTAGAACTCACTGAAAAGAATTTTCCTTGCACTTTCATTAAGCATGGGATGAACACAGTAGCTTGCATTCTTTGTTTTTAATTTTCTGCACTGCAATTCTAGTGCACAAGTAAGTTCATTTTCATAATGGATTTATTGGAAGTATCTAAGAAATTTATTATAAAAATGAACTATCACTCACAGTGTGTGCAGCGCCTACCTACTACATCACTTGATTCTCCTTATGTAAAGTTGTATAAAATGTCATAAAGCCATATATTTTGTTATGTTATGCTAGTAATAAAGTAATACTTGTTTACAGTGCTACAAGCATGTTCAGACATTTGTTACTTTTTTTATTACCCAGCCCTCGCTTCGGTTTGGTATTTTTTTTTCCAAATTTCAAATTAAAATATAGCCTATATTAGACACGGATAATGTAGCTTCCTATTTGTGAAAGAATTTTTGAAATCGGTTCAGTAGTTCCAGAGATTACCCCCTACAAACACACAATTTTACCTCTTTATTATATTAGTATAGATATAGATTCCTGTTGAAATGACTGTGAAATATGAATAATTAGAAGTTAGAATAGTTTATTGAATAAACTCAATATATGGCACAATGAGAATAGCTTATAATTAATAACATAATCTACAATTTAATAAGTATAGTGCAGTAGCAACGAAAAAGGTCCCTGACTCCCTGCATAATGTTGTGGCCGTGTACAGCACAACACAACGCTGATTTTCAGCCCGGCCCTATGTTTGTACGACACGGACGCCTCCAGCTAACAATCTGAATATTTATAACATAAAGAAATATAGGTATTGGGTGTCTAACATTATCCAGCAGTGACATAGGCTGATGATATACTACATACCTATCAGAAGCAATAAGCAAAGCAAAGCAAAGCAGCTGCTTATTTAGCAGGATAAATAGATAATAAGAATAATAACATAATCAATTAATCATACGATTTTATATACATGGTGGGGGTCTCCTTCTAAGTATAAGAAATACCTGTGTCATGAGACCGCAAATGGGTCACAATCTTAGTAACTAATGATTGTGAATTTAATAAAAGTACAATATGTACTACAAATTGGTATAAATCTCGTAGTGAGGTTGTAAAAGAGATTAAAAGATAAAACAATGTATAGTTAAAAGACGATTAACTATAAAAAGACTGATTACGGTTTTATTACAGGTTATGTTTTGGCTAAAATGGAGGAGGATGGTGAAGACAACCGCCATGGTCACATTACCTCACTGGCTGTGAAGCGATCCCATCGCCGCCTCGGCCTAGCACAGAAACTTATGAATCAAGCCTCGCATGCTATGGTGGAATGCTTTCAGGTAAAACTATAGTCTTTTTCAAAATCCTTGTAAGTTAAATTGAGGTAGGAAGTCCTAATTAGGTAGCTTCGTGTTACTGACATTAGTCTATACATGGATATCACAATATACAATGTATAAATAAATATAAAAACTAATCATTTGTTTGGGTGGTAATTAATATAACTTCTATCTTTAAAAATGTATTTTAATTTAATGTGATAAATTATTGAGAGATAAAGTAGTGAGACAAAACTAACAAAAGAAAATATTGTTCTCAATAAGTATAATCCTTTGTATGGACATCTGAGATGTTATTCTAATATTAGTATGTTGGAATAACATCTCGGATGTCTAATATCTTAATTGGTGGATATAGACCTCTCCCAAACTTTTCTACATTAGTGCCACCCTTAGTCTTCTGCTCTACTCATTTACTCAGTATTGCTGATTCTCTTACATTTCCAACATAATATTACAATCACAAACACACATTTAAAAGGGCAGAAGTTACAATGTTTATTTTAATTAGATAATGCAAAATCACTTATGTTTTGTTGAAACATTAATAGACATGCCTTTGGAGATTGATTACAATGCAATTATTATTCTATGTTTAGTCTGTTGTTTCATGTAAAATAAAATAATTCCTTTCAGGCCAAATATGTCTCACTGCATGTGAGGAAGAGCAACAGAGCTGCTCTCAACCTTTACACCAATTCTCTAGGCTTCAAGATCCTAGAGATTGAACCCAAATACTATGCCGATGGTGAAGATGCATACTCCATGATGAGGGACCTCAGTGCATTTGCAGCTGAAAACACAACAGAAACTCCACAAATCGACAACTTAGAAATTCAATCAGAATCTGCAGTTGTATCACAGTGCTAATATCAATATTTATAATAAATAAGAAAATGTAATGGAAAACAAAATATGTATTTCATTTTACACTTTAACCTGGACTTTAAACGAATTTCGAAAGAACGAAAGGTAGTGAAGAGTAGATGCAATACTAAATAATGTCCTAATTATTTGTCATAAAATGGCTTGAGTTTTGTTATTTGTTAAAAAACGCATATTAATAGAACCTATTGGCATAGATACGCGGACAGCTAGGCTGTGGAAAAATGTGCAGCATAATAAATTTTATTCTGGCTTACTGTTATGCATGTTTACTTTTATACTGCATCTACAGTCACACCGTGAAGCCTCGCCAATAGCCGTAAAACACATGTGTGGAAGGTTTTCACGGAAGTCTCGTTCACGGCTTTGTTTTCCGAACGGAAAACAAGCCGTGAATGTGAGGGGCTGCTTCATAGCATGAATTTAAAGCCGGCATTAGGTTTACCTAGGAAAAACACGGAAAAGAAAAATGCTAATTATAACTATATAATTATTAAGATGCTCTGATAAATTTAGTTCTACCCAATGGTAAATAAAGATTATCAAGGTTATTTTGTTCAAACTGTTTTCTTGTAATATGGTCATTTTCGTACATATCAGTTTTTACTTTGCTACCATCAAATATGTCTATTATCTGAGAAAAAGTACCTTATTGTCGCTTCTAGTTTTCCTAGATATTGTAGTCTTAAAGAAATTGGCAATTTTCTTTATTGCTATATCTTAAAAATCATATGTTTTTCTTTAAACATCCTTGAAATGACAAAAATCTTTAGTCACCAAAAAAACCAAAGTCACGAGTCCATACTACATTTAGGATTACAGCTAGCTACTAGACAGAAGGAGAAAACATTTTTTATGTGAAGGATGGCAGAGTAGAAAATATGTAATTTTTATCATTATATTTGAAAATTACGTAAAACTAATATACAGTGTAAACTCTTTTTATCGAAACTCAAGGGACTGAGTATTTATTTCCTTTTGTTATATGGCATATTTTTCTTGCTTTTCCAAATGGTACACTAGATAAACTTACTCCAAAATGTTTCCAACATCATTTTTCTTTTCTACCTTTTCTATATCACACATATCAAAGAAACTTTTTCATCAACCCAAAGTTTTTCTTTTACTGGCTGTGTTCACAGTTAAAAAGTCAGTTGAGGACTGATAATACTATAATAGAGTTTGATATCATAAATTAAACTTTGCTAAGGACAACTACCTGATCTGAGAGTAATGGTAAACATTTACAACACACTAAACAATGACACTGTTTGGTTATAAAGAATGGTTGCCACTTAGTGCCAATGTATGGTTTTAAGGTAAACCAAACAAACTCAAGTAATATCTATTTTATAGAAAGTGTTTTGTTATAGACCTTATAAAGAAGTTTGTTAGACCATACTGTATATTCTAATCTTATAAAATAAAGCAACTATAATTAAGCAATAAAAATAAATTAAAATAATTAAGCAACCATCACTAATCATCTTCATCAAGAAGGTGATTTAACTTTATATTCGCCTTTTTTGTAGTGGACTCATCTTCCTGTATTTCTGATATAATGGCTTTGTTTTTCTTTTCTTTTTTTGGGGCAGCGCCTACAACATACTCTGGCATTATGATTTTACTGTTCTTAAAAATGGGTTTCTTATCATTGATGTTTTCTTCCTTTTTTATTACAGCAGAAACATGGAATATGGGCTTCTTGAAAATTGATCCTGTCTCTTCAGAATTAATTTCCATTTTTATGTTTGCTTCTCTCTCTTCCATCTCACGAATAAATGAGAGCGCTGTTGCTCTGTTAGTTGATTCAGACATCTGTTCAGGTGTGACATCCGATAAAGAATAATAACACCATTTTTGTGGATTTTTCATATAATCTGGTATCTTATTTGGACGTAGACATTCTTGTATATTTGCTTCCGGTCTCTTATATATACTCTCCCTACCTCTGAATTTTTTCATTTCTTTTTTTAAGGTCCTGTATGACCGTTTGTCTATAACGCCATAGCCTTCTGCTGTTTCAGCTTTGTTAGATTTAGAAAAACTGTATTGTTCCTCTGCATCTTTCAAGTGGTTGAAGAGACTCTTTTGTCTTTCGTAAAATGATGACATTGTGATTTCTTTTCTATGCTTTAACTGCGCGTAGACTACACTTTCAATACATTTATATTGTTACAACAGGGTTTATGTCTGTTAGAGCATTTTTCTATAGGAAGTTAACAAAGATTAACAAAAAGTACTGTCATATTTTGCATATTGACAGTGATAGATGATATTTGACAGTGGCATCATGGATTTTTTTTTCACATATGGCAATGGTGCAATTAGCACATTCTACCAGTGTCAAGTTCATCGAAGTCAAAACAATTTAAAACACATCTTAATGTTCAGTCACCTTGCAACAAGTTAGGGAGTTACCCAGTAAACTGATAGTCGGTTTCTGAGGATAAAAGAGGACGCAGTCCTACGCTTTTATTTGATTACTAGCTACCCACCTTCGCTTCGCTTCGGTTTATATGAGATTTTTTTCTAACACGAAAGTGGTAGAACTTATAGCTATTATAAAGTACTTATAGCTTATAATGGTTGTTCAATGCGGTCTGTAATTCATTTATCAAATCTAGTTTTAAGGTGGGGGCAATGTTTGAACGCAATGATAATTGATCTGCATCGGAGATGAAGTACATTTGCAAAAGATTATGGGCTTCGGCTTGATAACGGTAGAAGGCTGCCAATGAGATGGTAAATCTGTCCCTCTACCTTAAAAGAGGGCATAAAGTTACCTTCCCGAATTTCTTTCGCGCCAAACGAAGCCATCTGAAAAGGCTCTTGTATCTACGTATATTTTTCAAAAAGTGTGCTGATAATGGATGATTGCCCGTCAAGAGATTTTTTATTGGTTGTGGTGGCTCCTGCACAGTGGCGTAGCTAGGTAACCAAGGGCCCTGGGGCAAATTAAAAAATGGGGCCCCACTGCTATGTAAACTGATTATGTTTTATCAAATAAAAATATGAAATATACAAATACTTTAAAAATGCTAAGCTACTTAAGCTCTTTTTTGTGCACTGCAGGGCAGGTAATAAAAATATTAAACAGTAACAACATAAATTACAATTAATACTTGGTGTAGGTTTGGCTAATAAAACGAAATAGAGAAGATTCAAGGGTTTATTATATAAAGGTCGGGCCTACCAACTGACTAAATAACAATTATATTTACAATTTTTTCCTAGCTTTAATTTTCGCAAAAGTATCAATGACTTCGTTTAAATCCAGGCTTGATGCGGTTTTGTTTTTAATTGCTATTAGCGATAAATGTCGGAGTCGAGTTTGGTCCATATTATTTCTTAAATAATTTTTTTTCCTGCATATCGGGGAGAATTACTTTTACAGCAGCACAGCACATACCGTTCGCTTCATCGCTAAATTTTTTTGCGGAACACAGAGCATATCTTATTCATCCCTCCAATGTGGAGGGATTATGCTCTGCTGAGCATGATCAATGTTTGGATTATAATTGAATGCCGATCTATTGTTGAAAGCTGAAATACGATTACGCACACCAGGTTGTTGTCTTAGCCTCTGTGCCGAAAGCCGTCGTAAACGCTCAGCGCTAGATTCTCGAGCGCGAAGCTGCGTAATTCTATAATTATTATCGGAAAGTCGCTGCGAGCGCTCGGCGCTAGTTTCTCGACCAAGAATCTGCGAGGTTCTAATATTTTGCTCGGCAAGTCGCTGCGAGCGCTCGGGGCTAGATTCTCGGGGCGATGCGTAGGTACTCTCTCAGACTTGAAAGACGGTTTACATTCTCAGTGAAAGATTCTTCGATACGTCTTTTGGCCTTCCTCGCCTGTCTCGATGTCTGTCTGTTGAGAAAGTTGTGACTTTTTTCTAGGCATATTTTAGATAATATTTCCTGCACAGTTAAATCAGTAGGTAGATTAAAATGGATGTTATTATGAAATAAATATTATGAATTAAAATTAAAAGGTAGGTATGAATTTAAAATACTATTTACTTATTAGATACCGCGCGAGTGAACCGCGCGGATAGAATATAAGGTAGGTAGAATGTTTTAAATGTTATGAATTAAACCGCGCGACTGACCCGCGCGGGTCAGTCGCGACCAATAGCGACCCGCCCTCGCTTCGCTTCGGTTTATAATTTTTTTTTTGTTCATTTTTTATTCAGTTTCAAAATAAAATATAGCCTATATTAGACACGGATAATGTAGCTTCCTATTTGTGAAAGAATTTTTGAAATCGGTTCAGTAGTTCCAGAGATTACCCCCTACAAACACACAATTTTACCTCTTTATTATATTAGTAGGTATAGATCACGAACATTACGCACAAAAATCACTTTAAAGCTTAATAAACTATCGCTATTTACTGAGCGACTCCTGACTTAGTTTGATGGGACTGGGCATTGACAGGATACGTTTTAGATTTTCAAATTGTTTATTACGAAGAAAAACTTAACATGGGCACAATTTAAATTAATTTAATTGCGTTATTGCCATACATGAAAATAAAAAAAACAGTTTTTCATAATTCAAACATGTTTTAGTTTATTATACCTACTACTTAAAGGGGCTACTTATTATTAGATAAATATTTAATACATTGAATGATAAAATTTGTCTGTCGTTGGGTACATATTTTAGATTGAAATACTTTTAATTTAATTGTACTTTAACTTTATGTACCCCTGAGAGGTACCTAGGCCCTAGTTGTCTAATTCGTGATTAACATTAAATACTTAGCTATAATTTGCTCTACGGCGACAGCCAGCAGCGACCTGCAGCCACGGCAAGCACTATCGGTAGTTCGGCGATGCTGATCGTCTCTTGTCGCTGGAATTTAGATACAAATACAATATCAATGCCTTGCAATAATATGTGAAAATCATAGTTTGTCTCTACCAGCGGGTCTCCCTGCGCATTATAACAAACCCGTTGCCAGTAATTTGATTAAATTTATTTAATTTTGTTCCTACTTAGATCTTTCTCTACCTAATTTCTCCTTCCCTTTATTTAGGCAAAATCTATTATTTAATTTATTCATTTAATCATAAAATATTATTAAATTACATATAAGGTTGGCAATGAAGTCCGTCCTGATTGTTTTTCGCATACCCTGCAGAATCCATCGCAAATCTGTTCGCCTAACAATTCTAGCTTTGTTTAATTATTTTCACACACCTTTCGTCCTGACTACATGGAACTTCTGCTAGATATTCATAATCTCCTAGTGGTTCCGGAAAATTGACAATTTTGTAGGTACCTACTACCGAGACCTCTTAATGCCAATGCCACCTGCATTGGTGACATTGGTGGAACCAAATGTGCAATGCAAACTCACCTACCTTGTGTACCTAGGCTAAGTGCACGGGTATGGAGCCAGAATTCTGAGAGGTTTTCACTCGGACGACCTTTCCACTCGGCCAGCGTGTGGGGTAGAGCGGGGGGGTATCGCCAGGATTATTCAGACTCTAACGGTCCGGTCCGACTGTGTCAGCTCATGCGTGCACTCAGACTACAAATAATGTACTGAATCCTGGGTGTGCTCATTGAATCGGCGTGTACCTGTGTGTTGGGCCAATCGCTCCGTGTAGTGAGTGCGGGGTAAACTCATCAGGAGTCGTGCGCGATTCAGCTAAGTGTTGTACTCGTACGTGTGCGTATTTGTCTATAGTTTAAACAATTGACGATATCGCGAGACGGTTGGTTCCTGCTGAGAAAAGTCTAATCTAACCATAATATGAGTTTAGACTCATCCAAAATAACAATTGGCCATTAACTTCCCATTACGAATGACTTAACCACAGTTAACCATCTCCGTAATCCATAATAATAAAGTTCAATGAGTAGTAATATATGACTTTGTCTGGCATACCATGTCGTTTGACACAAATACTCTAAATTTATCGTACCGTCTCACTATTATACTAATGTGTTCAAAAATTTAAATCTTTGATCTTGCTCCAACGTACCATCCATACTCTACTATTGTTAACCTACCCAACTCTAAGGCATTACGGTGGCAAATGAAATCCGTGTATACAAATATTAATGCATGTGTGCTAATTGTGTTGATAATGTGGTAATGTGCCTGACTGTTAATGCCTGATAATGTAATGTGAAATTTTATACTTCGATGTCGTTTGGATTCTCGTCGAAACCTCATATTATGCACTTCACCCGCGTCCTCCCGAACTTCTCACAACGCACTCCTCCTCCACGCACTAGCGAAAATTTATCTCTCGTTCAATTTTAAATTAGCGAACCAACTGATATGGACGACCTACTACCAAGACCCAACGCGAACCTTCCAGCCGCGCATCAATTCCCATTTTTCTATCCGTGCCACACCCGCAACCCGCCGCCAAAGATTTATTACAAGACTCCCTTTCTCGGTACTGTCGCAAATGTCAGATCCGCTTATGTTATCTATGATGTTTACAAACGAGAGAGATTTGTTTACAACAAATTTCTAATTATAATCGAAAATTTCTCAGAAAAAATAGAGAACTCATAATAATTTTCAAAGGTTCTGTAAAAATCTTAGTAAAATCTTCCTCTACAGAAAATACGGTGTCCTACGTCCTACATCCATATTTCCTCATGCTGTTTCATCATTGAATTTTTTTTACGAAAGAACCAAATAATATAGGCCAAGTCGTCGACCTCACGATCTAACGTGTGTGACGAATGTGTGTTGAGAACACCCATTCGTTCCCCACCCAGTCCCACACCCCCCGTTGAGTTGTGTGAGTTGCGGGTACGCTGCCAACCTAACAAAACCCTATTCACAACTTTCTTGAAGGTCATCTATATATCCATAATAAACATTCTAAATATTCTTACGTTTGCATTGACATTCCATATTTACAAGTCGTGAGTGACTAAATCTTACAAATAAAAAACATCTTAATATTACTTAACATTTAGAGGTACCATTTAATCGGGTACGTATTTAGGAGAAGGTTTCAGAGCCCTTCTTATAAGTCAAGTTTTTCGCTGGAGAGTTCGTATTTTCATATCTATATTTATCTAGGAACAGGGAGTTTTAGGCCCCCGAAATCAAATTCTAAGTGCGTAGCTGATTATCGTCATCAATTAATGAAACTGATCAGTTTTGTTCGGTCAGTTTTGTTCAGTCATGTCATGATAAGCAAAGAGCGTTAAATTATTTTGACGCTTCACTTGCCCTCATTAATTTCAAATTAAATACTAACTTAAATTGTATATATCTAAGTAGATAGCCAGTAATTACAATGAATATGTTGTTGTTAGGTTGTAATTATTGTATTGTATACAGATCTACATGTATCATTACGAACGCAACGTCTCTCTGTTTTTCTGCACCATCTTATCTTATCAGGGGTGGTTATCCATTTGGATTCCCTCTCACCTCGACTCAATGGGATCTTTTATTTTTCCCTAACCTTATCTTATACTCTTGGTCCCCAAATATTATATCCATATACTTCAGGATATCCGGCAATCGTAGATGCCTGTAGTGTTCTGGGTCCGGATTATAGTTGCCTAGAAGACTAATTTTGCATCTCGCCAGACCGTCACATTCGCACAAAAGATGCGTCATGGACTCTTCCTCCTCGTTGCAGACTCTTCAGATGTTATCATCTACTAAATTTATTCTGTAGAGGAGACTTTTTGTACTGAAGTGGCCCGTGAATACTCCAGTCAGTTGCCATAGCTGTTTTTTGCTGTAGGATAAAATTTTCCTCGTTTTTGAGGAACTTTTTTACGTGCTTTAAGCAATTTAGAGCCTCCCATTGCTGTTGGACCTTTTGTTGGGCTTGTTCTCTAAATACCTTATTTATTGTTGCTAACGCAAGACCTACAAAGGGTTCCCGCTCCAATAAATTAAGTGTCTGATCCCTTTCTTGCCAGTTCATCTGCCTTTTCATTGCCTTTAAAACCCTCGTGTCCCGGCACCAAAATTAGGTTCACTTCACCCTTTTGCGTTTACCTAGATTATTAAGGTCTTTAACGCAATTGAATACCAACCTGGAACCGGTTTTATTTATTTGAACAGCTTGACTGTTACTGAGAATATAAATAGTCTTCTACAGCATACTATCAGCCTGTCTCCCTACTGCTGGGTATAGGCTTCTCCCAAAGCGTGCTAAAACATACGAACTTCCTTTCTTCTCATACGGCAGTCATCGGTCCACCTGGGCGTTATACTACATCTGGGCGTTCTATACCTACTACGTTTTCTGGCATGTTGGTCTCCGTTCTAGGATTTGGCTACCTATCCAAAACAAAAGTATAGTTAAACAAAAGCTTGATTATACGTGCACTTATTGTGTGTATTCATATACAATAAGCACGTACATGTGGACGAGTATACCAACCAGTACTAAACGTTTTAGTAGTAGGTATATAAATGCCTGTAAAACGTGAAAATTTAAAAGTGATGGCGTGAGTGAGTGAGTAGATTGTTTATATAACTGAAAAATTTTGAGGTAATTAATTTTTAAGATGTAGCGGGATTGTTAGTATTAGAAGTAAGATCTGTGAATAGATTTGTGAAAGATCGGCGCGCACCCACATCTTTCCTGGTGTTGCAAGTATCCATGGGCGGTTGTGATCTCTTATAATTAGGTGGGTCGAGCGCCCGTCTTTTATCTCTTCTATAAAAAATCTACGGATATGTGGTAAGATGGATTGACTATATTTATGACTAAACTGTACAATAGTTTTCATTGCTAGCAGCATTGTCCAAGAGGCCGTCTCGTCTTATCGTGTTTTCCACATATCCAATGACATGGTTTCTTCAAGTATGGATGTCGTATTTTATGAAACAAGTCCTTTCCGTGCATTTTTAGGAAATTGCTTTCATCTTTGGGTTACAATTATTTGGAATTTTATGTTTAAAGAAATAAAAGCGAAAATAGATAATATTCCGGTCTTAATTAAATTATTTTGTGGAAGGTTGAATTTTGTATTGTTGTAGGTACGATGATGAGGATGTGACAAAATTGAACTGCTAGGATTATTCATTTAAATTAACAGGACATTTTAAATTATTCCCAAAAAGTTTCATCGGACCACTAACAAAAAGGAAAGGTCTATCAAGATATTTTATTATAGGTACCCATGTAGTAAGTTTCAGATTGCCTGTGATTTGATTGCAAGAATTTTAATACCTAGGGAAGTCCTTGACCAACTTGGTCCATAGTTAATCGGGGATTAAAGTATAACCAGGTTTGTTGGAACTGAGCAATAGAAGCATATTAGTCGCCGATTAGATAAAGAATTTCGTGTAAATATTTTACATGCACTCGTTTGAGTTAGCTAAAGGATAAGTGGTTAGATAGGATTGCTATACAGTTTTGCGCTACAGATTCTATTTATACGAGTAACTACTTCTTATCGGGCATCTTATCTTACAGCAAAATTAAGTACGAATTCCATTTTCAGTATCTGCATACAATATTGTCAGTGTATAAGCATCAATAAAAGCGGCTTGGTAACGTTTTGACAATTTGACATAGCAATGGAACGAATACATGCAGAACCTTCTTTGGATATCTTCCCTGGAGTTCTCCATTAGACTTCCGTTAAATAAATAGTTACTTAATATGATATTGAGTACTTACTTCAGTATATATATGATGCTTAGGATCCTGTTGTCTCTCCCGATGAATAAAATTTTCCTTCTGACGGAGGTTTACATATACTTCCCACATACAGAGTGTATGTCACCCATGCAATATATGAATGAGGTAATTGTACGTAATCAATTCCCGGGGCCCGAATGAAACCTTGGACTAGTTTTTTTTAGTCTAAACCTGAAACTATAGAATCTGTTCATAATTCTGAATACATTGAGTTTGAATATTTTATTAATCATTTTTTTTTGCAAAAACCTCAATAATTTTAAGTATTCATCAAATATTTTGCTAAATATGTAGATACATAGCAAAAAATAATACTTCTTTAAATTAACATTTCATATCAATTAATTCACAATTCACGATTTCAAATTTCTAGAATTGACAGGTGCCTTATTATATTATGGATCTTTTTAAAAAAAAATATAAACTTATTAAAAATATTTCATGCTTACATACGATCCTTCATATAAAAAATTTGGTTTATAATGTAGACATGAGTTTTATAAAGATTTGTAGGGCAATTAAAGAATAATATAACAAAGAACTTGTATAGTATAAAATTGAAACCCGTAGAACATTTTTTCCTTTTTGCAAAACTTTCAGACTTCCCCACGTATATAACAGTAATGACGATAATAATAGGCGAGACTACGAGCAAATGTCTATATGCATGGTAATTAGGATTGCCAGTGACTACTTCAATCCTAATTACCATAAACTGCAAGCTGCATTTCGAATTTGCAATGAAAAATAATACCTTATTTATGTAACATTGTTTTTTAACTAGTAAAAACACCAGGACCAAGGTAGGTATAACAAAATTAGTATTACAGCTTGTGAACCACAAGCAATTCTGCGGTTCTGAGCCTTCAATAAAGTTTTGTGTATTTGCAATAAAAATTGAGGATTACAATATTTTTTATATATTCTATGTGTATTGTGTGTATTTCTGGGAGAAACTGCTTAAATTCCCGGACACTGGACACAACATCAAATACTCTGATAATACCGGAAATCCCGGTGACCTGGCAACTTTCATGGTAATATTGTTGGCTGCATCTTGTAGTAGATCACTTGTTTCAAGTAATTAGCAGTACGTAATATCAATTTACTAAATATATTATACGAAAATTGTATTTTATTTCCGTATGACGGCCTTAACTCGAGCAAATTACAACCGGAACACCGGAACCTTTGGCGGTCAATAGTTAATGTTCCTTTCTACATTATAATATAGAGTAGGAAACTAAATAAAACCATTAACGCTCCTTTATTAATATAAGTAAAATGGTGATAAAGACTCAATATAAACAATGTCATTACTAGAGAATGACACTAAGCGTTGTGAGTGGATTCGTTTATTTCTTAGCGGTATTAAATGTATTCGCATATTACTATAATTAATGGATATATGGAGAGAGATAGGATAGGATGGAATGGGAATGGACTCTGGCATATCTCACTCACTACCGAAACACGTACGTACGTACATTGGGAAAATACGAAAAGGTAGAAAATGCAGTACATTTCAAAGTAGTGTTCTGTGAGAGAGGGGTAACGTGGCCAGTCGAGTGCGCCCAGCGGCTGTGGGAATGCAGCATGCACTCTCCCCCTACCTTACCATATTATTTTTTAAAGCATAAAGGTGTTTACCTTTCGATACCCGTTTCATGTATAAATTTGTCGATTATCTTTTTCCCATAAACATACAAATATTTTAGTAGATTACATAAGCGATCTCCAGGTTATAAACCAGATTGTAGTAAGTAATGTCACGTGGGGAAATCCTCATGGATACCCCTCCGCCGCTGACCAGGGACCAGGGTTATGCCGGCACCCCACGGTGTTCCACCTCGCCACCTTGTGCTGGAGTTATGGGAGCGCTATTCGCATTCGTCCGCGACCCCAGCGAACACGCTTGTGCCGGATCCGGTCAAATATTTGTCGGCCAAATGGGGAAATACTCTGTCTCTCCAGGCAGTGCCCCCTGTGTCTGGGTAACCCTAATACCACTGGGAGGCCGGGCCGCATTCTAGAGTAGACCACCAACAACTGGTGCCCTCGCCAGTCGGAGGATTTTTTATAGAGGTTTTGTTTTAGTCGCGGTACGAGCGTTAAGCCAAGACCCTCGATTCCGTCTTCAGATGGTATTACGATGTAGGTACGGCGTTGGCAAAGGTGAAGAAGTCCTCCCCCTGCCTGCTCAGCGGCAGGATTAGTGCTCGTCGAGCCCGTGCCTGTTTCTCCACTGTGCCCTCTGCTATTCAAATAGACATGCAGAGAAACGCCACCTCCTTGTTACGGTTCGCGCCGGGTTACAACGGTACCATCAACACCTAGACGGGGTTCCCCTATCCATCATTGAGCGATGCGTCCGATGGGAGATCAGAAACTCAACACAGGGAAACCTAACCAAGTGCCTTAATTATTCTACGAGTAAATACGTGTCAAAGCGATAAAGTTTATGATTATGAATATTTGTAATTTGTAAACTATTATTGTATTTAAACAAGGAATATGAATATCAGTAAGCAAAGAATTATTAAAATAATGTTTATTTTAATTCATTATAGGTCGGGGCATAGATTCCGGGTACTGGAATTCATCTGAAATTTTTGCAACTCAAGTATAGAATTTAAGTAGTTAGAAAAATTAGTTAAAAAGTTACAAGTTTGGGAGCCTGAAACTTAGATGGTTTCTCAATGAAGTATAATCTATGCAAGCAGAACTTGCACAAAAAAACCGTGATAATAAATAGGTATTTTAAGAAATTCGGAAAGAGTCATATTTGTATTCATAAGCAGACATTCCCATTATGTTTGTACGGATGTATGGAAATTAACCATGTTAAGTTGCGCATGAGTCATTTACGTATTGTATCGACAAGTGGTACGGTCGACAACACGTCAGCATACCTAAAATAAACCATTCTTATTATGTACTTCAATAGGTCAACCTCCTCATTCCCAGAAGATCACTAGGGCCACCAACTAAACATGATGTAATAGGAATGTATAAATAAATGTAATAAGAAAATATACTTTGAGACTTCAACTACTTGAGACTTCAATTTACTCCAAATTACCTATTGTATAATAACATTAATGCCTATTGTATAATAACATTAATGCCTATTGTATAACATTAATAACACTAAACACTATAAAATAAACAGCAAAAAGGTACTATATATAGGAGAGCTTTTATCTATAAAGGGCCATAATTTAGAAGCAATCGAATAGTCTTTAAAAATCACTTTATAAAATGCAGTATTTTATCAAATCTATTGAATCGATTTCGATAAAATATAGCAATAAAACGTTTCATAACAAACCTACACGACAGTAACTATCAACATCGAATCAGTAGTCCCTAAGATAAGAGCGAACAAACAAACCTAGAGACATTATTTTTTATATGTTTAGAGATTAAGGTGTGATATAAAGGTTCCCAAATTTATTTGATCTACTGATTCCTTTACTATACAAATAAAAAGATACTCAGTGTCTCCTTCTACTTGAAACTTTCCCATTTTTAGGGTTGTAACACCCGGGTGGAAGGACCTCAAAAGTCCCGATATAGTCTCGCCAATATGTATTTACGAGTGAACAAAGCAGAACGAAACAGATCTGCTGCTCTCGCAAATAAATTATTCTATTCTATTCTTTACTTACTGGTCGTTATTTTTCTAATAAATTAATTCAATCGGTCAACTAATTGCCATGAGCACATTGCCATTATTCAATAGTCTTATATTTAATAATAGTCAACTATTATTAAATGATTACTGTACGGAAAGGAAAGCGTAATTGGTCGGTAACTTTTATGCTGACATTATTATTTTGTGTAGGTAGCACCTGAGGTTTATTTATTTGATCAAAATGTGGATTTTTCTAAAAACTTTTTTTTTCCCGGTGATTTTTTGACTACGTGCCGTTTTTTTTAAATGATTGTCTCGTTTTGCATATTTATACATCTCCAACACTATTTCTACTATACATTTCTATTTCTATTCAACTCCCCCCAATAGCAAGTATGCCAATAGCAATAGTAAGTAGGCAGTAGCCTTATTCTGGAGAGAACTAAATAAGTACGACTATGATTTTTGAAACACTTTGCAGTGGTATAATGTGACCCGTTGCTAACCGTACATATTGTAGAACCATTCGCGATACGTGCTCCACCAACACCAGTTTCAAATATTACAATTTACAACGAATGATTGCCATTCACCACAAAATAATAGACTACATAGTGAAATCAATTTATAATTGTAACAACTGTGTCATTATTGAATGTCGTCAGCGATCGAAGGACGGTAAATAAACATTAATATAATTACCTAAAGGCGTAGGAAGTAACCATACATAAGTCGTGTTTACGAATAGTGCGTTTCTTTATGAAGTAGAAAACAAGGACTTTTAAAGATATTGTTTACAGAGTTGTCAAATATGTTTTCAATTATGTCCCCATCCCATCCAAAGTCGTCGAATAAACAGTAAGAAGAGTTAAAGAAAACATCCATACAGTGTTTTATAAATGAACGCTCGAGCGCTAACGAACAGCGTTAAACACTCCTAAGCGTGATAGTCCAAATTTTTACCCTTGATGTTAATAAAAGTGAGTCTAAAACGGTTATGGTTCATTAGCGCCAACTTAGCTTGAGCGCACAACGGCTATTGTTAGAACACTAATCTCTTCCTATCGTATCACTTTAGTCCCATCATTTTAAGTCCCAGTGTAGGGCTGAGGCCTTCCAGAGGTAACAATAGTTTGTTTTGTTCATCATGATCTGCTGCCCATTCAGTATTATTTTGTTACTTGTTTAAATAAACGTAAGCCAATTTTAATAAAGTGTAGGACGCCATTCCTTTATATTACCGATATCAGCGTATATCAGCCATACCAATGAGGCACGGGTCTTCCCGATTAATTTTCTAGGCCCAGTGCATATGGGTCGATATCATACCTCGACAGACTTTTTTTTAATTTGTCGAATACATGGGCTTTCTCACGGATACTTTCCTTCCTCGTAGAGCTAGTGATTATTTAAAAAAAATCCCCACTTAGAAACTTAATAGGATGGGCCGAAGGTTTGAACTCATGATTTTACGATATTTTACTTTAGATTCCCCAAGACTATCACCGCTCTAGATCCCTTTATATGTATTCCCACAAATTTATTTAACTCGGCAAATTGATATGCCAGCGGTGGCTGGATGAGAAGAGGCTAAGACTGTGTGTAATGGCGAGCCTTGGATGAGGCCTATATCCAACAATGTAGAGATATAGGTTCAATGATTATGACCGCCACCTATCTCGTTTCAGACGATGTGATAAAGGCAAACATCAGTATTGATGTTTACGTTCATCATGCACCTATCAATATATACGAGGTGAATGATTTGTCTCTTTGTAAATATTTCATAAGTGAACTGAGTCATCGTACTAAATTACGCTTCACGTGTGACATCAGACAGAATTGAAGTAAATAACAAAATTATTTAACGTGTTTAACCACACTGTGAACAATGAAACATTCAATTAATAATATCACACATACCATACCTTACTAGAATTTCCTGTGCAGTGGGTTCAAGAACACATAAACTACCCAGGTCTTTGAACGTTGTCTTTACACGGGTGCTGAACCCAGGAATTATGCATCGTTTTGAGAGAAATAAAACAAATAGGTTAATCGACTAAAATTATTAATATAATTCCTTCAGTGGAAAAAAACTATTATTTCACAAGCCCACGTGTCTATGGGTGAGTAGATTTATTAAGACCACACGCACTCCGTTCTTAAACTCATGTCACAACATTTTTAGTTCACATGTTCAAATTTAAAAATGTTTAAAAACATGTTTTATTAGCATAATATTACCACAAAGGAGGTTTATCTTCTGGCTTCGGGAATTGTCGATTTACACTGATTAAACAGGTAAGTAGGTAAACAAAGCAATGTAAAACGACCATTCCTATAGCCAGAAGATAAACCAACATTATTAATTACGTAAAGTGCCCCAGCTGCTCCGGTCAAGACGAAACCGTGATAGAGCACTAATCAACTCTATACAATAGGTAGTCGGAAAAGTTCGCAGCCTTTTTGAACGTATGACTTTAGCTTACTATATTTCTGGCAACACTGATGATTGGCGGGAAGTTGATATACCGTTTGACAGCTGACTTTTTTTAATAGCGGCAAATTTAAGTTACAAGTTAAAAGTTTAATCTTTTCATATTTTTTAACTATTTTAAAATGGAAGTGAATCTCTATATATATAAAATTCTCGTGTCACAATGTTCGTTCCCGTACTCCTCCGAAACGGCTTGACCGATTCTCATGAAATTTTGTGAGCATATTGAGTAGGTCTGAGAATCGGCCAACATCTATTTTTCATACCCCTTAGTGATAAGGGTTGTCCACCCTTAGCGCCATCTGTTGGGCAGCCACAGCAACGCGTGGCCGGGCACAGCTAGTAAGTATCTAAAATCTAAGCTTTAAGTATCTAAAATTACTTCCAAAAAATGGTTCAATCGATTCGACAACGATCTTGGTCCAAGCAAGGTGAGCCATCACAAATAGTCCTAAAGCCAGGCCTCATTTCGAATAAAGTCATGTTAGGTGTATGGTGGGACTGGAAATACAAGCTTTTGCTACATGGCCAAACGATTAATTCTTCTGTCTACTGTCAGCAATTAGTAAAATTGAAACAAGCACTAGAAGAAAAACGCCCAGAATTAATGGATAAAAAAAGGTGTAGTTTTCCATCATGACAATATTCGATACATCTTTAATGGCTAAACACAAATTGATGGACCTTGTTTGGGATGTTTTAATGCATCCTCCATACATACAGTCCACACATAGCACTTTCGGATTATCATTTATTCCGCTCTTTACAAAATTCTCTAAATGGAGTAAAATTACTTTCAAGAGAACCCTGTATAAATAAACCATTTAAATCAGTTTTGCCCAAAAATTTTATAGCGAATTTCATAAAATTATATCTGCCACAATAATGACGAAAGATAGTCGGATTAAATGGACAATATTCTGTTCAATAAATATTTATGTAATACAAAAAAGTCTTTATTATTTTCAGTATAAAAAGGCCGCAAACTTATCAGACTACCTAATATATGGCACCTAATAGGTAAACTTTGTCACTTGTTAATGTTATGTGTAAGTTGTGTAACAGGAAGTAATTGTTTATGATTATTTTCTTTGTCTACTTACTTACGTACTAATGTTGGATGGGAAAATCTTATAATTTTCATAGTTTTTATTGCATCTACCTAACATCTTGAATCCTATCCTTTTACTACCTACCATAATGCAATTTATGCATAAATGCAGGCAAGATTAAGTCAATACCGTCTTAGCTACAGCGCTGAATAACAAGCGGCTACTGTTTGTTATTGTCTTGTTGTCGAGGGCACGGCGCATGCGTGCTGACCACTCCGGCAACACCAGCTCTGTACAAACACCACTTATTATTGGAGGCTTGGCGAGACGCGCGCTTACACGGAGCGCTGTGAAAACGCTAATATTAGCAAGGCGGGAAAATATGGCAGGCGCCCGTAGCGCTTGCTCTGCTGAAGTCAGCTGAACGATCGCCTTCGGGTTTTTCCGCGTAGGGCGGGCGGCGCGCGCCGTTTGTGCCCCGGACTACCACCTCAATACAATAGCTACCATGAACACAACTACACGCTTCTGAAGCGCATAACACTTATGTACACTGAAAAATACAAGCCCATCAAGTACTAAACAAGTACCCTGGAACTGTTTAATGTGAAGTGCTGCAGTGATACGGTGCAAGCTGATCCCAGTTTTGAGTCACCTGAAGTTTCGGAGAGAAATGTGAGCAGTTTGAGAGGAGTGCATATCCTAACAGGTAATCAAAATCTAGAAAGAAGTTTCTATTGAATTTTCTAGCATCTTGTGGCTTGCGAATTTTAACTAAGCACACCTACTTGTATGAAAATAAATTACCTTTGTAGATTACCAAAAGTATTAAAAGTGACCTAATATTTTACCAACATAAACATGTTATTAGATTTTCGTCAACCTTGATATAATTAAACGAACACCTAATCAAACAAAATGGCTACTTATGGATAGGTTCTTTGTTATTACCACCTCTTTAATTATGCTTATATATACTAGTAGTATTCAATGAAAACATACTGAAACAATTGCGACAGCTTTCGCGACGTACCTATGTTTCAGAAAAAAATGCACGTCGCTGAAGTAAGTCGGTTAAATAGGGAACTTTATTAGATATTGTATAATTGTGTTCTTTAACCATAGTACCTAAATAATATCGTTATTAGATACGGTTAAACAAGACGACAATCGCTTAACAAATTTGACTGAAATCCCTTGAATGCATGCCAAAAAACTAATATTAGGCATGCATGCATGCATTATGTGACTATCATATGCGAAGGTATGCAATAAAAATCCTAGCAAAAAATATGTCTACTATGCAGTAATGTTTGTATGAAGATATGTTGTCGATATGTTGCAGTAATGTCTAAAATATGTTTAAAAATCTCTAAACTCTCTAAGCATTAATTAAATATCTTTAAAATTTTGGAACCTCTTACAACGGCAGCCGATTAGGCCCGTCTGCTTTGTAAGTTGTCCCGGGTTCGATTTCTGATCAAGCTGTTCGAGATTTGAGTAGTTTGTGCTTGTTTTTATATCATGGGTTCTAACGTGGCCCACTGAGTGTGGTATTATTTATTAATAAATAAATATAGTGAAAGTATATATGCCTGCCTATATATACTTTCACTATAGTATAGTGGAAGTCCGTTATAGTGATTGTTCAATATTCGTAGTTAAAGATTTAACAGTTAATAAAAAGTAAGATTTATCACTTTAAATAGTTTTCCACGTTTATATTTTAATATTTTTCTAGATCTATATATTTGGTTCTTTACTGAAATCAATTAATTTACGGAGAAAAATCTCTACTCCAATAGCGGAACGTGTTCAAGCTGTGATAATTGAAAAAGCAAATGATCGGAACTTAGATTTAATTTTATTAATTACATCACAACCCTTATTTAATTTGGTACAACTCATTGTTTAAGTAGTAGGGAACAGGTGACTCATTAAATTATTAGTCTTAATTAATTATTAGTCTTAATTAATTATTAGTATTAAATAATTATTAGTCTTAATTAATTATTAGTCTTTTTAATTAATATTCTCCTTGTTTTTAGATTGCGTAAATACTTACCGAGTTTAGCGTCTGTAGTTTTGCTTACATTTGCTACAGCTAAGTGTTATTAGACTTTTTAGACCATTTGTCAGTCTGACTATTCAGTATTTCTCCGTTCATCAAGATTTAATTAATAATTGAATGTAATATGTAGCCATCTTGCAATAGATAGTAGAAATTATGTGACTGTGTGGTATGCAATATAGCGACGAGTCACTCATGAAAGTTAAGAATATAAATTATTTTTTTAGAAGAACTCGCTTTGTTTACGCCACTCATCTCCTTTTTCCATACCAACACAAAATTGACATGATATGTAAATCTGGTTTGCAAGCTCTTCAGATCATCTCAGCAATGTTTCTTAAACTCTAACAAAGCCGTGTGCTGTGATGATGTCCAGTAGACATATTTTTGAAGAGTGCGTTTATTTTGGCATACCTCCAGGGAACATTGTTGCTTTGAATCATCATAAGATGTGAAGGTAATTCATCGTTCTCAGAATTTTAAATGAGTGTTCATCTTCATATAGAAATTATGAAAATAATCTAATAATATTCATGGGCCAATAATATCTTTAAATCGGGGAGGATGACTGGCTTGAGAAGCGAAGGTAGAGTTTATGTTTGATTATTTATTATACAAAATGTGTATTGTAGGTTTTGTGGTTTAATAAAGATAGTTTATTAAACTTAAAAGTGCGTAATATTCGTGCTAATGATATAAAAGCATAAGATCCCGTTTTTCACGTGCTTCCAAGTAGTCTAACTCTTCTGTCCTCAATATGAAGCTACTATCACGTTACTGAACGACTTCTTACTTAGTTCAACGGGACTGGACATTGACGACATGTGTTTTGAATTTTCTGTATTCCGATGCTTTGAATTATTCTAATTTTAAAATTGTTGGCTATGAAGAAAACTCGACACCGGCACAATGCACTAATTGCATTATTGCCATATAAGAAAAAAAAACATGAATAGTTTTTAAGTATCATATTTTAAGTATTTATATATCGAAGAATATATGAAATAATATAATATAAGGAGAAATAATATTTTATTAATAATAAAATAATATAAATGCAGAGAAATAATCCACAATAGCCATAGTTTCTAAGGCGATAAGAATTACCTCTAAAATTGCCATCAGAACCTGTCGGAACCGGCTATAGAAAGACACGGACAGTGTTACAAACGTATCTCGTCTATTATAAACAGTTATATACTCCCTTGTGTGAAATCAATGATGATACCCTTGCCAAAACAATAACAGTGTAGGATCTATTTAGAGTTGGGACTCCATTAAGGACATTCTCAATGAGCATCAATAGAGTATGCCAACTTCAGGCTGCCATTTACATCAAAGCTGCCTTTATAATAGTCTAAGCCGAGTAAATAGAGGTTACTCGTCTGAGAACCTGAAACTAATTTCGAACCATTCGATTTTGCGACGACGGCCTAAGATTCTTAGGTCTTAGTAGTCGATCAAAACGGCCTTAGAATCGTCCTACATTTATTGGAACCAACGATCGAAAAACAACTATTAGATTGTTCTTAGTTTTAGATCGAATGATTAGAAACTAATCTCTATGAAGATTGCATAAATAAATCTCTACCGATAATCTTTTTTTATACGACCTCTAGAATCTAATTTGATAAAAAAAAATCGTTTGTCAGCATAAATTTAAATGACCTATGGTTGTCCGTTAAATAGTCACGACCCTTCAATGTAGCAGCAAATTACATTTTATAAGGAATCCGTTTTATAAAAAGTGGTCTACGTGTTGAGTAAACAACAACGAAATACCTCTGTGACTTATGAATGTAATTTAACTACATTTTTTGTGTTATTGTATTTCACTTCAGAATAGTATCGCGTTTAGCAAATGAATGATAAAATGCCCAGAATGCAAAGGTATATAATTATAAATATTTTGACTGCACTGCATATTTCAGGAAGATCGTAAAGAGAATCATCTCTTCAGGACCTTCATAATGTACATAATGTGACGTACATAATGTACATACTCGTACATAAAAATACTCGGAATTTCATTCTAAAGAACTCTAGTAACTGGAACTTTTATTAGGATATTCCTACGCATATGAAGATCAAAGTGACAATTAAGTGTTTTTCTGATTTTTAGTTTTCACTCATTAAATAATTAAAATATGTAAATTGTAAATATGTAAGTTTTCATTAAAATATGTAAAATGATGTTTAATGTATGATATTAATAAGTTAAAGAAAATAACAATTTTAGGATTTTTAATGGAGTGTAAATATTTATTTGATTATTTAACACAAGTTATTATAACGTTTCACAATTTCAATTAGCTGTAGCACAAAGTCAGGAATTTCATGTTAGACCCTATATGTAGGAAGCATTGAATTATTTAATAATAAATAATAACAGACTCAATTGCTTACACTTAATTATCGTGAGTCCAAAGACGAACTATCCAGATCTCAAATAAGATATTTGCCTGATCGGGATATCTAATGTATGTCAGACAGGGGAACTGATCTATCTCTCAATTGGACTAATTGATTGTTACATGGGTGCATACTTTATATTAAACTCATAGATAGCTAAACCTACTTGGAATTAGTTTAATTTCATTTTAAATCTTATAATGACATGTACGGAATATATGGTATAATACATTTCATGAAATAAAAATGTAATTATTGTGGTAGTAGGTACACATAGTACTTCCAAGAGAATATATGTTTATTTGTCTATCTACTGAAAACCACACTTTATACACATACATATAAACAAACAATTATTGATATACAAAGATCTTTTCCTTTATATATTCTACCATATTTATGTAACTTTGTCTACAATTATTTATTAACATTAGTCATCGCTATGGAAACGCAGACATTTATTACGCAGAATATCAGTGTTTTACTAGAATATACATTCATCTGTATTTTACAAAACGTAGGCATTTTATAAGGATAGGTATTGATACTTCATAAAGTCATTAAAATGTCATGGAACATTTTATTGACTTGAATGATGGAAACGAGTGCTTCTCATATAAAAATCTTTCCTATTCGACAAATTGTATGAGTTAATGTAAGCATCTACTACTCGTATTTACTATATTAATTAGTGAATTAAGATACACCTTCTCATATTAAATTTGTTTAGTGAAGAGTTAACAACTTCTTATTAGACAGTTCAGTATTAACTATTCGAGGACTTCTAACTCTTAACTGTGAGTACGCACCTATTTTCATATTGAGTTTTATTTAAAAGTTTATTTCATTTGTTATTTTCTAAGTCTACCCATGGATTCCGTTCACGATTCTGACTTAATTCGTAATGGAAAATAATTCATATGAACATTTATCGAGTTATTCTTTTGCGACAAATTCAAATTTTACGAGTTTTTGCTCAGTTTTCACACACATGTTCGCTAAATACAAAGATCGAAAATTAGATATTTCTATAAAAAAATATTTAACATCTTATGACAATTATTAACAGAACCATAAGCAGAATCCATGGCTTTGACAATTGATCGGTTATACCTGGTATACTTAGGCTGATTTCAGACTTCGATAGCTTACAAGGCGTGGTTCGGCACTAAATACATTCATTCATAATTTTGCTAATGTGCATTTAGAGTTAGACTAAACCGCGACTTAGTCTTGCGCTTTATTTTTTAGCATGCACTAAGCTTACTTCGACAACGACATAAAATAGTTCCAATAAATCCTCTATATAAATAAAAATGTAAACGTTTGTTTGTTCAAAATCTTAAATATCCGAAAGTTCTTCTGCGATTGTTTTGAAAATTTTAACACAATGTTGCATTCGAATACGCGCGTCTTTTCATATACCTATCATAGGGTAAAAACATACTTTTTACATAAAACACGTTGGGCAAACATCTGTTGGGCAGCAACAGCAACGCGTGGCCGGGCACAGCTAATTAATAATCAATTTCAATATAGATTTAGACCTATTTTAGGAAACCTCTAGGCGGCGGCGCCGTAATTCTCTATTTACTCTTAGATTTATTCTCCTCTTATGTAAAGAATTTTTGCTTGTGCTTTATGACCGTATAAAGTCATAATCTCTACTAAAGGTCGTCACTTGTTTGAGTTAATTTCTGAAATACCTAAAGACTTCGAACTTACTTGATACTAGCAGTGTCAGCGACTTCCCGTGGTATTTAGATTACGTGTGATTTCTTCACAATTATTACCACGGGAATTTATAAAATAGGGCAAAATTATTATTATATAAAATTTCATAAAAATCTATCCAGTGGTTTTTATGTAAGTTCTGATATTGTACATGCGGCCTTAATAATTATTCCTGTGGGACTATAATAAATATGGATACATAATCTGTCATATACCGGACAAGTGATAAAAATTACACTAAATGTTAATCCCGCATATAATCCATAACTACGATAAGTTTCATTAAAATCCGTGAGTTCGTTCTTGATGAGCAAAAACTATTTGACGGATTTTAATGAAACACACAGGCAGACATAAACAGACAGATAGACGGACATAAATTCCAAAAAATATTATTTTGGGATTTGCATCATTATAAGTGTACATACGAGTACACTGCATTGTTTTATTTAAAAAAATTACAAATACTGCTCGGTTACAATTTTATTATATGTAAAGAAAGATGTGATAAATTATTCGGCATGAATCTAGGTAATTTTCTCTAGAGGTATTTTTTATAGACAGATTATTAAAATACTCGTGCAAATTTTCATGCAACTCAATAGTTAATATAATAATTAATAATACAACTACAACTTAAATTAACTATTAAATAATATAAATTCAACTTAACAGTATTAATATACAACATAATTAAACCAAGTACATAATGATTCAAGAGATACGTGCTCTAAGAAAAGTAGTTGTCTTCACACTAACATCTGAGACGGTTAGTCTTAGCACAAAGATTTACGGTAATCGCGATAAAATTCAAATCGCCCCACATTTGTATGTATCATGAAATGAACGTAAAACTTTATGGACATCGCCCGTATCATCGCACCATTCAACTCAATGCACGATTCACATGATTCACGCGTTATTTTAACATGTGATTTTAACGATATGATGTGTGAATCAATTCAGATCATACATAATAAATGGCTTACGCATAACAAAGGACTTTGACCTTCCAATTTTACGGGAGTCTTAAAACGAAACTACATAAATCTAGCCATAAAACTTAGTCATGATTCATTATTATCGTGGACAACATTCTGATGAAGTACACAAACACCTGGTTTTAGTGACACGAAATAGTTATAAAATTCCTTTTTATATATTCTGGTGGTTTTCAGATCGTATCTATAACAACTCATATACCTATATACCTAAAACAAAACGTCCCGTTGAAATGATCATAATCGTAAACAATCCTTGCTTTCGTTCACTGCTGGACATGGACTTCCTTATGCACCTCGTCTGGGTGTACCATCCATCCCTCATGTAGAGGGATGTATGGTCTTAAAACGTCATGCTGGCCATGTGGATTGGCGAGTCCACATTTTTAGAGGTTACTCGGGGCTTTTACGACACTCACGGAAATAGATGCCAACTTTAGAATACCACCATATTCTAAAGTCGGCGGACAATGTGCATGAGGAGAGCCATATCAAGTGGTGGACGATAAGAGGGCAGGTTACGGTAAATATGATAATCTTATTTACTCCTAATAAGTAAAAGATACTGAAAATACTCACAATAAGTAAACAATACACCTACTGTGCTCGTCATATATACCTATATTTGTATTTGATGGCGATCTGTAAAATCTTACAAATTGAGTATAATGAACGAAAATAATATTTTAATACACAAAAACTCAGGGAATCTTATCTACTGGTATGCAACATGATATCTGTACTCGTACTTGACCACTCCTCGTCAAAATTAATCAGTCAACGTGTTTATGGATATACTCGTGATACGCAGTGTTCGCCGTTTTCAGCACGAGCTACTCTTGACCCAATTCCGGGTATGTAGGGCGGGCGGTGCGCGCCGCCCGAACTCCATCACGTTACTTGCATTTATTTTTTACTATGAGGAATGTTAATTTTATATGTTGTTCTATTTGCATATTAAAGGCATTATTAATACGTTAATAGCTTGAAAATACCTTCAATAATTTGGTATTTTTAAAACACTATTTTTTTTATAAATAATATTTTCCACTTGCGTTGACTTTTCTATAATCCTTTGATCTATGGAGTATAAGGTCTATATTATTGAGCAAAATATTAGGTGCGCAACTAAGTTCTCGCTGTTTTTTTGATGAAAATGCCACTTTATTGTGAAAAAATGGTTACAAACGAATCATTCAAAATATATCCCATCGCTAGCGACAACTTTTTCCCATCTTTCTGGCAGAGCTCGAATACCGTCACGGTAGAAGTGTTCGTCTTTCGAGGCTATCCACGAATCAAGCCATTTTGAGATGTCTTCATATGAGCGGAACTGCTGATTAGCCAGACCATGTGCCATCGAACGGAACAAGTAATAATCGGACGGCGCAATATCTGGGGAATATGGCGGGTGGGGTAGGACTTCCCATTTGAGCGTTTCTAAGTAGGTTTTAACGGGTTTGGCAACGTGAGGCCGAGCATTGTCATGCTGTAAAATCACTTTTTCGTGTCTCTGCTCGTATTGTGGCCGCTTTTCGCGCAGTGCTCGGCTCAATCGCATCAATTGAGTTCGATACCGTTCCCCAGTGATGGTTTCGCCCTGTTTCAACAGCTCATAATAAATAACACCGTCCTGGTCCCACCAAATACACAAAAAAACCTTCGAAGCGTGAATATTCGGCCGAGCCGACGACGTAGAAGCATGACCGGGCAGTCCCCATGATTTTTTTCTCTTTGGATTGCTGTAATGAATCCATTTTTCATCACCCGTAACGATGCGACGAAGAAAACCCTTCCTTTTTTGCCGCTGGAGCAGTTGTTCACAGGCGAAAAAACGACGCTCAACGTCTCTTGGCTTCAAATCATAAGGAACCCAAGTTCCTTGTTTTTGAATCATTCCCAACACATGCAATCGCTTGGAAATGGCTTGGCGGGTAACTCCCAATGCTGAAGCAAGCTCATTCTGCGTTTGGCGCGGATCCTGATCGAGCAATGCCTCCAATTCAGCGTCTTCAAAGGTTTTTGGCCTTCCTTCACGCGAACGGTCGTCAACATCGAAATCACCGTCTTTGAAGCGACGGAACCAATCACGGCACGTTGTTTCACTTAGAGCAGCATCTCCGTAAACTTTTTGGAGTTCTCGATGCGCTTCAGCCGCCGTTTTCTTCGAATGAAAGAAGAAAAGCAACACTTCCCGCAAATGACGATTATTTGGCACAAAATCAGACATTTTCGCACAACCAAAAGTATACGACGCAAAAACAAAACCACTAATGTGTCAAAGCGGTTTGTTTACCATATGTCTAAGCTTGGTTCATGACGTTTTGGTTATCTCATAATCTGTAGTAGAGCCATTTCTTGAAAATCAGCGGGAACTTAGTTGCGCACCTAATAATATTGGGTAATTTATATTATAACCCATTTGAGTTTTTTAGACAGTTGTCCTACTACCGACGACGATTAGCCAGTCGTTTTTATAGAATAGATGGCAGACAAGCGGGCGGGCCACATGATGGTAAGTAATCACTGCCGCCCATGGACACAATCATTTAGTAACGAGTCGGCGAATAAAGTTAAACGAGTGTTTATTACGAGATTTTTTCAGTCGCTTCACCAAAAGCAATTGAGCCCTTTAGTTGCCAGCAGAAACTGCTCGGTGAAGCGAATTTTTAATAGTCCTATTCCCGAACGGTAAGAGAGAGAGAGAGAATTCCCATGTAATAAGAACAGTCAGTTAGTATTGTACATATGTAATACTTACATTTATACGTTCTTTTATTCATTTTTTTCTTAGAGGAGAAAACAGATGATCTCCGGTCGCTTTGTCTTATATAGTTTTTCAGAAACATTTAATTTCTTACAATGATGACATGCTTAGGATTAACTGCTGCAAGCCTATAAAAAAATATTCAATATTTCTCGAGGTAAACTTTTTTAATTAAGAAATAATAATTGGTATTTAAATTCTTTGTATTACTATTGTTATTATACATATATACGTATTTCCTCAACACACAGTTTATTCTAACAATTCATAATATTTAGCTTAACAATTGTGACAATAACATGTTCCAAATAAAGGTAATTATTTACATAAATATAAAGCGGTAACTTAACGCCTCCCAGTGTCCATTGTGGTTATTATGTACTGCCCAAATCAGAGTCCACATACTAAGGCCGTATTTTACACAAATATTGTATTTGCATGTCTCATATTTCAATGACAGTATTCTGTAAAAGGTGTCAAATTACGAAACTAAAAATTGTTTGAATAAATATTGGGGTTGGTCTGAAAAGAAACATATAAAACATTTTGTTTGATGAAGCTTCTCAGTGGCATTTGAAACAGTTTAAATAACATTGCAGTCTGTTTATGTTTGAATTATTTTGTGTACTGTAATAAATTAATACTATAATACATACTATATACTATAATAAAATATGTCTAAATAATGTCAATCGCCTATTTTCATTCGCGTAAATTTTGACAACTTCTGTTCCCATTTTAGCGCGATTATCCCGAGATATATTGTTAGTAATATTTTACAATTGGGTAAAGTAGTGACCGTTCCTGTCATTAATTTTATGCGTTTTCACTAGAGACGATGCTGTTGTTAATCCATTATTTGATGTGATTGCTCCAAATTGATAAAACGCCCAAATATGTATTTTGACAAGTGTGTTGTGCAGGCGCAATGCGCTGATTCAAGCACGAACCGGTGTCGATTCACGTAGCATTCATTTCCGCGTGTCGCAGTTCTATTTCCGACGAAGACTGCTCAATTCGCGCGGCTTGGCCCTCGCATCGTAACAACTTGGTGCTTTATTGTATATACCGTGTTTAAATTCAAAACTCAAGTAAGTAGGTACAATTACGAAGACCTCATTAACTTCTTTTATCTAGGAAAACACTCCGTACTGAGCTAACGACAATTGGATTAAGAATGTTATCATTTTTACCGGTATTGTAACTTAAAATTTCGTTATTTCAAGATGATTAAACATTTGGGGGTCAACACTGATTTTACGCTTAAACGAAGTGCTATTATAATACTATACTCTGAATTTCCTTTGTTCGGAGCTCTATGTGTCGGGTATCTAAGATTATTTAAATGGTGAGATATTATTATCGTGAAATATAACGTTTGATATATATTATCTCGAGTCAAAATCTATATTTCGATCGTTGTCTCTTACGATCGGAGTAGTTTCAAATGTCAAACGAAGTCCGTTCGGGCCTATATATCGTAGTGAATGTTTTCGTGGTAAGAATCTACCGAAATATCGACCGAAGATTACACTAATATCTCGAAAACTACAACCGACAATAAGGTTCCTTTTCATAGATAATTTCACATTTTTATTGATTTTAATCAGCCAAAGAATTGACAGTAAGAACCAACTAACCAAACTACCCACAGAGCCGTTGTTGCTTTACACAAGTAATGTGGCACGGGACGCCTTCCACCTAACAAAATTATACTGGTAAAAAATGTTATTGCACTTATGATGCACCATTTTAACAATTAAAAACGTGCAAGGTCATTAGGCTTTATCGCCGGCATTAAATGAAGTAACCTCTAGGAAATACGCATGAGCACCGAAGACCGGAGGACGTCTGCTAACACTTATCTGCGTAAATCTTTCATTATTTTTAGGCAAATAAATTGTTTGCTAGTTGTATTTGGGGTTTTTATTCATTTCTGTTTGTGTTCCGCGATACGTTCTTGCAGTTATTACCTCCTCTACTTTATCTATTAGCACATGCTTGATATGACGTAAACATGTATTAGATTTTAAGGTCAAAACGCGGCTTGGCTCCAGATTTGTTAAAGTGAGATCCAGATTTTTGTTGTCATAAAACTTTCATCTCATAAAACTCATTAATGGTTGATTTAAATGGTATATACAGGTTTCTCTTGAATGTAATTTTACTCCATTGAGAGAATTTTGTAAGGAACGGAATAAATGATAATGCGAAGGTGCTATGTCTGGACTGTATGGAGGATGCATTAACACTTCCCAGCCAAAATCCATCAATTTTTGTTTAGTCATCAAATATGTATGCGGTCGAACATTGTCGTGATGGAAAACTACACCTTTTCTAGTCACTAATTCTGGGTGTTTTTGTTCAAGTTTTTGTGTTTTTGTAGACATAGGAATTAATCGTTTGGCCATGTGGCAAAAGCTCGTAATACACAAGTCTTTCCAGTCCCACCATACATGTGTATGGTATATGCTTAGACCATGATCGTTTTCGAACATTGTCATCGTAGACGATCCACTTCTCATCGCGTTACCAATCTCTTCAGAAATGAATCAATTTCATTTCGTTTTAGCAACATCTCCCATGTAGAAATTTTATTCACCAAGTTTCTGTCATTTAAATCACGCGGCACCCAAACATCTAGCATTTTTACAAAATTCAGTTTATGCAAATGATCCAAAACTGTTGAGTGGTGAATGCTAAGCTCTTCCACAATTTGATGACTACTTATGTGTCCATCTACTTATTTTTTTTAATGATAACGTCAACATTTACCGTAAGAATATTATATCTACAGCGAAGAATATCATTAACATCAAAATTACCAGACCCGAATCGACTGAACTATTTTTTTGCAGTAGTTTTAGATACTTAAAGCATTTTCTTGTAAACATCACAAGTCTCTTTTCGAGCACTACAAACATTCATACTTTCAATGATCGAAAATAAAATGACGATCTGCTTCAATTTTTTCAATGATAACATTAACATTTACTTTAATAGGATGACCACAGCGAGGAATATCAGTCACATCAAAATTACCAGATCTGAATCGACTGCGCCATTTTTTGCAATAGTTTTAGATAAAGCATACACCACACATCTCTTTTCGAGCATTAGAAGCCTTGTTCAAAAAAAAATGTAAAACATCTAATTTTTTATATATATACTTGCATTCTAACATTTTAAAAAAATATGAAGTATTAATTTCAATTTGCCGCCGTTACAAAAAGTCAGCTGTCAAACGGTATATCACTTTCCGGCCAGTAATCAGTGTTACCAGAAATAAAGCACGCTAAAGTCATCATACTTCAAAAAGGCCGCGAACTTCTCCGTCTGCCTATTATAAATACGGTTAATACCCGTTTTTAGTAAAAACGATTTTTTTTTGACTGAACGCCTTCGTTACAACTAGTTCTTCTTAGTAAAAACTAGAATTTACTGACAAACAAATTTGAATGTTAATTAAAACTAGTGTTAACTAGGGAAAACTTGAAAATTCATAAATACATCATCGGAATTCTGCCTTGAAATTCTGCAACCATTCAATGTCCCGAAAGATTTTAATGGTCCCGCCAAAACAAAAAGTGACTGATTTCGTGACTAAAACAAAACAATCTTTTAAGTATACGAATATGAATTTTAAAATTTGAAGTGATGGATAGATTTTTCAGTATCTGGAATGAAGAAAAACCTCAGGAATGGCAACTAGGTATCACCGTACTTGTACATAAGAACGGAGATAAAAGTGTGTGTACAAATTATAGAGGTATTTTCATCTTGTCCATCCATACAAGATTTTCTCTTTAGTTATATACGCAAGACTAAAACAGTGCTATGAAGAGATATTGGGTGAATACCAGAGCGGTTTTAGACCAGATCGTTCTACGATGGACCAAATACACCTTATGCGAGAAACGCTGGAAAAGGCCTTCGAGTATGATATTAATTTACATCATATTATGGTCGTGGACTTTAAACAGGCTTTCGACAGTGTGAATCGTGGCAGGATATTGTTTAGCACGCTGGTATTAAGTGTACCGCGTAAATTGATACGACTAGTGGATGCAATATTAAAGAACTCTAGATCGATAGTCGCTGTACAGAATGAGATGTTGGAGCCTCATAATTTCTTTTCCGGAATGAGGCAGGGTGACGCACTGTCAACTATTATTTTCAACCTGGTACTGGAGGCGATAATTCGCGAACTTAATAATAAGGCATTGATTGATTATAACAACAAATAACAACGCGTCGAAAACGAAGCTCTCTGCCAGTACACGATAGCCTAATTAACCGCATAACATAAATATCGGAGATAATAATATTGAGAGAGTTGACAGTTTCAAAGATCTTGGGTCTACTCTCAATGCTTAGAACCAAACCGAGGACGAAGTGTGTATAATGTTAATTATAACTTTTGTTCTCCTGTATTACTTATTAAATTGCATTGGTTACGCGTGGTATCTACTAGATGTTGCTGAAATACGTACCTATATAGAGTAATTGTTTGGTTTTCTGTATGTGTAAAGCTTTGTTGTGAAATCCAAAATTTAAAAAAATTCTACTGTGTCACTTTTTTATAGAGAATTGGGCGGACGAGCAAGCGGTCCCACGTGATGGTAAGTGTTACCTTACACAGTATAATTTTTATTTACTTTCATTTAATTTTCAGTAGAACCGTTTCATTTACTGAACCTGGATCAGTACATACATCCTTGGAGACCATTCGGTTTTTTGTACAAAGTGAAAGAAAGTGACGGAAGCTATCGTACCAGAATGAATTACAAATTGGGGGCACCGAATCATATCAAAACGATAGTCAGGTATTGTAAAACCCAACGGCTCCAATGGGCAGGTTACTTGAAGAGGATGCCTAACAAACAATAGAAAAGTATAAATAAATAATAGATAGACTCCACAGCAAAATAGACCAAGAGGCCGACCTAGGAAAAGATGAATATATTAAAATGGAGGATCTCAGGCAGATGGGAAGTTTACAGGATGGAGGAGAGACAACAAATAGAGGCGGTTGGAAAGATTAGTGGAGGAAGCCAAGACCCACAAAGGGTTGTAGCGCCAAAGGAAGAAGAAGAAGAAGGATAGGTTTTCAGTTTTAGATTTTTTCATCGTTCAAAGTGCATTAAGTGCAACAGATCGAAAGGAGACGCAGCATTTCGTAATATTGCACGAGCCGATTACTGTTTCTAAATATAGGGCATCTGTAGCCGCCTATAACGCCATGCGAATGTATGTAGGCCACCGGCAGACATCACAAATAACTAATTCGTTTATGTCGCTGCAGTTTCGAAATCGTATTATGCATTTTTCGGTCCAGCTATAAATACTGTGGAACCATTCCGCGGATTACATTGCACAATGATTGGAAACTGCGGAAATGGTTCAGCTGTTGAAAATAATTCGGTTATTTTGAATTTTGATTTTCTTTGTATACAAAGAAATTGGCTAACGAGCAATCCACCTGATGGTATTACACATATTACACCATATTTGCCCATATTACACATCAGTTAAAAATGGCGAATATCGAAAAGTCTGTAGATGCGCTACCTATCTTTGTAGATTCAGAAATCAGCATTTGGAAAAAAGATTGGTTGGAATGGTACAGATAAGTGGATGTTACGCTCAGAAAATCTCACGTCACCCTATCCCACCCACTTACCTCATTCAGTTGAACGAAGAAAATGTTATGATACGGTATAGGACTCGATGCCTCTCATGCAGTAAATGGGTTGACATGGGAAGGAGAGAATGGGGTAGGAAAGAAAATATTAAATTTGAATGTTACTAATATGATGCAGATGTTATGTTACTAAGATGGCACTAGAAGGCCCATACATTATTAAAAAAGCTCGTAGTAGGATTTCTATTGTAAGTGCGAGATAACGGGCCTACCCAAAAGTCCTATTTTAATGTCTATCATTTAAGATTGAAGCCCTGTGCTAACAAGCTAATCTAAAGTACTTGTTTACGAAAAATCTGCAGAGAAAAGATTCAATATTGACTTGAGGTAATGTCGCCCCGCTCGTGTGAAATCGTAAAAGTTATGTTTGATTATAATAAAGTTGTCTCGAGATACATATGTTTTTGAATAAGCAAAGAGCAGAAGAGTTGAAGAGTTAAAAAAAATGAAAATGCCTGTGGCAAGCCGGTTGGTTGGAAAGGTAGAATTTCCTATTTTCCATACATACGTCTGGGAAAGAATGTTTAAACAAACCCCATTCAACAATATACTCGTATTATGTTGGAGTTCAATTTTTTATCATTTCTTTAAAAATTTACGCCGTCGCGCCGTCGTTACTTTGGAACTACTGAACTAGAGTACCTACTACATTAACTAGGATTTAAACTCGGACTACTTTGGAGCCTTTCATTAAATAATTAAATGGACATCAAAAAATAATAAATGGGCAGTTAATCAATCGTAGCAAATTTATGGAAATGAAAGCGTTTAATTTTTTTAATAGAAGAAATGCCAGACTACTGAACGGGCCATGTGATGATAAGTTGTCACCGCCGCCCATGGAGACCTGCAACATCAAGGAGAGTGCTGGAGCACTGCCGACCTCTAAGAACCCTTCTATCAAATCTAGGACCCTATTGATGGACTGAATGGTTAATTTGTCAAATGTTAGCGAGAGTATGTTGGCACGTGTATACTTGTATTTACGAGTATGTTTATGCACCGGGGAATGCATGACGCATTGCAAGGCGTTGACGTAAAATTCGCGAAACGGACGCTCTGCTGCTAATGAGTTCATATACAGAGCATTATAACCAATATCTGGCATGTACAGGTATTGACTACTCTTATGCTGGTATATATTTATTGTATTTGTTACACTTTATTACACTGTTATTTATTCATCTGTTCCACAGAGCTTGTGATTTGTTATCCCTTAATAGCCCTTTACGATACTCACGGGAAAAGAAGGAAAAGATAAAATACACAAATATGTATGTATTATATACACATACTTATATAAAATATACATAATAATAAGTACAATATATTTTATATTCGAAATCGGGTCTGAACGCGTATAATAAAGGTATTTATTTACCTTTTATTCCTACTCGACGTTTCGGCAGGGGCTACAGCAGCCGTGGTCACGAGTTGACTGAAGAGGCGGGTAGTCCAGGGTGGGAGCTGCGAGCAGTTTTATCAACTACCCACATTTGATCTTCACATTCGGACATGCGGACCTACTCGACGGTAAATCGCAAGGTTTAAATTTGTTAATCACTAGATTCCACGTCAACGACAGTTTATATCCATCTTTCCGAGTTCTATTCAGTGATTAATTCCAGCGTTGAGAATGTATTCGGCTATTGATGATTTACTAGTTTGGCGGATTCTTACAGCTGCGATGTGTTCCTTGACCCTTTCCGCAACTGTACGCTTAGTTTGGCCAGTAAAGGAACCTGTATATAAAATGTGTACAAACCGCAAAAGTTTAAAATTTAAAGTACAATATGATTTTATTTTTAAATTGTGGAAAAAGAACAGAATAAAAGTAAAATTAAAGATACTTAAAACTAGATGACATTTCCTTCCATCCTTAAATACATACATACCAATATACATAAACTAATTAGGTATTTTAATTTTGTCAATTTGTTTTTAAATTAATTTAAAAAAGAATACACAATTGAGTCGAGTCATTAAAATGTCATTAAAATTTAAAAATAAAGTTGTTTAATTAATAAGTTATCCATGACACGTATTTCGTTACTGTCCTGTCATCCATGTAATTATTCGCAAAATCCTCACAGGCTAATTGAAATACAAATATTCTTTTCACCTGAAGACGAGATAATTTAGTAGATACAAAACATACTTTCAAGGTTGTAGGAAGGGAATTAAAGATACCGGACAAGTGCAACTAGGGCAAATTATCTGGTCATTGCACACCGATCGTAACAAGTTACAACGATGACGTAACGAACGTAACATTAATAATTATTCCACTTTTAACATGTAATGACTCAGTTATTTCTGGGTCATTACACTAAGGTCCGAAATTGTTCAGTTAGTTGTTACTAATTGAGTGATATAAGCCAAATATCACTAGTTAGGCGGTTGGAAAATATTGTGAGCCAAAGAAATAGAAAGTCGTAAGGTTTAAAATTAGACGTAAGTTGTAGAGCTTGATCAGCCCTATCCAACGACATACAGGATGTAAACCTGAAACCATGGATTTCATTCATGGTGCAAATTTTCCAAATATCAAACCGTGACTTTTGGCGGGAACTCGTAAAGTGAAACGTTTATGTTTGATTAAATTATTGTAAAAATTGTGTATTAGACGTTTTGTTGTTTAATTTTTCGTGTGTAGTGTTTGGTGTCAAATAAAAGCGTGGGATTGATAAAAGACAATGGTACCCATAATTATACATCTAATAAACATACATATTATTACAGAGAAATACCCTATTAAATTAAAAATGGGAATTATAAGACCAATTCTCAAAAAAAGCAATCACGATGATGTAAACAACATCGCTCTATTACCATCCTCTCATGTATAGACAAGATAGTAGTTGAAAGGTACCTTGGAAAAAATAAATCGATGAATAACATAATAAACGATAACCAATATGGGTTTAAAAAAAATAAGAGTAGCTCACAATTACTTTGTAATTTCATTGATGAGGTCAACAAACACATGAATGAAAGAAAACACTGTATTTGTCGACTTCAGCAAAGCATTTGATGCGTTAAAATACAATATATTATTTGAGAAAACAGAGCAAAATGTAATTAGAGGGCATCTCTTAAAATTACTTATTATCATTAAAAAATACCATGAAGATCGATACACCGCTGTAAAAATCTCAAATACATAGTTTTAGCGAGTTTGTGTCAATGAGTCAAGGAACAGCACAAGGGTTCATTATTGCTCCTATAGAATACTTAATTTACGTTAATAACATGTCTAACATAATTACGCAAGGCTCTGCGTATCAGTTTGCTGATGATACTTGTTTATTGACAACACATGAAGACCTCCTGGCTGCACAAAAGACAATGCAACATAATTATGACTAAGTGGGCGCACGATATGGGGGTAGTAATAAATCCTGATAAAACTAAATGAATGTATATACATAGCACACATACCATGGCACTCACTAAGCCCATCATCGTCGTTCATGAACATCAATGTCTGTTACATATCTTAAGTTGCCAGTGTAAGTCATTAGAGTTGTAAGAATCTATCAAATATATAGGTCTCATAGTTGACGACAGATATAATTGGAGAATTCACATAAACTACATTCGCGACAAGTTAAGATCAAAATAATCTAAGTCAAATTTCTATTTTAAGATATAAAATGCCGTACAATACACTTAGACTCTTATATTTAGCCCTAGCGAATTCTGTTGTCGGCTATGGAATAAACGCCTATAGAGGAAAATATAGAAGCTATATTGAAAACATATACAGAATACAAATTCAATTGTTGAAATTAATAGTTCCAAAAAAGTTAAAAATTAACTTATAAACTTGTTAATGTTTTCAGTAAGTCAAAATTGTCCGTCCTCATTGAGGAACAGCGAAATAGATATTCATTGACTAACATTATAAAATCCAGTTATTTACATCAGAAAAGGACAAACGTCAATTATGAATTACCCAAAGTTAATAATGTACATGTCAAAAGAATGTGGTAATATATGTTACCCGATTTGGTCAATGAACTGTTTATCAAGCTGCAGGATAAATATATGAATGAAGGCAAATTAAAACTTTTATTAAAAAAATAATTTTTGAACAATATGTGGGACAGAAAGTTATATTTAAGGAACGGCTTCTACGCTTATACGGTTAAACCCTGGAGGTTTTTGTAGTATCTATAATCTATATAGATTTAAAAACTTTGTATAATCTGACCATGGTTAATAAATAAAAAAAATACTACCTAAAGAATCTACCAGCAGTAACTATATGTCTTTTACGTAACTATGTACTAAATCAATTATGTATTATGTCACATGAATAGTTCAGGGGACAATATGTAAATAATCCAATTTCCAAGCAAGTTAGTTCACAGCTCTAAACTACAAGTGGTATTGAGACGGTGTGCGAGGACAACTCGGCCGAGCAACATGGAGGACTTGAGCTTGACGAGAACTCTCGCTTTTACGACAATGAGAGGCAGAGCGACATTGTTTTATTTCGTATTAAGAAGTTTGATTAACTGAGCGACTTTTGCTTAGTTTAATTTCCTTTGGTTTTATAAAGAATTTTTAAATCCACTCTATGGCGTTCTACAAAGATCGTCTGTAATATTTTACAAAAGGAAATTGAAATACAATTTATTTAAAAAGTAATAAGAGTTTTTAATCCTGAGGTGGAGTTTGAATTGTTAACCGTGTGAGTCGCACTCCATACTCTATAACCTATTGCCGTTTCAAATGTTTGAATCAACTATTGACCTTGATGGTTTGTTTAACACCTAGGATGATTCGTATACGCGCGCAAAGATAATAATGATTCTTTATATGGTGCTGATAGATTCACATAGACGTAATAAGGGCGCTAACTAAACTTGTTAGCGTGTACTCGTAGGATAGTGCTCGGGGTGTACAGGAACTTTATCACACGGTTATATTATAATGTTCATACTTTTAATTTAAAAGTAAGAATTAGATATCTTGATTTAGTTATTAATACACTTTAATATAATTTTTAGTCCGTTGCTTTCTAATACAATCACTATGGAAAATCTCATTTGCAATCTACCTAATCTCAGTTTCCAAGAGGTTAAGCACACGCCAAAAAATACGTTTCTTTTCTATAATATAAGAAGAAGATGTAAATGTAGTTTAAAAGTTATATCAGGTTATATATTCATTTGGAGTAAATGTTTTTATGTGGTAAAATATTAGGTGCCTAGTTATTTATTGTCTTTTTATTCTAATATGCGCTTAGCATGTTGTTTACATATCATTAACAGTATTCTCTTGTATTTCCAGGCGGTGCGTCACAAATAAAACTCAAGGATGACGGTGGTCACAAATCCCGCCCGCACCAATTCCGATGACGATATTGAGACGGTGTGCGAGGACAACTCGGCCGAGCAACATGGAGGACTTGAGCTTGACGAGAATTCTCGTCTCTACGACAATGAGAGGCAGAGCGACATTGTGTTCGTGGCCGGTATCAACGGCGACACCTGGCGCTTCCCTGGACACCGACGGGTACTCGCCGCTACCAGCCCTGTCTTCGCAGCTCTTCTCTCAGCCAAAACAGACGTCATTGTAGTCGACTACATTGACCGTCGCGGCTTCGAACAACTCCTCCGCTATCACTATTGCGAACCCACACAGCTTAACTCCGTAGCAACAGCACGATGTGCGCTTGATGCCGCTTATAAATTTTTGTGTCCACAGCTGGCTGAGAGGTGCGCTCGTCGTCTAGACGAATGGCTAGACGCCGGAGTCGCTCTTGAAGTTTTGCGAGATCTGCGCTTCCTATGCGCGAGACTGCCCGGCGCAGCGTCAGCACCTCCGTTACCAGCTTTTACGGACGATGTAGCTGCACGCGCGCTGTCACAGTGCTCGCGCTGGTGCGACTCCCTTGCACACAATGCTTTACTGGTACTCGACGATAACGCCGATGCGGCACTCGCTGATGAACGCCTCGAAGAATTCACTTACGAGGATCTCGCTCTGATAGTAAAACGTGACACATTCCGGGTGTCCAATGAGCTCACTTTGGCGGAGGCGCTATCGCGATGGGCTACGGCTGCTTGCAAGCGCACTAAAAGAGAATTGACTCCCGCTAACAAACGCGCCGCATTGGGCGAATTGGTGTATTGTCCGCGGTACTTACTTCTGTCTGGAGAGCAGCTGGAACGAGCTTTAGCACTAGAGCTGCTAGAGCCAGTGGAGCGCACACTGGTGGTGGGTCGGGCGCGCAAGTTGTCGGCGCCGGTGCCGGTCGGAGCGGAGCAGGAGCAGCTGTTGCGACGCTGGGCGCGCTCACGTCCCGCCCAGCCTGCGGCGCTACCAGTACACCTAAGCCCGCGCTCCGCTCTCCCGCCAGAACCAGAACCTAGCGGACTATGTGCACGACGCTCCAAAGGCCCCAAACAACCCAGCTTCGCACTAGATGACAAAAAGGAACAAGGCTGTTGCGCATCTTTCGGTGAAAGCCTCCTGAGATTTTTCATTTGTTTGTTTGACTGAGATCGAGCCCCCGCCTACGTGTAATGGGGTAACGTCTAAACCACAGAACAACGGTTCTGTCAGCTAAATAAAATAGACTTTCGGTCGACATCGACAATGGTGATTGTTGAGGATGTGCGATACGAGGAAAGTGATAAGTGCGTCAATATCCCGGTGAAAACTTTCTACTTCCCAAACTTTATCTAAATGAGACTGTATTCTGTGCTGTATACCATTTTAATGTTGTTACCAACTTTTTGGACGAGTATTAGGAATTTGAATAGAAAAATGTAAAAATTATAGAGGTAAAGTTGTGGTGCGGAGAGTTTGAGTAGATGCCTTTTTTGTATTTTTTTACGAATTAGAAAAATTCTATTCGTAGGAAAATCTTACTAAACATTTAGGTACAACCTTATATTATTGTTTTGAACAACTTGAGTACGACTTATTTTATATTTTTTATATTAAACTCAATTAACTACTTTTAAAGTTTTTAAGGATGAGATCGTTGTAAGTATTGTAATACTCCCATCCAGTGTAGGGACAAAGTCGGCAGCTTGTTTTGTTAGTCACGTTGAAGATCGACGATAAAAAAAAATGTAGTTGGAATTTATAGCTTATCTATTATGAGTATTATGACATTATTATTATTATTATTAGGTATTATTACTTAACTAATGACGTAGCTCAGCTGCGCTGATACTCGTGGATCAATCGAGTGTATTTTAATTGTCGTAGAATAATTTTTGTGTATCTTAATGTTGTGATATCAAATTTTTTCATTTATTTTATATATAATAATAAAATTGTTTTATATTAGGTGCTTACATATTGAATTGTTCCATGATTTGCATTTACCAATTTAATTGCAAATGTTTATGCACAAATGATATATTGGAAGGTGTATTAAAAATATTTTATTTTGTTGTAGACAATTAATTATATTAAGTAAACAAATTAAGTAACTTTTGTTGCATTTATCAAAGTAATGCGTAATTTAATTTGTAATTAATTCTTTTCAGTTATGAATTACTAGAATTAATTTAATATTATATATTAAAGCTAGTCGTATTTTTAAGTACATAGTAAAATTATTTATAAGTAAAAAAATACATTTATTCTTGTTTAGATGCATAGCAAACCAAACTATCGTTCACAGAACGCCTCGAGAAAATGTTGATCAAAAGATGCATATTCTATTATTCTCATCTAAAACTGTCCCTTTTCGACTGTGCCATACTGGTTATATTATATTATAGTCAATAAGTAATAATAACCCTTATGTAAGTGACAAAAGACACGTTTCGAAATCAATTCTCTATTATTTAAATTATAATTGTACTTATTTTCCTTCATCCTTTGCATGAAATAAAAAATAAATCAATTTTTGCTTAAACATAACTGTTCAAAGAATACTTAATAATACTTGTTTTAAGTGTAGCTAATTTTAGACAATTTTCTAATATAAAATACTCTGTGAGTTTTTGAATGATTAAGTACATACATACATAAAATGTCTGTAGAAGTGAAGATCTTTTCCTGTGTATGTTATGTTTGTTGATATACACAATTATCACCAGTGTAATATTATATTTGATGTGTTCAGCTGAGAGCTGTATTGAAATTGATGTAATATCTAAAAAATAAAATAATAAAAATATTATGTTCAATTTGAGCTTCATTTTTGGACACAGTTCAATTTGAAACAATTTGAGCTTCATTTTTGGACACAGTTCAATTTGAAACAATTTGAGCTTCATTTTTGGACACAGTTCAATTTGGAACAATTTGAGCTTCATTTTTGGACACAGTTCAATTTGAAACAATTTGAGCTTCATTTTTGGACACAGTTCAATTTGAAACAATTTGAGCTTCATTTTTGAAGATATTTGGTTCAATTCATCGTTATTAATACTATATTTAGATGTTTAGATAGGTTTAAAGAATTTGTATTAAAGTGTTTTAAATCAAAATATTTGATATAAACACGTCCGGGTAAACACCCAACTGAATTGCGTGTGGGATTTAATTGGTAATAATATACAGGTTGTAACCGAATCTTCCTCGATGCACGTAACCTTGGATTCTGCTCATGAACCTCAAGTTCAGGTTTCGGGAAAGGTCCTGGCCATCGATATTTTTTTTATAGAAAGAAGGTGGCAAACGAGCATATAGTCCACCTGGTGGTAAGTGGATACTGTCGCCCATAGACATCCGCGATACATGCCAACATTAGTCCAAAATGACAAACATTGGCACGCCCCCGGATGCGCTGCTTACCTTTGGATGGATGAAAAATGATGGAAAAGAAAGAGAAATGGAGGCACACATTATTTGATTGATATCGTGCGGGCTAACACCTTCCTTTGTAAGGAACTTAATCACGGAACGATATTCCAATTTAAACATTTTAATTATTTTGCGACACCCTATTGTTCTAAGAGTCGAGGAATCAAAATTAACGAGGGTTGCTCTCTAAAAATTATACACGAAATAGCAAGTAAATGACAATTATAATGACGTATAATTTTTTTTTTTTAAATATCTAGAAATATGTCAGGCCAGAAACTTTTGGACCTCACTGGTGTCTAGTATGTATGCTCACATCGATAGTCCTGACACACCCTTTATAGGTAGTACACATAAAGTACGATTGTAGCTTGATAGGTCGTGAGTAGCATTGTAAATAGTCAGCGCTGATGATCTTTTAAAACCTTAACCGTTTTAGACTGAAGCTTTTATTCTCCTGGGTTTAAGACTATCAAACGATAAAAACTTCAATTATAATGCTCTCGAATCCTTAACGCTCTAGTCTTATTCACCCAAGATTCCAGAGCTGGAGCGTCAAATGTTCAGCGCTCATTTTTACAACACTGTCGTGAGTTCAAATCCTGGGTTCGTGCTACTGAGTTTCTACGTAAGTACCTACGGATTTTATTACGCACCAACATAAAGAAACCCTTTTTTAAAAAAATGGAGTACCCAGCAATCCGCACTGGAATCAAATTGTGCATTATGGGCAGAAAACTTCTGCTAATTTACTAGGAGAGGTCTGTATCTTGCAGGGGGAAGTTTTAGGCTGATGGTAGACTTGCACTATTTTTTTCCAGATAGTAAATAATATACTAAAATCTAAGTCCAAATAGTGTATACCGTTACACTATTTGGACTTAGGTTTAGTATACAGTACCTATACCCCGAAAGTATATCTATGTAAAATAAAGTAGGTATTATATATATAAGAAGTAAGTCTAAAATAACACACAATATTAAAATACCAAGCAAATATAAATAAAAGAAACACGAAATTAAAAATTCATTAGAAATTCAAGTAAATGCATATAACTTAAATCAATATTAATAAAAAAAATGTAAATTTATATATGTGTTACGTTGGAAACTACTTCTTCGATGATCGGAGATCCGGCTTGGAAGGAACTCTTTTTGGACTTCAAGCTGTAGGCCTCACTGCTGTTAGCGGTTTCAATTTTATTTACCTTTACTGCCAAGTCGATGAGAGCGTTCTCAGCCAACTGTAAGTTCTTCCGAAATCCCAATACAGTCTCCTGCAGTTCTAACATCGACGATATCTTGCTTTCCACTTTCTCGAACTTGTCCAGTATCGCCAGTCGCGAGTTTTCCATCATTTCCACTTCTTTGTTAATTCTGCTAGTCATCTGATATTTGAAATCTCTGATGTTTTTATCCAAAACGCTGTCTTCTTTCACGTCCCTCTTGCGGTCACCAGTATTCGTTGCTAAAGTCCTATACTTGTAGCCGACGCTTCGTGCAGTGTAACAACATTTTGGGAAGGCTCCCGACATAATCCAGGAACGACGAGAGAAATAAAAACTTATATCAATTGTGATTCATTTTTATAAGAAATATATATACTTTTTTATAAAAATTAAAAGTGTACGCTCATGAAACGCACATGAGTGACAACTTTGACAAATAGTTTTGTCTGTATAGGTTTTTTGACATGTTAGATTTTTTAACACAGTAAGTAGGTAAGTACAATGTTTAAACATCTATCTGATTGTGGAGCCTTTTTATTGCGAAAGATATTAATTACTCTGCACATACTCTCCATCAAAACCAACGGTTACAAAAGGAAATGGAGACGCAGATTTTAAGCATGAGTAGGTAGGTATATTATTATTTCCAAATTATCGATTTAGAATTGAGATTTTCTATTTTCTATGTCAACATAGAAATTAGCATCGCTGTGATTTCGACCATGTGTGAGTTCACTTAAAAACTTAAAAGCAGGCAATAATTGAAGCTGTTTTTTTTTTCATTTTCATTCATTTTCATTTTTGGTGATTTTATTTTCTCATTTTCGTCAAATTAGAAAGTGAGACCAAGTCATTTTACTCTTCAGTTTTCATTTAGCAAAAAATGACAATCGAAGATCTCTGAGCAATTCACGCGGAGCATATTTGAACTTGTAAAAAACAATAGTTAAAGACAGGCTTAATGTGAGTGCCCACGTTTTCCCGACAATGTCGGTTCGCTTGTTTGTGCACTTTAATTTGTATCCGATTTTGTTGCTATTCTTGCTGGCGTGTTGCGCGTTTCTTCGCGAAGGTTTTATGTCGAAATTAGTTCAATAGTTGTGACTGTATAAAAGTAACAGGATCTGAACTTAAACTTTCAAAGCTAAACCTTTCCTTCATAATAATTACGTAATTAACTTCTGGTTAAAGATATAAAAACATTTCTAAACACCAAGCTCCATCTATCGATTGATGTTAAAAACACTTACTTACAACTTTTATAACCAAAGTTTTTCAAATAGAACCCTGTACACTTAGTAGTTAGTTCAGAGTATAACCAATAGATAGCACTACCTAACATGAAAAGTGCATAGTATTGGTTTTATTGCAAATTCAGTCAAAAAGCGAGACAATTTCAGTTAGCTGCCCAAATTAAGAACCCCGTAAGTGCACTGAACTAAATTTTACAGGAAAACCGAGAAACATGTTTATACTTGCATTTCTAACATTTTAACCCCAGTGATTACAAAACCATGGTATCGTATTCTAATCGTACCCCTTATTCCATGATATTGTACGAATATATCGTACATATTTATATGGGATACGGCCAAAAACATTTGGCCAAGATTTTTCATGTGTCTACTAGATTTTTAATTTACGCCGTCGTTTTATATCGACATACTCGTTTATTTTAACTATTAACTTGTTTCCATAGACATATTTACTATTTTACTAATTTATGTCACACAATGAATGAATCACGAATGTGTTGTCATGAATCGTGGATGTCCATGGACGACAATATCCACTTACTACGAAAGTCGGATTTTTTTTTCGAGTCAGGGATATGACACGTAGAACTGTCAAACAGAGTGAAATTTGTACGGAGATGACACGTAATTGACAGTTCTACATGTCATATCTCTGACAATGAAACACATATGAAATACATATGAAATCGTATGCATTAGTTATATTTTTGCAATTATTCTATTTTTAATATATGTGAGTAAGATTTGTTTGTTGGCCTTTAATTACTTGTGTGCTGTGAGTACGTTTGTATTATAGTCACCTTCTAAATGATTTCAAACAATACAATTTAACCTTTACATCAGTGTTATTTTGTTAAACATTTAACGTCCCTTCTATTTCCGGTTATGACACTACCGTAATACTAAAATAATTTTTATTTTTAATATTGTTTTGCCCACGGCTTCTCTCGCCTGCAATTTCTGCTTCTCGACGGTTTGACAACGTTGAGTTTTTTTCGCGCCACAGAGTAGATTATATTTTTTGGTACTCTATAATGATTATAAAAATGTTTTTATTTTTTGTGAAAAAGTGTTGAATTTTTAAAAGTCGAATAACTTTTCATGAAGGAAATTCAGTGTTAAGAGGGGATTTTTATTTAATCCTGTATTTTGTACCTATTTTTTCACATTCGTCCATAGACAACTAATCATCCTTCAAATAATTTCCAATTTACTTAACTTCCACTACATAGGAAAGTTACGAAACGTATATACTCGTACTTAATAAGTTAATATAAAAGATGCAGCCGTTTATGAACAATATAAACAATTTTATTAGCTTGGGAGAAATTTCATATTAGGTAGTCGGATCTTTTTGTATTACTTACATTTAATTCGACTAATCGCATCACTATAAAAATTTTGGGTATTTCTTAGCGAAAAACTAATTTAAATGTTTTAGACAAGCTTCTCTTGAATGTAATATTACTTCATTTAGAGAATTTTGTAAAGAGCGGAATAAATGATAATCCGAAGGAGCTCTATGTCTGGACTGTAACATCAAAAATACCAGGACCCGAATCGACTGAACTATTTTTTTGCAGTAGTTTTAGATAAAGCATCTTCTCCGTAAACACCACAAGTCTCTTTTCGACCACTACAAACATTCATACCCTTGTCGAAAAAAAAAGTGAAACATCTAATTTTCTCCTTATTACCTTGTATTTTAAAATTGTTAAAAAATATTAAAAGATAAAACTTAACTTGTAATTTAAATTTGCCGCTAAAAAAAAAGTCAGTTGTCAAACGGTATATCACTTTCCCGCCAGTGATCAGTGTTGCCAGAAATATTGCATGCTAAAGTCATACGTGCAAAATGGCCGCGAACTGTTCCGACTACCTATTAAAAATATTTATTGTATTTAGTTAGTATTGGAGGATTATTTAAAAAAAATATTGTAATCCTATATAAACAATAATTTCTACGAATTTATTCGTATAAGTCGTAATATTTATCATACATATAATAATATGTACTTCAATTCGCAGAAGCTCTGTTAATAGATAGACGATTTAGCTAATTATCTACATCTTGTTGCTACACTCGACTTTACTATTAAGATATATTCTAATAAACCACATTATTTGTAATTGCAACAAATCCTTTGTCTGAGTAATAACTATAATAACAATATAATAAATTCATTTTTTCAATGCTACACTCAAAAAATTAGGAATGCAACCTGATTTTGACTGGACACACAATAAGAAAATGGTCATTTCAAAAGGGATCTATTCAGAAACTACTCGAAAGTATTGCAGAAAAAACTTTGTTAAAAACAATTATTTCGTGTTGTATTTACTCGGACAATGGAGAATAAGGTTTGAGATTTTTTCATCCTATTGTTAAAGGATACAAAGGGTCCAACAGGTTGAGACTCTATTATTTAGAAGTAAATTTATTTTTGATGAAGTGCAAAAGTCGGGGGTGGTTCTTTGGCAGTTTTTCGGTGAAATTTGTGATTTGGGCTCAACATGAGCACAAAGGACCGTGTGGAGTATTGCACACATGGGCCCAATATGTCCATTGTGCTTTGTGAACAGCGCCTAATGAATGTTGGTGTGAGAACATTCTTTACAAGTGTCCTCTGCTATTTTTTTTGCTCCTTTTGACAGGCCTCAGATTAATATCATGGAGCTTTCTCACGATAATAAAATGGATATTGTGCTAAATAAATAATTATTTAATTTCCTAGGACGTATTTGAAGAAATCTGTATAAAGATTCTTACCCAGTTCTAAAAATTAAAAAACCCTAAGGTAACATGGGAAAGCTTTATGTTCGAGAAAGGAATTGCTTTTTTTGCGGAATGGATAAATTCTTGTGGCCCTAGTGGCCTTTCAAGAGTCACCGGTCGATCAAGAGTCACCGGTCGATCAAGAGTCACCGGTCGATCAAGAGTCACCGGTCGATCAAGAGTCACCGGTCGATCAAGAGTCACCGGTCATTCAAGAGTCACCGGTCAGAGAAAGGAATTGCATTAACAACCCAGACATTATATAGGTATCGTCACGTAAAAAAAGCGTTGGACGTCTTTGGAAGGGATGAGTCCGCGCATTGGTACAGTTGCGCAAGAAACTACTTATTGCGCAAACTCATCCCTTCTACAGACGTCCAGCGCTCTTTTTACGTGACGATACTTATAACGTAAGATACTGTCTGGTAATAATATTGTAAGAAAGAAAATAATATTGTAAATAAATAAATAACGCCACACTGCTAATTCTGACCCATACTTAGATGTATTTTTTTGAGGGGGAGAGTGCACGCTGCAATCCAACAGCCGCTGGGCGCGCTCGACTGGTCACGTTACCCCTCTCTCACAGAAGACTACCTTGAAATGTACTGCATTTCCCATTTTATGGTATTTCCCCAATGTACGTACGTGTTTCGGTAGTGAGTGAGATGTGCCAGAGCCCATTCCAATCCCATCCTATCCCTCCCCATTTTCTCAACCCTTTCTCCAAATCCATTCCTATATCTCCAAAGGTAGGCAGCGAGCGCATCCGCGGGCATGCTAACGTTTCTCATTTTGGACTAATGTTGGCATGTATCGCGGATGTCTATGGGCTACAGTATCCACTTACCATCAGGTGGACTGTATGCTCGTCTGCCGCCATCATACATAAAAAAAAAATGTTTCCAGATACACATACAAAGGCGAACACTCTATCCAGACCTGAACAAACATTTAAATAAATTAGTGTCCGCCCGGAAATCGAATTCGGATTATACATATAATACTAATTACTTTTTTCACAAAATTTCTTTCTATTCATAGTTCTTTACCTAACCACTACTAAAAAGACAAATTAAAAGATTTTTTGAGTAACCCAATCAAGCTTTATGTCCAATTTCAAAGTAGACTACTTCTACTAATCATTTTAATAGGTATCTACTTCCTATTAGTTCCACTCTTACACGCAATGTATGAGGTGAAGTACCTATATGTGAGGTTAATTCGAACTGTCACTGGACATTACTCATGTACTTTGGTTACTATTACTTTGTTAAGCATTCTCCCTTTTGACAGCTCTTACTTTGTTCACTTTCTTAACTATTGATTAAAAAACACGGCTTAAGTAATTAGTTTTGTTTAAGTAAGATACTTTTATTGACTATAGATATGAGTGTATGACTCTACGCATTCGAGTAGATAACTATTGGTTTAACTAACCGTACCGGGAACATCTCAGGTATCTCATCTATGGGTATATTACATTACAATAGAGCACTTCACTCCGCATTCAACTCTATTGGAAGCTATTCAACAGAGAACTCATCCGGCGAGTTATTTTCGCCTCTTCAAAGTAAGCGCCACCTCAATATTCAAGCTTTTCAAGTGTTTTTTTCGCCGTGCGTAAGTTTTGTAGTAGAATCTCTAGCGTTCGTGATGACGCCACGTTTCACAGGTAGGTATATTTTTTTTGCAGTGAAGAAAAAAGAGCAACCCTCAATAGATTATTCATATTATTATTTGGGAACGGTTTGTTTTGTTTAGATTGTATGCTGAATACTTTGTGGTTCTATATATATATTTATATGTATATATATATATAGAACCACAAAGTATTCAGCATACAATACTTACAATACATACAATACAGCATACTGTTGCCTTTTGTGTAAGCATTTCTATTCCTAATTTTTATGTTAATTTTGTACGCCATCATTGGTAAATGTGATGATTCCGACAGTATTACACCATCTACACCATCTACTGCTACGCACATTGCAAAATAATAAATTCAATAATTCTTTAGTATTTATAATATACTATCGAACCGCCCTCGCTTCGCTTCGGTTTCGTTAAAACAACATTAAACTATACGTATAAACCTTCCTCTTGAATCACTCTATCTATTGATGAAAACCGCATTAAAATCCGTTGCGTAGTTTAAAAGATCTAAGCGTACATACAGAGGGACAGACGGCGGGAAGCGACTTTGTTTTTTTATTATTAACAATTTTACAAAGATTAAGTATATAGCTAACATAATTGTATCTAATAAACCATACAGATTTGTCTAAGATACAAGTACTGCTGGAATCAGTAGTCGAGACATTAAAAACCTACCTGTGAGCAGTGAACAAATTATAATTTGGACAAGAAATATGTTCTTAATTTATATTTTAAATTATTTTCGCTGATATCTTTTTTAAATTTAGGATCTAATTCATTTATTAACCTGGGAACAGAGTAAGCGCTGGTCCGCTGACCGTATATATTGTTCGCGGCGTTGGTTACCAAATGCTTATGTGTTATGCTTATATTTACTATGTAAAGAAGTGCTGGCGCGTATGAGTTCTACTTATCGTAGTAAAGATGAACAGGAATTTGTACGGACCTTCATAATTTTGTTCGTATTGTAGTGTAAATTAGAGAGATTCGAGGCGCACGATCCCTCTCCCTGCCTACTAAACATTCCAAGATAGTAATTCGACACCACTTTGCCATAGAATAAAAAAAATATAAATAATGTTGATGGTGTGCGCCAGGAGTTAACTTTTTGTAATGCCAGTCTGTGTTGATCGGTTTTATTGGAGCCGGTGTTCAGGGGCCGCGTACACCCATAAAAACGTTCTCTTTTAATTTTTATTGCATGTAAGATACATTGTTCGACACTAGGCCTCGACATTAAAACCAGTCCAAGTGACTAATAAAAGGAGGCCCAAATTAGAACTCTCGTGTTATTCTTCAACTTGTCAGAATTCATTGTAACACGATAACTGCAAAAAGGTAGCTATTGTTGCAGTTATGAACGCATAGTAAAAGCTCATTGTATTATTTTTGCGGCGAATAATTTATTATGACTCAAGAGTTGTCCATTCAGTGAAATAATTTGAGCTCTGTGGAAAAGAGCTTTGCGCTTCACTGGGCATCACGTGGATGCTCCACAACGGTCCGCTGCCGGTGAACAAACAATGGCGTCGGATCGCCTCATCGGCGCCACTACTATTACCTTACATCACGCCGGAGCAGGAATGTCTACGAGATAAACACAAATTGTGCATAGTTAAGAGGGGGCAACTATATCTCTTTTTATAGGAGTAAAGATTGTCGAGGTATTCACCTCGAGATAAACGCTAAAGTAGCGAGGCAGAAGGCCGGCCACGGCTGTTTCTCGGCCGGTGCACAGTGTGGCGAGGAACACCTAAAGGCGGCATTAAATAAATGAAGGGTTTCATGACTTTCTATAAGGCAGTATATGTTTAATATCATTAATAATGTATAAATAAATAGAATTTTTAATATTTTTGTAGTATTAGCTTAAATAAATTGGTAATAAATTGCATTCATCCGACTCATCTGATAATGGTATAAATAAATTACGAGTATTACCGCTTTCACTGCCAGTGTATGGGAAATCGGATTTAGGCACATTTGAGTAATTTAGTAAATCATGTACTTACCTACTTCTTTAGGAAATGTGTTCAGTAGATTTTTGATAAATTGTCTGTAACTGGATTAACTGGATCGGGAGATATGTATTCTCGTAAACATTTTCTTGAAAACCTCTTTCGGTAACAATGTAACATTTCAAATCTTAATTTCAACTCTCCTAGTATTCCTCAGATAATTGGCCAAATGGAAGCAAGGCACATGTCACCAAGTTCTATTTAAAAAAATCCTTCTCATCCACTTTTTGGTAACCCGATTACTTTATTGTCTTACAGGATTCTTCGTCCTAAAAGCTATCCATTACATTCCGATCTCATAGGATCGGATAGGATGTTATAAAAATAAATGAGAGTAAATTACTATCACATAATTTATGAAAAAATCCACATTTGATGGTAATTTTCAAAACCGAATAAAATAAAAAGGAGCAAAAACGAGCAGAGAATTTCAACTTAGTATGATTTTAAAATAGTTTAAGTACATTTAGAGATATAAACATAAGTGAGGACTCTGAGGCCCCGTGTACGTGTGTAAGTACACTTTTTGCTTTGGAGATACCAGAATAAAAGGAAAATTTTCACATTTTTACCATGCATGTTTGTATCAATACAACAAAACTGTGAGTCTTAATATTTGGATAACGACAATAGAGTTATAAAATACAGACTTCAGCGTAATGGATCCATTACTAAATGATCTGATATATTTACGTTTTCGGGAAAAATACAATATTCAAAGTTACAGAAAAAATATGATGCAAATAGCGTACACAGTAAAACAATCGCGAACTGTATTTTTGCGGAAGTCTCAAAGAGAGAGTATCCATGAAACAATTATTATTAATGCAGGTACTTGAGCAGACATTCATAAAGATTCATAATTATAACAATTTATAGCTAAATTCAGTATTTTATTTTTATATTAATTGCGTCCCAATGTCTCTGTGTGCGGCGTGTTTGAACGGGCAATGGGCGACGTTAATTTCGTCGCCATAAAGGCTCTAATTAGTCGTTTTTCCGTAGCGAGGAGGATGGACGGCAAGGCGGCGACGAGCGCGAGGGCGAGCAAAAAGTGGAGCCGTCGCGGAATGTGCTCGGTTGAATAACCAGCCGTCTGCGCGCGCACTATTATAACTATGTATAAACAAAGAGCCTGTTGCGTAAAAATACGTTATCCCGCGGCATATCGCCGTGATTTATTTTTCGTGCCACCGTGCGCACTTTAAACTCGGAGTGGGTTTATTTACGTTGCTCGTTTATTTTTTTCTTGGATTATCGGAGCCTCGCCAAGAATGTCGAAATCATTCAGGCCAGTAAGTGGGCAGAGGAATTTGCCATTCATATAGCCGATGCCGTCGGAATAATAACGTGGATTTCTGGCGAGTAATTTTGTTTGTAGCCTTGCTTGTCTAAATTATATTTTTTCTTAGGACATAGAAAGGAGAAGAAAATTAGTTTTCCTTATTCGTCATAGGTACCCACTTACTTATAAGTAAATATCAATGCGATGTATAACGTATGATACAGGAATAATAAACGGTTATAATAAAGGAATAATAAAGCTAACACAACGTTTAAGGAATAGTGAATGAAAATGTTTACGAGTACTGGAGCTAACATATTTGGTACGAGCGTGCCTACAAAATGTCCTTTCTTCTGTTCCTATCATCATTCTATCTTACCTTGATTCGATACTATTGTATATGTTATACAATAATACAAAGTATTGTGGGGGACATAATGCGTAGCGTAAGGTATAAATACATTGTTACACACAGCTTTGTAATGTAGTCACTGTCCACACAATGTGTTAAATCGTGGAATTAGAACGATAACAAAAGAGAACTGTGTAAATAACCCATAAGTTGCAGTTTAGTATAGGCAAATTAGTCAAACCCACGGATACGCGTAATCACATGAGTAAATTTTACTCATGTGATGGAGTCTTAGCCGGATTTTGATTGTAGGCATTCGGTTTCAATCGAATACCATCTTAAAATCATTTCTACTTACAATTAGATATTCATCCAAAACTCTTCACAAACGCATTGGAGGAAGCATTAAAGGCGCAAAACTGATAAGACCGGAATTAGAACGGTGAACGGCGAGAGCCTATCTCGCCTTCGTTGCACAGACCATTGTTATCATGGAAGAACTGCTTGAGAACCCGGAAATAAATGTTAAACGGTTTCAATACTACTTCACGACGCGTTGGCCTTGGGATGAACTTAGGAAAACAAAATCAAGCTCAATTAAAACATCGTCCCTGAGCTCAGCTTCGGAGGAAAACCCAGAGTTGTTTCGGAGGAAAATCCTAGACAAATCAATTCAGTCAGATAAGTCTACTTCAGTCGAGAGAAAGCCATTCAGGTCAGCTGACCAGTAAACGGGAAAATGCGTCACCTCTTCACGTTGCCTTTACCACACTGCTTAAAGACAAATTCTACAACCTGTCTGCTTTATTCATTGTCTCTATCGACAGTGCGTCTTTAGCCATGGAGAGATTCCCTGTGCGGTGACTCTTCAATCATTAGGGCGACAAGAATTTAGCCATTCCGAAAAAGAAATAAGCCATGGAGAGACGCATGAAGAGGGCTAAACGGCTCTCCAATGCTTTTCTGAGCTATCTGAGCTAGATACATTTTATATTTCAAAAGATTTTAATATTTTTTTTTCTGTATTTTATAATCATTAACGAAATTCGTGAAAACTGTTAATTTGAGACTATTTTGTAACATATAACAACTATTTACAATTTGTCCTATTGTTAGGTAACAATCATTTTGTTAAAGTTATATTTAAAGAACTTCAAATCATTGTAGTTTATAAAGTGAACAATAGTAGCTGGTGGGTTGTATGTACTTGTATGTACTTATGCTTACTCGTATATGTATGTAGTAGAGTCTGCAACATATTACATGTTATACTGTACTTAGAGGAGGAGGACAATGCTACATACCACAGCTGAGTGTGACCGAGTGAAAATTTAGAATGAAATTTGAACGAGTGAAATTTGAAAATACTGTAAGATTTTTTAAGAATGTATTCATCAAGATTCAAGAGAATGGGGATTCTTACAAAAAACTGTCCTGAAATCTACCAATGTCCTTCTAAAGTGAGTTAGACTTGCCAATTTTACTTTGCATAACATTTATTGCTATTTTAATTTTTATACCATTTCTTTTCTTAGAGTAGGTGTAATAATAGGATGAAGGGTTTTCTCTTCATCCTATTATTTCTATTCCCTATAGTTTCACTCCCATTTTTAAAATTAGGCAGCATATTCGCCGACGCGCTAATGTTTGTCGTATTTTAACTGTTGTAGGCCTAAATTGCAGATCTCGATAGGCGGCGGGCGCTTAGGCGGATTATCACTAGTATTCATCTGCTACCTTCATACTATATGTAAAAAGTCCTATGGCAAGCGACAGTGGAACGGGAGGTTTCTCTACTTTTCGTACGATTAAGAAAAAGACTATTCAGACAAAAGATGTAGAACTTTACGAGCCAATGATATGGCGAAATTTCTTTTGAGAATTTTTGAAGATTACGCCATCATAATTTTGTAAATATTAAACCGATTTGGCCCATCTTCGACTTCAATTGAGATATAGATCCAAACTATTTTCCTGCCAAATTTCAATTCAATCAGTTAAGAAATGCGCCCTGTAGTTCATCTACAAATTTCATTATATCCTTGAAAGTGTAATTTTCGACAATCATGATCTCCATATAGGTAGATTTTTTTGAAATCTCTCTAAAAACTAAATATTTTGGTTCGTCGACACACGGACGAATTAATATACCATGTGACACAATACAACACATAATTGTTGTAGATAAGTACCTAAGAGTACCCACGAGTATAATGCGTACGCTCCGTGATCACAAGTTATGTATACTGTACTCGCACATACAACGGTGTCAGGCTGGGGAATGGATAGGTGTGTTCCTAGGTATAGTCATGTTCAAATTAAAGATCAATTAATTAATGACCGACCGATTGGCGTAGTTGGTAGTGATCCTGCGTGCTGTGCATAAGGTCCCGGTTTCGATACGCGGTCGAACATGCATTTGTTTAAAAAGAAGACAAATGTATGCTCGGGCCTGGGTGTATGTTTGTGTTTGTCTTTATTCAGGAATTCCAATCAGGAATATTATCGTGTGTGTGTGTGGGGGGGGGAGGGTGGGGGGGGGGGTGTTGGCTCAGTTAGAGACCTCTAACCAGCGTCGAGAGACACAATCTGACTATATGGTATAGTAAAATAACTATCTTAGTACTAGTAATCAGCGTGTTAAAGAGGCGTAAAATCAGCAGAGCAAGAAAAAGCTGATGGTATGATTAAATGGTTAGACTTAGAAGTTGTACCGTCAGTTTTCTAAAATATGAAATAATTGAACTTATAAGTTACTGACGTCTTACTGACTTAAGTTGTCTTCAAATCCTGTTTTGGTTGCGAGTGTACTTGTATCATGTAGATTGTAGTACGCATCGGTATTGTGGCACGATGAGTGCGCGGGCGCAGGCGCGGCGTATGGCGCACGCCCGCGGGTCATTATCCTAAGCCCATAGTGTAGTGAAATTGTAAATACGTGACACTGCCCGCCGACTAAACGATTTAAAACACCGAATCTTGCTCCCAGCAGCAAGATTTCTTTTTGAATCGTCATGTGCACTGAAAAATTAAAATATGAGTTGCGTCATAGAGAACAGATTGGTTGAGTTTTTTATCGACAACTCAAAAGTTCACACAATGTCATGAGTGGGACGAAGACCAAATCGAGATATTATGGTGGTTGTCGGTTAAACGATCTCTGGCAACCGAAACACGATATCCGGTCTCTAGATGTTGTCTCCTCTAGCAACTGAAGAAATTCATAAAATTTTTGTTTTAATTTATTATTTCATTATATCTCCGTAATCGATTATTTCAGATCGCGTGTAGTGGCGGACCTTGGGAGAGGACTGTATCCAGCAGTGGAGAAACAGGCTGATGGTATGGTATGGTAATAGATTGATTTCATATATTACAATATGTTAAACTTTTTATTCAATCAGTTGAATATTTTGATGAATTTTTTTTCAAATTGTTCAAGACTAGTTGAACAGTTTGGAAGAAAAAAAATCGTGTGGTTGCAGGAGATGGCGTTGGAGCATTCTGGTATGGAAATTTCATCGAAAAAGGTTAGAGACTGAAACTTGTGTTATGAAAATTGTCATGAACGACCACGAAGTCGTATTCACTGTATACAAAAATATGAATATTTTTTATTCAGATAAAAAATTTAGGAGAAGCGAGACAGGTTTTGGGCATGAGGTTAAATAATGAAGACGGATGCTACAAACTGGATCAACGCAGGTGAAAACGCACGTCGACACTTGAAAAATTCAATAAAAATTGAAGAAGTCGACTGAAGGTCTGCCCAAACCACCTTAGAATCAAATGTTCAAGTGTTATGATCGGGAACTGAAAATATGAAAGTAGTAGATGTACCACATCAGTCTCATGGGAGTTTTGAATTATCATTCCGTAAACTCACGACCGGATATTGCACACGGTGTTAACATATTGAGCCCGTATAATACTAACTACAAGAAGATTCATTGGCTGTGTGCAAAACGAGAGCTGTGTACAGAAGAGGACCTGAGAACAGTCTAAGTGTAACTGGCTTTGTAGACGCTGTTTGGGGAGCAAGTAAACAAAGTCTTATTCTGGACAGTTGTTTAAACTATGCGGCAATTAATACAGTTTCTTGGGATAGCAAGAAACAGAATTATGTGTCGCTATCGTGAACTGAGCAAGAATATGTTTCTGTTACTGAAGTCTGCAAGGAAGTTATTTACCTTGGTACTTGGTACTACTTAAGGAGTTGGCAGATAGGGATGAGGTGAAAGTTTTTTTATTTCAATGACAACCAGAGTGGTATCAGGCTTGCCTATAATCCGGTGTTTCATAGCAGAACAAAGCACATTGATATTCGCATGTACTTCATTAGAGACTGTTTGGAAAAATGCTATCTGACCTTATCTTACATTTCTATCAAAAATATGGCAGCTGATGTTTTGATCAAATCACTGTCTAACTAAAGTGAAACATCAGAGTTGTGTAAAGGTAGCTAGGTCTAAGTAATGGTTACGTTTAGGTGCGTTATGGTTATTACTTAGTTAACATTCGATTATGTAGTCAGCTAATGTTATGTTTTCTATTTTAGTGTGTTATTCTTTGATAAATAGAATACTTTTGTTTTGCATTTCTTGAAATTAAATATGTCAGTGATCAGGATGTAGTTTTTCATTCTAAAGATGTAATTTCTTTAATATTATTGGGTGTAATTTTAAAACGTTCAGCTTATTTAATAACTACCATTCACGTGCCAATACTAATCCAAGCAATATATTCTTCTGTAAAAGACAGTGGGTATTTTAAAGTTATGATTTAGATTATAAATTTATAAATGATGCAGTAGTGGTGAGTAAGAACAACATTGTTGTTATTAATTGCCGGACTCCAAGGTTGTCGGGGTCGACGTCCTTGTCGCACTCTGCGCAAACGCAGCGGCAGTAACCTCGGCAAAGTATAGTGATGTGCCACGCCCATCGATATTATAAATCATTAGGTTTATAAATTAGGTTTATAATATACTATTAATGTGTTTGTCCGATTATAATTCGACCGACCGCCAATATATTGGCATCATTGGAACCGAATTATATTGGCATCAACAGCATTATATGGACATATCAGTCGAACCGCCATATAGTCTATGTCAGAGTTAATTGCCACGAAATGCTAAACATTTTTTGCAAGAAACTAAATTTTTTGTTTGTATGTAGCAAATATATTTGAATCTTAGTATAGTTGCAACGATCAGCGCTATCACAAAAATTTGTTACTAGTAGTTATTGTACAGCTTTCATTTCCATAATCAGTTTGTTCGTCAGAATTTTTAATCGACTGCTTTACAGTATTATCGTAAATGGGACATCACTGGTTCTCTGCTACCGCACTACGCGCTCTGGCTCGCTTGGCGATAATTGTTAGCAATCATTTGTTTATTGGCGCATAAGCTCACTCGTTTTGTATTATATTACGCTGCTATTTTAAGATGTTGTATTGCCCCACTTTGCACATACCGTACATATTTATAACATTTCAATTTATCACTTATTATCTTTATACATAAGAGCGATGAGAGCCAGCTCAGCCAGCTTAGCCTAGGGGCATTATCCGAGTCACATTTAAATTATTATCTTTTGCTTTAAGGAAAATATTGTGAGATAACCCGTGTGCCTAGAATAAAATATCTGACACATCTGATAAACCATCGACGGATTAATCAAATTTATATTATTGAAAGAAAGCGGTAAACGAGCATACAGTCCACCGGGTGGTAAGTGGATAGTAAGCGGATAGATATCCGCGATACATGCCAACATCAGTCCAGAATGACAAACACTGACACGCCCCCGGCTGCGTTGCATACCTTTGGAGATTTGGGAACGTATTTAGAGAAAGATGTACCTACATACATTCGTTGCATAAAGTGGGAAATGTAGTAAATTTTACGGTAGTCCTCTGTGACAGAGGGGTAACTTGATCAATCGCCTGCGCCCATGCATCGTGTACCCCCTCCCAAAAACGAAAAATTTTGCGTTACACCTCGGTTCTAAGTTAAACGTGGTGTGGTGTGGCTATAGAATAGCACCACCCAATCTCTTCCCGTGGGTGTCGTAAAAGGCGGCTAAGGGATAACAAAGCGGCTACCACAAGCGTTGAGGAACTACACTATCTCCAAAATAATGGACTCGCCAACCCGCTTGGACAGCGTGGCGTTTTAAGGTTATACATCCCTCATGCAAAAGACAATGTGCACGTGAAGACCCATGTCTAGCAGTGGATATGGTTATGAAGATAAGGCAACAAATGAATTCAAATTTATTAAGGCAACACACACTTACATCGTGAGGAAAGTCGTGAGGCCGAGATTTAAAAAAAATCTGAAAAATGTACAATATTCACCAATTGGCAGTTGGGTAGTGGATTATAACGCGAAATACCTTCGTGATTGTAGCGGGAGGTCTGTATCGTGCGGTAGAATGTAATAAGTTGATATCATTGCCGTATTGTTAGCACGTGACTAATGTTGATTAAAGTAACTACGTAGTTAGTTTGCGGTACGTCCTGTATACTGTGCAACAAATTGTCACACACGCTAAATTAAGCTAAAAATAACGTTGACGAAACTGCTAAAGAGATAACTGGCACAAATTTGTATTTTTTACAAAAATAGAAACCATCGTATTACATAAAGCGTGGCTAAAAGTGTTGTGATGCAACGTATCATTTTAAATGGTCCGAGAAAAAACCTAGTACTTTTAGTTTACCTAGGCTATTAGGCATGCTAATATAAACCATTTGTTACCGCCTGACCGCTGTAACCTCGATTAGAAAGTCGATTTGAATTCGCCGTGGCAGATTCAGCACAAGACTTAGCGACGTGGATTAATTTTTGGCCAATAGAATTTTGCAACTGATGTTGGAAATCACAAATCATAAACATTCCTAATACCTTAATTGTGCGTGGACAGCAGATCATTTACATAAGTAGCTATGATAATTTCTCTCCATATTTGTATGTAAGCAGAGATAAAATTTATGTGACTACATACTTGTTTAGAAATACTAACGTGTGCTTGTTGACCGTGAGATAATCTTAAATGTTACCAGAATCACTAATGATGCTTGTTTTTGCTTTTATGAAATCAGTGACCCTTTTAAAATCTAGTTTGAAACGTGCAACAACATTTTATGGCCATTATATAGCACCTTATCTCTACTGGGTAATACGGGAGTCTTTCATAGACTAATTTTAAGCAAAGAGAGGTTTTTGTAAAAATCTACATTGTTTCTTAAACACTTAAGCCACATTTTAAAATAATTTTACTACGGAATAATTTACCGTAGCCGTAACCAGCCCACTCTTATACTGTTGGATATGGGATATATGGCCTTAAAATACCACGCGGTTGACGAGTCCGCTCTTTTTTAGAGGTGGTGTGGTGTACAGACCTACGTCCCTACGGCTTGTGGCAGCGGTTTTGATATCCCTTAGTAGCCTTTTACGACACATACGGGAAGAGATAGTTTATTTCTTCCTTATCGGACACTTCTTCTTCTTTAATTTCCATCGTTTGATGTCGTCCACTCAGTGAGGAATGAATTATCCCACTTTAAACAATTATAATCGCGGCCATTATATTTTTAACCACATTCCGCTACGCGCTAGTGTCAGATTGTTTGGAGGAAAATTTAGCTATTGCAGATGTACCGGTATCATCGAATATTTTGCTTACACCACGCATTGTCGCATACGATTGTAATATGGAGGTTGTTTTGTTAACTTGTGTAGCAGAATTACATTACTGTAGAGTTATCCTAATTAGTTCAGTCATAATAAACAACATCAAATATCCGTGCGCGGCAGGAATAAGCTGATAACTCGATATATATAAAATTTTAAATGAAAAGTTTCTATCACGTTGTGTCACTATGGATTTACAATAAAAACAATGAATCAATCTACTATCCGATAACTTCATCGAAATTTGATAATATATCGATATATAGTATAAATTAAAAAAAACTTTGAAACTGTCCTTGTTAAATTGAGACTTGTCAACACATTCCCGTCATTCCCGGTTATATCCCGGTTCACATTGGTCCTCCATAGAGCACTAGGATATATGTTCCAAGTGCAGAAAGTGACACACATAAATTACATCTGTGTTGTATTTTAAATTCAACACCCCGAGAGTAGTGTGGACGTTGTTTTATTTCTTTTAACTTGTGTACGGAATTAAACGGCGTGCTGAGAGACGTGTGGGTGGAACAAGGACTACTTGTGTCGAGATGTGACTCGTGACCCATTTAATTGAGCCGAACCTGTCCGTTTCGACATCACAGCTCTGAGTAGCGGGCACTCCGATGCTATGTTTTAAACTATGTGTCACTACCACTGAACGCTACACAGTGTTCAGACCACATGGTCTCTACTAAAATTTTATTTATTTATGTACTACATTGCATATTATCGTACAAAGGGCGAGTTTAGTACCTTAAAGCATTACTTTACCAGCCAATTTTTGCGTTGATCAGAGAGGTTCAATGTAAGACTCAAATGAGATGATATGATAAAATAAATATAAAATACACAAATATACAATCCTTATACATGGTGTAAATATACACACTTTATACATGGTGTAAATATACACACTTTATACATGGTGTAAATATACAACCTTTATACATGGTGTAAAAAGATCGTGATTAATGCCTATTTTAAGGTCTGATATGCCTCATATAATGATAGGACTTTATTATGAGAATATAGCTTTTATTATGAGAACATATTTTGCCTATGTTACAAAATGGCTATCACAAGGCCTGAGCGAAAAGTGGACTCGCCAATCCGCTTGATCAACGTGGCGTTTTAAGGTTAAACATTCCTCATGCACCAGATAATTCGCATGAGGACGCCTATGTCGGGCAGTGGACACTAAAAGGGCCAGTTACAAGAACTTATCGTAATCCACCAGTAAATCTACCTACGATAGAGCAATCGGAGAATGTGTAAGGAAGGACATACAAATACATACTTGAGTAATTTTGTACTAGACCGGCATTGTAGAACGACATTCAGTACATAATTTTATAATTATTTATTTGAACGTTTTTTCACACTAACTTAAGGTATACTCGAGAACAAAGAAAGAACAACGCGTCATTATCCAATTTGGAAAACTATTATTTCGTTATGGCAAGGGTGAGTGGGTAATTTAGTCGTTTTGGACACTTGGGTTGTCAATATGAGTCCTCTATAAGGACTCTCATAATTGGCTTTCTCCATACTGGACTGGAATATGGTAGCTTGACAGCCGGCATAAATGATATTATTATTAGGCCTTTGGCACAATAAACATTACAAGTCATCCAAGAATTATCCTATCAAGCTACTTATGACCTTTGTTCTTCAATTGATCTCTTTTGTGCATTGGTTCGGTATGGCGACACTACGTAAAGTCAGCAACAGATCAACGTACTCGTATATCCATCGGTAGGTATCTTAACCCGCTAGTAATAAGGACTAGAATCAGGGCCGGCGCAAGCAATTCTGCTGCCCTAGGCAAGATATTTTTTTGCCCCCCCCCCCACCCCACAATTAGATTTTTTGTTTCCATTTTCCTCCTCAATTGAACCCCTTACCCGTCCGAAATAACCACTTCTTACGCATTTTTTTTGTTTTTGCACTTAACGAGACTTTTACATTAATTTACACACACAATCACAAATTACATATACAAATACAAACAATATAAAGAATACTTAACGAGGAAAATCTAACCTGTGTGGCTACTAGTACTACTATAATTATGATAGATAATTATACGCGAAACCCTTAGTGTCAGAGTATTTATTTCATTAGGTACATAATAGGAACTTATCAAATAAAAATAAAAACCGATCATTTTGCAGAAGAAATAACTTTAATTCTAAAAGTTTACTTAGATTATAGGGAAAAGTTAAAAGTGAAAAGATAACAGAGAGAAGGTCTACATTTTACAATTTAATTTTTCTTAATTTCATCTTTGTGAAAGAAGTCACCAGTTCGTTCAAGTCGATGTTTTTTGCCAAGTCTTGTTCAATTGATAGAGTGGCCAGTCCTTGAAGCCTTTCTTGCGTCATGGTAGATCGAATATAAGTTTTAATTAATTTTAATTTTGAAAAACTACGCTCACCACTAGCAACAGACACAGGCAGAGTCAGCAAAATCCGTAAAGCCACGAACAAATTTGGGGCACAATCTTTAAGGTCATTGCTTATGATGAAGTTAAGGACATCTTGTGGATTTGCGTTCTTGGGTACTCTCCTAGCAATGGCTTGAACTTCATTGCAAAGTTCGTGGCCTTCAATATCTTTAGCCTCATTGTTTGAGAGGAAATGTTCTAAATTCATACAATCGTCCATCAGGGACTTTGTTGTTGCGGCATTCACCTTGGATATGTTGTAGAGAAATCCGAATATAGAAGTAACCTCTTCTAACTGTTGAAATCTTTCATCCAGAGAAGAGATTGCAGTATCGAGAATGGCAAAATGGAAATTGACTTTGAAATGTTCTTGAGGGGATACCAAAGGTTCATCATCTGCTTCGTAATCAAACTGTTTTTTCTTCTTTTTCAACCGAGTTGGCAGGGTTTCTGTTTCAAATGTTGGTTGAAGATTTAGCTCTTCTGCCACTCCTCTGGCGTCAACTAGAATACTTCCAAAGCCATCGTCGCAACGTAACTTTTGTAAGTACGATTTAGTTTTGCTTAGTTGATCTTTGGCAGCAGCCAAATCGAATTGTTTGGATTGTAACTGCTTACTTGTTATGTTGATTTCAAAAAGTATACTGTGCCATAAAACTACACTTACAACAAAATTGTATTTTTCAATGTTTTTTGCCAGACCTAAAGCTTGCACTCGCGAGTTGTTACCTGTTGGCCCATTCAAGGAGCGATCTTCATAAATGTCCATTAAAGCGTTATGAACATCACCCAGTTGATATCGAAGAGGTACGAGAGCATCTATTCGACTTTCCCATCTGGTTTCACTAAGGGGCTTAAGCGTCAAGTTAGTTACATGTTTTTTTAGAGTATTCCAACGTTGTGTTGAAGCAGAAAAATAAACATAAATTTCTTGAACCAAAGCAAAGAACTTCGTAGCCTCCAAGCAACAATGCGCTGCATCATTAACAACAAGATTCAATGAATGTGAGCTACAAGGCACATAAAACGCTCTCGGGTTAATCTCTTTGATTCTCTTTTGTACTCCGGAGTGTTTGCCTTTCATATTACTTCCGTTATCATAGCCTTGACCGCGTAAATCGTCGATGCAAAGTTCGAGTTCTTTCAACTTTTCAGCAATTGCTTTAGTTAAACTAGCACCAGTTGTCTCAGTCAAGGGTATGAAACCTAAAAAGTGCTCTCGAATTTCACTTGTAGTTTCCGTGATAGCCACAAATCTTACAATCACAGTCATTTGTTCTGTATGGCTGACGTCTGGAGTGCAATCAAGAATTATAGAGTAATACTTTGCAGCATGGACTAGAGAAATAATTTTAGCCTGCACGGCGTTTGCTAACAGTTTGATCATTTCATTCTGAACATCTTTGCTCAAGTAATGTACCTTTGTCTCATTGTCTTGAATTTTGCGAAGATGTTCATGCATCAAGGGGTCAAATAGCGCCAAGTATTCCAGAAATTTCAAGAAGTTTCCATTACCGGCTGTGAAGAGTTTCTCATGTTTTCCTCGAAGTGCCAGATTTTGAGCTCCTATTTGACTCGCACAAGAGCAATTATTCTTTCGAAGACACTTTTCCAATATTTTTCTTCTTGTTTCATCGGACGTAAATTTTCATAATCTATAGTTTTATTTTTATTTAATCTTAGCTCAAGTTCCTTCCATTCATGAAAGCAAGTTATGTGACCGTCGCTCTTTTCATGATTACTCAGACTTGCAGATATATTTTTCCAATCATTGGTTCCTTTTGAACATAAACTTGGCGGTGAAGTTGATTTAAAGAACAGTTTACAACAAAAGCAGAAAACCAAATCATTAGATTTTGAGTATAGTAACCACGTACGACAGACAGATTCACCATTGGCTAGTTGCCTTTTGTAATGATTCTTTGAAAACCTCCTACGACCGATATCGAGTGTTAAATCAATATCCTTTTCCTGATGATGAGGACCATGTCTGATGATGATGATGAGGATATGATCACCTGTCACAACACAACTGTCGTTATGAGCAGAGCAGGGATGGCAACAACACCGATTCATGTAGACATGAAACTTTCATTCAAGGTCACGCGGCTACTCAGAGAGTACACGGCCGCGCCCCCTCCCCGCTCCCCGCCCACAGCACACTACCGACCCGCGCCTCTTCACCTTCCTCAGCGCACAACCGACACTGTCGTCTGTCTGTCACTCACGTCTCTCATACAGAATGAATCTGTAAGTTGACCTGTAAAACTTAAATCAAGCTAATATTCATAAAGTTTTATTACGATTAAAATTGAGTTTTAGAGCAACACAAATCTGTTTTATTTGGTTAAAACTTAAAAAAAAAAAAATTTTTCTTTCCCTTTTTGTTTGCCGCCCTCCCCAGGTTGCCGCCTTAGGCGGCCGCCTAGTTTGCCTAGTGGACGCGCCGCCACTGACTAGAATCGAAGGGATTCGGCGTGTTGCTGATTGTATACAAACGGCAAAGCAGCCGCCAAATGTGAAAATGTAAAGTGTGATAGGATTTAATAGCGTACTCTTTACTGTACCTATTCTAGTGTTGCCGATATCGATGGGCGGAGATGACCACTTGCCATCTCGTAGGCCGGCCGCTAGTCTGTAACTTCTTCTATGAAAAATAGGATTATTGAATTCCCTGTGGCATAGATTCAGAGACACACATGAAGACGAACACAAACTACACGGAGCCGAATCGAAACCGGTACCTTTTGCACAGTACTATCACGTGGGTTATGTTGCGGTACATACATTTTATCAGTGCTGTGTTGTCGTTGTCAATAAAGTGATTTTGCATTGGCCTTTTTCCAAAGATGCCTTACAGTTTTTTAGCGCCGCCACCATTCCTTTTATCGTTCACTGCTGGAGATGAGCCTCCTCGTATACAATGTCTTGTGAATTGATGTAAGTATGGCCTTAAAAAGGCACGCTGGCCAAGCGGGTTGGATTGTCCACTCTTTAGGAGGTTGTGTATTTCCTTAGGACTTATGGCAGCGGCTTAGTCGACCATTAGTCGACCTTTGCGACACCCATGGGAAGAGAGGGAAGTGCTATTCTAAAGCCGGTCGAAACCACACGGCCATATGTGTGTATTTCTATACCAGAAAACAATTCACACATCTTTACTATTTACTTTACTTTACCTTACTTTACCTCATCATACCTCACATCACCTAACCTCGCCCCACTTCACACATCTTTACTATTTATTTTACTTTACCTCACATCACCTATCCTCGCCTCCCCTCACCTCACCTCACTTTACTTTACCTTACTTCACATTACCTCACCTCACTTTATATCACCTTACCTCATCTTACCTCACTTTAACTCACTTTGCCGCACTTACCTTCACTTTACCATACTTTACATTAATATTTAATGCAGATCTATCCATCGATGATTTTTTCAATATAGTGGGAAATATCTTTATTTTCCTACTACATTACTAGAACATTTTCAAATCAAACTTTCTAGAAAAGTATTTTCGGATAATCTGTAAAAAAACAACGCCAGCTCCATCCCTTCGCATGGATCTACTGACCCGATTTGATTGGGGTTTCAAAATGGTTTCATTAGTTTTGGAACTAAAGAACGAGGAGTTAATAAGTTATCTATGTAGATAGTGTGATATAGCAGGATGTATCGTACGAAATCTTGCTCCATGCAGGCGAAGCCGCAGGTAAATGCCGGTAAAAATCATCAACGGTAAACCGTGTAATATTGTGAATACTTTTTTTTATATAGAATGGATGGCAGACGAGCGGGCGGACCACATGGTGGTAAGTGGTCACCGCCACCCATGGACACCTGCAACACCAGGGGGCTTGCGAGTGCACTGCCGACCTTGCAGAATCCTGTTCACAGCTCTTTTGAAGCGCGCATAAGCATACTGTGATGCGGTAGTCGTTTGGCGTCGTGCCACTTGTATTAAAATAAGTAGGTAATCAAAATAGGCAGTAAGTGTACTCGTACGAGTGACACATACAAAAACTGGCCTATGGTATTTTTTTTTCTCTGTTTTTTTCTGTGGTAAATTTACAACTGTGGTGAATATACAGGAACCCGTCAAAATAAGTTTAACGATTTAATTTAACGATCTAAATAAGTTTAATGACTTATGTGCTGAATTGCCATGAATTCTAAGACTATGCGAATCTTGCGTCCTATGGCCCTCTAGGATCTACGTTTTTTATGAATATGTTGAAGCACCAAATAGGCACTAAATGTGGTATTGATTTATGTTCGAACAATGGTGTATTTTTTTTCTATACGACACATAATTACCTTTTATTACAAACGTTACCTCAGCTGGCCCAACATTTATCAATAATATCTTTTGAATAGCCATGGCATTAATTTTAGATTCGAAGATATAAAGGTACCCAAATAAGCATCGAATCCAAAGGTTTAAATCGATCAAAATATTTTTAAAACTATTTAAATCTTTTACTGCATCCTGGTGCGAGAATGAAAGCGAAACTCGTTTCGTTCAGGATAAATAACATCTGCATGTCGCCGCCGCATTAAAAGTCGTGGCTGTATTTTTGGTAAATTCATTGGTGAACGTTTTTCTCACGGGGATCGTTCAGATGTCGCGTGATCGCCTCCCATGCGAGGCTTCAATGGCATACCACCTTAATTCCACAACAAATTCTTATTTAAACCATGTCACACAAAATGTATACCAACCATTCTGTTTACAAGTGAGCAGTAAAACGACGACCGACTAGCCTAGTTGCTAGTGCCCCTGCGTGCTGTGTAAAAGGTCCCGGGTTCGATTCCCGGCCGGACATTTATTTATTTAAAGACAAATGTTTGTTATGGTCTGTGTGGTGCGTCCGTCACAGGGAATCCTAGATGTGAGCCATTGAGTGTGCCGTTATTTATTTAAAAAGAAAAACATAGATATTTAGAACTGAACACAAAGTGAACTTGTCACATTTTCGTAATTCTCTTTTTGCATTAATGCAATATATTGTTTCGTTAACGTAATCTGCTTACAATATAAGATCATTGGATAAATTGTGATGCAATTTCACAGCTAAATGTGTAGAGAGATCGACCCTAGCAAAGATAAGGAAAGATAAGTAGTAATAGTTTAACCGAATCGAAAGTAAAAAATACGTGAGCAATAATTATTTTCACGGGGAGAGACGAGGACAAAAGCTAGTCCATAGTATACCTGAGGGCATTACGTACCTACATAGTAAGCATAGTATAGTTGGCAAATATGTAATGAATCGCACATGCATACAACATTAAACCAACCATAAACAGTGAAGTTACAAAACAAGTTAAGGATCGCAGACGGCAAAGAATAACTCGTACCGGCTGCTTTTATTACGTACACACTAACGTACAGCATTTTCTTTTTTATTTCAATGAAATCATACGCACACTTGTTTTAAAAACTGAAATTCCTGGTGCTATGTTCCCAGAAAACGCGCACCTGGAATGCAGCCGCGCAAACCACTTATTTAGGGGTCCGCAGTCGTCATGGGAAAACCATTTTATCTAGAATATAATTAATATATATAAAGAAACAAAATTCATTAATTTATTGTTTACTAAACAAAGTGACAAGTGGCGGACTTAATTTTAAGATGCATTTTCTCCCAATGAAGCTTTGGGCTGTGCAAAGATGGAGCGATAGGTTCAGATCAAGTAAAACTATAGTGACTAGCGACTCATATTAATTAAATACCATACATAATATAAATATATACCTGCTATAAATGTACACATACAAATATACAGGTGGAAAATTATATATTATTCTATAAAAAATAACCGAATTTTACAAACATCTATTTACATTTTCACTTGTAAAATGAAGGTTTATCGCAAAATTATGTTGTTTAAGAAACAGCTAAACATTTCATCGACAATATAATTAAATTACTTATTAACAAGGTTGACTACATAATTAACTGTTACTACGTAATTAATTACGAAGTTATGCGTGCATAAACACAATGTTGATTTAAAATAAACGTGTGTGAGTGAGGTTGATTGTGAGTGCATCGAGCGGCGGAACGCACCCCGTGACCGGTCAGCGAGTTGCGCTTCCCACGAGACCCCACCTTAAGCTTTTTTTTTTCCACCAACCCATCACCACTATCGAAATAGCATCTCGCGACGCAAGCGGGTTCAGAGGTTGAATGACTTAGAAACCTCGAGTGTCACGATATTCACAAACGCTATTCAAATTATTTGTCGAACGAAACGACCACTAACTCCTATGGACCCGGAAAAAGTACCTATCGAGAGTTTTAGGTATCGAGTACTTTTTTTGCTTGATACCGATACTTTCCTATTCCGATAACAATGAAATTTGTACTGAGATGACACTTTATTCACAGTTCTACATGTATTATCCCTGACTCGAATGAAAAATCCGATTATAGTATATAGCAGGTATGTTATCGAAATTAATATTAATATTGTTTTCTGTACAAGGATACTCTTAGCCTGAATGACGCTCCGATCTATCAAGAAACTTGAAAAACAATATTGGTACCTACAAGATTTGGGAAAAGTATCGTTACCTTGGCGTATCGATACTTTTCTTTCGATACTAACCTGTACGATAGTTTTTGCGATACTACTCATGAGTGAAGTATTGATACTTTTCATTCGATATCGTGTCCCTACTACTAAGTAAGCAGGACCAACACATCCATTAAAAGTTATGTAACATCGAATCAATTACACCGAGTAAGGAAGAGCCATACGCGGGCAAAAGAAGTAATATCTTCGAATAATTCATGAGGTGTATAGCCTTACATTGAATGCTTTCCAGTCGCACAAACAATCGCGCGTACGCATCGAATAACTTTTTCAAATATTTCTTTTTCTCATTTCGCGGCTGCCTTTCCTGGCTTAGTGCCACATGTTTATTGATGGCCAGTTCATTGATATTGCTGGCTCGTTCAGTCGGTGGGTGAGTGGCCACTTATGTGAGCCATAAAAGGCCTAGCCTTGGCCATATGGGGAAGCCGGCATACGACGCATGCATTCATGCTTGTGTGCAGTTTATCAGATCGTCGAGTTACAAAACAAAATGACGGGATTTTTGTTTTTCACTATAAATAAATATTGTACAGGATTTTACAAATAAGTATTCCTGATGATTTGAAGATAATAATATATAGGTATATAAGTAAAACAAGTAAGGTAATATAAGTAAAATAATACAAGTAAGGTATATAAGTAGGTAAAGCAGGTATATAGTAATTAGAGAATTATATGATCTAGGTAGATTATCTACTTTTCTAATACGAACTTGCTTAGTACATATGCACCTAAACGTTGGTATTTACCCTTGTTTTTATTATCTGAAGTAGTATAATAATTTGATCTTATAATAACATACTATGTCCATTTAATTTTATGTAGTAAAACATATGTCTATGAGTATATCTATGTATTTACTTAATAATATTTGTGACATAGTTCATGTCAATAGAATTTGAGCTTACTTTTCATTTACTTTTACTTTTTCGAGCTTACTTAATTACTCTGTTCCATACGGTCCATACTAAAACTTTTCCATACTAAAAGGTCCATACGGTCTAAAAATCGGCCACCCTTACCAACCCCTCTAGCCGATCACCAATAACTACCAACTGAAACGAACCTACTTAGAAGTTTAGTCACACTAAACTACTTAGTCACATGTAATAATGAAATACGAAAATATACTGAAAATTATTAGTTAACCACCTAAACTTTACTTGAAGACGTCAAGGATTAACTGCCCGACATGCCCGAATTTCACGGTGGTAAAAATAATTATGTATTGTCATATTGACTATCAGACAAATACCCTCTGATATTTTTATCGAGAAAGCTATTTAAAATTTACATTATAAGAGTTATTTCAAATAAATCTTACACTATGTTGCCGAGTGTAGAAAACAACATTTTGAGAAAATAGTTGTTAATGGCTATTTATCGGAAGCTTTTAATGGCGGATAGGCTAATTAATTTAGTGAACGTCAGCCCGGCCAACATGTTGGGTCACCGTCTGCGCTTGCACCGTATAGGTACATATCGTCGACTGGCGCCGTGCCGACGCTGATTTCCGACCGAATTTTATAGTCTTATTTACAGATAAATTAAATAATTAATAGCTACAGGAGGATTCTATCATAAAATATTATGTGCATTACAAAATATATGTATGGGTACTACTACGAAAATTGTATTATTAATATGAATAATTTATATCTATCAGTGCAGTTTTAGGTTAGGCACCCTTCGGTGAATTAGTAAATGCCCTAAAATTCCCCCGTAAATTAGATACTTACATAAAAATATCTGTAAAGTAGATCCGTTGTATAAATCTAAATAATGGAGTTAGGGAGTAAGGAGAAAGTTGTAATGAAAGTGTTATTATTTATGGGGAAAATAAATGGATTTGAACATATTGACGACCGATTAGCCGAGTTGATGGTATCTCTATCTGCTATGCAGGGGATCCTGCGTCCTGGGTTCGATTCGCGGTCGGGCATTCATTTGTTTAAAGTCAAATGTTTCTTCGGATCTAGGTGGTGTCAGTGTGGGCCATTGAGTTTGGGGTTATTTATTTAATTTTGAATTAATGTAAATAGTGTTACAATATCTCAGCTTAATTTCTGAACTTTATTGTATTTAAATCAGAATGAAAAATTAAGGGGCGATACAACGGAAAAAATCTTGGGGGCTAGGATCTTCGATCATCAATACAACTTTTGATCAATGATTTTTGATTTCAGCCCCATGATTTTTGATTATTGTTAGTTGGAATTATTGCGCGAAGACTGAGATGGTATTTTTTCGTAGTAAATAATATCATGGCGGCTGAATGGGTCGCAGATTTACGATTCGACTTAAATCTACCACGATTTTTACGATTTAATCGACTTTAACCCGAAAGCCTCTCTTAATTGCAAGGGGAGGCGTAAAGGTCAAAGGACAAATTAAACGTTATATGCTGATATCGAAATATCTAACAATAATATTATTAAAGTAAAGTTTAATAATATTATTGTTAAATTATATGAACTGTATGAATGAACTGTAAAGTTCATTGATGGGCGAAGTAAGTTTGATCAACTATTTTCCTAGTAGGTAAATATATTATTTTATTGGTATTCCAGTAGTTTGTATACAACCCGGTCGAAACTTCTAAATCCATATAATTATTCCACTAATATTATAAATGCGAACATTTGGATGTGTGTTACTTAATCATGTCGGAACAGATTTCGCTGAAACTTGGCAAATAGGTAGATTAAACCAGGTTGTAATCCACGCAAACAATGTCGCGGGCAAAAGCTAGTTGTATTATAATTTCTGAAAGTGTGTCTGTTTGTTATGTTTCACGACTAAACTATGTCAGTAAATCGGAGAATAACAAAAAATACCTACATTTTATTTCGAAAAATATATGCTAATTCCTTTTAAAACAAAACTAAATAAAAATCTTTTTTTGACAAAATGGTCAAAAGTTAGAACAGTATAAATGACTTTAATTTGAATTTATTAACTAGGCGAGGAACACGTGTATAATAAAATAGTTATTGTTATTGAATAAATATTTTTTCATGTTACTCAATCTCTCAGCCACTAGACCCTAGTATGATGGACTTGAAAAATATTCTCATTTTACCTCACTATCGATTTGTTTATTTAAACTTGCACAGACAAAATGTACAATAGGCGGACTGACTGCCTTATTTTTTTTTTATATATATACTAGTGGGCGGACGAGCAAGCGGTCCCACGTGATGGTAAGTGTTACCGCCGCCCATGGACACCTGCAACACCAGGGGGTATGCGGGCGCGTCGCGACCTTGCAAAATCCTATTCACAGCTCTCTTGAAGAACCCCATATTATGATATTCTCTACCGAGCAATCTTTGGGTAAATCTTATTAATAAGTATGCATTATGTATTTTTTTAAATGATCTCCAATGAGAGGTACACACGACATGCAGATCACTGAAAGCTAAAAATAATAAACAATAAACTGTCCTCTCAATTAGAGATCACAAAACGCATCAATGGAAAATTATGAAAATCAATACTACAATTACAACAAAAGTGTACTGTGTCATTGACAGTTGTGTCATTATCCTGAATAACCATTTGGATGGTGATCTCTTGCGGCATCTCAATCTGAAGGCACCGAATCGCCCTGTACGTACCGAACAGCTGTTTGACATACCACGGGCTCGAAATAATGTTTCTTACAATAATCCATTTTATAGAATATGTCATTATTATAACGACCTGGATGTCGAGTTTGACATATTCTCGTTTTAAAATTCTGTTAGATAGACATTTTTCCTTTTAGATTCCTTTTCATTTTACCTATTCTGCATGTTAAGAGTTAAAGTTGTGAATAAAACTGTAAGTGAATCTACGAACGTACAAATGTTTTATAAAATGTGTCTGTAACTAGATAAGTTTGTAAATTTGTTGTTATACCTAATAAATAAAAATAAAAATAAAATTACTGTGACTATTATCTATTAATTACTACAATACTAATGTGTATGTTTGAAGCGAAGAGCCTTATCATGTACAGCTACAGCAAAAAAATAAGTACCATAATTAATATATTGTATTTTTTTTCAAAGATAGATATATAAAACTCTTCATTGTATAATAGTTACATTATGACAGAATTAAGGAACAATATTAAGAAGATAGTACAACCAGGCGGTCTTATTGCTTGCTATATATCAATTTTTCCCAGACAATCTTCAGTAATTAGTTGTGACTGAGGTAATAAATAACTGACGCATGTAGTGTATATATTCGTATTAAGTAACGTAATTATAAATATATATTTTAATACATGTTACATAGTGAAGAATTGAAATAGAAAGGAAGCCATAATTTAGGGAAGATTTAATGGTATTTTTCATCAAAACATTGAGTGGTTTCTTGTGTCTGGATGGAAATAACTTTAACAGTTACTTAGTCTACACATATAATTAAATCATAACAGAACCGTGTCTGTACCTACCTACATGAAACGTTTTTGAAAAAAGTGATTGCAATATGAAGTTTAGAACTCAAATCAACATTTTTCGGAACTTTTGTCTGTCTGTCTGTTTGTTTGAACGCGCATCACGCAATAACCACTGGATATAGTTATAGCTTATGACTTGGGTTACTATTTAGGGTTCATTTTATCCCGATCCGTTGGAGAGTTCCCACGGGAATCACTCCAAAGTTCACGCGAACGAAGTCGCTGGCACCGATAGTACCAAATAAAATAGAGAATGGTAAACAGACATTGATTGAGCGCTCGGAGAGTCCTCGCAACTCTCGCAAGTGTCACAAAGTGGTACTGAAAGTCACAAAAATAGCGAAAAATCACAAAATTGATTGATAACACCCTCAGTTGGAATTCACAGGTGGCTGAGGTAAATCGCAAGGTCACGACCACATTACAATGTCTGGTACCGTCTCAAAAATACCGTCTCAAACCCCTGTGTTACCTATCCTTGATTACGCCGATGTATGTTACTCTGACATTAGCCAAACTCTTCTAAGCAAACTGAATCGTCTTCCTAATAACTCCATACCTTTCATCTATGGTCTTCGTAAGTATGACCACATCTTTTCTTATGATATGGCTTCCAATCCGTCAGCGAAGGTATGTAAGAATATTATGCACTCTATTCTCTGTACTTCATGATTCGTCTGCCCTTGAATATCTGCAATGCCAGTTTCAGGGTAACACTCATAATCGCTATCTACGCTCTGCTGAGAATTTTTCCTTACATGTCCTGTGTTGCCGCACCGCATCGCCTTTATATCCAATTCTTTCGCAGCTCAGGCTATCCAACTCTGGAACATTCTTCCCACTAACATTAGGAAAGCCCCTTCTAAATTTTCATTTAAAAACTTGTTTCGGCGATATTATCTCAGATACTAACGGACGGACATTAATAATTTAATTATCTGTCTATAAAATATAGTTGAAAAATATAGTTACTTGTTACGTGGTAGTGATGAAAACTTGCTTTTTAAAAACAACAAACTATTTATTACTTCTTAATATTAATTTACAACAATATGTTGAATGTAGGAGGATGCTGGATCGACTGCGCGGGTTTTCGGGGAACGGGTGTATATATCGGGTCGGTGTGTAGGAAGGGATAAGGAACAACTCATTTAGTAATTATGTACTAATGTACCTACTAACTAAACATATTTACTTTACTTATAACTATTACAAAATAAGTGTTAACTTATTTACTAATTATGTACTAATGTATCTACTAACTAAACGTATTTACTTTACTTATAACTATTACAAAATAAGGGTTGCCACTATGTAACATACTTAAACATTTTTTTCTTTCTCTGAAACAACCTCCCCTGGTCAATGGCTTATAATATGTATTTTAACTAATTCAATGTATAGTGATAATTCATTGTTGTATGTATTTATATGGGTATATATTTTATTAGTGTACCTAGATATTATATGTAATTGTATGATATGTAGGTACCCTACTGTTAGTAGATAGTATTTTTTAATGATTGCACGATGCACCGCCCTTCGTATTGCTGTTTATTGTTTCGTATTCCATTAGGCATTAAGTCCGTCTTTTGTACAATGTTTCATTGTGCACTAAAATTTGAATAAATAAAAAAATTAAAAATTTGTCTTGTGCTTAGGGGATGTGTGGCCTTAAAACACCATGCCGCGCTGACCAAATGGGTTGACGAGTCATTTTCTTAGAGGTGGTATTTATCATTTTTTTAGTCCGCAGGACTTGTAGCAACTCTTTTATTCCCTTAGCCACCTTTTACAACAACCATGGTAAGAGACAAAGTGATGCTATTCTAAAGCCGGCAAACACTATACGACCAATTAATTACTATCAAAATACCCATTAAATAGCTTATATAACGACTAATTGCGTATAAATCTTCTAACAATGATTTGCAGATTTGTATGTTTAAATACAAATCTACATACAGACAGATACCTACCTATCTATTGAACGTTTGATTCCAATCACAATACATTTCTGTAAATCCCCCTTAAATTTTCCTGGAATGTACTGAGCACAGCAGCGCATCAAAGTTGGTGGCGCGGTTGTATGCTCAAATACTTTGTATGTGTGTGTATGTTTGCCGGCAAGCCTGACCTGTTGTAGTACACTAGACAGTAGATCGAATAGTATATGCGACGCACGTGTCGCTCAGCTGATAGAGCGAGAGGGAACAAGAAGGGGGCACAACCCTCCACCCGGGTTAGTGCGAGACTGAATTTGAGTGAAAAAATATCGATAGTTGGTGAATTAGATACCACGAAATGTGTTTGTTACAATTAAACTAAATGTGAAAGTTAAAAGCTAATTTATTTTTTATTTGATACAATTTTACCTGTATTTACTACAATATGATAATATTATAATATATAAAGCTCGTTATGTTATAAAGTTAATATTATGTTAAAAAATAAATGCTAATTTAGTTTCCAAACTAGTTTTTAAACCTTACCAAGGTAGATATTAAATAACAAATCTTAATGAGTAGATTTAAAAAAATCGGAGAGTTTAGATGTTTTTTCTGACACTATAGGTGTGTTGTTACTTTCATTTATTTATTTATGGAGAAATTACAGTGACATACATACGACAAATTAAATTAAATAAAAAACTAACAAGTAGTCTTAATCTATCTCCGTATACATTTCTCACTAAGAACATAAAATGTAATTTTCTTTTTATTCGTCAAATAATAGTGAATAGTATCAACATGTAAAAAAAATATAGAAGCAAAAAATAACAATATTGAAGAAATATACAGCATTTCTTTTTTAATTTAATTCTTATGAGATAAAGTACATAATATACTTGTAAATAAAAATTATCGATTTATCGTAGGGCCACGGCAAACCCTATCAACGCACGTGTCTTGCGGCCAAGGCTGCTCCGTGAAAGCTCTGTGTACGAACCGCCCACGCTTCCCACACATCCTCACTCCGCACACCGGCAAGCCTTCAGTTTGCCTGTGTGCACCTTTTAGAGCTCTCTGTTCCTCTGTTGCCAGGCATACAATTCGAGTATAGTCAACCGTGTGGACACTGCACCACAATGGTTGTCTCTGTATGTGTATTACACAAGTGTGCATGCCGGTACTCAGCGACTTGTTTTGTGAACAAATTCTCGGAACCACGCATAATGTCAGTGTGTAACGTAGTTTATCTGAGTATGTAGTTAGAATTTTGTTGATTCTTCCTTCTGTCATTGTACTTTAGCATTAGGCACGTTCGTGATTCCTAGCACCGTGTAGGCAGGCTAGATCTCTGATAAATGGTTAGATTTATTTTATGACTGGAGTTTACTTAATAGAATTAAAAAAGAAACAGCTTTCTACGCCGTTGATATGTCATTTATAAAATGGTGGATAATATTAGTTATTTACAGATTTAAATCGTTGTATCTATATGAGGAACGGTTTGTATAACTAGAGTTGTATAACTAGTTTGTATAACTCCGTCGTTTACTCGCTTAGGTATAACAATTTATTTGTGACTACTTTAATGATTACTATGAAACGGGAATGCTTATAATCTGTATAAATCAGTGCAACAAAGAGATTACAAGAATCTTTTCCCTCGAATGTACAGCCGCGTGGAAAAGACAATACTTTTAATTAACGGATTCAAACCGAGCGCACTTCCGCCGACAACAATGCAACTCGTTTTGGTTTTCGCACTAATTATCATCTCATATTACCTACACACTACGTGGTATCTGTTTGAACATGTATTATTATTAATTAGGCAGCACAAACGGATTTAAAACACATGTTTAGTCAATGTTCATTACATCATTACGGAATACAAATAGCTATTTTTGATTTGAATAGAAGAAGCGTTTATATACGTACAAAAATAACAGTATTAATGTTAATTATGTAGATTCTGCCGGGTAAAAAGAACTTTTGGAAAGTATAACCCGCGTCATTTGAGACTGTAATTGGGTATTGCAGTGTGTTTGACCGTGGTCTTCGCCGCATCCCGATTTTTTCCAAACTGTGGGCAATAGAGAGGGTACCGTTGTTCCCACTGACAATCCCCGCTGGTGGGTGTAACGGGAATTATAGATAAAATTATTACCGTTGTCCCCACTGACATGAGAGGGGGCAGCGGTAATAAGTTTCCTAAATACCAGAATAAAACAACGATTAAATTCAGACTAGTTGTCGTCTGACATTATTTTATGCTCATATCTGAACTGAAAAAAGCAACTATGTAATGGTAATCGTTAATCTTATGTATTTATGATAGTACCTAAAGTTATTCGTTATTTTATTTGCGTATGTGAATAAAGCGGGGCCTTGTTGCTGTGTCGTTTTGCCGGTGAGGGTGTGGGTAGGCTGCCCTTGTCTGCAAGTGGGTTACCAGGGCGTCGCTAGTGCATCCAGGCCGCACTGGCCGGGAGATATCGCGACCTGACCCATATATATACTTACAGTGCTCATGCAAACGGACGACATCTTTATCCCGAATCGTCATTTTCGGTAGCTATTTGACTGTGTAAGATGTAACCGCGCCATGCTGCTATTGGAGCCACTATTTTTAAAACAGGTGATATTTATTTTTACTATACACAAAAATTTTAAAGGCTAAGAGTCAAATTTAGTTTTAGTATATAGTGTCTGTGCTTCTCTTCCTTTAAATAATATTTATATATAGGTTGTGTCCAGACTATTCTCGAAGTATGAAACATGAATTGTGCCCACGATTGTGAGTTAATTAATATATATATATTATATATACAATATACATACTCGTAATGTTATGATAACAAATGAATAACTCATTTTGAAAAATGAGTGTCATAGCTTCAAATTCCAAGCCAAAAGCCAGCTAACTTCAAATTGGCAGCTATGAACAAATAGCAATGTCACAGGTAAGGCCCTAATAGTAGGGTGTCGTCTTAGGTTGAAAGAAACTTTATTTACATTAAGTGACAATGGTCACTTTCATGACATTTTAAAAGCTAACATAATAAAATATAAATAGTCGTACAAGTCCGGTGAATAAAAGCTACAGAATATAAACACAATCAACGTTTAACAGTAACTAACTAAAACTTATAGTAATTGATGTAATATTAATGACTAAGTATTACCCAAGAAACGTATTCAAGAAAGACTTTGTGATGATATGCTTAGTAATAATTTAAAATTATTAAAAAATAGGTTTCTGCATGTTTAAATACAAGTAAAATAAAATTGTGTGCATCCGTGCACACCACTGATACTCCCCCGTCTACGCACGCGTTTTGGGTTCTGGGTGAAAATCAGCGCTTTATTCCATTTTCGGTATAGGTATAGCTTGTGAGACGGATGCCATTTCAGCCAGCATACATGGAACCGTGCAGTTCTATTTATTTTGCTGTTATTAATTGATTGCTAGATTTAGATCCTGCGTAAATGATATAAATATCTATCTATCCATCTTTTAATCTGTTTCCCTTTTTACAAGCTTTTATTTTTGTTATTAGAATGTTGTTTGTAACCTAGAAAGAGTCGGAGCCAGGCAAGGAGAAATCAGAGAACAATATCTATGGAAAGAAAAATAGAAGTAGGGCGGGGGAGATTTATCAGTCAACAGCGTCGCTGTCCGATTCGAGCACACAATGTGGACCAGGGTGTGTCGTCGATTGACATTGTGGTAATTAATACTCGTAGTTTCCCTATTTCACAACTACCATGTAGGTACCTATACCGGAGCGACGCCGATGAAAACTGTTGATTAGTACAAAAAACATATGATGTCTTACTAATGTCGCTAGGGTAAATATTTTGTTAGCGTTGTAGTAAAACTCGAGGGCTTAATACATAGACTGCAACCATGGCTTGATACGAATCAAAACCAAATACGGCAGACTATGTTTTCTAAGATCGGGTTCTATCGGTTCGTGGATGTTTTGTTCATGTTGTGGATATTGTGTAAGCGGAAACATGCGGTTAGGGAGAGAAAAGTATTTTAAATTATATTAAAATATCCTGTAAAGTACCGAAATAAGAGAGAAAATGAATCTGTGTTGTAAACATTGACAACACACGAATCATGTTTCAAACACACGAATTTTTTTAGAGTGCTGGACATGAGCCTCCTCGTGGACATTATCTTATGCATGATTTAAAACGCTGCCCAGGCAGGTTGGCGAGTCCACTCTTTTAGAGGTCCACTCTTTCCTCGAGGATTGCGGTAGCCGCTGTGTTCCTCCTAAGACACCTTTTACGACACCCACGGGAAGAGATGGGTTGGTGTTATTTTAAAGCCAGCCGTCATCACACGGCAGTCTATTCTATACCTAAAACATAAATTTTCTTCTTATGGCACATAAGATGAAAATTTGCTATTTGTAATTAAAAATGAAGGCGTCATTCTTCATGATACACTTTCATCTTAGTGAAAGTACTTAAAAGTAAAGTAAGTAACGTAAGCCAAAATCAGTAGCAATGAAATCTCGTCTCTTTAATTATACCAGGAATGAAACATTTGTAAACAACAACGGTCAGTCGTAAAAGTACTTCCTTGCAATCGTTCTAATAACCCCATTTCGGCATGAATGATGCCCTAGAGTATACACGCAGGAGACCGCCTTACCCCTCTACTTCGGCCCCTTTTCCTCCCTTGTACTCCGAGGGGGAAGGTAAGAATGTTCCCGGGAAACAGCCGGGCGACCTGACCCGGAGCGCGGCGCATTAGGGAACACGCAAAGTCAACACGTAGTACCCTGAAAACTAATTAATTTAAGCAACTACGCGATATAGACTGATTGAGATGGGGCGACAAGAAGTTTGCGTTGTTCAAACGATTAGTAGCGGGAGGTTGGTGCGCGTGGTTGGGAATTGTGAAAATAATTTGGAATTTAAGCTCCTTAAATCCCAAATTATTTTACAACTTATCTCAATACGTTCAAAAATAACGGGAAAGCAAATTCTCAACGACACACTCAGTGTGCAGCGGTGTGGTTCAATGGTGTCGTAAAAAACAATTCACATCGACACTACCAGAGGTGTCCATAGTGTTGTCTTTAGCAAAAAATGAGACATAGTCACAATCTAAGAATCCATACATAGTGTTGTGACATAGAGAGATGTACAGATACATTACAAAAAACATTGGCCATTGGATAATCCGGAAACACTCGAGAACGCGTCATCCACGTCTATGAATTATGAATCATGAAACTGTAATGCTCACTGATGGTTACGAATTATACCTCCCTTTGTGATTATAAAGACAGGTCCTATGACCTGCAAAGGGACGTTATAAGTGGAATATCGATTTTAAGGTTCCAATATTGTGCTTTTTCTATAATAGGTATGTCTAGTTTTCATTATATGGAAAACGTAGTGTTAGACGCCCTCCGGCCGGGTGGACTGACGATAGAGGCCTGTATCCAGCAGTGAAGATGTTATGTCCACATGCTGATGGTATGGTACGGTATAATGTGTCCCATTTCTGAGGAAAGGTCTTCCCAATTGACGTTAAGCTTTTCAGTCTTTGCCTATCACCTACAAAAGGCATCCAGATCGTCTCACCACCTTCTCTCAATCTTGTGTCTGTGTGCTCTTATTATAACATATTGTTAAAGCTGACGATTATTTTGTATAAAAAAACCGTGGCAGTTTCATAACGGTTTTCTTTACAGTCGAGATAGTAGTAAATTTATAAATACTTAATACGTTCATAAATAACTAATATTGACAGGTATTTGGCAATAATATCGTCTGAACGCGTTCTATATCACCTGGCAGACATTTTCTGCCAAATTGGATCGGATGTGAACACAAACACAATATCATGTGGTGAACACATATTTTACCTACACGCTAAATTAAACCTAACGTTGAACAAATGAATCTATCTTCAAAAATTGCTCTACAATATTCGTATTTATTTGAAAGTCCCTAAGTGTATTACATAAACATACAGAAAGTATAACCAAAACGGCTTAACATTCCAAATTTGTTTATCATCAATGCTTTCATTATACTAATGAGGAAAATTTAAGCGGATTTAAAACAAATGAAGCTACCATAGCTCGTTTTAATGTCGTTTTTGTAATGTTTTTTTTATCATTATTACAATAAATGTCATACATAATCCATTGTATCAAGTATTTTACACTATTAAGAGTACGATTACAAACAAATTATTTTACGTTCGTGAACGAGTTGTTATACTAATGATTTTAAGGTATGATATTCCTTGCCATAATTAAAAGAACTGATTTGTTCTACAACATTGTATTTGCGGTTAACGCTACCTAGCCGCCTATTAAATATGTTAATAATGAGATGCAAAGGTAATGTGGTACCGACCTGCTTGAGAATAGCACCATGCCATCACTTCCCGTGGGTGTCGTAAAAGGCAACAAAAAGATAAGAAAGCCGCTCGCTAGCAACCACACATACATCCCTCATGCACAAGACATGGTCCATGAGCAGGCCCATGTCCAGCAGTGGACGATTAAAAGGCTGGTTACGAAGCTGCAAAGAAGTTTGTATTCGTTCGAACGTTCGATTGATTAATAAGAATATTAAGTTATCAAGCCCTGGTTAATTAGAGCGGTTATTCGATGCGTGCTTTCGCAAACGGCTCCGTGTGAACGAATCATTAAAGTGATCGACGTGCATCCGTCAAGCCCAAGCCCGATCGACATTAGCACCGTCGATTGACCACTGTCACATTTGGCCCTTGGCTTCTTGTCCTAACATTTATAAACCTAGATACTTACGTATTGTTTTTGTTGCCAAAGTTTATTTTCGTAAAGTAGATTACTAAACTGTAATTATGTGAAATAAATATGAAGTTTACATGTCACCTAACTTACAGTGACGAGAAGGTTAATGGGTTATGTGTTAAAATTTGTAATATGTGTAATTAAGGGCTAATTAATGAAAGGGTGTGTTAGATTATTTGTTTAGGAAGAAATTGTCAGTGCTTTAGCGCTCAAAACTTTAGCGAAACATCAATGATATTAGTTCTTATACTTCTTAAGCAACGCGCGATATTTTTGCGCCGATAGGCATAAAGCCATACCAATCCAGCAGCTTATGTCTCTTCATTTCTGGATATAAGCCTCTCCCAAGTATCTTAATATTGGCAAACTACTTCAAGTCAATAGTCTACTTGCTCAAAGGACGTTCCACATTGCACTTCTCGGTACGTGGCCTCCATTTAAGTACTTATTTACCCCATCTGACCCCATCTAATAGTTGGTTGCCAATTTTGCGGCAAACATTGCCGAAACAAAGACAATCGACAACGAACAAAATCACAGACAAGTAACTCATAGTATTAACAAGTTTAGTACTGTGCCTCCAGTATAAGTTTCTATCGTTTGCAACTGTTACTGCTATATAATCTGTGCAACTACGCTCGCATCTATGGTTTTTAAATTATTCTTAAATAAGTTCTTAAATGCGACCGCTAGGGGCGCTGTTTAATTCTCTGCACACATGAAAAAAAATTCAAATTTTTGAATTTACAAACTGATCGTTCTGCCTATAGTCCAATCAAAATAGACATAACATATCGTAATAATTCCAATTCAGATTTTTTTTTATGAGCTTCTAAATGAAATATCAAAAGTCCCCATCGATCACAGGGTTTTTATAGGGTATCAAAGGTAAAAAAAAGAATTTTTGCGAATATCTCTTAAATGATAAATCTTATGGTGAAAATATCTATTCCACAAAAGTTTTTAATAAGTACTGTTTTTTTATACGAATGATCGTTGGTGAGACATAGTGATGTCAAAAAATATAATTATTGTATTTTTGAAATTGACTTTTGACATTCCATTTAGAGGGATAGTATGAAAGCCCACACATAAAAGCTCCATCAGAATTATTCCGAAGTTCGTACTTTTTGTGTCTACATATTTTGACTGGACTATAATGATTTTCTGTCATAAATAATACGCGTATCGCCTCCCAGAGAACAACAATGCCACTTTGTAAACAAACGTAGGTAGATATTGATCGTATTACGAGTACAATTACATAATCAATTTAGAAACACATTTTTGCTTTTCAGCGTAAATAAAATAAGTACCTACAGACGATTCGCATTTCTCATTAATAGCAATATGTGACTAATCAGTTGTAACATAAGCGAAAAGTTGACGCATTTAACTTACAGTGGTAACCAAACAAGAAATGCACATGTTACATAAGAAAAAATGAGTTGTCAGTGTCAGTATAGTACGTATTTCATCATAAGAAATTCAAAACTGACACAAAACTGTTATTCCCCTCTCCGCTCACTATACTCTGTTCAAGTTAAGAAAAAGGTGATGTTACCACTATCGGTCAAGTGATTTCATCCATTGACCAATTACGAGAGGGAGCGTTCCTCAATTGACCAATTAATGCTGTGTTATGCTATATTAAACGGATGACGTCACCTTTTTTAAATAGGAAAATAGCACCTAGAGGCGACTGTTCACGTGATCACACTGTTATAACTATTTAATTGAAAGGTTTTATAAATGAAGTATCTTCAGAGAGTTTGAGTAAAAGTTACAAGATCAAACGTAAATGATTTATTGTGTCGAAGAGAATAAATAACATAACTGTTTCATGTAATAATTAAGATGTAAGATAATCTAATATATATAATATTTATTATAATATGTTAGTCTATAGTTAAATAGAAAACAATATGATCATTTAAACTGAGAAATGGCTCCTACGAAAAATATTATCTACCTAACATCATCGGAATTCCACCAGATAAAAATAAAGTCTGCTGTTTTTGATTGCAGCGGAGTGCTAAAGGCCAATAACTCACACGTAACAAACGCATCGCGACATTAAGACCGCTCGCGATGTGTACGCGCACATTAGTCAACGACAACGTCGAGCGCCGCTACAATGTATTGCGTTCCGAGCAAGAAGCACACTGCTTGCTTTTAAAATTAGGTTAGGTCAATTATACAATTGACAAGTCGCCAGTACGATTAGGTAGGAACTGGATCAGAGAGCGTGTATGGTAGAGATAGATTGATTAATTACAAAGTAATTTAAGAATATATTAGCCTGTGTCTCTTCGCTACTGGATATAGGCCTATCCCGAGGATCGTCACTACATTCGGTCTTCTGCTCGTCTCGTCTCTCTTCCCGTGGGTGTCGTAAAAGGCAACTTAAGGGATAACAAAGCCTGAGGAAGTTCACCACCTCTAAAAGACTGGACTCGCCAACCCGCTCGGGCAGCAGCGCTGAAGCGTAGCGTTTAATGGCCATACACCCCTCGTGCTCAAGATAATGTGCATGACGAGCTACAGTGGATGACAAAAATTACGGTTACGGTTACGGTCTTTATATTGATTAATGAAATCAAAAATGTAGAGGCATAATGATCAAAAAGAAAAGTTTTTCCTGTGTTTTTTTATAAGGTTTGAATTATCTTCTCAGCTGTAATCTTAAAAGCATTGGTTAAAGTCGAGTTTGATTCGCTACCAATTTATCATCGAGTTTCGAGCGAAAAAGGAGAGTACGTAACGAGTGGACGAGGCAAATGCCTGTAATGTAATTTATAGCATATCACGAGGGCGAGCTGGCGGTAATCACAGAGGACGCTTTTCCCGGGACAGTAATGGCATGGCGGTAATGGTATGGAATTACTTGTTCGTATGAGAGGCTGATATCATTGATAATTCTAAATAAATTTACACGTTTAGAAATGTTCGTATTAATACATAAAGCGAACTAGCTCAATGCAGGTAAAGTAAAAAAGACAAGGCTTTTGCAGATGGCTTTGATGTCATCAAACGTAAAAGATCTTTATTAAGTCGCCTCTTCTAATAGCAGCCACTAGCTAGAGGATAGATGAATAGAAATTCCGAATCATTGAATTGGTTTGCATGTTGACAGGTCTAGGTCTAGGAGTGGTAGAAAATCCTGTCTTTCTTATATGTTAGGGAGATTATCATTATTCGGATTGAATTGAGAAAAAAAAAATGGTTTGGGTCTATGTACTTATATTTTCGCTAAAAATTAAACGGTGAAAAAATTTATATATCAAATCAAATGGATAATTACGAGAATGCTTACTGACAACACTGACTAAATCTGTAAAGATTTTGTTCCTAGAAATATTTAATATAATTTAATTGTAATTAAATAATATTAAAATGCATGGTATAATGTGGTTAATAAAATTATTATCTGTGATTTTTAATCGTTTTTTTAGTTATTCTACAAAAAAAATACTACTGAAACTTTCTACGTCCACGTGTCTAAAAGGTTTCATACAAATATAGGTAAAAACTAAATCTCTCGGCTTTAAGTTTTAATTTTTTTTTAGAAATTTCGTGCCCTTAAAAGAAGACGCCAAGATAATCTTGCGCGGGGCGTCATCATTAACAATAACGTTGGCACTGTTCATTTCATCGGAAAGTGTTACACCTTTTCTATTCCAATATAGAAAGCACTAACGAAGTTACATAATCCGCCCACAACCTTCCACATGGTGAAGTCCTGTTTATTCTTCACGTAAATCGGGGAAAACAAATATCTCTGATGTGCGCAAAAAAGAAAGCTGGAAATATTATGCTGACTTTTAGTAAGTATTAATTTTAGTCTTTTAACCAATAAACCCAGTTGACAGTACCTCTATCTGCTACATGAGAGTAACAAAAGGCCCTGGGTTTTCAACGGAAGGCCGATTTTCGGATAAACATTTGTTTCAAAATAGATATTAATCTGAGAATTGGGTAATTTATATTTGTCTTTGCGTGGGTCTCTGAATTCATGACACAAGGAATCCTAGTGTGGGTTGTTGAATGTAGTTAATTACCTCTATACGTCCCATTCCATTGAGTAGATAGTATAATGGGGATAGAGGAATCCCTCACCCAATCCTCACTTACTTTTTATATTCATATCCCCTATTTCATTGAATAAGAAATATTATGGGATGAGAAATACGAGGAGAATATTTTTTGACAACATGTTATACTTCCTATTCCCCATCCTTCTCATTCCTTTTTCCAAAAACTCCAAAGTTAGGCAGCACGTCGGGGACTTACGTTTACCAAACTTGACTAATATTGACATGTATAGCGGATGTCTATGGGCGACAATCTACACTTGATACCAGAAAAAACTATCCGCTCGCCTTTTGTAGAAAAATTATAATTTTAGAAAACAAATAAAATAAAATTCCGTATTTTGTCATCCATCTAAAACTAATGTTAGTAAAAATTCCATTTTTTCATCAAACTATTCTCTTTTTTGTCTCTATTCTGGAATATGAGCTGTTTTATCCGAATTCCTTGCTGCTCTATACCGTGTGACGCCATATGCCGCATTTGTGCCTTGGCGAAAGAAGGAATATTGCCGACATCTATTTGATGAATATAGCTTATGGAACAAGTGACTGGGCGGAGCTGCTATCTAAAATAAACCTACGCATGCACCTAATCAGATTAAAGAGGCTCTTGTTACTTTATGCTTTCCTTTCTAAAACTAAGCACCTACCTATAGGCAAAATGCATTTTTCACAAGAGTAATCAACGCTTTTAACAAGTGACCTATCGATGTTGATTTGTTCTGCACCGTGCCATTTCAGCCCGCTGATTAAATAAACAATTTTTATTTTATTTTGTAAGCATTAGATCGATCTTTGGTGACATCTATGTAAGTATTATTTTTTCATGTATTATTCATTATTTTTCATTATTCCTTTATATCACAAAACGTTGAATGTCCCTCGAAGATAAATAAATTAATAGTACCTACCTACTATTTTGAAATGACAACCGTCTTTTGTATTTTCTTTTTCTACTATTATATAAGGCTAAATACAAAACACCACTCGTGCGCGTCGCACAACAAGACCAACAAGACTCTACGTTCATTTTCACAATAAATTTTCAACTGACCGTGATCCTAACAAGAAAATCGAACACAAAACGAATAAGCATCTAAAGACCTGTGGATCTCAGACCATCTTGATCGACGTCTCAAACCTCATTATCTCAGTCTCATTGCCAGCAACCGGCAGGATTGAATTGCATCCCATTCCACATGTCCTATTCATTATTCTACATTTTTCTAACAAACCATGATACAATTTTGTTCGGCGGTGTAATAAGTCTTCTCTTCGATATTTCATGCTACGAGTATATTAATCTAGCTCATAGGACTACTGTAGTTCTTGAGCAAGCCAGATTAGATTATTAAGCCTATGTTTAATCAGTTATTAACTAAATTAATTATAAACATGTGAGTCTGGTTCACATTCATGAATTCAAACGCGGGCCCATACCAGTGTTTCATTAAAAATTGTTAATATTAAATCAAGGAAATAAATTGTAATAAATGAAGGCAAGGCAACTAAACAAAATTGTTCAGATTTGTGTAAAATTCCTTATACCTAATGAATTTGCCTTAATTACCAATAACCAAGTTCACTGAAGTTATCTACATGGATTTTCTTTGTTTTTTTTATAATAACGTTTTTGTGCTGCCTAAACTTAATTAGTTTATTAAAATATCGAGGAAATTAGGAATATATAAATTTCTTATCTCTATATATATAAAATTCTCGTGTCACAATGTTCGTTCCCGTACTCCTCCGAAACGGCTTGACCGATTCTCATGAAATTTTGTGAGCATATAGTAGGTCTGAGAATCGGCCAACATCTATTTTTCATACCCCTTAGTGATAAGGGTTGTCCACCCTTAGCGCCATCTGTTGGGCAGCCACAGCAACGCGTGGCCGGGCACAGCTAGTTTTATTTATATATTTTTGTGAAAATCACTAGGTACCGTACTTTATTAAGGAGTTTATTACTTTATCGCTCGCATGAACTAAGCAGCTATAAAAGATTTTTAACTCCTGTAAAAGCACCGACATGATGGATTCCACGGATGAAAATCCATCCCGTCGTTTATGAGTAATTCTATTATGTATTTTTTTATTTTCCTCTATAACTCATCTTCCTTGTGTCAGATGAAGATGACACATATGCCAGTTTTCCTTCTGGATACGTAACTATACATTAGTGAACGATGTATGTATGTATTTATGTACCAGTTCTTGAATGATTGAAATGAAATTTCAGCAGAAAATTAGTTTGGGTTTATATCTCGGTTATGTTTATAGATGGGAAAATCCGTTAAGTATTTTGAAATTACGACGGATTAAATTTTACAATATATCCGAAAATAAATTCAACGCCCGAAGCATGAAACCATGTCTGTACATAATTCTGATTGATGTATTATAATGATACATTTTTTTTTCTAAAAATAACTAGTTTTTAGGCTTAACAAATTTGTATGAAAAATTGGGTAAAACTCAAAAAAATTAATTTATTGCAAAAAGTTGTAATTTTACTCAGAATCATGAGAATGAAATCCATGGTTACAGGGTTCGTGAATTGTCCTGACACAAATCCTGTGTACAAACAATATCAGAGTCCGTAGAGCTCTACCTTTGTTTTCCAAAACTTACGAAATATAGCGATATCATTTTTTCCTTGCCATTGACGATTCGTTTTGGTTAAGTTTGTTTTGACATTTTGTTTGAGAATATTAATTAACACATCATCTAATAAGCATCATCATCATCATCTCATAATGTTTCAAGCTGGTAAATAGAGTCTGTTCTAGTCAGCTGTCACAGAATGTTTATAAAGTTCCACTATATTTTAATCTCAGGAAATATTACACTTGAGGCTACTAGATCACTTCAATAAAACGTTACTAAAGAAAATAGAAGTTGTTTTCGGTACAAAGTATTCAAAGTACAAAAAAGTTACTTTTGTAGAGGCAAAGTGGAGATAACGTTTGCTTAGGCCTTAGATCAAAGAAATCTTTGGAGTGTTATTTTTATACGCCCATAATACTGTCTGTGCGAATTGCGGAGTAGGCGTAAACACAGCACAGTTTGCTGTACTTAGGCCTCTCACCGGCTCACCTCTCACCTCAATCTCTCACCGGCGAGCGACAAATTAAAAAGAAAATTGTCACTAGCTCGGCGGTGAGAAATAATAGGAATAGACATAGCTCAACCCGCATGCTCGAGAAATATCACACATGTACCTATCCACTAATCCGCACTGGGCCCACGTGAAAAATTATGGCGCGAAACCCCCAGTAATTTACCAGGGGAGGCCTGTGCCAAACGGTGGGACGTTATAGGCTGACACATGTACCACTATTATAATATACTCCTAAAATGCAATGCGCTAGTTGTACAAGAGCGTATAATTTCTATACACTTTTAATGAATTTTTGACAAATGAAAAAAATACTTTATAGCCAGTTTTATTTTGATCGGTCAGGCGCGGTTTTACTTAGTAGAGCCTAATACAGAACGATTGAAGGTCAAACGTTACATAGTTTGATAGGCAGATGTTTAATCTAAGTACACATGTGCCGGGAAACATAGCGTGCGACGCCATCCGGCCAGGTGGACTGACAACTTGAAGAGTGTCACCGGTAATGGCTGGATGAGAAGAGCCGAAGACCGTGTCTAGTGGTGGTCTTTGGGAGAGGCCTATATCCAGCAGTGGAGAGACATAGGTTATGGTATGGTATGGTAAATACACACTGCACAAGCACTAGTTTTATAATCATTAGGGATTCTCGGCTCATAACCCACTACGCACGCTCTAATCGGATTTGTCGGTGTTCAACTCTATGCTGCGAACGAGCAATCGATAAAGCATTGGCCAACCGAACGTCTGCACGATTAGAAACCTTTTTAAGATCGTAAATGAATTATTTAAGTTCATATTCGTTGTTGTATCTGAATGAATAGGTTTGTCCAACAGCGTTATATTTATGTAATCGCTTATGGAATAAATTGACAATGAGCTGCAAAGGAGTTTATACTTGTGCGATTGGGTCGCTCAATTGGACGATACGATACCTCATTAGAACACTCGAAATAAATATATGTCATTATATGAAAATAGGGATCTCTCGTATTGTCCATTCTAATTTCCCAAAAAAAAGTAAAATCTTAAATAATAAATATCACTGCGTACTGCAGTCGGGTAAAAATTACATTTTTTTATTGCTGTCTTCAAAATCAGATGTTTCTGTTTTCTAGAAAACTTTTTCATACATCCAGCTGTCTGGGATGCTAATTTTAATGAGCGTAGATTACTTCCAATAAGCAGTAGTAGTCCATTTAGTAATGGCATCGTCTAGCCAGTTGATTAGAAGCAGAGTAACGTAACTAAACGTAATTAATAGGAGTCGGCGTACACTCGCGTGACATTTACACCGATTGTGTTATGTAGAACGAAGATTATATTATTATAGCACTTGGCAGAATTGCTGGCGTAAGGTTTAGTATCTAGGGATAAGGATTAGGGATGTAACCAAATTATTTACGCCGATCGCTTTCAAAAACATGTTGTTATTTTATTTTTTGATAATATTTTCACGAATACTATTACCTATCCCGTAAGTAATAAAACAAGATAAATAATTAAATGAGCAACGGAAAATACTGAATGAGCAGTAAACCAAAGGCAACAAATTTAAAACTGTGTTAGGTTTGGGTTACCTGGTGACAAGAAACAGGTGTCCTGCATCATGAGGGCACCAGCTTGCTTGTTTTCCTTCACCGCTGAAATAAAAGCCAGAGTTGATAAGAATGAAAATAATAGAAAATTTAGTCAGGCAGACTTGTTTATTGCGTTGTTTATTATGTAGAGATGGTCTAAAGTCTAAAGTAAGATTAGTACGCACACTCCTTTATTTCTATTGTTCAAGATTAATAGCGTCTTTAATCTAATGTCGTAGTGCAAATTCTGTTCGTCTGTCAACTGAGTACACTAATTAAAATGGCTGTTTTAAATGTGCTGTAAAGAGAATGCAATCTATATATTTATAGCAGGAGCTGGTTTAATACTTATAATATAATTAGAATTATGTACGCAGGCTACTTTTTTATAGAAAGAACGTGGCAAACGAGCATACAATCTACCTGGTGGGAAGTGGATACTGTCGCCCATGGACACCCGCGGTATATACCAACTTTAGTCCAGAACCACAAATTTTGGCACGCCCCCGAATGAACTGCCTACCTTTGTTGATGTAAGAATGGATTTGGAGAAAGGGTTGGGGAAATGGGAAGGGTTAGGATAAGATGGGATGGGAATGGGTTCTGAAATATCTCACTCACTACCGAAACATGTTCGTAATATACCTACATTGGGGAATTTGATAAAGGGGGAAATGCAGAACATTTCAAGATAGTCTTCTGTGAGAGAGGGATAACGAGGCCAGTCGACTGCGCCCAGAGACTGTTGGATTGCAGCGTGCACCCCTTCCTCCAAAATTTCATTCGTTTCTGTAGCTTTGTTTGTATTATCGCCATTTTATTCGTTTGTATAGCTAGTGTTGTAAAAATTAACGCAAAGACCTCGAGACCTCGCTAGACCGTCTTAGACTAGAGCTTTTATTCGCAGGAGTTTAAGACAATCAAACGTTAACATTGGACTATAACGATCACTTAGTTATAGGACGTGTCAATGAAATAACGCCAAACATATCAACCAATTCGTAATATATAAAACCGTTCTAGCAAAAAAAATATTTTAAGGAATAAATCAAAAGCTACAAACATGTAAGGTTTTGTTGTCCCGTCTAAAACATTCGTAACGCTCATTACACAGATCGGCGTGTAATGCGGCGATAAGCGGCACGAAGCGCGTAGAATAAAAGATATAGGTACTAGAATTGTATCATAAATAATGAAAAGAAAATCCTATTGTAAAAATCAACAGAATCGATTCTACTCTCGGTGCTGAACAACCTATTTTCAGCTTTTGTAGCTTTTGTGTTGCAGCTAATGCGACACGTTGTAAAACTTGTGCTAGCGTTTAATTATCGAGTTTTAAACGTTCATTTGTGCTCACTCAAAGCTCGAGTGCTCACGTCGAGCGCTCAGCGTTTATTATTACAACACCATGTACAGCCGATATTTCGGTACAGTTGCATAAACCGTGGTCACGGAGAGACTGTGGTGGTGTTACTATTGACAGACAAATTTGTTCACCCTGCGTTTTGCTCGTTTTTGATTATTTTGATTAAACTGAACTTGTTTCTGTAAGTGTTCACGACGCATGGTGCGTCGTGAACACTTACAATATTATAATTCATTAGTTCATCACTTGCTTGTTTGACTTTGCATCCAACCTTTGTTTGTTCCACCGTATGTAATGTGAAAACTTGAAACCATCTTCGCGATTTAAATTTCGGCATGTCTTTCTATAGCCTATGGTCTATAGGTATTATTACGAGCATAATCCATTGATTACTGTTGGAATACAATAATACGAACAATGACATTTTGACGTCTGTGGATATCGGATGAATAAAATAAGTACCTATGTAGTCATAGTTTTGTGTCTGGAGTGTCGTTTAATTGGCTAACGTCATTTACTGCATGGTAATAATAAATATGTGGGCGTTGTATGCATAGAAAATAAAAATTAAAAGAAGCAATATCGAAAGGAAGTCCAATTTGTTTTCCTTACCTAGAACCCATTCAACCTCAATAATTTTTATAGCCGCGATATGTTAAACTCATGTTAAACTGGATTGAAATATCGGCTATGCAAACTAAACAAAAAACATGAGTAACCCGTTTATATTAATTATGTTCAACTACGACAACAAAAGTTTAAAATCTTTAATTGCCTTCGAGTAAAAAATACCTAAAGATTGAACAAAACAATATGTCATGCGACCTTGCAGTTTTATTCATATTGGTATTATGAATGTTTAAGTGCATGATATATTTTAGTAGGGATGTGTTACTTTTGTTAAAATATTTATTTCGAATGCGAAATTGAAAGTGAAGAAATATACTAACGCTTTGGAGTACTTAACTCTTATTCGTAGCTTGGAACTCAACTCCTGGGATATTGTTAGATATGAATTAATTTGTAATTCTTAATATATTTGCTAGGGAACTGGACCGATTTTCGTAGGGTCTTGTGGTAGTTCCGCAGAAAAGCGAACCGGTGCTTCCTAGGAATGGCAAACACTGACAAATGTACATTATACTTTATATGTGTATAGATACAGTAACAATGGCATTTTAACTTGTAGATTGAGCGACGTGTTTATTTGTCGTTGTTGTTACATATCGTGAATAAATTCAAGTTCTTAAATAAAGATATCACATACCTAAAAATGAAGAATATCTTAAGTTTTTTTTAATAATCTTACGATAAAATCAATTACAATTACGTAAATAATATAGGGCCTTACCTATAAAAATGCTGTTTGTTCATAGTGACCACTTTCAACTTAGTTATCTTGCGTTAGGCTTGGAATTCCAAATTAAAATTAATTTCAATTTAAAGCTATGACATTCTTTTTCAAAATCAATTATTAATTTATTTTTCCGTCAAACGTTTGCGACTATGGAAAAGTAAAAAAATACGCGCTATTTTCGAATATGAGTTCCATCGTGGCACCAACGTAACACAAAAACTGTAAACTAACGCACGGTGCGTTTTTGGATTGATCGTTTCCGTTCTGGAAATTTCAACCTCAAGAACAAGCCCCGTAGAAGTCGAGTATGACAAATTGAAATCAATAGTGGAAGCGGATTCATCTCCAACCATGTCTGAGTTAGCAGCGGCCTTCGGCGTAAATGACAAAACGATATTCATTCATTGGCATCAAATCGGGAAGTGAAGAAACTCGCAAAGTTGGTACCGTATGAGCTTAATGAAAGTCACCTGCAAACACGCATCGATACTTGCTGTACTTTGCTGAACCGGCACTAAAATGAAGGGATTCTAAATCGCATTGTCACTTGTGATGAGAAATGGATATTGTGTGGTAGTCGTAAACGTTCGTCACAATAGTTGAACACAGGAGGCCCAGCCAAGCAATGTCCCAAAAGTAAATTGAGTCAAAAGAAGCGTCTTGAGATCTGGCACAACAATTAATGCAGATGTGTACTGTGAAGAACTGCAAACGACGATGGACAAGTTCGCTATCAAAGAACGGAGTCTGTTCAATGGCTCTAGTCCACTGCTTCTCCACGATAACGCTAGCCCACACACTGCACGACAGACAGTCTCAAAGTTACAAGAAATATCACAGTAAATTTGTAACATCTGTCTTATATTACAATATTCGCTAAAACTTACGCAATGACATTAGCGAAGGTGAAATCCAATACGAAACTTTCCATTTTGCAAATCTTTTGCTTGTTGCCAAAACGAATTTTAGTTATAGTGTATACATCCCTAATTTTCAGAAAGGCATAAAGATGAGTCAGTAAGACCGTTACAGTAAAATTAAACATTTATTTTACAAGTGATCTGGAAAATGTACTAATTAATATTCTCTCGTAAATGTATAAATGATTATTTACTAGATAAAAGTCTTTACTTTGTAATGTAGAATAAATCAAGTATGAGAGAAACATAGCAGTATTTATATAATACAATCATTTATTTTGTCTAAATATAGATATATGTGTGACATTTTCTGAGCAAAGTTTCTGAGCTTTCATTGCTTCAAGGTTTGCTTTAAGTTAATAATAAAATGTCTGAATTAAATAAAAAAAATCAATTAAATATAGAAAGAGCATAGAAAAAATAACATTACTGATGTAATACTGGGCATTCCTTTAATTTTTCTTATGTTAAATTTAAAACGCCATGTTTCAACATGTTCGACGCAAATAAATTATTGCGGTTGGTCTAAATTAGAAATAGGAAACGAACCAGCTCGCAAGTAAACATGCAAGTTTGTTGCTAATGAGTTGGCAGGTCCTTTGAACCTATTTCAGTCAAAGAACAATGTTGTTTCTATGTTGTTTCTCGCTCTGGGAAAAGTAAATTTTCACAAGGCGCCCCTTCACAAGTACTTTACTGCCAACGTCGAAGCGAGGATGAGTAACCGGTGTTTGTTTCTTGTTAGGAATTTGCGTGATGATTGACGCCTCAACTGGTTGTGAGCTGAGATGTTATATTAGAGCTTTGCAATTCTAATATCGGCACCTCCTACGTTTTTTCTAAATAGAAAAGCTGGCAGACGAACAGACAGGCCACTTGGCGGTAAGTGCATACTGTCGTCCATAGACATCCGCGATACATGCCCACATCTGTCCAGAATGACTAACGTTGGCACGCCTCCGGATGTGCGGCCTTTCTTTGGAGACATAGAAAATGGTGGAGGTTGGAAAAATAGAGAGGGATAGGATAGGGTGGGATAGAAATGCACTCTAGCATATCTCACTCACTGCCGAAACACATGCGTACATTGAGGAACACGATAGTCTTTTGTAAGAGAGGAGTAACGTGACCAGTCGGGTGTGCCCAGGAGCTGTGGGATTACAGCATGCACTCTCCCCCTCCGAAATGTATCCTTTAGTAAGTACATTTGCCTAATTTTACCAACTGTCGGATAAAAAATTGTACTCGCATATTGGTTATTCCGAAGTCAAATAAGAATTTTGTTATTATCCACACTGTTATTATTTATGTGAGTAGATCTTTATCAGTTTGTCCTGTAAATATATTATACTTATGATAATAAGGGAAAAGTGTGTTTATGACTTTGATACTTCAATGTATACAGGTGTAACCGATCCACGATCCATGTAACGATCCATTTCGTTTATAATAATGCGTTGTCGTGAAAAAAATTACAGATTTCGCTCAATTTTTCATTCAAAAGTATTGGTTAAATGTAATGCCCAAGGAATATATTTTTTACAGAACCCATGGTTATAGGCTTCGGGAGTTGTTTTAATATATATAGAACAGATGGCAGACGAGCGGGCGTGCCACATGATGGTAAGTGGTCACCGCCGCCCATGGACACCCGCAACACCAGGGGGCTTGCGGGTGCGCGCCGATCTTGCAGAATTCTGTTCACAGCTCTCTTGAAGAGCCCCATGTTATCGTAACGGAAAAACCTCAGTTGCCAGTTCATTCTACAAATTTCGGGTTCACGGTATAGTGTCTTTTTGACCGCACAGTACACAGCGACTCTATATCAAGGAAATGCGGATGAACCACACGACAATGACTGTGCGATGGTAAAAATCCCAATTTGGCATCAAATTGAACAATCTTCAGAACATTCCCCATTATACAGGCGGTAGAAAACACAGAGAGACTCAACATCTCTACGGATGCTAAGCGATTCTAAACCACCTGTGAGGGTAGGGTCATCGATAATTCGGTGCAGAAGCCCAGAGTTGTGGGTAGAACTTCATGCGGGGTCTATCTTAAGCTTTATAAAGCGACAAGCTTTGCTCCGGAGAGAAGTACTGCTTCGCTCTATTCAGTATAGCGAGATTTTTACTAGCAAGTTTTGGTTATATCTTGCAATGCAAATAATATTAATTAGACTTTTTATTCCTACAAGTTAGTGTAAGTTACTATTGCCACTGTATAGAACCTTATGTCACGTACATTTCATTCATAAACGTTTGTCTATAATCTTAATCATCGCTATTAATGATTTTAGGATTTTCTATATATAAAACAAGGTTTATGAATATTGCTTTCAAGAACCGTCTCAGAGGCAAGATGTATGCCCGGGTGGAGCAGGGGCACATTGCCGGTTACAACATAAATTGGGGGTAAAAATAAATGTCGGCCGATGCAGACATTAGCGGAAGTGTAATGACAGCAATTTATGTAGCCAATAAATAGAAACTAGACGGTTGTGCGTAGGTTTGTACCGAAATAGATCAGCGATTAGACTGCCAGCGAAATAGAGCATTGGGAGCGCCCACTGCGGGGAAATTATAAACATAATAATAAACATTGATGTTAATGGGGCTAGATTTTGTTTCGGGCTAGATAACAATAATATTTCGAGAAAACTTCGATTTTTTAAAACACAATACGAGAGGCCCGAACGGAAAATGCACTGTGGGACATGTGTCCCTCATGGCGCTAAACGTATTAAGATTAGCGGTCGACAACAAGATATCCAACATACGGTAGGACATACATATGTCACCGATACATTTTACCTGCTATCAATTATGAGAAGTGAGGCTTAGTTAACTCTGTATTATAGGTAAGGAGTGAGAGGGTCCGAGCAATCCGAGAGTCGTTGGGTGCACTCGGTTGGCCAAGTTACACCACAGAAGGTTATGGTAAAATATACTAGATTACCCACGCTATCCTATTCCCCCAATGTACGAACGTGTTTCGATAGTGAGTGAGATATACCTGAGCTCATTCCCATCACATCCTATCATATTTCTTCCTACCTCACCGGATGAAAAGTATAATGGAATTATTGGAGCTGGTTATAATATGGCTCACGATGACATCATCGTGAGCCATAATCCCTTTTGAGCCTTTTGAGTGAGGATTATCTTCATAATCCATATGAATTTATAAGAAAAAGAAACTACGATATAACCAATACCCTTCCGAATTCCCAATTAATTCAATCGAATGGAATTTATTGTGTTCCCTGGACCGTCTTTCTGTTCTTTACTTCTACTTTCTAAAGATGATATCCATATACTTCGGGATATCTTAGAAGTAGTAGAAACCGTTTTCCGATGTAAATGAGCGACTTCACAAAATACTCATTCCGTCATATTCGCAAAGTAAGTGCATCATAGCATAGACTCATCCTCCTCATTACCAAGGAAATTTAATCAACTAAATACGTTTAACCAATTAGTTAAAAATTAAATTAGGTAAAGTAAAGGTAGATTTCACACGGCGTTTAAGAATTTATGAACATAAATAGAACTGACACAAACTGAACTTCATGATGAAAATTGGTTAGAACAAATTTTAGGTAAGTGATTTTTGATATGTACGTAACTGATATCCTTTTAGCTGATTATATTATAAAAATAACCGTGTATATTTCGTACCTGTTTCAATTCTTATTGATTTGCATAAATAAGTTTGTAGCATTATTCGAGACAGGATAAAAAGTATAACATACTCGTAAATGACAAATATTTTCCGTTCATGATATTTTCCCCAACATTCGTTCAACGCCAAGTATAGCCAATGCTTTGCCTATACCAAGCCAAATCCATAAAAAACCACTAATTTATATTAATTTTACGTTTAGAAATTAATGTCGGCCGATATTGGACATGTGGTTGTGTAAGGATATTGGGTAAACGGGACAATGTTTGTGTTGTCAATCGAGACCTCTCTTGTAGGTAAGTAAAGTTAATTTCACCTGTATAAACTACATACCCACTGACTTCCTTTTCACATAAAATCTCGTTTATACTAGCCGAGAGCAAAAATAGCGACTATGCATTGTGTGGGTGTGGTTATGAATATTTGGTCAAATGGTGCAGGTAAATTCGCCATTACGTCTGGCTCAAACATAAATAGAAGATATGCCGCACCGGAATAGATCTAAGCATACTTGATGCGTTTGTTGCATCATTTAGATATTATTTGCCGATATGACCACTATTAATTCTAATTAGTACCCAACTAATTAGTACAGTCTGGGAGCAAAGGACTTTAATTCCATTTGGACGTTTGGTTTCATCATAGCTAGTTGTAGTGTATAAGATCGTACAAGTCTTATAATGTGGTAAGGTTGTTTAAATCATTAATTATTGGAATAGATAAAGCAATAAAATGTTCACATCCCGGCCGAAAGTAATACACATCGGCTAGCTTCGGTTAGAACGTCATCTCTGTCGTGTGCCGATACGTCGCTGTCTTGTCAGTCGTCGTACAGGCACACGACAAAGACGACGCTCTACAAAACCGAAGCTAGCCGATAGCCTTTTTCTACACGCCGATGTGTATTACTTTCGGCCGGGAAATGTAGAGAATTGATGAATAACAACTAACAGTCCTGAGATCGTGTCGTGGGTTCAAACCCTGATGTGAGGTATGATTCAATTATTTTCATCATTACATCATGTTTCTAATGATGCAAACAGACCAAGTATAGTCAACACGCTGTCGAGGTACGGCGTTTATAGTTTTCTCAATGCCACAGTGTTGCTCTCCTGGACTCAATAAGTCGAATGCAGTGCACGGCATTCAAAAGCTTTATTTAGTACCTCCCAGACAGAAGCACTGTTAATACTCCAACTTTTCGAGGTCGACACAAACGAAGTGGTAAGCATTAGTCTACCGAGCATTCGCGTTTATAGTTTTTTCTTGGGTTTGCAAATGAATTAATGTGGCGATTCTAAAGTTCATATTCGTTGCTCTAACTGAATAAGTAAATTTGTTCTACAACCTTATATTTGCGGTTGGCGCTACCTAACTGTTTATTGAATAAATTGATAATGAGTTGCAAAAGAGTTTGTATTTGTGCGAAAGCTTGATTTGCTGCTGCAGTAAGTAATTAAAGTATAAGAAAAAGCCCAATTTTACACATTGTTTACAATGTGCAATGATTCTAAGACGAAAGTAATTTCCATATTTTCATTCTACATTTCCGTGTACACTCGAAATATCCTTCGTTTGGCTAAAAAAAGTAGTATTTTGACGACACTGCGGCAGCCGACGACTAACGGTAATAACAATAGGTCATATGTACACTACCATTTAATCTGGTTACGCCCTTATAGAGAATCGGTCTGAAAAGAAACGCACACACTTGAATTTAAAAATTGAAGTCAAGTACAATATTCACAGTGGATTAAGGTCTATGGCGTGAACTGGGCATAGGTCTTCTTAAGCGTATAAAGACAATACTTAGGTATTAGTTAGTAGCGACTCAATTCTAGGGTTAGTGGAGTACACTACGGGAGAATATTAAAAAGCCATCGTGCATCATCGTCTACTTTTGTCTAATCTCTTTTTCGCACTTATACGAATCAGAGCAGTTATATAATAACATAAATTACAAACAGTTATTGCATCCGATTTTAAAAGAAGGGAGATTATTCATTCACAAGCTCAGCAAGTTATTTATAAATTATACTTATATTTCTGTCTTGAGGCTAATAAGTTCAAAATTAATGATAAAACCCATTTTGATAAGATTCAAGAATGTGTAATTGAAGCTACTGTTATTTCTAGATGCACTTTGAAGAATATACTAAAAGAAGCTGACAATAAAGAAAACTCTACTACATTTAGTATCTAGATACCCCAAAAACTACTACATTTAGTACCAACCTCAGAAAAAGGCAGGCCGAAAAAAAGTTTTTGTTTAGATCTGGATGACTTTGAATATGGGGTAATAAGAAGAACGGATTTACGATTTCCATTTAAGATTCTAAGAACTACACATTTACTATAAAGTACTCTTATTAGATTTCATTGTAACACTTTAAATTAAAATCACACTTGTAATTGCTCTATATATATCAACGCAACTTCATGTTTTGTTTGAATTTAGAATATCGATTCAAATAATGATCTATGAACTTTTAATAACTTTACTTACCTACTCATAAAATCAACGATAATAAGTGACACGTGTGGCATAAGAATTCCGAACATTATTGCTGTTATCATAAAGTATTTATACCATAATTTAAATAGTTTTTTAGATTTTTAGGATAAAGGGGTGCTTTGAGTAACATTGATTATACTACTCGTATTTATCAGGGTTTATATTTAATCGCTGCACGCACTCAAGTCCATCCTTGCGTAGGTTTAAACACATCAAGATCAAAGATCCTCTTAACTCAACATTAGAGCATACTCTTCAACATAGTACGTTCAGACTTTACCCTCGAAAAGGCATCAACATATGTATGGAAGTACGCAATGTGAGTTGTAGTTCAATGTGTATCAATTATAATATTTTCCAACACCTTGTTGTAATTTGTAATAACGGAACCTATCCATGAAACGAAAAAGATAAAGCTTATGTGATGGTAATTGCTTCCAATGCTTGCACGTACAAATAAATATTTTTTCGAGGGTATCGAAGGTATATACAGTATAATTGGATGGCAATCATTATAGCGTAGGTACGGCGTGGGCAGTCAGACGTCTGCTCTGGAGGATTATCAGCCCTCGTCGAGTCAACAAACTTCACTCGGGATACGAAAACAAACTTATGTTATCTTTACAATGCGTACTGGTACAGACGAACTGTCTGTTTGTTGAGACTAATTTTAGAATGTTCGTTAGTAATCAAAGGAATTATTGGAACCCGTATGGAACATCTGGTGAGCCGTTAACTTTGCGTGAACAGAACACTCCACGTCAAGTGTTGAAAAAACTTTTATATCAAATACCCTTATTTATAAAATTGTCTGAGAAATTGAACCTGTTTTTCAGTTTTGTATACAAGACGCGTTTTTAAGGCCAAGGCCACCTCGTTAAAAGCTGAAAAGACTTTTATATTAGTGGCCTATTCGGCTAAGTCACGATTGATTGATGAAAATCATAAAAAAGTCACCTCATTTGGTTTCTAGGATATTATAGACACAGGTAACCTAAACGTAATCTTTCGAGTGGTCTCCGTCGCTACTAGGACCAGGGGAGTCTACTCCGAAAACATGAAAAAAGTTTCGGCAGATACATATTTCGGTAGATTCCTGTCACGAAAAGATTCACTACGATATATCGGCCCGAACGAAGTTCATTTGATATTTGAAACTACGCCGATCGTATGAGACAACGATCGAAATATAAATTTTGAGGAGAGATACTTGGGGGATACAAACGTCAAATTTCACAATAAACAATATCTCGTCTTTTAAATAATCGGAGATTCCCAAAATATAGAGCACCGAACGAAGGAAAGTCAGACAGCAGCAGTTCGAACTTCGGCGGGGCCCGAATCTTCAGAAACGTATACTCAAAGTAGACACCATAGTTCGTTTCTCTTTTCATAGTGGTATATTTTATCTATCGAATAATAATAATATGCAGAATAAGTTCAGCTGTCAGAAAGCCATGACGTATGGGCAGAAATGACATCTTTTGTCGGAGACCAACTTTAAACTGACCTTTAAACCAGCAAAGAAAGCAAGAAAATGTTTTATTTCTTTACACAGAAAGAAACAGTTTACAAAAACAGTTTAGAAAAAAAAATGTTTTACACGACGTACATATATATCAACATATTATCAACAAAAAAAAATGTTTTTTTATATACAGGTTACATTAATAATTTTCTTTGATGTATAGAAACGATAAATGAGCGGATACTAGTTCGTCAAGGCAGAAAGGTGCTATCATTTCGTAGAATTAATTAAAACCCTGTTTTAACAAACTTTTCCATTCGATTTTAAAAACATTTTAGCTTTAACAGAGCCATTTATTTTTAAAAGCGAGACATTAGTAATTCCTACTTAATTAATTATTTATTTATCACAGTGGGTTTATTAACATCATTTTATTAGGTTCTATTTCAACCATTATTTATCATAGATTATTTTACTAAATCTTAATTCAACATAAATTGTAAATACATCGATGAAAAGACTCGACTTCTTACTGCATTTACTCCAATTTGTCGTTATCAATGTAACAAATTGGAGTAACAAACATTAGCTTAACCAATTATATCGGTATACAAGTGCACAAGTAATTGTAGCGATCTACCTTTCTGGGAGTAGGGTTTTCTGGTCGCTTGCCAAAGCTGCTGAGATCCATCGTCCCTGCTACCGTTGCGGAAACCCGATGATACACCGGTCCACGGTGCAAAGGACAAGGCTGATCTACTGGGCTGTCTCTTTGCCCCTAACTCAACTGTGGACGATGGGGGTTAGTTAAGCTCAAGTTAGCATCATTCGGATTACCCGAGAGATTATGCAAATGGGTTTCCAGTTTTGTCGCTGGACGGAGCATCAAAGTCGTTGCTGACGGTAGCTGCTCCGACACCATGTCAATTAATGCCGGTGCAAGACCCTGTGTTTTCTCCCACACTGTTTCTTCTGCATATCAACGATCTGTTACAAGTCTGTAACATGCGTTGTTATGTTGACGATAGTACTGGGGAAGCTTTATATTAGGGCCGCGCGAAGATCTCTCCAGATCTCTGAGACAAAACTTGCTACTAAAAAGCTCGATGTACTGAATAGAGCAAAGCAGTACTTCACTCCGGGGCAACGCTTGTCGCTTTATAAAACTCAAGTTAGATCCCATTGCTCACACCTTTGGGCCAGTGCACCGAAGTACCAGCAGGATCCTGTTGACTTCATCCAACGTCGCGCTATCCGAATTGTCGATGATCCCACTCTCACAGGTGGTTTAGAATCGCTCAGATTTCATAGAGATGTTGCATATATCTGCGTTTTCTACAGCGTTTATAATGGGGAATGGTCTGAAGAGCTGTTCAATTTGATGTCAACTTCAGGTTTTTACCATCGCACCGCTCGTCATCGTTGTGCAGTTCATCCGCACTTCCTTGACATAGTCGCTGCGTACTGTGCGGTCGAAAAGACACTTTATACCGCCAACCCGAAAGTTGTGGAATGAACTGCGAGGTGAGGTATTTCCGTTACGCTACAATATGGGGCTCTTCAAAAGAGCTGTGAACAGGTTTCTGCAAGGTCGGCAGTGCACCCGCAAAGCCCCCTGGTGTTGCAAGCGTCCATCGGCGACGGTGACCACTTACCATCATGTGGCCCGACTGCTCGTCTGCCATCCATTCTACAAAAAAAATATTTTACAGTATATTTAATTTTACAAAATTACAAGTGTTTATTTGTAACAGAATGTATGGCCAGACTAGGTAGATGATAGATACCCTAAGAAGAACCCTATTTATTCAAGGTATATTTTTCTATAATAAAAGAATGTCTCTACGTTTAAATTTACCTTTCGTTAAGTTTATTACAGCGGGATTACCGCATTTTTTATTGCTTGCTTTTATTCTCCTAAGTGTTCATAAAACTCTATCACTGTCTTATCCTTCCTAGTACATTAAACTCGGATAATATGACAGAAACACCACATAATTCGTTCCTTGTCCGTTGCGTTACGCGCCGCTGCATTCGTCCATCGCCACACTTGGTTGACAACACACACAAAGACAAACTTGGACGATCAAAACGAAACGGATGGAAGATAACTTGGTTTTCCTTATACTGAATCATCTGTATCGTGACAAATGTAGCAATTATAACGAAGTTTTCATTGGGGAATATGTTAAGAAGTATCTAGGTATTGTAGACATAGGATAAGTGATCGAGAAGTGTTATATCAAACGTATTTTTACAAGGATAATATGAGTACCTAATCACGAGGTACAATTTTTCTATAATAAGCTTCAAAAGTCTATAACGGTAGAAAAGAATGTATTTACGAATTTTATATTCCGGTGAATGAAACAAAGAAAAACATTATCTTAAGATAACATTTCTTAACGCCACAATCTGTTTATCATCAAGTTAACTTCGTGATCGTAAAAATACACGTTTAAATCTCTTCTTGCGCTCGAGCGTGGCGAATCGATCGATGGCCCTTACGGAGAGTTCAACGCGAAGGCACACTTTAAGAATTTAACTACTTACTTACAACACAATAATTACATTAACTTCACTACGATCTCAGTATAAAAAGAAATAAGGTTATTTTACAACAAGTGTATTTCGGCAACAAAGGGTCGACCAGTCGTACCATTTGTCCTCAAGGTTCGTCCAATTTCTTTGAGGCTTATCTAAGGTACCGTTTCTGGAACACAATATTGAGAGGATTATTGTGTAAGTGGGCGCGGCGGGCCTTCTCTTCGGTTCTTTTCGCTTGTTAAATGGTCCTAATCTTTGATTACATTCAACCAGATACTTGTAATGCCTTCAGAGGTAGCCTTTTGTTTCTTTTCTCATAATTATTTCTCCTTTGTTGTACACAGTGGGTTTAAAGCTCTATCTGCTACTAGACGTCAGTCAAATTAACAGATAAGTAACCTAAATATCGATTCACTTTATCCTCTCATTAAGATCCTACAAAATTCGACCTTGAATTCAAGATAAAGAGCTGCCAATATCCACGTGAAGAATTTCTACAGCCATTAACGTGCGGGTGAGGAGTAAGTAGTGTGGAATTGATGGTGGTATCAACAACGTAGATAGATAGAACCGGTTTGATAACCTTTCCAGTTGAGATCACGAGTTGGGAAATCCCTGTTGTGGAGAGTAGGCGCAATTAAACTGCGGTTTTACAGGAATTATTCTATAGACGTCAAAGACAGGTAAGACAGGTAAATGATCGACAAGAACAAAAGACTCCCATTACCTGATTTGGTTATGTTGAACAAATAAGAACAATAACAATATTTCACGTTTGATTTTGTTGTGCATTCAAAACACTATGTGAGGAATACATAAATTTGTATATTTAGGAATGCCTAGTACTGGGTGGCAATTTTTTTAAAGCGTCCAATAATTGCGTCATGTGATATTAGCCGCAGGCTTTACGTGTAGTAAATGGGGAGCGGCGTCGCCTCACTATCGAATGATTACACGCAAGCAAGATTCGGTGGCAACGCTCACGTAGGAATTCATTTCGCCTCGAGAAGTGTCCGGTTTCAGTCTGGCACGTCGAGCGTTCGTACTGCATTGGTATTTATTTATGTATCGTTCGGGCGCAGGTTCTGGCGGCGACGCCGCGGGCGGAGCGCGGCCCAGGGGGGCACACTTACTACGTGATTAATCCGCGTCCCCCTCCCCCGCTCGCCCTCTGCTCGTGGTCCGCGGGCCTGGCGCGTCGTACTCGCGCCGGGTTTCCTCGTCCCCGCGCCTCACGGCCACTCACTACGCACGGGGCTCCGCGTAGTGCCGTTGCCAGTCGCGCCGCTACCCGCGCCGACGTTGCACTTCGTTTACGTTCCGTTCTGCGCGACACCGACCTATGATATCATTCATGCTAATCTCCGACCGTTGATGTTCCTGCCGAGTGACCGCAGTAAAACCTGCGCGCGATACCGCGAGTGCCGAATGTTCGTGGACGTCACGCCCGTGTACTTTTCCATCGGAATTCGAGCGTACGAAACCAGTTCGGAGTGGCGGTCGGTGCCTTCCTCGGATGAGATATCCGACTAGTGAGCGTTGTTGCTGTGATCCGCGGCCTGCGATGCTGCGCCCGTGACCGTCTTGCGACAGTGCCACGAAACGTAAGGATCTCTTCGTTCATTCGGGCGGCTCGCGTGCACGGGCCGCCTTCCAATTTGCATGGCGCATACGAGTGAATTTTATTTTCGTCTGGCAACTGGTGTGTGCGTGGAGCGAGTGTGTTTGAGACGCGGCTTCTGCAGTAGTGTGTGGCGTATGCCGGCAGTCGGTGAGCGTGTGTGCGTCGCGTTCCGCGTCCGCCGAGACGGCTACTCCCTGCTGGCCTGCTTTATTTAGGTTGTTTCTGAGCGCTTTACGCCTGGCGCTCGCTCTCGCCGCCGACGGGCGCACCCGCTACCTGTCGTGTTGTGTTGCTCTGTGCTGACAACATCTTATATTATTTTTGACAATACTATCAGCATACATTAAATATTCCTTGGAACATTTATGTAGTCATATTAAAAAAAAAACATTTTATTGAACTTTTTTATGGTTTATTCGCCTAAGTATACGTATTGAAGGTTTTAATTTTCTTGTTTATTGCTAGGTAAGTAAATAAATAAGTAATTTGTGTACAATTAACGGCATTTTAAGACATTTCACGGCATAATACACTGTTTTGTGAAACTCCTGATCTAGAAACTCATAAACTTTTGACTACTGTTATAGTCTATCAGTTTATCAATCTTCTTTTTATAGGTACCGTGGCAATAAAAAGCACATTATAAGACGTTACGTCAGTTAACGCGAAAACTCTACCATGAAGATGATTTATAATGCTAGAGCACTTGACTATTAAAGAGAATAGGAAATGGGAACGAGTTGGAATCGCAAATGGACAAATCCGCGTACCTATAGGCCGGGCCGTGTTAAGTGAATGTACAGCATTATGTGCTAGCTACAAAAACAATAGAAGCCAAAAGTGATTGAACCTATAAACATATAGAATACATAACTGGTAAAACTACTATATAATGAAAAAAACATCTTAAATGTCTTGGATTATAATATAATACCTTGTTTCATATTCCACCTTTACCTCCCTTCTCTCGACCTAGACTTACTCAACCATCTTAAAATCTTCTTCTTAAGTGAAAGATATTGATAAAAGTGGTCTGACTGCTTACATATTTTGAAGTGATTCAGGTCTTTTTAGTTTGTATCTTTCTTCTAACGAGAGTTCCATATGGGCGTCGCCTTTGATATCTGCTGTCCACTGGATCTATCTTGCCCGTTTTAATTGGTGTTTAGTAAATTAAGATACAGCTTATAGCTTTACAGAGTTGCTCATCTCCAATTTTCTATTATTTTTACCAAATAACTTGATATATATATAAAAAAAGGTTTTACTTTAGTTGATTGGCTGGGTTAAATCAGCATGTGACCAGCCGAAACGTCGCGTCCAGTAAAATACAATAGATAAGACTTATTTTTAGGACCTGTAATGTGTTTAGGACCCTCGTTTATCTTAAAAGTTATTCATTATTATTTGAATCATTATGCACCCACATAACAAGTTTTTCAGAATATTATTTTTTATTGTATAAAAGGACAGGGGTCTTAAACACTTAAGGTCTTAAGAGGTGACAGGTTTTTGTATAAAGGCGCTAATTAACTAATCCAAAACCCCTAATTACTAAGTATTTTTCTACGTTTCACTGTACGTGGTCTCCATTCGAGGAGACTCGTCGGTTTATTCCATAGATTGTGGGTCCCGCGACGGACACGGCCTGCTCGCGGCCACAACAGCTTGCTGATTCTTTGACCTATGACGGCAACTTTAGTTCTTTGCGAATTTGGTCGTTTGAGATTTTGCAAAACGAAGAGACTCCGAGCATAGTACTTCGTATCGCTCGCTGAGCGACTTTAAACAGTATGAATCAAACTTAACATCCAGAGTCCACATTTCGGCAGCGCACGTCATGATGTTTAGGATGAACCGATTGAAGACTTTTGTTTCCAAGTATTTATCAAGCAACGAGAAGAGGTGATGTTGTGAAATACGTAATCTAAAGCTGTATAAATTTATGAAATACTTTCCTAATTCTCAAAATACCCTGAATAAAACATTTTTAACGTGCACTTTGCTGAATTTTGGGTTCAATACTTTCCTAATTGTCAAAATACCCTGAATAAAACATTTTTAACGTGCACTTTGCTGAATTTTGGCTTCAATATTAACGCATTTGTTGCGGTTTGCTAAAGACAATGAGCTTCATTACATTTTGTTTGTACATGTTTAATGTCTGCGGATAATTAGCTGGTTAAAATTAGAACAAGAAGGAAAAGTACGCTGCCGACACGTAGCTGGGTCGCTCTGATAAACTCCGACCCCGATGCTTACGATGCCACTACGCTATACAATACTACAAGACAATTTATGCCTACATAACATCTTTGTCCGCTGATAATAACGTTTATTAGTAAATCGAGAGTACCTATTAAATAAAACTGCATTTACTTTGCTAGCAAGTAAAACTGACACAGAAAAGTGTTTATGTGAATCAAAACCACTTGTAGTGCATTCGAATTCATATTTCTCCATTTCCGTAATCGGGGAAGTATAATACTGAATGTATGTAGTTTTAATTCAATGGGATAGGTACAGTTAATATTAAAATCATATTAGGTCTAACTGCATAATCCGAATGGGAAGTATAACTGGATGTGGGAAGTTTCTCTTCCCATTGTATTCCTAACTTCATTGAATTCATTCTCATTAGATGAAGGGGAGTTGCATCCCACCGTATAGAGTGGAAATCCTTTGTCCTATTATTTTCTCTATTCCCCATTCCATTTTTCCCGAGGAAGAATGGGGAGTGTGATGTGAAAAATCCTCGCGATCTCCTGTCCTCCTCGATCTTTGACTTCCTTTTCCCCAACTTTGGTAATTCTTTTTCTTAATCCACTTCTGAATATATTTAATACTAGCGACCCGCCCTCGCTTCGGTTCGGTTTATAAGTTTTTTTTTTCAAAATGAAATATGGACACGGATAATGTAATGTAGCTTCCTATTTGTGAAAGAATTTTTGAAATCGGTTCAGTATTTGCAGAGATTACCCCCAACATACCCATAAACAAACACACAATTTTAACTCTTTATTATAATAATATAGATATAGATATAGCCTTAGTTTCTATCAAGGTCCTAGAAGATGCCCTCCTAAGAAGAAAAGGCATTATCTAGTAACATTTTTAACAAAAATATAAGTAAAATATTAAAAAAATAAAAAAGAAGAGAGAATAAACAATGGTTATTCTTTTTGTTTTACCCTCTTTGAAACTCCAAGTTTCTAGCTTGAATTTGAATTACGAATTAATGAAATATATTTTACCAAGTTTTTTGCATTGTTCTCGAATGTCATCAAAATGCATTGGTACCTTCTTTCTAAGGACAGTATTACTCTTGTACGCACATACATTTCTTCCCCCTTAAAGGTTGCCTGAAAGAGACCGCTTTAGTGATAAAATCGCATTTTTAATACGTACTTTTAGTTTTAATATATATCACTATCAATCACTGTAGTATTTTAGTGTACATTTTAGTGTAGTACTTAAATCTTACTTACACTTACTTATATCTCTAAAGGTAGGCGGCCCCACCCTAGGGCGTGCCTACGTTGCTCATACTTGACTGATATTGGCAGATATTGTGTATGTGTATGGTCGACAGTATCCAGTTGGCACTTTGCTCGTCAGTTACCTTCTTTCTATATAAAAAAAACTGAAGCCAAGAATAAGCGAAGCTATAGGTTTATAAATCAATTATGTTATGATACATTGTATATTAAGCAAAATACATTGTATGCAAAGTCTTAGTTCAAAAATGTACCAGTTATAAGCAGTAAACTGCTTTCGCACTAATTATTATTGGGTTGGGTTCTTACGGGCTAGCGTAATAATATTTACTCAGTATAGATATTTGAACTAGTTCTGGGACATTCAAACTCATTTTTATTACAACCATACATTAAAAGCAAAGAGTAACCAAATCAATAAATAATTCAATTGGGTGTAAAATACACCCCCTTTGGATCATTTAAATCCATTTGCATTTTAGATCGATCCAAGCTTTGAAAGCAAAGTTTAACTAGTTAACTATTATATTAGCTTTGAAAGCGAAAAGAAAGCGTATGGTTTTAAAACATAATCATTATAAAAATGAATTTTATTTGAAGCGTTGAAATAAATTTATAATTTTAATAGCCTCTAATGTAAGCGAAGTAATAACCACAAATTTAAAACGCACCCAGTAGTTTTGTATACGTAAATGTTATGGTAAACAGATTAATACTTTTAATGCCGTGGTACTTAAAATTAATGTTTTGTGACAACTAGAGAAGCTTATTGAGGCTTACTCGGCTAGAGAAAAAACAAACCCATAATTAAATGATTTTTTCAAATTCATTAGAGATTAATTAAATATTTGAGGTGGGAAGATATTGCTAATTCTGTCACTCACACGCGCTTGTAACGGCACTACAATTATTAGTAGCGTTATTAGTGAACACAGTAACGCTGTTCTTTCGTAACTTGTAATTTCCAAGCCCTATTCGTTAATGATTTTTCAAGATATTTCGATTTTACGACTCGATTTCTAGTGTTAAATTATTTACAAAGAGTGGAATACACTACGCGTATACGTTTTAGATATTAAATATATCAAAGAAATGATCCTGTTTGCCCAAAGGTGGACTGGTAGAGAATGCCATAACTCATAACTTCTCATGAGACATTCAGTCCGCCTTTTGTACATTTTGTCTGTGCAATAAAATTTAAATATTATAAATAAATGAAAAAATTTTGAATAAGTATTCAATAAGGTTGTGGCACCTAAATTTTTCCTTATTTTGGTTTCTTGTATTAAAAACGTAATTACTTTATTGTACCACTCGAGTGACCTTTGACATTGTTAATGATTAATTTTATTACCTTTTTATGTGTATCTAGAGGTTTTATCAAAATATGACTTGAAAGATAGATACGCTTAATTAATTATTTAGGTACAAAAATGACAGTCATTGTGATTGGTTATTTTTGCGTAAACTTTAATTGTAAGTAGATCAATTTTAGACATCTACATATTAATGATGTAATATTTCTAATTTTTGAGTGAGCCAAAATTTGAGTTGGTAAACACTTGAGTAGGTAGGTACATGGTATCAATCGCGACCTTATTATTAATAACTTCTAACACATGTCTTTTGGCGGTCATTAAATGATACAACTGCTACATCTAATTATGTATCTCTGCTACTAATTATGTAGAACATGTTGAATACAAACAAGTATATCGTTTATTAGTTTCCCCTCATATGTTTATTTGTCAGATGGCGGCTCCATTAATAGCTTGAAGGGTGGTTAATACTATCTATACATATATTAAATATTAATTAAGGTAGTACCAGAATTTGCCAGACAACAAGCAGCGGTTGCAAAGAAAACAAAGAGATATGATGGCTTGTGTCACCGATAGTGTTATTATGCGACACACATGGGCAACGTGTCTTTGTGTACAAGCCGCGTGTGGTGTGCGGGTCCGTTATCAAGGAGCGAGCTGCCGCCTACGTCGCGATATCTGGCTATATCAGCTGTATTAGCGACGATAACACTTGCATACCTGAACACTTTTGAATGCATGTGTAATTTACATTCCTGCATAAGTGTACAAGCTGTTGCTGTACTACAAATAGGCATATCTCGTTGTTCTATTATATGCCGGAACGCCGCCTATCATGAATATTTCAATAGTAATGTAGTTTAATTTTTTAACATAGATACTCAAATCATCATTAGCATGAAAATATGTGACGTTATCTGACCAAAGGGATTGTCGGTATGAACTGGTTTTGTTACTTATTACGTTTTATTACTTTAGTTAAGATTTTCCTACTTAAAATTTCATCATTTCAAGATTCTGTTTAAACGGAAATATACTCTAACGTCTGATTTTTAAGATAAAGAATCGGTTACTTTTTTTAAATTTCATTAGTCTTAATATTTGTGGAAATAGAACCTAGAATATTCTCAGATGCCTAATCAAATCACACATTTATGATGCCATCCAATATATTAAAATAAAACAAAATACATGTGCATCTTTCGAGACAAGTCTAGTTTTGAAGCTATGTTCTTAAACAATAGTTGTTCCAGGAAGTAAATTACACAGACTGGCAATTCTTCAAAATAGTTATAACATGAGCGAGTGGTATTCTCACAGTCACCTTAGAGGATATATCTTATTACACTAAGTATACACATAGGTCAGTAACTAATGCATATGTCAACGGTAACGATCAGTCGTACGAAAGTGTCACGTTACCGTGTTCTGCAATTATGATTTTCATAACATAATATGATCTGACATTTATGATTCTTATATACAAAGACTTCGGACCCATTTGCGTCGGATTTACTCCGAAAAACTACTTGTGCAATTTAACACTTGTGTCTGGAGGGTCACATATTTTATATATGAAGCATAAAAAGTGAGAGCTGTGGTTTAACTGTAACAAGCCTTTTTATCGTCCCCTCCTAGACATGGACGTCATCATGCACATTGTGTTGTACACGAGGGATGTATCTCTCCAACCGGGTTGGCAAGTCCACTCTTTTTGTGGTGTAATTCCTCAGGGCTTGTGGTAGTGGCTTTGTAATGCCTAATTCGTTACTGTAACTGTATAAAAATAAATGTGTGGTATAGAGATAGGTACAATAAGTAGAACAGTATTTTCAAGAACTATGTATATTTATTTAAAAATTGGTTTCCTTCCAGGAGAAGACAATTCTAGCCTATTGTAATGGGTTTTATTTCTCAGAAGGACCATACAAGTCATACCGATTAACTGCGATTTGCTACGGTACAAGACACCCGGTGCCCGCCCTGGTAGATGTCGGTAGATACAAAAGATACCCGGTCATCATGTCAATAGCGTCTTCCTACGAGTTAAAATGCGTTGTGAGTATTAGCACAAATAGTTAGAAATAGTAATAGAGATGATCAGGCATAAAATAAAGAGTAATAATTAAATGAGTAAAAGAAAATACTGAATGAGCAGCAAATCGATTGGAGCAAATTTAAAGGTGGGTTAGATTTAGGTTCTCTGGTGACGATGAAGAAATAAGAGTCTCAGTCAACTTGGTAATGATATTCTTAATAACGTTTCTTCGCTTTTCTTTTCTCTATGACTTTCACTACTGAAGATCATTAGTATTAGTATACTTTTTGCGACTCACGAGTTGCTAAATGACTAGATAAACTGGTCAACCTGGATAAATGTCCATATACCTACGCGAAAAGTAACTTTCGTGCCAATTATATTTGAAGGTATATTGTGAAGACCATAAGGTCTCTCTTTACGCGTACGTGCAGTCACCACTACAAGTAAGACAGACGCGTGCTCATGAGTTGCAAACATTTTTAAAAAGAAAAAGTTGATTTGCATCTTTGCCGATTCCTATATAATTTACTTCATGAACTCTAAAATATACAGATATTGTAGAATTTCTAGAGCAGACAAAGGCTTTTAATTAACTAGACCAGGGTTTTCAAACTTTTTGGCATGAGGGCCACACTGACTGTTCCACAATGTCCCAAGGGCCAAGACCTAGAAAGCCTCTCTCCAGGACTTCAAATGGAAATGATTGATCTGCATTGCAGCGATATTTTTATAATGATATATTTTTGGGGTGCAAGGGGTCCCAACCACCAACTTTCGGGACCCAAGGCAACCTCACCTGCCAGAGGTGCACCCTACTAAACGGACGAGGTAATGGCAAACATTCTTGCGGTGGGAGGACTCTATCCGTGCCTTGCTACCACTCTCTCATCGGAGTCCATCGCCATAAGGGCCCATAACGCCGCAAGGCCCGTACGCTGTAATGTACGTACGCTCATTCAATATAATGACAGCATATTAAAAGAAGTTATCTATTAATGCTCGCTTTGCCTTATCGATAAGTAACATTCATTGCATAACGTTGTTACTTGTTAGTGAAAGCGACCTTCAGGGTGGATGGAAAAATTCTAAGTAAAAGAGTGACGTAAATATGATAATGCAAATACATCTATCTTTATAAAACTACAATAATATTGTATATTATACGGGGTGTAACCGAAAAATATTTAGCAAACATTTTTTTTTAGTTTTTATTAAATTTTTCATATCCTACTTTTGATATTACAAAAAGGAATACTTACTATATACACGCATTCTTACTATATACGCACTAAGGAACTAATTATTGAATACACATAATTTAATGTTTAAATTATGTCCATAGGTACGAATGACTCACCTGTTCCATCGCAAAACATATAATTTCGCTTCCCTTATAAATGCATTTTATTATTCTCTATATAATTGAATATATATTTAGATAATTGAACATTTGTTTGCACCTCATACAACTGCATACATACTCGAACTACGTAGTATACCATAACCAGCTAGCAATAAGAGCTAGTTTGCTATACTGTGATGTCTTACAGACAGACTACCCAGTTACCAACATTGTTGCAATATATACACGGTATATTACAGTGTTGTTTATCAACACGGCCCTTAGTTTGTACACTGTTTGCTGTGGTTTGTATAAAACTTTCGACTCTTGTATACCGTTAACAATACCCTTATAATAATAAACAACTATAAGATTGCAAACATGATTATCTAGAATGTACAGTCTGTCTCCTCCGAATTCGCGCGAATTTCAAATATATTGGATCAAAGTTTATAATATATTATATTATGTTACAGAGATACACAAGTTTATTCCATTATGATGATATTTCATTGAGTTTTCTATTACAATGAACATAGCGTATGATTTTGGTTGTTTCATTACATTTTGTAAATCAAAATTAATTTGTCATGTGGTTTCAAAATAAACAATGCATCATTTAAATGAATACCGCCTTATTTAGAAAAAAAAGAGTATATTTATTCTCTATGTTTATTTATAATTATCGAATTATATTTTGTTAATTTAATAATTTTACTCATACATTTTCTTCATAAAAGGGCAGAATAACTCAATAGGCAATTATATTTACCATACAAAATACAATACAATACATACATAATTATACAAAACCCAAGAATAACAATGTAATATAAATAACACAAAACATGACACATTTTACCCGCTATTTGATACCATATACCGGATGTGTTCAAGCTCCTAGTATATAAATTAGCATCTTTATTAGGTACCTACGTAAAAATAATAGCCGTACTTAACAAATGTCTATAGAAATGAGTTAATTAATCCAAACTTTGAAACAAATGTTTGGAACATTATGAAGATATTTAGTAAGAAACAGTCATATTTTTACGTCGATTTTACAGAAATGTTAATGTTTTTTTTTTTTTAAAAAAATCTCGCGTTTTGTACACACTTTATATTCTAAACTCGTGACCACGGCTGGTGTGACCCACGCCGAAACGTCCAGTAGGAATAAAAGGTAAACAAATACCATTATTATACGCGTTCAGATCCGATTTAGTAAAATATAAACATTTTAATGAGTTATTTTGCCTGCAATTTTTATTTTGATGATATCTATTTGCATACTTTTTGTTAAATACCATATCATGTGACCTTATTTGACCAGAGACATTTCATTGTCTAACTTAAAATTTCATTGTTTCATTCTATGTAAATATAAACATGCTCTAACTTCTATTTTTTAAGATGGCCTGTGGCGCCATCTAGAGATCTAGAGAAGTGAATCTGAGTTTTTGTTTGACTTGTATAAAAATTGTATATTTGTACATTTTGTGATTTCATAGTGATAGTTTATTAAATTTCAAAGTGTTTTCTGTGCATAATGTTTGTGATACTCAAATAAAAGCATCGGACTGCGTTTTTCGTGTGCTTCCAAGGAGTTCGGTCCTCAGTAAAACTACTATCACTTTACTGAGTTACTCCTGACTTGCTTCGACTGGATTGGACATTGACTGAATAAGTACGTTTTAGACTTTAAAATTGTTTATTACCAACAACACTTGACACTGGCAGAATGTGCAAAATTGAATCACTGCCATAGATAAAAAGAAGAAAAAAAAAATAAGATAAAGAAATAAAAAAAATGTTTTTTTTTAAATATTACAAAGATCTCACATATAGACAATAAGATTGTTAGATAGGGTAGTAGGTAGTAGCTAGAAACCCCGCCCCTTCTGTAATATACCATAAATAATAATACCTAATGTTATTGGTTACTTCAATTTACTGGAAAGCCCACTACTAATTTGCGGTTTTATGCTTGTATGTAAATTAAATCTAATTCTATTTAATATATTCACTATTTAATATTTAACATAATAATATGATGTATTACGCAATTATAGTATTTTAGACGGTCAAGTAAATAAATTGTTCGTTATAAACATAAATAATCCAATAATATAAATAATCCAATTGTTATAACTACTTATGGTTATAACAAGAACAAGATTATTCAAAGAGCAGATATTAGAGACATGTTTAAATAAAAAATTAATAATCTGTAGCTAAGAGGTACAGATTGATACTGGTACAGATTGAAAGTGTAATAAGTTTTTTTATTGATACTTTTACAGTTGCGATTTTCCAAGGGGTTATTTTATATCATTGTAAAAAGGAATGGCTCAAAGCTGGAAAAAGAAGTGTAGGCCGGCCAGCAGCCAGGTGGGTCGATGACATAAACAGAGACGCAAACAAGACCCGGATGCGACTAGCACAAAATATAATAACCTGCAGTGGGCTCAATAGAAAAAGCCAAGAAGCCATGAATTAATGAAAAAGAAATAAATATTATAAGCAATTGCTTTGAATGTATTCATAAAAGTAATTCGCGTTTCAATGGTAAAATTGCGTTTGGACGACATATATTTACTCGCGGTGTAAAATTTCGTATTTGGTGTTTTGTTATTATTATTTACTTCTCGCCCACAGAAATGTTACACATTATGTTATAATTTGAGATAAATCGCACTTAACGTTGACTACAATTTTCTTTACGTAACTTATAGGCGTGGATATAAAGACCGTATATAAATTTTGAAGCGTGAAAAATGTATCGGCGAGCACTTAATTCTTGAATATTTAATGTTTGGGACTGGTGCAGGCAGCTCCTCGACGTGTCGGGTAAAAGGTTTATTTCTGAAGCTGTCTCCGTTAATACTGTCGACCTACACTGTAATTTAGAATGCTTTATTTGGTATATCATTATTTGATATATCAGGAAATAGGGTATATCAGAAATATACTTATTTTAGCATTTGATTAAAAATAATTCATTTGATTAAATACGCAACTGTAAGGGCCTTTCTCACCACCTTCTGATAACTTTATCAGAAGGTGGTGAGAAAGGCCCTTTCGGTATGAGAAAGGAGAAAAGCGGTACGGTACAGTTACTTAACTGTTAACGATCTGATAGATAATAGTCTGCCAATTAAATCTAGCACTGACTGTCTGATAAAGTATAACTGACTTTCTGATACCTTCTGATAAAGTATCAGGACTTGGTGAGTCATTATGTGTGAAATTTACAAGATTATAGAAACACATGATTGCCATTATGTTATTATTAACTGCCTACATTATATATAACTTATTTAGATAGAATTTGTTACAGTAAGCTCTATGCTACATTGTGTATCAAGAAATTGGTGTTTTTTTATGGAAAGAAGACAGCAGACGAGAATGCAGACCATCTGGTGGCAAGTGGATACTGTCGTCCATGAACATCCGCGATAGATACCAACATCAGTCCAGAATAACAAACGTTGTCACGTCCCCGGATATGCTACTTAAATTTGGAGATATAGGAATGGATTTGGAGAAGGGGTTACGAAAATGGGGAGAGAGAATGGGATAGGAGCGGGCTCTGGTATATTGCACCCACTACCGAAACACGTACTATATACATTGAGGCAATAGGATAAAGTAGGAAATGCAGTATAGTTTACGGTAGTGTTCTGTGATGTACCTTTAATGTATTCTTGAAAGAAGGAAAATTAGAAATTAAGTATATCTACAAGTTACATTCACAGCCGGTCATAATCAATGGACTGGCCGGTCGGTGTGCCTGCGCAGGTTACGTCACGGCTTTCGCGCTACGCTGTGCCGTGGCACTTGCAAAATTATACACTTATGCAAGAATGCGGTACGCAAATACGATTCGACCGTTGTTGCATATGTATTGCACATCTGTGCACTGCCATATCCGAAAATATTTAAGTTGCCTTATGTGATATAAGGCAGTTAAAATGACGGAGAAAAGTACAAGACAGACAGACAGCTGGAACAGAATACGGTGGAAATAAATGACATGGAAATAATGACAAATAAATGAGGAACATTAGGCATGACGAAGTTCAGAAAGTCTCTATTCGGACATAGAAATGAAACAAATGAAATGATATGAAACTTTTAGTGCATAGTGTAGTAAATTAACAGGCAGCTCATAATTTTTAGGTGACGTGTGACGTTTTTGTTGGCTAGGTATTCTATCTGAAAAATACTAGGTTTCCTGTATAAAAATTGAGGAAATCTGAGGAATATGTTTAAATTTCAAGTTTATCAAGCAGGTTTCATAAAAAAATATGATTCATTATATGAAAAATATGAAAAATTTCATTCTTATGATACGTAGAGACATCTCAAGTGTATCTGACTTCTATTATTTTAGGCATTAAACAGTCATTCAATTTTTGGTTTTTTACTGCAATGACTATCAATTATGAACCTTCCTCATCTGTACATCCATCATCATCAAAGTCAAACATTTCGTGAACTTTGTAAAAGGAATTGTTTACCTACTCCGTGCTATCGCCAGCGGCATTTTGGCAGTTTACCCAGTGTTACCACGAATTGTTTGCATTATTTTCATTGCAACTATGACGTATATTGTAAACTCATCTAAATTATCAGCAAGGTACTTATTATAATCAAACAAACTCAATCAAATCAACTAATCAAACTAAACTAATGTTACTAACCGTCTTTTTATTTGAATTCCTTTGAAAGAATTGAAATTAACTTTATTCCTGTACATGACTGTTCCAAATGGCACAATTGTAAAAAACGTTCTTTTGTTTATTTTCTTAAATACAGTCATAAACTTAGACTTACATACCCACCTTTACCATAAAATGTCAAACGAGGATTTGGTTGTATGCTTTTCAAATTTATATTTGAATAAAGTTACTTACTTTTTTTTATAGTTTTTGCATGAGCTATCCCAAGTATATTATGAAACAATTAACTACGTGCGGTTTAAAATTTATTTCCTGTATAAATTTTATTATGATTTTTCACTCAGATTTCATGTGTTTAGCTAAAATATGTATACCTACTTATAACCTTGAACTATAACAATATTATTCGTTTATTCGTAAATATAACATTATAAATATTTAAATTGCAATAAACATAACTTTATTATCAACATGGACATTATCTATTACATGTAGGTATGTAACATTTTTATCATTACGATAACTATATGTTTTGTAGGTTCTTGCAATCATTTGTTGCATTCAGTTTCAAAAGAAAAGTTTCATTGTTTTTAAAGATTACATTTACTTTTTGAAAAAGATAAGATTGAAATGTCGTGTAATTTACAAATCGTTATGTAAGAATGTTTGAGAATCATTGTTCCGCCGGTCATGTCACGTACAAGGCTGAAACGTGGACTCTCGATAATGGGCCTGATCCATGTCTCTCAGTGCATTGAAAAGAGTTATGCTTGGAGTAATACAAAAGGATCTGAAGCAAGCGCATCCGGGGGCGTGCCAACGTTTGTCATTCTGGACTGACGTTGGCATGTATCGCGGACGTTTATGAAGGACAGTATCCACTTACCACCAATGGACTGTAGAGAAAAACTTTAAAAAGAATCAAGCGATAATGAAAGTGGCTAAAGTAGCAGTGAGCAGGTCATGTCAGACACGTGACTTGACGTGACCGACAGCTGATGGGGTAGATGAGACATTGAGTGAAGACGGCGTACCGGATAACGTAGCAGTATAATCCTACAATTTACTAATATTGTTTATAAATAGATAGATGCTTAGCAAAAATATTTTAAAACTGGCTACTTTTAAAGCTACTGGAAAAACCCATTTAATGACGTAAGTTTTTTTTTTAGAAAATTCTTTGTTTTTCCTGTATAAATAACACAAACTGTCGTACTCAACATAATAATATACAAATGGAACCGTTTATATATAGGAAATGGTTAATATATATTAATAAATATTACATGTGTAATCTGATCTATGCAATCACGTATCGCAATGCATATGTAACAACTGCAGGTGTATAGCTTCTTACATTTTAGTTTCAATTGGTACCTACTACGTTACAAAACAGTGGTAATGGTTTAAACTTCGACCTTAGAAAGGCTTTATTGCATAACGTAAATAAACATGACGTGAGTCAAGTGAATGAACAGATTATCTAATCAGCCGATATTATTTTAGACGTGATCGTTTGACGTACATGTTGTGAAACAGATAGCTTGATAAATATAAAAATAACCTTTGTATACCATTTAATGATGATTGATGACCGAATAAAAATTTCGTTTTAAAGTCACTGTATTGAAATAAAAATCATTTATTATTTATTAGTATAGAATATGACACAATTAATTAACTATCCTAATAAAACATACAATAATACTTAAATTCTAATGCCATAACTAAACTAATATTTAAATATTGTATATATCATATAGATTGGAACCTTGTGGTAAAGTATTGAAATTGGTTATGTCCACAAGAGATTTTTTAAAGAATTTTCTGCTCAACTGAGCAGCATACACACAGAAAATACACCGAAATTTCGTTTAGGTAGTGAAGAAATTGAGAATTATTTGCTATTATGTTGATGAATTTTGATTCATATTTATAGGTAGTTGCAGATTGTACAAAAGTGCCACGATGTACTCGGTATCAAATTATATTCTAATTATATAATTCCCAGAAATATTTTTGCGTTAACAAAGAAGAAATTATAATTGTCCATTGACACGAACTACCTAACTCGTGTTTTGACTCAACTGTACTCATGTAATGTTTTCAAATGTTTTTACATGCTCATAAATCTAACAAGAGCAGAAATAGTGTCTCATTATCCATTTATTTATGCAAACTGAATATTCACAATACTTGATTCTGTTCCAGTATTTAAGCTACTATAATCTTATTATAACGTTGAGGTAAAATCCAATATATTATCCTTATTACCCAGTCTCTGTGTACAAACTTAATGACATATGGTTGTAACAAACGTGATGGTCGTAAAGCGTAAAAACCTTATCAGAGATAGAGAAGATAAAAAAGCTCGAGTACGCATTTTAAGGAAATTCTTTCAATTTATCTCTATTGGTCGATGCAATTATCTTTATTTATTTGAGATATTTTGCAGACATTAACGTATTGCAGGTATAGAAACTTTCGAATTTGGGAAAAATGTTTCTATATCTCGACTAAGGATAACCAGCTGAATTCAAAATAACAATTAGTTTCATTTTCAATAACTGCTGTGAATATACCTTCAAGTTTCTGACTGACAGATTGAAACTAACTGGGTACTGTTATTGAACCGCTAGAATATACATGTAATATACACGCAGCAAAAATGTATGGGTACATATCTCAAATACAAATAAATAATTTAAAGCCAATATATACAAACTATAGGACTCGTGAGACTACAAATTTACTCTAAATATTTATTTCCTAAACCTTACAGGAAATAGAAAAATCTACCTTTCCACTTGCGACAGGCGTTCAACTACCTCTCTAGCATATCTTAAATATTATAATGTCTAAACAGTGTAGTATTGTTGAAGTCTCTGTTTAGCTTTTGTCATTCATGAGCACTCGTCAACCTTGCTTGTAGATAAATGTGTATCTACACGAAAAGTAACTTTCCAGTTAACGTGTTTTGAATAATATTAGGTATCTTTTTACGCGTGTGGACACTCACCGGTTTGTATATCGTGCGATCCAAGAATTACAGTCAATATTCCATAAACATTATCACCGCCACTCTCTGTATTAATTGTTAGTACTTCTGTAGCATTAGACCTGGATGGTGCATTGGTAAAAATAATCGTAAATTGAAACAGAATAATCGAAATAGGTACTCATAGTCTCGATGACGATCTAATCGAAACGGACGGTTAGATTGTAAGACGATCAATGACGGTCCCTTCGTTGCTGACTCACTACATGAAAGGTTGCGTATACAAAGCCAGGATTAATAGTCAATAGGGTTATTACAGGATAATAATTAGATAGTAAAATGATCGGAGGAGGACAAAACAGAATAAATGACGTAAAGATTGGCTAGAAGTTGAAAGCATGTAAACTGATATAAATACAGTAAAAACTGATGGTAACGACGCTTTCTTTCAGAACCTTCCTGAGTGATTACCTAAGTAACATTTGTCATTCAGGCAGACAGATCGGTGAGGTTGGTTTTTAGGTTATGTAACGTAAATCCACGCTTAACATTCCAAGAAAACCTCTAATTCGAGTACCGTGTTTCATCACATTTTTTCAGTAGATATGTGACGGTATTATGTACTTTAAGTACATACATTGTTTTAAGTTTTAATAAATCTCTATCATTTCTCCTTACTATTTCGTCGCTCTCATAGTTTAATTTTCTTTCTATGTAGATATCGTCTTGAATTTGGTTTTATTAATATTCTCTTTAGATTGTGTTGTGAATATAACTCGTGACCACGGCTGGTGTAACCCGTGCCGGAACGTCGAGTAGAAAGAAATGAAAGGTAACCTTTGTTATACGCGTTGAGACCCGATTTACAATATAAAAAGTGTTGTGAATATTTTAAACCTTCAAAGTTAAATCAGTCGAATTCTATATTTTGTTATTTTTGGTGTGTAGTTTTCCTGGAGTATTGATTGAAATTAGGTTTCTTTGGAATCCCATCGGCACAGGCACTTCCTTCTTGTTTTTTAAACTCAAAACAGTGAATGGTCACAACAGAAATATTAGAGGCGAGTTGGTTGCATCGTTCACGGTTAGTTAGGCAGCGGTGGGCGATGTGGTTGCGATAGGCGTGGGGCAAAGGGGCGTGAGAGGGCGCGGGGAGCAGCGGCCTTGCCGCGGCCAAGCGCCGCCAAGCCGCACACGTGTATGTAGTACGTGGTGACGTCACGCGTGCACGCACCGCGCTCGCAACGTTCAAGTTCAATGCTGCCTTTTAATTTTGCCTTGCCACCAGCTAGCACTGACTGTACCACAAAATGTATATCTGGACAGATGGGTGTTAATCATCGGCGTGGACTACACTGCCCTCCTAAGAAGAAAGGGCATTAGTAACGTTTTTAACGAAAGCATAAGTAAGCATATTCCGAAATTAAAAGAATAAACAATGGTAATTCTTTTTCTTTTATCTAAAACTTTCTAACTCAATTTTAAATTAATGAAAATTTTATAAAAATTTTGCATTCTCCTTGAATGTCATCAAAATGTACTTGCGCGTTTTACTGTATGGAAGGCAGTACACTTACTTATCAAGTTATCATACATATAAAATCAAGATCCTTTTAAACAATGCGGGGGAGGCGAAACCAGTATTGAGAGAAAAAGATTTGCGATCGCTTTCCTACACTCACTCACTAAACGCAAATGAGCCGCAAGATTTCTTCCGTTTCACAAAGCGCTCTTTGAAACATTTCGTAGACTGTTTAAGGCGACTGTTTAATTCTTAAAAATAAATTTAATAACGCACCATAATTAACGATATTATGGAACTGTAGACATGGTCACTTTTTGTTCCATTCAGTAAAGAAACGAATCTATTATAGTGAGCAAAGTCAATGGTTTTTTTCCCCAACTATAGACCTTGTTTTTTACTTTTTACAGCACCCTGTTGTCATTCATGGTAAATTAGCAGATTTAAGACTCTTTATTTGAACTTCATAAGTTGGCTGATAAACCCTGATAAAGATTCCGCTATCTCCGGACTTTCCAAAAATCATATCGCATACCTACCGTTCAGTTGAAATGATGTCAAGGAATATTCTTCAAATGCCATTGTTTTGTAGTTTTGTAAACAGCCGCTTGCGTCTTCCTCCGTCCATTGATTGGCGGCTCCTTCCCTGAAGCACGCGTGCGCGATTGTCAACAAGTCGGTGTGCGCCGGAGTCGTTGGTGTTATTCTGGCGCCTGCGCACTATTGTGACGTCACAACGATCACAGCGACGCTCTCACTCCCAAATATTTATTATTTACGCTTTCAATTCGTATACAACTGGTTCTATGTTGACATGTAGGCCACCCGCTAGAATATTTTCTTTCTACATATATGGTTCCAGTTCTTGTCAATGTTAGTTGATAAGAGTGTTTAACTGTGTTTCTAAGATTAGTTTTGTTTTTGCTACTGATCAGAACACTCAAGGTGCAATATCTAAAGTGATTTGAGCAGACAATTACTCTGGCAAAGAAACAATATCTGTAGCTGTTTTTATCTCTGTTACCTTGACGGAGTTAATTATTATCTAATATTCGTGATTCGTGACACTTATAATGACTTCTGTATACCTGATTTATGTCATACACCCGAGAGTTTATCGCTCAAATATATTTAATTACATAAGATACGGGTTATAAATATGATAGATCAGGGGTATTTAATACGGGTCATTCGATATAGGTAGGTAACAGCAGCTGTTTACAGGGAATTATCTTATCTGTGTAACACGATATACATAATAATGCACATTACTATACGTTCACTACTCGGCATGCTTATTTATCAAGTGTTGGGAGTGATATGCTGTATTGTATTGTAGTAGGTATATTTAGGTATGCTGGGCGTAGGTTGCCTATTGCTATGTTGAATAAGAGAAGTACGACTCCACGATAAAAATAGATTAATTTATGCGATTAATAAAGTTAATGGAATTCTGATAATATTTTTACGCATCATGGTATATTTCAAGCGTCAGGAATTGATTTGAATATAATAAACATACTTGATGAGTGACGAGTTGATAACATTACAATTTAAATTATGATAAACGGAGAAAACGTATTTAATTCATGGCGACAGTTATCAGTCATTCCTCAATCCATACACATTGGACGTGTTGTTAATTTGCCACTTCTTACAGCTGATAATAATGTTTGTTTTCATTTCGGTTGATTCTGAACGGACAATGTGTTATTTAAAAACAACACCACAAGACTTATCGACATTTGACTCGTTACATCATCGTGAATGCTCACTGAGCGTTGTTTATAAACTATGTCGAAGCTAGATAAGTTTTATCGAGCAAAATGAGGAATTAAAAATGGTGCTTCAACCTTGAGTCTCATTGTTGTTATGCTATAAAACCGTAGGTCGGACGCATGCTATTGTACCATGTTTGGACAGGTGACCAGAAACGCACAACCATTCGTTTTCGATTTATTTACAAAACTCGAAACACACAATCATGAAATGTGATCCTAAGCTTGAGTCAACAGAACGCCGCCGTACGCTTCGAAACGAGTTATGTACGAGTGTAAATGGTTATGGATTGGTACGGTTGAGCTGCTTAGCATACAATCGGCGGTAATTCCTGCTGGCAGGTTAGTCACGCGGCCGGTAAGATCTGCACTTAGTATGCAAGGGAGGGTTAAGTGGCCTACGCGTGTAGCAGTCACGAATTGAATCGAAATAGTAGCGATAACTGTTCACGCGAGGTCAGCATCGAAGTGTTTGCAAAATACAAAATAGGACATGCAAATAGTCCATTAATAAAGCTAACCTTTATTGTGTTTCCACTACCTAGTAAGTCTGCAAAACCGGTCGTAGGATTTTATATTTTATCGTTCACATTCGTACAATTAACGATCACCAGGTATCAATACACATTTTAAAGGTGTTTAATGGTAGCTCTGTTAGAAATACGTTAAATGCCTATATTTGATAGAAATTTCAATTAACATAACGGACAAACCTATCCTAACCAAAGTCAATAAGTCCATACCGACAATAAGATCTGTTTGCTCAGATAACATTACATATGATATAGCGAATCACTATTTGTGTCCCGGTGTAAATACTTTGTACGTTTTAGACACACTACAGCGTCAAAAAACCGAATGAATAAACTGAGTAGGAAGGGTTTTTGTTTCAACATACATACTTATTTGTTTAGGATTCATAATAATTGTGATATTAACGACGAATTTTATAAATTAATGCAAAACTGGCGATGGTATTAAAAAATTAAAAAGTTGATACGCACAATATACCTACTGTAAGATTAATGGTCTTCTCGCTCATTAAATTCTTTTTTCCCACATATTCTTTGCATATCAAAAAAAGGAAATAAAGAGGCTTCTAGAAAAAATAAAAGAAATAAAAATACTCCCAGAAACATTTAGGAAAAAAATTAAAATTGGTTATTAATTAATTTATTATACAAGAGATATTTATTACATATTACGCAATAACTAATATAATAAGTATTTAGCTATAATATGAATTCAACGTGATATTATATTTTTGTAATTCTACTGTAATTAATACCTATTAATTAAAGTAATGGAAAATATTTTGCAAGCCTAATAAATGTATCGTGCCATATAATTTAACTTTACTTTGATTGTGCCTGGGTTTTCAATGTTGATTGTGCCTGGGTTCTCAATGTTGATTGTGCCTGGGTTCTCAATGTTGATTGTGCCTGGGTTCTCAATGTTGATTGTGCCTGGGTTCTCAATGTTGATTGTGCCTGGGTTCTCAATGTTGATTGTGCTTGGGTTCTCAATGTTGATTGTGCCTGGGTTCTCAATGTTGATTGTGCCTGAGTTCTCAATGTTGATTGTGCCTGGGTTCTCAATGTTGATTGTGCCTGGGTTCTCAATGTTGATTGTGCTTGGGTTTTCAATGTTGATTGTGCCACAATGCGAATTTGAACTATTTTTGTTTTGGGGTTATCTGTGTGCGTGGCTAGAAAGAAAGTAATATTGACCACTCTCTTAGTATCGACTCAAATGAATAATCAACCACTATGTGTGAAGCATCATTATATTCAATTTCAATTCAATTTATATTCGTACATAAAAAAAAAATCATTATATTCATTATAGAACATTCTTTCGCAAACCATTTGTTACGTACACATTTCTACGATAAAACATAATAGTGTTGCTAATATCATTAGAAGTATTTACTTTAATATTATTATATCGTCCACCCGGAGACGTACAAACGTCCGTCATTTTTGACTAATGTTGACATGTATTGCAGTTGTCTATGGAGATAATATTAAATTTAATAGGTGAACTAAAGTGAACTGTCTGCTCGTCAATCGCCATTTCGTTTTTATAACACACGCTATATTTACAAAATTGACTTTATTAAAATAAACTTTCCACAATAAGTATATACGTAAAACCAGACATTTTAACATCCACTGCTGGACATAGCGTCTTCATGCACATTGACTTGTGCATGAGGGATGAATGGTCCAAAAACGCCAAGAGGTTTGGCGTCCACTCTTTTAAAGGTGGTGAAGTTTCTCAGGGCTTGTGGTAGCGGATTTAGTTATTGCTTAGTAGCCTTTTACAGCCACGGCAAGAGATGAAGTGTGGTATTCTAAAGCCAGCTATATGTATATAAGTTTATATATATTTTTAATTATTATAACTTTGAAATCCGCATCAAATTCCGTTGAGTAGTTGAGTAGTAGTTGAAATATTATCACTAACATATAAACACGCGTTTCAAAGATTTTAATAACCGACTAGAAGTAATTTTAGCGACGATCATTGATTTCATTCCGGTTAGTACTCAGACGCTGTTAAATTGGCATAAAAATAGTGGGAGGGGCATAAGTGGCAGGTTGATTTCAAGAGTGTTCCGTGGAGCCAAAAGTGTTGAGCTTGCATTTCGGTATTATACGGCATTACCGATTGTTCAGAACATGAACATAAAAAAGATTATTGCATATGACAACTTATCATTAAAATATCAAAATTAAAATAAATTAAATATGGTATTAATAATTACACAAAATAAATAAACATATCAGAGAATGAAACATATCAATAAAAATAAAATATAAAACTGTACTGTGCATAAGATAATCGGTCTGTGATTTAGGATAGATTATCTATGCACAGCACTTTAAAGGATTGTCGAGGACAACCGTTCGCGTTTCCTTTTTGGCCAAACATGGAGAAGTCCTGCGTCTACCAATAAAAATAAATTTTAATAAATTTTAAAGCAAGTTGCATGTTGTGTTTATATCGCCGATAGCTTCATCGTTTATTGGATATTGACTTATATATCTTTATCTATTTTTTTACTCGAGACGTTTCGACTGGGTTGCATCAACAGCGACAATAAGTCGACGGGCTCTTGGTTGGTGCAATGCAGCCTAAACGTGGAATAAAATAAAATGGGTAAAAAGTTTTAAACACTTGTTTAATTAATATGTATATATATGTGCAAAACACGACAGTCTTGAAGGTTATATTAACCCTTTTTTTTATTTTAGCGCCTATACTCTATCTATATCTACCAATATCTCATATCTTTTGGCTTTAATGGCTTTTGGGATTCACCTTTACAAATACGGAGTTGTTGTTAAAAGTAGTTAAATGACATTACCTTGAATAAAATGCACACGGTCACACACACTCACGTATTCACCATAACACAAATACACACAAACGCATATACACACACTCATGTTGGCAATATAGATAAAGATATACTTGAATGTACATTAAATTAAACAAATTTATTTATTTATTAATAAAAAGAAATGTAACTATATATACATTAAAATTACATAGGTACAATATTTAAAAAGTTTAATGTACCTAATCTTGTTGCTACCTATCGTGTGCGCTGGAAGCCTGACCGCCATGATTTAACCTAGTCTGGGGTTCAAGGTAACAAGTATTTTTCTTAAAACCTATAAACAAATAAAGAATTATTATTATTATCTATCTAAACAGTTACTTTACACGGGAGGAAAAAAGTGATCTATAACATAGAAAGTCATTAGTAAAATAGCTACATTTATTTTATTTATCTGTTTTTCTTATAAATGATGTCAGTTATGTATTCAATAATTCTTTTGGAAGCGAAATTGTATTATATATTATTGTATTGTATGTAAGTGAATTTTTATGTACAATGTCACGAATATATGAAAATAAATTTCGAAAATATTATATGAAAATAAATTTCAAAAATATTCTATGTAAATAAATTTCGTTGATATAAGTACATTACAACATACGCGATTGTGGCACTTCAGTGACGGTAGGATTGACTTGACCCAATTATAATTTTATTCTATAATAATAATCATTTTGGAGAAAATGAAAGAAGTGCTTAACCAACGAATGATACAAAGTAATTGTATGAGAGAGAGAGAGATCTTTTAAATTTATTACCTGCCTATATCTATCCATTACTAGATTAGGCTTGCCCTCACACAAGACGATTTTCAGGCCTTCTCCACCAGGCACTGCCCTTTTAGGGTATGCTAAAAAAACTATGTAACACTATAGGATTTGAAAAAACTATGTTACAGGCATTTTGGATTAGTCTATATTAATTTTCTTTTTCAGACCTATGTTACTCTTGATCAGAAATATTCGCGTCTTTGATATTTCTACAGAAATAAATACTGACTAATGAAGGTGATTTTCAGCTCTAGGCATTTTCCTCTTTGATGGATATATTTTGCCGTATTTAGGAAGGTACTTAATTTGGGCTATTTTTGCCTCTTCCAAGTCCCACAGTGAGGTGTTACGATAGGTAGGTACGGGAGTCAGCAAGCTGTGAAGCGAGCAAGATTTTCACGGTTCACCCGGCGCGTTTTGAACGTTATTACAAGGTTCGATGAAAATTTAACTTTAATAGCACCTCAGAGGTGCTCACGCTCCGGTGCTCGTCCCGTTTCCTAAGTCCCACCTATACATAAATCTACTTATCATAAATAACTTATAAATATAGCTATCTATTATGAAATCGTAAAGCCTTTTTAACATAAATATTATGCATTTTAGTAAACTAAGAAACGTCAACCTTTTTAAAATTTAATGTTATTTTAAGTGTCTTAGTGGGGAAGTTCGCCGCATTCCGCAAATAACCATCTAATGCAGCAGTCGCAGTGGCCTGATTATTAAAAAAGTTCCGATATAAATGGCATAAGAGTGGCGGGATTTTAAAGGCCGGTTCGACCCGGTTTCTAAAGGCTATTCCGTGTAATGTGGACGTTTAAAATAATTCATTTAGTCGGCAAACGGGCGTGGGTGGACACCGGACCGGGTTCGCATCAACAAAACACGTAAACGGAGACATTTGCAGCCTTGTTTACTTCGGATTTATATTAAAGACGACTATAGAGTATTCCAGCTCATTATTGCCATAGGTCTAATTACGTAATTGATGTGGGTTAAGTTGGGGCGACTGCAGACTTTTTATTCCATTATCGCATAGGTTTAATTAATTTTCTTTTTTTATGACAAACAACATTCTTCATTTCCCGACAAAAAGCAATGTAAATAAAAAACCTTCCTTTTTGATACCAGAACCTTTTAATGTGAGCTAGACCACTTAATTATTAGTTAAATCAATAACCAAGTAGACAAAACCTCCATAGTGATCAATTTCTAAAGATAATTCAATTCTAAAGCTAAGCTATTTTATTTTACATAATGAATGTATTATGTCTCAAGTCCAAAATAAATACCTATACAGTTTCTTACTGAAGTTGAAAACAATACCGTCTTTTCGTTGATAGGAATCTTGTTTATTTCACACAAAAAAGTTTAAAGTCAAAACAAAGTATCGACTTTGTTTTGACTTTAAACTTTGTTTGTATGAAATTCTCGATATTCTCGGAATGAATATATCAGATCTCTCTACCTCCTACCTGGCTACGTCGTTTTAGTTTTGATGTTTTCAGACTTGGACACTGTAGCGTGGCCACTTCAATTGTTAGTTACCTTTTACGTGATGTCTAAAGTTTTTTTTTTTTTGTTTAGTTGTTATATACTAGTGGGCGGACGAGCAAGCGGTCCCACGTGATGGTAAGTGTTACCGCCGCCCATGGACACCTGCAACACCACAGAGGCATGCGGGTGCGCCGCCGACCTTGCAAAATCCTATTCACAGCTCTATAATGTAAAGGATATTATTAAAACAAGACAAAATATAATGTTATTAGCGCGCTCTACGAGAACATATGAAGCTATGTTAGAATTACAAATGAAAATCCAAGTGTAAATAATAGATTATTAAAAAAATCGCGATGCCACGTGTCGAGTTTCTCTATCTTTACAATAACTATAAATTGAACTACATATATCATATGAATACAAACTGAATATAACGAAGGATTACATTTCTGTCATTTTTTATTATCCTGCCTATTGTTTCCAATTATTACTAGTCTTGTGACAAATAACAACAATTCAACAACCCGAACTGAGCACGTTCGGTGAATTATAACCCGAAAATAGATGATATATTCGGGCCATATATATATAGCTAATATATACGGGCTGATATAGCTGATATTGGTGGACTATCTACTACATATAGTACCTACTAACCGCTGTGCTAGCTAACAAGCACACGGCTAGAGCCGAGCTGGGCGTACATTCATTGCACGTGTATCAGCCTATAACGTTCCACTAGCACAGGCCTCCACTGTAACTTACCAATTACCGGGAGGTTTCGGGTCATAATCCACCACGTGAGCCCAATGTGGATTGATGGATATACGGACAGTGAATGGTTTTTTATAGAAAGAAGAATGTGTCAATATACAAGTAAAACACGTATTTATAATCAACAAAATTGTAACGAATAAATATGCAATGTATCTACATTTGCTGAAGCTACACAAATTGTCGACGAAACATCAAGCTTTGGAAGCGTAACACTAGCAAGTCTTACGTTGAAGTAAAATAAAAAAAATGTTGCGAAAATTTTGATATTAGGTATACCTAATGTCATCTTTATTTAAAGTACTTTTTTCAAATTACCAAAGATATTGCCCAAAACAATAACGACGAGACTGAAGACAGTTGACAATTTGCTGTATCATCATGAGCATGACACAAACGTGTCAATGCAATTATTAACTTTAAACGTAAGAAATTATCTAATAGTGGGTCATTGAACCCGATGATTAATCTAATTTACCTGTTAATTTTTATTGTTCATCAGATTTTGTACCAGTTGCTATTTATGTATTTCCTTTCGTAATCGCCAATTGATATAATAAACACTTCTAATCGTAAGCATATCAGTCTAACTTTACAACTTATAGTAGGTACGGTGTACACAAAAGGAATTAGATCCGATCCATTTCAATTTACTGTATTTTTTTTATGGACGAAGGCGGCAGACGAGCATACAGTCCACCTGATGGTAAGTGGATACTGTCGCCCATAGATATCCGCGATACATGCCAACATTAGTCGAAAATGACAAACGTTGGAATGGATTTGGAGAAAGGGTTGGGAAAATGGGGAGGGAGGGATAGGATGAGAATGGGCTCTGACACATCTCACTCACTACCGAAACACGTACGTACATTAGGGAAATAAGATAAAGTGGGAAATGCAGTACATTTCAAGGTAGTCTTCTGTGGGAGTCTTACCATCAGATGGACCGTGTGCTCGTCCGCCGCCTTCGTGCATAAAAAAACACTAAAATTGAGGCCAACATAGGAATCGATATGTGGTTTTGCTAATTATTGGCAGTTTGGCATCCGTTGAAATTAATCAGCACAATTCCGTATGTACATGTTCCGTGTGTCCCAGACGGCCAACTTGGCCAAGCTTACTATGATACTTTATTCAAGAATTGGCTGTAGTAGTAGTATTCGTCATTAGGATTTGTTTACACATTCCTCTAAAGAATTGCCTGACACTTATTAGCATGAGTCGTACTTGAGAGTTTAATGAAAGTACATTTCGCATATATTGGCAGGTAGTAAGCGTCTCGGAAAAGAGATACGTACGTCAGCGAAAAGAAGTTGTAATGAAATTATTATAATTATATTATCATCATTTGAAAAAATGCCCATCATCGACAAATTAAGCGATTAATTATGAACGTGGGCATTTGGGCAAAGATATATCAGATACTGGCCAATGGATATCTGTGATCTTTACTGTTTATACACGAAATTATGAATAGGTGTAGCATGTGTACGTAGGTTGGTATTTTGGCAAGTTTACAGTTGAAACCATTGTCCATGTTGACCAGTGTGTATTAGTATATTCCTAGATACTCGTAGACGATTTATTGGCGCCTATTACTAGGTAGGTGTAATGTCGAGTTGAAGGATGTATGTGTGCTGTGTGGGCGTCGGTGGTTGTTCGCAAGACTTTGGCCAGTAAATCCTGACAGCATCGAAATAACAAGACATGCCATTCGCTCCATCTCATAAAGACGGATAAAAACCAGTCATAAAACTAAGTGGCGGAAGCTACTAATCAACTCGACACTAAACTGGACAAGTGCAGAAGATCGCTGTGCGCAGCGAAAATGCTGGACAACCTTAGATTTTAAAAAGTTAAACGTTTTGAGCCGAACTTTACCACATTAGTATGTGGATGTTACGTAAACAGTGTATTATCACATTAGTGATAATGCTGACATTATTTTACTTTGGCAAGGATGCTCCATTATTTTTTATTAGCCACTGTAAATATAGAGGATAGTATCCGTGTTGGCCGCGGGCGTCGTCGCGCGTTCTGTTAGTGTAGGCGGGGTTGTTTGCCTCGGCTCGCCTATTGCGTGATACACTCAATAAAACTGTTGTTGCACCTAAATTGGCCGTTTAAACGAACATGCCGCCTCCTTTTACGTTCACTGTGAGCTCACAGTTGAGGACTATAATTATTTAGCGTAGTTTATTAAATTTGATAAAAGGACAGCGTTGTTAAGACTGTTAATTAAGAATCGTAAGATGTTAGCAATTAGTTAGAAAATATCGCTTCGCAGACCCAGCGCGGGGTCATACTAATATATTTTCTTTAGTAAATTAATTAGTGCATATTTTACGAGTAGAACACTGTCAGTAAGTACCGCCTTTAGATATTGTTAAAACATTTTATTTGATATAAAATATAAACATGAAATCCATTTAATACACTTACAAGTGAAAAAATGGCTTTATGATATGAACAATATGTGAAATTTCGGAGACTTTTTTGTTATGACATTAAAATACATTTTAGCTATCACGTTTCTATCAGAAACCCTTCTCATGTAAAATTTCGGATCGAAAATATGCAACAATTGAAGAATTACAGACTTTCAAGTAGTCAATCTAACTTACCAACCTAAGGCTTAGATGCTAAGTCAAGCCAAGCATCAGAAAACATTATAATTCAGTAGTAAACATGTTACTAATTTGTAGATTCGAAGTATTTTTCGTTGATGCTAAAGTGAAACGCAATACAATTTTAAAATCAAGACACAGCTTTACTCGCCTATCCTTAAAGTACGTACCGGAACCGGTATCGTCGATAGCAATCAAAGTGCAGTTTTCATATTAAAATTAGCGTTACTGAAACGCATTTAACACGTTTGCTTTGGTAAAAACAAGTGAGCTAAGTAATATTGTGGAAACTACTTTACGTAACACCCGTCGCGTGACTCGAGGAGCGTTCATTCAGTGTCGTTACCCGAAGAATATACACAATTTGTGTACGTGTATACGATTCATCTATATTCGATATAATAGGTAGGTAGTTACATAAACATCAACACACATGAAAGCACAGTTGTGTGCGCCATAGCTATTAAACGTGCCACTAAATGTAATGGAGACAGTTAACAAAAAGAGCGACTTCATTGAAACATTGTTTTATAATGAAAGTGGGTGTTATCGAAATTATGAAATCTTTTACAAACAGCTGAGAGTTTTCTCAAATATTTCTGAAGGTAAACTAAATTTAGAATGGAAAAGAATAGTGTTTCATAAAATCTTAATACACAATAATATGATTTTATTAGTCTCGACTGGTATAACTGTATTCAGATTGCATGGCGCAACAATGCCTTTAGCATTATTAATTCAAAGATTACACACAGTGTAACTACATAAGTAGGAGAAGCAAAAACTATTATTATATGTAGGTACCTCGCAAATATCTTATTTAACTGTCATCTCAAAACGCGTAGTGTTACTAACATCCCCTCGACAGGATTCAGGTGTAAAACATATGTGTTTACGATAGAAACAAATGTAGTGAGCGCAATTGAAATTTAATTTTGGTACATGGTCGGTAAACGATAGCCATGATGTCAGTGACAGCTTGACGGAACAGGTGCAGTTGATCATATCGCAGAGCGTAACAACTCTGTTCAGAGCTAATTAATTTATTTCTACATTCGAATGTAAATATAAATGCGCTTAGGAGCGACACGGGAATAATTTGTAGCCTAAGGCTGGTTATACAACTTCACAGTACCTAACAATTATTATAGGAAATTTACTTAGGCACTAAAATCGGCTGGGGTTAGCAAATGTATTGAATAATTTAAATGTTAACTTTGTAGCTACCTGATGCTGACGATACAATATTTCATTAATAGAACGACCCAGACGCTATACTAATATTACGCAAGTTTACTTAAATTAGAAACCGGTGAGAAGAGATAAACGCACACTTCAACATGTATGTCAAATAAACAGCTCGTTAAAATTACATGCAGTTTCATTGTTTTCCATTTCGTGAGTCACAAACTACAATACAACAATGTTTAGGAAACGTGGATAATGAAATACTTATGATAACGAGATTATTTTATTTGCGTAGTAAAATGATTCAATTAATTTTAATCCTTGCAATGTTATTATGAATGATGTATTACTGAAACGAATCAATGAATGACAGTCGACTCCGTTAATTGCTCATTAATTTTTACCTAAAAATGGATGTAACAGAAAGCAACAAATGAACTGCCGAAACAGACAGGTCTCACAAAACAAGTGGAAAGTCAAAAGAATCCTGGCAATTGTAAAAGTTTCAAGCTCGCCGTGATGGTGGAAGGGAGGTGGAGCGAAGGGGGGTTGTGGGGCACGTCGCTGTAAGACGCGACGCGACGTGAATGGCGGCGGCAAGGTCAGGGGCGCCGGAAGTGGGTTACGGGCGGCGCCCTATCGACCGTCCGCCCAACCCGTGCGCGCCGCCCGCCACGCTGCCTAACATAATACACCCGTTTTATTATAACCCAACTAAATGACATGGACAGTTGGCCGTGGCGTCACGTTTATACATATTCTATTTATTCACAATTGGTTACATTGACACTATTCTTGTTAATTTCACTAATTAATAATGAACTGTTTGTTCCAAATTGAAAGCGTAGCGGTAAATATCCTTATTAAGGTGTAATTAGCGACAGTGGTGTCGCGGTTCAATGGTCGCCGCCATGTTGCGATTGTTGCGCCGCTGCGCCTGCGCCGCGTGACCGTGTGATGTAAGCGTTTCCGCGCAGATTCGTTCGCGAATTTGGATCGCCATTCATTGCGAGGTTTTTTACCGTGCGGCCGGCGAACCCGCGGCCTTGCTGCCTGCGCTTACGCCGACCCAACGCTACTCTCGACCGGCAGAGACGCCAAACTTTCAAAATTAGAATGATCTAAATATACGTTAGACTTTTTTTATTACGGCAGTGAGTTATAATGAATTTTTCCTAGCTTCAGCATTAGTTTATAAATACTATTTAAATAAACTCATCTGAAACAGAAACAGAAACAGAAACAGAGCTGTGAACACGTACCGAATTAGAACTTTAATTTTACATTAATGCAAGCAAATATTGTTAATGCTGAAAATATTATAGACGAACATCCGTTCTCTGAACATTTACATTGTAAACTGTTCATATGAAGGTATACTGATGTTTCTTTTATGTTGTTTCTCTTTCCTTAATGTTTTTTGTCACTATTGCTCCAAAGGGGACGTCCGGGATCAACCCGGATGCATAAATGTAACAAGTTCATTACTTGAGCGCATTATCGTGTTTCCATTGAAAAAATAAATAAAACAAAAAATAAAAAGAGGCGTGCACGCCGAGGCATGTCGGAACATGCTTGCGGTTGGCAACTAGCTAATAGGCTGAATTTTTAACTGCCTTAGTCACGACACCATCTCTTGTTTGTGTGAGTCATGTATTGCAAACGATGTAGACAAACCTTCATCTTTGTTTCGCATTTTCCTTAAAAGAGGAATGCGTTATCTTTATCTCTATAATAAAGAACGTTACAATCTGTCTGTTTAAGAATACTTTATAAAAAAAATGCCCACTCAATCTCCCACTGAAAAAATCTTGCAAAATACATAATAGAATACAAGTAGCAAGTAGTAATTATACAAAAAACAGATCAAAAGTGGATAGGACGCATATTGGCCGTCTCCGAAAACGTTTCCGCAAAATGAACACCTTGAAACCCTAATTTACCGCAAACGTGGTTCAGACTTGATTGGCTTTTTAACTTCTTCTTTTGGTGCCATCTCCTAACGCACATTGGCGATCAGCATGACTGTCCCCACATGAGAGTGCTGCCCGGAATAAAGGTTTCGTGCTCATCCTGAACCATTCAATAAGATTTCTGAGCCAAGATATCAGCCTTATGCCATGTTTCCGACGACCATGTTTTCACTGCGAATGATTGATTGACCAAAATATGTCAATTTTCTTATTCTGACTGTTATGTTGACCTTCACTAACTTCAGTAATACTAATACTTTAAAATAGTAGGCTTTGCCAAAGTACCTACCTACATCTATAAAATAAATTGAAAAATGCGTAGGTCAGATTCTAATAAAAGCCTCTATGCAGGGCCGTCTTTACCAGGGGGAGCAAGGGGTGCGGTGCACCCGGGCGCGGAGCGCCCGGGGGCGCCTGTCGAGCGCTGAATTTTTGGATATTTCATTGAACTTAACGCCATTGCACAGTTTTATATACTTGTTACTTACGACAAATATGTATGCGCAAGCAAAAAAAAAATAGTCATTAACAATAATATTTTTTTTACTTTTATTAGGCTTTCGGCGCTTGTCATACCGCATTACTACACTACACAAATAACAATTTTATTTAATACAACACGCGCGGCAAAATCTCTAATCCAAAGACAGTGTATGTATGTACGTTTGACACGTTGCCGCCCGGTAGCAAAATGATCTCTAAGTCAATAGAGTGTAAGTTCATTTGAAATGGGCGCGCGGGCACTTATGGTATTTACTTATGGTGCAGGGTGTGCGGCGCACAGGGGCGCAGGGTGTTAGGGGGCGCCGAGCGCCGCTCGCGACGCCTCCAAAGAGTCTACTAGAGGGCGCCAGGGTATTGATTGCACCCGGGCGCTACATGGGCTAGAGCCGGCGCTGCCTCTATGTCAAAATTCACGTAGAAATACCCAAATTACACTCTATTTTAAACATTCTAGAACATTATCCCTCTTCAAATTGTTTTTTCACTTATACAGGAATTTTTATAACAATAATTAGTACTAAGGGCTCTCTTATTAGTTATTAAAGACGTTTGATATTGCTCATTGCTCCTTCTTTTATAAATTTGGTGGCCAAGTTTCACTTGATTCAAATTAATAAAATAATAAATACATATATTTAGCCGTCGCTATTATAATTATGCTGATTACATAAAATCAAATCTTCAAACAAACCTGAAGGCAAATTCTAGGAAAAACATACCGCGACTTCATAGAATTGCTTATCTGGCGGCATTTAAATTTTTTCTGTATCTGTCTAGGTACATACATAGACGCTCATTTGTATACATTCATTTTGGAAACTGACCCTTTGAAACGAAGTACACACGCGGTAAAAAATGCCAATATTTTCGTGGAAACACACAATGACATAACTGTCGTGCTTGACACGAGGTTGGAAGATACAGCACAGCGGAATCTCTTTCTACCAAGAAACTACTAAATCGCATCTAAATACACCTCTAAATTTACCCATCTATTTCTCTACAGATATTACAGGAAGCTGTTGGATTATTTCCTAGAGAAAATTACCTACGCACCCAGATGGAATTACAAATGTGGACACAAGTATACTTTAAGTACCTACATAAATAATTTTAGGTATGTTTATATTAAAATCCAAGGACTAGGCATATCCGTAAATTAGCAAATATTATTTAAACGAGTGATTCAGAATCGTTAATTGAATATATTTATTGAAATTTTGGAAATACACGAAATAATATTTCAGCTTACTAAAATGGCACTACATCATTGGCTAACTCAACCTGATTTTCTTAAGCTACGACTATGTTATTATAGATCTTTGTTTACTTACGTATCTGACAGAATTATAATTCAAAATAGCTTATTAAACCACTGCCCATGTTTACATAACTGCCCATATTTACTTATAAATAACAGATAGAATAATAAACATGACATTATAATTAAATTTAGTAAGCACCTTATTACCTAAAATGTTATACGGCAATATGGTAAAGGTGGTTGTAATTTTCTCCAGGTTTCAATAAACCTTTTCACAAGTACAAGGCCACGAATAGGTTCGTGACGAAGTCTTGTAAGCATATTGTGTAATAAAACGTTTCACAAAACGTTTTAATAAAATCCCAAGTTTAGGTGTTTACTGCTGAACCTTGAACTAGCTTTCCATTTTTTCTTATGTACAAATTTAAAAAACAACGCTATTTATAATGCTAGTCTTTCGTATGGGATTTATGACAGACTTAATCGTAAGGGATTTATTCACCATCGCCTATGCAACACACATTCACCTTGTAGCTATAGTTTAAACTCAACTACGGCACGCTCAGTGGCCCACAGTGTCAGCTTCCATCATAATTGTTGATCGAATGTCAAGGGTCCTAAGAGATCGGTGGCGTTCATTTGTTGAAACTTGTTAAACAGTAGTGGCAGTATGCATGTATCGATCAAAAGGGATATCGATTTTAGTTTCCTATAAAAACAATATCTATTGATTATTTTGAGATCAATATCTATTGATCTTATATAATCTTTATAAAAAATAGCCCCAGGTTTAGAACAGATAAATAATAGTTAATGCTAAACTCTGTTTGACTATATGTAATGCCATGCATAATAAATATATGCATGGCACTACTAGAGACCCACAAGATGAGCACAAATCTAGATCCCGAACAAGTTTCCGGAAATCTTCCGGGAATCGAAGACAGTACCTATTGCGCAGTAGCTAGGGATATTTCTAATATAATCGGCCTTTATTTGTAACTAGCTGGTATGCGACACTTCTCTCGCGGGGTTTAATTGATTCTATACAAAAATTTCAGCCCCCTAATATTTATTATACAATTTTGAAACACGGTAACATATAACACGTTTTTAATTATTTGTATTGTAGAATATTTATACAAAGTTTCATGTTAATAGGAAAATCAAATATTTTGCATACAAATTTTTACACCCCCTTTGACCCATTTAGGGGTAAATTTCCCGAAATCCCTTTGTGAGTCTTCAGTCTTTACGTTATAAAAAGAAGCTAGTCTAAAATTAATGTTTCTAGGTTCAGCTAATTTTGCTGGGCGTTGATGAGTTTGTCAGTCAGTCGGGAGATTTCTCTTTATATGTCTTCTAGTAATAATGACAAGGGACTTCATCTCAGTGGTTATTAGTTAAGATGATTACTTATCGATTACTTTTTAAAAGTTTAAAAATAATCCCCATAAAACAGACGGGGGTTTGAGCTACGACTAAGGTCTGATTCTGATTACATGTAGTCTGCTCAAAATTTAGAAATAATCTAGGCTTAGGTAACCAGTGTAATAAATACATCATGCGCTAACTCTACCTCTATGAAAAATACGGTCTTAAAATGAAAAAAATACGGCTCGCATATTGCATCACCCTCGTTATCATTATAACTTTGATGCATTATAATATCGTAAAACAAACGTTGAAGTAATAATAAGCTTAAAAGTATATTGCTGAATGCCTTATTTGAAAGTGTTTAGAATGGCATCGCATGCCGCGAATGTCGCAGGGCGACAGTATCCACTTACCACCAGACGAACTGTCTCAATTACAGAAAAAAGTTGACACTTCTACGTATAAAACTTGGACAAATAATGATCCGTCTTGTAGCATACGCATCAAATCCGGTGCGAATTGAATCCCACACATGAATAACGTATGACTCTCTCAAATTATTTTCAATGCTTACTAGCATTTTTATAAAAACAGAATATACTTAGGGACTCCTCTACATAGTTACTTCTCAATTCACAAGCTACTGGTAACATTGTAACGTATGTTATGTACTCATATAAGTCATCCCCGTGTAGAGAGTGCATTGTTTGGTCAGGTGCGCTGGCGCATTCTTTGTCGTCCAAATTATCGCCTCGTGAGCCATACGCGCCGAGGAATGTTGAGGATCTTTCCCAATGTATTTCAGCTAATAATGTGTCTGTAGAGACTGTACATATGGCATTTGAACCATTGTAATTCTGAACTACTGTATAGTAGATAGATATATGTATTATTGTATACATATATTTGCCCCAATGAAAATTCGTCACATATTGTTAAGGTCCATGCATCATATGAATATTCATCACACGTTTAAAATTTATACTACAGGTAATTAATTACTTACAAAAGCAACTATTTTTCGTACAATTAGCAGCAAAAATGAAAATCAATACCCAAGACTTGTACAGATAAATGGACCTTTAATTATTGTTAAAAATATAATAATTATTTTAAGTATCATTCTCTTGGCAAAAGACGCTTTTTTTTACCTGTGGCGAGTTTACACTTTAAAAAAGAGGCTGTGACAAATATGCAATAACTTATATTTCGACTACTACCTGATGATATATGGTTTTGAAGATGTAACAGTAATAAAGAAGAATCTTTATTTGTCGGTGTTTTAACAGGTATTATAAAGCACAAATACCCGCGTTTTACCTATTTTTATCTCGAGTGAAACCGATATGCAGGTATTTAAATAGGAAACACCAACAATGACCGCAATTTATCGGTAGTTTTGTTACTGGACTCAAATCCTGCACGTGAGATAGCGCGAGAAGGAATGTTGAGCAAGTTATACGAGCAGCTTTATACGAGTAGGTACCTTGGTTTTTAGTGAGTATCAGAAGTGTCCTGAATTGAACAGTCATAAATACATATTTGTTAGATACATGTCATACATACATGTATGTTCAATTGGCACTATACACTGTTGGTATTATGTGAATAATGCATAGATGCTAAGCGAGCATCTCCATGCGATTCATTATGATTTCATGAGGTATTGAACACTTACTACGAACTGTTTTCCAGTAAGTTCTTCGATAAATTCTCAAAAGAATTAAATTCAAAAAAATCTGATTTTTTCTCTCTTGAATTGATAGTAGAAACATCTTGTATAATCGGGAATCGATAAATTGCCTAGGTCGCCTAGGAATAAGAGCTAGAATCGAATGATATAGTTTGGTTAGTATGTTAGCAGCTATACTGCCAATAAAATCTCTCACATTTTCATTGTAAGACACAAATAACTAAGAAAAAAAAGGTATTCTAATTGGCGATTATAATTTGGTCGGTGTGTGGTGGCGAGCCTTGGGGGAGCCCCATGTCTAGCAGTGGAGAGACATAGGCTGATAGTATGGAAGTATTCAAAATAAACGTATATCGTAAATTGATAATTATGCTGATTGATATAACAGTATATGTATTTATATATTATACGTAAACGGTTTACAAGTAGCTAGTAGTAGCACGAGCCACGCCATAACCTCGAGTGTGGTTTAATAGGCTTCCTTGGAAACAAACAAGTTCCTAAGTAACACTTACATAGGTATGTAAACGACAAAGAAATTATTATGAACCGTAGAACAAAAGGGTTGTTTACATTGTACGTTTTATAACGATACACGAAGCACCACGCTATGAGGCGTGTACACTGGCTCGCTTGCTTTTACATGAATAAAATCTATTTATAATGTTGACGTCGCCTGCTCCACATTCTTATCTTGTCGTATTTAGCGCTCGCAACTCAAGGATCAAACACAGATGTATGATAATAATGCAACGCTATAATAAAGCTATCGCTTTTAAAACAGTTTTGACGATATACCTGAACGTAAACAAGCTTCTGCCTGCGTTACGTAGAGATATTCATATTTATTCAGAGATATTCGGTCGGGACCCTCAAACCTGTTTTTGAAACCTATTTGCATTTTATGTTATTATTCTCATTTAAGTTACAGATTAAAGTTTGCAAGAAACTTACCTGAAATGTTTTGTGAAATAGCATCGAGTCATTTCAGTTGTATTGGATTTCTAATTTCATGCTCGATGGCTAATAGGTAGTGCATCGGTTTTCCCCAATAAACGATTAAAAGGGAATGAATGACCTGGAAACTGGTTGACTAACTGACTGTTCCAGTGCTAGTCCCATTTAGGTTCTTGCTTTTATTATTTAAAAATAATAATTAACTAGTTAAACAGTTAAAAATAACAATGTTTTTCTCTATTTCAGCCCGACCGATGATCTCGGCGAGCCACCCCGGCGAGGCGCTGGCCCAGCTGGGGCAGCTAGGGCAGCTGAGCCACCTGTATCCGCCGCCGCCGCCGCCCGGTATGACGCCCGAGTTCCTGGCGCCTCGGCCGTATCCGCGTTACGCGCCCAGACGCCCGCGAGATACCATCCCAACCCCCGCACAACCCACACCTTCCTTCCCCGCAGTACCATCCGCATATGCACCATTTTTGCCCCACCCGGCATCGTACGCCTCGTATCTGTACCGGACCCGGGCGCCACAAGCGCCGCCAGCGAGTTATCCGATACGGCCGCGACCGACATCCGGGTTCGTGCCGCCAGCACCAGCACCACATTCACCGCCTGTTTCAGCGCCGGCGCCTGTACCACCACCCAGAGATGTAAGTACTGATTGATTTCTAACCATTTATTTCTGTATTTTAATAAGGATCTTTTAATAGAGATTGTACTTAGAGCAGAATTGTTGAGCTTCCTCTTATAATAGAAGGGTATTTATTTCGACTCATCATTATTAGTGGTCAATCCAGGTCTTTAATTCAGGTCCCCCTTAGAACTTTAATCAGGACCTTAAAATCAGGATTTTCATTGCGCAGTGTTTGCATAATCCATTGATGAGAATCAAGCTTTAATAGATCTCCAATATCATAGTGATTCATGTTGACGTTTCAGGATCCACCCATGTCACCGGAAAGGGGAGCGCCCGCGCCATACTTCTGCAGGGGTGCTCTCATACGGCTAGAGGATGGGTCTCTTCGACGCGTCGAGGAGATGCGAACTGAAGACTTCGTGATGAGTGCCGACCGAAGCGGCGATCTCGCTCTAACACAATGCACACTTCTACGGCTTGACGAGCGGGCTGACAGACTCGCACTCACACTTACTTATGATAGAAACCGTTCACAGGTTGGTTTTTATTCATGTTTGTATTTCTAACCTGTCTTTCAAATTTTTTGGCATTACAGTAAATTGGGCAATACCCACTTACCACATGGACTGTCGCTTGTCTGCCATCTACTTTCTATGTAAAAAAACACCATAGCCACGAAAGATGCAGAAAAATAAATAAACATTTCAAAAGCAATCAATGCTTGCGAAAGAAGCACAATCAGTATACACAGTGCTATTATGTTAATAACGGATCGTATTTTCAAACGTTGCTTATTTTCATTTTCAGGTGGAGTTGGAATCGACGGTAGAGCATCCGTTCTTCGTCTATGGCAGGGGCTGGGCATCGTGTAAACCTGAACGCACCCTGGCGCGGTATGGACTTCGTGTACAAAGGTTGCAAGTTGGAGACGTCTGCGTGTCGCTCGTCGCACGTAAACATGCGACTGTCTCTGTGGGCCCAGTGGGACATTCTTCCTCCGCACCGCCACAAACACACCCAGAAAACCTCAGTGTTAAAGAAGACGCTCGAAAGAGACGGTGGTCTGCCTCCGATGTTTGCGAAGACGACCGTCCTCCCATGAAGAAACGCTGAACCGACCACATATCCTAACCGAACCAAACGTCTACAGTATGAACTTTTTTGGTGACCTCTTAATGTTGTGATAGCCTACGTGAACTCTAGTTTCGCAGGCTCCGCTCTTCGTTTCGATCTTCCCCGAAATTTTCGGATTTGTGACGAGCTGACTTTTCAACGATATGTGAGGCTCGTTAGCTTTTAGAGACAGCAAATACTTTAGCCGAGACATTTCATGTTTATGACATATTAGACAAGCCCAGTGATGGTGGACGCGTGATTGAGGCTTGCACGTGGCTATAGGTACGTCACTGTTTGCACTGTTTCTGCAGCGAACGATAGTCCACAATCGTACGCTTATATTCTATTCGGGAACTCTAGGTGCTTTTTTACTGTCGGGTGCTTCAGTACGCGTTCGTGTACGACGATGTAAATATGTGTGTATATGGATACTTAGGTCAAAGTTATTATACTCCATGACTAAATTAATGTGTCACAAAAGCGTTAGTTGTTGATGACATTCGAATCGATGCATTTGCTACGTAGATACGTGTTGAAACATTTTCTGTATATACCAACAAATATAAACTATATTTCACGTGACATAAACATGGAGTAAATCAAATGAGCACAAAAATTACAATGTGTATGTTTCTACCAGATCTTAAAGTAGGTTAGATATTGTGATATCCAATGAGATTTTAAACGGCCCGTGTGCCGAGACACGCGGCATGCACATTTAGATAAAAAGGTACAATGAATGTTAGATAGCTAGTAGGTTGTAGTAACGGGCTGACGTGTGCTTAAATCTCGACTGATTGTCGTCTTTATAGTCGGTTCTCTGGATCACTCAAGTGGTTAGTTGTTCGAAGCAGTCATGTCGAAGCTCCTCTCTTCCCCGATGGTTGTGACTGCAAACATATCCGCCGGCGACTGCGTCGTCGCGCGCTATACTCGCAATATGTAACCCGGGAATGCATAACAATCCTCCGTGAAAACGTTTTGTCGTTAACAAACGGAGAACAATAGCACTACGCTGAATAATGGTGGCAAATTCTTTAGACAAATAATTCAATCGTATCAAATAAAAATGTTGATATATATTATTATATGAATATATATATACTCGTATAATGGTCATGTTATTAGATGTCATCTCTATTGGTTTTTGACGTCCATGTGTGATACACATAATTTTTCTATGAGATGTATACATAATAAACACACAGTCTGTGATATTTTATAGTTATTGGTCAAACTAGGTATGAAGTGTTGCTTGAATAAAGAAAATATATATGTTTTAGATAAATAAGTGAATTTATTGGTAAGGAACTGTATAGTTGTTGTATACTCAAAATGTGTTGAAGGAATTAAGTGTATAAAATTGGATACAATCATAACAAGTAGCGTCTGTGATGAATATACATATATCGTTATACCAAATAACGACATACGCAATGGCCATATCAAAATCAAATTAAGTTTATATATTATTATTAAGTGAATATAATTATCGTTCGTTCTTCCTTTCAAAATCCTTTGTTATTTTGCATAATATGAACAGTAAAACTGCTACTCGGAACAGTTAAGTAGCAGACGACAATTAATAATAATCTATAGCTTATGTAGATAATATCGGCGACATTCGAAGTTATGCTGTTCTCAACACTGCGTTCTACATAACTATTGTATTTCGCATTCAATGTAGAAGGGTTCATATTTTCTCCGTTACAGTATAAGTTTAAATGTTGTCGCGTGTACGAGTAATTTGGCATAAGCCGCGGCCGCCGCGCGCTCGCAGTTCGCCGCGCAGCATACAACGTACGCTATATGGAGGAGGATCGCTAGATATGCAAATGGTTAGTTTCATTGTACCGTTAACTGTTACGTGCTTGTTTAATATTGTACGTTATAAAGTAACCAATCACCATTGAGCGTAGTCATCTCGTGGACGACGCGCGACACGCGGTGTTGTATAAAACTGATAATTTGTCGTATAATGTAATTCTAGTTTTATCGTCTTTATATTATTATATTTGTAATTGTAATGAAAGATCTCATTTTATTAATCGGTATTTCTAACAAGGCGCTATCATTAGATCATGACTAAGCCTACCTCACAAACTTTAACGGCCCGTGTATCGTTGCGGCGACGCCGCCGCGCGCCGGTGGCGTCACCCGCGAACCGGTCGCAAACAAGTCTAAACAAGATCTCAATTTGATGAAAATAAACTTTTAAAAAGACTGGGACGCTTTACTGAATGTTGTGGGATAGTAGTTTCTTTGAAGATATTACTTAAATTATGAGATAGGAGCATTTATTTAGTGGATTTGGCGCGCGCTCGTTCTGTATAACACAACCTGCAAGGCTCCGCTACCACCAAACACTTTAGTACAAAATTCCTTACAAAAAGTATTATTCAAAATTTAAATTCAGAGTATTAATCTAATTTCATTGAATGGTGCTACGTGTACATCTGTGAATGTAATGCAGCCACAATCACGATTGACATATTTTTATGTCGATACATTTGCAAACATACCAAGACACATTGGCACAATCGAAGTCCATCCGCGCCTACAACTAGATATATCACATTACATTGAAGAACCATAGGATAATAAATAATTAATTCATATGATGAATTTCACTGTTTACCATCAGTTTTGTAGTTAGTACTTTCTTTAGCAATAGCCGACTAATGTACCCAGGTTTACTGATCAGACAATATCCAAGTGAAAGGAAACCATTATTATATACGTGTATGTACAAATTATAAACTATATTTATTTACATTTGCGTAGGAAACATACAAGTGTTGTTTACTGACAGTAATATTTTCGAATTCAACTACATTATTGTGTAACGCATAACTTGAGAACTTGAACGTTTTCAAAGTAAACACATTTGTATGGTATTTCTAAACAAAGCTATGTATTTGTTATCATCCGAAGTTGGTACTTTGTGTTAATGTTAATGCTTCCGAGTGAATGACTCCAACTAATAGTGACAATAGAATGCAACTTTTGACAAGAGGTTGATACGTCATGTTGTTGCCCGTGTTAGCTGCGGGCCAGTAATGGCTCCCAGAAGTCCGTAAACTAAGTTTATTCTATACTCTTCACAATACAACTAACAATATGTACGACACAAAGTGTTTGTGCCATCCTAACATATGTATCAATATAGATTCTCACTGGAAGGTCGATGAACGGCCAAAATGATAATTATATTTTGGGATAATTCATCGAAGATAAAGTAAAATTCTATTGTTATTACTGTATAAGCATTTTGTTGTAATGCACATTGGGGGCAGCAAAAAAATATTTTTCCACAGTTTACGAACATGTCAGTAATTTTATACCAAAATAAAACACTGAAACCAATGTATTACAACAAAATTCAGAGGTCAGAAAATGTTGTGTCATTTAATTAATAGGTAAATAAATATTGATATTGTTATATATAAATTATATGACAAATATGACAAAAATATATATGTATATTTTATTGTATAGCGGAATGAGTACTATATCAGATTAATGTAAATGGAAGAAATGTTATAGGACGAATGTTAAAAATAAGTTAACTGTTTGTAAAAAGAAGAGAAAATATGTATAATTGAATATTTGCTACGTGTTTGTTTTATTTCAACACCTTCATAATGCCCAACTAAGAATATAGGAGAACCTCTTTTATCCGAAACGATGCTGTCAAGAAACATTCGGACATTCAAATTCCTATAAAAATAAAGTTTATACACGTAATTAGATTATCTCTTTTACGTTCAAAATGAACAAAAACAAATAAAATAAAAAAAACATTAAAATACAAATAACATTTATGTAATGTTTATATATTTATATATATTCAGTTTGTGTGCGATTAGTTATATGGATAATGGAGGTTTTTAAAAATATATTTCTACATATCGTACACTACTTGCACAATCTGTTTCCTGAACTAAATAAACTAAAGTCTACGTGACACTACGTTCGCACGATTAAAAACTTCTTTTGCGGTCGTAAACTAGGTAGTTATTATGGTGACTTTAAAGTTTGAATTTATTAGTTGCTCTAACTGAATGTACAGACTTATCTACAATGATGTATTTGCAGGTGGCGCTACCAGCAGTTCATTGAATAAATTGATAATGAATTGTAAATTAGCTTTGTAGTTGTCTGAACGCTTGCTTGACCAAAAAAAAAACATAGTTTTACTTACAAAATTGTATTTGTAATCACAACATGGAATACTAAATTTCACTGAGTTTGATAGAGCGTAGCTAAGCTAGTTGTTCATATATCCGATTTGAGGTCCAGCAGGACTTTCTCTCCGGGCTTGAAGGCAGGCATGCCGAGATAAGGGCACGTCGCACAGCGGAACGCGTCGCCTAAGTAACACTGTAAAAAATGCATCATTTTTATAGACAATATAGGTTTAGTACCGTTGTCCTCACTAAAATCTCCACTGGTGGCGATAACGGGAGTTGTACACTACATTACTACCATTGTCCCCACTGACACGAGTGGGGACAATGCTGATAATTTTTGCGTTCCAATCTCCGTTGTCCACACAGGAGATATTACGAAATGCCATAAGTAACGCCAGACTAACTTTTTTGTTTCACCAAATGGGCGTAAAATAATATCAGATGTTATTTACTAAAATTACAACTAGTCTTTTACTTGGGGTATTTCGTAACAACTATAGTGGGAACAACCAAAATTGAAACACAAAACTAATGGAAATAATTTTGTCTAAAATGGCCGTTGTCGCCGCCAGTGGGGACTACGGTACCAATCCAGAATATCATATTTCACGGGTGGCAGACGAGCAGCTCTGCCCTCATAATACATTAGCAACATAAGTAAAGCGTAAGTAACTTTATATGCGGTAACTAAAAATAAACAAATATAATAAACAATGTTTATTTTTGTTTCATCCAAAACAAAAACTTGCTTGATTATTGAAAATTTTAATACATTATTATTATGCATTGTTCTCGAATATTATCAAAATGCACGTGTGCCTTTTTTTCGAAGGCAGAGCAGCAGTCCATCTGGTGATAGGTAAATACTATGAACTGTGACCGATGAAGATATTTTTGTATTTAATATTTTCTTTTATAAAAAAGAGGGCGACAGACGAGCATACAGTTCATCTGGGGGTAAGTGGATACTGTCGCCCATGGACATTCGCGACACATATCAACACCAGTCGAGAGTGACAAACGTCAGCACACCCGCCTGAATGTCTTGCCTACCTTTGGAGATTTAGGAAAAGAATAGATGAAAGGGTTGGAAAAATAGCGAGGATGGGATGGAAATAAGCTTTGGCATACTCGCTACCGAAACACATACGTACATTGGAGTATAGAATAAAGTGGGAAATGGGAGTATATTTTATCTATATAATTTTCTAATGTAATTAGATTATTTTCTTCATTAGTTGAAATAGCCAAAAAAATTAGTCAAATATTGTATTGCAAGGTTAAAGATCGGCTTGATTCAACCAAATCGACCACTAGGTTAAACAAACAAGATTATCGAATGTTAATGTCAGATTGATAGGATAATCAAATAATAAGATTAATATAAAAAAGAAAACAATAAAAAAGTTTTGGCGCCATTAACTTATTTAATTCGATTTCTAGCACCACTATTAATAAAATACACGTATAGAGTTGAAATTAACCTTTCCAATAAAGATGCAAAATATCAAAAAGAGCAGATAACGATTTTGTTTAAAAATCAGTAGCGGGCATTTGAAATTCCATTACAAATGTTTATAAGCCACCGCTAAAATTAGCTATTTGCATGGTAGTTTTACTAGATTCTAAAGAATGATACCTCACAACCGGTACAATTAAATAAATAATATTCACCAGCCACTATTTCTTTTCGTTAATATATTCAGAATAATTAAAGGTGTAACTTGTAAATTACAGTGATATATCGCCAAATGTCGTACACATAGTGACGTGACACCGTATTTCTAGCAATTTTAACCTGTTCAACTAGGCAATAATTTATAATTTAGATATAAAAATATTCTTCCATAAATAACAAAGTGACATCATGAGAGAGGACATTTTTTGTTCAGTAATGTTAGTAATGTTGTAAGGAGAGTACAATTTTGCAATTACGTATTTGAAATTGATATGGAACATAGTTCTTGAAATATATCCTGGCTTTGAGTTTACAGTATGCTGACAGTGTAGAGGGAGAGTGCACGCTACACTCCCACAGCCGCTGGGCGCAATCGACTGGCCACTTTCTCTCACAGAAGACCTTGAAATGTACTGCATTTCCTACTTTATCGTATTTCCCCAATGTACGTACGTGTTTCAGTAGTGAGTGAGATATGCCAGAGCCCATTCCCATCCCATCCTATCCCTCTCATTTTCCCAACCCCTTTTTCCAATTCATTCCTTAATCCACAGAGGTAGGCAGCGCATCCCGGGGTATGTCAACGTTTGTCATTCTGGACTGAAGTTGGCATGTATCGCGGATGTCAATGGGCTACAGTATCCACTTACCATCAGGTGGACTGTATGCTAATCTGTGGTCATTTTTCTATAAAAAAAAATTTCAAGCAGTATACTAGCCAGTTTTTGTTTCGTCCACCGCTGAAGATGGGCCTCCTCATGCCATGCATAAGGTATGTATGGCCTTAAAACAGCACAATGCCCAAGGGGGTGGCCAAGTCCACACTTTTGGAGGAGGTGTACTTTCTCAGGGCTTGTCTTGTGCTAGTGGCTTCGTTATACCTTAGTCGCCTTTTACGACAACGGGAAGAAATCGGATGCTATTCTTTGACCATTCATCCCTCGAGCACAAGACAATGTGCACGCGGAGGCCGTTATCCAACACTGGATACTAAAAGGGCTGATTGTATTGCATTGCATTGCATAACTAACTTTTTTGATTGTGTGTAATTAATAATAATCTAATTTTATTTCAAGCTAAATAATAAATAACCATATTTAACTTTTAATAATAAATTTAACTTTTAAATTCCATATTTTAACTTGGCTATTTACAAAGATTTTGGGCTCTCCTGTAAAATTTGTTAATAAATACTAGGTTTTATCGTTGACATGGGTGGGGTCCAGTGATTAATAAATTTAAAACTCGCGATTTATGGCTGAATACGTTTGCGGACATTGTTACTAAAGTGTAGTAACTAACAAGTATATAGTGTGTATGTTTCCTAATGTGAAGATAAAATGTAGTCTGATAAAACTGCTCGCAGTTCCCATTGTGAATTACCCGCCTTATCAGTCAACGCGTGACCACCGGCCGTTATAACATGTGCCGAAACGTACAGTATAAATAAAAGTTAAATGAAGGCCTTTAATTATACGGGTTTAATTTACATTATCTGTACAAAATGCGAAAGACTAATAGTAGACACTGATAGTAGTGGACCATCAGTCTAGATCAGGGGTGTCCAACTTACAAAGCCTCAAGGGCCAAAATTATAACCTTGAACGTAGTTGCGGGCCATATAATAATACTTTAAATTAAATTATTATTATATACTTTTCATTTTAAAGTATCAATAAGAACCTATGTAAGGTAAAGTTATTAATAAAACCAAAAGTAAATTATAAACCAGCATATTTGGTAAAAGTTTGTTTAAAAGCATATTAAATTATAAAATCTTTTTCAAAAGGAAGGCATTTCAAAGTAATTTTCTGATTTTTTTTGTCTCTTTCGGGGGCCACACAAAACGGCATCGGGGGTCGCATGCGGCCCGCGGGCCGCCAGTTGGACAACCCTGGTCTAGATGATAAACGTTGGCACACCCCCAGGTGTGCTGCCTACCTTAGAAAATTTGATAATTAATTTGGAGAAAGGGTAGGGAAAATGGGGAGGAATCGGATAGGACAAAATGATGCAGCACATTTCATATAGATACATACACTTCCACAGGAAGATTTAGGCGTCTCTTTAGTTTCCCCTCTCAACTCCTCTGCCAGTCCGCATGAGCAATCCGCACACGCCTTTCGTTTGCCTGTTGTTGCGCAAACTGGAATTGTAAAAAAAATACTTCAATTGGAATATTTAAAAAATCACTGCAACATACAGTATGTATAGAATCAATTACTGATATTTGAAGGAAGTGTTAAACACTTATTTTTATTGACAAAAACATTTTCCTACATACTTCTACCTACTCCACCTCTCCTTGAATAGCAGCCATGTTAAATTTTTTAATGAGTCTGATATGTACTAATAAAAAGACTATATCTATAAATATAGGGGCCATAGAAAAATGAAAATGGTCTCATTCGATGAAAAGTACACATTATTAAGTAATTATTTATTTAGTTCTTATTCTTCCTAATTTACTGCAAAAACGAGATCCTTAACATACATTTTTATGTGCTAGATCGATGGAGTAAACTTACAAAATATACACTTTATTACAATTTATACACTTATAAACAGATTGGGCGGTAAAATATGAGCAGTAAAAAAATAGTAGTATCATTGTAAAGAAAATATATTTCTTTCATTTGAGTTTTGCCGCACTCCGCGCTGTCGGTAGATCTATCAGTGTCGGTAAAAGAGGGTAGGATATGGGATGGCGTGAGGTGAAGACAATCGTGCGAACTGTCAAATTGTAGGTCAAGATCAGTAAGACTATTGTAAATAATAGATTGTAGAAAGGATTGAAGAATAAACATTATATGTCGTTTCTTTGTATACCGAAGCAACACAATATAGTTAGTTTCATTTGACAATCCTTAGAGTGAAAATAATCGACATTATATCATTACAATGGAAGTTAATCAGTCTCAACAGTCATCAGATTTTTATGTATGCTCATCTGTAAATTTTTTTCTATAAAAAAAGTATTATTGGATGAATTTATATATGTAAATGACACGCAGGAAGGAAACAGCTGTACAGTGTTCAAACTGTTTCATTGTGACTTAATATTCACCACAGTCTCGGAACACAAAACCTCTACGTAAAGCTACGGGAGGTGCGTCACGTAGCGTATCGAGGTTACAAGATGACGCGGTTACAATCAAGATAATAATAGGTTTACAAAACCTCAACGTTGTTTGTGATCAACATGAATATGAAAAATTGTCTTATTATCATAAAAATATTGCTTTATATATTTTTTAAAAAAACATTGATACCATAGATTTGATTGACTTCAATTCAGTACATATCAATTAAAATTCAAAATTACGTACATTTTTATTTACAATAAAACTACAGTATATAAAAACTATAAACTACAACTATATACAGTATATAAACTACAATATATAAAAAACAAATAAATATACAAAAATAAAAAATATGGCGTGATATTTTCAATATGACTAAGTTCTGAGAAATTATTTATTCAGAATTTAGTCAGAACAAAAAACAAAATAAAAAATTATGAAATATGAAAAAAATAAAGAATATGAAAAAAAACACTGGCTTAAAAAAATTAAAATAAAACAACACAGGTTTAATACTCTTGAATAATGTTGACCCAAATGTTGTCATTTTTATTATTTTACAGACAAGAATATGAAGGCATCATACCTCTCAAAGACTGTTTATCCGGTTTCTTGAGATCATCTTCATCCAACAGCTGATCGGAGTCAATGATTTCTTCATCATTACCACCTGTCCATGCAGCCTCTACAGTTTCATCTAATTTCCACACCATTGGCTTATTCCCCAATTTGAGAGAGGCTTTGGAACCAACCTGCAGTTAATAAATTACATTAGATAGGTATAGGATACTTATACTATAGGACCTTTATTGGACTATAGGATACTTTATTGCATACCAAAACATACAGAAGAAAAGCACAAAAAATGCAAGTAATTAGAAATACAATTGATGGCCTTATAGCTAAAGTGATTTCTTTTAGACAAGGTTTGTGTGCTTAGAAGATTGTAGATGAATAGATGGTGCAATAAAGAAATATTGTCTTGATATAATCTTTAATAAATAATTAGTAATGTTTGGAAAAAAAGAGACAATTTGTTTATAATAGTGATACAATGTATCTTCATTTTCATTTTAATCACTGATGTGCATTGATTTTGAAATTTGATAAACAGTAGTGGCAATATGCAGGTACTTATGTCAAACATTGTATTTATTGGATTTAAAAATGTCAGGAGCATTAAAAACACTAGTAATGTGTGTATGTGTGCATAGGTTTAATGTATATAAGTAGTAGCTTAATGTTAAGCTCTGTTTATTTCTTATATGAGATGTGTATCTCAACAACCTGAAAAGCTAAAAGCTATAAAATCTCCCATTTAAATAGATATTCATTAAAATAACTTGGTGGTTGGATTACTGTAGTTATGTAGCTTTCAATAACTCACCTCGAATTTAGGCTTCTCAGCCACATATTCACTGTTAGAATTCCTTACAACATTTATAAACCCATTCAATTTGAGTGAACTGTTCAAATCTGTGTTGTCTTTCAAAATTAGTTTCCCACTTGGTTTGAGAAGCTTTATCAAGATGGCCAATAAATTGTCTGTATGCTGTACAGAATGTGGTGGCGAGAAGTTGGACAAAATTATGTCAAAGGATGAATGTGGCCTGGAAGCTGAAATTGATATTTGGTTCATTCTAACACTATTCCTATGGTTTCACAAGGAGAGTTTCTCGTACATGTGCATGGGAGGAAATCAATCAAAGGCTAGTACAAAGAACAATCATCATCACATGATCAGTTATCATCATTATCATTGAGTTTTTATCTCAAGTGAACAACTGTAGGTGAGAATCATATTTAAGAATTATATAAAATATTCTCAACCAGACCATTTGTGAAACTCTCCTTGTGGATATGTGCTTTTATTCTTGCTGAAACTAATACTTAGAATTAGGCAAATAATATTATAGGGATTGTATATAAAGGAATAGCAAACCATGATGAACAAAACAACCTAGATATTTTTAAATGACAAAACAACATATTGAGGTGGAGGGGTCAGTGCATGCTGCATTCCCAAACCCATTAGGCATACTTGACTGGCCACATTACCCATCTCATAGACAACTTTTCATCTTGAAATGTAATGCATTTTTCACTTTGTCCAATTTTTCCAATGTACATAAATGTTTTGATAGAGAGTGAGATATGCCAGTGTCCATTCACATCCTGTCCCTAACCATTCTCCAAATACATTCCTATTCTCCAAAAGTAAGCAGCACATCCGGGGCTGTGCCAACATTTTTTATTCTGAAGTGAATTTGGCATTATCATAGATCTCCATAGACGAGTGTCCATTTAACATCAGGTGGACTGTATGCTTATATACCACCTATTTTCCATAATGAATAAAATAAATGTAAATAATTAAACTAGTAAGAATGTGATCAGTGATCACCAAGTCAATGGTAGAAGTCCTATTTGTTTTATTGGTACCAAAGAACATAAACCTAACTCATCTTTAATTAACTACTATTGGTTTGCTACTCATTCAGTATTTTATGTATTTTCTCATATTGAAGTATTAAAGTCTCTTCTAAAGCTTGCCACCACAAGCCTTCTACTTTTCTCATCCAGCCACTACCGATAACTTTTTTCGTCAGTCGACCAGTGGCCTATATCCAGCAGTAGAGACACAGGTTATTCGTGTGATATAGCATAATGAAGTGTATACACCAGTATGTATACAATGAAACTTAATTTCTACTTGGTATAAATTTGCACACTATTACCATTTGTAATCATTTCAGAGTTTTCTAGAACTACAGATCCATTATTTGTTGCACTTTTTATTTCATTGACTAAATTGCTAATGTCATTTTGTTGACTGTTTCTCCAAATTATCAAAACGTTGTCGCCACTCTTTACGTTCATTTTGATATATTATTTTAAAGTAAAAGAATTTTAACTACCAAGTTTTAGTTTGCACGGTTTTATTAGTACTGAAAACAGTGAACGAAAATAATTGACTAACGAAAAATAAATATGTATGATAATCAGGCAGTATAATTATCAAAGATTTACGTATCTAAAATCATATAGAATGACAAATTACAATACAGAATGAATTAATAAAAGTCAAAATGACATTACATTGTTTTTTTTTCTATTTTCATATATGGCAATGCTACAATTATTATATTCATTCTGCCACTCGCAAGTTCTCTTCATAAATTCAAAACAAATCCCGCCAATCTTCAGAAACGTCGAAATAATTCGGAAGTCGCTCAATAAAGTAATAGTAAGTTTACTGGGGACACGAAAAACGCAGTCCTATGCTTCTATTTGGTTATATTTATCACAAACATTATGCACAAAAAATAATTTGATGTTTAATAAACTATCTAAAAATGCAGTTAAACTCAGCTTCACTTCTAGAGTTCCCGCCAAAAACTATTTATCGTTTGATTGAACTTTGACACTGGATAGTTTCTAATTAGGGATTTAATTAGGGATAGTCAAAAAATCGATCCTTGAGTTCATAAAAATCTCAGATTCTCAAATTTGAAAAATAAATAAAAAATAACGAATTGTGTTCAAGAGTTAAGAAAACACATTTGCTTCTATGCAACAAAACACGCAGGAATCGTAAAACATAGTAGGAAACTAAACAAATTAAATTCTAACCCAAATTAACTTTAATAATAATAATATAAGATGTGCGTTTATATTTAAATTTTATATTCAACTTTTTCTATTAAGTTCTATTATTCTTTTTCTATTTTCTATTATATTCAGAAAAAGTTTCTTCGTATTTTATATACAAATTCAAGACATTTTTTTTAAAAGTTCAAATACATTTAATTATAATATATATGTGCCGTTTTGTTCTATAACTTGTTGCCATCTTGTAGGTAGTGACATGATCCCGTTGCTGTAGAAATTTTGAGATTTTTGGTCAAAAAATTGGAACAAGTAGTTTTGACAGTCCTCTTTTGATGTTAACCTTACACTACCTAAAGAATTCTGAAGAGACCGAAACAAGTGGAAATCTGAGGGCAGAAGGTCAGGGCTATATGGTGGGTGCATCAACACTTCCCAACCAAGCTCTCTCAATTTTTGCTGAGTGGCTAAAGATGTGTGTGGTCTGGCGTTATCATGATGAAAGACTACACCCTTTCTGATCAATTCCGGGCGTTTTTTTCTCAATTTCTTGCTTTAGTCTCATCAGCTGCTGGCAGTAGAGATCCGAATCGATGGTTTTGCCCGGCGGTAAAAGCTCATAATGAACGATGCTCTTCCAATCCCACCATACACACAACATCACCTTATTGCGCGTTAATGCGGATTCGCCACAGTCTGTTGAGCTTGGCCGCACTTAGACCATGATCTTTTCCGCACGTTCTTGTCGTATGTGATCCACTTCTCATCATCAGTGATCAATCTTTTCAAAAATGGTTCGGTTTCATTGCGTTTTAATAGAGAATCGCAAACGAGTACACTGTTCATTAGGTTTATTTCAGTGAGCTCGTGTGGTACTCAAATATCGAGCTTTTTTGTGAATCCATATTTTTTCAAATGAGAGAACTGTTTTGTGGTCAATGCCCAGTTCATCAGCAATGTCGTAACTACTTATATGCTGATCTTGCTGCATTTTTTCACAAATGGCATCGACTTTATCGGTAACAGGGCGACCGGTATCATAATGGTATCATGGTATCATAATGGTAATGGTATCATAACCAGCCAGGTACAAATAGTTCAATCAAAGATATTGGATTACAACTTCATACATACAAAATACGAAAAGACTTTCTCCCCGACCTATTATTAATTCACTCTATTTTAAGTATATATGAATGAAAAACTTCTTATTTATGGGGAGTATCGTAGCATCGACTTCTAGATAAAATCAAATAAAGGATGCTTTATGTACGATAGTGGCGCCCTCAAATTTAATCATAATAGTAAAAGTATCGAGTACAAAATTATCGATATTAAACAAAAAAGTATTCGATACCTCGAATACTCGAAAGAGTTTATCTGACTTCCAAGTTATTTCTTTTGCTAACATTTGACCAAGTTTGTAAATAAAACAAAAAGTTTTGTAAGTGGTGATAAAATGAAATTATTTATTTATTGCATAAAGTTATGTTTTCCGAAGCTTTTTTAGGAGGCATGTGGGCGTCTGTTGGAAGCACTTTGGGAAAATTGACAGGAACGTTTGCTGTTGTTGTAAGTATCAGTACTTATTAGGCCACCCGTTGCTTGTTCTAATTCTAAAATCTATGCCGTTATTTTAATTCTAGAGAATGAGAATAGAAGGTTAATTTTAATAGAACTCGATAAAAGTATTACGACCCTTGGTTCTTTGTTATTCAGTTATGATTTTGTCCGAATATATCCGTATTTTGATGATCGTATTTTGTTGATTAATTTTTTCGTAGACTTTTTTACTGAAACTCCTTGATTTCGGAGTTAACAGTTTAACATTTCTATTTATTCTAAAAAGAGTTCCTAGGTTCAGCTTATTGTCTCAGTGCAGGGCATAGGCCGCCACTAATGGTCACGGGGGTTTCGGATTATAATCCACCATGCGGAATCAGTAGGTAGGTACATATACATATATATTGGTGGATACATGTACCCCATATTTTTTTCTATTTTCTAGTTTATGTTTATGTTATGTTATATTATGTTTTCCTTCACTGCCGAGCTAAGTGGAAATTCACTGGAATCGAGAGTGCTAGATTATCAATAGATATAGAGAGATAGATAAGCCAGGCACTACTGATGTAGGCTGTGCCTGAAGTTGGCATTAAGCTCCTACTTCTCCCACTGCTTGTTGTTACAAAATAAAAAGGCCTAATAGTCCTATAATCAATTGTAAAAAATCAAGGACCGAGATTGAATGAGCATTGAACCGAGTCAAGTGAAATGTTTCATTTCAGGGAGTAGTTACGCTTTACTAAAATTTACTCCTAGCTTAGTCATGGGTTCAAATGGTTTCCATACAATTCCACAAACTTGAGTTGTCTATGTATAGCTATGTATACCTATAGCAATATGGTACTTAGTCACCTAGTTATTATCCAATCCCAAGAAGATTTTTTTAATCAACATGGTTTCTATATTCCACAATAAATGTTTTAATTTTTCTGGCCTATTAAACAATTAACTACCCTTTGCCATGAATGCATCCTTTGTCAGCCTACATTATAAGAAAAAATAAGCTTAAAATAAAAGCTTAATTATTGATATAAGATATTCCTATCAGGGCGACAGCTACTTGATATGGTGTGGATTGTTGATTGCAATGGTGCTGGCGAACACTTGGGGATGTAGGCATTACTTGCGTTCTCTGGACGCATCCACTAACTCAGCTGCGCCGACTGTCATATCTGCTGCGACCAGCTATGTGCTTTCAGTGAGTATGATTCACCTATATATTTTTATTCAGAATTAGGGCTGCTGTGAGTCAACAGAATCTCGTATCACTGTGTCCATTGCTGGTCGTTGTGATCACCCCATCACTATCGCGACACGCTCACTAATGTATCACTAGATATGTGTGGACCACGTCTCTCTTTCCCCTTAAGGCGCGCCGCTCCGCTGCCGCTGCTGTGCACGCGTGCCACTTCCAAATCCCATAGTCTAATGAATGACACCGCTCGGCGCGTCGCTAACGCTCACCGCTCTCCACGCTAACAAAGGCCTAAAGCAGAACTGTCAAAATAAACTGAAAAGGGGGAAATAAGTTGTCCTAAAAATCTTGAGGTTTAATTAATATCGATAAGAACAAAAGGAGCGACCACGCATGCACAAAAATAAGCAGCAAGAAACAAAATAAATAATTACAATTATAGTTCGCTGTCAACAATTTTATTTTATTTGGGAAAAGAAACAGTAATGCGTTACATTTTAACACAACATAGGTACATTTCAATTATTCTACTGAATGTATAACCAACTACGTTATTCACAATTTACTATGGACAGGAATATGAAACAGCCAAAAGATAAGTAATTAAAGAAAAGAATCAAATATCTACAGTATAAACCAAAAATTAGCACACATGACGAAACCATCTTTGTTGACTGACTACTTTATCAACAAACTATTCATGGAAACTATATTTATTATCTACATAGTATGGTTATCCCAGAGCACCTTAATAATCTAGTGACAAGAGCAGAAATGAATGAATGGTATTTGATACATTAGCATATCGCTGACTATTTATGTTGTTGTAGTTTACAATTCTCCATGGATTAGTACATCTGTATACCTTTTCCATTACATAGATAGATGTTTTACAGGGTGTGATTGGAATAACGTTGTTCGAAGAAGGAGCGTCTGTACGTTGGTGGATGGGAGCCATGTTCATCGTTATAGGACTAGCGCTCGTCGCGCGCCCGCGAAGCAAACACGTCGAATAAATATCACTAAGCCTAACTAGGCTTTAGGATAATCCATCGAAGATTATCCTAAAGCCGGTTCCTAGAGTCACGCCGTGAAATCGCGGTGAGAATTTATGCTGTGAATCTGCGAAAACACCTCTACACTCACAATTATTCGCAGTCGTAGTCACGTACTTGTTCGACTTGGACGTATACAGTATCAACACCATCTCTTGGATGTATGAAATTCTTTACCATCTTCATGTATTTCCTATAACTCGATATGGTGGTTTTCATTCTAATTATAGCTGTGAAATCCCCAAAAAACCTTTTATTCAGAAGCACGCATCATCATCACGCATTTTTGTTGCATAGCGGATATTTTGCGTCTCACAATATCGGTTCATCTTGGTTATATTCCAAAAAGCTTCTAATTCTAACAACTGTTACTCATTTTGAAAAATGAATCATGCAACACGTACTCGCAGTTGCTTCTCGCGCCACACAGAGGACGTCGCGTGAATGTAGAGAGCGTTCGCGGTTTGAGCCTGTGAACTCACAGGATTTGTCGCGGACATAGAATGCCGACTCCGACCGGGAAACTAGCCGTGAACGCGTGAATCATTCATACTCGCGTTCACGGCTGTTCGCAAGGCTTCAGGACGTGAGTCTTAAAGGCAGCTCTACATTCACGCCCAGAACCTCCGCTGTTCGCGGGAAACCGTGACAGCGAGTGTAGATGGATTTCGCGGATTTCGTGTAGAGAGGCGTTCTCAGTTCACGGCGTGAATTCTCTTCTAAAGCCCGCTCTAGACTGACGCTGTGAAACCCTACGAGTGGCTACTCGGACGCGTGTGTGGATTGTTTTTGCGGACTTCGCGCGTGTTAACGGCTCTTGTTTCTCGGCCGGAGTCGGTAAGCTGTATCCGCATCAAAGGGCTCGCACACGCGTATTTGTACCACGAGCGCTCTCGCATCGCTCGCGAACGACTGTGAACAATTATGTTTAGAGAGGCGTTCTCGGGACACGCAGGTTTACATCGCATTGTGAATACTCGCCGCGACTTCACGGCGTGAGTCTAGAGCCGGCTTAACGAGTACAAATAATATTAGTCGTGTTTAATAACATTATAACCAGTACCCGAAGATGTTATAGTTGCTTACTCAACTGTATAATTTTTATAATAAAACATATAAGTAAGTTGGACATTACACTAAGTGTATTATCAACTAAATTAGCACGCATGTCTAGTTTTAACTTCTGCCACAGATATGCGGTTATATTTAACTACTTAATGTGATTATACGTTAATTGCTTGTCTTCAGCGAGAGCAAGAAGGGGTTTTAGCAGTCTTTTTTTTTTATTTATTACCAAATTTAAACAAAAAACATAAAATTGTCATAATTGTATCTCGTAAACCATAAAGGTTTGTCTAGGATACATGTTCTGCAGTATCAGTGTCCAATAATTTATAACCTACCTGTGAACAGTGAACAAATTATGTTTTAGACAAGAAATATCTCATTAATTTAATCCGTGCACCGCAGGAATAAGTTAGTAAATCGAGATGTATAAAATTATAACTTGAGATTACAATAAAAAATTTAAATCGTTCAATCCTAGATCGTTTCAGATAAATTAGTCATATCTCGATATTCAAAGGAAAAAACACAAACATTAAATTTTTAAACTGTGCCCTTGAAAAGCGGTTGATTTTGACTTATTAACTTACTCCCGCCATGTACGAATTTACGTATGTATGTGAGCACATTTGTACCCTCGTAGAATCCAAATCAATTATCTTATTTGACAAATGACGTCTTGGTGGCGAGACATTTATAGGATACGGGAGTACATTTTTCTAAAAATTATTAACGTGTCCGTTATTAGAAAAATATTGTCGATATCTTATCAATTGATTTTTAACACTTCATTCTTATAAATAAATGTAAATGACTAAAGCCTTGTACGTGTAACTTAACGAATAGAAAGTTTAGTTCTGTATTAAGTAATCGCTAAAACTAGCAATTGTAGCTAATAAATTACTATTTTTATGATATGCTCGTTTACTTACAACTATTTTCTTCCTAATGACTACAATATGGTAATCTTGGTCTTTTAATATCAATGGTCATAACCATTGATGTTAAATCCGCGTACCGAAATGCGACACGAACGCTAGCAGGAGAAGCCATATACGATGAGGGTAGTAACAATCCACACTGGTCTCAATAACCCTGCAATCACTCGCCAAACCTATTAGCTGTATAGGCAGATAGATAGTTACACTTTATTATACACCAAAAACATACAGAGAAATTAAATACAAAGTACAAGTAATTAGAAGTACAACCAGTGGCCTTATCGCTAAAATGATTTCTGCCACGTTAACTGTGAGTGGTAAGGAGAAGCCTGTAGACGAAATAGAGGTAAATGCTGCAATAAAGAAATTATGTCTTCATATACATACATACAGAAATATATACATACATATATAGCTGTATATCGTGATGGAAGCGCGGGATGTCTTAAAATTACAAAACAATTTTCATAAGTTGCGCTATTTCATATTTTTGTTCTATTTTTTTTCCTGCCCACACTATAGTTGTTATATGTCGTGAGGATAAGCAACCAGTTCTCTGGGCGGTTAGCACTAACAAGTATCCTACAACGCCCCCCTGCACCGCTCTCTCACGGCCACCGAAAGTAGGGATGTGCAATGATTACGATATCGATACATTATTCGTTTTCCTCTCTGATTATCAAAAAATAACCAATATTATGTTTGCAGTTTTCTTCTTAACTATTTTTAGATAAAACCTTATGCACAGGTGTAGATACTATACTTTTCAACTACAACGAAATTTTTTGCATTACCTACTAGCACACACAGTTCATTGTTAATGTTATCAGACAGACTTACCGTGTACCTGTTTCGGTAGTGTGTGAGAAGATAATATGCCAGAGCTCATTGTCCTATCTTCTATCGCAACTTTTATGCTTCAGTCGAAAGAAAAGTATAGGTATAATGGAATAAAAGAAAAGAATATAATACTATTACACTCTACCCCCCCCCCCCCCCCCATCCATTTCAACGCCGCCCAAAGTGTAATGACATGTGGAAAACCGTTTGTCCCGTTCTATTTCCTATTCCCCACCATTCTAACCCTTTTTTCTCAATCTATTCCTAAACTTCCAAAAGTATGCTTTTACTTCCGAATTCTAATCTCCAGGGACGTGCCATCGTTTCTGAATTGATGTGAACATGTATCGCGGTAATCCATGGGCGACAATATCTACTTACCGCCATGTACACTGTCTACTGATTTGTCACTTCTTTCTATATATAACTTAATCTATGCAATTAACGAGAAGAAAAAATCTCAAGTTCCAATTACACATTTACACATAAAGTATCGTCACAAAAATAAGGTTTATTTTTTAATGATACTGTGTAAGGGATTCTCTTATTTAGTTTATAGTCTATGGACCTCTATAGATTTAAGTGTAGTCTGTGGTTGGTGAAGCTGTCAGCTTTGTATGTCGGATCGTTGTAAAACTGAAATTATAAATAAAAAATTAAAGCGCTATTATATTCGTGAATTTAATCAACCGACCACTATAAACTTGTATGAACACCAACACATCACATGCTGCTTGCCAATGTTTCATTGCACAAAAGTAATTCATGTGTAAAGATAGCGCCGAACAACATATAAGTTCTCCTTTTCGTACACGATCAGTTGTGCGTAAAAATGCATCAAGCGAAAGACAAATGGTGGATTTCAAAATTTCAACGAGGTTTGGAGATGCTTTAGAACGTTTAAAAGTAGGCTAACCTTCATTTTACATCAAGTTTGCGCGGAATCCATGGGTATTCAATTTAATAATGACAAAGGCTATTATCGCGTTTCGTTAGGAGAGAGTTGAGCCAAATAGTGAATCTGAATAGAGACGACAGCTAAGTATATTTTTACTCCTAACATTTCAATATTTTGAAATGAAACTTGGCTCAGCTACAGACAATGCCCTGTAACAGCTGCACAAATGCATTTAAATTGCAGCAGACAGAACAAAAATAATAGAGCTATTTTAATCGATGAAATATCGATATCGTAGCTTCCCTGAGAGCTTTATAGACGCAATGACGCCGGCAGTGGCGCGCCGCGGGCCAGCCAACCCGCACGCATCTCTACTTATTACCCCGCGAACACGAATCTACTTGCAATATCGCACACAATCCTGAAGAGTTAAAAGAAACTCGATCAATAACATAAAAAGTGCACAAAAAAGTCAAACGCTTACAAAGGATCAATTGAATTGAAATACCAATTGAGTCGTCGTATCATATTTTTTTATGTAACCGTTCCACAATGTAGTCATCGATATAATCGCGTGGTGCACCGGCGTCAACAGTGTAGCCATAGTGACGCGATCATGTTGACTGTTTGACAGTTAGCAATTCATTGTGAAGGTTTACGATGCCGTTGGTTATAGGAAGTATGTTTAATAAACGTTGTGTTGGTTATTGTTAAATAATTTATTGTTAATATGACGACAATAATTTTGTTGGTTAATTAAAAGTTTAATAAGCTAAGCGAAGATGGGTAATGGAATGAACAAGGTAAGATGTATTCACATTTTTTGATTATGAATTTATTTAGTATAAAATACAAACATTATTATAATACAAGCTATTGTCAAAAGAGCTTTGGGAAAGCGGCAAGGTTACGTAACAATAATGTAGCGCATCGTAGCCCGTAGTATGCGTAGCGCTCGTAGCGGAGTCGTAGCTCGTAGCCGCATAGGGTAGATTTTTCATGTTATATTTTGTATATTTTTTGTTCGTAAACCTAATCTAATATGTACGAGGAGAGATCCAACAGTTTCCGGCCTGATAAAGAAAAAGGACACTCAAGTTCATGAAACTATGTATTTTTATTTTTCAATACAGTCTCCGTCTATTTGAACACACTTTTTGGATTGTTTTATTAGACTTTATATCCCAGTATAAACATAGGCAGAAGTTTTGTCTTAAACATGGGCGAAAACCGTAGCGGTCACTTCGTCATCAGTGGAAAATGTTTTACCCCTTAAGTCCGCCTTGAGTTTTGAGAACAATTAGTAATCACTGGGAGCCAAATTAGGACTAAGGGTGGGTGGCGAATTTCCGTGAAGCCACACTTTGAAACAGCAGCTTTTGCAACTGCGGCGGCTTGTACAGGTGCATTGTTATGTAGAATAGTTTTTCCCTTGTTATTATCATAATAAGCTTCCAGTCACCATAGTATTGCGTTATTTTATGTCTATAAGCAATATTCCTTTTTGGTGGAGTGAGTCACCTTCGCCTTTCTAGGCGATGCTTCACCAGAACGACACCACTCCATCGGCTCCCTTTTGGAAAGGGGATCATAGTAAAGAACCATAGTTTCATCCCCAGTAACAATTGACTCCAAAAAATCGTATCCGTTTCTCTGAAAGGCCTCCAAAAGCTTCTTAGAGCACACTACTCGTTCACTTCGCTGCACAATTAAAAAAGTTTTGGCACCCACCTCGCACTCACTTTATTCATATGATGTTCATGGAGAATCCTAAAGACTGTAGTTTTCGAAAACCCTGCCCTTGCTGCTATTTCTTTCGTCTTTAGCCGTCGGTCGCTCAGACCTTCCACTAATTTGAAGTTGTTTGGAGTGACTGCCTTAACGGGTCGACCGGAGCGAGGTTCGTCGTCGATGGACCTAAACGAAATTGCTTACACCAATGTTTGACGATGGAAAATGATGGAGAAGAGTCCCCGTATACAGTATCCGACCTTTGTTTGATATCGGTCGGACTAACACCTTCCTTTGTAAGAAACTTAATCACGGAACGATATTTAAAGATTTTGCGACTTCCTGTTGTTCTTAGAGTCGAGGAAAGGTCGTTGTTCTTAGACATTCAAAAATATACACGAATTAGCAGGATAAATGGCAATTACAGTGACTTATAATTTGTAATTTTTAGATATCTAGAAATATGTCAGGCCAGAAACTTTTGGACCTCACTGGTTGGCTCACTGAAAGTGAAATTGTTAATAGTGAGATCAGTTAGTTTTAGCAAGTCTACATTAGTTTTTAGTATAGGTGTGTGCCAAAAATCCCAATTATTTATTAACGTAACACTGCTATAATAAACTGTCATACAATCAAACTGTCCCAGAAAAAAAAAGTAAAACATCCGACAACGTTTTCACTATATATATTGTCTGAATATTTTGGTTTAATATATTTAGTACCTATTTATTTCATACTTTAAATGATACACCAGCATTACTTTAAGAGGGGCATCGAAACAAATTCTACTTGAATATGTAAATATGTATAATATAAAGTCTTGATGCTCGCTTTTCCGTGTTGAACTTAAATAAATTAAAATTCAGTGATCAGTTAGATTATTTATGTTGACCGAAAGATACTATAATATATCATAAGTCATGTGTCATAACATTCCACATCTACCCACGGGCCCGCCATTGTTATGAACATCTTCCAATGTTATGAACACTAATTTTAAACCGTAATCTACCACTCGTACCCAACGTGGATTAGTAAATGAGAACTGTTGTTTTGTTACTTTGAGAAAAAAATATCACCTAAGATATTTTTTTATCACCTAAGGACAATTGTCTCCCGCTTAATACGATATTTACTCCTATATCGATCTCCTTTATAGGGAGCTGAAATAATAATAATAAATTTAAGTGTTCGTCTCTTAAATTCTTAAATTTGTTTTTGTTACTACAATTAGATACAATCTACTTATCACTGACTACCAACAGGCGGAATCACAGGCAAAACAGCTAGAACATAAAAACCTAACAAGCTTTTTTATGTGTCTATACTGCTTTAACTAGCTAGCAAAATCAATGCCGGAAGACCTTGGGCCTTCGGTTCAAATTAAACTGGGTTCAAGCGCTGGGGAATTCCTTTCTATTGACAATTTTAACAATTATCAAAATTCAATCGTTTTATCAATTTCGTCGCTGACGCAATGCAGACCGTTAACCGTTTCTATTGTTTGTATCTCCGGTTGAATGGGAAGTTTTGTCTGAAAAGATTCTGGTGGAACTTTCATCATTTTAAGGTATATTATTAAATTCGGTGAAGTTATTCACCTGTAAACCTAATTGTTTAAAACATTTTGACTGGCCGTCTACATTTAACTCGAGTCCTGTAGGGTAGATCTTTGTACCAGTAATTCGTTTAATACGAAAGTTTAAAGTAACTTTATAAAAGACATCTTTATACTTGGAATCCATCTCGTATTTATCTATATTTAGTACAGTTTTATACTCGATATCTCTGAGTACTGAAATATTACGTCCCTCGGCATTTTCTACCGTCAAGTTTAATATGTAATATTCTGAAGAGCTGTTTAATTTGATGCCAACTTCAGGTTTTTACCATCGCAACTTCCGTCATCGTCGTGCGGTTCATCCACACTTCCTCGAAAAAGAGTCGTTGCGTCATCAAGATACAAAAAGAACAGTCATCAAGGCTACGACGAAGTGCGCCGTTGCGACGTCGCACTTTAAAGAAGCTGTAAATAAAAATTCTACAAGGTGGCCACTTACCATCTCGTAGCCCGCCCGTTCGTCTGTTATCTCTTCTATAAGAAAGCTTTGTTTGTCTACTTATGAGATGCCCACACCATCTGCGGATAACTTATGCTTAAAAAGATGTATTGCCGGAATCCTCCATTTGCAAATATATGAAATTGACTTTTAATGTCTTGGTAGGCGGCACTAAGTGAATCATAAAATTGGCAATAACTCTGAACCCAATAAACTGGAGTATGACATACTGTTATAACCTGCGTAATTTGGTCATTGAACTGTGTGTAAAGAATATTAAAATGATGTGTAGTGTGTAGATAATGAGCGGTCGTGTGAAGGTAAAAAAGAAGGCAAGGTGTGAATGTAATTTTATAAATAAATAGGTAAGTATTTTAAAAATATAACGTTTATTCGAAATAGTGACCATTTGCTATTATAAATACAATCTTACTGCCACCCTTATGGAATGTTTTAGGAATTCAATATTAATGGCATCATTAGAGCATGCTATGCTCTCTAAAAAGACCACCATAATCGAGCGGATTAATATCGCCACTAGATGACGGCCAGTTTTCAGTTCTAAGGAAGTCAGGAATATTACTTTCTAGTCACGCCTGTATTGAGCGAGCCTTGTGAGCTGGTGCTGAATCTTGCTGAAAGGATCATTCTTGGTTATGGAACAGTGTTGTTAAGAGGCTTTACGACCTTCTCAAGAATCGTATCTTGATACACTTGAGCCGACGTTTTAATACCTTTTTCATAAAAATACGGTTTAGTCGCTCCTTGATAGCTAACACCCCACCAAACTATCACTGAAGCCGGATAATGGCCATGTTGCAGGCTATTGACTAATTGAGCAGCTTCTCTAGAGTAATGAGCATAAATTCGATCATTCTGCTTGTTAAAATGTTCCTCAATAGTGAACATTTTCTCGTCCATAAATAAGATTTGTCTGTGAGCTTTTCTGTCACAACCAGATGACGTTTCAATGTACCCATCAATATCTCGGTACACAAATATTCGGCTAATAGCAAGCAGATGGGGAGTTTTAAAAATTTCATTTATCTCTATGCCTACTTTGTATGATGTAATTACGGCAGTGCCGTTTTCGTTATCACCCAACTCTACTTTAATATTAGTAAAATATTTAATAATGATTATCGCCAAAATGAAAAAAAAAAAAAATTTTTTCACGTGAGAATGACAGATTCCAAATTCAATGTAATTTATTTATTTTTCTTCACTGTAACGGTATATTACGGTTCGGTTGTAACGGCAAGACTAAGTAAATATCTACCGAGTATATAATTTTATAATCGAAAATGAAACTGTTACACATAATAAAATCGTAATAATCTGTTCATTAAATATTTTTTGTAAGGACTATACTGTATACATTACAAATAATATAGAGTTCAGTTTTTTTCTGTCTGTTTGAACCCGCGTCACGCGAACTCCGCTACATGGATTTTAATGATACTTGACCTAATTAATTGTAGTCTATACCTTGGATTAATATCTATGATACTTTTAATCCTAGGTTCAGTAGAAATGGATTCGAATGTTTATAATATCCTTTTTAATTTACAAGTAGGTAGGTATATACAACATAAAGTAAAAACGCTTGATTTTATATTTCATTCCTTATCAACTTCAAATTACTAATCTATATAATTATTATTATAGTTTAATCACAACAAATATGTTTCTAACCTGTAATAACATCTCTGAATACAAAAGAGCTCGGTTGACTACGACAAACATCCAAGATGAGGCGATTCCGCCCGTTCACTCACCAAACGAAATTGAATTCTGTAGGAGCTTGTTGTTACCCATAACCTGTTACGTAAATGTTTACTACTCGTACCTTTTGTTACAATGTATAAACTACATGATCATGTAATTTGGATAAACCGTTGTTACTTTAAGAAGAAAAAAATAAATATATTTTATGAAAATTTAGTAGATATCATCGACCTGTATCTCTTCACTATTGAACGTAGGCCTGGCTGGTCTTCAGCTCGTCCAGTAACTACGATATCGATATCGTTAAGTTATCGATCCGTCTCTAGCCTGAGGGCGTCCCATTCGAGAATTTGTCTACACCATTCGTTAGAAGTTCTGTAGCAAATATGACCTGCCAATTGCCATTTCAACTTACTGATACAACCAAAGGGCAAACACAACTGTTTTTAACAAATTATTGTATACAATACATAATACTTAACACAATAATGAAATATATATAAAATGTTACGTATTCTGGGGTGTCCTTTTTACCACTACGTGTACATTGGGATGGTACTTACAGTGATTATCACCATTCTTTGCCAGTGATTACCAGAGATTACCATACACCCTCAACCTGCAATATTAATGCAGAATATTGAAAATTCCGATACTGACATGTCGGTAAAGAAGTTTGTATCTGGATCGCTCAATAAGAAACAGCTACCCTATCAATTTGCTGACTAGCGGTGTCGTAAGAGATACTTGCTGTGAACGTCGACTAGAAACGAAACGAATCGCGCCGAACCGAATTTCTTCCGCATTTCTTCTGGGTGCGTCCATCATAGAAATATTCGCAGCGAATTATTCAGTTGTCGTAAGTCGTCGCACGCCGCTTAAACAATGCGGCCACCACCACATTATTATGATAAAAGAAGTTTTAGTAAATTCGCCGTCGTGTCGTTATCGCCTTACCAGCGCCACCTCGGCCTTAAAATGATCCACTGACGCGCGGAGCAGCGGGCTGCGATGCAATATAATATTTCCTAATCGTACAATCATGTGACAGATTGTTGCGAAAACTACTCCGATTGAAATAATGACGTACGTAACTGACAGACCGCGCCATTGTCGCACGCTACCGTTAGTCACGCAAACACGGCAAATACCCTCCGCACCACAGCTCCGCCCATAAACTACCGCAAAATATGGATTGATTTGTTTAATGAAGTTCCATTAAGTCACCAACTATGGCCTGCGCCCATAAATAGAAAGTGCTTTGCTGTTAAACGAAAGCCAAGTCAGTTTACTAAGAGTTCAACTGCGAAAGTAAAGTATAATTGAAATTAATCCATAGGAAAATAGATAATATAATACCTAATCATTAATTATTTGTACTAATTTCTGGCAATCATTATATATTATATCTATATTTTATATTCATTTTTCAAATCTAGTAAGGAATCGTAACCCAATATTAAATATAAAAAGAGACTGAATGTGTATTTTGTTTTTATGTAAGGGGTAAATGCAAAAACCATTAAGTAATTCGATTCTTAAAATTCTTCCACTTGTAGGAAGATACACAATGCAGTCAGAATAGGCTATCTTTGGATTTCCTAGGAATTCACAATATTTGTAAATATGTACCTACTCGCATCTTTTTTAATGAAAAGACAGTTACGTACTATTATGCCACAGGAGCGAGCGAGGCCAGAGGGCAAATCGCTCAAAACATATTCAGTCGTATATGTGAACTTAAATTTGTCGAAATGCACTGCATGTTTATATAGTTATGTCACACTACTCACTAAAACCGTATTCATGACCGTCACCAACCGTTTCATCATACACCTCTGAACATGGGCCTTCTCATACGCATTCTCTCTTGTCTGAGGGATGTTCGGCCTGAAACGCCACGCTGGTCAAGCGAGTTGGTGAGTCACTAAATAACTAAATAAAATTTACGTAATTATTAACTAAGCTTTACCCCAAATGCTCAAACTTTTTTGAAATTGGTAAAAATAGATCCATATGACGTATTCTTGACTTAAATGTGTAATTAAGTAAGCTTAGAATGTTTGCTTCACAGAAGACTACCATGAAATATACTAACTTGATTCGAAAATGAATTAGAGTTGTTAGAGCCAGTTTCCCTTCCCATCCCATCCTATTCCAACTATCGAGTAGAGAATATAAAGGGTTGAAAGAAAACCCATCAAGTCATTGGGTACTCCATATTCCCCCATTCCTCCTATATATTTTTTTGCTTTTCTAACCCCGACACCTAAATTTTGAGAACGTGCTATATCATTTGTCATTTTTCCTGATTTCGACATGTATCCCAAATGTTAATCGGCGACAGTAACCGAATTTTCGCACAGTGACACTCACGCAGAATGTCTGCTGGGCTACCACATTCTTTCAGTTATAAATACTAACAGGAATTGAAATTGAATAAAGAAAATGTTTCATCTTAAAAATATATCTTCCATTCAATATTTCTCAAGGAAAATGTATCTTGTATACACCAAGTTCAAACAGCCAGGGTGGCGCATTAACGTACCTTCATGAATTTCTTTTTAGTCTTTTCGTTTATATCAAAAGACGCGACCTTGATGTCACAAAAACAGCTACAAAGCCCCTTGAAATAGAAACGCTACGTAAAAGCAACGAATAGAATACGAGTGATTCATGACATGAGTCGCAAAATTACCCACCTAAGGGCATTTCCACGTCTTATAAAAATTGCCTGGGATTTTTCATGCTAACCGTCAGTGAACAGACAGAGTTTTCTTCGGGTCCTAATGTGGTGAAAGGTGAATGGTATTTATTTATCTTGGGCTTTTTAAATCATAATAATATTATGATATATATTTTAATTAATTACAATAGGAACGATAAAGTAAATAAATAAATAATTGAAATACGAGTAGGTATTGTAACCGTGTTCAATCTGTAAATATTTTTTTTTTAATTCTTTTTACAAACAAGTGGGCGGGATAAGCTAACGGTCCCACGTAAATAAAAAACCTGTACAACGTAGTCCTGTACCTGTACCTGTATTTGTTGCGTTTCATGAAATTGCATGAAAATTCTAAACATTATTATGATCATACAGTTCATAAATCAGTTTTCACGAGCTATGTAGCTTTGTGAGACGCGAGGTAACGGCTCAATATTATCTCTGTAAAGCAATAGTTAAATGGTTTTTAAGCTTATTAAATGTATCTCGCTTCGAACACTTCACTTCTACAGGCAATTTATATTTATAATACCATACCATCAGCCTATGTCTCTCCACTGCTAGATATAGGCCCCATCCAAGACTCGCCACAACACACGATCCTCGGTTCTTCTCATCCAACCACCACTGGCGAATTTCTTTAAGTCTCCAGTCCACCTAGCCGAAGGGCGTTCTACACTGCGCTTCACTGTACGTAGCCTCCATTCGAGGACTCGTCTACCCCATCGGTTATCGGTCCTGCGGCAAATATGACCTGCCCATTGCCAATTCAATATGCCGAGCATAGCCCTCTCCATAGCTCGCTGAGTGACCTTGACTTTATGGATCAGGCCTACCGTTACAGGCCACGTTTCGACACCATACGTCATAACCGGCATGACAAGGGACTTGGCATAGAAGCTTGAATGCTTGAAGACGAAAGTCTTCAAGCTATATGTGGTATGTGTGGCGACGAGAAAAGCCGGCGCATTTTCCCAAATGCTGCCCAGCCAAGTTGGATGCGTCTATCGACCTCCTTGCTGAAGCTGGACTTTCCTAGCTGGATTGTTTGCCTCAGGTAGACATTATGGTCAACAATTTCGAATGCCATGCCTTCGATGTCTATCAGTACCGGAAGAACATGTTCATTGAACATAATTTTTGCTTTCTATTTATTTATATTTGATTTTATTTCTATTTATATTAACTTAAATATGTAGCAGTAACTTATTAGGATGTCATATGGTCGAAGTCTAAAACTTCTCATATATTTTTGGAAATTTTAGATTGTCAATTTGTCAATGTTTAGTACATATTTGACTTTAAAGATATCCGAAATTGGTTCTCAGGGTCTGAAAGTAGCTAAACGTTAAGGGCTGTTAATACTAGTAGTTACTTTCAGTTATACAGTTTATGTATGTATCCTAAATTTCGATCGATCTATATCAGCATATTTTTTTTATCTTTATAGAAAGTTGTGCCTATCGAACATACAGTCCACCTGGTGGTAAGTGGATACTGTCATATGATATAACGATTGAAGGCAGAGACTTCTTCTTACAATCACTGGGAGAGTTTCGTTGTTTAATCTATCTTGCGTACAGTGCCGATTATCTGCACATACGTCTACATGTTAACTACCTTTTAGTTTTCCGTTTCCTTGTTTAAATTCAAATTAACTTAGGCAAGATATTTTTTAATACCTAAAGATCATACAAAATTAAGTTTGTTTCAAAAAGTTTGAACGTTTTCTCATAATATATTTACTGATTCTAGAGAACTTCATTATGCGCCTCGTTTGGTAGTAGATTAGTTTTATGCAAGCTGTTCACCATTCTCATGCATGTATAAAGCAAGCAAAATGCAACTTGTTTCAGAAAGTGCATTCATTTATGCACGTCTAGTTCTGCCAGATTGATCCTCGCGTTCATTTCGTTTGAATCCATTTTCAGACTGAAAATTCGCATTGCAGTCTTTTGATAATATAAGTGAATTATTCAAATTGTATTTGCATATGTGTTTAGCACACAGACACACAAAGCTGGAAGATAATGATGAAGAGCTCTGTGCCAGTTGCGGAGATGTAAAATACTAAATGCATCCTATGAGTGCGTCCGGGCAAAATACTCGGGAAGGAGGATCCGGTGGGACCTGGACATAGGACCAGCTGTATGCGGGGTGGGGGCGCGCAAAATTATTTGAGAAAAATAGCCGAAATGAAGTGATTAGGTACCTATAGTAAATGTCAAGTACATATCAGAGAGGCTCCAGGTGCAGCACATGTAGGACAGCTGGCGTCACTAGGACTATCTCTAGGGTCGAGACCCAATTAATATTGTTTTTTTAAAAAATTGCACTGAAGGTTTTCGAGGTTCCGGTGATGGCAAACGAACGATTTTTCGCTGCGCGGCGATGAAGCATGTTTTTGTTTTTCCAGTGACAGCTGTTAGTCCCTCATCTGTCATGGACTAAAAAGGCCGCGTTCAAAAACGTGGCCAAAGTATAAAGCGGCGCGAACAAGAGCTTTGAATGGGATATTGCAATGGTCAGCGGCGAACTCGCATTCATCTAGTGTTACAGGTGTCCACGGGCGGCGATGATCACTACCATCATGTAGGCCACCCGTCTATCATCTCTACTACAAAAAAGTCTAAAATCAAAAGCGCATCCCCAACAATCCCCCGCATCGCTTTAGATATCTGTAGGTAGAACTTTATAGGGTCAACGTACACTTGGCGGTGAACAAAGTATTTTTCATAATAATAAAAAATACACTTTATCTACCCTGAAATTCAGTTCAAAAAGACGTGACTGGAGTTAATCACGCGAACAGAAGCGTATTATCTAACACGCCATGCGACTTTATCTACATTGATCTGAATATCAATGTGTATAAGGTTTACATTTCTTTGTTATGGAAAATTACTCTGCCATGCTCGCCGTCACGTGTGATCTTAATGATGGATCATCTGTAACTATTTGCTTCCATTTTCCAATAATTAAATTAAGGTAATTAAATTTGTGTTTGTGTGTCTAACTAACTTAAGTGTATAAGAGTAAAATATTATTTATTGTATAAAATTACAATTACTGATTAAACGCCGAAAAAACAAATTATTTGAGCGGTCAAGCGTGTTTGAACCTAACGAGGTCACTAACATAAGTGAGAACAGTTAAACATATAAGTTCATAGGTCAATATAAAAAATTAAAACAATCTTTACGGAAGAAATTACAACCAGACGGTGATATTAAGCAATTAGCAAGTTCTTCAAGACATCTTTGATAAACTTTACATATCAATTTTGGAAATTTCAAATGGTGGAAGATACAAATAAATCACTAAGTAGGTATATAAAAATCTTTGTAACTTTACTAGTTAATTGCTATTGCTTTGACCTTAAAGCCCCTAAGTTAACAGCTGTAACAATAGCCATAACACATTACATTACAGTCAATTTTCTATAACAATCTTTCTTACTCATACTAATTGGTTATCATTTGTCCCTTACACTAATTTACAATAGATAATTGTGTGATTTATATGCGAAATTTAAAACATTAATCATAAAATAATTATTTATAACGAATATTGTATGTGTCTACTATAAATAATAATTGTGTAAATTATTTACTAATAAATATTTACTATTTCATAGCACCTCCCAATGTGACGCTCTGTTCAACCCTAGCTGCTAAATAATACATTTAAGCTCAATGGCTCAAGCCATTAAGTTCGTCTTTTGTACCATGTGCAATATACTTGTTTTAAATAAAATAAATGAATATATTTCTAGCATTATTATATTCGGTGACTATACCGTGTACTCGTATATCTGTTTCTATTGGAAAACGGGGAATGTCCCGGGAATCACGTAATTGCCGATTTCCGTTTGCCTCTCCGGGGACACGTGCTTCAAGTGAGGGATGAATTTATGCCGGCTAAGTTTAAAATAGTATTAAAATGACGTAGCTGGTATAGCATTCTTCAAATAGATCGATTCAACGATCTCATATTAACACAGGTTTCATCTAAACATACAATCAATAAATATGTCTAATATAATGGTAACAGAGCCGTGTCAGTACGTACTTACATGAAATATTATTTGAAAAAGTCATGTATCGAGTGATACAGAACTTTGAATTTTTGTCTGTCTGAACGGTTTTGCGCATCACGCAAAACCGGATTTTATGATTAGGTTTATGTGCCAGATTAACATTTAGCACTTTTTATTCAAATGAATTATAAAGTTCCCACCGTTTATTCCTCGTGGTCCTATCGGATTGTCCGACTGATCTCCCACTGGAAGCTACCATACCCACACAAAGTGGCGGGTACTGCTTGTAAATATTAAAAGAACTGTCTCTACGAACAATTTTCATTTTCATAAGGCGTCGTGCACACGGTATGACTTATTCGCGGCGACCCGTGACCAAATAACAATACTCGTAGTTCGAAAAATTTAGAAAAAAATTTAATACAAATAATTTTAAATAGTATGTATATTTGTTTTAACTGTAGTTTTATCGATTGCGTTAGGACGCCTGGTTGCATGTCTCGTAGGAGAACAGCAACCAGATCACGTGACCAGTCACGTCTCATATGACCACGGCCAGCCGCGTGTGCCCGACGCGACACCTAAGTTAGGACAAGAAGTTAAGACCTAAGTTACGACGAAACTTAAGACAACAAGAGAAGACATGATTTTAAAGTGTACCATTCGTCTTGCAGGTGCTATCTGGGCTGTACGTGGGCAACTACCGAGATTCGAAGGACCCCGTGCAGCTGGACAAGTACAAGATCACACACATTCTGTCTATACACGACGCGGCCAGACGGTTACACCCAGTGAGTCTCCTCAACTAAACACACCGCTAAATGTTTGAACAACTAATTATAACTAGTGTTGCAACGAATTCGAAAACGAACAACGAATATTCGGCCTTCCGCCGAATACCGAATATTCGATGGGGTCCTCGGCCGAATAGCCGAATTTTCGGCCAAACTATTCGGCCATATTTCGCGCCATTTTGTCTAGGCGCAGAGAGGCACAGCTCACACTGTCCTTTGATTGGCTCGCGCTCCCTTCATTCCGCCGCAATCGAGTTGCTTTAAACTTTAAAAACTAAAAAAATACAGCAAGAATTGGGTTTGCCTGAACACAAACTTATCCAAGACATCAGCACTAGATGGGGTTCTACGTACTATATGCTGGACAGACTTCTAGAACAAAAACGCGCCATTTCCCTTTATCCCTTACCGATTCATCAAATATTTCGAATCTGACTGCTGTTCGGTGGGAGTTTGTAGAAAAACTTCTGAAGCTACAATACTAAAACCATTTGAAAAAGTAACAAAAATTATAATACTAGTTCTGAATATTCTTGTACCTATATCTGAAGCTATTCAACATGTTCTAACTCTGAAGCGTTACTGTGACAAAGTCAGTGCATCAGATCTTATCCCCAAGTTAAAGCTTATGATTGTGAATATGCAACAAGGATTAAAGCAACGTTTTTCAAAACTTGATGAGGATAAAAAATATTTGCTGGCGACTCTATTAGACCCTCGATTTAAAATGCATTTCTTTTCTGACAAAGTGCAAAGGTTTATTCCGTGAATCAAGCAGCGACGAAAGTACCAGCTCGTCTCTTGTTAATACCAAACGAAAAAGGACCAACAATGAGCCTAGTCAGAGCATTCACAGATCCTTCTTGGAATGTTTTGAAGAGGTAATTGCCGAAAAACAGCCGAAAGATGAGTCAGGTGATGACAAAGAAATTGTAGCAGACCTAGATATTTACCTTAATCGGCCGAATAGTAATTTAATATTCGGTATTCGGCCGAAAATCGAAAAAGGGCCGAATAGGCCGAATACCGGTTAGTAACCTAATATTCGTTGTAACTCTAATTATAACCTTATTACGGTTTTACAAACAACTTACATAAAATGATCAAGTTATTCGGAGCTCTAATAAACTGAAGAAATAAGATTATATTACAACTTTGTATTCTCTGTTCACGTCACGTAACTACGTATAAGAGAGCCACGCCACACACTTGTTTATCAAACTTTTTAATCATGAGAATACACACTATTTTTACGGCAACCCGTATTTACGCTGCAGGGTCCTTTTTTCTTCTTATATTTGTGAAGCGACGAGTAATATTTTTTTTTACGTATGAAACATAAATATTTGCAGTTTTGCTTGCGTACCCATGAGTTAAATGAACCCTAGGTGTTTATCATTTTAGAGCGCTTGTGGTACACCATCTCTAAAGGCGGTCCCAGACATGTCTACAGATATGTACAAATATTTCTACAAATGTTTTCGGAAATATTTGTAAACTCTATACAAAGAGCAGCTCAAATATTTGTGGATCAAATTTCTCCCCCGTCATCTCGCTGTAACTGTACCTGGAGTATTCTACCATAATGAGTATCTGGTATTTACATTATAATTTATGACTACGGGAAATTGTGTATATAGATTTATTTAAAAATTATGTCATAGCCACAGCTTAAAAGGCCACTTATTTAAAAGTCAAGAGACTTCATATACAACGGACACATGTAAAGTATACAACTTAACACTGAGTTGCGGTTGACGATTTTCATACTAACTACATATTAAATTGCCTACGTTGTTTTCCAAATATTTCAGTTCACCAACATCTATTGTTGGGAAGGATGTTCGAGCCACCATTATTTCACCATGTCTTTGTTTCGGAAAGTATAATACCTTCCGTACAAAAGATAATACAGTGTGCATCAAATTAAACAAAGCAACTAAATAATTGAGTAGGTACAACAATTTTGGGAATCTAGAATATACATAAGTATATTTATTCTCCCTGGATCGGCGCCTCATCAAACGCCCTGTCGACTCTCGAGTGTTATAAATTTTTGTTCAGTCTGTCAACATCAAATTCAAACGATATTTCTATATTACTTACTATTTGTATACCCATTTAAAAAATAAACAGCCATGTCTGCCACAGATCCTATTTAGGGCAGATTCAAGTAAAATTAAATTTAATGGTAAAAATGAGTTTCTTCCGAGCTATACAAAAGAGAGCAGAAAACATACAATATCTTGGAGTGACCCACCTCTTTTGTTCCGTACTTTGAGCCACAGTTGATCTCGCTTCGGGCTTACAATGGAGAGAAGGCGACCCCTCCTCATTGTTTTATCCAACAATGTAGCTGACGGTCATGAAACAAACAATCGTTATTTTGTAAGTCACTGTATCATTTGCCTGCATTTATTCATTTTTATAGAAATCTGTGGGTGTGAGATGAGTAGGCGTTCTGTCTGCTTGTAAGAGGCACTGTTGCCTATAATCAGAAATGACAAATGTTGGTATATCTGCCTACCTTTGGGAAGTTTGGAACTATAATTGTGAGAAAGATTAAAACAGATATAATGGCGAATTAGAACTGTTAATGATTGCGTTCATCGCATAGGTACATACTCACTATTCGATGCGATTGGATGGCGACATGGGACAGAATTGTACGGTAGTTATCCAGTACAATTTCTGTGCACAATTATCCTACACAATTGGAAAAGGACACGGACTTTCACAACTTTCAAAACATCTGAGTCACAGAGCAACATCAGTAAAAAATGACGAATGTTGGCACGTAAATGCGCTGATGGAGATTTAGAAGCTTGGTTTCGAAAAACGGATTGGAGAGGATGGGGAATAGTGAGGAGTTTTACTCATTCCATTACACTACCCATTCAACGAGGCGGAAATAATAGGTCGGGGAGAAAGTCTTTTCGTATTTTGTATGTATGAAGTTGTGATCCAATATCTTTGATTGAACTGTTTGTACCTGGCTGGTTATGATACTATTAAAAAGGTAGCATTTTTAAAAAAGAAATAAAAAACTGTTTTCCGCCATTTTTAATAGCTTTTCTGTCCAAGAAAATGAGTGAATTTAACGAAGAAATTCAATACATTTTAAAGTTTTATTACAAAAAAGGGAAAAATGCGACACAAGCCGCGAAAAAAATTTGTGCCGTTTATGGACCTAATGCGGTGTCAGTAAGAGCAGCACAAAGTTGGTTTAAGCGTTTTCAATCAGGAAATCTTAATGTTAAAGATGCAGTTCACTCCGGTCGCCCTGTTACCGATAAAGTTGATGCCATTTGTGAAAAAGTGCAGCAAGATCGACATATAAGTAGTTACGACATTGCTGATGAACTGGGTATTGACCACAAAATAATTTTGACAATTTTTCAAATGTGAAAAAGTCTGGATTCACAAAAAAGCTCGATATTTGAGTACCACACGAGCTCACTGAAAGAAACCTAATGAACCGTGTACTTGTTTGCGATTCTCTATTAAAACGCAATGGAAACGAACCATGAGCAAAAGATGGTGATGAGAAGTGGATCACTTACGACAAGAATGTGCGGAAAAGATCATGGTCTAAGTGCGGCCAAGCTCCACAAACTGTGGCGAAACCAGAATTAACGCGTAATAAGGTGATGTTGTGTGTATGGTGGGATTGGAAGAGCATCGTTCATTATGAGCTTTTACCACCGGGCAAAACCATCGATTCGGATCTCTACTGCCAATAGCTGATGAGACTAAAGCAAGAAATTGAGAAAAAGCGCCCGGAATTGATCAACAGAAAGGGTGTAATCTTTCATCATGATAACACCAGACCACACACATCTTTATCTTGGTTAACATCAAGAGAGGACTGTCAAAACTACTTGTCACAATTTTTTGACCAAAAATCTCAAAATTTCTACAGCAACGGGATCATGTCACTACCTACAAGATGGTAGCAAGTTATAGTACAAAACGGCACATATATATTATAATTAAAAGTAATTGAACTTTTAAAAAAAATGTCTTAAATTCGTATATAAAATACGAATAAACTTTTTCCCCGACTTAATAATATAATTAGTGTAAATGAATTGAGGCTTACTTTAATGAATTGAGTAAATGTAATAAATAGTAAATGAATTGAGTATACTTTCATCTTGTTTATTAACTTTATTCTGCATGAACATTGCGAAAACTATGAGTATAAGTATATAGGTAAAGGTAAGACAAAGTTTCTTGTTTTTTTCGTACCCGTCTGACACCCCCCTCCCCAGGGGTGGAGTTTTGTATCTGGGCTGTGCCCACCTGCGGAGGTTGCCTCGCTGCCCACTATTGCGGACAGGGGTGGCTTCCCTATAGGGTTGTCGCTGGTCTCAGTCCTGTTCTTCACGCCGCCCGCGCGATCAAGCCAAGTCCTGCTTGCGGGAAGTCCAGTGAGCGACCCGGGCGCGGCGCGGGCGGCGACTTAGGTGTCAATTCCGGTGTGGTGTGAAGTCCCATGTTTGAATGCGACCAGGACGCGCGGATACACCTTGCCATCTGGTTACACCTGACATGCGGGAGGCGCGACATGTCGGCACGCTCAAACAGATTCGTTGCAAAGAGGCCGATGAAGTTTGAGTTTCTACAACTACGTCGCTTTTATATGTTTTTATAGAATATACTCACACAATATATTGTGTGTATAAGACAATTGTAAAGTATGAGTACTTGTTCATATTGAGTATACAATTGAATGGCATGGCATCTTATGAAACAACCTATAAATTTTTCATTTTTCTCGTATTCAATATTCGTATTCTACTTACGAGTATTTCAACTAGCGTCTAAAGAAAAAATAATTTTCTTTTGTTGTGAAAATAAGAAAATTAATAGCGTGTCAACGAGGATGATTTTTAGGATACGACGATCATAAATTTTCGTTATCAAGTCCTTCTTAGTGCAACATTGTTAAACAAGTATATAAATGATGTATCTTCATCGTGTACCAATTTTGATGAAAATATACTAAAATCCTTGGTAGGTAGATATATACTCGTATATGTAGATGATTAAAACATTTGAAATAAACATGTTAGGTTCTATATCACGAACATACAACTACTGCGTACCTACTATTTGTATTATGTTATGTTAGGGCGTAATAAAATAGGATAAATAGTTCTTGAGAATAGTCTCAAAAGTCAGGCAGATGTATGTATACGTAAGAGATATAGAAAAATATGTCTGCATTGAAATATATACGTATCTCTCTCCTTCAACCTTGAAGTCAGTTTGATACAATAATAATTGAAGATGACCCAAATGAACCAATGAATCAAATTGTACGAGTAGGTATTAATTAATATTTGTTTATTTGATATGGTAACCAATACTCTTTCCAGCACTGTCTGTTACAGAATGTCTCTAAGTTCTTCTAAATTCCTAAGAATACGAGTGCCTACTGGTCATCAATGAAACCTTCAAAAAAAGATTTCTACACAACTGTCTATAAAATTTCGACTTCACTCCAAACGTCAAAAATATTACTGGTTTGATATCGATTTTTTTGTATATAGTCGTATGTGACCTCATGGAGCCTAACAACATCATTATCATCCACAACTTGTTGCCACTCACTACTGAGTATAAGTTTCCTAGTTTCCTTTGTGCCGCCACCCTCCTCGGTGCTGCGCTGTACTCAAACATAATCCTCCCACAACGTTGCAATATAGCCGGTTATACCTAGTAAAATGGAGTACGACCCGCTAGTAACAATGTCCTTTATTCTCAAAGGAGGTATGCTATGAGAGAGAGGGAAACTAATAATAAATGATCCGCGTTAACCAGGAGTAAGTATAATGCATGCGAAATTAGATTCGTTGGAAGTTTAGGACGTTCTCGTGGATAAATAATTGCGTTTGTCTCAAATTAGCGGCCTGTTGTTGTAAATGCGTGCTTATATAAGTATTTAAAATATAATTTGAGCGTGTTATACAAGGTACTTAGTACTAGTACCCCTTCTTCACTACAACAATTGGATCACTCTCATTAGTTCCATTACATTGTTAATGTTACGTTCCATTACTTTTTAAAGGTGCATTTCATACAAAATGTACGAAGCTTTACAGACAAAAAGCAAAATTGCCTTTTACAGATCGTTTAACTAATAAATCCTCTGTAAATTCTGTAATCCTTTACTTTGATTTAAATGATTTAATCAAATTGATTTACATCACTCATTCTTGCTTTAAAGTAGGTAGTTTTAAAGTTTTGAGTGGTTACTTAAATACCTAAGGTATTTATAATTATACAGAATTTGTTCGAAAATTTCTCGAAACCTAAAACCATGGATTCTGCTTATGATTCCATGTTATTTGATATTACGCTTGTTTTTATAAAAATAACCTTTTTTAAAATCTGTCTCCATACTATCCCCACCCATTTTCACCAACCCTTCCTCCAAATCCATTCCCATATCTCCAAAGGGGACGTGCCAACATTTGTCATTTTGGACTAATGTTGGCATGTATCACGGATGTCTATGGGTTACAGTATTCACTTGCCACCAGGTGGACTGTATGCTCGTTTGCCGCCTTCGTCCATAAAAAAACAACACAAATTCGTATGAAAAATGGTAGTTTCTATGTTAATGAACTCAGAATCATAAATGGAATCCTTTAGACTTCGGGGAATATTCGGATCCACTCTAAACGCTGATCTCAAGACAGGTTTAAATCAAATTTGAGGGTCAGAGATCCAACTGTTTTATTTATTTTATGGAGATAAATAGAAATCTACATATTGGTTTTTCCAATTTTGCAGAAAAATACTTTCAGGGATATAACTATATTTGTAGACAAATACCTACTTGCATAGTTAGAGGATCAGCTAAAATTATTCAGTACTTCCAAAATTAAAAATGTGTCAACTTTTCAAAACATATAAATACATACAAAACATACAAATACATATGATATATTCACTATACATATAATACTTACATATAATCCAGTGGGATTACAATAAAAAATCATACATACACATATGAATTAAAAATCATATGTTTATAATACATACATCATAATACATATGTTAATTAACATATGTATAATCAGTAATCACATCCAAAACTAGTCTTTATTTGTATTTATAAAAAATCAAAAACAAACTGACAACAATCTAAACTGATTTGACTCGGTGGCAGTGACAGTTGACCCGACAGAACTCCGTGTTACCAGCCGCCCAGCTTAATTTATCCCTTTCAATGAAGAAATGTTGCCTATCTAAAAAAATTCAAAATAATCACGAATTTTTGATTAATATAAATAAATAAGTTATGTTATGAATCAGATAATTAATTAAATATTTGCCGAACTGACCATTTCTCCTAACTAATGTAATCAATAATAAATTAATCAATACATACAGTACCTTCGACGTATTTTAATTAAAATATCATTGAGCCGTGAAACGCGGCGTACCGGAAGAACACCGTTACCCTTGTTGTGCAATGACATAAAATACTATGAGTGCCATAATTTTCTAGGAGTGGTGTCTTGTTTTTTAGAGCGTTAATATCAGAGAAAATTTAAATATGCGTTCTTTTATTGAGACAGAGGAAAGCAGGGAAAAGTCTGAGACTATTAGAAATAGAGAAATTTGTGTTAAGGAACCATGACGTCCATTGTAGAGTTATGAAAAATTGCATTCAAAGATTTTCAAAAAACTCATACACAACCGGGAATCGAACCCGTTCATTTTATTTGCAAAAACGGTAAATTATTTTATTGCGCTAATTGATAGAGTTGGTTAGAAGGAATAATTCTTGCTAAGTAAGCTTGTGTCTAGAATAAAAAGTTGTTCTCTAATCTATACTAATATAATAAAGAGGTAAAATTGTGTGTTTGTAGGTATGTTGGGGGTAATCTTTGTAACTACTGAACCGATTTCAAAAATTCTTTCACATTAAAGCTACATTATCCGTGTCTAATATAGGCTATATTTTATTTTAAAATTTTGTAAAAAAACCTCTTATAAACTGAAGCGAAGCGAGGGCGGGTCGCTAGTCAGTTATATTTTGGACTGTAAGTTACTAGAAAAGTGAGCCCTTAAATTATTGTCTAACAAACAACCTCTATCATATATGTAGGTATGTATGTAAATTGTCATCGTTAATTGTATAATTGTAATTTGTCAAAACCCTTAAATAACCACATTTCCGACTGCCTGAACCATGAGAAATTAGTTAAACGGTGTTCTGTCGTTTAGCAACCATTCACGTTGGTATAGTAACTTGCTCAATCGTCATACATTCCTATAGATATGATTGGACGTGAACAATACAAAATTTATGTAGCATAAATACTTACCTGACCCCCAAACAGTATATCCTGTACTGTGGGTGGTCATCCGTATAATATGTAGTAATTAATACTAATAATACAATAATTGGCACAAACAGCGATAAACCACGGAATAAATCATAATACAAACGGAGCAGACAAGTAAAGAAGGATAATACTGTATGACTTAGTTTTTGACACTGACGATTGCTCGCGGGGTGGGGGGTTATACAAAACTACAATTGATGTCCATATCTCAACTACAAATTGCTATGGACTAAGTTATTCTTAGATAGTTATGCAAGCAGTGAGATCGGCCATTGGCAACGTAAAATGGGTCAACTTAAGCATTTTTGGGATCGCAAGATGCAAAATGACGTGACACATCCATTCAAGTTTATTGCAGATCCTCACGATTTGCGAGGACGTCACGTCGGGGTCGTAATGACTACCACAGTGAGATTTACTAGGGGATGTATGTTGTAAATCCACAAGGAAAATGCTACGTCTAACGGCTATGATACATGTTATGGTATCAAAATATACATATATGTGCATAGGTGATAAGCAGAAGTCTTCTAACACGTACAATATTAGTCAAAATAAATGCACAATAATATTATTATAATCTAACGGCAATAGGACTACATAAGTGCATTCTGTCCGCGCATTTACTAGGGTTTTACCGTTTCAGCAACGGTTTTCAACACAATCCCTTGCTATAAGGTAATATATATCTGAAAGACGAATTTAGTAAAGTAGAATTATCTTATGTTTTAAAATTATTGTTTCGTAAAGTTTAAAATTAAACAATGTCCAGAAACTAACTAAGTAAGAACTGTTAATTGCAGATTTGTGCAATTGAATTTGTACATACATAGTTACATACATACATAGTTATGTACATACACGTACATGTTTAAAGGCGTACGTTGACTAGTCGGGTGGTAGATGAAAAAGAAAGTGAAACCTGACACTTCCATTTAAAAGCTGTTAATTTTAATAATTTACAAAGACCGCTATGATTTCATGTAAAACCTTTTTTTTATATAGAAGTGGGCGGACGAGCAAGCTGTCCCACGTGATGATAAGTGTTACCGCCGCCCATGGACACCTGCAACACCCGGGGGCATGTGGGTGCGCCGCCGACCTTGCAAAATCCTATTCACAGCCTTCTTGAAGAACCTCATAGAGTTATATGACATAACGTGGATGTTAAAATGTTGGTTTCCAACAACTTGTACTTGTGTAATGTAGGTAATCGCTACAACTTATCGCATTACAAACTTGTATGAATGCCTAATTAGTAGGTTAATTTGTTTATTGAGGTTTAGTGGTTACTTTTTACGTTATTTTCTAGGAATTTCAGATCCTTTTTGATAATTTTCTCTACTCTATATTTATAAATTTAAATATCTATCTGCCTATTGCTTGAGGCTTTGTATGCTCTGTTGGAAATACGCTGTTTAAATTCTGCTCCTAAAGGAAACCGGGAAACCCAAAGCAACAATGGAACCTGTCAATGAGATAAAAATTAATTTGGGAAGGTTTTGTGTTTTATTAAAATTAGTGTAGAAAGTTTAAAGGACGATGGGTAAAAGTGTCTCACAAATCAACACACTTGAGATATACCTCAAATGAAAGTTTTTATTTTATAGCTCTTTTAATGCTAGCGCAGTTAAAGCGAAAAACCACTTTATTCTTATCTTTTATTTGTTAAAATCTATTTCATATTTTAAAATAAAAACCACGCGCTATAACCAATAACAATTGGTTATAACGATTATGGTAAATTAATTTTTATGTTAGATGGTGGGTTGGGACGACATCCATACATTTTTTCAATCGTCCTTGCGACTGACACAGAGATAACGCGACACAGAGATTACCTAAAAGGGTATTGTATGTTCAACCGTTGCAGGGTTTCAAATTATGTGTCAAAATGGACTGGGTAATGCGCAGTTAGTTTGATCCGTACTAAAAGCGAATTGATGTCAGCCGCGGCCGTTGTAATGAAACGCTCGACACGAACCATTCGTTCTTATTTCGGCACGAATTTTTCTTTGACACATAAAATGATTTAGTAAGTAAGTACCTACTGTACGTGAACATTTTTACTATAGTAAACTTTTTTCTGGCGAATTCTTGTTTTCTGCCTAAATATTTTTTCTTTTTAAATATTTTGGATTATTATAACTATTAGTTAACATAATACTTTCTACTAACGATATTCGCACAATGTTTGACACCTTTATTTTGTTGTTCCATTCTTCTCCATACGTTAGCACAAATTAAACTTTTCAAATTTTTTTTTTTATTTCCTCTATTCTGAAACATATGATTCGCAATCTCCGAATTCCTTGCTGGTCTTTGCCGTATGACGCAAAACGCCACCCACATATTCCATTTTCAAATGACAACTGTCTTTTGATTTTCTCGCTTTACTACATATAATGTAAAATACAAAACGTCAGTCTTTTTGGCGGGAAGGTAACTTACAAGGTCGAGGTTTTGATTGATTATTATAAAAATTGTGTATTGCGGGTTTCTGTGGTTTAATAGTCATAGTAATGTTTGTGAGAATCAAATAAAAGATTGAAACTGCTTTTTACGTCTGCTTCTAAGGAGTCCCAACTCTTTTGTCCTCAGTAAACCTACTTTACTAAAGGACTCCAACTACTTCGACGGGACTGGATATTGACGAGATACGTTTTTAATTGCTTTGGCATAAAAATAGTTAATTACGAAGAAAATTTCGACACTGGCACATTGGCACACTGGCACATAATATTATTGTGGACCGCTTGCTCGTCCGTCTACTTCACTAGAAAAACAAACAATCTTTATTTTCTATTTGAACTGATATTTTCCAATTCAAAATAACATTAGAATAATGACTGATAATGTACCCATTTCTATAGCTACATTACAGTATTAATGCGTTCAGGGTGCTGTTGAGGTTGACGTGACGCTGTAGCTCATCTCGAAATTTTGCGGAGTTTGGAATATGTTTATGTCATCTTCTATGGAACTTTTATGTCATCATTAGAAAAAGAATCGCCTCAATAATTCGCCTCAATCCTCGGTTTCGCGACGGCACCGGCAACATTCTGAGCACGATAGCTTAGAAGACAGATGGTCGCATGTGAAGGCACTACTGGGTGGGTGAATACCTAAGTAAAATGTAAGTTACCTAACTTTATGACTACTAAAACAAAGATAACAAATTTATATATAAAAATTGTTTTACTTATATTTATAACAAAGTACTTAACAATTATGGACGCACACATATCATGGTCCGAAATAAGGATGATGATTATTATTAGCTACATAAATTAAACCTTACTGAGAACCCCTACCCTCTGAAAACCCCCAGAGGTCATTGACCCCCTCTCAAGTTTATTTCGGTCACCGATTTATTTATCCAGTGGTGTAAGCATTAGGAGTTAAATACCTAGTTTATCCATAAATACTGTACCAAAGAAAACACTGATATTTTATTTTTACACTAGCTGTTGCCCGCGACTTCAACCGCGTGGACTTTAGTTTATAAACACCGTCTTTACCTTCTTAGGCGTATTTGGTATTTTCAAAAACGATCACAGACATTATTTCTTATAGCTTATTTTTTATCGAACAAATGTTCGACGTGATTCTTTAAATTGATATAACTTTTTTATTTATGAACCGATTGAAATAAAACAAACACTAAATTTTAAGTGAAGCTTACCACAATACATTAGTGAAAACCGCACCCAAATCAGTTAAGCCGTTTCTAAGATGAGCGCGCAAAGACAAACAGACCTAAATTCTAACAATCATTGTTTTGGGTTCTATTGCTTTGATAAAGGCCCCCAATAATATTTTTCTTATATATCTTCCATGTACAGACAGCGATCAGTTACATTTTTATTATATGTATATAGATTATCATTTTATATTTTAGTAAGGCGTACTCTCCTATACTTCTAGAATAAACCAGTACTAAAATTAATAATACAATGACGTCATAGGTTAAATACTTGGTTCGAGTCGAGCGAGACCGCGAGTGATCGAACAGACTAAAAATTCTGTCAGAAATATTTTCGTTTTTGAACTGTAAAAATCAAAACTAAATGTTTGCATAATTAATACATAAGTATTTATTATAATTTTAAAGGGCGATAATTAAATTTTCATTTATGAAAAACAATCGCGTATAAATGAGCACCGTTCGTGTACGTCTTATGTAAAAGAGAATCGTATTGGAAAGAGCAGACTGCTGTCTGTGGTAAGTACCTACTTACATACAGATGAATCTGTCGTTTCCTGGAAGGAAACTTCAGAGAGGTTGAGGTGATGAATTTGTATAATGAAATGAGTTTTCACAGGCAAAGACAGTTTAATTTTATAAACGTTCAACTTTAGTCAACAGAATGGTGAGGTGTGTGGCTCGCCCTACCTACCGGCAATGACCCAGCACATTTACCATATTTCTGCATATTCATAGTACCTTATTAACTATTATTTCATTAACCTTATTTCATAGTACATATTAACTGGGTTTTCGCATTATCAAGCCTGCGGTATTACTAGGCAGAAAATGTAAGTAGGTCTTCTTAGAAACGCATACGATACTGCTTGTTAGTGCACGTGCCGTTTTCGTACGCGCCATCTAATACAGAATCAACGAATCGAAGGAATTTGGCACGTTCGCGGCGCTTTGTGAAACCCAGTGACATTCTTTGTTGTCCCCACCGACAATCCCGACTAGCGGGGACAACCGGGTTTGTAGGTAAAATTATTACTGTTCTCCCCACCGATATGAGTCGGTACAATGGTAATAATTGTTCAAATTGCAGTTGTCTCCACTGTATGTAGTTGTTATGAAATACCTTAAATAAAGCCAGAATAAAAGAAATAATATCAGAGAATAAATTAATAATAAATGAGCATAAACGTAAAATAATATCAGATGTTATTTACTAAGGACATTCCAAAGGAGAATGTCCATTTGTAGGCCCCTGATTTTATGATGGAATATAGCAGGGTAACTATAATATACATTCAAATCATATTTTAAGGAAATCTGTAAGAAAGATTTACGCAATTTGCTTGTGGGGATAATATTTCATTAATTTTGTTAGTAATTGTATTGACATATCCGACGACAGTCATAAATATCCCACTTTCTTGATTTGACTACATAAAAAGACTTCTACGAAGGTGTATAGTAATTAATTATAATGAAAATATGAAGCATATTTTAAGGGAATCTGTAGCAAACATTTACGTAATTTGGTTATAGGGATAATATTTCATTAATTATGTTAATACCTAATTGTATTGTCACAGACTTGTGACTAAAGTAAAGTAGCATTTACAAATCTTGTTTGAAATTATTGTACTCGTATTATGACAAATATTATTATACAATGTTGAATAAAAACGTTACTTGTTTTGTGGGTATTGAATTATATCTTCAATGGGATATTTAGATGCGTTTTTTTCTTTTTACACAAATACATCAACAAAATTGTATACTTCGTAAATGTTTAAACAACAAAAACTGACGGAAACTAACGTAAAAATCGTTAATTCCTATAGAATTTTCTGCGCAATCGTGGTTTCTACGTTTCTGCGGATTACGTGATCCTCTTGGACGGCGAACGAAGTCGCCAGTCTCTAGGTATCGACGGTACACTCTTTGAACAGCAGAACGGCTTAAATGAAGTTGTGCACTCACATTTCGCTGACTAAGCCCAGACTGAAGAAGTGCAACAGCTCGTGCGGCCACTTCAGGCGCAGTATCCATAATTTTACGGTCAAAATCAGTTCAAATCTCAGGACAAACAATTTAACGAAACTTTTATTAAAAAACAACACCATTAAATAAAAAAAAACTGCTCCAATTCAAACTTTCTGCTTCCTTATTTTTTCAAAACAATGAACTTACTCTGTTTTTATTTCTGTGGTTCAAATTCGTGAATTCAAAGAAGCAATAGCACACTAAAATGATGGTACATATGCCAGCTTCAAAACTGTATAAAAACTCTTTCATTGACCTAACATTATTTTTATGTTTCAGGTCTTTATACATAAAAATGCAGGGTGCCTCGATTAAGCTGCCCGGGAGTGTATATATATATATATATATATATATAGCATTGAAATATATTGAAATAGCGCAAATAGTGCTACATATTTTAACACTACGAGATTTTCGAAAAGGCGCCTGAGGGCCGTACTTTCGTGGACATTCTCCTAAATTGCAGTTTTATTCTGTCCTTACTTAGGGTATTTCATAACAAATACAGTGGGGACAACAAACATTCAAACACAAAACAGATTTCAGTTTACCCCATCGGTGGTAATTGGGGTCAGTGGGGACAAGGAATCCGTTTCTTGTAGTTGTGAGTACCGTTACGGCACGAAGATAACCTACTTATCTTTTTTTCTATTACTAGGATCCATTCTATTTCGCTATTAGTCATTTGATCAAATTAACTTACGAAATCTAGTACTTGGTTTAATATTTTATAGGACCAAGTTTGAATGATGTAGAAATAATTTACTGATTATACCTACTCAGATAGTGGCCTCTAAGATATCGAGTTGAATTTAAAAGAACATGTTTTTTGTTTGAGACGAAATTCATTACACGAATACATACGAAACGAATACATTACCCACCACGCGGCCCAGTGGGTATTGATAAAGATTTCTCATGTCGCGGATTATTTTAATTCTCAGACATGCGGATATCCTCACGATCTCTTTCTGCACTACCGAGATACACTGCAAAAATCCATACTTAAGTAGAAAATCAGTGGTACGGACCGGGATTTGAACTGAAGCCATCCCTCAAGTTCATTTAGTTAATAAAATAAGTTCATTAGTTAAATTCATATGGAAAAACAATAAACATTTGATTTTAAAAAACTTTATTTATAAATAAAACTCATTTAATAATTACTGATCTGAAAATGTTTTATAAGATGCACAGCAAACCTGACCTATCAGCAAATCTTCTCGTAAGCCCGCACTCAGGACGAGTTCTTGAATATTAAACGGGGCATGGGACAATGCTAGATATGTAGATTTTCACACATGCTCGCTCCTGACCGTTGAAGTGGGCAAGGGTTTTGTGGAACTGAATTATTTAAGCGTATTTACGTTATAAGTAACATGTGTTGTGTTATTATTATTATTACGATTTTATCTCAGAGCATGTTTAATTTACAGAGTATTTTGAAAGGAGGTACGTTAACAACGTACGTTATAAAATATTATATTAGCAGGACCCGCGAATAGGACAGACATAGGACTCATCTACCACAAGGAGAGTTAGTTTCTCAAACGGTTTGGTCGAGAATATTGTATACGATTATCGTATGTGACCAAATTACATACAATTCTCGCCTACAATACTTTACATGATGATGAAAACTCGGTGATAACAGGGATACCAGTGATCAAAGGATGATAACAGTTGTTTATACAGCTTTTGACCGATGTGCAGCAAACTCTCCTTTTGCAAATGAGCGTTTAAAGTATATGTGGTTAGCTTGATTCTCGTAAGTATTCAGTTATTCGTAAGTATATGAATTTTACAAATGGTCTGAATAAAAAGTTAGGTAACAAATTATAGCTATGGCAAGTTTCGTTAAAATTCGTTCAGACAGACAGATGTTGAGACGGACAGATACAAAATTTCCAACAATTTTCGTTTTGGGCTTTGCATCTTTCGTACTTTTACACTGTAACGACATTAAATGTACTTATATTGAGTGTTTCGAAAAAACATTAAATGTACGAGTACAAGCACGACCTCGTTGTGATTTTATTATAGATACTTATGTATAAAGCTGTTAATCCATGATTATTAGCATTTTATTGTAAACTATTCCGCATACTCATAGAAGTATTCGCATATTGTACATTTTCTCATTTTGGATCCCTTTTTATTTCTTTTACAATTATTAGCAATTTGGTAAAATATATTTCTGTGGGAATACATTTTTCGCATTTTGTAAACTATTAGTACTGTCAGCGATAAATAGAATTGAAAAAAGTAAAACAATTTAAATAAATGAAAAATTATGGCATATAATATTTATATTAAAATATTTAAAAAATATTATATTTGACATAGAACAATGAACGTAAAATAAATTAACATAAAGTAGAACTTCTTTGCTTAAAATTAATTTTAATTATTATAATTATCTAGCTCAGCCTATGAATTTTGTGTATAGGCGGGCCGCGGCGCGGCGCCGCCTCTGCGCATTGGCGGATCGCTTGCATGGGCCAAATGTTGCATTGCATACACCTAGTCTGGCCATAAACACCGTTACAATGAAGAAAAATAAATAAATTACACTTGAATTTGGAATCTGTCATTATCACGTGAAAAATAAATAGGTTATTGAAAATTGGACCTCCAGATTGGATTACGTCCGAGCCAGCCGTGGCGGTCATATGCCAGAAATCATACTTAAATTATAATGCCAAAAGATTATCTTTTGAATAAAGTCAATTTCATGTCAATTTTAAAAATTCATCCTTGTTTCATTCCATTTCAAAGTTCTATACCTCTAAAAAAAAACACCTTTATATCACATACATCCATGTGACGTATTTTAAAAGATTATTTAGGAGTGCTGCTTACAAAATATGTACTGGTCACTTCTTAAAGAAAAGTAGGGTTGACAAATTAAAACAACTTCTTCGGCGATACACAAAGAGAGCTCACAGACAAATCTTATTTACGGACGAGAAAATGTTCACCATTGAGGAACATTTTACCAAATAAAATGATCGAGTTTATGCTCATAACTCTAGAGAAGCTGCTCAATTGGACAGTATGGCGCATGGTTGATGGGGTGTTAGTTATCAAGGAGTGACTGAACCACTTTTTCGTGAAAAAGGTAGTAAAACGTCGTCCAAATTCTAACAAGATAAGATTCTTGAAAAGGTTGTAAAGCCTCTTAACAACACCCTGTTCTATAAACAAGAATGGTCCTTTCAGCAAGACTCAGCGCTGGATCATAAGCCTCGCTCAACACGAGCGTGGCTAGAAAAGAATATTCACTGGAGCTGAAGACTTGAATATTTAATTAAAGGTAACGTACACACACGACACGATATGGGTGCGATCCGATTGTTATAGGGGGATGAGAACGAGCACCTTCACGCTTAATTTTTGAAATTTAAAACGCGAAATCTTGTATAACGAGTCAATTAGTTTCCCGCATGCATCTTATGCGGGAAGCCTCATCGAGGGAGGGTTGGCAACTCTAGTCACGGTTTACAATGTTCATATAATTTCTATAATCGTATGCCCGACTTGTTATCTGATTCTACTGGTATTCTTATAACTTTTTGCGTGTTTGTTTGTATTAACTTTTCGGCATATTTATATATCTATATAGTGCGACACAAAGACACGCTCATTACACATTAGGTATAATTTTCGCTGATGTATGTACATTTGTTCATAAATAAACGTGTTATAGTGTAAGTATAATAGACGAACAAACCCTTGTGAGTTCATCGGCTTATAATGAGTTCATTGCTTAGTTCATTCACCAAATTGCCGGACAATATGCAAATTAATACATGTATCTTTGCATGAAATACCACTTTTAAAATGGGTGAACGCTCTGCTATACTGAAATGTTTAATCCGCCTACAATGGAGGCTTAGTGGAACTGAACCAATATTCTGTCATTATCACCAGTAATTGCGCTGGCCTATAAGTGCTTCCATTAGAGCGGAAAACGTTTAGTGGGAAATACGATCAGAGGGAACGGTCTCAGTCGCTGGTTTTACACAAAAAGTTTAAAAAAATCAAAGTTTGATCTACTTACCTTTGATTTTTACTTTCATGAACGTTAATTTACAAATATAGGAATTGAGTACATTGCTAAATACATTTACATGTTATTTATGAAGCTCTAAAATAAAATAAAATATATTTAACATTAATGTTTCCAAATTGATTGCCGTTTGACTCTGAGAACCGTGGGCCCCTACCATTCTAATATTTTTGTACTCATTTTCAAATTTAATTACGCTTGATGTTCAAGTCCGTCGAAGTTCCGCCACGATCTTTATTTTGTTGGCGGCATACTCGTATGCGACCGCTAAAGTTGGAAAATTTGTGACCACATAAGTTAACGAAGACGAAGTAGTGTACTTCTGAAATTTCAATGTAAGTCAGTTTGACCATAAGCGTGTATAATGAGGTTAAACTGTGTCTTAATAAACTAAAATATCTAGATTAATAAGGGATAGAGAGAACTTCTTTATTACTTACAGTGTTATAAAGGCCTCCCAATTCCCACCAAGTCATTATTTTTTATTCAAGTTCCGTAAAGTGCTTTCAAAATAATCACTCCTTGGGATTCTGGAAGTACAATGGAGCTTTCGACAATTAAAAATTATTTTCTTGTCCTCTACTACACGAACGGAATAACAATGAAGTTTGCAAATTGAATTTTCAACACCCGATATATGTTGAGTTCATATACGATTGAAACTGTGTACTCATTTATTTGTAATAATTTCATTGGTCCATTTAACGTTTACAAGTAAATACACAACAAGTTTACAAGTAAATTTACTACACTAAATAACGATCAATTTCTGTGAAATTAGGATACGATACGTGGCCGCCACACATGATCAGTTAAAACTATCAGTTTTGACTGAACAGTTTTACTGAACATTCTACACACGGTCAGTTTTAACTGTCAGTTTAAACTGTTCTGTGACAACTGACAGTTTTAACTGATCGTGTGTGGCGGCCAGTGTTAATTAATATGTATCTACAGCCAACGCGTCAGTTCCGCGAACCGACTATCAAGGTCAGAAACTACTATTTCGGTTAATAACAATTGTATTAAAATACCTCGACTAGGTAGGTACCTCGAACAGCTTACAACTATTTCCTATCAATACGGGTCATAGGTTTATGAACTGTATCTAGAGTTTTAATTACTTTGTGCTACGATAGTATTATTATAGCTACTTCAGTTTTCTAAGCAGTTTACATACAGAATGTAATCAATTAATTCTTAAATATTAAGTGACATGTTAAGTATTTTTGTAAAAATATCGATTTTTTGAACTTTCTTTTAGGAAATATGTATGTATGTAAAATGTGATGTGTAATCAAGAAGATTTTCAAGTAAAATCACCCCCCCCCCCTCGCCCCTAGTGTTTTACGGAGACAGCTGAACTAAGCTATTACTCGTAAGTGATGATGTAGTTTTTCATCTCACTGTCGCGATCTGAATATTCGAGGGACAACGGGCAGACAAATGCAATGTGGGATATTACAAATGTCCCACAATATTTTGTTGTCATTGTCACCACACGCTCGCTTACAATAATACGTACAAAAATATTTCTCCTACATTTGTTCCGCAAAAAGCAATTCTTTATAATAAAAAAAGTATACGTTTACGATTTGGAAGGGCGGATATTGTTTTCGTATTCCATTCCGCCCCATGTTTTTGTTTCTGACATATGGTCAGCTGGCAACACGTATTCGCAGTTTGGGCGTATCTATTTGCGGATTTTTCTATCGATTTTCACAACTACTTTTCTGGTTTTCAAGACATATGATTTTACTTATCCGTAACAGAATTATTTGTTCAAGAAACATTTTCATCTTTTATCTTCGTATGTACTGAAACCTCTAATCGATATAATATGTAAATACCATAGATTATAGATACCTACTGAAGATTAGTACGACGTCGTGGATTCGACGAAATTGCAACGTCAGTGTCAATTCTGTGATAAATCTTTGGCGCGAAAGGGAATGATTCTGCAGTACTACTTGAGCGATCCTTTCGAAAAATATTCTATTTATGAATATTCTATTTTACCTATTTATGCATAAAATCTTGGATAACATACTGGAATGATTTATAGGCTACGGTAAATATGTAGGTAAGCAAAGTCGACAAAGGTTGATGATTTTCACTTTTGAACTTTGTGCCTAGGTAATCCTTTCTTGCGGTGATAACCTAGGGATATCTATACTCGCTTCTCATTCGTGAGGTCGTGAGTTCAAATATTCGGCCCGTACCACTGAGTTTCTATTTAAGTAAGGTTTTTCAAAATTTATCACTAGCCCCCATGTGCCGGAATTTAAAAAAAACTAGAGCATGTGTATTCTGCAACCTGCACTGGACCCGCTTGGTGGATTGTGACTTCAATCCCCCTAGTGATTAATGATTTACGGGGGGAGGCCTGTGCCCTGCAGTGGGGAATAAAAACAACATAAAGGAAATAAAGGCGGGAAAATAAAACCTTTTTAAAAATATTTAAAAAAACATTTTGATACATTTAAAAAAGGTTTTTTAGTCTACTACATCGATGTATTTTATGTCGATAGGACATCTACGTGTAGCCCGTGTAGGTAATGTAGTTACTTTTTTTGACCAAGAAGTTTAATTTGGGAGGGAAATTAAATTCCGTCTAGTCCCAATAATTTCTTGGTGAAACTTGACTGTAAGTAAGTCGTAAAATTTTAACAACTGCCAGCGAGTCGCCTCTCGTTGAGACGCTGGATTTATTAAAGTACCCCGCGATCCCCGAGGCCCCAAGGACTACTTTTGAAGCTTTACTGTGAATCTTATATGAATCTAGCAGGTTATAATATTTTGCCTACGTTTTATATTTATCACCCTCTGAATTAGACATTTGTGCATACATTTGATGGTATATTACCATACCATCAGCGTATATCTGTCCTATCATGGTTATAGGCCTCTCCCAGGGTTCGCCATCACTCACGATATTCCCCTCTTTTCATCCAGCCATCACCGGCAGGCGAACTTCTTCAAGTCGTCTGTCCATCGGGCCATACGGCGTCCCACAATGCTTTTTCTGTGCTTAAAGACGAAAGTCTTCAATCAGTGCGTACCGTCAGTTATGAACTTATGACGTACGTTGCCCGAAACTGGTATTTAACAATTGGTCTGATCCATAAGTTTAAAGTCTTTCATCGATCTAAAATAATCTTGTTTTAAAATTTCTTACCACCGGTACCGGTATGACAATCGATAAGTTTAGTCTTTCATCGAGCTAAAATACATAATTGTTGTTTTAAAATTTCTAACCACCGGTACCGGTATGATAAAATTATTTGGTGGCGTAAACTTTCGCATTTTGGGCGATTTTAGATTTTTTTGATATATTTGTTAGCATATTGTAAATCATTCGGCACACTTATTCGCATATTGTACATTTTCTCATGAATACATGTTTATTTTTCGCATTTATAAACTACTTAGTACGTACTGTTAGCGACACCTGTGTGACAAAATGTTGTGACCACGAGTCCGAATCACAGACAATCACAGTCGCAACAGACACTTAGTGTCTTAGTGTACCAATCACTTAGTGTCTGTGATTAGTAGAGGAGGCCTGTGCCCAGCAATAGGACATTATAGGTTGATAGTTGATACTCGTATTACCTTAAAACATTTTTACGCAGTACTTACCAGCCACATCTGTCTTAATTACCGCCCTTGTACGGCGAAGAAATAACTTAGGTACGTTGAACATTAGGTGAGATATGAAAAGCACATATATTGTGCTATACAAAATATGTAAATACGTATCCATTAGCAACTTCATACAGTTGTTACGCAAGCTTTTATGTAAACACGCTGTAAAAGAATATCATTACCGACATATCTCTGTTCTCTTTGGGAAAAATTCGTCTGTGAATATGTTATCTGAAGAATCGCCTAATTAATCAAAGCCTGTTCTGCTTTAATAACTCATATGATAAATAATGAATAACTCAGTTTATTCATTTTTTATTCAGAGCACTCCTTTGAACTCTGAAGCTTCCACAATCGTTTATTCATTTAAACGGGTCTTAACGCGTAAGTTTACCTTATTTATTTTACTCGACGTTTCGACTGGGTTACCCAAAACATGGTCTCAAGCTGACTCTGGTCAGTTTATCACTATGGTGTGTCTAACCCGGCCGAAGCGTCGAGTAAAAACAAAAAGGTAAACACGCGATAAAATTTCCCTGAATTTCCCACTTATAATCTATATAAATCTATTCATAAAGAATTTTAAATAAATTTTGTTCCCTGGAACAACTTCATTTAAAAAAAGGAGCTGAATTTAGGAATTTTGGGAAAAGAGCGAAGCAAACCGAAAATTCGAAGAGGGCGGTCCGATATTTTTAAAATAAAGTACATTTCCTAAGAGCTCCATCCAGCGCGCTAGATGGAGCCCTTAGGAAACCAGCTTTTAATTTAATAACTGTTACGATATGAAACTGAACTATTAAATACAAAGTCGTTCCTTCCGGGAGATTGTTGAAAGTAGAACTGAGAATTTTTTAGTTTACTTTTCACATCACACATCCTTATATCCGCTGCGGGATTAGTGCCAAAGTGTACTTGCATTGCACTCTAAGGAGCCATAATGACATGTGCGGCCGCCAGACGAATTGCAGTGGTTTAAAAGTTTGTAAGCCATTTAAAAATATGAAAAAATATTGTTTATGTGAAAATGTGTCGGTCAGGTAGAGGGCTCAATTGACCTATAATAAATACATAATGGTTTATCGTCCGCTTATGCTATCGGCAACCTTCGAAAGCTGACTGTGTATAAGCGCAAACTTTAGTAGTAAATAGTTCAAAGACTAACTGGTTGTCTTACTTCTACCGCAGCTTATGTATGACTACGGCGGCTATAAATGCCTATTACGCATAAATTGTCAAGTAGAGCGAACCCATACTGGCGGTTTACTAATATTTCACTATTTGCAATGTGTGGGGACTGTGCACAGACGCGTGTGGATTAGAATCGAGCCGTTCGTTTATTATGGACTGCACTAGCTGTTACGTGCTGTGCTTCTACGGTGCGCCTTACATGTGTTTCGTTCATTCACACGTAATTGAGTTGTAATTGTTTGACCGTTGTGAAATAGCTGGGAAGCTATGAGATCTTATTAACGAAAGCAGTAGCAATAGACTACGAGCGGTTAATAACGGATTAGTGAACAATAAAATGTCATGATGTTGTTGTGTTGAACATGTGTCTGTTTATCTACAGAACTTTGTTACTGTACATCTATTGCACTTTCTTCAGGGATATTCTTGCAAACCACTGTATCAAAATACTTCATTAGTATCTAAAATGCATTAGTAACGAAATTTAAAAAATACTACAACAACTTTTGTTACTGACTGTACCTAGCTAATTTTTAAAAGTTTCTGTTCATTTTTAGAAAAAAAAACGAAAATAAATGTTTTTTGTAAACATTTAAACTATACCAACATCAGTAGATACTGGGAATTGAAATAAATGTAACTACAAAATGAGAATTTAAGTTAAAATGTATCAGTGTTGGATTCTTTATTTGTATAACAAGCAATTGTCCTAAACTTTCCCCATTCGTCTTTCAGTGATGAATGGCTCTATTGTTGTGTATGTATAAATCTCACAAATGGTCCAAGTTATCGTGTAGTCGTGTTTACAACTGCACACATCAATCCGCGGCGCGGTGACGCAACAGGGAACTATCAATCTATGTTTGTCCTCGGTGATTCCTAGTTGAAACTGAATCTTAAATAGTATAAATGTTTCATCCTAGCCCTTAATACTTAACTATATAAGCTTTTCACCTTCAATTATAATCTTTTGTATTAATGGTCCTGTTGCGCTAAGACGCGCTTGACTGAACAAGTACCTACTCGTGGTAAAAAACTTGGATTTTGGAAAAAAAAAGTGTAACCTCGGGTATACAAAATGTAAAACTTTTTTCATTTCCAAGGTTCCATAAAACATTCTTTCATTTTTATTTCGTTAGTTTTTATAAACTCCAATAAGTAAAGTAAAATTATATATAAATAATAATGTCGTGATTTGATAACACTAAGTCCCCAATTGATATGTAGTTTTGCAATAAGTTTCGTTCAGATATTTGCGGTTTTCATTTTCATTCGTACTGCCTAATCGTATGATCGATCAAATGGGATTGAAAACATCTATTTGTTGAACAGCTCTAAATTACATAATTTTTCAATACAAAATTATTACGCAAGATTGGTCTTGCTTAATTTACAATTTTATTCCCTCCATCTAGAAGGCGAGATGTGTACGTAAATCTTCGATAAAACGATTTACAGCGCCAAAAGGGAAATTCGTTTATTTTCTGTGCAAGAATAAGAAGTAAGGATCAGGATAAACGATTTCGTAAGGAAATATAAACCATTATTTCCTTATCAAGTGTCATCAACTGTGGTTGAATGGCTCCTTTTGGGTAAAAAGTATGTAATAAAAAATCTTTATAATGTGTCGTGTTTGTCTAACGGATTGTTAAAATCATATGTAGATCATATAATCGTAGAATTTGACGATTTTCTCATAAATACACGACCTATTTATATGGTACTCTTTGTAAAAATAATCTTTGTAATCTCAGGAAGGTTTTTATTAAATTTGAAAAGAAAAAAAAAAACATTATAGAATAACAAGATTCCTAAATAAAAGAATCCAGGTATAGAAAGTTGACAACGACTTCAAAAAGTCGCAATCTGTAGATACCTACACATAACGACTTTAAAAAATATTCCGCTGATGTCCCAACGATAGCGTTAATTAAGCCAAGTAAGCAAGATCCAGATCAACAACTCCTTCCATCGACAGATTAATGTCTATGACCAAACACCACTTAATCAACTGAAGTTTTCCATTGGTATTTATGTACAATATTGTCGCATTGTTAAGAGCAAAAATACAATACTCGTATTTTTCAAGCCTTTTTTACTGTTTATGTCTCTGCCAACTGTTACAGAAAAATGTTTTATTTTTCGCGTTCATTGTTTACTTTCCAACTCCAAACGAAAGCGTTTTGTAGAGTACCTATAATCTTTTAGATTTAACATTGTTTGATATATAAATATATAATAAGTGGGCCTTAAACGCTTTTTTATATCTATTTTATTTTATTCCACGTTTCAGTCAGGACCATAGTCACCATATTCCTGACCATAGTCAGGAGCTGACTTGTTAGTTGACCATGGCTCAGCTCGTAAATAAGATTAAATAAATAAAATAAGTAAACGTGTGGTTTAAGACCCATTTTTTTTATTTATTTATTTAAACTTTAGTGCACAAAGAAACATTATACAAAAGGCGGACTTAATGCCTAGTGGCCTTCTCTGTCGAAATACGAAATGCAATCAGTAAAAAATACTACTAATAGTACATACTATTATACATATAATGCATATATTAAATAATGTGAAAAGATATTTATAGACTTTAGTTTAAACTTTAGTTTAGTTTAGTTTGGGGAAACGTTACATCTCTCTCACAGAAGACTACCTTGAAATGCACTGCATTTCCTACCTTATCGTATTTCCCCAATGTACGTACGTGTTTCGGTAGTGAGTGAGATATGCCAGAACCCATTCCCATTCTATCCTATCCCTCCCCATTTTCCCAATCCATTGCTTAATATGTAAAGGTAGACAGCGCATCCGGGGCGTGCCAACGTTTGTCATTCTGGACTGATGTTGGCAAGTATCGCGGATTTCTATGGGCGACAGTATCCACTTACCATCAGGTGGACTGTATGCTCGTCTGCTGCCTTTTTTCTATATAAAAAATAATTTATAAACTTCGTCAACGACACCTTAAACGAAATGTTTAAGGTGTCTAACATATAAAGTTCATTTTCGTTGCTCTCACTGATTAAATGTTTTTGTTCTACAACGTAAAATTTGCGGTTGGCGCTACCGAACCGTTTACATTTTGAATGAGTTGATAATGAGCTGCTAAGGATTTGTATTTGTGTGAACGCTCGATTGGCCAAACTTTTTTCTAAAGAAGGCCGTTATATAAAGGAAACAATAGTAAGACTGTTTTACTTTTAATCATATTTTATTATACACAAAATAATTTTCACACGACATGTTCTCTCTCTCTCTCAAAGTTTCAATCAATCTGCCAATGCCAAGTGCCAATCAAGATGGTGATGTATATCGCCTCCCTCCTTCACCACCATTCTCCTCTCCTCTCCTCCGCAACTTCCTGCGCCCCTCCACACCGCCATTTCAATACACTACTCTCCTTCCGTTACACTTTATGTACGTTGTTTTCTCCCATTGTTCTCAGGACAAGCACTACCTCTGCATAATGGCGTCAGATTCTCCAGACCAGAACTTGACTCAGTACTTCAGTCTGTGTAACGACTTCATTCACGCGGCTCGACTAAGGGATGGAAATGTACTCATTCATTGGTAAGTGACGGCGGATTTAGACATATCGATATACGATGTCGAAATATATTTCGACTTATCTAATGACTTATTTAACTTATTTAATGAGTTTGTCGCTATTTTAGAAACATTTCAATTATAATTTTACATTATAATTTATTAAATATCTACAAGTACAGACAAAGAAGTTTATTCAAACGGCTTTATTGAAAAATACCTGTTTATTAGATTAATATTATAATAACAGTAATTTTTGTTTTTAAACATGAATAATCGTGTGTCAACACACGAAACATTGAACAATATGTTAAATGGTTTAGAAAGAAAATGTTGCCACTTGGAAAATTTGACAAAGGTGTGAAATGTAAACATCTCTGAAAAGACGTAATTTGTTTCGCGAACTTGGCAGTCGAGTACCAAGTTAAATAGCACGTGTACAAGCCCTTTATTTGTTTTGAAGAGTCTGCTGATTGCTAATGAAGATAAATTATATAAGTCCACATTACAATGAATTTTAAATGTTCCGCAACCGATGTGCGTAAGTACGCGTTTTATTCTAGGTTTGGAGAGAAAATTGATAATTTTCGAGGGTTTTAAATTAATGGGGCCTTCGTTTAAATAACGAGCAGCAAAAAATGGTAATTGAGGAGCAAATCAACAAAACGCTCTATTTTAAATAACTGAAGTAAATAATTTTACATTACTATGAATATCATCACAAAGTTTCCAAAGTTGATTTCGCGGAACTTTTATATATCTTTATTGTCACGAAATCTAGGTAAATCTAACCCACCTTTAGATGTGCTTCCCATTCAATATTTTCTGCTTGTCATTTAATTATTTCTCGTGTTCAAGTAGTCACTGATAGTACACCTAATTGCAAGCGGTTACTTTTACATAGTATGTATTTATTCATTTATTAATTTACATAATTTCGGTATGATAAACCGTTCAGATTCAACTTTGAATGAGCCTAGGAGCCTACTACCCCACTAGTTAATTCATTGAACTAAGGGGTATAATTTTATTCCCAGTAGTTCAAATGAAGCTGTTTTATGTTAATGATTGAACTATTGAGAATAGCCAGAAAAGGAAGTCAGTATCACTAGTTCAATTAAACAAAATTTAAAATAGTGGGTACTAGTTAAACAACTTTCTCTTATACTTACCTAGACAGTCTAATACCATACAATATAGGGGAAAAAATCTACTCACCGAATAAACCTTTTAATTATTCTCATGGGTGTAAATATGGGTTTATAATTTTATTATGGGCATATATTGTGGCAAAATAAATACAATTACGATAAAAATTATCGCCACCATACACGGTCTTTCACTCTTCTTATCTATCCACTACCGGTCCACCTGACCGAAGGGTGTCCCACGCTACGCTACTCGGTACGTGGCTGTCCAGCATTATTTAATCAAAGTGAATCAAAGTTATTTAATCAAAGTGTTTAAAATTACAGTATAAAAGTGATTCGGAAGTGAGGGACAGTGAATACCACATTATTTAGATTTTCTAGTGAAGATTTTGGTGAAATCCACCCAGAAACTTGTGTGCAAAATAAATATTTTTTTATATAATAATTATTTTTAACAGAATTAACATTTACTTATTTTTACTCTAGTGGAAGAAATAAAAATCATTTAATATTGTCGATTTATTATCGAAGTGTTTAACTTAATCATACTTACTTAATAGTATACAGAAAATACATTTTATTACGGACCGATATATGCCAATAATAAAATGATTTAATTTATATCCATGAAAATAATTATAAGGTTTATTCGATGAGTACATTTTAATTTCCTATTTTGTATAGTATTAGACTAATAAAGATTTGACTATCCAGGTAAGTATAAAAAAAGTTTTACTAGCCGCTATTTTAAAATTTTGTTTAATTGAACTAGTGAGACTTCTTTTTCTGGATATTCCCGGTACTTCAATCGTTAATATAAAACAGCTTCAATTGAACTAATGGGAAAAATTATTCCCACTAGTTTAATGATTGAACTGATCAATTGAACTAGTGCGACTAGGAGTATCTATCTATTATTGCCTCAGATCCGTGAGGTCGTGAATTCAGATCCCCAATTTGTACCACTGAGTGTGCACTTAAGTACGGATTTCATCGTGGAGAAAGCCGCATGGCAGAGAATTAAAAAGAACTCAAGCATGTGTATCCACTAATCCGGCACACGTGTTGGATTATACCACAAAACTCCCTGGTGATTTACTACGGGATGCGTGTGCCCTGCAGTGAAACGTTATTGATATCGTACACACACATAGATAGTGTATAAAAGGTATAACAAAAGGCGAGCTTATCTCCCTAGGCGATTTCTTCTGCAAATTCGGCGACAGTGATCACGTGATCAGATGTTTATCAGCATCTCAATCTTTACTTTCTTTCTCGCTCGTTTATATTGAATTGATGGCAATTATGTACCCTGTGACTAATGACTACTGTTGTAACGTGAGTAATGATACAAAAAATGACAGTCGTGTGAAGTTAGAACATTTAAGTAAAATAAACCTCATCACTTCCAACGAAAAACGTTTTAGTTCCAGTTCTCGTTGCATTTTTTATAAGATTCTTATCCGGTCTCGACTACTTCCTAGTAGTACCCGACAAGAAGACCCAATAAACTATTTTATTTATATTGAGAAATCTTATCTCAAATAAAATGAAATTATTAATGTTTCATCTAATCAAGATTTCAATCATCTCACCAAAAGAAGCAGAACAAGACAGAAAAATAAATGAACTAATTGTTCCAGTTTGGCAGGAATGTCGCGTAGTGTGACAGTAGCGGTCGCGTACATAATGTCGGTGACGCAGCTGACGTGGCGGGAAGCGCTGAAGGTAGTGCGGGCGGGCCGAGCAGTCGCCAACCCCAATCTTGGTTTCCAGCGGCAACTTCAGGACTTCGAGACTTATAAACTAGTTGAGGTAACTACTTATAATATTTCGGAATATTGAGTTAGAATAAGATTATAGTAGGTAAAGCATATATATTACACATATATACATATAGATACATATTACATATCGATAAAGCATAGCTGATGTCTCATTTTTAACGAAACTAGCACAAGGTACCATCAATTGTCCTCAATTACTTAGCAAAATCCCTCATAATATATACATACTAGCTGTGCCCGGCCACGCGTTGCTGTGGCTGCCCGGCGCTAAGGGTGGACAACCCTTATCACTAAGGGGTATGAAAAATAGATGTTGGCCGATTCTCAGACCTACTCAATATGCTCACAAAATTTCATGAGAATCGGTCAAGCCGTTTCGGAGGAGTACGGGAACGAACATTGTGACACGAGAATTTTATATATATAGAGATAGAGATTATAAAACAAAGTCGCTTCCCGCCGTCTGTCCGTCTGTATTTACGCTTAGATCTTTTAAACTATGCAACGGATTTTAATGCGGTTATCATCAATAGATAGAGTGATTCAAGAGGAAGGTTTATACGTATGGTTTAATATTGTTTTAACGAAACCGAAGCGAAGCGAGGGCGGTTCGCTAGTATACCATATAACCAATTGCGCCATAAGTCAATCCTATTTGTTCCATCGGGTAACAGATAGAATTCATGTCCACTACGATCCTATTCACCATTTAACGGTATTTTCGACGATAATGTACTTGATTTGTTATGTAGTGGCCCCAGCATCATGCACAAGTATTTCCTGACAAAATTTCTTAATTCCATTTGATTAAACGTTGACTTTGTAGCTTCTTTTCTCTTATTCAGTTACTATTCAGTAACTATCTAGATTGTGTCTCAAGTGTTTTTACTACTTAGCTACATATAATAATAAATAATTTAATTATAATAATATAATTTTTATTTCAAGTAACTAAGGCTCATATTCCAAAATTAAAAATTAAGTTACAATATTTAGAAGTAAAATACATACCTATCACTATATATGTATATATATCCAGATATATTGTAACATCATATTATATTATTATACGCGGTATATGTCAAGATCAGTTCAGTACGTCAGACATTGGCAAGGCCCCGGATACGCTGAGATTTACTAATGGATTTGGATATGCAGAAGTATAGCGGGACAAGGGATTTAACGGAACAGACCACATACCAGGCTAAAACGTCATGCGGGTCAATGAGTCCACTATTTTAGAGGTTGAAGTATTTCCTCGGGGCTTGTGGTAGCGGCTTTGTTATCCCTTCAGTCGCCATTTACAACCCCTACGGGAAGAGATGGGATGGGAAGAGCTATTCGAAAAACACGGCCACACGAAACACTAATGTACCAAATTCTATATACCTAAGCTTTCTTAATCATTGGCTAAAACCTAAAGCGCCAACGACACGAGTGAGTCTCTCGCGGCGATGCTCTAGCTAGCTCATATAGTTACTATTTAAATTAGTAGCACAGGTGAGATTATCGCCGTGAGAGACTCGCTCGTGTAGTTCCGGCTTCCAATATGCTGCTTACATATGAATTACAATTCCGACTTCTTTCATTAAAAGTTGATTACTTACTTCATTTCATTACTTAAAATTGCGAATTTGTCTATAAAACTGGAGGCAAATATAATACAATTAACGCTTCTAAAGTGATAATGTTTAGATGGTTTAAATAGACACAAGAAGGACGAGAAAAAAGCACTTATATAAGATAAAATCAATACCAGTTAAGAGACGGCTAATTATGACGAGGTCCGACGCGAAGTCAGGGTAGAGGAGATATCGGAGGGAACAAAAACCGCTAATGGACCGAATTCAAAATAAGTAATGCGTATTTTTGGTCGTTTTTCGTAGTTCATTCTGAAATTTTCTATTTGTGCGACTAACTGTAGTTGTAGTATGTGTATCCCAGGTATATGAAGTGATATAAAATGTCGACGTTCAGCAGTTACAGTTAATAAAATTAACATTTTGTTTTCTTTGATTTTCATCTGCCTACATTTCATATTAACGATTATACTTACACAGAAAGCTATGTTAATTAGCTTTCTATTTATACAATATATCAGTAATTTTACATATTTAACCCCCGATCGATAAAACCGCCATTCTTTTACTTCTAATCCCATCATCACCAACCCTACCAACCTATTATGCATTGCTGGGCCTCCTAGTGGACATTGTCTTGAGCATGAAGGATGCCTTAAAACTCTACGCCTGGCCCAAAGGGTTGCCGAGACCACTCTTTTAGAAGTGATGTGGTTCCTCGGGGTTTGTGGCTGCCGCTTTATTATCCATTACTCAACTTTTATACTACACCCATGGGAGATGTGGTGAACGATAAAAGGGCTGGTCACGCTGACGATGATGTAGTTCTATTTATAAAACACATTCCTTGTCTACAGGAGAGGCGCCGGTTAAAAGAGCGATATCCATCGCTGGCGTTAGCTGATAACGACCTTTCGGAGTGTCGAGTGATGCTCGATTCGTACCAGACCATGTTGAACCAACGCACCATCTGCGAGGGAAAGTGTGCCATGGGGAGGCAGTGTCCTACAGGTGAGTCAGCATCCCAAGTAAGATATCGACCTGACAGTGTCGCGTGATGTTCAATTTGTACCAGATCATACGAAAACTGCCCTATACAGCACTGGTATGATACACACTTTAGTCTGTCTTGCACTTAAGTTGCCTTCTGCTGCCTCTGTGCGAAAGGCCCACTAGCTGAAAATTAGCGCCCGAGTCAGCCTAGTCTAAACTTACGGCATTTGGCCGAGTTGTGAGATCGTTTCGTTGCCACAAATAGGATAGGTATGTAGACTGAATTTTTTTGTGTGTGTGTTTTAATAGTCTTAAATTAGTGTTTATTGTTTAAGTTTGTATCATTGAATAAAAGTATTTCTATTCTATTCCATTCTATAAACAATTAGAACGCTAGGTAGCATTTTCATAGTTAATATATCCCACAGAACTTTACTTTTTACTCTATAAACTTCCTCGTACCAATAGTGTACAATCTGATCTTTTATATTAGACAGTTCTCATTCGGGTCGCTCGCAGTTAAGTATTTTAACTCTCGATCGATAAAGTTAGCTTGTACCACACGTTTTGCGCAGCGGTGACAAAAGGCATGCATATTGAATGAAATGTATCGGATTTCCGGAAATTCCTATAAAATTGCGTGCCGATACCAGGCCATTGAGCGCGAATAATACATGGCTGTATCATTGGTGCGTGAAATGTTTATCAAGATTTTATTAACATCTCTTTCGTGGAATGTCGTAACGTTCACAATATTAACAGAGGTTTAAAAGGCAAAAGAGTTTAGCAACAAGGAAAAACGATATTTTTACAAACTTGCCGCGTATTATTATCACGGCGGCAGCCAAATTTCCCAAATAGATATTTTATCATTACAGAAACTATATACGAATATTTACTTAGTCCGAATAAATGCTGCCAATGATTTACAAATTCATAACTCACTGCCAAACTTTGTTTCAATATGTTTGGAATGACTCCAAAAATGTCGAGAATGGAAGAGCAAAAACCAGACACCGTGGAGTCAAAGATTCCTGAATAATCGCTTTCGTTCCATTTTTTTTCGTTATAATAAGGAAAATAATAGCTTTTTCCTGTTTAGGTACTGGCTTTGAACGTTACATGTGCCAAGACATGTTTCATGCCCTGACATTTACGGCCGTGGGCGAATATAGGGCAAAGTCTAATAAAATTCCAAGATCAATCGTCTTGGAGGAAAACTATTTATGATACCTATATGTAATTGCAAATACTTCAAAATTTTACTACAATCAAATTTGTTAATAAATTACTTGAACTAATATTTTAATGAAAAAAAAACTAAAATTGTTGGACAGAAATTTTGAAATTGAACAACGCAACATTATTAATAATAATTATTCAAATATTGTATTATAAAGAAAAATATAAGACAATATGACATGACATTACTTTTAACATATTATCGATCGATGAAAATACCAAATTTATAAGTTTTATGAACTGTCAAAAATTTATAAGCAAGAGGAATTGATATACGGACCTTTTCTACTCTAAGGACCTTTTCTACGTGAAACATCATAAAGAATGCGAAACATAATGTTTTGCTAGGATTTTTTTTTTGTTGAAGCAAAAAACTCCTGTCACCTCATATGAATATAATCAGGACAATATCTTTGAGATAATTAAAAATCCTCGGAATAGTTTTCCCAACGACTGCGCCACTAATCTATAGGAATACTAATTTAATTCCAGTTTTAGGTTCAATCCAGGTTAACTTCAGATTTTTACTATGACACCTGTTAATGTTATAAACGAAGAGGCAAATACTAATTAAAATATATTGTATCATGATTCCTCACAGGTGTATGCAGAACAGGATCTAAGAGGCAGCCGAGGCCACGTAGGCCGTCCACCACATCAAACGCAGGAGAGACGACGACTGCAGGAACAACGGCGCTCAAACGGTCACCTTCCACGTACTCCACCACGTCCACTGTTTCCGGATACAGGCCCAGGTCTTCTCCAGCGGGCCTCTATAGTTATACCGGTGGTGAGTATTTAGTATTTTTACCCACGACGGAACGGAGATGGTATGCATTTGGTGTAAGAGAATGTATGTATGTACGCCTTTGTTATAGCTCACTCAACAAGACATGAGTTTTACGTTTGTGTGAGTTCTCACACTGATAGTGTACAGCGCAAACCGGCCTGGGGGGGCGGTGCGCTGTTTTAAACTGTTTTAGCACGTGCTGTTTTGAACTGTTTTAGCACGTGCTGTTTTAAACCGGTTTGTACAAGATTTCGACAATCCGATTGAAGCCCGGCGCATTAATTGAATGGTCTTGTTTTGTTATTATTTTCATTCATTTTCAGTCTAGAATGGCTTTCCTGAACAAAATAAAATCATTAAATAGTCAATCAAAAGGAATTTTGTGTAATTTGTACGAATATTTCAAAGAAGTCACCAATAAAGACGAGTCAAGTGGGCATTTAGTGGCCACATCGACGGGAATTCCGTTGTCATCCGCAAACGTGCTTCGGATACTATAAAAAAATGTAATGGTTTAAAAAAATAATTCCAAAGGGAAACCGCCTTATGGTGCTGAAGCATGCTGGCGGAACCCGCGGATTTGTACCCGATGCGTTGCTGATGTTTAAAGCGAATCAAAAACGCGGTGATTATCATCACAACATGAACCATGAAAGTTACACGAAGTGGTCGTCTACTCAATTACTGCCAAATTTAAAATCAAACAATGTTGTGATGGATGATAATGCTTCGTATCACAATACGTAGCAAAATCTCGCCCTCAATTCAAACGCTCGTAAACAAGAAATGATTGACTGCCTAACCTACCGAAGTATCGACCACTCTTCTAGTATGCTTTAACCACAATTACACCAGTTGATATTACAAAACAATCAAAGATTTATAAAATAAATACTTTGCTTAAAGAACATAACCACACCGTTTTCCGCTTTAAGCGGTAAGGTGGTAATACCACCTTACCGTCCAGACTTTAACCTAATCGAGAACATATGGGCAATGACAAAGGGTTACGTAAACAAAAAAAATGTGTCGATGAGAATATGGAGACTTTAATGAGGTTGGCGAAAGAAAAAAATGATGCGATCACTGTAGACGACTGGAATGTGAACATATAGTAAAGGAAGAAAAGAAATTAGATGGTTGAGATGCCGCTATTGATCCCATAACAGAGCGATTCATTATTGACGTAGGTGATACATCAGATGAGAGTGACGATGAAGATGACGATGCAATGTCAGAGCTCGAAGAAGTCCTTTAACATTATACAAGTATAACTTTATTCAAATAATTATTGTACTAATATTTTTTGACTCTCAATTTTCGGCACCCACTTCACTTAAGATAATTATAATTATCACTCCAAATAATTTATTAACGTATGTTAATTTGGATACAATTATAAACAGCGGTTTAACAGAATAGTGCGCAGGAGACGATTGAAGGGAGGACGGGCGTTCGGTGCCGCTTGGCCTCTATTGCAATATCAACAAAACGCTGTGTACCTTACTATAACTTGACTATTATACTCCGTGCCATTTAGCATGGCAATAGCGGTCACTACCTCGACTTTCACACCGTACTAATATCGCTTTCACTTTCACAACGCTGACGGTAGCTACTCATGTTTTCATTTATTACGGGGAACATTAGCAGGTGTCGCTATCGTAAACACGAGTACATTAGTAGGGAGGTGCGAATGCTCGCTATTGCCATGCTAAATGGCACGAACTATAGATTTCCTAACACTGTTAGCATTTGTTACAGCCGGCTCTCGTCCAACGCGTTCCGCGTCAGGTCTGTGCGTGACGCGTGTACGTGACGGCGGCGGATCCGCCATGGCGGTGGGTGGCACCGAGTACTCGCGCCGGCGCGCCGCCTCCGCGCCCGCCACTCCTGCGCTCTCACCCGCATCCTCGCCGCCCGGCTCGCCGCACCGAGCACCACACAGGTACTTGGACTAGACCACCTTGTATCCTTTTAAGGTGATCGTGTACTGGTAGTGCAAGTCCAAGACCACTAATCGCACTTTGCTCGCAGGTGCTTGTAGTCCAAACGGGCGACCAAAGCTTAGACCACTACGCCTGGTCGCACTTCGACGTAATATCACTCGACATGGACATTGAAATCATAGCTACAATACGTTGGTCGTTTTTACGCCAAAAAAATATAAATTCGTGGTCGCATAGACCAGTCTACACGCTGGATTAGACGTCTAGTTTTGACGTTACGTCTAGTGCTTGATGGAAATATTAGTTGTGTGTAACGTATGGACTATTGCGACCGCTGGTCTTGGACTTGGGCTACCAGTGCGCAATCACCCTTAGATGCATACCGCATGCGTGACGGCGGCGGCTCCGCAATGGCAGTCGGCGGCGCCGAATACCCGCGCCGGGGACGGGCCGCCTCCACACCAGCGACTCCTGCGCTCTCACCCGCACCCTCGCCGCCTGACGCGTCACACCGCGCATCACACAGGTACTTTTAGCTCCCTTAGCTACTGATATCCTTTTAGCTGATGGGTTATTATTCCCGGTGTTTTCAGCTCAGAATATGTTCGTGACTCGTATGATTCATGTGAAAACCGGCGAGACGGTGATGATGAATAAATCTTGAGGAGCAACTTGTCATTATTTAACTCTCATTTATACTCACCTCTCCTCGTTTATGTCTCCGCGATAGCCCCATTGGCACCGTAGTACAGTAACACAGGAATCAGGCCCAAAACTTATCCAATAAATAGTTCGAAAAGAATTGATGGGCAAGTTTGAAAATGTTCACAGTGTCGCGCAGTCACACGACTTGACAACTTTTTGCCACTTTTTAAATGGCTCCCATGTCGCCGCGACCAGCGACCCCGTGTGCCGGACGCCTAACATCTAGCGTTACAAACCCATTTAATTGACACCTAACAATTAAGTAGATTTGTAATAGTGATGGATAGCGCTCTGTGTTCTTTTCTGGTGTGTTAATGCACCTGCTTTCTCTGAACTTGAGCTATGAGTACAGTTTAAGATACATATAGATTTTAATAAAGAATCTGTAGCGGTCGGAGGTATAATGAGTAGATACAAGTCTTTCTACAATCCTCCCGAATGGGATTGATCTCCCTAATGCTCGATATGCAGAATAAATAATCTTTTAATATGGTATCTACAGACTATACTTAAGTAGAAATTTTCGAAACCATCCCACTTTCATAATATACACAAGTATCAAAGGCACCTAACATATGATAATCGTCATCTTGTCAGATAATATTTTCGGATGATAACCACCTTCATGTAGACCAGCTTTCCTGTACCAGAATTTTACAACTGAACAGTTCATCCAGAACACTTACTGTTCTGATTAAAAAAGAACAAGTGTTGTAGGTATGTTGGCTAACAAAGCTGAAAGTGAAGGACTACTCTCTTAAGAGCTCAACTGTACCTACTGTCACTGCAAGAACATGATTGCTTTGAACCGAGACGTCACGGAGTTGTTCTTCAGTTGATATAGGTACTTGTTACAAAAGTACATGATTGAAATCTAAAACTGTTTCTCGAGCGTGAAATTTTTAGGTATTTTCAAATGTTTCCTTAGGGTTTTTCTATATTGTTTCATTTGTAACTGGATCAACAAATTTTAGTTACAGTAGATTGATAAGTGTTTGCCAAAGATTTGCCCCATTTGTATCACATAATATAGAGGGTCGACAGTATCTATTCTCAAATTACATCTGTAAGGTCGTGAGTTCGAACCCCGACTCATATCAATAAGCATCTACTTGACTACGAATTTTTCAATCATTATTAGCTCTGCGGTGAAGAAAAACATCGTGAGCCTGAGAATTGAAAAAAATGTGCGAAATTTGTACAGTACTACTAATTAAATAATGCCGATTGGCCATTCTCGTATTCCGAACAAATACGAAGAGATGATGACCACGTAACCGGCCCCGTCACTAGTCGACGCAATCAGCGACACCGTGTGTTCGAGCCCTTGGAATTCAATATATTGACTGTTCACCGTCAACGGTCCCTTTATCGTCCACTGCTGTACATGGGCCTACTGTACACATTGTCTTGTGCATGAAGAATGTATGGTGGTGTAGTTCTTTGTTATCCCTAAGCCGCTTTTAACAACACCCACAGCCGACACCACACGGCCCATGTTAACACAAGATAACTAGATATATATGTTAGAATGGAAAGTACTTATATATTATATCTTCCATTCTCTAACTTTTATTTATTATCTACTAGCTCGTCAGCTTTTTATCGTGTCTGATCAGAACTTTAATCAGTTGTGCTCCAATTTATTTAAAATCATCACTTCTTAATTCTTGATTTGCTGTCATTCACTAGGACCTCGGGCGGCTGCGCTTGGATAATCCCGTCCGTGGAGTGGGACCACAATTCCCTATAGGACGTTACGTCACGCCCCAGCAAGTTTAATCACACCGCGTCGCCCAAGGTTACCTCATTATTTCTTTTGTTTCACCACCGCTTAACATTCAGCCCACTTGACGCGAGCAGCTCATTGTCATAAGTATTAGATTCCTAAGTAACGGTCGGAGTGGGCGCGGGGTTGGGAAGCGGAAGCAGGGAGCCCGACGAACGTTGCGATCTGCTGTTTATATAACGTATCCGCAGTTAAAACGATTCTCGCTGTCAAATTCTCTTAACCAATGTCTCACTCAAACTTTGATTTAGAAAAATGTTTACTCAAAAGAAATACAATTTTTACTCGGGATATTATGACATACTTGAAATACGTCAGAACTTTAGAGAAACTACAAAAATGGACTAACTCGCAGCGGAAATCGCAGACTGATCTGAACTATTTGCTCCCACTCAAGAACGTCGCAATTGTCGCCGCGGAATTCGCTCTCCGGCCCGCAGTCATACCGACCACCCTTACCCAATATAAATGTGTTTGGAAAATACGTAGTGGATTCTTTGTTGGCCCCGCGCCCACTCCGACCGCAGCCTTTGTCCGCAACCTTTAAGTACGTGTGTTAAAAATCTCTTCTTACTCCTCTTATTTGATTGCGGATTACCTTCAATAGATTTTACGTATTTCGATATTTGACTTGCGATATCTAAATACTATACAAGTTCCATTGCTTTATTTTCTCGATGACAGCTGACACACAGTGGTCGATATAACTTTGTTCTAGCGTCAACGCCTAAAACTCCGAACAAAAATTAGGCACCAAGACGTCATATTTCATTAACAAGGTCACGTCAGCCAGAAAGCAATTTTAGGGATGTAGTTATCGATAAACGTAACACGATAACAGATCCGATATTTTTTTACAAAATGTAAGAAACTAAACTACTGCCGGATACTTTTGTACAAATTTATTAACTAATATTATATTTCATTACAAGATGTTACACGTGTTAATTCTTGATTGATAATGCCAACTTCTTTAAAATTTTCGAAGCTGTTGTAAAATAAGTAGGTATAGGTAGGTACTCGACAATGAAACGAAATAATTATAATGACAGGTAATCTTTATTTATTTATTTTAATCAAAATCTGATGAATCGTCACTGTCACTCGATGAGCTCTCCCCAACATTTATTATAAGTTCCTGTACTTCTATATTATCGAATGCCACATGAATTTCCCAATCCGACGCTATAATGTTTTGGGTTCTTCTCACAATTTTTTCCCAGTTTTCGGCAGTTACTTCCGCACATGCATTTTTTAATAAATCTAACATCTTGTTTGCCGTAAAAGGGGGATGGGTATTGTTTCGAGCGGCGTGTCCTTTGATTTGTGCCCATATTAGTTCTATAGCATTGTACTGGCAATGATACGGCGGAAGTCGAAGAACCCAATGACCACATTCGGCAGCTATTTCGTCGATAACATATCTTTTAGGGTGGCTTTTATTCGATTTTAAAATATTCACTAATTGTACTTTTAATAAAGTATTATCCACATTTTCGCCATGACGTTGGAGCCAGTCAATTATCTCTTGTTTTTTATTGGCCTGCGTCGGCATTTTATCAATTTGTCTGGAGTGATATGTAGCGTTGTCCATAATAATTATCGACGGTTCTTCCAGAGATTGCACCATTTCTTTAAACCATCCTTCGTAAATCTCCGCGTTCATTTCTTCGTGATAGTCCACTGTTTTCTTGGATTTAAAGGCCAGTAAAGCATCTGACATGAATCCTTTCGTAGACCCTGCATGGCATATGATGAGGCGTTCACCTTTTCCCATTGGCACTGAACTAGTGGAAGCGACGGTGTCGTCAGTCCAGTTCTTAGATACTGTGTGGTTTGCATTTAACCAAGTCTCGTCAGTGAAAATAACATTTGACCAATCTGATATCTTTTTGGCTTCGCTCAAAAATTCGCAGCGAGCCATAGCAACGTCGTGACGCTCCATCAATATTTTACGTTTGTCCGATTTCTTTCAAAACCAAGCTTAATGACGATTTTTGGCCATGGAACAAACCACATTCACGTAAAGAAACAACAAGTTTTTTAAGTGTTGGAATTTCTTTGCGCAAGTAATAGTCATATATATGACGGCAAATAGCGTCAGCGTCGAAGTTGTCAACCGATGTCACACGACGTGGTTGGCGTTTTTTCTTCGGCGTACGAAGCTTATTTTCCTGCATGCCGCTTGTACCGTAAGCTTCGGTAGTAATTTTTGAAACAGTAGGTCCACTAATTCCTAATGCGGCCGCAACACGCTCTCGCACTTGCGACAGTGGTAATAGCGGGCCACCATTTTGATACTCTGCTTCAAAGTAATTACGAACCTTGATCACCAGTTCTCTCGCCTGCCTTTTCAGAACAGATCCTTTCGGCATTTTGATATTTGACAGCTGGGCAGCAATCAACACGGAGGAACACAAAATACACAACGTAACGTATGGATAATGTGAAAAAACTCAGCGAACAGAAATGTAGTGACTAGCACGACCGTCTTGTTGCGAGTGACAGATTAAAACAAACACAAAATGGCGGTGGGTCATTGAGTGTTCCCACCTTGAAAAAATATATTTGAATGTTTTTGTTGTATTTGTCTTTGTTCAAAATATAATAAATATATGCGATCGATATCATTACTTATTTGGTCACACAACACTACAACTATCAAATTAGAACTGTCATCGAGAAAATAAAGAAATGGAAATACTATTTGTAATCTTTTAAAAAAATGATTTTATTGTTTTTATGCTTTTAACCAATGTGATGTTAGAACATGTTTCTACTTCAACAGAATCTTGAAATAACGAATCTTTAACTTAGAAAATCTTAACCGAAGTCAATAATTCCGTACCGACAATAGAGACATGTTTAACATCAGATTTTTAAAATAAAGTGTTCTTTAAGATTTCATTAAAATAAAATTTATTAAAATCTGAGAAATTAGAACCGACAATAAGTTTCCTTTACTAAGATAAAGTCAAAATACTCGTCAATTTCCAGTAAAAGCAATTTCCAATTAAAAGCTGTGGAATTTCCATTGAGCTACGATATGGGGTTCTTCAAGAAAGCTGTGAACAGGATTTTGCAAGGTCTGCGGCGCACCCGCATATCCTCTGGTGTTGTTGCAGGTGTTTATGGGCGGCGGTAACACTTATTTTCACGTGGGTCCGCTTGCTCGTCAACCCGCTTCCATATAAAAGAAAAAAAAAGTAGTCAACTAACGTGGCATCTGGATAATATGTGTCACTCGTAGCAGTCATAGCGCTGTGCGCCGTTCGTAGCGTAATTACGCAGCGCACCATACTCGTAGCCGCAACGTATCATGCGGTTATAGATGCTAAAAAAGATAAAATTATCAATTTTGGTAATACCCCCGACAGTTAAAAAACTGTATTTACCTTTGTAAAGGTTAAAATAAAAAAATATTTTAATACAACCTATCATCGGCGTCGTCACGCGTAACCAAGGTTTAATGAATGTAAAAGAAACAAGATTTTTCGCTATACACTATTGCAGATATATTACTCGCTGTGCCCGTGACTGCCTTAGTGAAGAGTTTAAGGTATAATAATAATTAAATACTTGTAAATGATACAAATTTGTCTTTGTATGAACATTATCGACGAACAGGAACTAATTGCACTGGACACGTTCAACTCACTAGTTGGATGCACTTTAACGTCCAATCTTATCTTATCCAATCCCATCCTACTCCATTTCATCCATCAGGTAATATAATGTGACAAAGGCAACACCATATATGTTGTATGTTTACTATGCGCCGCACTTAACTATCAATTAATCATGACTTTTTAATGAATAGCACTTTTTAATCATGACTAAAAAGAATGTCAGGAACACAATTTGTTACACATCCTTCACACGCTTACATTATAACCTACAATCTACAAATTTATTTTCAAAATATTGTATCAATTTATAGCAGTATGTGACTGAACATCTGCTGGCAGAATTGTATTATATTTCATACGATTTTGCTTATGTCTTCAATTTAACATAAACAGTCCAACAATAAAGAAAATTGTAATTCTAATGCCGCCGTAAAGTTAGTGAATAATGTAAAAAAATGCCAAAGTAGCCTTTAAGTTTTTATTTTTTTAGCAATATTTTATGACTAGGAATGCTCTGATTAAGGCCATTTCCATGCCATTAAATGTTCCATTTGAACCACATTTGAACGAAGATAAGTAGGAACATTTATTTCTGTCCCCTCTCCTGGCTGAAGATTTCCTCTATGTCCGTTTAACCTTTTTCATCCGGTTATGAAGATACAAAAATTTTGAGCGACCAAGGAAATTGAACATTGAATTGTATATTCATTTGCTTTACCGAGGCGTAAGGGGCGTAGACTGAATATCGTATAACTGGATAAATTACAATTTTCGAATTTAAAAAACAAACTACATCTTGTTTAAACTGAACACTGAATTAGAAATTTATGGATAAATTGCAAGGCACATTTCTAACGGATTATAAAGAAATTTGGCACAAAAATAGTTTATATTTTTATTTCGGTTAAGTTCGCAGGTGAGCCAAATCAATTCAGTAGTTTCAAAAATTTATTTTGTACAAATTTAAAATTATGGTGGTGTCGGTTTGATAGAGTAAAAATCTCCAAAAATAATTCAAAGCCAAATAGGTATTTATACAAACTATATGTCGTGGGATAGAGTTCGTTAACTTTTACCAAAACTTTATTTTAAAACATGCGGTGAATAGACTTTTTTATTTTATTTAATGATACAACAAACATTACTTAATTACTAAATTGCAAGATCTCCCGCCAAACTGAAATACCAGTTTGTTGGCGGGTACGGAAGGGAGTAATCTCCCTTCTGACTGGCGCGTGACAGCGGGTTTTTTATAATATAAGTACGCCTTTAATTATTTTATATAATACCTATAAAATTACTTGACCGCTTGTTCTTGTTCCAGATCTCGCGCGGTGCAGCGCTGCTCGTAGCACACACACATGGTCGCACATCGTCCAATATCCGCCCATCGCACGCACACACACGCGCGCGCAATGTTCCCGCATCCACGGTCAGAGCATCGCGTTTATTACGCACATACTTCTTTGATGCGTTGTTTTCGAGCGTTTACAAAATTCACGTTTACATTAAGGCCGCTTGTTAACGACACGGTTTTCCGCCGTAAAAGCCTACAGTCGTCAGTGTTATTTGGGCCACTATTGGAGCTTGTTAACATACACGGCGATGTCACTACCGCCGTATGATCCTTGAAAACGCACGGCGAGATATCGAGCAGTGTTGTGTCAAGGTATATGAGAGTTTGTTAACGACGCCGGGCGTTTTCACGGCGCGCAATTATCTCGTAACCGCTTACCTGTGCTGATTCGAGTTTTGTGTTATTTTAAGTATTTTTTCTTAGCTTAGCACTCAAAAATAACACAGGAAGTCCGCGCCAAAATTACGCTAGCTGTGCCTCCACCGGCGGAAAACCGTGTCGTGAACATGCATATACGGCTTCTCTATACGTATACGCGACGCGGCTAACTCGCCGTACCGTAGGAAAACGTGTCGTCAACAAGGGGACTAACTTATCTATTGATCTGTTTTTGTTCTTGCTATTGCAAGAGGAACGTCGTCCACCAAGGCTACTTACAGCCGTGGTCTTTAGTAACTAGTCAAATTTATATTGTTTTTCTCGTAAGTTTTTCCTTCATTCTTGATAGCATACATAACAACTTGATAGCATTACGTAAATTACAGACAAAATTGATTCGTTTGATCCTTTTGAATAGATAAACACCTATTTATATTACAATGATAAAATAACTATTTTAAATAAGTGAACATTTATGAGTCGTTAAGAATTCATAATCGGATTTCCTTGTAATAAGCATTTACTTTCAACAGAACATTTGATAAGTTGCTGAAACGACATTATTCTTCGGGAAACAAAAAAAAATAATAAGTCGCATAATATACATAAGCCTTAATTTAAATTAAGTGATTACGTGTCCACTCATCAACGAAGTTCACATAACGTTTGTGTTAATATTGCTGTGAATATATAAGAATTTGCAATTTTACATTTTTGTCTCAAAGGAAACTATTAAAGCGTAATTAGATTTAAGACAGAGAAGGGATGCGCGTCGAGAGTTCAAATAAATATGACTTCCATAAAAGGGTACTTTCCTATAAAAACGGTAAATATCTATTAGGCGTGACACCTACGTAACTAATTTGTCAACAATAGCCTCACTGCAGTGTAGCAGACACAACCTAATAATGATTTGACAGTTAAGTTTACGATACAGGAATGTGTAAGTACCTACATATTAGAGGAAAGTTCTAAAAGTTTCAAATTCTTTTAATGGATTTTCAAAATGTCAACTAATTTTATATCTAATTATAAAATAAGTCAATACCCTTTCTAAAGGACAACCAATTATTTTTAACCTATTACATAATACATAGTATTTACCTATGTTTTCCACCTCAAATATTTTTAGGTGGCATTTAGCATTCCTGTACCTATGACTAGCCGAGGTTCAGAAAGGATAACCTACGTTTATATAGGTACAAATTTATATGAACGTAGGTATACCTACCTATTAAAGATAACAAATATAACTTGTTTAATTAAAAAGAGACTATTAAAAATTAAAGATTTAACTAAAAAGATTTTAATCCGAATGACAAGAGTAGAGTGCAACGTGCAAATATTACATGAAGAAAATTATAGTTCGTTAATTAAAGTATATTTATAAAAGTAACGTATTGTGATCGATCGAGGTACATAAATACATTAGTTATTTAGTGTATAGAGAAGGGAACGGTCTGCTGGTCCAGATTCGTCATTATAGGATTTCTAATTTGATTGTAGCTATAAATTTTTCATATTACCTAAATATTGTGTAATATAGTAGAGTATCGGCCAATCGAGCGTTCGCACAAATACAAACTGTTTTATCAACTTATTCAATAAGCAGTTAGATAACGTCGACCGCAAATATAACGTTGTAGAAGAAACCTATTCAATCAGTTAGAGCAACAAATATGAACGTTAAAATCACCGCCATAACTCCTTTACGAACGCAATAAAAAAATTGTAATCGTGCGAACGCACGCTTAATGCGGTTGGTGCTTAGATACTATTTTTTTGAGTCTCTTAAATCTTTAAGCACTTGTTCTAAATTATTATTAATGGAAGAGGAAGTCATGTTGACTTTTTAGTTGGTCGGAAAAAAAATGGCTACAATGTGAATATGCACAATTGTCTTTGCTCAAAGTAGACATTGTTTGTTTTCCATTATTAGATGTCTAGTGAAAAACATGTACGAGTAATACTGAAATACTATGGTGTCTGTCATTTTACTGTGCGTTTCCATTTCCAACGTTGTACTTCGGCGACACGACTGAATACACACTAATGTTGTTAAAATGAGCGCTGAATGCTTGTTATTAATTCGGGCGCTAATAATCTTTAAGAACCGTTTTTTAACCTAAAGTTTTAACCTCAAGTGTTTAAGACCAGCAATTGATAAAAAGTTAGACTATATCGTTCACAGCGTTTAGCGCTCGAGTCTTAAAGATTCATTAGCGTTCACTGAACGCTCGAGTGTCGAGCGCTTAGCGTTACTTTATCGACTTTATTTTGAGTCGTGTCAGACCCTCGAGTACTATATATAACCGTGGTCTCGTCACATGGACTTACAACATGAACGTGACGTTGTCATTTGTCAGTAGTTGTCGCGCCGACAATATTTGTTGGCTAGTAGGAAACGCACGAATTAACTCCACAAAAAATAGAAAAGTTCACCTCTTCAAGAAAAATTGACCAGGAATAGGCAATCCTATCAGTTGTAGGATCATAATCAATGCGTCACGAAAATAAATGTGAAAAACTTCTAGCTAGCTAATAAAGTCGTGGCTATATCATAGCGAGCATTTCTTAGACGTCTCTTTGCATAGATTTATGCCGAGTTGTTGGAAACTATAACCTTTATACAGACTGCATAAGATCCCTTAAACAGGACACAGTCTAAGCGAATCGTCTATTTATTAGGCTCTAAGGCCCAAAACAGATGGAGCTGTATTTTGCTGCCGGAATTGGCAACTTAAAGCTGTTGCATCGGGGTGATCTAACTTCACTATTCATTCATACGAACTGCAAGTTGCAGTTAAAATAAGCAATTACGGTTAATTCGTGTTCCAAACCCACGTTAAATTTAGTAGTCACCAATTTAGTACCCATGTAGTCACGTTAAATTTTATAGTTACAGCCCACACGAACCGCTTCTTACTGCCGTTTAATATCACAATCCACGCTCATTGATAGTTTCGTTATTTTTAAAATAAAATTTAATACCTACGAGACATTTTAAAATAGGATATTTATAAAATTGTCCTCGTATTATCGCAGTTTCATAAATACAAAAAAATAGACCACAGTGTGCTCCTTATTCTTCTAAAAACATAATAAATAGGTCAAATTCTCGAATGGACCAAATATTTACACAACAAAGAATAGTGCTTTCCCGAAATCCAGGGTTTAACAAATATAATTCCGCTACTGGTATCAGCAGCAATTCGCTGTCGTCAACAGCATTTTGTGCTGGCAGACCCAACATAGTTGAAATGTCATTTCAACTATGTTCTACTTACCTTTATGAACCTTTTAAAACTATTTTTAGCTAGTTGGAAACAACTTGAAGCCACCAAAGTACTGTCATTACGAACATCACACACATGACATTATTTCTGTTGAGACTAACAGCGAAATGTTTTCATCTGTTTTGGACCTTACACTTGACAGACTGTATTCTGTATAATATAATTTAAAAAAAATATGAATTAATTATTTTATAATATGATTAAGTGTTCAATTTCACCATTTATGCTCATTTCATGTACCTAACTGAATATGAAACGAAGTGTAGGGTATGACTAAGTTGTGAAATTTTGCATATCTCTTTTCTCTCTCGCTAGGGCTTAGCCATTATTAGGAGATGTGATTTATTAGATGCCTTTAGCACTGTGGCAATCGTAGAGTAGTTTTGAATTAATTATCTACTACTTATATGAAACAATGCGACTAGCTTTCTTATAATACGTTTATATAAGTCTGTATATACAAGTAGAAATCCCAATTTTTTGGGTGGAACGCAGGTCAAACTGTAAAGGAACTATTGTTATTCGTTGAACTTGCCCGCGATCAAAATGGTACTTTCAATCAGTAGAAAAGAAATAATTAGTTTCGACCTGATGTCGACGACATTCAATAACTTCTTTTATTTGCTTTATGTCTGTTGTGCAATTGTGGATTTCTAATAGTTCTGAAAACACCTGCGTTACGACTACTTCTAACCGCAGTTATTTTACTAAGTTTCAACGCTATGATGATGATATTAATGATAAAAGTGAAGTGTTGATAGGATCGTCAAAACTTAGATTAAATATATAAATGCTAATTATTAAAAAAAAATGGGTTGTCTTACATTAAGCGATTAGGAATTGATATACGAGGAAATGGTCGGGCGCGTAGCTCCTGATAACTGCTAAATATTCTAAATAAGAAAAATAAAAAGCACAAACAAGTTCACATCTCTTAATATTTCTCCAATAATTTTGTGTATAAAAGAAATAAGTTAAAAGAATACCTATGTGATGTTATGTGAGCAAAGGGACCTCTTATTGTTGGTATGGACTGATTGGTTATAAGATTTTCTCATTTAAAATTTCGTTGTTTCAATATTATGTGGCACGCTGAAGAAGTGGCAATGGGCAGGTCATATTTGCTGCAGGACCGATAGCCGGTGAGGTCGACGAGTCCTCGGGACGCCCTCTAGCCCCGTGGACCGGCCACTTAGCGGTGGTTGGATGAGAAGAGTCGAGGATCTTATAGCTTTATCTCAAAAATCATATGTTATATGTATGTACTATATTTAAACAGAATCTTGAACCATCGGAATTTTAAGATACAAAATCTTAACCGAAGTCAATAAGCCCATAATGATATTTGTCATTTTGTTGAGATAGCAGCACCCATTATACGACAGTCTTATCTTGGTTAGTTTTGTGAATCGTGTTTATAATTTAATATACTTATAGGGGACGTTCATGAACCACGTACGCAATATAGGGGGCAATAACCTGATGTGGATGTAGAGGGAGAAGGGATCGAAGTAAACATTACATAAATTAAATAATTTCATTTTTATTACTTGCAAATTGTAATAAACATATGAGGACGAAATTAATTTATCATACATTTTTTGTCTTCATAGGTGCAAGTTATCGTAACATAACATTTGCTTGGGAATGAACAGAAATCTGACTGACAATTTTTGTTAACGCTTTGGTTAATTTTGGTAATATTGTTAATTTTGCTATTATATCGGAGGTTTGAGCGGAAATTCTCCAATTTTCCATATTGCGTGACGTGCTTTATAAACGGCCCCAGATAAATGACTTTATATATTAGGTACTTGTAACTAGTTTATAATTTTCAAATTGAGAATAACGATTATAAGTAACAGATTCATATTAATATACATAGTTATTAAAGATATTTTTATACCTATGTTATGTTGTTCATTGAATAATCATCATCGTGTGTTAATATTTGCAAAATGTGTTAAGAATCTAAGCAATAATATGTGGTAATTGCAATAGCAACCCGATCGATACGCCCACTATGACACTGTGTATATTTTTAATATAAAATTTAATATTTATCTTCGTTGTATTATTTAATGTATCCTGATTTCTAATAATATTGCCCCTTCTCTTTCTTTCTTTACACACAGATTTTATTCGGTGGTGAGCATTGGTTTTATATCCGTGGACTTGTCAAAAGACATCATAATTTCATAATACAATCAGCCCTGTTAGTACGTCTGCAGTACTGACAGGGTGCGCTGGGTTCGAGACCGGACTGGTGGGATGCATTTTTGTAGGGGCCAAACATATATTTTCGCCATGTTGTAAACAGTACCTACCTGGTGGTAGTATGCAGCTACTCACATAATATGGTTTATTACGTTTGATTTCCCAACAACATCAGTAGTGGCGTTACTGGTGTCGTTGATAGCAAACGGATTATATTTTTATTTTTAACAGATTGGAAAATATCGAGGAACAATAACAACACTTGATATTTTTCAATGGGTCAAAACCGGTTCGCTCACTTTTAGTGTAAATTTGGCGTAAATGAGTCTTGGTTTACTATGTTGATTCGGTCGGAATTTAGGCTTGAATTGCCTTGTTTTGATTATATGGGGTAGGGGGTAACTGTAGATACAAAACAAAATCATTTCATAGTCAATATATTATGTATTTACTTACGTACTTAAAAACTTGGAGCTAAAACATTTTAGTTAATTATAATATCTAACATTATGTTATAATTTACTTTGTTCAACAATGATTTACACAAAAACTGATTTTCACTGCCCGTTTCTTTATTTCTGTTACAAAAATAATTTCATTTATCGGAAAAGATAAAATCACTAATAATAGTCGTCTATATTGAATTGGCCTATTTAATTACATACAAAATTTAATACGGAAATGCACAGGAATGATTTTAATTGACAATTATAAAATGCGACAGAATTGTAAATAAATAAAAAACGATATAAATATTGTTTCAAGTTCAACAAAAACGTTCACAACCAAAACAAAGAAAAACAAAGCAATAAAAACAAAGCAATACATTCAAAAATCTAATCACATTTACATGTTGCCGAAAGCGGCACGTGTACATATTCAATTTTAATTTAACAGATAAGTACAGAAGAGACTCAATTGTATACGCTTTGTATTTTGACCTTTTAAGGCTAAGCTAACCCGTCGCTAGTGTCGCTAAACGTTGATCGTTGCGTCAGCGCTTAAAACGCTCCTGGGGTTCATAGTCTGTGTTTTTAATGATTGCGGGGCTAGAACCCTTGAACGTAAAAGGCTCGAGTCTATAAGACTCACTAATGTTGTCGCTCGAGTGTAAATATTCATTAGTGCTGACGCAGCATTCTCACTCAGGAAAGATGCCGATATTTATTATATTCCGTGTTGAACCACGACATTACCGTCTTATTACTGTAGGAGAGGGCCAGATACAATCTTTTTCCACAAACGAACTATGAAATCGTATCTATTTTACCGTACACAGATGAGTTTCCGCTTCTGTACATATTTAGTTACAATAAGTTCTTACCTAATTAACATTAGAATTTTAACTAAGTAAATGGTAGGTTAACAAAATTAGTACACGATAGATACACTTCATTTAAATTTATTTATAATGTAGGCGAATTTATAATTTGTATTAAGATTGTATTTATTTCTCTCTTTCATTTTCCTTTACTTCTTTGTTTCAATATGTACCTAGGATTGGTTGATATAAGCAGGTACGAGCCATCGATAAACTAGAATACTTTATCTATTTTGCTTGATCAGAGCTAAGGTATTGTTTTAAGAACTGATTTATGTGAAGACTCATGTACGTATGTTTTATGCACCTTGGGGTGATGCAGGGACTAGAATAAACATTACAGGTATTAAAATACCCTTTGGTTGATTTTTAGAATTAATTATATTTAAAATTACAAAAATGACTCAGAATTTGGTTAACAATCGAATACTAAGTTGTGTGATACTTTCTATTAAAATCGCTTAGAAGCTACAGAAATGCTCACATTTTTTTTTTCTAATAAGTCCTGTACCTACGTTCAAATTTTGAAAATTTTCAGTACTATTTAATATGCAAACGTATCGCAGGTCTACCGATACAAACATACATCTTAACCTTAACAAGAAAAACCGCCCACATCAATAGGTATTCTAAAACATTTATGAGTTCAATAATTGAAGATCATCATTTTAATTATATGCCTGTGCCCTATGTACTCCCTTTGTCTACCATAAAACATACAAGGTGTAATCAAGCAATTCCTGGAACCTGAAACCATGAACTTCGTTTATGATTCTGAATTGATATGAAATATATAGGAATCCTTTTAAAAAAATATTTTTTGAGTTTTTAAAGATTTCTAAATACCGTATTTAGTGAATACAGAGCACGAAAAAATATTTTTATAAAAAATACGTAACTTTTCACGACAATCAACAGTATCATGAGCCGAATTCATAGTTTCTCGTGTTTCGGCAGTTCATCGGTTACTCCCTATATGTGTAGTGATCGACGAAAAGTAAATAATTTCATTTTAACCACTAAAACACTGTCACAATAATCATGTTAAAATTCTAGTAAAAAAATATACTTAAGATACTCGTAGTTATCAAGTTATTTAATTATGATATCCGGTAAACTGCATAGTTGTGAACCATTGGCGCTGTGTGTAATGTAAGCTTTAATTATTGTCTCGGAAAGTAATCACAAACTTTTAGCAACAAATTGAATGTAAGGACTCATTATCATGGGGCTATATCAGAATTCAACACACTTCCAAATACTTATTTTGTGTTTACAAATTGCCCACCTTGAGAAAATTACATTATTTAATTAAATTGATTTACATATTTTTAGTGTTATTAAAACAATAATTCTTTATTTTCTCGTATTTACTATTCTCTTTTTGCGTGCGATATTTTTATTATCGCGTGTAAAATGATCTCATACTTTTAACGTCCCACTGACCTCTCCTAGTAAATCATTAAGAGTTTTCGGGCCATAAATAATTTTAAATTAGTGCAGCCAGAATTGCGAATACGAAATAGGTATTTTGGAAGTACGATACGACCCTGAGATAATAAGCCAAATGTGGTGTGCATAATACGCAAATTGTGTGGGCCCTGCGCTATGCACTCGCTCGATGTAATAATACCTTCTTGACGTTATTTTACTATTAAGTATCTACAATCTGTGTACACCAGTTATAAATTGAAGTTGCTCAGTCGTGTCCGGTGAAACAATACCGTAGCAGGGCCAAAACATGTATCTGCATTTACTACACGTTACACTGGTCTATCTGCGTAAATCAATCAGTTACTTTGCTCGTTGGCTACTTTAGTTGTATTTAGCATTTATGAATATCTCGATATAGGTATACCTTAGTTTAGTTGCTATTAGTCTACTTATATTGTTAATGAACAATTTATTCTCTATAGATGCAAATATTTTTAAGTTCAAAAGCCTACTTTGTACAAGTAAAGAATTTTGACTGAATTTCAGAGCCCTAAATATAAGGCAATATGTTTTTTTTAGAATTTATTAAGTAATGGCTGGTTGGACGGCGAAGCAGTCGTCATAAAAATAGCAAATGCGTGATTTTACATTTAAAGCTCAGTGATAGACCAAAATGGCCTTTTTTGGGTGGGAAGTGTATATTCACATGAAAACATTAAAGAGAACATATGAGCATATAGACACGTACAGGGTCTCGCATGTTTACGTTTGTTTAAATACTACTCATATAAAACATTTTGGATTTAATTTGATGAGTATTTGAAAATTAGTCGTGTCCATGTGTAAAACGTATATGTGAGGCTTTCTATACCCTGTTAATATTAACAAAAAAGTGACGTCATCCGTCCAATGTAGCATAAGACAGCGTTAATTGGTCAATCGAGTAACGCTCCCTTTCGTAATTGGTCAATAGGCAAAATCAAGTGACTGATAGGGATGACATAACTTTTTTCCTAACAAACGGAGTATAAAGCTATTTTTCCAAGTTCTAGAAGTAACAAGACCCGCGTTGCATGAGATACCAAAAATATTATACACAATCTACATACAATCTAAAATTTAATGATGCTTAACATTGCAGTGTGATTTAGGCAAAAGGTCATTTTTCAGACCACAATTTATGGCAATCGAGAAAGCAATGGGCGTTTTAATTCCGCACCAATTTCGTGAAACATTACTGACTAGAGGTGGCGAAGGGTCAATATAATACGATTCCTTTAGGCTCACCTTTCCAAATAGGATATATTGTTTATCTTTAAAAAAAAACTTACGAGAGTCGATCAAAAAGTTTCCAGAATCCGATATTTCTAGGTATGATATATGGATATTTATATTTTTATTTTAACGTCAAACGCATTGATATATATCGACGTGAATTGCAGCATTGCACCTTTTATGTACAAATTGTAATATTTTTTTCAAGTTTGTAAGTCAATACGTTGAGAGAAAAATTGATAAAACTGAAGTTTGCTCCGTATTTCATTGTAAAAAAAAAATCCAGTAACGAAATTTTTTAAGAGCTATTTTTACTTTAGGAGTTGATGCTCCATCATATTCCACAGTTGCAGTTTGGTGTTCGGAATTTAAACGTAGAAGAACCACCTGCAAAGATGAAGACCGCTCTGAGAGGCCCCCCTCGCCTACCACTGATGAAAACGTCAAAAAAGTTGAATCTCATTGGCTGCCTAGAATGGTAACGGGCGTAAAAAAAAAAGCGCAGGAAGATTTCAATAAAAAATCTGGACTTATTGCAAAACGATACGAATTTATTGTTAGGACGATTTGTAACTATGGGACAAAACGTGAGTGCACCATTTAGACCAAGAAAGATAAAATCAATGCACGATATGCAAGATGGCCCATCTTAACCAACAGTGAAAAAAAATCCTGTTTCTACGTCGGCTGGCAAAGTGAAGGCCTCTTGTCTTCAGAAATACTGATGGAATCATGTTCATTGATTATTTAAATAAAGGGGGGACAATTATTGATTGATGTTATACCTCATTGATACAGAAATTACGCGAAGAAATATAAATAAAATGACCAGTCCAAATTTGAGCACGCTGCCATCAAGCAAGCAGGGTTTAATCTGATGGAACAACCTCCATATTCACCGGTACTTACGCCCAGTGATTTCTGTTTTCCGTTTTAAAAGAACATGTCTTTGGCTTTAAATTCGACAACAATATGAAGGTTGTGTCTGTGATAGACGCTTTTTGAGACTCGTGATGATGATTTTGCAAAGGGAATAAGGCGTATTGAAAAATGTTACTCTTAAGTAAGTATATTGATTTAGGAGGACATTACGTAGAAAAATAAATAATAATTATTATTTATTCTCGTTTATTTCATACTAATTATAGAAACTTTTTGATTAACCCTCGTGCTATCAAATAATTTACGTTTTTTGTACTTCCGTTTAAAGCGAAGGTGTTGTATTTTTGCTATACCAAAGTGTCTAGCGTATACGAGTCTACTCTAGGTACCCAAGATATTTTTTTGAGGTCAGCTACATTGACCAAAATAACCCTTCGCCACTGTAACACAATACTGCGGTCAAAACGACGCCATATTTAACACGAGACTCATCGGAAAGACGATTATAATGTCTAGTACATTATCGTATCGATCGACGAAGATTGATTATTTCGAGGTATATTGGGGTATTTTGGTTCTACATGATTAATTCGACATGAATTCGAAAATATCGATAGATAAGTGATTTTTTATGACTTCCTATTTTAGTTTATGACAATCTCACTGTTTTGTAATCATCGAAACAAATATATGTATGCCACATCAAGAATTATAAAATGATTTTTTGACTGAAGTTATCGAATATGGCTTTATCGACGGAACATGATACTGTAGTATATGCCTCATACTGTAGTATAACCTGACGTGGATGTAAATGAGTCGTCGTCGTGAACCGCTTTGATATAGGATTGATCTCCAAAACGTGTGACCCAGACAATCTAAATAATTAGATGCATCCTTTTTTCATGAGACATTTATGATTTAGATTGTCAAAACAATTTTCTACGTTTTCATTTGAAAAAGAGCTATTTTCGCACATTTGGAACTGGAAATGTTTCATGCGTTACCTCATAGACATAAATCGTCTATTTATTTCAACTCTTTTAACAAAAATAAGGCAAGGATCCTATGAACATTAATTTATATATATTTTTCCTGTACAGTTTATAGCTTTACTTAATATTTCATTACCTTTACATAATTATACAATCCACAGGTATATCGAGCCATGGTCGTCGTGCCTTATCATCGCATAAATCTACAAATTTAATGTAATTGTTAATTTTATGGCAAGTCCATCTCAATGTGTATGTTTCCTTATTATTCTTAATTCATTACCAAGCAGAGAGATCGTCCGTTATAGATCGCTTTTCAAAACATATATAAATAACACTTTGTACATTGCGTCCACGTTAAGAATAAAGTGATTCATCGATAAAAAATATGTTAAAACTTTCGTAACTAATAAAATAGCCGTGAAAAAGAAAATAAAGGGTGTTTTTTTAGAGGTATAGAACTTTAAGTTGGCAACACTGTTTTAACTGGCGGCCATTTTGTCAGCTGTCAAGTGATTTGTGTTTAGTTTGGTTTGGCATTTCAACACGAATAGACTGACGCCTGAACGCCTGCCTCAAATTGTGCAAATTTATTTTGAAAATAATGGTTCTGTTCGCAATACGTATCGCGCACTACGTCCATTTTACGGTCAACATAATCGTCCATCAGAGTAATTAATTCGACTAACTATGGACCGTTTTCGCACCACGTTTACTCTAAATGATACTACGCATCTACAGAGACGTCGTACAGTGCGTACAGAAGAAGCCATTGCTGCTGTAGAGCGTAGCGTAGAGGAAGACCGGAATCAGTCTATCCGCCATCGTGCACAGGAATTGGATATGTGTCCATCCACTTTATGGAAGATTTTGCGGAAAGATCTTGGTTTGCGTGCTTACAAAATCCAACTCGTGCAAGAATTGAAGCCACGCGATCATCACCTAGCAAGGCTTAGATTCGGTGAATGGGCCCAAAACAAGATTGCCGTTGATCCCGATTTTCATAAGAGAATTTTGTTTAGCGATGAAGCTCACTTTTGGTTGAATGGCTACGTCAATAAACAAAACTGCCGTATTTGGAGTGAAGATAATCCTCAAGTGTATGTTGAGACACCGTTACATCCAGAAAAACTGACTGTTTTCTGTGCTTTATGGGCTGGTGGAATCATTGGTCCGTACTTCTTTAAAAACGATGCTGGCCAGAACGTTACAGTCAATGGAGACCGCTATAGAGCCATGATTACTGACTTTTTCGTTCCTCAATTGAACAACCATGATGTGCAGGAGCTGTGGTTTCAACAAGACGGCGCAACATGTCACACAGTTCGTGCCACAATTGATTTACTGAAGGAAACGTTTGGTAACCGCATAATTTCACGTTCCGGACCCGTGAATTGGCCTCCAAGATCGTGCGATTTAACGCCGCTAGACTATTTTCTGTGGGGATATGTGAAGTCGCTAGTCTACGCCGATAAGCCCGAAACGATCGACCACTTGGAGGACAACATTTGCCGCGTTATTGCCGATATACGGCCACAAACGTTGGAAAAAGTTATTGAAAATTGGACCTCCAGATTGGATTACGTCCGAGCCAGCCGTGGCGGTCATATGCCAGAAATCATATTTAAATTATAATGCCAAAAGATTATCTTTTGAATAAAGTCAATTTCATGTCAATTTTAAAAATTCATCCTTGTTTCATTCCATTTCAAAGTTCTATACCTCTAAAAAAAACATCCTTTATAATTAAAAACAGTAATTATTTTATGTTTGTATAAATAATAATTGTTATTCTAAACGTGCCCTTCGGTAGTTGATATAATACAAAATATTATTATCGAATCAATTATATGATTATTGCCGGTTAATAGGTCAATAACACGGTTGCACAGCTTTATCCCTCTTGTCGCCACGAATGTTAATTTACACACTAATTTTTACTTATGCACACTTGTTCTTCTGTTATTTATTACCGAGTATTTCCTGTGTTTTGTGTGCGTGTTTGGATAAACAAATAATTCTTCTTTCTTAAGTTACTAGAAATCAATTTCTGAAATCAAAATATCTAGAAAAATGTCCGAGATGGACGACAGATAAACGGACAAAGATTAGCAGTAGGTCCCTACCACGTCCACATTATAAATATCTCAAACTCGGTTCTTGTCACCAAGGCAGTGGCATCGTTCAAGACAGTAGTCACCTTTTATGACCAATGGTGAGAGACATAAAAATTGTAAAGAACACTATTGGCCAATAAAGGTGACGTCTACACTCTTAAGCGATGACTCACTGAATTTTTAATGCGAACCGATTATAGGTACGTAATTTCCTAATTTTGAAATTTCTTTTAAATATGTTTTATTTTCTTCTCTTAGTTTTCAAATAAGCTATTAAACAGAATTAAACAGCCCTATTAGTTATTTAGTGAAATTACCAGAGTGATACTTCCACTTATACGATGAATCATTTTATTTTTAAGCTGGACAAAGAATAGCATCACATGAATCAGCTAATGACGTCCTAAAGTTTAGGCAAAATGTGACATACGAGTAGAATTAAGGAAGGAATCCTGAAGTACGGATATGAACACATGTAGATTGGTTTTAAATAGCTATTTAATCCTTGGATCTGAACGTTTACACTGAAACTGCCCTTCTAATCGGAACAATGAGATGGATAAGTCCAAAAAATTGGGACGTCTTTAGCTGTCTATTATGAAAGTGTACTTCGTGGGTTACGTCTATAGCGACAGACACGCGCCTCACTGATGCCGCGATACTTGCGACACTATATTAAGCAGTATGAAAATGTATGGGGTACCTACCAAGCGCCCCGCAACAGACGCGCGCGACTTTATACTGTCGCAACTGTCGCGGCGTCAGCGACGCGCGCGTCTGTCGCTATAGACGCGACCCTCGGAAGTGCACCTTAAAGAATTAAAGCGTTCACTGAAATTCGTCGTCCGAGCTGAGTAGCGTGGTCTTCTCGTGGTAGTTAGTGGCGTGGCAAATGGTCGCCACGCGCTGTGGCACGGGACGTGGCGCTAATGCGGCCCCCTCCTCCCCTCGTGTGCCGATCCCCGCGCCCGCACCGCCACTCCCTCGCATCACTATATATCAGGGAAAGTGTTATTAGCATTTGATACAAGGTACGATTTTTAGAACCGCAACCTTTCCGTTACACGGACTGCGCACCAGACACAAACGTTTCACGTAAAACATTTTGTTCTAAACACCTCGGTATGTTCGCGATATGGGCTAAATTACAATGGATTTTGTATCTTGATATGTTGTCGACAATACTCTTGAAGAATTCAGAGTAGGTACGTGTGGTAGGATGTGTTTAAAATGAAACGTTTGTGTTTTGTAGGCTAGTCTAACGCACCATGGAACGCATGTTCATCACCTAAGAAGTACAGTATAGCATTTTCTTTAGACGAGTTTCAATACACTCACTAAACGATCGAAATTATTGCGCAATCCGTAAAATTGCATTAATTATAATTGATCGTCTAGATGGCCTCTTGCAAGTGATGATCATGTATTCTTTTAGTTAGAGCATATCTATGAATCATGTAGTTATATTTTAGAGCCACTTATGCCACGTAAGAGAACAAAGAACATAAATTGTTAATAACAAGATCTCACCAAGGTGAAAATAACATTAATGAATCTTATTGTCGTGAGCTTAAGATTTTTAATTGAAAAAAAGCCTTCAGAGTTTTGATTCCGTAAAAATGTATTCTCTTAAAAACAAAATAAATTTCTTCGAAATGTTCTTAGCGCTAGATCAGCCACTGCGGAGTCTGCGCGGTCGCAACCATTAAATTGTTTTGTCATAAATAGAGATAAAAAAATGTGTTCTTAAGCAATACGCTTGAATTCTTTACTTTACTTTACTTCTTCACGTTCTTCTGAAAATTTACTACTTTAATTTCCTACCCATTCTTCAAATTCCTTTACAACTCTCTCACTGCACAGGCTGCTAGGCTTTGGAATTACTTACCAGTTGTCATTAGACGTGCTTAGTCGCTGTCTAGTTTTATAAGGCAAGTTCGAAATCTTTATTCTACTAGTTAGTTTCCATTAGTTACTTTCTTTAGTTTTCTATTTCATTTCTTTACCAAATAATTTCCTCTCACTACCATTTTGTTTCTAACCTGTTCTATTTTGCCCCTTGGAGATTACAATTCCCTCTTATTTTTCTATCCTTGTCAACTTTAATTCATATTTACAAATTAATATTGAATGCAGATATAGATATGTGTGTATTTATTTATTAATATATTATATTATTAAGTTATTTATTATTATAAGTAGGTATGTATTATATTTATAGTCGGTAAGTATAATTGAACATAATTCATTATTTGTGTACATTAACTGTTTGTATGCAATAAAGAGTATTTACTATTATTATTACGGTGTCGTTAGGATTCCTGCATCCCGCAAACAATAAAAGGTCGAAGGTCATTGTTTGATTAGTTAAACGTTTCTCCAAAAGTAAACAAGTGGCTCTAAAACATCAAAAAAGTGACGTGATCCGCTCAAAGTAGCACAACACAGACTGTTAATTTGTCAATAGAGGAACACTCCCTCTGGTAATATGAGTGAAATCACGCGACTGGCAGTGAAGACGTCACTTTTTTCTTAACTTGAACGGAGTGTAATGTGTTTGTCGATTTGCGTGGTGTACCTAATAATTAGGCATTTACATAAAATTTATATCCAAATGTTAAGAACGTCGTAACAGTGTAACGGTCATTATGCCGTGAGTTATAAGAGCAAAAATAATAAATTGTCAGTGTAGGTGTGTCGTCTGTGGATATGAAGAATTGGTATACACACGCAATGACTGACGCAAGAAAACACAAGGACCTTAAAGCATTGGCCAATCGAGCGTTCACACTATTACAAATTTTATTGCGTTCGTAATGAGTTATTACGTTGAATTTAAAGTTCATATTGTTGCTCTAAGAGAATGATTTTTTTACACCGCTTTATTTGCGGTTGACTCTCCCTAACCGCTTATTGTATAAGATGAGAATGAGCTGCAAAATAATTTGTATTTGTAACCTAGTGTTGGCAAATACTATATGTATCTTCCACTTATGTCTTTTTCTTGCGACAGTCTATCTGGTTAGTTCATTGCTATATTTATTTTAGCCGTATTGTCATATGACATATATTTATGAAGCATGCCAGCAAATAAATTAAGAAGCCATTCCATACAAATAATACTACATTCAAAACATTCTTACCTGTTACTGCACAGACGAATGATAACATTCTCGGACGAGTTTAATGTATTTCTGACGTTAATATAAAAATGTATTGAAATAAAAACGGCAGTTAGAATCATTTATTTATTTAGTGAGAGACCAAGTACAGTGTTTGTTATAAATTAATTTATGGGTTGCAGAAATTGAATTTTTAACTTAATTCTATTCAGGGCTAATATTTTAACTGAATAATAAAAAAAAACTTTTTTTACACGTAAACAAAGTACTATAGAAAGACATAATGCCTTATTTTAATCAACTTCGTTTTTTTTTTAAATTATGATGCATATTAATTACAAAGCATTAATATTCACAACTCGACATTTAGAAGCAAAACATGGATAGCATGCCGCTCTTTGGTCTTTGGGGGCAAAATCAACGCATCCTGTATTAAATTTCATATAAACATTGTGGTAATATGTCAATTTTTTTAAAGATATATACAAAAATCGTAAACAACCGAAAATTCCTTAAAAAAACCTGTATTTTTTTTCCCATTTTTTACTAAACAAGCCTAGCTTTCAACTAAAGGATTTTATCCGCTAATCATAAGACAGTAATAAAATAATAAAAAAGAAATAATAAAATCACAGAAAATTAAAAGAATAACTAAATAATAAAAGATGGGACGCGTTCAAGTTTCGTGTCATTGATCACATACGATTGTAGTCACTTTAGAGCAGCGGCGTGTATTACACACTAGATAAAAATAGTGACAGTGTAAAGGCTCATAAAATATTTAAAAAAAAAGGTTGATCAATGTGGAGAGCAGTAATACTAGTGACAGATAAGTAGGTTGAAGATAGGCTCTGTTTGTTACGAGTATTACTCTTTCGAGTAATACAGTCAACTGTATTTTAAAATGTATGTCATTATTTTTTTATTGTGCCATAGTAGCTGCCACAGTTTAGGTAATTACGCCGCCCGTTGGTTGGTTGGTTGGTTGGCCGCCGCCGCGAAGGGATCGTTGTTAGCTAAAGGGATCGTGCAAGGCGCATTGCTTCGCCTTACGTCAATATAGCAGTTAAGTTAACAACAAGAATGCAATAAAAAAAATCATTCATTCATTTATTCGTTTTTTTTATGTTAACCCGATTGTTACGTGGATTAATTGTTGTTAAAAATGATCGTATCTTTTCAATATTTTATTTGCACAATGCAGGCATATTATTTCCGTGCATGGCGAGAGTAAGTTGATAAGTAAAAATCAATTGTTGTTCGCTTTGAATATCGATAGCTTCAGTATCGAGAGATTTAATTATAAGTGTGGCGATATTTAATTATTTAAATTTCTTCCTACCGTGAGTAAAATTAGGGTTGAATAAAATAAAAATAAATATAAGGAAGCTTTATTTGATGTTTTCAATAAAGCATCAAAGATATGAAATGTATCGCGTCAGGAAAATATGGCGTTAGGAAAAGGGAGAAACTATTTGCCATTTGGTTATTGTTAAAATTGTAGCTCTGGAATGAAGGCCCTACGGATTTTTTAAATGTTTAAACTAAGTCGGTTTTTAAATCAAACTAAATTTTAAAGTTTAGTATTGTAAAACAAAGACGAAACTCGCGCGCGAACCACACATAGGTACATACAAGTAGTACTACAAAATGCTTAAACAACACTTACAACGAGGCATAAGTACGAACAAAATACAAATTATGGCAATGAGTAGTCCGAAAGGCTTTTCCTTATTATTGTTATCGTCACTTTTTAATTTTACTTATTGCATTTTACGAGTTAAAACTTTATTTTGACAAATCAATATTTTCTGCGTGTATAAGGCAAAAAATATTGAGTGGTCAATTATAATATCATTGCAAAGTATTTTACGGTGGATTATTTATGAAATTCGGACTAACCAATTACCTTGATTAACTACAATAATATAGCTATTATTAAAAATAATAAAAAATTACTTAATGAATTAGGTTCTACATTTCACTGAAATTTCGTTCAATTTTCCGCTTACAAAAATAGGATTTTTGATATTACAAAGCAGTATATTATTCATGGCTAGAAGATGACATAGAAAGCATAAATGTCATTTCGTTTTAAGTGTTTATGGAATTGAGGCAAATTTTAGCCATGTTAGTGGTGAATTTATCATGCTGGTAATGTATTTATTCGTATGTAACAGACAGACAGACAGCAATGCAGTCATGCCGAGAACAGCTATGGCAGAGCTTATAGTTTCTCATAAGGCAGGTGAGAAGTGACATCTGAAAGAAAATAAATTCGAAAATAAGAAGGACCTCGCCCAATTAAGGCATTTATTTTAAAAAGGAAACGTTTTTTTATGGTGAAAGAATAGTAAAAAAATAATAATTTTAAGTAGTAAAAGAGGTTGACATAAAACTAAATGGAATAAAAATTGTGTACCTTATCAGTACTAATAAATATTCATATTCACTGGACGTTACGAATTTTAACATTTTCGTGTTTTTTGTTTTGCTAAAAATCTCTGAAGTACGAAATAACGAATGTTGACAAAGTTAAGTGAAGTACAACACAAGGTTCCTTTTCTCAAATGATGTCACAATGTAAAACATGCAACATATACAAAATACGTAAAATAAGAGAAATAATTAAATGAACAGCAAAAAAATACTGAGTGAGCGGCAAATGGATGGCAGCAAATTTAAAGGTGGGTTAGATTTAGCTTCTCTGGTGAAGACATCCTTAGTAATTTATAATTATATACTTCATTTATTCAAAAATAACTTTTGTTGATCATGATTTGCTGCCCATTTAGTATTTTTTTGATCCCTGTTTAAACATAAGCCGTACAATAATGGACCTAACACAATAAACATGATAACATAGAGATGCTAAAACTTCGTTCTAACCGAACACAATCAAATGATACTCGATCAGCAAACAAAATGTGAGATGCGGGTGGATGAACGCATGCGCAAACATCGTATAAAGACATGTATAGCGCGACAAATTTATCTGTGCATGTGACAGAACTGACAATAAGGCAGAGGAGTTGCAGTAAAATTGTACAATATTGTTGAATCACACCTTGCACCGAAACGAGTTTAAAATATATTTCCTAAACGAGCAACGCAATGAAATCAAGCCTTTCAGTATCCACTACTGGAGATGGGCCTCCTCATGCACATTGTCTTGTGCGTGAGGGATGTATGGCCTTGAAACGCCACGCTGGCAAAGCGACTTGGCGAGACCATTCTTTTAGAGGTGGTGTAGTTCCTCAGCAATTGTGGTAGCGGATTTATTACCCTTTAAACGCCTTTTACGACACCCACAGGAGGAGATGCAATCAAAAACATTGCGCGATCCGAAAAAATGCATAATATAATCGATCGTCTAGGGAGCCTCTAACAAATAGGAATTGTTAGAATTCATTATGAGAAAAAAAATCTGTTTTATCGCCGCCCATGGACGCCCGTAACACCAGGGGGCCTGCGAGTGCGCTACCGACCATGCAGAATCCTATTGAAGACAGCCCTTTTGAAAAGCCCCATGTCTTAAGTGGAAAAAACCCTCAGTACGTAGTTCGTTCTAAAACCTTCGGGTTCGCGGAATAGTTTCTTTATAGGGAAGGAACCTTTGCACCGAATCCACGCTTACTCTATTGTATGGGTCATACGTAATCTTTCAGGTAGATTAACTAATTTCCAAATGAATTTGATTTTTTATACAGCTTTGTTTTCTTCGCTAGTTGTCGAATAATCCATAAAACATAAAAAATACAGCGAATTTACCGTATTGTTATACATTGAGGTTTAGCACTATATTATCAAATATTCTCAAGCTCTTTTTATCTGCTTAATTTTCTGATGAATTTGAAGAAATCTCTAATTATCTTATCACTAGTTGTCGAATCCTAACTAATATCTATATAAAAATAAAACTGATTGTTTATTTGTAATGCATTCACTCACTAATGAACAGATGGATGCATCATGCTGGTATTTTGCATCGAAAAGGATATAGGCTACAAAAATCCCGTGGGATAAAAAAATGTTCCCGTGGGATAGTGAGCCGGGCAGAAGCAAAACATGAAACATATTATATTAATTTCAAGCACAGTCATGTACTATAATAAAACTGATAATTGCGCAATCAGCTACAAGCACAGATAAATTTATTGGTTGTAGTAAATTATACAATTAAATAATGCCATTCGATCATTTTCGTATTTCCGACAGTGAGCCAAAGTTGAAAGATGTATCTATATAAGGTCTTACAAAAATAGTGTAAATATTTTAATATGCCATTTAGTACACTATGCACATAAAAAAAACAAGTGTGGTCAGGGACCCCCGTCAGGAACGAAGATCCTTACGCATCTTTTTAACTCCGAATATAATTCACGCATCCGTATACTTTCATTTTCAGGCATGTTATAACCATAATCTTAGTAAACTCTAAAAACAATCGATGTATTGCAAATACATCGATGTATTTTTCAATATATCATTCTATATCAATATTTTATACATCGATGTCACTATGCCATATATTACATCGAAAAACATCGATACGATTCAGCGAATCAGCGATGGCGATGTAGTCGAATCGGATATTTTCGTTTCGGATCGAGCGAGGCGTGAGAGAGAGAACTAGCGATCGGCCCGCTACCGAAATTTACAGAATACCGACGAACTGACACGATCGCGAGAATCGCGACCATACCGTGTCCGAGCGAGAGAAAGGCGTATGGAGGGGGTAAAAATATTACATGACGTTACATTTTCTCTCGAATCACACCTACTGCAAGCCGTGTAAAGGAACTTCGTTCCAAAAATCATGATTACCATGAAAATTTTTAATTATTAAAAGCTTAATTATATGCAATTGTTTAAATTATTTATTTTTAGATATAAAAGTACAGATTAGTGTACAGATTGACGTATTAAAATATTTACACTATTTTGTAGGATTCTATATAATATAGAGCGGTTGCACTGTAAGGCAATAAAATATTTGTTCGAGTAACAAAAATCACCTACCGGCATTAATTAATTGGTAGTACCTACTGTAAGTTGTATGGTGTGAATGTATGTATAATTAAGGTGTAGTTAAGTTATGTGACTTACCGGAGCTGTACTGCGTGTACTGCTGGTACTGTGGGTGGAAGTTGTGGAACGCATCCGTCATTATGTCCTTTGGATTCATCGTTTCCTGCAATCGTGAAATTAAATTTATTTGCTAAATGTAGTTACAAAGATATTGCAAAAAATATTGTGATTGTTTGCGCCGGTTCATTGGTTTGGCCATGTTCTGGAACATGGTCTTTTTAGTCCATAACGACTGACGCTGTCACCGCCAGAAAATTCGCATATCGTTATAACCTCTCTTCGTAGCGAGCGCGTTCGTTTTCGTTGCCACCCTCGGCACCGCACAAAACTCCAGTGTACATATATGGTTATAAACAGAATAGGGTCGCGACCCTATTAAAGTGGTTATAAAGTGAGTGATCACGTCTTCGCCGGCTCCTGGACGTGCTGCGCCAGGAATCGTCCGGGTTTGCACCAATGACATTTTCTATAATTAATCACTCGTATTTTGCCCCCTCGCAACGCGCCCACATTTAGCCCACACGTCCTTCACCCGGTGGTCCATAGGTTACATTTGGTTTTCTATGAATATATAACGCGCCATCAGTGCTAAAGTACAATATAAGATTTCCAAAGTTTGAATTTATGTTTTAAAAGCGTTTTATATTTTAGTTTTTTGTCACGAAATTCTTTATGAAAAAAGTATGATTGTGGGTTGGTTCCATTGTGATTAAAGTCGGTTATTTGGTCTTACCTTGAGGCTGCTGGAAATGGACTGCATGGTGACGGAGCGATGCGGGTCGCGGTGCGCGTGCGCGTACACGGCCGCGGGGAAGGCGTACCGTAGGGCGATGGCGGCCGCGAGCATCTCGATGCAGATCAGGAAGTTCTGGTAGCCCGCTGACACCGTGCCCGCGCTCGTCGGCACGCCGTGCGCGTCCATTATCGGGGATATCACCTCAGCTTTCTCGAGAATTGCTAAAGCCACGCCTGGGTGCAAGGAATGGGAATGGGGTAAATTTTTTAATGATTCATTATTTATTAATTTTTTGAAAGATATAGGCATGTACAACATCTCGTACGAGGTTTATTTTTTTGGACAAAGGACTAGGAAAGAATATAGCGAAAAATGTGTAATATAGGCGATGACGTCACAGTTACTTTGCTGTCATCTGTCATCAAGCTAAACAAAGAAAAACAAGCTATATTTATGGTAATCATATCTTTATTGTGAACTAACTACGGTTTGTTTTTCTTTTTTATGAGTTTGAATTTCTGATTATTTACGATAATATTGCATGTGAGTGTTGCGGCAAATTCCACTACTTTGACTAAAATTGATTGATGTATAATTGTAACTACATGAAAATCAGGGACCAAGTCTATCCATGCAGCCGCTACTATTTATTTATACGGGATATACCCTTTTTACATAACATATTAAAGAAAGGAAAATAAAAAGTACAACTCAAAGCAACATAAGATCAGAACTTCTCAGTTGGCGCGAAAATTCAACAATATCGTTACCATAAAAATTAACAGTATCACCAAGAGCGTTAGCCTTGCGCATCAGTCGTATCAAAGTTTCATTCTTGCTAACGTCAGTTCTTCTATAGGGGACATAAAACACATCAGAGTTCCTCGTGCCAGCAGCACTTATTCTATAATTTATGTGCGATGTTAGGAAAGAGCAATCTAAAAAGTTGTTAATAATTTTGAATAAAAAAGTGAGATCAAAAATTACTCTTCTCTCCTGCAAAGATTGCAAATCCAGTTTACTAAGAATGTAAGAATAATCATGATTATCGCGTGACATTCCGTGACCATCGCGATAGGCCGCGTGTCGCAGAAAATTATGCTGAGGTTTTTCAATGAGTTTAATTTGTTCGTTTGTAAAAGGAGACCAGACAATTGAGCAATATTCCACCAAAGGGCGAACGAGAGACTTATATAGTAAAAGTAGTGTACTAACGCGCGAAAACTCCGACGTGTTTCTATAAACAAATCCCCACATTCGCATTGCCTTAGAAGAAATAGTTTTGATATGATCATTAAAATAAAGCCTCGCATCAAGCAAGACACCGAGATCTTTAACAGTTTCCACCCGTTGCAATTGATCGTTACCCATAACATAATTGTAAACTATACCAGTCTTCTTTCTTGTGAATGAAATAATTGAACATTTTTTAACGTTGAGTTTCAATAAGTTTAGATTGCACCATTCCATTACACTATCAATGTCGATTTGCAGAAGTTCTGCATCAACAGAGTTTTCAATATTCTTATAAATTTTAGCATCATCAGCGTATAAAAGTATCGAAGAAAATTTTAAACATGACGTCATGCTACATTTAATAAATGAAGACTTTAAAATGTCATAACTGCGACTATCATCTTTCTAACACCGCCACTTTGTGGTTCAATCTATACACAAAAACCAGCGTTTTAGAAAAATTGCACCATCCCTATTGTTTTTATTTTATTTATTTTTTTTCAAAAATGAGGTACAAGTGAGTATTCATAGCGATCGAAATATTCCTAGCATTAATTAATTTATGTATAGAGCACACGTGGCAGAATTCAGGCAATACACACAAGAATGAGCGGTGATAGTCTAGGGCAGTCATTCCCAAAGTGGTCCATACGGACCCCTGGGGATCCGTATGGTCCCCTACCTAGGTGCAACCTACCTCTACCCACGTGCAATGATCTCATCAGAAAGGACAGAATAAAAGTATTTTTAGCAGGTTTTATTATATCATAAAAGTTAATTCACTTGGGGGTTCATAGTTAAGTTTTTATTATGGTAAGGGGTCCATGACCGAAATAAGTTTGGGAACCACTGGTCTAGGGGTCTACACTCGCCTCACATTCTTGTGATCGTGAGTTCAAATCCTCGGCCTGTAACACTGAGAACTTAGGTACGAATTTTTGATAATTGTCACTTGTTTCGGCGGTGATGGAAATAATCATGAGGAAACCCGCATGCTCCAGAAATAAAACGGAAAAATCTGGGGTAAGTGATCCAGCAATCCGCACTGGGACCGCGTGGTAGATTAAGGCCCGAAACTCCCGTGATTTATTAGGGGAGGCCTATGCCTGAAGTGGGACGTTATACACTGATACTGTGAAATCAACGAGACATGAACTTTGCGTTTGAGCGATTTCACACCGATAGTGTACAGTATCAACCATTTCGATAATAGGATTAGAGAATTCGGCACCCGCTCACACAGATGCAAAGGTCATGTCTCATTGGTTTCAAGGAGTGCACACACGGGGATATTTTCTCTTTTTACTCTTATTTTAATTCTTCTTTTATCATTCCTTTCTATCACCGCATCGTCACCTATATACTTCTTAGTGGGAAATACTCAACGAGATTGACTAGTTTTTTTTTTTAAATTGGTACCATTTATGTTGTTTGAATTTGCGTGTCTTTCCCCTTTATACTCTAACTTTAAAATAATTAAAATAAAAAGAAAAGTAATCAAAACAAAAATTTAGTAACCAAAATTCCTAAAAACATGTACCTAGCATGCACAAGTTAATTTAATAAATGAAATATAAACCAAAATTTAATAAAAATTGCTATCGTGTGAGGTAATTCAATAACTATTAAAACATCATAAAACCTTTTGTAAAGTTGTAATTCATTACAGTATAATAGTAATCATTATAGTAATTATTCTGACGCTGAATACCGTAAAACAAATCAGAGACTTAAAAGGAAACCGAGTAAAGCCGGCGACATGAACTGTTTGTATGTGAGCATAGTGTAAATGATATAAAATATTCGATCTTATTTAATAAAAAAATCTACGGCATATGTAACGTAACATCCATCATATTTGATGAATCATATTCATCGTATTGTCTTTTGAAATAAACTTACCTCCATTTAAAAGAACAAAAGAAAGAATAGAAGCGAACATTAAAGTTAGCAGTGTAGCTATAACACGATAATTTTGTTAGAGTCATATCAATATGTACAATCTACAAGCTGTCCTAAAAATATATACATATAAGAAAATCGTAACAGAGGCGTTTGACAATTAAATATTTTTTGAAAAAACAATCATTACAGTGTACTCTACGAACGATACAGAGCTCAAAATAACCATTATTAGAATTTTTGTCTGTCGGAACGCGCATCGCGCAACTACTGTACGGATTTTTATGAAACTTGGCATAGTTTTAGCTTATGCGGCGGATTAACATTTTTATCCAGATGTTTTATAGAGTTCCAACGGGAATCAGTCTAAAGTTTATGCAAACGAAATCGCTGGCACCGCTAGAAGCTAATAAAAGGCAAACAACTTACCTTGCCAAAACGACAGGAAAATGACAGATTTGACGGTAAAGAACTTGAGCACCGGGTCGAATGGCTTGAGCATCTCCCTGGTAGCTCCCAGGAAGAGGAACAGTCCGTAGAGCGCCAGCGATACCGAGAAGTTATACACAATCGTGATGTAGATGTAGCCACCGTCAGGACTCCAGTCACCGTCGTGGTAGTGACCTGCCGACTGAAAAACCCCATTTTGTTACTACAGGACTAAGGAATAATAAAGCGGCTACCACAAGCCCTGAGGAGCTACACCAGCTCTAAAAGAGTGGACTCGCCAAACCGCTTGGCCAGCGTGGCATGACACCCCTCACGCACAAATCAATATGCATGAGGAAGCCCATGTCCAGCTGTAGATACTGAAAGGGATGCTTGCAAGTCGAAAATACCTAAGAGGGTGCCTTAACATTGAATTTCTATTATTAAAATTAGCAACGTTTGTTCTATGACTTTTTTCTTAAGGGATCGTCCATTAATCACATGAGGCTCGAAAAAAGTAGGAAAAAATCACGAAATATCACAAGGATGTAGTGAGATATCACATGTATTTATCACCAGTATCACTACGTATAAAAAGTTGCTAAAAACATCGTGATTAATGGACGACCCCTAACTTGCTATTTTCCCAAAATTAAAAGTTATCTTATTTTTTATTTTCATGTCGTCCCGCTTCTTTTGTATTCTTTGTCGTTGTCTAATACATCGTCCACTTGCAATATCCCTTCCACAACAGTTAGTCAATGTTACATATTTCTTCAAGTCTGCGGTTTTGAAGTATCGAAAACAGTAAATACAGTACTTAAAGGTAATAGTAAATTCTACTTCTGTGGCATGAGCGTTGGTAAGTCAGTAACCATCAGAAAGCTACACGTTGCCGTGCCAATTAATCCTTAAATAAAAGAAAACCTGACAGTTAATCATCGAGCCTCCCCAGTCTATGAATAAAACTAGATTTCGATGAATCAGTTTTGCATACTAGTTGGTATCTAATCAGACCAAATTATTCACAGATCAACATTAGCAGTTAGTTTATCAATTGATATGTTCATTTTACTCTAAATAAAAGGCAATTAAAGGCATAATTTTCTTTCATTTTTTATAGCTGCATCTATAATAGTTATTTATTTTGTAGCTAGTTATTTATATTTTTTTGATCGACTTTGATAAACACTATTGATATAATAAGCTTGAACAATCCCGATAGTCCTCCCATGCAACATTACAGTTCAGTCACATTATTTTAACGAAATTATAAATTTCATGTTTCATATAATATATAAAATACATATATTATTTTCAAGGATTCAATACAATACATTGACGTGGGAGTATTAAATAGACAGGCGGCATACTGGAATATGTATTTAAATTAAACACTTAAAAAATTAACATCTTTTATCACATTTTTAATGTTATTAATAAATTCGTGTTAATTTGGTTTCCGGGATGCATCCTATCGGAGCCACTGGACATGATTTTTGTTATATTAGAAATCACAAAAGATCAACTTCTCACAGATGTTATTCTTAAAATGTACTCTTTCCCACTATATGTTATTCCCCAATATGAACGTACCTGTTTCGGTAGTGTCAGAGCCCATTCCCATCTCATTCTATTCTCTTGAGCCTTTTTCTAAATCCAGTCCAAAATCTATAAAGGTAGCGCATCTGGGGACGTGTCAACGTTTGTAATTCGGGACTGATGTTGGCATGTATCCATGGGTGACAGTATCCACTTACCACCAGGTAGACTGTCCGCTCCTACGGCGCTTTCTTCCTATAAAAATACCTAGATATAAACATAACTGGATATAATAATTGTTATAATAGCAACTAGCCCTTACCTGTAGGAATATAATGATGAACGCGCAAAGCGGTTTCACAAGGCAGAACTGTAGGGTGGCTTGTTTGCAGAATCTCAGGAATCCGATGGTGTAGGTGGCACCGGCGAGGCAACAGGTGCCATTAACGCAAGATGCGCGCACCGGTCGCCCGCGTAACTCGGACATTATGTTACCCTCCCCGCCCAGGTACTCGTAGCAGAGAGATAGGAAACTATATATCACGAACGCTGCAATAAAGATATTTTTTCATTCGACCTGGATTTTGTAGAAAAAAAAGTCAGTAAACAAATATTTGAAGTCAATAAAACATTAGAGACTCGCGTTTTTCACATATATTTTGATGGGTCTTAACGGAACTTCCCGCCTCTTCGGTCAGCTCGTGACCATGGTTGGTGCAACCCAATCGAAACGTCGAATAAAATAAGGTAAAAAGCGTTGTAACCAGTTTAAATAGATAAATATGAAGCCAATAAATAACTAAGATAGATAGATATACTTTATTGTATTTGTTATTCAGAAGTACTTATCGAATATTCGATAATAAGGTATTCGAAGTATTTATCGATAATCGGCGGTCTTATCGCTAAACTGATTTCTTCCCGGCAACTTTTGGGTAGTAAAAAAAAATCTGTAGAGAAACAGAGGTTGATGGTGCAATAAAGAAATAATAATGTTTCTATATACATACATAGATACGCGGGTGACTAGGTAAATTTTGAGATACAAAAATATATTTAGGTTACAACACAAATTCTTATTACAACTTCTCAAAATACTCATTAGTCTCTATACAGTGATTCATTCGTCTAAACCAAGACTTAAAGCACTGGCGATATTCTTCTTTAGCGAGGTCCTTAACATAAAAGCATTCCGACCGTCCTCAGGGCTGTCGAAAAGAATGCCACGGAGTCTAAGCATCGCTGTTGGTAAGAGAAAGAAGTCGCATGGAGCTAAATCGGGGCTATAAGGAGGGTGGCTCAATGCTTGGATCTCTGTAGTCTTCGAAACTTTTGCTTTGTGAGATGATGCATTGTCATGATGTAAGAAAAGCTTCCTCAAACACGTTTTAGGACGTTTTGTTTAAGATTTTTAAGTTTTGTTTTCTCATCTATAAGATATTACAGTTCGGCTCTTTTAAAATAATTACAATTATATCGGGTTCTTAGGCCCAGATAAAAGCCCGATTGTATCTGGCCTGATGTATGATCATTGAATTAGTCCGAGTCGTGTTTATAGGTACTAACCTTAGGCACCAACTATACAAGTGAGGATATCGCCGCGAGACTCGCTCGTGTATTTTTGGCGCCTTATGCAGCCTACATAGAGACTAGTTTCTAATCTTGGTCTAACTTGGTCACAGTCTAAGCCCTAAGCCCTGACAGCAGTCTACAGCAGAAACGTACTTTGAGTTTTAACAAAAGTTATAACTCAAAATGTTATCGCAAAAATGTATATTTAATATGTGAATTATGTTTTATTTTTTCACGTCATTTCAAAAAGTGACATATCGCGACAGTTGAGCGTAATTAGTTTCATACCTTCATAGCAATCCCTGACAGTGAAAAAGTACACATAGTAGGAGTTTCCATTGAAGAATAGCAGTGAGATCCAGCTGTAGCAGCCGTAGATGGGCACGATGAACAGGATGCGCACGATCCAACGCTGCTCCGATGGGTTTGTGTACCAGCGTAGGTGCTGGTAGATCTGCAATGAACATTTTAAAAAGATTAGGCATATCATCAAAACTCAAAGTCAATGATAAAACCATAAAACTAGCTGCACCAGCGATGTAAATGCAGATTGGGACTGGTTATACGCAAAGGTTAAGAGGTAAATTGTCACAAGAGACCTTTTGACGATCGTTTAGCCCAGTTGCTAGTGTGCCTGACCGTTGTGCAAAAGGTCGCGGGTTCAATTCTCGGTCAGACATTCATTTGTTTAAATACAGGAGTTTGTTTGGGTCTGGGTGTTGTGTTCGTCTTTGTATGTGATGCCGGCCCAGGACACAGGGACTCCTAGTGCGGGTCATTGAGTGCGGCGTTATTTATTTATTACTAAATTCCACCCACGGCTTCACACGCATCGGACTAAGCAGCTGTGAAAGATTTTAAACACCTATAAAAGTACCAACAAGATGGATTACATGGATGAAAATCCATCCAGTTTTTGAGTAATTTTTACTCAAAATAAAGTCATTTTTTAAAAAGTACTGACTGAACCCCTTTACTATTTTTAAATGTATATATATATATATATATATATATATATATATATATATATATATATATATATATATATATATATATATATATATATTTCCATTATATTATGGAGTGAGATTCATAAACAATTCTTCATAATCTAAATATAAATAACTTGAGTTTTTTATTGTTCACCTTTTATACAGACGTATTAGTTACTATCTGTTTAATTTATAACCGTCAATGTGTACCTTAGTAATTTTAATTATATTACAATGACTGCCTCAATCTTTCGTTTCCTTACTATACATTATTTACTCGATACTTCTTTTATAATGTGACCATTTCCAACGTTTCCGACCCACGGACCAACTGCAAGGCTCAACTAGTTGAGCCTTGGCGAAAAAGATCACGCAAATTTTCGCAATGGCAAAACGATTTAATTGGTCCGTTAAATTAAAATAAATTTTATTACTTAATAGTCATCTGATTCCCCACGCCTCGACCGCTCATAGACCAACTGCCAGTATATAGACATACTTTAATACATACTAAACGTCATGTATCAAAACATGTCATGTCAATAGTTGACATCTATTTGTCTTGAAAAAAGAAATTATTCCTGTAATTTATTTAAAAAATAGAAATCGTGTAAACGCTAGATTAACTAACATTTTACGAAACATATTGTTTTAGATGGTCAGGCGTTGAAGATGGTTAAAATTGACCGAGGCTCAGCGTACCGGAACGCAACGCTATCCCCCCCCCGCACACCTATCAGCGGAACCAAAGAGAGTGGAAGATATTAAATATAAAAACAAGTCTATCTACAACATTCTACGCACTCTTATATATAAAATATATAAACAACTTGTAAGGGGTTTTCCAATAGGGACTTGACAACTTTGAATTCAATTTGTGAACGCACCCTTTCACTAATCATCGAACTGTCACTGTCAATTTATTCAGTAAACTTAACATTTTCATCATGGTAAAGTACACGAACGAACAACGTCTGCAAATTATAAAAATTTACTACAGAAATTCGGAGTCGGTGACCGCTACTTTAAGAGCGTTAACTCCGATTTTCGGTCGTAATTCTCGCCCTAGTAGACAGGCAGTAACAAGCAGCGCCGGCTCTAGCCCATGTAGCGCCCGGGTGCAATCAATACCCTGGCGCCCTCTAGTAGACTCTTTGGAGGCGTCGCGAGCGGCGCTCGGCGCCCCCTAACACCCTGCGCCCCTGTGCGCCGCACACCCTGCACCATAAGTAAATACCATAAGTGCCCGCGCGCCCATTTCAAATGAACTTACACTCTATTGACTTAGAGATCATTTTGCTACCGGGCGGCAACGTGTCAAACGTACATACATACACTGTCTTTGGATTAGAGATTTTGCCGCGCGCGTGTTGTATTAAATAAAATTGTTATTTGTGTAGTGTAGTAATGCGGTATGACAAGCGCCGAAAGCGTAATAAAAGTAAAAAAAATATTATTGTTAATGACTATTTTTTTTTTCTTGCGCATACATATTTGTCGTAAGTAACAAGTATATAAAACTGTGCAATGGCGTTAAGTTCAATGAAATATCCAAAAATTCAGCGCTCGACAGGCGCCCCCGGGCGCTCCGCGCCCGGGTGCACCGCACCCCTTGCACCCCCTGGTAAAGACGGCCCTGGTAACAAGTTTAGTGCAAAAATTTGAGTCTACATATTCGTTGTGTGATGTTGCCGTGCCAGTGAGACAACGGGTTGGTCGAAGTGTCGAAAATATCGCTGCCGTTGAATCGTCCGTAGCAAATGATCCAAAGCAGTCAATTCCACGGCGTTCTCAAGAGTTGGACATAGCCCAGACCACTTTATGGCGAATTTTGCGTAAGGATCTTGGTTTACACCCATACAAGATCAAGCTGACTCAGGAATTGAAGCCGATGGACCATTTGAAGCGACGTACGTTCCCCGATTGGGCTCTGGAAAAGATGCGCCAAGATGATCAATTTCATCGCAAAATCATCTTCAGTGACGAAGCTCATTTTTGGCTCAATGGGTTCGTCAATAAGCAAAATATGCGTTATTGGTCGGGTGAAAATCCACATGTGCTTCATGAAACACCACTTCATCCACAAAAAATAACTGTTTGGTGCGGTTTGCATGCCGGCGGCGTCATAGGGCCATATTTTTTCGTCGACGATAATGATCGTCACGTTACTGTGAATGGTAATCGTTATCGCGCCATTATTACCGATTATTTTTGGCCCGAATTGGAAGATATGGACTTGAACAACATGTGGTTTCAACAGGACGGTGCCACAAGCCACACAGCACACGTTACAATTGATTTATTGAAGAGTAAGTTTGATGAGCGTGTTATCTCAAGAAATGGACCAGTCGATTGGCCGCCTCGTTCGTGCGATTTAACGCCTCTAGACTTTTTTCTTTGGGGCTACGTCAAGTCATTGGTCTATGCCAACAAGCCGACGACGTTGGAAGAGCTCAGAGCCGACATTGAACGCGAAATAGCAGCCGTTTCGGCCGAAATGTGTGGCCGAGTCATCGAAAATTGGGTCCAACGAATCGACCGCTGCAAACGTGCCCGAGGTGGCCATATGAACGAAGTCGAGTTCCATTCATAAATGTTTTGATTGTACTTCAACCCGATAATAAAGTTTTTGAAATATCTCAAATGGTTTGCATTTTATTTTGAAAAAAAGTTGTCAAGTCCTTATTGGAAAACCCTTTATAAAAAACGACGCTCTTCGTTTCTTTAAATCTCCCATTTCGTTTCTTTATTTCCTTCTTTAGTATGGCTTTATTCTAAAAGTATAAAACAACAGGAAACAACACAACGTTTGTAATGATTATTTGTGTGTGATTATTATTATTTATATTTAAACTAAAATTGAACCCGTGTTCTTATTTTTGTTTGATACGGTGGTTAACTGGTAGAAAAAGTCGGCATAAAGTCCGCCCCGCCATTTTTTGAAATTACTTCTGCAATGAAGTCTAAATACGAGTAATTAAAAAAACTACTCTCTTTATTATAGAAATTGAAATTATCCATTGAAAAGCTAAACATTAGCCATTTATTAATTTATTTATTTTGCATTACAAAGCAGCATATCAACACAATTTAATCAAGTGAACAGAACAGATATGACGACATAATGATTGATTTTTTTTTATATATAAAATTTAATTTATAAGCTAATGGCTAAATGTAAAATGGGTAAGAACAAAGCAAACGGAGACCTAACTCATGACGCTCTGTAATCAGAGCGTTTTTGAGTTTGTTCCGGAAAGTCGGCAAACCGTCTGCGAATAAGTCCAGTTCTGGATGTTCGGAATACTAATTACTTATCTTTTTTACATATTTTAGAAAAAGGTTTGTGGTAGGTTTGGTTTGGTGCGGTAAGAAAAACCAATTCACGACACCTTATCATCAGACGCAGGAGAAAGATTAAAATAAACAGTTATTTTACAATTGTATTTACTTCTAGCCATAATTTACCATAATTACTATATATTTACAATATTTGCCATAATTTGCTTTTAGCTATCAACTATCAATCAACTATCAATATATTGATAGTTGATTTGATTTGAAGACGGAAGACGGCTAGCTGTGCTATTTGATGTGTATCAGAATATTTATTAGTGCGTATTAGATCATATTACTCGTACAACAAAACAGAGCGTGACGTAACGATCTGTTCCTTATTTTATCGATTCGAATGTACTGTTAACGATCTCTGTTTTACCTTACTTTAGTTTGGTGCAACAACTGATCACCGTTTGCAAATGAAATCAACTAATTTAAGATGGTATTTCATGCTGTCAAATTGAAACAATATAAATCATAAATTAATAATTAATCTGAGAAAAGAGCCGCATTGTCGCGGTTCTACGAGATTCCCAGATTTTTCTAAAAATCAAATGTTAGAACATATTTTTATTTTTGCTGTCTACAAGTTTCTTTCTTCTTCCTAGCCAAATGTTGCCTAGAAGAAATCGCTTCAGCGATAAGGCCAGGCCGCCTATGGATAGATTCTTAAAAGGTCAGAATACGGTCGTTAACAATAAAAATCGGGTTAGGTTTAGGTTACTTAAGTTATTTTAATGAGCAATTCATTAAGGGGGTATTCTGGTCTAGAAAATTGAAAAAATCAATTTTTTTTTTTGCATAGTTTCAAAGCTTACGACTTTCAAAAATATGCTCTTAAAAGGATTTTTCAAAATTCGAATTATTTTGGGAGATACAGCGGATTTTGTGACGCAGCACCTAAACCGGCCGAGCGGAGTGATCACACAATGAACGGCAGATGTTTTCCAGAAATTCTTTTGTATCCGACTTGAGCTCGTTATGTACCCTTTTAAATTTTTATATATACCTGAATAACAGTACGTACCCAATATACCTGGAACTGTCCACACAAAATATACCTGGAAGTATAACACAAAATAATAATGAATCCCTCAATTCATTAATATGGACTTTTGCTCCAAAGCATATTCACGCTGGAACCCAAACTATAGAAATTGCAAATTATTTAGCCGTTGCTATTTTTAATGAAGGCTTTTTAAAGATTTTAAATATAATGGCACTCATGGGCATCATCGTTGGTACTGAAGCTCACACATTTGCTGTTAGACGTAACGAGCTGAGGATTAATCGCTCTGAACTACGAGCTTCTGCTGCTTCAAAAGCAGGCAGAACAGCTCGTTTAGAAGAAAGAACTTCACAAAATCTCGATTTTGAGAAAGAAGAAGGTCCAATCTATGGATATGGGATCGCCGATTAATCCAAAGTGAGTATTAAATATTATTATCTGAGTTATTCTACTGGAAATCTTTCTCAAACTTCAAACGCGTTTTTCTCAAAACTCATTTTGTTGAGGTGGTTGACACGATACCTCAAGTTCTATCTGACCGATTCCTTTGAAATTTTGTGAGAATCTTCTTTATACATCTCTTTATCACTTGGACCTTGGATTTTGAAAAATTTTAATTTGAAGTATTTTTAAAAAATTCGTAAAGGTCGAAAAACAGGGGTAAAAAAAATTTTTTTATTCGTGGACGCCATTTTGTGAATTTTTTTTTTTTTTTGGCCAAGGTTAAAGATATAGCGACCTTTATTAATTAAGATTTTTTTTTGTTTGTTCGATTTAGATCACTACAAGGGTTGGAATCATGTCAACCAGGAAGCACCGTTTGACTGGCAACCCCCACTTCACCGGCCTGTCACTGGATGAATTTTTGACTTTTCTTTTTTAATTTTTTTTATATACTTTAAAAATCAATAAATATTGTATAAAAAAAATGGATAGTAAAAATGTTTTTAATTATTTTTTTATCCTAGTTTGAAAAATACCCAAAAAGTATTTTTCAATACTTACCATTATTATTCAATAGTAATTCAATAATATTCAATACTCAATACTTCAATACCCAAAAAGACCAGAATACCCCCTTAAAACTAACAATGTGCCGAACTTTGAGGGATTCAATGACAGCACTAAAATTAACTCAACTTCTCATCTCTTTATGATAATCTGTGCATATGCGAACAAACCGCCTATTGTACTTCTCGTGTTGGCTAATTTGTAATTTTGCAACGTGCGTTGGTGTAAAATAAAGTGTGTATCTATCTATCGGTCCCTTTCTCAAACAATACTTATATGTTAAGTGAATCACTACCATGACACATTATTAACAACTTTTAATAGACAGAAATCAAAATTATATTGTCTTAGAAAGTGCTTGTTAAATCTAAGAAGTAGGTGACACCTGTTACACGAGTTGTGTACCTAAGAATGTAGTTTTTCTATACAAGCAATATTTTAACTGTATTGGCACCGTGGCACAAAAATAAAAATACGATTTTACTAGAACATAAGGACAATTACACGCTTAACTATTCACAACTATATTACTCGGGGAAGGAACAGAGAATATGATAAACTGTGATAAGCCCGGGGTAAACCCATATACGAGTAAGATGAACTCTGATGAACCCCCTGGATAAACCCATTTATACGTACGTAGGTGCGGCACGTTGAACCAATGCCATTGCTCTTAATTATCCTACTGTAATTCCTGTATGACATCGTTCATATTCAGTTGCTATGTTGTAATTTGACAGAACATAAAACGTAATATTGGCAAGTTTTATTACGTAGACATAGAGACGCCACATTTTGAACAAAAAAAAAATTGCGATTGGTGTGTTTTCAACTGGTTAATGTCGTCTATGAATTCAAAGTGCCATTTTTAATCATTGAACCAAAACAAGGTATTATCAGCTAGTAAATATGGAACAAACGGTCGACAAGCGTCGATAACGAGTTTCAGATAACGCTACAAAAGAATCGCTAATGGCTTTCTGCACAACACGGGTTGCTTACGAAACTTACCAAGACACACCTGTCGCTCGTTTCTTTTACTTTATATTGATGGTATGTATGTATTTCAAATATACATTTTTTGCATGAAATCACAATTCCGACACCCGTCATTAGTTTACGAAAAATGACTATTAAAACTTTCAATATTCCAAGGTAAGCAGTTTTCAAGGAGTCCAACATTAGTTTGAGCAACTAATAACTTATTTCCAATGAAAAATGTGTCATGATTTATAAAGTGTTGTTATATACCAACAATCTAATTCCTGGAGTTATCATCAACATTGAAAGAATGATTCAACTTATAATGATCATTATTAATCATCATGGTCGATTCTTCTATAAAGGTTATACCGGAATAGAGCAAGATCCTGGGAAAAGTGCATAGTTGTTTAGAAATACGTGTTTAAATAATTAGATCACGCAGCCATACATATTATATATACATACATACATATCATTCATTCAAAATGGACTCATCTTCTGAATTAAACCCTACCTTACATATTTTAATCTAGTGTAAAATAACTATAGCAGCACATACAGAAACGTGTTAACGTTCATAATTCTTAACTGATGTTGACATTCAGATGTGTGCGGATACATGTCAACATCATTATTCTCATAAAAAGAAATAAGGATACTTTATAGCAGCATGTGGTCAATAATTGTACATATATTTTTATAAGACAAAGAAAGTAAATCAGAAACGACAACGACGTAACAATATCAAGGCCGTTCAGGCATCCATTAATTAATAAAGCTGAATTAATTTTAATACATTTGCGTTAAAATTACATAAATTCCCTCATTTACATAGTTATTTCAAAATGTTAACTAGAGCACATAGAAACACAACAATAAAATACTAAATCAACTTCCTGATTTTGAAAGAATGTACTAGAATGCTTAGGTATTATCTACTAGGTGACGGGGTTATCATTTAAACAGTTGCTTTAACATTTTAAGAGTTGCTCCCGCGAGCGCCGGATTTAAATTTCGTATCGGTATCGGAACATGCTACAGGAGTTTCTTTGGCACCAATTGGAAGATATGGACCTCGATCAACTGTGGTTCCAACAGGACGGTGCCACATGTCACACAGCCAGAGAAACAATGAGAAAATTGAAGTTTCCAGAGCGTTTAATCTCAAAACGGTCAGAGGTTAATTGGCCGGCCAGATCTTGCGATTTAACCCCCCTGTGACTTCTTTTTGTAGGGATATCTTAAATCGAAGATCGAATCGAAGAGAACAAGATCCTGTAGCCTTAGCATTTGACCAACACCGTTTTCCATGTTTAACCGCATATTGTCTGTTTTAATATTTAAGAATATATGTTTCAATTAATGCAAAAATTGGTGTTTTTTAAAACACCATCAATTAATGCAAAAGTTAAATCCAGCGCTCAATTTGGGACAGCCTTTAGTTACTCTTACGCATTGTAGCAATAGTAATAACCTGCTTGGGATTAGTGTTGTAATTACCTTACCTCTTCAATTTTACGGAACTTTGCGGGAACACACACATGCATAATATTTAAATAACAATCATGCATTAATTGATTGGAAATTGACAGGAGCAATAAGTTATTGCTATGTTTGTATGTTGTTAGTATTGTAAAGATCGCTCGCGGTTCGCCCTCTGCAGCGTACATTTAAGCGTAGATAGATAGATTTTAATTAAATGATAAGCTTTGCTTGTTTGCTTGTATGAGATGCATGCCACTGGTACTCCGTCAGTATTTACGTCAATTATTTTACCATCTACATAATCCCAGTCAAGTTGTTAATGTTCTTTTGATATTAGTGTAATGAAAATAGGTGATGTCAATGTGTCCTTATTCTGATTGATCCCCTTAACTCCACATCGACGAATATTTCTACTTGGCAATGCCGACAGCAACGATACCGAGTACTTCAAATCCGGTTGAGCACTTAGTTATCCTTGATCTTCTCACTCTACGGTATAAAGAGTATTCTCAAATCGACAATTTTCACCAAGTGCAATTAGAAATAAAGGGTATGTTTACCTGTTGGCAAGTGATAAAGAGGGCAGTCCACACGAATATGCCGGCGACGACCTGAGCGGTCCGTGTCTGCAGGAACACCGGTTCTTGCAGCGGTTTGAACATCTCGTGCACCGTGTCCGAGATCGGCTGCGCCGTCACGTTGATCATCTCCGTCGAACTCATTCTGAAATAAAAAATATACAATAAATACTTGGGTTCATCCCTTTTTTGTTTCACGTCTCAGAAGTGAGATAAGAAAGAAGTTAAAGTCTAATATTTATGCAAACAAGAAAGGTCTTTGGAATATTATGTGGGTGGATGGCAAAACTTACGAGACGAGCATACATACAGTCCACCTGATGGTAAGTGGATACTGTCGTCCATAGACGTCCGCGATACGTTGCTAACGTTGCCACGCTCCCGGATGGCGCATCCGGTACACACGGATGGTGGTACGGTATTGTACACGACATAATAATGAATGTGATTGTGTGTAAATAGTCAGTGCGCGTAGTATGTACTGGCATCGCGTATCTCGGAAGGGAAGGAGTTGTCCAAATGGAGTTGCGCAAAGGGTAAAGAGCATACGGCGAATTCCCGAGCAAGCGCAGTAGAAGCCTAAGAGATTATCCGGATTGTGCGCTGTTAGGTGCATACCCTATTTACTATTGTAAGATGCTACGTTTTATGTATAATGTATTGTTCTATGTTGTAGATCATTGTAAATTGTTTCCCTTGTTTATATGTTTATATAATGTTTAATGAATGTGTTTTGCCTTTTTAGCTCTCCATATTTGTTTGCGTGTCTGAGTTATAAGTTGGGTCGGTAACGATAGTCTAGAGAAATAAAAGCTACCGTCTGCTATGTATTTTATTTGATAAGAGACGGAAACAAAGTTGTGGACTAGATGGAGAAGTCTAGGACTAGATAGAATCTAGGAGACTAGACTGGAATCTAGACAGGAAGTGGCGCCGTCGGCGGTCGAGGTAAAGCCCTCACCCGCACTCTTCCCACGTCCCCTTGCTACTCAGCGAGGGAGGAGAGGAACGAAAATTAAGTTTAGCTAAAAGGGGCTATTAGTTTCTGTACTTCATCATCGAAAATAGTTAGGACTCTCCGTGCAAAAGGGGAACTGACCCTGAACTGAACTGATGTATAATTTGGAACGTAAAACTCAAGTCAAGTATGGATGAAGGTATCACAAGGGCAGCAAGCTCCTATAAATGAGTGAAGACTCTGGCCTCCCTACACCAGTTTGACTTGTACAATCGCCCAATAAGTATGTAATATTAAATAAGGCAAATCTCTGCCCAGAACAGTGAGCTCGTTGCCGATAGCCGCTCCCCCTGTACCCCTGCAGTTCGTGTGTATAAGAGTGGAGTTTTATTTATTATTAAATCCGAGTTTTATTACTAGTGAATGGTATTGCGAAGTTTGCCTACCCCAAGCCTCAAAGGAGTTGAATGACGCCCAAGGAGCGGCGCTCGTGGCATTCTTTTTCATCAAGGCAATGCTTCTGGTCATATGGCCGCTAGAACCATCGACTTTTTAGCCACTACGGGCGTTTAATTGTTACCCCCCCCCCCCCCTCCTTCACCCTACAGCCCAGATTTGGGCCCGTGCGGCTTTTTTTTATTCCCCACCATAAAAAAATGGTACGTGGACGAAAATTGAAGACTTCAGATGAGGCTGTCGATGTATTTAGGAGACTCTTTTTCGACCTTCCGCACGAATCTTTTTCAAAATGTTTCTAAACCTAATTCAGTCGAATGAACAAGTGCATAGATGCTGGAGGGGAGTATTTTGAAAAACTGTAAATATATTTTTTTTATACATTTATAATTTTTGGTTTCACTAACATTTTACGGAACAGCCTAAGTACAATTTTATAAGAAATGCAACGTCTATTTCAAATCATTACATTACGTCATATTTGGATGACAGTAGTCATGATAGCCAGCCATAACGGAATTTAGCGCAGTCGCCTACGTCTAGACTAGAATGCACTAAAATTATTTCGGACTTCAATGACATCTGGAAGATGCTACGTCGAGGTGTGTGGGTCAGCCAGTTTAAATATAGATTTATAAATTTTCTGGAAAGTTGATAGATAACATGCAACGTAAACATGTTAACTTTCACTAGCGTTTGAGAGTACATCTCGTATATCGCCAACTCTACACAAGTGCTTATTCATGTTGCCATTATAAGTACAGAAATACGTCAGTTTTAAGAAATTCGTAGTATATTCGTGGTACGTTTGCATACATGAAAGACCAATACACACTCCCAAACACCTGAATCGAGCCCCCGTACATTTTCAGTTTCGATGGCCTGAAGCTTAAAAAAATGTTTGATCAATTGTTCGATCAAACATTTTTTATCCAGTTTTGAAGGTGGCATACTAATCATCATTTCAGTATGCCATTGATACAAATTTGAATTCAGAGTACTGAAAAAAATGAGTTTCGGTGTAACAAGTCGCGTGTCCGCCTTTTTCATAGGGAAGAGATGTATTTGTTTTTTAAATAATCTTTGCGACGGCCGTCATGCGGTTGTGCATGGAATCAATAAACGTCACTATGACGTGTTGTGGAATGTTCTCCCATTCTTCCTCGATGTCAGTTTTCAGCTCCTGCAGGGTCTGCGGAGCTGAGTGGTGAGCACGAACACGCCTCTTTAGCTCATCTTATAAATGCTCTTGCTTCTTGGATATCTGGGCTTCTTGCTGGCCATTCCATGACTGTGATACCGACGTTATGAAGGTTATAATGCAAATAACTGAAGGCGAGTCATTCGGTGAGCCTGTGTCAGTTTGGGCCCATTGGGTGGCTTATGTGATTTTATATCGTGTTCTTCGAGTCTACTTCTAACAATCCGAGCGCTAACAGCCACTCCATGAAAGCCTCGAAGCTGTTTTTGGATCTGTACTGAGGTCAGGTGATTTCGTAAGCTGGCCGTGAAGGTAAACCGATTTTGTCTTTCGGCCGTCACTCGAAATTGTGGTCTACATTGAAAGAGAACGAAGGCGCCAGTCTAAGTATCGATGGTACACTCTTTGAACAGGAGAATGGCTTAGATGAAGTTGTGATTTCACATTTCGCTGACAAAACTCAGACTGAAGAAGTGCCATCTTGCGCGGCTACTTCAGGCGCAGTATACATAATTTTGAGGTCAATATCGGTTCAAATCTCAGGAAATCTAATTTAAGGAAACTTTTATTGAAAAACAACACCATTAAATCAAAAAAAGCTGCTGCAATTCAAACTTTCTGCTTCCTTATTTATTTTTTCCAAATAATGAACTGACTGCTTTTGTTCTGTGGTTCAAATTTGGAATAATACAGCACGCCAAAATGATGCTGGCATATTCAAATATGCCAGCTTCAAAATATTTCTTCAAAAAGTGCTATACTTTGTTGTATTTCTGGCAACAGTGATCACTACCGGGAAAGTGATGTACCGTTTGACACCGTAACCGTTTTTTTGTAATGTAATGGAAATTATAAGTTAAAAGTTTTATATGTATTTTCATATTTTTGAACAATTGTAAAATGGAAGTTAATAAGGAGAAAATTAGACATGTTTTACAATTTTCTTTCGATAAGGATATGAATGCTTCTAGTGCTTGAAAAGAAATTTCTGGTGTTTACGGAGAAGATGCTTCATCTAAAACTACTACAGCAAAAAATGGTTCAGTCTTTTATAATGAAGTATAAGACTTTGTTATGTGAGAAATAATTAAATGTGTAGCAAAAAATACTGAATGGGGCAGGAACTTAGGTGGGTTAGGTTCAGGTTCTCTGGTGACAATAAAGAAACTGTGGACTTGGTGATGACATTTTTAGTAATTTATAGCAATTTATTTCAATTAAGTATTCAAAATAGTGTATTTTGTTGATCATGATTAGGTGCTCATTATACATATTTTTACTGCCCATTTAAATACAAGCTTTATTATTATATATACTAGGTATCATTTATTTTCTAACCGAGACTTGTGGAATATATAAAACGCCATGCCTAGTTTTGAGCCAAGGTCGGAACATGCTCAACTCGAGGCAGCCATTTATAGCTAAGTAAAAGGTGGATATGATATGAAAATGAAAAAAAAGTGTTACTTTCTCACATTGCAATATTTAAATGAAATATGGTAAAATTGACGATAAACGTTTTGATACTTGTTGTCGCCAAATGTTAAAATTAATTTCTAAACTATGGAATAATTTAACAGAAACCAAGTTACTGGTTCTGGTGAACAAAAAACCTTTTTAAAAACATACTACTAATGGTAAAACGCGCTAAAAAGTTTAAAATAGGCATGCTATAATATCTAGGTATACATGTCTTTTTTTTCTGTATTCATTTTTGTTTCAGTATCATACTAGTTTTAAAACAGGAAATATGAAAATATCAAGTTCCTTTCTTCTAATTATAATTAATGTTAACAGCTTAATTGTTTTTTAATTTGCCAGATTTCATTTGCAAGATTCCATAATGAGAGTCTAATCAAAACATATCTATTGTATCCAGCAGCTGATGTAGTATGTGCATTAGTAAGTCACTAGCTTCACTACCAATAACAATGTAAAATGAAAACAAATAACAATTAGACCCCTGGTCATTAGTATTGTACTACATATGGATGTATAATGATAATAATTAAGATCAAGTTTTACTAAATTTCAGCATCATATTAACTAAAGAATGAATATGGATTCTTAGCATAATGAATACATCAATGACCGAGTCTCAAACATGAATGATATTTATATTTTGACTTTAGGGGCATCCATTAATTACGTGAGCTCAAATGGGGGGGGGGGGGGGGTCCAGTAAAATCTCACCAAATCTCATTTAATTTTTGGGGCATAATTGAAAATCTCACGTCAATTTTTTTTAAATATACATTTAACCAGGTTTCGACCAACACGTGGTCACCCGACGCGCTGAGGAGCTGCTATGCGTCGTAGACGAAAGGCTGGAGTGGATGCACGAGGAGGATGTAGATATTACAAATGTCCTATTATTACAAAATTTAGTGAGTAAAAATTTAAGGAAGATGATGCTGTTGTCTGTTTTGAATTTGAATTTTATAAAATTTAAATAAATTCGTTATAATGTACCTTAATGTTATTATTTTTTTACTTTATGAAAATCAATTTAGTCATTTAGTATATATATACGTGCTTCAAAATATATTTTAGACATGAAGTACTCGGATAGTGTAGTGAGTCACTTCGTGCTCGAACTTCGGTCCCTTTGGGGCACAAAAAGCGACACAGGATCGAGGCGAGGTAGTACAAGGTACCCTTCTACATTTTCGACTACGACTAACTTCAGGCAACTTCGCCCAGAGTGTAGAGGAGCCATAATGGACATCGCGTTCGTACTCAAGTGTCTGAACTAAGGAGAAACAAAAGAGAAACAATTCCAATATTTCCGCTTGAGTCCTTATTCAGCCGAGCAAGCGACAAGTCTATAATGCCGTATTCTGTGGTGAAAAATTGTGAAAATCATAAAAGTGGAAATATAGAAGGGAATATTATATTTTCAGTAAGTATGATTGTTATTTATCCTATCAAATTATTTATTTTACCTCGGAACACATTATTTCATTTAATTTTGAATTATTTGTTTACTACCAATTGCAACAGTTAGCATAACACCTATCAATATGTGTTTGTCCTTGTCCCACACGCACTTATTAAATTATGCGTAATTAGCCAGAAAGAGATGTGCGTCAATCCTGGAGAATAATATTTCTCAAAAGAAATTGAGTTCCATCGAATTTATTTTATTTTTTAAATAGCTTCACCTTATTAGAATCAATTAAAGTGTTTGATATTATGTGTTGATATTGTTATAGACCAATAGTTATTATTATGTAATAAGTTAATCATATATTTTTTCCAAAGTGCATATTTCAAAGTGGATATTAATTTATGACATATGCATATTTATTTTAGTTTGCAAAAAAAATGTCATCAACTCATCACTCATTGATACTAGGTTGATGGGTGTGGTATATTATTTAATAAGGCTTAAATTTGAATAATTTTATTCCCTATTATTTGTTTACATTTCATTATCCCTAAGTAGGATTGTATAAAATATGTTAACTCAGGATGTTTTAACAAAATTGGTTCAGTGGTTTGTTTGTAAAATTATTACCTACTGTCTCACAAACACTTTTCTTTGTGTATAACTGATTAATTACAATTAGTGTTAGATAGGTAAGAATGAACAAGTTGTTATTATAATATTAACATTCTGAAAAATTACTTCTTTTATAATTAATATTATCATTACATCCTTTACAAATAGGAAATGTCATGGGCATCAAAACATCGTTATTAGGAGTATGTCAAGGCTTTGAACAGATAAATAGGAATAGATAAAATAATAGGGTAAATTGATTGTGGGTACATCCAATTTGTCCATTCCATTTATTTAAGACTATCTTTAAAGTAGTAACCATATCAATCTCAATGAAACAGCTCTGATTTTAATAAAATATTAAAACCTTACCAGACAAATAAATACCTTACACACTGGAAAAAAATCCATTGATATGTGTTTAGTGGTTCTAAAGTCACAAGTATACAAACAAAAAGCATCAAGATGTTTTATACATAATTAACTTTGGCCTGTGACTTTGTTCACATGGGTAAATATATAAATATATCTGGCACTATATAGTATATATACTATGAAAGTCTGAAAGAGCACTCACTGAGTATCTAGTATCTCAGTATCTAGTTGAGTATGAAACCCTAGAATGTTCCTATAGCACAGATGGCCATATTCATTCAAAATTAAATGCATTTTACAATACCAACATATTCACTATAACTAGTTCCAGCAATATTACAAACTTAACAAGTGATGTCATACAAATGACTAATATTTTGTGGGATTGTACACTTCCTGGCCGAAAGTAATACATATTGACGCTCTACAAAACCAAAGCTAGCCAATCATAGTCAATGTGTATTACTTTCGGCCGGGATGTGTACTTATTAGTTGTACCTGTTTTAAGACTATTATTAAAAAATATGTTATGATACAATTGCTTTTGATACACAACATATGAAATAATATAAAAGAGAAATAATTAAATGAGCAGCAGAAAATACTAAATTGGCAGGATTTATTAATAAATAATTTGTTTTGTAGATCATGATTTGCTGCCCTTGTTTAATACAAACAAATTATTACATTATAGTCCTTATTAATGTTAAAATAATGCTCATTGTGTAAATTAACTTATGATTCTTGTAGAAGCTCATAAAAGTGGATTATGATAGAAATGAAATTTTGACTATAAAAGTAATAAAGTTTATCTATGTATAATACGTGTATTATCATGTAACTATTGCTTGCTCTTATCTTAATAAAATAGAGATTAAGACTCATTTTCTAGAACAAAAACATTATTTTTAAAATGCATAAACATTAAAATGCTGGGACTCTAAGGGTCTTTCCAGTTATGAACTCGGATACAATACCTGGATGTTTTAGAACAAATTTCTTCAGTTGATAGAATAGTTTTTCAATTTAGTTGGACATTAATATAGTCTGTCCTGCAAGACACAGGTTTACCCTTATAATGACCAGGAGGTTTACACCGTAATTCACCGTTAGGGGTTGGTTGGTGTGTGAGCTGAGAGGGTCCACATTGGTCAATTCTGGTTAAACTTAATAATTAGGTTTTATGTTGCATACACCTACTCTTCCAAGCAACTTATTCTATACTACTGCTGCAAATTATGTCCACAAGGAACAGGTGAGTAAATAAATTGTATACGGCAAACTGTATGATGGCAACTACCATTTTTTTCAGAATGGCACAATACTTGTGGCCCTAATGGTCTTTTAAGTCATTGGACATGTATGGTTTAGGTTGAGTGCAGAAGGCACTCAGCCAGGAGTAACAAGTATGTACAGTAATGAACCTAAGAACTCCCCCGCCAGTAGATTGGTGGTAGGAATGCATGTCGGCTTAGGGCTTTGCATTAGGAGTGTACTGCGGGATTGCGAATCAATGAGAAACAGGAGCCTTTAAATATATTGACGAGGAAGTTACTTTTCGCGTATACGGGCATTTAACCACAAGCAATGTTGACGCGCGATCATGAGTTACAAGAGACAAGTATTGGAGCATATAACATACTTTGAAGTACAATGATTAATGAATAATAATCTGGCCTATTGCTGCAGTTAGATGTGCAATCACCATAGCATTTTACCTACATGTGAAATAGGACATATTACAGTGCACCAATATAGTTAATTATGAAATGAATGACCTTTATCGAGGAAACAAATTGATCTAAGATATTGAGATACGAAGAACCAGAAAGGAGCACATTATTTGGAGGTCACACACGACTTGACATTTTGTTTGGGATACACCACAAAAGAGTGAAGGGCGATTTTATAGTTCCGTTATTGACGCACGTAAACCAATTGTTGCGTATTCTGCTAAGGTAAACTAATCGATAATTGAATCAATTAAATTTTACCTGCTTACCTATGATCGTTTAGTGTCGTTTTCTGGCTAGGTAATATTTTCCTTCTAGCTTCTAGATGTCATTCGTAATCAACACTACACATATTGTCACAACTACTGTACATAATTCCATTGATTTTCGTCACATCAATAGAAAAAACAGTATGTCAAGTTAAAACGAAAACAAACACCTTTTATCAAGAAAACACTTAAAAAAAACTACAACTTTCTTCCCTACGAAACCTTTTCCCCAATGGTTTTTCTTTTCTCTTGGTTCGCACACAATTATTGCTAAACTTTTCATAGACAAATTATAATACTTTTTAATATTTTGCAACGTAAAACAGTGTATTTTTTTTTTACATAAACGACAGTGGTGCAATTAACACATTCAGCCAGTCTCAAGTTTCCGTTGAAATAAACAATTTTAAAGTCTAAAATGTATTTTATCAATATCTAATTCCTTCGAAGTAAGTCAGAAAAGTGATGGCAGGTTTACTTAGGACAGAAGAAGACTCCTCGGAAGCACACGATAAACGCAATCCTATGCTTTTATTTGAGTACCTATCGCGAACATTATGCACAAAAAACACTTTGATGTAAAACTATCAATATTAAATCACAAAATGCACAATACACAATTTTTATAGTAATCAGACATAAACTCAACTTCACTTTTCAAGTTCCTGCCAAAAAGTTATTAAAATGGGTTGTTTTAGTGGAAAATACACAATGGTGTGAATGGTATCCACAGAAAGATACGTACCTACACCATTTTCATCAGCAGCAACAAATTCAAACATAGTATTATAAATTTGCAAAAGACAATTGTTATGGATTTTTGAACATAGCTCCTAAATTATTGGGACGATTTCAATATTAATAAATGAGGTGACAATTAATTCGACTTGATTACACAATTTCAAATAATATAAATTCAAAATAATGGCTCTTAATGTATATAATTCCTTTTGACAATTGTAACTTTTTTCCGTCTCAAAACTTAATCACACACGTTAATTCGGGTTATTTATTTGTGGTGAACTGATGGCAGTAGGTAAAAAGCATTGATCAACCAAAATACATAAAAAGTCAGACTAAATTCGGGACCGGACTTATTAAATCGACCGGCCTCGCTAAGAGTTCGCCCACCTACGTGACGCTGATAGAACTACCTAGATAAAAATAAATGCAAATGTGAATTATATGTGAATATAATAATTATAAAATTGATTAACTCAAGTATATTAATTAAATAAAATGATTTATTTTCTCACAAAAGTCAGTTCTCATATTTTTTTTCTAATATATTAGGATTTTAATACTGGTAAGCACCGTTGCCTTTCGTAACCGTGCATCCACCATAGACAATTCAATGAGCTGAATTGAACATGTCCGTCGTAAAAATACGTTTTATCTTTTCACTCTAAGATTCTATAATTCTCGTAGCTTGCAATGTGATGTGATGTGACATATTGTTTATAGTGATCATATTCCTAGACTTGTAAATAAGATAAATAAAAAATGATTGTTCAAGAACCTATACAGGTGAGTACACAACTTTCCAAGAACTGTCAAAATATATTATTACTTTACGATTATCTAAAAAATTTAAATTTTCACAGGTTATTGTTTGGGATTGTCTTAACAATTACGAATACGACAATGCTATATTCTTGGCCGAAAGATTACACGCAGAAGGTAAGTCGTTTTTTTTATTCCAACTCGAATAATAAAGAGATCAGTTATCATAACATTTACTACCCACAGTGGTAAGAATTGATTTTTTAAATAGCAATAAGATTATTTTGTTTACATTTTGAAACGGCTGTAAAATTTAATTTTTCAACCTTATTTCAGTTGGTTCAGAAGAAACAGCTTTTCTTTTGGGAACATGCTACTATAGAGCGAAACGTGTGAATGAGGCTCATCATTTGCTACAAAATACCTCATTAACATTACCACAGGCTAAGTTCCTACTAGCCAAATGTGCAATAGATTTAAAAGCGTAAGTTATTTTTTCTAGTGACATTTTATCAATTTTACTCTGCTTGGTAGCAATGTAAATGTATACAGTTCGACATTTTCATAGCAATGTTCAGTAACCTACATGTTACTGAACAAAATATCCCACTAATATAATATAAATGTGAAAGTATGGTTGTTTGTTAGTTACCCAAACACATTGAAATGGCTGAACTGATTTTGTTGAAACTTGGCAAATACATGGATTTATTTACTCTTTTTTGTAAATTGTTACAAAAGGTGGACTATGCAGGACATGCAGTGGTAGGGGAGTAAATAAATGTAACAAATATAACATATAATATAAATATAATATATCTATATAAATATAACAAATATAAATAAAGAACTAACTGTTAGTAAATATTAAAATACTACAATATTTGACTCTTCAAGAATACTCTGAATAGGGTTTTGCAAGGTCGGCAGGTTTTTCAGGTGCAATTTGCAGGCTGTTGTTGCAGGTGTGTATGGGTGGCGGTGACCACTTACCATGATATGGCCCGACTGTAATGGTTATACGAGTTGAACAAATATAACTAAAGTCGGAATTTTAATTCGATTCCAGATTTGACAATTTCAGTGTTGCAACGTTATGACAAGTACTAAATAGTAACGTTGCGAAATTATTCGATACGGAAATGGAATATTTCCGGATCGATTCTTCTCGTTTATAATTTTATTCTCGTAAACTAAGTATATCAGGAAATTAAATATTTGTGAACGGATAATTTAGTTATGACGATTAATTTTATTACGGATCTGAGAGTTTTCTTTAATAATTGTGTGTGAAATAAATAAATAAATGTGATCATGAAGGAACATGAGAAATAAAACAAATAGATGTATTATGGTAATATTTTATTTTATAAATCGTCGCCGTCATCGCTATCGCTATCGCTGTCACTTTCTGTAACATTTATTATAAATGTGTCTGTGATATTGTCAATTAACATATCTAGCCTACTCATTTTTTCCTCTTCTTTGACAACATGGGATACGCATTTAGACCATTCGGTGGCCGTAATTTTTTGAATGCCTTCCTCAAATAAATTTCTCACGTCTGTCAATTTGAAGGTTTTATTATTTTGGTTTATTATTAGGTTATTATTATTAGGTTATTATTAGGTTTATTATTGGTTTTAGGTTTTATTATTAGGTTTTACATGCCCCTTTACCTGAGCCCATATCAATTCGAGTTATTCGAGTTATTTAAAAGACTCGTTATGTGGAATCAGTTCTAAAAGCGTAGCTTTAACCATATCTGGTTCGTATATCTGGTTTTTATTTAAAAGCCAGTCTTGAATGGCAGCTTTTTTCCAGCTCATTTTTGGTGCCGTTTCCAATTTTCGGGAGTGGTAAGGTGCATTATCCATCACCACAATTGAGTTTGGTCTTAATTTTGGTAAGACTCCAGCGAACCACTCCTCAAAACAAACTGCATTCATCTCATCATGGTAATCTTCACAATTTTTCTTTGCTTCAAAAATCATGAGCCCCTCTTCCAAGAAGCCTTCTTCACTACCTATATGGCTAATTATGAGACGTTTGCCTTTTCCAGATGGGTTTTTTAATCCAGTGGTCAGTCCCTCCAAAAACGCTTGCCGAGATGATGTGACTTGCTTGTCCACCCAAGTTTTTTTTACAGTATGACCTTAAATCACATATAGTACATGAACATTCAATATTACTATTAAATTTAATGTAAATGTATATTAATTCAAAATGTTAGCCTTACCTGCGTTAACCCAAGTTTCATCTTGATAATATATATGTCTCCCTTCTCGGCGAAACTGACATATAGATCGCAAGTAACGCTGGCGCCATGTTATTATATCATTTCGATCAATAAGTGTGCTCTTGCGTGACCGTGCAACAAATTTAAAATTAAGATGCTTCAAAATTTTTCTGAGGGTGTCTTTGGAAACCTTGGGCATTTCTGGATCATCGTTCATCACTTGTAAAATCTGAAATAGTAAATTTTATAATAGTTTGGAATCATTACTTATATATAAAAGATGTAGGTATAAAATAATACTGTCTGACTGATTGACTAACCTTTGCAATGGTTGGAGGTTCATTTCGGTAAAAGAACTGATGAACTATTCGTCGTATTGCGGAGAATGTAAATTCATCAATTTTATCTTTGAAACTTCGCTTTGGTCCAGTTTTTTTAGGGGGAGTTGGCGGCGCACCTTTATTTACTTCCTTCAAAACGTTACAAACAGAGCGTGAGGTTATTCCCAATATGTGAGCAACTTTGTTCATACATTCATTTTCTTCCACAACTTCAAAGGCCTCCAATTGCGCAGAAGTTTCATTTTTCACGTACTTATATGCGTTGCGGATCATTACTTTTTCAGTAACAGTGAAAGCTTTTCGTGGACGTTTTTTTCTTGGAGACAAGAAAACATCCACGTCTTTTTGTGATGTACTTGGCGGAGGATCCATTTTGATGGAAAACCAAAACAAATAGATTCACTCAAAGTTCACAAAAAACTATAAACGTAACAACAAACACAACGTAACAAAACTTTAACAAAAACCCAACAAAATAACAAAATATCGATTCGCAATGAAACGAGATATTCGTGCAGTCAGACTAGGAGAATGAAGCCGAATGACAAGATAAACAAAATGGCGATAGCTGCACGAGCGCGCACGGGTTGCCAATACAGAAAACTATCTAGGCTCTTTTATTATAAGTTTTGTTTTTAATATAAAAAAAAAAAACAAAAATATTAACTTTTTATAAAATAAAGCAGCGGTTACTAATTAATAAATAATTGTTATGAATAATTATGTATTTATTTAAATAAAAATCAATAATTTAGTCTTTAATTGGCACACCAATATTATGATTACATAAACATGAATCGCGATTGTTTATCGATTTTTGTGTTCATCACTACACTATTATATGTGGTATCATTATTTTACAAAATGACAGTAGCTAATGTCAAATGTGGAATCGAATTATAATTCCGACTATACAACATCATAGTTACATTCTCAAACAATTTGAAGACAGGCCTTTGAGACCTTTTCAGCTCTTATCGTCCTCCTGCACCTAAGCTTCATTAGCTAAATATAATTAATAGTGATAATAACAGCTGAGGAAACCACAAGCCAGCTGCGGGTGAATAATTTTCTTTCTTTGTTGTATACATATCTAACAATAAGATTTATTTACAGATACAAAGAGGCTGAAGTGGCATTGGGTTCAAATTTCGACATAATAACTTCAGAATTCGGAGAACAAGCCCCATATGCATTACAACTTTTAGCCAAGATTTACAATGTCACAGAGAGGAGAAGTAAAGCTGCTGAAGCACATCGGAAAGCACTGTCGTTGAATCCTTTCATGTGGAAATCTTTCACTCATCTTTGTAATATGGGAGAAAAAATCGATCCTCATCAAGTGTTCAAAATAAATACAGATTTTACATTTGGAGTTACTACATTAGTAAATCTAGTCAGCAATTCAGAAAATATATCTTTCGTCAATAACATTCCTAATAATACTAGCATAAACACCAATGTCACACCAAATAATAATGTTTCTTCTCGGACCCCTATGACGATGTCCACAAGCATTACTCCAGAGATGCAAGCTCCAGTTAAAAAGACACACAGTGTTTTCAGTGGTATAGCGCCTATTCCATTCTCACCATATTCCCCATCATTTAGCATGCTACCAATGGAAGAATCTCCCATATTGTATACACCGACACTCACCGACTCTAATGAACAGAAGGCCTTACCCAAAATAGTAAATTCATTGAGAGCACAAATGGGTCAACTCAAAGATGCAGTATTCAGTCCCGCACCGAGATGCACTCTTGGCCCTGCACCTCGGAGATCCTCTAGATTGTTTAGTAATAATAGCAGTTACTCAGTTAAAGAAAACAATAAGTCACCAAGCAGAAAATTCGTAGCACCTAAAAGTCCCTCTAGAAAAAACAAGCAACGTACAGCCAAAAATAATCTCAAAACTAGTACTGTTGAAACAAACGAGAGAAATAAGAGTATGGAAACAGTAACGCCTACCATGGCAGCAAAGAATTCAAATGGACTTGCATTACTGAACTTATTAAAAGAACTAGGTGAGGCATACAAGGCCCTTTCTAATTTAGATTGTAAAAATGCAATTAAATTATTTCAAGATGTCCCACCCAGACAGTTCTCCTCTCCTTGGGTGCAGACAATGATAGCGCGTGCTCATTACGAGCTGGCGCAGTATGAAGCTGCTGCTAAATTTTTTGCAGAAATTAGGAAACAGTATCCAAACCGTACAGAAGGTATGGAGATCTATAGCACGTGTCTGTGGCACCTTCAACGGGAAGCGCAGCTATCGGCTCTAGCACAAGAACTAGTAGAACTAAATAGAAATGATCCCATAGCATGGTTAGCGACTGGCAACTGCTTTTCTCTCCACAAAGAACGAGAGACTGCTCTTAAATTTTTCAAAAGAGCAGTTCAAATCGATCCGGAGGCTACATATGCCCATGCATTGTTAGGGCACGAGTATGCAGTCGCTGAGGAGACTGATAAGGCTCTGGCTAGTTTTAGGACTGCAGTTAGTATTGACCCACGGAATTATGTCGCGTGGTTTGGCATAGCGACTGTTTATGCTAGACAGGAACGTTGGAAAGCGTCGGAAGTGCATATTAGGCGCGCTCTTTCAATTCACCCACACTCTGGTGTATTACGTTGCCAGCTTGGACTTGCTCAGGCAGGACTGGGCAAAATGGACCGAGCTATTGCGACACTTGATCGTGCCGTAGCATTGGACACAGACAATCCTCTATGTCGATTCCATAGAGCTTCTGTTTTGCTTCGAGCTGGCAGACCCCAAGACGCTTTAATTGACCTCCATCACTTAAAAGATATAGCTCCCAGGGAGTCCCTAGTCTACTACTTACTCGGCAAAGTTCATAATAAGTTAGGCAATTCACACTTAGCCCTCATGCACTTCAGTTGGGCCACAGACTTGGACCCGAAAGGGACTAGCGGACACATAAAAGAAGGGTTCGACCCCTCCAAGCAAGAGGATCTGCCTGAGAGGTCGTCCATTTAATTTTATGGACGAACACTAAATGATGACGTGGTCACGTTTGACTAATCCCATGTAAATATCGCGCTTCACCTATCACTCTGAATTGACACCAAATTCTTCCAAATATAGCTTTATGGAGTTGATAGGTGTATTGTGGCATTTAGTTGCTGTAGGAATAAGGGCGCATGTGAAATTGTATAGATTAAGTTGTGGATATTTCTAATTTTTAGTGTATGTAAAAATACCTATGTGTTTATGTATTATTTCCTATTTTGTATGTAACTTGTATAGCTAATTAATGGTTTTATTAGCGTTCGTAAAGAGACAGACGTTTTTAGATCAAAAATATGCGCCTTGATCTCATTGGTGTTCTTATGCATTATTCAATATATTAGAACCAAATAAAAACTATGTGACTTCAAAATATTATAATGCCACAATGAATGTCTAAATATCAAAATGTCTTCACTATTTATGTCTTGAAATATTATTTATGTGTGAACATGAATCTACAGCAAAACAGAAATCAGCAACTGAAATATACAATACAATTACCCAACTTATTGCCAACAACAGATTCTACTATGTAGCTATTACACGTATTAATTTTAAAACTTAGAGAAGGTGTACGCGACCTCTGACGCAAATAATAATAAAAAATAATAAACAAATTAAGGAATACCTACTTCTCAAAGCTTAGCGTATTTAATTAATTTTAGTGTCTCATGCGATAAATAAACAATTCTCGGCAGGCGGAAAATACATAAAATAGAAAATTAAAAAAAAATCCTTGAAAACTTGAAAGTTTGAAACTAACCATTTGTTTCAAATTGTTTATCAATTTCTACGCAATTTGGAAATCTAATAGCTATAAACAAATAAATAATTATAAGCAAATAGGCACAGAAGGTAAAACTTTATGTTAAAAAAAATTGGAAATTACTACATATTTAAAACGAAAAATCTACATTAAGGAAATACCCTATTTTTGGGTGAACAAAAACCTAGGAATTGTAAAGAACCGCTGGCGGTACAGAAAGTTGTTTACGAATCAATCATGTTTGTATTTTCTATTCCAATTTATGTTTATGTCCTGAATAATCGACATTTAGAAACTAATATTTTTTTTATTGTACAGGATTAAATATCTGCAACCCTCTTAACAATGAATCCCTATTTTAAAACTAACAACTTTTGTTCTACGACTTCCTGTCACTTGATATTTCTGCAAAGAAGTTATTTTATTTCAATGAAGTCTCTGACTCCCATTCATAAACGGCCGCTAATCGACCCGCTACTATTCATTGTCGCATGAGACAAAAGGTAAATGAAAGTTACAGCCTACTCTGTCTTTATTTGTTGTTTAAGTTATTTCTAAAGTGTAGGCTATAACATGCAAGCTCAGCCTAAGGAAAATGCTAGATAGGAATTAAGTTTCAAAACTACTGCCTTATTGCTTACCTTTTGTGTCATACAATGAATATGGTATAAATACCTATATTCACGTAAATCTGTGCGAATGTATAGTACCCGAAACCGCGGGAGTGGGGTTTCAAAGAATCTTAGCGATCTAAAACAACGTTAGGTTGATAGATACAGAGTACTTATTGGTAATTTAAATTTATTATTGTAAATTGATATACTTGTATAGAAAATAATTTAATTTAAAAGAATCAATGTTTGATTATGAAACAACAAAAGTATTGCAATTAAACTCATATACCTCAACCGCGCTCTTGCGTACTGTGTACCCACGCGAGTTTTATATGAAAAAAAAGTGGTGAATTTTAAAGTCCTAGAACAAACGTTTTAACGCAAGATATTCAGTGTTAAGTGTTATGTTTTTTGTTTAACCCTGTATTAAACAAATTAGTGTGTGGCAGAATAGCATAGAATTCCCATCATTTTCCACCTAGACGCCCTAAAATAATAATTAGATTGTAAAAAAACAGTATGCCAAGAACCTAGTTCATAATGTAATGTATGTACATAATTATTGTAACAAAATAATTCTGCACTGTTTGTCTTACATTACACATTACCAATGAACTGCTCTGTTGACAGTCTCGTTTAGACCACCTCTTAACTTTATGACTTATTAATTAATAGAACTGATATAACATGGATGTGTTTCTTTAAATAAAATATCAAATTGTTTTGGAGTTTTTTTTTAATTATATATCTTACAATAGTAAAGCTACGGATTTCTTAATCATATGCCAAGTTATCTGACTCGTATGATAATAGAAATTGAGAAGTCAAGAAATTAAAATATCTTGAAAAGTTATAACTGGCTTAGATAGTTACAGATATGACCGCACTATTATGTTAATGATGTCATTAATTGTTTAAGTGAGAGCTTTCAACGTCATTATTTTGAAGCTCATATTTAAATTCTCTGAATGATTAATTTAAAAGGTTGCAAAGTTCGAAAAGGACTCCACTATTGTCTTAATGACGTCACTAATATAGTACGATTACATCTACATCCAATGTTTGAGTGAAAGAGAACGATAGCACCCCACTACTTTTTCAAGCTCCTAACTATAACGCGCGTTACGAGCAGGAAGAATTTCGAATATGGAAGAATATTGAACCTTAATATAAGAGCTCTGGTAAGGTGATCGACGATTTCATACAAATCCCTTTACCGTCCAGTCTTGGCTGATTTTATGTCAATGATCGAAATTTTTCCTGCTCGAGGTGCGCGCTTTACACAGTTCCACATTTGCAAAATATATTTTTCCTCTAGTTGGCGATTAAACATCAATTTCAGGAATATATTCTTCACCAGAGGGGGTGGGGACAGGGATTAGGAAATAGAATAGTTTATTAGATGATTTTGTTTCGGTATTTCTTGTTCATCTTATAGGTCTCAAGACCTACGATACAAATAATCTTAGTATGTGTCACTGAATGTGGCGTTATATTAGGTCTTTACCTAAGAAATTGGCGTTTTATATGGAAAATTTCAAATATTTATTTTGTATGAAAATTATATAAGTAATAGGTCGGGGAGAAAGTCTTTTCGTATTTTGTATGTATGAAGTTGTGATCCAATATCTTTGATTGAACTGTTTGTACCTGGCTGGTTATGATACTATTAAAAAGGTAGCATTTTTAAAAAAGAAATAAAAAACTGTTTCCCACCATTTTCAATAGCTTTTCTGTCCAAGAAAATGAGTGAATTTAACGAAGAAATTCAATACATTTTAAAGTTTTATTACAAAAAAGGGGAAAAATTCGCATTAACACAAGCCGCGAAAAAAATTTGTACCGTTTATGGACTAATGCAGTGTCAGTAAGAGTAGCACAAAGTTGGTTTAAGCGTTTTCAATCAGGAAATCTTAATGTTAAAGATGCAGTTCGCTCCGGTCGCCCTGTTACCGATAAAATGGTTTGTGAAAAAGTGCAGCAAGATCGGCATATAAGTAGTTACGACATTGCTGATGAACTGGGCATTGACCACAAAACAGTTGTGACTCATTTGAAAAAGTCTGGATTCACAATTCGATTTGGGTACCACACCAGCTCACTGAAAGGAACGTAATGAACCGTGTACTCGTTTGCGATTCTCTATTAAAACGCAATGAAACCGAACCATTTTTGAAAAGATTGATCACTGGTGATGAAAAGTGGATCACTTACGACAAGAACGTGCGGAAAAGATCATGGTCTAAGTGCGGCCAAGCTCCACAAACTGTGGCGAAACCCGCATTAACGCGGAATAAGGTGATGTTGTGTGTATGGTGGGAATGGAAGAGCATCGTTCATTATGAGCTTTTAACGCCGGGCAAAACCATCGATTCGGATCTCTACTGCCAACAACTGATGAGACTAAAGCAAGAAATTGAGAAAAAACGCCCGGAATTTATCAACAGAAAGGGTGTAGTCTTTCATCATGATAATGCCAGACCACACACATCTTTGGCCACACAGCAAAAATTGAGAGAGCTTGTTTGGGAAGTGTTGATGCACCCACCATATAGCCCTGACCTTGCGCTCTCAGATTTCCACTTGTTTCGGTCTCTTCAGAATTCTTTAGGTAGTGTAAGGTTAACATCAAGAGAGGGCTGTCAAAACTACTTGTCGCAATTTTTTGACCAAAAATCCCAAAATTTCTACAGCAACGGGATCATGTCACTACCTACAAGATGGCAACAAGTTATAGTACAAAACTGCATATATATATTATAATTAAATGTAATTAAATTTAAAAAAAAATTGTCTTGAATTTGTATATAAAATACGAAGAAACTTTTTCCCCGACCTAATATTTAATTAATCGAAGTATTGTCCATTATTATCAATGAACTTTTGTCATTTTAATGGAAATTGATTGATGGGTCTGCTATAGAACTCCGGGGGACGGGAATCGATGAAGTCTCTGAGGGGCGGGAGGCGTTTTTCACTGCCTCAAAATTTTCCCCTGCAAAAAATCCAAATCCGAAAAAAAATGGAAATCGGTAGGGGAGGTCTGGCGAGTACGGTGGGCGACGGGGGAGTTTCCAGTCGAAGCTCCTGTAACTTTGAGACCGTCTTTCATAGTGTGTGGGGGAGTGCTATCATTTAGAAGCAGTGGACTAGAGTGATTGATCAGGATCACACTCAGTTTGATAGCAAGCTTTTCCATCAATTGCAGTTCTTCAGTGTACATCTACATCAATTGTTGCGAGATCTCAAGAAGCTGTAGTGGATAATACCGGCACAGCACTACCATACAGTCACCATGAGCTTTTGATTCGGTTTATGTTTGGGACATTGTTTGGCTGTCTCCTGGGTTTAACCATTTTGACGACTGTTTACGATTATCATACAGGATCCACTTCTCATCACAGGTGACAATACTATTTAGAATCCCTTCATATTTGTGCCGGTTCAGCAAAGGCAATCCTCGACGCGTGTTTGCAGCTGACTTTCATTAAGCTCATTCGGTACCCACTTTCCGAATGAATGAATGAATTCCGAATGAAATTTGACGCAAATGTATCAATATCGTTTAGTCACTTACGCCGAAGGCTGCTGCTAATTCAGACGTGGTTTGAGATGAATCCGCTTCCACTATTGGTTTCAATTCGTCATTATCGACTTTAGTCTTCGGTCGTCCACGGGGCTTTAATTCTTGAGGTCGAAATTTCCAGAATGGAAACGAGCAAACTAAAAACGCACCGTGCGTTCATTTGCAGTGTTTGGTACGTACACATCGCTGATATTGCGTGCAGTCTGCGCTGCGCTGCTGCCACGACGGAACTCATATTCGAAAATAACGGGAATTTTTAACTATTCCACGGTCGCAAACACAACGATATCTAAGCAAAAAGTCGTTAGATGGGTAAATAAATAAAAAAAAATGTCAGCATTAAATTGAAATTAATTTAAATATGGAATTTCAAGCCAAACGCAAGATAACTACGTTCAAACGGCATTCATAGGTATGAGGTTATTATTTATTACACAAAACAACTGCATTTGGTGTTATATATAATATAATACAAAATTTTCAATTTTGATAAAACAAAAAAATATCTTAAACTCTACAAGGAGAGCCGCAACATATCTCTTACATATCTATCATTGCCACACAATGTTCTAAGTAAATTTCATCAATATGGAGTCCAAGGCTTTTTTAACAGTAGGGTCGTTGAGTAGCTTGTTCTGTTTGTCGGCAGAATTGGGCGGGGGCGTAGGTTCAATATTGGCTGGTACTTTCTTGTCGTTCAATATACTCAGAATCCTTTGCTGGAGGTCCACTTGAGTTTTGTTGTTGGGTGCAGACGTTAGGGGTTCGCCTAATTCTATTTTCACTTGTTGCTCTTTACGTTCCTGAGAAAAATAAGACGGAATCATATTAAGAGCAGGATAAATTGACGGTTCTAAGTCCTAGAATTAGTCTGAGTCGTGTTTTATAGAAGCTAATAGTCTCCATAGACTGCATTTGGACCGTAATAAATAAACGTTTTTTATAATAATTGCATTTAGACCTTTTTAGGCTTAAGCCCAGATGATTCTAAGGCCGTAAGACTTGATATCATAATTCACATTTTAAATCACTGTTTTCAATGCTCCTCTTTATGTCAACTAATCTACTCGTAGTTACAGATATAATAGAGCATTAATATATGTTTCGATTCGATTCAAAAGACATACATCACTGGTTTCTTCATATCTATATATTTTGCGCATCGCTACCAACAACTCGTGTACAGCCCCGTGGCTCGAAGACTCACCGCGCTTTAAATAAGCTATAGGGAGTCTTCTATTGGCATGTTACCAACTCACCTGCAGATACATGGTGAAATTATCGTACATTCAATGCCCTATGCATTGAATGTGCGTCTATTTGGTAGCTATCCCAGTACCGCATACAGTCTCACGGCCCGAAGACTCGCCATGCTATGCTTCTTGGAAGTCTCGAGAAATGAGTTATAGGGGACTCCCTATAAGAAGACTAATAGAAGACTCTATTTTAGCTCTATTTGGCATGTTAAACTTATTTGCAGGTACTCGATGACTTGACGGTAAGTGCGTGGGTCCGCCAATTGTCACCACGCTGTACGTTTTTTGACGACCCACCACGCTAAACTTCTTAAGAGGTTTCGAGAAATGAGCTGGAAGGCTTCTTCTATTGGCATATAAACTTACCTGCAGGTACTCGATGACCTTATCGTATTGTAGGACAGTGAGTGTGCGTCCGTCCGCCAGTTGTCCCAGTAATGCATAGACGGCTTCGCGGCCTGAACACCCGCCGCGCTGTACTTCTTGGAAATTTCGAGAAATTAACTGTAGGGCGTCTTCTATTGGCATGTTGCGGTGCTCTGAAAGAAAAAATAATAGTATAAATAGCTCTATTAGTTGTATACCATATATAAGTCTACGTCCGTCCACTGGTGGATATACGCCTCTCATAAAGTTCGCTACCACACACGATCCTCAGCTCTTCTCATCCAACCACCACCGGCGAACTTCTTCAGGTCGTCAGTCCACGTTGCAGGTAGGTGGCCGTGTGGTGTTACCCGACTACAATAGCACCATCTCATCAGCAATTGTATCTGCCCTTGACAATCAAAATGCAGCATGGAATGCTACCAAGGACGAGTTTTGGCGTGCTGGTGTCACGGATAAATTAATTTCAGATAATCACGTTCGTGATTATCAAGAAACAGCAAAAGTTTCTATCAACATAATATACATATATATATTATACGTGGTATATTATACATACATGTTACTCGTGTGGTGTTGGCAGGCCTTAGCCTATCTCTTCCTGTGGAGGTAGTGAGAGGCGACTAAGGGATAACAAAACCGCTACCACAAGCCCCGTGGAGCTACACCACTAATAGATTGGACTCGTCAACCCGTTTGGCTAGTGTGCCTTTTTAAGGCTATACAAGTATACATCCCTTATGCTCACGACAATGTGCATGAGGAGGCTTATGACCAGCAGTGGATGATAAAAGAGCTGGTTAGAGTAGCAGGTAGCCATAACACCGCCTGGGTTGTAGATCTCTATAGCACTATACTGGTGGTACGGCCGGATAAAGGTAGGTTCGTCGTTGCACTAACCACCAGGAAGTACCTAATTATCTAAAAAGTGTAAATGCACCACTGCAAACATTAAAGCAGGTATGCACTGTGCTAGTTCTGAGCAGGTGTGCTGTGGAATTATTAAAGAAATCTTTATAAAGAATATACGCATTGGTATCTTCTGTTCTGTTTAAATAAATACTTGGCCAATTCTGAAATAAAAAAACTAGCAGTGTATCTAACCTTGTGGTAGACCATGCAGTATTGTCAATGTCAATGATCTGTGCTCTTGGTTCTGTGGCATCACTAGTATTGCGTAGAGGCAGTCCCGTGACGCAATGTTGCCCAGTACTTTGCCGATGGGGACATCTTCCATAGGAAACAGGAGGTCGACCACGATGCCTAGTCGCTTTAGGCGACCTTCAATGTATTCAGCGTATTCACTGGAAAGGAAGTATAGTTAGCTGTCTACAACTTTAGAGGATAATTATGTGGTAGGTTCATCATATCACTAACATTACACCATTGGCTTTTAAGCGACTTTGATCGCATGAGCTTTACGAGTATAATGCTTTTCGCGGAAAGTAACAAATCTCGATTAAAAGTAACCATAAAACTATCAATGTTAACCTGGCACATAAGTTTAATAACTATGCAGTTTCATTTAAATCCGTATAGTGGTTTTCGCGTGATGTCCGATCAGACAGACAGTCAAACATTCAAAAATGATTTTTTTCTAAAAATATTTAATGCTCAGATACAGCTTTCTTACTATTATATGTATAGATTTACGCATAGATTCCTAGTATTTGAATGCGTCTTCGCTCATGCGATGGGGCATTTTCTGTAGCCTTCATAAGGTTGCTCAATCTATCACTTCTCTATCAGTGCAATTTGAACCCGTAGCCATTTTAAGTGAAATAGCTTTACTAAAAATGTAAAATATTAGTTTTCATTTTGCTTGCTGGCGTATTGGAGCCCAGAGGAAATATTTATTTTTTGAAAAGCAACGTAAGTACGTGTAGATGATTTCGCTAATATAGTGTAATTAAATCACCTTAAAACTGTACAAACTGTGCATTTAGTACAAACGGGTTATAACGTTATCGTAGTCTTTAAAATTATGGTACAGGTAGACGGCACGTTCTTGAACACAACACCGGATCCTAAAGATACAACATCCTTTGGATGCTAACAAACAAATAACAATAAATTTAACATTCTAAATTTAGAATGTAGTTATAACAGTATTTTCATATTCAATGTAGAAAATTGAACTTACGTGAGTGCCTTAGAGACAACAATAATTTCGCAGTCGTTTCTTTCAGTGACGGGCAACGACCTGGAGAAGTCGGGCTTCGAGAAACGGTCAAAGCTACCACGATCCTGCCACTCACCAGCTGGTAAATAAAATGAAACCAAAAGTCAGACGTTTTGCGCGTTCAAACAGACAAATTCCATTGTTTTGGGCTCTGTGTGACATGTAGTTTACACTGTAATTTTTTTTAATTTTTCATATACAGACTGCTCTGTTACGATTTTATTAAGTGTATATGTATAGATAATCAAATGCCAAAATGTAAAAAATGTAATTAGGACCTAATTATATTAGTAATGTATTCAGGGATTAAATAAATAAACAGCTAGTTTATCATAAAGCACCATAATTATTACCTCTGCCCATCGGTGGCGAGCGCTCCCTGTTGTAGGCCGGCGCGCTTCGAGCACCGTGCGCGCCCCTGCCCCGCGCACCGCCACGCATGCCCCCGCGTGCGCCCCGTCCGCCGCGCCCTTCCCCACGACCCGCCCTCTGCTGTTCATAGCCTTCCTCTTCGGGGTAATCTAAATTTTTTTTTTAATTAAACAGTAATAACATTTTACATTATAAATCGGGTCTGTCTGGTGTAACCCGTGGCGAAACGTCGAGTAGAAATAGAAAGACTAGCGTTAGGCTAATTAGTGAGTCCAAATTTTTAATGTTTGATGGCCTTGTAAGCCCTTGTAATTGAAAGTTGGGTCTAAGGTTAAGGTTCTACAACATTAACATGGTGCACTAGCGCTCCTTTTAACAACACGATATAGGTATAAATGCTAATACAGCTTTTGACGTGGATATATTGCAGTGGATACAAAGTGACACGGGAAACCTTGTAACACTGACAATAATAAGATTTATACTACATTGCTATTCATAGTAATCAAATAATGTAGCTGTATTAATTGACTGCATTTAAAATTATTCTGACTTGTCACCTCTTGCCACAATCTAGTTCAAGGATATTATTGCCTTCTGAACCTCATCAAGGACTAATATTCGATGGAGGTTTGCTCCAATCATAGTCACACATGGGATATAGTGATCATGCATAACACTGGACATCCGGCTGTTATAAACGTAGTTCCTTACTTCTTAGTTCTAACTATGTGGGGTTACCTATTTATTGCAATTTGTTGTGAACTGGGCAAAACACTGAATACCTTAAAATCCAGATTGAAATTCAATAGTTCAAACAAGGTATTTTTTACGGTCCGTTTAATATATAATTTTTCCAATTCTAAAGTAATATACAATATTTTCTAATACTTACTTTGATCACCAATGTAGTTGCCGTAACTGTCATAGTGCTCATCACCACCTTCGTCGGGTACCGTCACAGTTTTATCGTGGAGTGCTACAGCAGGTGGTAAGCCTGTCTGAATAACCACTACTTCATTTTCAACCCTGTGTCAACAAACACGTTAAAGTATATAAAAGCTTTCTATCTCAAAGAGAAGTATAAAAAGAAACCTAACAGAAATCCCATTGGGGTGGATTTCTCTCTATCGGTGGCCATATTGAATTTTCCTAGTTGGAAAAATAAATAATGAAATAAAATTAACTGTGCAAATATTCTGTGTACATATACAAGTTGCGCGTATGAGGGCAACAGGAGGACGATATACAGACATGTGCGAGGCCACGAATGTCATACAAATTACCTGTTACGACCATAATGCCTATGCAGCAAATCGTCTAATTCGCACAATGTCTATTTAGCAAATCGTCCAACTCGCACAACAAACAGGTCTCTGAAAGTACAAGTATGCAAAATGTCCCAAAAGCTGAAGGTCTAATTAGCAAAACGCCTAGACATATAGGTACAAAAATGATTAAATATCTATATTATGGAATATACAGTTTTGCTGTTGCAATGAAAATCATCAAACCAATAATCCTCTAGAGGGGTGGCATAGTAAGTTTGTGCGTATGAAGTCAAAACATATTTTATTCCTATTTTTACATGGCCTAAAACAGAAGAGGAATGGCAAGATCATAAATTTGAAAGTTTGAAGATTTGGAAATCTTCATAGAAAAAGCAATTTATCCTTTAACAACATTTTTTTCATCCACGGTGCCGGTGGGCGTGTAACTTTAACAGGACGCACCAGGGGCATGAGTATTATGCAGTGTTATTACATTTGAATTCAGTAACTGCACTATGTCATCAATGTTTGTAAAATAAAATTTAGTGTGTCAAACCACTGAATTAAAGATGCATTGAGCTTGGCAAAACTATGTAGATGCACCAGTGGGCTTTAATTTAGGGGATTTAATACTGTAGGACAAATGTATTAAATCATGCCGCGAAAAACCAGGATTAAATATTCTATTGATTCAGGAGAAGTAAGTAGCCAGACGGATTAAATTTTATAAGGTATGTCACTGCGAAGATAAATGTCCCCTCCACCCTTATCGGAGTATTTGTTCCTAAGTAAAATAAAATTAGAAATAGAACAAGAAGTGATAGGGTAGGCACGTTTAAGCCAATTTTCGGAGCATTAAAATTAATGGCATTCCGAGCATTAATGGTAAACATTAAAATTATTAGAAAAGCTATGAAATTATTGAGAGACAAGAGTATTAAGAGCCAAAGGTTCATTGTCAGCATCAAGAAAAGATATCATAGATGAGTTAGAACTCCAGGCAGAATAAAAAGAATCATCATCAGACATTGTTAATATATAGATAAATATAATATATAAATTATAAATATATGTATAACTAAAATTATATACGATGTAATAATTTTATATACAGTGGTGGTTATGTAATTAGAAACGCCTTGTAATAAACCTCTACTTTCAATATATAGTTAACCATGTGTATATATATTTGCTATTAAGGCTTTTGATAATCTTATAATATACCCACACTCATATTGCATTATTTTTTCTGGTATGCAAATATATAAAACCCGTAAAATTAAAATACTTTATTGTGTAGTTAAACAAGTGGATGTTTAACGTAAAACCACACGTGGACAACTAATTAGAAATAGAACTACTATAAAAATTAACGAATGAAACAAAACACGAAATAATATGATTAGAAATCACAAATACTTTACTCATAGACAATTAATATTTGGTTGGGTAGCCTCTGTTTTCCTCCCTACAACCCTACAAGACTGGCATTGTTAGTACTGCATTTGTGTTAGTACTGCATTTATCCGATACTATTTTCTTTACAGTATACCACAAATTTTCAATCGGCTTCAAATGCGGGCTTTGCAGTCCAGTCTAATACGCACACCAATTCGTCTTTAAGAAATGTTTAAACGTTATTTGCCCTGTGTTTTGGGTCGTTATCATGTTGAAATATCCACGTAACAGGTAAATTTTAGTCAGAATATGGAATCACTGTCTCTTCTATTATGTCTTTGTACTGGAACAGATCCAGTCATCCCTTCAATCTTTCTCACGGGACCAACACCAACTCCGTATCCCGAAAACCCTCCCCATACTTTGATGTTCCCACCGCCATGCTTAACTGTCTTCTTCCTATACTTGTTGTTTAATGCCTCGTTGATGGGACGACTATGTATCGTTTGCCATCAGAATTTATCATATTAATTTTAGTCTTGCCAGAAAACACAACTTTTCTCCATTGGCGAACTGTCCAGTTGCCATACTTTCTAGCGAAAGCTAAACAATTTGTTCTGTGTTGCCTGGTAAGAAGTGGTACTCTCCGAGCAAGCCTCCCGAACAATTTGCAACATACCCCTCCCAAAGCAACACCCCAAGCTGACGTTTGGACTAGAAGTGATTAGGGTTAGTAGTCCTAGCACTATCACATTGATACACATAGTTTTAAAAATTCTCTGGTTAGACAAAACTTTGATGTACTTTAGCAAAACTTTAGCAGACAATTCACGGGGAAACATTTTATGAATCAATATTAGTCCTGCAATCCTATTGCAGGCCATAGGCAGAGGCCTAGTAGATAGCCCTAGGGGATCCTAGTTGATCACTAGGAGGTTTAGAGTGGTGATAGCCTGGGCTATTTTATACTCTTGTTCTTGAGGTTATAGAACTTGGGGGAACATACATACAGCCACACAATAATAATGTTGAGCACTTGAGTTAAGTTTCAATTTAACTAAATTGTCATTTTATATTTGGAATTTTTCAAACTGGAAAATAACTCAACGCATGGTTAAAGTAATTTTGGGCCCAGCATACAGTTCACTCATTGGTAAATTACTGAGTGTCTAGTGCTACACACGTAATGCAGTACTGAAATGGCTTAAATAACTTAAATTAAACAACAGTAATGTTGGCTAACCGTTTATCTGACTGAGTTTGTGCAGTTCTCACATTAAGGCTCTTCCCTTGAAACATACTGCCATCAGCTTGAGCAATTGCCGCTTGTGCACTTATTTCTGTCTCGAACTGCACGAAACCGAAGTTTCTATTTACAATTATACCGTTTATTTGTCCGAATCTTTTGAAATGTTCATAGAGATCATCTACAGTAGCATTCTCAGTCAAACCTCCGACATATACACGTAGATAGGCCGTAGCCCGATCCTTCATAGCATATCTGTCGAGAGTGAATTTGTCTGAAAAATACATGTAAGTAAATTATTTTCCGTGGTTTCAGTGAGAAGCCGCAAAGGGGAAATAAACAGGCGCGTTAGTGGTGTGAATGGTTGTTATTACACGTTTCTCGTATTGTATGTAATGTTGCTTATTACGTACCTGTCATGATTATAGATTTCTCTAAGGTGCTTTAAATAAAAGATAGCACTGGCTAAATAATTCCGTAGGTAATTAGGTTCGCAATTTTTTTTCCCTCTAAATTCGATTGACACAGGCTGAGATGAAGCCACTCAGCAGTGTGACCAGATTTCATTTGACGAATCTACTGCTTGTGGAGGTTAAAAGCTACTGAATTCTACCAAAAGAGAACGAGAAAATACTAAAAATCTATTATATTTTTTTGCTTTCGTGTTACAACGTAAAAACATTAATGTTTTCTTGATTAAACGATAAAATAATAAAAATAACAAAGAAACCACCATTAATTAAAGAAACCAATGTTTTTTTTTTTAAATTAAATTTTAAATAAAAATATAATTAAAAAAAAAAAAAAAATAATAAAATGAAACTTAAAAGTTAAGATTCTTCGTCTTTATGTTGGGTAACATTGTCATACGGCTGTTTTGAGTCCATTAACTTGATCATACTTCTGTCAGGATCAAATCTGCTACATCCTCCTTCCAACTGTCGTAACCCCTCTTTTCCATGCATTATTGCAGCAACATTCTTATTATTAAATCGATTTCGATCTTGATTTTTAATCCTATTAATATCGGAAAGTATTCTTTCTACTTTGGCGTTTGACAAAGGTAGTATCGTCATTTGCTTCACAAATCGGGACAAATTGCCATACTTTGGTTTGCTATTCGCATCACAGATTTGGCTGACTTCACTCCAAAATTTATCCTCCATAAAAGTTTCAGACGTCGAACTAGAAGTTGACAATAAATTAGACACGGAAACATCTAATTTTAATTCCCTATATTCATTGTCAACAATTTGCATGTTTTCTGTTGCAACTAAGTTAGGAAACCTTTGGAGTATTCTTATCAGAGTTCGAAATTCACCATACACTGCTTTTTGGGGATCGATGAACGACAAATCCTGCAAAAAATTATCTTGTACAGGCAGTCTTTGCAGAAATTGGTTACTCAGCTCGATCAAAAATGATTGACATCTGTTAAGGAATTCTTCAATTTTAGATCTCATTCGAACATCATCTTTTAATGATTCCAATGTCATTGCTACGTTTGTGCCCAGGTACATGTTTTGTATAGGAAGGAAATGCATTCTTGAACTTGGATCTATTGACTGAAGCGGAGTAGTTTTTATATAATTTATCTTCATAAAGCAACTCAAAATGGAACTCATCGTGTTTTGTATGTCTGTTTAAATTTTATGAATAAGTGTCTGATCACTTTGAAAAATAACGTTAAATTTTGTAGTTATGGGTAATATAAAATCTAAAAAGTAAAGATAAAGTTTTGTCTCATCGCTGTTAAGGTGATCAAATATAAATTGACAAGTAGCATTTGCATTCTTATTCCCTAAAAACTCATTTTGAAAAAAAAGTTTTATTGCTGACCACTGCTCTATAATTCGGTGAATGCATTGATGTAGAGAAAGCCACCTGATATCATAATGACGAAGCATATGGTGAGTTGATGTCAGTAAAATTTTGAAATTCGGCAAACTCTCTTTGTCGTTAGCTACTATGAGAGAAGTATGAAAAAATATCTTTGACAAACAACTCTATAGAACGAGGTAATTTTTTGCATGAATAACTCACTGAAAGGTTTGTTGAGTGGCAAATACATTTAAAAAAAATGCAGTTTGGGTTGACTTCCCTAATTTTAGATACCACGCTATTTGTTGACGACGAAACATAAGGATAGGGTACTTATGCAAACATGTATATAGTTTCGCAACTAGTTGTTAAGTTTTTATGTATATATTTTGATGATAATGGAGTGATCCCTGGTATGTCTTTGCTTACTTATCAGGATAAATCGTTGGTGGATAGTGTAGGTGAGGACATACTAGGATCTTATCAAATATGTAAATACGTGTTAGCGATAAGGAAAATAAATGATTCCCCGCGGGTAGCGGGAGGGGTGCATACATGGACAAGTGGTGGGGGAAGCCCGTCCTTGACCGGTGGTGGGGGAAACCCGCAACTAGCCGGAAGTTGAAGAAGTCAATAAACGAATAAAAGCGGACCGTTTTCCGGTCAACTTCACTTGCCCGTCTGGACCTCATAATTAGGTACGAGCCCGTACTTAGCGCCCTTGGCCTCTTCAAGGCCTGCCCATAAAACCCTCCCTCTCTTTAAAATTATCTAAAATGGATTACATATCCAAGAGAATCAAACCCTCCTCCCTCTCCGTCGCGTTCTTTAACGCTGACGGCATCCGCTCCCAACGCTGATCCAGATCCATGATTTCCTCAGAAATCATCAAATAGATGTAATGCTAGTGCAAGAGACCTTCTTGAAGCCTAGTCACCGCGATCCCAAAATCGCCCAGTACAGCATAGTACGGAATGACAGGTTAGCCAGCAAAGGCGGAGGTACCCTCATCTACCACAAGAGGTATCTGCACTGCATTGCCATTCCTACCCCTCCATTGACTAACATGGAGGCCTCGGTCTGCCGTATAGCCATGACAGGTCATCAACCTGTCACCCTGGCATCTGTTTACCTGCCCCCCGACAGAGAACTGCTCAGGACTGACCTCGAGTCACTCCTCGAGTTAGGTAACTCAGTCATCCTGGCAGGAGATCTCAATTGCAAGCACCCCAGCTTCAACAGTCATACTTCAAACCGTAACGGAAATCGCCTTTACAGACTTATTGACCTACTGGACTTTGACGTCATAGCTCCCACGACGCCAACTCACTACCCCTCTATAGTCACCCACAGACCCGACGTCCTCGACATCGCCCTTTTCAAAGACATTACCCTACGTCTAAACTCACTAGAAACCCTTGCCGAGTTAGACTCAGATCACCGTCCCATAATCATGAAAATAGGACGGCAGACCGATTCACCTCCCCCTGACAAGACCACTATTGACTGGGCCAAGCTAAAAGAAGCCCTTCAGGCTTCTAGCTCTCCCCACCTCGACTCTATCCCCGACGACCTGACCAGTGCGGATGACACAAACACGGCGGTCTCTGGACTCGGCAGCCACCTTAAGGATTTAATCCATAGCTCCTCCAGGCGGGTCCCAGCGGCGAATGATCGCCGATGGGAGCTGCCTGAGGGCATTAGGGAGCTGCTAAGAGCCAAGAACGCAGCCATCCGTGCTTACGACTCCTTCCCATGTATCGAGAATAGGCGTAGAATGCGAGCTTTACAGAGGGACGTAAAGAAACGCATCGCTGAATTCAGAAACAACAATTGGGAAACCCTGTTGTCAGAGATCTCGCCATCACACACAGCCTACTGGCGGATGGCGAGATCTATGGAAACAGACAATACCGCCTCCATGCCCCCACTGACAAGACCGAACGGTCCTCCCGCATTTGACGATGCAGAGAAGGCCGAATGCCTGGCTGACAGCCTAGAGGCCCAGTGCTCCCCTAGCCGCCAGCCGGTCGACGAGTCCCACGTCGACCTGGTTGACGAGTCCCACGTCGACCTGGTTGACGGAGAGGTGAATCATCGAGCCTCCATCCCTTCCTCAGACTCCCTTCTACCGGTTACGGTATCAGAAATCCAGGAGATTATTCAAAATCTTAAAATTAAGAAATCTCCCGGTATCGACGGAATACCCAACAGGGTGTTCAAAAGTCTTCCGATCCAATTGATCGCTCTCCTCGCGGCCATCTACAATGCCGCCATGCGGAATCATCTCTTTCCAGCCGCCTGGAAAGAAGCCGTCGTCATCGGCATCCCCAAACCGGGCAAACACCGCTCGGATCCCGCTAGCTACAGACCCATCAGCCTATTGAATACAATGGCTAAAATCTATGAAAGAGTCCTCCATACCCGCCTGCTGAGACACATTGACTCAAAAGGCCTTTTAATCAACGAACAGTTCGGCTTTAGAGCCAAACATTCCGCAGTCCAACAAGTGCACCGAATAACGGAGCACATACTTTCAGGTCTCAATCAAAAGAGACCTCTCAGAACTCTAGCTGTCTTCTTCGACGTAGCGAGGGCCTTTGATAAGGTGTAACACAACGGTTTAATTTATAAACTGTACCAACTGGAGGTGCCCGAAAGTCTCATTCTCATCATTAGAGACTACCTTACTAATCGCACCTTTCGCTACAGAGTTGAAGGCACGCTATCCAGCCCCCGTCCAATAAGAGCTGGAGTCCCCCAGGGCTCCGTTCTAGCACCCACGCTCTATTCACTCTATACTAACGACACCCCCCACCCCCCAGAAATAGAGCTCGCCCTCTTCGCGGACGACACCGCCCTCTACGCTTCAGATAGGAATGTACGCATGCTCTCTCTACGCCTCCAGCGCGCAGTCACCGCCCTAGGCGAGTGGTTTGTGAAGTGGAGGATAGAGATAAACCCGAGGAAAAGTGCAGCCATGTGCTTCCCTTTTCCCATGGTTGGCTGTCGTACTCCTAAGCTCTCCCCTCTCCCGATAACCCTTCTCGGTCAAACGATTCCTCTCGTCAAAAAGACCAAATATCTCGGAGTCCCTCTAGACCACAGAATGACCTTCCGAGATCATATCAAAACTGTCCGCAACCGGAGCCGCCTTTGTGCTCGGTCGCCTCAACCCCCTCAAAAGCGGAAAAAGTAAAATGTCGCTTAGAAATAAGTTGACATTATACAAATCTCTCGTCCGTCCCATCATGACCTATGCCAGCGTTGTGTTCGCACACGCGGCTCCCTCTCACATCGAGACCCTCCAAAGGCTCCAAAACAGATTCACGCGCAAGGCCGTGGCTTCACCATGGTACTTGCGTAACGCCGACCTCCACAAAGACTTTGAGCTTCCCTCCATCGTCAAATACATTAAAGACTCTGCCCGACGCTACTATGACGCCATCCCCCATCATCCCAATCCTCTGATTGTCTCCTCCCTCACCTACATACCGGACAGGAGTGCCCCTCCCCGCCATCGTCGGCCACGGCACATCCTGGACGATCCCGACGACCCGATCACCGCTGCCAATGCGGTTCACTCGAACACTGCACACAGACACCGTCCCCGCCGGCGGAGACGTGGACGTCCCCCCCGATACACCGTTAACACACACCGGCCCTCAGCCAACCTTATATTCACTAGGTATAGACACGTGCCTGGGCGCTTCTCGCCGACTCGCGACCCCGCGGTATCCCCCCATTGCAACGCCCTAAGCCGAGGTCCGTTCCTTCCGCCGGTTTACCGGCGGGGGAGCCCTTAGGCTCGTTGCAACACACACTTTTGCTCCTGGCTGAGCGCCTTCTGCGCTCGCCCTAATATACTAATATAAACAAGCCCGGTGACTCTTGAAAGGCCCATAAGGCCACAAGAATTCAGTCCTTCCGAAAAAAAAAAAAAAAAAAAATCAACCACTTCCGCAGCGGCATCCACTCCGAGAACAACAACAAGAACAAGAAGAAGAACAAGTACCTCTGCGCTACCCCGGCTCTATTGAAGAACAAGCCTTGTTGTTTCATTCACGGAAAATCCTATTATACAGTCCACACCCCCCAGGCGATCCAGTTGGTGCGAAGTACAGACACTAGCACTCTACTACGTGTTAGTGCATACGTATCCCGCACATCTATGGTCCTTCGAGCCGGATCGGAATCAAGCAAGTCGTTTCTGAAGACCTCGTGGAATAAGAAGATTGGAACAGTGTACGGCGTTATTTATTAAGAAATAGCGGGAAGAGACGGTACAGTCGCGTCGTAGGATTATTAAGAATCCCCGTACGTACTACGGCTCTACGGAGAGCGGCACGACGCATCGTACTCGTCCGTACTAGGGCCAGTCTTTCAGTTTCACGTCCTGATTTCACATCTTGATTTCCTAAGACGTCCAAAGACTTGATTGTTTAGTTACGTTGTTCTCACGACGTACCTATTACAATGCCATCAACAACAAGGTCGCAGAGCCGAACGGGGTCGCAGAGCGGAGCACAGACCGCTACGGAGTCAACGTCTGCCACTACAGAGTCTACGGTCACAGCTACCACGAGTTCGGGCACGACAGCTACGGGAACCACGGCCACCAGCACCGAGGCCACTATGAAGACGACTTCTACGCGTAGAGAGGCATCGATACGTGGGGACGAAGAAGACAAAGCGCACGTCGATGATAATGGGACGGCGGACGTCACAATCGTTCCACGGGCCGCGAGCATCGCGGCAAAGTCGCGCCGCTCTACTGCGTCCGCGAAGAAGAAGGAGCGTCTACAAATAGAACGAACCCTGCTACAGCTGCGCCTGACTGCCAAGGAGCAAGAGATAAGGCTCGCGGAACTGGGATCAAGCTCTGAAGAGGAAGACGACAAGGGAAAAGAAGATAAAGAAGCATCGTTCCGGTTGGAAAAATGGTTAAATCGGAACGAGGTTCCCCCCCCCCCTACCCCCGCAGGGGGCGGAGCCAAAGTCTCGCGAGATCTCGCCGAAAAGGAAGGAAGGATGAGGACGGGGAGCTTATACCGCCAACAATGGGGAGGATAGGCACCGAGAACGAAGCACGTCTCGGCCCGCGCGCCCTACTGCAGACATCGTGGAGCAAATGGCTGCCGCGATCTCCAAGGCAGTGAAGATTTCGGCGAGGGAGACACCGCGTTATACAATGGAGCTGCCGACGTTCGATGGACAAGGCAGCGCATGGCTGGGGTTGAAGGGTGCCTACGAAGATTCGAAGCACACCTTCGCAAAGAGCGACAACCTGGCACGGCTAAGGAAGAGCCTAAAGGGTGCCGCTATGGAGGCGGTGGCAAGTTTGTTCACCGCCCACCGAGAGCCGGACGACATAATGGAAGCTCTCGCAAGGAGATTCGGGAGGCCGGACGCACTCGTCGCCTGCGAAACAGAAAAATTAAAAGACCTGCGCAAGTTAAACGACGAGCCCCGCGACCTCTGCGTGTTCGCCAGCAAGGTGGCCAACGCTGTGGCTACCATACAGGCGATGAAGAGGGAGAACTACTTGTATAGCCCCGAGCTAGTCCGGGCTATAATGGAGAAGTTCACACCCATACTGAAGAGCAAGTGGTACGACTTCGCGAACATCATGGAACACGAAGTACCCACGCTGAGCCTGCTGTCGACGTTCCTCAACATAGAGGCCGACAAATGCAGTGCCTACGCACCGCCAGAAGTCACCGTTCCCCTCACTGTACCTGCGAGTGTGAGAGAGGGCGACAAAGAAAAGGACGGAACGAACATACAGCGCCATTAACGACGGAAAAAGAAAACTTTGCCCGCTGTGTAAAGAGAATCACTACCTACCTTCGTGCAATCGGTTTGCCGAGAGCGATCTCGACGCCCGATGGGAGATAACGAAGAGGAACCGCATCTGCTTCCGCTGCCTGTGTAGCGACCATAGCCGGGGCAATTGCCGAGCTAAGCCGTGCGGACACAACGGGTGTGAGATGTCACATCATCGGCTGCTACATCGTACACGTCAAACTTTGCCGCCAACAGTGAAGACAGAAGAGCCCAAGGAAGAAATCGTCACGTCAACAACAGAGCTGAACAACAAGGCCACCGCCGCGAACTCATCACCGCGTCAACGTCGAGCCTACCTCAAGATTGCGCCAGTAGTGCTTGCCGGACCACACGCGAAGATACACACCTACGCGCTGTTCGACGAAGGCAGCACCGTCACCATTATAGAAGAGGCTACAATCAACTCGCTCGGCATCGACGGGCCGGTTGACACAATGTGGATACAAGGCATCAACGGCGGTGAAATGAAGCATGAAAAGAGCCGCACTGTTGACGTACAGATACAAGGGCTACACTCGGACGGCGTGCACAAATTAAAGGGCGCACGCACCATCGAGCGTCTCAACTTCACATTGCAGACCATCGGGGAAACGGACCTGAAAGACTGCACACACCTGGACGACATCAGGGACGAGCTCACCTACAAGGATGTCTGTCCGAAGATTGTCATCGGGCAGGACAATTGGGAGCTGATCGTCTCACGCCAGGTCCGAGCGGGACGAAGAAACAAGCCGGTAGCGTCACTCACGCTACTAGGTTGGGTGCTACACGGATGCCGCACTTCAGTGTGCGAACCAGTCGCCTTCTGCGGCCACATCAGCGAGAAGTGCGACGAAATGGAGAAGTTAATGAAGAACTTCTTCAAGTTGGAGTCACTGGGCATCGAACCGAGGAGAACCAAGAATGACCCGGAGCAGCGCGCCATCGACCTTCTGGATAAGCGCAGTCGACGGCTACCTGACGGGCGGTTCGAGACCGGACTCCTGTGGAAAAAAGAAAAAGAGAAATGCTGCGCAATAACGAACACGACAAAGGGGCATGCACACTTGCCCGATATCACGCGCTTTTCAAAGTGGGAGCGCCTGATCCGGGCCACCGCACGCGCTCTACAATTCATCGATTTGTGCCGCAAAAGGAGGCACATAGTAGCAGCTGCGCGTCGCAAAAGGACCATTGCCAACCCGACGTCGGACCCGGCATGGTCAGGAACAAGAAAAGACGACGCTAAGACTGCACAAAAGATAGAACCAGCGCGCGGCAAGTGCAAGTTCGTACCGATGGAAGCGCACTACCTCATACGAGCGGAGCATCAATGGATGAAGGCAGCACAAGAGGACAGCTACGCATGCGAACGTAAGCGCATCGAGCGTAGCGCCACACCGGCGGGAGACGACAAACTCGCCGCACTGAGTGTAATCGTGGGAACCGACGGACTGCTACGACAAAAGGGAAGAATCGCTGCCGCAGGAGAGATTAGCGAGGAAACGACGAATCCGGCTGTGTTGGATGGTTCACACAGCTATACGAGGTTGTACATAAACCATGTACATTGGAAAATGCACCACGGAGGCGTCGAGCTAATCGTCAACGAACTGCGACAGCGACTGTGCATAGGAAAGATTCGCCCTACAGTACGGGGCGTCATAAAGGCATGCATGATGTGTAGACTGAAGAAGGCGAAACCGACGAGTCCAGCCACCGGCGATCTACCGCACGCGCGCGTAGCACATCACGCGCGCCCGTTCACCTTCACCGGGCTCGACTACTTCGGTCCCATCGAAGTAACCGTGGGCCGACATCGAGAGAAAAGATATGTCGCCTTATTCACATGCATGACGACGAGGGCTGTACATTTGGAAGTGGCAGCATCACTCAGCGCAGATTCCGCCATCTCTGCGCTACGACGATTCATGGGGCGACGCGGCTGCCCAACAGAGTTATGGTGTGACAACGCCACTAACTTTAAAGCCGCGGAAAAACAACTCACCGAGGCCGCACTCGCCGCGGTCCAAGAAGAAACAACTGCGAAACACATCGCGTGGCGTCACGTTCCCCCTTCCGCCCCCTTCATGGCCCGGGCCTGGGAACGCATGGTGCGCACAGTGAAAGAAGCCCTACGAGCGACGCTACGCGAGAAGTACCCGAGCGACGAGACACTCCACACATTACTCATCGAGGCGGAGAATACCGTCAACTCCCGCCCACTCACACACGTGGCGGTAACACCGGAGGAGCCGGAGGCGCTCACACCGAATCATCTGCTGCTGGGGACTCGCATGTCCCAGCGCCGGGCGCCTTCACTGCAGACGATATGAATGCGCGCAAACACTGGCGGCGCGCCCAGCGGCTAGCCGATAACTTCTGGCGCCGCTGGCTCCGAGAATATCTCCCCCTGCGGGAGTACCGTCTACAGTACCGGCGGGAGCCCCGCACAGTCGGCGAGGCACCACGCGTCGGAGACTTGGTCGTCATATGCGACCCGAACCTACCGAGGAACACGTGGCCGAGAGGAAGAGTCACCGCTACGTACCCCGGGCAAGACGGCGAGGTTCGCATCATCGACGTCCAGACGAGCAACGGCCACATCCTGCGGCGACCGACCAAGAAAATCGTCGTTCTACCAATTAGATCGCGAGACGGCGACGGCGGGAGATATGTTGACGACGAAACATAAGGCTAGGGTACTTATGCAAACATGTATATAGTTTCGCAACTAGTTGTTAAGTTTTTATGTATATATTTTGATAATAATGGAGTGATCCCTGGTATGTCTTTGCTTACTTATCAGGATAAATCGTTGGTGGATAGTGTAGGTGAGGACATACTAGGATCTTATCAAATATGTAAATACGTGTTAGCGATAAGGAAAATAAATGATTCCCCGCGGGTAGCGGGAGGGGTGCATACATGGACAAGTGGTGGGGGAAGCCCGTCCTTGACCGGTGGTGGGGGAAACCCGCAACTAGACGGAAGTTGAAGAAGTCAATAAACGAATAAAAGCGGACCGTTTTCCGGTCAACTTCACTTCCGCAGCGGCATCCACTCCGAGAACAACAACAAGAACAAGAAGAAGAACAAGTACCTCTGCGCTACCCCGGCTCTATTGAAGAACAAGCCTTGTTGTTTCATTCACGGAAAATCCTATTATACAGTCCACACCCCCCAGGCGATCCAGTTGTTGCGAAGTACAGACACTAGCACTCTACTACGTGTTAGTGCATACGTATCCCGCACACTATTCCTTTCGCCGAACATAACATTCGTGGTATCAGCAGCGAACCCTATTAAATTGGCTATGTTAAGGTTTCTTTCAGATAAGGCACATGTTAAACTATCAAACAAATCCTGCGCAGTATCACCTTTTAAGTCCACCATACACAAAAATTTTGTACTTTATTGCTTTATTGTACTTTAGTACTTTATTGCTGCTGCAACTACCTTGGTAGTACTGACATCTGTGCTCTCGTCGATAATGAGCGAAAATACTGGGCTTCTCAGTTTCATTTTCCAGTCTTGGACGTAATTCTGCAAGCATTTTTTCTTCGAAGTTATTGCCTAAGACGTTGTAGGCAATTGCGGCAGATTTAGTTCTTCTACAGGAAAAACGTTTTGCGATTTCGGAGTCGTGAAATGCCCTTGAAATAACTTCGCTTACATGATCCATTACGCGAAAAGGAATCACGTGCCAAAATCTGATTTTTACGAATTTTGGAACTTATCCCAAAACCACCTTAAGCTGCATTCCAAAACACACAAAATTCATTCTGAAACAAAATTATACAGGCTGAAAAAAAAGGATGCATCCGTAATATGGATTTATAGAGTGAATTTTACACGTTTCAAAATGCATTCCTAGTGACATATCTTCCGTGACATTAATGTTTGTCGTCTCGTTCCTCAACCGCTTATCATTTTTTTAGGTTATACATTTAAAATGAGATGTTTAAAATACCATTTAAACGAAAATAAAGGCGTTATATAATATTATAACGCTAAGATCTATTATTTATGTTTTTTGAAGGGTTATGTTCTAGTACATATTTTTGTGCAATCTAATTTGCGCACTTCAAATCAACGTCACTATAATGTAAGTATCTACTATTTCTAATAATTTATTATTAGATTATTATGCATAGAAACTTAACATGTATATATAGATATACGAAGTGTTATTATATGTACGTCATTTATATAATTTTTAGATAAAATTAAATCACTGCCTTGAATCTTTGCCATAAAATTATTAAACATGTTATAAATATTTTGAAATTAACATTAGAACAAAGTAGACGTAAGAAACATTGTTGTAAAACAGGGTTAGTATAACGTACACAATTAATAAATTAATGAGTTTTAAATAATTTGTTCTAGGTATAATTACATGATTTGTAATGACATTTAGAAGATTTTTTTCTATAGCTGTTAAAACTTATAAACATGCTGTAAATTACGCGTTTAATCGACAACATCTGTTTTACACTAATGTGTTGCTGTCCATGGGAATATCTACCGTAGGAGACTTTTTGGAGCAGAATTATGAGTTACATACTAAAGAACTATCAGAATATGATGTACAGCGTACGGCTCATATGGCATTTTCGGGATTCACAGTTGGCATTATCTGCCATCATTGGTACAATTTCCTTGATAATGTAATAATTGGTAGAACTTTTGATATGGTGATAAGTAAATTGCTTTTGGATCAATGTGTATTCTCCCCTATTATAATTTTGTCATTTTTTGCTACTGTTGCTATATTTGAAGATAATCCCTTAGAAAATTTCACTGAAGAAGTTCGAGAAAAGTTTTGGGTGCTCTATAAAGCAGAATGGGTTGTGTGGCCACCAGCTCAAATTATAAATTTCTATTTTTTACCAACTAAATACAGAGTATTGTATGACAACACAATTTCCCTTGGCTATGATGTGTACACTTCTCATATTAAACATGCTAAATCGGATAAAGACAGAGGAAATGAAAAAAGAGAAAAAGTAATATTTTGACCACTTTTATGTTAACTTTTATCTATGTTGTTGCTTAGAAGAATAAATGGATTAAGTTTGAATAAAGTGTTTATTTCAATAAGTGTTAAACAAATATTTGATAAAATTATCTCTTAACATGTCTAACAAAATATGATTAATCTTTATGATTCACCATTTAATAGTAATTTTCATTTAAGCTTATTTACCACAAAAAACCAATATGCAAACAAAATCTAATAAATTAATTGATTTTTCAACAACTTTGAACCTATATGTTTCCAGAAAGAATTACATTATACATTACAATTTATATATAATTATTTTTTTGTTTATACTAGTGGAACAATTACTGAATTTGAAAGTTATAATGTAAAGCAAGTTATGCAGACAAACTTAGGCTATGTTTGCATTCCTTAGGAAATCGTTATGCCACCTCAGCTATACCATTTGAACCATTAAAATGGAACCTCAAAAATGTGCATATACTCATACATTTTTATACTCTAAAGAGAAAGTATACTTAAGCAAAATTTGAACCCAGTTCATGGTAAAATTAATCATTTATAATATATACTTCAAATTAACTAAAAATTTACAAATAACTTTTTGGCTACCTTTTCCGACTCATTTTTTTTTTATACTGATACTGTCAAATGGAACTGAAATTAGCTGAACACGACCAATCATTACACAATGATAATGTTCCATATATATCACTGGGTACTACTGTACATTAAGAAGTAGAGTGGGCTTAATTCAGTTTTTTTTTTACAGACTACCTACAATGCAAGCACTGGGTGTAACTTGGAGGAAGCTAACTAATAACATTCAAAGTTTAAAAACAATATCAAGTTTACGAAGAATAGTAAGGGTAGCTTTTAGTGACAAGTACTTATTTTATACAAACATTACAATCTCAGTCACTTTATCATCTCTGGGTGATGTTATGGAACAACATTATGAATTATATACTAAGGAAATAGAAAAATATGATCCTAAAAGAACAATGCACATGGCATTTTCTGGGGCAGCAGTAGGTGTACTCTGTCACCATTGGTACAAAGTTTTAGATAAATTTATAGTAGGAAAAACATTAGATATGGTAATAAAAAAATTGACTCTAGACCAAGTTATATTCTCACCGATTATGATAATTACCTTCTTTGGTAGTGTAGCGTTGTTTGAAGAACATCCATTAGAAAACTTTGAAGAGGAAGTAAGGGATAAATTTATAACATTATACCGTGCAGAGTGGATGGTGTGGCCACCTGCACAAATTATTAACTTCTATTTCCTGCCAACCAGGTTCAGGGTTTTATATGACAATACGATATCTTTAGGATACGACGTTTACACTTCCCAAGTAAAACATAATAAAACACTTAAATCTGTACCCCACGAAACGAAAACTATTAGGGTAACATCTTGACGACTACTGCATGTTCAATGATTATTCAATTCGCTAGATACTCATTTTATTATAGCACATACTTAATACCTAATATTTACCTAACGTATTGATTGCGATTTTACGATGTAGTTACGATGTGACTAAAGCATTGGTCGACGGAGCGTTCACATGATTACAAGCTTCGTATTCGTAAACGAGGTGTTATAGTGACAATCACATCTCCTTGTGAGACTGGGAAGGTAGAAGATATTCAACATTTATTAGGGGAGTGTGATAGAAACGAGCATAGAAACATGATGTTATTAACTAAATATACATATCAATAGTCTAAGTATTAGTAGTTTTTAAAGTATCTTAGCCAAATTATTCTGAGAAGCTAGAATGCTGTATGATTTTGTGTTAAAATAATTATGTTTTTAAGAGTATAGTTAGTAGAGCATTCAATGGGATTACTGTGTGGTGTCTGCCGGCTTTAGAATATCACCACCACATCTCTTGACCACAAGCCCTCAAGAACTGCACCACATATAAAAGAGTTGACTTTCCAACCCACTTGGCCAGAGTGGCGTTTTAGGGCCATACATCCCTCATGCACCTGTAGGTGCATGAGCAGTGGACGATAAAAGGGCTCGTTACGTTTACAATGCAATTGATGTCTACTGTATAAGGACAAAAGTCCTTGTTAAAAATTGAAATTAAACAATATTGTGACTCACGTTTCTATTCGTTACTCACCGAATACTGGTCGTTTTACTATAAGGTTGTACTTGCAGTTGGCACTACTCAGCCTCCTATTTAATAGTTTGATAATAAGCTGCAAATAAGTTTTGTATTTGTTCTAATGCTCCATTGGGAAATATAATAGTCTTTTGATACATTGATCATTTTGAAGCTGTGCTGTGATAATAATATAGTTAGTCAATTATATTTTATTAATGTTACAATAATGTTTGTTAAACAATCCTGTATGTGTTGTACAATTCCATTCATTTCGTTAACATTGTATAAATAAAAAATATTATTTAATTTTGTCTAGTTTCATTTGATCAGTTGCTACTATATTATTCTGTTCTAAAGAGAATAAACAACAGTTCAAACAGATCACCAGACCCGAGCATCTGTTTCTATTTGGATACCATTCTGCATAACTGATCCAAGGGACAAAAATGATATTTTATAGGAAATGAAGATTTTGTATTTGTGTTAGATTATTTTCAAGGCTCAAGGCTCATAGACTACTATTAAAATATCTTGTAAAATATAAGTCAAATTTAAAAAATCTTTAAGCTTGTAGATTACGCTAAATTGAGTTAAATGGCGCAAAAAGGAAGAAATATCAAATTTGGCGCTTGGACTAGTAATGCATTGTTGTATTCATTTGATCTGGTGGATACTGGTATAGTTCTTGCGACTCACTAGCGTGTGTCAAGGTTGCTTGTGGATAAATGCTCGTATATTCGAAAAATAACGTCCGCATCAATATATGTAAAGGTATAGTATGAAGAATACGGATAAAGTACCTTGAATTGAAATACATTAATGTTTAATACATATAAATAAGACGACGCGCCCTATTTATGTCAAACATTTCAGTTGCTGCAGGAACTTACATAAAATGCCGTATATCATTAAGACCGTTTTTTATACAAGCCACTTACTTTTGCATTGAAGTTTTATACATAAATAAAAATAATAAAAACAATATCAGGCCTCCTTATCCGTCGTTGTTGAAATAATGTGAAATAATTACCTTAATAATTACCTTTGGTGTTTAATATTATTACAATTCTGCCCTTTGTAATATTAAACACGGTCAGCTTCACGCCACGGCCATACTCCACTATTAAACAACATAAGGTAATTATTTCAACAACGACCGATAAGGAGACGTGATATTGTATGGACAGATCATATTTGCTGCAGGACCAATAAATAACCGATGACGCCTAGAGGAGTCCTCGAGTGGAGACCACGTACAGGCAGGCGTGATGTGGGACGCCCTCCGTCCAGGTGGACCGACAGCTTAAAGGAGTTCGCCGGTGGTGGCTGGATGAGAAGAGCTGAAGGCCGTGTGTTGTAGCGAGCCTTGGGAGAGGCCTATATCCAGCAATGGAGAGGCATAGGCTGGTAGTATGGTATGGTATAATAATTAGCCAGACTCATCAGTCTGTAATTTAATTTCAATTTTCTTTTGACGACTACAAGGTATTTTTGTGGAAAAGAGTCAACCATTAAATTCCATGACTACCTATAGTTTACACAGTTTACAGCTGTAATACAAAGTGCAGATTTCAAGTCTTATTAAAGCACAATTCATTGCGGAGTCAGAAATGGCTCTTCAACTGCGGAATTTCTTTTATTCGCTTGCAAATTGTTCAACACGCTGTGTACGACGGAATTCTCGAATATTCTATCAGGCCACGACTCTGAACGCCTGTTGTTCCGAAGTTCTGTAATCACGGGCATATGGCTAGATCTAGGAGTGCCACGATGTGATCGAAATGATCTGGCGTGATTTTCTTGAATACCCAGCAACGATGTTAAAAGTTTATCTAGTGCTGCTATGTCGTCAGCGTTCAATCCTTTCGGCTGCGGCTTGTTCTGAGTCGGTGTATTTGCTCCGGAATTCAATTGGCTTGAAAGCAGTGAGACGGGAGTTCGAGGTGATATTCTAATAGTTCGGATAACCTTAACAGAAAAATAGTTACAAATATTTAGTCAAGAAACTTAGAAGAACCGGACTTTAAGACTTAAGACTTTTTTATACAGTTTTCTTGAGACGTATCGTAACCAACCCTTTGTCTTTTATATGAGGCCTTAAAATGCCACGTCGGCCAGGCGGGTTGTCGAGTCCACTCTTTTCTACGGCTTTAGATTAGCACTAACCCATCTATTCTCGTGGATGTCGTAAAAGACTACCAAGGAATAACATAACGGCTACCACAAGCCCTGACAAACCACACCACCTTTAAGACTTATCATCGTACAGTAATTGGCACATTATTTTTAGATCTATGGGGCCGTTCAAGTATTACGTAAGCAGAATTTTAGTCATTTTTACCCCCCCCCCCCCCGCCGCCTCTTGTCAGCGAAAGTAAGCAAAGCTCTTACCCCCCCCCCCATGCTAACGTAAGCATTGGTATAGTTTTTACAAAATCTCTTCAAGTTTCTCATTTAATCAGAATCTACTAAATTTTGCCAAAAAAAATACGAAAGTAAATAAATAAATATTGCTGACGTAATCGCCATTCTGACCCCCCCGTCCCCATGTCATCAAAAATAAGCAAAGCAATGACACCCCCCAACCCCCCGGTGCTTACGTAATACTTGAACGTCCCCTTACGTAATACAGAAGTATTGGTGTAAGAGAGGTTTCTCATACCACTATGTTCCTCACTCCCTATCTCACCCCACCCTGTCCCTTTGAGTAGAAAGTATATTGAGGTAAAGGAGAATCTCCTTATCCCATTATACTCTTTTCCCATTATACTCCATATACTCATTATACGATTAAGCTGAACGCTGAAAAAGTACACTAACCTCATCAGCATTATGACTTTGATAACTCATTCTCTTGACTTTTCTGTATGTTTCGTCATCTAACGCTTCCTTCACCGCAGCCTCCAACATTTCTTTAACTTCGTCTGATGCTTGGTTTAGATCGTCTAGTATTAACCTGGAAACAAGGACCAGACTAGCGGTAATGTGCAACTTTGGACTACGATTACCTAAGCGTAGATAGCGTAGAATTAACGTTATCTACATAACGTAGAGTTAGTCTACTATACGTAGATATAGTCTTCCCTTAACATATAGATTTTTTTAACAAATCAGCTTATCTATATACTAGTATATACCTACTATGTTAGGGTTTGATATAAATATGTTATGCGATATCAGTATATATGTTATATCAATTCCCAGCGCCGGCTCTAGCCCATGTAGCGCCCGGGTGCAATCAATACCCTGGCGCCCTCTAGTAGACTCTTTGGAGGCGTCGCGAGCGGCGCTCGGCGCCCCCTAACACCCTGCGCCCCTGTGCGCCGCACACCCTGCACCATAAGTAAATACCATAAGTGCCCGCGCGCCCATTTCAAATGAACTTACACTCTATTGACTTAGAGATCATTTTGCTACCGGGCGGCAACGTGTCAAACGTACATACATACACTGTCTTTGGATTAGAGATTTTGCCGCGCGCGTGTTGTATTAAATAAAATTGTTATTTGTGTAGTGTAGTAATGCGGTATGACAAGCGCCGAAAGCGTAATAAAAGTAAAAAAAATATTATTGTTAATGACTTTTTTTTTTTTGCTTGCGCATACATATTTGTCGTAAGTAACAAGTATATAAAACTGTGCAATGGCGTTAAGTTCAATGAAATATCCAAAAATTCAGCGCTCGACAGGCACCCCCGTGCGCTCCGCGCCCGGGTGCACCGCACCCCTTGCACCCCCTGGTAAAGACGGCCCTGTCAATTCCGTATGTTTCGTGCGTGCTAGAAACATTTGCGCAGTTTTTATGAAAACGTTTTACCCACCTGATACTCTCTGAAATTACTCGAACAAAAAAATAATAAAGCAACTTTTATAATACAGATTAGGTAGTTATATAAGATGAGACGAGTCTCTAACTATTATCCTCTATCTTACTTATCAAAATCAGGATAAAGTGACCTGCTTATGTGGTGTATCTAAGTATCACGTAAACGGCAGGTTTATTAACCTTGAAACTACCAAGAATAATATGTAGTTTCAAGTTTGACACTGTAATAATTTGTTATAACTTCAACCTGGAATAAATTGCTTAAAAAGCTTACTCAGCACGTTCGTCTTCCTCCGCGCGTTGTAAGTCGGCGCGGTTAGCTTCTCGAGCCACTTTGATGTCTTGTTCCCAGAACCGCCTTAAATCAGGAGTCGATGTATATGGGGCAGCCACCTCCTTGATTTTAAGAAAAACTATTGCTGTGATGAATATACAAATTACGTTCACTATAGTTAGACAACAGCTTACGATACCTGTAAAATAAATGCAAGTTAGGTCCAAATAATTTTGTTATCTACCTGCCTACACAAATGATCGGAAAGTATGCTACGAACTAAGTGAAGTTCTATACACAGCAACATTGTAATTTTAAATCTTTCACGTTTTCCGCACACATTTATCTATTACATCTTATTTATCTATTATTAACGTATTTCTCTATTTATATTCATCAATGTAATATTTGAAAATGATTAGGTATCGGTAAACTTGGCAATAACATAATATCTGAATTACTAGTTTCGTTTAAGAAAATATACCTATCAAACTCGATACTCTCGACTTTAATGAATTTTTATTAACAACATAAGATTTACTTTACCACTCTTTTCTATTGCGTTTCAATGAATACTTATATATATATTTGGTTAGTTCATACCACGTCTATTATACTGTTAAATAGATAGATAGGTACTTTATAATATCCAAAACTGTATTACTTGGTCTTACTTACCGTTTACAGCAAATTCGATAGGAATGTAGTCGTGATATAGAGGTATATATGTAGAATTACCGAAATACGGTTCTCCTTTGATATGAGGAATTTTCGTTTCCGGATAAAGCAGCCAAATGCAAGCTAATGCCCAAAACAAGCCCTGTCGATACAATTTTTTTATTAGATCACATAAAAAGGAACCCGGTTATACATAAGGTGAAAAGTGGTCTTACGCAATTTACGACCGGTGGAAGTAATGAGGCAGATATGGCTATGCCGATAAGTGGTCCTGCACTTCCTTGCAATAAAGCTAAAGCCACTCCCGTGCCTGAGGTGAGAGCCCATAGCACACCCATCCATAAGGACCGTGCGTTACCACTGCAAAACAATTTATAAAAAAATAGCAATGGAATTTAATTCAGTAATTGTAATTTAGACGATTAAAAGCCTCTAAATACCGTGATTTCATTTCTTCAGTAGGCCAATCTCCAAATCCCCAAGGCATATCGGTAGTTCCCAAAATCAGTCCGAATATAAAACCGAATACCAGCGAAACAAACATTCCTAGGATTAAGCTCTCGAAACCGCTTCTAACTAGGCTCCTATCGGAAATGATCGTTCCGAATGTAATCGACATAACTGGACCCATTAGTGGAGATACCAACATTGCTGCTACTATGTTTGAAGCATTGTTTTCAACCAATCCAAGCGCTGCTAGGGAACTGAAAGCAAATTAAAATAAATTTAGAGATTTGGTGATTGTACAGATACACTTAGTCAATGTTAGCAGTTAGTAGTCTGTATCTAAACAGATACTCACTCTGCGGTGATAATTAGAGTCAGGTAGTCGAAGGATAATTCTCCTCCACCTCGAACCCCGTCAACTACTTGCTTTACTGTCAGTTTAGATCTGATGGACTCCACGAAGCTTCGCCAACGCTTTGCGTCTTCAGATTTACGCCTGAAATTGAATGAAATCATTTTCTGATCCATATTGGCTGATTTAATAATTAACCAAGGTTGGTCTATCTTTTTGGAAATTATTGTTTGATTTGAGGATACTAACAGCATTATTTCTTCATCGACTAGATCATTTTCAACAGCAGAATGCACCACGTTACAAGGAAGTACGCTGAAAATGGATTAATCTTACAATAATTTGTTTTAACTTTTTAAATATTAATTGTTAATTGTTCATATCAATTTATTTAATATTTAATTTTTGAGAGTGAAACCTCTCACCATTTTCTCCTTCCTTCTCCAAATCTATTCAAAAATCTCCAAAGGTAGGCAGCGCTTCGGGCGCGTGCCAACATTCATTATTCTGGATTGATGTTAGCCTGTATCGTGATGTCCATTGACGACAGTGTCCACTAATAACTAGGTCATCTGTCATCTTCTTTATATAAAAAAAAACTTATTATTTCATTGGTTACCTTACAATAGACTTCCATTTCACGCCGATACCAAGCTGCGTGAGGCAGTGGAGCATTGTCTCACACTGATCTCCGGTAGGCAGTGGGAATATCACCTCAAAGTAGTTGCCAGCTTTATCGCTTGTCCAGACCACATGATCGACGTGGAGTTTGTTGAGAAGTTCTTGTAAAATCTGAATTAAATTATTCAATCGTATTAAAAACAAGTTAAGAAGAAATAAAAAATTTCCTCCCTAATTTCTTTTGTTAACTTAAAAAAAATCTTTATGCATACCCAATGACTGGTAAACAGATGACAATATAATATTTTTGAGAGCCTCGGGGTAATCATTACAGATTCTCATTCCTGAGAGCTGTCACCAGCCGCTGGTACGGCTCTATTTATGTACAGATTTTTTAAATTATCACTAACTCGGCGGTGAGAGAACCTTCGCGCCTCGCGTCGTAATGAAACCAGCATGCTCGAGAAAGTTTGGAGCGTATGTATTCACTGTTCTGCTTTGGGCACTCGTGGTGGCCCGAAACCCCTTATTAATTTACTCGAGGAGACCTATGCTCTATTGTGGTTGGCTCTATGCTCTATATTGAATTTATTGTGTACTTACGCTTTCCATAGTAATAATAGGACCTTCTTCTTTTATATTCTCCAATGTTGAGTTAAAGCCTTCATTATAATATTGTTGAGTTAAATGTACAGGTATGTTGCTTCTAGAATGCTTGCTCCTTAGCTCCACTTCCAAACGACAAGGATTACCCAAAGGATCGTCGATAGGAATCAAATTCTTTGGTTTCCCGAACCTCAATATGTGTTCATAATTACTTGAGGGGATGCAGACAACAAATACAACACCGGAAGGCATGTTGCTCCATTAAATGTTTAATTGGAAATGCATCCGGCCAGAATCTGCTTAGAATACTGAGAATATTCACATTATGTTGTAAATAGACGATAATTTATTTAACCCTGAGTGAAACATCTATACCATTCGCCACTTTATTACCTTTAACTATATATAAAGCGCTATATCTATCTATCTGTATTAGTTCTGTTTGCCATCAGTATTTATTCAAAAGAATATATAATAAAAAGAAATAGTTCAAAAACGATAATTTTACTGTCAATGTACATGGAGTTCGCTCACCCATCTTCTGCTTCAATATCACACGCTAATGGTTATAATTATTATGTAAAGTATATCTTCTTAAATATTAACTACATGAATATGTAAAGGTACAATAAAATTAAGAATACGTACACTCAATAAGAGTACATATACTCACTATAAAGCATTGTAATGCAAACGTTGACACAGCTCATCCCCGGGCATGGTGAGTTAGAATTACAAAATCCATTCTCCCAGAAACCGTCCCAACATACGGTTACATTTTTACAAAAAAGAATCGTTCAAGCCGATTTAGGGAAGAGTGGTTACAAATGAGTATCTACATAAAAATCACACATTCTCTTACCCTCTAAGCGCATTCTCTTATGTTCCGTCGTGAGTAAAAAAAAATATTTTATCAAAATCAGTCCGGTAGTTTTGAAAACAGCCGCTTTTGTAAGGTTTTCAAAATTTAAATTCTCGGACTCTATTTAATCAGGTTCACCTTGAAAAATAATTATGCTTTTGTTCCATTAGTCTGTACAGACAATGCGTTTGCGTCATTTCTCGAGGAAGACATACGAGTATCTACATAAAAGACAACATCTGACTTCGCGCTGCTCTGGTGATTGTTCTTTAGGTAATAGAATAGATGGCAGACGAGCGGGTGGGCCACATGACGGTAAGTGGTCACCGCCGCTCATGGACAGCTGCAACACTAGGGGCTTGCGGATTCGTTGCTGACCTTGCAGAATCCTATTCACAGCTCTTATTACTCAGGTACTTATCTTATCTTATTAATCAAGGTTCGCTGTTGTATACGACCTTCATGCATAGCATATGACAATATTCATGACTTGGCCAGTGACTAGCAGTGGACGAAGAAAAAAAGCTGGTTACTGTTGTAGTAAACATATTTTAACATATACTATTTGTACTGGATTTGATTAAAAAAAAATCAAATCAGTACCTAGTTTTGAAAAGATAATAAAAAGGGTAGGTAGTAAGTAGTAGTTTTTCCTAATGATTTCTCCAAATCGATTCCTAAACTTCCAAAGATAGCCAGCGTATCCGGGGGCGTGCCAACGTTTATCATTCTGGACTGATGTTGATATGTATCCGCTTACCACAAGGTGTACTGTCTGCTGGTCTTTCTATAAGCTTTCTTTCTATAGAAAAAGAAAGAAAGGTATTATAATACACGCTAATCAATAAAGATTTCTTTAGCTAAACGAGCTTAACGAATTAATCTCTAAACGAGCGAAACCTCGGCTAAATTCATCAGAATATTCACATAGATGTTTGCCTATAAATTGCTTCCTTGTGAATCTGGGGTGAGTCGCTAGAAAAGGCATAAAATCGTTATTAATTTGTGACGCCCTAGTTAAGAGCGGCATGTTAATTACCTAAGAAGTTCTTCCGGAATGTCATTAGCATATTGTATAACTCTTGGCGTTATGTCTGTGTATACCTCGACATAATTATCAATTGACAGGTTGGACAACATAATGTACAATTTTTACATAAGTCAGTACTTGATCATCATTTGATTCAATCTTGATCAAAAAGCTAAAAGCTAACACTTTATCTTCTCATATAATTGAATATAATTCATATGAAAAATAAATGATTCTTAAACCAGAAAAGAGTGGTTTCGTCAACCCGCTTGACCAGCGAGGTATTTTAAAGCCATGCATGCCTCATGCACAAGACAATGTGCATGGGGAGATTCTTTGCCAGAATACTGAAAGTGCTGGTTACAGTATTACATAGGTATGTGGTGTTTGTTAATAGATAGGTAATTAAATAAATATGTGTAGCGTACGGAAATCTATTAGGTATATTTCCGTATTAAGCCATACTTTCAGATTTAGAATGTGGTTTAATAAAAAGAAAAAAAAATGTTGGTAGATACCCATTTATTTTAGGTACTTATATTTAACTTTTTTAAATAAAATGAAAAACAGATAACGTTAATTTGTTCCCTAAACTAACAACATTTAATATTATTATTTTAATTTAGCAGATACCTAATATTGGTACACTTAATTAGTTAACATACGTTTTACACATGAAACGATTTACTATCTAAGACAAGTGCACATTGTTTAGAATCAACGGTGTAACTTTGAGATGGTTCTATAGTTGGGCGATTAGAATCAACCTTATCTTCAAATTTCTTACAAATGTCATTTTCCAAGTCGTGAAATCCCAGGTTGTAGAAACTATATTTAGTATCGAAGTCTAAAGAGCTGTTGAATTTTTGGGAATAATCGTCATCTTTGTTTATGCTGTTGTTAACGTCTACATCAACATTGTGTGTTTCAGAATTTCCTTTGTCCTTGTCGACGTGAACTTCATACTTGGTGGTATGTAATTCCAGAGGCATGTAGCTCTCACCTAACCTGTAGGAAGTACAAGATATTTTTAAAATGAGAAAGACAATGGGTATTAACATAAACTTTATTAACGTAAAGTGCCTACTTAATTTAACTATACTATTATCTTTGGCACTAAGCATCGTAAACCCCCAATAGAAAACTGACGTTGATTCCCTGAATATAAAAATAACTGTCTTTGCTCCTGCCTTCGTCCTGGCCTCGCTTAGGTGACATAACGGGAATTTCTAGGGATCGTTTAAACATAGCCAATAGCATTGGTCTAGCTTCCTACATTGGAACTCTTACATGTAAACAAAAAAACCTAACAGATTTGCTTTACAATATTAGTATAGATATACTATGTCTGCAAAAGTTTTCAGTTACTATCGGTATTAAGAAGCCGTGTGATGTCGGACGGCTTTAGTATAGCACCACGGCGTCTCTTCCCGCGGGTGTCGAAAAGGCGACAAAGGGTTAACAAAGCCGCTACCACAAGCCCTGAAGAACTATAAAATTTTTAAAGTGTGGACTCGCCAACCCGCTTGACCAGCTTGGCGTTTTAAGGCCATACATCCCTTATGCACAAGACTATGTGCATGAGATGGCCCGTATTTTTTCGGAATAGGTAAATTCTTGTGACCCTAATGGCCTTTACGAAGTCACCGGACATGTATGGTTTAGGGCGAACGCAGAAGGCGCCCAGCCAGGAGCAAAGAGTGTGTACCAACGAGCCTAAGGGTTCCCGCGCCGGTAGACCGACGGAAGGAACGGACCTCTGCTTAGGACTTTACTTTGGGAGGGTACCGCAGGATCGCAGGTCGGTGAATATGAAATGGCTCGTGTCCGGCAGTGGATGATGAAAGAGCTGGTGACGGTGACCATGAAGTCGTAATGTAATTCTTTATACACACGTATAACATTCCCAATAAAATACTCTTACCAATAAAAAAATAAAATCCATTCGTTCTTTAAATATCTGCGTGAAACTTACAGCATCACTTCTTTTTGAGGGTTATAAATAGCACTAGAATTAACATTTAATTATTATTACATATTTTAACGATGGTAGTCTCGAAAAATAGCATTTATTGGTCTTCTGGTGGAAACTAGCGATGAGATCTGTTTTATTAACTTTTATTTCACTGGAAAAACGTGAATAAAGGACACATTTATTGTAGCAGTGATGGTCTGAAAGAAAAGTTTATTATATTCTCGATCTTACCTTTCTCTTTGAAGGCAATACGCTTCTATATTCTGAGCTCTCGGTCTTTGCGCGTTGGAGTGACGACGGAAAGTCACCGTGTCGCTTTGTACCAGTCCCGGGGTGGAGTCTTTCTTGTCAGTGTTTGGTTCAGGCTCATTACACCATTTACTAAAATGCAAAGTACAGACATGCCTATGTATGTAAGTATTTATACTTACGTTAGACATATTCAGGTTTAAGGGTCATAATTTTTATGGTCTAGTATAACCTTTTTTATAGAATAGATAGCTGTCGGACGTGCTGTTCACCTTTAGGTATATTAACCCTTTCTTTCAATTTGATAGGGATTCAGTTTTTTTTTAAAGGTTCTCAAATACGTTACGTTGGTTGCGAATCACTAAGTTGGTTATGTTACGTTGGTTACTTGTTATAAGTAGTTTGTTTTCTCATATTTAGGTTCAATTTGATGCTAACTTCGGGTTTTTATTATCACACCTTTCGTCACCGAAAGGCGGTTCATTTGCACTTCGTTGACAGAGATATGCAGCGTATAATTGGGTCTTTCTAGACACTATACCGTGAATGTGAATATTGTGGAGCAAACTACTCACTAAGGTTTTTCCATTTAGTTACGAGATGGAGCTTGTTAAGATGAACTGAATAGGATCCTGTAAGGTCCTATCACAATCCCTCTTGGCGTTAGGTACAGGTTTTCATTGGTAGCGGTGACCACTTACTAGCTCTTTGGCCGTCTACCATCACTTCTATAAAAAAATAGGTGATGTAATTGTAAAGAAAGTCAATGTTTTACCTGTAATTATACCAACACGTAGGATTGTCACCATCAATTTTATCGTTGTTAGAAGATTGGAAAAAATTTCTATTCGCTCTCCACCAGGATATGTCTCTTCGATCTAAAGGACACACTTCCTTAACCTGTAATCATCATTAAAGATTTACGAAAACTTACTTTCATACAATAATTACATAGTTGTACCCACTTGGAAATGGGTACAACTATGGTAAAATGGTCAGTTTTGTAAATCTTATATCTATTATAGGAGTTACTCGTATTGTATTTGCGTGTATTTGCATCCATCATGGATGTAGCCACGGTGGAGTGCGGTGGGACGCTTGCTCTCCTGGTATAGGGGGGCAAGGCGCATTACACATCTCTATTAATTAAATAATATAATATTTAATAGACGTAATGTTTTTAATAAAAAAAAATGTATTTGTCTGAGTTGCTTTGCTCCTTGAATAAAATCCTGACTACGCCTTGGGATCCGTTGATATGGGTATTAATACCAGGTCAGTCAACGCTAGGTTGTTTATTTAGACGTAAGGTAATACATATTCATTATTATCAAAGTAATATACCTTGATACACCCTTCGGTGGGAAGCCAGGAAAGTGGGAAGGTAGACTGACGACTTGACTTAGTGAAATAAAATTTGTAATTAATAGTGAAACGTTATCTATACATATAATAAAATTGTAACAGGCCGATGTCTGTACATTATAGATATTAGTTTTTTTCTGTTGCTTTATTAGAGCAACAGAAGCCAAAACAACAGTTTTTAGAAATTTTGTATGTCTGTCTGTCTGTATGTTTGTACACGCATCACGCAAAAACTACTGCATGGAATTGAATGCAGTTTTCACCAATGTATTGCTAGAGGTCTAACTTAAAACATAGTCCATTTTACCGCAGGAAAATATCTTATTCCGATTGTTTTAAATTTAATAAACCGAAGCGAAGTGAGGGGGGGTCGCTAGTATGTAATAATATTTATAAATTAATGTCTATTAATATAAATATTGTATGGATTAATGTATAATATAATATAATTAATATACTAATTGATGTATTATAAACGTATTGAGGTAAAACAACGGCACGAGTGTATTATTGTAACACCATATTTTAATTTCAATACCTATGTTTTGGCAAAATAAATTATTTGATTTGAAGCCGCCGGCAGCGGCTGGATGAAAAGAACGGAAGACCGTGTGTTTTGATGTTTCTTGGGAGAATCCTATGGGCATCCTGGCCGATGGAATGGTAATACACCTTGAACTTACCTAGTGATTCCAGAAATAATGTTGAGGAGTGTGAGTTGACGAGAGCGCGGTCATCGTTGCATGTAGTCACAACTAGCGTCCAATAAGTGTGATTAATCTATTACCTTATATACAGCGATTCCAACGAGGAATATGCACAGAATGTTGACGAGTGTGAGGCAGAGGGATACTGTGCCGAGCACAGCGAGCTCTGTGGCGCGGTCGTTGCTGTAGCTGGGGGTCGTCACTAGCGCCCAACGCGTGTTTTCATTTACGTATATCAGCTGAACTAGTGCTAATGACCAAAGAAGACCCTGCGAAATATGCGACACATTATTTAGATCAATGATTGTAACCAATAACTTAGCAACTTGGCTATTCGAATTATTCAATTCTTAAAATAGTGTGTACAAACACTACTCACAGCAGTAGTAAAGTATAGATAGCGACGACGCTCACAGCAGCGATGTTTTATCAAGTGAAGTAAACGTTGAGTTAGGGCGATCGCACTCAAAGTCCAAGTCTAAGACCAGTAATCGCACTTTTGTCGCAGGTGCTTGTAATCCGAACAGACGACCAAAGCTTAGACCACTACACCTGGTTGCTCGTCGACCGCTTGGTCTCATTCGTAATGGTGATATCACCTGACATGAACATTGAAACGACCGGTTGGTTGTTTTTATGCCAGAAAAAATATAGAAACAGTTTCAAGTCGCATAGACCGGTCTACACGCTGGATTGGACGACCAGTTTGGGCTTAGGTGGCAACTCGCCGGCTTTAAAACTGGGCTTGACATTACCAGCGGCTTGACATGGCGATTTGCATGGCCATCTTTTAAGGATCTACTTTAAACATTGACCACCGGAGGTAGTAACAATGAAGCGGAGACAGCGACGCGATGAACAAAGTACTGAGCTCTTCAAGCGAAGCGGATCGGCCTGCTCAGTACCGCCATTAGTTCGCTCGTCCAAACGAGCTCATAAGCCTTTTCGTGTTAATTAAATCATTACTCCATGCGGTAGATACTGCTTGATATATGCTTGGTATTTACCAGAGTAACTGCCACCATCAACGATAGCTGCTTAACATGGTCGTCTGCGTGGTAAACTCTTGAGGATCTACTTACAGCATTGACCGCCGGAGGTAACAGTGAGGCGGATATGGCGACGCCGACGAGAGAGGCAGTATGCTCTCCGAGCACTGCGAGCGCCACTCCCGCGCCGCTCGGAACCGCCACCAGCACACCGACCCACAATGAGCGGATCGCAGATCTGAAAGGATTATGGAACAATGATGCATGCGAAGATGAGTCGAACATTTAAGCAATTATTGGCCCAATTTATTCATTTTATCAATGGTCCTAACCATTGATAAAATGAAAGACAATAAAAGATCAACGGTCTGTGGTCAAAGGATTAATTTCATGGGTAATAAATAACGAATGGCTAACGAAAACGATACGGAAATAAATATAAATAATACAATAATAATAACATTCAATGGCATACACCAGGATTTTCTGTATTATGGGTCCAGAGACACACATAGACGATCACACACCATTCAGACCCGAACAAATATTTGCCGTTAAACAAATAATTGTCAGATCGGGAATCGAACCTTGTTCCCAAAATTCTCTGTGAGAGTGGAGTAACATGGTCATGTTACTCCACTCTACTCCATGTTACTCCAGTCGACTGTGTCCAATCAGTTGTGGGATGCTGCATAGTTATCTTACAATTCAGATGAGATTTAGTGCTGAATCATGGAAGTTGTGAAAAACTGAAAGATGTATCTTTGAGATATTGAAGCCTCCTTATAACCACGTCTTCATATGCGGTTTTGATTGTAGGTATAAGCAGCGATCAGTATCACGGAATGTTTGAGACAAATCTGCAATAGATAACTTTGAACAATTCAGTAAGTACCTCGACATCATCGCTTCAGTAGGCCAGTCTCCATCTCCATATCGCTCCCCAACAACACAGATGGTGAGACCGAAGATAAAGCCGATGACCACACAGAGGAACAGTCCCAGCATTTCATGCAGCACGCCCATGCATTGGAGAGAACGGTCGCGGACGACTGTGCCTAGCGTCCCTGCTGTTATCGGAGCCTATATAATGTGCAAAATTGAAGCTGTTACAATAGCTTCTGATACACTTATTGCAATTGCGGCAATGGGCTGTTATTTTTTACTAGTTTTTGCCCGCGATTTATTTCGCGTGGTCGACATGATTAAGCTTATGTGTTAATCCGGATTATATTCTACCTCTTTGCCAAATTTCAACAAAATTAGTTCAGCGGTTTCGACGCGATTGAGTAACAAATATCCAAACTTTCTCATTTATATTATAAGTGCGAAATCGTTTTGAAAAAATGTAGGTATGTATTAAAGGGGTCTTAAAGGCGTATATTTATCTGTTTTATTTACTCGACATACGACTATTCAGTCAACTCGTGACCATAATGCTGCAACCCAGTCTAGCCGCCGAGTAAAATAAAACGCACATTTTTTTGTTACATTTTACTGGGCCGTTTAAATATACGTGCTTAAGACCCCTTAAACAAGTAATTATGTGTGCAGTTTGTGAAACAATCATAAAATTTACAATGTAGACACAGTCACAGTTGATTAATGGCGTTTCAAGCGAATGACTCAATTTCGCTTGACTCTCAATTGTAAACCTTCGCTTGGCAATACTTCCACTTACCATAAGAGGAGAGATGAGCATGCTGGCAACTAGTATGACAGTGGAGTTTTCAGTCAAACCAATAGCAGCGATGAAAGCAGCTACGACCAGCAAAAACAGCCAATCGAATGTTAGCGTGGCATTAGACCGCACTAAGTATAGAACTTGCGCCAAATTAGTTCGGTCGCGAACTGATGAGGAGAAACGGGACCACGCTGTATTTGTTTCACTGTAATATATTTTAATAAAGATGACAGTTTTCAATGGCATTGAGGGTTAAAGATTGTTCGTGTCAAACAAAGAACGAATCAATTGCAAGCGAAATAGCAGTTTTTCATAATGTTATTTTTTATTTTTGGAAAGGATTGGCTGAAAGTTAGGTAACATTTTATTTCTTGGGCTTGTTTTTATAGAAAGAATATAGCAAGAATATAGACCTCTTGATGTTAAGTGAATATTGTCGCCTTTAGACATCCACAATCATATAAAGGTCATCAGTAAACCACATATCAACATCATCAGTCAAAAATGATGAGCTTTGGCAGGCTTTAAGGTATGCTGTCTACCATTAGAGATTTAGGAGTCAATTTGGTAAATGGATTGGAAAGGATATATTGATAGTTCAATAAAATTTGACTAATAGACGACCTTGAAGGATTCATACTTTCATTACTCACTTTTGAATACCAAGGCTTTCCTTTTCTTCCAACAGGGCATCTTCGTTATAACTGGACTGATAGTAGAGCGAACACGGTATTACGCATACGGAGGATCGGTGTCGGGAGCCAATACCGAAGGTCCTCAGCACTTGAAGTAGCTCTTCGCATAAGTTGCTTGATTCAAGAGAAAATGTCACCTTGGAAACGAAAGAAGTTTTGTCAATCACGATAAGAGGCTACTAAATAAATGTATGGAATTCAATTCTGAACAGTTTCAATGGTGTCATTGCTTCAATCGGGATTAAGGTACATTCAGTGCAATAATGTACATAGGTATGCGTTACTCGGAAGAAGAAAGAAAAGACAAAAAAAATATTAATCGTTGACAATGGAATAAAATGGAACTGGCTCAGCAAACGCTGTAGATATTCAACAGCACCTATATGCTTATGGACAACCAGAGAAGCAGGCCGCCTTTACTCATAATAAAAAAATATATGCTCAATGTGTGATATTAAAAAGTTGATGAAGTACAGAAAAAAAGATTCGTTAACGAGAAAATGTTGCTGTATCTCTCGCTACGTATGGGTTTTATGCACATATATTCCTAACCGCTATCTGTTTATTTGTACATGTTTGCAAAGCCTGTATCAACTGTACTCGATTAACATGCAGAATTATTGTTATTTAACCAATAACGAACAAGCACACAGATACATAACTAATACCTATATCCATGCAATGCGGGCTCTAGCACGGCCCATTCTCATGACAACTGTTGTTGACCGAATGATAATAAAGGTTAACCAGTCAACGAAGTAACGAGTCTTTAACTACTATAAAAATTGTAGTTCGCTATAATCGAACTACAACTTTTATGAATTTACAATTTTTTTACTAATCCTGTTTCATTTTATTCACGTCATTTGGTCACGTCCTTTGAAAATTAATCATAATTATAGGTATGCAATTCAATGCTACCAGCCCTTTCAGAATCCATTGCTGGACATGGGCCCTTCAAGTACATTGTCTTGTACATAAGGGATGAATGGCCAACCACTCTTTTAGAGGTGGTGTAGTTCCTCAGTGCTTGTGGTAGCGGCTTCGTTATCCCTTAGTCGCCTTTTACGACACCCACGCGAAGAGATGGATATGTCTCATGACAATATTTTTTATTTTTATTTTTATAGACTAGTGGGCGGACGAGCAAGCGGTCCCACGTGATGATAAGTGTATGGTATATTCCTTCATATAATTTGTTATCTATATTTTTATTTCGACCCTTGTCCTTGGCCATACCTAAAGATGTCAGAAATGTACGTCCTAATGGTGATTTGTTTGCCGATACGAGAAAGTATGTGACAGCAAATCAATTGTTCGACCGACCGCCGCTGGATAACGAGACTGCTTTGTATGTTCTGCACGTTTCAAGTCCTATATAAACATTAGTATCTAACGGCCATTCTGCCGTCCTCTTTGATAAACCTACCTACATGATAATAATAGGTACTCATGATATAGTTGAGGATGAGATTTATCACGATTAGTCACTGATTAAGGAAGGATTGACTTATTCATTGATCAAAGCTAATTACAAAACAGCGCTTCAAAATCGATCTAACCGTTGTTACAGAGACAAAATGTAACATACATTCTTATACCCCTAATGCATATGTTGGTACCATCTCTAGCAAGTTTTAATGGTTCTATGTAAAAGCCTACAGTTCTACCAATGACTTAATAAAAAATATTTTTTTTTTCTATTTTAACTTAACTATTTACCTTTACGTGTAGTTACATATTTAATGTAAAATATACACAAGTAAGAAGTAACCTTATCGTTTATATCAGTTAGTGGATTTGCTCAAACGTGATTTAAACTATGTGATTATGATATTGTCGATTGTATCTTGTTATAGAAAAACGATAGAAGAGCAATCAGTTCATCTAGTTGTAAATGTAAATTGTCCGTCAACAACCGCGATTCAAGCCAAGATCAGTTAAGAATGACAAATACTTTTTATGATTTAGTTAAATGATTTGGAAAACAAGATTAGAATGGGAAATAGGGAGGATGACTGAATGAGGAGTTTTTCTCATCTCATGACACTCCCCATTATTTTTATAAAGGTTGTCCCAGATTGGTGGCCAGATTTAATTTAGAAAAAAAAAGTCATTGTTCTCCGGTTGTGTGACACGTGGCACCGTCCTGTTGAAACCACAATTGATCGAGGTCCATATCTTCCAATTTTTGCCAAAAAAACTCCTGTAGTATGTTCCGATACCTCTCTATGCCTACCTAAATATCGATACCTAAAAAAATGGGCCTATGATCCCGCCGAACCAAAATCCGCACCAAACTGTAACTTTTTGAGGATGCATCCGTTTTTCATGAATCTCATGAGGATTCTCCAAGCCCCAGGATACGACAATTTTGCTTATTGACGTATCCGTCAAGGTGGAAATGGGCCTCGTCACTAAAGATGATTTTTTCGTCAAAATAATGGTCCACTTCATACTGCTCTAAAATTCAGTTGCTGAGTTGCTCTCTCGTATCGTTCCATGTTGATTAATTGCAACTGTCATATGTTACATCTATAAACAAACCAGAGTTGCCAACTGCCAAAAAAAAAATAGCGCTTTATTTAAATCCGCCGAAATTTAAATCCGGCGCTCAATCTGGGACATTCTATACGTGCCTACAACGAAAATATGTGAGAACAATGCGACAAACCCTTTCAGTATCCACAGCTGGACATGGGCCTGAGGTACTACACCACCTCTAAAAGAGTGGACTTGCCAACCCGCCTGGCCAGCGTGTCGTTTTAAGGCCATACAACCCTCGTGCACAAAACAATGTGCATGAGGACATGGACAGGGGCCATGTCTAAGAAAATATACTACATATATTTAAACGGATTTGACAAAATAAATAATATCGTACGAGTATTACCTGCCAAAATTTGTTGTCCTTGGTAGCATTCCATGCTGCGTTTTGAATGTCAAGAGCAGTTACTATTTCTGAGAGAATCTGAAAGGCAAGGAATGAAGAGGTAAGTAAAAACTAAAATAAAGGTTAAAAGGTTTTTAATTGTTCCCAGTTATATGTGTTTTTCGTTTTTACGTACTTAAAAAAACTTGGAAAAGCGATTGCTCGAGTGGAGTTCGCGTACTGATAAGCGCGGGTGGACTCACGATCTAAAGAGAGCGACGGGTAGCGGTTGGATTGGGAAGGCAAGTAACACAGAGGCTGATAAAGAAGAAAGATATAATTTCTTGTATAACATAAGAGTTCTGGTTCTATTTGTATGGTTGATTTTAGATCCATATGTTTACTTTGTAAGTTTAATTTATTAATTCTCTAGCTGTGCCCGGCATGCCGGCAATTTTAACAAATTAACACAAAACAATATTCAACCTTCCTCTTGAATCACTCTATCTATTGATGAAAACCTCATTAAAATCCGTTGCGTAGTTTAAAAGATTAGTACAGAGGGACATACAGGGACGTTACATACAGAGGGACAGACGGCGGGAAGCGACTTTGTTTTATACTATGTAAGGATAGATTACCCCATCATACTAAAAGGTAACATGTTGGAAATTTTAACTTTTTAAACATTCGCGATTTGTACACATTTTACATTGTAAAATCGGGTCTCAACGCGTATACAAAGATATTTGTTGACCTTTTATTACTACTCGATCCGAAACGTAACGCGCGCCGAAACGTCCAGTAGGAATGAAAACTAAAAAATGCCTTTGTTATACGCGTTCAGCCCCGATTTTGCGATGTAAAATGTTTGAAATTTAATCTAAAAGATTTAATCTAAATTTCAACTTCAGCACAGATCATATAATTCCGCACTTCAGTTTGCTTATGGGACAAAATCATCAGCTTATAACGGCCACTGCAGGGCACAAGCCTCCTCAAGTAAATCACTAGGGGGTTTCGAGCCGTAATGCACCTCGAGGGCCCGGATTGGTGGAAACACGTGCTTCAGATTTTTTTTAATTCTCAACCATTCGGTATTCCTCACGATGCCTTCCTTTACCACCGAGCTGGTTTGCTCTTCTAACAATAAAAGACGACATTTTCAACGAAAGTATAAGTAAGTAACATTATATTCGGAAATTAAAAATATACAAAGAATATTGAGCCTTTTTTTGGAAGAAATCTAAGGATAGTAGTGATAATTTTTAAAATAAGTGGAGGTGGAAATAGAAGCTCAGTGGTATGTACAGGATTTGAACTCACGACCTCACGAATACCTTAAGATTATGACCGCTCTATGCCATAAGCTAGAGTACATAACAAAAACATTAGACGATTAAAAAGAAACAGAATAAATGTGATTGTCTGTAGTGATTATGTCGCAAACAGTTTCTAATAATTAGTAAACAATACTCGGAAGTGCGGCCCTCGCCCCCTCGCCAAAATATTGTCCATTTGCACGGTTACGCAATCTGCGACATTTCCACGGTTACGCAATCTGCGACATTTCGTCAGTTTCGGCTTTATTGTTTGTTTGTTTTTGATAATTAACCAGACATCGTAGAACTAGAAACATCGTAGAACTAAACAAAGACATCGTAGAACTAAACAAAGACATCGTAGAACTAAACAATAAAAAATATTCACCCCCTCTTGATATAAGTTTACAAGTACAATACTTGTACAAGTATACTTTCAGTTATTGTTATTGGAAGATTTTGAAAAATCAATTACACTCTATTCACATTTAAAAAGAATGACGTCATCGGTCCAATGTGGCATAACACAGCGTTAATTGGTCAAACGAGGACCGCTCCCCTACGGACATGATCAATAGGTGAAATCATAAACATAGGATCAGGATCTAAGTAGGTTAGGTTTAGAATGCCTAGGTTTAGAAGAAAATCGTTAATTAACATAATTTAGTTTATTATAAGCATGTTTTAACATACTTTACGTACATCTCAACTGCAATTTTTATACATAAAAACTAAATATAGGGGACCGAATTGATATCGAACTGTCGTTCCAATGATTTTTTACTGAATAAGCATCATGAACTATATGTCTATGGAAGCAACTCGAAATAAGTAATATTGGGGCTAATTTTACCTACATTTGTCACAACAAAAAATTAAAATAATATATTAAAATTTGAAAATCAAGAAACCAGGTACCGAAGTATAATACCTTATTACGTAATATTGCGAATATTTTTTTATTTTTGTCTTTCTAGTAATTTGTAATACCTTTGTAATTTTTTGGGATACATATTCTTTATTTTATTTATAAAATCAAAGTTACCAGCGAATTCGCATAAGTCTACTCAGTATCGACAAAAGGCTTACTCGTATTGTGTTCATCGGATTTCAGGCTGTAGGTATTTTTTTTCCAATGAAAGTGTTTACATGGCTGGCTTAGCCTACTTGTTTTGTTCCATTTCCCTGTCTCCGTTTTTTATCCTGACAAGTGCCAGTAATGACTCAATCCGTAGAGTCTGAACAGAATACCTAAGCGCCATACATATTTTCCATTTCGATTCAGAGGGATGTAGACAATTTGGTGTGAAATAAAATATAAAGTATGTATTATTCCTTAATGGTGGACCACCCATTTATCTTCGTAGGGGCGACAACAGAATTGCAAAAATAGAAGTTCCTTTTGGCTACACCAAGAGTTAAGTATCCACAAAACTTACAAAAGATTGTCAAAATTCTGTTGAGATGGAATATGGAATATGGGTAAAATAGAAAATAACATTGTAAAAACGAGAACGAGATAAATATAGAAAAACTGGATGCAAATGTGAAGTACAATTCAATGATTCTCGAGAGACAAGGTAAATATTAAAAAAAAAAACTAAAAATCTGCAAATATAAAAAAATAATATCAAACATAAGAAACTACTAAAAACTATTTTAAAACGGTCGCAGCAAATAATCTGCAACAATTTCCTCAATATATTACTTAATATATACTGAATATATCATACATATATTCAGTTAAGAAGCACATTTGAATATTTGACTTACAATTTCTAGTGGCGTGTCCCAGTGGAATGTGTTGAGGATGTCCACGGCGCGCCCGGGCCGAGTGATCCTCAATTTGTTTCTCTTCGGCTTGATTACTTGCTTTATTTCTTCCCAGGAAGACTTAGGGTAACTTTTAGTTTCACTTTTTAAAGACTCGTTCTCGTTAAGCACACTTAGAATATTTTCACTTTTACTCTTGTGCAAACCGATTTCCTTTTCATTGGAATGCAAACAATCGGTAGATTTGCACTTAGAAATGATCATGTTGCTACCATCGTGCTGACCATAACATTCTGCAGATGTTTTCAGAGTACTGAATCTCTTGTTTTCTTTTAACTCGTGAATCATTTTGGATGCTTTATCGTATTTCTCCTGCTCCAGGGCCACTTTCGAGGTTTTCTCTTTCTTCCGTAATTCGGCTTCATGTTCTTTCCGTGGTATATTCACTATGAATAAAACCCCAGCCATGGTTACAACTGTTTCTTTAATTTTGATTTAAAAATATGTCCAATATACGACACGAGCGACTGCTTTCAAAATGATAATTGTTCTAAATAATTGTTTATTGTTTGTGCTACTATTTTAATACAAGCGCGCGTGCACTGTGTACATTGTATTTTTTGTATTGTCTCCATGCGCACGCGTTCAGTGCTAACTCCAAAGTGGCCTATAACAATGCCAATATCAAACTAGCTGTGGTCGTTAACAATATACCTATAAGTTGTTTTCGAAATACGCTTCATTCTCTCAACGGAAAATAGTTGAACAATCGGCTTCCTCTGTTATTCCGCAATCATTTAAAGCGACAATTGCCTTGTATTGTTTTTTATCATGAACGTATATACCAAAACAATTACTATAATAAATACAAAGTAATTCTGGCTTTGTGATAAGTTGAAGACAATTTAGACAGTAGCATACAGTTTATTTGTTACCTTCATGAGTTCATATTTTATTTATTACAGCCCGTCTACATTTGGAAAGTCATGTAAAGTCAGGGAAGCTCAAGGTGATCAGGGAAAGTCACAGATTACATTCAATAACGTGTAAAGACAGGGAAATTTGTTTACAATAAACTTAAGTCATACCCAGTCAGAAGCTATGAGAATAAATTTCAATAGTGAAGTGTACGCAGAAACTAAATATTGGGCATTAATAATATTTGCGTTTCACATTTCCGATTTTAAAGATTATTTTTTATAAAAAAATTGTATTTATGATGAAGATGAGTGGGACGCCCTCCGGACAGATGGATCAACGGCTTGAAGAAATTTGCCCGTAGTGACTGGATCAGTACAGCGGAGGATCGTGTGCTGACGAACCTTGGCAGAGGACATGTGCTGGTATGGTATTGTGTTGATTTGTTACAAACTTACAACTTTTATTTCTAGTTTGATCAAATTTGACTACAATTCAATTAAGTTATCTTTGCTTATTGCAGAGTAGATAATAAATACTTAGGTTATGTAAAATTTAATCGATGTCGGGAACTTAATAAAACCTGTAAATTGGATTCAGTACAGCAAGTTTCTTACATGTAAGACTTTCAACTAGTCACAAGTGTGCCTTGGTGACGGTTGAGCTTGAGGGTCAGAATTAAACAAGTGTCGCGCAGCCGTGAGGCGGCTAGGGCGGCCAGGGCGGGCGGGCGGCCGCCCTCGCAGTCGCGGCGTAGACAGCCGCCCGCGCGCACTTCGCGTTCTCACCGCGACACGCGATCGATACGATAACCATACAACACATCACTAAAACACCCTAAACAACCACCAAATAACGGAATCATCTCGGTACGACAAACAATAGCTACAAACAAAGTAAACCTCATCACCATTCGCGATGCTGTACTGCGCGTGACAACATGGCCACCTTCAAAAACACATGATCGCCAATACAACCCTCAATGCAACGGCCCTAAACTATGCCCTGCCCACAAACAAAGAGCAGTTAAACCTATTGTATGTGTGAGTTGTGTGTGTTTGTGTATTTCATCAAGACGTTACGTAAATGCGGGAGGAGTTTCAAAATCGATAAGTTGTTATAAATGTTGTATGGACCGTTTTGATTTTACTATCAAAGCCCATAGGTAAGCTTTTCATAACCATTTTTAAGGGTGACAATCTATGTGAGTGCCTACGTGGTTGTCGTATATTACTCAGATTGACTGTGATAACTGATGCTCAATATTTAATGTATCATTTGTTAGAGGATGCTAAATCAATCACTCGGTTGAATGACTAAAGCAGTTGATTACGACCATTAGTTATATAAAATGTTCAGCTTTTTGATAGGTAAACAAAATTGCCGCACGCTGCGCGCTAGACTGTGACGTAATCTTTATAGATCCAGTGTTTTTAAAATTACATAGCAATTATGACACGTAACCATCGAAGTTTGAAATAAATGGTCTTCGCAAATTAGGATAACTCATAAATAAATTTTTAATCATACGTTTTAAATTAATCATGGACAAATTTGAAAATTAGGGACAAGACAATCAGCTGCCCCATACCAAAACCTAGTTAATAAGTACTTTTTAACAAATTTTTCAGGAGAGCAGACGTTTCTACAGACATTCATTGACATGCAAGCAACCAAGTTAAAACAGGAAATTAACATAGATATTTGATCGATATTACACATAAAATAAAATATTAGATATGTCATGCCTAAAATGTTATACTTATCTCATATATTACACGTTTTAGAGGTTTTTAATATTTATGAGCATCACGTGATACACCCACTTATATTTATGAGTGATATACACTTACTAATTTTTGAAATACTCATGCCTCCATAAATTCGTAAGATTTTAATGTCTTTGCATTGTTTGAAAGCTAGCTTCTGTGTGATTTTTTTGTGAATATACTAAATTTTTGTACCTTACTGAGTTTTTCGATATGGGCAGACGCAATCTGTTCAAAATCGTGTGTTGTTTTGACTATAGGGACAATCTTTAAGAATTTCCATTATATTCGTATGAAAAATACGTCAGGTTGTCCATTATAAGTCTATGTTCATTAGCACGGATTACCGTGGATACATCGTATGTAACACGAATACCACGAGTATAATGATATGGCAAATCAATACTATAATCATTATATATACGTAAATCATTGATAGCTATAGCCAATATGTGTGTCATTAATATACCACCAAGAGAGAAACATAAGTGATTCGTTTTTCATTTCTCGGGAACACGGATTTCTTCGTGATATTTTCCTTCGTCCATCGAGCCTGTGATAATTTACAAGTACGAGTTTGTAACTTCTTCGTAGCATATATTACCTAATTAATTAATATGTTCATTCAAACATTCTATGCACAAACTGTGACATAAACAGCTGTTGTTCTCCACACTTGCACGTTTGAAGTAGATTTTAGTAGCAACAGCTATATCGACTAATTAAATATTAAGAACGTTCGAAACGTCCTTGAGTATCTAAGTGAAGGTAATATACCCATTACATATTTGTTAGATTTTATTTAGTGGTAGTGTTAGTGGTTTTATTTAATTTTATTTAGTACAAAAGCCATTCGCCCTTTATTGAGGCCGACGGTTATGGGTCGTTTGATGGCAAAATGGAAATGTGAAGGGCGACACGACTGGTTAGAACATTTTATAATGCCTAACATTTTTATTCTATTTAACCTTCATAATCTCAGTAAATTATTTAATTATTATTATTATTATTAAATTCCTATTTTGTAATTGTTAATTCGATAATGAATTCGTCTGTATGAAGTAAATTCTTGATGAATATTATTTACTGTATAATAAGAATGCCTGTATAATAGAGTCGAGATTGGCACGTTATGTCAAATGCGAAGTCTCAAGTGAAGAGAGTTCTATTAAATTACCGAATACTGTGTCTAAAATTCAAACATTCAAATTTCAACACTTCCATATGTTTTCTTATGAACACGTTAATTTTAAAAAAGAAATAATAAGTCCATAATAAAAATAACTATACCTACTTTTCACTATTGTTAATACCAACATTGGCATATTTAAAACAAAGTGTTTTAAATCAGGTGTTTAAAACATGTTCACAATTACAGTGTTTTATAATTGAGATTTAACGTTAAACAATAAATACCAATTGAAAGTATCTGGTTGTATTCATCTCTATTCTCTACCTTGCATTGCATTGAATTGGGGGAATCACCCGAATCAATTTGGTAGTTCATTTGTTATAAGGTTATTCCTCTAATTTACAAACAGTTAAGTTATTGTAATCAATTCGGGAAATCCCCAATAAAGGGGAAATTACTTTAGACGAAAATGTATCCTGAGTTGTATTTTAAACATGTACAATGAAACAAACTATTTAAAACATACGAACACATATTTAAAACATTTTGAACTGTTTATTTTATAAATAAAAGAAACATCCATTGTTTTTCATCCATGGTTAATACGTATCACTATGTATTATATGATTACAATACAGCCTACCTAAGAAGAAAAGACATTAGTAATTATATTCGGAGATTAAGAATAAACAAAGAGAATAAACGATTGTTATTATTTTTATTTTATCCAAAACTTGAAGTTTCTAGTTCGATTTTAATTTTAATGAAATTTTTTCCAGAATTTATTGAATTTTTCTCGAAAGTCATCGTGCATAAAGTGCACTTGTGCCCTTTTTCTAAGGAGGGCAGATCAAGCATTTTCAGAAGTTAACATTAACTACTATTTTTTTCTCGTTACAACATTATGCACTTACAAGTCGATGTAAACATAGCAAGTTGAAGTATTGGCAATATCATTAAGTGTGACAGGCAGAGCATTATCAAGGCTTAACCCTTGAGCGCTCGTAAGCTCCGAGATATTTGCGGCGGTAAATTTTACGAAGACATGGGTCACCGTCAGGCCGCCCGCCGTAGGGTTAATATGTCCGAACAATACGACGCACTGCAGCCCTGCACGCGAAATTGTAATCGTATTGTTTATAGTACCAGTTCGCTCAACCTTCACAGAGTGATATATTGCTTTCAACCCAATAGAAAGAGTAAAACATTGGCCAATCGGGCGTTCGCATAGCGACAATTTGTTTTTTATGTTCCTGGAATCGTGGACGAGTTATTGCAGTGACTTTGACCTTCACATTCGTGACTCTTAACTAAAAGATCAAATTTGTTCTACAACGTTGTATTTACGGTTGGCGGGACCTAGTCGACTATTGAATATGTTAGTAATGAGCTGAAGAGGTGTTTGTATTTGTCCGGACACTCCATTAGCCAATACAATAGGTATATACTATACAAAATAAATATTAACCAAGTCGCCTTCGTTGCCAAACCGTTTTCAGTATTTTAAGAATAGGCATTGTTCTGTGAAGTCAGAAAGAGCGTGCAACAATAGGTAACCTAATAAGAGAATACCTTGTAATAATAGACTGTTGATACCGTTATTATTCATCAATGTTTTTTTTTTAATCATTTGTAAAACCGTAAAAATATGTGCAACAATAATTAATTTCAACAATAGTTAGTTCATACTAATGGCAAATTGTAAAAAATATTTCTGCTTAGTTTTTTTCAAATAATTACATAATAGGTCAAACTAAAAGTTCTTAGAACAATACGATATAAAAAAAAAAAAATCGAATTTTGAAAATGGAACTGCTTTTCGAACGTCATTAAATTTTCAGAGCTCTCATTTGTATTATTTTTGGAACGAAGTTCCTTTACGCGGTTTGCGGTAGGTGTGATTCGAGAGAAAACGTAACGTCACGTAAGATTTTTACCCCCTCCATACGCCTTTCTCTTTCTCGCCTTTCTCTCGCTCGGACACGATATTGTCGCGATTCTTATGATCGTGTCAGTTCGTCGGTATTCGGTGAATTTCGGTAGCGGGCCGATCGCTAATTCTTTCTCTCATGCCTCGCTCGATCCGAAACGAAAATATCCGATTCGACTACATCGCCATCGCTGATTTGCTGAATCGTATCGTTGTTTTTAGATGTAATATATGGCATAGTTTAATCGATGTTAGAATGATATATTGAAAAATACATCGATATTTGCAATACATCGATTGTTTTTAGAGTTTAATAAGATTATGGTTATAACATGCCTGAAAGTATGAAAGTATACGGAAGTATACGGATGCGTGAATTAAATTCGGAGTTTAAAAAAAATGCGTGAGGATCTTCGTTCCTGACGGGGGGGGGGGGGGGGTCCCCTGACGGCACACGTTTTTTTATTTAAAAATTCAGTGTTTGCGGAAAGATGAATTTAACAAGAGAACATTTTCGTTCAATGATTTTTTTTGACTTTCGTTGCAGTCTAAGCCAGAAACAAAGTTATGAAAGACATAAGTTAGCATTTAGTGATGAGGCCCCATCCAGTGCCATTGTATAAAACGGTTCAGTGAATTTAAACGTGGTCGTACCCGCGTTAGTGACGATGTTAGAGAAGTTAAAATTATATACAATATAAAGTTATAAAATACTTCGAAGAAGAAAAGATTTTGGAACGTTATCATCCATTTCAACATAGCAACTCGCGCGTAGCTATGGCAACTAGTTTATCACATAGCACGATATCGAAAATAAAAAAGAAGGTAAGTACGTTTGCTTTGACATGCTTATAAAAATATGATGTAAGTACAAATCCGCTATAGTATAGTGTTCTGCTATCCGGTCGCGCAGGTGTCATACCTGTCATTGGTGACGTCATTCAACTCTTTACGTCAGAGAAAAAATCTTCCTGAGAAACGGCACGTGGTAGACGAATTGCTGCTTCGCCATGGGCATGAGGTTGTCAGATTACCTCCTTATAACTGCAACTTCAATCCCATACAGCATATATGGAACATAACAAAACAATGAGTCGCGGATAGAAATGTTGAGCAACGTGAAAATAAAGTAGAGTAATTGACCAAACAAGCGATAGCATCAATAACACAAGAAGATTGGAACAAAAACAAATTACTAATAAAGGGTTGAACAGAAGTATTGGACACGTGATGTGACAAAATAAAATGAACTAGAGGAGTTTACAATAAGCGTCGGAATCACGAGTGACACTGATGATGAAAATCAAATGTCATTCAGCTCCGAGGAGAATGAATCTTTGGGGTTGAATCCCTAATCGATTCTGATTACCCTGGTGAAGGACCAAGTGGTTTATATAGGTACATTGCTTAAGGTTCTCTGGAAGATTGTTTTTAGCGATAAGATCACCTGTTGTACTTTGTTATTGTCAACATTTCCAAAAAATACAATATTAAAATAAAGATAGAATGGTAGTTGTTTACTGTTTTCTTTATCCTATCTTGCCTATAAATCTGTTTACTAACTTTTAGTATAAAAAAGTATATGATTAAATTTTAGTACGATTCAAAATTTAATATTTTATTTAATGCATTAAAAACAATTTAAATAATTTCTTACATAAAATAATATACCGGTAAAAAATCTGTAGAGGTAAATAAATTATTTTCGACAACTTTTTGCCGACCGTACGGTACTTTTCGCCACGTGGCCACCATTTATACCCTAGAAATAGGATGCCAATACCTATAACACGTCAAAACTGAATTTTTAACTTCAAACGTGTAAAACATTGGCGAATACAAATCATAAATTTAATTAACGAATTTTATCAGCCTGAAAGGAAGTTGTCTATTGGATAAATTAATAGAAATGAATTGCTTGCAGACTAGTCCTATATTCATAAATTACATAACACTAGGAATACGATGCCAAGCCCAGAATAAGCGATAAACAGAGCTGTAAAAGATTTATGCGTTGATTCAACAAATGGCTTTGTCGGAAGTAGAAATATCACTGAAATAATAAGGTCAAGACATTACATTGTTGGATGAGTCTCTTAGATGAGGGTAATTTCTGGAATTTGAGTGTAGTTCGTGCTTTTAGGCTCGCTCAATTATATTCTATGTAACATGTATCACCAAGTAAATTTAGGATATTTTTATCTAGATAAATTATAAAATTCCTCTTGATACTGTAACTTAACGTAATGTTACAGTAAATAGTGTGTGTGTGAGGTAAATAGTAATATAATACAGTGTGTGTTGGTCTACGCGCACAAAGTCGCGGGCACTGCTAGTAATTAATAAATAATCAATATAAATATACAATATATTAATAATTAATAAACGTGGTGGTAAATGGATACCGTTTCACATCATGATCATCAGGAGGGGGAGAGTGCACGCTGCAATCCAACAGCCGCTGGGCGCGCTCGACTGGCCACGTTACCCCTCTCTCACAGAAGACTACCTTGAAATGTACTGCATTTCCCACTTTATCGTATTTCCCCAATGTACGTACGTGTTTCGGTAGTGAGTGAGATGTGCCAGAGCCCATTCCCATCCCATCCTATCCCTGCCCATTTTCCCAACTCTTTCTCCAAATCCATTCCTATATCTCCCAAAGGTAGGCAGCGCATCCGGGGGCGTGCCAACATTTGTCATTTATCGCGGATGTCTATGGGCGACAGTAGCCACTTACCATCAGGTGGACTGTATGCTCGTCTGCCGCCTACGTACATAAAAAAAAAAAATACTATACATACATGTCGACATCAGTCCAAGAATGAGAAACGTTGGTACCTACGCCCCCGGATGCGCTGCCTATAGGGATTGGGAAGTTGGGGAGTAAAAATTATAACGGGACTGTTATGACTGTTATTGAAGTCAATGAGATGAAGATTGCACTTCTTATTTTTCCTTGGGGAATGGGGTGGGATGGGGAGGAAAGACTATAATAGAATAAGGAGTTCCATTTATTCCGTTATACTCTCCATTCGAAGGACATGATGGAATGGGATAGAATTGGTTATGATCGTCTGTGGGTGTGCAACTATTTTTCGGAAGTCTTCGATTCACCAGGCCGCATAAACACTTAATGATAGGGCAGATTATACACTTTTTTGTATTTTCCAATATCTTCGGTAGTGTTTCGGTAGTGAGTGAGATGTGCCAGAGCCCATTCCAATCCCATCCTATCCCTCCCCATTTTCTCAACCCTTTCTCCAAATCCATTCCTATATCTCCAAAGGTAGGCAGCGCATCCGGGGGCGTGCCTAATGTTGGCCTCATTTTGGACTAATGTTGGCATGTATCTCGGATGTCTATGGGCGACAGTATCCACTTACCATCAGGTGGCCTGTTTGCTCGTCTGCCGCCTTCGTCCATAAAAAAAATCTTCGACCTCTAGACTAATTATACTTATTTACTCTATATTGTTTAATTACCACATAGTCTGAGAACTTTAGCGATGGTCTCAAATAGACTCATAATACTAAAAATCGCATCTCACCCGTACAAAGATGATATAATATATATTACAATGGAGAGGTTGTGTCCATCAGAATATCTGGACAAAATGAGATATTTAGGTGATTGCATCACAGGAACTTAGTGCCTACTTATTTTGTACCTATAAGGAATTATTTGACATCTCTTCATAAACAAAGAAAATAAATAACAAAGTGGTCAGCCATTCGGACATTAGGATATCAAGACCATTTCTAGTTTCCTAAGTTCGAGGCGTTATATTTTTATTTTGTACTAGCGACCCGCCCTCACTTCCCTTCGGTTTATTAAATTTAAAACAATCGGAATCAGATATTTTCCTGCGGTAAAATGGAGCCTATATTTTAAGTTAGACCTCTAGCAATACATCGGTGAAAACTGCATTCAATTCCATGCAGTAGTTTTTGCGTGATGCGTGTACAAACATACAGACAGACAAAATTTCTAAAAACTGTTGTTTTGGCTTCTGTTGCTCTAATAAAGACCCCCATATTAGTTTTTTTTTTCAATATCTATAATGTACAGACATCGGCCTGTTACAATTTTATTATATGTATATAGATTCATGAAGATTTAGTATCTAATTGCTACTTACGCATATATTTTGAAACCTAATGTACACACGGCAAGATAGATAAGTTTGCATGTTATAGAGTTTATTCACATGCTCGACGCTCAACCAACTGAGCTACGGAAGCTATGAGAGCCGTCAGTAAAATTTTGTTAACCATTCAGTGAATCAGTTAACGTCGTATCTACTACCTCTTTGTGTGTTGTACATAGTAAAGTCTGCAAACTTGTCTACTTTGCCGCATGTACATTTTGGTATTTCCAATTTATGTATTTTCGTCAAGTTGTAACATGGCCTTTATTTCATTAAATATAACGGCTTAAGTATCCAATAGCGGCAGTTTAAGTGCTGCTCCTCATGGAGATATTTCCTTGTCGGCGGCGCCATATTTCCGAGGATTTCATTATACCGGTAATAAGAATTTTTGTTAGCTTATAACGTCTTACTGGTATATTTTATCCACAACCTACGTGTTTCTTTGAATAGCATTTGAACGTTGCACGAGAATAAGAAAATGGAATATTATCATGAATAATGAAAAATCTGTTACAGAGTACAATATATCGACTTCATTTTAGACATATTGTAACATGTTAGTTACCACAAAGTTTGGAAACCATGATGCTAGTTTATGGAGAATTTCCTTGTTAGCGAAAAGAAATCTAAAATAAAATAAAATGTTATAAATATGTTATAAAATTAACCTGTATCATTCTAAAAGGGGCTAATGTAAATATAGGAAATTTATGATCTTATTGTGCTTTCATTGCGCAGAGTAATAATTATTTTGAATTACAAAAACATGGTTGAATATCAATAAAATAATGACGAGGCGGTTTTTGTGGTCGTAAGGTACTGAATCACCTCTAAAAGACACGGAAGGACGAGGGAACCACCGTGTAAACTTTAAATAACGAAAAACCTGAAAGTGCGGTGTTCAGTATGGAAAGTAGAATGGATTCTACCAGTTTCTGCAATCAGTTTTTTTTCATAAGGCTTAGGCTTCATTCATAGGCTTCATAGGCTTAGTGTTCATTTCTGGCATATTTTTTATGCTACGCGCAGTTACACAATTACGACCGTCGCGTTCGCTCACGCTGCGCCGCCTAAGCGTGCGGTCATTAGCCTGTACAGTAATCAACGAGACACGAGCTTTGCATCTGTGTGAGTGGGCGCCGAATTGTCGAAACCGATTTCCGAAATGGTTCGCACTGTACAATATCGGTGTGCACTCACAGAAACGCAAAGCTCATGTCTCGTTGAGTTTACTGTACTGACTAATGACAGCTACGAACTTTTTAGATAGAAGAGCAAAACCTACATATTTGTAACATTTGATTTATTCACTAAAATAATTGTTACTCACGTTTTTACATATTTTAAATTAATTGTCCTGTTTCAGGTTATCCATTATTTTGGTGATACGTTGTACATTACATTTACATAGATAGCCCCTTGGAATGGCGTAGGTTAATTTTATTACACTTTATATACGTTTTACATATTTACATACGTTTTACACTTTATATACTCTTTACATAGTATCTATAATATTTATGCTCATGAGTTCGGAATTAATTTAGAATCTTGTTAGTGCTCTTTACAAACATATCCGTTTGGAGTTGGTTTGCAATTAAGAGACTAAAACTTTTTTACACTTGTTGACACTTGTTTACAATACCTTAAAAAAATAAAAAAATAATTAGAAATTAGTAAGTTAGATAATTGAAGTTAATGACATTATTACAAAAGTAATTAATAACATTTCAACTTCGTTTTTTTTTAGATATACGGAAAGATATTGATATAAAGATATAAGATACTGAGATATAAGGAACACTGCCTACTGTATCTTCGTAATATGTTGTAGTCACATATAGTCAAAAAATACTTCTTAAAAATGGTACATCATGCTTACAAAGATTGTTCACTTTGTGATAAATGGCTACAGTCGTCGGGCTCCGTCTGTACTCCAGATGTGGCTCGAGAGTCGGCATTGCGGAGAATTCCACGCTTATATTAGGGTACTGCTATATCGGCAAGTCTAGATCAAGGTCCTTTGTCAACGATTTTCTTCAGAACTAGGCCCGTTATTTGTAAAATTATCCAACCCGTACAAAGAGCTCGAAAACCCCGGACTTTTGGGTTTCGATATTTATTTATTTACCTACGGTGAACGTGTGTTTGACTATTTTTACACAGTGTTGTAAATTTATATATTGTAAATTACAAACGAATTTATATTTCAAAATGTCAGGAAATATTTAGATACAATTAATATTGACACACTGTTTCACCCCTTTATGGGTTGAACTTCAAGAAATCCCTTCTTAGTGAGTCAGCAAATTAGTCACGACATTTCTTTTTATAATAATAGCTATGAAGAGGACATTTAACAGTATTAAGTTATATAAGTAATGTTGCTTTTTATAGACAAGACATAGGTATATGATTGATCGGTGTTATCGAGCAAGCTGATTATACGGAGAGTCAGCGTATCATAGGAACACCGCCTTTATAGAGGCTCATGTTAAATTCAAAACGTCGCTGTCTATATCGATAAAAGAGCCGATTGGACATCTGAATAGGGCTGTCCGAACGTCGATAAAAGATAGCGATGTTTAATTCTGAAGATAGCCGTTTATTGTAAATTCTACTCAACTTTATGCATTGCATAAAGAATATGCATAGATAGTCTACGAGAGAAAAGAGAGCGGTAATAGCCTAGAAGTCATCTAGAAGTATCTATCTCTATTTTCGATTCTCCTTCGTGAGGTAGTGAGTTCCAACCTTATTCTCGTACCACTAAGTTTCTAGTTAAGTAAAGATTTTTCTATTTTTATACTAGCTTTGCGGTAACGAAAACACCCCGAGGAAACTCGTGTGCCCGGAAATAAAAAAGAGGCATGTGTATCCACTATGGTCCGATTATTGAAGGAAGAGCTCTGACAGCTTACATGTACTTACAATTTGTAATAATCATTTTACAACTCGATAGTTCTTTAAGAATATTTTTTTAAGAATATAAAGTAGTAGTATATTTATACGGAATTATTTGAAATACGTTTTAACAAAATCAGTCCTTGGTAACGATAGAACTTTTTTTCTAAGAGAAGGCGCGCAAAATTAATTATTGTCTGAAATGAAACCGAGTATTCGCCACCGACTACTAGTGATAGCTACCTCGTTAGTTACCTACGTAATTGCCTCGTTAGTAACTGACCCGACAAAGGAACCGCCTCAACCTGCCTGACCAGAACTTTGAGACGCACAAATGAAATGTTGCCTCCTTTTCTCGCTCAAGGTTATTAGGCCTCAATGTTTTTTAGTAGTTTTGTATTATTAGATATCACTATATAGTACTTATATTCCTAATATTCGTATCTACATTCGTTTTGGTGGATATTAAAGTATTTGTGGTCGTACTCGTATTCGCCATTTTCTAAGCGAATACTGGAATACTAATCGAAAAGAAACAACGTTTAAAATCAGTTCCGTGCCTAAACTAAAAAATAGGTACCAATTTATATTAATTACTTTAAATTACTTACTAATGTTACTAGTGTCTGTAAGTTAGGGCACCATTTATACTCGCGAATATTGAAGCAAATTATTCTTATTTATATTCTCGAATATTTTTTTGCTATTCGAAATATGTATGCTACAATGTAATTTTTTTCACTTCGTAAAATTTTAATATGATATTCAAAGGCTCAGGATCTGAATACCGTTTATATTCTTTTTTAAAATAACAGTTTTATAGTCATTGTAGAGTCATTGATTTCATACGTAAATAAGTATGGATTTTATGTTGACCTATTCGTTGGTCGCTCGTTGTCCAGACACATGATATGAATGCTACCTCCCAAAGCGTACAGTGCGAATTGTTTATAAACTTTGTTTTGTATGGCCACACGATATCACTTAAGTGGCAGACAGATCGAAATTTTTCGAAACAAAATTTGTTTTGTTTTATTTTATTAATATATAATTATGCTACTGATATGCTGTCGTTTTTTAAACTTTTGCCACATAATAAAAACTCACATTGTAGCTGACACCAATAGCTTATTCTATACTACTGTATTTCTCATACATCGCGTGGGTAGATTATCAAACGTTCGAAGTTAACGCATCAGCGGCCGACAAAATTGGAAACTCTGTAACGCTATAATTCATTTTATGACGCGTTTTCACACCATAAAATCGCCAGCAGAAAGTTGACGCCCCTTCATGAACACGAAACCTTGGTTAGTTTTTTAAGCGCGCCACACACCGAGGACACATATGTATGCCACAATGGATTTGCGTTAAAGCGCCTAAATACACCATTTGATATGCCCGTTGGTAGCGACTTAGTCGCCTATGGGAACCGCGCGGGAAGGGATGGGGTGGTGTTATTCTAAACACCATTTTGTTTGTCGATCTTCTTTGACGATTTTATTTTCTGGCAGTCAATAACAAGAAAGTATTAGACGAGGATTCTTCTTTTCTCTGTATTCATCAATTCCATTTCGAAAGTAATTACTTCTAATTATCATCTTTATAATTTTACCGACATTTTGATATTGCAAACTGTATTATATATATGAGCTGAACAAAGATCTGCGCAGCACAGCGAAAATAGCCCGTAACGTTCTATGACGTGCAATGGACTGCCAATCTTTGGGTGGTAAACCACTTTCTTGGCTGACCGTATAATAAATTAATTGTTTTTTGCATGACATTAACATTTGTGGTTTTAAATGTGTGATGTAGACTATAGATTCTTCAACAACTGTGCCCGCGACTTAATTCGCGTGCACTTCAGATTTTGTGAGGTTAGTTGTACTTTTAACATTTCCGGTCTCATACCATTCCATTTCATCGCATTCCTTTTCACCCAATCCCCTCGCGCCCCACACCACACCGCCATTCCGTCTCATCAGAAAGGAGAATTACCACATACCATCTAACACAATTGCATCTCGTCAAATTCAATTCAATTCGATTCCATTCATTTTATTCCATAATCCAATCCCACACCATGGCTAACGTTTTACATATTTTTTTACGTTTACATACGTTTACGTTTACGTTTTACATACCCACAATAACGTTTTATGTTCTAATAAGTTAAGTAAGTTTAGGACAAGTCCAGAATTTTTATTTGTTTGAAAAAATGGGACAAACTCAATGACCAAAGTTTAATACAGGTAAAGCTCTAGTTCATAACCAAAAAAAAAATAGGCGCTGTATTTTAATTTAGCTCAGTCGCAGGCACGCGGGCTAAATTAGCGGGGTGTGTTAATTAAAAACATCTGAGCCCTAACCGTTGACTGGTCTGAAAATTAAAAAATAGCAATGAATTTTAAATTGAATACATGACCTTTTTTTATCGTGTTGTAGTATAAAAAGAGTGATGTGAGGCGCCAGTCGGAAGGGAGAATACGCTATTTTCCGTACGTTTGAGAAAAAATATTTGGACAAAAGACCTTCATGAGCGCCCTATCCAACGAGATATTTTTTATATGTATAGATGTTGAAATAATTATTGGAATTACATGATAAACTTACTTATAACTGTACTTATATTTGGCACATCTACGAATTTAACCGTAATACAGAGCCATACTATTAATCTATCCTTTAAATCCGTTAAGAAATGCCAACATTTTTTTTATATCCCATATAACGTGTCATTGAAATAATGCAAAACCTGCAACACTGCACTAATTTAAAATATATAAATCCTTTCTAGCGACAAATAAAATTATTTTCAGGGATAGACCAAAAAGCTACAATAAACGTAAAAAAAAAGTAGAATAAAAGATACACGAGAAATGAATAATAAAATATGGAAAAAAAAAAACATTTTAAAAACTGGTAGAATCGATCATACTCTCTATGCTGAACAATCATTTTCAGCTATTTCGTTATTTCAGGGGCACGCTGTACCTATATATATATGTATATAAACTTAGAAACTGATTGATGTTTTGAATTCAGCCGATCATCCCTAGCATAAGAATGTAAATAATACTATTTGTATTATTATTTATTCTTATATCCTTAGGTCTCTACTAACATTTATTTTTCAACGAACAGTTTCTATGTGTGTGTATGTACTATGTATGCGTTGTTCTATGTATGTATAATATGTGTTGTCTATGTAGTGAAACTCATCGGTAATTCAAAAGTTGTGATTACCGAAATAAGTAGACGTTTTCGAAATGTTTTCGAAATCTAACTAATAATAAACTCGGACATTTGCTGAATTACTGGCATAAATAACGACAACTTGAAGTAAGTTTTATCAATACAGGCTGAACTTATTATATGGACCAGCTAAAAGTTGTTTTTTCACATCTTTCAAACATCATGACTGTTAACAATGCACACCCAAGATGAAGATTCCTAAGTACGAAGCCACGCCCCCTAAACCTTGTCAGTAAATAATCGTTTAGGTAGAATTTTAAGTTGTGCAACTAGACAGTTTCTTGCCGAGCAAATCGAGTGAGCTTGTTAGCCAATAAATGTCTTAAAGAATGTCGTCTGTAATGTATTATATTGTAAAATGCTAGTTGCACTAATATGTTTATTGAAAATATATGAATGAAAATATTAACTTTAAGTAGTTGATAAGAAAATGAGTACCCATTGTTCTGTCGATTGTTATAATTGATAATGTATAAAATCATTAGAAAACAGAACAATGGGGAAAATATGTCAGCATAAGAAAAAGCCTGTATGTGCAAACGGGCACACATCTATACATTTAGAAAAATAAAGCTTTGCCCCCGCCTGTCTTTTATTTTCCCTAAGGGATAAGATTTAAGCACGCACATTCGTCTATTTTCAGTGAGAAATAGCGAATAGGGTTGATGGAATAAAACCCACGTAGATTAGGGCAGATCTTTTAAAAGTAGATAAAATTGTTTAGGAAAAAATAGTATAGATGTGTGCCTGCTACAGGTATCTTGGGAAGAATAAAGCTCTGCCAATGCTTTTAATAAGCATATCGCCTGTCTTCCGAGAGGGAGTAGGCGATGGGTTATTGTGAGAACCTTTTGTAGGCAGATCTTTTAAAAGTAAATAGATATTTGAATGAATAGACGTAGGAAAATGTGGATGAAATGTAAATATCTATAAAATGTAAATATGTATAGTTGTAAATATAAATAAAGATGATTGAGGGGGAGGGGTGGTGAGGAGACGGGTGAGGCGGTAAATGAGGTCGCGCGGCTCTCCTTACGGTACTGCCGCGGGCCTAATAAGCATGAAGCAAGACGCGTAAATTTACGTGATCCTCAAACGTCAACCACAAGAAGAAGAAGAAAAATACCGCCGTCTCGCTCCTCAAAACACCACCGCAAGCCCTCAAGCTATTTTGAAGAAATATCAAGACTTTCATTTCAAGACCTCCATAGACGTTGGTTCCTGCGCCGCCATTCTACGAGTCCGGTGAATCAGAACCACACCTACCACGAGCACAACGTCCCGTTCAGCCGCGCCCTGGGGTGATCACAAACCACGAAGAAGGCGCCGTTGAAGGGACTGGAGACAAGAAAGCATACGGACGGTTCAAAGGGGCCGTTCGTGTGTTTTCAAGTCATCCCCACCAACAAAATTGTTGTTGTGAGTCATTCGGTCCGAGTGATTCTACATTCATTTGTCGATCATTGGGATCGGATGACTTACAACAATAATAACAGATGGTCCCCGAGTCGAATAAGGGGGCCATTTGTAATAGTTTATGGTCCTTCGAACGGCGGATGTTGAGACCACGTATTCAACATAGTCTCTCATCGCAGGATTCACAAGGGCTCGTCAGCTACCGGCCGGGAGCTACCGCCGGAGAAGAGGATCACGTCACATCGTCAGGGAGCAACTTCGGTGGTGTACGGCGAGGCGGCTGCAACGCTTGGTGCCTAGGGCTTGGGGCACCAAAGAAGATTCAAGACATCGAACCCTCTCGCTGCCACGTGAGAGGGAAACGCATACCGGTACGCACGGATCCTAGCGGTGTTAACGAAGTGCGTACTCGGGCTTAACTATCCCGTCAGTGGGAGGAGGCCACCGTACGTCGAGGTTAAGACATCCCATCTTAGCTCTCGAAGGTACCTCTCACTGACGTGAGATAGGTTCTTTCCAACCTATCCTAAGTGAGTCCAATCCCTGCGATCCCGTGCTCGTGTGAAACCTTCACACGAGAGTAAGGTTAGGGGTAGGGACCGTTAGGGAATTAGGGGGCTTCAAGATGGACGAGAAGACAAGAACAACCCGGGCAGCGGCTGCAGCGAAGAAAATCGCGACGACGACAACAGAGTCAACCGCTGGAACGTCTGGGTCGACGAATACATGGAGCAGAGGGACAGATACGTCCATTGAAACAGTCCAGAATAATGATGTTCCCGAACAAAATAGGAAAGAACAGGACAATGCACAAACGGCAGAGAGAACGCATATTGGCTCAGGTGATACTTTGGTAGGGTCAAAGTCTACCGGAGGACGATCGACGCGCTCAGCTGTTAGGCGACGTGCCAAGTTGAAGGCACAGTGGGACCTACAGCAAGAAGAATTGAAGAAAGCAGAGGCCGCCGCTGCGTTGGCAAGGACTAAACTGGAATTAGTCTGTCTCGATTCGGAAGAAGAGGCAACCGACGTAGAGGAGGAGCCACCCGAGGGCGTCGCTCGAGTCAATGATTGGCTACAATTCCATAATTCGGTACGGCAGTTGAAGCCACCAGAAGAAAGAAATGAAGTATCAAGAATAATTGAAAAGGAACCTGAAGCATCGCGTCAAGCGGAAGCTACGACGTTGGCCAGTGCTCTAATGCAGGCCATTAAACAAGTGGCAAAGAATGAAGAAAAAAGGGATCCGCCGAAATACCTGCACGAGTTGCCGCTATTTGACGGTGACCCGAACGAATGGATATCGTTCATAACTTATTTCCGTGACACACGGGAATACTTTAGCCAAGTACAGAATGTGGCAAGGATCAGAAAAGCGTTGAAAGGAAACGCAAGAGAAGCAGTCAAGTCGTTGCTATATACGCACACGACTACAGACGCCATAATCGAATCCCTTGAAAGGAGATTCGGGAGAGCAGACGTATTAGTTCTCAACGAATTGGAAAATGTTAAAAAATTACCCAGAATGGGTGAAGATGGTAGGGATATATACATGTTTGCCAGCAAGATATCAAACTGTATAGCTACCATTAGAGCATTAAATAAACCTCACTTCTTGCATTCGCCGGAGATATCGAAGCAAATTGTGAGTAAAATGAATACTATAGTGAAATACAAGTGGATGGAATACAGGTACGAGTACTCGGGAGAAGAACCGGAACTGTGTATAATATCCACATATTTGAACAGGATGGCCGATCAATACAGCGTGATCTACTCGACGGAATATACGCCTAGGGAAAAGAAGGTGCACTCCTATGACAAAAGAAAGAAGACAATACACACCGTTCGATCCGTCAACGAGGGGGAGAACGGAAGAAAGGAGTTTACCCGAAGTTCGTCGAGTAGTGAACCAGTGAGAAGTAAACGATACAACAAAAGTGGTTTAAAATGTGTGTTGTGTTGTGAAAAACATGGCTTGCCGAGTTGCGATAAATTCAAGCAACTTAGTACAGAACAAAGATGGGAAGCGGCCAAGAAAAGCAAAGTGTGCTTCGTGTGTTTACGGGGCAACCACAGTAGAAATAATTGTCGCGTTAGACCATGTGGCATAGGGAAATGTGAAATAAAACACCATAGATTGTTGCATCACAATTATAGAAAAGAAAGTGAAAGGAAGGATGCCGAAACCTCCATCAAGACGGCGATTACCAACGCAGTAAGTACCTCTCAGCGGGCTTACTTAAAAATAATTCCCATTGAGTTATATGGTCCAAGGGGAATGAAAAGTACACATGCCTTGTTGGACGAGGGCTCGACCATCACTCTGATAGAAGAAAAAATTGCACAATCCATTGGAGCCACAGGCCCTAAAGAGAAACTGTCCATAGAAAGTGTGGGCGGAAATAAGATGTATGATGAAAACTCACGCAGATTAGAATTAAGTGTGAAGGGAAAATTCACTAGGAATCTAGAAACAGTACGTGCACAGACAATCAAGGAATTGCACTTGACTTCACAGTCTGTAGACAGAGAATTAATAAAGAACTGTTCACACTTAAAGGATATAGAGGATCAGATCATGTACGAACAAGTCCGTCCAACAGTTCTCATTGGACAGGACAACTGGCATCTCATAGTCTCTAGAGAAATAAAGTCTAAAGGAACCAGCCTACCAGTCGCCTCACTCACACAACTAGGGTGGGTAATGCATGGATGCATAACAAGCACATCCAAACCTGTGAATTTTATTAATTACGTTACACAGGACAAGAGAAACGGCGACTCAATGGAAGAACTCATGAGAGAACACTTCTCCTTAGAAGGACTCGGAATAGCGGCCCGAAATCCAAAAAGCGATCCGGAAGAGAGAGCGATGCGCCTTTTGGAAGAAACAAGCAATCGGCTGAGTGACGGAAGTTACGAAGTAGGATTGTTGTGGAAATCGAATCACGAAACTATGCCCGATAACAGGGCGCAAGCCGAAAAAAGATTGTATAATTTAGAGAGAAAGCTAGACAAGAATCCGGTTATGAAAACATATTGCTATAAAAGTATCATCAGGCGTTATAGAAATAAACGGTCAAACGATAAAATGAAACCTAGTGAAGCATCGGATGACTTAAGTTTCGAGTCAATGTCGCAAAGTTTGATTCGTCGAGCGGAAGAATTATGGGTCAAACAGATACAGGAAGAAAGTTACGGTAGTGAAATAAATCGTCTTCTAACAGGAAAACCAATAGAGAAGAGCTCGCGGCTTCGTCGACTGTGCATTGTTCTGGGCTCGGATAACATCATAAAATTAAATGGTAGATTGCAGGCAGATAACAGCCTACCAAGCGACTACAATACGCCGATAATCCTAGATGGCAAACACCCAGTAGTTCGCTTAATTATAAAATGTGAACACGAAAAGTTCAATCATGGGAACGATTCGACAGTAATGAACGAACTGAGACAAAAGTATTATATTGTCTCGTTGAGAAACGCCATCAGAAAGGTTCATAACGAATGTCAATGGTGTAGGGTAAACAAACAATTACCTAAAAAGGCACCACAGGGCTGTCTACCAAAAGAAAGATTAGCTCATCATCAACCACCGTTCACTTGTACGGCGGTGGATTATTTTGGACCTATGAATGTAACAATAGGCAGACGCCATGAAAAAAGATGGGGAGTACTGTTCACATGTATGACTACGCGAGCGGTGCACCTAGAACTCGCCGCTTCGCTCTCTGCAGACTCCATGATATTGGCATTAAGAAGACTAATAGCTAGAAGAGGAAAACCTTCTGTCATGTACAGCGATAATGGCACTAACTTTGTCGGTGCGAACAAAGAGCTGGCAGAAGCGTGGAAAAAATGCCAAAATGCCATTGAGAAAGAAACCCAGCATAAAAACATAAAATGGAAGTTCATTCCACCAGGCGCGCCCCATATGGGCGGAACCTGGGAAAGGTTAGTGAGATCAGTGAGAAACGCGCTGTCGGCGACTTTAAGAGAACGCGCGCCCAGAGAGGAGGTACTCCACACACTGATCCTGGAAGCTGAACACATAGTGAATTCCAGACCACTAACACAAGTAAATCTCGACGACAATGAGGAAGCCCTGACGCCCAATCATTTCCTAATTGGGCGATCCAGTGGTATGACGTCGCCGGGAAGATTCAATGACGACGAATTGGTGGGAAAGACCACCTGGAAAACAGTACAACGTCTTGCCGACCATTTTTGGGCAAGATGGGTGAAGGAATATTTGCCCTCACTACTTCCACGACGTGATAGTGGTCAACGAGACTACGTCGACCCAGCACCAGACGACATAGTACTCATAGTCGACCATACACTACCTCGCTGCACGTGGCCACGAGGAGAAGTGATACGAGTATTACCAGGAAAGGATGGAAAAGTGAGGATAGTGGATGTAAAAACCACAGCAGGCGTGATGAGACGACCATCTTCGCGTCTAGTAATATTGGAAAGAAAGGGGTGCATTGTTCCATAGTAAAGTGCTAGATTCGCACGAGGGGGAGATTGTTAACAATGCACACCCAAGATGAAGATTCCTAAGTACGAAGCCACGCCCCCTAAACCTTGTCAGTAAATAATCGTTTAGGTAGAATTTTAAGTTGTGCAACTAGACAGTTTCTTGCCGAGCAAATCGAGTGAGCTTGTTAGCCAATAAATGTCTTAAAGAATGTCGTCTGTAATGTATTATATTGTAAAATGCTAGTTGCACTAATATGTTTATTGAAAATATATGAATGAAAATATTAACTTTAAGTAGTTGATAAGAAAATGAGTACCCATTGTTCTGTCGATTGTTATAATTGATAATGTATAAAATCATTAGAAAACAGAACAATGGGGAAAATATGTCAGCATAAGAAAAAGCCTGTATGTGCAAACGGGCACACATCTATACATTTAGAAAAATAAAGCTTTGCCCCCGCCTGTCTTTTATTTTCCCTAAGGGATAAGATTTAAGCACGCACATTCGTCTATTTTCAGTGAGAAATAGCGAATAGGGTTGATGGAATAAAACCCACGTAGATTAGGGCAGATCTTTTAAAAGTAGATAAAATTGTTTAGGAAAAAATAGTATAGATGTGTGCCTGCTACAGGTATCTTGGGAAGAATAAAGCTCTGCCAATGCTTTTAATAAGCATATCGCCTGTCTTCCGAGAGGGAGTAGGCGATGGGTTATTGTGAGAACCTTTTGTAGGCAGATCTTTTAAAAGTAAATAGATATTTGAATGAATAGACGTAGGAAAATGTGGATGAAATGTAAATATCTATAAAATGTAAATATGTATAGTTGTAAATATAAATAAAGATGATTGAGGGGGAGGGGTGGTGAGGAGACGGGTGAGGCGGTAAATGAGGTCGCGCGGCTCTCCTTACGGTACTGCCGCGGGCCTAATAAGCATGAAGCAAGACGCGTAAATTTACGTGATCCTCAAACGTCAACCACAAGAAGAAGAAGAAAAATACCGCCGTCTCGCTCCTCAAAACACCACCGCAAGCCCTCAAGCTGTTTTGAAGAAATATCAAGACTTTTATTTCAAGACCTCCATAGACGTTGGTTCCTGCGCCGCCATTCTACGAGTCCGGTGAATCAGAACCACACCTACCACGAGCACAACGTCCCGTTCAGCCGCGCCCTGGGGTGATCACAAACCACGAAGAAGGCGCCGTTGAAGGGACTGGAGACAAGAAAGCATACGGACGGTTCAAAGGGGCCGTTCGTGTGTTTTCAAGTCATCCCCACCAACAAAATTGTTGTTGTGAGTCATTCGGTCCGAGTGATTCTACATTCATTTGTCGATCATTGGGATCGGATGACTTACAACAATAATAACAGATGGTCCCCGAGTCGAATAAGGGGGCCATTTGTAATAATGACAGAAATATGAAAGTAATTTTATTGGTTGCCCTGTTTACTTGGATTATTGCGTAGAAAATGTTCACATTTGATGTGAAAAAAACAGTCTGGCCATAATTATGCACAACTGCGTCATCAGCTAATGACATTTATTGATGACTTGCAGGCACTGACTGGCCATAGGGCAAATCGGGCAAATGCCCGATGGGCCGTTAGCCTAGTGGGCCGGCCGGCGCCGCACCTTTCTGGCTTGATCGATCGGAAATCAACTTTTTTTTGCTATTTTTTTTTTAAATATATTGCTTATCGACCGCTCCGTTTCCATTCCAGATACTCGATTCAAGTTACGTTCTCTACTGTTGAGTAATATTAATAAAATGTAGAATTAAAATATTAATTTTGGCTCTAGCTGTGCTCTAGTAGTTAATACACTCTAGTATAATTTCTAATAGTAATAGTTGAATTCTTAAAAATGAATTCAAGTTAGTCCCAGTCCGGGCCTGATGACTTTTATTTAAATAGTACAAAAATGGCAAATGAGCAGCAATCATCATGAACAAAACAAACTATTTGTAAATCACTCAAATACATAATTTCCTATTATTAAGAATTTTATCAGAAAGTCGATGGAGTACTGTGAAGTGTGACTCCTATTTCTTTTGTCACCAGAGAAACTAAACCCACCATTAAATTAGCAGCCATTGATTTGCTGCTCATTCAGTATTTTCCGCTGCTTATTCGATTATTTCTCTTTGTTTATTAATGTGTTTCACTACAAACCCGAATAACGAATGGACGATTTTTGTGTTATTTACAAACGATACAAATGGTAATGGTATTATAAATTATTATCTTTAAGCGATTGCTATCTTTGAAGTAAAATCAAATGTAATTTTAAGCTACGTGGTCCTCAAAAATAACAGTTTTAATTGGAAGAAAAAGTACATCAAGAAGTAACCGTTCGTTATCGCCCGTCTTGCTCCTTAAGCCATTGAAGATACCAGTCAACGTCAGAAGATACCAGTTATTTTGAAGAACTCCATCGACCCAAGTTTCCTGGACGTGAACCACCGCCGATATTGGCACAACGTCCTGTTCAACAGCATCCTAGGGTGACCACTCACCACAGACTACAGGGGTGCGGTTGAAGGGGCCGCAGTAATTAAAAAAAGAGAATAATAAGGATAGTTCGAAAGGGCTATTCTTGTGTTCTCCGTGATAAACCCGCACAGTTTTATGGCACCAAGAAATTATTCTGTATATACTCTTTATTTGCAAATGTTAAATTGTATATAAAATAAAAAAAATAAAATAATCAAAAGTTAGATGACAATTGATTATAAGGCAATGGGCGACAGTATCCACCTACCACCAGGTGCCTTCTTGTTCATCTGCCACCAATTTTTCTGTATAAAATAGGGGTTAATAATTCAGTGTAAGTAAGGTTGTTATTAATAACGTGCAACTGTTATGTTTTACCGGCGTGCCAGGATCAAAGTCACGCATGTCGCATTTCCATAAGGCAGGTTTATCAGCCCACTGTGATCGATCACGCTCAGGTTATATAATCCGACATTTAACTGATAAAGTAAGTACAATTTCGTAAAAGTAGACTTATGTAGGTTTATCCTTTGCACAGACTTTGCTATCAGCCTATAACGTCCTAGTGGTCCTAGTAAGGCACAGGCATCACCTAGTGGGATAATTGGGGGGTTTAGGGCAATAATCCACTACGCGGGCCCATATACCCTAGATTGGTAGATCTTTATTATTTGTCGAGCATGGGATTTCTTCATGACGTTTTCCCTTGTCGCCGATCTAGTAATTTTTTTTAATACCGTACTTTATCCTAGGCTATCCTTTGCACAGTGCACAGTACAGTATCTCTTCTAGTTTTCCAAATGTTAAAGGGTTTAAGGAAATCTTAAAAAACAAAATATATTTTTATTGGTTTAACTTTAAAATCAGATCTTAATATAAGTAGCTAGTTTCTATTTAAACAGAATATTAAAACATTGAAATAAAATAAAATCAGAAAAAGTAATAAGTTTATACCGACAAAAAAAAAATTATGTGAGCATTTTTTTATTTTTTACTAAAACTGACAAAAGCAAATAATTCCACCAATAACATATCTATTAGTATCCGTCGACAGCCAATCAGCGACGCTTTTTCTGCCTCTTTACTTTCACATTTATTACGTCACATTTATTTTATTAATTCTAATTGATGACACAGCTCAGTGGTCAGTGGAGGATGGATACAAAGTATTTATCATCAACTACTACAAAATAGAAGTCAGCGTTTTATGTTTAAAACGTCTATTTTCAACAATAGTAAATGTTATTGCAATGTAATGAAAAGTGCGCTCTTATGACCGTAACAAAATTTAACTCTGGACACGTTCTTGCAATTTGCGTTCTGTTCCGCGTGCGTTCAAATGCACTTGTAGTTTTACGAGTGTTGTGCAGTTATGAAAACAAAGTTGTTTAAAATTTATTTTATTAATACACATTTACTGGCAACAATTTAATCAAAGAGTATCTTAATATGACAATAAACGAATGGAGTAGTCCGTCGGAATAATTTTGATATCAGTATTGATAATCGTATTCCTAACAATAATGAAGCTTAATGCATATCATAACCAAACGCGACAATGCGACAATTATTAATGTAATAAGGGTATTTGACTCGTTTTAAATATTTTTTTAATTAAAGTACTTACAATTCTAAAAATCAATTCGTGACATCAAAATGATAATATCTTTAAAAATAACGGAGTTATAGAATTTTAAGCACATAACCGAGTTTTGTGTTAGAAGTCTCAAGTCAGTATAAGTCCGCGCTACTGTGTTAATGACGTCGTTCTTCTAGTACCAGTACAGCCAGGGTAATGAAAACATAACAATTTAAACTACATTCAATTGTCGTATTGGCAGCAAGCGATACTAGCGACATGCGCGACGTGAGTTGTAAATTAATGAAAATTTTAAATGTGTTCTTTCAAAAAAATATTTCAAACAATATAGGTACAGATACATTACGAAAAGATTGCGCATCGCCTAATCCGAAAACACCCGAACCACGTCATCCACGTCTATGAATTACCGTACTTCTAATTGCATACGTTATTACTTTATAGTATACTTTTTATTACTTTATTGCAAATAATACGTACGTAAATATAAATAATACGTAAATTTTATAAGGTGGATGTGATTATTTTTTGCATTACTTTTATCTCGCTGTAAGAAATAGGCGAAATTTCATACATATGCTTGTAATGTCAACGAAAAATCTTATATTGCTGTTATCCATATTAACTAAACACGTATGCATAGATTATAAACCTCGTTATTATTTACCAACACATAAATAGTTAAACACACTGCGGGTTTCGTACTGACCTTGGACGAATAAAAATTATGTAACCTTGGTGACGTAGTAGTGCTATTCAGCTAGCCAAGTCAACGTTCAAGGGAGTGAAGTCTGTAAACCTTAACTATACGCTACGTCAAACCTAAACGACGCATACGTAATTAATCGACTACGAAAACATACGACGACGTGTCGCTACGAGTTTTCGTAGCAGTAATGTAGTCTACGCCGTAGAGGTTTCGTAGCCAAATTGATATTGTTCTTTTCGATTTTACGCGTAGGAACATAAATATTGCAGATACGCAGGTTAATTAATTACAATTCTATAGTTGATTAATTTTTTTTATTATACAAAGAAGTTGGTAGACGGTCTAACTTTATGCTCAATGTCAAGGGATGTACAGAATAAACGCTAGGAACGGCAAACAAATAGGGCAATAGGAATGGAATCAAGAGATACGAATTTTGGAAATGGAATTGGAGAGGATAGGAACTCTCACTCACTGTCGAAAGAGACATAAACTTGCGTTTCAAGACAGTCTTCTTTGTGAATAGATTAATTCAGCTAATCGCCAAATTTTAAGTTTAAGCTGCAATGTTTTAGCTGTATAACTCGGATATAAACTGTGTCGAAATGAATATTTTTAATAGTTTCACACTAAATTGGTTAGTTTAACATCCGCTCAATTTGGCTCCATAGTAAACTACTAACTATCCTAACAATAAAATGTAATTATTCATAGTGTAAATAGTTACATTAATTCATTTCATACGTTCCCGTTTTTTAAATTATGTAAATGTTGTTTGTCATTGCTATTTTTACCTGCAATTATTTAAAAAGATTCCACTTTTATATAGGTACATTTCTTGTACATGAATTACGGTACTAAAACACCATACTGGCTGGTTAGCGAGTCCACTCTTTTAGAGTTGGTGTAGTTCCTCACAGCTTGTAGCCTTTTAGTCAGTCGCCTTTTGCAATACTCACGGACCGGTGTCCACGGGCAGAGATGGGGTGGTGGTATCCTAAAGTTGGTCAACACTGCTAAAAACCCTCGGTGTCCACGGGAAGAGATGGGTGGTGGTATCCTAAAGTTGGTCAACACTGCTAAAAACCCTCGGTGTCCACGGGAAGAGATAGGGTGGTGGTATCCTAAAGTTAGTCAACACTGCTATAAACCCTCGGTGTCCACGGGAAGAGATTGGGTGATGCTATTCTAAAGTTGGTCAACACTGCTAAAAACCCTCGGTGTCCACGGGAAGAGATGGGGTGGTGCTATTCTAAAGTTGGTCAACACTGCTAAAAACTCTCTAAATAGATCTCATTTAATGTAAATATAATAATAATACATAGTCGTAGATACTTAGATTTCAATACAGTTACCAAGTTACAGCAAAAGTTGTTCGCTACTTTACAAGTTAAGAAGTAAAAGGGTATCTCTAAAGGAAGTTAATGACTATGCAAGGAGTTTAATTAGCTGAATTTTTAAGGAATTTTATTATTATTGCTAAACAGTTGAAATTTAAATCAGTTTAAAATAAGTGAATATCCTTTTATATTTATACCGTAACCGTAATCACTCCTTTATCGTCCACTGGTGGACATGGACCTTCTCATGAATACTGTCTTGTGTGTGAGGAGTGTATGGCCTCAAAACGCCACGGCAAGTCCACTCTTTTAGTGGTGGTGTAGTTCCTCAGGGCTTGTGGTAGCGGATTTGTTATCCGTTAGTCGCCTTTTACGACAGCTACGGGAAGAGATGAGGTACAACTCACTCAACGAGACATGAGCATTGCATTTGTGTGAGTGCAAACCGATATTGTACAGTGCGAACGATTTCGATACTCGGATTAGATAATTCGGCGCCCACTCGCACAGATGCAAAGCATGACATTTTCATCTGTCCTGTTGCAAGAACTATTTCGACAATCGGATTGGACAATTAGACACCTACTCACACAGATGGCTAGCTCATGTCTCGTTGCGAGGACTCTAGTGCTATTCCAAAGCCGACCGACACTGTGAAGACACAGTCGATGTTATTTTTAGATGTATATTAGTTAATTTATGTTCGTTTTATGTCTAAAATAATATATATAACTTATACCTAATTTAATTTTTTTACAAATACGATTACTTAAAATATAAACTGATTTTAGTAGTATTCGTGTGTATGATTTGTCAACGGCCGAGCATATACAATAAAAACAATAAGTAAATGATAAAAGGCCGCGCCAACATCCCTCGGGTCGAAGTGGAAGAGAGTCGCGCCAAGCTTGTGTCTGAAATCGAAGACTCTTTAGATCTAGTCTCGATTTGGGGTTCTCTGAACCTAGTGGATTTCAACCCCAGTAAGACGCAAGTCTGTGCATTCACCGCTAAAAAAACCCCCTTTGCCGTAGCACCTCGCTTTCAGAGCATGCCTCTTAAGATCTCGGAGAGTATCGGGATCCTTGGTGTCGACATCTCCAGCAAAGTCGAATTTAGGGGTCAACTGGGAAAAAAAATAAAAAAAAAAAAAAAAAAGATAGACAAGAACGTAATCTTGTCTGAGCACTTGACTAAGCTTAAAGTTGTAGTTATAAAAGTGAAATAAAATTTGCATTGTGACCGCCACAGCTGCTGGCAAAATGAGGGTAAACACTTTTTGATGTTCTTTTAAAGCTCAGTTGAAACACTTGGGTACATTATGAATTCATAATTACTTTGCACAGTAAATCACCATTGTAAACAAACATTAATTTATTTGGAATAATGAAAGATGCATTACTTTGCTTATCTTTCTCTAAGTATGGATTTGTATACTTACTAGTGATGTCCGCGACTGTCCGTCCGTGATGTGTGTTGAGACGTTATGTGCCCTTCTGACCCGCGACATTTCCGAACCGCACTAACAGACTGTTTTGTGATTTTTTTTTCCCTTTTGTTTTGTTTTATTATAAGTATGTATATGTATGTATGTATAGATATGCCTAGACATTCATGAGGTTGTGAGTTCTATTCCTCGGCCCGTACCATTGAGTTTCAACTTAAATACGGATTTTAAAAATTATCAGTATTTTCTCAGCAGTGAAGGAAAACATTGTGAGGTCGATCCGTTTCGAGCTCTTGCCCATTTCATTCTAAAGACAAACGTGCACTAATTGATGGAGTTGTTCATTCTCAAGACAACATATCCGTTCAGTAGAATCCAATGAGATTTCATTTTCCCCCATCTTTCTTGACGCATACAGCACACATGCCTTTTCTGTCTTTATACCAGTATGCCAGACTATATATATATATATATATACCTCGTCATATTACGAGTATGTCCATACGACCATGTAAACATATTTACCTTGAAATCCAGAAGACTTCTTCGAAGTTCGCACGTAATGCCACGCAAATTGTTCTAAAGCTTTTGCGGAATCCCTAAGAAAAATACCATTCCACACGTTTACGTCACGTCCCTAGTCGACAAATAACGTTCTATAAAAATGAACGCTGTTTAAATATTCACTCGAAATGCGATAATAATTTTTCCTAATTGACACTGATCCAAAATATGATGACAAATAAAATACTTGAAAAATACAGTTCACAGTGAAAATATTACTTTAAACGATACTTAAGAACTATTTATGACCAAATTGTGATTCGATTACTAACATTCTTGGGTCATCTTTGAACGTTTGCACTTATTACATATATTACATTACATTTATTACATTTATTTACATATACAGAAACCTACAGCTTTATCTGAAATATAAATTTGATTTGGGTAATTACAACAGTGGTATAGCCAATTACAGATTTCACATCGAAACATATCGAAAAATATCGAAACATAAAAATAAGTATATTTATTTGCTTTTGTATGTTTGTTGCGTGAGGGAGTGTGTGTGTTTGTGTATGTCCTGTAAGCTCTGCAAATCATGCAGCCTTTAAATCAATATCTTTAAATTGACTGTAATTTACGTGAGCTAATCGAGTGATTACACTATTTTGTGCATATTTAGTGCGATGAGAGGGACAAGAAATAAAGAAGTATGCAGCGTGCGGTGATTAAACCCATATTTATAACCAACTCGACCACCGAAGCAGGGACAATCAAGACGGCCACGCATAATGTCGTACAGCAGCATCATATCCTGATCTACACGACGGCTAAGAGTAGCCATACGATGGTATTTACAGCAATTCTCGTAATTACAATTACGTAATCGTAATTCAGTATACAACTTTAAACTAAACAATTGAGCGATGTTTTGGTGCAAATAGGTATTTGTATGCCAGTCAGTAGCCACTGCAGTGGCCTTGAACTCTTGCATCGATGCACATGTAGCACGTTTATACACAAATACACACACATATTACAGAGGTTAGTGTGGATAACTGATTGCTTTAGTAAAAGCTTTATCTTTGTTGGCGCGTCGTCCCGGTAATGGCTGTCTTGTGAAACAGCGAAAGGGGTTATAGGGATGAAAATAGCATATACAAACTATAATTAAATTAATTATTTTTATTCAATGAATTTTCTTATTCATACACCGAATAAATAAATATTAAAATCGTTGATACTAATCATTGGTATCTAAATTTAGTGTTTAAAATGTTGAATTGATTAAATAGGTACATATATCTCAGTGTATGTTTTTCGATACCAGTCTATACATTCCACTTACGGGGCATAGGCTTTCCCTAGTGAATCGTTAGGAGGTTTCGGGCTATATTACACCACCAATACACCATTCAATAATAGCCGATTGATGGATACATGTTATGCGGGTGTCCTCACGATGTTTTCCATAACTGCCGAGCCAGTGATAAATAATTTTAAAAATCCGTACTTAAATAGAAACTCTGTGGTATGGATCGAGGATTTGAACCCTATGACCACTCTTTGTATCTAGTATCTGGAAATTCGCTTCAGTATGTTCAGATAGATTACTTTTGAAAACCGTTTCAGTAATTTCAAAAATAAGAACATATTATCTTTAAAACTTACGAGTAAGGGAAGTATACATCAAATGCATAGTACGTGTCCTTTCTTAAACATTTACCGATGGCTACTTGAAGTCATCTTGTGACAATGGTTGATACAATTAGAGCTAGGTGTCCCGATTTTGTCGGCACGTCCCGATGTACCGTACCATACCATCAGTCTATGTCTCTCCACGGTTGTGCCAATGTGCGAAGTCTGTCGGTACTGTCGGTACAAAGGTACTGTTGCACATTGGCGCAGTGTGACAGCCGGACAAGGGCATGATATTAACTCAACTTTAAAAAGTATTTGTGAAAACTAATGATCATAAACATAAATTAAAAGTTGTATTATTATCCAGAAAATAAATATTACGAACCTAGAAAAAAAATCTTTAGCCTAATTTGTCGAAAACGCCTCATTTTCAAGGCTTATATAGATGACACTAAACAGATTAAATAATTATAACAGATAGTAACGAATGTACTGAATAATGTATTTTGCCAGTTGATCATTACAATACAATAATTTTGGTAGAGATGTACTTTAGGTATAGAGGTTCTGAGTTGTGTACAGACCTATCAATTTCCCCATCTGTGTTACTTGAAGCGTCTATTTTAACGGACTTAACAGCCCTCGAGACATTTTAATTAAGTTGTACGAACCTATTCATTGGATGTCAAAACAAGATTAAGGTAAGGCAGGGTGTAGGCGCAATCCATTTCAATGGATGTTGCTCAACTTTAACTACATAGAATATACTGTAAAAGTATTTAAACCATTTGAAGTAGGTAGCAATTTATGGTGGTTAAGTTAATTAACGTCTTAAAGATCTTCTTAATCTTAGTTAATATCGACTTTTCTATAAATACGAAATAGGTGACTAAAAGAGTGGTCGTAGGAGACATCTAACGAATCAATCAGTTTCTTTAAGTATATGGCAATGGAGTTTGGACTTCAGACTCAAAGGTGTATTTTCATATAGTTGGTATATTTTTTAAACTTAGTTTTAATTTGGGCTATGTATGAATTTGTTTACTGTACTTTAAAAATGTTGTAGACATTGTTGATACTTGTAATTTTGTTATTCAGCTGAATGTATGAGTTCATAAGTATAAAAACGTATAAAAAGTATAAAAACAAAAACGTATATGTTTTGGGTTAAAATTGTCTTCGTAAATGGAAAACGACAATCCATAAGCTTAACTTTATAAACCCGTTTTTTCTGAACTTGATATTTGCATATAGTTACATTTTTTGATAGCTTGTACTTAAAATAACAATAATAATTCAAATAAAATGGTTCTTAACATTGGTTCACAATGGAAAAGATTAATTGTATTATTATTATTTTTAAACAAAAGAAGAACGAAGAAGTTTCAAATTAAATCGGCCAATGTCGAACAAGTTACTGGAAGCAATAGATACACGAGTCATAATCATCTTATTTCCCCGTAACGGTAATTCCCATCGGAAAAGGTGTATATTGAGAATGCCAACATTGACACAAATAGGGCCGTGTCGTGGGAGGAAAGGTCCGTCTGTCCGCAAGGGCAATAAATTTCGGAAGACTGCGCGATCGAGGGCAGGGCAACTCGGTCAAGGGAAGGGAATATTTGAAGTGGAAAACCTTCAATAACAAAGGTTGTTACTATATCGGCGTTGATTAAGCCTACAAGCCAGCGCGATGTATCATTTTTCATCGACAGATTTTTATCAGTTCGGTTGACAGTTGACATGTAGCTATTAAACGAAGAGTCAACACTATACTCTGTTCGCATTAAGAATGCATGGTGTCGTCGCTCAAGACAGTGTGCGCCACCTATTTTTGACCAATAGTGTTAAATTTAATTAAATTTAATATCAGACACACTGTATATCAACTGCCAACTGCATATCAAAACACGTACATACCTACGTTTGATGCAACACCTGTTGCGGATATGATTCTGTGAAATGATACAAATGTGAACATTGCTTCATCTTCAGTGAAATAAAAATTGTTTCAAATAACATCAGAGAAAGTTGCTTGTCTTAAAAATATAATGGTAACAACTAATATCGTTGGTAATGTATACCAGTGTTTATGTCAACGTAAACGGTTTCTTCATATGCGTTGTTCCTCACAACCGACTAAGGGTATGATGTTACGAGGTAAAAAAAATCTTAAAAATCACGCGTAACGAATGTGAAAGTGTGACCACGTAGCTATAAGTAAATCACTGACCCTTAAGGGTAAGGTACCTTTATAAAATACTTACATAAAAAGGACAAATTAAAATTACGGCCAGTTTAATGTTATAAGAACGTAACACGAGCCAAAGTGATATGATTAAAGTGAAGGTTTTTACGCGTACGAGTGTACGTACGCTCGGCGAAGAAATTGCTTTACCACCCTAAGGTTGATAGTCCGTTGCACGTCATAGAGCGATAGGGGCTATTTTCGCTTGCAAAAACAATCTGACATTTACTACAGCTGTCTTTATCATTTATTGTAATGACGTCGATGCTTTGTTTCGATGTTCTTAGTTTGAATTGATGAAACTGATAGAAATTTATTTTGAGAAATTTGATTTTCTAATAATATGCTAAGAAGATAAATTAATGTATTTTATCTTTAACACTGTTCTACTATTGAAACAAGTCACTCGATTCATTTTCAACAAAATATCCTTTCTCTTTGTAAAAATAAAAATCACGTGATTACATTACACTATGTGACTCGATCTAAAACTTAAAAGTCTACAATGGTTCCAAACTGGACCGATCAAAAGAAAGAACGGGAAACTCCCTTGAATAGCAATAAATATCACATGTAAACATAACGATATTATTATTGTATTCAACCGCCATTTGCTTCTATCATGACTTGCAGACGATACCCGCATTTCTTTCCATATCTCATTAATATGTATGATGTTCCACAGCATCTCTTGTTCTTTCGTTATGGTTCGAGCATCTTTAAACCATTAGGCCCCAAAGATTTTCAATTGGGTTAGATCTGGAAATTTTGAGGACCTAAGGATTAACTGTATATCCGGGTGTGCACTGAACCAGTCATGCACTACTATCGCCGTGTGAAAAGTACAATTGTCATGTTTAAAATTAAACTGTGTATTTCTATTCATTTCATTTTCCGGGTAAACATTTCGGACCGTTGGTAACATTAAATTTTGTAGTACATCGACACAATTCAAAGCCATTATTCGTGGAGGTAAGGAGCACAGCTCTCCAACACCATCAGCTGTCATCCAACCCCAAATATTTAATGAAATTCTACCACTCTTTATTGGGTACTATTATACATAATCTTCTGTGTAACAAATCGAATTGTAACGCCAAAGATGTAGGCGTCCTTGGTGATTAGATTTGAAGGTTTTCTCATCACATAATACAATATTACTCCAATCGAAATTCAAGTATTTTCTGGCGAAGTTCACTCTAGCAATTCTATGAGCGTCAGTCATATATTTTCTTGGCATAATGTAAGCCCATGGTATGTAAATGATTTCTAATTATTTGAGGACTTATATCAAACATCTCTGCAAAAAAATTAGTTGGTCTAAAATCATTAAATTCGTATTCTCGTATGATTAATTCTGTTTCTATTTCTAATTCAATTCGATTTCACAGGCGGACGACCTTCATCTATGATCTGTCAAATTTCCCTTCCCCAATAATCCAAAAAGGAACAGTCCGTGCCTACAAAAATACATTCCTAATAAATTTAATATTTATTAGGAATGTATTCTCTAATAAATAATTATCTAATAAATTTCTTGGAAAAAGTCTCGAATGTACGTACACGCTGGTTCAAAAATTGTAATGTATATTCCTGTAAATAAATGAACAAATAAAAGTAAAAAAAATAAGTTACAGATAGGGTAATGGCATATTTTCAAAAACAAAATAACCATTTATATTATAGCACTGCATAAAATTTACTGATATATTTAAATTTCTAGATATTTAACTAATATTATGGCCCTCTTTATATTAAGCAAATATTTGTTCGCTGTCGAGAATGGACGCAAGCGTGGCATTGCAATTATTTTATTTTCCCTTGGAGATGAAAATTAAAATTGTAAAATTATTTCACTAATGTCAGTGTTATTTTCCTTTTTAAATTAGCGACTAGAAAATGGAATTAATTTATTTGTCTCTAACAATCTTAATAGGTTTTAATGGCTTTCAGCGACATGTTGCATTATGTATGTATTGTAGAAAATAATAAACTAACGCTTTGATAACAAAGATCAAAATAAAGTAACATCTTTAACCTATATATGACTTTTTATTAGCTTGCAATCAACTACTGTGTCATGTTGTGCATCTCTTTCAGTATTGGAATCCGATTTCAAGGTTCATACATGTTTCGGTAACGAGTTAGATATGCCAGAGCCTATTCTATCCCATCCTATCCCTCTAATTTTCCCAACCCTTTGTCCAAATTAATTCCTAAATCTCCAAAGGTAGACATCCGTGGGCACGCCAACGTTTATTATTCTGAACTGATATTGGCATGTATCGCGTATGTCCACGGGAGATAGTGTGCTCGTCTGACGCCTTCTTACTATAAAAAAATACAAAGCATCAAAAATTTAATTTATCACGAAAAGTAGGTAACATATCATGTCATTTAACCCATGAATATATGATTCCAGTCTTTGGGAATACATTTTACACAACCTAGATAGGTATCGAAGTACATATATCAATTCAACACCAATAAGTGAATATCGCGTGGGTACGTAAACTAATAGCGGTAGGGAGTCAATACCGCAGCGGTTGTGGGGCGGTTTCGCGGAAATAAATGTAATTATTGGCATTAATATGGAAATGTCATGACGTCGTAATTTTCTAATATAAACCTAATAAAATTAAGGTAATGATATGATATACTTACATTTCTCCATTATATTTATTAAATTGATATAAACTGCAAACTAATTTGTTAGACAATTTTAAAGTTTAGTAGTTTGGATACAGAGTTCTTGTTTTCAGTGTTCTTGGGGGTACGGTTCGTTGTCAAGTCGGATTAGTCCATGTTCAACGGCCAAAAATTTCAACCCCCGAGTAGAATATCTACGCAGACACGTATTCAAGCCTACCTATACATATTGTAGGAGGGGAGTGCACGCTATATTCCCCCAGCCGCTGGCGCACTCGACTGGCCACGTTAACCCTTTCTCACAGAATACTATAATACCTCGGAATTTACTGCATTTCCTACTTTATCGTATTTCCCCAATGTACGTACGTGTTTGGGTAGTGAGTGAGATATGCCAGAGCCCATTCCCATCCCAACCTAGGATAGGTTGGGATCCCCATTTTCCCAACCCTTCTGACAATTCATTCCTTAATATGCAAAGGTAGGCAGCGCATCCGGAGGCTTACCAAAGTTTGTCATTCTGGACTGATGTTGGCGTGCATCGCGGATGTCTATAGACGACAGTATCCACTTACCATTAGGTGGAAAGTATGCTCGTCTGCCGCCGTTTTTTCTAACTTATACATATGTAATGAAATAACTATGTTTATATATAAATAACATTGTATCGTATTGTATAATATATGCACATAGACGTAGTACGGAGTACACAGGTGTCCATTTTCAACCCCCAAACGTTGTTCATATTTTATCCCCAGGGGTTGAAAATGAATTTCTACACAATGAACAAGTTTCGATTGTCCACTTTCAACTTCCATGTAGTTACGTAAATAAGGAATTAATAATTAATTAAGATTTGTGTAAATTAAGAATTTGAAATTTTTACTTTCACTACGGCAAAAGGATTGTGCATTAACATAATGCTGAATGGATACTGTTTTAGTAGTACTCAGTAGAGGTGGGCGTTAACGCTAATCTGCAAAAACGTCAACACCTGTTGATGCTAACTACTGTTAACTGTTGATGTAAACTGCTAACCTGTTAACCACTGTTAATCTGATAACAGTTGCTAGTGTCAACTGCATATCACAGAGTACATTGATATATATGGAAAGTTAACTGAATAAAAAATATTAGGAAACTTGTCCGTGTTATCAACAAATAAACTAAAAATATTTTAAATGAATGAATTTTCCTTCATACTTTTAAACAGGCTTAGGACTGACATATTTTGTAGATACGTATTATTTGGTTTTGTTCAATATTTTATATGCACAATAAGGCGTATGTAAAAGTTCATTGCAAGTGGCACACTTTATGTTATCGTCAGCACAAAAATAATTCCAAATTTCATTTTGTTTGCGTCCAGACATTGCTCTAAACTAGTTAAATTAATTAGTGGCGTGAAATAAAAATAATACTATTGTTGAATAAACTATACCTATTCCCACTTAATTATAGTACTCGGTACATAACTTTACTATAAGAAAGAAACCTATTGTCCAAAGAAAGTCACAGAAAATGAGCTAAACACTTATACCTGCGAAATCAAAACTAAAATAAAAATACATATAAAAACTATAACAAAACCGTCCTTTACGGCGAGTTCAACAATAACACTAAAACATACAAAGAACACATTGTTATTCATTAGTATTGTATATCATCAGTCACAAAATACTTCGCGTCTTAAATGTATACAAAACTAAACGTCAGCAGAATGCGTACGTCATGGTGAGCAAGCGTCAACAGGTCAACTGGGTAACTAAATAATATGTTTTTCTTAATTAGCGTTAAACTGTTTACGTCGCAAACGATCAACAGTTCTACACTCAACACCGTAGACGAAAAAATTGTCAACAGATCGCAGTTCATATAACGCAAAAATCAACAGATAGCAAATTAACAATCGATTGATCGTTGATGTTTCGTTCGTTTTTCCTCAACTGTTAATGAATTTTTTCGTCAACAGTTTTGATCGTTGACGAAGAAAAACGTTGACGCTTAACTGTCAACTGCTTTTTAACTCACCACTAGTACTCAGTGCTGATTTTCAGCGTGACAACACTAGGATTTCATAATTAAAAAAACTATATAAATAAACAAAATCTTTATTGGTAGCAGATTTTTGTAGACAACATTGATAAGGATCCCCTAACTCCTGAAGTAGGAAAACCTGTACCACAGGAGCTAATGTCCTCCCCAATACCGTGACTGTTTACGCAATAATATAAAATTATTTTATATAAAAACTATTTATATAAATAATATAAAAATGTATTATATAACCCAGTCGTGTTTTGGCACAACACAATTGTTTAAAATTCATCTATGTAAATATTCAACATTATTATAATTCTAATAATTCCCACGAGCCAATTGTTTTTGTCCATGTAAGGAAGGCGTAAGCACTTGTAGGCATTGTATATTATGTGGTTAATAAACACCACATTTGGCGAGGTCCCCGGGGGTGTCAATATCCTTGAGGCAAAGGCGCCCGGCGCGCCCGGCTGGCGACGCCCGCCCACAGGACAAGTAGATCCTTGATTTTTTGGAGTCATTCTGTACCTGTACTCTTTTACTTAAGTGCAAATAATAATAAATATTTACAAAAGCGTTTTAAGTAGTTAATTTAGTACATACTTTGAACATGGCCATCAAGATACTCTCTAATACATATATTATGATATTATTGAACATTATTTATTTTGAATTTTGTATTATTTAATAAAACGTTGAAGCAATAAAATTGTAGCCACACGTCTCAACTAATTGTTGTACGTTGTTGGTTGTTCTTTACATTAATATGCACCTACTTTAAAAAAACTAATCGTCGCTTTTACTACAATAGGACGTATGTCAAAAAAACGATTTTTTTAAAATGGAATTTGAACCGAAAACCTCGTTTGTAGCTCCTAGCAAAATGTACTAAATAATGTTTTTTTTTTTCCATACGACCTATTGTAATAACAACGATAATGACCCTAATTCATTCATGTTTGTAGGCAGGACAAGAAGTATATTTGTCACTGTAACGAGAACACGAAAGCTCACTCGGTTTGTTAAGGTAATAGCACCATTTTCATTGCCTAATGCCTCTCACATCGACTAACAAAACGATGCTCTTGACTTCGCACTAAGTACCTTGAAGCTAAATCATTCATTTCTTTTATTATGATGTCTTGGCATCGTTTCAAGCGGGCTTCAAATACAGCTAGTAATAGAGTATATAATTTTGCAATAAAAACGTTGGCCGCTTGCAAATAGCCGTATACTTATCAGTTATCAGCATCGCGAATGGTGAATGGAAATAACTTGGTTAATCTTCCTTGACTTAATGGTTACTTGACGTCTACAAAGAAATGTGTCAAATCGATCACTTACACTTTTAAAAACAAAATGAAGAAATAAATAATACTGTCTACTTTCATACTAATTTCATATTTTTTGGACACGTCAATTTATAACTGAGTTTAATTATAAGTACATTACAACAATTCTTGTATTTCTTTCTGAATTTAAATTTAGATACACAGAAGGCGTTTAAAAACCCTTGAGACTGAAGAATGCACCAAAACAATAGTGACAATAGTGTGTGTAGGCAAGTGTGTATATTAAGACAGTGTTGTGTGTGAGTGGAAGGCGCTAGGGCTGCATGAGGTGAGCGGAATGATGACGTCGTTGAAGCATGGAGTCAACCTGAGTCGTCGGGCGTGCAGGCAGGCGTGGCTGCTGCTAGCGCTGCTGCCAGCCACGCTAGCAACTCCTATTGAAGTAAGTATTGCATACCATTTAAAACGTTGACCACATCTGCGTTCGAATGATTAGTAATTAGTAATTATCAACTTATTCAAAAAGCGTCCACGTGACTTAATCCGCGTAACGAAATTGCAGTAGATATAACATTAATCACGAAATCTCATTTTTCTTGTTAAGAGCACACAATTTAAATGTTAGTCATCTTAGGAAGTTGTTTGCAAAAAATGTTCTAATTGATTATTCGAACGTCTGTCTGGCTCAACGTATATTTCAATTTAGAAATTCACAGTTGAGAGTTTGAATAATAATAAGTTATTTTGGAAAATTATATTATATAATTAAGTAATCGAATCAAAGTCGAAGTAACTTGAAATATTAATGAAATAAAGAACGTAGTAGTCACAAGTTAAGAACAAGACCGCAATAATGACGTCATTTCTCAGCAGTGCCATCTCAGTCACTCGCTTTTGTTATCTGTCAGTAATGACTCTCCACCACTTCCCCTCTTCAAATATTGCCAATAAAGACTGTAATCGCATAATCGCATAACTGTAATAGCCAAATTTTAAAAATTCTTCCTGGTTGGTGTTTGTTTATAAAATATCTCTAGTTGTTGAATAGGCTACTGTATTTTAACTAGCAAATTAACCGCTAACCGCTAGTATTTTAACCGCTAGGATAATAATTATTGTGTTCATAATATCTCTCATATAATAGACATTCTTATATAGGTGTGGAATTGTAATTGTAATAAATATGTGCTAACATGTTTGATCAAATTAAAGTATATTTTTAATATACCCATATAATAGCGCTTAAATAGATACAGAGTATATTTTTATTCATTTACGAATATATGCAACAAAAAGAAGACAATCAGCGGATATCAGGATGACTTTATGGGTCTCGTGCACTAGGTACTAGTGTGTAAACCAAAACCAGATATTCAATGCAAAATAAAACTATGCCTGGACTATGTTTGTCCATGTATTTACCACATTGCAAATAAATGATTTGATTTGATATAATGACGCGGCAGCAAAACTTCTTCGCCAGTATAAATGCGAATAGGTAAAGGAGATTATGTCGCTGGTAAGATGTACAAAGTTGTAGCCTTAAATGTGTTGTGAATGGGTTTTTACTGCATTAAAGATAACCCTTCCCAACTTAATAATAACTAAATAACGCTACACTCAATGGCCCACCCTAGGATTCCCTGTGTCGTGGGTCGAGAGACACATACAAAGACAAACACAAACACACGCTCAGACCCGAACATACATTTGCCTTTTTTCCTAATATTTTATTAATATTAATACAAGGTATATCTAAGATTGATGTCAATAAATGCCAGGATTATAAATATCCTTCGTATGACGTCAAAACGCAAACATGACGTCAAGGATTCTGGCGTTATTTCTTACAAGTAGTGTCTCCCACACGGAAGACACTGTGTAGAACCTGTGTAGGTTCTGACAACCTACACAGGTTGTCAGAACCAAATTCTATTTATAAGCAATATGGATATTTATTATAAATGTATGTTACGTTTTTATTGGAGTGGAGTTAAACATCGCCACCCAGCTATTTATATAAATATATAAATAACTATATAATAAATATAAATATATTTATAAATTATATATAATAATATTTTATAAAAAAATATATTAACAAAAAAAACTTAATAACTTTCAGAGCCTCTATATAAACTGTCAAAAATAGTAGTCAAAAAAGTAGCAATCCAAAGTACCTGTGTCATGCATACGAGTATGTGTCATGTCATCGATACTGCGATATGATATGGTGTTATTTTCTGGTGAAGTTCGACTTACAGGCAGAATGCATTCATATCACAAAAAAATATATAAGGGCAATGTGTAATTTGTAAGCTGTAGATGTTATTTTCAAAAGGTAAAGCTTTTAACTTTGCCTTTGCTCTATATTTATGAAATGGCAAATTTTATTCGAGTACATTCAAAAGCAAACACAACTGTAATCAATTATGTGCAATATCTTGTTAGATTCTTAGTTGTAAGATATATGTAAGATCTTGTAAGATTGGTATAGAACCAAACATATTTAATAAACTGCCAAAGAATTGAACTAGAAAAAAATTGTTTAAGAAAAGAGTTAAAAAAATATTTATTGACAAGGCATACTACTCTGTAATCGAATGTTTGTGTGATAATTTGCGTGAAATGATTAATGATAAATGACATGATTGATATTTATTTTATTTGACTAAGATAATGAGTTCCTAATCTATTTCCTTTGTCATTGGTTACCTTTTTAATTATTTTCTAAATTGAATCTTTAAATTTTAATGTAATTTGACACATGTATAATTTCAAGTTTGTATCTTTCATAATTGTAATTGTGTTCTCATAATTTGCATACCCTACTTTATAGGTAGAATGTGGTAAAAGGTATATTTTACTGTAATTAACATTTTATGTATGCATATTCAGCAAATATCGATTTGATTTGAAAAAAAATACGAGTAAAAAAAATGGCGGGAGATTTCTCTTTTATTCATTTCTCTTTTATTTTATTTCTTTTTTCTGTTGGCTCCATATAGGGTGTACTAACCAATTCCGGATGCCTGTATGCCATAAATTCTGCTCATAAATTGAATTAATAATTGAGATAAAATGTTACGCCTTTTTTTGTTTAAATATCAATTAATTGTGCTTTATAGCTTTGTAGCCATGAAAAAAATTAAATATTTTAAAATTGTGTTCTACAAAAATAGAATTGTAAAATTTTCATGTCGACTTTTCAGAGGGAACTCTAGAAGTGAAGTTGAGTTTTGTATGATTATTGTAAAAAAATTGTATTCGGCGTTTTGTGGTTTAATAAGTGATGTTTATTAAACTTCAAAATGTGTTTTGTGCATAATGAAATAAAAGCGTAGGATTGCGCTTTTCGTGTTTCCAAGATGTCCTCTTCGGTCTTCAGTAAACCTATTATTACTGAACAACTCCTAACTGACTTCGACGGGACTGGACATTGACGAGATACGATTTGAATTGTTTTGACTTTGAAATTGTTAACTGTGAATTGTTAAATTGACCTGGCACACTGTGTTAATTGCGCTATTGCCATATACAAAGAAAAATCCCTTAGAAGCAGGCTTCAGGCTTCGGGAATTGATCGGTTTACGTCCTTTATACAATAATTGCTCATAAACATATGCAAGTATAAAATAGTTATTCAAAAAACATGTGTAACTCAGAAAATGCTTATCATATTTGTAAAAAAGCATTTTGCGAGCGAAATATCCCGTTTGACGAGCTTCTAAAGGCTTCAGGTGTATGTACGTCAAACGTTGACGAGGGTTCCTGCGTAAAAACTGATTTCACTCAGAGGATATGTATAGGTATACTCCGTCCACTATGTTATTTTCTTGATGACAGATCGGTTTGATGTCCGAATTGCTTCATATACGAATTGCGGTTATCGATACAATTCTAATACAATCTGCATTCACGTTTATAGATTTGATTTATTAAAAATATTTTTTTTAAATAATTGATTTATTGATAAATAAATAAATAACACCACACTCAATGGCCTACACTAGGATTCCCTGTGTCGTGGGTCCAGAGACACATACAAAGACAAACAAACACACACCCAGACCCGAACATATATTTGTCTTTTTTTTTAAACAATTGTGTGTCCGACCGAAAATGAGTACTTATCCTCCTTAAAAGTATATTTAAAAAATGCCGAAGGGAAAAGTGCCTGAAAGGATAGACAAGGGAATTCGTAGTACGACTTCGCGAATAATTTAAATGAGAAAAACAAAATGGCAGCCTCCTTATACCAGTGTCGCAAGTGCGCGAGCGTGTTGCGGCAGCTCTAAATGTTATCAGTGTAAATTAGAAATTATTAACTGGCTACGTGACAATGGAGAGGATGTGGATGAATGTATGCTAAAGGGGGAGCTATTAAAAATATTGAAAGAAAACAACATCCACGCTATGTAGTTGACGAAATGGCAGCAGAACATGGCCACACTGTCCTCAGGATTCCCCCATACCACTGCCAATATAACGCAATAGAGCTGATATGGGCACAAATTAAAGGACACGCTGCCAGAAATATCACGACTCCTCCATTTACGGCAAAACATGCTAGAATTATTAAAGGACTCGTGACACGTGCACACGTGACTACTGAAAACTGAGTAAATGTGGAGGACAAAAAGATTAATAATGTCTGATTGGGACCGTGACATCCACTTTGATAACCTGCGTGAAAAGTAATTTATATTAAACATAAATGAGGACACGTCAACAGACGAAGATTCGTCAAGTTCGTCAGATGAAGAGCACGTAATTGTCTGACTGTTCAGCATAATAAATAATCATAACACATTACTTTACTTGTTTTATTCGCAAATAAATACCTACCTAATAATTTTTGTTCTAAATATATTTTTATTTCAAAACTATTATCTTCGATTTATTTTACGTGTGATAGTCTGCGGTGTGACTCGGGGAACGTCATTATTTCTTCACCCTCAATAATAAAGTACAACATTGTTACGAGTACACTTGACTATCGAGAAAAACAGAACTTGAAAGGTGTGCAAACGTCAAATAGAAAATAACATACTGAACAGTGGATCCAGATCGCAATCCGGTGATCACTATCGTTGATCGTGATGAAGAATAACGGTGTAATGTGTTGGATTTAATAGGCGGCCATTAGCCATTAGACACTATACACAATACACGGCCAATCTGGATCAAGATTAGGGATCGTGATCTGGGCTGATTGTGTAATGGCCGCCTTAGAAATCGTCGATCGATCGATCAACGGATCTCAATTCTTGATATCCAGATTGAGCATCTAATAACAAACTGAGTCAATCTACGTCAGTCAGCGCTCGCACCGCAATGGAGTCGGACAATGACAGCATGGCTCTTCTGACACTGCGGACCCTGTCGTCAACGTCGGCATCGACGACACCTCAAGACACTTCCTTGGCAGAAGATTTTATAATTACTCTGGAAACCTTACTAGAGTTGTGAGATGCTTCGAAGTGTGAGAATTACAAGAATAAGTACATAAGACGGAGGGCGGAGTTAAAGAAATTCCTAAAAATCTGTTTACGTCACGAATGCGAAGTGTGGACTGATCAGTAATCTGGACTTATCGTCTATTATCATTTTATCCACGTCAATCTTAGATCTTGATCCGATATGTTTTATATGTAAATATAACTATATGTCTTCACAAATAAAAAAATAAAGTAAGTATTAGTAAAGCTTGCTATGTTCTGTGTATATTCAAAGGTTCAACTAGATTATAAGTATAATTATCTATATAAATAAAAATGAACCCCTATATCTGTTGGTCACGCCATAACATGAGAACAACTTTACCGATTTCATTCATCATTTCTTTTTTAATTTTCTAACACTTTGTAGAAGGTTCTTACGGAAAGAAAAATTAAGAAAATTGAGAAGAAAATTAAAAAAAAAATCAGAAAACGACTATTTAAACTTCGCGCGTTTGACAGTTCGCGCATTTGACAGTTCGCGCGTTTGACAGTTCGCGCGTTTGACAGTTCGCGCGTTTGACAGTTCGCGCGTTTGACAGCTCGCGCGTTTGACAGCTCGCGCGTTTGACAGTTCGCGCGCCGCAAATGTCGTTTAACAGCTGCATCGGTCGATCAAAAAATTCATTTATTCATTTCTTGGTGCACAGTCCATTTGATCGGAATGTTTATCCAGTTTTCAGTTTGTTCAGTGAGTTTTTTGAGAAGTGCTGTTTTGTCGTCGTTTTGTCAATTTTTTATTTTTAGTTGAATTTTGGTTCTTCAAAATTCCACCAATTAGACGTACCAACTTAGGTCGCAGAACTCGCAATGCTGCAAGTCAAAGATATATACGAGCAAGTCAAACGGACGAGCAACGCGAAGCGCAATGAAGTTGAACGGAATCGATGGAATAGAAATCAACAACGTAGAAATGTTGCGTTTAATCCCCATCGAGCTGCATTCAATTATAACGTGGCAATCGATTTCAGTTCACAGCAAATCGTTGCTATTGGACCAATGAACGTTGTGTGTCCACATTGCAAGGCATTTAAGTTTAAAACTGAAGCCCCTGGATTGTGTTGCGCCAGTGGCCAAGTCAAATTGACGCCATTGGTACCGCCACCAGAGCCACTACATTCATTGGTTTCCGGAAATGGGCCAGATTCTAAACATTTTTTGACTTATATCCAGCAATACAAAAATTGCTTTCAAATGACGTCATTTGGCGCAACAAAAGTTATTCGAGATAATTTTATGCCTACTTGCAAGGTAAGTGTAATGGGAAACAATAAACTTTTAGCACCATGTGGCTGGTGCAAAATACGTTGGCAGCTTTAAATTGACATGGTGGTACGTTGGTAGCTCTGAATTGCCAAAAGCTACCAGAAGTGAGTGTGTTTACAGAAGTTGATGGGGGAATGGCAGTGCTGCCAATGTATTTTGCCAGCCACATGGCGGTACAAACACTTCGCTATACAATTACCTATATTACATCTATTTACCCTTGCGGGTTCAGGGTCAAATATATCATCGAACAGGTTCCTTATTGCCAACGCCGGATAGTGACTACAAATTTTTGCAAATTTATTTTATGGGCTATTCAGCAAGACAAGTCGATCAGCGTTGTGCACACAACAATTCGGTGAAAAGACCAATTGTGGAACAACTCCAAACATTATTCCATCAACACAACGAATTGATTGCATTATTCAAGACCGCATTAGACCGCATGCCATCTGATAATCACAAAATTGTCATCAGAGCCGATAAGACGCCTGTAGGACAATACGCAAGACGTTTTAATGCGCCAACAATTGATGAAGTCGCTATTGTCGTCGTGGGTGAAAATTTAGAAAACCGAGATATTGTTTTACATCGGCGGAACGATCAACTGCAGCGTGTGTACGAAACACATCGATCATATGATGCGTTACAATATCCTATCTTATTTTGGCAAGGTGAAGATGGGAATCATTTTTCAATCAAGATGATAAATCCAGTTACAGGTATATAATCAATCTACCTTTACTACCTTAATCACAACATTACTTTATCTTATTAACACAAACATTTATTTACAGGCGACGAAACTATAAAAAAAGTTAGTTCAATGAATTATTATTCATACAGACTGATGGTACGGGAAAATGAGGACAATTAAATCTTAAAATGTCGGCGTCTATTTCACCAATATGCTGTGGATATGTACGTCAAAGTTGAAACTGAGCGATTGACATTTATCAGGTTGAACCAGGCAAAACTCCGTTCCGAGGAATACATTCATCTTCGGGATGCCATCAATGCTGACGGAAATGCACAGAATGTCGGCAGAATGACTATTCTCCCAGCAACATACGTCGGAAGTCCGCGACATGTGCATGAATACGCACAAGATGCTATATTGTATGTACGTCATTATGGCACACCAGATTTGTTTATCACGTTCACGTGCAATACACAGTGGACAGAAATTCGACAAGAATTATTTCCTGGCCAATCACCCATTGAGCGCCATGACATCACCGCAAGGTTGTTCAAAAAAAAATTAAAATCACTCATGGATTTTATTGTTAAGCATCGTGTGTTCGGTGAGACGCGCTGTTGGATGTATTCAGTCGAGTGGCGAAAACGCGGATTGCCACATGCATATATCCTCATTTGATTGGTTGAGAGGATAAGACCGAATGAAATCGATGATGTGATATCAGCTGAAATTCCCGATAATGAAGAAGATCCACTGTTACATGAGGTTGTTACAAAAAATATGATTCATGGTCCCTGTGGAATATTAAATCCCAATTCTCGGTGTATGGTTGACGGAAAATGTTCAAAACGCTATCCAAGACAATTAGTAGCAGAAACTATTACTGGAAATGATGGTTATCCACTTTATCGCCGCCGATCCACTGATGACAATGGAAGGTCAACAATAGTCAAAATGAATTAACAGGACATTGAAGTTGATAATCGTTGGGTTGTTCCGTTTTCGCCGTTACTCTCCAAGACATTTAAAGCAAATATAAATGTCGAATTTTTCTATTCCGTAAAATCTATTAAATACATTTGCAAGTACGTGAACAAAGGTAGTGACATGGCTGTGTTCGGAGTTGCTGCCGAAAATTCCAACGATGAAATCACTCAATTTCAAATGGGCCGCTATGTTAGCAGTAACGAAGCGATGTGGCGTATTTTTTCATTCGTTATACATGAAAGACACCCCACTGTTTTTCACTTGGGCGTACATTTGGAAAATGGTCAAAGAGTGTATTTTACAGCGGAGAACGTATTACAACAAGCTGACAGGCCGCCATCGACAACATGACCAGCTTCTTTGAAATGTGCCAGAATGATGACTGGCCGTCAATGTTCGTGGCCCAACATCATTCCAATATCTGCGAACTATTAATGGTGTATTGTGCGGCACATACAGAGGAGCCTGTTAACGTTTGGGATTGGTAGAGAATGACACTCATTGGGACCACACTCTCGAAGATGCTGTGATTTCGTCAAATGCTAAACAAATACGAACATTGTTTTCTATAATTTTGTCTACATGCTTCCCATCAACACCCATTGATTTATGGAACAAATATAAACATCATATGGCCGAAGATATATTGCATCAGATGCGTCTTAGAACATTGAATGCAGATTTGCAAATGAACGAAGAAATTCACAATGAAGCATTAATTTTAATTGAGGACATGTGCTTAATGCTTACCAACAAAGGATTAATACAATTAGGAATGACAACGCCCAATCGCCCAATGCACAACGTATTTAATCAAGAGTTGAGACGCGAAACCCAATACGATTCCGAGGCATTGAGAGAAACCGGTCAAAGAAACGTTCCCCTTTTAAATCAGCAACAAAAATATGCCTACGATACGCTCATGAAAGTAGTGAACGATGAAAGTAGTGGAACTGGAAAAACGTTTTTAATATCATTGATTAAAATCGAATCGTTTGATTTTGGCAACAATTCGATCGCAAAATGGAATTGCACTTGCACTTGCTTCATCGGGTATTGCAGCTACGTTGTTGGAAGGCGGTCGAACAGCTCATTCAGCACTCAAGTTGCCGTTGAACATGCAAACTAATGAAACTCCAACTTGCAACCTTTCGAGGAATTCGGCGATGGCCAAAGTGTTGCAGCAAAGCAAATTGATCGTTTGGGATGAATGCATGATGGCACACAAAAAATCTTTGGAGGCATGATGGCACGATGCAAGATTTACGAAACAACCAAAATCGGTTTGGTGGTGCGATGATTCTACTGGCAGGTGATTTTCGACAAACATTGCCAGTGATTCCACGATCAACGCCAGCCGACGAACTTAATGCATGTTTGAAGTCGCCCATTTTATGGAAATACGTCAAAACACTCAAATTAAATATGAACATGCGAGTCGAATTGCAGAACGACCGATCTGGAGAAGTTTTTTCCAAACAATTGCTCGACATTGGTAATGGCAAAATTCCTGTTGACACATCCTCTGGATACATTAAATTCCCTGCCAATTTTTGTCACTTTACTGAATCAAAGACCGAACTCATCGAGATGGTGTTCCCAAACATTGCTCAAAATTACAAAAATCATGTTTGGTTGAGCGAACGTGTTATATTGGCTGCGAAAAACGTTGATGTCAAGGAAATGAATATTCAGATTCAAAATAAGATAGCTGGCGAATTGATGACATACAAATCGGTTGATTCCGTTACGAACCAAGATGATGTTTTCAACTATCCAACGGAATTTTTAAATTCGCTGGAATTGCCCGGATTACCACCTCATAATCTGCAATTAAAAGTCGGATCGGTAATCACTATGTTGCTGAACATAAACCAGCCACGTATTTGTAATGGCACCCGGCTTGCGGTGAAGAAATTAATGAACAACGTCATCGAAGCCACAATTTTGAAAGGGAAGTACAAAGGCGAAAACGTTTTGATTCCACGCATCCCTATGATTCCGAACGACATGCCATTCGACTTTAAACGGTTACAATTTCCAGTGCGGCTTGCATTTGCAATGTCGATAAATAAATCTCAAGGGCAGTCGTTAAGTGTTTGTGGCATCAATCTTGAAAATCCATGTTTTTCACATGGCCAATTGTATATCGCCTGTTCCCGTGTCGGAAAACCATCAACATTATTTATTTACGCGCCAGAAAACAAAACTAACAATGTTATGTATCAAAAAGCATTACAATGAACACTATGTTTTTTAATTTTTTTTTTTTAATTATTTATTCCAGTTCGAATTGAATATTCATAGCTAAGACAGGACAACGTCTGTCGGGTCAGCTAGTAAGATTATAATTATAAGTATTAAATTATAAGTTTAAGTGTGAAATATGTTATATAGAAATCATCACTAGGTCTTATGTTTTAGTTGCACATGGTCAATAAAACAATGCTTTCAATATTAAGGTTAGTACATATTATCGTTCATTATACTTGGAGCACGTGTATAACCGCATTTTATCGCATGGGTTTACTGAGTTGTCTCATGCGTGGCAGTAGGTATGTAAATAGGTACTAGTAATTATTCTGTGGTTAATTTATTAGATAATTTTTAGCTAATTTATAGAGCTTGATTCCCACCAGCCGCCATTCTCGGCGACGCGCACCGTCGTGACGTCAGGTCGTGTATTTTATTTTTTATGAACTTTATCTCCAACATGCAGTTTAAATTTGTATGTAGGTACTGTCAAAGGAGGTGAGCAGGGTATACAAATTAAAATCATGTATGTTGGAAATAAATTCCACTATTAAATAGACAACTTACTTGACTACCGCGTCGAAGTTATGACATGATGTTGATGCGAATCGGGCCTAAAGTCGAGCATAACATGTAAATTAAGTCATAGATATGTATAAGAGGATTTGTAAGGAAAAATTCTTTTCGCCATGGAATTGTCTTACGATCTAGTGGTCGCAAATAGTTGAAATGTAAATAAAGAAAATTTGCCTTAATTGTACTTTATTTTACATAGAAATTCTTTGCAAAAAGTATTGAATTTTAGATAAATTAAAAATTATTCCTCGAGTTTGATTATTTCGCGCCCACTCAATTAAAGGACGAAACTTTACGAAAGGATTTTTTTGATCGGTCTTAAAAATTATATATATCTAGTTGAACCTTTGAATATACACAGAACATAACAAGCTTCTAACATAGACTTGCTTCGTGGCATTTCTTCTTTTTTCTCGACATGTCGGCTTTGACGTTGACCTTCGAACATCTGCCTGGCACGAGTACTTTGGTTATCCGCAATAGAAAAGTCATTTACATCAAGTACGTGACAAGACAGCTAGTATAGTCAAGTAAAACTAGCAAAGTATTTTTAGGCGATTTTGCTAGAGTTGTACTCTGGCTGTTAGATAACGCAAGTTCGTGATTATTTTTTTTTATGAAAAAAAGGTGGCAGACGAACATACAGTCCAACTGATGGTATGTGGATACTGTCATCCATGGACATCCGTAATACATACCAACATCAGTCCAGATTGACAAATGTTGACATGCACCCTAATGCGCTGCATACCTTTGGGGATAAGGATTGGTTTTAGGAAATGGGTTGGGGAAATGGGGAGGAATAGGATAGGATGAGATGGAAATGGGCTCTGGCATATCCCATTTACTACCGAAACACGTACGTCCATTGGGAATAGGATAAAGTGGGAAATGCAGTTCATTTCAAGGTACTCTTCTAGAGTGTGTCGAGCCAGTCGAGTGTGCCCAGTGTTTCGAGGGGAATGTAGCGTGCACTTCAAGGAATTGTATGGAAACCAAGCGTGTCACTTACTTTGTGCCTACGACTAAGTCACCAGTAAATTTTAGTGATGAAAAACCACTCACTGATGAAATGAAACAGCTCTCTTCACTCGGTTCACCACTTTTGAGAAATGTTTACAATTGATAACAGCGCATTATTTTTCTGTTTTGTAACAACGACGAGCAGCGCGAGAATTGGGTCTGTGCTTATCGCCAACTTCTGGCATACAGCGACGGACAGTTTGCGTTTTACATCCCTCTATATCTGTAGTTATAGACAAACAGGATCGAATGATCAGTGGTGTGTAGTTGTATGTGTAATTATATACATGTTGTTTATGAATAAACAGGAAATTGCATTTTTCTCACACAGGAATTATTATTTACATAGGTACAAAAATGATCAATGTATACGTATTAATTGTATACGTTTCAATTGTATGAAAGTGCTTCATGAATATGCGATTAGTTTCCGTTTCAATCGCGAATGATAGTACGTATTAGGCGTGTTACACATATATTCGATTCTGCATAATAATTCGGCACATTCCGCTCCTTAAACATACTGCGACCTGTATCCCACTGCACGGCCCACTGCAGGGCACAGACCTCCCTTATTAAATCACTAGGGGGTTTCGAGCCATAATTCACAACGCCGGCCCAATCACAACTGATTGGGGATACACTTGATCCGTTTTTTTAAATTCTAGAACCTTCGAGCTAGTGATAATTTTGTTCTGTGTATCTTAATATTGAATTTTAATGTCAATGTTTCACGGTTAACCCTGCAACTAGCAGCTATCCGACGGAGACATCTAAGCACTCCGAAAACCAAGCCTCAAATTAAAAATATGCAAATATTAACTTTAAATGTTTAAAGTTTGATTTAAAATTTAAAATACATTAAAGATGATAGGTACACTTATCTATCATCTTTTGTGTATTTTGTATAAGGACACTTCCTTAAATAAATAAACATTTACCAGCACACTATATCTCAATTAAAAGTTTTCATTTCATATCTTTTAATGTTAAAGCAGTCATTTTTACACTCTTTTTTACATATTTTTTAGTATAAAACTCCCATCACTGTAGCAGTTACAATTGCTTATAACGATTACGGTAGATCATAACAAATACATTGTCACTAATTTTATGTTTGTTGATGGGTTGCAACAACGTCCATACATTTTGCTCCATAGTCCTTTGTACTTAATACATGTCTCACCGTGCCGCTGAAGTTCAGTGCGAACGATGTGAATTGGAGATAATAATATTATACTGGATCGAATATGTGTGTAACACTCCTAATGATATATTTACTTGCTGTGTTAATCCGCTGCATTGATTATACTTGCATGTACCAAGGAATTTATGTACATGCCATGCAATTAGAAAAATATTAGTCTAGTTTCGTTGCATATTTTCGGAACTGTAGCAGGAGGTGACCCATAGGAGGAATGTGCAAAGAAATAACCCCACTAAATTAACAGATAGTATCTGCAATTATTTCGTTATGACAACAAGTTTATTGCATAAGTGTCCATTTAGAGTGGCGTCAAATTTGCATGTACAGTCGCCCAATGATCAAGTTAAGCACTTGGAAGTTTAGTTACAATTTGACATTTATAAAACATAAGGGCGATTTGCGCTTGGAAATCTAACTTGTCAATTTATATTTGACAACCTAAATCTTTTTTCAAACTAATAAAAACTAAATTGCTTAATATATTCATGAGCCGACCGTGGATAGTAGAGCCGCCTCGCACAATATGTATACTAATGCTAAGAGAATTACGGATACTGTTAGTTGTATATTATAATAACTACTACTACTTACTATAATATACATAACTATATTATACATATTATAACTGCTAAATCATACATTTACCTATAATGACCATTATATAGATACTATAGAGTACCTACGAGTATATAATCGTTATTATAAATGTGTAAAGTATCGCGAATGTCGATACTGTGAATGTATTGATAAAACGATATGCTACCTACACAAAATAAACAATGAGCAAATGATGATACCAGTGCTAGATTAGTTAGTAGATTAGTTTTAGTACAGGGGGGAGAGTGCACGCTGCAATCCAACAGCCGCTGCGCGCGCTCTACTGGCCACGATATCCCTCTCTCACAGAAGAATACCTTGAAATGTACTTTACTATTAAATGCGAAATATAATAAATAAATTATTTAGCTTTTGAAAAAATAAGCTTCAAACGCATCTTTCTTCCTCGCTCCCAGCGACCTGCGTGGATTAAGGTGTACTGCCTCTAAAGTTGATGAAATTTAGGAACTGCTTAAGTACACTCTGATTTTATTATGGTGACTTTAACTTCTCGTAAAAATTCTCGTGTTGTAAAAATGAACGATGAAGTCAATTTCCAACATTGTTGAAGTTTTCGTTTCTCACAATACTCGCTGTATGTAAATATATACCGTATGTGTTACATTCGTATCTCGTAGTAAAAAGATTCAATAGAATGATTTCGGGCGGGCTTCCCTCTGGAAGTTTCCCTGTGAAACGTATAGGGATGAAATTGAAATCTAGAGGGGATCACTCTCGTGTTACAAAACTTGTGGCCCCGTTGCGTTATATTTGGGAATCAATTTGGGTAAATTAGGTTATTTCATTTTTAGATTATAAGATATTTCGAAAAAAAAATCTTATTGCTTTATTGTAAAATTATTAATATATATATATATATATAATACGGAGTTTTGTGTGTACTTTTGTGTTTTCAGTATGCGTTGTTTTTTTTTATATTGAAGTAGGTCCCACGTGATAGTAATACCTGAAGGCCTTCTCACAGACCCCTCGCGAGGGTGGAGGTAACTGGTCAGGGCTGAGCCCCCTTCAGTGATTTCGCCTCCGTCCGCTGATACGGACAGATCACCGGGTTGGCCCTTTGGGCCGTAGTGCCGCCTCCGGGTTTCCATGGGAAACCCCTTTGTGATGCCACGTCTTACGTCGTCGTTAGTATGCGGGTGCGCCGCCGACCTTGCAAAGATATACATTATACAAGTTACTACATCTTAGAACTCCAAATAATGCAATAAGTGTACTTACATTAAGACAAGTCTGCCTTACAGCGTTCACACAAATACCAACTCCTTTGTAGCTCATTATAAACGCCATTATAACTGCTTTATAAGTGGCGCCAACAGTAAATATAACGTTGTAAAACAAACCTATTCATTCAGTTAAAGCAGGGTCTCCAAACTTTTTGGCTTGAGGGCCACACCGACTGTTCCACAAAGTCCCAAGGGCCAAGGCCTTGAAACCCCCTCTCCAGATCTTCAAATGGAAATGATTGATTTGCATTGCAGCGATATTTTTATAGAAAAATATCCTATCTCATCTGCTGAAATTTTATGTCTTCCACTCACACAGTTTGATCAATTGCATAAATTTGATCGTGGCTTTTTTCAGTTTCGGAATTACTTGTTTTCTCCAAAAAAAATTCTACCCTTAGCCAAGTTAACCGATGAGCATCTTAAATCGCTTTTGATAATTGGCACTAGTAATCTTGATCCACAACCGCTAACAATTAACTCTCTGTGAAAAATCACAGCTACATAAATCTCATTAATTATTGAGTTTAATGTTACACTTTAAGTGTTTGATTATGAATGACAGTGATTATGTTCTTTAGTGAATTATTATTATTTTGATCTGTATTATTATTATTTACATTTGCTTATTAATTTTTTTTTATTATAAAACAAAGTTATGTAAGTGTGGCGGCGCGGTGGCTGTCGCGGGCCGGATTACGGGTGCTCGCAGGCCGGTCTTGGCCCGCGAGCCGTAGTTTGTGGAGACCTCTAAGTAAGGGCCACGAAAATGAAGATTAAAATTATCGCAAGAACTTTTTTACGAACGCAAAAAGAGTTTAAAGCTCAGTCAGCCATGCTTTTGTATTTTTTTTTGCGCCACATTATTGTGCGTCCCGCTGTATGTCTATATGTAACGAATGGTAACACCATTCTATGTTAATGGTGACTATCAAATTCAAGTTGAGTGCGGTACTACATAAAATATCTTACAAGTGTGCTTGATTTATCTTAAAGATAACACTGCCTTATATAAAAATTCAGGATTTCTCTAAACTTGCTTTTCTCTTTTATTTTCAGAGCACCACGAAACAGAGTCCGTCCGTAACAGTCGATGGGAGCTCCACGTTCCCCGGACTGGGGTTCGGACCCATGGGTCCTGTGGCGCCCCTCCCCGGCGATGTCCCAGGATCCCAACTGCGACAGCAGCAGGAGACTACGAGCGACATCCCAGCCACGGTCGCGCCGAAGAAAGAGAGGACCTTCGTTATAGCAGCGGTTGAGTTTCATCGGGTTGAAACGCCATTTCTAATCGGCTTGTGGATCTTTTTCGCTAGTATTGCAAAGATTGGTGAGTTATTGTAACGTAACGTAAACGTTGTACTTTAAAGATTCGTTTACATTACAGCCGCAGCGGGCCGCGGCGGGCCGCAATAATTACAATCATTTAGCTGTTGACATTCAATTCTTCACGTCGTCACACAGCGAATAACTCTTGAATTACGTACATTAACTGCGCCCGTACCACGTACATTGAGGCCGGCCGCGTCGAAGTGCATAACATCGGTGCATAAAAAAGGCTGGCAAGTGTTCTGCCAGTGGGCTGCTCTGCGGCGCGATGCAGCGCGCCCGAAGTGTACGATGGTGTATACAAAATGTATGAAAGTGATTGAGTAGGATTTTTGCAATGTTAAACGCTGCGCGTTCATCTCATCTCATCTGCGTTAGACAGAAGTCAGTGTAATTGCGAAAAGAGGACTAAGAAACAATAGTAAATGATGATGTACGTTGGATTTTTCATATTCTGGAGTACTGTAGGAGTACTGTAGTCATAGTTGAATTCTGATAGATCGAGAATAATAAAAAGACGTAAGAAACAATGCTCATAAGAGTATTTTTCTGAAAATGTTCTAAAAATATTGCCTGGAATTATTTATAATGTCTTTAATGTTTCCTTTAACGTTTAAAAGAAAATCAAATCAAGGTACCGGTACTATACCATCAGCCTATGTCACTCCACTGCTGGATATTGGCCTCTCCTAAGGCTCGCCACCACACATGATCTTCACGTCTTCTCATTCAAAACCACTACCGGCGAACTTTTTTAAATCGTCGGTACATCCGTCCGGAGAGCGTCCCATATTGCGCTTCTCGGTACGTGATCTCCATTTAGGGACTCGTATGACCTGCCCATTGCAACTTCAGCAAGCGATTCTATGAGTTTTGTAGGCGACTTTAACTCTTTGGCGAAACTCTTCGTTTCAGATCGTAATCCGCATAGAAAATTCGAGCTATATCTCCATACTTATTAAAAAAATATAGTTACCAAAAAATCATATAATGACAATCAATTGTTAAAATTACACAAACATAAATGTAAAAGTGACACTCATTATGAAAAAAGTATTTATTTAAGAACCTTGGTTATAAACATCTTTTCTTGAAAAACGAAACCCAAGTTGACTGTTTGCTTTAGACTTTCTCCTCCGCTTGGGGGATAGCGTTTTTTTATGTTTGTTCTTTAAGTTTCTCCGTGATTTCACGTTAAAGGTATTGTAATATCCACGATTCTGTATCAATTCTTGTATACTGTTAATAACATTATAATTTATTGATCCTTCGCTTATACTATTATTGGATCCTGCGTCTATACTCAGTTCATCAGTATAAGTAGAGAAGGCGGCTATGTAAGGTGATGTATTAGGTTTCGGCCTAAAGCCGCTTTGGCGATCTCCGTGCCTTCTATGACATCCGTGTGAAGGACAGTTACTGTTAGAATCAAACGATGTATTCGAAACTGTACTTGTATTAGAGCACTCAACTTTCGTTATAGGGTGTGTAAACTTATCCTCATACCTCAACGTATGTATGTTTGTGTAATAATTAACCAATTTCGTATCAAGGAATTCAAAGGACGCGGACGGAACTTTAGATCCTACAACGGAATGGGGACTATGATTCTTGTTCCGGAATTGACAGCCAACGTCTCTTATAAATATAACTGCATCACTGGAACTTTCTCTCACGTTTTTTGGGTTTGAGTTACTTAAACATGTATACTGACAAGATTTGTTCGACTTACAAAAGCTAAATGGTGACTGAGACATATGACACGGAGAATAACACGTTGGCACGTATGGAGGTTCACGATTTACCATGTACGGAGGTGAATGATATGGATGTAATAGTTCACGTGGGTTTTGTACATGCACCATGTTATATTGTTGATTTAGATTATTTTCCAATGAATCATGTTGACATAGATGAATGTAGTTGCAACCTGTATATTCCGGGCTTTCCATATCGTGTACGTGAAGAGCATTTGTAGGATCATCACAGTGAAGGTTTTTAATAAATGGAGCACATAATGGTAAATTAACACAGCGAGGGCGATGTAAACATGGAGGTATAAATTCACAGTTATTTTTCAAAACATTGGCTCTTTGACATGATGGTACAACAGTACATGGTGGGTGATGTCTACATGCTTTGGTGATTCTTATAACTCTCGGAGTTCCTTTGGAACCAGCTTTACTTTTGACACATTTAGGATTGAGATAAATATTATCGTTCGGTAATATTTGACAAATAGGGATCATCTCACATCGTGGCTCATGGCAGCATACCTCGTCTTCGTCTACAGCTTTAACATTATGACCGGATGTTCTATATGCATATGCTGTGCGTAGTATTTCTTTACTGCGGTAAATTATAGATTCGTTACGGTTTGTAACTTCCTCATCTGTAACACTTACAATCTCCACTTTTTCTTTGCAATTTGGACATATTATACGGCGTGTTTTTGTCTGCGGTTTCGTTGTATTCTTAGCGAAATTTGCGTTTTGGTTTTTATCAGTGACTTTTGGTACATCATCGTCGGTCACTGGAATTATCACTGGTTCAGTTATAGTGGCAGTATCTTCTATTACATTATCAGTTTTCTGAACCACGGTCTTATCTGTCTTATTACTATATTTTGTAGAATCATGTTTTAGTTTCTTAATCTTAGTTTTTACTTGCTCAGGTATCATTTTCGTGGTACTAGTTATCTGATCAGTTACAGTTTTAGACTTACTTCTTTTCGCAAGTTCTGTGAGGGACTTTTTATCTGTACATGGACAAGAATAAGAAAATAGTTGACAAGGACATGGATCTTCAATGCGTTTGCTGTGATCTTTCTTTTTGCTCTTTTTGTCTTCAGTTATAGGATTCGTATATTCTGTGCGATATTTTGCGTAAGACCAAAATTTTTGTTGTCTACCATTTGTATCGTTGTCAATGTATTGATTTTTTTGATAAATATCTACGTAGTCGTTATCTCTTAGGAAAATTTCCGATGAAAGCATTGCATCGTTGGGAAATTTCTTTTTAATTTTTTTAGTATTAATTTCTCTGCTATCAAGAGGTAGAAGTACCGGTTGTATTTGAGTAGCACATTCTTGAACAATTGCATTAGATTTCCCCGCGAAACCTTTTCTTGAATGTTTAATATTGTTAGGCACGTCACTCTTTTTTATTACTCGAATGGTCGATGTGCTGAGTTCGGTAATACAATGAAATGAGTGCCTCTTTGCGATATCATCTAAATCGTAAAATATGGTGCTTGTTGAATGTACGACAGACTTGCTCATGCTTGTTTTATTTAAGCAGTTATATTTTTCACTCGTTATAAATGGTGTTACATTGAGCATTTTAAATATTTGTGAATTTTGTGCAGCAAAGTCACCGCAGGTTGCTTGAAACGATAAATCTTCTTTCCCTGTTTTTGGATTTCTGTATAAAATATTACTAAATGGCATAGAGCCAAATATATCGTAAATATTGGTGTATGATTTTGCCTGCGGTAATATACGAGTACCTTGTTTATAGTGCATTACTGATAAATTTGAAAAAATATTCAAAAGTTAATGCATTATACCTTTAATGGAAATTGTCATTTGTTTAGGTCTCGCTATGTATACAGAAACCCTACATTAAAGCCCTAAATATTTACACAATTCTACACATAAGTATGAACGGTTAATTGTACGCAATCACTTGTGGATTTTGTTAGGTTTTATTGTATTTTTTATTAGTTTCTATGTTTTGCAAAATGTGACATTTCTATGACATTGAAAGTCATTATAACTAACAAAGTGTAACTAATACCATTAGAAGATAAATTTGTGGAAAGAGGTTTTCTTCGTAGCACTTACACATTATATTTTGTGAACATTATTATTAGCGATAGTCCCATTTACATGACTCGTGACATGTTCATAAGGTTTTGTATTTATCTCGTACTACTTTAGCGTCACTTTAGCGTTTTATATTCTAAATCGGGTCTGATCGCATATAATAAAGGTATTTGTTTACCTTTTATTCCTACTCTAGGATAGGATAGGATACTACTCTAGGTAGTCTAGGTAGGTAGTCTAGCTGCGAGCACTTTCATCAACTATCCACATTTGATCTTCACATTCGGAAAGGCTGCGACACACTACGTTAACAATGTTCGTGGACGTATTCGATGGTAAATCGCAAAGTTTAATTTTGTTAATCACAGGATTCCACGTTGATGACAGTTTATATCCATATTCCCGATTGAATTTTTTTTATTTTTTTATTTCAATCGCTTCACCTACAATCCTGGGATAATAATGAAATTCGCCGGAGAGGATTCTGGGAGTGCAGAGTTCTATCCAGTGAATAATTCCAGCGTTGCGAATGTGCTCGGCTATTGCTGACTAGTTTGGTTGTTTCTTACGGCTGCGATGTGTTTCCGCTACTGTACGCTTAGTTTGGCCTCTTATAGTTATATAGGCTATATAGGCCTCACAGAAGACTACCTTTAAATGTACTGCATTTCCTACTTTATCGTATTTTCCGAATGTACGTACGTGTTTCGGTAGTGAGTGAGATATGCTAGAGCCCACGTCCATCCCGCCCTACTCTATCCCTCCCCATTTACCCAACCCGTTCTCCCAATCCATACCTTAATCTGTAAAGGTAGGCAGCGCATCCACGAGCGTGCAAACACTTGTCATTCTAGACTGATGTTGGCATGTATCGCGGATGTCCATGGGTTACAGTTTCCACTTACTATCAGATTGACTGTATGCTCGTCTGCCGCCTTTTTTCTATAAAATAAATAAATGTAGGAACTACCACAGCTGCAGTCTATCTTATAGACACCTGGCGTCTAGTAAGGTATAACATCCTTAGGTGTGCGTAGATTTACCGCTAATTTAGAGAACGGAGTAGGTATATACAGTCTTACTGGATTATCTTCTCAATTCTGTTCCACCTTTGTCCGTCATTCCTTTCACTTATGGCATAATGCTGTCTGTTAACCTCAGGATGTTTCTACCTCCGATTGCGCCTTGATTGCCTTCCACTAGCTTTGTACCCATTCCGTTTGAGTACCCCCTGAACCTCATGTGATAATTCGTCCTTTATATGTTCAGGGTCACAGAATTCATGCGCTCTGTTGTTTAATGTAGCAACGACGGATTGCAGGTGTCGGAAAAGGTATCGAGTAGGAATATAAGGTAAACAATTACCCTTATTATACGCGTTTAAACCCGATTTAGAATATAAAATGTGTGTAAAACGCGAAAGTTTAAAAAGTTATATCATTTTAGCGTATCTGAACCTTATGTCTTTTGTGGAAGGGAACTGCTCCGCAACTATTAAATTGAATAATCATGTTTATAAACAACGGCCATTGCATGTTATCAACAACCTATGCGCGGCCTAATTATAGGCCATGATTTATTATAAGATCACAAATCATTAGAATTTGAATTCGGAGGCCAAGAGAAGCCTTTAAAATCTATGGGATGACGGCCTCCGCACCACCTGTATTGACAAACATGCAGCTCCAGTTTTGTTTGCCGTTCAGTTCGGAAAGACGACCACGGCCTTATTTAAGAGATTACATGGACTAGTTATAGGCGGATGAGTCTCGTATATCAACGTTCATCTTGTCTAAATAGACAAGATGAACGTTGATATTAACGTCATTATAATATCAAATAATCATTGTAATATTATAATATCAAAATGAACCTAAAAGTGTATGCTGAATAAAGCCTATTTCCCCGTTGGTTTTGTCTAATTCCGTGCCAAAAGGTTTATGATCTGTCCAATCTTGGATACTGAAAATACTGAAAATCTTCTCAATTGTTACAGGTTTCCACATGGCACCAAAGTTATCAAAAATGTTCCCGGAGTCGTGTCTTCTGATCTTCGTGGGTGTCCTCATTGGAGCCCTGTTACTCAGTACCCACAGCGTCCATGTGCAGCCCCTTACACCAGACACATTCTTTCTCTACATGCTGCCTCCTATCATACTGGACGCAGGTTACTTTATGCCGAACAGACTGTTCTTTGACCATCTCGGAACAATTTTGCTATTTGCAGTGGTCGGGACGGTCTTTAATACTTTAACAATTGGTAAGTTTTTCGTATAACACTTAGGAGTTTCTGATTAAATATTCACAAAGCTATGAGACGTAGATTCAGGTAGAAGACAGCACTAGCTTGATTGGATTACTAATGCTTTTTTACTACTGATGAAGGCAGATCCATGTGACTTATATATACCACTGAGTGAAATTAGAAAAACAGTCATGAATAGGTTTATTAAGCACATTTTATTTGAGAGCATACAAGTGTTCATTTCATTGGGTGATTAGGAAATTATTTTACTCTTTTTTATATATTCTATACAAAGCCTATTAATCAATCAATCATTTATTTGTATAATGTGAGTTTATAAGGTGGTACAGATATATTACCAAAATATTGGCCATCGGCTAATCCAGAAACACCCGAACGTAATGTTCTGTACATATAATTAATAGGACACATGTCACACTAGCCATTTCTGGCGTACAAATATAATAATAATGTTAACATTAACTAAACAGTGGAAATAATAATTATGACATATTTAAAATAACAAATTGGTCCATATAATAATTGAAAATGTCAAAAAATAAAGTTAAATGAACGTCTAGGGTAAATACACTGAAATATCAAATAAAATAATAAATGGCAAGACTCGGACAATCAATTAATGTCAAAAAAACAATAAAATACTATAAAATGTCACGACATGGTGGATAAAAATAAATAGAATTATGAATATTATTCTTACAATCAGACCTTTATAGATCTTATAGAATATTCCTCATTCCCATATATTCCTTATTCCCCAAAAATCCTAATCCTTTTTCCTATTCCACTCCTAAATTTCCAAAGGTAAGCGGCGCATACCTTAGGACGTGCCGACTTTTGTCATTCTGGAGATCCATGGGCGACAGTATTCATTTATTACCAGGTGATCAGCCTTTTTTTAATGAAAAAAGGTGGCAGGTGAGCAGTCAGTTCATCTGGTGGTAAGTGGGTACTGTTGCTCGTGAACATCAGCGGCACGTTCCAACATTTGTTCAGAATGACAAACGTTGGTACGCCTCCGGAGCCTGATTTAGGAGATTTAGGAATAGATTTGGAGAAAGGGTTGTGAAAATGGAAAGGGATAGGATAGGACGGGTGCTCGGCTTAGACGGTCTGTTCGTCTGCCAACAACAGTGGTATGTTTTTGACAGGTGCTTCGTTGTGGGCGTGTGGACAGACCGGCATGTTCGGCTGCAACACGCCGTTACTCGAAATGTTGCTGTTCAGCGCGCTCATCTCCGCCGTGGACCCGGTGGCGGTACTCGCGGTATTCGAAGAGATACACGTGGACGAGGTGCTGTATATTGTGGTCTTTGGAGAATCGCTTCTGAACGATGCCGTCACCGTGGTCTTGTATCATATGTTTGAAGCCTATACGTGAGTTACTTATACTTGTTTCCATATGATTTAAGTATGTAAGTACATATAGTGTGTACAATGACATTTTAAAGAGAGCAGGTACTCTAAAGTTTCTGGATTTTTGATTTCTATTTCGCTGTGCTTAAGTAAATATGCTCCACATAGGTTCTCAATTTCTATATACTGGAAGAGGTTTCATTACTTCATAACATTTTTGAACATGCCACATTGTAATTAAATTATTAAAATAGATGTGGTAGCAATTCGAAAAAGAAATAAAATATATATTGTTTCCACTTGGTGAATATATAATTACGTGTATAATAGGAACTCATATTTAAAAAAACGTTAAAAATATGATTTACAAACGTTTATCATACTTACAATGTTGATGTATTGTAAGTATCTTATGTATCTTAAAGTATGTATCTTAAATGTACAAATACATTATTATTGATTATTGTTTCCCAGATATTGAGACTTTAGTAAAATCGTAAGAAAACGTATTTTTATTGTTCAAGTATCTTAAGAATCAGATATTTCTATTTAAATACCTATAGAATCTTGAAACAACGAGATTTCACAAACCTTAACCGAAGTCGATAAGTCTATACCGACAATAATTTCCCTTTTTTCCGAAAACAAATATATAAACAAAGATAGTATTTTCCTACGACAATCGACGACAGTAGTACCTATGTACCTATTCTCTACAGCTAAAACAATATAAAACAAATAAATTCACAGAGAAATGGGTCCATCACGCCTAGTGTACACGGACTTCCTGAAGGGGCTCGCGTCGTTCCTGGTGGTGGCAGTGGGCGGTACTTGCATCGGGGTAGTGTGGGGCTTCGTGACTGGGCTCGTGACGCGATTCACGCACGAGGTGCGCGTAATCGAGCCCATCTTCATCTTCGTCATGGCGTACCTGGCGTATCTGAATGCGGAAATGTTCCACATGAGCGGGATTCTGGCGTAAGTTGGTATTATGAGACAATAGAAGTAGAAAATATGAGAACCTTTTTATACAAATCTCCTTTTTTTGACAAATATGCAACCTACATGATAGGAAGTGGTTCCTGCCGCCAATAGATTCCGGCAATTCCAGAAATAATGTAGGTGTCTGCCAAATTTGTAGTATTTGTTGTGCAACTTTCTTGGCCTTGTAGTCCAAAAATACAGCTCTTTTGAAGAACCCCATGTACTTCAGTGACAAACCTCATTCCATCTATACCTACTTACGGTGAATCAGAGGGTTCATATGTTTTGATTTCATGAGGTTTTATTCATGGCAGTGACTTCTAATGACTTGTAGTTTACGATATCCACACGACAACGCGTGATTTTTCGCGTTTTGCTTGCTTAAGACAGTGAGCATTGAGCATTGAATAGGCAGCGCATCCGAGGGCGTGCCAACATTTGTCATTTTGGACTAATGCTGGCATGTATTGCGGATGTCTATGGGCGACAGTATCCACTTACCATCAGGTGGACTGTATGCTCGTCTGCCGCCTTCGCACATAAAAAAAAAAAAATACATACATACATGCTTCAGGTATAGAATTGAAATACGTTAACACATTTTGTATATTAAACGTCTTTTTAAATTTAGCCAATTATCGCGTCCAAAGATATTAAAAAGTGATCTGAAAAAAATGTGTTAAGGCCTACAACTCAACTCTGAAGGAGGTCATGTGTGAATCGAACCTAAATAACGTTTCATTGTTCTCTTTGTTGTCGTGATAAATGTACACCACATGTACAAAAATGAACAAGGCTAAAAACGAAAGTTGATTTACCAGTCTTTTCTCTGACCTTCAAATAATTTTATGTAGATGATTTTATTTTATGTCGCAACACATAAACTTAATTAACACACTAATTTCACAAAACTAAAATTGTGAATGCCCGCAATCCACGGTGTTTATACAATCGCATTTCCAATTCACTGAATTTTCCCTTTCAGCGGGTCTGTTTTCATCGTACTCAACTAGATATTAAGAATAGATATAAAGTAACGAAACTCGGTTCTATGAAAAGTCCGTATTAAAAATGATTATGTTTGTAATAACACTACGACTTATCCTTTCATTCTTTATCAAATCTATCTTTTGTATCTCAGTCTATAAGTACTGACTATCCTTAGTCATACCGTCTGCTTGAGTATACCCACTGCTGAATATGCTTAGCTCTTTCTTAATATTCATTACCATACTCTTGCCTCTTATACAATATAATTGACCCATAGAAATGAAAGCTACAAAAATGTTTTAGACTGTATCTCGATTATGTTCGTAGATGAGATAAATTCCAGCCGTTTGATCATTTCGAAAATCGTCAACATAAAGAGCTAATATACAAATTTATCATTTATTACATAAGGCTCGTGATACTGTACAATTTTGTCTAAAGATTTTTTAAATGTATGAAAAATAGCGAATTCTTCCTTCGCGCTTCACGCGTGTCATCGAGGTTTTTGTAAACAAGCTGAATTTCGTAGAAAATATATTACATCAACTCGACGGACCCGTTCTATTCAATGTAGATGCGATAAGAGTCCGTATACGAAAGTGGGTAAAAAAAGAGGACACGGGGAGTGAGTCACGTTTTATTAGCTTTTACAACTTTCCCTTTATGTCAGAGATTCGGGGATTGAACGACACGCGCTTGGCTTCGATAAAACCGGAAGAAGTCTAATGAATTTATTTATAAACATTATACTTACCTACAACATCGCTTTGAAGTAAAAATAAGTACGATTCCATTATAGCAAAGTAATTTTAACACAGTAATTAATATATTTATCATACTGTATATAACATATACATTGTATAGTTAGTTTGTTTGTCATTAAATAGGTAGCTTAATTGTAGTGATTTTGCTTCTATCGTAAAACGCTTCAACGTAATAAAGTATTCGAATTGGTATATATTTATAATAGCAAATTATCTATATTGAGTACACAATATATTAATATTAAATAATGTATTAAACCGTACATCTATAAGTATATATCGTAATTAATACTAAGATGTACATATATGATATTGTGTGGTTACACGACTCCGTAGCGCTTTTCGAAGTCGTAGCATTCGTAGCTCGTAGCACATTTCGAAACATTTGTTGTTTTCGTGTTGCTTTGTTCGGCATCTGGCATAGACATTTATTAATATATTTACCAAAAATTAAGAAAATTCTCTTATCATATCAACTGGCCCATATCAAAAACTAGTAAGTAATCTTTAACAAATTTTACAGAAGTGTCGAAAAACATTCAAGGAGCCAAGATAAAGTATAGGAAGTCAATATAAAAATTTGAACGTTATTACTCGCAATACAAAGTATTAGATATGTCATGCCTAAAATACTGAATTTATCTCATAAATTATATGTTTTTATAGGTTTTTTTAATGATTTATGAGCATCACGTGATACACATACTTATTTTCGGGATATTCATAAATATGAAAGATTAAAATCTCGCATTTATATGAGTGTTTTTGCATTGTTTGGGGCCTTGTTTTGTGATTCAAATTTTGTCGTTTTTTTTTTATAAATTTATATCTTACTGTGTTTTGATATGGGACAGCCTACATCTGTATGTCTCTGGAATCCTAGTAGGGCCATTAAGTGTGATGTTATTTACTAATATTGTTATTAATTATTGGATTTAATTTGAATCTCATAATTTCCAGTATAACATTCTGCGGTATAACGATGAAGAACTACGTGGAGGCAAACATATCGCACAAATCTCACACGACCATCAAGTACACGATGAAGATGCTCTCCTCGTCATCGGAGACCATCATTTTTATGTTCCTGGGCGTTGCGACAGTCAATAATAACCACGTCTGGAACACCTGGTTCGTGCTGCTCACCATCGTCTTCTGTTCAGTCTTTAGAATAATAGGTAAAAAGGATTTTATTTTACTAATTCGTTTAAAATTTTGTATAATAATAATAATAATGTATAGTATAACTTTGGACGTACGCGCAGTGTAGTTAACTGTAGCTGAAAACAATATACTTATTTCAAGACTTATTCGACAACTAGATAAAACGCAAACAAGATTTGAGCTAAGATTTTATTTGATGCGAACTCTGTAACTGTATTGAACAATATTTTCTATTTGGCGAGAAAAAAAAATTTAACCGCCTCTTAAACTGTTGTGCGTTAAACCAATTATTGACCTATTGTCAATAACCCCCGTATCATTTTATTGTATCTTGTATCATTTATATTATATGTAATGTGATTTTAAATATTTACTCTCCAAATTTCTTACAAAATTATCTCTTGCTCGTGACTTCACTCGTGTGCTCACGTTCCCGCGGGAACCTTAGTTTTGTAGCCGATGTCCTTTTCATGGTTCCCAAGAAAGATCAGCTTGATTCGTTAGTCCGTCGATGGGTGAAAACATTTCAAATTAACACAACTAGACATCGTTTAATTTTTATATATTCGTTAGTACGATAAATACATTTTATAACAAAATAACTGTGTTTTGTTTGTTTCAGGAGTGTACATACTTAGTGCGATAGCTAATAAGTTCCGTTTGCACAAACTAGATAGGGTTGAAAAGTTTGTTATGTCCTATGGAGGTGAGTAATAGTTTATTTAAATTCTATTTTAGTAAGTTTGATAATAATATGATTTTTTATGTCAGATTTCGTTTACTAATTCAAATAGGTAGACATAGTCTCTTTATTGCTGACTATCTATCTATAATAGATGAATACGTTATAATTAGTAACGTATTCATTGGTAATTAGTAATTATTCATGTACTGAATTACCTAACTGACATTATACAGAGGTTTTTATTGAGACGAGTCAGTATGGAAAAGTCTGAAACTACTAATAGTTTCAAATTTCTCTACTTCTTAAAATAGAGAAAGGAACCAATGTGTCGATGAGAAACTGAGTTATGAGAAACTGCAATTTAAGATGAGTTTTTTGGAAATCTTTGAATGCCGTTTTTAAACTCTAAAATCGACGCCATTTAAGCCCAATTTTCTCTATTCATTGTAATAGTTTCAGACTTTTCTATACTGACCCGTGTCAACAAGAGGCCCTGTTTAATGTAAGTTAGGTAATTGAAGACATGGGTGATTAGGAATGTAATCATATTCATCTATTATCGATAGATTATCAATGTATGTCGATGAGACTATGTATCTGTCTAAACTACTATAATAAACGGGTTTTTGATAATCTTTGAATTCAGTTTTCTCATTCGCAATGTACGCAGAAGACAATATTGCGCTTAATAATAATAAGATTAAAGTCATTTGTAATTATAATGTGAAATGTACTTGTACTGATAACAGCCTATAAGGTCCCACTGCGGGGCACAGACTCCTGGTAAATTACGGGGGGGGGTTTTTTCTTTTATTTTTTCAGTTTTTTCTTTTATTTCTGTAGCATGCGGGTATCTTCACGATGTTTTCCCTCATCACCGAGCTAGTCCGGGCCGAGGAAATGAACTCACGATCACACGAATATGAATCGAGTATAGATACTCCTAGGCCATCGTTTCTCAATCTTTTTAGTGTCGCGACCCCCTGAAAAGGTCAAATAACCTCACAACTCTTGTATATGTGTTCGCCTCACCCCTGGAGGTCACGAACCCCAGGTTGAGAAACGATGCCTTAAGGCATTCTCTACCAGTCGACCGTTTGGTTAAATGTGAAGAGTTATAGCGGGTAGGGTACATAGAAATGTATACTATAGATGTGTAAACTATAGATAAAACCGAAAAAATATCCCAAATTGTTAGGTCTGCGAGGCGCGGTCGCATTCGCACTGGTGCTATTAATCGACCCCGCGGTGGTGAAGCTGCAGCCGATGTTCGTGACCACCACCATTGCCGTCATCTACTTCACCGTGTTCATCCAGGGCATCACCATCAAGCCACTCGTCAAGATACTTAATGTGAAAACAGCAGAGAAACGGAAGCCGACCATGAACGAGAGGATACATGAGAGGGTATTTAATATTTACAATCAATAAAATTGTTAAAGAAGTAAAGTCAGCGCCATAGCTCACAGAATTAACATGCTTATGTCAGTGAGCAGGCCATATCTGCCGCAGGACCGACAACCGATTAAAATGAGTTCATGAATGAACGTCACGTACGTAAATGGAGGGGAGGGTGCACGCTGAATCCCACAGTCATCAATTCTCAAGAAGACTACCTTGAAACACACCCTACTACATTTATTTATTTATTTCCACTTTATCCAACTTCTCCAATCTAAGTTCGGTAGTGAGTGAGATTTGCCAGAGCTAATTCCATCCCATCCTATCCTATCTCACGCCATTTTCCCAACCCTTCCTCCAAATCTATTTCTCTAAATCTCTAAGGGTTGACAGGGCATCCGAGGGTGTGCCGACGTCAGTTTGGACTGATGTTGGCATGTATCGTGGATGTTCATGGGCGACAGTATCCACTTACCATCAGGTGGACTGCCAAATCGTTTGCCGCCTTCTTTCCATAAATAAAAAAAACGTACCGAGAAGCACAGTGTGGAAGGCCCTCGACCCAGCTGAACGGACTCCACCAGCGCCGGCTCTAGCTCATGTAGCGCCCGGGTGCAGGGCGCCCTCTAGTAGGCGTTTTGAACTCTTTGGAGGTGTCGCGAGCGGCGCTCGGCGCCCCCTAAGACCCTGCGCCCGTGTGCACCGCACCCCCTGCACCATAGGTAAAGCCGGCACTGAATTCAGCGCTCGACAGGCGCCCCCGGGCCTGGACTCCACGACGTAAATACCAATGCAGCAATTAATATTTTATAGCTGTAATTAATTTGCATATACGAATGTGCAGGGCTGCACAAACCTTCTAGGTTTACGAGCACAAAGTAGGCAACATAAAATGTATTGCTGTTGGTATAAATAAAGCAATTTCGCTGATATCGGGAGATGAGAAGAGCAGAACATGGTGTGTGGTGGTGAACCACGGCAGAGAGCTAATATCCAGCAGTGGAGAGACATTGACGTTTGTCGCATTGTATGGCATGTCACGTCATTGACATGACATGATATGGTAAGGTGTGGTTGTATCTTTATAAAATTATTTGTACGCCACAAACGGCTGAATAAATATTTTCATAATTACATATTTTTAATTCTTAATACTTATTTAATTTACTTTGGTCTAGTTCAGTCAACTAGATGAAACATCAAATGATGAAAGTATAATAATGTAAACAATAAATAATTAAGTAGCCATATTAGATGAGTGTGCAGTCCGCCCGTCTGCCGCCTTTACATCTAAGAATTCATGAATGAAACATTTTCAATTTAATTCTTGCTCTTTCAACAAAATTGTACAACTTTACATAAATTACAGTACTTTTAACTGTTCATTAGAAATTACAGTTCTATTAAATTTGTTATTATACTTTTATTAGTAAGTACCTACTGATATCCTAATAATTTATACGATAGACATAAATATTTTTTCTTTCTGTAAGTTCAATAAGATTATTACATAACATTGTAACAAGATTGGGAAACAAGAATAATTAATTAGTGTTGTAATTGTTTCCGGACAATATTCCAAAAATAAAATAGGACATCGTCTGTTTGTTTATCTGGATAGACATTAGCCAATAATCCATGGACTAATCTTATATCTTTTGTTTCAGTTTATGGACCATTTGATGGCAGGGATAGAAGATATTTTAGGTAAACACGGTAACCATCACATGAGGGACAAATTCAAGAGATTTGATAATCGGTTTATTAGACCATTTTTATTAAGAAACTATCAGGTAATTACCAATATTTATCCTATCGTAAGTCAAATAAAGTTTTTTTAATTTGATGTCCAAAAATATTATATATTTTAGGGTGCGGAACCAAAGATTTTGGAAACATATTCGAAGTTAGCAATGAAGGATGCGATAGAGTACATGCAAAGGAATGCCTCAACCATTGGCAACATATCAGGCGCGGAGTCCATGTCAGCCATATTCAAGAATTATACGACCACTAACTTTAATGGAAGGTAAATAATAACAATATGACTTCTCTAACCATCCCTGACGATTCCTTAATTTTATTTTCATGGTCCTTTTGTCCCTATTCCAACGATTGCTTTAAAATATAAAAATGATTAAAATAAAGAAATTTTATTCTTTCTTTATTTTAATCATTATACTTTATTCGATCTTTTTTTTATAAGCCTCTGTTATTGATCTCTATCACTCCTGGATGTACAACATAGTTCCATCAGACATCGATGTCGCTGTCTTGATCAGTTTGCCTCTCGGCAAAGGCCTCCGCCAGAGTCCTCCACAGTCCCCTGTCATGAGCCTCGTCCATATAGATCATCACTCCCGTAAGATTATCCTCCCATCTACGGTCTTCCTTTGACCGTCCTTGGGTTACCACTCAGTTACATCTTTATTCCATTTGTTCTTTCTCCATATCACGTGACCAGCCTATTTCAATTTTATACTTTTTACTGTGTATTTAAAATCAGTTATTCATTTGTTTTTCCCTCAAACGACTTTTTGCTTAGATGTAGTTGTGTTTGCAACTATGGAAAAGTTAAAAATTGGTGTTATTTTCGAATATGAGTTCCATCGTGGCAGCAACACAATACAGACGACACGCAATATCAACCAAACACCGCAAACGAACCCTCGGTGCGATTTGGTTTGATCGTTTCCGTTCTGGAAATTTCCACCTCAAGAATAAGCTCCGTGGACGACCGGGGACTAAAGTCGATAATGACGAAATGATAACAATTGTGAAAGCGGATTCATCTCAAACTACATCTGAGTTAGCAGCAGTTTTTGGCATAAGTGACAGAACGATATTGATTCATTTGTGTCAAACCGCAAAAGTGAAGAAACTCGGAAAATGGGTACAGTATAAGCTTGATAAAAGTCAACTGCAAACACTAACGCTAGGTTCTTAAAAGTTCATTAGCGCTCACTCAACGCTTGAGAACTTAACGCTCGTTTTTACAACATTAGTCTACCTTTGGAGACTTAAAGGATTAAAAGATTTAAAGGAATGTATTTGTGTACGAGACTTAACATTTGTGGAGGTGTGGCAGCCCGAGCTTCAGCCAGTTGGACTCGTCGACGTGGAACATCGACATGCAGGAGCTCGAGTATAACCCCAGCAAGAAGGACCTCACGGACGCGCGAATCCACCACCTGCTCGCCGAGGAGCTCTGCAAGCCATATAGACGTGTATGTGTATGTGACCTTATTGTTCATTATTATACATGTCACTTGTGCTGTCCAGGCGAGCTTTTTTTAGAAAGTCTGTATAAAATAACGGACATTATGAGGTAGTATAGTGGTAATGAAAATGATAATTGAACTGTCGATGTCCGATTGAATTCTAAAATTTATCGATAAAATTTAGAATATAATAGAAATACCTTTATTAATTACTACAAACATAAATAAATATTAACTTAAGACTAGTCAAACGTATGCATGTGTGGTGAACATTCCTTTCTCAGGGGTATAATAAATCACTAGTGGTTATACTTTTGTTATCGGCGTTATTACCGACGTTAAAAAACTTATTCACTAAGGATGCATTCAGATTTCGCAGTCTTAAGTTAATATTTGCTCAATTTTCTGCATACTGTGAAAAAAGATGATTTTAGCCCACAAATTCTATTGGCAATAAAACCGTTTCAACTTAAAACCGCAAGATTAGACCTAGGCTGACTTAGGTGCTGATTTTCAATTGTGGCTGTTTCGCATAGAGGTCGCAAAAATCAAATAAAAAAATGTTGGCTCTCTCTCTTCTATAGATGTTTTAACCTCACATGATCAGCGTTCCTCGTTTCATGCAATTGCGACAATTTAATTTAAAATGTTATAACCATTTTTATTATAATACCTACTTTTGATGACATATTACATAATAGCTATTCCAATTATCCCCACAAAATTCATTGCATTGAATAAATTTTAAAGATGTGGGTTAATCCCTCGTTGATTTCTCTCCTCCAAAATTTCGACTACCCATACAAAATAGTTACGAATACGCGTCACTTTGTACGAAGGAGTTAATTTTTGGAGCCCCAAATTTTTTTAGAAATATTATTAGCAGATTTTAAGTTCCATTATCCGTTGATTTATTCAGACTTGATTGATTTACTTTAATATGTTTCTTTTTAATCTAGTATTTTAGATTTTTGCACGTTTACATATGTTTTGTAGAGTTTTTTCTACTTTTTCTCCTTATATGTTTATTGTGCCAATAAAGAAATAGATACGCCATAAAACCTGTTGAAATAGAGTCTAATGTCACTTATGATTGTATCTACGTACACGAATAAATTCGTGGGTGGCGGGAGTAAGTTGATAAGGCAAAACGAACTGCTTATTGGGCACAATTCAATAGTTTAAAGTTTGTGTTTTCACTTGGAATATCGAGATATATCACTACTGCTGTAATCAATTTCTCTGAAGCTATTGAGTATTAAAGATTTAATTTTTTTTTATTGTAAATCTTAAACAAAAACCAAATTTATAATTTTTTCAGTTAGGAACTTATTCCTGCCGTGCACTTGCAATCGTAGTATCGTGTCGTGTCAATTTGTAATGACGTTTCACTAAGTTCCGGAGACGTAACAAAGAAACACATTTTCGGATTTATAATTTATATGATTTATATGAAAATGTGGATAGGGATGTGTGGATTAGTCATTTTGTGTTTGTGTTGTGAAAGACTCTAATCCTCCAGTCTGAATTTTGAAGACTCGACTCGATAATTCAAGACCCAAAGCTTGAATTGGAAGTCTAGTGTCGAGTTGAACACGAGTCTTCCTTATATCGATCGAGCCTTGTGCTTTCAGTGCGTTTCCAGAAACTACACAATTTATTTGTTACATAACATATTATTGCACAATTAGTGCGTTTCTAGAAACTATCTAGAAATTACTGTGATATTATATGTATGTCCTTTTTCATCAAATAAGTCGAGTCTTCAAAATTAAGACTTAGAGTTTTTCTCAACACTATTTCGTGTGTGGTGCTAAGAACACTCGGTCTCCCCAGCACCGGCGGCTGAGCTACAGCAGGCACGCGGTGAACGACCGCGACCTCGGCACGCAACTCAACTACAAGACGCACATGAACATCCGGCGGCTCGTCGGCGACAGGAAGCACCACCACAAGCGCAGCAAGCGCGGGAACAAGGCACGTCAACACCGCCCATATACGTACAACCAACCAGCATACGATATACAACCCGGCATTGAAATAACGCAAAATCTGAAAATAGCTTATACAGTATCAAAAGTATAATCATTGTTCCAGTTTTTACAATAGGTTCTCTTTTTTGTTCATTTCTGGTATATCTTTTATTCTATACGCAGTTACGTAAACAATGCGGCGCGCTGATGTGTCATCGCCCGCGTTGCCCCACATTCTGTGAATATACATGTGTCGACTATTATCATAAAGATACTATAACTTTATTGTCGTTTTCCAGGAGGGCAAAAATCATGTGACATTCCCAGAATTCCAGCAAAATGGTTCGGCCAAACAGTTCACGCACGGTAAAAAAAAGTATTATAGATTAGGTACTTACTTTAATTCTTTATTACCATCACGAGTGTCAGTCGCATGCACGTGTGGGTTCAAGTATTTTATTTTATCTTTCTTTTTATATTTAGATTTAAATTTTTATAGTATGTATTCATATCATTCTTACCCTTGTTTGCTGTGACCACACCAGCTTTATTTTACACATGACAGTTGTTAGATACACAATAAATTAGTTAATAGAGTCAATAGTACGCACCCCGCAAGCTTATTGCAATTATATGGCCTTTGTTAAATGTTTTTAAACAAAGAACAAGTCAATAGGCACCAAAGTTCAAATAGTAACATGATTTAGGTTTAAAATGTTTTTTTTTAAATATCACAAGCTCGCAACTTCCACAATTTAAAAAAAAACTAGAGCATGTGTATTCACTAATCGGTTCTGGACTCGCGTGGTGGACTGCGGCCCGAAACCCTATAGTGATTTACTATGGAAGGCAGTGGGACGTTAAAAGAGGCTAAAAAAATTGTAATAAGCGACTTTCCCTTACTGCGAGCTTCTTGCAAATGCTACAAATAACAAATAAGTCTATGAAATATTAATTAACATGCTACGAATATTGCTAGTATTATTTTCCTAAAATTGTGTGATATGATAATTGTGTGTTATTTAGTGGTAAAATCTTCAATAATCCAATAATTGAATTCAATAATTCCAGACGCGAACTAGGTTTGTGCACACATTTTGAATGATGAAAATTCTTTTACGAGTAAATCTATATTTTCTCTAAATATTCGCGTGGAGCGGGGTGTGTTATAATAACTCATGTAAATACAATTTCCATAAACACGCGATTTATTTTTTTGCATGGTATGTATGATATTGGTAATTAATGGTAATGTAAAACCCACACATAGATATAGAAGTCTTGAAATTAACCCTCTTGCAAAGAAATTGAATGCGTCCATAATGAACCTACTTATGTAAAATTTAAAAGAACCGTATATTTGGAATATTGCACATAATTACATTTTTTAAGCCTCACAGAAAAATTTAATATCTTTTATTTTAAAATTTATGAAGCCAGCTAGACATAATACATACAGCATGCGACAGCGCGGGAGTGCGGTTGACGTATGAGTTTAATCGCTTTAGTATTATTGTTTGATTCTTTTAAATTAAATTATTTTATATACAAGTACATCAATGTACAATCATAAATATGAATTAAAATTATCAATAAGTACCTTCCCATCAATCTATAGTTGCTTTTACATCGCTAAAAGATTCCTAGAAACCGCACTCTCGCTCTCTCATGACGTATACTATACTTTCTTTCATAGCTGAAACTGATTTTGTACAGCTTCATCACAAAATATGTACCTACGAGAATATTACTGAACACTGTTGTGTATAAAGTACTGTACGTGGCTGACTTCATTACAATATCGATACAAGAAATGAATTAGCATCAGATATATCATTGCACCTTTTTTAAGCATTATTCCTCCATTTTCCCATGAAGACTGCAAGTTCTGTATTTCAGAGGTATATAACATAAAAACCAAATGACAAATTTAATTCCCGAGCGTTATTGATGGTCCTATAAAAATTATCGTTTGGCTGTAAGGCGCGTCTGGCACACGGTGTTGCCTGATCGCCGCGACCCGTAACTTTGCCACCAATAATTCGAAAGGAGTTGTATGAGGATTTTTTTGTATTTATATAAACTTCCTTGCACAAGTAATTGTAAAAATAGCGAACATAATGCCATAGGGTATTTTCTACCAGTCAACCAACAGATCAAACAGAAATAGGAACGCGAGTGCAATTCGGTTTAAGTATAAATAGCACAAATAATAATATACACAAATAAAATAGATAATATTTTATTATACATACACATTATACATATATACATGCACGTACACACTTACACATATGTGTATAGGTAGGTACATAAATAATACACAAGAGAACAGAAAACATAGTGGAGCGGTGACAAGTACGGCATAAATATAGATCCCTAACTGAAGTTTTATCGATCGGTTATGGAGACTGGCGTCATTAATGTGTCCACACGACCACGTGGGTCGCTAATCGCGGCGATCAGCAACCCCGTGTGGCCGACACCTTAATGTTATATACATCTAATGTACAGAAATGTCTCTTCTATATGTATTCCACGTTGGCGGCGTGTCATGTTGCAGACTACATCGACGAGGTGCTGCAAGAGGATTGCGACGAGCCGCGGCGCGACGGAGACGATGGCGGTATTACTTTCACTGCCAAATCCCTGCGTAGGTATTCTGCATGAACCACAATCCAATAGCTTGGATTTGAATGATTAAATATTTGAAATCTTCGCGCGTTGTTTCTGTAGCTAGGATCAAGAAAAGGAGCCCTCGATCAAGACTCAGGTTTGAACCCAAAGGATATCGGTAACGCGATGCGCATAACGAGGTCAACATCTATTGAGGGTTCAAAATATTCAGTTACAGCAGCACTATCGGATAGTTATACATTTACCTAGAGTCATGTGCATGGCTCTAGAATATTGTTTTTAATCTCTGATGAAATAAATTTACCTTTCATCCAATATAATTAAATCAAACTATGTATAAGAAAATGAAAGTTACTATTAATTCGTATTCACATAGCATTCTATCACATCGATTAAAATGTTATGACTTGTGATATTTCCAAAAAAAATGTGATGGAAGAAAAATACTTAATAGTTGGTTATAGTTAAGAGTTAATAATAAAAGGTTTCTTTTCAGCAAAACTGAAACATCAAACGAATGTTTAAGTGAATGTCTAACTATCATATCACTGAATCGAACAAGAAATTAAAATTATTTTTAGAACCATTTTAACATTCAAATCCAAACAGCACCGTGTCGATGTTGTCAACTGATGTATTTTTTACTTGTTTCGCACTTTTCTTGAAACTATTAAAAAATAAATATTTTAGTCGATCACAGGATTTGGATATTTATATTATGTTGTTATTATGAAAATAATAAGAGTATTTACTAATTCGTTTTATTTGCTGGGCCCAAAAGTTAACGTTATTTGGCTACACAATGTGAGAATGTGCTGAGAAGTATTTGTGGTGGCATGATCGGCGTAAGTCCTCTTCTGTAAATGCCTAATTTTAAATTGTTATCTTTTTATTAATTTTTAAATTTAAATTAATTTTCAATTATAATTTCCTTATTGGACTAATTCTGTTTTCTAATACTTTCTACCACAAATACCCTGCGCGAGTTCTGTTAGCATCCGTCGACTGCCACTGTAAGGCGGCCAGTAGAAACCTGAGTATCTCCCATTTGCTCCTCGTTTGCTTGTTTAACATTGTTTGTGTTTGATTGTCGTTTTCTTCCCTTCTGGCAAACTTCATGTGGCACCGCAAAACTAACAAATATCTCGACAACTGGCGATACTAACGTTATCAGCGGGATATAAAGAAGTCAGTCCAACGTCCTCGCATAAAGAGAATAGTAGTTCGCTTATAAACCAGTTGGCTAACCTGCCTGGATTCAATCCACTGAAAGCGAGAATCGTAAAGCAGTACGCTAAAACACCCGAGGAAATTCTACCTACAGCTGTTGAGAAATCATTACCGTGGAGAAGGGACAGATCCTCGTATAACTTTGGTATGTGTTTACTTAAACCTACATGAACGTTACAATTGTCACTTGTTCCGTCAGATGACCAAAATCATGTTTTTACTTATCATTTAGCCATATTATTTATTGCTTTACAAAGTTTACTATTTACTCTTATTTTCCTAGAGGAGCTTCTTATAAGAACATGTTTGGTCATCAGACTTTGAATTATTAACTTTGCATGCTATTTAAACTGTTAAACACATACTATAGGTATTTTGTACTTCACTATTCTAGTAGTTGTGTGTTTAGTACTGAACTTTCCTTTCTCACTAGTTTTGAAATAAAATACTAACTATAACAAAGAAATATACACATGAAATAATATATATATAGCTTTATTTGCATGTAACAAGTAACAATCAGTGGCACTTTTTGGATATAGAGGTATATTTGAAGCTTTCTTTCGAACTTTCCTTCGAGATTCTTGTATTTATTCTACGTGCATAATTTTAGAGAATATTAAGACTCGTTGCCTATTTATTGATAACATTTTAAGTTTTAAGGATCCAATCGTTAAACCTGGCTCTTATCATATAAAACGCTAATCTGACGCTAATCATATAAACGCCAATTGCATTTTTCAGATTTATTAATTAGATTTGAAACATAAATATTTATATTCCTTAACTTATTATTATTGTTAAAATATTATCCAAAAAGGTCGGCCTGATTTATATTAAAAAGTTACCGAAAATGGCGATTCTGTGTTGTCTTTATTTTTACAATGAATTGCAGCAATATATTATTAAGTGTATGTATAGTGAGCTTACAACTAAGTAATTACTTATATACTGTGTGTAGTGAATTTTAAATATCTTAAATAAAGTATATGAATTGATAATACTGCTTAATTAACCTAGAGGTACAATCCCAAGGACACAGATACCGTTTTACGCAAGTCATCAAAAATTCTAAAACCTTTAGTAGCACGAATTCCAAATTTGGGTCTCGTTGTGGTGAAAACAGTGTTAGAATTGACTTTTACAGTCAGTAAAAGTTACATCTGTCATTAGCGTTTAATAGCAACGGGCTTATTAACTAATTTGCCGTATTAAAAAATGTAAGATTTCTATCTTCATTTTAATTTTTGTTGTAAAAAAAAAACGTTTTCATATCCTATTTTCAAACATTTCTATTCAAATAAAATTGACTACTTAAGTGTAGGTATATTGTACAATTGTAGACTGCAGAACAATTAGTATTATCTATATAAAGACAAAACTAAATATTGGTAAAACGTTTAGACAATTATTGCATTGTATTTTCTACATAACGTGACCAAATTACAAATATACTTACTATTTAGTATGTAAATATATCTACATTTTTTATAAATTTTATTTTTCGTCTTCTAGTTCCCAACGAGGATATACTTGAAGAGGATGAGAGGAGAATATCAGATGAAAACGGTACGCTCATAATTTACTATAATTTCTTTCATTTGGTAAAGCATCTCATCTCTGGGCCGGCGCACCGAAATACCAATTGGACCCATTTGACTCCATCACTCCATCCATCGACGTGCTGTTCGTATTGTCGACGATCCCACTTTCACGGGCGGTTTAGAACTCCTCAGCATTCGGAGAGACATTGCGTCTCTCTGTGTGTTCTACCGGCTGTACAATGGGGAATGTTCTGAAGAATTGTTCAATATAATTCCCACCTCAGGTTTCTACAACCGCACCTCCCGTCCCAGAAATGCGGTCCATCCGCATTTCCTCGATTTTCTCAAGAGGTCTTTCCATTAAGCTACGATATGGAGTTCTTCAAGAAAGCTGTGAATAGGATTTTGCAGGGTCGGCGGCGCACCCGCATGCCCGCTGGTGTTGCAGGTGCCCATGGGCGGCGGTAACACTTACCATCACGTGGGACCGCTTGCTCGTCCGCCCACTTCTATATAAAAAAAATAAAAAACGCACTAACGATTTTCGTATGCCGTTTAAAATAATCCCGTAAAAACAGCATTAAATCCTGTTAGTTGGAATAAATAAACATTAAACTTGAATATTTAGGACCACATTATAAGTAATCCATTTTTTTGGTAAAGCAAATGAAACAGCTAATTTGAAAATTTATGTTGTACATAATTCAAAGGTCTTAAGCGCCGACGTTTGAATAATTTCACTGTTGCATATCACAGAATCTTATTCGCGACATGTTGCATGACGTTTATTGATGGGTCATTCTATTCTACTAAAAAATCTGTTACTCAAGAAAACAGAAAAATAATTACAATACGTCGTTTTTTTGATTTGAAATTACCTACAGAAAAAGTATAATAACATTAGTTAAAATGATACCCTTTTACTAAATCTTCATCTCACTTTTTTTGTTGACTAGTTGTTAACAAAAACAATTAAAAAAAGTCTTGTAGATCAAATTTAAAAGTTACGATTTATAAATGTTACAGAATTTTGCAACGCATCTGCGTACATGGATATTTTTTAAATATTCCATTATACTAAACATTAATATTCGACGAAGCTTTTTTAACTGTAGCACCACGGTTTGCCCGTCCATTCGGTTACTAGTAAAGTTTTATTTAAAATCCTGAGTACATTGTGTAAAAAGTAACAAAATCTACCTTGTAAAAGTTTGTGCGTCATTATTATTAAAGATGTGTGAAGATAAGTATTGTTTTTAAATATATGATACTGCATTAACTTATTCATTTTGAAAAGTTTTATTTGAGTACCGTATCAATACACAAGTAACCTTGAGAAATTGTAAACAATCTCACATTTCTTCCGTTTCGTCACTCCTGTAGATATTACACCCGGATACACAGAAAAGACGACAATACACAGAAGTGTATTGTCTGTATATTAATAATTTTGTGTTTTACACTGTTATTTTAAATACTATTATAGTTACTTATAGTAACGTTAATTACTCCCAGTACTCCTTACTCCTTATCTCACCTCATTTAATCCCATCAAGTAGAGAGCAAAATGAGTTAATCAAACACTCTTTTTTATCCATCTCATCGCCCACGAGGAAGTATGGGGAAAAGTCCCAATTCCGTTATATGCCGTTATATGTCAGAAGCGATCTACAAAGTACATAGAAATTGACGGCAGAAATTTTCTTAGAAGCTCCTGTTGGTTTTTGGAGAAGTAATATTATTTTTGTTGACTCTTTACATATTTGAGATTCCATTCGCTTCGTAAATAGCAGTTTATTTTGTCATTTGTTTGTTTCGCAATAAACATCATTTCTGTGTATATTGAGATCATTCCTGTGTACACATATTTTTACATATTGTTGATTTTCTAATAAATTTAATAAAATTAATACTGGCATTGCCTTTAATTCAAATAACCCTTACTGTGAACGGATAATAAGCAAAAAGTAATGTACACGTAAAACGTAGCAAAAAGTAATAAAAATATCGCATACAGAATGACTCTGATACGCAGTTACAACAGCGGAGTACCTGTCTCGTAACGTCATGGATACGATACGGTGAATCGCAACGGTGAAATGATATAAAAGTGGGTCTGCTTTTCGATGTTTGCGTTGGTAATAATCTCAGTAAATCAAAAAGTAAATCTCGTAATTTTGATCATAATTTTCAATTTTCAAAAACATTAAGATGCTGGTCTAAATGTCTATCCGTATCCCCTCCATATATTTTTTTCCAGACATATACATGGCAATAGCAGAACACGCCCGCGTGGCGACTCCAACAGCGACTGAGACTATGTTGCCGTGGAAACGAGGGGAAGCCGACTCGGCCGCTCTCAAGCAGTCCGAGTTCCCCTCCTGGGCTTCTAATAAGGAGTATTTGGCTTATAGCTCACCCTCTGCTACATTTTTAGGTAACGTAATTCATATTTTTATTAAAAAAGTACTTTTTAAATTAATTTGTATTTGATGATGAAATGCTTGAATAATAGCGAAAGTACATAAATATTTATATTTACCAAAAAGTATTTTCATAAATGTAAACACGTATCGTTTTTGTACAATACAAAGAGCGAAAACGCGAGTAGTATTCTACTATGTTCTCACTATTAACATGTTCTCACTGCCATCAAAAGTGAATGCATTTTCAATTATTATTATATAGTGGAGCACCATTCTTATTATTTACAGACATTTTATTTTTTTTTAACTTTACTTTATATCCGTTCGCTTAGAAAATAATTAATAGATACTATAATTTGTAGTTAATTCATAATTTGGGATACCTGTAGTGTGGAGAGTTTACATCTACTATTACTATGATATTTATTTTATTGTAGTTGCTTTAATATTTTATTGGAATGACATTTCTCTATTTGACTACAATTCTTAATATTGTACAAATATGTTCTTAAAATATTTATAGATTTAAAAATATTCGTAAATGAAAAATAATATTAAATGAGTTACCTGAATGATACCTGATAATAAAAAGTTTGTTTCTATCCTGGATTTATTCCGTGGTTTGCCACTGTTTGTGCCACTGGTGGCACAGATAAGAGAAAAAAATCCGTCTAGTGCCACTGTTCCAGTGAAAAGGTATATTTCTATTATCAACAATGCTTTTGACTGACCACTTATGACGAAGAAGATTGTATTGTAATTTATCAGTCATTAACTATGTAGGTACAAAATTATTACAGTTTGTGTCATGATGTCATGAGGTGTCATAGACTTATTTTATTTTCATTAATTTAAATTGTATTTTCAATACAAAATGTCTGAAGAAATCAAAGTAATTTTCATGAAGAGAGGAAGAGGAGAAGTTTTATTAAACTATGGCCATCAATATTATAAAAAACGGAGATATGCTAATGGCTCTGTGATTTGTCGTAGCTCGGCTGTAGCTAAATACAATTGTTCAATAACAATTATGGCAAGTACATTTATTTTAGTCGCCTTATGTAGTCAGTACACTGCAAAAAAAAAGATTGCAGTGAGCAGTTCATGTGTTAATTTACATACAAATAGTTGGGAGAAAAGCCGAGCAACTCGTACTGGTCCTAATGGCCTATTATTATTATTATTTAATTATCCTATTTAACGTAATAAATCTTATGCAAAATTATAAACGAATGAATTAATTCACGTCATAAAACGCAAAAGTCATGTCGATACTTGTATCCCGGATAAATAAAGAGACATTAACACAGTTTTAAATGACAGGGTAATTACGGATGCCCAAATGCAGTTAGTAAATGGAGAAATACGGTTGGCCATTTCCTAGAGACAATGCGATAGACTATCTCATCGACTCTAGCTATCGCGGATAGCTAGAAATTTAAAGAACTGCATTTGGGTACAAACTGAAACATAACTGTTGGTATCTCTTTTTCTGCTTCTTTAATGCTGTCAGTCAGGGGCGGACTGTGCATTTGGGGGACCTTGGGTTAACACTACTTGGGGGCCTACCTAATTAATCAAACTAATTACCAATTTGTCAAAAAACTGTTTCCTATAATTGGCCCTCTTTTCGTTTTTCAAATATTTTATAAATTCACAATATTGTCCATTGTCTTCAATGGGGGCGGGGGGCCCTTTATATCTAAGGGGCCCTGGGCTGCAGCCCAAAAAGCCCATATATAGATCCGCCCCATATATAGATCAGTTGTTTAAATTTAAATTCAAATAATATATTTTAAATTAACTCATTGCCTCTAAACAAACATTTCCTTAGATTAAATGACATATCATGGTATATGACATTGAGTAACTTAATACGATTTGAGCATTGAATACTTTAGTGTTAACGGGAGTACCCCTTACACACATTTAAAATTGACAGTGGCACAAGATGGAACTGTTTTCCTATCTGTGGCACCAGTGGCACAAACAGTGACCAACCACGGAATAAATCATATCCTGCACTGTTCATAACTCTAGCTTTTAGAAATAGACTTTTACCAATGTTTTCTCATTTGTTTTTTTTTCTTTTCCCCTCCTACTTCATTCATCATCAACCAATAGGTGGTATAGAGAAGCCGAAACATCCGAAATCTATCATAGGTTTATTCCGAAGAGAGAGTTCTAGTTCGACGCAAGGTGGTACGGAGGGGGCGGCGGCCTCGGACTCTGACGGGGGACAAAGGGATTCTAATAAGGGGGAGCCTTCAAGCAAAGGCGACTATAACTACACGAGGCAGGGGCCGAGTTTCTTGTCAAAGAGAAGCACGAGTCTCGGAGGGCCTTCGGTGTTACTTATGGAAGATGTGGCCCACTCCGACCCACTGGGCGCGTCGTCAAGACCAGCCAGCATTATGCAAGGGCCACATCGAGGGCAGTGCAGGAGGGGATCCATGTTGGAATTGACTGGGTATGTTTCTATTTTTTATAATTTAATCGAATTTATGAGGAAATATACAAAATATGTTTGATTTTCTATTATTAATATTATCAGATTTTGTTATTAGGGCGACTTCTTTGATAATATCGGTTGTGTAAGTGAAAAGTAACAAATGAGGAAGGCGACGAGCAGGCAGTCCACCTGGTGATAAGTGACTATTCACTTACCGCCACCCTGTTGTCACCCTGTCACCCTGTGACATCCGCCATACATACCAAATCAATTTCGAATGACAAAAGCTGGCGCGACTCCAGATGTGTACCTTTGTAGATTTAGGAATAGATTTGTAAAAAAGGGTTGGGAAAGCGTGAAAGGACAGGTTAGGATGACATGGGAATGGGCTTTAGCATATCTCACTTACCTACTACCGAAATACCTACGAACATTAGGAAATAGGTGCCGTGCACCCTATTCACCCTGCCCTACAGACTTTGACATTATCGTGTGCGTTGAGTCTGTGACAAATGCGCTGCATGCTTTTTCCACGCCCCACGGACTCCCATCAGGCGCGGATCCAGCCCTGTGGGCACGGTGAGCATGCCCACAACTCTAATTGAGGTCGATAGGCTGATGCTATATCCAATGCCTTAATAAAATTTAAAAAAAACAAACCGTGAGTGAGGCGTCATACATTTTGTAAACGTCTCCTTTGTAGGAATGCAATGTATCGATCGTGAGTGAGTCCGTAGTCAGACTCGCACTTGACCGATTTTCGGGTGGCCTTGACCACAACCTTATTTGAGGGCTGGATCCGCGCTTAACTCCCGTTTGCCGTGAACTACCATTCATCGTGTGTTTAAGACCTTAACGGGTTAAGATCCGTTTAAATAGGTAGATATGTGTGAAAAACGAGAAAATCTCATATGTTATTTATGATCTGTGCCATAAGGAACGTTTCAAATGTTTATTTCAGTTCAATGTCTCGTGACGCGATTACCGAAGAGAAATGCAGTAAATCGCTGCCGGAAAGCGAACGGATGGGCGTGCGGCGTCTGCCGCTGGGCCAACAAAGCCTCCCTCGAGAACCCTTCCTGCGACAACTCACGATGGCCTCCACACTCCTCAGCACCTCATCCGACTCAGATTCCTCCGACGAGAACACCTGAGTACCCCGCCGTGGTGACCACGATCGGTTGCCACTCCTTAAATATAGGACCCTCGATTAAACACTACTAGCGAAAGTAACTCTCTAATCAGTGCTGTGAAATTGTGGTGTTTTAGTGTTAATTAGTTTCAAAACATGACGTTGAAACGCGTTAATTGCGTTTAAAAGTGTGTAAATGAATTTAGGTCGTTGAAAGTGAGCGCTAGTATAATGTTTGTGGGCGAAACAAATAACATGTAACTGGAATAAATATATTTTAATAGAGGAATTTTAAAAGCTACATTTAACTACTCGAGTTTCTGTTAATCAATAGATTTATTCAAACAGTATGCAGTCATCCATATACAATAAAGCTAATATTATACGTACTCCGCTACCAACAGTATTTTTGTATGCAATTTGTAAAAGTAATTATGTAATACATTACTTTAATAAGTCCATATAATTGAATATCTAAATGGAATTAAATATAATTTCAATTTAATTAGTAAAATACTCGGTAGGTATTAAATTGAAAAAAATGACAAGAAATACATAAAGAATAGTGTTAATTAATAAGATTAAAATTAAACGTTATTATTTATGTTTCTATAAATACGTCATTGGCATTTTTGTACATAAAATTACACTAACTACATTATTCATAAAATGCTTGTATTTTAAAAGTTATTTCTGTAAAATATTGTGTACAACTATTGTTAAATTGTTATTGGCTACTTAGATTTAAATTGTTAAAAATTTATAGTAGACGCATTTCTAAGTAAGTAACTTAGTACAATAATAGATTATTGTAGTTTAGAGAAATTTAAAATATTTGTGTGTGAATATTTTTAAGTATACTTTCTTTATGAATACAAATGTTTTAGGAACCCTTAGAAATGTCTGATATGAATAGATAAAATATGTTTAAACAGTTTTAACGCAAGTTCTCGCAAATATCGCTTTTATCTCAAATAGTAGCTTATGAACACAGTGACCTTTACATTTAACAAGTAGGTACTAGATATACATACCGAAATATTTGTTCAAAACGAATATTCAAAAGCGAAAATAGATTACATATAATAATGTGGAGATATGTGGTCATTGAAAATAATTAAATTGAACGTGCGATTTTTTGTTTAACTTCCAAGAGTTTAACTTGCTGGTGTTTGGCAAGTGAAAAGTGGCATAGAAAAGTGAGTAACTTTAAAAAAAAATAAGCTGAGTTTCTTGAACCACTTGTTTCATTTTCATACTAGTTTTAGGCTAAGAACGCATTACGGATAAACGCGCGCGGTTTTTAGACGTAAATTTGTGACAAATCGGCTTCAATGTGGAGGAACGCATTTGCGGATCCTTTCCGCGACTAATCTTAAAAACGCCACTCGCTACATTTTTCTCGCGGATTTAAAAGCGCGACAGTTTTGTAATTCTTTGAACATTATGGCGGATTACGCACAGCGGAAATTCGGGCGTTGATTTTGTGAGTCAGATCAGTTAATACTGTTTAAATACGAGGCTTAGAAACAAATTCATGTAAAATGATTACTAGTAATTAATTAACGTATTTTGTCCAAGGAATTATAAATAATAAAACTTTTATACTGACAGGTATTTTCGGAACTTTCCGTTTCATATCACTTTTTAAAAATACCTTTTTTAAGAATGTTTTCAGACGGGAGTGAAACATTTAATAACGGGATTGTTAGCTAGTTCTTAAAAATAACTCCAACGGATAACATTAGGTACATTATTTAGTTACACTATATTAATTTCAATAATAACTGTTTTTAAATCGCTTATACATTATTTAATATAAGGGCTTATTGTGTTATTGTATTTTATTTATCATGTTATGATAGATATATTTTTGAAGTTCCAACTGATCACGAGAGTTGTGATAATAAATATATAAAAATATATATTAATAATTCAACAAGTAGCGAATAACAATATTGTAAATAAAACATCGACAATAGTGTAAAGATATGTATGTAAATAAACCTTTACTTATCCTTTGACCATTAGCTAGATGGCAAACTTAATAATAAACAAATCTAAAATATAATTAAATCAAATGACTTGTATTTAAAAGAGCAACTGAAAATACTAACGGAGCAAATCAATAAAATTTGGCATCGCATCCGGGGGCCTGAAAAGCCGGAAACACCTACCGCGGGTGTCCAACGGTGACAGTATCCACTTACCACCGGACGGGCTGTATGCTCGTTTGCCACCTTCATTCTATAAAAAAAACAGCAAATTATGATCAACAAATCAATCTATTTTTGAATAACTGGAATAAGTAATTTTAAGTTACTAATAATGTCATCACAGTTATTTCTCGGAGTCCTGCTTCTCGCGATTTTATTTCTTTCTTGCTGTTGCACACTCCTTGACGCCGCTTATTGAGTTTTTTGTTTTTATAAAAATCTGACGCCATGTTCTATAAAATCTGTCGTTCTGAATTTGTGTTTTAGATCGCGAATATATCATCTCTTACCTTCACAAAGCGTTTTTATCCACCTTCCACCCTCAATACTTGTCACCATCTTTTTAAACTTGCTGCCGTCGTTTTGCTGCCATTAGCATTTCCTGTTGCTCATATAATTATTTCTCATATAAAATAAAGATATCATCTGTATTGCTCTAAATATTATCATAAAGATTTAGATATGTAAATAATATAATCTAACGATTTATTCGACGTGGAAAAAATACACATTCGTACGTTTTACATCCATGGCAATGACGCTGCCTTACAGGTTGACTGATACTCTTAAAAATATGAACAACTATAAAGTTGCAACATTATCTAAACTTAAAAGTAAATTCTTTGCAAACACTGAACAAAAAATGAAATTAAACCATTCTTTCATTTCATATTGAATCATGTGATTTGATGAACTTCATGGGTAACTGGCTGTAAGATATATCTACGATTATGGTACTATAACAGGCCTATTTCAGTGATGATCATTGATTTTAGCAAAAAGACTTCCCAGCTAAGATAAAATCTTATTTCATTGAAAATGTTAATAATTTTTGTTTTTTTCAATTTTATCAACAGCTCGGCGATGATGGAAAATATAAGGAAATCCGCGTGCCCGAAAAATAAAAAATTTGGATATAAATCCAATTGCAAAAAAATATACAACGGTCTGAGTGGTGGATTATGATCAAAAGTCCTCTTGTAATTGCAAGGGGAGGTCCATCCCTTGCAAACACAAGAGGTACTTACATACGAGTATAAATTACATTCTTATTTGTATTTCGATAATATTTCATACATAATAAATGTGTGAATACCCATATATGTGTGAGGTAATACCACAACATCACACAAATGCTTTTCTATGAACTATGGTGTGTCAATTGAAAAATAATAGTGCCTAGCTTAGATTATTAACTACACCGCTCATTGTTTGATTAATATGCATAACATTGTTAATGAATTTTATGCATAGTTGGAAAATAGATCATTATTGTAAAACTTCTTTGAAATAAATTATTAAAATTCTTGAATTTTATTGGTTTTCTGATCCCGTAACGTAATTACAATAAGTTTAGGCAGGTACTAGGGTTATCAACTCTCGCTTTTTTGAGCATCTACAAGAGACGACTGATAGCGTGCTCGAGCAGTTCCCCTGCGCGGAAGTAGTAGTCCTCGGTGATTTCAACGCTCACCACGAACAGTGGTTGTGATCCCGAACTACCGACCGCGGAGGGAGAGCCATTCGAACTGCTGTGCCAGCTAAGAAATCCGTGCTGACCCATTCACAGGGAACGCGCAACGGCTGACACTACAAGTCTGCAAATTGAGATGGATTGCGTAAATTTCACGCTTCTTATCCCTGAGGGCAGCTCTGTTTCTCGCCAGGAGATCCGGATACCTGTGCAAACTCCGTTCCCGACGTAGTGTTGCAGGGCATGGAATATATTCCTTGTTCTGTGGGTATCACGGACGGAGGTGGACGGAGCCAATCTTGGTTTAATCAGTCCTGCAGAGAAGCCCGCTATAATAAACGGGACGCATACAGGGCCTGGGCTAAAGCAAAGGTATCTGAAGATCCGAATACCACCGACTTGAGGAAGAAATTTAAAGCTGCAAGGTATGAGCACATCCGCAGAATTGGCGATCGACTAGCAAGCTATCCTTCTGGAAGCCGATCTTTCTGGTCACTTTCCAAGGCTGCTGAGGGTAACTTCTCTCGGTCATCACTCCCACGACTGCGGAAATCCGAAAGCTCTCTGGCCCATGGGGCGAACGAGAAAGTCGATTTCCTGGGTTATCTCTTTGCTTCAAACTCAACTCTGGACGATAGAGGTGCCTCGCCGCCATCTATCACGCGGTGCACAAGCACCATGCCAGAAATCTGTTTCACCCAGCATGAAGTCCGGCGAGCTCTCTTTTGATATCCGAAAGTTAAGTGGACAGACTGTATTCCTGCAGTGGTACTTAAATTATGCGCTCCCGAGTTATCTCCGGTGCTTACGCGACTCTTTAGGCTCTTATACTCGACAAAAAGCTTCCCGTCACCATGAAAGGTACCTAAAACGGGTGACCGCACCGAACCGGCCAACTACAGGCCAATAGCGATTCACCTCGCTCCTCTCTAAGGTGATGGAGTGTGTCATAAACACAGCTCTTTGGATACCTAGAGGATCACCAGCTGATTAGCGACCGTCAATATGGATTTCGCCATAATCGCTCGGCTGGTAATCCTTTAGCGTATTTAACATCCCGCTGGGCTGACGCCATTGAGAGTAGAGGCGAGGCTCTAACTGTAGGCGTAGACATTACGAAAGCTTTTGACCGGGTATGGCATGGCACAAATCGCTGCTTTCCAAGCTAGATTCAAGATACCGGAGGGATTATGCGAATGGGTTGCCAGTTTCCTGACTGGACGGAGCATCAGAGTCGTTATCGATGGTAGCTGTCCCGACATCATGTCTATTAATGCTGGCGTCCCGCAAGGCTATCACTTAAAATTATAAGGTGATTCTAAAGATAGTTCCGTTTTTTATTCAAAAACCTCATGTTTGGAATTGTTATAATTTAAAAATAACACAAACACAACAAAATAATTATAGCACCTAATTGATATTAGAGAATTAGAGATATTTAAAGGATGGTCACATTGGGCGCCCGATTTAATTTTTTTTTTAAATAGTCATTGTTTCTCCGGCTGTGTGACATGTGGCATTGACCTGTTGGAACCACAGTTGCTCGAGGTCCATATCTTTCAATCGGTGCCAAATAAACTCCTGTAGCATGTTCCGATACCTCTCTGCCTATATAAATACCGATACCTAAGAAAAGGGCCCTATGATCCCGCCGAACCAAACGCCGCACCAAACTGTAACTCTTTGAAGATGCATTCGTTGTTCATGAATCTCATGAGGATTCTAAAAAGCCCCAGACACGACAACATTGCTTATTGACGTATCCGTTAAGGTGGAAATGGGTCTCGTCACTAAAGATGATTTTTTCACCAAAATGATTGTTGCACTTCATACTGCTTTAAAATTCATAGTGCGTTGCTCACGCGTGCAGCGTTCCATGTTGTTTAAAATTGCAACTGTCATATGTGACATCTATAAACAAATCAGAGTTGCCAACCGCCAAACAAAAAAATGGCGTGAAATTTAAATACGGCGCTCAATCTGGGACAGCCTATAGAAGAAATAACGATTATAAAGTTCATGTAAAAATACCGCCAAGGAACTTGCAAATGAAAAACACTGCCACCTTACAAAATTATCGTATTATTTTAGTATTAGTAAATAAAAAGTTAGGCACCTTTATCTGCAACCAAAAACTACGTGAAGTAAATGAAACGTAACATCGTCAAGTGATTGAGGTACACGGGCGTGGACCGCAGCGACTGACTGAATTAATTAACTCGTGAGAGTTGTGTCTCATGACTGTTTGTTCCGAGGACTCATGTCTTGAAATTGTTCGTGAGTCGTGACTCATGACCTCGTAGTGTATTTAAGTAATTCAATCACTGATGGAATCATTGGGACTCATTCAGTATAGAAAAGTATTGATAAATGATTCAATCTGCAAAAAAGCGTAAATAAATTACCAACACATTTTGACAACAATCACAAACAATCACAAAAAATTTAACATTTTGACTAGGTGTCCATTTTTCACATTTTCAAGTGCTCACCAAATGGACACCTTGTCATTATAATGAGTACCTGAAACGATAGGAACTATTAAATTTTATGAAATTGTGATTTTTATCAATGCAATAGATTGTACGGTGTGCATATTAATTGTAAAAAAATGTACAATAATTTTAATAATTTTATCATTCCGAAACACAGATGGTTATTTTTGTTAGCAACACTTATAAAACCGCTCCGGTCGCCTTCGCTCGTTGTTGGTGTCTTTTACTCTCTTGTGATTTTTCTCCTTATTTTTATTTTTCACAAAAAATAGCGGAAAATGCATCGTAACTGTAAATCTTCGTAGTAGACATATGTGTAATTTTTATTTATATTTTAAATGTAACTTCATATAATTCAGCTTTTGTTAGTTTGTTTATCATGTGTGGCAAGTGTACCAAGACAAGAATGAAACATACTTTTGCATTGTAATAATCTTATAGATCGGTAAGTTAAGTGGAAATTAAAATAAAATAAAATTATTTGGTGTATGTTTCCTCTGAGTAGCATTCATAATAATATTTCCTTTGGGAAGCATTGAAATCCATGTTATTCCAAGTCAGTGCCTTTCTAAAACTGTTTGTTTTTCAAATTCCTTTTAATTTCATTTTGTGGGAAAAGAAATGAAAATTTGTTTATAAATTAGGAACGAGTTGAAATACATAGTGTAAATATAAAAAATCTACTACAGTATTTACTGTGAGAACTATCTATCATGCAATCATCAGGCTACCTTTTAGATATCTTATCACACACACTATCAGTTATCAATAAGTATTCACCACAACATTTTTTTCAAATACTTCCTATGAATACATTTGTAAAACTTTAAATTTTACAATAAAAGGCTTTTTAAAAAATAATGTTTAGACTTTTAGACAAAATATTAACTGCCTACCTACAAAGATATTTTTAATTGTCATTTTTTGTTTTTTTCCTGGGTAAAATAAAATTTAGTAGATTTTCACTAGATTACAAAATGAATGTATCTTTATAATTTAATAATATTTATGTATCTTTATATTTATATTTTTTATAAAAGAATTCATTACTATTTGTGTAAATTCATCTTACTTAATAATTGAATCAATAGTGGTCAGTCTATAATGTCCATAAAATATCTGTATGATTCTTCCCATGCGACTCATGAAAGGCGAGACCACTGAGAAACTGCACTACCTCACCAACCCCTTGGTCAGTATGGTGTTCAAAGGCCATACATCCCTTGTGAACAAGGCAATGTGTATGAGGAGGCCCATATCCAGCAGTGGACCATAAAATAACTGATTAAAGTGTACAGTTTTAATGTCTCACTGCAGGACACACACCTTGCCTCGCAATCACGAGGGAGTTTTATCTCCATGATAGTCATAATCCATCACAGGGACCCCAGTGCCGAGTTGTCAATACTCAATAATTACTTTTTCAAATTAGCTTTTTTATAATGCAAATCTAACTAATTTTTTTTTTTGTTATTATTATGTTTGTATATATTTTTAATATTTCTCACTATCTGCCTACCAACTCAGATTTGTTTTTTCAGTTTATCCTTTAACAGTATTATTTTTTAAATTTCTGTTATTCAATCTATCAGTGATAACCAGAGGTTGGGGCTAGGTAGTGTGATTTTGGTACTTGTGACAAAATGTATATATTAATACGAATATACTCTGAATCTGGTTGTTCATGATGTTGTACCTACTTGCAACTATGTCTATACTATTGTGTGTGTGTACCCGACTATTGAAAATAGATACATTTTATATACCCACATTATTACAAGGCTTATAATAATGAGGATATATGTTCACTTGTTCCTAGTGAGGATATCAACAAAACTACAATAGGATTAAAAAGGAATATATGTTACAGTAAACTCAGTTACATAGTGAAATGTTTTAGATCAGATTTCAAAACAAAACAAAATTTTAAAATGCTCAACAATATCATTGACGGACTGTATCTATGTAATAGTTTTATTTAATTGTGCTAATTTAAATCTAAAGCTTCATCTATATGGATGTAGAAATTTTTATTCAAGTAAATATTTTATTAAAATGAAAGCAATTAGGTGATAATTAGTTCTCTCCAGTATTCTGTCTACACAATATTTCTTGTATGAAATTTGAGTAAACAATCTCAATTCTGTTCTGTATTGACTTGAATTTTATCAGCTTCTTTGAAAAAAATAGTGTTAGAATTCTGCACCCTCTGAATGCTTTTTATATGTATTCATAACTGTATATTTATATTTGCAGAAAAGACATAAAGATGGAGCATGCAGATTTGGTGGCGGAGATGGCTCAAGTTGAGCACCTGACTACGCAGGAGCGACTACACCTGGCCAGAAGGTAATTAATATGTAATGAAATGAGTTAATTTTTTAAAATGTTACAATGTGCAGCATCAGAAGTATGCATAATAAACTGTGTTTTGCACTGTGTCAATACTGTTTGCCTACTATGTACACAATTTTGTTTAGTATTATTTTTGTTGTGATCAGAAGCACATAAAACCTTATTGTCGATAGGACTTATTGATGTTTCCAAAATCTACTTAAAAAATATCTATTGAAATATGTGTATATATCATGTATGTGGGTGCTGAGCATAATTTTTTAAAAAACTATGATATACAAAGTCTATAAAATGTGATCCTGCACACCGCTTAAATTTTTCACATTTAACCAACGGTCCACTGGTAGAGAATGTCTTAAGGCATTAAATTGGCCTCTTTACAATATAGTGCATAAAAAGTAAATAAATAAATAAATTTAGGGATAATTTAATTTGTAGTTTGACTGAAAAAGTATGTTCCCATTAGAAGTTACACATAGATGATGTGTTATTTGTAAACTAGAAGATTTTATTGCTACTATTTATGACTAATAAAATAATTTTACAGTTTTGTTTAGAAGTTTTGTCTAAAATCTATCAACAATCAAGCATAGAACCATAAATCGCGATGTGATATATATTTTTTTATAAATTTTTATTGTCTTAAAATTTTATGTGCAAAGGGGCTAGACAACCATAGTGAAGTCAATAAATAGAAGAACAATTAATAAAACGTTTTTATTAAAATTTATTAGGTAAGAAATTTTACTATTTTTCATTATCCTTGATAACAACAATGAACGAATTGTTATAAAACTATTAAAAATCAACATATTGTGCTAATAGTAATACAACTGAGATCGAATTTACCGTTCGCCCGACGCTACTATGACAGAGTTCCGCACCATCCCAACACTAGTAGTTGACAGCCTAGTCTATGTACCCAATAGGAATGAATGACCTTCCCCATTGCCGTCGTCGTCCTCGGCCCGTCTTAGACGACCCCGACGACGCAATTACTGCTGCCAATGCGGTTCTTACACTACACTCACAGATTTCACATATACACCGTCCCCGCCGGCGCGCGGCGCAGACGAGGACATCACCCTCGCTACACCGTAAATACACACCGGCCTTCAGCCAACACTTTTACCAGGTATCGCCACGTGCCTGGGCGTTTCTCACTGACTTGCCGTTCCGCGGCCACGCCTGCCTCCCAATGCAACGCCCTAAGCCGAGGTCTGTTCCTTCCGCCGTTCTACCGCCGGGGGAGCCCTTAGACTCGTGGCTGCACACACTCCGCTCCTGGCTAAGCGCCTTCTGCGCTCGCCCTAAACTATACATGTCCGGTGACTCTTGAAAGACCATTAGGGCCACAAGAATTAAGAAAAAAAATGTCTATTAATTTTTGCTAAAATTACTTTTATTGCTTAGAAAATTGTGACAATTCTCTCCATTCATTTTTGAAAAGGGACATTGTTGTTGATCATAAAAAAATCAGTGTTTAAATCTTTTTGTAGGCCAGTCGAGTGCGCCCTGTTGTTGTTGGATTGCAGCGTGCACCCTCCCCTCCATCAAAAAAGCTATAAACTTTTGCTTGTGACTGTACTCCTCCCCTCTATTAGGTTTACATAAAAGTTGAAATTTCACATAACTTTCGTTGAAGTGTGTAGGTAAATAATACAATGTCCGTGTGACTGGATAATCTTATGGCTACGCATTGTTACACATCATTGCATAATTGAGAAATTACGTAAGCAAATTGTTTACAATGTTTCATAAACAAATTCGTTTGGAATCTGTTTACGAATTGTAAATCCGGCGTTTCACTTGTTTTTCGATACCATGTTGAATATTTCTGAATTGTTGAATACATTTTGCATAACATTTTTATTATTTACTATAACTTTAAAGATACATTACAGGGCTTTTTTCTAAATATTGTGAGTGCTATTTGATCGGCTAGAGCAGTGATTCCCAAACTTATTTCGGTCATGGACCCCTTACCATGACAAAAACATAACTATGAGCCCCCAAGTGAATTAACTTTTATGATATAATGAAACCTGCTAAAAATACTTTATTCTGTTCTCTCTAATGAGATAATTGCACGTGGGTAGGTTGGTTGCACGTAGGTAGGGGTCCCCCAGGTGTTCGTATGGACCACTTTGGGAATGACTGGGCTAGAGGAATAAAATATCCTTTATTATGTTTATAGCGTTGAAAATGTTAACTTTACTCATTAATTTTATATATCAGGTACCTATCTATTAAATAATAGTAGAGTTTACTTTGTACTTTACCCAGCTTTACCCATACACCTTGTACACTACACTACACCTTGTACTTTACCCATTTACTTTTTACCCAGCAGTATATCGAGTTAGCCGATATTTTTTTTATAATGAACGGTTTGAACTATACAAGTTATAATTTTTGATAATTCAATGAAACCGCCGACAATATAACTATGGATTATTTCTCTTATCATATTTGTCATCAATTAGTAGCAATATTACTGATATTTTGTTATCAATAGATACTTAATTAATCACTAAAAACTACACGATACTACCACGCTCGTATATTTTTGTATATAAAAGGAATCTAGTTAATTTATCAATTGTTATCATTTTAGAAGATTTGCGTTATCGATCAATCGTCAACATTTCTTAGTATTACTACCTGTTCGCAGCGGCTTCGGATTTTTAAGTTCATACAATTGACAGTGTATAACAGTGAAGTTTTGAAGCCGAATATTGAAGCAAATTTTGAAGTTTTGATTTCCCATCCAAGCTTATTCGCAACGGGTTCGGCGATGGCGACAACTTATATTTTCTCTTTTTACATTCGCCTTAACTTTTATATGAGATATTTATCAAATTATCAACTATGCCTATATTTTGTCCGTCGTTTTGTAGCCACCGGTATGGTTCTTTCAAACATTAGGTAGATAGTTATTGGGTATCAGTATGAAATTGATGGTAGTACGTTAAATACACCCTGGTGTTTCAGGTGTCCATGGGCGGCGGTAACACTTACCATCACGTGGGACCGCTTGCTCGTCCGCCCACTAGTATATAAAATAATTTTGTGAGTTTAAATATTCTGACAAATATGCACTTATATATAAATGGTATGCAAACGTATGTAGGTCCACTACATACGTAGTTGTGTTAACCGACGTTATATCATGTGTAAACATACATGTTTGATGTTCCATATATAGCTAATCCTTCAGCTAGCCACTAAGGATTAGTAGTTTCTTAAGTGATAACAGTTAAAGAACAAAATAAAAAAGTGTGCGTGATACATGCACCTATATTACATCGTATACAATGTGTTATTATCAGTTCTGTCAGTGGTCCTTAACTCTAATGGATATAGAGACTTTATTTCATGTCATTTATACTATATTCATATTGTGTTATACCATATTCTTGCAGTTATTATATTTTTTATTTTTCTCTTGCCCTGGAGTTTGTGTCATGTTGTTAGGCTAAGGTTTTCCCTCTCTTATGCCTGACTGGTCCCGTTTAGTGCTGTGATTCGTCAAGTTTTCTTCCGTCTTCTCGGTCTGTCTTTACGTTTATGACATCCATTCGGTGACGATCATCATTACCAAATACTTTTACATCCACTTTATCTTAAATCTCTTAAATCTAAATCTTAACACTTAAATCCAATCTTTTTTTAATTAGTTTACTTGTCAATAACATTATTTATATTACTCTATTCCTATGATTGTTGATCGTACGAAGTCTGAATAGCGACGAAGAATATCTATTATATGCAACGACTCTATATGTTTTGAGCTATAATACGATAGTATAGTTAACTGTACTTTAAATTTAAATCAAACAAACCAATACAAAGTAATACAAACAATCCCATATTAAAACATTTTATTAAACAATTAAAGGTGAGGGGAGACATCGATATCTCTGGGGACGTGTAAATGTATAGTGACGTCCGTAACATATAATAACTTTTCTAACGCGTGTCTTATAAGCTTTATTTATCAATAATTAAAGATATTTGAATTTCGTGGATTGAATTTTATTTAGTATCTTTGGATTATACAATGACTGAAATGGATTTAAGTAAGGTATTTTTTGTTAATTTTTTTTTCCTTTTTAATTTTAGTCATGCAAAAACCCGCTTATCAATCACTAGCGGCCCACCTTGACATCGCTCAGGTTGCTTAATTATTTCCTATCCTATGCCCATCTGCATTAAATTAGCTTCCTAAAAGTGTAAGAATTATTAATATCGGTCCAGTAGTTTTTTTTAAGTTTTGTATAAAAGAAACAAAAAACATAAATAAATAAATAAGAAACCAGTAGTCTATAATGTTAAAACCGACGCTGTTTTACAATTAGATATACCTACTATTGGTATGTGTGCTTGAAATAAAACCACATCATTTTGTTTATTTTTATCGAAATTTGAAAACGATATCACATATCTGTCTTTATCATTTTTCACATACTTCATATCATCTTCGTTGACATCTTATTTCAACCGATCAGATAGTCCTCGCGTCATATTCACATATACCACTCTCATGACCTTCGAATGTATCATCATTAGCTAGGTTCATCAAGACCACTCGACTTGATGAACTTGACTTGTGCAAAGGATATTACGTAAACTAGACATCACTGATTATAATAGCCTATTATAAATCTTCTATTTCTATTTAGAACTTTTTCATCGCAACAGTCACAAGTTTTCTTCATCATTATACGATAGAAACACTGTAAGTTTTAGGATATTCTACGGACGTTCTTGTATTACATACAAATGTGATACAGTCTCGACCTTCTTTCAGACTTATTTGTACTACCCAGTTGAGTTAACTGTGCACCTCGCGCCGGCGACGTCATATCGACACTGCTACGCGTGCCTATGGTGTGCATAAAAAGCATCACTATAAATATATATTTTTACTAGCAGAAATAAATAATGTGTGATTGAAAATAAATAACATAAATTTATTATAAAAAACTTTAATTAGCATTTTAAACATACAATGTACACAGTTCGCTTATCTGTGGGATATTATGACCTAAGAAATGAGTCACTATAATTTCTTATGATCTTCGTCGCTTTCGTACTCGCCAATGTCACTCTCTGAACTGTCTTATCTTCCTAGAGATATTATTATTTCTCTTTGGTTCATTTCTTGGAGGTGATATTTTTCCCAGTGAGTTTCGTTATCTTTGGTTGTAATTCGAATTTCAAAATAAAACAAAATGCATCTAATAGCGACGAGAGGTGGCGAATGTGTGTATATAATATGGGTCAATAGTTCGACTAACATAATACATATTTTTAAAACAAAAAAAAAACAGTTTCTCATACTAATTGGTCATTTCATAGGTAAGCACCTTATATAATAGAGTATCGGTATATCCAATGAATGGGGTAGGAAAACTTTGAATAGCATAGTGCGCGGTCGGCAGCGCACCCGCGTCCCTCGTGGAGGTGTCCATGGATGGAGGTGACCCCTTATCATCCCGTGGGTCGTCGCCCGTGGTCTACCTTCTATAAAAAATATATTTAATATCGCACGGTGCTCCACTCCCAGAGGGGCGACTGGCCCATTTACTCCCTGTTCGTTACGGCCGTGGTATGCTTTATTATCGATCATACTGTTTCTACTTTTTATTATTGCATGACAAAACAGTGTTAAACTTCTAAAGGGAATTCACCGTAACACAAAACGGCTATTGCCATTAGAATATCACATACAAATTGCTTTATACTTCACCGCCTCAAAATATATTCTTATAAGATTTTTCTTGAGGCTTCGCTCTCGTGTTCACCATCACATGAACTTTAGTTTTGTACCCTATGTCCTTTTCGTGGTCCGCAAGAAGGTTCATGTGAAGAAGGTTCCATTCGTCCATCCGTTTATACGTGAAAATACTTCAAACAAACATCGTTACTCTTTTATATATTCGTTAGGATTAGTTAGGCTTTATATAACACTTTCTTTTTTCATGTAAGTGAATATAATTGTTATGAGAAATAAATGATTCTTAAACAAGTTAGTGAAATAAGTTGTCTACCGTCTACAAGTATTGCTTGCGTACGATTTTTGTATAATATTATATATAAACTTTAAAATTAAAAAAAAAAAAAACAGTAAGGATAATTTTACTGGTTAATAGTTACTGGTAATATAATGTTTTTTACACTATATTTATAAAATTAAATACAGTTAATATTGTTCCAATTTTGTATCATGGAAATCGCCTACCATTACTATTGAATTCAGTGAAATTTCCCCTGAATTCCGGGTAACTAATTACTTTGAATGTACTATATTATCAAACTAGATACTTTACATATGCGCAGATAGCTTAGCGCATAGGCAGTACGTAGATACACAGTCTTTGTTAATTGGATGTCAATTGATTCAATCAAGGCCCGAGGTTTGCCGTGAACGCGTAACGTGTGCGTGAAGTGTGTCAATTCTATTTAATATTTCGCGCCAATTTAAAAAATCACGACCTTTTACGTAATTTGCAGAATTTACCTTTACAGGTTTTTGAAATATTAAGTCATTGTATTGTATATCGGTTGTAATGGCACGAAGAAGATTGTCCAACAGTGAGTGTGAGATGGAACCAAATCCTCCACCTAATCCTACTTTGCAAAATATCCTCAATTCTAGGTAAAGCTAAACAATGTGTACAATTGGTAACATTTTATAATTTCACACTTCATTACCGTCAACTTGTGTCCACTGTCGCATTTTCCCCACTCCCGAATAAATTTAATGTTACTCAAAACAATATAAGAGTATGTATGATTAATTATAAACTAAAAATCCCAACGGAAACGAAATTATGATCCATATCAGAACCTTGCACATAAGTCAGTGTTAAAAAATTAATATTCTTTTATTACAGACGTCGGTTGCATCAGCTAAAGCAATGGCAGCAGCGGGAGAAAGAGTGGGCGCGCTCGCGGGCTAAGAGAGAGAAGAGTAATAAGAGAAACATTTACTTCAGCGATAGTGTCATGCTGTTGGAGGCGGCTGCTAGGAATGACATTGAAGAAGGTAATGTTTCTTACCAACTTTTCTTAGCATATTTTGAGGACCCATTGTCCTTTTCCTTTGCAGAAGTAGCAAAATACTGTGACATTATAGAACATGAATAGTTAAGTATTATTTTATGTATTGCCTATAGTAAAGTACTACTACTTAAGTAGAAATACAATAAGTAATTTATTTATCGGTGGGAAAGACATCCTAAGGTCAACAGACAATGGACATTTATGCCGTACGTTAAAGGAGTGACGGATAGTATTAAGAAAATACTCCATTAAGACTGTATATACACCGTCCTCCAAAGTAGCTGAAAACCTACGCACACCAAAGGATGCAATACCCTATCAGATGCCAGGTGTCCATAAGATAGACTGCATCTGCGGTAGTTCCTACATAGGCCAAACAAAGTGCACCGTAGCAGAAAGGCTCAAAGAACATATGTGAAAAATTGCCACACGAATAAATCATCAATTGCGAACCATCCACTCAACGCCGGGATCAATCACTGGATATAACTCCATAGTCCAGAAATCCTTTCCACTGATCGCCACTATTTCTCTGGGATTGTGCATGAAGCGATTGAAATAAAAAATCATAGAAATTTCAATCGAGAAGATTGATACAAATTGTCCTCGACATGGAATCCAGTGATTAATAAATTTCAATAAAATTAAACCTCGCTATTTTTCGTCTGACGCTACTTCTGATATTGTGAGTGTTGTCTGCTGCAACTTTCCGGAATATGAAGATCAAATGCGGGTAGTTGATGAAACTACTCCTAACTCTCGACGTAGACTACCTGCCTCTTCAGTCAGTACGTGACCATGGTTGGTGCAACCGAACCGTCGAGTAAAATAAATAAGGTAAACATTCGCGTTAAGACCTGTTTGAATAGGTAAATATGTTTGAAAAACGCGAAAATCTCAAATGTTATAATACTATACTATGTTTCATTTCTGAACTCCTCCAAAATTCTGTCTCCATCTAACTCTGTGGTCATCCATAAAAAGTAATACATATATTATCATCTCGCCATTTTCTCTCTAGACATGTTTCGCCCAATCTTATTTGAGTTTTGCGACCTTTATACCAACACCTGCTATTTGAGTGATGAGAACCCTTAGTATGCTGCGCTCTATTGCGATTTGTCAAACCTTGAAGCCTGAAGTTCTGATTTTCGATCAGAAATCATTTATGTCATACGTCAATATTTGCAGGATATATACAATACATATCAATGAGTTTTCGAAGAAGCGGAGATGGAAGGTTTCCGTTCATTATTATCTTATGTTATTATCGTATTTTTATTATCTTATCGTAAGATACGTCGTAGCTTCCGTTCGCCTCTAGTATTCATGCTTATTGTCTCCACCTATAACGCATAATGAATGAATTTCTTGAAAGAATAATGAATGGGAGCGGGAGAGTGCACGCTGCAATCCCATAGCTGCTAGGCGCATTTACCTGGTCATGTTACCCCTCTCTCACAGAAGACTACTGTAAGATTTACTGCATTTCCCACTTTATCCTGTAACATAGGGGTATGTACATACCTGTTTCGGTAGTGAGTGAGATATGCCAGAACCCATTTTCATTCCATCCTATCCATCCCCTTTTTCTCCACTTGCCATTCTGGATTGATGTTGGCATGTATCGCGAATGTCCATGGGCGGCTAAGAGACTTACCAGCAGGCGAACTGTTTGTCCGTTTGCCGCCTTCTTTCCGTAAATAATAAGACCGAATGCGCTTTTAATGCAGCGAACAATATACGCCCACATTTGTGTACAATTTAAGTATAATAGTTTCTTATTGTCTTCAAAAAATCCCCACCATTTGTTACAATGGTTCAAAATTAAGTAATACATATAACATGACCTTGATAAAAAGATAAAAGTATTGCGTACTTTATTCTCTATTGTTTGATGCATTGTTGTGAGAGATTTGTCGTGTCATCGTCGGATTAAACAAACCATGGCCGAGATTAACCGTCGAAATTAGATTATGCGTGTTGGAAGCCTTACATATTGTGCGTGATTAATTATAACAATGTGAATGCGTTCACATTGTCCTGCAGGATACGTCCGTGGCCAATAATATTTAATGTCAGCAAATGATTATTATTTTATTACAGTACCTATTATTTAAATCTGAATGTATGGCTAAAGAAAGATTAAAATTTGTTATATATTATATAATATATGAAAAGGTATTAATAAAAATCATATAAACAGATAATAAGAACTTATAATCTATATAAATTTTACAAGGAGGAAAGAAGCACGTGTATCTATAAAGTGAGTTAGTTATCTAGCTAATTGATAAACATTAGTTGATAATATTTATTGCATAAGAAGATCATTTTTATTTATTTATGAACAAAAAATCCACAGCAAAACAGTATGTGAACTTATTATATATATACATATATATATAATATATATATATATATATATATATATATATATATATATATATATACCGTATTGCCGAAATCGGATTTAATTACTCATATGTAGGTATACGAAGTAAAATAGATAATATGGGCTTATACATAAACCATCGCGTAAGACTCAGATAAATGTATGTATGTGTAACAGTTAAATAAAATAATAATAAAAAGTAAATACTGGTAAAGTTCTTGTAGATATTCTTTACGTACAATCTATGATGCTGACCATACGTGAACATACGTAAGAGAGAATGAGATACTTAAAATAGTTTATTTCTAATTAAGTGATATTTTTAAAAAATACATCTTATTTTTAATAAAGTTCTTAATATTTTCAATGGATTTAGTGTAATAGATCATCGTTCATTTTCCATCTACATCAGCGAGTGTCATTATATATTTCGTATAGTTTATCGCGGTCGCATAACAAAATACTCGTTTTATTATGATACTTTACTTAGTCTTGCACAAAAACCTATCTAAACACGTCTTTAGCAGTGGTTCATTTGGAAAATCCGACATCCCTTCTAGGGCAAAATGGTCCAAAGCAAATTAAACGTTGACACAACCATAATCCAACTAAAAACAGTTCTCGTTTTTTAGTTCGCCGCTTGCTTGCACGGGGCGTCACACCTGACGCCACCAATGAAGATGGTCTCACAGCTTTACACCAATGTTGCATTGACAACAACGAGGCAATGATGCGTTTACTACTAGACCATGGAGCTAATGTCAATGCAGAAGATAGCGAGAAATGGACCCCATTACACGCAGCCGCTACTTGCGGAAATCTCAACTTAGTACGAATTTTAATACAGCGAGGAGCAAACTTATTAGCCGTCAATGGAGATGGAAACATGCCATACGATATATGTGAAGAGGAACGAACGTTAGATGCAATTGAGAATGAAATGGCGGCGAGAGGTGTTACCCAGAGACTGATAGATGAGACGCGTGCGGCCACCGAGATGAGAATGCTGTTGGAGGTAGCTGAATTATCGAAAGAAGGTGTGGATTCGGACGAACCGAGGGATAGTCAGGGGGCTACGTTGGTAAGTGATTTTTCTGTTTTTCTTTAAATAAGCAATAAGGTGGCAAACGTGCAGATAGTTTACCTGGTGGTAAGTGGATATTGCCGGCCTGCGACATCCGCGGTACATGCCAACATCAATCTAGAATGACAAAAGTTAGCAAGCACATTTCTGTATATACTGCCTACTTTTGGAAATTTAAGAATGGACCAGGAGAAAGGATTGAGAAAATGGGAAGGGATAGGATGGAATGAGCTCTGGCATATCTTACTCACTGCCGTAACACGAATGTACATTGAGAGAATATGATAAAGTGGGAAATGTAATACATTTTACGATAGTCTTCTGTGAGAGAGGGGTAATGAGGCTAATCGAGTGCGACCAGCGGCTGCTGAATTGCACGATTTTCAAGGCGATGATGATGAATAGCTATTCCTATGGGACAAGTTTTTACATATATTATTCTGAAAAAATAATCATAAACAAAGAACCATACATCGTTCATGGATAAGACAATCTGCTTGAGGAGACCTGTGTCCAACAGTGGAAGCAAAAACCAGCCCGATTACGGTTTCTACTGCACAAAGCATCGAAAATATCATCTGTATAAGGTTTTCAAAGTTAATTCTCTGGGAGATAATATATTTTTCTTTTCCCACAGTTGCACATAGCGTCTGCCAACGGGTACATGAAGGTGGTGGAGTTCCTACTGGAGCACCGCGCGGCCACCGACGTAGTGGACCATGATATGTGGCAGCCGGTACACGCGGCCGCCTGTTGGGGACATGTAAGAATCATCCTTAATTAACTTAATTATGTAAATTGTTTTATTTCAGAACACATTTGTACACTATATTCCACAGAATGTTTATCGATATTAAGGAAGAGGGGTTGCTTGAAGGCCTATAGCCCAGGGCCCCACAGTCTAGAGAGCCCCATTGAAAGAAACTTGGAAGTTTGATGGAGCCCACAAATTTTTTTCCTCATTAAAAGGGTCGCGACGCACACTAGATCGTCTCCACCCGGTCATTCCCTTAAAAACCCAAGCTAATATATATATTTACCTAAGTTGAATTTATTTTGAAAGAACACGGACATATTGTGTTCTTTCAATTTGTTATTGTGTTGCTTCCTTTATTTCTTAACAGTAACATTTTGCAGAAAAATCTTCATTTCAATTTGACATACTCAACTTACGTAATAAGTGCCATAGTTTTCAATTTTAAATATCATGTTAAATGAGATTTCAGTTTTTTGCACTGTTTACTGGAATATGTTATAAATATTTAAAAAAATATAGAATCATACTAGATATAGGTGCATTTTATACACTTACGATTTTTATTCCAAAAGTATTCGAATTTTATATTAAAGAAAATCTCCAGCGAACCCCAATTTTAACAGCTGTAATTTTGTTTTATTTTGTAATTCGAATTAGAACAGAAGATATACTGAAAGAACAGAAACTCATACTGGCCAGTAATGAAATCGGTCATTTCATAGGTAAGCACCTAATATCTTTGATTGGTGCGATTTCTATGTTGGTGTTCCACAAGACGGTATACCTTCTCCCTTATTGTTTTCTATTTTTATCAATCATATAACTACCGGCCTCAAATACTTTTACCATCTTTATGCTGATGACAGTTATATGCCCAGCCTATAATTAATGATATAAATGTAGCCATTTCTAACCCTAATACTGATTTGAAATTGATTTCTGACTAGTCGACCACATTTGCAGTCACTGTCAACGCCAGTAAATGTCGGGCAATTGTTATAAGAAGCCCTCGTCGCTTGGCTCTCTACTCTACAATAATATGCTTATTCTTTACTGCACGTCTGTTAGGGATCTTGGGTTAACCATAGACAACTCACTCGATTGGCGTCCCCAAATAGTGGAAGTGTGTCGGAAGTTTACTAATATTATAAGGTACGTTTATCGGCTTAAAAATTTCCTACGGACCAAGACCAAAACTGTACTTGTGCAAACACTCATATTGCTCGTTATTGATTATTTATATTTATGTTATATTAACGTTAGTTGAGAACTTCTTAACAAACTGGATCATCTCCTCAACAACTGTATTCGCTTTATTTTTGGCCTTCATCGTCATCATATCTTCTCTTATCGCTTACAGCTTAAGTGGCTATCTATTAAACAACGAAGAAGCGTAAGAATATTGTGTACGTTTTGTCCTATTTTATACGATCCATTTGTCCCTGAGTACCTGATATGTAAACAGTTCAGGGTGATATTCATAATAGTCATCTTCGCTCTGCCGCCAATGCCTCTCTTGAGTACTTTATTACTCAAGTACTTGTAGCAACATACAATCATCACTCGCATACATATTATGCAACTCCTTTACGCCTGATCATAAAATATCGCATGTACGCTACGCGGCAAACATACCTGAGGCACTACAAAAACGCAACAGTTCCCAGCAGAATCCTGCAACGTTATCAACCGCACACATCGTATGACGTCTTTTGATATGCACACTTTGCTGACCGGGGACGTCACATGACGTTTTCTGATAACTAAACGTAATTGAAGTGTTATACAATCTAATTGCGGTTATCGTTCATTTTCTTTCAATAATATTCTGTACCTATGTTATACAAACAATTTTATTACCGTAGCCTCCTCTCCCAAGGCTCGCACCCACAGGACGGTCTTCAGCACTTCATATTTTGTTACCATGGACTTGTATTCGTTATAGATACAATTGAATGCGCGCCGTTTGTTCGAACTATTTCGTTACAGTTCGTTTGTTCGTTACAGTCGAAAATATAGGCTTCTATTAAAATACAGATAGGTACTTTAAATTTGAAACTTTTTAATTAAACTGTATTATTTTAAACGCAATAGTACAGACGTAATAAAATTTTAATGCCATTAAAATTTTGATTTTGTTGTTAACAGGGATCCCATATAATCTGCAAACATCTGCAAAAATGCCATTCACCTACGAATATTTTTGTATAATACCAGTATTTTTGTATAATACCAGTATTTTTGTATAATACCAGTATTTTTGTATAATACCAGTATTTTTGTATAATACCAGTATTTTTGTATAATACCAGTATTTTTGTATAATACCAGTATTTTTGTATAATACCAGTATTTTTGTATAATACCAGTATTTTTGTATAATACCAGTATTTTTTGTATAATACCAGTATTTTTGTATAATACCAGTATTTTTGTATAATACCAGTATTTTTGTATAATACCAGTATTTTTGTATAATACCAGTATTTTTGTATAATACCAGTATTTTTGTATAATACCAGTATTTTTGTATAATACCAGTATTTTTGTATAATACCAGTATTTTTGTATAATACCAGTATTTTTGTATAATACCAGTATTTTTGTATAATACCAGTATTTTTGTATAATACCAGTATTTTTGTATAATACCAGTATTTTTGTATAATACCAGTATTTTTGTATAATACCAGTATTTTTGTATAATACCAGTATTTTTGTATAATACCAGTATTTTTGTATAATACCAGTATTTTTGTATAATACCAGTATTTTTGTATAATACCAGTATTTTTGTATAATACCAGTATTTTTGTATAATACCAGTATTTTTGTATAATACCAGTATTTTTGTATAATACCAGTATTTTTGTATAATACCAGTATTTTTGTATAATACCAGTATTTTTGTATAATACCAGTATTTTTGTATAATACCAGTATTTTTGTATAATACCAGTATTTTTGTATAATACCAGTATTTTTGTATAATACCAGTATTTTTGTATAATACCAGTATTTTTGTATAATACCAGTATTTTTGTATAATACCAGTATTTTTGTATAATACCAGTATTTTTGTATAATACCAGTATTTTTGTATAATACCAGTATTTTTGTATAATACCAGTATTTTTGTATAATACCAGTATTTTTCGTTTAAATTTTGTTTTTCGTTTGTTACAGTTAGAAGTATTAGAACTGTTAGTGCAATACGGAGCTGATCTCAACGTGAAGAATAAACATGACGAGACGCCAGCAGGTAAATCAAATTATATAAAAAAAAATATTAATATATGAACTTTATTGTTATAGCAATAAGATCCTTTGCACATTATAGTGAAGGCAGTCTCAAGAATTGAGTATTAAATAATGGCTACGATAATATTATTATTAAATAATAATATTATCATACATTTCCATACTTATTTCGAGTATTTCAAGATTTTGTCTTGTCCATAGTGTGCTAAAACCAAAATTTTCACAATTTTTCGTGAGATGCAAGGATTGTTTTATATTTGAGCATTAGAAGCATTCGTGACGTCATTTCAAGGTTTGTTCAGAAGGAATGACATGTCATTATGCATATTTGTCGTTTTGCGTTTCCGAAATTATACGAATTTGACGTTTTTCGTGATTCATAAAACATTTACCTACACAAAAATGTCAGCAACGTGAAGTGACTTTTGTAGGATGGTGTGAGTTGTCTTCAACTAATTACATTCCTTATTCGATGGCCTGTTGATAAAGTGATTAATTTATTCCCTTACAGTTTAAGCAATGAGATCAATCCCACATCGCTATACTTCCTAGATTAGCTCAAGGCTGTTTGACTCTTTGCCACTAGTTGATCGTCCTGTCCCATCTCGGAGCGTGTCTCTCCCATTAAAAAATTGCGTCCCCTGGTGTACCGTACAGGTTTGTACTTGGCTAGGTGTGGTGCCTATGTTCATGTTACACTTTAAGCAATGAAATATGAGACTTCCTTGGTTCCATTATATTCTATTTGAGGGGATAAAAATTAGATTTTTAATGCGTATCAACTTTAATTTAATGTTTTCTTCCCAGACATCTGTGAAGACAGCGAGATGCGCACGCGGATAATACGATTAGCGGCCGAGCAGGAGGAGCACCGACGGCGCGCGGCCGCGCACGCGCCCTCCGATCGACTGCGTGGCGCGAGGCGCTCCTCCTCCACAGCTAGTAGTAGCAGGTAACACCGATTAGCAGCCTCTTTACTAGAGAAACGCGTACGTAGTACATTTGACGTCAGTATTCTGTCAGCAGTAACTCGGCTAGTTGGGCACTATCACTGTATTGTCCCATAGTCACTCGGCTGTGGGATTGCAGCATGCACTCTCCCCTTCAGGTTACTTGATACCGATATACGTAACTGTAGCTAGCTCTTTTATTGTCCACTGCTAGGCACGCGCCTCCATTGTCTTGCACAGTGTCTAGTGTATTAGGGATGTATGACCTTAAAACGGCACAAGGACCCTAGCGGGTTGGCGAGTCCACTCTTTTAGAGGTGGTGTAGTTCCTGAGACCTTGTGGTAGCGACTTTGTTATCATTTAGTTGCTTTTAACGACACCCACTCTGAAGAGATAGGGTGGTGCTATTATAAAGCTCGTCAACACCACAGGGCATTTTTTTTTGTATTTTCTACCAATTTGCCTAAATGTAAATCACTGACCGGTACCTGCTTGCAAAATGCTTGCAAGGTGCAGTGAAACAAGCCCAACTCTGGATTGGGTGGGTCCAAGTAATACCGAAATACCTTCATGTATCTGCCTTTAATGTCCCACTGCAGAGCACGGGCCTCCCTTAGTAAATTATTGGAGGGTTTCGGGCCGTAATCCACCGAAATACATGTTATTGGGTAAATATTTATTAATCTATTTCTTGTGTACAAATGAGGTGTTTATTTGTATAGGGTGCGATCAGTCCGGCGCACGTCACTGCGGGAGAAGCAAATGGCAGCCAAAGCGGACGCGAGGGGAGAAGCGAGGTTAAGGGAGACTTTCGACTCTGTGGTCGACGATGATTTACAGGTAAGGTGCTTTTAAAATTACCCTTTTTAGGTGCTTACTTTTAAATAAAGTATCAAAGAAATCAAAAATTGTTACTTCACGATCTAGATGGCTGGGTTGGTGGCTGGTTACGACAATCAGATTCTTATACACATTTTATCACTCTGGTTAATACTCTGATTACAAAAAGATTTTTGCACTCAATGGAGACATTAGAAACTGCCTTGAAAAATTCTACGAGGTATTGCTGTCTGTTTAGAAAAGAATAAAGCATTACGTCTTATTTTTCTTGTACTCGTATATATTTAAAATGTGCTTAAAATATCGCGTATGCTCCGGCCCCTTTTCCCTCCTCACAATCTCTCTCTCACTCTCTATAGTTGAACATACATTCTTTTAATTTTTTCCACTTTTATTGTTTTGTATAAAATTAAAAACTCTAATTTGACTCTTAGATTACATGAGACAAAATAGTTTTAAAGTTTTATATTATTCTACAAAAATAACTAACAGACTTTCAATTGAAAAAAAAAACATTCGTATGACTTTACAGATATATGTCGACATACATGTCGATGCATGACATATAATTTTTATATGGGTACATACCTATATAAAAATTATATATCTATGAAAGAAAATTGTTTATAAAATAGCGCTATCTGTCGATGTCATGCAGAGATATCTCTCGTTGTCGAATACGAATGCTAAGTACTGCACCGCCATCTATTTGAATCTGTATTGATATTTTCTCTAATAAATATAGATGGCGCTCGTTGTACTCTAGTAAATATTGATCAAAAAAAATAAACATCCTAGACTGGAAGATAATTCACTTTAGTCTGCAATAAATAAAATTCAATGCGAAAAAGAAAAGCAGGAAAATTATGAAATTAAATACGCTGAATTAAGCTTATATATTTTAATCCAGTCGTACCTATCACAGACATTTTTCATACCCCTTACCTCTAATGTCGAACAGCTTACTTGCAGTGCGTTTGTGTAGGGTACTAGCGACGCGCCCTCGCTTCGCTTCGGTTTATAAGTTTATTTTTCAAAATTTCAAAATAAAATATAGCCTCCTATATTAGACACGGATAATGTAGCTTCCCATTTGTGAAAGAATTTTTGTAATAGGTTCAGTAGTTCCAGAGATTACCCCAACATACCTACAAACACACAATTTTACCTCTTTATTATATTAGTATAAATAAGAATTGTTAAGGACTGTATTTTCGCAGCTGACTGCGAATTTATTTTAAGCGTGTTATAGGCGGTAAACCATGTAATTTCGATAATTATTAGCTGAAAAAGCCCACCTAGCTCTCTTCAACTCCTTAAAGACACACCTGACATTGTAAGTTGGAGACACAGTAACTTTCATTCCAATGGTGCCAAGAAATGTATCTAACAATTGTTGCGAATAACATCAGTTGAGCTCGTCTATTTCATTTCTTAAAAACCAATACGAGGAAATGATTACGAAAAGTTTTGCATATTCGCATACTCATTCCACGGAACGCTGTAGAAACGTAATTAGCATTATCAAATTATCATAATTGTCTCGCGCGGACAATCTAAATACGTCACATGTCTGCCCACATGTGATGCATATTACTAATTCAGCTTTCCACTTTCGCGAGGTAAATATAAGAAAAAATATGGTGTTTCAAACCTGCTATTAAAATAATCCCCAGCTGTTAACTGTGATAGGAAAATTATGTTATCTAGATGCGCCACGCCATGTGTTTACGCTCATCTAATTCGTACAGAAATCAAGTTAACAATGTAGCTTACTAGTTTATTGTAAATGCTTAGGAAACTAATTGACCCATGACTACGCATATTGCAATTTTACGACCCAAGGAGTGTGCAGTTTAGTCTTAATTAATTATGCTCGTATTAATATCATTTTAATGCTAATTAAAACATCTACGCAGTATTGTGTGATCAGTTTAATCAGTAAGCCTATTCATAAATGATGTGTTCTGTAGTAAATATGATTTCATAGATTGTCTATTATTTTATTATCCTAAGGAATATAGGCGGCCGACGAGAATACAGTCCACCTGGTGGAACCATCGCCCATGGATATCCTCGATACATGCCGACATCAGTCTAGAATGACAAACGGCACGCCCCCGGATGTGCTGCCTACCTTTGAAGATATAGGAGTCGATTTGGAGAAAGGGTTAGGGAAATGGGGAGGGATATGATGGGATGGGGATGGGCTCTGGCATATCTCACTCACTACCGAAACACGTACGTACATTGAGGACATAGGGCATTTTACAGTTACAATAAATCGACATTTTGATGATTAAACCAATATACCTACCTATATTTATCTCATTTTTATGTTTTAAGTCATTTCGTGTAAGCGAATAGCAACATTTAATTTTGTATTTGTTAATTGTTATGATATCATTTGAAACAAATGGAAGCGCCTCTATTTATTACGACTTGTGTTGTTATGTAAATACATTCATTATTTTTATTGAATTACACGCGGATGGATTATGAGGTTATCTTTATATCAAATCTTTGAATTGTGTAACATTGCATTGTAGATTGTATATTGGTATGTATAAATATTACATTTATATTTCACAAAATATTTTATTTTGAACAGCTATACTTTCCATACTCTCCAATATCTCGGAATTTACATACCTATAATCTGGACAACTGGATAGGAATAACGATAAATATTTTTAGTTCTCTATTTGCGGCTAAAAATCAACTGGGTTTATTTTAATTAATAATGCGACTAAAAATCAATTAATAAGCGTGTCACTAGAGCTGCTAGACAGGTAAGCGAAGATACGTTCGCCAGCTCAAGAAGGCTTTCCCAAGAAGAAGGGCCTACATCAGGGCAGGCGGCAGACAATTTAAACCTCTTCTATAATTTTCATAATAAATGAAATGTCTTATATTTGTCTCTCTTTAGTCCCTAACATGCCGCGATGAATAAATTATTATTTAAAATCAATTCAGTGCACATTATTAATGAAAATTAAAAATTTCATTTCATTTAGTTCGAAATTATAATTCAGTAAAACTAGCTCCTTTGATTATTTTAGCAATATCATCATTTTCAAATGTGTAATACCATTTTTAAATGTACATTAATTAGGAGATTTTTTTAAATAGTTGGCCATTCTAGAATTATTACATTTTTATTATTAACTGAAGGTCAATTTATTAAACGAAGGTTGTACATTGAGACAAACGTAAACTTTTGGAAGATACCATAACAGTAAATGAAAAATACTGAATTACGTGTAATAGAACACCTCTTCGAGAATAATAGACATGAAACAGAATGTGAATTTTCTTTTGTTTAAAGCTACAGTACGCAAATAATCAACCAAGAATGCCAATTTGAAAAAAAAACTTAAATCTCACGATTTTGGAGACGTTGGCATTCACTAAAATCAAATTGCGATCATCCGATAGATCATGAGCTGACCTTTTAACAGTTAATCTAATCAAAAGTTAATCGCGTGTTGACAAGCTTGGTCACTATTTACTAGCCATTCTATACAAATTTTATTATTGTTTAAAGAATATAAATAACTATTTCCCCCTCACTACTTTTTTGAATAATTAATAACAACAAACGTTTAAGACGTTTAAAACATGGACTCGACTACTAATAAATAGATACAAATAATAACAACCGCAAGGAATAAATGCCCAGACTCATCCGAGTTTTTACACGTATAATATTGTGTTTTTAAACACAGAGAATATCAATATTATCGAATATGTTTTTGACTTAACCGCCTAATTAATTGGCATTGATGCCCTTTAAAATAGTATTTTTTGTATGTTTTCTTATTTTGTCATGTATTAATTAGTACGTACCATATACATACATATTAAAGTTCACAAATTAAAAAAATAAGATGATTTCACATTTATGGATTTGTATGTTTGAACCCTGACCCATACCATTGAATTTGTATTTAAAAACTTATATTACAATTAATTACTAACTCGGCGGTAAATGAATAACATCGTAAGGAAACCCCTCGTGCCCTAGAAAAGGGGCGTGTTTAATTAATACCCACTAATCCCCACCAGAGCCGCGTGGTGGTTTAGGGCCCAAAACTCCCTTTGTGGTTGTGAGAGCCTCTGCCACGCAGTGGGACGTTATAGGTGAGACCATAGCATTGGTGTTTGCCCTAAAAATCATTCACAAATTAGTGTTGAGTACTTAACGGCTTACTACGCAACAATGCGTAAAACAGCGTACACCAATTAACACAACGTTCTAACAGAAACAGTACAACGTTCCTTTGTAGAAATACTGTAACGCAACACTCATCATATTCGTATTAAACTGAACGTTTCATAGCGAACCTTCTCATAACTATTAGTGATTAGCAAAGGCATTGACGTAACAGACAGACGAGCCTACACAGACGGACTGTATTTGTAATGCTAGCCACCTGAAAAGTTTGAATGCGGTCTCTGTCCACTTAGATAGCAGTTGGCGCAACTGCGTCACAAGTAATTATTGTGTGTCGGTAGTGACTGCTTGGGCAGTCCGCTTGCAATTCTAACTGCACACTAGCTGCACACCGCATCACTCATTTCTATTGCAATTTGAATGCAGTTCTACTGCATTGTTTTTGCTGGTTATTTGAAAGAAGTAGTGTAGATAGAATAATTGACTTAGAATATCCTTCTTCGCAAAAACTAAACAAATCTTTTCAAAGCTTACGACCTGTTTTCTTAAAAAATATACCGAAATCTTCAGAAATTGATAACTTTTACAATGGTGAAAATTGCTAAAAAAGCGAACCCGTTTTCGTGAGATTGGTCTGAACACACGGTATGCTTCCTATTTTAGAAATTAACATCAGTCTAAGTTCTGTTCTCGTGATTCATAGAGTATTGCTTCTAATGGTTGAAAGTACGCATTCGCCTTGTAATATTTATCCATTGAATCGCGAAAAAATTACCTCGGCTATAAAACTAATAGGCAGAAAGCATGCGTCTGCGCTGCTCGCCATGACTAGCTGGCGAAACTAGAGGTAATTACAAGGCATTATAACAATAAACCTCGGTTAGAAAACAGTATAAAAGTATGTTTCCATGTTCTAATGTTCATGAAATGGACGTACAGCTGTCGCATTGGTTGCAATACTTTCAATTTTTCTTTTATTGTTCCGACAATTAACATGTCTATGCAGGAAGGCATTATCTTTCTTTAGTACGTATATAAGCAAAGACGACGTTAGTAAGTGCACAAATATTGTTTTTAGTATAAGTTCGTATACCAGCCCTTTTATCCTCCACTGCTGGACATGGACCTCCTCTTGCACATTGTCTTGTGCACGAGGTATGTATGGCTTTCGAACACCACGCTTGCCCAGCGGGTTGGCGAGTCCACTATTTTTGATGTGGTGTAGTTCTCAAGACTTGCGTTAGCGCTGTGTTATGCTTTAGTCGAATTTTACGACACGACAGTGCCACTATAACGCATCGTTATACTGGCCGTGTTATAACTGGCGCGTTATAAGTTGTTATAACGCGCTCTATCGGAATTATTTTGAATAAAGCATGATAAGAGTCCTTATGCAATCATTTTTTTAATGGAAACTTAAAGATATTAATGAAAAAATGTGTTTATTTCAAATTTCAACTCTAATCTCTAGCAAATCATGTGAATTCGGGAGCGAATGGTGTAAAAAAAAATGTACTACACCATCTGTGACCATTATTTTAAAAACTTGTCCAATAAATGCAGATTCTAAAATGGTATGAATAATAACCGATTCCATCGTGAAAAAAAAGTTATTGCCATTTCAATTGAGAAGGAACCGAATTTAAAAAATACAATTTTTCATTTTAATTAACTTACCAGTATTGCAAAATATTTTGAACCCCATTAGAAGTAAATTTTAACTTAACTATTAACAGCTGTGTTATTTGAGTCGTGCACAAACATATCACAGGTAAACAAACGCGTCTCAGGTAAAAAGGGTACTTGGCCAGATAACACAAGACTCATTGAAACGTCTGTGTGCGCGCATGAGTAGTGAAAAAATGACAATTCAATTCACTATTATGGAATTTAGGTACATATATACAGAATGAAATAAGTCACAAAAAAATAATTATGCAATTCTTAACATTAACGTATGTAAAATTATTAAAAAAACGTTTTATTTGGTTTCTATAGATATATACTTTTAAACATTAAAATAAATAAATATCTATATGAATATGCTATACTCTATAATTATATTTAACTTTTTGATATTGTTAAAACCAATCGTTGCGGACAGTACATCATTTGAAGCGTATACGGAATGCCACATAACGTTACAAGCTAGAGAATTTCAACTCGGTTACCGTGTACTTTCTCTGTTTTAGCGATAGTAATTAGACTTACCTAATTAATTATTCTCTCTCGCGTTTTGCCATTTCATAAATTCACATGTTCGTGTTCATGATAACAGTAGTTTCGTGTTAGCTGTTTATTGTTCAAATGATACTGTAATAATTTATTTATTTATTTATTGTTATGTATTACAATCGTCAACAGAATCACTGCGCATTGTTAGAAAAAGTACATGCATTTACTTATACTGTTATTTTTACTATTGTTACATTTTTATGTGAATATTACAATTAGTTACTTACAGTATCGGCCGGACTAAGTACGTCGATATTATAGATGATTTTCACGCCATAAAGTATTCCATACAGTCAATAATGATGGATTCTTTGATTGTGTAATGGGTTAATATACCCAAAACGATTCTAGCCTTAATTACTAGCATATTAAGGTACCGACGGGTATAGTTTGACTGTACTGGAGAGGGCATGCAAACTTTATGCACCAAAATGTTTGCATGCTTACGAGAAAGAGGGGATCGATTTCGAACGAACGATAGCAATTAAATGCTAGTTGTCTGTCAATTCTATCTGGAAAATAAGTCAGTTTGAATGTGTACAAATATTGTGAGAGAAACAGTTTGGTTTTTTTTTAATTTTATTTGTTTATGTCAACCGACACCTTGCGATTCAATTGGCGTAAAAGCCAAGTCTACTTTTCAGAACAGCAAAATCCGAAAAAAGTGTTACTAGTTTTTTATATAACTTTTTGTTTTGATAGCTATTTAAAACTGTGTAGCTATTATAATGCTTGTCTTTCTGTGAGCTTTAGAAATCTGAATACAAAATTTCATTATGCTATTTTTTTGGCGTTTACGTGCCATGAAATTTAAGAAATCATTGGTTTGACGTAAGTCAACTTATTTTCAAATCTGGGCTAATTGACGTTAAAGCCATACTTTATGTAATAAATTAAAAGATTTTTAACAACAAATATTAAAATAAATAACTATACCTATATTTGTAGGAAAATAATTAGTAACAGTTTATAGAGATGGACAAGTATCATACCTATTATTTAGTGCAATTTACCTAGTTTATAGGTTATGACTTTTAAATTTAAATGATTTTATCTAAATTTACTTTCATATAGATAAAAGATGAATGTAACAAGAATGTTTTTAAAAAAATATCTTTATCGATTATTTTATAGTCTTAAAAGCCATTTGGTTCTTACAAACATAAGAAAGGTGGCTTTTAAGGCCATTTGTTGTCATCTTGTGACATTTTTTTTGTCTTTAACGTCATAATTTCTATGAAAATCTTGCATAGGTTTACGATAAATTTGTTTGCTCCAATTGAATTGCAAGGTGTCGATATGTATGGTAAATTCAAAATTTAGACATGTTTTGAAAATGCTTTCATTTTTATGAAACAAAACTAATTCAAATTGATACGAGCGAGGTCCAAAAGTTTCTGGCCTGACATGTTCCTAGATATGTAAAAAAACAAAATATACGTCATTGTAATTGTCATGTATCTTGCTAATTCGTGTATAGTTTTTAGAGTTGAACATTAAACTTTTCAAATTCAACATTAGAAATCATTAATTTTGATTTCTCGATTCTTAGAACAACAGGAAGTCGCAAAATCTTTAAAATGTTTAAACTGTACTATCGTTCCATCATTAAGTTGGATAATGTGTACGGGGGATTCTTCTCCATTATTTTCCACCGTCAAAGATTGGTGTAAGCTGTTTCTTTTAGGACGATAGTCCATCGAAGACGAACCTCGCTCCGGTCGATCCGTCGAGGCACTCACTCCGAACAATATCTGATTAGTGAAAGAAGAACGTCTTCATATGAATAAAGTTAGTGCGAGGTGGTTGCCAAAACTTCTTTCAAGTGTGTAGCCATTGTGCAGCGAAGTGAACGAGTAGCGTGCACCAAGGAGTTTCTGGAGGCCTTTCAGAGAAACGGAATCGATTTTTTGGAGTTAATTGTTACTGGGGATGAAACTATGTTCTTTACTATGATCCCCTTTCCAAAAGGGAGTCGATCAAAGGGAGGAAGCATCGCCTAGAAAGGCGAAGGTGACCCACCAAAAAGATTATGGTCGATATTGTGGAATTGTCAAGGAATATTGCAAACGAACGAAAATAATACTACGGTTACTGAAAGCTATTATGCTAACCTTATAGAGCAATTACGAGAAGCAATCAAGCAGAAACGTCGTGGAAAACTAAGCAAATGGAAACTCGGGTGCACTGTCATGGAGAAGCCGCACGATTTCTCCATGACAGTGCACCCGTCCACACCGCCGCAGTTGCGAAAACTGCTGTTTCAAAGTGTGGCTTCACGGAAATTCCACACGCACCATATAGTCCTGACTTGGCTCCCAGTGATTATTACTATTTGTTCTCAAAACAATAGGGCAGAATATTTTCCACTGATGATGAAATGACCACTGCGGTGTTCGCCCATTTTGAAGACAAAACTTCTGACTATTTTTATACTGGGATAAAAGTGTTAATTAAACGATCCGAAAAGTGTGTTCAAATAGACGGAGACAATATTGAAAAATAAAAATAGTTTCATGAACTTGAGTGTCCTTTTTCTTTGTCAGACCTCTCATTTGGACCTCTTCTCGTATATATCATATACCTCTTCTCTTCTGGGATCCCTAGGAAATTTGTAAACCAGTAATTAGTTTTTCGAAAAAGAGATAGCGATCCGATACCAACGCAGCGAAGCCAGGGCGATTCGTTAGTGTAAGTTATTTCAAAGTGTATTAATATGTAGATGCGCCATAAGTGGCATGCACAACTATGTGGTTCCATCAATTCACATATATATAGAAATAAGTAGGTGCGTGACGAAAGCTATTGCGAGTCGAGTGTCCTACCTACTTGTGTCTTTATTGGAGCGATTGATTTGCAATCACGTCTCGTGTGCACTCTCCTTTCATAATTGTTTGCAATCCGCTACGTATGGTACCTACTATAATAAATTTATACTCATCACAATTTTCCAATAAAATGTTAAAGAAATCTGGTATTGTTTTCTCATCTCTGTCTCTCTGTCATGTTCTGACAGCCCTAACACATGTGTTTTTAATTTAAGTATTACACGGTATTCGCTCGTCGTTCACAATTTTACTGAAAAAATACTCCGTAGACAATTATAGCGCAAAAACTAAAATATCTGCAATTATCAAGAAAATTTTTATTGCTGATTAATATGGTCATAATGAAAAACGTTTACTCGTTCAGGCTTACGCACCTTGCAGTTGTTTCTCGGGCAGCGATGTTTTTAGCAGTGAAGTGGCATCTCGTTCCGCTACGCGAGCTGATTGACAACACATCGCAACTAAGTTTTCCTGCGATTTCCCTCGCGCGTGAATCGTTGCAGTTCGCTCAGTCCGCGCGGTCGGCGCGCGCACGCACACCCCTCGCTAACATTCTCTCGTCTCGATAATGCATTTCGACATACAAAAATTCACCTTAGTACTCCAATTCTTCCTTTATGGTGTCCTCATAAAGTGTTAACGATTTGTTCTCAACAAGGATTTTCTGATGTTCAATGATGATGTTTCAGTGTTATGTTGAACTTTGACTTGGCCATGTCACTGGATATAATGTTTTTGGCTCACGACGATTTGCGCCACATGCGCAAGGAGCCGCTAGTGCTTGGACTTCGATATCGGGTGTGTTCATTAACAACATATAGTCTACTTAACGATTAACTAAATAATTGTGTTGTTACTACATAGTTTGAAAAGATGTGTTCTAATGTTTGACGTATGTATATGCGCTGACTCTTGTGTTTCAATTAGTGATTCTACAGTTTACACGTTTCCTTTAAAAAAGTATATATTACATATGTATATTGATAAAGCGATTAGAAAAAGAAGCGAATCGTACTAGAAGTGTGAATCTCTTTAGACTTCTCTAGAGAAACTCGGAATTAAAATTTTAATCAATACTGAAAATACTTAATACTGAAGTAGTTTGATACTTACTACTTTACTCTGGATTTCACAAATTAAGAGATTATAAAATTGTAATAACAAAAATACTTTTCGACATCCTGCAATTACTTGCATAATTAAAACTTTACCGTCTAAATTGATCTCTTCATAATCCATTATGTAACAGTTTAATTTAACGAACCGATGTTTCCTCCATTTGCCGGTATTGCGTCCGCATAGGATACGCAGGTTATTAAACTTTGAACACCTCTAACCTGATTAACATTCCTATTAATTTATTTGTTTGCAGGGCCTTTCAAACGGTGTGGAAAACGACCAGAATACGGCGAATCAACTGCAACCGTCCGAGTTGACGCACAAACGACTGTCGAATAGCTCGACCACTTCCAATCAAAGTTACGACTCTAACGTAGACTACGTGGTGCCCAAACATTCCTACCAGCGTTCGCAGCCTAGAGGAAGCGACGCCAATGAGCCTAATGAAAAAACAAACTATACACAGCCTAAAGTATCAAATCCATTGTTCGGAGTGAATGCCGCATCAAACTATGCGCCCGGATCAATACAACACGATGCGAACGATCAAAAACGCTACGAGCGAGCAAGTTTGCCAAACGGCGTCCGCAAAGCGCCCGAGGGACAAGACAATGAGGCGTTCAAATCCGAAGACTCAATAGACGGTAGGAAAGACGTGGTGGTGAGCCCCAACCAAATCGCCATTACTGACGGCAGCACCGCGACATACACCACAGACAATAATGGTAAAATCAATGTTCATGTCACCGTCATGATTAACGCAGGTAATTATATGCATCCTTACGAACAGTTGTAACAAACACATAATATATAGCACAATTGTTAACAATTTTATCTGTAAAGTCTAACAGTTTTGCACAGTGATGGTTATATTATAGTTAATTGAAGTGGGAAGCGCCAGTTTCCGGAATCGCTCTCGAGGATGCATATCTGAGGCAAGAGGTCTCTGTAGCTGCATGTTAACGTCCACTGTTCCTTATTTAGATGATTGTTCCTTTCCACGTAACAATTACAAAGAGGTCTTTAAAATTCGGACTTGTGATTACAATTCATGCTTAGTGATTAGGACAAATTCAAATCAACCCAATTTTATAAAATTTATTTCAAATCGTCCTATAAATTTCGATCTTGTGATTTTAATTCGGTCCTGACGTCTACATACTGGGTCTGAGTTCACTCAACGATTACCGAATAGACATTTCTTCAAATTTAACGTCAATTTAAAGAACTCTATAAATAACGACATCTAACGATGCGTAGCGTAATTACAAAATGCAGCATTTTGATCGGGAACGTGAATTTTAATAGCGAACTTTATCTCCAATGGACACATGGTTTAAATTTGTATGACACGCTAGCGACCATCAACAGAGACGTGCAGCGCCGAGTGTGTCCGTTGATGGCCGCTGGCTATAGTCGAAGTTTAAACCGTGTCATAAAAATTTAAACCATGTGCGTTGTGGATAAAGTCAAATAATAAGATAAACAAAGAACTTGCAGTACTTGCAATGCCGCTACCGTGGCGTGTGATTAGTGGAAATTGAACGTAAATGGGTGGAACATAATACTGCCCCCCGCTCTTCGCGATAGCGACTTTATAAGAAAAATATATTATCTTGTTATCCAATCGAGCATTCCAACAAACTCTTTAGCAGCGTTTCGTCGATCTAGGACCACTTTTTAAAATGACCACATTATACAAATGTCCTATGAACTTATTTGTTAGGCCGCTTGATGCCGCCAACTGCAAATACAACGTTGTATATTAACGGGCAATCGGGCGTTCGCAGAAATTCAAACTCCTTTGTCAAACTTTATTACAGACATTATGAATTTATTCAATTAGCGTCAACCGCAAATATAATTTTGTAGAAGGAACCTATTCCCTCAGTAGAGCAACGAATATGAAGCTTAAAGTCACCGTAATAACTCGTTTACGAACGCAAACAAGTTTGCACGTTGGGAATGCTTTAAAACAAACTTTCAGTTAGAGCGACAAATATGAACATTGAAAGTCAAAATAATAACTCGGAAAATGGATCGGCTCCTCTTTGTAATTGCTTCGTATTTCATCCATAGTTTAGCGTTTATTGTACAGCTGGGTGTTTTATTTGGGACGTGAAGTAGATTAGAAATGTCTTAGTTTTTATATTTGCTTTTCTACTTTTTCCTGTCGGCTATCTGTTATTGCACTCTTTTCCTATCTGTCAAATAATTTAGTCTAATTTGTAGTTAGCAAAGTGTAATATGCTTGTTTATTATTTGTTATAAGTGATGTTCCAATGAAAATGTTTACTAGCAAATATGAAAATAACGCGCGGTGTGCGTAATACGTGAAATGTGACATTATCTTATAAAAGGGACTTTATTGGTGATTTTAGCTTCACAGAGACTGCAGAGGAGGACCTGGTGGTTTCTATGTAGCCGTCCTCCATACAAGAACAGAGCACTAATTGCACGTTGATCGGACAGCTGTTGTGTGGTTAAGTGGCAGAGTAGTCCCTATGTCCCTCCGCTAAGCCTTCCTAACCAATAAGATGTATACTTGTATTAAATATGTTTATATAAGTACAGGATTTCTGCTGCTATGAGACCTTAATCAAGCTGGAGGGTATTATAAATGTGTTTTTTTTTATAATAGAAGAAAGGTATGTTGGTATTGTGGTTTTCTCATGCACAGTCAAACAAGACTAAGACTGTTCGCGTATAAAGGCGTATTATCCGCATTAGAGGTTATACTGACGTAGTTGGTGGTTTAGTTGGAGGCAAATGAGGCGTCCGATTTATTTTTACAAAAAAATTCTATTATATACAAAATTACTAACTATCACATATGTAAAACGTAGTCTCTACACTCGTGTCTGTTGTGTGCGTTTCTATGATTTGCAGTTTCGCTGACTTGTAATCGTGCAACCCGTTAGGTTTGTAATCGTAATCGATTATTGTTATCGTAATCGATTATTGTAATCGTTGACTTATAATCGAGCAAACAGACTAATGAAATTTAAAACAAAAAAAAAATTTAATCCTTTAAATATGATATGTGTGTATTTAAAACAGAATCTTGAATCCACGAAATTTTAAGTTTATTAAATATATAAATGATTTATTTTGCTAATCAACGATTTTATCATTGTAATTTATACTAAACATTCTTAATACTAGACATTCTTCCATTCTGTTTGTTCCGGTGGTAAAAAATAATTACAGACAACTTATTTGTGTGGCTCACACCATCGCCCCGTCACAACTCAATACCTCCACTTATTTTACAATAGTTTATACTCCATTAGACGCAAATTTATTACATGTTTTCTTGATTCCTAAACATTTGGAATTTTCCTAATTCCTAATCCTAAAACATTTCCTAATTCAAAGTGATTGGTTGTTGTTATTTCACACTTTGTCTTTTGTATTTGTAATTTTTTGTTGTATCTATCGGTGAAAACTTGTAAACGGCATGTATTTTAATTTATGTTTGTAATGGCCAATAGTTTTCTTCTTAAATAAGTAAATACTTATGAAATAAATAAAGCCTTAGACCATACAACAACATTAAACAACCTATAATGTAGGAGCCAATTGCAGTTAAAAATCTTAATCATCCAATAAGGTCCCTTCGCTAAGATGACGTCACAAATATGCTTATCTTGTAAAAATGCTTTGCAACCACTAGTATAAATCTCATACCTGTTTCTAAATATTTCAGGAACTTTAGCAGATTTGAAGAAGCAGCGAGCTCAAATTAGGACAAATGGTAGTCCGGTAGAGAATAGTCTGACTTCGACAAATAACCACAGTTTGAATTCTCTTCCGGAAGTAGTAGCCCAGGAGTCGATGCCAGTTCAATTAAACCCGATCAACCTTTCTCCGAGCTCTGGTTCAGTTCCCCGGTTTGCTGGGAATACAAGCGATGCTGTTGTTGGTGACACAACTCGGTCTCACAGGTGCTGTATTATTATGTAGAACGAGACGTTTCTGTATCGATGTCGATAGAACAAATTTATTTATTGAAGCGTACAAGTCTGATTGTCATTCCAAAAATGTAGTTTCAGGGCCAAAATAGATCATTTCCTGTTCGATTGTTTTACAGTTCAGGTATGTTTGGCTTCCAAAAAAAAAGGGTGCATTAGTTTGGAATAAAATAAATCAGTGGTACAAATTGAGTTAGGGTAGATTATGAAACTAGTAAACTTGTCCCTAACTCTATAAATCAAAACAAAAATGCAATAAATAAGGCTTTTTTTGGAAAAAAAACAGTTTCAAATTAGAAACAACCAAGTTTTCAGAATATCGCAATTAAACTGTGTTTTCGTTAAAATAATTGATTCAGATGAAACTTTCTATTGCCCTTTAGCGTTACCACATATGTAATAGTACCGCCAAATAATCTAGAATTCACCTAACAAGTTAATGTTGCACACTGTAAAAAATATGAAAAAACTTGTTATTTGTGCCTAAATAAATGTTTCAGACTGTCTTGACTTAGAATAGCTGGAAACTAGCCTCTATGCTGTGACACTAATAAAGTGAAAAAAATATTTTGTGCACCTCTTTAAAAATTTACGTTGTTGTCCTTTACGCAAATTGAAATTTCCAATACCGTTTTCGGAAACTACTCATGAAAACAAACACTTGGTCCCATTTTGCTTGGGTGTCAACAAATTGTCTGTGTTGGCCCTTAAATATATTTTGATATGATTAAAAAATTTGTTTACAACATAATGCCATGTTTTTGCTCATGAATCGAGGGCTTGCCAGCGTGCAACAGTGTGATAGTGACGTAAGAGCTCAACGGTTATTGTACTTAGAAGTTAGGGTGTAACGGGTGTTTCTGATATGTTTCTGAACACTGAAACCAAGGACATGAAGAATTTTAGTTTTTTTTTAATTAACAGTATTTTTTGTCCCAATGGACAAAAAATACTGTTAATTAAAAAAAAACTTAAATTCTTAACATGATAACATGATTAACATGATTTTCTGCCAACTTAACATGATTTTCTTAACATGTTAAAAAAACTGAACATGATTTTCTGCCAAGAAAAATATACGATTTTTTTTTTAATTTTTTTTCCTGCTCTTCTAAATATTGGATTGACGAATAAGTTATTGTTATTCTTTCTGGCATGGCATCTTCTTTACCGTCACTATTGAAAACGAATGAGAAGAAGTGGCGAAAATGATGATTTTTTTACCACCTGCCATTCCATTTTAGTGACCTAAAACAAAAATAATTTAACCCTAAAATCCAAAAACACTAGACAGTAGAGAGAAAAAATCGCTTTGGAGTGATTTATAATATTTACAAAATCAGTTTTTTTGACGGCAATTTTAAAGTTCAAAGTAAAAATCAATGACCTATTCCTCAACCCAATACAAAGCACATTCTTGTTTACAAAAAATATATAAATCGGTTTCAGTTTTTGGAAACACATCTGAGACACCTGTATATGGTTGCTAATTATTTACATAGACTAGAATTGATTCCTATATGTAAAGTGTAGTCTTTAATCGTAATAATGTAGTTTTGAGCCTTACCATTTTTTCGTAGCAACATTCCATTTTAAATGTAGAAATGTATATTGTGATTGGAAAATGTGTACTTAAAATGAAACGGTATTTATTGATTATTTATATTATATTTGATTATATTAATTGCATAATATGTACAATGTAAGGTAAAACAATGATAAAATATTATTTATATTTATTCCACTACTGTGTGGGTAGATCCGGTCGGGTACGCTATAACTGGAAAGTGCCTGGTAAAAATTTATTATAAAATAGTAATTGAATGTGAAGAATATTAAATATTTAATGATAATATGAAAGAATAAAAATAAATTACATAAAAACTATTGTAACACTTAAATGAAACTATATTTAATGACAAACTTAGCAGAATGTGACTTCTAGAGTCCGGGCAAATGAAATTAAGACTGGAAAACCGCGGCAAATAAAAAATAGTAGGATATCACTAAAATAGTTGGAAAAATATTTTTGATACTTGATTTTAATAATACAAGTGGCCTAGCATTGAATTCAAGTTTTTTTCATAATTCATAATTATAAAAAAAATTCATAATTATTTTTCTAACTATTTTTTCTGGTAACCTATTGTTTTTTTTTTTTCTTTTAATTTGCTATGCTTTTCCAGTTTCAACAAACCAGTTGCAAACAAGTCTGACTGAATTGAGAAAGTCTTTTAAGCAAATAAAATGTAGGAGTTAGAATTTTCCGCTACATAAGCAGAGAACTTTAACCGTACTGACTTAAACCTAACTGCGATAATTGCCTTGACACAGTTTAAACTATTAATTTCCCTTAAGGACCATTCTACGGCTATAAATGTATCCATAGATATATTACTATTGTACAATATCTGCATAACTTTTCATGTTTACTATAGGTACAAGTAATTACGTATCCTATTTCATTATAAACAGCAAAGTATTTACAAATAATATGAATTTTAATGTCTTTATAACGGCTACTATTACACATCGAGTAACTATTGGGTATATTTCTAAATAATCCCACTTGCATCATAAATAAACATGAACATTAATTAACTTGATAACGAGAACGCAGAGGAGTTTCAAATGCCTTCGCAATTAATAATTTGTCTGTTTCGAGGAACTAAAGACTGGATTTGTTACGTAGGTGTAACAGTTGTTAGTAGAAGGCGAACCATATGCGCAGCTACGAATAGAATAGCTTTATTCATTGCTACAAACATTTAGCTTCAATTAGTGATACAGGCATATACGGAAATTAAATATGAAAAAAAAATATCAGGATTTTTTAAAATTTGAACCTTTATACCATTCTTATACTTATTCATACTATAACCATTTCTTATATTATACTAAAAAAAATATTACGATGGTAAAAAAATTCTGGCATACTTTTTTTAATAACTAAGAACCAAACGATCATATTTAGCAGAATTGTCCAAATACATTACAAAATTAAACACAAGTTTCTTATTAATTTACATAAATATCTATATAGATTTCTAAAGACAATAAAATATCCTATTCTATGAATTATTATTATCACACTTGAATATGTCTGCTTTAATTTTATATACAACTTTCGTTTCAGTACTATATATTTTCTTAACAGTTCAATACAATTTAATTTTGATACTTGTATTCCCTTGTATGCTTATTTACTTTGTAGCTGCGCGTAAGCTACTGCCGTTGCGTTTAAACTTGAAATACAGCTGCTTGTTGAGAGAGTGAGGGGGCCACGGCGTTAGTTGCTATTCGTTTTAATATCCCCGCGTTACAGTGATGCACGTGGACAATATGGTTTCAATTTGAGTTTTAATTACAACCCGTCGGAAACATCTTTGTACTTGTCAAATGTCGTCCCGCAACGGTACTAACAAAGCGAGATCAGGGAATATTTCCCACATGTTGCTTTTTTTTTCACGCCTCCCACGCCGGTATACCGGCGGATGGAACGGACCTCGGCTTAGAGTGTTGCTTTGGGAGGGTATCGCGGGATCGCGAGTCTGTGAGCAGCGCCCAGACACGTGTGTTCGCCGTGTAGCGAGGGAGACGACCTGGTCTCCGCCGGCGGAGACGGTATACGTGTGTAGTGGCCAACAGGTTGTACCGTGAAAGCTCGCGGAATTAAAGCTGAAAATTGGTAAATATAATTAAAATGACGTGAAATTAATTACTTATTACATGTTTTGGTAAATAAAACAAACAAAAATGTGGTAATGCATAGGTGTATAATTTCTCCATACATAGTGGCTTGTTGAGTTAACTATGTCCCTATACATAGTTAACTCAACGATCAAAATCAAATATTGCAGTTATTACTCTCTAAATAATATAATAGCGCTGTCGGGGGTTGTACATGAAAATATCAAGATTTATGATTCTGCATCAGCTGTAACGTGCGGATCATTAGTCGAGTGCCTTTGTTTGTTAGTGCTAAATACTGATTCTGTGCCAATGTCCACCTTCTATACTTGGAATGCACAATACGTAATTTTTTTTTTATATATTATACAAGAATACTTTTGAACAAATAACAAGATACCAAATTTTAGATAAGCTATTATGCAGTTAAGTTCGAATACTATGTGTTCCATTTTTCTAATCTTATGTAATCAGGCGTTACTTTGTGAATGTCTATCTTGCAATCAAATAATGACAGATACGTTACTTTGCCCTGTCTTTCGTTAAGTACGGTTTTATGAACATACATTTTTAGATGATTTAAATCATAAAACGGTTCTAGCGAAAAATCAAATGATTTCAGGTATTAAATCAAAAGTTATAAAGTAAAGTTTCGCTGTTCTATCTAAAACGTTCGTAGCCCTCATTACTCAATACAGGGAAAAACTGGGCGTCACCGCCTTTAACATTAAAGAGTGGTTTACAAGTGCTAAGATGAAACATGAAGCTAAATTAACTCTTGAACCTCTGATACTAGAAGTGAAAAAACAAAATAACGGAAATACCTTTGGATTACGTAATTAGTATTCAGGCGCATGTGAGAGTGTATATAGAAAGAAAACACTTTCTGCGAATTCCAACAGCCATAAAGATACCATCCGCATACAGAATTTAAAAAATTAACCAAGGATACAAAAAACAGCAAGTGGTGCTCGACGCGCAACGGGAGGAGGAGAATGAGAAAGAGGTTGCTGCAAGACTGAGGCGCAGCGAATCTACGGAAAAGGGATTTATGAAGAAATTGCTGTCTTTATCAACGCGTTCTTATTATGTAGAGTTGCAATTAACTAATACCAAAGAACTTTAGTTAATCACTATTAGTTAATGGCCATTATTGAGTATTGGTTGTGCATCTATTGTTACAGACTTTGTTTTGTACTCGAAAGCGATAACACATATACACATACTTATTTCCATAAACCCGTACCCAACGAAAGATAGAGCAAAGTACCGCATCTTTCGTTATTGCGTTGATCTTATTTTCTAATTCTAGTTATTACTAATTCTAGAATAGATGAATTCTAGTAATTATCTGAGTTTATTCTTTAGTGAAATTTTTGTAACCACTGTTATTATTGAATTATAAAGTGGTATCCCTCCCTTACAGTAATTTATTACGTGTAGGAAATGTATAACAATTAGACAAATGTTTAATACATTCGTTTTTTAAGTACATATATGGTTATCTTAAAACTGAAAAAAAAAACATCCAGTGTTCAATGTCTGTGTTATTTCCTATCGGATACATTTAGCCAGTTGGTAGGTTGACATTCCATTAGTTTGATGTAAGATGTTATATCGTAGGTAATTAATATATTACGTAGGACATACAAAAAAAAAATGACGTCTATTTTATAGTGGATCCTTAGAGGAATGCCACTTTCCCCACGTTTTCCTTATGATCGAAAGTTAGAAGAATTTTCCACATAGCAAACACTTTTATAAATATTGGTTTAGATAAAAAATAAATTACGATATTTTTTTTTTTACTTTTTTAGTATGTTTTAAAATGGATCCTTGGAGGAACCCCGCATACCACATGTTTTCCTTATAGTCGGAAGTTAAAAGAATTTTAAAATAGCAAATACCTTTTTTAGATATATATATTTCCATAAAAAAATATAAACTGTGTCAACATTATTGCTACGATATTTTTTAAGCTAGTTATTCTTTACGAATAGTTTGTTTTCTAAATGAATGTTGTCATCAAGTCCCATCCAGTGAGTTGATCCATTGCGTTATTAAATTAAATTATAACAAACGTTTAAGTGATAATATGATTTCATTATATTTATGTCGATCATGAATCATTAACACAACATAAGATGTATGGTTTAACATGAGATTACGTAAGAGTTCAATGTGTATTGTATTACGTGTATTTGATTTTCTCAGACATCTTTAAGGATTTTAAACATTTTCTGAACAATGATTAGTCGCAGTCTTTCAATATCTTTGTGATTTTAGACGCAAAACCGTCACGTAAATAGGATCTAGTCCGTCACGATGCCACAACGAATCCTAAATATTCTTTGCAGTTAAATATCTATTTGTATTATTTTGTCACGTGTTACTCGTTAACTTTTGTCAATTTAATTATTAAATTATATTGTCAATTTCAGCGCTCATGAATAATGCTCTAATCGGCCTGCGATGATTTTCTAGTCTGCAATTATACACAATGTGTCACTGAAATAACGCAACACCTGAAACCCGTCAACTAATTTCTTAAATGGCTTTAGAGGAAAATGAAATTATTCTATGGAATAAATTATTAAAAGCTACCAAACATGTAAAGTTTTGTTGTTCTGTATAAAATGTTCGTAGCACAATACAGGATAATCACTAGGCAGCGGCGGCGCGGCGCGGGCGGCGCGCGTTAAATGCAACTGCGAGTAGAATAAAAGAAATTAACAATAAGTTACGGAAAAAAAGTGTTGTTTCAGTGACACTTGTAATCACTCATATTGTTTTTAAAGGCAGCGCGCAACCGGTTACACCCCATTACAAGTACAGTAAAAGATCGTATCAAGTTTTTCGTCAATTATTTTGGAAACAATATCAGTTTCTCGGAACAATTAGTATAAGTATTAATTTAATTTAATAGCGCGATGGAATAGTCCATCAAATTCATTCGTCCATATCTTAGTCACTAGTGTAACCATTATTTTTGTAAATTATAACTATCGTACTTAAAAAGTACTTAAATTCTATATTTCTAATAATCATTAAATGTCGTGATAAAATTCCATGTATATTTATGAGAAAGCCTACAATTATTATTATAATACATTATATCTTCATACAAGCAATATTGAATGGCCTTACAAAGTAAGCACAATATATTTCGGTTGTTCTTATATAACAGTATTATTTTTAAAGCATTTTGTAACTGGCAACATTTTTATGTGATACTTTAATAAACAAAATATATTCAACAGGAATTAAATCTATAATCTGTTACAAATCATTGAATGTATTTATATTTTTGGTTGTGATGACGTTGCCGTTGTGGAAAAATGTTTGCTGTTGCGTGTTTCTGTTTGTAACGGTCACTTGAAAGTCATTTTTATTTCTTATTTCATTTTTAAGACTTGATTTAGTATGAATCCAAAAGTAGAAAATTATGTATAATTAAAATTCTACATTGAAGTTTTGCTTCACTCGATCTTATTAAAAGTCCAATTTAGTTCTTGCCTTAATATTGTATATAAAGCAAATTAATTTTTTGTCGTGGGTATTTGTTGTTATAAAATAATGTGTTAAAACAAATGAAAGTTAAGTGTAAAGGTCCTTTTAATATTTACCTACTCGTATGTAGAAATTGAAAACGGAAGGTATGTTCTCCGAATGTTAATAAATTATATTTAAATGTGTAGTATAGAGAACTTCCTTATGGTTTATATTGAATATTTATCGAAAAGATGGCTATTGTAAATCGGTATCATTCTGTATGTAGCGTATGACCTTCAAAAGATGTTCGAAAAGAACAAAAATGAACCATTTCCTTCTTTGAATGTGACAGGAAAATATCGAATAAAGAAATTTATTGATTGCAGTTGAGCTTGAGATTAAGCGAAGTGTATTATTTTGTAGCAGACTTTATGATAATAAAGACGTAGATTCGCCTTTCGATGATGTGAAGTACTGAGACTATGCAGACTGTGTGTCGGTACACACACACACATGTAGTCACACTATGCCGATCGCTCCCATTACGACCAATAACGAAAGTTTTCTTAACACACATTCTTACGCAGCCTGCTTCAATTCGTTGTCACTGACACACCGTCTATATTATTCTATTGTCTGCGACTACTCGAGTGAAACTAAACATACGCCAGTGAGTAGAACAAGTAAGACTGCTCACTAATAATTTTCGCTTTTAATCTAATTAGGATGAATTTTCAAAGTTAAATGGAGTGGTGATAACTTTCCGAAAAAAGATAGTCTATGAAGCTCGCTTGATCTCAGCAAATACATGCATGATGAAATTTATGTCACACTTTTTTTGTCCAATATGTCTTCCTTATTCTAATTTATTACACGTCATATTTGGTAAGTTTTTTTCTAGAAATTCTAAGAATTATTTAAATATCACCGCCCAGTGTGAACAGCATCTTGTCTCGTTTAATAAAACCGTAGAGAGCAATAAAGCATATCTGTAGTTTAGTGAGTTCAAAAACACAGTGTATACATTAAAAAAAAACCTTGCCATGTAGAATCTTGCCCTTTTCCGGACCGCTACGCCATATCTTGTAAACTTTACCGAAAACTTTAAATGTTATTTGTATGATTAAAGGATTTTTTTCACGTCTATATTGTTAGTCCACAGTAAAAATCCAAAGATCTCACATTTTGTATCTTTTTGAAATGCTGACTTTCGAATCTTGAGCGATAAGGGAAAATATGAGAGAATTATTATTCATTGGGACATTTTAGATACTTTTATTTCGTGTTAATTTAATAACACAATAAAATAAGAAAATAAAAATAAAACCTTGTAGTTTCTTGTAGATTATAAAGAAAAACCCGGGTCATATTGGTAAATTAAAAAAAAAAATACTTTACTACATACTCGTAATTTGAAACACTTGAAATATACAATTATAGATATTTTATATTCCAAATCAATAAATAATTTGTGAAAACTGTTGATCAATAAGGTCTCAAAATATATGTAACTTCAATCATCTGTATAACATAACAGCTGTATAAATGTCGATTTTATTATTTTTTTGGTACAAATTGACCCCATTGTTACACACCGCGCCAGAGGACTTCGATATATATATATGCATTAAAAATGTATGATTTTCACGATAAATGTGAATTTGTTATATGCCTTCCCACATCTAGACTTTCCTAAAAAAATAATAGTACAATCCGATTTCTATACATTTCATGGCTATTGTCGACTACATTTTGACCGCTATTATATTATTGATAAAAGGACACTTAATTTCACCATTTGTAATAAAATGTCACCAATTCGTTATAAATTTAAATTTGGACAATAACATTAAAATTATAAAGGTTCATAAAGGTCAATACGGAATAATGAATGCCTGCTGTGAACTGCTGAACGAGTCTTCGTTCTTGTTTGCTTTGTTCTTGTATTATCGTGTTCTTTTATGAATATATTATAAAACTTGAAAATTTATGATCGCCTCCCACGGTCCCTGGCGCATTCTGTGGGAGAACTTGTTTATTCGTAGGTATTTGTGATATATGGTCTAGAAATTCTTATTGCCGGCCTTTGGACTATATTTGATTTTTTAAGGTCATACAAATCATTCCTATTATAAGTATACGTTGCTCATATTTACAATTTTCTTGATATTTATACGGTAGTGAGGACTTACATTTTTGTTAAAGCATACAAATAAATCAATTGTTTTAAATGACACGTTGTTTTATTATGATTGCTGTTAAAACCGGTTTACGTTCCTTAGGCTCGTTGCTACACATTTTTTGCTCCTCACCTTAACACCTTAACCTCCTCACCTTTGCGCGGCCACAAGAATTTTGCCATTCCGAAAAGAAAAAACTAAGTGTCCATTAGTGTTGTAAAAATGGCCGCTCAACGCTTAAGCGTTCAACGGGCGTTAAAGACTAGCGATAAACTCTTGTAAACGTTAGTCTCAAGTTTTTAACGTTTGATGATCTTGAGGCCAAATGCTCGAATGTAAAACAGTTAAGGTTTGTAAGGTTCATTATCGCTCGGCGCTGTTTTACAACACTATGTGTCTCGTATGAGAATCCGTGTGACACGTCAGCATATCAAAGAGCTGTTAACACGCTAATAAACTATAATCGTCAGATTTTTATCTATAAATATGGGTGATATTTGTAATTATACCATGTTTTAAGGACCTACGTAGGGTATTGTTTGAATTTATTGGAGCTCCAATTTAACAGAAAATTTCGACAAAATTGACAGGTGTCCACTTTAGGACTATAAGGTATGACATAACGCCAGCGCCGGCTCTAGCTCATGTAGCGCCCGGGTGCAGGGCGCCCTCTAGTAGGCGTTTTGAACTCTTTGGAGGTGTCGCGAGCGGCGCTCGGCGCCCCCTAAGACCCTGCGCCCGTGTGCACCGCACCCCCTGCACCATAGGTAAAGCCGGCACTGAATTCAGCGCTCGACAGGCGCCCCCGGGCGCGGGGCGCCAGGGGTGCACCGCACCCCCTGGTAAAGACGGCCCTGCATAACGCCCTCAAGGTATAATCCTGATAACACGTATTTTTTGACACTATCAAGTAACACGTATTTCAATCTTTGAGATTTTGGAAATAATTCCTATGTATCATGAATTCATGATATTCAAGTTTAAGGGCATGACCTAATTTGAGGAAAGACTAACTCCTTTAGATTATAATTAGCAGTATAGACTGCGCTGAAGTTTATAGTATCTTACCCATAATAAAAGATAATAGCTTTAATCCACTGATAAATTGTATCGTCTTTGATGAATTTATGACCCATCAATTAAATACTCAATCTAGTACGCCCAGAGATACTGAAATATCTATACAATGTAGGATAGGTTTACATGAACATCAATGAATGACAAATTAGTTTTCGGTCGTTCATTAATATAATAACTTAAAGTTTTATTGAAATTTATAATTTATAAGGCTTATTCAACTAGAATAATACGCGGTTAAGTAAAGAAGGATATTAAATGATCACCATTTCATTTGTTTCGATCAGCGAAAATGATTAATTGAACATCGATTTGTGATAAGCGGATAAACCGAAAGCGATCAACACTTATTTTTATTGTAAACTGCTTTAAAATAAAACGATTAACAAAAAATACAATCTTAGAGCTTAAAATACTTTCATATTTTCATTGCGAGTGAGTGAGAAGCACCCGGGCACGTGCCGATATGTGATAAAACTTTTACCGTAAAAGTGTTGGCTGAAGGCTGCGGTGTGCTGACGGTGTAGCGAGGGGGACGTCCTCGTCTCCGCCGCCGGCGACGGTGTACATCTGTAGTATGTGAGTGTAGTGTAAGAACCGCATTGGCAGCAGTAGTTGGGTCGTGGACGGGCCGAGGACGACGACGGGTAACGGGGAGGTATTCTCAGTTAAATTTTAACTTTAATAGATTATGGTTTCTCATAAAGGTGCCGTTAGATGTTATTTTTGATAAAAAGAAAATGGATTGTAGTAGTACAAGATTTTTTAAAAATGTTCCGTACAAATCTGCCCCCATTAGAAAAAGAGACACGTGCATCTTGATGACAGTCGAGAAAAATACAAAAAAATATTTCTAAAATTTTAATTAATTTAAAATCAAGCTAGACAGACACTTGCGAGTTCTGGATACAACAAAAAGAATAACCATTATTTATTCTCTAAGTTTATTTTAAATTTTCGAATATAATGTTACTTATGCTTTCGTTAAAAATGTATAATGCCTTTTTTATTCAGAGGACGAAAATTCTGATTTATATTCGTAACATAGGAACAATATTTTCCAGTTATTAAAAATGAGTTATAAAGGAAATTCTTTCGAGCCTATGGGCCGAAAATATTCGGAGATTCCATATTTGCTAATTACAATTTAATCCCGTTGTAGGAAGCCTGTGAAATCGGGACGTTTTGTGAAATTATTTTCGCGGTATCAGTGCGTCACTTGAGCAGACGGCCGTCGTCGCGGGCAAGGTTACGTCACGACCTGCGTGTCTATGTGTGTTACAGTCGCAGTGAACGACACGCGTCGCTGTGAACACCGTGTTGTGTGTACGTTATTATTCTCACCAGCTGTTTCAAGTCATATCTATAGAGCTAGTTGTATGATATATATTTGCTAGTTATCAGAAACTAGGGGGTGGGTGGGTCTGTGCTACCAAGGCTGCATGTATTTCTGTTATAAAGAAATTTATTTTATAGTTTGCCGTAAAGTTTATAATTTTGCCTTAGAATATCTTTCGGCATGGGACGATTTGACGATGCTTTTTGTGCTGTAGTACGGAAATCATTTAAAAGAAATCGCCGACGTAATAAACATGGAAATAACCGTGAAAATGCTGACGATGACGGTCACAACGATGATTAAGTGTAGTTACCTAATAGGTTTAATTACAAACAGAAACCGTATAAGTACTTAGGTACTAAAAGTAAGATACCTACTGTTATCTTACTTTTAGTCTCTAATAATCTCTAATAATAGGACATGATTTGAGCAAAGGGACATCGGTATGAACTTATTGACTGGTGAAGATTTTTTGACTTAAATTTCATCGTTTCAACATTCTGTTCTAAATACATCCCGTAACTCTGGCTTTTTTAACATAAAGCATGGGTATTTTTTTAAGATTTCTCGAAATTCAAAATCTGGGATCCCTTTTCTTATACTTATAGTAACAGATAATCTTTATTTCAAAGGCTATTTTTTGTTAGCTATTGTAAATCTTAACTATTCATGGTTGTGTCACCACGTGCGAATTAAACACGTCTACTATAAACACGTGTTGTCTTTATGTATTATTGTCCGTCACATATAAATAACATTTTGCCATTTTGACGCAGTGGCCTCCGTGTTGTAGGAAAACCAGGAATGTGGCACAGTGTGAATTTTAACCCGTGTGTGTGTGTGTAGTGCTAGTGTAGTAGAGTGTAGCGGGCAGCGGCGCCGCCGGCGCGCCAGTGTTTGCCGGACAGCCATATTACTTAGACGTGTCGCGGCCTCACTCCACAATCGCCTTGCGAGCTTCAACACGCGGACTCCGCTCTACTACTACAAAGTACAAGAGACTACAAATAAATAGCAGTTTTAAAGCAATTGATAAGTCCACAAAACACTTTGCTGCATGCTGCATTTTATAAGAACCATTTGCACGATGAAACCTCCAGTAAACGTGAGTAATTTCATTTTACTTGTAAATTTCACGAATTTTGTCATAACTTCCTATGAAATTAGCTACAATTAGTGTAATTGCAATGGTAAAAGTAGCACTATAAAATCAGTTACATATAGATTTAGGACTAATTGACGACAACTTTTTCATTTAAAACATTAGATAAGTAAAGTATCTACTCGTACTTACCACGACTTAAACGATGCGTACAGTTAGATACTATAATATATAAATACTTAACAAACTCAAATCAAAATCAAAAAAATACTATAGCGTGTGGAAAGTACACCCTAAACCTAAATAATAGTTAATTAAGTATTTCTAATACTAAATAAGTATACCTATAAGTATTACTTACTAACTGTATGGATCCTTCCTAGTTCCCTGAATAAAGAATTTTATTATTAGATATTATTATTATAAGATAGATATTTCAGTAAATATTTTAACTAAATACTATTTATATTTATTTTGTTTTTCTGAATATCTGTTACTTAAGTGGTTTTTATTACAAGATTTACTCACGTAAATATGCGGCACATGAACATGAACCGCTTGTTCATTCATGTTCATGAACCATAATGTGTATTTGAAGTAAGATTATAAAGGAATACGGTTATATTGTACATTTTCGCAATTTATTTTTTAGAGAATACAATTCATTAACTAATCGTTTAAGATAAAAAATATACATAAATCCAGCTAGTCGAACCAACCTTGCTCTAGTCGTGCTCTTCTAAAATCCTGCCGAAACGGGTCTTATTTTATTTTTATACTGACGAGGGCAGACAAAGGTCGTAGACTAAACAGCCACTTTTGTACCAGCCAGTTTTAAGTTTTCCTTATAGTCGTCTTTTTATTTTGATTGGTATCTAGGTAGGTGTTTTTAATTTCGATCTTGTGTTGTGTTATTTAAATTAATCCACGTCATTTTACTATTTTTGTTTGCAGTTTTACATTTTCGCAAAGAAATTATCGCTTTATACATTTTTTGTAATTATTAAATAAAAATTGTTTTCTTAATTATTGCGATTTAGGAAGGAAACCTAAACATTACAATTCAAGGCTTAAATCGAATTAAATATTTGATTTAGGTGACTATCTAAATTAAATATCGCCTATTGACTAGAATAAATGAAGAAAGTCGAAGTACTTATTTGGAAAAACAATAGCGAATATGCATGTTTTTTATATTTCTTAAATAATTCAAGTAAGTCATTTTAAACACACAATTAAAATGATTATAAAAATACGAAAAAAAAAATCAGTAATCAGTTTCATGTATTGAAATTCAAACAACCGTCCATCTTCACGTGTTTTGAGCGTGACGTAACAAGATATAAAAGATCAATCGCCATCGTACGCAATCGCCATGTTCAGTTTTGTACTCTTTTTCTTACCTTTGTTATTTGTTAATGAATTGTTTGGTGCAGTTTATATGTAATTAGTGGTATTAAAATAAGGAAATTAATTAATTAATTAAATTACAAATTAATTTAATAAATACCCCCCTAAGTATTGTAGCAATTTGTATAAATACCTGCAAGGATTCCAGATAAACTCTTTTTTAACATACCAAGAATTGCAACGTAAAAAAGAGGTACAAAGTTATGAAGGGAGATGAAAAGATGAATCCACAGGTAACTAACAAAAAACCTCCGTGGTGTTGTAGGAATAACTTTATTGTAAGTAATTTATAAACTGGACTATTATATGAGGTTATTTTCATTATACTATATATGTATTGTTTTGTACAACTATACACCTTTCTCTTATTTCTTTCAGTTAGAGGAGGATACTGAAAATTACCTGGAATGTCAAATAATGTATATGCAAGAAGAAAAGCAAGTCCCTTTACGTTTAAAAAAGGTATTCTTCCACACCTCTTCCAATGTCAAATGAAAACAAAGCCTACACACCTCAGAGACCGGATGCTGTGAAAAAGAGAAAGTTAGAATTATTGCAAGAAGTGCTTAATTCTGACAAACAACTGCCACAGTAGAAATAGAAATTTGTTGAAAGACAGCTACACAAAACTGCCACAGCACAAATAAGAAGACTGCAGGGCCGAGTACATCCCGTTATGTTATAAGCCCAGCGGAAGCGGCAATTAGCGACTCAATAAAACTATCTAAGTGGATAGGAGACCTATTGAAGGATAATATTGAAGCAGAGGCATTAACACAAAAACCTAGAGTGCCAGCAAAGCCCCATCTCCATTCAAAGTAATACCATTCGCAGGTGTCGAAAGGAAACTACGTAAAAAGTAAGAAGTACAATGGCATTATATCTTTTATCAACTTCTGAAGAAAATCGCCTGCAAGATGATTAGAGACAGAATCTTTAAAAGGATATAATGCATTATAGTACATTATTAGCAATAGAAAGGGAACCTACTCGTAAATTACTTATTAATGATATGTGTATATGTAATATTTTTTAATTAATTTGTATTTTTTTCTTGTATATTATGTTAAACACTACATTTTTGTATTTAAAAAGTTTAATTTCACAATAACTGAATAGTCGCTATAAATAGGAGAACCACCATAGAGGATAGGAAAGGCAGCAATTGGTGCGGCCATACTTAAATGCCTACTGCCAAGAGCCAACGAGATAGACTATAAACATAACTAACTTTAACTGTTGAATAGCACTTACCCAAGTAACCGTAAAAACCTTAACAGTTCTTTTTTCTTCCACTGCTGGGACATATAGTAGACCTCCTCGTGTACATTGCCTGGTGTATGGGGGATGTACGATAGGTCAAACTAAAAAGATCTTAGAACTGGCTGCTGTGGAATACGATAGAAAAAAAACGATATTTGAAAATGGAACTATGCTTGTCAAACGCCATTAAATTTCCAAAGCTGTCATTTGTTTTTTTATTTCTGGGGACAATTTGAAAATAAATGCCGCGTGGAATGGTGTCTCCAAATACTTGAAAAATTCATTAAAGGTCTATCAAATGCTGTTTTCGATATAGTAACAAGTTATGAAAGCTGGATCGGATCTACTGCTATAAGTTTGAAACTAAGAGGAAATCTGCGCAGTGGGTCTTTCTTATCGAAGAGTTGCCGACGAAAGTGAAGAAAGGACGGAGTGCTGAAAAGATGTTGATTTGGCAGCTTTTCCTGAATGGCTAAATTCGTGTGGCCCTAATGGCCTTTACAAGTGTCACCGGACATGTATCTCTTTGGCAGATCGGACCATTTTGCTACTATAACTTTAGAAAATAAAAGAACGGTGACTGGTATGTGAACAGCTGCTTGCCTTATGTTTTGGATAAAGTCAAAGAACTACGCCCACAAAGCAGAATGATCCTCCATCACGACAATGCGACAGCACACCGCCAGACAAACGAACCAATATTTGAGTATTGTAAATGTAGAGTTGGCTGTTGTAGAGGTACCTGAAGAAGGGTGGGCTGAATGTTTCACACAATGGCTTCCTCGCATGAAAAAGTATCGATTGTAGTGGGTTGGCGAGTCCACTCTTTTAGAGTTGGTGTAGGTCCTCAGGGCTCGTGGTAGCTAGCGGCTCTGTTATCCCTTAGTGCAATGTGATATCGGCCGGCTTTAGAATAGCTCAACTCCATATATTATTTCAATTACTTAATTCGAATTAAATATTTAACGAAATCGAATGGATTAAACTACATATCTTACAAACAAACTTCGTTGCGTTAGCGCGGATAGTGACATTTTGTTTACAATGCTCATCGATTGCCAGTCGATCCCTGCCAAATGTTTCCCTGTAATGTAGATACATTTTAATTCAGTCCTAAGCTACCGATATAGCTATCACACCAGTGTCGTTTGAATTCCTGCATCAGGACACCACACGCGTTAATGTCGGCCCTGGGATTGGTCCATAAAAGGTTTCTTTTTAACAACGTGTATAAAATATAACTAATAAAGAACTAGCAGTTTATTTTTGTTAGCGGCTTTCTTGTCCTTTAGTCGCCTTGTGGTGTTGGTGTAACACAACCTGAGGAGGCCACCGTGGCATTTAAAGCCATGCAGCCGTCGTGCACAAGACAATGTGCACCTGGAGGCTCATCTCCAGCTGTGGATGCTAAAAGGGCTGATTGCAGTAGTTTTCATCAAATATTCGTTGGTCTATTTATTTAATGTTAAACTTCAACAAACAGACCCAGACCATTCACGTTGTTCACAAAACGAGCAGCTCGTTCCATTCACGTGCTGCCAATATTAAAGTTAATGGTTATAAATTGTCGACAATTTCATTGGACAGAAATAGAATAAAATTCTCGGAGTCACTTGTAATGATTCCTTGATCAAAGTACAATACGAACTAACATTGTAGTTAATAATTTCATTTTAACGATATACGACAGGCACCAACAAAATAGAAAAACTATCATAATACAGTTTTAAAAGTAGTCAATCTGTATAATTTTATGACAGCGATTATATCCCACATTTATGCGATTCTTTTCGCGCCATGAGAGGTTTGAAGTCCTTAAAACGCCACAATGGCTATATATAGATCCTAGATTAGTGTGAATTTGAAAAATCAGAAAAAAAAGATCTGAGAATAAAAATACTATTATTTTGTTTAACAGATATATAAAGTACAGCGTTGTCTTCTTCTTTTCTTCTAGAAATAGATACTATAGAGATATTTCCAGATTGAATAAAAAAAAACGAAACTTGGAAATCCATTTGCATATTAGAGGTGAAATATAATAGATAAACTGGCTGCATACTGGCCGTGATGTAGCTAATTTAATTTTATCAACCACTAATCACGTTCAGAATTGCGTAGTCTTATTGTGCACGTGCCGACTTTGAACTATCTAATTGTCTCTGTTCATATTACTGTACATCTCTATTCAGTGGGGTCTATTGATAAGAAAACATTAAATTACGGCGCAGAAGCCGCATGTCTTTTCAACAGTCATTATTACAGTATCACCATTATGTATAGATAGTGCCATTGTTCGTTATCTCTAAATAATGTCCATACATAACCATGACTGACAGTTCTCGACAATTTCTTTGTGCCTTCAAATTTGTATTTAAACATTACATTTTGGAAATGATAATGATAAGATTGATAAGAGAGCTGAAGATACGTAGTGACGAGTTCTACTATCGTCCTGTCCTGTATGTCCCGCTTTAGCAGCGATAAATTAAAAGATACAAGCTGATGAAAGTGACATTTAAGACAAACTATGAAAGATTTTCCTTCGGTTTATTATTGCATTTGTTTTTAAGAAAAACGAAGTAAACAGATTAGACTGGTGACATCGGTAACAACTGGGGGTTGCGAAGTCCCATTGCGATTGCTTAGTGTAGGTTTTTACTGCTGTTATTTTAGTTTTGTATTTGGAAACATAGCTTGCCTCAATCAGGGTAAAACTCGTTCGGATAAAAGCAGGTAAAATTATGTAACGTGTTATTTTTTTGCAGTCCGCCCTGCTCCATGATGTTGACATTCCGGCGAAAAAGGCGACCTTCGGAATGGGTTGTTTCTGGTCGAACGACTCATTGTTCGGTGCCACTCCTGGAATTGTGCGTACGCGCGTGGGGTATAGCGGCGGCACTACAAAGAACCCACATTATAGAAGCATGTTAGTATAATTTTAATAGACTGAATCGTAAAGAACCTTTTTTAATTTTTGGATTTTTATGAAGTAATATTTCTATTAATTAAATTATTTCATAACTATTCTGAAGAAAGAATACTTCAAACAAGCAAATATTCTACTGCATTTTTTCTTAATAACTGTTTAGTTTTCCCACAGTTTCTTAACAGGAATATGCTATCAGTAATTTGTACTTTTGGCAGCATATGCAACATGCGTTGAACATGTCCCGTTTCTAGCATACATAAAGGGTACACACACATCCCAGATACTGCAGAACGAAGAATATGTACACGTGTTTAGGCTGTCTACATTCATTATGTACATACATATGTACCTATATATATATATATATTATGGACGAAGGGCGGCAGATGAGCATACAGTCCACCTGATAGTAAGTGGATACTGTCGCCCATAGACATCCGCGATACATGCCAACATTAGTCAAAATGGCAAACGTTGGCACGCCCTCGGATGCCCTGCCTACCTTTGGAGATATAGGAATGGAATATGGAGAAAGCCTTGGGAAAACGGGGAGGGATAGGATGGGAATGGGCTCTGGCACATCTGACTCACTACCGAAACACGTACGTACGGAAATAAGATAAAGTGGGAAATGCAGTACATTTCAAGGAAGTCTTCTGTTGATTGCAGTCTGTAAGAGAGGGGTAACGTGGCCAGTCGAGCGGGCCCAGCGGCTGTTGGATTGCAGCGTGCACCCCCCCCCCCCCCTCAATATATATGCAAACATATCTAAGTAAACAGGTGTTAAAAGACTTTACCGGCCGAAAGTTTGTAAAGTCGGTAGTAGGAGCCTACTCAAAAAAATTGTATTAATTATTCGTTTACCTTTAATATTTCACCATCTATATCTATTTCATATCGTATTGTTCAGTCAGTAGTGCTAGTAATTTATCGAACCAGGCTATGGCAAGACAAGATAACTGTGTAGTGAGCGTTATCAACAAGAAGTGATACTATTTTCACTGTTTGAAGGTCACAGATTTTCATAGGTCTGAATATAATATTCCAATAATAGACGGAGTAGGTAGTAATAATGCAAAAACCGCGTTAACATTTTCCGTGTTCCTGCTTTTCTGATATTCGTGAGAGGAAGAGTACGCTGCATTCCCGCAGCCGATGGGTGCTCTCGACTGGCCACGTTACCCCCCCTCTCAGAGAAGACTACCTTGAAATGTACCTACTTCGTTTTCCATTTTATCCTAATTCTCCAATCAGTAGTGAGTGAGATATGACAGAACCCATCTTATCGTTCCCCGTTTTCCCAACCCTTTCTCCAAATCCATTCCTATATCTCCAAAGGTAGAGAGCGCGCATCCGGAATCGTGTCAACGTTTGTCATTCTGGACTGATGTTGCCATATATCGCGGATATCTACGGTCTACATTTTTCACTTACCATCAGGTGGATAAAGATGTGAATCTTCGTATTTTTATATAATACTGTTTAAGCGTCCGTCAACGAATTCGTATGGTAGGAATTATATTCTCACCGTACGGCGGTTTCTGTGTTGCAATCCACGACAACCTACATTAATTAGGCATTTTTGTAGAATATGCTACTCTTTATGTTTGCTAATTTTTTTGGTAATTAAAATCAAATTCAAATTGGTAGACGAAGGTTGTACCTTAACTTGAGACAAACGTAGAGTACGTTTGTCTCAAGATACCAACCACCATAACAGTAAATGAAAAATGCGGATTTACGTCTAACACAACAAAATTTCGAGAATAATAAACTCTTAACAGAATGTGTATTTTCATTCATTTCTAGCTATAGGACGCAAATTACTGGCCAAGTGCGCCAATTTTTCAAAAAATAAAAGCGGCTTAATATCTATCTCATAAACCGTGCGATTTTCACTAAGATCAAATTGTGGTCATCCGATAGGTCACGGGCTGGCTTATCAACATTTTCAAGCTTGGTCACTGGCTACCTTGTATAAGTTTTATTATTATTGTTTTAACAATATAAATAACTATGTCCCTCTACAATGTTTCTGATATTGAAAAAATCATAACAAACATTAAAAAAAACATGAAATAAATCGGTTCTGTTCTTGAAGCCCCATTGATTGACTCGACTATTGACACAAGGTTCATTAACTGATAGTATGTGGTAAGTAGTTAAATGGTATTAGAAGATTAATTTCTTAAATCTTTCGTGGCTTCATTTTACATTATTCACTGTTTACGGCGGAATTGAAGAATTTTAAACAAAATCCGTCCTACGAGAGCTTCAATACCAGTAGTGTATTGTTTAAAATACCTACACTATTCATAGATCTATTCGTAGCTGTTGGAAATGTATGTGTCCTTGAACTCTTGAATTCACAAATCGATATCACTGAGTGTAGACACTAGAAAATAAGGGGTCAAGGCTGATTCCAGCAATGTGTTTATAGGTACCAAATAAGCCCTATGTGTACGTATATACATACTTACATAAATAGCAAAATCTTATACATAGGTAGAGGTACCTATCTATAAGATTGTGCTTTTTATGTAAATACATATAGTGTACCTACATTACTAATCTTTACCTAATACAACTTCAGTAGAATTGTGTAATTATAATAATGAGACATCATTTTTGAGGGCGCGTACTTAAAACTGTCCCTAAATCTAGCGCTTCTGTCCCCGGTAACAATTAGTAATTTTTTTCCTTAGAGCGTGGGTTCAACATGTTATACAGATAACTTTATGCCATTTAAACTTATTATACAGATAACTTGACTTTTGATTGCAAAATATTCTATATGTTAGACATGCTAAGTGAAGTTCTCGACGAGTTCTCATATTGAGTACTTTATTTTCATTCGGTACAGAGGAGATACGCGACCTTCTAGGAATTCGAAAGTAGAATCTCGTGCACTCATTTTGTACTCTCTGGATGGCAATCTGAGTCTAGGACCACATAACCGCAGTAAGTAATTGAAAGATTTCAAAGTAGACAATACGAGTAGGCAGGGCCGTCTTTACCAGGGGGTGCAAGGGGTGCGGTGCACCCGGGCGCAGAGCACCCGGGCGCGGAGCGCCCGGGGGCGCCTGTCGAGCGCTGAATTTTTGGATATTTCATTGAACTTAACGCCATTGCACAGTTTTATATACTTGTTACTTACGACAAATATGTATGCGCAAGCAAAAAAAAATAGTCATTAACAATAATATTTTTTTCACTTTTATTACGCTTTCGGCGCTTGTCATACCGCATTACTACACTACACAAATAACAATTTTATTTAATACAACACGCGCGCGGCAAAATCTCTAATCCAAAGACAGTGTATGTATGTACGTTTGACACGTTGCTGCCCGGTAGCAAAATGATGTCTAAGTCAATAGAGTGTAAGTTCATTTGAAATGGGCGCGCGGCGCGGCACCTGTGCGCAGTGCCGGCTTTACCTATGGTGCAGTGTGCGGCGCACACGGGCGTAGGGTCTTAGGGGGCGCCGAGCGTCTTAAGGCGCCGTCTTAGGGGGCGTCGCCGCCCGCGACGCCTCCAAAGAGCCTGCTAGAGGGCGCCAGGGTATTGATTGCACCCGGGCGCTACATGGGCTAGAGCCGGCTCTGCGAGTAGGTATAATTAAACCTGCTAAAAGTTGACGAATCGGTTCAATTAGATAACTTCTGATTAGTTCTGATGCCGTATATAACTTTGAGTTTGAAAAAAGCTTGTTTTATTTTAATATTAATGTGTTCCACAAAATGCAGCTCCCCATCTACCATCAGAACAAGATTTCTTGCTGCCGACACCCTCTCGATAAATACATAGAAATTTCTTTATGGCCACGAGCGTCAGTGATGCTTTTCAAAAATTTTGCGACATAGAGTTCGCTAGTAATTTTGATATTGAATTGAACCGAATTAAACTTCGTACTATTGAAATAATCGATTATTTTACTGTCAACTAATGGACAACCTGGAACGTTTAAAAAAATCAATACATACAATACATAGTCCGCTAAAATTATAATAACAATAACGTACTCCGGTAATAGCAATACACTCACTCCATTACTATATACCATATATGAAAGCCCGAAGTCGTGCCATTTAATTTTGTTCCACAGCGTTGTGTTTTACGTATTAAGTAATTGATGTAATTTAACAATTAAGTACATTGAATTACTTGGCATCTTGTACAAATTATTCTTGCGGCTCTGAAAATCTTATCACAGGCGGACATGGCCATTCACTTTGAACTAGTAAATTTTGCGACTGCCTTGGTGCCTTTGCTGACTGCATTCTTGGCAAGCTCACTAGGCAACAACAGCCTTACGGCGGCGGTCTGCACTTCTGTCGGAGTGATCGTTAAGGGCTTGTCGTAACTATTGTAATGAGACAAACGCGAAGACTCCGCTGCCAGACGCTGAAACATTTCGGTCACTAACAAATTCATTATAAACATAGCCTTTCTCGAAATACCAATGTCTGGGTGCACCTGCTTGAGCACTTGATAGATGTAGACGGAGTAGCTCTCCTCGTTCTTTTGATTCTTTCTCTTGTCCATTTTTGAAATACTTGCTTGCGATATGCCACACTTCTTGGCTACTTTCCCACCTGTTTTAGGCATCATCGTTGTTTACGTAGAGTCAACTTAATCGGTGAAACACCAACACAAGTGACACGATGAGCTCGTGTATCGTATACCTACACGTGACGTAACGGTTGTGTATAACTAACGTTAATAAATTTCCCAATTCCGTGTTTTTATATTTCCGTTTGCGCCGTTGGTGCACGAGTAGAGACGTGAACACCCAACATATTATATTATCTACACTGACTAATCGCAATTCGCACGCACACATAGTCTCAGTAGTCTGCCTCGCCGGTCGGGAGAGGGCACGGGCAGGGAATGGGGGGGGGGGCACTGCGAGACTAATGCCTCTCAAAAAATACACAAAAATTAGTAGGTATATTGTTATACACCTACTATACGTTCCAATGCAATTTGCCAGAAAGAAAACCAAATTTTATTTTATTATCTCAACATTTAGCTCTAAATCCAAGGCAAACTTTCAATACCAATAAATTAAATGATGGATATGTAAACAATTATCACCTCGCTATTTAATTTAAGGCAGTGTGGGTTACCTTGGCCGCCATATTTATTTACATTTTGGATAAATTGGATTGGACTGAAATATACGTTGTATTGATTTCTGAGTTCTCGACTTCACAGACCCACTAATATATAAGGCAATGTTAAAGCTCATATAGCTCAGTAAATATTTTTGTGCCCACATAGTAAAAGTGCTTCTTTTGATAATAACGTTATTAATAGCATCTTAAATATTACTAGAATTATCTAAGAATATAATAGGCATATATCTAGAAGTGGCTGATGGTATGATACGGTATCTAAGATCCATGACAAGTGTTGGTATTCTTATTAATCAATGATAACATCACCACGAAAATGGACCTGTCTGTCAACTGTTATAAAATTTGATTGAGGACAAATTAATATCTACAATTATAATTCAGTAACTGAACTCATTTTAGTGACCATAGAGAGTCGTCAGCATTACGTGTGCGATCCAAGGTTGACAGACAAGGCCAAGGCAGTGATGTGTTCGTTCACACATCGTTTATCTAATGCCTTCTCACTAAATTAGGAGTCTACATACGTTACTTAATATACCATACCTACCAAGGGTAATAAAATGTCAGGTGCATAGTTACTTTTAATTTATTCTTATAAATGCTATATGATTCTCCGGGCATACTTACAGTCAGCAACATTTTACTTATACGATAGTAAAAGGCTGTATATGTGTACATTTGCATGTTGCTGACTGTATATGTAACGTAACTAATGTTACATCTATAAAGTGAACAAAATCATGCAAGAGATTTTAAGGGTTACTCCTTTTATTCCGGTCAAACTCGCCTCTTAACATTATCTACGTTAGTGATAGGTAACTCCGGAGTTAATGAATCACAAGAGTTGAATCCGCGAGCGGAGCAGAATCCCTTAGGAATGAATAACAATTCCATCGAATTGTTATTCATTCCGATTCCGATTTCGGCGCCAATCATGATTGTGAGTGTAATCGCGCATCGGCACTTGTCGAGGGCTCAAAATCGAGATGCAATGATGGCATGACCTTTTTTTTTTGCTTATGCAACAACCGTTAGGGAAGGGGAATGAAATGGTCTCGGAAGGTGATTAAGTAGGTGAATCAAAAGAGTTAATGAGTAACTAAGAGGAGTCGAATCCGCAAGCGGAGCAGGATTAAGTGAGTTAAAACACTCCGAGAAGTCTTGATGACCCACCACTAATCTACGTGATAGATATGTATCGATAGATATATCTCAGGGAACTTACCTACCGTCGGCCTACAGTAGTTAGATACTTGTTTCAATTGTCTAGTAGCGGCAGCGGTAGTATTTGAAACCGATGGTATTTACTAAGTATCTAGGTACTACGTATTTTGGTAGCCCACAGCCTGTAATTTCTGACATTACATATTATTATAAGTAGTATATTACATTCAGTACAGTTTCTTTATACAAATATTTTTCTAAACAAATTTCAGCGGTGACCACACAGAGGTGATCGAACTGGACTACGACCCCAAAACCGTCACTTTCGAGGATCTGCTCGACATGTTCTGGGGTAACCACGAGTATGGCCTCACCACAAAACTGAAGAGACAGGTAATTACTCTCATTTTCTTTTATGTTGTGTAATTTAAAGTTCATTATGATGCGATTAAATGTATACGACGCATTGAAGGTGCATATGCATCGCGTGACACATTTGGCACTGACAGTTTTATTTGCGAAATACTTAGCAATGTGTGACTCAAGCAGTAAACATTGTGTATCGAAAAATTATGCAATTTTTGTTTCATCAACTTTGTATCTATTTTATAAAACGCTTACTACGCTCTTTTTGATATGAAAGGTTTAAATACTATAAAATACTCCTCGTATAGGTATCTTCAATTCTAGGACGTGATAGGTACAGGATACAGGGTGTAATTGATCCATTCCCAAAGCCCTGAAACCATGGATTCTGCTCATGATTCTGAGTTAATTGACATAAAATGTTAGGTATTTTTTTGCCGTCATATTTTTTTGTATTATATTTAGCAAACGTGTGATAAAAGAATTAGCAGAAACGCGAAAATATAAAAAGTTTACAAATAAGTATTCGTAAAATTTTCATGTCAACAATAATAAGCATCAGTCTGTATAGCCTGAATAAGCAGCTCATTAACAACTTATTCAGTAAGCGGTTAGGCAGCGCCAACCGCAAATATAACTCTGTGGAACAAACCTATTCCTTCAGTTAGAGCAACGAATATGAACTTTAAAATCAGTGTAATAACTCATTTGCGAACGCAAACAGTTTACGTATGATCGCTCACTTGGCTAATGCTTTATAAGAACATTATATAATGGATACATTAGGATTCTCTAGTATCCCAACATACAGAAACGTATACATAACATACACAACATACAGTTATCTCTGTTATATTTAAAATACCTATGTATGTATATATGTATATATCTAGGTATGTATAAGTGTGTGTATATTCGTATAATAATATATTTAATATCGTATGTAATAATTAATAACCGTATTATAAAAAAAATGTTTATGGTAGTGTGTTTAGGTACGCCCTATGTGTGCCCATTTCATTGCTCACCTGTCGCTCTCCCAGGTCACCTGGTAGTACTCTGCTAAGGGGATGAGAGTACGTCTTTTGTATGTATTTTCTTTTGTAATTATTTTTATCATTTGTGTGTACAATAAAGTATATATGTACATATATAAATAAATAAAGCCCAGGGGCGTAGGCAGGATTTTATCCAGGGTGTCGCAAGAGCAAACGATTTGATCCAGGGTGGGGGGGGGGGTTATTTTCTTATAATTTAAATAGATTATAGAGGTTGTGTAATGCAGAAAGTCTGTTACTTATTCTTCCCAATGCCATTAAGCGGCCCAATCTACCCCACCGTGGCTACCTACGCCCGTCAACGGCGAGCTTCAATTATAGTAGATGAGTAGTGAGCCACGAAAAAATCTTAACAGGGGGTAATCATAAATATTGATCCTGTAATTTTTTATTGGCGTAAGGGGCAAATCACTAACCTTCAGGAGAGTTAGAAATAAAAATATAAAATCCCTGTAACTTTAGTGTTACAACTGTTTTAATCTTAGGGCTTTTAAGGTCAAAAAATAGCTGTAACACATTTAGAGTTACAGCAAATTTTATATAAAACATTATTTTTGTCCTTCTTTGAGATGTCCCTTCCTTCCCTTACGCTGATTGGAAATGAGTGTGATATTCCCAAGCTCCACGTATTCTTTATTTTCTAATGAAATTGAAAACATATTTTTCTTTTTTAGTTAAAACATACTTAGGAATTGAAAGTAATACATTCAACTTGTTGTGTTTTTTTTTTATATACTAGTGGGCGGACAAGCAAGCGGTCTCACGTGATGGTAAGCGTTACCGCCGCCCATGGACACCTGGAACACCAGGGGTTATGCGGGCGCGCCGCCGACCTTGCATAATCCTATTTACAGCTCTCTTGAAGAACCCCATATCGTAGCTTAATGGAAAGACCTCTTGAGGCAGTTCGTTCCACAGCCTACGGGTTTTCTTTGTTTTCTGTTCTTTTGGTCTAAGTACAACAAATACATTCATTCAGTTCAGTTCAATTCAGTTCAAATTCATTAGTTTTAAAATATTTCACACTAGAAATGTTACAAAAGTCTGACTGTAAACAAAGATTGTTAACTTAGAAAAGTATTTCAGTGTCAGTAATTAGCAAAGCAAATATTCTGGTACGCGATTAGTACGTGTAGTTTTCTCACAACTAAACAATTTTTGTTCTCCATTACATAAGTAAACAAATTCCAATGCCAAAGTGTTAGTTACAACAGACAATGACTAGGCAAAAAGAAATACATACAATTAGAACATCTCGTCCTCACGTGTTTTACAAAGTGATGATTCTGATGATTAATTTTAGCGTATTACGTGGGAAATGACACAATTAGCGTTTTGTAATTTTATGTGAAAATACAATAGCCTCTAATTTTCACATATTTATCTCCTATATCCATCAAATTCATAACAAAAAAAAATTTTTAACAAGACCTGCAGTTATAAAGTATGAACTAGGTAAATTGTGTTTTTTTATTATTATAAAAAAAACATTATATTATGTATATATAATAATATCGTAACAGAGCAGTGTTTGTATTTAAACTATTTAAAAAAAAAAAACTTGCAATTATACCTACTCTAAATATACGAACGTTGCAGAACCTAAAACAGCTATTTTTCGAATTCTGTGTCCGTCTGAATGCGTATCACGCAAAAATCACGGGGTGGATTTTAATGAAATTTGGGATAGTTATAGCTTATATAAGCATTAGGTTAACATTTAGAGTACTTTTTATTCAGATAAATTATCAGGTTCCTTATTAATAATGATGAAATGGGGAACCACAAGTTCACGTGAACGAAGTCGCTGGCATCGTTGGTTTTTTATAATTTATTTTTAATAATAAATTATCACGATGAAGATGTACCACGATATGACCTTTATGATTAACGCGATTATCTTCATTATACTTACTTCATTTTTTGATGGATGACCCTTTTAATTAATGATTTATTACAGTACAAAAACATTTTTGAACTTATATTTTTTCTTGAACTTGACTGATTGATAGCGCATGCGTAAACCTTGTTTGGGTCTGGAAACTTTGCCTAGTATCCTGCATTTTTAATCCACAATCTAGAATATGTCGTGATAATTTCTTTTAATAATTGATCATTTTCGTATTCCAGTATCAGTCAATGATCCTGTACCATGACGAGGAACAACGCGATGCCGCGGAGGCCTCCTACAAAAATATGCAAACGCGCTGCAACGGACAACTGCGTACTGAGATTGCTCTCGCCGGCACTTTCTACCCAGCTGAAGAGTAAGTACCATTGTGGCTAAAAGGAATTTAACAAGTTCGTTGTTAATTGTTTTTATAGTTTCTATGATTTTTTAAATTATTAATCATGGAAATATTTCTCGATGTGTATAGATTGATGCGTAGTGTTCTGTATTTATAAACTAGCTGTGCCCGGCATGCGTTGCATGCCCGGCAATTTTTTTGTACATAATATATAGCCTATGTCCATCTGCAATAATGTACTGTCCCGGAACGAGTTGAAGCGTGCGGAAGGAATATGACCATTTTTTGTCACTTGTTTTTAGTGTTGTACTACAATGATCTTACTGAAAGATCGATATCGGTTTTAGTCGATATTTTTAATTTAAATGTCACGGTCAAAAGTAAAACACACAAATAATTATAAAAAACATCTTATTTTTTACCATTTTTATTTACTTTCATTATTTATTATTTATCACACATTAGGCAATACAGTAAGTAGGTATACATAATTTTTAGTTTTAAACACATATTTAATGTTTAGTTTTGAGAAATAAAGTTACTGAAAAAAATACGAAAATTACTAATTGAAATAAATATAAAAAATCGTATCACAAATCGTTTTTTTAAATAAGTTTGGTCACTCATTTTAACAAGTAAGTATGTATAGTAAAAATCTACCGAACACGTGTTATATCGATGACGCAAGAGAAACAATAGAAAGTGAGTAAGCGCATCACTTAACTAGCCGCCATAAGTGCGGCGAGGCGGCTGGGAGGGGGGTATGCTCGTGTCCCCACACCTCACACCGCGCGCGCATTTAGCTCATTCCGGGACTATACCTTCCAAAATGTGAAAGAATTTTTCAAATAGGTGCGGTGCAGTAGTACCGGAGATTACAATCCACATACACACAAACTCACAAAATTCGCACTCTCTCTTTATTATATTAGTATAGATTTATTTGTTTACATGCGGTGACGACTAGCTGTATGTAATTGGATGTATATTAACTAACATATATGAACTGTGATATTATATGTTGATTAGTGCCTTTGCATAAAACATAGATGAATTAATTTGAAACGTTATTAAATAATTTTGCACATCGATACACCGGTAAAATTAATTGGAGGCCAAGATCACATTACCACCTGTATAAAATCATTCGTTCAGCAATTAATTGAATTTGAATTCGTCGACACAACATCGCTGAATAGGGAATGTGTGAACACGATAGCTAAGCAATATAGCCGTACGCTAATCTAGGAGAGGATCCATAGGTTAAATACTAATAAAGAAAGCCCGACCTTATATACAGAGAGTAGCTATACTTTGACACAGCTTACGATCGCCTAGTGTTCTTCCTGGCCTGGTAGCGCTTCTTCTTGGCTTCTTCTTGACTTTTTTTGGTTTAAGCGTCTTTCGATATTAAACTACAATGTAGCCTAAAGTAGCTGTATTCGCGGTATGGAAAAGCGTGCGCTAATTCCAGGGTCCAAGAGACCACCAAAATATGAGCTTCACAACCGGCGACGGGAGGAGTCGATCGCTAGACTTTGCAGATTATGTCTGCCACCACGTGATTTCCTCGCAAACCGGTACATTACCAGCGGCGACGAAGTTGAGCCAAAGACTCCAATCAGCGGAATTACAGCCGTGGACAGAGCACACGACCACACGGATTCCTCGCGAGTGGGAACGGACCCAGCAGCGACGAAGTCGAGCCATAGACTGACGAGTATGCAAAATACAGCGATATAAAAATGAATGGGAAGAAATTACTGAGATGTGGGTAATAAAATATGACACTACCCTACAAGTTAAAAGCACCAATGTTATTGGCGCGAACAGAATAAAATCCAACGCGTTAGTTATTATGACACAACGCCTATTACATAAAAGTAATCTATAAAAGTAGTAGTTATTCATGATTAAAGATCAACTTCAACGGGCGTTGTGTCACAACTCGTTGGATTTCGCTCCCCGTTCAACGACGTTGTGCCGACAAACGTGTTAAACATAGACCTTAGAATAGAATAGTAACGTCGCCTTTCAGTACTGTCAGTACACGCGACACACACACACACACACACACACAATAATATGTAGTCATTCTATGCCGATCGCATCCATTACGATTACGACCAATAGCAAAGTTTTTAAACACCACGCATTCTTACACAGGCTGCTTCAGTTTGTTCTTCATTGAGAGTCCCTCTATATGGTCTATGAATGATTACAAACTTTTTGCGCTTCCTAAACAAGAGTTTGAATGACTAACTAAGGGCCTTTCTCACCACCTTCTGATAATCAGGAGGAGGTATATATCGGCAGGTAACAGAAAGTCAGTATCAGCTAGATTTAATTGACAGATAGTTTATCTATCAGATTGTTAACAGTTATTTTAAAAGAAGGTGGTAGGGAAGGCCCTAAGTATCGTAAACATATTCAATGAGTTCCCTATAATCAGGCGTTCTTAATTATTATAGAATCATTTATCATTTTATTATAATTTTTACAAAATTGGAAAGCTATGTATCAAGCTCGAGGATACCTGGTACTTGAGCTGGTATCTTGAGTTTTAAGTACTTATCTTGAGTCTGACAGTGGATTCTTGAAATAATCCTCTCGACTGAGTAAGAACCAATTGAAAATTCTTTTGCTTGAAGCTAAAATAATGCAAATTAAGTTTATTGCAAAGTATAAATGTTAGAGGAGTAATTCGAAGGGTAAACTTTTATATCTGGGTCCCAAAACGTTTCTAGTTAATTCATGAACTGAGGAATTATTCCGCAATCATGCATGTTTAAGACCTCTATATACAGGACTAAATAAATGAAAAAAAAATTTTTTTTACATTACAATTGTCTATTCAGAATTAAAATCCATTACTATGCCCCAGCCAGAATGAGGCACAAGCCGATCTTCCGCGTTCACCGGCCGACGATCGGTCGCTATTGCGCATCGCTGTCCATTATAAATACATTGCGCGTATAGTTGCACATCTTCGGCCTGACTGATGATCGGCTGCTGACTAAGACGCGACGGATCGTCCGCCTGATGTGTCGTAGACATCGATTTGAGAATGCGTACTAGATATGTTATAAATACAAGCACTGGGACAGGCACGTTACAGTCTAATAGTGTTCTATGTGCAATCGCTCTCGAATTCTTTAATTCATATGTGTTTTGAAAACGGAACATTCTCATTACGTAGGTACTTAAGTTTCAAATTTGACTTTTTAATGAACCCCTCCTCATCTGTTAATATCGGCGCGCCGATCTTCGGCTTGATGTTTCGTTACACTGATATTTAATTTGTGACTGATAAGTAAATAAATTACATGTTTTAAGGAAGCTTAACATTCATTTGCCTCAGTATTCATAAACGCCTCCCGTTTACGTCACTCACGGTTCTCTTGAGTCTTCACCCCAATGCTGTAGATCATAAACTTCTTTGGATTTTTTATTTTATTTTTTATTTAGGCCATTCAAGAGTTACCACATAATTCCTTCTTTGGAAGCACCTTCTCTCTCGCTATATCTATCCATCTTTACCTAATTTTAGCGGCTCATGTACTATTTTATTTATGGTATTTAAACTTTAGTCCACAAAGAAACATTGTACAAAAGGTGGACTTAATGCCTAGTGGCATTCTTTGGCAGTAAACTATCAAGAACGGAGACACCCACAGTACACTGCTTGATCGGTGTTGCTTCATCCGCGAGGTCTCCTTCGATCTTTCCAGTTATTTCTATTTGCCCCATATTATCTGGATTCCTTCTGGCATTGTGACCGAAATATTATGCCAAGGTTCTGTACAGACAATTATCAAGCCATTGTTTTACGTTTAGTTCCTGCATGATGGAGTTAAGCTTCACTTAGGCATAAAATCGTCGATTAAAGAAACCAATAATAATCTAATCTTTATAAGTGAAGAAATGTGTTTTTAAAAAACCGTGTAAGAAATTTTGAAATGACATTCGCCTTTATTTTTAGCCATATTCTGTAAAATATATTAAGCTACAAAAATCACCTTGTCTTTCTTTTTCAACTTGTCCATGAAATTTAAAAAGAAAAAATAATTTTATACAAGAGGTGGGCAGAGGAGCGGGTGGGCCACATGATGGTAAGTGGTCATCGCCGTCGCCCATGAACATGGACATCTGCAACACTGGGGCGGTAAGGCGGTGAGCTGCCGATCACGCAGAAACCTCTACACAGCTTTCTTGATGAGCCCCATGTCGTAGCGCAATAGAAAAATCTCAGGAGGCAGTTCATTCCACAACTTCCGGATTTGCTGTATAGTGTCTTGAATACCGCATAGCACAAGTAACCCTTTTGCCTTCATTTTTTATTCTTGCCATAAAAAATATGATATTTTTTCCAGTTACCATCAGAAGTACCGCTTGCAAGGGCACAAGGACCTGTGCCGCAGCCTCGGGCTAGACTCCTCCAAATTACAAACGTCCCACTTGGCGGCCAGATTGAACGGTTACTTGGTGGGTGTTGGCGGAAAAGCTCAGTTTGAAGAAGAGGTGACGCGTTTAGGATTAAACGACACACAGGCTGATTATGTCCGAAAAGAGCTGGAACGCAATGAGGGCGGAGGCCTAGCGTGCTAAAGGATTTTGTAGGGTTGAATTCGCTGCCGTTACCTTAAAAAAAAAACGATCATAGACAAGAGTTTCACCCGACCAGCTGGATAATAATATCGTCTAATGTATACTACGATAATGTCGTATAATATCTACGAGTATAAACTCGTAACTACTTCCGGTTAATTTGTTTGATTAAAAGTAGGGTCCTATGTAGTATCTATTTACATAATCATTAAAATCTACATAATCATGTAATTAATATCTACATAATCAATACCAAAATACTCTATTTATAAGTGAAACACTTAAAAAAAGTCTGGCCATCGAAATAAGATACAACATCTAGCAGCAAATTTATAAAATCCAACCTCCCAATACGCATTATAGTCAAAACAAAATTAACTTCATATTTTAAAACTTTCAAAACCATTATATTTTTTTATATACAAAAGAAATAATAATGTGAAAAACAAAAGTATCCCTATCATAATGTTTTACGTTATACAGCTGAAATATTACGCCATGTTCTTAGATCGCAGCAACTTTCATGAGTGAAATGGAACGGTTCGTCAAATGTCATCCGCACCATGCTATAGTAGCTAATGAAGTCTCTTGGGCGCGGCGCTGTGATCGGCCGACGTAAGACGTCCACAGCTTATTGGTTTCAATTTATCAAATTATGTATTTTTATTTACATCTACCAATAAAGATTCGTCTAGATTAGGAAGTAAATTATAAACGGACATAATACTATTTATTTTGGAGAACGGACGACCTGTCATATTTAGTTCCCTTAAATTCCGCACGACTTCTTTGGTGGCGAACACTCTACAGCATAAATAGTCTAAAATCTAAAGCAAGTTTATAAAAGCAACTAAACCTAAAGAATTTCGAATATTTTTGTTGTGACACGTTCCGAAAGCCAGACTTTACATACACCTACAGTTTGGCCAATTGAGCGTTTATTACAAACTCTTTTTGCGTTCACGAGTTATTACAATAACTTTAGCGTTAATTACGTTTATATTCGTTTCGATAGCTGAAAACATAGATCTGTTCCACAATATTATATTTACTGTTGACGCCATGTTGTTTACTATTGAATAAGTTGATTATTTGTTACAAAAGAGTTTGGGTATGTTCGAACCGCCGATTGGCCAATATTATAATTGAAATATGTTTTTATATTTTAATTGAAAAATTAATAAACGGCAGCGGAGCATTTAGAAAATTTTAAATTAAGTAAATATATACTTGTCTTTTTATTTCCATTATAGTATAAGTACAGCAGTTGTTCTTATTTTCATTTTAATAATGAATACTTGTCAATTTCAAAATGATATTCATTGGTTCCCTTTGAGATATAATGGAAAATAATCAATTATTCAGTATTAAATTTAGTTAATATTAAGTGTAGTGTAAAAAATTAATGACTTTTTTTTATTTTTCAATGTCATTGAATACATAAAATGTTGGATTTCATCTCATTGTTAAATATTTCTATATTATGATATTATGAAATACAAATTGTATTTTAATAAAAAAGTTGTTTTTTTTATTAAAATCCTTTTTTTTTACATTTTTGATTAAACTTTATGGAGTTTATAGTGATTCAAATAACTACTGACTATACCTACATACATGTAAACCGGGCATTCCATTTTATGTATACTTTTTGCATGCATACTTTTTAGGCAGAGCCCCCTGGTGAATTAGGAAACCGGGAACACGCTCCAAAGTACGACTAAACATTTACGAAAAACCGCTTCAAAATCGTTCCAGCTAGGGGTACACAAACACACATTCTCTTGTCCCATCTCCATTCCGTTGTGGGCATCGATATGTATTCTCATAGCGCTGGTTGCGAATGATAAACTGATAAATGAATGTGTTATCCTGTATAGACTGATTTTAGCGCCACGAGGGAATTTATTAAGCAGTCTTATCTATTAGGCCTGTAATATGATTCATATAACCTTACAAAAGGTATATGAATGAATACAAATAACTTCTTATTTTTGTCAACAGAAATCGCGAATGTCCTGTCAGCCTTTTTTGCCTTTGGAAAACGGAATAAGGGAAAGATGGGGATTAGCGAATATAACGATACGAGGAGTTTTTCCCATTCTATAACCAATTTTGTGGAATATAACTGTAAAAGTGAAAGGCCTTCTTCTAAGAAAGGCTTTCAGGGATGGATACAGCAAAGGCCTCGTTGTTACCTATGGGGCGTGACAATTATGTTTTTAAGACAGAAGAACAGGCGATGGTGAATCTACCTCACGGTAAAACGATACTTACGCTCACGAACATCTCTGGATATTATGCCAATATCATTCAAAAAATATTTTATTTGGGGGATTTAGAATACAGAACTGGGAAATAATTGGGATTAATTGATAATACAAAGTTTAATGAGATCGGGCTAGAGAAACGGTCTCTGGCTTTATCTTTTCATTATTAACAATATTCTGGAAGAGACTGGAGACTTGACCAATCGGATGTTATCAGTTTATGGTTTTGAATTGCATCAACGCCCTCCCTCTTCTGAAGGATAACTTAATATTAATTCCCTCTTCGCTATAACTTAATATTAATTAGTGTATTTTATTTACTTATTTATAATTTGCTATTTAACTAATAAACATTATTTTTTTCACACAATCGGAGTCATGCGTCATTATATTAGTAATAGAAATTATAAATCTATGAATAGGTATACATGCCACAATATAGGTCCTAGACAGTGTCCTAGACCCCACACCAGGATTTCCTGTGTCGTGAGGTCCAGTCCCTCCTTTAACTTAGGCTTAGTAGCTGTATCAATATATAGTTTCACATTTATTATTAACTAGCTGTACGCATGCGATGAAATGCGTTAGTTTTTTTTTATTAGAAACCTTCGCGGGCAACTCACCAAAGTTTCATCGAAATCGGATGAATGGTTTAGGAACGAATGGAAGGCGAACAAACAAACATAATTTTTATATGTATTAGATATGATATATATATATATATCACTTATTATCGTTATTATTTAATAAAAAGAAGGACGAGAAATCCTCGCCTACTTATGAAAGTTCCGAGTGATTTTACTTTCTAAGCCGCTAGTGAAGGAACCTATTGTAAGCAAATTTAAATTGTTATACATAATTAATGACAGTACTACTTACGTACATAATGAAAAATACATTAATTATACGTAATATCTATGTACATCTACATATGCTACGGAAGTACTCGCCTCTATACGAGTACATGAAGTGGGTACTTTATTAGAATTCAATTAAATTTGTGTCGACTTTTATCTTTTACAATTAATTATTTATTAGCTAACTTGGACCCATAAAAAAGATATAGGTAACTGGGTGTCTGTTCGTCTGTGATTTCGTCTCTAGATTTACGAGCCGTGGAATATTAATGTGTACTTTTGATTGTGACGTTATTCATTATTAATGTAAAATGGTTACTTATACAGCAGGTATTTTCAGTCTTGCCTGGTCGCTGACTTTATAAACCTTCAAGCGATACGATAAAAATAACCTTGACATTAAATTACACGATTCGCGCACTGATTAAATGAATTTAATTTGTGTGCGAGTGTTTTCACGATGTCATGGAGAGCCAATATTAATTATAATTGTGAACACTGATCATCCATCAATTTAAATGAAAGTTCTAAAAATAACTGACATAGCTGGTTGTGACTGATGCAGTTGGTCTATTCCATTACCTACTTTGAATTAAAAAGTTGACACTGATCAAAGGTACTTCTTTTTTAGCGAGGACTTTACATTAATTACATAATTACGAAGCGATAATTTTGTGCGGGAGCCCCTTCTCAAGCTACTCTAGCTACTTCCAGAAGTCGAGTATTCTTCTAGGTTTGTTACATGCTTCCGATAATGTCCCCGGATTTCCAAGGATCTTCGCTCATCAAGGGGATGGCGTTTCCTCAGCTTCAATGGATCTTTCGCATAGTGACATCTAGAATGAAAAAGTTAGCTCTGCTTAATTGGAGGACAACGACCCTTAAAACCAACCTGTGTCCAATATATCGATACCTTTGCGCCGGTAGATATTTATAATGCAAGACAAAATTTTTTTGGAATGACTATGGCTTAAGGACTAAGGTGGTCTTTAAGGAGTCACTAGACTTGTATCTATAGTTTAGGGTGAGCACTGAAGGCACTCAGCCAGGAAAAGAGAGCAACGCACCTAAGGGCTCTCCGGCCGGATGACTGGCGGAAGCTACGAACCTAGGGTGTTACTTTGATATGGCGGCGCTGGATCGTAGGTCAATGTGAAGTCTCGATAAATGGCAAAGGAGTTGGCTAAAAGGTTGTTTATTATGTCGTTAAGGTCGCCGCCGGGAGGCGGAGACGGTGTAATTGTGTCATCTAAATACCGCATTGGCAGCGATAATTGGGTCGTCAGGTTTGTCTAAACGTGTCGCGGACGGCAGAAACGTGGGCAGGCATTCCTATCTGAGGTAAAGTAAGGCAATCGAGAACGGTTTAGGATGATAGCCCCTTACCCGTTGTCGAAAGCCGTACTTGCTTGACACGGGGTCGCGAAGAAGGGCACAGAATAGAGCGGAAGAGATCTTTCCATCAAGTAACTATTTAGCCAGTCCATTGTCACTTCTCTGACAAGCAATTACTGCGTACAGTGTTGTCTTCAAGACAATTTATACCGAGAACTTGAAAGCTGTGAAATAAACTACCAACTGACGTTTTTCCTCTGAGCTCTGATGTGGGGTTAAGTCAAGAGAGCTGCAAATAGGATCCTACAAGGTCGGCGGCGCATTCGCAATTCCCTTGGTGTTACAGGTGTCCACGTACGCCAGTGGCCACACTATTGTGTGGACCACCCGCCCGTCTGTTACCTCTACTATAAAAAAATGTATCTTCGTGTGTTTATCATGTATCTTGCTGTGATTGTACGCAATAATGCGTCGTAGTAATAATGAACACAGGTTTATGCCACGTTTATGTATTAGATTAGCGTATTCGCAGATTATAATATCGTTCCCACATGTCGATTATATTGCAAGCACGTTTTGCTTCATTACCAAAGTAGAATAGTTATTGTTTTCGATTTATTTTTATTGTGAGTAGGTACTCAACAATGTTTTGAATTAAATCTAATAATTAATAACCTGTTTAACGAATCGATCAGCTAAAATACAGCGATAGAGTAGCAATACGACAATAAAAGTGAGGCATTTGCAAAGTGGTCAAATTGGCCTTCTGTCCATTCAGTATGGCATTTCGTGCCAATCTACATACTAGTAGTAGTCAGAGTAGTCTATATAGTATTCAATCACAAACTACCTAAATTGGTTTATGTGGTCTCTCCTGCCAACTTATTTTTTAATATGAGTATTCAATCTCTCGTTATCCGTAGAATTAGCTTCGATCTTAGGCACTTTGGCTATTCATAATGCTATGTACCTATATAGAAAGTCTGAGATCAACCCACGTCGACGTATGCTAAGGTTACAATTTTTAAATGACACGGCTGTCATCAATAACAACAATAGGTATAGACTATAAAATTAAAAACACAAGGTCAAATATCGCTCTTACGTCATAAATACGTCCTAATCGTAAGACTGCCTCGACTACATCATCAAGTGCTAGTACACCGAGCTTGCACCGGAAGCACTGGAGTTAACAAGATAATTCAAACTCTAGAGACGAGACGCAGTTGATGCGTGGGCAAAGGGGACATGGTACTCGCTTGTTTGTGAGTGCAGAGTAACTATAGTATTATAAGTGATATATCAGTGGTTACCATTCAAAACTATAATAGGCTGCCATTTAACTAAAACGGTTGTGAATATGTAATTTGTCCCGGTATTGTTTACAATAGCTCAGTTCCTAGCTACAGTATTACTACTAGCAGTAGTACGATGAACAGTTTACTAGGTAACAGTTAGGTACCTACTACGTATTGTACACGAAAACAAAACAAAACCGTAACAGATATTGTAACACATGAAATGCACAATAAAACAGTTTTATCGCTAGAAGCGATCTCTACCAGACAATCTTTGGGTAGAGAAAAAATAAATATTTTAATCACATAAACCACCTAGTGATAATACTTATCGAGAGGTGGTCCAAAAGTTTCCGGCCTGACAAAGAAAAACGACATTCAAGTTCATGAAACTATTTTTATTTTTCAATGTCTATTTGAACACAGTTTTCGGATCATAATTAACATTTTTTAGCCCAATATAAAAATAGAAGTTTTGTCTTCAAAATGGGCGAAAATCGCAGCGGTCACTTCAACATCAGTGGAAAATCTTCTGCCCCTATTGTTTTGAGAACAAATAATCCAAGTCAGGACTATATGGTGCGTGTGGAATTTCCGTAAAACCACACTTTCAAACAGCAGTTTTCGCAACTGCGGCGGTGTGGACGGGTACACTGTCATGGAGAAGCCGTGCGACTTCGCCATCAACTCCCTTTTGGAAAGGGGATACTAAAGCATCATAGTTTCATCCCCAGTAACAATTGACTCCAAAGAATCGTTTCTGTTTCTCTGAAAGGGCTCTTAACGTTCCTTAGAGCACGCTACTCATTCACTTCGCTGCACACTTAAAAAAAGTTTTGGCACCCACCTCGTACTAACTTTATTCATATGAAGATGTTCATGAAGAATCCTAAGGACTGTAGTTTTTAAAAGCTCTATCCTTGCTGTTATTTCTCTCGCCTTTAGGCGTCGGTCGCTCACAATTTCTTCTTTCACTAATTTGATATTGTTTGGAGTGAGTACGTCAACGGGTTGTCGGGACTCTCGTCCAAAACGAAATTGCTAACACCAGTCTTCGACGGTGGAAAATTATGGAGAAGAATCCCCGTAAACATTATACAGCCTTTGTTTGATATTGGTAGAGCTAACACCTTCCTTTGTAAGGAATTTAATCACGGAACGATATTCCAGTTTAAATATTTTGCGACATCACGTTGTTCTAAGAGTTGAGGAATCAAAACTAACGAGGGTTGAACTCTAAAAATTATACACGAAATAGCAGGATAAAGAACAATTACAATGACGTATAATTTGTTTTTTTAAACATCTAGAAATATGTCAGGCCAGAAACTTTTCGACCTCACTGGTATATGATAGACGAGGAGTAGGTATAGCATCAGTTGCTAAGTCTCTCACATTTATGTTTTTCGTATAAAAAGGAAATGGCAGATGAGCAGACAGTCCACCTGGTGCGTATATACCAAATAATTTAAGAACATGTCGTTATCTAAAAATATGTCGTGTGTGGGTTTCAATACAAATATAACACAGATAAGTAACAATAAATTACTAGCTGTTAGTCGGTAATTTCTACTCTATTTATAGTTCTCATATAATTTACAATGATGTAAATACTCCATTTTTTCCTTACACTACACACGCCATATTTAATATTTAAAGAAACCATGGAAATATATGTGAAGAGTTGGTACGTATTTTCTTTAAAAGTATCGCATCTTCTTTTCGCCGATAATATTACTGTGTTATCATAAAATTCATAAAACTTGTTGAAGACTTGAACTGGATGCTGAACGGTCTCAAATCATCATGTGTTGGTCTCAGAATGTACTATGCATCGAGTCTACACATGCCTTTATATAGTAGGTCCCATAGCGGTGGAGACGACTCGTCTTTTTGAGGGCTTCAGGAGGCGAGTGTTCGAGTAGCTCCTCTCTGCGGAAATGGTAGTTCTCGTTGACTTCAACGCTCATCACGAAGAGTGATTGGGATCTCGTTAGGGTATCATATGACCGACCATGGGGGAAGAGTCACCTATAACTTTGCCATGGCCTATGGCTTCACTCAGGTAGTGTTCTCGCCTACGAGAATACCCGATGTTGAGAGCTACACGCCGCCCTTGTTGGATCTCCTACTGACTACGCATCCGGACTACTATAGTCAGTCACTATCGAGGCACCTCTTGGTTCTACTTAACGAATTTTCATGCGATTTCCACATTATATAAGGTGGCTGTTTATTCACAAGATATATTTTAGTTCTTTATTAAAATTGGTCTAGGGGAGGGTTTGGTAATACCGCGCGGTTGATAATACCGTGCCCCAACCTAACTACAAATCTGTCTATATATAGCTATGGTTTCGTGTACATCAAATCATCATGACCTATGCCAGCGTTGTGTTCGCACACGCGGCTCCCTCTCACATCGTGACCCTCCAAAGAATCCAAAACAGATTCACGCGCAAGGCCGTGGCTTCACCATTGTACATGCGTAACGTCGACCTCCATAAAGACCTTGAGCTTCCCTCCATCGTCAAATACATTAAAGATTCTGCCCGACGCTACTATGACGCCATACCCCATCATCCCAATCCTCTGATTGTCTCCTCCCTCACCTACACACCGGACAGGAGTGCCCCTCCCTGCCATCGTCGGCCGCGGCACATCCTGGACGATCCCGACGACCCGATCACCGCTGCCAATGCGGTTCACTCGAACACTGCACACAGACACCGTCCCCGCCGGCGGAGACGTGGACGTCCCCCCCGATACACCGTTAACACACACCGGCCCTCAGCCAACCCTATATTCACCAGGTATAGACACGTGCCTGGGCGCTTCTCGCCGACTCGCGATCCCGCGGTATCCCCCCATTGCAACGCCCTAAGCCGAGGTCCGTTCCTTCCGCCGGTCTACCGGCGGGGGAGCCCCGTTGCAACGCACACTTTTTCTCCTGGCTGAGCGCCTTCTGCGCTCGCCCTAATATAAACAAGCCCGGTGACTCTTAATAGGCCATAAGGCCACAAGAATTCAGTCCTGTTGAGGCAATCAGGTTTTTTAGTCGGTAGGAGTCCGACACTACCTGGTACCACCTAGGCTGGCCCAGCCAGACTAGATGGTACCAGGTGTCCTATGCAGGATTTAACATCAACAAAACATCAAACAAAACAGGACCTAACAAAAAAAAAACATCAAATCATGCCAAATGCGTCCCTGAAACCGCCCCCCGCGCGGCAGTCGCCCACGGTCAGTGATTCGAGCGATACGTGTGTTGAAAACTTTCGCGCGCATTTCTTGTAATTTTTCTGTGACTGACGAATCCAGGTATGTTCTTCTTTTTATACGATAAATTATATTCTAATATGCATTATATAGCGTAATTTAGTGTTACATGAAGTAGATATAAATTTTTATGGCTAAAGTGTTGTTTGTAAATACTGTTGTAGTAGCAAAACAAAATGGCGTAGTCTGACAATGCCGCGATTATTATTACAATAACAATTATTACAATGCGCGTATTATTTTTTCTCTTACATATTTTTTCTCTTACAGATGGCTGAAAGTGCACCAAAAAGAAAAAAGGGGGCTTGGGACCCACTTCAAATGCAAGCTGCTTTAGAAGCTGTGAATAACGGGAGGAAAATAAAGGAAGTAGCAAGATCATTTATGCTTCCAGAATCTTCAATCAGAGACAGATTAAAACAAGGAGAGTACTACGACCCTCGACTTGGCCGAAAGGCAACGTTTTCAAAAGAAGATGAAAAGGAGTTGGCTGATCATGTTATTACGTTAGCTAAAACATTTTTTGGAATCACACAGCAACAGCTACGCAAACTGGCTTATGATTTCGCGACTGCAAAAAATATTAAACACATTTTTTCAATAGAAAAAGGCATGGCAGGTAAATGCTGGGTGTATGCGTTCTTGAAAAGAAATCCTGGGATCTCTTTACGTCTTCCGGAGCCAACGAGCATGAACAGAGTCTTGGGCTTTAATAAAACTGAAATTGCATTGTTTTTTCGCAATTTAGAAGAACTGGCAGAGAAGCATGCTTATCCAGCCAAAAGAATATTTAATGTGGACGAAACAGGCGTCACAACTGTACAAAGGCCTGGAAAAATTTATGCGCCTAAAGGAGTTAAACAAGTTGGCAAAATTACAAGCGGAGAGCGTGGGCAAAACGTCACAGTTGTGTGTGCAATGAATGCATCAGGATGTTCATATATACCACCCATGTTTATATATCCGCGCCAAAGAATCAAGCCAAGTCTTAAGACTGGAGGGCCTATTGGAGCAGAGTATGAGTGCTCAAAATCACGGTGGATCAACGAAGAACTTTTTGAGAAATGGCTTCGTCACTTTGCCAAACATATTAATGCAACAAATGAAAACCCCACTCTACTGATTCTCGACAATCATGCCAGTCACTTGTCCTTGGCTGCTTATCAATATTGCCGCGAAAATGGAATCCATATGCTGTCTTTGCCTCCGCACACTTCCCATAGGATGCAGCCGCTAGATGTCACTTTTTACGGTCCACTGAAGATAGCTTATCACCGGGAGTGTGACTTATATATGAAAAACCATCCATATGAAAAAATTACTCATGATGTTTTGGCTTCCATTTTCAATAAAGCCTATTTGAGAGTAGCTTCGATGGATAAAGCTGTGAAAGGTTTCGAAGTGACTGGCATTCATCCCATAAACCCCAACGTGTTTGATGACGACGACTTTATATCAGACCCAATTGTTGAAGACTTAACTTCTCGAAATAAAAATTCAGATAATCATGACAAAGCAACCGATGCACTTTCTACACATGTTACAAATGAAACCGAACCTAATGCTAGTTCTTCTCATAGAAGTATTTTGCAAGTGTTAAGTCCAGTGCCTCAAAAAACTCAGAAAATCCAAAGACGTTCATAGAAACAACACTCCCAAATTTTGACCGCCACCCCCCTAAAAGCACAATTGGAAGACAAGGAGCGAAAGAGAAGATTAAAAGAGGAAGAAAAAATAGGTAAAGGAAAGCACGTAAAAGGAAAAGGAAAGCAAGTAAAAGGGAAAGCTTTAGCGAAGGGAAAATCTGTGAAGAGAAGAGTGTTAATTTCTAGCAGTGAAGAAAGCAGTGATAGCGACGACATTCCCATAGCACAATTATGCAATGACGACGACGAAGATGACATGGATATAGACAAAGAAAATGGCAATCCAGTTTCTGTTAATGACAAATGTCAAATATGTGGAGAGTTCGGCCGTGACAAGGAAGTCTGGTTTCGATGCTGCAGTTGTTCCACCTGGATTCACCAGGAATGCAGTGGTAAAGATACTGCTGAAAATTATTTCTGTTAAGATAGGTATAAGCAAATAATCAGATAAAATGGCTGTTAATTTAACTCATTTTTTATACCTAAATAAATGTTGATTGACCTGTATATCGCCTATCATTAACAACGCACGGTATTATCAAACCGGGGCACGCTATTTTCAAACCAGTTTGATAATGCCGCGCTATCTAAGGTTTTCTTTTTCTTCCCATACTTTTACATGGGTGATGTAAAACTTTAATGTTGAATTTAAAGTTGCTTGCTAGGTAAACTATCTTAATTAAAACCTACCTTAAGTTGATCTGATTCGCACCCGTACAATATTATAGCTATATCCCCTTAAGGGCGCGGTATTACCAAACCCTCCCCTACTTAGTAGTTTTGAAAATATGGATGGTCTTGGTGATCAAATTTAATGATTTTTGGTCGAATAGAAATCACATCACATACAAGCCATTAGAATAATAATCAATATATTTACTTTGTGATTCACTGAATTTATTCATAATTTTGTAGTTATTTCCTCTAGAATACGTACTTACATTAACCGCACGTAGTACCAGGCACCTAGGTACATTTATATATACCTACGTGTACAAGGTTTTCACAAAGATTACATCAATATGTACATCATACATAAATACAAACATGAATAGCAACTATACTAACATTACTAGCGATTTTAATGCTAACAGCTGTGTGTAGTTAGTACCTATGTCTGCACAATTTTAATTATTTTTCCACTTGTTTGTTTGAATATCGCTTGAATACTGGTCGTCGACCGACAGAGAACGAAGTACAAAAAAATAATACAACCATAGGTACATTAACATGCAATTTACGACTATTTTCGAGGTTTGCTCGTTATCGATAATTTAAACTTGATTCTTGCAAGTTCATTCTACAAATCTACATAAAGAGGAAATTGTTTCTTCTAGAACGGACGTTAATCTGGGAAGTAATGAGTACCTACGTATGTATAACGTAAAGTTCTACTAAGTAAATATTCTTTATTTATTCATGCTTTATTGGACATAAATGTTGTACAAAAGGCAGACGTAATGCCTATGACATAATCTACCAGTCAACCTTTCGGCAAACAGAAAAACATAAAAGACTTAGGTAGGTATATAAAGAAAAACATACAGCTTGTACCACAAATTGGATAAAATTAGTACGAGACCTTTTTACATTTTTACATTCTAGCTTTATACCTCCTAGCTACGCCATTGGTTAGATACGATATATAAAGTAGCATTAAGTACATGGTATCAAGCCGGCTATCATGACTATTGTAACGTTATAACATCCATTGACGACCAAAATCGTGTATCGCACGAGTGCAGATGCACCGAATTTGCGCCCACTTTTTGCTTGGCCAAAACTAGGATTCTCTATAGAAGAATAGATTTATATTGACTTATTGGAGAGACGTCTTTTGATAATAGACAAAACGAGCACATTTTTATAGCAACTAAATTATTACTAGCTTGTTATAACTCTACATAAAATATACACCAGTTACCGATCATTTTTTCCTTTAAAATAAACTAACTGAAGCTAGAATATGGGATTGTTCGCTCATTGTGAAAACATATTACTCAATGAGCTACTAAGTTGCAACTTTATGTGACGTTATAGTTAGTTGTTGTTTTCGCTATCTCGCATCGCGTAAGTATATACAATACGGACACTCCCGGAGGCCGGCGGCAGGAAACAAAAATGCTAAAAACATTTCTGGAGGGAGCTGGGATGTCTGATGTAGCCGCAATTATTGAACGGGAGAGCACAACCACTCACAACGGTCGCTGAGTCCGAGTAAGTGCGGCAACCTACTAGTTAAAGATGAAGATCGCGTAATGAATGACGTAAACTTAGAAATACTCGTACATAATAGTATTTAGTATCTAGAGCACAATTTGGTCATAATAATATATCATATCATCGTATGGGTATCCAAGCAAAAGGGGTCCAGCAGTATTTAAATTAAATTGGCTCATTCGCGCGACGTATTATGACGAGCCGACTCTCTATACTCGTAAGGCTCAACGTACCTAATAATCTTCAACGTGTATGTAGTGACTAACTTACCACCCAGTGTACAATACAATGTACAACTTATTCTTTTCAATGTTTAAGTCAAAATTTCGCGCTAACCGCCATATTGTTGAAACAATCTGATTGATGGATATTGAAGGCGGATATTTGTCACGTGATGTCTATCAAAAACCGTAGACAACCTGTCAAAATCTTCCACATGTTGTAGAGAAGATGACACACATGCGGTGGTCAGGTAAATATAATCTAGATTTTTTTAAATATAATTCTAATTGAATTTGTATTGAAATTCAATGAAAATAATGAATTGATCAATAAATTTTAGCAAACAATTGTTATTTTAGCACTATCAGATAATTATTATTTTTTATTGGCCAACAAAATATTACTACATTTTATTGCACAATGGGCGTTACTGATTATTTATTGTTATTATTGATTATTTATTGGAATTTCTGATTAATTTTGAGATAAAGGACTTCGTATCCCACAATGAAGATGTTGGAGACCCGGAGTACCAATCTCTGCCCGGCTTTGCCACGATGTGATCATGAGGAAAAGTTTTGGAACCGAGACGGCTGAAAATGAAACTATGTTTTTTCACGGCCTATTGTAAAGAACTAGGCGGAAGAAGTGGATGTGGGGTAAGGGGAACATGTCAGGTACAAGGACGAGAGAGAGGGGAAGAGAAAGAGGAAGGACACAAAGAATAGGGACAAGAAAGAAAGAGGGACAAAAAGGAACAAGGAGAAGGTGAAAGTGGAAGAAGTTTAACAAATCAATTTGGACAATAAATATTTTAAGTATTTTTCAGAATTAATGAAAATGGAATATTTCTTTTTGTTAAAATCCCATAACAATGTGTATTTAAATGAACAAAATATATCGCTTTAAAACTGGCGCCTTTCTAATCCGCATGACCACAGAGTACGTAGAAGAAAATATTAAAAATTCTGGTCACGTTTTTCATGCAAACTTGTACTCATCCTTACTTGGGCCGCAAGCATGTTAGTAGATCATGAGCAATGAAATGTACATTTGGCTGTAGCTCAACCTGAGTTATTTGTCGTTGTGCATTACGAGGCTATACTAAGACAGGTTTTGTGTCAGACTGTGAAGTAAATCCTGACTGAGCGCCATCTGTGCTCGCCCTAAACTTAACAAGTCCGATGACTCTTGAAAGGCCACTAGGGCCACAAGAATTTAGTCAATCCGAAAAAAAAAACTGTGAAGTAACGTCATAATAACATAATAAGTTATTGCAACGATTTTTGTGCAGATCTATATTATTGAACTTTTTGCTGTAGTTATGTCTATGGATGCAATGAATATGTCCAGGTATGGGCTGTAGCTATACCTGCGTTTCTTTATTTTTAAAAGTCTTAACGTGATCGGGTATTATCGTTCTTAAATATTTGTTATGCATCTACCACCATAAGTCAAAAATGACCAACGTTGGAATTAAGAATCAGGATTTGGAAGGATGGGAATAGTGAGTTTACTCGAAGAAAGAGTAAGTGTAATGAAAATGAATTTAACCTATTTACACACTATATGAATAGGAAGGAAACAGATGGAATGAGATGATATATGTGGTAATTCTCACTTTCAATGAAAAAACTTTGGTATTTAATAATGTCGATTGATATACTTTAGAACATAGGTACTCGTATGTATAATAATGCCACACTCAATGGCCCACTCTAGGATTCCCTGTGTCGTGGGTCTAGAGACACACACATACACAAAAATACACCCAGACCCCGGCAAACATATGTTTTTAGATAAATGAATGTCCGATTGGGAAGTGAACCCGGGACCGTTTGCATAGAGAGCGGGGTCACCGTACCTACTTAATTTTTGTTGCGATTAACTTCCGTTCCCGTATAATGAAGATACGCAATGAAAATTTGTTTAAAATAATCATAATTATATTGCGATCGTTAAAGCAAGGCAATAGTCACCTGTGTGTATCAAAGCAAGTGCATGACTCTATTGTCGCATCACTCAACTGTGCCTTGAGTAACGCGTGCTACTCGTGGCAATCTAACTGAATCACAGTATCATATAGTGAGTGCACCTGTACCATAGGTACTTGCACTCGCCTCGTTCTATAAGGAATAGTTTGTACTGTCATATGATTATAAACTTTATGCGTTCCTAAACGGGCGACCAAGCCTTAAAGCCTTGTGTAGCGGCCTTATGAAGTACACCACCTCTCAAAGAACGAGTCCATTGTATCTAAAAAAAACATATAAAAGAGTGGACTCAACATTGTCCAGCATTGGACGATAAAGGGGTTGTTACGACAAACAGGTTATTACGGCGAATTTAACGTTTATATTTGTTGCTCTAACTCAGTGTTTACTAACGTTTCCTTACCAGGGACACACTTTAAAGTTAATACGATTTTGGCGACACATCGGAAGCTTCAGGCTAAAAAATAACTGACCATGTGTAGGATGAAAACTGACAGTTTTTCATACTAGGAACGTCAGTTTCAACTGTCAGTTCAATCGTGTGGCGGCCATAAATGTAGTCATAAAATAGCCATAGGCTGAAACTATCTAGCCATATATCTACCGCACAGTTTAGAGAGGTATTGTATAACAGATACAAGTAATATCAATATTCTCGTTGATAAATATTCCGATTACCTAATAAGGAAAAAGTTTTATGGATTGGTCATACTCGTTTGTTTATTATATTATTTCCAAGTAAAAGCAGTGGCAAAGTATTGTTTGATAATAAATGTTATTTGTAACTTTATCTTTATCTCCTCAGTATTTCTGATAAATACTTAGCTAAGTTTAAGAGATTATTTGGGGCTCATCGATAAAATATTTTATCGCGATAGTTACAAATACTTATATAAAATATATTACATAAATGTGTAAAGAATCAATAGTATGAGTATAGACTCATACTATTGATGATAGTATGGGATCTCCCATACTATCATCCATAGATAGTATGGGAGAGAGTGCACACTGCAATCCAAGAGCCGCTGGGCGCATTCGACTGGCCTCGTTACCCCTCCCACAGAATACTACCTTGAAATGTACTGCATTTCCCACTATCATATTCTCCAATGTATGTACCTACGTGTTTCGGTGAGATATGCCAGAGCCCATTCCCATCCTATCACTTCCCACGTCCCCAACCCTTCTCCAAATCCATTCTTCATCAACAAAGGTGCAGCGCATTCGGGGGCGTGCCAAAGTTTGTCATTTTGGACTAATGTTGGTATCGCGGACTGTGGACGGTAGGACTGGCGGTAGGTGGACTGTGTGCTCGTCTGCCACTTTCTTTCTATAAAAAAAATTAAATCCTTTTGTAGATTTGTATTTACTAAAATATAAAATGGTGTTTGTATTTGTTTGTAGGTTCTTTATTATTTGAGATCATTGAGTATCAGAAATCCCATTTATTCCCATGGGATAACAAAACAATAAAATTTATAAAATAACTGTAGACGACGTCTAATTTTGGAAGGCAACTGGATGTTATTGACCTTATATAATTAATTTATAATACAATTTAATAATTCCTTAATATTTGTAATATTTCCTTTTTTTCCCTTTTCCTTAATTTTTTCCTTTTAATAGTTCGTGGAAGTAAAAGCGACGTTTTTATTCCAATATTCATCTCAGACCAGAAAAATAGAAGTATGTACTCGTATTTAATTTTAAGACCGTTTTTGTCTTAGATAGAGAAGTTCGAAACTGTAAGCTCTATGTAGAAAGTCTACTTGTAAAAAGTGCTTTTTATTTTATTTATTTATTAACAGACAACACATAACACACATGTGTGTTAGCATAACACAGACATTTGATAGATCACTTATCACAACGATCACTTATTCTATGATAAAACAGGAAAACAAGATAAAACAGTAGTTGGACTAATTGTAATGTAATCAGTAAGGCCGAGATAAACAAATATTTCTAATACTGAGTCAGTTCTATTGGAGCTGACGCAGTCTACATGGAGGTTAGTTTCAAAACACTCGATCTAAGACATAGAATAGTCTTTAAAATATCTATTTAGATAGAATAGATAGAAATAGAATAGATAGAAATAGAATAGATAGAAATAGAATAGATAGAAATAGAATAGATAGAAATAGAATAGATAGAAATAGAATAGATAGAAATAGAATAGATAGAAAACAGATACGTAAAGAGAAAAAGTCCTGACTGACTCATCAACATCGATCCGAAACTGCTGAAGCTAAAAACGTGAAATTTGGACAGTAGGTAGTTTCCTTTTATAGCGTAAAAACGCTAATAAAGGATTTAACGAAATTCAATTCCTAGAGAGTTGACACGGGGTGTCAAAGTTTGTATGGAAAAGCACTATTCAACTATTAAAACAGGGTACAAATATACTAAAATACAAATAACTAAACACGTATTATACCGTTTTAATAATATTAATAAATTATTTATTGAAGATTAAATACCTATCCATAGTATTGTTAGTATATAATAATACAAAATTAAAAGCTAGTGTTAGTGACGTCACATGTGTAATAAAGTAAAAGAGAAAAATAACAGAATAGTTTCACATAATAGTATCAGATTAAAATACAGGCTGTCACATATTTTTACCTACAGTTTTTTCAAAATTGTGTCAAGACATACCTATATAGGTATAATAAGTTCACGGAGCGAAGCCGCGGTCAACAGCTTCATACGAGTATGTATTCATTTCATATGTTTTATGTCAATACAGGATGAAACAATAACCAGCCAGTTAAAATCACTCTGTATATAAGCGTGGAACCAATCCTTTGTTGTTGAATCACGCCAAATCGGGAGGTCGCCCGTAATGCTGATGTCAATTGCTTCCTCATTTGGACTACGACGATTGCGCTGCACCGAATGGACTCGTCGAGTGTCAATACAAGAGTGACTTATTTTTTTAAAAATGGGTGAAAATAGCTGAAGACTGTGTGTGGTGACGAGTATTCAGCAGTGGGATGATTGGTAATAAGAACAATTATATGAATAAGCAAATCAAATGAAATCATTTAGGTATTACATGGCTACACGTAAATTACATAAGATGTTCACAAAATGAAAAGTTCTTCTATAGCCTACCTGATAACATGTACAATTATTACTTATTTAGATTATTATTTATATTCTTAGCTTCTAAATTCCAGTATTATATTTAAAATCGTATTTAGTTATATATTATGGCAAAGTCAACAATAATAATATATGTAGTTAATAAAATAATTTAAGTCATAGCATTTTAGGTTCACGTTTTTATTTACACGATTACTACCTTTTATACTGGACAGATAAATATACAGTGGACAGATAAAGATAAATATAAATTAAATAGTTAATAGTTAGTTAATAGTTAAAGCTAAGATACTACTTATTTAGGACCTAAAGTTTGTCAATTTGACAATTTATTTATATGGTACTAGCTGGCCTGACAGACGTCCTGTCCAAATTTCAATAATACAATAATTTCAATAAGTTCATACAAAATACCCATAGAAAAAAGCACTTTCAGTTTTTTTAGATTTTTTTTCTTTTCCAATTTTTCGGCAACGTTTCCAATTTTTATTTCCCTAAAAACCTTATTCGGACTATTACGAACATTTAAAAAAAAATTAGCCAAATCGGTGCAGCCGTTCTCAAGTGATGCGCTTACCAACGAACAGCATTTAATTTTTATTTATATAGATAACAGTAAAGTTATACAATTTCCAAGGACGTAAAGTATTAACTAATTTGTAATTTTACTAAAAAAAGTAGGTTAATTACTGGAAAATTCATCGAAAGCTACTTACAATAATTTTCTTAACCTTGATAAATACAATCCAAGATTCATTGTAACTCGTCATTCTCGCAATCCCTTGATTGGTTACAAAAAACCAAATATTGTGCAAAATTATCCTCAAAGAAGCCTTTAATTAAGAGCTATTATCAAGGTAGTGTACGTTCTCAATGCCACAAAACTTGGTATTTTCGTCGAGGAATAGATAATTTAAATGTTTACTTATCATCAAGAACGTACTTCTAATGATGTAAAGATTAGATTGTACACTCGGCAGCAGGTTAACATGTACACAGGGATACATTACTAATATGTAATGTAACACTACAATACTATATATTACCATATTAACACGTATAACGGGGTGTAACGTTTGTATGTAAACAACCTAATATTTTATTAAGCAAGGTATTTTGGCAATACTTCTATAAAATATTTTTATAAACAGATAATGTTTATTTCCATTTTAATTACCGTTTACGTTTTAAGTTTTACGATTAATAAAGATCAAAATGTTTTTTTTAAGAACGATGATGGCCACAGACGAGCAATGCGCTTCAGTCGTAAATACGCGCAGCGAGCGGGTGGATCGCAATAAATAACACGTCTGGAATTATTTTAGATCTTTTTGTGAAGGCAACCTGTGTAGTCCGGTGATAGTAAGATATTTGACGATGTTTGGAAAGTTTATTAATACCGATCCGGTTTCACACGGGACATTAATTTTGTTCACCTTCTCTTAAAAAAACCTGTTATATTTCAAAAATGTTTTTTTCTGAATATCTCGTTTGTAAACAATTTTAGTTTTTATGTAACAAAGATATTTTAGTACTATACAAAACAAACAATAATAATAATCCTAGATTTAAACGAAGTAGAAAGTGCAACAAGACCGGAAGAATTAATAAAATTCAGCCTTACAGTTATATAATTGCAACTCTGTTTTTGAAAGAGATGTCGATCAATTGGTCAGACAGTCCATTTACTAATTAGTCATTAATTACCGCATTCTAATTGTTAACCGAACAGGTGTTGTTACCATGTGTCATTTATTTGCGTTGTAAGAAAAAATAGTGTCCTAATGAATGAAGCATATTCAGTGAATGAGTCATAACGAATTATTGCTGCATTTTTGCTATTGTGTACTAGTCGTTCCATTGAATGAATTGACAAGTGCGTTGAAGTAGATCTCAACCTATATTTATAATCTTTCTTATATCATTCACACCGACACCGCAATATGTTAGATATCTTCCTTCTAAAGTCGTCTTCCGTTTGAGTCACTTCTGTATCTAAGAAATAATTCTTATCTTAAGACCACAATATCTCCTCTCCATAAGCCATTACTTCCATTAACTACCCCGAATTTCACCCCTTAATTTTAACTTATACATGTGTATAAGTTACACTTCAATTGTTAATCAATTGGTCCAATTAAACCGAAGCGAAGCGAGGGCGGGTCGCTAGTGGAAAATAAAAGGAATAACGAAAGTATTGTTAAAATTACACTTCAATTGAGGCTAGAAGGCGAAACACCATAACCCAGAATTCTTAAAAACCATTTGCTCGGGTGTTAGTTTAATTATTAAAACGTCTATTTGTGCCTATTTCCTGTCTTTTGGCGTGGTATTTGTAAATAAATAAGTATCGAATGGATTAACTTCCTTTTGGAAAGGAGGTGGCAAGAACATTGACTGCCCAGGACGACCTCATTTTAATATCTAAGTGTATTAAATACGGCAACACTGCTAAAACTGGGGACATTAGTGTTGGTGGGCATTACTTTGGAAGCTTTTTTTATAGTAAGAAGGCGGCAAACGAGCATACAGTCCACCTGATGGTAAGTGGATACTGTCGTCTATAGACATCCGCTATACATGTCAACATCAGTCCAGAATGACAACGCTGGCACGCACCTGGATCTCATATCACTCACTACCGAAACACGTAGGTACATACATTGGGGAATAGGATATAGTGGGAAATGCAGTAGCTACATTTCAAGGTAGTCTTCTGTGAGAGAGGTAACGTGGCCAGTCGAGTGCGCCCAGCAGCTGTTGCATTAGTACTCCAGTAAAAACAAAATAACTTCAAATACAACGTTGTCTCATTGAAGTGCTCTTATTGTCAGTACAGTCATTTATTTATTATTTATTTAACAGTTTACTACACAAAGTACAATAATTGTCGGGCTTAATGCTACATGGCATCGTCTTCCAGCCAACCATCAGGAGAGGAAAGATATTGATGGCGGCGGCGGAGCAATCAACGAAGGAGAACAGCAAATCTATAGATACTAATAAAATTTATAATAAATAGGTAAAATTGTGTGTTTCTATGTTGGAGGTAATCTCTGGAACTACTGAACCGATTTCAAAAATTCTTTCACAAATAGGAAGCTACATTATCCGTGTCTAATATAGGTTATATTATATGTTGAAATTTTGAAAAGGAAATAAAAAAAAATGAATAAATAACTTATAAACCGAAGCGAAGCGAGTGAAAAATAAAAGGATTAACGAAAGTATTGTTAAAATTAAATGTGTAAATTGATAAAGTATATCGTACTTATATACATATATACACTACATACATACACTATACACATACATTTAACATTACATACGAACACATATTGTTTAACATGAATAAATTGTCAATAGAGAGTCGTCTGTTAAAACATAATCGCATGAATTACAATAAAACGTCTTCTTAGTTTCATGATTCATTTATTTAAACTATTGATTGAACTTCTTTTTTCCTTGTTCTTAGTACTACAACAGAATAACTGATAGTATTATGTGACGTCAATACGGTTCTCAAACTGATCTAAGCTTATGGTTCAGACGTTGATAATGATGAGTCATTAAATCAAAAAGATTTTTAAAAGCAATTGTTTTGGTTTACATGTACATACATAATTAATTTCCAGTAGGCATTTGAGATAATGTATTAACCATTAACCAAATAAAAACAGTAATTAAAAATCAATCTAAAAGAAATGAGGCGAGCAAAAGATAGGTAATAATTAGTACACTGAAGCCATAAAAATATGTACTACCAATATTTTTGTAATTAGTCTAGCAGCCTAATTTTGATATACATAATCTCTTTTATATTTCATGTGGTTAGGCCCCTGTGTTCAGATATCATAAACTATTCACTTCGCATACTGTTTATCAGAGTTCGTTTAAATGGGGACCTTTTTTTGTCGCACTAGCTGGAAGGAATCCCAAAAAAACTATATTGACTTTGAGTATCGGGCGTGGAGCAGGCTTGCATTCCTCACTAACCGAGACGTGAAACAAACACTCGGATCCGATCCATCTGAGTCATCTTTCGTCATTCGTGTTGTGTAGTTAACTCGTGGAGTGGAGTTCTCATGGACGCAAACGCCATTCAGTTCGCGTGTACCGGCGAACGAGTGCGGTCAAACTTTATCGTCTCTAGTTATTTTCGTTCGAGCCACTCAACTCGTTTCTGTTGATAAGCCAAACTACCCTTGAATTTGAAACGCGACGCACGCTCCTAATGCCGCGCGTTAAAATATCTTTCACACTTGAATTTCGTTAACGGATGGATGTTAGAAATCTAAATTATCGGATATTTTCAAATTACAATTGTAAATAGACGAGTGACGGATGAGTGAGTTTTCATTTTTCAAGTTTTTGTGCAATCGAGAGACTGGTAGCGCCATGGAAAGTTGCTACAAGCTGTACACATGGATAAATGATACTCTGCTCATGCTGCTGGTGCAAATATTCTGGAAGATGAGCCAAATCTCGGATTATTTCAAGGAAAAGTAAGTATCTTCTAATAGCAATCAAAGATATTATTTAGTACCAGTAATAATTTATGTGAAGGTATTGTCATTTGCATAGAGAGAACGCTGTTTCCATTTATGTATCCCACATTAACATCTATTAATTCACTTGTCACTTATCTATTACTTGCATTGTGTACCTACTTATTATTACATTTATTGTCAATTTATCGTGTGTTCCTATTATTGTTTTATCGTCAGTGTAAGTGTGTATCGTGTATAGTGTGTATTGCCAGTGTGTCATCAAATAATAATTTGATGGCTTATTTGATAACGATTTTCTACCTGTGCCATCAATTTAAAACTAAGCCCGAGATAACTGTTTCTAAGACCGTTCATTCTAAGATATAATGATTTGAAACTAACATCTATGCACACGACATAAGGACTAATTATTTGGCCCGGAGGGTCGGATAAATGTTCCGTTTCTTTGAGCCTTCTTGACTTAGACACAGTGGTGGAAATACCTGTATATAACTAAGATACACTTTATTGTAGGTTCACCAAAACATACAGAAGAGAAATACAAAACTATACCTAAGTAAATAGAAGTACAACCGGTGGCCTTGCCACTAAAGCAATTTCTTCCAGTAAGCCTTTGGGTAGTAAGGAAAGTCTGTAGACGAATAAAGGTAGATGATGCAATAAAGAAATGATGTCACTATATAAACGGATACATCTATCCTAATTTTAAGCCCAAGAATCGTTTATTTATTCGTACTTAAGTATAATATATTTTTAGTAACGTTAAAGTCGATCTGCGAGCGGTATATTTATTATTTTTTTATTTAAAAAACTTTATTGCACTCAATCGTACAAAAGGCGTGCTCAATGCCTGGAGTCATTCTGTACTAGCAAACTTTTGGGTAGAACAGAGATGCACTTTGAGAGGTGCAATGAAATGTATAAAATAAATATAACTTAAAAGATGATTAGTAAAAATATTTTAGACAAATACTTGCAATAACTATAAACATACTTATTAATAATACGATATTACAACATAATACATACATACCTACATAAATAAATACATACATATATATATATATATATATATATATATATATATATATATATATATATATATATATATATATATATATATATATGAATACTACCATATAATACATATAGAATAGCTAATTAACAGACAAAGCAGGGTAAAAGGTACCATGTTAAGAGTAATAAGTAGAAGAGAATGATTGAAGCACGGAGAAAAAATACAATATATTAGGTCAGTGTTTGCTAGATACGTGAGAATGATCATGTGAATATTTTTGAACTAGCATTAGTAAAATAACGAGTTCAAACCTTGACCCGTACCATTGTAATTTTCCACCAAATTTGACATTGTAGGTAAGTACATCTTAAAGAGAATCTATAGATTTACCCGGACTTTTTTTAGATTGTTTCTTCCTTGAGGTTATGACCTTTTTTACCCAGAGATCGTAAGTAATACCTACTGCGTTTACCGGGATAAACCTAGGTATATTCTCTACAAATGTTATTCGTAGAACATAGTATACAAATAATAAAGGAAAAAGGTATAACTTATATTTTTCTTCTAACTACATTATACAAATAAGCTTCAGAAGGAGTACCTACTCATCGACATTCAAAACCACCAATGTCTTAGAGAATATTTTATTTCTAAATCATATGCTCCTTAAAATCATATGTAGGTATGTACTATTTGTACGGTGATATTTCGTATATGTACTCTATAAATGTCAAATTAGTATGACAGATCGACTAGTTACGTTCCGAAACGTCACTCGTTTGTTCGTTCATATCTATACATATACATATAATAAAATTGTAACAGGCCGATGTCTGTACATTATAGATATTGAAAAAAAAACTAATATTGCTCTTTATTAGAGCAACAGAAGCCAAAACAAAAGTTTTTGGAAATTTTGTCTGTCTGTCTGTCTGTATGTATGTTTGTACACGCATCACGCAAAAACTACTGCATGGAATTGAATGCAGTTTTCACCGATGTATTGCTAGAGGTCTAACTTAAAATATAGGCTCCATTTTACCGCAGAAAAATATCTTATTCCGACTGTTTTAAATTTAATAAACCGAAGCGAAGTGAGGGCGGGTCGCTAGTTTATTTATAAAATAAAATTACCCACTCAATAACCTAATTGTTATGTCGACACCTTTGAAAATTTAACGTAACATTCCAACAAGGCTCATAGGTGATTTACACCAATATAAATAACATAGACAATGGCGCCACGACTAGCATGAAAAATTAAATGGATAGTTTAATCACTTGTAAGCATAACGATACAGTATAAATAGCAGAGTTGACATAATATCCACTCATTACGTACATATAAGTATTATAACATATCGGTACATCTCACGTCTGTCTGACGGTCTCTTGTTTTTCTTGTTCTTTCTGAAAGTATTAGGGTGGCAAAAGAAAGTTGGTAAAAAAATTGTTCGAAAAATTATTTTAATATTTTATTTGACCTAGCAAAGTTAGCAATTAATAATAACAAAATGAGCCGAGCATTGATTCAAGTATTAAAGTTTTTTTCTATCTATTTTTAGTGATAACGTTTTATTTTAACTTACCTCGCTTTTCCATTCTCAACTTTCATATGCCAGACTAGATCAATTGGTATATATTATTTATCATATAACATGGATCTATAATAGTGTTAGTTTGTAAGAAAAATGTACTTATTTAATTCAGTTTGTAATTTTATCTCTGGACTCTTTAAATTTATTAAAATCGGCTTTTGTAAAACAGGGAGATACTAAAAGGTAAAACCGAGTTGCAGTCGGTCAGTCGAAATAAATTGGTTGGTCTGATTAGATTAGACTGAACGCAAAGAGGCATTAAAAGGCAAATCATTAACCAAACACGAGATAAAAAATAAAATAAAAAATTATGCGTAAAATCATAATAAATATACTTGTATTATTATTTATTTTTATGGTAAAACCTTGTCTTTTTTTATTTTATTGTTTCATTTTCTCTATAGGCAGTGTTATCGTGTGTGATAACCCGATAACTTATCACAGATTACTATATTAAAGTTTTTATGACTGATTACTCATACCAGAAACCATATAATTTACGAAAGTAAATACAATAGCAACTAAATTGACTTTGCTCGTACTGATACTGAATAAGTACATCGTTTTATAAGTACTCATACTTTAAAGATTCTCAGATATTATGTCTCATTGGACATATCTAGTTCTAGATCTAGAATGTAGATAATTAAAATAAATATATACTTAATGAATTAAAACTTATCGATTTCGACGTCAGTCGCGATATCACGAAATCTTATTGGATTTATCGATAAAATATTAATTACTAAAGTATACATATGTTATCGTTTTTCGTCGTAACTTTTTGTGTATTTGAATGGTTTTGAATACTTTTTATACATATGTAAAGAAAATCTATTTCTTCGATTTTAATTTGTCGCTCATTATCGATATACAAGGTTATCGATCTTGTATATCGATGTAGGGTAATCTATGATTGATAATCTATGATGGTCTGTAATGTATGGGCAGATGACGATGGCGTTGTTGATTTGGATAATTTAATATGGTGAATTTGTCTGTTGTCTGAAACGAAAGGGATTGACATTTGAAGAATAGACTTTAATGTCGTTTCTTTTGTTACAGAGAAACTCAATATTGTTTATTTTATAGTGTCAATTCCCTGAAACACTATTATACATATAAATGAAGATAAATAATAAGAACAAACGGGCCATTTTTTTCTTAATCTAATTATATTTATAGTTAAATTAAAAAAATTGGCCTTAAAAATAAAGAATAAAAAACGGACAGCTCGCCATTGACACATTCACCTGTAGATCGCTATATAGTTTAGTAATTTAAAAATTTTATTATTGTATGGCCAAATAAATAAAAATATATATATAAATTATTACTTGGCCGAGTAGGTAGTGTCCGACGGTTTTATATTAGCACTTTTTCGGTAATTATGTTAACTCATCACTTTTCTTGTTAATTTAATTACCCAGACGTAAACAATTTGCTGAATCTGTTTACGTACATAGATACATTCTTAATTAATGGGTATTATAATTATTACCCATTTCGTATAGCGGTTATTTTATCACCGACGTGGCAACTCCTTATATAGGTTACAGAAAAATGAATACTAATAAAAATATTTCAATACTTACTTATTATTATACTTAATTAATTAAATACAGTTTAGCTCCGTTCTCGTGTATTGAGGTAGGTATCACAGAAGACTTGCAATAAGTCACTGCTAGTGGCTAGAGAGAAGATTTTATGTGCGAGAAGAGACGATCTCAGGCCTTGAAATTGGAATATATTCAGTAGAGAGATGGGCTATGGGCAGGGTTCGTAAAATCCGATATTTATAATAAATACCAAAATATACGATATTTGATATATGTATATCCGATATAAATCGGATATATGCATGTATATCAAGTGTAAGTGGTTTTAATATGTCAAAATTGTTATATGAAACTTTGAGTACTTATTTATTATAAATTGTTATATGAAACTTTGAGTACTTATTTATTATAAATTGTTATATGAAACTTTGAGTACTTATTTATTATAAATTGTTATATGAAACTTTGAGTACTTATTTATTATAAATTGTTATATGAAACTGAGTACTTATTTATTATAAATTGTTATATGAAACTTTGAGTACTTATTTATTATAAATTGTTATATGAAACTTTGAGTACTTATTTATTATAAATTGTTATATGAAACTTTGAGTACTTATTTATTATAAATTGTTATATGAAACTTTGAGTACTTATTTATTATAAATTGTTATATGAAACTTTGAGTACTTATTTATTATAAATAAACTTATTTATTATAAAACAAAACAAAAAATAAAAGTAAAATTAAAGTAACAAAAAATTAGTCTGCGATTAGTGTACCTAGTGAACATTGAACTAAATTACAATCTTTAGTGTTGGACCATAGGCAGTGGCAGTAATTTATGTGTATAAAAAATTAAAACCGTGGGATCTGCCAAAATTTTAGTTTTGACCATAAATATCAATTGATATATATCAGGGAACCCCGGCCAAAGGTATGATGGTATAGGTAGGAAAACGATATTTACTGAAAACAATGAATATTTATTAATTAGTAAAATAACAAGTCTATACTAAAGGTCATATTTATTTTTAATTTTTTTTTAGACAACTGAGTCACTTATTATAATACACATAATTATAACTTAACCTAGAATACATACGAGTATAATATATTAAACTTAACTAAGATACCGATACGGGGAATTTTATTCTTGACATATGACATATGTATCTACGACCTCTAGGCCTATCTTCTTATCTAGTGTATGGTATGATGTTGTATGGTATGGCAGAACGGGAGATCACTGATACAAAGAGAATATAAAAATATTCACTAAATTAATTGCATATCAAATTGCAATGACACTCATCGCAATAATCGTATAGTTTTTATATTTTTATTAAGAGGCATCAGTGGATCTATGCTTTGTAAATAAACACTACTGTGTCCCACCGCCCACTATAATGCACTCATCGTTTCAAGTATTTTAGTGATGTGACTAGCTGTTGCCCGCGACTTCGTCCGCGTGGACTTTAGTTTATAAACACCGTCTTTACCTTCTTAGGGGTATTTGGTATTTTCAAAAACGATCACATACATTATTTCTTATAGCTTATTTTTTATCGAACAAATGTTCGACGTGGTTCTTTAAATTGATATAACTTTTTTATTTGTGAACTGATTGAAATAAAACAAACACTAATTTTTAAGTGCAGCTTACCACAATACATTAGTGAAAACCGCACCCAAATCGGTTAAGCCGTTTCTAATATTAGCGCGCACAAACGCACAGACAAACAGACAAAAATTCTAACAATCATTGTTTTGGGTTCTATTGCGTTGATAAAGGCCGCCAATAATATGTTTCTCATATATCTTCCATGTACAGACAGCGATACTTATGTAATATGCGATACATTTTTATTATATGTTATATATAAATGACGACACTAAAAATTCAATAACATTCCAAATTAATTAAAAAAATAATAATCACAAAAAAATCTGGAGCAAATGTATCGGCTTAATTTTTCGGGTGTAAGTGATGTTTAATAAAATAAATACTAATTAAATAAAATACATCAAATTGTAGTGAAGAAACGTTATTCAGTGAAGAAATGCTGAATGTAACTATCGGCATTGTTAATTTGACATATTTTGAATACAGCAAGGAAACAATGAATATTTTTTTTAGTTTTATACCGATATAGTATATGTATATTACAATTAACACCTAAATGAACAAATAACTGACTCATAACTTAAAAAATCATTGAACGGGTAATTAGATTATCACTAGCATTACTGATGAGATGACTCATTTATATTTAAACTAGCGAACCGCCCTCGCTTCGCTTCGGTTTCGTTAACAATATTAAACTATACCTACGTATAAACCTTCCTCTTGAATCACTCTATCTAATGATGAAAACCGCATTAAAATCCGTTGCGTAGTTTAAAAGATCTAAGCGTACATACAGAGGGAAAAGATTTTATACTATGTAAGATTATTTAAAATATTTTTAAATATTTTTTATTTAAAATAAGTAGTTATTTTACTATAACAAAATAATACAGAACTAAAGTATCTGATAATTTATTCAGAAAACAAACTGACTTACATCTGATCTTATTGAGAAGAACTGCTTACTGAGAAATGTGGGACGATTGTTTACAATAATAACACGTCAATTTGCTTAATTATAAGATCATTAAATACTTTTACTTACTACCATATCATAAGTGATACGGTTACATAAGTATATTCAGTGTATTTCACTGCCCGTTAAACTATCTTGCTTAGAAAAAAGGTACCAGTGCATTTTGATGATATTTTAGAAAAATACAAAACTTATGAAAGATTTTTTTTTAATTTCAAATCAAGCAAGAAACTCAGATTTTTAAATAAAGCAAATAGAATAACAATTTTCTTTGTTTATTTTTAATTGCCGATTCTGTACGTCATTAATGTTTTTCGTTAAAAATGTTAGTAATGCATTTTCTTCTTAGGAAAATTTACTTTTAGTAGAACCCTCTCTGGAACCTTATCACACCGAATTATTTTATACCGCGAACCCGTAGGCTGTGGAACGAACTGCCTCAAGAGTTCTTCCCATTAAGCTACGATATGGGGTTCTTCAAGAGAGCTGTGAATAGGATTTTGCAAGGTCGGCGGCGCGCCCGTACACCCCCTGGTGTTGCAGGTGTCCATGGGCGGCGGTAACACTTACCATCACGTGGGACCGCTTGCTCGTCCGCCCACTAGTCTATAAAAAAAAACACTGTTTTTTGTTCTTTTCATCTAAGCCATACCACCGATTTTCTTTAAACGTTTCCCAATAAAATTGTTTTACACTCGAGGACTGCTCTGTCGCTTATCTGTCTCTTTCAGCTTAGCCCAGTGAAACAACTCCCGCGGCTATAAGTATTGCTGGCGCCATTAGGCAAGTAGATATCTAGAAGAAGACTTCAAGTATAGTCGCATTTGCATAAATGACGTTGTATTTCGTCAATGAGTAGCCTTCATACCTTCATTGTACCTTGTAGCTTCCCTTTCAGTCTTTTACCTTTCATGGCCTTTATCATCCTTATAATTTCTCTCAAGTTCAGTACTCAAAACCAAGAGGCAGCGGAATTTTCGGATATGCCAACATCTGTCATTCTTTCATATTATTATGCCAGCTCCCAACACGCGATGCGGTCTCTAGAAACATAAGCGACAGTTAAGAAAATATATAGTATAGGCGACAGTACCATCAGTAATACTTATCTACCTATTTTCTTTTATTATTATTATTATAATATTATTTTTTAATAATAATAATACCATTTCCTTTATATTTAACTTCATTATTAGTTCATTTCCGTTGGGTTTTATGAAAACATTTGTCATCATCATTCAACAACACGTCACAACGGTCATCGCGTTGATAACGACTTATCAATCAATTACATCAGATTGTTTACTGATTTATATAAAAAGATCAGTCAAAGTGATTTTTTTCTCTCAGATTTTCTATGGAAACTGTTGGGTTGCTGGGTCTCCTATTGCATTTTTTTAATTTTTTAATAGATAGTAAGTGGATACAGTCGTCCATAGACATCTTCGATATAGTCCATAGACATCCAACATCAGTCCAGAATGACAAACAAACGTTGGCACACCCCTGGATGTACTGCATACCTTTGCAGATTAACACAATAAAGACGCCATTTGGAGGGGATATTTAGCTCTTCTATATACATTTTAGAAAAAAGTGTTTCGACGCAATTTGTAGATCTTCACGAGCCCTATCTAACGACATATAGTTTGTATGTATTAGGGATGTTTCGAATAGCAAAAAATGACTATTTTTGAATATAATACGAATAATGTGCCCTACTATTCGCCAATACGAATATGATTACGAATAGTACTTAACCAACCTCGCACTCACTTGTACTATTAGTAAGTATGTAATTTAAAGTTAGTGCTACTTATATTTATATATATATTTTTTATTTCAATCACTTTAATGTAAAGTTAAGTACCTACCCAACTTTAAATTAAACTATACATCACTTAACTAAAAAATCAGATTCGTGATTGATTTTCAAATGAATGTTTACTCTCAAAAGTATTTCTTTTTATAGAAAACCTATTTTAACTACTATTTGCATTGGGCTCTTAGTATTCGAGTATTCGTTTAGTAAATGGCGAATACGAGTACGAATACGAATACTTGAAAATTAGCGAGTATTCACCAAAATGAATATATTCGGAACATCCCTAGTGATAGACGTGGAGCATATTTGTGATTTTTGAAATGTTTACACAGTAGTAATTTTGGAACTACCGAACCGATTTGGCTCATCTTCAAACTAGAATAGTCTTGGGTAGGCTAATCAATCAGTACTAAGTACATTATATTGAAGTAAATTGATAAAGGTCGTGGTATGTTCGAGTCCAAACACAACCAAAAATGTACATGGATATCGTCACATGAGTGACGTTGGGCAAGGTGAACCTTATGCACAGGTGTCCTTAACCTAATAGAAAATGGATACGTGCTTATGATGCTTAATGTAGATAAAAAATCACTTTAAAATGTAATATAATCACATTCTCCTCGTTGCAAATTGTACAAAACTTTATTTCATTTAAGATTTGCATACCATTGTGTGAAGAAATTTCCACTTTGTATAATACGTGCCGTTTAGGATTGTATAATCTGTGGTAGCGTTGCCGAAAGAACTACAATATATTTGTAATAAATAATATCTACTCGTTACCAAAATATTCTTTTTAGTTTATTTATCATACTCATAAAGACCATTAGTTTCAAATTCGATAGCCATTTCTTCAAGGAAGATTACCTAATTTCTTTTTTATTATTTAATATTAAATATATATAGATTCAACAGTTGAACAATATCTACGAGTAAGTCTAGACTGGTATTGTATCATCTCTGCTAGCATACCAGTCTATCGATGTGTGACGAAGTAAACATTTTTAAAAAATATTGAAAATGCAAATATAGTTTTAATAACAATTACCTACCATTTGCGTATCATTGTTATTTTACAGAAATGTCGTAACCTTGAGTCTATTTAATTTACATAATTAAATGTTGTAAGACGCAATAAGGCTTATTTTAATTAATTAGTTATACACAATGTAGTATAATATTATAGAACAATCTATATAAATCGAGAGTAATTGATCCATTCTCAATGAGTTCCCTTCATGATTTCGAGTTAATTGACATGAAACTTTTATGAAACCTTTTCATGCAAAGATATTTTTTTTTTTTTTGAATTATTGCTTTCACACAAAGCTTAAAACAAAGCCCAAAAAATCTTCAGTTCTACAAAAAAAATATGTAACTAACGTCAATTATTTTTATTCTTTTTATATCAATTCTTCGAACATTCACTGTAATTAATATAAAAAGTTATTCTTATGTTAATTTCATCTGTATTGTAGTGCATCTAAATGCATTGCTTTGCAATCATATTATACCATATGTTAGCACAATGCGCCTCTGAAATAAAAAATATATCCCTCATTCGTGCTTAATTGCTTATATCGGTGTTTGCATTTAATTGCATTTATGCATGATGCTAATGTAGCAGCCTTTACTAATTACTAATTTACATAGTATACGGATATGAAGGTCAAGTTTCAGGTGATATATAGCACAGATAATAAAAAATACATACATAACGTAATATTTACATAGCAATTGAATCATGTGACCGCAGATTCGATTCGATAACGTAAATTCTATATTCTTCTATAGGTACATTTAATAGTTACGAATTTAGAAATTTCCTTTAAATTTTCCTTCAGTCCGAAACATAATCAAGTCCAAGAAGTGTCCCAAGTTTATTTATTCAACTACACAAGGTAAAATAAAGTAGGTATCCAACGTTGGATAAACTATCCAACGTTACTAAACATTGTTATATTTATTTTAAAACCAAACATATATCGGATATTTTGTATATATATCGGATATATATCGGATACTACTCTTAAATTTATACTACTCTTACTACTACTACTACTACTCTAGCTACTACTCTTAAAATTTATTCGTGGTGGCGTTGCACTTTCTTAGAAATACCTACTTCATAGTTTATCTTATACATACAATAGAATCGTAACGAAGCCGAGTCTTGTACATGAAATATATTTTGGAACAAATCGTTGCAGTGTACTGTACACGTTAAGACACGTTTAAATAGATAAATATGTGTGAAAAACATATTTATCTATTAAACAGAACTATACAAACGAACTATACAGAACTCAAAACAATATAAAGAACTTAAAACAATATTTTCTAGAATTGATCTGTCTGAAAATGTACCTACTGGGCGGATTTAATGAAACATGATAGAGTTATAGCCTATGTGCCGGGTTAACATTTAGATACTTTTTATCCAGATCGATTATATAATTCCCGCGGGAATCACAAATTCACACGAACGAATTCGCAGGCACCGCTTGTGATTCATAAAATTGTTGAACTTGCTAGTTAGATATAAGTTGTGGATTCAAGTTAAGATTTAAGAATTTAAGATTTTTAAGTTGAAATTACACTTAAAATTCGTTGTTTCAAGTTTATATTTAAATAGAAACATATATGTACTTGGCGCGCGAGCAGTAGAGCTTCGGAATGAATGCAATAAGCGAGCACTAGGACCGGGCGTGTAAGCAAATTATGTCGATATCGATTGAAATTATAGAATATGAACAAATATACAGATATATTTAATCAGGTAGCCAGCGGTGGGTGGACGGACGTCTCCACGTCTCCCCCGCTTCCCCACCTCATGCCGCAAAGCTTAACTGCTCAACTGCTAGTTATTATATTATCTTTTCGTTTATTAGATCATGTATCATGTACCACTTGCCATCATGTGGCCCACCCGCTCGTTTGCCATCTATACTATAAAAAATATATATGTAATTAATTACGAGTATAATGTAATTAATGTCTCAGTCTGCAGTTAATAACAGATCTATAAATAACCGAGACGCTATGACTCATGATCAGATCCATGAAGGTCTCTTCCATGTCTTGAGAGGTCTTTCGATCGTTTCCGATATAAATATTTAATAATCATTTTAATCACTTTCATGACGTTTGTAGACTATAATGCAGTTAATTGACGGAAGACGCCAACTTTTGTATGTTCACGGTTTTTTCCTTATTATTTTTCCTTTTAGTGTTTCGAGTCGTCCAAAATTAAACATTAATGCAATTTTTTTTAAGTCCAGATGAATCTAAAACCATTCCATATTTTAAATTCAGATCGAGTGGTTCGAAATGAATCTATGTAGACTCCATAAGTGCTATAAAACACGACTCAAATTAATTTTAAGACGGTAAACGTTTATCCCACCGTGAGTTCGCTATCCCAACCGGTTATTTATAGTTCGCTATCCCAAATCTAATGAAATTGTCTAAACACTAGGATTTAAAAATACTCAAAGACCGAAGTAATTTTCTGTTGCGAACGTAATCTAAAAGCAAACAATGACCAGCCCTTTTTCATTCACTGCTGGACATGGGCCCGGCTGGTAGAGAATGTCGCCAGGCATTAAGCTCGCCTTTTGTACGATTAAGTGCCATAAAGTTTTTTAAATAAATAGATAAATTGTCTTGTGCATAAGGGATGTATGGCCTTAAAATGGCGCGCTCGTCAAGCGGTTTGTCGAGTCCACGGTTTTAGAGGTGGTGTAGTTTCCCACGGCTTGTGGAAGCGGTTTTTATTCTTTAGTCTATACTGGAAGAGATGAAGTGGAGTAACTCTAAAGCCGGCCTGTACTAAACGGGCAAAAATAGCTTAAAACAAACGTATTATGAATATTTATTACATAGTGTAGTTGTTGGCTCGCTGTATACTATACGTATTCACTTCCGTACACGGATTAGGTGTTAGGAAGTTATATTTAATTCATTTTGTTCAGCCTTGTGAAAGTGTTTTATTGCACAAATCTCTTGTAGTTCTTGCAAGCCACGAGCGCGCGTTAACCTTACTTGTGGGTAAATGTATACCACAACGTATAGGTTACCCCACAATCTCGAAAAACACGATTTTACAGCAGAGCCAATTGTACATGCAAATACGCATATTTTTAAAACCTTACATAGAGTTTTAGTAAAATTTTAAAATTACACTAAAAATATTAATCTATACCTTCCATGAGTAGTACATTCCACCACGCGGGCCCAGTGTGAATTGCTGGATACACATACTTCAGATTTTTTTATTATTATTTCTCGAGCATGCGGGTTTCCTCGGGATGTTTTCCTCTCACCGCCGATCTAGTCACACGTTTCAAAATCAATACTTAAGTAAAAACTCAGCGATACGGGCCGAGGATTTGAACTGACGATCACGCGAATGTGAGTCGAGTATCTGGGCTCCTCTAATAATGAAATAATGTAAGTTACAAAGGTACACCATTCTACTTATGATTGATCATTTTACTTACTGCAAGCGGAAAACAAAATTACTTTTACGTCCACTAGGTGGTCCCGTAAGAATCAACCAACTTGTACAACTAACTATATTTTACAACATCGTCAACACCACTCTGGAACTAAATTTATCTGCGTAAATTAAAGTTTTAAAAGTATCAACAGTTCAGAGTTGTCCTTAAAAATACCTTGATATCCAAAATTATTTAGATTAAGATCACAGGAAAGATCATATGTAAGAATCAAACTGAAATGTAAATACTTAAATTTCAATATCATTGATATTGTTGACGACGAAAAGGCTAGGGTACTTAGGCAAACATGTATATAGTTTCGCAAATAGTTGTTAAGTTTTTATGTATATAATATGGAAATAATGGAGTAATCCCTAGTATGTCCCTACATAAATCGTTGGTGCATAGTATAGGTATCGTTGGTGCATAGTGTAATTGAGGACATACTAGGATCTTATCAATGTAAATACGTGTTAGCAATAAGGAAAATAAATGATTCCCCGCGGGTAGCGGGAGGGGTACATAAATGGACAAGTGGAGGGGAGGCCCGACGTTGACCGGCGGTGGAGGAATCCCGCAACTAGCCGCAAGTTGGAGAACCCAATACGCGAATAATAGGCGGACCATTTCCGGTCAAACTCACTTCCGCAGCGGCATCCACTCCGACAAGAACAAGAACAAAGAAGAAAAACAAGTACCTCTGCGCTACCCCGGCTCTATTGAAGAACAAGCCTTGTTGTTTTATTCAAGACACGGAAACACCCTATTATACAGTCCACACCCCCCGGCGATCCAGTTGGTGCGGAGTACAGACACTAGCATTCATTCTACTGCGTGTTAGTGCATATGTATCCCGTACATCTATGGTCCTTCGAGCAGCCGGATATTGAATCAAGCAAGTCGTGTTTGAAGACCTCGTGGAATAAGAAGAACGGCGTACGGCGTTATTTATAAAGAAATAGCGGGAAGAGACGATACGGTCGCGTCGTAGGATTATTAAGAATCCCCGTACGATCTACGGCTCTACGGAGAGCGGCACGACGCATCGTACTCGTCCGTACTAGGGCCAATCTTTCAGTTCCACGTCCTGATTTCACGTCTTGGTTTCCTAATCCTGGTTTCTAATCTTGGTTTCTAATCTTGATTTCCGATCTTGATTTCCAAAGACGTTCAAAGACTTGATTGTTTAGTTACGTTGTTCTCACGACGTACCTATTACAATGCCAGCAACAACAAGGTCACAGAGCCGAACGGGGTCGCAGAGCGGAGCACAGACCGCTACGGAGTCAACGTCTGCCACTACAGAGTCTACGGTCACAGCAACCACGAGCACGGGCACGACAGCTACAGGAACCACGGCCACCAGCACCGAGGCCACTACGAAGACGACTTCTACGCGTAGAGAAGAATCGATACGTGGAAACGAGGAAGGCAAAGCGCACGTCGATGATAATGGGACGGCGGACGTCACAATCGTTCCACGGGCCGCAAGCATCGCGGCAAGGTCGCACCGATCTACTGCGTCCGCGAAGAAGAAGGAGCGTCTACAAATAGAACGAACCCTGCTACAGCTGCGCCTGACTGCTAAGGAGCAAGAAATAAGGCTCGCGGAGCTGGGATCAAGCTCTGAAGAAGAAGAAGACGACAAACGAAAAGAAGAATCGTTCCGGTTGGAAAAATGGTTAAATCGGAACGAGGTCCCCCCCCCCATACCCCCGCAGGGGGCGGGGCCAAAGTCTCGCAAGATCTCGCCGGAAAGGAAGGAAGGACGAGGACGGGGAGCTTATACCTCCAACAATGGGGAGGATAGGCACCGAGAACGAAGCACGTCTCGGCCCGCGCGCCCTACTGCAGACATCGTGGAGCAAATGGCTACCGCGATCTCCAAGGCAGTGAAGATTTCGGCGAGGGAGACACCGCGTTATACTATGGAGCTGCCGACGTTCGATGGGCAAGGCAGCGCATGGCTGGGGTTGAAGGGTGCCTACGAAGATTCAAAGCACACCTTCACGAAGAGCGACAACCTGGCACGGCTAAGGAAGAGCCTGAAGGGTGTCGCTATAGAGGCGGTGGCAAGTTTGTTTACCGCCCACCGAGAGCCGGACGACATAATGGAAGCTCTCGCAAGGAGATTCGGGAGGCCGGACGCACTCGTCGCATGCGAAACAGAAAAATTGAAGTGCCTGCGCAAGCTAAACGACGAGCCCCGCGACCTCTGCGTGTTCGCCAGTAAGGTGGCCAACGCTGTGGCTACCATACAAGCAATGAAAAGGGACAACTACCTGTATAGCCCCGAGCTAGTACGGGCTATAATGGAGAAGTTCACACCCATACTGAAGAGCAAGTGGTACGACTTTGCAAGTATCTGGGAGCACGAAGTACCCACGCTGAGCCTGCTGTCAACGTTCCTCAACATAGAGGCCGACAAATGCAGTGCCTACGCACCGCCAGAAGTCACCGTTCCCATCATTGAACCTGCGAGTGTGAGAGAGAGGGCGACAAAGAAAAGGACGGAACGAACATACAGCGCCATTAACGACGGAAAAAGAAAACTATGCCCGCTGTGTAAAGAAGATCATTACTTACCTTCGTGCAAACGGTTTGCCGAGAGCGATCTCGACGCCCGATGGGAGGTAACGAAGAGGAACCGCATCTGCTTCCGCTGCCTGTGTAGTGACCATCACCGGGGCAGTTGCCGAGCTAAGCCATGCGGACACAACGGGTGTGGGATGTCACATCATCGGCTGCTACATCGTACACGTCAAACTTTGCCGCCAACAGTGAAGACAGAAGAGCCCAAAGAAGAAATCGTCACGTCAACAACAGAGCTGACCAACAAGGCCACCGCCGCGAACTCATCACCGCATCGACGTCGAGCCTACCTGAAGATTGCACCAGTAGTGCTTGCCGGACCACACGCGAAGATACACACCTACGCGCTGTTCGACGAAGGCAGCACCGTCACCATTATAGAAGAGGCTACAATCAACTCGCTCGGCATCGACGGGCCGGTTGACACAATGTGGATTCAAGGCATCAACGGTGGCGAAATGAAGCATGAAAAGAGCCGCACTGTTGACGTACAGATACAAGGGCTACACTCGGACGGCGTGCACAAATTAAAGGGCGCACGCACCATCGAGCGTCTCAACTTCACATCGCAGACCATCGGGGAAACGGACCTGGAAGACTGCACACACCTGGACGACATCAGGGACGAGCTCACCTACAAGGATGTCTGTCCGAAGATTCTCATCGGGCAGGACAACTGGGAGCTGATCGTCTCACGCCAGGTCCGAGCGGGACGAAGAAACAAGCCGGTAGCGTCACTCACGCTACTAGGTTGGGTGCTACATGGATGTCGCACTTCAGTGTGCGAACCAGTCGCCTTCTGCGGCCACATCAGCGAGAAGTGCGACGAAATGGAGAAGTTAATGAAGAACTTCTTCAAGTTGGAGTCACTGGGCATCGAACCGAGGACAACCAAGAATGACCCGGAGCAGCGCGCCATCGACCTACTGGATAAGCACAGTCGACGGCTACCTGACGGGCGGTTCGAGACCGGACTCCTGTGGAAAGAAGATGACAAGAAGATCCCTAACAATTACGGGGACGCTCTCAAACGGCTGCACAATTTGGAGAAGAGACTCGACCGCGACCCGGCGCTCAAGGAAAAGTACAAGGAGCGTATCGCTAACTTGTTGACGTCGGGATACGCCGAGCCTGCGACTACAACGCCACCTGCAAATAAAACGTGGTACTTGCCACATTTCGCCGTCATCAACCCGGCGAAAGAGAAGATCCGAGTCGTCCACGACGCCGCTGCGAGATCCTTCGGACGCAGCCTCAACGACATGCTGCTATCGGGTCCTGACTTGCTGCAATCACTGCCCGGAGTCGTCATGAGATTCCGCCAACATCCCATCGCCGTGTCAGCGGACATCAAGGAGATGTTCATGCAAATAAAGGTTCGACCGGAAGATCGAGACGCACTACGCTTCCTATGGAGGGACGACGAGCGAGGCAATACGTTACCACAAGAGTACAAGATGACGTCGGTTATATTCGGAGCGACGTCATCGCCGTGCACCGCGTTGTATATTAAAGATCGCAACGCCGCCGAGTTCGCACATGAAGACGAACGCGCCGTCCGAGAGATACAAATGAACCACTATATGGACGACTTCATAACCAGCTTCACAAACGAGAAGGAAGCTGCGAGAGTCGTAAAGTCGGTCGACGAGATACACCGTCGAGCCGGCTTTCAATTGCGCGGATGGGTGTCCAACAAAAAGTCCGTTGTGAAACAATTTACAACGGATCCCGGAGCCACGACAGTCGACATCGGCGGAAGCGAGACAGAGAAAACACTCGGCCTGCTGTGGGAGACAAAGGAAGACTGCATCGGCTTCCGCGTAAATACTACAAGGACACCATCTGACGTCATAGAAGGCAGACGCCCACCCACCAAAAGGGAAGCACTCAGCATAATTATGTCGCTGTTCGACCCGCTCGGACTCGTGTCGCCGATAACCACTCCGGCGAAACGACTCATGCAAGATACCTGGAGGTATGGAACGAGCTGGGACGAACCGCTTCCGGAAGAGCTGCAACCAAAGTGGAACGGGTGGATGGAAACGCTGCGCGCTCTAGAGGAGCTTCGCATTCCCCGCTGCTACGACATGGAACCGGCCTCCAGAAGGGAGTTGCACACGTTTGTGGACGCAAGCGAAGAAGCCTACGCCGCCGCCGTGTACTGGAGATTAGAACGAGCAGACGGCAGCGTGAAGATCGCACTGGCCGCTGCAAAAAGCCGCGTCACACCGCTCAAGCCCGTCTCAATCCCGCGGCTTGAGCTCCAGGCGGCAGTACTCGGCGCGCGACTGGCCAAGAACGTCGCAAAAGAGCACGACTTTGAGGCAACAAGACGGGTCTACTGGTGCGATTCACGCACCGCACTCGCGTGGATCAGAGCCGAACCACGGGCGTTCAAAACGTTCGTCGCACATCGTATCGCAGAAATAGAAGATACTACAAAGAAAAAGGAATGGAGATGGCTACCGTCGCAACTCAACGTAGCCGACGACGCGACACGAGCAACGCCCGCGGACTTCAACAGAAACCACCGATGGTTCATCGGCCCGCCCTTCTTACTATCGCCCGAGGAGCAATGGCCAGTCGAAGCAAACACAATAGCCGAACGCACCGGGGAAGAAAAAGAGAAATGCTGCGCAATTACGAACACGACAAAGGGGCATGCACACTTGCCCGATATCACGCGCTTTTCAAAATGGGAGCGCCTGATCCGGGCCACCGCACGCGCTCTACAATTCATCGACTTGTGCCGCAAAAGGAGGCACATAGTAGCAGCTGCGCGTCGCAAAAGGACCATTGCCAACCCGACGTCGGACCCGGCATGGTCGGGAACAAAGAAAGGCGACGCTAAGACTGCACAAAAGGTAGAACCAGCGCGCGGCAAGTGCAAGTTCGTACAGATGGAAGCGCACTATCTCATACGAGCGGAGCATCAATGGATGAAGGCAGCACAAGAGGACAGCTACGCATGCGAACGTAAGCGCATCGAGCGTAGCGCCACACCGGCGGGAGACGACAAACTCGCCGCACTAAGTGTGATTGTGGGAACCGACGGACTGCTACGACAAAAAGGAAGAATCGCTGCCGCAGGAGAGATTAGCGAGGAAACGACGAATCCGGCTGTGTTGGATGGTTCACACAGCTATACGAGGTTGTACATAGACCATGTACATAGGAAAATGCACCACGGAGGCGTCGAGCTAATCGTCAACGAACTGCGACAGCGACTGTGCATAGGAAAGATTCGCCCTACAGTAAGGGGCGTCATAAAGGCATGCATGACATGTAAACTAAGGAAGGCGAAACCGACGAGTCCAGCCACCGGCGATCTACCGCACGCGCGCGTAGCACATCACGCGCGCCCGTTCACCTTCACCGGGCTCGACTACTTCGGTCCCATCGAAGTAACCGTGGGCCGACATCGAGAGAAGAGATATGTCGCCTTATTTACATGCATGACCACGAGGGCTGTACACTTGGAAGTGGCAGCATCACTCAGCGCAGATTCCGCCATCTCTGCGCTACGACGATTCATGGGGCGACGCGGCTGCCCAACGGAGTTATGGTGTGACAACGCCACTAACTTTAAAGCCGCGGAAAAACAACTCACCGAGGCCGCACTAGCCGCGGTGCAAGAGGAAGCAACTGCGAAACACATCGCGTGGCGTCACGTTCCCCCTTCCGCCCCCTTCATGGCCGGGGCCTGGGAACGCATGGTGCGCACGGTCAAAGAAGCCCTACGAGCGACGCTACGCGAGAAGTACCCTAGCGACGAGACACTCCACACATTACTCATCGAGGCGGAGAACACAGTCAACTCCCGCCCACTCACACACGTGGCGGTATCACCGGAGGAGCCGGAGGCGCTCACACCCAATCATCTGCTGCTGGGCCCTAACTCACATGTCCCAGCGCCGGGCGCCTTCACTGCAGACGACGTGAATGCGCGCAAACACTGGCGGCGCGCCCAGCGGCTAGCCGATAACTTCTGGCGCCGCTGGCTCCGAGAATATCTCCCCCTGCTACAGTACCGGCGGGAGCCCCGCACAGTCGGCGAGGCACCACGCGTCGGAGACTTGGTCGTCATATGCGACCCGAACCTACCGAGGAACACGTGGCCCAGAGGAAGAGTCATCGCTACGTACCCCGGGCAAGACGGCGAGGTTCGCATCATCGACGTCCAGACGAGCAACGGCCACATCCTGCGGCGACCGACCAAGAAAATCGTCGTTCTACCAATTAGATCGCGAGACGGCGACGGCGGGAGATATGTTGACGACGAAAAGGCTAGGGTACTTAGGCAAACATGTATATAGTTTCGCAAATAGTTGTTAAGTTTTTATGTATATAATATGGAAATAATGGAGTAATCCCTAGTATGTCCCTACATAAATCGTTGGTGCATAGTATAGGTATCGTTGGTGCATAGTGTAATTGAGGACATACTAGGATCTTATCAATGTAAATACGTGTTAGCAATAAGGAAAATAAATGATTCCCCGCGGGTAGCGGGAGGGGTACATAAATGGACAAGTGGAGGGGAGGCCCGACGTTGACCGGCGGTGGAGGAATCCCGCAACTAGCCGCAAGTTGGAGAACCCAATACGCGAATAATAGGCGGACCATTTCCGGTCAAACTCACTTCCGCAGCGGCATCCACTCCGACAAGAACAAGAACAAAGAAGAAAAACAAGTACCTCTGCGCTACCCCGGCTCTATTGAAGAACAAGCCTTGTTGTTTTATTCAAGACACGGAAACACCCTATTATACAGTCCACACCCCCCGGCGATCCAGTTGGTGCGGAGTACAGACACTAGCATTCATTCTACTGCGTGTTAGTGCATATGTATCCCGTACAGATATACAATTCAATATACAATCTTTTATCCAAGTCGTAATTATTTTTTTGCGTGTACAATAATTTCAATCAGATATTTTTGTATGTATAATACGCCATACATATTATTTTGATTCTAATTTAATATCCAAGCAATAACGATGTTCATTTGGCACGTCTACGCTTCATGGCTTTGTTTTCAACCATTTAAATTGTATTTATACAAAACTCGATGTTGGAATAGAGCTGACGTCATCTAACAGTAGGTATAATATAGCAATCGCCCAATACACGATGATTTACCATACATAAGAATTCGCTTGGAGACACATTTAAAATGATAAGAGTCCGTGTGAAATGCTGATAACAATAAACATCACTCAGGTTTTGTTGTATAGTAATAACACAAATAATAAAATAAATAGTGCTTTCGGCCCTGTGTGTGTGTGGGCCGGCTTTAAAATAGCACTATCCCATCCCGTCCCGTGGGTGTCGTAAACGGCGACTACTGGATGTAACAAAGTCGCTACCACATATCCTGAGGAACTACACCACCTATAAAAGAGTGGACTCCCTTACACGCGCTTGGCCAGCGTGGTGTTTTCAGATCGCTCGTGGACAAGGCAATGCTCATGAGAAGGCCCGTGTCCAGCTATTAATAATAAAAGGGCTGGTTACGATTATGCTTACGGATGTTACTTTATACTTTATGATTCAAATAAACTGAAGATAAACTGGACTCTGGTAGAAAAGACATTTGAGGGGGAGAGTTCACGCTGCAATCAACAGAAGGCTACCTTAAAATGTACTGCATTTCCCACTTTATCCTATTTCTCCAATGTAAGTACGTGTTTCGATAGTGAGTGAGATATGACAGAGCCCCTTGCCATCCCATTCAATCCCTCCCCATTTACTCAACCCCTTTCACCAAATCCATTCCCATATCTCCAAAGATAGGTAGAGAATCCAGGGGCGTATGTATCGCGGATGACCATGGGCTACACAGTATCCATCAGGTTTACCATCAGGTGAACTGTATACTCGTCTGCTACCTTCGAACATAAAAAATATGCTGAGAGGTTGAGATTATGTTTGATGACCTCATTGGAAAAAATAGATAGTGAAAAAACAGATTGTGTTTTAGTATCACTTTACAAAAAAACTAACTATTGTTCCCAAATAATGCCAGAATCGTGAAATGTATGTCATCAAAATTTTAAATTGGTTTCCACTTTAGCACTGTGACTTAGCACTTTGCCACATTCTGTGAATTATTTAAATTACCATAGCATGCTTACGCGATTTATAAGTACCTACCTAATCCAACGATGAAACGAAATAAAGCCTATTCTATGGATATAGTCAATTATCAAATAAGGGTATCAAAAATATGGCCTTTGTGCAGACAAACTTAACTTTTATTATTGACCAATGAAAGGAAACTTTTAAAGATTTTTGCGCATTTAGTGGATATTTAATATACATACGTATTTTATAATTAATATACAGGTACGTGCGTAAGTTTAACTTTTTTTAAATTCTATATTCTATTTTAATCTAGTGGACGTTACGGCTGGGTTATTAGTACCACAAATAACAACTGAATGATTATTAAGTAATGCCTAATTGTTGCATCAGGCCTAGAGTGTAACATTTAGTAACTATCTGTGAGGATTCCTAATCAGTAGTGTATGTTGGACTTTTGTATTTTCAATTTAAGTATTATATGTTTGTTTAGAATAGAATTACCGCCGACTGTATATCTTCCTTGAAAATTAAATAAATAAATAAACATATAAATTACCACCAAACAGACTAGCTGACGTCGGGTAAAATAAAATAAGTAAACACACGTGTCTATACTAATATTATAAAAAGAAACTGAGTTTTTTTTTCATATATGGGAATTGTGCAATTAACACATTCTGCCAGTGTCATGTTTTCTTCGTAATAAACAATTTAAAGTCTAAAACGTAACCTGTCAACGTCCAGTCTCGTCGGAGTAAGTCCGAAATCGCTCAGTAGCGCGATAGTAGTTTTATTGAGGATAGAAGAGGACTCCTTGGAAGCATGCTAAAAACGCAATCCCACGCTTTTATTTAATTATCACAAACACCACGCACGAAAATGAGTTGGAAGTTTAATAAACTATCAGTACCAAACCACACAACGCCTAATACACAATTTTTTACAATAATGAAACAAAAACTGAACTTCACTTCTCGAGTTTCCGCCAATAAGCCAAACTGTGAGTTTGTGCCATTTACCACAACATGTACGAGTATCACGTGTGACATACATCCGTCAAGCACAATACAAAATGCACGAGGAGGCGCATGTCCAGGAGGCGCATGTCCAGGAGGCGCATGTCCAGGAGGCGCATGTCCAGGAGTGGATACTAAAAGGGATGTACAAACACGCTTACGCTTATTTTGTAGCCGAAATCTTGTGTCTAAAATCAAAGACGCTTTAGATCAAGTCTCGATTTGGGGTTTTCTAAACCTAGCGGATTTCAACCCCAGTAAGAAGCAACTCTGTGCATTCACCACTAAAAAGACCCCTTTGTCGTAGCACCTCGCTTCAGAGCATAGGTACCTCTTAAAATCTCGGAGAGTATCGGGATCCTTGGTGTAGACACTTCCAGCAAAGTAAAATTTAGGAATCATCTGGAAAATAAAGCCAAAATGGCCTCCAGAAAGGTCGATGTGCTGAACAGAACGAAGCGGTACTTTACCCCTAGGCAATACCTAACGCTCTAAAAGCTCAGATTAGGCCCCATATGGCGTACTGCTCACATCTCTGGGCCGGCGCACCGAAATATTAATTGGACCCATTCGACTCTTTCCAACGACACGCTTGTTAAAATGTACATTGTTAAAATGTTAAATTTAATCATTTAAAAATCATTGTTAAATGATTGTCGACGATCGCACTCTCACGGGCGGCTTAGAACCCCTCAGCAGTCGGAGATACGTTGCATCTCTCTGTGTTTTCTACCCCCTGTACAATGAGGAATGCTGTGACGAATTGTTCAATATAATTCCCACCTCGGGTTTCTACAACCGCACCTCTCGTCACAAAAGTGCGGTCCATCCGCATTTCCTCGATACGGAGGTGTCGCGTACTGTTCGGTCCAAAAATCATTTTATACCGCGAACCCTTATACTGTAGAACGAATTGTTTCAAGAGGTCTTTCCATTACTCTACGAAGCTGTGAATAGGATTTCGCAAGTTCGGCGACGTACTCGCATACTTCCTGGTGTTGCAGGTGTCCATGGGCGGCAGTAACACTGATCATCACGTGGAACCGCTAGCTCGTCCGCCTACTTCCTACTATAAAAAAAGATAAATTCAAAACCCACTAATGCAGATGGACATATATTACGTTAGGGTTCATAGACAATGGCAATATGTAAATATTTGTAAATGTAAAATAGCAATTTTTCGAAATTAAGATAATAGCAGCTCCGATCAATAGGCATACAATGTGACCTGAGCGAAGGCAGAAATAGTATACGAGGTTAATACTATTAACTTATCAACTGATCAGTGATCAAGGTCTGTCCGTCCATATCCTCTCTCCATAAAATACTTGATGATACTTTGCTTATCGTAAAGCCTTCTTAAGCTACCTTCCGCCTTTCTCAAATAATACATCGACCCTAGAAGTTTCAATACACATAAGAAACAGAGAATTTTGTATAAACAAATGTTTTCTGCTTCTACTGAAAAATTGTGCTTTGTCACTTACACCAACTGATAAGTACTACAAACTATTTAATCATTTCATATCAGATGTTGATCAAGCAGGCAGTTTACTTTAACATTCGAACCAAATGCTTAATAATAGGAGAACACATCTCTCCGCTAACTATTTCATGATACTATTTCATGATACTATTAATAATAGGAGAACTGCATCAGCGGACATGCCAGAGGCGCTGCAAAAAAGGGTTGGCGAGTCCACTCTTTTAGAGATGGTGTAGTTCCTCAGCGCTTTTAGTAGCGGCTTTGTTATTCCTTAGTCGTCTGTTACAACACCACGAGAGATAGATAAGTACCAGTAGGTATACTATTTTTATCTGCGAGCCTCTTTAAATAAACTTCCATTTCTAATTTTAGTAAGGAACAACATTTTTCTTTCAAAAGTACTGCAAATAAATCGTTACAAAAATTTCACACGGTCTCTGCGTGTGTCGGACTCTCTTCATTAAAATGTTCTCTTTGTTTCGTCTGGTGTGTTGCCAAAATTCCGTGAGTACATAAAGATATCAGCTATTTAAGCGACCTTTTAAAGAGCACGTACACCAAGCAGCCCTAGAACGCTGAAGTCTTCAGCATACCGTAATATTAAATCACCTATTTATCATCGGCCACACATTGGGTCACTGGCTACTGTTCACTGGTTAGCCAAAATCAAACAGTCGGTGTCAAAATCACTTTCTATCCTTTTTAGGATAACATAAAGATAAACTCGTTAAAGATTATGCAAATGAAGTTAAGGATCCTGAAATGTCTCAATTTGTAATTTTTAATTGAATAATATATCTACTAAAACTTCTACTCGGTTGGATAGATTTCGCTATTTTCCGTAAGTATAACGTAAAAACCTTTACGATCTCTATCCAACAAGCTGTAAAAAGAAGACGAAAAAAATATTTTGGGATTTTTCTTAAAGTTTTCATCGTCACAGGGTTCATCTTCGAACTTAACCAAGATCTACACAAAGCATTTTTCTGTCAAATTTCATTTCAATCAGTTAAGAAATGCGCCCTGCAGTTTGTTGACAAATTTCATTATATCCCATAGTCAGGTGATTTCGGTTTCGTTACCCTTATTTGAGATGTAGTATTTTTCCGAAATTCGTAAGTCGTGATATCTGTAATAGGAGGCATAAGAAGCTACTAAAGGATAACAAAGTGGCTACCACAAACGCTGAGGAACTACACCACCTCTGAAAGAGTGGACTCGCCAACCCGTTTGGCCAGGGTAGCGTTTTAAGGCCATATATCCCTTATTCACAAGACAGTGTGCAAGAGGAGGCCCATGTCCTGGAGTGCATACTGAAAGGGTTAACTGCTGTAATTCTGTAAAGATTTCTTAATTTAATTCTCCTGGTATTGCAGGCGTCCATAGGCTACGGTAACCCACTGAACACCGGGTGGGCTGTATTACTGTATGTCACCTTTAATATAAAAAAAAACACGAGAAATAATTATTAGTAATATTTAGTAACGAGAAGTAATTATTATAAGTAACTCATTTAGAGCAGCAAAAAAATTCTGAATATGCAGCAACTCGACGGTAGCAAATTTAAAGATGGATTAGGATGGATGGTTCTCTGGTGACAATAAAAGACGTAGTCACGCGATGCCTTCGTCAATTTGATGATGACAATCTTAGTAATTTAAAATTATTTACTTATTAAAAATATGTAGTTTTGTTGATCATGATTTGCTGGTAATGCTCGTTTGAATTCAAACCCTTTTAAATCGTCCAAAAAACGGCGCCCTAATGCCATTACGCCATCTGAGTGAAGCCAGAGTGCCTCGTTAGTGTTTTAATATACAATGAACACAAACAACTGTGGTTCGGAGCCGGATGAGTCAAACGCGATAATCACCGATAACACTATAACAACGATAACAAAACATTCTTCAAAACGTAATTGATAACGATTGAAATGTTGATAATAATGTAATTATTAAGTAAGTATAGTAAGCAAATTATGTTATTTGACCTTACTGTACTCGTATAGACTTATATGGTTATGACTTTTAACTTAAAATTTCGGTGTGTCAAGATTATGGTTAAATAGAAACATGCTTTAACATCTAAGTTTGCAAGCAAAACAATAAAAAAAAAATGTTTTTTTTAAAGATTTCTAAAGGGCATGTGACCTAAGTGAAAGTGACATACTTATTTTCCGCCATTTTGAATAATTCTCGATTTAGCAACCTCCAACCAAACCCAAAATAAATCGATAATACAACCTAATTGACTGAGATAATCAAAGTCAAAGTTATAACTTTTGATATTAATTATCTCGGTCTTCTAGTCTATTCTAGTAATTTTAGAAGTTTTTACCTAAGATCATTTTTTGTTTATTTTGATGTCTTCTATCAATTTATTACATTTACGAGTAATTTAGGCATAAAAAAATATTACGTTATCAGCACATACCTACACAAACGTTATATCACCTTTGGATTTACTTGGTTTAAAGAAGTTTCGTATTTTTCAAACCTCTTTCCAAAATATTTAATGAGGTCCAAATCAATACAAAAATTTCCTAACCACTTTCAATATCTGTGAAATTAGAACCGACAATAAAGTACTTTTGCCTTAATAGGTCATTTTACAAATTGTTACCTAATTGTGTCAGAAAGTTACAGCTATCTGCGAGATTTACACAATAATTTAGGAAATTTCCTTTACGTTACTCTCAATATAAATTACAAATGTTTTACTATTAAATTATCTGCTATTTACCAACAGATTAAATTATTTGTACTTCGTTTACTGGTGTTTGTCCAGACTATTGACTTAAATCAGAATTAAGTCATAAACGAAAATGTTCCAAAATTGCGATGACGTAGATATGTGTGCCAAAAGGTGAGACATACTGATTCTCTGATTATCAGGTTAGAGGAAGTTCTTTTAAATATGATAGGTATGTTTGTATGCATTTTATGCATCTTAATTAAGTATATATGTATAAAATGTTATTGTTGTTAAGATATATTACATAACATCGAAATATTATGTAAAATTGCGCCATCTACCTAGTTTTGATATTGTTATCTGTTTTCTCCTTACCATCCAAAGGTCGCCTGCAAGAGATCGATTTGGCGATGTTCTTTTCGTGTTACTAAATTGTCGCATTGCAACATGTATACGAGTAGGTGTACAATTAAAAGTTTCTCTATCTATCTAAGTAATTAAGATTATTTACGTATTTTCCGTTTACAACTCGCTACAAAAATCCTTTATGTATAAACTTTTTAACGTCGCAAATTTAACTTAATGCCTGTCAGCACAGAATACCCATGGAATGACGAGAGGTATAAGTATCAAATAAAAGAATATATTGTGAACATAACATCGTCTATTGGTCGCTGAAAGACTTTGAACTTGTGTACTTTCTATGTCTCTACTTCAAGGGCTGTCGTTATAAAAACGAAAGTAGCATTGGTTATGGTAGCCAGACCTATATAAACGTATATGACCGATCACTATTTATAGCAAGTCTATATTTTTATGTGTAGCACGTGGCTATTGATGCACACAATACAATGTATGCAGTTACGCCAGTTAATGGGACGTACGCGATTGTAAACAATATTATTGACGTGTTATCGTAATAATGTTTTTTTTTTTATTTTTAATAAATAATAATTTATTTATTTTTATTTTAATCTTTTGAATAAGTCGTCGTAATAATAGTCTGTGGGTGATGCGTTTGTCTCTAGTTTGTTGTCTCTAGACCAAGAAACTAGTTATGTGCGGCTACAGCAGAGGATTTAATAAAAAATCAATTTTTGATTTTATTTATTAAACTAAGATTACAATTTATAATATTACTAACTAAAATGCTATTCTAAAAATATGCGTCTTGACCGATGCTAGGTCTAAAACGGAGTATCTCTACATTTGATAATACAAACTAAAATACTAATCTAAACTACCCCTCTTGACCGATGCTAGGTCTAAGACAAAGTGTCTACATTATAAAATACTACAAACTAAAATACTAACTAACTAATCTAAAAATACACGTCTTGACCGATGCTAGGTCTAAGACGAAGTGCCTCGAAATCCGAGCCATTCGGAGCTGCTGGCGGGAATTACGTCATTGCAAACAGTGCCGTCATTGTCCGATTATTGAGAGCGCTGTTTATCCATAAATCTTTATAAGTTTATATAAACAAGTAAAGCACGTCGCGCGGTGTCAATTGTCGTTCACAGTGCCGTTATTGTTCTGAGGACGATTACATAACAAACTTTATCTCAGAAGTGTGGTCCATCCGCATTTCCTCGATACGGAGGTGTCGCGCACTGTTCGGTCCAAAAATTACTTTATACCGCGAACCCGTAGGCTGTGGAACGAACTGCCTCAAGAGGTCTTTCCATTAAGCTACGATATGGGGTTCTTCAAGAGAGCTGTGAATAGGATTTTGCAAGGTCGGCGGCGCGCCCGCATGCCCCCTGGTGTTGCAAGTGTCCATGGGCGGCGGTAACACTTACCATCACGTGGGACCGCTTGCTCGTCCGCCCTCTAGTCTATAAAAAAAAAAAAAAATATTTTCCCATCCACATTTTTTTCCGCACTTCTGTGACGGATGGACCGCACTTCTGTGACGGGAGGTGCGGTTGTAGAAACCCAAGGTGGGAATTATATTAAACAGTTCCTCAGAGCATTCCCCATTGTACAGGCGGTAGAACACACAGAGAGACGCAACGTCTCTCCGAATTCTGAAGGGTTCTAGACCGCCCGTGAGAGTGGGATCGTCGACAATACGAACAGCACGTCGTTGGATGGAGTCAAATGGGTCCAGTTGGTATTTCGGTGCGCCGGCCCAGAGATGAGAGCAATACTCCATATGGGGCCTCACTTGAGCTTTGTAAAGCATAAGGAGTCGCCCAGGGGTGAAGTACGGCTTCGCTCTGTTCAGCACACCGAGCTTTTTGTAGGCCATTTTGGCCTTATTTTCCAGATGACCCCTAAATTCGACTTTGCTGGAGATGTCGACACCAAGGATCCCGATACTCTCCGAGATCTTAAGAGGCATGCTCTGAAAGCGAGGTGCTACGACAAAGGGTTTTTTTTTAGCGGTGAATGCACAGACTTGCGTCTTACTGGGGTTGAAATCCACTAGGTTCAGAGAACCCTAAATCGAGACTAGATCTAAAGAGTCTTCGATTTCAGACACAAGCCTGGCGCGACTCTCTTCCACTTCGACCCGAGGGATGTTGGCGCGGCCCCTGTACAAGGCGTCTCCAGTACTGTCATCTGCATAGCAACGTATGTCACCAATTTGCAACAGGTCGTTGATATGCAGAAGGAACAGAGTTGGGGACAGCACGGAGCCTTGAGGGACGCCAGCATGGTGTCGGAGCGGCTACCATCGATAACGACTCTGATGCTCCGTCCAGTCAGGAAACCGGCAACCCATTCGCATAATCCCGCGGGTATCCCGAAAGATGGTAGCTTGGAAAGCAGCGATTTGTGCCATACCCGGTCAAAAGCTTTCGCAATGTCTAGGCCTACAGCCAGAGCCTCGCCTCTACTCTCAATGGCGAGGGCCCAGCGGTGTGTTAAATACGCTAAAAGATCACCAGCTGAGCGATTATGGCGAAATCCATATTGACGGTCGCTAATCAGCTGGTGATCCTCTAGGTACCCAAGGAGCTGTGTGTTTATGACATGCTCCATCACCTTAGAGAGGAGGGAGGTGATCGCTATTGGCCTGTAGTTGGCCGGGTCTGTGCGGTCACCCTTTTTAGGTAAAGGATGAACATGAGCTACCTTCCATGCTGACGGGAAGCTTTTTGTGGAGTATGAGAGCCTAAAGAGTCGCGTAAGCACCGGGGACAACTCGGGAGCGCAAAATTTGGAGCGCAGGAATACCATCAGGCCCACTCGACTTTCGGATATCAAGGGATGCTAGAGCTCGCCGGACTTCACGCTGGGTGAAACAGATTTCCGGCATGGAGCTTGTGCACCTCGAGATAGACGGTGGTGACGCATCTCCATCTTCCAGAGTCGAGTTTGAGGCAAAGAGATGGCCCAGGAGATCGGCTTTCTCCTTCGCCCCGTGGGCCAATGACCCATCGAGTTTCCGCAGTGGTGGGAGTGACGACTGACAGAAGTTACCTTCAGCAGCCTTGGCGAGCGACCAGAAAGCTCGGCTTCCAGAAGGACAGCTAATCTAAGTCGATCGCCAATTCTGCGGATGTGATTATTGTCGCAATACACCAACAAACATACAATTTATGACAATGTATGTGTTATGTTATGTTATGATGATCTACTATAATCGTCATAAGCAATGTACCTCTTAAAGCGATCGGGCTGTTTTACTAAAAAAAAAAGTTTTAATATATAGAAGATAAGAATAGAAAAGGTGTTTGTATCACGGTTATGGTATTGATAATAACTGCTACGTTATTATATGTATTTTAATGTTATTGTATGCTATAATGTTATCAAATTTTCTATTTTTGCAAGTATCCACGGGCGGCGGTAACACTTACCATCACGTGGGACCGCTTGCTCGTCCGCCCATTAGTATATATAAAAAAAAAATTGAGGTATATTTCAAGGGTGTTGATAAATGTTGATTTATTTTTGGAAAGCTAAATCATCGTCATTTTTATACTAAAAATAAAGAAATACAACATTGACCCAGTCGATGGTATCATTTATTGTCTTAGTAGACTTATCACAAATAAAATAAAATGAAATATTGAATGATATTGAATGATATTGAATGATATTGAATGATATTGAATGATATTGAATGATATTGAATGATATTGAATGATATTGAATGATATTGAATGATATTGAATGATATTGAATGATATTGAATGATATTGAATGATATTGAATGATATAGTTAGAAAATTTCTATAATTATTTTGTTGAATAGAAAAATGTTTCATAATCACGCAATTCGTTGATTCTACTATTTAAAATACACAACTTTTAAAACTACCGATTGTGTGTGTTTTACCTAAAGGCATTTGTAAAAGAGTCAGGGCTATGTACTTTTGGTTTATTTTTAACTATGTCTTGTAAAGACTACCTATATTTTATTGTCTTCAGTTTTAGACATCCCTCTGTTGCAAACAATGCTGTAATAAATTAAAATTATAAATTAACGTTCTCCACTAACTGACACCTTGGTGGAAAATTAAACATTAGGTACCTATATATATAATGCACATCAATAAATTGAACTAACTGCAATATTATTGGAGGCGACGGCCATCATAGTAAAACAGCAATTATAGTAATGAATGACCATCACGATAGGTCATTAATTGAAATAAATTCCTTGTATCTACGTTAATTTCAAATATCAAACTAAAATCGATAGAGTTGAGGGCTACGACATTGTCTGTGGAGGGCCCAGTTTGCAGTCACAACTGAATGAAACAATCTACCTGGAGTGATACTAAAGGTTTACCACACCATCTCTGTTGCTAGATATAGACCTCCCCTAAGATTCTCCACCACACACAATCTTCCGCTTTTTTTATTCTTACATTACCGACAAATTGTCGGTGCATCCTTGATGCGTGGTTGCCATTCGATGACCCGTCAATCCTATGGGTTGTAGGTCCTGCAGCAGATATGGCCAGCCCCATTGCCACTTGACCTTGCTAATTCTATATCAGTGTTAATTTCTTGCTAATATCTTATTAATTATATTCTGTGATCAGTCTTTATTATCAGTGACTTTAGTTATTTATCGAATCTCTTAGTTTCGGATCTTACCTAGACAAGAAACTCCAAGCATAGCCCTCTTTATCGTTCTCAGAGCGACTTTGAACTTATGAATTGAATCTGCCGTCACAGTCTACGTTTCAGCAACGTACCTCCGTTATAATCACAAGTGACAGACGCGATGATTAAAAAAAGGGCTGGCTATAGAGCTTTGGGTCCGATAAATACATACACAATTTTGTGTCTTAAACCTATTTTAATCCAAATTTTACGGACCTTACACAGTCTGTGTGGGCGAGTGATATCGGCCGGCTTTTAAATACCACCACGGATGTCGTAAAGTGATTGAGGTATAACAAAACCGCTATCACATGCCCTGAGAAACTACACCACCTCTAAATGAGGGGACTCGCCAGTCCGTCAGCGTGGTCAGCGTGGCGTTTTAGGGCCATACATCCCGCATGCACGAGACAATGTGCATGAGGAAGTCCATGTCTAACAAGTAGAGTACGAAAGGCTGGTTACGGTACTCGAACTAAATAGGTAGTAAGTCGGCTGGAGGACTTTATGACACTTTAAGTTGGGCTCAATATTTCCCAGTCACTTACAGGTATATTAGATGTTAAGACCTTATCAATGTAACGCGCCATCAATGTATGTACAATCCGTACATGTATCGTTTCCGAAGTCGTCACGATCGATATACGTAGTAACCCTATGTAATACGCATGAACTATAATGACACGACTATAATTAATCTTTATTTTAGAATCGTTAATTAAAACGCAGTAGATAAATGAGCCCACATTTGAATTGATATTTGAATTGTACTTATTTGAATCAATTATAATTTGTTCAAAACAAAAGGGATAATGACAAATGACGATTTTTTTATTATAATCTGTGCTTGAATGTGGAAGAGCCATAATGCCCAATGTTTTATTCGTGTTAAAGTTAAACAAATTAATCGTTGACCGTGAACATTTGCTGTGATGAGTTGTGAATTATGTTCACGATTGACGCCGTCTACAAGCAGCTAATACATAAAACACAACTCGTGTACGTTTTTGTGTATTTCTCTAAACTTTTCTAATTTTGCTCGAAAACTAATTGTGACACGCACGCCAAAGTGGACTTCTGTCACGTAATCGACTTTTGTCTGAAAGTGCCCATCCATAGGTACCTACTCCGTATTGGAGTTTAAAGTCAATAAAGTAAACAAAACGGAATAACTATTTTTACAAATCCATACTACCAATTCTTCGTACTTTTCGTACTTCGTACTACCAATATTCTTATCAATATACTTATAATTCTTTTTCTTTACTTTCAGATCTGTAGACGAAGCAAAACCAGAGAGAGCACTAGCCTTCTCATCGCTGACAAAGGAGTCAAAGCATAGAAGGCACATCAGGTCCATGTCGGACGTCCAGAGCAGCACACCATTCAGAATACCCTTTAGATCTCGTAAAGGCAGCAATCACACTCTGACCTACGACTCTGACACTAGAGTCAGAAGGATCAGGACCTACAACATGCACCGACAATTCGAGTCGTCAGAATCTAGCGATTATTTAGAGACGCCTTGGAAAGTGAAAAGCATAGAACACCATATCATCAAACACTCAGATTCCATGAGGATCCTCTAGTGATCTGGTTGTTATTTTAGAGGCTGTTAGATATAGTTTGACGTAGGCTGCTATTATCGCCAGATGAGAAAAAAGAACACATTAAACCTACTCCAGATGTAAAGTTATTTTTACATGATTATGGAGGGTAATATGGAACAAAATAGTTTTCTCAGCATGACTAAAAGAACATGGCGATAAAAGACTTTATAGTGAGTTATCTTTATGAGACTGTGATTGAAGTAGATTTATGTATAATTATAAGATTAAAATAGTTTATTCCGACAGATTATTTGAATGATAAACGGTTATTGTTAAGGTTATCATCTCATCTGAAAATATATGAACATATCAAATCATAAGTGTGAATTGCAAAATTGCATTAGAAAGTGGGCCATTTTATTGTTTTCTCGGTTTTCATTGACTAACAAGTTATAATAACAAACAGCTTTTCTAACTTGTTTTTTAACCGTTACGAAATGAACAGGATTTGGTTACAAATTATAATATTATTTATCCTCTGTTCTGAACATAAAAACGCTAGACAGGAAAATATTAGCATTATTATATAATGCGATACGAATTTATATACAATAATTTCGGCTTGTATTAAAACGAGCAGCAAAAATACTACCTATTTAAGTAGGAAATCATGATCAACAAAACAATCAATTCTTTTAGTAACTGAAGTAAATAATTTTAGATTACTAAGAATGTCATCACTAACCAGTAGGAGATTTGTATTTCTCTATTTTCACCAGAGAACCTAAAGCTAACCCACGTTTAAATTAGCTTCCATGGACTTGCTGCAAATTTAATTAATTCTCAATTATTTCTGAACATTAACCGCAAAACGGTCAGCTGCAGAGAAGTATGACTCCATACGTATTGAAACATAGGGGATATTTTGAGGGTTCGTAATTCTTGCAGCTAACTGTAGTAAGCTAAGCTTCTAGTGTCATTTTAAAGTTATAGTGTATGTACCTCTATCGTCAATTTTCGAAAGATTTTGCACATGTTTCGTGTGATAAGTATTTTTGTAAACTGACCTTCTGTACTGCTAAGATACAATAATAAAATGCATGTAAGAGTTGTGCTGTATGTAAGTATGTATACAAATTTTCACCTTCTGAAAATACCGCAAGCGAATTTGTTTATGACCACGTCTTGTATAAAATTAGATACTCCCATGCAATGTTTTGTAAAAAGTATTCTTACATGTGTATAGATTGTGTTATGAGGTTATGACTGACTCCCAAAATAAACCATTTTGTGCCTATTTAAATGTATGTACACTGATGCATTTATGATATAAGTTTTGGACGAATAATTAAACAATTACATGAGCGTTTGCATTTTATTTATTTTAACACAAACAATCGTTTCGTAATTATTTCTAATAATGAAGGAATTATAAGAATTAAGCACTTATTTCAGAGAGAGCTGGATCAACAAGTTTTAGACCTTCCCAGCTTACGTTAAAGCGCGCGCCACGAGCTGGAAGAATTTCGGTCATTGACATGAGGTCAGCCAAGACTGGACGGTAAAGAGATTTCTATGAAATCCTCGATCACCGACCACTTTATAAGACCATTCAAATATGAGGAGTCTAGTAAAGTGGCCGGTGATCGACGATTTTATATAGTATGCACTTACGCACACCTTTTCTGTTCCAAAAAGTGTCTCTACATCACGGGTCTGTTGGAAGAGATCTCTACAGAAGATAAGTCTACCTTTTCTACATCTTCTCATTTAATCACATATATACTTAACAATATAGTTTTTATTTATGTATTTAATAAATATATTGCCACTTAATCGTACATTTCTTTTTTGTGTACAATAAAATACCAATATAAAAAATAGTCTCAGGAGCCAGCGACTTTCTTTTTGATCACTTCTTAAACTAAATTGCTGGATAGTTAACCTACCTACAATAAAATCTGGTATAACTTGGTTTGGATATCTACAGTTATTTTTGGACAAAATTGATCGCAAAGTTGCGTTAAAACGAGTTTTGTTAGGGTTATTTCGTGGATAAAATTGGCTAGTCAGATCAATTTACTGGCTACCTACTGTTTTTTTTAAATTTACAATCATTCAATATAGCTTTCTGCTTCGGTTTTCGGCTTACAGTGATAATAAATAGCTCAGGGGTACACCTGCGATTCACATTCATGAGTTCGACCTCTGGCCCGCACCACTTAGCATCTACTTAAGTACCTACAGATTTTTCACTAATACGGCAGTGAGGAAAAGCATCACGAGAAAACCCGCGATCCCGTGATTTAAAAAAAAATTATGGGTGTCCAATATCCACCAACCAGCAATAAGCTGGCTGGTGTAAGCTTCTATAGACAATGCTAATGGCCGACGCGAAAATTCCCGAATAAGTATAATAGAGCAATTAGAGCAGTTTTGTGATATTAAAAAATATATATAATAAATCATAATTTATAAAAATACTTATGTTTTCGTTTTAATAAGGTACAAAATTGATATTATTCTAAGTATTAATTTAAAAAATTCTTTAATAAATAATAAAAAGTTGCAGATAAATGCCAGGTATTTTACGTCGAAATTGACGCACATTATTTTATTTTGTCTCGTGATTTGTGTTAATTTACGGAAATATTAGTGTACTATGTGTCAATAGAATTATATACTACGTATAATTGTACCTTATCTTGTTGAATTAATGAATTTTAGTGGAAGAAGCACGACTCTGAACTTCTTACTAGGCGCGTTTTTACTAAAACATGGTTGAGTACTACAGGATAAATAAAGAAATATTTCGAAATGTATTCTAATAAATGTCAATACAAAGAAATGAGCTATTTAAAATATTTACTCAGAAATGTAAAGCAACTTTCATTTCACTTATAGGAGAGCTCAAAAACTTGTATTTTTCGCTTAAAACGTGAAATGGCTCTTAAATTAAATTATTATTCATTATCTATATTGTCTATATGTATCTTATTTGCTATAAATTTAGTTGTGGAGTAGATAGTTATTGTTTCTGTCAGCGACAATTCCGTGACTGATCGAGCGTTCATAATAAATAAATAATAACGGTACAGATACATTACGAAAACATTGGCCATCGGCTAACCCGGAAACACCCGAACGCGTCATCTACGTCTATGAATTACCGTATCTCTAATTGCATACTTTATTATGGGATACTTTATTACTTGATTGCATACTTTATTACATAGACACCCGGAAACACCCGAACGCAGGTGTTTTCGGATTAGCCGACGGTCAATGTTATCGTAATGTATCTGTATGGTATTTAGTTGGCTATCATGGCACTATTAGAACTTATTTTGTAGTACTTAAGTAGGTATAGGTAAAATTAGTTAAATAGATAGGACCTGTAATATATTAAAGTGGTAAATAACTGGCCGCTGGCCGGCCATCTTCGTATTTTTTAATAAAAATAAATTCAGTTAGGTAATTATGTTATGCTGTAACCACATTATGTTTTGTACAGTCTTTCGGCGTTCCGTCAAGGTCGAAAAGGAATACGAAGATGATCTACCGACATTATTTAATTAAGTATTAAAGGTACTGACGTAGTATACGTATGTATCTCAGGAACCAGAAGGCGTAAAAAAGACAGTAAGTAGGTACATAATGGAAGTAATTATGGAAATGAACATTGTTTCGTATTGTTAGTTGATACCTCCGCTACTACACGTTTGTAGTAGCGGAGGCATTTTTAAGTACGTATGTTGCATTTAGAAAGTAATCAAGCGGCGTGCGGCGGAGACGAGGACGACACCCTCGCTGCATTGTAAACACACACCGGCCTTCAGGCAACACTTTTACAGGTACCTATCGGCACGTGCCTGGGCGCTTCACAGCGAGAGCGACTCGCGATCCCGCGGTACTCTTTTAAAGCAACGTCCTAAACCGAGGTCCGTTCCTTCCGCACCGGATGGCGCAGTTAGAGCCTATTAAAATGATTCAATAATGAGCGATGCTAAAATAATTTGTGCTCTGCTTTGGAACCAGAACCATGAAAGCTTTCAAATAGCTATAATAAAACGTTGAAAACTGACAAGATAATATAAAACAAATAAGATAATTAATTGGTATCTAGACTTATAAATTATATTTAAAAAATCGTGGCTGTCATTTTGCTGTCACAAACAAAAGTAGTGCAGTAGTGCAACTACACTAAAAATTGAAATCGATGTATCGATAGAATAGATACCTACTATCGATAATATTTAATGCTTACATAGCCAGTATTTTAGAAATTGGAGTGTGGTAATGGCACCTAACAAAAATAATTTCAGACTGTAACCAAAATAATTTTATAATATCACTAATCTCATATTATATGTATAGATATGTATAGATTATAGTAATAATGTTCAGTTCATTATTAACTAATAATTTTGTATAATTATTAAATAATAAGCAGTCAGAGTTATATCGTTATTTTATTGTATTACTAATTTATTTTTTATAGTAGAGTGTGCAGACATGCCATGCCAGACACATCATACTGCTGTCATGGATAGCTGTAACACTAAAAGTTTTGCGAGTGCGCTACCGACTTTGTTGTCTTAAATATGTTCATTTCTAGAACCTGTATGGAGGCTGAGGAGACACCAGCCCATGTGCTGTTGAGATGTGTCGGCATAGTGACATATCGGGCAAACATCATTGATACTTTGCAGACACTCTCGGGTGCCTTCCGAAAGCCAAAAAAGATCCTGCATTTCTAAAGAGAACCGGGGTAGCTATTGTAACCGAAATCACTGAACATTAGTATTGGAAGGTTTCGGCACACACAGTGATCGCTGAGTTCGACTAAGCACTGAAAAAATCACAGTAGAAATAAAGAGAACGATGGGTCATGTCTAATAATTTTTAATCCTTATCTAAATGGCATCGATGCTGATATTTCCATATTGATGCGATAATGGCCACGAATCTGAAGTGTTCGGCACTTCACTACTTCTTATTTTTCTGACTGGTCAATGCTGCCGTTAATATTGCAATTGCTACTTTGTACTACGGCAAATAGTTTATGGATAAAACACGAATAATGTTGAAGTATATTGGACCAAATGAGGTAAATAACATAACTATTGCGGTAATTTATTATTAATCTGAGGTGTAAGTAGGGTATATAATATACCTACAAGAAGGTGTTGATTAAAAATCCGTGCAATTAATTGGAAAAAAAAAATATTAAGTTTAATTATTTATTAACATAAAAAGAGTACGTATTGCTTTATTATTTAATGCCCATTAAAAAAAAAACATTTCGGTTATAATTTTTTAATAAAATAAAACACACGTAGCGGCAGTACTGGGACTTGGCCAAAGAACCTATCATCCAGGACAAAACTTACATATCATTGTCAGTTATGGTTATAGCATGAGCTCTGACAGATTGGTGTATCTACTCGCAAAACATTTTTATTCCGTAACGCATTAATTGAAAATAAACAAAAATATTTTATGACATACTATTCGCAAGATTATAATAATCACATGTCAATTGTTTATTGTTCTTTTAATGTATATTTTAACGTATTTTTTTTCGATACAACGGATAAATTCATTTTCCTGGATTAATATGTAAATTCACATCGATTGTTCGTGTAACGATTGTTGATAGATTAAAGTAATATAATTAATATTACATATAGTAGTAGTTATATAATTATATATATTAGTATTAAAATATTGTATTTAAATTTAAAAAGTCCGGTTTTTATTTTGGTGCTTTTATCCCGTTTTATTATACCTATTTATATAATCATGCAAATCAATATGCACATTTATATTTCCTAGTTTCTAACTTTCTTATATGGGTTGTATTTAAATAATAAATTGAATAGAAAAGACAGTCGCACAGATAACTGAACTTCCTCAAGAAACGATAATTTATAATCAATAAATAAAAAAAACGATTAACTGAGCCATCGATTACAAAGTCCCATCACGGTGGTTTTTTAGCTGTCAGCTGTCAGAGCTCATGTTATTAACTGCAGTATATATTGACGTTTGTTGCGTAAATAAATCAAATCTCCCGGCTCCGTAAAGCATGATAAACATAAGATTGGAGTATGAATACGACACATATTGTTTAATGTTTAGTTTAACTTAGTTGTTCCTCTCCATCCAACGCTTTGTTTTTAATTGTTTATTTATATAAAATAAATTTAAATCGAGTTAATTAAATTAGAAATACTGTTCTGTCTGAAGTTCAAATTAATTAGACGAGTGACAATGTTAAAGGCTTTAATATTATTTTTATTTCTGTTTGTTAATAAATCAATTTGTGCTAATAATACTTTTACTGCAAAAAGTGTTAGTCAAAGAAATGGTACAAAACCTACTCCAATAGTTTTTTGGCATGGAATGGGTATGTATATAGTTACAATATTTTTGAAAAGGTATTAATTAAATAGATATAAAATTAAAAAAAAAACCTTCGGCGATCAAAGATTCTTTAGCGTTCTAAGCGTTATTTTTTTTCCATGACATTTTATATCATCCTCCAATATTGAGATCAATAAGTTAAATTACTTTTTTAAATATTGCCATTCAATAAACTAGGACTGTTATATTTAGCTAAACATTTACGGAAGAACATGTATTAGCTATATTTCAAATATATATGCAAAATTCAGTTGTTAAAATTAATAGTGCTAAAAAAAGTTAAAAATGAACCAGTTACAATGGTTTGTTTAAATAGTGCAAACTTGGAGTTTTGATTATAATTACAAATTGAAGCAAAAAATAATTGATTGATCAGTGATGTGTGATCTGATCAGTGTACAAACCAAAAATGAATAGCTATTATTTTTATTATGAACTGCTCTAAAATTAAATGATTAAGTAATAAAATATACAATCCTATGGCTTAAAAATCTTGATAGATATACTATGAACTGCATATAATACTTTTTCCATGAGCTGTATGAGTAATTATGTGATACAAAAAGGAAAATATGTCAGAAATATTAATTTTTGATGGAAAAAAGTCTGAAATATGTAAAGCAATGTATATGTATCTTATTATGTAAAGGTAATATTAGTATATTACATATGCTGTTTTTATTATGTAAAGGTAAAATAAACATGCAGTTCTAATTGAAAATGAAATGTAATCAAGTCACAATGGTAAAGAACATAAAATTCTTAACACATTAGATTAGTAGGTATACTAATTGGCTTTTTGCATCCTAAGATCCACCCACATCAACACTTGTATTGTCAATACATGGAGCTATGAGGGAATGTTTAAAGATAGTTGAGATATCATATAACTAGTCAAATAAAATTATGTCTGGTCACTGTTTAAATACATCTGATCATTGATCATTCAATCATTTATTCCATACAGTAATTAAATTGGATGCAGATTATATTTTTGAATAATCAATGCAGATTATTTAGCTGTAAAAAATAATTAAAACTATTAATTGGTCAATAATGGTCATTATTGATGATACAGTGTCAATAAAATTTTGTTAATAGAACAATTTTAATACGGGTATAATATTATTAAGTCAGTTTAATATTTATTAAGCTGATTATAACATTTATCAAAGAAATTAATTCACTGGTCAAATATTTTTTCTCATTAATAATGTATAATATCATAAAATACAATCAAACTGTTTCTCCACTGTCGGATACAGTCCTCTCCCAATTCACATCACCATAAACAGTGTTTTTGCTATTATTCTCATCTAGCCACTTTGACATAATACATTCAAATATTCCATGTATAGTAATTCTAAAATTACAGCAGCACAAAATTGATCCAAAAGATATGTAATAATATGTCATTGGATTTAACAAAAGTTTTTCCCATTTTTTTATCTAAGGATTTAACTTTTTTCCTGACCGGTCTCTAACATCTAGGTTTTTTATTTTTTTAGGTGACACATGCTGTGCATCTTTTAGTCTTGGTTACTTGAGACTGTATATACAAAAGCAGATACCCGGTGTTTATATTTATTCCTTAAGAGTGGGGAATTCCACTATTGAGGACTTGGAAAATGGTTATCTCATGCATCCGAACAAGCAAGTGCAAATAGCATGTAAAAAGTTGTCAGAGAACCCTAACTTAGCTGAAGGTTTTAATGCTATTGGATTCTCACAAGGAAGTCAGTTTTTGTGAGTACACCTTTGTTTTATTTATTATTTTTTTAATTTCACAAATTCAAATACAAAACATTCCACAGTTTATTTACATATGTAGGTCAGGGTGTCCAAAATAATTAAAAGTATTTTTTTAAATCATACCCATTATTTTTTTTTGTCTTATATCAAAACACACTTGAATCAAATTTCATGTCCTTTGGACTAGGTAAACATGTCAATACTTGCATATTGCGTACTTACGCGTCGACGTCCATGTGATTTCCAGTTTTATTGTCAGAAAAATTCGACGTGTCCAGAAAATTCAAAATTAGGCCCCCAGGCAGGGCCGTCTTTACCAGGGGGTGCAAGGGGTGCGGTGCACCCGGGCGCGGAGCGCCCGGGGGCGCCTGTCGAGCGCTGAATTTTTGGATATTTCATTGAACTTAACGCCATTGCACAGTTTTATATACTTGTTACTTACGACAAATATGTATGCGCAAGCAAAAAAAAAATAGTCATTAACAATAATATTTTTTTTACTTTTATTACGCTTTCGGCGCTTGTCATACCGCATTAAGTAGGTAGGTATGTTAAACTGCTAAAATCTGAGTAAACTCTATATTCACCATGACAATACGAATGGTCCGCGGAGTGAATTTGTTAAAAGCATAAATCTTAGAAATCAAGAAAATGGATCTGTCTAATTGGGAGTAGGTACCTACCTAGACAATTAATTTTGTGAGAAATTTGTATTTTGATTAAAATCTAAGAATGAAATATTTCTTTAAGTAAAATTTAATAAGTTTAATATTTAAAGTAGCGTTCGAATAGTGCCGGCTTTACCTATGGTGCATGGTGTGCGGCGCACACGGGCGCAGGGTGTTAGGGGGCGCCGAGCGCCGCTCGCGACGCCTCCAAAGAGCCTACTAGAGGGCGCCAGGGTATTGATTGCACCCGGGCGCTACATGGGCTAGAGCCGGCACTGCCCCCAGGTGCCATGCACCAAGCTCGATGGATGGCGACAGCGATCTATTCCCTGCAAATATCGTTAATAAGTTGTTCTCAGTTCAGAATGACCAGTAAGGACAAGGCAGCTCTGCTAGACGTCTGCTTGTTCATTGTGACATCTTATGTCAAACCATGGTTACAATGAAATTTGGCAGTCAAATCACCTTACCAAGATTTGTGCTTACTGAAGTCTTATGGGTCTTATGAATATCCTTCTTTATGGGAGACTAACGCCTCGTTTCTAGAAGCCAAAAATGCTGTGTCAACCCTTAGAGTAGTAAACGATACAGTAGGCTGTAAAGTTGATGCAAGACTTTCATGGTTTGATTACGGTTGAGGATGAACAAAAACAATTTTTGTTACATTGTGTACAAGAGCTGTCCTGACTGTAAAAAGAAACTTTGAAAGGAAAATATACTCAATAATTGTTTTTTTATAAATGTAAAATAGTAATGAATGTACGATTTGGACCAAACGGTCTTTTAATTTCCAAAATTACGTGAATTCTTAATTCAATCCATAGTACCTTAGTACAAATTCTCAAGGTGTAAGTTTCACATCAAGTCGGCACGGTTCTCGTAATCCTAAGGCAATAATATCTCATAATTAGGACCAAATGGAAAAAAATAGAGGGTATGCGTGTCTGATTTCGCAAAACAAATCTCCCCTTGTATCATGGGATGACATTATATGACTGTAATGACCTACATTACGTCATTAAATTAAACTTTAAACCAGATTCTTACATCTTTTAAACTGGTGTGACCACGGGTCCTACATCAAATTAATCTGTATACTTTATTAGATCTTTATTAGCCATTGATTACTAGGTCTCTCCTCTAACCCTGATTATATTAAATTTGTGTATACAATAGAAATAGGTGCAATGTGCATATCCACAAGTTATTTCCATACATACAAATATTTCTCTAAATACTATTGTAGTAACTTTCCTGTATATAGTATAATTGATAAGGCTAAATTAAATAGATAACCCAATAAAAGAATTGCAAATTAATATACTTTTCTTAATTTCGCCAGGCGTGCAGTGGTTCAGAAATGTGGACAAATAGTAAAAGTGAAGAACTTAATATCTATTGGGGGTCAACACCAAGGTGTGTATGGTCTTCCACACTGTGGTGCTTTGCAGCATGAGACATGCAACTACGTGCGGAAACTACTTAACTACGCTGCATATTATCCGTAAGTTCCTCTAGATAATGATGCTTAAAGAGTTCTTAACAATATTTTTAGGTTTTACAGCTTAATAGAAATATTAAATTAAATCCCGAAGGTATAAAACCAAGCGTGTCACTTTTTTTGTACCTGAGGGGGGGAGTGCACACTGCAATCCAACAGCCGCTGTACCCCTCGTTACCACGTTACCTCTCTCTCACAGAAGACTACCTTGAAGTGTAGTGCATTTCCCATTTTATCTTATTTCCCTAATGTACGTACTTGTTTCGGTAGTGAGTGAGATGTGCCAGAGCCCATTCCCATCCTATCCCTCCCCATTTTCCCAACCCTTTCTCCTAATCCATTCCTATATCTCCAAAAGTAGGCAGCGCAACCGAGGGCGTGACAATGTTTGTCATTTTGGACTAATGTTGGCATGTATCGCGGATGTCTATGGGCGATAGCATCCACTTACCACCAGGTGGACTGTATGCTAGTCCGCCGCCTTCGTCCATAAAAAAAATCTACGACTAGGTCAAGTTAATTTTAGCGATGGATGTGAAACCACTTACCGATGAAACGAAACAGCTGTGTTGACTCAGTTCGTCTTTTGACGAATTTTTACAATTGATTATAGCGCAGTTAGGCATTTTTGCGTTATGTACTCGTAACAAGCACGAACAGCGTAAGAAGTAGGTGTAACTTCGGGAGACGCAGCGACGGATAGCTTGCGTCATCTATCCCCCTATATCTGATGATTTGGCATCAGCTGTTGCGATTAGCACTGATTTATTTTTATTCTCGATTTTTTTTATCAAAATCGCTCTAGTTAGTGTGAAAGTACAACCAGTTTTATGAGACAAGTTGATTCCTATATCCCCAAAATATAACAAGTTCGTAATTACTCATATGACTAAGGTTTAATTCTCGCCTGTTATCTAGCATGTATTTGTATTCATAGGTACTTGTTAGAATACAGCTTGTTTATGCAATGTGCGAAGATATTTTACGTAATTACATATTTGAATAAATGATCAAGATTTATAAATAGACACAAGTTGTCAAGCTTGACATAATCACGACGAGAGTGACTATGTATGATCAGCAACTAAACTAGTCAACCTATAGGTAATAAATATATAGGTCTTGGATATGCATTATATGTGGATACTCCTTAATGCGGTATCGAATTATCTTATTTCATACGGTAAGTACTTATATGAGTTAATGTATCAAGCACAAAAGTATGGGTATCAAACAAAAAAGTAGGTACTCGATACGAAATGTATCGATACTGTTTCAGTGTCCTTAGCTTATTAATAAGGGCTTAAATTGAATAGTTTTTGGTACAATAGCGTGTTTCCGACCGCATTACAAATTAATTTTACGATAAACAGTCTAGTTTCGATCACATTTGCTTACGTACCTACCTATTAACCTTTTAATTATATACGACGCAATTATACTGTATAACAAAATTATATACTCAAGGGTTTTCGGTACGCGTGAAACATATTTAGTTTTTACCTATTTAAATCGCAATGTTCACCGTTTAGAACTACACTCACACACATTTTTTATCATATATTTTCTTATTAAATTCGCTAATATGCCATCCCGTTGTGTGAGAAGTGTAATGGAATAAGATAATTCTCATCCAATTCCATCAAATGGAGAGATAGTACATCCACTGGGAATTGACAACATTCCACTTGAGAAAAAGGTCTTGGGCTATCTTTTGTTAGCAAAATTTAAAAGATAAGAAATAATTATCAATGTAAAATATGACAATAGACAGTAGTAAAACTTACATAGAGTTAGATGAACCTAGTAGTCTTGATGCTTGGGAAAAAAATTGAACGCTTCAAAATCGTTTATAAGATTTTTATTATAATACTATTTTAACCACACATTCACTATTTACACTAAATATCATTCCGAATCTGATGAGCTGCGATCTACAAAATTAACATTTATGACACATCTATCTATATAGCTCAGGCGTTAAAGGTAAATTTTCAACATCAATAGTGTATCTAAAACAATACAGAATAATTGGTTTTTCGTTTTTAAAATTTCTCGTTTAATCAGTTTAATTACACTTGAACCTTGTAACAAATGTTACTGACATAGAAGTAACTTGCAGGCAGGCAAAAAGGATCAAGGTTGGTTGTTCCGGGAATTGCAGACACATAGTGGACGTTCCTAGTGGAATGGTATAAAGGAAACTTGTAAATTCATTCGATGACCTGTTAAAGTTTTGATGTTGGCAGATGGTGGCTATTTGCTCGTCTGCCACTTTTTAAGTATCAATAATTGAATTCTTTATTCACAGTAGTTCTGCTGTATACTTCTGTTGACCGAACAAGTGGCAATATTTATTCGTTAAAAAATTCATTCAATGCATAGAAATCTTTCAGAATTAATACACACGACACTGAATAGCACAATTAATCGAATTCTAATATTTTACATTACTTACCACAAATAAACAGCTGATACGAGACATACGACCTTTATACAAAGATATGAACTCTTCAAAATATTGACTGCTATTGATAATCTGAGTTCAGTAATTGTTATAGATGTTTAAGTATGTACGGTTTTACTGATAACCTTTTGATCGGCTTAGGGGTCATCGATAAAGTCAATAAACACATATAGGAGTGTTAAAGAACCTACTTTTCCTGCTTTCTGATACATAACAAAAGATAAAAACAGGCACTGATAAGTAATCAAAAGCAGGAATTTGTTAGGTTACTTAAAACATTCTGTAAGTTTATTAGGAGTCTATTTCAAAGCAAGCTACGTATTGCAGAATTCAAGACATTAAAAATTAGGAAAATTTTACAGACGGGCAGATCTCAAAATATTCGTATACGTTTCATACTATATTTCATCGATGGACCAAAACGGTGTACAATTTTCTAAATTACAACTAAACTTTAAATTACCTTTAATTAAAAAAAATACGTGGTATCAGCCATACTCAAAAACTTCGCTTGAGTCGTTAACATTTTGTATGAGGGTAAAACATTAAAGTTTACATGCTGTCAGGTAATCAGCATCTATTACCCTCTTAAATATTTGTAACTTGTACTACGTTCAAGTTAAGAAATAAGTGATGTCATCACTATAAGTCACGTGATTTCACCTATTCACCAATTACAAGAGGTAACGTTGCTCGATTGACCAATTAACGCTTTGTTAGTCTACGTTAGACCAATAACGTCACATTCTTCTTAATGTGAATAGAGTTTAGAGCCTTTCATAATAAAAACATGTCACGGCCTGGATCCTTTGCCGGCAATCGGCCTGGTAACATTTGGGTGAAAAACAAAGAAAAAAAAACTCAGATGGCGCGCGCCAGTCCCAAGATTTTTCGTGTTAGTGTTTGTACTAAAATTGTCTTTTTACGAGCACAACATATCCATAGTATATATTAATGTTGTGATTTTTTATGAGGTATTGTAAAAGTTTACATCGCGTACTCAATCAAAAGGAGCAAGGAAAGGAATTGTTTTCGGAAAGTTTGCTCCTTTTGATTGAGTAGGCGCTTAATCAAACAGTAATTTTTAATTCATCTAATAATTCCATATTTTTTGCAAAGAATTTCTATGTAATATAAAGTACAGTTACGGTTCATTTTCTTTATTTTCATTTCAACTATTTGTGACCACTAGAGATACGTTGCAGCCCGGTCACAAAGACATCAATTTATCTCACGATAAATTGAAGTACAATTAATTTTATTGTAGGTACATTAAAATAGTATATTTAAATTACATATTTTCATAACCCTTTCGTTTTAACAGTGACTGTGGCCGGACCAGGACGCGACATGCGTTGTAATTATAAAAAGTCTCAACCGTTTTCGTTCATCTATGAACTTAAACGAAATATTTTGGGATCTGCTGGTCAGTCACCCTCAGTCGAGATATAGTGAAAATTTTTCAAAAGTCATGATTTCCCTTTATTGGTAGAATTTTTCAAAATATTCTTAACACCTAAATTGAAAAATGACTAATTTGTTTTCAGTTGGGTGCAAGAGTCCCTCGTCCAAGCTACATATTGGCACGACCCACTGAACGAGAAAGAATACAAAGAGAAGAGTCAGTTCCTTTCGGACATAAACAACGAGTTGACCATAAACACCAGCTACATAGACAATTTGAACAAGCTCGAGCACTTTGTATTGGTAAAATTTAACAACGATACCATAGTGCAGCCCAGAGAAAGTGAATGGTTTGGGTTCTATAAGCCTGGACAGGCAAAGGAGCTGTTGACTTTGCAGGAGTCCAGACTTTATTTAGAGGTTTGTATACCTAACAATAAAGGATGTCTCAGAAATATTTTCGTTTTTGAACTGTAAAAATTAAACTAAACGTTTGCATATTTAAAAATTTACAGATATATTATAATTTTAAAGTGAACGCTGCTCATTTAAACGCGATTGTTTTTCATAAATGAAAATTTAATTATCGCCCTTTAAAATTATAATAAATATGTATTAATTATGCAAACATTTAGTTTTAATTTTTACAGTTCAAAAATGAAAATATTTCTGAGACACCCTTCACTAACAAGCCGATTAGCCCAGTTGGTAGCTCTGCTGTGCAAAAGGTTATAGTTTCGATTTTCAATCGGGCATTAATTTGTGTACAGACAAATGTTTGTTCCTATCTGAGCGGTGTGTTCGTCTTTGTATGTCTCTGGGCCCATAAGACAGGGAATCCTAGTGTGAGCCATTGAATGTGGCTTTAGTTATTTAAAATATTCCGACCAGGTTTCCGTAACGTTTTACTGTTAGTGTTTTTTGGTATGTACTTTTAGAAAAACCGATTTACAAGTGGGTTTTCCGGTTTCTAGAGCACTTGTTGGGGGGGGGGGGGGTGCGCCGCACGCCTGTTTATTATTACATTATATTAACGTGTCATTGAAAAAAATACCAATATACAAACAATGTCGCTTTTTTCTATGAGAATTGTTGAATAGTTTGCTCTGTCAACTTTGGAATTACTAAACCGACTTGACCCATCTTCGAACATAACAATATATGATGAAAATATTGAAGCTTTCCCCAGTTCAACTAAAAAATTAGTAAAAACTCCATACTTCTTAAACTTTGAAATATCGTGGAACGTAAATATGGGGGTTAAATCGATAGGTATTGAGGTCCCCCAGATCCCCGTTTGCTTTCAGCCACTAGCGATGAAACTTCTTGTATATATCTATAAATTTCAAAACGGATTCAACTTGTAACCCTTACAGCTGGTTCCCGCTAGGTCGTGACGATAATTTGATCGTTGGCCGGCTGTCGGTTCTAGTTGTTTCCACTAGGTCGTGACGACCCTTTTATCAATGGACGGCAACCGGGCGGAGGGGAGGGGGAGGGTGCGTGGATGTCTAAATGCAGTTGGCACGACAAGAATAGTGTCGGCGACGATACTTTTATCGTAGCCACGACACTTTTACCGGGACGACAATGGCTCGTCACGACCAAGTGGAAACTGGCTCCTAAGTCGAGATAAAGTGGTATTTTCCGAAATTCCAAAGTCATGATCTCCACAATACCAATTGTTTATGATTTTTGGAATCTACCTAATATTTTGTTATCATACATTTCAGGACCGCCTGGGCTTGCAACAGATGGCTAATTCCAGTAAACTGGTTTTCCTTTCACTCGATGGAGATCATTTAAATCTGTCAGAGGAATGGATGCAGGAAAATATTATTAAACCTTATCTATTGAACTAAACACGATTACCATTAATCAGATAATAATTACTACTAACCAATGAGTTTACTGATAATGCTCTTATTAACATGAAATCTCATTAATTTCTTCATCATTGTTTAATACTTAACTAGTGTTTGAGTCGTGCAGATGCAATAACACACTTATTATTTTAAGAGATTGCAATATTTAGTTTGTAATGTTACGGAAAAAACTAATCATACCCAAAGAGATTAAAAAATATGGATATACAGGTTGTGTTCAAATCTTTCCCGAAACCTGAAACTGGATTCCGTCCACGATTCGAAGTTCACGGACGTAAAATTTTTCTAATCGGTTTTTTGCAAACCGATATATACCAAAGATATATATCGATATACCAAAGCATGGGCATTTTGCTTTGGTATATCCCACATTTACGAAGGAGTACATAGTAGGGCAACTACAATATAAATTCAAAGCATATTGACAATCTTTAGGAAACATTTACGCAATTTGGTTCTAGAGAGAACATTTTATTAATTGTGTTAGTAATTGTATTGCCATATCCGACAATAATCAAAAATATCCTACTGTCTTGGCTTTAACCATAGATGAAATATTTACTATTACTAGCAAAGCGTTGCTTGGTAACCATTTTTCAAGAAATATACAAATTGAAAAAGAAATCCTGTGGATTTTGTTTTTAGTTGCAAAATTAATTACTCTTATAAATATTAAATAAAAGGTAAAATAAAAGTAGCGAGCATTTACAAGAATATGTATTCTTAATTTTTACAACAAAAGTTGGTCGTACAGAAAGATTACAGGTCATTTACAGTGTCCTAAGGACATGGTTATGAATGCCATTAAGCACTATAACAAATTTAACATGGTTGAAAATGTGCCTATCCAGGCCCAGGAAAACGACACACCGTGACTTCTCCTCAAATGCCCTTGAACAAATTTCTCTAATGAATGAAAAAGGTCATATCTCCTAGCTGTGAAACTTGTGGGAATATAGAGCATGTTCAATATTTATTACAGGAATGTGATAGGAACAACCATAAAAATGTGGCTATAATTAAGCATCAACAGTCTAGATATTGACATCAGCCTCTTAACCAAACAAGTGAAGCTAGTATGCTATATGACTTATGTTAGTTAAATTGTGTTTGTGGGAATATAATAATTATTAGCATAGGATATGATGGTACTGACATGTCTACCGAATGAGGAAAGGAATCTTTGGGAAGAATTGAATTTAAAAAAGAGTTATACTACCTCCAAAATTAATGGATCTTCACGTCTCCTTTTCTCGTCGTCGGACTGCCTCCGGTCGTCGACATAAACGCGTACAATGCGGTTGTACTTGGAATCCTCCTTGATGTAAGGAGCTTTGTGGTCCCCCAACTTGTGCACTGGGAACATGGCCACGCACTGCAGCATGCATTGCTCTGCTATCTTGAAGCTACAATAGAAATAGTAAATTTTACTGTTACAGTTGATTGTTGGGTATGTTAAACATAGATATTTATTTATTTAGAATTATATGGTTTCGTTTAAAAGTTAAAATTGCTAGGGAGTATCAATACTCCGCAATTTTATTTTCATACAAAAGCAGACCACCTGATGATAAGCGGTTACAGTTGGACACAGATGTCTGCGACACATTCCACCATTGTTCCCCAATTCTCTATCCCGTTGGGCATAAGTACTCGAAACTTAAAAATAAAATCTGTACAAATGTGGTATAAGGAAAGAGAAAAAGGAAGGAAGTAATTAAATAAACAGCAAATCGAGAAAGGTGGGGCAGGTTAGGTATTCTGGTGACGATAAAGAAATAGGAGATCTATCGACTTGATGATGACGTTCCTAGTAATTTAAAATTATTTACTTTGGTTATTAAAAAAAAAAACCTCTGTTGTTTACGATTTGCTGCTCATTCGGTATTTTTTTGTGCTCGTTTAAATACAACGCGCTCGCTCACTCGGCGCTTAAAATAACGGGCTTTTTCGTCAGTACCCCGGTTAAAAGTTTTTGGCCATCCTCTTTACAGTCCTGACTTGGCACCTTGTGTGACTTTTTTAGTTCCCGAAATTAAATCCTAACTAAAAAAGAAGCAGTTTATGTCACCGGAAGACGCGCTGGCTACGCTCGAAGAGGCTGTGAAAGGGGTACCTGAGGAAAAGTGGAAGAAATGTTTTCTAAATTGGTACTATACGTATTCAGGTGTTGGTACTACTTACTCGTTGTCGTTGATGCAGTCCATCCTCACCACATTGTAGCCCAGATCCCACGCTTGCTCCTTCGACTTTTCTGCCAAAAGCGTGGCGAGTCCCCTTCGCCGATACTCCGGAGCTACCGCCAACATCTTTATCTGTAACATTTCAATTGTTGGATGAGAATTGTTGACATCATAGCATACATCAGATTTTTTAAAAAATCTCGCAGACTGAATTTGTCAATATTTTCCTTCAGCGCCATGAAGCAAAATATTGTGTAGAGATTATGTACCTACGTAGCTAGCTAGCTACCTTTACCCGGAAAGATTTCAGTAAGTGACGAAACTGGTTTTGTCGAAGTAACGAAAGTGGTGATGAAAACCAAGTTTTATTATTTAATGAATTCGGCGGTTATAAATACTCCTAAAACTAGATCGTAAACCGTTTTGTGGTACAAACAATAGATATAGGTAGGCTATATAATAGGCTATATAACATTTGATATAGGTAGGTACTGTACAAGTATGTATATACTCACTTCGAATATCTTGTTCTGTTTATACTGGTCCCAAAGATTTGGAGTTTCCTGCAGCTTTGCAATGAAGTACAACAACTCTTTCGTATTCGGATCCTGAGGAAGGAAGGATTTATGTAATGAAGCTTTAAAACTGGTTTATATACATGAGCATGTTTCTAATTCTATCTAATTTATGCAAGGTACGTAACCTACCATAACACAACTTTGTAATAAGAATTTAGATAGATAAACCATCACTTAAATGTGTACCTACACTATTCAACAATGTACTACGAATAAAGACACCCACCTGTCTGTATGATGCAAAATTACACAGATTCTTAGTGTCGACGGAACTGCTCGCGAAGTTCACGCAGATTGCTGATATTCCGCCGTCCTCCGATTTTGTATACAACGAGTTACCTGAAAAACTCATTTACCTTACATTTTGGCATAAGTGGCAGACAGAAAAGATCCTCCTATCTCCTGCCGCTTAGAGCCAGTTTGCCACTCAACACCGGGGTAACACAGCCAACGTGTATTATCTGCAGGCCGAACGTACTGAAACCAGCCCTTTTATATCCCACTGCTGGACATAGGCTTCCTCATGCACCTTGTCTTGTGCATGAGGGATGCCTTGAAACTCCACGCTGGTCCAGCGGGTTGGCGAGTCCACTCTTTTAGAGGTGGCGTAATAGCTCAGCGTTTGTGTTAACGGATTTAGTCGCCTTTTACGACACCCATTGGAAGAGAGGCCGAGCGCACTTACATATAGCTAGCCGAGAACTACTTACTAATTTATTGCATGAATAAAAATTCTTTATCGTCTTGGACTATGAGCCCTATTTTATGTTTAACACTCACTGCCACGTGATCCGCTGGCGGCCCACGTGAGTTCGAGCGTAGCACACCATCAACAACGGGATGCAAACTAATACAGCAGGCCGCGTGGGCGGCGCACAACCCATCGTTGTTCGAGCCAAACCCTTTACAAGAGATATTGGCGTGTCCCGCGCGCAGACCACTTGGCATGCTACAGAAAATTCAATTTTTGTTAGGTGGCCTGCTGTGAAAGTATTAACGTGTCCTGCGCGCGGCCACGTGGCCTGCTCAAGTAGAATATTCTTCTTTATGCGTGGCAGTGATAGTGTTGAATGGTTAATTTCTTTTTATATTCTTAGGAGTATTCTCCGTTATACAGGCGGTAGAATATTCAGAGGGACGCAACGTCTCTGCCGTTTCAGGCCAGATTAGACATTTTAGACATTAACGTTCAATGTTTTGAAAAATTCTGGTCAACAGGAATTTTTGCGTCTAATAGAAACCTAAACAGCAGGATTATTGGTTATCATGATTATTTTAACGTCCAGGCAGAAACATTCCCTGCGTTAGAAATTAAGGAAAGTCCTTAGGCACACGTTAGTTTTTTTTTTGACAAGGTGCCAGACGAACAGGCAAGGACAGGACGCAAGGACAAAAATACATCTGTGACAAAAATATAATAATTCATCTCCACGATTTTAAAGGTTTGACTGTCCAATTTGCTTATATGTATATGTTTCATGGTTGTATGATTGATTATTATAGTTATATAATATATGGTTCACTTATGCGTGCTCATCGTGTTGGCTGCAATGTCCTCATATGTCCTTATTGACATTTGATTTCTAATTTTATTTTTTATTGATCACTATTTAAGATTGACTTTGTATTATATTTTTTGTAAAATTCGTATGTCCGTAGGCCGGGATGTCGTTCCACGGATGAATAATTGAGATTGGGATAGTCCACCTGATTGTAAAGTGGATACTGTCGCCCGTGGACATCGGTTATACTTGCCAACATTAGTACAGAATGACAAACGTCGGCATGTCCCCAGATGTGCTGCCAAACTATGGAGATTTAAAGGAGTGAATTTGGAGGAAAAGATGGAAAATTTAGGAGGAATAGGATGGGACGGGAATGAGCTCTAGCATTTCATTCACTACTGAAACACATACGCACATTAGGGGAATAAGAAAAAGTGGGAAATGCAGTACATTTCACGGTTGTTTTCTGTGAAAGGGGCACGTGTAACGTGGCAAGTCAAGTGCGCCCAGCGTCTATGGGATTTAACCTGTACCCTCCCCTCATAGATATTTTAGGTAGCTTAATAAAATAGTTTTCTTTTGGCACTAACCCTGTTTGAGCAAACTGAGGAGATATTCGTCGAGCGCGCGATCGCTATAGATGTCCATATCGCGCGAGCGAACAAATGCATGCTCGCTAAGATAAAGCCGTTTGATGGTATCTATCCCTAATGCATGCGTCTCACTCGTCAACGGCAGGACTTGCGATTTTGAGGGCTGGAAAATTAGTAGATATAATCACCGTCACCAGCTCTTTATTGTCCACGAGGGATATATGACCTTCAAACACCACGCTGGCCAAGCGGTTGGTGAGTGCATTCTTTTAGAGGTGATATAGTCCCTCGGGGCTTGTGGTAGCACCTGTGTTATCCTTTAATCGTCTTTTATGACACCCGCAGAATGAGATGGAGCCGGGTTATTAATCTATATGTTAAACCTTAACATATAAATCCTAAGATCTGTATCCCAAGGTTCCGAAAGTGAAGATTCTATTCTATAATAGAATCTTCAGCCGTGGCTCAGTCTAAATTTCACTTAGGAATAACAAACTTACGAGTAGTAAAGTAACGTTACGAGTGGAGCTGGAAAGATACAAAATTGCAATTACAGAGTGCCGTATTACATTTTTTTATCGACATACAGACGCAGACGAGCATACAGTCCACCTGATGGTAAGTGGATACTGTCGTTCATGGACATCCGGAATACATGAATATCACAATCAGTCGAGAATGACAAACGTCAGCACGTCCCCGGAGCGGCTGCAGAAATGCAGCGTGCACTCTCGCCCTACTAAATTCCATTCCATGTACTCAATACCATGACGTATTTACGTACCCTATTCAAAATAAACTGTTGGGATTTCTCATGTACCTTTTCCTGTCTTATCAGTTCTTTTATACCAAATAAAGTATGACATTTTGTAAAGTGAATAAAATTACACGTTTTAACAAAAAAGGGAATTGCTAATCTTGAAATTGTAACATATAGCATATTCGATTTTCACTACAATTTTCACACAAAATCCTATAAAATAATCACAAATGTGTCAAAATTCGTTTCTAGCTTGTCTCTTGTTGTCATGTCGGCCAGTAACAATGATGTGCAAGAAGAAAAGTTGAAATTATTCTGTGGCCTGAGCGCACTTGAAAATGCGTTGTCCTAATATACGTATCCTTTAATTCCTTAATATCCTTGTTTGGATATAATAAACATTTAGAAATGTCCTTTTTGAGTATCATGAAAACAACTCATAGAAGTATCCGTTTTAATTTACAATGTAAAATATCCATAAAATTAGCTTTTAATGATAATCAATTTCAGTACTGCGTCAGTTTATTCCTTTTAGCTACTTTATATCGATGTTCTTGCTATCGTGAATATGTTACCGAGAATATTAGTTCTTAGTACATGTAAGTAATACATTTTCTAATAATGTGCTAACAGTCGCATTATAAATGGATACAAATTAGTGTTTAGTTAAAGTGGCTATATTTTTACAGCAATGCATCGGAATACATTTAATAGACCTGGAAACATATTATCAACGTTTAAACGAGTACGACTCAAGTGAGGCCAGAGATGAAGACAGCCCAAAAAATCTAACATCATTTAATGTATCTAAAGACACGCGAAAATATGATGAATCTAGAAAAAGATACATCTTAAGAAACGAATCTTCTGTTCCAATACCACCGGAAACTGACCTATCGCCTCCCCCTGTAGATTTTTATGTAGATACAAAGGAGGCCGGTTTGAAAACAACAATCGCATTACTCATTCAACAAATCATTCACGATACTGAAAGCAAATTGGAGGCCGTTAAATACATAGAAACAAAGCATAATGATACACCGGCCTTTAAAATTGGATCTATGATTAGCATGATTAAACACTCTAAAAACACAGCGAACGAACTCTTCAATATCGCTATGAGACATAAGGATGACTATCAGAGTTCAGAAACGCTGAAGATATTCGAAATGTTTATGGGTGCAACAATTGAAACGGAAAATTTAAATAATCAAATCTATAATTTACAACTTATAGTAGCACAGGGTGGAGGGTCAACTAAAAATCAGGTCTCCAATAGTACACTATTACAAAGACAATTGCGGGACTTTGTTCCGGTTCGCAACAACAATGTCGCCATGGGATGATTTTATAATCTGTAGGAGGACATCCGATACGTTGCACTAAAATTGCAATTCTTTTTTATTTTCAAACTATGTATATAAAAGTTATCAAGTCTTTTTTATTGTTTTATTTTTATGAAATAGTGAAAAATAAAGATCAAGTTTCTGTACTTTTTTTTAATTTCTAAAAATATGTATATAGATACAACGTATCACTCAAATAACACAAAACCTAGAAACACGCCTACTATTTAAAAAGATGTAAATCCGTTGCAGTGAAAAATAAAACTAGTGTAGGTATTGTAGGTAGTTTTTTCATTCTATCCAAAATGTTCGTAGCGCTCATTATTCAGTACAGAGTATTTATTGATCGCACGCCTCGGCGGTTGCGACGCGGGCGATGCGTGTAAAATACTACTGCGCGTAGAAAAAAGATAGGTACCTATACTAGAAATGAACAATAAATTATGAAAACATCTAAAAACTGATAGAATCGATTCCATTATACAACGTTGTATAATGTTCCATTATACAACATGTCACTGAAATAACGGAAAATCTGAAAATAGGTTGTACAGTACCGAGAGTAGAATCGATTCTACCAGTATTTACAATAGCTTTTATATCATAACTTATTGTTCATTTCTAGTACATACTTATATCTTTCAGTTAATGAGCAGTTACGCAAACAACAATACTTTTTGCTGTATTCCCTAAAATAATTCAATTTTTCACTAGAACGGTTTTATATATATTTTAAATTAGTTGACGTGTCCTCAGGTTTTGCGTTATTTGTGTGACACGTTGAATAAAGATTCCAACCGTATTCGATTGTTTTATTTAAGGTCACGTGATGGTAAGTTACATATACCGTTTGGTGTTAAAAAATCAAATGGACTGTAACCATAAATTTAAATGATTGTAACACTATAAAGTTACAGTAGCTTCGGTTCTTGTTTCAATGATTCCGATCCCATCTAGACAGCTTGGATTGCCCGTATCTGTTATTAATAGCAAATATATCTGTGTCGTTTCTGTGATAATCAAAATCAGACTACATGTTCAGTTTTATTTGATGCTGTGATTCCTTGATCCTTTTGTTGATCTTCTTTTCTCTACAGTTTACTGCTTAATATATAATACTTGTATATAATTTGTGTTGTATTTATTGTATCTTCTTGATTTACGTAGTATAATAATATTATTATGTATATATATTATCTATTTAATATGTATTATTATTATTTTGTCTTGTCTTGATATGTCTTGATTTATATACCATAGGTATTGTTGTTTCTAGTGGTTATCATATATGCACTTATCTACCTATTTTTTTGTATTCTGTTACCTTTTGTATACCTACCTATTTATTTAAACTTTGTGTCACTTTCACTGTATTCTTTGTATTATACTTACTAGTATGATTAAACTCTACAAATTCCGGTTATCCAAAGAAACCATCCACAGCTTAAAGACCTCACCTACAATAGACTGTATTCATACATTGTATATTTTAGGTAGGTACTCTAGAATAAAACGCCTCGCTGGCCAAGCGTGTTGGCTAGTCCATTCTTGTATAGGTGGTTTCGTTCCTAAGCGCTTGTGAAAGCGGCTTTGTTATCCCCTAGTTTGTCGTCTTTTACGATACCCACGGAAAGAGATGGGGTGGTGCTATTTCGGGAATGCAAAAACCGGTCCAAATCTAAAAACGGTTTTTTCGGTTTTGATCCTATATCAATTTAAAAATTTTCTTCCGTCCCCACTAAGACTGCTAGTATAGTCACTTGCTACCGATAATTGATTACGCTGATGTTTGTTACTCCAATGTCAACCAAGATCTCCTTAACAAATTGGATCGTCTTATCAACAACTGTATTAGTTTCATTTTCGGACTTGGTAAATATGACCATATATCCTCATATCGTTCTCGGCTTAAATGGCTGCCCATCCGACAACGCAGATGTGTAAGAATGTTTTGCACACTTTTTTCTATCTTATACGATCAACGTTCCCCTGAATACCTGAAATGTAGTTTTCAGTTTCAGAGAGACTCTCATGACTGTTGTCTTCGTTCCGCTGAAAACTCCACTTTATGTCCCTTCTCATCGCACGGGTTTCATGACTAATTCCTTCGCTGCTCAGGCAGTAAGATTTTGGAACTCGCTCTCCACTGACATAAAGAAAGCTACCTATAAAAACAGCCTCAAGAGGAAGCTTTGGGAACACTACCTCCGTAATTCACAAAGCTAATGGTATTTTTCTCCTTTTTTCTCCTTTTTAGAGATGAATTAAGCTTTACCATTTGAGTTCTTCTGCACCCGTTTAAATTTTTCACATTTAACCAACAGTCGACTGGTAGAAAATGCCTTAAGGTCTTAAGGTGGCCTCTGTACAATATAGGGGGCCGTTCAAGTATTACGTAAGCAAAATTTTAGTCATTTTAACCCTCCCGCCTTCTCCCCCTTGTCAGCGAAAGTAAGCAAAGCTCTTACACCCCCCCCCCATGCTTACGTAAGCATTGGTATAATTTTTACAAAATCTGTTCAAGTTTTAATCAGAATCTACTAAATTTTGCCAAAATATACGAAAAGTAAATAAATACATATTGTTGACGTAATCGCCATTTAGACTTTAGACTCCCCCGTCGCCCATGTCATCAAAAATAAGCAAAGCAAAGACCCCCTCCCCCCTTTGGTGCTTACGTAATACTTGAATGGCCCCTAGTGCATAAAAAGTGATTATATAAATATACTTGTGCCTACCAATATCACAGATTAGGTAGTAAACCCATACACACAACATAATCACGATGTTATATAAAATCACATAAAAAGTAATGGTTTTAGAAACTATTTAATTCCCATTTCGCTAATTTAATACCTGAATTTACTTTTTTATTACATGTGTTGTGGCTGTCCTAAATATGTTAGCGAGGATTTTAGTTCTTACCATATGTAAGTAATTCGTTTTCTGAGTATTTGCTGATATACGTACCAAAAAGAGATACATATTATTGTTTAGTTAAAGTGGGTATATTTTTACAGCAATGTATCGGAATACATTTAGTAGATCTGGAGACATATTACAAAAGGGATTCAAAAACGTTGAGGAATAAAGACACGTCTAAAGCTCATTCACCGTTTAATAAATCTAAAGACTCGCGAAATTATAAAGGATTAAGGAGACAATATTTCCTAAGGAACGAGTCTTCCTCGCCGCTTGAAACTGATATACCTGAAACTCCTGAATATCTACCTGAAAACTCACCTGAAACTTTAACCGAATCACCACCTGAAACTCCTACTTTACCTTTACCTGAATCTCAACCTGAAGTTCCCCCTGAAACTACACCAAGGTATAATATTGAGCAAAGCCCTGCAGGTACGTACAAGGAGGCAAAGGAACGTAATTCGAAATCAATAGTCGCACTACTAATTGAAAAAATTATCAACGCCACAGAAAATGTAATGAATCAGGCACAAACCATAAAAGAAAAGCACAAAGATACGCCGGCCTTTAAAATAGGTTTCCTTCTCAGTATGATCAAGAAATCCAGAAACACCGTCTTAGAACTGTTTAATACAGCTATGGCACGTAAGGATGACTACCGGCCTATAGATACAATACAGATGCACGAAATGATTGTACATGCGACTTTGGATATGGATAATTTGGTGAGGCAAGTGGAAACAATACATGCGCAAGTAAGTAAAGCGGTTCAACATACGGACAGTGCTCTGTTGAGGCAACAAGCGAAGGAGTTTTTGAAGAGCTTGTAATCTTTCTATGAATTAATATCTGTACTATATAAGTACAATGCTGTATATTATTAATGCACAGTATATCTGTATAAGAATGGCTGCATAATTCATAAAGACAGCTAGAGTATCTAAAGTTTTCCCTTTTTTGCAATATTATTACTTGACCAAAAATTTTCATCACTTTTATTTTAGTTTCCTTTTAACGAATAATATTGTAGTATTGTACGAATAATCACGAGATTAACCCGATGACAAACGCGACAACGCCTACTTCAAGAATTGGTTACGAAGTCGAATCTTGTTTAGAATTAAAATGAGCGGCATCTGAATTGCCAATATGTACTGGGAAATGGAGGCTTAATGAGATAACTCGATTAAAGTGTAAGTATGGAACTAGTTTATTTTTATCTTATTCTGAACTATATATATACTCATTAAATACTTATTTTAAATGTTTAGCTGGTCTTGTGCTATCGCGTTTATCTTATAGTTTTAAATAGTATCACGTAAAATGTTGTGGTCAGATGTGTGTTCACGTTATGGTCAGATTGCTAAATCAATCTCAGTATAATCATCTAAAATGCATATCTATGTTTATTTATTACATAAATAAGCACTTTCTATTTCCATAATTAGTAAGTAAAATGAAACAAAGCCAAAGTAAATATTTTACATGTAATTCCACTTTACTTTAATATAGTAAAAAAAACTACGCGTACTTTCTATATTTTTATATTCACGTTTTCTATATTTTCAACTTTCCACATTGCTGGCAGTACAGCAAACTTTTAAATTATACCGTGCTAGTTCTCTATGTAAAAACCACGTAAAACAATAGCTGAATGACGTACGAAGAAACAAATGCCACGATACGTGTTGCCATCAGCGCTGTGTCTTAGATGACGAGAGGGTGCATCTCATCTTTTCCAGTCAGTAATTATTATTTGTGTTTCGCTTCGTGCGGTGTACCTACACCTGCCGCGGCTTGATGAGGTCGTGCTAGTGCATTAGTTGATGACGTCACGCCTCGCTTGTGCTATAACCTCACTCACACCTGTGTTGCGTGCCACCGCTGCTGCTTCTGTATATTCCTTCAACACAATAGTCCTTACTCATGAAATTCTTTGTCACTTTCTCACCTGTTTGAAGTTCTAATTGTTAAAAAAACGTTGAACAACTCAGAACAATTATTAAAACTACAGAATTTTCCGGAGATTACATATGATTGTATTCATGGCGAATTAAAGATATTAGGCATGGTGCCTTTTCTTGATAGTACATTGTAAATGTGACATATTCTAATAACGGGATTATTACATACAGAAATAAAGAACGTAGTTAATTTTTTCGACGACTCGATGAAACTATGCTGTTAGCTGTTAACAATTTTATGTAACCACGTGCAGTCGCGTTAGGGATATACGTCTTGTTTGTAACGAGTTTACTCTGAATTTCTTCGGACGTTTTTCATACGATTAAGGGCCCGACGGTGGCCAAAACGGCCAAGAAGAACACGCAACCTTAATCTGTACACACTCAACTTTGTCAATGTGATTTTGTACTGTGGCGACCATATAACGGACGCATAGGTATTCAAGACAGCTAAGAACGAGTTATTGAACAAGGAGGAGCAAGCGTCTAAAGTTTTAAACTTTTTTGTTAGGCGACTTATGAAACACAGCACACTATTGCATTTGTTCACTGTGGACTCAATGTACTGTTTATAGGTAAGTCCTGAGTCAAAGTTTACACCAAGATCACGAACTATCGACTGCCGCTGCAACGTAGATTCACGTATCAAGTAAATGTAGGTAGATACCCAATAATGGACCACTTTCTGCTGAATGAAATCACAGAACATTTCTTAACATTAAGGCTCATTTTATTTTCGTCACACCAGTCGGCCAACAAATAGATATCTGACTGAAGTTTGACGCAGTCTCTGGTTGAGTGAATATGAGCGTAAGATTTTTAAAACGTCAGCGTACAAAATAGCGGGTAACAGCGGTTCTAAGACTAAATTCTATTTTTTTTATAGAAAAAGGCGGCGGACGGCATGCAGTTCACCTGATGGTAAGTGGATACTGTCGTCCATAGACATCTGTTATACATGCCAACATCAATCCAGAATGACAAGTAAGACAACAATGAATTCCTAAGAGAGACGTCCTTTTTGCTTGAGCACGATGACAAGGCGCGTAATCCCGTCTCGTGTGGGGGAATCCTCTAGGAGTATAAGAGTATAACTCTAGAGTATAACAAAACACATAAATATGTATTTTGCATTATTTTATTAGTATTATTGTTATTGTACTATAAAGGCTCGCATATATTACGACTGGCCACACCGCAGCGCATAACATTAAAATCCTCCTGAAACATTTTTATACACTTTGTATAGACCTTCGCACAGACCAGGCGGGCCACATCGCGCCACAGCTCAGCGCTCTGGGGGCGGATAGCTTGCCAGCCGTATTTATGCGCTGTGACGCGGCCGACCTCATTGTGGGTTGAACGGGCGCAGTTAACGGATGTAATTTCTGAGATATTCGCTGTGCGATTTCGTGATGAACTGAATGTCAACTGAATAAATTATTGTATTGAGCTGCGATCCACCGCCGCGTCTGTAATGTGTGGCAGTTTTTCAGTGCGAAGCGGGTGTAATGTGCGCGAGCCTTTATACTTACATACAAATTTTCCGTACGCACTACGCCCGCCTTTCTGTCTTGACCTATAAGTGTTTTACTTTACCAAGTCTGCTGGAAGAAATCGCAGAAGATAAGCTTTGCCTTTTGTACATCTTTTCTTTTCCTTCCTTTTTATTTATTTCATGATTTGTGTGCGTGATTATTAAATAAATTATTTTATTTCACTTTACACATAAAAAGGAACAAATTCTAACTCTTTCCCAATTTATATGTAAAACCACTCGCAGGTATATTAAGCTTCGGTATTGCATAAAACAAAAGACCAGAACAATGGAAAATAGAAACATTTTTGGCTTAATAAACAATGGAGTGTAGGTAAACGTAAAATAGACATATTTTGGACGTAGGGTTGCCACTCCGCGATGTTATCTATCTATTGTATCTAAGTATATTCTATATATAAGTATACATAAGTATAGTATAAGTATATTAAGTATACATTAATAAAATCGTAACAAATCGTGTAAAAAATATTTTTTGAAAAGTATCATTGCAGGGCGCACTTTAAATCATAAATGGCCCAAAACAACAATTTATAGAATTTTCGACTTTTTTGTTAGGCGACTTATGAAACACAGCACACTATTGCATTTGTTCACTGTGGACTCAATGTACTGTTTAAAGGTAAGTCCTGAGTCAAAGTTTACACCAAGATCACGAACTATCGACTGCCGCTGCAACGTAGAATCACGTATCAAGTAAATGTAGGTAGATACCCAATAATGGACCACTTTCTGCTGAATGAAATCACAGAACATTTCTTAACATTAAGGCTCATTTTATTTTCGTCACACCAGTCGGCCAACAAATAGATATCTGACTGAAGTTTGACGCAGTCTCTGGTTGAGTGAATATGAGCGTGGTATGAGAATATGAGTGGTCTAAACAAAACCACTAGACTGATTTATACACGCCCATTATAGAATTTTCACTGAAATTATCATCAAGACCATATATAATCATTATTGGTTCAGTTTTGTTTTTCATTAAGAGAACAAAAAATATAGTGGCTACGTATTTATTGGAACGGTTTAAATTTGTCTGAATGTAAAATTTAGAAAAGCTTGCTATTTACTAGGTAAATGGAGTTAAAACCAAATAAAATGTGGACAATTTTAAATTATTTAAATTTTGATAAACCTCTCACGGTTAAAAAGCGCTCATACCGTTGGAAAATAAAAATATAAACCAGTCTTGTTGACAATATCCAATACAACCTGTCACCGTCATCATGCCTAACGATAGTTGATCTCACGTAAAAGAAAGAAAATGTTTGATCATTCGCAGAGCTCGCGGAACCTCGCGGGAGAGGGCTTGTCCATCCAATATATGATAAGTAATTTTGTTTTTCAAGACATTGACAACCCTATTACGACCAATTGTACCCGTGTGTGTAAAGAGGGATGCATACTGCAGTGTGATTGCTAAATTGAACATTGTTTCGGCAGTCGACAGCATCTGTGAAAATATAAGCCGCGAGCTCGCAGTAGCCGGCCAGTTTTCAATGGGGCGAACTTTGAAGAAAATTATTTATTTATTTGTTAATATAAAATAATGTTACATAATTTAATTCCCAAGCGCTCGGAAACCATCACTGGTTTATACGAGTCGCTGCATATTCCTCAGTATATTTACATATATACCTAAATCTAAACAGGTGAGAATTGTGGTGATTATTTCCCACACATCACGTTAAGTTAATTAAAATAAGTTCTCGAATTATTTTATTATTTTAGTTTAAGGGTGCTTTGCTTACTAATTCTCGCGCACCCGCGTAAGATAATAGTTTTAGTTTTGTCCTGCACGTGTAAAGATACACCATTTCACTTATTTTTAAATATTTTTAGTTGTTATTTCTTTTTTGTTTGTGTACTTTTACTGTCTGATGTCTGAAAATATTGTAGCTTTAAACTGCTGTTGTGCTTGGTAACGGGATGTTATAGGCTAATAACGTTATTTTACTTAATCCAAAAAAATAATTTATTATTAATCCACAGAGTCCGCCCCCGTGAATCCCGTGCATTAGCCGGGCCCATTCGTATATACCGCCTTCGCTGCCCGCTCGCCCAAATACAACACACTGCGACCGGACAGTTTTAATTTCTTTGCGATATTTTTATTTTTCGATTTCGGAAAAAAATCATTATACATATCTCCACCATCGACTGTCGATGATTCTAAGTATAAATTCGGGGTGTTATCACGTTACCGACACAACCTCCCCTGCTTCTGCGCCCCCAAAAACAAAGATGTTTGAAGAACATGAGATGTGTCGTCTATAGTCTCCGCTAAGGGTGTCTAGCTGAAATTTCAGCAAAGGGTGTTCAAAACATTTTTTTTGCTGAATGACTAAATTCTGGTGGCCCTAATGGCTTTTCAAGAGTCACGGGGCATGTATAGTTTGGGGCGAGCGCAGAAAGCGCCCAGCGAGGAGCAAAAAGTGTGTACCCAAGGGCTCCCCCGCTGGTAGACCGGCGGAAGGAACGGACCTTGGCTTAGGGCGTTGCTTTTGGAGGGTACCACGGGATCGCGAGTCGGTGAGAAGCGCCCAGGCACGTGCCGATACCTGGTAAAAGTGTTGGCTGAAGGCCAGTGTGTGTTCACGGTGTAAGCGAGGGTGACGTCTTCGTCTCCGCCGGTGGGGACTGTGTATATGTATAGTCTGTGTAGTCTACACCCGATATGAGTATAGTGTAAGAACCGCATTGACAACAGTAATTGGATCATCTAAGACGTGCCGAGGACGACGACGACGATGGCAACGGGGAGGGTCATTCATATCGGGGACAAGATTAGATAAGATGATAAGATTAGTCCTATTGGTGATAAGATGCGACAAATCGGTTCACACAAATCCTCAATAAAAAAGCATTCTTTCATGTTGTTGGATAGGGCTGATCAAGCTTTTGACAAACATTTTTTTTTAATAAAATCTTTCAATTTGTAAAAATATGTGTATAATTAATTCTAATTTTGGAGGTAATTTTTTAAATGAATAGCTTCTTTCTCTATTCTGGCTTTCTTTTATATTTGATTGAACAATCAGTTAAAACTATAAATTCCGTTAGCCTAAAAAATCTGATTCAACATGTAAATCTTCAAAATCTGAAGCAATGATGAAATAGCATCGGTCGCAGTACAGTGTCCAGTGTGCGACTTGGTCAGTTTCTTCCGCGCGCCGCAGAATTCACAGCCAATTGTGGCATTAAACAATAGAACCTTTTAACAATACAGGTAACGCGCATCTCTCTTTTTCATCCTTTATAAAAGCACACAATGAATAAACAAGAAGTTTTGGAAGAATCTAGACTTAAAAAGTGGCTGCTTTGTTATTTGCCTTGAGCGACTTGACAAAAAATAAGTGGGTAATGACAAAATTTTCTTTAAAAATTTATTTAGGTAAAAATTTTTTTCGGAATGGTTAAATTCTTTCAAGAGTTACGGGGCATGTATAATTTAGGGCGAGCGCAGAAAGCGCCCAGCGAGGAGCAATTTCAACATCATCAGTTGTAAAATTATTTTATATGCATTTAAACATCATCAGCATTATGAAGTGAAACGCACATATTAATATTAAATGAAAATATTCGACTACGTACCTCCACAGAATTGTTAAAATAACTGTGCTATGTGATTATATTAAAGACAAGCTATGTGATTATATTATTATAAATACAAAAAAGAAGAGTGAATTAATCTATTTCTATCAACTTGGAACACTGAAAAGGAATAGTGGAAGACGTCAATGTCAATTAGAGATCATTATATGTGCTCATGAGCTTAGTCATGAGGTGGGGACCCCCAGGTGGGGATCATTCTACCAATTTAGTGCGGAAGGGGAACAAACTAAATGTTTTACGTAGTGGGGCTCTGGGAATAGTACGAGGAACGGCTATATTTAGTTGTCATAAAAGGGCTGGTGCTATTTTTTCTTTTTTTATGGACGAAGGCGGCAGACGAGCATACAGTCCACGTAATGGTAAGTGGATACTGTCCCCCATAGACATCCGCGATACATGCCAACATTAGTCCAAAATGACAAACGTTGGCATGCCCCCGGATGCGCTGCCTACCCTTGGAGATATAGGAATGGATTTGGCGAAAAGGTTGATAAAATGGGCAGGGATAGGATGGGAATGGGCTCTGGTACACCTCACTCACCACCGAAACACGTAAGTTAGGAAAATGTGATAAAGTGAGAAATGCAGTACATTTCAAGGTAGTCTTCTGTGAGAGAGGGGTAGCGTGGCTATTGGATTGCAGCATGCACTTCCCCTGCAGATAGTAGGTAGGAGGAGAAGTGAAGGAGAAGTGTTACCCTTCCGGCGGCGTGGTCAGATCGCGTAGTTCGATCAATCGGACGACGAGGATTTTTAGGTAAGTGTAGGAAATGAAAACTCACTATCTTACGAACAACCATAATGTGTTATAATATCATGAATTAATTTAGACAAGTTACGTAGCTTTTCAAATGAATCCATTTTACGTAAAAGAAGATTGCAGTCGAGCACACTGTCCACCTGGTAAAAGAGGATACTGCCGCCCACGGACAACCGCGATGCATGACAAAATCAGTCCTCATCAACATCATCAGTCATATTAAACGTTAAAGAGTCTTCAGACGCGCCGCTTGATTTTAGAGATCTTCAAGTGAATTTGGAAAAAGTTTAGGAAGCATTGGAAACCAGAAGGAGAAGTGTTACCCTTCCGGCGGCGTGGTCAGATCGCGTAGTTCGATCAATCGGACGACGAGGATTTTTAGGTCCATAGTCGAACCAACGTTTGCTCGATTGATCCCTCGACCTACAAGGATTTAAAAGTCCTTAGTTCTATCAATGTGATTGATAAAAATGTTATGTTGAATCGGCTTCAAAGTATAAAGTTCAAAGACTTTGAACTTATGGATCGTATAGTCTGTCGCCACGTTTCGGCACGTTAATATATTTTTATCATCACAAAACAAGTATGCATTTACCACAAATTGCATTTATAATTGTTTTCAGTCTACAAACACACGTAGCGGCTGAATAATGAAATCTTTAATCATCAAAATGCGGATTTTAATTAATTAAATTCATTGAAAGCTAAAACATCGCTTGCCATTCAATGATTTGCAGACAAAGCCCAAAGTGTATTATTTTATAGACAAATCGAGTCTGGACAGAATTATGTGTTTACACAATGCAAATAAAGCATCCCAAATCATACTTTAAAACATTACAAATAAAGTTCAAATGATTCCATTATTTTGTTGAATATGCGTCTTTTTGGTATTGTAAGATAGTATAATGGGGGATGGTAGGGGGCGTGTCCGTGGCTCGTCGCAAATATAATCAAGAACTCGGACTTCATTGGAGAGGGATGTTTTAAATCCCACAGATATATAATTAATGACAAAATAAATTCATCAAAATAAATAGGTTTGGAAAATAATAACCTATCGTGATGAATCTACAATAATATATATCTGCGTATTTCCAAAATTACTTCTCACACATTATGTATAATCATGAAAACTCACCCCGTAAAAATTAGTCCTCTAATATATAGATCTTATGTAAAAGGATTTCGGTCACTCGGTTTGTTAGTGCATATCTTAAAATCTATATCTCGGGATCCATTTTTCTTGCATTTCACCACAATCGTGGAACAGGCCAGGCATCTTTAGGTTCTAATAATTATTCTTTATCAAAATCATAACTGGCAGGATGCGCCGATTAAAGCAAGCAATTCTTCAAGCATTGTGGTATAGGCGACGAGAAGAGACGACGCATTTTTTCAAATGCTGCTCAGCCGAGCTGAATACGTTTACCGACCTCGTTGCTAATATTGTACTTGCTTAGTTGGATAGTCTGCCCAAGATAGACATAATGCTCAACTTTTTCTAGTGCCACACCTTCGATGCCGACCGGTCCCAGAAGAACATAATTTTTTTGGTTTTAGTTTATTCCGAGACCGACGCGTCGCGATGTTGTGTTAACGAACGGTATGGTAATTTCAATAAGACCAAAATATGGAGATAATGTAAAATGGAATGATTTGAAAATGTTAAAAATCATGAGAAGTGAGAAGTCTGTGTAAGGAACAGACGAACAAAAATGCTGCCTTTGCCAGAGGTTGATAATTCCAGTCAAGGTTTAAACTAGCAAATAAGGCCTCAATGAAAACAAAAAAGAACAAAACAATAAAAGCTGGTCGTGAATTGAATAGCAAATTTTTACTCTTATTTTTATAATACCTATTAGTCTTCTAAATGACATTGACACTTGATGACTTGACAGTAAATGATTAAATGAATCTATTTTTTTTTTAACTAGAATATTTACTCTACTTTAATTATCTTTCGTAATAGCTACGAAAAAAAATTTTTGTTGTCCGTTTTGTCTGTCTATCCGTTGATGCTTAAAAGCGTCCCAGACAAACATAACACAGACGTTTCATTCTTATATATTAGTTAGGGTAGTTCGATATATTTATGATTTCTTTCTTTCTAACATGTAACACTTAACAGCAACTCCACCCCACTCCTGTGCGCTAATCAAGGCACCGACCGGCGCGTCTGAGCACAGCGCCCTCTATTACAATGCCGCTATTACATTTGCTCAATAATTGCCGCCTTCCCCTCGTAGAGCCCCCACCCCCTCTTATCATAATGTACTATCCAGGTGATTGCTTGTTAAACACTATCAAGGGAGATGTAAAATTGAATGTCGAGTACAAATCGGTAACATGATTAGGTTAGCTAATTAGTATTATAGCTTAGTTAGTGACGCTAGTTAAGCTAATTATTTTTGAAGATAAAGGCAGCGAGTGTACTTGGAAGATAACAAGAGGCTAATGAGTAGGTATTGATCAAAGTGTCATGTTCAAAAACCAAATGCAGATAAATATTTTGAACGAAGGGCGACCTTAAACAATACTTAAGGTACAATTTGAGAGCACCGTCCAAAATATATACTGAAGGTGCTGAAGTACCTACAACGACAATTGTTTCTACTCAAAACCAATAAGGTACTTAAACAGGCTCCGTTCTAAACCACTATTTACAGTCGTTGAAAATAACAACAAAAAGCAACCCCTTCGGTATCCACTGCTGGACATGGGCCTTCTCACGCATATTGCCCTGTGCCTGAGGGATGTATCGCCTTAAAACGCCACGCTGGCGAAGCGGGTTGGCGAGCTCACTCTTTTAGAGGTGACCGTTCCTCAGGGCCTGTGGCAGCCGCTTTATCCCTTAGTCGCCTTTTACGACACCCACGGGAAGAAGTGGGGTGGTCCCGCGTGGTGTGGGCCGGCTATTAGCACCACCCCATCTCTGTACAAAGGTCGATGAGAAAAAAAGTATATAGATGTCGCCGCAATCCACCAACAAACATGAAATTAGTGACAATGTATAATCTACCATAATCGTAAAAGATGAAAATAGAGAAACAGTTTATATGATGGATGATTCGTCATTTCCATGATATGAACTGCATTAACATTAAATGGGCTATAATTCATAATTTATTTGCTAAATATGCTAATATTAAGATGGAAAAAAATTAACACAAGTTCTACATGTTTTTCATAAAAAATGACATGCATAATTTAAATGTAACATAATAAGACAATATAAGAGTCAGTACGGAAAGGCATGGTCATTAATGTCAAATGGCTAAACAATGAAATAATAAAATAGGGAATCATTTATAGAATAGAAATGAAAGAAAACTATGAAATAAAAGCTTTCATTGAGTTAGTTGATTTTTATAGCCATCGTTCTTTCAACGCAAGTTAGACGGATAATTCCTCTTTATTTATCTATAAAAATAAAATTAAAAAAATGTTGTTACTTTAATTCATTACGAGTAATTATGTTAATGTTTCTTTTTATCTCGGAAATTTTCTGAATATATTCACAACTATGTTAGAAAGGTTTTGAGATAAAATCACTGCATTGGTAACACGGGTAATATTTTTGTTTATTTATAACGAACATTATAATTATAAGCATTGACATAAGGTTAATAATTGAAAATAATAATATAGGTTCAGCGTAATAACGCTAAACCTAAATATATCTGAGAGGTTTAATCGAAATAGAACTGTTTTAATTAACATAGTCTCAGGTATTGAAAACGTCCGAAAACCCACTTTAATTCTAACCAAATAATAACGCTTTTGTATAAGGTAAATGGTAAACCGCTTCAGTGTATTAATAGGCAAAGGTATTGAAGGTTACCTTTTGTTTGCAAATCTGATGAATTCGTGGTGATGTCGGTGGTTGACGATAATTCATTAGTTAGAGAGAGATTAATTAAAGAAACAATTTCCAATAATTTATGTTATCATGTTCTCTCAGCAGCTTCGTTTCTTCAACTTTAGCCCAAGTGGTTCTCAGATTCTCTCGTTCGTTCGCAAAAGTATATGTTATAGTTAATAATGTCTTTGTGAAAAGCTTTACTACAATTAAACTGATCTTACAAAACTCTCGATCAATAGAATCTGGGTTCTTAAACTATCATCATGGATCATTGTTGTAAAACCACAGATCATAAACCTTGTTTTTATGTTAAAATGTTTATGTTTTATGTTATGTTTCTATGATAACGTTGTTGAAGCCTGTTTATATTTATTTATTTTTAAGAGAAATTGCTTTACGTCGCTCTTCTTTCTTTTTTCCTTTGGCGTTACAAAAAAAGCGTTACTCTTGTGTGTCTTGGCCTCCTTCACTATTCTCCTCCAACAACTTTTATTCCTTGCTTCGTTCTTCAATTCTTTGAACTTCCCATCTACTTTAGATCTTTTTCAACGTAACAGAATCAACTTTTCCTACTCGGTCTTCTTTGGTGCGAAATTCATCTGGTCATAGCCCTTTTTTTCTTTTCAACCGGTCTTTTTCTCGTCCGCGGATTCTCTTTTTTTTCTTCTGGCACATGACCTTCAATCCACATTGCCATGTACATGAGGGATGTATGGCTTTAGTAAACACCACCTAGTCTCTTCCCGTGGGTGACGCAAAAGGCGACTTAGGGATAATGAAGCTGGGACTACACCACATCTAAAAGAATAAATATATACATTATTAAAATTAACGATTCACTTTAAAGGTAAATACGTTTTAATTTAAATCCAACGAGCGTTCACAGTTAACAAAAGGAGATAAATTCAGATTAATTAAGAGAAATTAAATAGGGTGAAGATAGCTTTGAGCGCGCGCCCGCTAAAACGGCGGCGTATTACTGAAACTGAGGTAAAAGTAATTACTACATATTACAAATGAGCCGTCTGATTGAGAGTGGTTAATAGGATTGCCACCTCACGAGGTACATTATTAACCCTTTCCTCGATTTATTTTTCAAACTACGTTAGATAGTTTTTGTTTTCATTATCTTATTATTTAGATTTCTAGAATAGAATACACTAGTTTGTTTGTTCTAACTAAGTATAGTTCAATAATTGGTGAATAAGTATAAATAGTTCACATACTTAGTTGTTTCCAGCATGCAATTTTTAAAACACAAAACTAATTATCTATAATATTCTAAGCAGTGGGTATAAGATATTATAATAATTGTCAGATGTATTTTACATATATTATTTAGCCCTTTGTCTGCTAAAAAATCTTTATCTACTCTCTTTATATTTAAAAAAAATAAACCTACATTATAACGAAAACCACATCAAAATTTGTCTAAAAGAATTCACAATATAATCAAACATAGCGATATTAATCAATATACAAATAGCGATTACATAGATGTTAGTTCCAAGAATTTAATAATAATAACTGCTATTTGTACAATTTAGTTTTAAAAAATAGCATTTTTATTTATACGTTTCAGTGCATTTTGAAATAGCTATCAATAAAATGTGGTGAAACTAAAATCTGGTTACAGTGCTCTATTTTTATTTTTTATTTATCATTCCATGATTCTATCGTATGGATACATTTTGAGTCACGATTCCAAAATGTATCCACAAGGTTTTGACACATTAAAATAAATTTAATTTGTATTTTCATAGACATGCAGTCACCCTAGCTTAACGCTATATTTGCCTGTGACCGCTACGTTCGGCCTTAATTAAAGGATTACCCGTTTTTCCACTCGCTTCCGGACATGGATCCTATCCGGGCAGGTATTTAATTAGCCGGATAAAACCGGCTCGGAAACGGCGGCTCACGTGTGAATATGAAGATTTTTAGTCCTTTTTTTTTGCGTACTGGTCAGTTCATTTTGAAGTAGCTATCGGTGAAATGTGGTGAAATAAAATCTGGTGAATTAAATTACAGTGCATTTTTTTATGTATTTTGTAAGTTATGCGGCGATATACATGTTTACATAAACAGCCTCTTAAAAGTGATCAGATGTACCTATTTAGATGTATTTATCGCCTGAGTATAATGCGCTACAAATAAAAAAATACGTGAGTGTACCTATGGTAAAAACCTGCGATTTTTAATTTCATCGGCAACATCTCAGGAACTTTTACACCCTCATTTTACACACTTAGGGGATGAATTTTCAAAAATCCTTTCTTAGTTATATAAGATCCTTTCCTTTCACCTACGTTATATAAGGAACTCCTGTGCAAAATGTCATGCTTCTAGACCCACCGGTGTAAACTGTGCTTTGTCTGTCAGTCAGTCAGTGTTAGATTTTTATTAATTACATTATTTTTATTGAGGTACTTTGACAGCTGTCATTCTAATCAAGATAGATTTAAAAGACTGAAGTGTTGTTAATTTTCCATTTATGCGTGTTGTGATCTCCTCTAATTGGCAGGACCCTTTGTTGTTTATATATTTCTTAACTTTAAGTGATTTGCATTATTTAATTTTAGTACTCAGTAAAATACAAACACATTTTCCCAATTAAAGCATTCGCAATACAATGCGATACCACACATAACGTTCCGAGACGTCATCCCTCTGAAACAAGTAATAATACATAAACAAAAAAATGGGACCCCTTTTGTATGTTATCTACTTCCCAGCGAATATTCCACAGCGTATTATTGTGGGCTCTTTAACAAACTGCATTCGGAATTAAAATTTTTCATTCTGCCCCCTTTACCCCACTCCCACGGCCCCCTCCCGGTCCTTAGTCCTCACAGGAGCGGGATCACTTTTGATTATATTCTTCTTTTCCGCCGCCACGTAATTGGAATATTCTGTTGGCACAACAATGGACTTGCACATTCATTCGTTTTGGGTATTATAATTCCTTTTTTATTCCTCGTCGACGATTGTGCTGTAGACTTCGACAAAGTTTGTTTTGTTGTTCTCGTTTCGATATCTGTGCAATTGTAAAACGGGGAGGTTATATTTCATGACTGAATTTTTGCATGTGTCTATAATATCGCTACTATTACTTTACCGTACCATTAGCCTACGTCTCTTCACTGCTGGATATAGGCCTCTCCGAAACCTCGCTGCCACACATGATCCTCGGCTCTTCTCATTCAACCACCACCAGCGAATTTCTTTAAGTCGTCGGTCCTCCTGGCCGGAGGACGTCCACACTGCGCTTCCTGCTGCTACTAATAGGGAAATATACGACCGATTTACTCAGTTGGTAGTGACCCCGCCTGCTGTATGTTTTTGGGTTCGATTCCCTGTTGAACATTAATTTGTTTAAAGACAAATATTTATTCGGTTTTGGGTGGTTTATAATCGTCTATGTGTGTCTTTGGACCCACGTCATCTAGTGTGGAATCCTAGTTGACGCCATTGTGTGTTGTTTAATTTATTTTATTTTTATCAATAAAATTCTGGTTACTGGTCTGGACATCTCACAAGATGTTTTGACATTCATATGTCTTTAGATTGTGCATAGTTTTCTTGTTAAGATAACGGTCAGTTGATGATTTTGTTAAATTGAATGTACCTATCTAGTTACATTCAATTTAACAAAATCATCAATATCAAAATACAAAACGTCACTCCATCCGTATTTTACAACAAGACACTCTTGTTGTGCTGTACGCACGCGTGTTGCATTGTATAAGAAGAAAAACAAAACACGGTTGTCATTTCAAAACACACGTACCTAATATAACGTACAAACACCAGCAAGGAGTTGCGATTCTATATGCGACTCATACATTCCAGAACAGAAAAAGCGTAAGAAAAAGAATAATTTCAAATAATTATTACTATTTTATGGTATTTGTGCTAACATTTGATTTAGACATTTAATTTCTCACTTTTAGGGTTTTCTTTGCGTTGCAGAAAGCGAATTTTGTTTATTCACTTTTGTTATCTACAAGGAATATATGAGGAAATCCCATATATCAGTGCATGCAATCCGTTACCTACCTCTCAGTCAATATTATTTTGTTCCATAATGGGAATTTTGGGAACTATTCGATTCAATCAATCATCAAGGGTCTTATTAAATGTTCCAAGTCTTCAGTGTCTGTACTTCAGTTGCGGATTCATCACCTGACTAGATATCAAACTAAAACAAATCAAGAACTGGCTATTAAACCATGATTATAATGACACCGAATCCTTACTTATACCAATACCCTAAATTATTCTTAACAACCTGTACTTAACATTTTAAGCATCTGTAACTCTTATTCATCAACTCACACTCAATTACATATATTATTGACTCTATGCAAAATAATTCTAAAACCACACACATTCACACATTCACAGACATACTTACATAAAACACATACAACGTACATATTAGACACAATAATTACGACCTGAACAAACTGTTTTCTTAAATATCAGTACTAGTAACTCAGTAGGTACACACTAAGAATAGATCTAAGGGAGGGAGCTGACAGCTGTAAAACAGATTATTCTAGTGCAGGTGTCAGCACACATTGTCCTTATGAATACCTACATGTAAATTTGATGTTTAAACTACATTATTAGTGACAATTACCGTATAGGAAATATGAATTTGTCTTAAATAAATAAAATAATTATTATTAGGTACTATTCATTTCAGGTAGATACGTATACAATCCGCCTTTATAACACAAAACATTGTACAAAAATGACAGCGTAAACAATGCCTGTCTTTCTGCATGCTCGCCTGCAAATGCTACGCTGAATGTTAAGAGGTATTACGACAGGTGACAACGTGGATCATGTCGTCACGGAGCGGCAGCGCGTGACGTCATCAACTAATGCACTACACTGCGATGATTGTTGAGGTGGGGCCGCAGCCACAAGATATGGCTACACAGAGTGAATCTACACTGGATGTGTCTCCCGTTTAAAACTAACAATCTGACGTCACAAGAGGTAATAACAAGTCATAACATCAGGAGTGACATTCAATAACAAAACGGTAAATGGTACATTTTGTTACTGGACGTCACTCCCGATGCAAATCACAAAATGCAAGTAAATATAAACATATCATACCATCAGCCAATGTCTATAGCTCTCTCCCAAGCCTCGCCACCACATACGAGCTCGGCCCTTCGCTAACTATCACCCGAGAACTTTTTTAAGCGGTTCGGTCCACCTGGAGATGGCAATTCATAATATTAGTATTATATTCCTATCTATAAATAAAAAAACAATATTAAGAAATAAAATTGCAAATTTTAAGAATATAGACACGTTTTATTAATGGCCGCCAACGATATGAGGTATTCTCTCAATTGATGTTGACCGAAAATAAATATCGCTTTTAAGAAATTGCTAAATTCTACTCATTGAACTTTTAAAGTTTTTTTTTAAGGTATAGGTACTTACGATAGGAATAATGAATTAACCACAATCAAAGAACTTAATGTTATTTTATAAAGAACCTATTCTAATGTGCAGAATACATTTAATGTTTTTTCAAAATAAAAATACACAACTTAGAGCAAATTCAAAAAAAATATATTTATATATAAGCCCCCTTTTTTGGTTTTTTTTTTAAACAGGAGGAGGAGGAAGGAAAATATTTAATTTTCGAATCTTGTTGAGACAGAGCAGTATCACTTATCTGTATTTACATATTATATATATTCAAACATTTTTTTTATATTCAAATTTACGTAGGTATATGTATGATTATGTTCATAATTGTATGTTTTGTGCAGATATAAATATTGATATCCATATTATGTTTAATATTTATATGTGATGTACAATAAAGAATACTTACTTACTTAATTTTTGGTGCAGCTCAATTCCACTTTTTTATAGTTTATTCTAACATTTCTAGATCCTTGTTAATAAAGGTGCAAGACTGATTACTTCTCCTGCGGCGGCATGCAGCTCACTAATTAACGGTGTCATACCTCTAGTCGAGAAAGGGCCACAGAAATAGGAAAATGGAAAATAAACCCTACAAAATATTGTCGTTCCTACATGACAGTTGACAGGCTTTTATTAATTAAGAGAATTATTTCCATCTTCATTAAAATCATATGTAAACGTTTATCTGCCACGATATAGGGTTATCGTTACTATTGTGGAGAATTTTGTATTTTGTTTGTTTATATGTTTGTTTGTTATTGTTTATTGTTATTGTTTATTGTTATTATTAATTGTTTGTTGTTAAAAAACTGCGGCCCTATTATGCCACCTAAGCGGAGCCAAACCGAAAAATGTATCTACGTATTGTCATTTAAGAAGTCAATATTACAGATAAATAAAATGATGAATGAATGAATGATGAATGTCAATAAAATGAACAAATGTTCACTTGAATTGAAACAGAAATTGATAAATAAAAGCTATTGTTACAGTTCATCATTTCATTCTAACAATATCCCAGATTGTTAGTTACCCAGAAACATATAATAGTTTTAACACGAAATAAAATATAAATTTTATTTCATATTAAATAATGTTACAATACTTTAGTTTCTTAGTTCTTCGAAACTTGTCTAGTCTATTTCTAGTTTGAGTTGCTGAATATTCCTCAGTTTATTTACATTATCTTACCCCCAACATACCTACAAACAAACAATTTTACCTCTTTATTATATTAGTATAGATGTTAAACATTAATTATACGTGTTAAGTGCGCCTCTGGGCGCACTCGACTGGCCACGTTACCCCTCTCTCACAGAAGACTACCTTGAAATGTACTGCATTTCCCACATTATCCTATTTGCCCAATGTGCGTACGTGTTTCTCCATTTTCCTAACCTTTTTTCCAAATACTGGTGGACTATACGTTCAGCTGCCGCATTTTTTCCATAAAAAATATTAAACAGGAATTAAAAGTGATTAAAAATTTTAATGCCATTATAGTTTTATGTTACCTTTAGAGTTATCTGACAATTTGAAACATTCAATTGATAAGTTTTAATGATTACGCCAATAAATAAAAATCGTACTGTGGGTGTTATTGCCTTTATTGGTTAGTGGCGTGGTATGCCTTGGTGTAGTTGTAGGTAGGTACCTCTAATATCAATAAACCCTAACCAGCTCTTTTATCATTGTCTTGTGCATGTGGGATGCATGCCCTTAAAACGCCACTATGGCCAAGCGGGTTGGCGAGTGAGTCCACTCCTTTAGAGGTGTGGTGTACTTCCTCAGGCCTCGTTGTGCCGCCTTTGTTGTCCCTAAGTTTTTTTTATATTTAATTTTTTTATGGTCGAAGGCGGCAGACGAGCATACAGTCCACCTGATGGTAAGTGGATACTGTAGCCCAAAGACATCTGTGATGCATGCCAACATTAGTCCAAAATGACAAATGTTGGCACGCCCCCGGATGCGCTGCCTACCTTTTGAAATGTAGGAATGGATTTGGAGAAAGGGTTGGGAAAATGGGGAGGGATAGGATGGAAATGGGCTCTGGCTCATCTCACTCACTACCGAAACACATACGTACATTAGGGAAATAAGATAAAGTGGGAAATGCAGTACATTTCAAGGTAATCTTCTGTAAGAGAGAAGATCGTTACAGATCTTCTGTAACGTGGCCAGTTGAGTGCGCCCAGCAGCTGTTGGATTGCAGCGTGCACTCTCCCCCTCAGTAAAAGTCACCTTTTACGACACCCACGGCAAGAGATATTGTGGTGGTATTCTAAAATCCTTATAGCATATTGCAGATTTTACTCTATAAAGAGGTAAAACAAGCAATAAGATTCTCAAATTGATCTTTAAAGTTTTAAGTAAGTATATATTGCTCAAAGTTCATTAATACAGTATAATAACTTTTGTTATATAAAATTGTATCCCTCTGTAACATTCACTGTAAAGTGTAGTTTATGTATACAAAATACGTATACTATATTTTGTGCAGAAAATTTTAAATTTATCTTCTTGAAGATGATTGTAGGTACTTCTATGGTAAAGTACCTACTTTAAATATTCGTATTAGATAAACAGGCACGATACAATCACAATTGAAAAGAATGAAGTAAAATAAATGTTCCCTTATTTCAACTGTACAGGCCGTAACGGACTTTTCATTTATTTACCTCCCCCACTCTCAGTACCCGTGGCTCCTATGAAATTATATGGAGCAAACAATCTGCGTGGGGCGGACCATGGCTCTCAAACTTACTAATATACTCATAATTTCTTACATATTTAATAAAACCCTTCTATAAATACATTATTTATTATATAGTAGGTATATTATGTATTATGCTAATTAGTCACAAAAAATGTACAATTAAAGTTATTCAACTTAAACACCGGGCTAGTTTATTAAGATTAAGAAATCGTATTATTATTTTCTATATTATTATACAAAAAGGCGTAGCGTTTTCACCTATTATTTTAGGCACAGTCCTAACAATTTTTTCAACCGAAAATGCAGAATACTAAAAAGACATTGCTGGTTGAGCCAGATGTTATAGAAAGACAGACGAAAAAAAACACACCTGAAGATTCCTGGTCTCGTTTAGATAAAGAAATGAAAAAAATATGACTAGTAATATTACAAAGATATTTACAATTTATAATGAAAGAAGAAGAATCATTTTCCCTAAAATAATTAAATAATACCTTATTGACTGATTATTCAAATAACTCTTGGGCTAAATATTTATCTTCGTTCATTATTAATAGTAAAATTTCAAAAAAATTACAGAAAACTGTAGTCCCTGTAAAATTAAACGATTATACAATTGTAGATCACTTAAAATCATAACAGTTTTTTTTCTAAAATGAGCTTATTTTTGTCCTGTCTAAGTCCATTCCTAGACGTTGCGTTAAGGCTTCAATATTTGGTTCAAATTTCCAGCCATGGTGGCTATTTAATCGGCATAACAAAGCGTTTCGCCTTTTTTCGTCGAATCTAAACAACACCGTTTACATTGATTCCTTCCAGCACAGCATCCCAAAAGCATCTTGCAACGCGTTCGTGAAGAGTTGTGGAAATAGTATATGTCCCTATCCCACCTCTAGACGAGCCTTCGTGCCGAGTTTTTGAGATAGAATATCTCCCTGTCTCGCCTCTCGATAAACTAGATCAATCTCTTCTGGTAGTCTCGAATTCGTACTGTCATGCTCTTACCTCTCAGCATCTCAACATACCTCCAATCGTCTTAACACCGCTGCTTTAAGAATTCTAGCTTAGGTTTCGATAGAATTGTAGGCTGTTTCGTAACACAGGCGAAACATAATAGATGGTCATACCTACTCTTCATCTTTTAAAAAACATTTCCATTATAAATCAATATTGTCCTTGCCTATTCGATTTCCAACACCTTTAATATTCTTTGCTTGTAGAGGGTTGTTAAGAACCTAATATTAAATGTTACGCTTAATTGTCTTTTTATAACAAAAATTGGGTATATAAAATATACTTTTAATTTGTTAACTAACTGTACTTCCCATTCGAATTGCTTTTGGATAATTAAACGAATCAAAATAATATTTATTTTAAATTTCAGTATTTCGTCCCATGGGACGAATCTGATGTGGGACGAACTGTGGAATTAGCCGATAAATGTTGAGAACCGCTGACGAGCCGAATGCGCACTCGGTAAAAATTACAAAATGAAAATTGCGGCCCGACGCCGCTGAATACATTAATATCGAATATTGAATACATTTATTTGTATCAAAATATTGAATGAATACTTTGCTAAAATGCGAGCCGAATGAAAATCGAATGATATCGAATACACAGTGAAAATTCCGTTTAATATCGCAAATGAGATATTCGCATTACCGTTTATTACCATTTTATTTAAATCTTCTTTGGATGGAACATCAGCTGTACCTACTTACAACTATAACAAAACTACCACAAGCCCTGAGCTTGCAAAGAGTGGACTCGCCAACCCGCTTGGCCACGAGCCGTTTTAAGGCCATACATTCCTCATGCAAGACAATGTGCATGGAGAGGCTTGTATCTAAAGTCTGTTTTTTTATTCGAGTCAGGGATATGACATGTAGAACATATGAAGTGTCATCTCCGTACAAATTTCACTCTGACAGTTCTACGTGTCATATCCCCGACTCGAATAAAAAATCCGACTATAGCAATAGATGCTAAAAAGACTGGTTACGATTTCAATAATAATTATGCATTTGTTGTCGAAACCCAGGGTCATTCGGTTCTACTTACAATTACATATTGGGGGACTACAATTTGGAAAAACTTAAGGTAATTTCTACCGGTGGTAATTCTTAGCTGCCTAGTGAAGTCCCTCTTCATTACCACGTTAGTGACAGTAAAAAATAGAAAAAACAAGGTGCCGAAAATCAAACAAAACCCCAAATTTTTTTGATACCAGATGAGGTTCTTCAAGACAGCTGTAAATAGGGTCATGCGAGATAAGTTGCGCACCTGCAATTCCCTTGGTGTAGTAGGCTTTCAAGGACGGTAGTGACCACTTACAATCAACTGGGCTGTTCGTCCATGTGACTATAAAAAAATAAGACAGAGATACGGAATAATATCGAATGAAAACGTTCAATCAAAACGACTTTATGAATTCGATCGACATTCACCGTTGTTGCATAAAGTTAGAGAAATGCGTGCCTCTGACAATGTTCGTCGGATGCAATCGATTTGTGTTCACGATAAAGTGGTCTGTCAATTCTTGTTAAACGTTGAGGTTTTAAAGTTTATTTTGGAGGGTATATTGTTTTAATGCGATAAAGGTCATTCAGAATTTTTTACGCGATCAACAATTAAAATTGAAGTCGTAAAGAGTAAATCTTACTCTGTACTTATTTTTTGTGTTAAATGTCATTTAAATTTAAATTTTCTTGTCTTGACATGTTTCGGTATCGATGTCAACCTCTTGCAGTTCTTTTCCTAAAGAATGTTCGTAAACATACATAGGCTTACAGGGTGGCAATAACCTAAAATCACCGAATAGCTGAAAGAAGCAGCAACCTAGTGGCAATTGACAAGCCATATTTGTTACAGGACCTGACAAACGATCGAATAGATGAGTCCTTGAAAGGAAGCCACTTGGAACACCCTCTGGTAAGGTGGACTAATGAGTTGAAGAAGTTTACCGGAGAGTAGTCTTCTTTTCCAGTTGAGATCGTGTGTGGTGATGCGCCTTAGGAGAGGTCTTTGTCCAGCATTGGAGTGGAGAGACATATGCTCATATGATGTATTTATTATACTATGTATTCGACATTATTATAAAAGCCTCGTTCCCGGTGCTCCCTACTTCACGCAATGGACATCATTATTTCTCCATACAAGTCTGCGATCATTTTTTTTTTGAATATCCAGCAATTATATTTGGAAAATTGAAATAATATGTAAAATCTATTAGAATAGTACACAAACGAATTTACTATCATAAGAGTTACATTGACTTTTTTTATTTTAGGTAAAATAAGAATTACATTGATTAAAAACCAAATGGTTTTAGTTTTGTTATTTCTTATTATTTTATAGTAATTACACAATACTTTTACATTTTTATTGTAGACGCATGAATAGTATAAAAGATAAACACACGATACACTCTTAGCCGGTTATTTAATTATTCCAAAATCGCACTCCGATTTACAGCTCTTTACTTGTTTATAAGAATCGATATAACTCTTGTGTTATCTAAACAACGAAGTCATATACGTATGCCTAAAGAAATGGATATAACTCTTATGTTACCTAAAATAAACAAGTATTTGTATAGGTTTTACATAGTCTTTCGATCGTCCAAATATCATTGCTAGGCGCATCGAAAGAAAAAATTATGCCAGATATAATGATGTCCTTCTTACTCTCACTCACTCTTCTACTTCTCACATTTCCACTCTTCTCATCCAGCTACGACCGGCAAAATTATTCAAGTCATCAGTCCACGTATTTATGTTCCCCCAGATGCGAGGCTGGGATCTAGGGATATCTTTGGAGATCTAGGAATGGACTTGGGAAAGGGTTGGGAAAATGGGGACGGATAGAATGGAATGGAAATGGCCTCTGGCATACCTCACTCACTACCGATACACGTATGTACGTACATTAGGGGGAATATGGGGACGATAATTGTACCGTTACACGAGATTAATATGACGGTAGGTACTATTCCTTGATGATATCAATTTCTCACTATAACTTCAGTATAACTTCTCACTACAGGGCACAGGCCTCTCTTAGTAAATAACTGGGAAACAGGATAAAGTGGGAAATGCAGTACATTCTACGGTAGTCTTCTGTACCTAGCCAGAGAGCCAAATATCAAAAAAGCGAATGCAAAAGTTACCCTTTAAAACCTACACTGATTGAAAACGTCGTCAATACGTCCATACGCAAATCAAATCTCTACGTGATTAAAAATAACACACCGCCCCTATAATAGCTGCGATTAATCACATGTACTGGCGGGTTCCGTAGTGAGAAAAGAGTGCAATTACATTAGCGGGTGAACCCTAAAATTTTAATCTGCGCCACAATGGAAGCGATCGTTGATTGCAGGCGGTGCGCATATGCATATTCTTTGGGGATCGCTTAGCGTACACTTAGGTGCAGATTCAGTAAACATTTATTGAGTGTTTCTACGGCCAGTAAGTATCAAAACTGCAAAAATGTCGTTATTAAATTGTTGGATAATTAGTTAAATAATAGATATTGAAAAAAATTGCAATGAAATTTTTATACAGAAATCTAGTTTTTTAAATATTATGTTGTCAGACGAATCGTATCGTAAACGAAGAGTAATATAAGTTAAATGTAAGTATTTAATTCTCCTGTAAAGTAACCAATTAGCAGTTTCGATAATTGTTGTTTTTTTTATTTTTTTTATATACATTTTGAAATACAGTTGGATAGAAAATAATTACCCGTTACATTTTATTTTTGATAAAATCAGCTTTGATTGTACTTTCTGTTTTGTATAATGTCTCCTAAGAAATTAACAAAGCGAAGCAAAATAATCATAATTGTGGTGTCTATGATAATTTCCTACAGGTGAAATAATTGCTATAACAATAAAATTCATTTTGTTACCTAATACTCGATATTTCACGAAAATTTTATTTAGAGAGTTACTCTTACTGCTGCCTAAGTTTGTCCCCCAGTTTATAAGCCCGCGTAGCGGCGAGGGACGAATTGTTTTCATATTAATAGCATGTCGAGAGTATTCACAAAGAGCGGGCAACAGTGGGCCCTACCGTTGTTTATGGCCATTTAATCATCATGCTTCATATCTCCGCACTATTTGGATTATTCACTTGTAAGTCACAAGTTAAAGTTAAGCAGCAAAAAACGACAACGATTACAAGTAATATTTCATTAAATACTAATTTTCACGTATTCTTAATATATTCTGTTAAGTAATGTTAAGTTGCCTGTTTGTATTCTGTTAAGGTTACCTGGAAGAGTTCGCTTCAGCGATAAGGTCGCCTATTGTATTCTGTCATTTATTATTTGTGCACATGTAATAACTACATAATTGTATGCTATAAAGAGTATCTATTATTATTATTAACGTAACTAGTAATGTTTTCGCGTTTTGCACACATATTTATGTTACATACACACTTATTATTATATTATTTTGGGTCTTAAACGTTTACTTACTTTAGTCGCTCATGGTTTGATACGAGTTGACTAACGAACCCCGTGAAAACGGTTCGTGTTAAAATATAAAACAGAACATATAAAATATAAAAACAAAAACGTTCGGGTTAAAATAAAATGTAACGTACTACTCGTCTAATATGTATATAATTATGGCAATATTTTTAATTGGGAAAGGTCTGGAGAACTATTGTCTGGCTAATAATTCAGTTGAATAAAACTATATTAACCACATCAATGAAACATATTTAAACAATTTTCTTGTTGACTTAATTCCATTTACATTAAGGGTCTTTTTAGCACCTTCTGATAAGGTATCAGGAGGTGGTGAGAAAGGTCCAAAATATTCTTGTGTAGACAGCAAACATGAAGAGCTTTCAAGTTTTGTACTTAACACAATTAAGTATCTATTTTATTTACTCCTCAGGTATTGAGTAAACAATTCCAAGCCTTCATTGCCCTACATTTCAATGTGATTTGAACAGCAAAGAGAACTACGCTTGCCGGCTGTGGAACAGCTTGCAAACTGATTTACGCTTCCACAGTTATTACGTTCAGGTGCGGCTGACGAGGTAGTTTTGTTTCATCACCGTGTACCCCCACCCCTTTTCCCCGCCAGTGGGAGACACCTCCCGCCACTAGCTACACTACACAGTACAGTTTCGTCGCGTCTGAAAATTAATTCCTCTACGTAATCAGAACTTCCGTGAGCACCGCCCGCGCCGCCGTACCGTGTAGCTTCACTTGGCGTTCAAACTATTCAATATTTGACATTTAAATTTTACTGGTAAATACTAAAATAAACAAGTGGTAATAAAGGAGATACAGGCTGATAAATAGTATAACATTTATCAGTCTGTGTCTGTGCACTGCTGGATAAAGGCCTTCAAGGATGACCACCACACACGGTCTTACGCTCTTCTAATCCAGCCACTAGCGGACCTTAAGAGGCTTTCTCTTCGTAAGGGCTCTACATATCAATCTAGTTTTGATTGCTACACGCTTATACTTATAAATTGTTACAGATATACTTATATGAATTAGGAAAAGATTTTTATGCCACCAACTGGGTTCTACATGTTCTACAATATTTGCCTATGCGTTCTTACTTCAATATTCTTACTTCAATATTCTTACTTCAATATTCTTAGGAAACAATGACAACATCTAAATACAAACAATGATAAAATCAAGTTGATCTGAAGAAATTATATAATTTACTAACTTTTGCCCTCGGTTTCGCCCGCGTCTTCATATTCCATTTAAACCTTAATTTTGTAGTCTATAGTTCTTTTAATAGTCCCTAAGAAGTTGCTTTTTTAAATAAATGGTTATTCCGAGAGTCTACTCCAGGAATAAGCAATTATTGCAGTCGTTGCTAAGTATAATCCAGTCAACGGATACTTGTTAACGGATACCCACAGATGTTAAAAAACAACCTTTTATATCATCTGACTGTCAACCGGAATCGAACATGTTACTCGCAAAGGGGAGTCGCCCACGCGCCCACGGCGCACACCGTTGTACCGAAGACAAAAAGGCCCAACGTCATAATTAAAAAAATCTCGTGCCTGCAAAGAAAGGGGGAAGTGGCGTGAAAGCAAGACGGATGGGGCGCCACAGAGGGGCTCGCAAAGACAATGTCGCACTTTGGACGCGCTGCTTAATCATAAATATATCAAGCTCCGAGACACGGACAGGCTGCGTGCACACTGGCAAGGAAACAAACGTGTCACTTGACAAATATTAATACATAATACACAAGTATATAAGTATCTCGTGGACATTCAGAGAGGTATCTAATGTATCACTGCTCAACCAAAAATTGGCAGTTGGAGGACACCTCAAAGCATTAAATAAGCTCGCATCATATACAACAATGTGCAATAAAAAAAGTTTAAACAAAAATAAACAAAAGATAAGAATAAAGAATAAACATAATACTTACTTAGGTAGATACTGAAATTTTACAACATTCTTGCAGATTTTTGCAGACGGGCCAAAGTTTCCATAACGTCCTCCACCAGTGTGACCACAGCCGAGCATGCGCGAAGGAGGCATGCACATGAGTATATGAAAGTTAAAAGGGGCGTTAAAACAAAACGGATGAGTTTGGACAAAGGAAGGAAGCGACGCGTTCTACGAACAAGCCTTTTGATATCATGATTTTCGAGCACTAACGTACCTAACATGTTTTGATTAATGAATGTGCCGTATCTAAATGTCTACATACAGCAAAATAGAACAAAATGTTGAACCATTCAAAGAAAACAATACCTACACTTCTAGGTATTAACGGTCTTACAAGATGGTTTCAATCTGAAAATTGTTTAGCACCAATTTGTATCAATTGGAAAGGATAGACAGCGATAGATTTTTATTACAAGTGGCTTTGTTAAATTGGGTTATTTGATGTTTGTACACGTAAAAGGTTGAAATTAGGTTAACTACATTCTCCACAGCCAAATTATTTTGATTGACAAATGGACCATCGAATTAACAGGAACAGGTAAATTGTCTATTGGCCATCATTAGAAGTGTAGTTAATCTCTGTGATACTTACGATGACTATTGAAATCTAACTATTAATAGCTAGTAGCAATTATACGGATGTAGGTTGATTACTCTGTGGTCGATCCCACAAATAAAGTATAATTTCTACAGCCGAGAGGCAAAGAATAACAACAACAAATAACATTTTATCCACTAAATAAAAATAAGTCGATGGACCGCAATTTTGCCATTGAAAAGCAAATTATTTTTATGGGTATTTTAGAAAGCTATTACTTATAGGATTGGAATACCTTACCTTTTGGAAACTCATAATCAAAACAGTGGAATTAATTAACTCTCAATTACAGATTTGTATTCGTACTTGTATAAATAATTGCAGTTCTATTTCAAGTAATCCCGTCCAGCCACTGCATCAATCATCTTATTGGGTACGACAAATATCTCTATTTGAATAGAAAATGTGCTTTAAAAGCCGTTCGTAATTACCATCTTCAGCTAATTACCACTTAATCAACTAGCTCTGTTCAGTGTACAGGTATAAGTAAAGCAGTTAGTTTGAAAGCGTATTATTAGTCCAGTGTGCGCGCTGCGCTGCCGACCGTATTGTCCTGCTGCTGCTAGCAAATAAGTAAACACTGTTAGCGCTCTCTATAGGGTTGCCACTACACAACTAATATAGATGACCACCAGTAAATGTAGGAATTTATTATCGGTAAATGTAGAAATTACAATGATTGAACGCTAAGAAATAACCATCCTGAAATACATACAGCTTGCTGTCTGTATTCCTCCGTGGAAGAAATCCAATCCAACCACGATATTTAGTAGGCATCAAATTATAATTGGATTCCTACTAAATAATGTTCAGAAGATAAAATAGGTTCGTCGATTACCGTACAAGGAATTTAGTCGTAAATAAATTGCGATTATTAGGTTCTGAGTGATCAAAATCGTACCTATTACATTACAGGAAAAATTATTACTCGACGTTTGATTTGAATACGTAATGTTAACAATCGGCAATAATATAACTAACATTGAATTAACATTGTTAATTGTAACAAGTATCCTGAAGGCTGAAATCATAATTTCTGCAAATGAATCTGAATTAATTGACATGAAATGACTTATTCTATGCGCGTAGACCGAGCCGCGTTGCACGCACTACCTAGACGCTAGATGTAAGTAATGAGTGCTACGAATGTTTTAGACAGGACAACAAAACCTTACATGTTTGTAGCCTTTTATTTATTTCATAAAATCATTTTATTTCCCGCTACAACGGTTTTATATATTATATCTTAAATTGGTTGACATGTCTCAAGTTTTGCGTTATTTCAGTGACACGTTGTACATATGAATAACTAATTCTTTTTCTTTCAAAAATGCATGTCCTCAGAATCATGAGAGAATATCAATGTTTCTGTCATCGGTGACATCTGTATATTATAAAGATTGTGAAGTCGATTATTATTTTAGAGCCACCGATAGAATGCTGATTTGGCAGCTCGGGAATGGTGAGTTGAGATAACAATTTAGTGGTGCACAAATTACCACAAAATTATTGGTATCATAAAATACTCACGTGATATTCCTACGAAAATAATGAAATTCGATAACAAACGCAAATATCTACAAAAAATATTCATTAGTTAAAAAGAAAACATTTTTTTTTAAATTTGAGTGATCTAGTTTAAAATACTAGGTAATTGCAATAATATTAGGTAAAAATTACTAGTGTTTCAAAGCTACACTCCTGTAAATATTTAAGTACTTTCTTAAATATTTGAGGTAAATAATGCTATCACTGGCATTCAGAGTCGTAAAACGCTATATAAAAAAATGTCAACCCGCCATCTTGCGTTCGCCGTCAGTTCGTGCCGACAAAACAGTGAACAGTCGCCCGTCGTTCGTTATCGTGTATACTTGAAATGTACTTGAAATGTACTGCATTTTCCACTTTATCGTATTTCCCCAATGTACGTACGTGTTTCGGTAGTGAGTGAGATGTGCCAGAGCCCATTCCCATCCTATCCTATCCCTGCCCATTTTCCTAACCCTTTCTCCAAATCCATTCCTATATCTCCAAAGGTAGGCAGCGCATCCGGGGGCGTGCCAACATTTATCATTTTGGACTAATGTTGGCATGTATCGCGGATTTCTATGGGCGACAGTATCCACTTACCATCAGGTGGACTGTATGCTCGTCTGCCGCCTTCGTACATAAAAAAAATACAGACTACGTTCTCAGAGTTGTCGCTGTTCTGAATATCAATCAGAATATATACATTTTATTTTTTTACTAATGTCAGGTTATTTCTGCCGCCACGGCACTTCTCAACCGTTCAGTACAAAAAATGATGAATTTATTAAAAGAAGTTTGTGGGAAGAACACGAAAGACGATTGCTGGAAAGTTGACATCAGGATCAATAGTATAATTGACAACAATATTGTAATCATTTAAAAGAAGACTACGACGATAGCGAAAATAATAGCTCAAGCGATTCTGAGAATGATTTTTAATAAAAATATAATATATAATATTTTTATTATTTCTAAAGTATTATAACATGTAGGTAGCTCATATAAAAGGTAAATTATCAGATTATCAAAGACATTAAGTACCTCAGGCTTCACTTAAAACTCTGAATCCATGCGAGCAAAGCTGCTGGCAAAAGCTAGTCAAAATATTCATCGTATTTATTCATGACTCATTCATGCCCGATGAGAGTTCTCATCGGCAACACCTTAGGAACTCCCATACAAACTTTCGTCCCTTATTTTACACCCTTAGGGGATGAATTTTCAAAAATCCTTTCTTAGTACTTACCTACGTTATATAAGGAACTCCTGTACAAAATTTCATGCTACTAGACCAACCGGTTTATGCTGTACTTTGTCTGTCAGTCAGTCAATGTTAGATTTTTATTAAGTACATAGATTGCCTATGGTTACATCACTATTTACGTCATATTGACATATGTCAAATCAGAATTCTATGGGTGGGTATACTGTAAATGAGGACGTTTTCAGAGTACATATTTCCAACTTTATCACAATTTTAATCAATGTTAACGACAGATAAATGTATTGAAATGAAAATAAGTGCCAACCCTAACAGCGCACAACTGTAACAGGGGAGGCAGTTCCCACTGGTTTGAGCTCGTTTATAAATGCTATTTTAACGCGGGAAAAAAGATTAATTAACTAATTGAGCTGTCGGGAATTTATCGCTGCTTTTTCGCGCGACTAATCTAAATGATTGCTAGATATGACGTTTTTGAAAAATTAATGGATTTTCTGCTTGATTTGGCGAATTGATGGTGAAATTCGACAGGGGGGGGGATTTGCAGTCTATTAGTCAGAATGCCACGTATTATCCAACGAGTGTAAAATGCATGTGCACGATACCACTTCAAAGTTCCTCCACGTTCCTCCTCCTTACCTTAATGAGGCGAATATTTTAAAAATGGAACTACGTCGGGAGCTTCACTTGGCTTCATTACTCTTCGGAGTAATAAAGTTTCAACAGCCCCACTATCTATACAAAAAACTAAAATGTATTCATGAAAGTGACATTAGGACTAGAGTAGGACGCCACTTATTAGAAATTCCTCGTAACAACACTGCAGCATTCCGTGGTAGTTTCAGATGTACTGCATCAAGAATTTGAAATAATATACCACCACCAATCCAGGAGATAAGGGGTCTAAATAAGTTTAAAATTAAATACAAATATTTTCTTTTAAAGTATCAATAACAACTACCACTTGGAATAAATGTTTTACATTCTTATCTGAAGCAGTCATAATTACACAGTTTGTACGCACTTTTATTCTCTCTTCGTATTTGTCATCACCTTAATATGTATTCGTATATATATATATATATATATATATATATATATATTTCTTTCATTTATTTATTTATTTTATTACTTTTAATTTGAATATACATTATACATTTATCTTTAATTTAATATCCTATATATGACTATTTAGTTACTAATTTACTAAATAATATACTTTCGTCCGTGCGTCACCGATGGCTCTACTGAAAATCAGCGCTGTGGCTGATTTTCAGTAGAGCACACAGCATATCTACACTCGGTCACAGCATATGAGTTGGAGACCATTTCCGGCATCGCAACACACACATGCATGTTACAGTTAGCACCACCCCATTTTTCTCGTGAGTATCGTAAAAGGCAACTAAGGGATAACAAAACCGCTACCAAAAGCCCTGGGGAACTACACCACCTCTAAAAGAGTCGCCTCACCAACCCGCTTGGCCAGAGTGGCGTTTTTCAGGTCATACATTCCTCGTGCACAAGACTTAATATACATGAGGAGAAGACCATGACCAGCAGTGGGCGATAAAAGGACCGGTTACGGTACGGTACATATTTACCTACTAATATCGATTTCTAATGCCAATTATAATGTGGAATTTACTTATGTATAAACTTATATATATCTATAAGTGATAATTGAATTTTTGCTCAAATAACCCTAAAGGGACAGATCGTGCAGCATTATTTTAAGCAGACTTAATCAAAGATAATCCGGACCGCTGTGAAATCCGCAACATCCTCTGAAACAATGTGACTCGAATGTTTAATTAGCGCATTGCAGGCTCAAGGGGAGGAAGACGGGGCAGAGGGAGGTGTTATTCATTAAAATGTTTGCGGAAACTCGTTTAGCGCCACTGCGGTGGGCGGCCGCCCGACTGGCGACCAGGGTTGCGTAGGCTTGTTTTCTAACAAATACAAGACCACAATAAACCAACTGTTAATAATATTTCAATTATTCTTTTACACATACCTACAGTCAGTGAACTACAGATAATTTCAGAAAGAACTACCTATTGTTCTAACAGATATCTTCTTAGTAAATTACTCTATACGTAAATGTCAATACAAAATTAATTAAATAAAGTTCCAATAATATTATTATTAAAGTAATAATTAGAACTTATAGAAAATATAGGTTATAGAAATATGTGGTAGGCGACGACGTTTTGAAAAATTCAATTTTTTATTAAATAACTCGTGCACCTTAATACTGACACCTTCGTGATACTTATTAAGAAGATGGTTCTTAAAACAAACGTTCTTTCTGAAATTTTCTGCAGTTCCGTGTTTCTGCAGTTTCAAAGAGATGAAGATCCCTTGATAGATTGAGGGACTTTGGATAGTAGTGTAAATCCCTCACTGAGTAGATTTGATGTATCGCTCTAATCAACACAAAGGTTAGCTGGTAAAGAATGCCATAAAGCATTAAGCTCGCCTTTTGCACCATTATGTACAAAATAAAGTTTTTTTAAATCAAATAAATAAATAAATGTAAGCTCCTTGTGTTAAATATTACAGACAAAGCAGTCGGCTAAGTGGTTTGCGGATATAAGGTGAATAGTGATTGCAAAAAGATAGGCAGGTACTTTTTGTCGGTTCGCTAGCGTTCATTCTTCATAAAGCGCTTAGGGATGACACCTTAACGTGGCGTGTCAATCGTCAGTAATTTTTAATTTAACATAAATTAAATAGAAATACATAATTCCTAGAAACACTCACTATTATAAATTTTCTAAAAAAGCGCTTGTCCGTGTGTATTAAATGTCAAAACGGGTTTTTAAATAGTATGTGAGTTAGGATGTCGAATTTATTGCAATTGGTACGTTTATAGCAACAAAAATCAGCATTATCTGCACTCGACTGCCACATTACCCCCCTCTCATAGAATACTACCTTGAAATTTTCTGAATTTCCCACTTTATCTTATTTTCCCAATGTACGTACGTGTCTGAGTAGTGAGTGAGATATCCCTCCCCATTTTCCCAGCCCATTTTCGAAATCCATTCATATATCTCCATAAGTTAGGCAGTGCATCTGAGGGCATGCCAACATTTATTATTGTGGACTGATGTTGGCATGTATTGCGGATGTCCATGGACGACAGTATCCACTTACCATCAGGTGGACTGTCTGCTTGTCTGCCACCTTTTTTCCACAAAGAAAATGATTTATGACCCTGCCTGCAGCGACATTTTGCGACTCGTATAATATCACCATTAACGGTGGGATAAAACGCATCCAAAATATATGATACTATACCAGCAGCCCGAGTCTCTCCACTACTGAATGTAGACCTCTCTCGAGAACATGGGACTCTTCAAGAGAGCTGTGAACAGGATTCTGCAAAATTGGCAGCGCACCCGCAAGCCCCTTGGTGTTGCAGGTGTCTATGTGCGGCGATGACCACTTACCATTATGTGGCCCGTTCGTTGGGATGTTTATGCCCCAATCACCACGCTGAGCAGGCGGGTTGGTGATCGCAGTGTAAGGCCTCTCGCACCAGTGACGCTGCTGCCCGTCACTGGTCACTGGTATTTAATGTCTAGCAAATCGAACAGCTATACCGCTGTCGATCAGTCGTCAGATCTCCGTCCGTTATTCAGCAGGGTGCGCCGCATGTAGGAGGACTTGGGTCCTGTGTGATGATGATCCCCTAGCATTTTTATACGTTTAAAACAGACACATTTTATTAGGATCAATGCGCCGGTTTCATTTCTATTGATCGAGTGACGAATTGGAGATCGAACTATTATTTGATTTAAGTATTCTTTGTCTGCTAAACGCAGCTCTGCCTATGCCTAATACCTACTAAAAATATCCCCGGGGAGAATTTGGAACGACCACCAGCGAATATAAAACATTTTGTATTATGCTAACTGTATTAAAAAGCTAGAACATATTAAATATAAGCATAAGTTTTTAAAATTACTATGAAATCATGAAATGGTAATCTCATCAAACGTTCAAAATCCTTAGAATACTCGTTTGCATAAAGCGACATTTTCACAGATAACGTTAATATTTACTGCCCTTAACTGTATTCACTATGTCATTAACAGCTTCGGCACGGAGTTAACCGCATTTATACAAAATATATTTACAGTTACGCCATAACTTAATCTACACCTATTAAATACTACCCCAGTAGTTCGCGATGATTGGCTAAATTTTCCAACCCTTAGATCGCTCGGCCAATCAGACGCTGCCATTCCATTGCTAGGGGTGGAGCTCGGGGGGTTTTCAACTGGAGATTTCCACAGAATCAAACAGTACCGTTCAGATCTTCTTGCCCTCAACAGTTTTATGGATAATTCGGAATTTATAGTGTAGATACGAGTATCATTGTCGCGCTTGAAAGTTTCGAACAATTTATAGTGAATTTCCTACAATAATGAAACAAAAATGTTTAAATCGTATATTAAAATTAGTAAAAATTGTTTAAAACTTTGTGAAGAAAGTGGTGGAAGCTCAAAATTAACAAGACAAGCCAAAGAATAGACAACTGACAGAAGAGACAATTATTTTACAATGGCGGGTCCATACTTATCACCTCTTCCTGGAGATCTTCTTACAGAGTACATGTTTGGTCGTCGACGGCAGCGTCGGAACCGTACCACGTTCACACCTCAGCAACTCAGCGAGCTGGAGTCTCTTTTCCAAAAGACTCATTACCCTGACGTGTTCCTAAGAGAAGAGGTTGCGTTGAGAATTAGCCTCTCTGAAGCAAGAGTGCAAGTACGTACTAGAGAATAAACGGTATTTTTCTTCTCTGTCCGTTTGGGCATATAGTTTATTTTGCCACGTACCTACGTATTTTGCTATAATAATGTTTTGTAGTTTAACACTCCATATATTAATTACATACAAATCTTTCTAAGCTTCTCCCATTTATACATATTTTTTAAGTAATATAATAATTATTTTATCAAAACACAAATAAAGAATGCAGACATTATCAAAACAGTAATTTTAAAATGTAACGAATAGGAATCACTGTTTTAAAAGCTGAACAATTAATAAAGATACTAAAAATAATAATTACGGAGAAAATACTTTGTTGTGAAAACTTTATGAAACTTTATGAAATCACCTAAAGTCAAGCAAAACCTACGAGTATGTATATAATTTCATTAAGAACTATTTGGATACAACACAACATTTCGCTATGAGGTCTGGAGGGTTGAAGAAGCTTCTGAAATATTGTCCTTTTAGATGAAATTTGCAGAAACGATGATTCGTAAATTGGTTGCTTCACTTGATTAAATAATACCTATCGGGTGTTTTAGTACACTTTAAATTAATGAACATACTTTGTTATCCAGATACTTTTTGTTAATCTGAGCTCGTCACATGATCACGCAATTACCTCTTGATAACAACACGATAACCATGAATTTCTATTGAATGCGAACATTTAAACATGTTTTTGACAACATATTTTTCGTGTTCACAATTTTATTGTTAAATACTTGAAATTTGCCAAGAGAATCCTTGACAAACGATGTAAAAAATAACAAAACTGAAAGGACGCATGGGAAGAAAGTGATTTTGTCACATTTGTGTCGAAAACTCGCTTTTTTACTTCAATGAAATGAGGCCCTGTTTATATTACTAGAATATATCACTTCGGAAGAAATGTACTCGTATATATATTTTTTATTTAATCTCCTTTAATTGAAAATAAAAACTTCGCGCGCGATAAATAGTAGGTAATCGTAATTTCCCCCTCGCGGTAAATGAACTGCCGTAAATCAATCAATCAATTAGCCTATAACGTCCCACTGCGGACGTTATAGGTCTTTCCATTACGCTACGATATGGGGTTCTTCAAGAAATCTATGAATAAGATTTTGCAAGGTTGGCGGCGTACCCGCATACCTCCCTCCTAGTATTTTGCAGGTGTCCATGGGCGGCGATGACACTTACCATCACAAGGGACCGCTTGCTCGACCGCCTAATTACCTAGAAAAGAAAAACATCAATCTGCACTGTATCGGCATGGTGGATTATGATCTGAAAATAGTATTGTAAAAATGAGCGCTGAACGCCCGACGCTCAAGCGCTGAGTGAGCGCTGATGAACGTTTAAGACTTTAGTGTTAAACGTCTATAATATGTTAAGCGACTATAAAGTCCAAGAATTTCACATTGGCTTTTTGTCGAGGACTTGAGACGCGAAGTAAGTTTTTGTTTGATTAACTGTAAAAAATGTGCATAGTGCGTTTTCTGGTTTCATAGTGATAGTTTATTAAACTTCATAATGTTTTTGTGCGTAATGTTTGTGATAATCAAATAAAAGCGTGGGACTGCGTTTTTTGTGTGCTTCCAAGGAGTCCTCTTCTGTCCTCAGTAAACCTACTATCACTTTACTGAGTGACTATTTCGACGGGACTGGACATTGACAGAATGTTTTAGACTTTAAAATTGTTTAGTACAAAGAAAAAAACTTAACACTGGCAGAATGTGCTAATTGCACCATTGCTATAAGACGATAAAAAAGGTTTTAACGTTCCACGTTGAAACGATTGAAGTCAAATTTATTAAGGTTTATTTCTACAACACTACCTGAAAATCCCCTCTCGTGATTACAAAGGGAGGTCAGTGTCCTGCACTGTAATTCTCTGAAGTTTACCTTTGACGATTTTATCTTTGATACTATTACCACAGTTTGTAGTTTTTATTTAAACTATGTTTTTAGGTATACTTTTACTTTAAACAATCAATTCAAACAATTAACAGTTCAAACAATTTAATGTCGCACTCGTAATCTTTATAAATTACATAATTAAATCAATTTTGCTCATGCAGATGTATAAATTGAAATTCCGCTTCGGTGGCCGAAGATTTTGTTTAAATTGTGAGAACCTTTATTAATTAATAGTAATAACTATAGATCAACCTATGTTTGTTTGTGCAGAAATTTACGCACTGTAGACAAATATCCCTAGATTTTAGTGTTTATAATTGTGTTTATATAGTTAACTAATTTAATGATAATAATAAACATAATTATATAGGCAACGTGTGGGTTCATTCAATGCTAAGCTGCTGATTCAATGCTGTTCTACATATTTCGGAAAGTTGCAAGAGTATTGCTTAGTGGGTTTTAATACTTTGCGATGTTTAAGTACTACTACCCTCAAGCTTTGCATCCTCTTTACAGAAATATAATCTGAGATAATTTCTTGCAGGTGTGGTTCCAAAACCGAAGGGCAAAATGGCGTAAACAGGCACGGCTGCAGTTGCTGCAGGATGCGTGGCGGATGCGCTGTCTTGGGCTGGGTACGCAACCACTCTCCATGCCCGGTTCGAATTGATTCTTAATCATCTAGTAGAAGTTTGTGGCGAAGTAATGAGATCTATACATAGGATAGGTTCCTATGGACAGATGCTATAGATTTATCCTATGGATAAATCTTATTACTTTTCAGTCGTCTTTACCAGATAACGAATATAAGTCAAAAGAAGTTTGTATGGGTGCGCTTGAAAACTTCGCGCAGCCGCTCGACAACTGGCAGTTGACAGCTAGCCGCGCGACTAACCTATACCGTGCGGCTGACGCCACTGTGGTTATATTCAGCCCGGCTTAAGATAGTATACTCTGTATCGCCATTAAGATTCTTAGGTAAAAGAGTCTCATCCCACGCCCAATGCATTAAATTACATCTATTTATTTGGTAATATATTAGAAAAGAAGGATCTTGGCGAAAGAAGAACTGCTTCCTAAATTTAGACAGTATGTGGTTAAGAGCTATTTGCATTTCATGACGAAGTTATAAATTTCAGACAATGTAAAAATCGATTCTTAGCATGCTATTACGCTATCTGGATGCTCTTCATAATGTCTTGACTCTTCATGAAATGCAAGTGGCTACATGACATAGGAGTATAGGTAATCAAAATTTTGTTACCCTTTAATTTCCCATTTTTTATGATTCCCCAGTTTTAACAAATTTATCAGAATATTCTTTTCTAATTTGTTCCAAAGATGTTCAAGTATACCTGCATAAAAATTACCTTACATACATTGACATCGTGCCTATAACTCTAAAGAAAGAAAATTTATTACAACAAGAATTAATTATCTTTTCTGCAGGTCACGCAAAACCTCCAGACTCTTCACCAGAAGGCCCAGATTCCCCGGGAAAGGAGTCTCCAGAGCCACCCACGCTTGAGAACAGAGATTTGAAATCACCGCGTCAGGACCCTTACCTTCACAACACTAATATTCCAGAAACCCTTCCGCATATTCCTCCAACGGTACACGACATGTCATCAATGGCGTATGCAAACGAAGACAGCAGGATCCTGCAACAGTCTAACTTTCCTTTTCCAGCGATGCTTATGCCCCCACAAATCGATACTGAAAATGTACCCACTGACTTACGGGTGATGTCTTCAAAAACCAATTGCCCTTGTGTTCCAGTTCAAGATATGGATGAGCCCCAAAACTTAGCTTACCGTCCTCAAAGACGTGACAAAGAAAGCGATAGTGAAAGTGATACAGAAATCGATCTCACCTCCCACTCTTCCAAGGACGACGACTTGCGGGACTCCGAGCGTCTGGCCAGTAGGATCGCCACAAGCATCTTCAGAAACGATACAGTTCTTCATGACTTAGTACCTAACGATTTAAGTTTAGGTGGTGTTAAGAATGCCAACAGAGAACAGAATGTTAATAGAACTCGCATGTAATTCTTGCATTTTTGTTAAACCTGTGACAGTTTTTATAATTTTTTGATCCATGCCAAGACTCTCTTTGTAACAACATTTCTAGTTCTTGTAATTCACGAGCATGCGTTAACATTAACAGCAACCAGCCCTTTCACTTCGTCCACTGCTGGACATGAGCCTCATCATAAACGTGTGCACGAGGGATGTATGGCCTTAAAACAGCACGCTGGCCAAGCGGGGTAGCGAGTCCTATCTTTTAGAGATACTGTAATTCCTCAAAACTTCGGCTTTGTGCCTTTTGCGATACCCATGGAAAGCGGTGATATGGTGTTATCCTAAAGCAGACCGATACTATACAGCAGTGGTAATTACGGCAGTGGCAGTGGTTGTGGTAAGCAGAGCGTAATTACGACCCACATACCTCTAGGACTAAACGTGGATAAATTTCAAGGATAGAACAGAATAGTGAGTATCTTGTTTTTAGTGAGGCCAATGTTCTAGTCAATATGACAATTCATCTACTTGTACATAGTATAGTATAGTATAGGTACCTTGTACATACCATAATGTATTTTAGTTTAGAAGTAGATATTAATGTAGTCCAAAAATCATCAATTGCAATATTTTTGTAAACAAAACTACCACAAAACATACATACATCGTAATCGATAAAATTATTCTTATCAGTATTCTTATCTTTTTAAAATGGGTCTTGTGTTCGTTAAGGTACAAACGTCCCAAGACTTGAAAAATTATAACAGTTAATTAACTCTTTTTAGACATTATGTATTTTGAAAATTAAAATGCAGTTTGTACTAATCCATCATATCAACAAGTCATCGAGAAAAAATAAAGTCACCAAATAGTGTTCTATTTATAAAGGAAAAGTAAATTCAGTCTTACATTATGAAACTCGAACATAGGAAATTATTGAGTCTGTCGACATTTTCAATTGTCACACAAAATACATCCCAGTTTAATTACTCCTTAGCCTAAAGAAAAGCACTACATAAAACATCGGCCAATCGAGATTTCGCACAAATACAAACTTTTGTGCAGCTGATTGTCATCTAATTCTATAAACGGTTAGGTAGCGTCAACCGCAAATGTAACGTTGTATAGCAAACCTATTCATTCGGTTAAAACAACAAATATGAACTGTAAAGTCACCGTCAGAACTTATTTAAAAATACAAAAAGATTGTAATTGTGGGAACGCTCAGTTGAACAATGCTTTAGGTCCGTTAGGAATATAAAAAATAGATATTAATCGTATTGTACAATAACACTGAATAGTAAAAAATATTTTTAAGAGGTATTTATTCAATGATATTAACCAAGTTTAGTTGTATGGTGAAGCAAATAGAAATAAAACTGAAACGAGCAGGTCAGTATAAAATAGTATTAATTTATTGCCTATCATTTATCTATCAGACTAATGTAATTAAAATTTAATATAAAATATCACAATAAATTCAATTTTATTTATACAAGTCTACCGTAATTAAAATTTCTCTATTATGTTTCAATCAAAATAACTCACAAAACAAACACGAACTTACAGGACATTATTTTATTACATGTCTACCAGAAAACCGTACTTCGATTTACCACAATCTATATAAATCTATATAAATAAAAATGTAAACGTCGTTTGTTCAAAATCTTAAATCTCTGAAAGTTGATTGCTTTGAAATTTTGACACAACGTTGCATTCGTTATGGTTGCATTTTGAACACAACACGCTTGTTTCTATATACCTATCACAGGGTAAAAACATGGTTTATACCCAGAAACAGGTAAAAACGGGGTAAGCGCCATCTGTTAGGCAGCCACAGCAACGCGTGGCCGGGTACAGATAGTTCTTAATAAAATTGTAATTGTAATAAAATTATAAAGAACCATAGATTTAGAATATTTCTGATAACCACGAAGATCAACACAGTGAGTGAGTGAAAATGAAAACCATAACAAGTTGCAAGAAAGAATCGGAATGAACTGTCAAATGATATAGTTTCAACTTTAGGAGAGATCTGGCAAACGTGTTTACGAAGTAGCTTATGATATTTTAATATACATGATTATTATAACAAATCACGCACACTCAAGTACAGTCTGTCAAAGCTAAAGAACGTAATGAAAACGAATAAGTTACTAACGGGCAACATCAGCCATCTTGAAAAGACAGTCTATTGACAAATTTATAATTTTAATGCCGTATACTCTTAGCCGCGTTCCGAAACGCAATAGACAATATGAATTGTCTATTGCGTTTCGCAATATGGTTCGCTATTTGACAATATGAATACGGTGCATCCTTTTTTATCTTCATCAAACAAAAAGAGACTCAGCATAATTTATAAAATACTAAGGGTCTTTCTCACCAACTTCTGATGACGTATCAGAAGAATTTTATTTATTTTTTACTCCTGATGCTCTATCTCTTGTGAAACTGTTAACAATCTGATACTTTTTTTTTTCTTAATGGTGCAATTAGAACATTCTGCCAGTATCGAGTTTTTTTCGTGACAAACAATTTCAAAGTCTAAAATGTATGCTAACAATGTCCAGCCCCGTCGAAGAAAGTCAGGAGTCGCTAAATAGAACGATAGAAGGTTTATGTTCCCCCATTTTTTATTAAAAAATAATTCGTATCCAGGGACCTTGAAAACATAAGAAAATCCTGAAACTAAAGATTCGAACGACCGTGGTCACTCACGGGTCATTTTATGAGGGGTTCCTGCTCATATATTTGTAGAAGGTGGTGAGAAAGGCCCTAAATGAAGCGGAAAATAATGAAGAGAAAACCTATTTTTGAATAACTGAAGTAAATAATTTTAAATTCCTAAGAATGTCAACAGCAAGCCGACGCGACGGAGTCCCACTTTGCGGGACTACTGTCTCCTTATTGCCACCAGAGAACCCAACCCATCGATTGGGCAGTAGCCCATTAAGTATTACCATTCATAATGTGCAGATTTATATTCTTGTATTTGAGTAGTTCCTATTCAAAGCACGAGCCATCATTCTGTGAACACCATCCCGGCGCGATGGCATCAGGGTAGAGCCCTCGGACTACGAGCCGGGACCGGAGTCTCTGCATGCGGGGCTCCGTTGACGTCAGCAGTACTGAAGGGTTCGACCACAAACGTTCAGCTACTGCTGCTGCTCGGGGCCAAACTCTCGTGTCTAAGAAACATGAAGTTGTATAAAGTTTAAATTGTGTTTTGTGATAGACGCTCCTTTTGATATAGACAAAAGGTGACACACGAGAGGATAATCCACCTGGTGGTAAATGTATACGATCGCTCTGCGATACCCGCGATACATGATATTACACATCCTCTGCTCTGCACACGTCTTTAGAGACTTAGAAATGTATTTTAAAAAAGGATTACGAAGAATGAAATTTGAGAAGAATGGAATAATAGAAAGTATAACGGAATAAGGTTTGTCCTCATCTCATTGCTCCTATTCCTCATTTGGTAGGGATGGGAAATGAAGAGCATATACTGCTACAAGAAGATTCCTTCATCCCAATTTACTCTCTACTTAATGTGATAGGGGGGAACGGGATGGGATATAATGTAGGGACTATAATGGTATGAGAAATAACTCTTATATCATTGTACTCCTCACTCGATGGAATGAGAAATGGGCTCTTAACCCAAGTATAACAAACTTCTACTTGAAGAAATATTGTAAAACCAACATAATCATTACAATTTTCTTTACTGTTTGTGGACGTGGAAGTATTTAAGACAGACTTAAGTGTAATCATGGAACAAAATGCTAAATGTGAAGGTGTGATTACTCAGCATATTTCGTTTCCTTACAATTCTTGCATGGAGAAAAAATCCCATGAAAAAAAATCCGTATACATAATGCAAAGGTCCTTAACCCATTCATAGCTCTCAGTGATAGCGATGATGCAAGATGGCAGATAGTTATCGATGCTGTATCCTACAAGCATCAGTATACTATCAGTATGACAGTATATCGATTAGGACTGCGGGCGTTAGAGATATGATTATCATCAAGGAATGCCACTATCATTTCCTTATTAAGCTATCAACCTTTGACCTTCAACGGTTCTCTTTTATATTAGTGGGCCTGTTGGGCAAAGCCACGCTTGCTTCGTCAGATTGAATAGTCTATTATAGTTGAATTAAATATCTAACAACAGACTTGCAATGTTCACTGGTACTGGCCCAACTCACCTAAACCCTGTACATCTACGAACTCGGTCCACATGGCCACTTCTCCTCCCAACACGTTGGCGTCCTTAGGCAACACGTGTTCGTACATTTTCCTCCAGTTGGAATATTTGGTAACACCCCAGAATCCATGATCCAAGTACCATATGTCCTTTGGGATCGACACCACACGGTAGCCGAGCTGAATCAGTTGTAACAGGAGAGGGCTGCCGACCGGCTCCCATACTTCTATCACGTATCTGAAAAAAAAAATAGAATAATTAGTCCAATTGGTCTTTGTAAAAGGTTACCGATTTTACACCACACACGGAAAACCGTGTGTGGTGGCGTTCCTTAGGAAAGGCCTATATCAGAGCCGGCTCTAGCCCATGTAGCGCCCGGGCCCATGTAGTGCGAGCGGCGCTCGGCCCCCCCTGACACCCTGCGTACGAATGCGCCGCACACCCTGCACCATAGATAAAGCCGGCACTGGCCTATATCCAGCAGTGGAGAGACACAGGCTGATGGTATCTGGTATTTTATGTTTTGACTTCCTTATTTATACACAAAATTGCTAAAGCCAATAGAAAGTTTACATTTCATAGTTTATGTTATATGCATATGTTATTTATCAGAGATGAAAATAAATTGAAACTTTGAATCACCTGCTACTGTCCAAGTATTTCTGGATCCTGCTGGCCTGGGTGAGCTCTGAAGACCACAACATCACCGGCTGCTTGTCTCCGCCGCTAGCCACAAGCTCTTCATCCCAGATCTGCAGCGCTCTCGCGTGGAACTCGGCCCACAGCCGGATGAAGCCTTCGGTGTTCAATTGGAATCCTTTGTCGTGCATGTACGACACTATCTGCTCGCTTGAATTCCAGCAGCTGTAGAACAGCTGAAAGTTTTGTGATTTTTTTGTCAATACTGCAAGAACTATTTCATTAAAGCGAAGATAATTAAACAAGAGTTACCTACTCTGCACTTGGAAATAAAGCAAGACAATTCATCAATCAGCATTGCCAATTCATGAAGAAATGTAGTAGGTGCTGTCATGTGGTCATCTTACGTGTCTGTTTCACAATTTTGGAGATTTTGTTCATTATTTTATCGAAAATTGTAGTTAACTTTTCATACTGCAATATATGTGGTGACATATCGTCCGCCATGTGAAGCAGTGGTATTTACTGGGCTGGATTTGACCACCAGTTTCCCTAGGGACTAAGATGTCATTAACACACCGTTTATACTAGCGTTATACAGAGTCTCTGATTACGGAAACTAGAGAGTCATTTAAAAAATGGCGACCAGCCGTCAAGGCTTACGACTGCGTGATGCTGTAGGAACACTTTCAAACGACCCCATAGAACTACCTTGAGCTAACAAAATGCTCGGCGCTTTATTACTGAGTATTAAGGTGGACTTCCGTGGGTCGCGTCTGTAGCGATAGACGCGTGCGTCACTGACGCCGCGACACTTGCGACAGTATAGTAGGCACAGCCGTACACATCTGTCTCGAGCGCGTAGGGCTCGGAAGGTGCCCCATACACTTTCATAGTGCTTAATACTATTGCGGTTGTCAATGAAGCGCGCGTTTGTCGCTACAGTCGCGACCCACAAAAGTGCACGTTTAGAAGTAGGACTGACCTCGTCGCCGCCCATGTGGAAGAGCGCGGGCTTGTGCATGAACTCGGCGATATCGCGGTAGAGGTCGCGCAGCACGCGGTACATTGCGGCGTTGGCGGGATTCAGCTGTCCGCACGGCGCCTCCACGCAGTAGCGGCGCCATTTCACCGCGTTCACGCACACCGCCAGCTCGCCCAAACCGTATTCCTACGAACGGACAATTGGAATATGGTCGTACGGTTTTTACGACATTCGTCCAGTCCGATAATTCGTCAAATCCTCATTTTATCAAATTATATGAGTAGTCAAATATGCAATTGAACATGTCCATAGAATATAATGAATTACAAAATTGAAATAAAACAGATGAAAAGAATAATGATTGCAAAAACTAAATTTATTACTAATTAAAACGAATTAAGTTTTCGTTGCGATGCTTAAAAGAGTTAAGCCTAGCTTAACCTTTTTAACAATTGCAATGGATTTATTTTTTCGCTGAATAACTGTTCTGTAACTCTTAAACGTAACGTAATTTCCGTGTTTCACTATTCAAATATTCATAAAAAATGAAAATATTCTATTTTGCAACAACCTCAAATAAAACGTGTAGAATCAACTACCTTCCCCCACTGCCACCCGTTGCCGGCGTGCGCGGGCGCATCGATTTCAATGACGATGCGAACACCGCGCACCTGCGCGTACTTTATCAATTCCTTTACTTCATTCACTGTGTAGATTTCTTCTCGTGAATATGCACCGTATCTGAAAGTTGAACAATATGATAGTAATAGTATGTACTTAAAGGAAATGGATTTCTAGAATATCTTTTAGACGACGTCGGAGTGCACTTTTCAGGTATTTGTTTTCGGGGATTTTGTTTCTGTATCCTAAATTTATCCCGTATACGGATCAAAATGTATTATTTGGTTTGGGGCACGCTTCAAACACACAATTTTGACCCTGTCAAAATAACCTAACAAAATAATAAAGAATATTCGTCCCCAAAAAAGAACCCTCCCAGACGCAATAAGTTCACACAAAACTCAGTAGCTTCTATAAAATTAGTCATTTTCATTTTTTGTCGTCTTTTATACGACCTGTGGTTTTATTTGCTGTGGCCCAAGTGGAATAACTCTAACATTATTATACATATTTATATAGCATAATTTAGAAACGTTTTGGAAAGGTTTTTCCCGGATTATCATGGACCGGGAAAAATAAATGAGTGCCTGCTCTCAATTTTTTAATTCTAGAAAGCATTATACTTACTGTCAAATAAGTATCGGGAATTTTGAAAAAGGAATGCCCAAATGCCTGCATAAAATGTATTGCTGTTAGGTTGGCAATATGTAAAGTTTTGGCGCGTTCTGTCAAATAGTTGTTTGAAATTTTCATATTTGCTAGACGACCTCGAGTGTACTTTGCGAATTTTACAATGGATAAAAATATCGAACGAAGAATTTGCCTCAAATTTTGCGTTGGCAACAATATTTCTTACGCGGAATCATTGAAAATGTTAGAGAAGGCCTACAGTGAGTAGACTTTATCAAAAACAAGAGCATATGAGTGGTGCATAGCATTCAAAGAAGGCAGAAAAGTGGTTGAATACTTGCCTCGTTCTGGTCGACCTTCAACGTCTTTGACTGAAAAAAATATCAACAAGGTGAAAGACATGGTGATGGTAAATTGTCACGCTAGCTTAAGAGAGATAGCTCCGGAAATTGACATGTGTCACGAATCCATTCGCACCATTTTGGTTGATGTTTTAAGTATGAAACGCGTGGCGGCACGGTTTGTTCGGAAGAAACCGAATTTTCTTCAAAAAGATACCCCGCCAACAGGTTGCTACAGACATACAGACAGACGAGACGTGGGTTTATGAGTTTTACATGCAAACCAGCCAACAAGCTTCGGAATGGTGCTTCCATAGCGAACCAAAACCGAAAAAAACACGACAAAGCCACTCAAACATCAAGGTTATGTTGACTGTTTTCTTTGATTATCATGGTGTTGTCCACTCAGAATTCCTTCCGGAGGGTTAAACACTCAATAAACTGTTATCTGGATGTCATGAGGCGAACAATTCTGTGTAGAAAAACAATTCTTGGATACTGTACCATAACAAAGCGTCAAATCATCGTACGGAAATTTTTAGCCAAAATTCAACGAATGTCATGAGATCAAGCACTATATTCGTCAGATATGGCCCCATGTGACTTTCTTATTCCCCAGACTCAAATTACCACTTCGTGGCAGACGTTTGAGCCCGTTGACGTAATAAAACAAAATTCGCTAAAGGCTATACCGGAAAATGCCGAAGTGTTACGACGAATAGATTATTCGCTGATGAAAGTGTACTCGTATTACGTCAAATGAAGCCCATTTCGAGGGCGACAAAATAAATTTAGGCCATGGAAGCAATATTTTTTGTTTTATTATAAAAATCCCGAAATTTATTTGACAGTACTACATATTAGTAGTCTCTTTTTTAAAATGTAGTTAAAAATCATGAAGCGTTTTTGTTTAAAATAATAAAAACTGCATGACCATTTTAATTGTAAAAAAACTCCAATTTCTAAACTATGGTGTCCAAACCTTTGGACGTCTTTTCTTACTCGGATTAGAAATAAGAATATACGACTACAATAAGATATGTTTGAGTCATAATTGTCATTTTTACAGAAAGAAAATTAAATGATACCTAGTTTACCTCGTGAACTGCGGCACGCGAGGCGACTCTAGCGGAAAACTTTGCGTATCCGTCACATGCCAATGAAAAACATTCATTTTGACAGTGCCCAGACCGTCAATCATCCTCTTTATATCGCTCATCGGGATGAAATTTCTAGACGTATCTAGAAGGAACCCTCTGTGTTTGTAAGCCGGATGGTCTATAATCTTCGCCGATGATACTAAACGAAGACCGCATTTCTCCTGTATTTGGTAGGAAGATCTGTCCGCTGCTACCAAGTGGGTAAAGGATTCTAGTCCGTGACGTGCCCCATAAATAGTTTCGGCGAATATTTGAACTGTTACAGATCCATCTAAAATTATAAGGTTAGTGGTACAAGACTGTTTAGACTTTAGACCTTACAACCCTCATGCACGAGTCAATTTGCATGAGGAGGCCCATGTCCAGCAATGGTTACAGCAGCGAATGACATTGCAAAAATCCACCTGAGCCATTTTCATACATTTTGTATAAACCATCGCACACTAGAGGCGCTGGCGCTGGCGCTGCGTGGCGGCCCCCACGCAGCGCACTAGCGGATAGCTTGCCAAATGCCAGCTGTATTTATGCGCCAATGTTTTGCGCTGCGACGCGGCCCGCCTTAATATACATTGAACGGGCGCAGTTACGGATATAATTCAAAAGTTATTGGCTGTGCGACGACATGAACATTTTAATGTTAACAGCTAACTGAGTTAAATTATTGAGTTGAGGTGCGGCCCTCCGTGTCTGTAATGTGCGTTGTCGCAGTTTTGCAGTGCGACGCGTTGCGGTACAACACGGCTGTAATATGCGCGAGCCTTAAAACTCCTTTGTGATTTCAACAAGAGGCCTACAACAATTAATGTTTATATGTTTGTATGTATATATATATATATATATATATATAATAATAGAGTATATAAAATATATTTATTTGAAGATACCATCTCGTTTGAGTCTTTCACTCATCTCCCAATCGAAGCTCACTGATCAGCCCAAAGGTTGTTGAAGTCCTTTTTTTTATTTATTTTTACAGAAGAGGCGGCAGACGAGCATACACTCCACCTGATGGTGTGGGTGGATACTGTCATCCATAGACATCCGCGATGCACGCCAACATCAGTCCAGAATGACAAACGTTGGCACGCCTTCGGATGCGCTGCCGACCTTTGTAGATTAAGGAATGAATTGGGAGAAGGGGTTGGGAAAATGGGGAGGGATAGGATAGGATGGGATGGCAATGGTCTCTGGCATATCTCACTCACTACCGAAACACGTACGTACAGTGGGGAAATACGATAAAGTAGGAAATGTACTACATTTCAAGGTAGTCTTCTCTGAGAGAGGGGTAACGTGGCTAGTCGAGTACGCTCAGCGGCTGTGGGGATGCAGCATGCACTCTCCCTCTACTAAATAAGGCATTAAGCTCGCCTTTTGTACAATAATCTGCAATGAAGTGTATAAATAAATAATAATAAATTAAAAGGACGTCGCTAGATGATTCAGTGCCAACACTTTTGTAATCCCGGGATATGGGGAATTTTCACAGTCGATCCCGGGAATTATCTATTGCGAAGATCACGACTTTGAAATTTAGAACAAATCCAGTAATTGGTACCATCTCTCCTACGGGTGACCAGTTTAATCCAAAATTATCGTCAGTTCCGGGGCGTATTTAGTTTTATCAACCGATTGAAATGAAGTTTAGCACAAAAATAGTTTGGGTCTATATTTTGGTGAAGTTTGTGCCTGAGGCAAAAATTTCAAAGCCAATTTATGTAAACGATATGTTGTTGAATAGGGTTGGTAAAACTCTTCAACTTCTTTCTTTTTAAAAACGCACGGTATGTAAATAGTGAAATCATCCTCCCAAGTGGCATCTTTAATTACCTTTACTCTTCAAGTCAAGCACATACTGCTCGTCGGTCTCCCACGACAAGACCGTGCTTCCAGACTTCACCTCTAAATGTACCACCACGGGCGTATTCCACACTTCGGTGACATTACCACCGCATTCCGCAATCAGATTGTTGGTCGCCACCTGAGTCATTTGCGCCAACAGTTCTTGGGCTTCAACAGGCACATTTGACATGACGAACCTGGAAATTGAGAATTAGGTAGTTTAATTGAAAGGCCGTATATAGAAATTCGGGAATTATTCACGAGAATAGTACCTCAGATCCAAAAAATAATAGCCGGAAATTCCCGTGAAGTTGGGAGTAAAATATGTATGTGATTGTTACTGAAATTGATTTGTTATAAGACTTTTTCTTGTAGAAAGAAGTTGACAGACGAGCATACAGTCTATCTGGTGGTAAGTGGATAGTGTCGCATATGGACATTAATGATATATGCCTACATCAGTCCAGAATGACAAACGTTGGCATAACCCCCGGATGCGCTGCGCTACCTTTGAAGATTTTGAAATGAATTTTGAGAAATCGTTGGGAATGAGCTCTGGTATATATCACTCGCTATCGAAACACGTAGGTACATACCTACATTAGTGGAATATGATAAAGTGGGAAATTTTAAGGTAGCTAGTCTTCGTAGTCTTCTGTGTGAGTCTTGTGTGTGGGGCTCACACAGAAGACTACGAAGACTAGCTTGGCCAGTCGAGGGCGCCCATCGGGTGTGGGGTTACAGCGTTCACCTAACTGACTCGATGCAGACCTCCTCTTACAATGACCACACGGTCCTATTACGAATCGGTTGAAAATACACATGCCCCAAATTATTTTTCTTATTATCTGGCACGTGGATTTCCTAATTAGCTAATGATAACTGAAAAATCCGCACGAGCTTGGGATTCAAATTGTTGTTATAGGCAAAGTAAACGAATAAGCGTATCCAACTATTTGTTCATTCACTGCTGAATATGGTCCTCATCGTGCACATTGTCATGTGCATGAGAATGTATGGCCTTAAAACGCTACGTTGGCGAGTCCACTCTTTTAGATGTGGTGCGGTTCCTCCGCGTGTATTGTAGCGACATCCACGGGAAGAGGTGGGCTATTCCAAAGTCGACCGACACCACAAGGCCAAGTAAATATTTACCCGTTATGTATAAAGTTCAAAAACCTATAAATCGGCAAACATTAATATCGATAATAAATTATCCTATTAATAATCGCAAATATAAGTGGCATTTCAATGATAATTGCTGGCACGACTTACGAGTCAATGACCTGAAAACAACTCGATAGAAAGAAAGAATCGATTAATAAAAATCGATTTCTGCGCGAAGTGGGTGGAGGAACCAAAAATGGTATTGGCACGTTCGCTTGTTAAATAAATAACCGGAGGATCGTAGGTCGCAGAACCGTTAGCCCCTTATGAACGGTCATTTACCCTACTATATATGCTAACTCGATTTGCTTAGACAAATAATAAATATTGACACATATCGTACCAACTGCATCATCCTAATCCACAGTATGGGTATAGTACTCAATCTGAGTCACCGATTGCTGCTTCTACTCCAACAATGAAAATCAATTTTACATCAAACATCTACATTTATCTGCATTTTATTTTCATAAATAAAAAAGTTATATATATTTACTTTTTCTTTATTCATTAAAATTTAAAAGTTTAATTACGAGTATTTTATTTTAAAAAATAAAATAAACTGTTTTTAAAGAATAATATCGTCTTAATAAAAAAATGTAAATAAAACTACTCTTTGAATTTTAATGCTTTATGTGCGAATACATAAAATCGGTAAATATCCATGGGCATGATGTTACCTATTACGCAGATCATTAATTTGTTCCTTGCCATCCTTTTGTAAGAAAACGAAATACCGACGAACTACACAATGTATACAGAATTTTGTTGTGTAGGAAGTGATATCAACAGCTGTTTAAAAATGACATAATTACAACGCTTATTTTTATTTCTAAACGATGTTTTCTAAAACCGCTGTAACAACTTTACATATTAGGTACTTATAATAAATATGCCATAAAACTTATTCCATATACATACATGATAATTTATCAACAATAGTAATTTTCAAATCTAGTTTTGGAAATTCACAAGGAAAAAAACTTTATTCGCCATAAAACAAACGATTATTGAGATCAAAGTATTAATGACGCCAGTAACAGTTAAAACTTTAATATCGCGTTTAAATGGACACAAGAAAGATAATGTTTGTTCCCTAAATTTAGATCAGCAGACAGTTAAATCGGTTGGATGAGGCCCAGCGATGAGAAGATTTATTATCTCTAGCCCTACATCTACAAAGGGAGCTTTGTTTCATCGGACGCGTTGCTTTATCTCTATTTAAAAAATAACTTCGCTATCACTTAAATATTAGATAAAATTCTGTTCAACTGCATTTTAATAACATTCAAGAAAAAGGCAAAAGAATTTAGTAAAATCTTCATTTAATACAATAATACGAAGCCAAACTTGGAGTTTTGAATAAAACAAGAAGAATAAACATTGTTCATTCTCTTTGTTTATTTCCGAATGTAATGTTACATGTGTTTTCGTTAAAAGTGTCAACGCCTTTTTCTTAGGATTAGATCTAATCAATATACTAGATTAGGACGAGAAAAGCGTGTCATGGCGGACTTTGTGAGAGGCCTATATGCAGCAGTGAAGAAACACAAGTTTTTGGTATGATACTGTATGGTACTACCATCCGTTAACCAAAATTCTGGTTGATCGGAGGGTACTAAAAAGACCTAAGTGTTAAAATACATATTCATTTCATATGCGGTGATAAACGTTTAGAAGCTAAATAAACATGCGGTTGATTCATCAGTCTGTGTCATTTGGGCAACTGACCGCTCGCAGACAATCGGAAGACAACACTTGTATACATATTCAGACAATCGGAAGACAACACTTGTATACATACATATGTGCAAGGCCAAACTATATTGTTAAAATCAGTAACCTAACCAAATTAATATGATATTGATATAATGTTGTACATATTGAAAATACTACTATGAATTAAGTGGTTTTGACCTCATTCCATGTCAGTTTATAAGGTCCCACTGGCGTGCACAGTCTCTCCTTGACGAGGCGGTTTTGGATCAAAACTGTAGATCCAGTGCAGATTGATAGATAGTACACATGCCTCAGATATTGATTCTCGGGCACGTGGTTAACCGACAATGACCTTTAGGTCCGTGTCCATTTGGAACATAATAGAATACAGAAGAAGGGTACACCTTACCCACGACACGGGGAATCCTAGTGTGGGCCATTGACCGTGGCGTTATTTAAAAAAAAAGGTCATAAATGCTTAAAGGGTAATGCAATTAATTGATTCCAAAGGGGTTCATAAAAATGCCCGGGCTTTAAATTAATAAATCCGGTGTTCAAGAGTCAATTGTCTTTAATTTGCGTGGTCATTCAATATACAAGAAATGAGATAGAAGTTATATTTAACAAGCGGTTAGTTGTGCAGCCTGGCTTTGTATAAAGTTACGTGTCGCAAGTGGGTGTCATCGCCGCTCGGAATAGATAGACGAGCGGGAGACGACACCTGTACTGTATTACACTATAAATACTACACATACAAATACAAACTCATTGACACACATGCTTACTATTTTTTATAGTAGAGGTGGCAGCCAGGCGGGCGTACCACATGATGGCAAGTGGTCCCCGCCGCCCATGGACACCTGCAACACCAGGGTTGCAGGTGTCCGTAATTTAATACAATTAGTAAGTAGGTACCGTATTATATTAAATATTCGGTGATTGTAGGTAGCAGATGGATGATAACATTTAACATCCGTTTGATGTGGCGCACTTCAGGGGAGTTCCACTCGTATATCTAGCAGTGAATTAATTATTGATGATACTAAAGAAATTCGCCGGTGGTGGTTCGATGAGAAGAGACGAGTATCGTTGTGGTGGCGGTCCTTGGGAGAGGCAGTGGAGAGTGATGGGCTGATGGTATGTATGGATAACAGGTAATGAAAGAAAGCAAGAAATTTCTAACAAAACAAGCTAATAGATAGGGTTTTTCCGTATTTATGAACAGTCCAAAAAATTACACATTTTTTTCCTGTAAACAAAAGTAGATGTAAATGCAATGCAATATCATTCGATACACTTCATAGTTAGTGTCGTCGGGTCAGGTGGAAGCACGCTTCATTATACGTTAGAAGTAATTGACATGGCCGTCATTACCGTCCATTATTATGAATGACACACAACTAAGTATGCAGCATTGAGCTCTACGTGAATATTCTGTCATTACCACTGATAATAGTATTTTCAATGTAGTTGGAAGTGATAAGAATTTGTGATAAAGGCAGAACAACGAACGTATTTTTTACGACAGAATATAATTGGGTCACATATTGGTTGGATTAAGACTTTGAAAATAGTTACGTATAAATACATTAGAAATAGTTAAGTATAAATACATTAGACATGGTTAAGTATAAATACATTAGAAATAGTTAAGTATAAATACATTAGACATGGTTAAGTATAAATACATTAGAAATAGTTAAGTATAAATACATTAGACATAGTTAAGTATAAATACATTAGAAATAGTTAAGTATAAATACATTAGACATAGTTAAGTATAAATACATTAGAAATAGTTAAGTATAAATACATTAGAAATAGTTAAGTATAAATACATTAGAATTAGTTAACTATAAATACATTAGAAATAGTTAAGTATAAATACATTAGAAATCGCTTCAGTCTTAGATGTCGAGCACACGAGATCAATATAATATATCACATGGACCAATGACCAGTCTGTCACCTCACTGTACTTCAAACCAGCAAAAAATCTATAAACATCCATGGATGTAATACATCAGGTGTCTTGATACACTGTATCTGTGTCTTGATCCATACTAAATATAATATAAATCTATTACTAAATAGAATTCGATAGTACAAAAATCCTCTTCAGAAACCTCACTACTACTCCTACTTGTGGGTGAAGCGTTTGAATTCCAGAAGTATAACAATTTCAGTCGGGGAGATCTAAATATTTTCAACATAGAAAATTAATCGTTATTTTCCTCCTGACGTTCTTCAGAAGTGTCGTGTGTCGCAACTTTTTGGATTATAAAAGAACAAATGCGGGTGTTGTCGAGCTATCGACATGGACTATCTACTTGTTCCTTATAAGCTCGTAATCACGGTTGATACAACCCGGCTAAAACGTCGAGTAAAATAATACACTTATATTTACATTTTTATGACCTTTCTAGTATTTATAAATCTTCTTTCGTTTAACTCAAACACACAATAACTCAGCTCGCAATAGAATATTCCTCCTTTTACTTCAGATTTTCTTTCTGTAGCATAGTAACGTAATTCTGATGGTCCATAAATCAGCCAAAAAACAAAGTTTTTCATTTTGGACTAATGTTGGCGTGTATCGCGGATGTCTATGGGCGACAGTATCCGCTTACCATCAGGTGGACTGTATGCTCGTCTGCTAAATTCGTCCATAAAGAAGTCACGTGTTGCAGAGCCTCGGAATACGTCTATCCAGCAATGTAGGAATACAGGATTATAGTAGTTGTGGTTGCTATTTATTGTACTTAAATTAATGGTTACAATAAGCATTACAAAATTACCGTAAATACAGAGGCGGACTAGAAGAAATCTTCTCAATTCAGCCTTAGAATAACGAAGAGGAGTTATGTTATAACATATAATAAGCTACAACATATAATAAGAAATAGAACATATATTATAGTTACCTGATATAATTAGGGTGTATGCCAACTGTATGCGAACTCAGGGTGGACGTGACGGGCTTGGGCCAAAGCCCGCCAAATTGGCCGCAGACCGTCCGACATACGTCCAAGCTCTCGAAGACAGCGGAGGTGTTCAATGTACTTGTAGGCAGATGACGTACATGCCTCCTGCAGCCCACTTCAGGCTTACATTTATATATCCACGAAGGTCTAAAACAAAATTACATGTTTCCAGGTTTTTACTATATGATAACCATAACCAGTTCTTTTTTCGTCCACTGCCCTCCTCATGCACATTGTCTTGTGCATAAGGAATGTAAAACGCTACGCCGACCAAGAGGGTTGTCGAGTCTACTCTTTTAGAAGTGATTTAGTTCCTCGTGGCTTGTGGTAGTTTTTGTTAACCCTTAAGATACAATTTCGAACTCATAAAACGGTTCATAAAAATCAATAGGTTTATAGAAACCAGTAGTGTCGCCTGCGGTTTGTCTGCAGTTGAGTTCCGAATTGTACCTTTAGTCACTTTTACGACATAGACAGGAAAAGTATTATTATTATTATAGGTTTTATGATTAGTTTTATTATTAGGATGCACTCTATTCTAGAATATTTACGAATACAAATTTTAGTGTTGTTTGAAAAATTAAATATTATTTTTATAATTTTATTTAATCAAATCTTTAAAAATATGTTATTTTAATAAGCATGTTTATCGTTTTTTTTTAAACAGTTTTTATTCAAACTTGATATTAGAAAAGAAATATTAATTTAATAAATGTTAATCCAATATAAGAAAGTCGATACTAACAATATCTGAGCAAAAGCACCTTCCATTTGCTTAAACAACATAAGTGATTTAGAGAATGTAAACATTAATTGCTTTATGAAAGCGTCTTCCTTGTGAAATGTGAAATGGAGATAAATTCACGAGACACATAAACTGACCGATTGGTGTTTTACTTATATGATGTCTCGACGCTATCGACTGGTTATTTGACATTAAGCTTCTAGCTATATTTTTCGGAATGGCTAAATACTTATGGCCCTAATGGCCTTTCAAGAATCACCGGACATGTACAATTTGGGGCGAGCGCAGAAGGCATAAAATGTGTAGCAACGAGCCTAAGCTTCGAAGTCCATCTTGAAACTGCTGTCGTTTCTGGCATCTTCTCTAGTGTCTCGTTTGGTAACTTTTAGACGCCGTTGTTGCACAACTAAAAACCATGGAGTCCCAATGAAATTGGGCGAGCCCTAAGGGCTCCCACGCCGGTAAACCTGCGGAAGGAACGGACCTCGACTTAGGGCGTTGCTTTGCACCTTAGGGTACTGCGGGGTCGCGAGTCGGTGAGAAGCGCCCAGGCACGTGCCGATACCTGGTAAAAGTGTTGGTTGAGCGGCGCGGTATGTTGACGGTGTAGCGCGGGGGACATCCTCGTCTCTGCCGGCGGGGAGTGTACATGTGTAGTGTAAGTACCGCATTGGCAGCAGTAATTGGCTCGTCGGGGTCGTCTAGGACGTGCCGAGGCCGACGATGACGACGGTAACGGAGAGGGTCATTCTTATCGGGGACATAGATTAGGCTAGCAACTACTAGGGGGTTGGGATGATGCAGGACTCTATCGTGGTAACGTCGGGCGGAGGTTAATGATACATAATACCGAGATAAGAACATCTGTGTTTTGAATCGTAGATAGCTATTGCCAAGTAAATGAAGTAAACAGATAAGCATTTAAAATACATATATCTATAGCGCTTGTTTTGAGATTGTATTACAAATATAACACAGACATTTTTAAAAATAAATCCGACATCGGAATGTTCTTTGTTATTAAGCAAATATATAGTGTGGTAGCGTGGCCGAGCGGTCTAAGGCGCTGGTTTAAGGCACCAGTCTCCTCGGAGGCGTGGGTTCGAATCCCACCGCTGCCAGCTGATTTTTCCTTTTGTTTTCTTTACTAAAAGCAGTTTGTTAAAAAACTTCTTGAAATAAAAAAAATGTGAAAATAATAATACTCTAAATTGCGAAACCTCTAAATATGAATTTGTCTTTATACAGTTTATTTTTTATAATTCTACCGTGCATATTAGGCTTACCTATGAAATGACCGATTTTGCTACTGGCCACTGAGTTTCAATATCTTCTGTTCTAATTCGATTTTCAAAATAAAACAAAATGCATCTAATAGCTACGATGTTCTTAGGTACTTCATTTGTTTTTCTGTGCCTAAATTTTGTTTATGTGATTGTCTTGAAAATAAAATGAATAAATTGAAAATTCGTGCTATTCTTGAATATGAGTTTCGTCGCGCCACCAACACAAGTGAGACAGCTCACAATATTAATAGTGTGTATGGGCCAAACACCACAAACGATAGCACCGTACGTCGATGGTTTGAACGGAAGCGTTCTAGGAATTTCGATCTTATGGATGAGCCCCACGGACGACCTACGACCATGGTTAATAACTATGAATTAAAGGCTATAATGGGAGCAGATGTATCTCAAAGTACAGCTGAATTAGCAGCAGAGTTTGATCTTAGTGATAACACAATGTTAGTTCATCTGCGTCAAATCGGCAAAATAAAGAAGCTCGAAAAGTGGGTACACGCTGAATTGTTTCTGGGTTCGCGGTTTGGCCGGGCACAACTCGATGTGCTGTTAATTCGGCTTTAGCCCGTAACTTTTATACTACATTTTCATCATGACGGAATCAACAAACTCCAAGACAGATGAACATTAACATCGATCAAAAAAGTTTTAACTGATTAATTTCGTTAAAACTAGTTTTAATTAACATTAAAATTTGTTTCTCAGTAAATTTTAGTTTTTACTGGGAAAAACTAGTGACGAATGCGTTCAGAGAAAACTAGTTTTTACTAGAAAAATGAGTTTTTCCTGAAAATGGGATTTAACTGTAACATATATAATAGATATTTGATAAAAACATAGTAGGTATTATATGAAAATTAAATTCCATATAATACCAAAAATAATTCAACTTCTAAATGTCAAGGACGAAAAACTATAACTTTATAGACAAAGACAATCTCGTTTATATTTTTTTAAAAAGGTATGCACGAGCATCTAGGTCGTGCATGCCAACTGAAGACCATCACGATACTTCAGTATTGTCGACACAACATTCTTGACGTACTCAAGCAAGACTCATAATTACACGCAAACGACAGTTTCATTTTAAACATTAGAAGAGAATTGGTTTCACATTAACTGTCTTCATAATATCACTAAATGGCACATTGAAACCCGAATAGCTTTTTGAATTCGTAACGCTCTTTTTAGCTCTTTTTTATTTTTTAATTAAAGCTATAAATTAAATAAATGTGTTTTAGCAAACAGAGTCTATTGAAGTAGTCTAGTCTATCGAAGTCTAGTCTTTGCTTAACTGACCATCTTATCTTATTCTTTAATTAGTCATTTTTAATATTATATATATTTTTTTATTACTATTGAACTTACTCCGTGATCGGCGTTTTGTTGTCGATGTCATTTCCCTCGTTACACAGTACCACGTGTACTAGCAGCGCCACCATTAGAATCCAATTGCCAGCCATCTTTAAACTAATCTGTAAAAAAAATAAGTTTTGCATATTGATAAATGTGATTAAGAACTTTGTATCGAAGGCAATCAAACGCTAGAATTCTGTAGGGTAATTTCTTTTGCTCTTTATTTTTTTGGGACTTTTGTCCTTATTCGGATATGTCAGCCCCATGATAACATCAATGTAACATTAATTTATTGGGCTGTGAATATGCCTCTGCGAATTAATGATGCTTATGATTTGCTGTGACCTACACTTCTCGAAGTACAGTCCTATGCCCTGCCCTTATCGAAGGATAGCTTTAGCAATAAATTTGAATCTGTTTCAGAATTAGTAACGCCAACATACGTAGGTATATTTATCGAAGGATAGCTTTAGCAATAGATTTGAATCTGCTTCAGAATTAGTAACGCCAACATACGTAGGTATATTTATCGAAGGATAGCTTTAGCAATAGATTTGAATCTGCTTCAGAATTAGTAACGCCAACATACGTATATCTTTTATACCGACATACATACATCAAAGGCCCCATATTCACAATGCAGTTGAGTTGGAGTTTCATCTTGCTCGGAACAAAATCTGCTTGACTTACAACTCTTTTTTATTTAAAAAAAGGTGGCAGACGGGCGAGCAGTTAGTGAACTGATGGTAAGTGGATACTATCGCCCGTAGTCATAGTTCATGCCAACATAAGTCCAGAATGACAAGCGTCGGCACGACCCCGAATGCACTACCATACCTTTGGAAATTTAGGAATTCATTTAGAGAAAGGGTAGAGAAAATAATGACGGATAGGATACGAATGAGCTTTGATATATCTCAGTCAGTACATTGAGGGAATATGACAAAATGGAAACTGCTGTACATTTTACTGTAGCCTTCTGTGACGTTACGTTCAGAAGCTGTGAGAATGCAGCGTGAACCCTCCCTCTCTCAAAACTTAACGATTTATGTAATATTTATATATTTTAAATACATATTTTAAGCACGTGTTGTTTTTATTTCTGTGTTGTCTATTCTATCACATTAACAACAGTATTATCCTTATCTGTTAATAAAAGTATTTAATGCTACTGCCACGATTGTCTATAGTCACATCACTAGTTATTAATCTGACATATGTCAAATCGGTAATCTGTCGACGGCGTAACTATAACCACACATACTTGTATAGTTCGTGCGAAAAAAAGTCGCGGGCGCAAGTTGTCGAAAAACATTAAAATATCTTTCAAATAAAACAATTTCTAACTATACATTTCCATCAACATTGTAACGAGTCACGTGACAGACATAGCACACTGCACATTTTCTGTATTTACATATGTCACAAATGATAAACAATGGCTGTTTCAAACAGAAGCAGAGAAATTGTTTACTAAAATATGTACGTATAAATCAGATTTTACTTCAAAGATTAATACGCGAGAACACGTCATCGTATTGTATGTAACAACTAAGTAAACGATATCATAATATAATAACTGTATACATGTATATATATAATACTCAATCACATCTGCAATCTTCAACTTTACATGAAAATATTAGCGTTCGTTCGCAGCTTTCTTGTATTTATTTTAATTTGCTTCTGTTTCTATGAAACACATTATACCCTCTTTACTCCCTTAAAAGTAGAACTTCGAAAAGTTAATTCTAAAATGACCTTTATGCAATATAAGGAAAAAGGAAAATGTGGACCATATATAGGATACAAAGAAAGCATATACAGAAATCAACTTAGTCCTTCAGAAGAAAGTATTTTATGAAATAATATGGCGGAGTCGCGCGACTTTTAACACATTCAGAACCCGTTGAACCACATGTGGGTTAGTCAATGTCACCATGACACATTATGGAATCTGAATGATTGATTAAAATTCCTTATCATTTTCTAACCAATTTAAATTCTTATTGTTAAAAAAATCATTAAATGTAAATTCCATTTATGAGAAAAATAAGTAGCAAAGAAGAATTCTGACTCCTAAATCTCAATTGTAGATGCGTGTTCACCGACGTGCCCAAGTTCGTCATTTTTTATTGAAGTTAGCATGCATCACAAATGTCCCACGTCCTCTCATTTTCTATATAAACGACTTCAAAAATTGACAGAGTACACATGGAAACAAAATTACATAAACCACATATCTGAAAACAACTTTTAAAACAGCCTTCATGACAATAAGATTACAATTCACATAAGTAATTCATAAGTACTTCCCCGTCACAAATTACTTCTAATCAATTATAAAAAAATATTATAACGATTTCTAGTAACTAATTACATTACAATCATATTATTACCATACAGAGAAAACATTTCGCGTGCAGAAAAATGTAGTCATAGGATATTACAGTATAAATAATAAATGCTTATGCAGAACTCGTTAGGGCTGTCATCAACAGTTATTTGAAAACAATTTATGCTGTGAGTGTCCAAGGAAAAAGGATCGAGATTGTTGGTGTTAAGAGTTTTAGGCAGATTTGGAAATTAGAATAGTTGTAAAGACTAGATACGGATTATTCGGAGTAAAATATCAAAAAGTGCATTCGAGAAAATCTAACATTAAACTATGATTTGAAAAAACACAGTTCTACTTAACAGTATTCTGGCTATATATTATAGGGATGACTTATTATGACTTATTGTGACCCATGACTTAAGTAGTATACGTAGTATATATACTAATACTATAATATTAATGATGAATTACATATTCTACGAAAAAGGAAATTGTTAATAATAAATTAGGCTTACCAATCAATGGTACCGCTTCAATACACATTTCTTTTTAAAATATGTGAGTTAGAAATGCTATATAAAGATGTTTGTGGCATAAAAGTGTAGGTACGTGATCGTAGAATAATTATAAAATTCAAATAGATAAAAATGTCATGTCCTCAACAAAGTTCAGGAAAGGTGAATATCTTGGAAACATGAGCCCTTTTTTGCTTGGACGTCCACATTTAGATGAAGGTGGTTCAACTGGTTCATCAAACGTTCTCTGCACTGTGAAATATAAGCCTCTACCAAAGTCCCCCACCACACAACCACTACCACCAAAGTCAGCCACTTAACTTTCAATCAGCCACTTAACTGGGAATATTTGATGTTGGTTTTGTTTGGAGGTAATCGCTATTTATCGAGGTAAGTCTTTGGCCTCTTTAATTAAGTAAGTAAGTAGGTACCTATTGATATTAAGTAAGCGTATGGAATGTCAATGTTCTTTAGTACCATCAGTATTTATTTTGGAAGGAGCTCTCAAGTGCCTTAATTAAGTACTTTTTTTGTTGTGCCAATTGTTCATGCACCAGCTTGGCGAACTGGTTTCTCTTGAGGAGACCTGACCACCATTTTTTTATATTACCTATGTGGAACAAGGGTGCACCATGTTACACTTTCTGGTAATCTTCATCCATCGATAAGTTAATCGCTTATCGAACCTAAGACAATATGATATGTTCACTGCCTCTGCTTGCGAATAATACAAGTCGAACTAAAATTCTGAGCACGACACCTCAAGCCTGACTGACAACCCTAATGGCATATATTATGTGTAGTACAAACACTAACGGGACATGACAATATCGACCAATATATGCCCCCGCTATCGGAACTTCACGCCTCGATGGGACGCGCTGCTTCCGCACGCGGTATTTTGTCATTAGTATTTATTTTATATGGTAGTTTTATTCAATCGCTGTGTAGTGAACGCGCATCACGCAAAAGCTACTGGACATAATTTAATTAAACTTGGCAGAATTATAGCTTATGACTTAGGTTAACATTTAGAGTACATTTTATCCCGATTGGTTATAGAGTTCCCACGGGAATCCACTCTAAAGTTCACGCGATCGAAGTCGCTGGCACCGCTAGTATTTCATATTTTTTCATACGCTACACATACCATCTCATAAGAGTATGGAGGTACTATTGGTACTGTCCTTGCCCTGTTGAGCTTTTGATTCGATTCAATGGGACCTTTCCTTGACATCGTGACTCGGAAAAGAGTAAAAATGTATTAAAAATCAAAATCAAATCAGCTCAAAAATCTGTTCATACTTCAAAGCTGTTTAAAATATTTTAGTCGTATTTGAACAGATATACTTACACAGGTGAAAAAAATACTTTCATGACATTTAAGAACTATATGATAATTGGACGTCGAATTATATCGAGAGAGGTTTTTGCAATCGTGTTTCTATCTAACATAGAATCCGTTTGTCATAATATAGTCTATAATATTTTTTCCAATCATTAAAACCAGCGATGACCACGAATCAAATATCTACAGTTAATGCCGGATATAACGGAACTTGTAGGCAAATTGCACGGCGCATTTCTGAACAGATTGAAATGAAATGACTGAAATGACCGAAAAAAATAGTTAGTCTGTCTATATATCGATATTGATATAATATATCAATGAGTCTATATCTCGGTTAGGTTCCAAGATGAGTTCAATGGTACCAAAATTATGACAGCGTAAACTTCAAAAATCCCTAACAAAAATAATTGACATCAGTCGTTGGATAGATAGAGCTCGTAAAGATCTACACCTTATGCTTAAACACTTTTTTTCTAAAACGTACTGACAATAGCAAAATCTCCTACTGCCATTAGTCCTTTGTCATTGGGTCAATAGTATTGGCCAATGGAGCGGTCGAACAAATACAAACTTCTTAAAAGGTCATTGTCAATATATTCAATAGGCGGCTATGTTGCGCCAACCGCAAATAAAACGTTGTAGAGCAAATCGAACTATTCAGATATAGCAACGAATATAAACGTTAAAGTGACAATAATAACTCGTTTACGAACTCAAAAAAGTTTGTAATCATAATAACATATTCATAATCATTGGAACTGACATAATCAATGTTTTATATTGTTTATAAATTCATCGGTATCTTAGTTTACAACTAGGTACACAGATTTAACGGCTGCATTATCAAATATTTACATAATAAAATTATTATTATGTATTGTAAAATATGAATATGGTTTGATACATAGATGGCAACTCAGTAACCAATCGGATAATTTTTATCTGTATTATTTATAAATAGACAGATAGACAAATCTCTTTCTTGCACAGCACAACGAAACAAAATAGTAACCGACATTTTAAACACATGAAATGCACAAAAGACCGCCTTATTACTGAAAAGCGATCTCTGCCAGATAACCTTTGGGTAAAGAGACAAATATTTATTATTAATTTATTTATTTGTTGATATAAAATAATGTTCAGTAATTTTTCTTAGCGCCCGGAAACCATTACTGATTTTTATGAGGCGCTGCACATTCCGCGGTTTACTTACATTTGTAGTTTATCAATATTTGTAGCAGTTTACATGGATTGTTACTGCGGACTTATCAGCTAAAAACTGTAGCGTTAACATCTAATTTACCTTATTGTCAATTTTAACTCCTTGTATCTATAATTACATACTTGAACTGATTTTATACGTGCACATTTTAGATATACTTCATGTCAATATTAATTTTCGCTGATTAAAATGTTTGCGCGTGTTTTAACGGAGCAGCTAATCGGGTAACCTCACATAACTGTTTCTTATCAATAACGTAACTTGCATTATTATTTCAATAACATTGGATACAATGTTTTAGCATAACTTATGGTCCGGTTATCATAGGAAGAGCGCCGACAGTTCTGTATTTAATTCATTTTGTGTAAACATCGTTTCCTCCTTAAGTCATAAACTCCTAAAACCCAATAAAATAGAAAGAAAAATCTTAAAGGATTATCGAGTTGTAATCCTTTTTAATACATGTTAAAGATTTATGTTAAGATTTATGTCAGCTGTCAGAGCTCTTCCTATGATAACTGGACGATAGGTTTTGATTTTTTATAAAGAGCACCAGTACATATATGTATGTTATAGAGTAGAGCGCAGGAATCCAGTGAAGCACGACTCCGCTTTTAAATTCGTATATTCTAGCTTCTAACAAAAATTAAGTACAAAACGGTCTCGCCACAGAATCACATCATTTCCTATTTCTTATTTTTGTTTCCCACCATGACAAAAATCCCACCATCCCTCCTTTTTCCTTGAAACATCGGAAATCCGCCTTTTTGTGTTGACATGACAAAAAATATATTCTTAGAAGTATTTTCCACAGATGTTATAATAAAACATTTTAATGGAAACATTTTAAAAATAAATATCTTACAATAGTGATATAGTAAATGTAGCAGTTTTGTGCAGTGATAGCCTAAGGGTTATATTCGTGAGTTCAAATCCTTAGCCTGTGACTACCACTGAATTTCTAGTTGAGTATGAATTTTTTAAATTATCAGTAGTTCGGCAATAAGGAAACCGCATGTTCAAGAATTTAAAAAATATCGCTAAGGGCCGGCGTGGTGAAAAATGGTCCGAAAGCCCTTAGGGACTTCTATCAAATAATTAAAGCAAAGGCTCTTAAAAACAAGTAGTTTTTATTACTCTCTTTTCGTAATAGTATCTAATATTTTATTTGCCACTCATGTCAATCACTTTTGCCACAAGGAATTATCCATCTCTGTATTTTGTTTGATCGATGAATTATACTAGTGTATTTACGTTTATTTTCGATACTAGCTTCTGCCTGCGGCTTCGCTCGCGTGGACTAAGCAGCTGTAAAATATTTTTGACACCTGTAAAAGCACCGATCTGATGGATGAAAATCCATCCAGCAGTTTTTGAATAATTCTATTGTGTCATTTTTCTATTTTCCTCTATAACTCAACTTCTTTGTGTCACATGAAAATGACACATACACATACAGTGAAAACCCGATGAAAATCCGTTCAGTAGTTTTTATGTGATCTTCAAACAAAACAGACATACCAAAATATTGTCTCCTGTTATAAAAAAGTTCATAAATGTGTACAAAAATTAGTTCCAATTGCACGTCTAGTGCCTATTAATAATAGCCCAGTAATAACAATGGAAAATGAATTATTTGTTAAACAGATACTTATTTCTTTATTATTTGCATGTATACAATAGAAATTTCTTATTAATTATTTATTTATGTATAAGCACATTCCATATTATAGTAACGAATGATATTAAAAACCTAATAGGTTTGTCCTAGTGCCCTTTCCTCAGAAAATGACATTAGTATCATTTATCAACAACATTAAACAGTGATTAGCTTGCACGTAATGTGCAAGCTAATCTGTAATGTAATATTACAGATAAAATACGAATATAACAACAATAGGAAGAAAAAAATCATAATTCCTTTATGAAAAAGCAAAGGGTCATCAATTTAATTATGCCAATCAATTATAATCATAATTCCTTTATGAAAAAGCAAAGGGTCATCGATTTAATTATGCCAATCAATTATAATCATAATTCCTTTATGAAAAAGCAAAGGGTCATCAATTTAATTATGACAATCAATTATAATCATAATTTCTTTATGAAAAAGCAAAGGGTCATCGATTTAATTATGCCAATCAATTATAATCATAATTATTTTATGAAAAAGCAAAGGGTCATCAATTTTCTTGTTAATGTGACTAATCTCTGGTTTGATATAAAAGACAAAAGAAAAAGTCTTCCTTTTAAATTAATAAACCTCCAACAAGTTTACTTTTAAAAAATAAATATTTAATATGCAAGTAGTTGATTCATGTATAGTACGGCAATCTAAAACTAATCCAGTCAGTAGTGCACTGAAGTCAGAGAATATGTATTTTTTCATCTGAGTGTAGTAAAAACCAGTAAACCGAGATCGCGGAGATAAAATGTCGTAGAGGTCACGGATAATTACGAGTGACATAATTATAATCGAATGAATACAGGAATATTGGAAAAATACTAGCTACATCTTAATGCTGAAGTCCTCATGTCAAAGCAATTCATTTTTTTTCTACAGACTTTTGTCAATATTCACTTGCACTCTTATAATAAATTATTTAATGAGGTCTGTGATTTTATTACTCTATACCATACTGCAAAAAATATGTCTGTCTGAAGAGAGTTTTCATTTATAGTCTCTGTCTGTACCTAGTTGTAGCTAACACTTGTATTATTCTTCTCGCATAGCGAACTTTTAACAGAGGTTGGCAATCATCACGGCTATTTATGATTTAGAAGTAACAACACGGAGCAGTCCTTGCCCAAGAATAGTGAGTGTCCTTGCCCATAAGACTGGCGTATGTTCTTCAGCCAGGAGGACATTCGTCTTCGGGACCTTCTTCTGCCCTGCCTTAACTTGCACAATGAGATATAATTTGCTGATATTTACCAAGTGAATATTTTCGAGGTATAAGGTTTTTTTTTTTAATTTGGATATAGACGCTCTCAATTAAAGTAGTAATTGTGTTCTTAATATTCTTAATATTAATGTTTCTTAATATTTTTTATTGATTTAAAAAATACGGTCTCTAATCCTTATCTTGTCTGTCAGTGATTTGTAATCGTCACACAAAAAATATCGATTTGGACAGGCTTGTTAAGAAAGATAGTAAATATTTATCTAATATTTCCTTCCTTATTCCTCGCTTGAAAATCCAAACTGTAGTCCAATCCAATTTTAACAAACGAAATTTATTAATAAATAGCAAAAACAACATGTTTACTTCTTTTCGCATTATATTACTAAACCAAAACTGGAACGAAAGGAAAGTAGCGAGAGAAAACTATAAAACAAGAACTAATACCTATGTTATAAGAAATACTTAAGAAGTAGGTGCGCGGACGCAGATGTAAACTCGTCATGACCGTCTGCAGTTAGCTTACCTTGTATGTAAATAAACCATACCCAAATGAAAGTTCTAATGTGGACACTTTATTAGTAACATACACTTTACAAGACACAACGGTCACTTTCGATGAGTAGCATCGCTAATTAATTTATGTACCGAGTCTTAATCACTTGCTATTCTATTAATCGCTTATCGATACGACTAGACACGCAAAACCGTTGTTGTAATTGTTATTATAATACTTCATTTGCTAAATACTCATGCTCTTATGAACCACAATATCCCCGACAGCTTGAATTTTAATGTTATCTCGCTGTAAAGTTTCAACAAGGCAAGGGACAAAACCGGCCTGCAAACTTTTTGCCTTTTTATTTATTGTGTATATTTTTTTATTTGATTTCTGCAAGCGCACAAGATGTGTTCGCGGCGCGGAGGACGTGTGGCTTTGTCTGGCTTGCCGATACGTGTGATTTTAAGTGATTTGGTTGTTGTTTATTAAACGCCGCTGCTTTGGAAGCATTATCGCGTTTTTGATAAAGGCGCGCGCGCGGGCGTAGGGCGCGAACCGCTCTGATTGGACGACTGAGCGGACATTAGCGCTAACGCCGCGATTCTGCAGGAGATCGCGTCTAGCCGACTCAGCGGACATGCATGTAACCATTACCTTTCTACTGCCTTGAAAGTTAAATGCACTTACAAGTATTCGCAACATCGATCTTGGACAAAAAGCTAGCAACGAGACGTGGAACGAATATATTTTATAAAGTGCCAGTCATCTGCCGGTGACAATTATTAGAGACAAAGCAAGGCATAACTAATTGACCTTAATCAATGTACAAACGTGACATGCGAGCCGTTACATGGGGGTTTATCTTCAAAAATATGAACGCATACATCGTAAGTTCCAAGGAACGGAAACTGGATCACGTTATTAGGTATAGTGTAACTGTGTATAGAGTTCGATTTTATTAATAGGCGAACACACGAATAGCCCTTAGCTTCCCGTGACGTCAATGGAGAGAGATGAACGCCAAAACAGCTCCTACATACTACACAAATGGGACACCCCACTTTCACCCACACTTCCGAAGAGATGTCATAGTAGTTTAAAAATATTGTTGTATTTTTAAAACGAGAACTTATGTTAATATGGGTTACATTGTCTGAACACTTACTGACTGCTTTGTTACGAGTGTCATCACATCATAGTAAGTCCATTTTGTTTATTTACGACCTCCTTCGTCGATTTGGACTTTCTCTCACATTGAACAATATATTTCCAGAATAACAACGAAATAAACTTCTCTTCTTTATTGATCGAGTCCTATCGAGTAGTCGAAATAACTTTTAAAAAATTTGAGCGTTTCATCACCTTATTCTAATTCAGTCACTCGCTCTGATTGCTCATCCATTTCTTGTGTGACAATCACAATATTCACAATCAGCTAGCTCATCTTTGCTTCACCTTCGACGTCAATCTCTAGGACATTTTTGAAGAATACCGTAGTCGTTAGAACTACGATATTCTTGAAAAATCTCTACTTTTCTTATCCCATGAGGCGATTAAACAATCTAAAAACTATAGATACGTATAGTGTAAGATAAAATTGAGATTTTTCTACGTTCCGTTCGTATTGCTAACAACGACAGTTATCTATTATTTTTATTAACAGTGCACTAATGCAAACTCGTGTGTAATTTTGTAATCAAACCAATAAAAGTATAATACTCTTCATAAACATTCTTATTTCGAATGAAATATATCGTTACAAGAACAATGATTTGCAATATTTATCAATATTTACGATACTCGTAATTGTCATATCAACTAAAACAATAGGAACCAACGTTGGCCCTGGGAAAATACATGCATTACAAATGGGAAGTAATAATAACTGCTATCACCTTATATTTAAATACAATCTACGAGTAAATGACACTTTCAGCAATCACAAAAAGACTTAATCCAGAGATAAAGGAGCCTAGGCCCGGACAAATAGATGTTCCTCAGTCTTAGAATCGGTGTCTGTTCTCTTTTATAGGTCTTTCCACTTTACTCGATTTAAGACAGATGGTCTTAGAAACGTTTATTTTTCTCGCTCTCAGTTGACATAGACTCAGTTGGGCATCCTTCACTTAGAAGGGAAATCGGGTAATCACGGCTCTCCCCAGACAACTTCGATGCCCATTTCTAAATTTCATGTTTCAAAGTCTCAGTTCTGATTTATAAATGTGAATAGGATTAAATATGGTTTAAATAGATAGATATTGTACACCAACACATATAGGAGAAATACAAAGTACAAGTACCACCGGCGGCCTTATCGCTAAACTTTATTGGTCAAAGATTTAAATCATTTAAATCTTTATCGGTTTATATAAATTGGCCGTGTGGTGTCGGTCGGCTTTAATATATATCACTACCCCATCTCTTCCCGTGGATAAGTGATAAAAAAGCAGTACCACGAGCCCTGAGGAACTACACCTCTTTTAAAAGAGACATTTCGCCAATTGCCTTGGCCAACGTGACGTTTTAACGCCACACATTCCTTGAGGAGGCTCATGTCCAAAAACCTCCAATAGGAACATACTTAAGTCTACTTAAGTAATATGAACATACTTAAGTTCTTCAAGAAAGCTGTGAATAGGAATCTGCAAGGCCGGCAGCGCACCCGCATACCCAATGGTTTATGATAGATACTAAATACAAAAACTAGAAAGAATAACAACACTTTCACAGAATTATTACTTCGATGACTCCTAATTGTTTCACTTCTACTTCTCTACCTCCTCGAGTAGTAACTGTATGATTTATACACAAGAACAATCCCAGAAAAATAGTCTTTCCAATAAAACAAATTACATGGAAATCCGACCATTCGTTAATGAAATACACGGCCACAGACAGATAGACACAAGACGTCAAACTTGTAACATTTATACAAAGAAGATGGCAGAAGAGCAAACAATCCACCTGGTGGTAAGTGGATACTGTAACTCAAAGATATCCGTGATACATGCTACCATCAAACCAGTATGAGAAAACGTTGGAACATCCCCTGTCCAATTTTGGAAATTTAAAAATGGATTTAAAGAAAGCGTAGCACAGGGTGGGATGGAAATGGGCTCTGACACATCTCACTCACTGCCGAAACACGTATGTAAATTAGGGGAATAGGGTAATTCTAGTTGTCATATAACCCTGGCAACATAAAAATGTTTATAAAGCAGTTTTGTATTATACCGTTTTTAAATGAGCACGTTGTGCGCCATTGTCGTTGTCCCGTTACAGTTTGCCTGTATTCGTCGTGGGAATCACCATGGTGTGAAACAGCATTGTCTCCGGTAAAACAAGACTCGCTCTGTATCTGTTCCGCTAATAATTGTTGTAACATGTTCTGTGTTCGTAATAATAGGAATAAATAAGTAAATAATTCAATCAACAGTTCTTGTGGTTGTCTTGATTACTAATTAGAGATATGTAGTTATAAATATTATTGTCTTTGCCCAGACTAGCTATTTAATCGAAAACCAATTAATAAGGCTTGTATTTAACGGGCAGCAAAAATACTAAATAAGCAACAAATCATGCTTAAGTAATATTTAAGTAATGCTCAAGTATGTGCCTGTAATAACATGCCACTCCGATTACGGCTCTATAATAATTTAATATAGTATAGAACACGCTGATGGTGCATCGTAACAATAAATAAATAAAATCAACAAAACAACCTATTTTTGAATATCTGAAATAAATAATTTCAAATTACTAAGAATGTAATCTATTCCTTAATCTGCAAAGGTAGGCGGCACATCCGGGGGCGTGCCAACATTTGCCACTCTGAACTGATGTTGGCACGTATCGCGGATGTCTATGGACGACCCTACATACCATCGGGTGAACTGTATGCTCGTGGACTGTATGTACGTTCTATAAAAACAAATGTCACCACCAATTTCTGTAGAAATATTGTTCCTAGAGAACCTAAACCTAACCCCACGTTTAAATTGGTACCTGCGATTACCTGCTCATTCAATTTTCATTCTGCTCATTTAAATATTTCTCTTAACATTGACTTTAATTACGTTGGTATATTTATTACTTTAAATATTATAATCATGAAACACATGTCCTATATTATTAAATATAGGATATAATAGACGGATACGCAAAATAAATAACAAAAAAGTAAAATGGATAAGAAACTGAGCGAAATTGTATCGCTTCGTCTTTGATAGAGGAAAATGATGTCGTCGAAGTAAAATTAGTTTAGTAGAGAGACAGGTTATATAAGTGGGTCATTCCTGTTTGCGTCAAAAAAAGTGTTCCGATGCTGAGACAAGTAATAATTAAACTCTGTCATTCTGTAAATTGATATAAGTTTACTGACGACAGACTTGGACTCCGTGGAAGCACACGAGGAATGCAGTCTCATACTTTTATTTGATTATCACAAACACTTTGAAGTTTAATAAACTATCACTATTAAACCACAAAACCTACTATATATAATTTTTACATTAATCAAACAAAAGCTCCACCTTCACGTATCCAGTTTCCGCCAAAAAGTCCGATTCCTACTTCTTCCACTGCCACTAATTAGTAATAAAATAAAATAAAACGACCAAAAAACGCGCTAAAATTTTAGCGCGTTTAATGACAATGTTCTTTTAACATTTCGTCCATCTGTCTACGTATTTAAGACACTTTGAAAGTAAAAAACAAATACGAATATATACTTAATTAATTATAAAAGTTGGCAGAGTTCAAAGAGTCGTCAATGTGTTATTATTATTTATTTTTATCACGTTTTTGTATATATTTTTTTATTTTAGATTAGATAAACCATCGATACTCAATAGATATAAAATACACTGAACGTGTGTCCTTTAAAACTATCCGTTGATCTACTTTTAAATGTTTTTAGTTCGTACTCAGACGATACTCTACATTGAATACTATTATAGGGTAGGTTTGCATTTTATTGTGCTTGCAGACACAGTAATGAGCCAATTGACTCAATAATACGTAAGTTTTGCTTGAGCCGGGAGGACAATAACCTTTCTTCAATAGATCATTATATTTTCTAATTGAATTACTTGATGGTTGTATCTGACTCTGTAATGAATGACAAACGGTAGAAATGATAAATGCACAGTCATGCCTGTCGTGACTGACATGAGGTCATGCCTATTGCCAAGTATAATTTCCAAAGGTTAAAGTTAACAATATGATTGTTTATTTTTTGTATAACAAGTACTTAAAGGTGAAAGCCAATTAATGATATTGAATGTCAGTGCATCCACAGTTCCTTGATAAGCAGCCGCCTGCGTACTGTGCGGTCGGTCTTCATTACACTTTATACCGCGAGCCCGAAAATTGTGGAATGAATTACCAACTGAAGTTTTTCCACTCAGTTACGAAATCCCGCTATAGTTAGACGTCTTTCATAACGAAAATATATACTGTCCTCCTTAGATTAAAGGCAGAAGTGCATTTTGATAACATTCAATAAAAATGCAAATAATTATGGTTCAATTTTCATTAATTTAAAATCAAGCTAGAAACTTTGGATCAAACAAAAAGAATAGGTAACCGTTGTTTATTATCTTTATTTATTTTTAATTTCCGAATATAATGTTATATATGTTTTCATTGAAAATGTTATTAATGCTTTTCTTCTTAAGATGGCAGTATCGCTAAGCTTACATAACGCATGTCCTTTTATCAAGCATCGCTTTAATGCTAAAAACGAGATACTCTTTACCTCGAAAGTATCCAATAAACAACTGATCCCTGTATATCTATCTATGATTATTTAGAAACATAAACGAAAACTGGAACGGAAAGTGCCACTAGAATATTAAAAGCTCGTTAAAATGTAGATAGTGCCATATTGACACACTTTAACAATCATTACGAACGCGAAAGTACCAATACAATCGTTTACAATGAACGCATTGTTTGTTTATCGCAAGATTATTTCCGTGAAGACCCTTCTTTGAGAAAATAATTTAATTTTTAAGCTGCTATGGAGTAACTGACAGTAATGTCGGCCTGCTTTAGAATAGCACTACCACATCTCTTGTCGTTGGTGTCGTAAAAGGCGACATGCATAACAAAGCCACTACTACAAGCTCCAAGGAACTACACCTCTACATAAAAGAGTGGAATCATCAACCCGCTTGGCCAGCGAGCCCTTTTAAGGCCATACATTTCTCATGCACGGGACAATGTGCATGAGGATGCGCAAGTCCAGCAGTGAACGATGTAAGGGCTGATTACGGTTATGGTACGGTACATTACGGCATAAAGTATCTAGCAAAGTACAGTATACGGCCGAAAGTAATACACATCGACTATGATCGGCTAGCTTCGGTTTTGTAGATATCTAAGCTTCCACATTACTAGAGGACGAAAAAAAAATATTATTCTCCGCTCTATTTTCACAGATATTGAGACTTATAATATTTTTATTGCTTTATATTTAGAATTAAATGTAGAGCATGTTGTTATTTTAACAGAATCTTAAACCAACGAAATGTTAAGTAAGAAATTGTTAACCAAAATTCATACAGACAGTACAGTCCCTTTGCTTAAATAATGTCACAAATATTTACATACTTTTTTGACTAGTGAAGTATAAAAAAATACGTATACGCATAGCTGGGCATAAGACCGTTAATCCGTTAATCGTTAATTAACTAAGTTAACTTTTCGTGTAACGGATTAACTTTTAAGTTAATTTTTAAAAATGTTAACGGACTCTCTTAACTTCCGTTAACTTTCTATGAGTCCGTTAATCGTTAAAGTTCGCCGCGAAAAACATGTTCTTACTTGTTCGGTCGTGTGCGCGTAGTTAGTTAATAGGCGTAGTTCAATCGGTGATGGAGGAAGTAGCAATGGAGAAGAAGATGATGATTTTTTTATTTCTGTTACGCAATCTAAAGAGAAGACTAGCGGACACCGATCTTTAAAAAATAAAGCCCAAAGTCTAGTGAAAATGTGGCTGGACATTAAATCAAAAGACTCATTCAACGATGCGGCATTTTAACGGAGAAAAATGCCGGAGAACAGATTTTAATAAATCTATTTATTAAATATAATACCGCTATATCTTCCAGTGCTGCAATTGAGCGACTTTTTTCTATGGGTAAAGATATTTTGACCCCAAAACGATCATCGCTGTCAGATGAAAATTTCAATATGTTAATATTCATGAAGGGAAATATGCATCTCATGTCAGACAGTGATGAATAATGAATGTTACGGGTTTTTATTTTCAGCAAAATTGTCAATTTTGATCACCCTTATAATAATTATCCATTAATTATTTAATCAACCTGAATATTATGTCAGATACCATTATGCTTCGCTATCTGACTTGAGATTCATATTTCTCTTGTTGGTTTTAATAAATAAATAAATAATAAACAAGCAAAGATTTATATCCTGTTTTTTTTTCTGTATCTTTTATGTGATCCATGTCCTACCTAAACATCTCATTTCACATATAGGTACAACAACATAAGTTGTAATATTACTATTAACGAGTTAACGATTAACTTTAACTTCCGTTAAGTCATCCGTAAAATAACGCTTTAACGATTAACGAAGTTAACTTTTTTATTAACGGACTAACGATTAACGAAGTTAACTATTTGATTAACGATGCCCAGCTATGCGTATACGTATAGATATAAGTATAGATAGCTGACGTTTTTTTCTAATTAGTAAAGGACAATAAAACAAAAAGTACTTACAAAGCTACTTATTTTTTAAAAACATACGTGTCCTTATTAGTATTTAGTATCGTACTTACTATTATTTAAAGGTCAAGAAAAAATATGTACAACCCCAGGGAAGGGTTTAAATTTAAAAGAATATGTCGTGTTTTCTGATAATAAAACATAAGAAAACAATTTAAAATACGTATAATCTAAGTAATTTAAAAAAAAATTTAGTTACACTTTAAAATTATATATCACATTTACAATCTGATTTTGTTTTAATTTGCGTCGTCCATTAAACGGGACGAATTGAACTCTTAAACGGGTATTTGATGTAATGACTTTTTAAAAGACATTTCAGACCTTGAAAACATTTATTTATTAAAGTGCTCAAAAATGTCAACCATGAGTAGGAGTGTATTTTAAAAGATAGCCAAATTATAAATAAATAAATAAAATAATTCTAATGAATAATTAGGTAGTGTTGTCAAATTTATTTTGTTCCTTGTTCCAATTTATATTCCGGAATCGGATTGTGTTGTCTTTTAAGTCGAGTGTTGTTAAAGCTTACAAATAGTTATTTAAACCAGTACAAGTGAAAGTTTGCAGTGTGTGAACAATGGCGAAAGTAGAGACGAGTGTCGGTTTGTACGTAGGTATGTACTTATAAAATCTGGACGCGCAAAGTTGAAGGTGTCTATAAACGAGCGTAAAAATACCTCTGTAATGCATTTGCCACTGACATCGGGTAATTTTGGGTAACTTTTGGTGCGCATTACTTTCAAGCTAAGCTAATAAAACTTTTCCTGGCGTCATAGCTGCCCCATGGTACTCTCGCAATGTCGACCTCCACAAGGACTTGGAACTTTCCTCTATCGTCAAATACATGAAAGACTCCGCCCGATACTGCTACGACAGAGTCCCTCACCTTCCCAACCCCCTAGTAGTTGACAGCCTAACCAATGTCCCCGATAGAAATGACCCTTCCCGTTGCTGTCGTCGTCGTCGTCCTATACACTCATAGCAGAGACGAGGACATTACCCTCGCTACACCGTGAACATACACCGGCCTTCAGCTAACACTTTTACCAGGCATCGGCACGTGCCTGGGCGCTTCTCACCTACTCGCGATTCCACAGTACCCTCCCAAAGCAACACCCTAAGCCGAAGGGGGTGCTTGCTCCTGGTTAAGCGCCTTCTGCGCTCGCCCTAAACTATACATGTACGGTGACTCTTGAAAGGCTATTAGGGCCACAAGAATTTAGCCATTCCGAAAAAAGGCTTATTTTCCATTTCAATGATCTATTTGCTATTTCAGCAATGTCGTGACGTATAAACGTTTATTTCCCCATACGAAGTTAGCCTTTACTTTCAAAAATGTAATTTACTGATGGCAAAGATAGCAAAACGTTAAAAAATTGTGGAAAAATTGGTCATTAGCCCCTTTGAAAAAAAATAATAATTTATATGCTCTATTATACTTTAGTTTGTGTTTAGCAATAAAGTCTATTATACTTTATTGCTATAATATGTAATCAGGCACAAAATTTGATCACGCTTAATTATAATAATAATGAGCATTTATTTTAGGCAATAACCCATATCATAAATATACAAGATAAAAACATATAGATAACTTAGAATTAAAACTGAGTGCATAAGAAATACCTAAATGTACACTAGTCTAACTTAACAAATTTTGCTGTTCTCAATCCTATGCAGAGACAACCAATGTCTTGCAAAGGGATTTGTGACATCATCGGCAATTGCCTTTAATATCCCATTATTACTGCTGTGTAATCGGTCTCAAAGGATGCCGTCCTTGTTCTTAGGATGAAGCAAAAGCCAGGCACTGGTAACTCGTATTAGATCCAACGGATTAAAATAATGTTTTCAGATTCCAACAAAGGAACAACAAATAAACAAACAATGAATGTTACGCAAAATATCCGTTGAACTGATCGTTTGTCAATCTCGTTTGCCCGAACTTTGTTGACAATAACAGTGTTATTTTATAGGCTGAGAGTCCATTACCAAAATTAAGTTTAATTTCGATATAATTAAACTTCCCTGATGGCATTAAATATACTCTCGATTAGTCCAATTGGTAGTGATTTATTACTTATTACTTATTTATCCAAGTATTTATTACGTACTGTGCAAAAGGTTCCTGGTTTGATTCCCGGTCAGATATGTAATTATTTAAAGACAAATGCTTGTTCGGGTCTGGGTGGTGTGTTCGTCTTTGTTTTTTCTCTGGAGCCACGACACGTCGTGCGAAATCCTAGTGCGGACTATTAAATGTGGCGTTATTTATTTATAATTATAATGACATACAAGGGAATAAAATATTATTCCCGTAGGTATACCAAAAGCGATGACTACGCATAACACCTCTGTAGATTTTACACTACCTATATCCCGTTTATTTTTCTCTATCCTAAGGTTGTGTGGAAGAGATCACCTTAGCGATAAGGTCGCCTATTGTATTCTGTCATTTATTATTTGTGCACGTGTAATAACTATTTGTATGCAATAAAGAGTATTTATTATTATTATTATTAACGCCAATATCACTAATTTTCCTTTTTTTTAACCAAATTACTTTTTATGTAACTATACAGTAACAAATACAAGTATATATGTATATATTATGTTTTATGTTCATATTTTTTATGTGTAATTTTTTCAACTTTATACGAGCGACGTGCTTGCAAATGCGGATAAGTACACATGATGATGATATTCTCTAAATAAAATTTTAAATACCTACTATGTATTTCTATTTTAAGTGGTTCTTAGGTATAGCCAAGCAGAAATTAAACGAGCTCATTACACGGTCTACTGGTTCACAGCTGGCTGCGGCGTATAATAATCACGATGGAAAATACTGCGAGATTCCATGTAATTGTGCGGGTATATCAGCATACCATCAATTCTAAGTAGGTTTATATGAATATATATACACATATTTTACTGTGACCAAAGTTACAAATTTTGTAGATACAAAAACAAACAATCAATTGGGTACAATAAAAATAGGTATAATTTAATAACTCCGGCACTTGGTTTTACATTAAAGGAACGAAATCCAAAATGTATACAAATGAGATTCTGCCTCTGTACCCACCGACCGTCATGCACTGCGTTTCATTTTTCCATAACTTCACGGCGGCAGAAGAATTTATACATCCCAGCAAACAATAGACAAACAATAAAAAGGTCATACATCATGTGATTTACATTTAGAAACTACAAGTTAATTTAAGTACCTACCTACTCATTTAGTGTCTTAAAATATATATTCAATAATACACGGATACTATAATTATAAGTAGGTCAGTACTATCAAAGTATTACTTAGAATATTTCTTTGTAAATTGAATAAAAAAGTTTTTTTTATTTATGGGAATAAACGATACTAAGGTCTTGTTATCCTAAGATGAGCACTAACTGTAATTAATAATAATTAATTAATTTCATGTAAATACCGTTTCTTTCTTAAGTCATAAATAAGAGAATAAAATAGAAAAAAAATCACTAAAGCCCTATCGAGTTGTAAAATGATTTTTACTACATGTTAATGATTAATGTTAAGATTTAAGTCGACTGTCAGAGCTTTAGTGATATTATAACTGGATCATAGCAAAAACTAAACGTATCAATGACGATTTCCAAAGTGTTTCCGGTATAAATAATTTATTTTACCAAAACGTACCATGAATTATATATTCACAAAGTACAATACAAACTTCAACTTCATAATAATTTAATGCGATTAAAACTAATAAAAAAAAATAAGTATAAATGAGTAAAGTATGACATAAAAAATGAATATTACCTAAGGCAGGGCTTACATTTCAATTTGTCTCCAATGTAAAAAAAATCTACTAATAAAAATATGTAATTTTGTTATGGCAATCCTTGCCGCTTAATTTCAACATTGGTTTGGTTGCTCTTGAAATAAATCTACGATAGTTTTCTTTTACATTTATTTTAAATATTTTTAACTTAAATTTAAAATGTATACTGTCTCAAAAGGACCTAGCAAGATTGTCGCAAAAACTCGTAGAGGTAACATTATGAATTTTATTTATAATCATTGAAAACTAAATTGTTCTGATGAAGTGCAATGACATTTTGAATATTTTCGTTTACAGGTCTCTCACAGAACTTAGAAAGATTGGATAGCCGTAAAGATCATAATAGAAAGTCTTCAGAATCCGACAATGGAGATATTGTTAAGTATGTACCGCACGAACCGTGTTATTCATTGCGCAGTACCTTTGGGAGATTTCATCACAGTTTTACATAACCTCTGTTGAAGCGCCCGATCGACTAAAGTTCCAAACAAATTATACATTAATTTTAATTTAACATATATGCGTTCATTAAACGATGCGAACTACTTATCATTTATGTCTTATAAGAATCTTTTAACCATTTCAGCATGCCAAAACCAGTATTCCATTCCATTAGTAAAAAGACCGTGCACCAGAGGATACAACACCACGTGATTACGCCCCAACACCAAGAAATAATAAAATTTATAAGTACAAGTGAGTTACTTAAAATATTAAATCTTGCTAATAAACTAGATAGAACTATATGCTAATTTTGTATACGCCAAGGATATTTTTTACAAGAGAATTTAACTATTAATTTCATATTTATTCTGTTTATTTGATGTAAGAACACAGCTGACTGTATTAGACCAAACTACCACTGAAGTGACCATAAAACAGACCAGTGTAACCTAGAGTCTTTGTTGGAATAAAACACCTTATTTATGTTTCAAATCTTACTTGGTAACTTTAGTTATAAAATGCCACTTGCCAATAATTGTGAATCAATTGCTAATCATCGGGTTGCCACCTCTTATTTCAATATAGAAACACTATGACCTTTAACCTTCAATTATTCTCTTTTGTATTAATGACCCTGTTGGAGCAAGCAAGTGCTTGGCTGGTCAATTAAATCAGTTCTGAATTTTTTTGCTTCTATTTTTTTTTCCTCATATTTGTACTAATAAGTCACATGTATCTGTATGATCACTGATCACCCACTTAAACTTTGTTATGCCAATATTTGTTGCAAATGCAAGTGTACATTATTTACAAGTGTGTATAAATTAATGTTGGTTTTACCTAAAATATCCATTTAAAACTGACTTGGATTGACTTGAAACATCTGGTTTTGTTAAAGTTCTAGCATTTACCTCTTTGACCAAAGACCTGTGGCAACAAGAGGGTTGATAATCGATTTTAAGACCAACTATTCAATATATGTAATTCTAATTATATTATTAAAATATTTGCTTGAGACCTTACCTTTTTGATGGTGATAGTTCCAATGTATCACCAAAGCCTCTTGATTGATTCTTAAAGAAAATCCTATCTTATACCTATAGGTAGGAATTAGCATTCTGCTGTGATTTGCTTGCATGTTTCTATCTAATTAATTTATTTATTGTAGTCACAATATTCCCCAATTACTTTTACAGCTTGGACGCAAACAGCTTACGGTGAAAGTGAGCCAACAACACCCACAAGTACAATTGGTGAGTCTATTATTTATTTTGCTTTGATAATCAATGATTGGATTAGATAGTTCCATTTTACTGGTGGTCACCAGTAAAACGGTGATCAATGTAGAAAGTTCTAATCATCCTCTGGAGTTGATATTATGGGGGTATGGTGAGGTGTTTTGACGGAAATCACTTCACAGTTGTTTTAAAGCAATGTATTTAATTATAACATATTATTCCCTAGCACACTATATTGTCCTTCGGATTCTATTTAACATGTACTGACGAATCTATTCAAATAATTGTACAAAGCGTATGTATATGAGTATGTGGCACCGTTAGCTAGGAGAGCTCTTGACTACTGCGGCGACGCGGCGCATGCGCAGAACTCCTGCGCACCGAGCCGGGCGGCGCACGCGCGGCGTTTTAACTATAAGCGCCGAGCGATTCTACCTTCTAAGGTGTATTATTTTATATGTAACTCCACCACAATATCCACAACTTTGGGAATGAGTGGGATACATGAAGGCAATCAATAAAGATCTAAAAGATTGAAATGTTGAGCTCTCCATAATAGAAATATTTCTATGCAAAATCACTTAACAACTTACTGCAAATATGTGATAATGGTAATAGATATTATTACATGTTTTCTTGATAAATTATAGTAAGGTACTTTGTGATTACAAAACCCTGGCTTCTTGCAGATATGATAATATGTTTATGTTTATCACTATCTGTCAATGTGTTTGTCAAATACTTAAAAACTATTGCTGGATGTGTTTGATGCATTAATGCATGATGCAATAATTTTAATGCAACAAGCCTTTTAAGGAAAAATTTAATAATTTACTTTAAGATTTAAACATTTCCTGTAATTTCATGGCAGAATCTCTTTAAAATAATTACATCCTAATTTTAATTAATCTCACTTTAACCAAGGATCAAATGGTAGAGAAAGTTTTCCTCTGTACAATATAGAGCATGTAAATAAATAAATACATAATTAAATAAGGGAAGATTTTAGAAATAGTCCATGAAATCATAATCAAAAAATTGTGACAAATTACAGAGTTATAGGGCTTTGTAGTTCAAAGTTAGAAAAGGACCATGCTACTATATTATTAATGATGTCACTAACATAGTTGTGCCATACATGGGTGAGTAACAGAGATAGCGATAAGTGATTACTATGAAGGGGTCTTTGAAACTGTATGTATACCATCCTCTGTATGTAGGCACCATATAATTAATATTTTTTTAAAAATATGGGCCCTATGGAAATTACTGTTCAATAAAAAGGTTTAAAATAGTTTTGATATCTTCAGAATAAATTTTTTACTGTATTTGAAATTGGTAGGTACTGTTTATACCTTTTTCAACAACTAATGAAGAAAATAAAGACATTAAAAATAATTCTTCAAATTAATTAAGAGTTGTGATACTCATAGTTATGAGCTTGATAATATTCAATGTGGAGAGCTCTCACTGTCTGTCAATCAAGAGTGAATGTAATGGCCTATCGCTGGGATGCCCAAACTTATTGAAAGGGCATTTATTGCACATTTGAGTTATACAAATAGTCTCTTTTACTAGGGACTATCTCTACACAAAAAGTAAATTCAAAGTCGCAAATCCAGTGAAGTAGTAAAGTAAAGATGGAGGGCAGAAAATAAATTTTTTTAGTAAATTTAGTCTACATTGTAATTACATTTAAAAAAATCTGGAGTGTGTGTACCAATCCGCACAGGGCCCGCGTGGTGATTTATAGGCTGATATCAGTATCAACTACATTGTAGATAATTATTACTGTTATGGCTGTAATACGATGGCAGCGTATGCTAATGCGCCCAACTAGTTTTTGGCACTTGTGCATCTGTTTAGCATAGTATCTGTCCAGCCAGTTCTTGAACTGGATCACTGAATCTGCCTCTTATTACATTTTCTGCCAACTTATGCCACTTCTTGACTACATAGTTTGATATAAAATGTTTATAGGGATTAGAGGTGGACCTTACGGTCCAACTTCATTTTGTGTCCTCTTAGATAGTTATATTTTTTTGTTCCGGTATAGTTTTGTATTTTTTATAGTTGTTTACATTTTTCTTGTACATAGATTTGAAGTTCCGTAATGTAGAACCGCATCCGTGATCCGTAATTAACACAGTAACGCTGTCTTCATAATTTTTTTACTACATCATCCATCAGTCATTATTGTCTTTTTATTACAGAATCGGGTAGTTCATCGCCAGCGCCTCCATTGAATCTTTATTACCAGGACGAGGCTCCAAACGCAGCCCTCAGAGACTTCAAGCCGTTTGACCTAGAGACGTGGTGGGGCAAGCGGCTATTCCACAACATCACCAGCTCCCTTTGAGTACAGGTGAATGAGTGAGAAGGAACATCAAAGTTTGCGTTAACGTAAGTCACAATCATCTGCAGTTTACTAAATTTTATACAAATATTTTTGTAAGAGACCCTATATTGTTGTATGTTGTATGATTTTGCGAATTTCGTAATGTTTTTGATCGTTTGTGGAATGTAGAAATGCTATGATTGAACACATGTTTGAGCTAGCTTAAAATTACCTGCAAAATAATTTTCTTTGCGCTGTATGGGACAGATATTGCGCCATATTGAATTTGTACAATATCTATTATCAAATAATTTTTAAGTCACTTTGCACAGCTTGTAAAACCAGCTTTCTTTGAGAAAGTTTTCTTAACTATACAACAACCTTCTTTATACCAATCTTATAGATTCAAAGTCAGACTCTCGAATCTGATTGATTGCTCGAAATCATTGGTGAATATGGGCCGTCAGTTTTATTGTGTGTAATAATAATTAATGTTTGGGTGCAAGGCGCAATTCAATAATATTGTGCCATAACATTGTACACATTTATTGTAGGTCTAGGAGCTACAATTAAATTTACAATAAAGTCATTGCACAGTATCATTGAATCGAGGCTTGCACCCAAATGAGTTTCAATAATGTCATTGTATCATTGAATCGTGACTTGCACCCAAACAAGTTTCAATACACTTTCAGAATGATCAAAAACATTCTTGTAAAATGTGTAACAATCCATAAAATAATTGATTGTCAGAGGGCCTCTAACCAAACAATTCCGGAAGCTAATAGAATGTGCCTCTATGCATCAATTATTAAAAGCGACGATAATTGCAAATTGTATATATTAATAAAAAATGTTTAATATTTCATATACAGTATGTTATACCCAACCTTTCCCTAAGGCTGAAACTGATCACGATTCCGAGTGAATTGACATGGAAATTTTACAATTTTATTTTTGAATAAATGCATTTTTTGAGTTTTCTCTAATTTACTTTAGATTGAGTACACATTGCTTGCTAAATAGTTCACAGTTGATATTTTCGCAAAAAAAGTATATTTACCATTATATGTTAATTAACTTAGGACGATGACCAACGATGTTAATTAACCTCAGTTTCAGGCTTCGGGAAATGATTTGGTACACACTGTAAAGGATAAAAATAAAAACTCACATTATAGTAAAAAAGACTAGTAAATTATCTTCATAGAAACTTACCAGACTTATTTGTTTGCACAGTTTTGGTAAACATACCTTTTACTTGAGAACTTTTTAAATTAGTAATGAATAATGTTTCTTCATACAAAATGCTTTTATAAGTGGAACAATATGTGTAGGGAGTTATTTTGAGGATATCCCGAAATTCTCTAATAATTAGGATATATGTGGATATACGTTATCTTAGCGAAAGGGCTTTATTGACGATATGAACTTACTGACTTTGATTAAGATTTTCTAACTTAAAATTTCGTATGGAGATTCGTTTTAAATGAAAAAAATGACGTAACATGTATTCTTTAAGATAAATCAATAGAAAATTGTTATTTTTTAAGATATCATTAAAGTCTCGATATCTGTGAAACTCCCTTTTCTAAGTAATTTGACATATTAATTTTATTTACAAGAGATGTCAGATGTGACACAGATTGATTGCAATGTTACCGAAAACATCCTCAATAGTTTTAAAGTAATTATATGTTAGATCCGATTTTATTGCAAATTACATTGGTATATGTACAAGGGCGTAGTCGGGATTTTATCCAGTGTGGGGTAAAAGCAAACAATTTTCATATAATTTAAATGGAGGTAGTGTAATTCAGTAAGTTTGTTACTTATTCTTCCCGATAAGTAAGTGGATTATAAGTATAAGCCTCTATAAGTATATGAGTGGCAAGCGCCCCAACCTGTCCCACCGTGGCTACGCCCATGTATATAGACAATAGAAAACACTTTAATCCGACATACACTAACACACATACAATATAGGCAATAAGAAAAACAAAAGAAAATCGCAACATTAAAAAAATACAAGAATTAACAAAAATAAATTATTAAAAATAAAGAAATAATGACACGTTGCTATTTCACGCATGTGTGTGGTTGCGATGCCGGAGATGGTCTCCAACTCATACGCTGTGACTTTTAGTGGAGCCATCGGTGGTGACGCACGGACAAAAGTGTATGTATTACATACATGTATCACACGCGATTGATGTCTCCTTTCTGACATCTGCTGAAAAATAAGGTTTCCATACAAAAATGGCCAAAGAATGTGCTGAACTATTAGTATGAGATATTAATTCCGCTTTTGTAAAAGTCATAAAATAAAAACTTTTAAAGCGCGCGCCACGAGCTGGTACAATTTCCGTCACTGACATGATGTCCGCCAAAACTGGATGTTATTATTAAGGTTCAATAATGTAAGGGGTCTAGTAAAGTGTCAGGAGATCGACGATTTCATACAAATGTCCAGTCTTGGCTGACCTCTTGTCATTGACCGAAATTCTTCCTGCTGTTGGCGCGCGCTTTAGTCGGTATCCAATTTATAAATAATTTTCTCGCGTGAGAATAGCCATGCTGATCGCCATCCTCCGCTAGGAAATGGTACCAAAGAAGAAGAAAAAATAATTATAGAAATATTATACAGAAATCTATAATCTCCACGTCAAATGAAAGTACATAATGTCAGATTACAAAAATATATGTCTTAAAATATACACTCGCAGGTACATTGTTAAACGAAGGTGTATTATTTTATATGTTACTAACAAACAGCTTCAAAACAGAATGTAGTAATGTCTAACTTTCCAATAACTAGAACGATGACTTTCTAAATAAAAGGAACAAAAGAATTTTTTACATTTAAAAAATATTTATACTAAAAAATATTTATAACTAAAACTAGAATATCTTTTGCTTATGGACAAAATATTTGAGAAATAATATTGTATTAAAAACAGCTTAAGACAGTGTTGCAATGTTCCTATAAGGATGAGTTTCTAAATAAAAATAAGTGGTTGACATTTAAGATATATGTATATTATACTGAAATATATTTATTAAAAAGGTAACTTTTGTGTATGACTTGATATATTTGAAAAATAAATTTGAGAAATAAATGTTACACATAAATTTAATTATTTGTAAAATTGGCAGCATCAGATATAGGTATATATTAAGGGATTTTTGTTGTACGATAAATTTAGTAAGCTACAGTTGATTGTGGATCTCAATATGCCATTATCATAAGTCAAAAGTTTCCAAAAGCAACTACGAGTGGCACTACTCGTAGTGGACGTTATTACTGAGAACCAATATTCTTTAGGATTGTTCTGCTCTCGTAAGAAGAAAAGACACTAGTGATATTTTTAACGATAGCCCAAGTAACATTATATTCGGAAAATAAAATGAACAATGTTTATCCTTTGTGTTTTGTCCAAAAACAAAAAGGATAATCTTTTTGTTTTAATTTCTAGCTTGATTTTAAATTGGTGAAAATCTCACTTAAATTGGCTATTTTTCTCGAATGATATCAAATGCATTTGTCTTTTTTTCCGAAGGGGCGGCGTTGTGTTGAGTGAATGTTAAAGTTTTTATTGATGATATAGTTTTAATTAATGGCATTTTCAAAATCCAAAGTATTGTCAGCCTAAAAAAATTTTACTTGTTTCTGTTATTAGCAGTTATTTTGTTAAATGAAATTTAAATTATGTGCAAGTGTTTTTAATAAAAAAGATTAATTGGTATATTTTATTTTTAAAATTTCATTAATAAGGGAGTATAAAATAGACGTTATCTGAGCAAAAGGACTTTATTGTCGGTATGGACTTATTGTCTTCAGTTAAGATTTTGTAACTTAAAATTCTATAGTTTCTTTTTTTTTTATTGAAAAGAGCGACGGGCGAGCAGACAGTCCACTTGATGGTAAGTGGATACTGTCGTCCTGCGACATCCGCGGTACATGCCGACATCAGTCCAGAATAACAAACGTTGGCACGCCCCCTTGAAGTAAGGGTGGGGAAAATGGTACAGGATAGGATAGGGTGAGATGGGAATGGGCTTTAGATATATCTCACTCGATACGTAGATAGATAAACTCTTTGTTGTACATCAACACATGTTGCAAAAAGACTATTTAAATAAATCACGATAAAGTACAACGGCCTTATCACCAAAGCGATCTTTACCAGGCAACCTTTAGGCGGTAAACAGATAACAATATCAAATAAACGTACGTAGATAGATAGATATCACTATCTATTGCACACCAAAACAAAAGAAGATTGTAACACATGAAGTGCACAAAAGGCGGTCTTACGTACATTGGCGGAATAGGATAAAGTGGAAATGTGCGCGCCACTGTTTGTTGTGATTCCACACAGAAATGATTTTAGTATGTCAATGTCATAATTTGTCAAAATAAGACGGGTGCGACGTGGATGAGTGGTCTTTAGTGCACTATAGTAAAGTTACTTGTCATAAAATGCTTGACGCAGCAAAATGTACGAGTTGTTTCGTACAAGTAGTCTTCTGTGAGAGATTTTCGTACAAGTAGTCTTCTGTGAGAGATTTTCGTACAAGTAGTCTTCTGTGAGAGATGGGTAAGTTGGCCAGTCTAGTGCGTCCAGTTCTTTTCTGTCAGCCGAGATTCTGTTTAAATTGAAACACGTTCTAAAATCTTATTTTTAAGATGAAACAATATAAACAATATGTAAGATTTGACTAAAGTCTTGACATCGGAGAAACTGCAGCCGACATTAAGGTCCATTTTCTCAAATAATGTAAACGCACACATCACAAGTTATTATTAAGTTGTTACTACTCCAGTGATTTTTTTTGAAAGACAATTATGTATGTAATAATCACGTACTTGTAACTAATATAATGTGCCTCTATGCATCAGCTAAAAGCGAGGATAATTGCAAATTGTATTTAATAATTTAATATTATGTGAACTAGTTATAAGGGGCCACTCATTTATTACCTAAGACAATTTAGGGGGAAGGGGGGGTCGACCATGTCTTATTTTTTCTTACAAGGGGGTGAGAGGGAGTCTTGATAGTTCTTACGTACGTCTTACGTAATGCGCAAAGTTAAGATTATACTTTGAAAAAGCGCGGGCATCCGCTGCGAGTGCCGAGGCGTGCGCTCGGATGTATATAGGTAAACGGATATAGGTAAAAATTAAAACAAACCAAACGTGTATTCATTTTTTCCTTTAGATTCTTACGTAATAAATATTAAACAGGGGGGAGGGGGTCGGCCTATTCTTATTTTTTCTTACATAGGGAGGGGAGGGGGTCAAAACTGGCAAAAATCGTCTTACGTAATAAATGAATGGCCCCTAACGGGCTGTAACTGAACCTTCCCGAAGCTTGGCGTTCCTGTCATAAATCTGCGAGTTCATTGATATCAAAATTTCTACGAATCATTTAAAAGTAAAACATTCTTTTATTCGCTTTCACCCGTTATTTTAATTATCATCGCAAAATTATATGAAAAAATTAAAGTACAAATATTTTAATAATTTATTTAGTCTTTATTGCACAAAGTGACCAAAGGCGGATTTAATGCTTACAAGCATTATATCCCAGTCAACCTTTGCGCTATGCAGAGATGGCGCGGTTAGCTCTAATGATAGGTAAGATTAAGTAAACTAAAGAATTTTATTGTAAATATACATTTTTTTTTTAAAAAGAATCGTATTTTTACAATTAAATATGTAACATTAGTTTATAATCAAGAGCAGAATATCTTAAATAAAAAAACATCTGCACCATCTTAATACTGTATTTCTATAATTAAAACCAAGTTTGAACTAAAAGTTGATTTATGCGGGTTTATCTATTTAAGCCTGTATAGGCTTCGACAAAGATCCGGTTACAGCCTGTGTGTTCAACAGCATCTAGCTTTTCTATTATTATTTTTTATAGAATAGATGGCAGACGAGCGGGCGGCTCACACGATGGTAAGTGGTCACCGCCACCCATGGACACAAGGGGGACTTGCGGCTGCGCTGCCGACCTTCCAGAATCCTGTAAAATTGTAGGTACCTTTACTACTCGTATATATTTGGCTATTGAAAATTTTATTTATAATTATAATCTTTTATAGAGTTAATTATATATACGATCTATAAGCGATATACGTACCTATAATAATGAGAAACAGAAAAATTATTTTGTGACATAAATTTTAAATGAGATGAAAACCATTAAATATTATAGTTTTTAATTTTGCAGACTATTTTTGCACCAAAAATCTATTGTTTACAAATAATTATTGACTATTGACAAATAATTGAGCAAAATTATTTTTCTAAAAGCCAAAAGATTTTTTGGAAAACTTGTTTATGATACATACATCGTATATACTACATACATAGTATATATCGCTTATAGATCATAAATATATTTCTATATAAGTTTGACAGAAATCTTATCTTATCTCAAATTCTTCTCAAAAATTAATTATTCATTTTTTCAATTTGATTTACCTAAAATATTCTACAACGAAACAACGCATTATATAAATACATTACAATTACTACAAGACTACTTCGTGTATAAAAGTGCCGATCGCCAGATGTAACACAATAAAATTATACAAAAAAGCTGTATAAAATGATATAAAATTCTTCACATTTCTTAAAAATCTCATTTCGAGATGTTTTTCGAATGATATGTTTCGAATTGTTCGGCTCCGTTTGCTATAACATCGATCAACCAAAATGCATTGACCAAATTTTTTTATTAAATATTTTTTATTATTTAATTCTAAGTTTCTTGTGAATTTTCTTAATAATCCTAAATAAGAACATTATAATAAAAGATATACGAACTTAAATCTTTCTGGAGAGGAATATTATTAATTCAGGAGTTACTTGGAAATACCGTCATAATGTATTTTGTTTTACATGAATGTAAACCCATATATATATATATATATTCTCGAAGCACTCGAACTGAAAACTGAACATTATATATGATGACCTTAGTATAAGTGACATTATCTGAGCAAAGGAACCTTATAGTCAGTAAGGAATTATTGACTGTGTTTAAGGTATTCCAACTTATAATTTCATTGTTTCAAAGTCCTGTTTGAATAGAAACATGGTGTAACTTTTTAAACTGAAGCAATAGAACATAATCGCTATTGTTTAAACTGAAGCAATGAAACATAAATGTTATTTTTTTAATTTTAACAATCGCAATATATACGACAATAAAGTTCCTTTTCTCAGATAATGTTACATAATATATTTTAGCAGGTGTCGTGCGTAAAGGCTCATTTTACACAAGGAGAGTTTCTCGAACTCATACACGAAAGAAAGTCTGTCCGAGAATATGCCAATATAGCGAGTCTCACATCAAAATACGATTCAAAACGATTCGCCTCGCATAAACTTGTGCGAAAATCGCCTCGATAATGTTTAGAAAAGACGAAAATCGAACGTCAGTTTCGACGTACGAGATTTTTGCCTTATATGTAAACAAATATAATGAACGATTCTCGCCTTCGACACTTGTATACTATTATCGCTCTATTAATGCGAGTTTTTATTTTTATGAACAGTTGCAAGCGATAATCGTATGAAGTTTTGTCGCATACAAGCATCGCATACAATATTATCGCCCGAACCGTTCGAGGAAATCTTGTGTAAATGAACCTTAAACAATCTGGATGCCAATTTTTATTACACAATATTATATTTACAATTGTTAGAAATACAGTACAGAAATTAATGCGCATGTCACAAACCAAATGAACTGTTGACAGTTGACAGTGTTGTTACCATGTTAAATAATTTACATTTTTTATTTAGTTACATGTTTTACATAGCTTTATCGCTTTGACCTAAAAATGTCTTCCAAATCATTATAATTATGTGCCGTATGGTGTCGGCACGTTGTAGACACCTCATCGCTTCCCGAGAGCGACCACAAAAGGGAACTAAGGGATCACATAGCGCTAACAAGCCCTGAGGAACTACACCGCTTCTAAAAGAGTGGACTTGCCAACCCGCTTGGCTAGTAAAACCAACCATATCAGTGCATGTCCTGCAGTGGATACTGAAAGGGCTGGTTGAATTGCATTGCATTATTATCATCGACTTGAAAACGGGTGATCAGTAATTATGTTTAAGTCTTTGGAATATTGGTTTTATTTGTTGTTCATGATAAAACTGTACATGTTTTATTTCATGTTTATTTGTGTTTTACACGCGATTGCAGTAACTAGATACATTAGAACTTTATAATACTTTTAAAATCTCGTGATTGGAATTGCAACAGATGAAGTCGACCAAATTACATAGTTGCCATGTCCGATCATTTTTATATTTTTGTTTCAATACCTCTGTATAACGTATTGTAGATTGATTTACTGCTGCTGCACTCGGTGTGGACGAACTCGTAAGCTGAAATACAACATGGTTGTAGTATTGTTATCCTGTTAGATGAAAAACGAGTCATAGTAGTTTTAACGCAGGAGATAGAGTATTTTTAGACTGATTTAGTTATAAAAAGATGCTTTTTGTTGTAGTTGAATAAATCATTTGATGAAGTTTGAGATCTTTTATTTAAAAACATTTTAGATTATTTTTTATTTTTCTCACAGATCAAGGATTGCAAGTAAGTAAGTATTTGTATATCTATGTTTTATTTTAATCCAAGACCCATAAATTTGAATTTGACATTTTGACCAAGTGTCTACAGATTTAGATTTTTGTGAGAAATCTATTTTATTATTAAATATGCAAACGTATGAAGTACAAAACAGTTTATTTGATCCAAAAAATATAAAGTATGTGGAAATTAACAATTATCGCGTAAGTAATCGTCTACCTATTTTAATGACCTGTTTATTATCTTGGTATAACCAATAAGTTACATATACGATGTACCTACGTAAATGTGTATGATATGGAACATGGGTGTAGCCACAGTGGGGCAGGCTGGGGCGCTTGCCCCATTCCCCTGGCATAGAAAAAAATAAGTAGAAGTCTAACAGACTTTCTGCATTACACTTACTCTATTTAAATTGTAAAAAAATTGTTTCCATTGGCCCACCCTGGTTAAAATTGTTTGCCTTTGCCCCACTCTGGATAAAATCCTGACTACTCCCTCAATACGGAATACAGATCTAGTACACTGCTTCAATACATATAGTAGTATATATTTAAGGGTATATTTGATCAATATCCACCAAAATACACGATCGAAGGTTATAAACGTATCTGGTCAAAACCTGACGTGTTAATTAAGGACAAATACAGTATTTTGTCTAAAAACACTAGACCATCGACCCCAAAATCTATAAGGATAAATCATTTGTATAATGTGGAAGAATTTAACGAAAATGCGAGTTCCTGCTTAAGGAGTGTAAGCGTGTAATATCTGTATATTACATGCTTACCCTCCTTAAGCTCTTCCAGAAAGCGCAAGTGCTTCCTCTACCATGTCTATATATAAAAGAAATTTCCACAGTAAGACAGACACTCGCATTACTCGCGCTGATGTTTGTAAAAGAGATAGTATGCACAATAATAAAATGTATTTACCTCGGTGCAAATCAATGGTATTCCGTAGAAATGTTTATTGTATGGCTATCAAAATCATTAACAAGCTGCCAAAATAATTTATAGATCTACCAATCCAACGATTGTTTTTACAGGTAGGATATTTTTTTAAATTATAGTATACAATGGAAACTTGTCTGGATGTATTATATATTATTGTTTATAGATTGATCTGTATTGATGTATTTAATTATTTACATGTGGTAGTTGTATGTAATTCAGTATTATTTGACTTGGATGTGCATTAACTGACACATGAACTGTGATGAATTGAATAGTAGTACCTTTATATGACATGGATGAATTAATCTTAAACTTTATAAATAATTTTGCACACCGGTAGAATGAATGGGGAGATCACCTTACCTACCATCTGTATAAAAGCATTCGTTCAGCAAATAAATAATAATTTGAATTTGAGTTTCAATATTTGCATTACATTCAATATTGTTTGTTATTATAATGTTTTACACTTGTTCACAAGTCTACCCACGAATGGGGATTTAATTGTGGGGGTAGACGATAAACAGTCTTCGAGTTCAAAATACTTGTAGTCCTGTCCCTGTCCTTACTTTTAGTCTTGTCCAGAATTGGGAGGGGGAGATTACACGCTGCAATCCTACAGTCGCTAGGCGTACCCCTTATCCCTCTCTCACAAAAGTCTATCAAAACGTAGCATTTCCCACTTTATCCTATTCCCCCAATGTACGTACGAGTATCGGTAGTGAGTGAGATATGTCAGAGCCCATTCCCATTCCACCTTAGTTTATCCCTCCAAATTTTCCCAACCCTTACCCGGAATCTATATAAAGCATTCTCCCTCTTCCCACTTATCTCTTACAGATGAATCCAGTTCCTAATAAGAACTTTTTAAATGGCCTAAAGAACGCGCATAATCTGTTAGAGGACCTAAAGCGCAGTCTGCAAAAGACGAGCAAGTACGAGAAGCGTCTATTAAGATGCAAGTCGAGTCATTCCCACTCACACAGCAACGAGTGTCGAGACAGTGAGGACTCTGAGGAGAAAGACTCCAAGAGTTCTAAAGCGGGTACTATTTTTGCCTACCGTAACCACCCCTATTTTCGTCCACTGCTGGACATAGGCCTTCTCATAGGACATAGGACTTTAAACTGGCTAAGCGAATTGTCTTTTGGAGATTGTGTCCTCTGGGCTTGCAGTAGCGGTTTTGTTATCTGCTTATCGCCTTACACGACAACCGCAACAAGAGCAGGAGTGGTGCTGTTCTAAAGCCAGCTGACATGATCAAATATTTTTGCCTATTAAATGCTAAAGACAGGCAAGTACGAGAAGCAGACTCATTCGCACTTGGACAGCATCTACTGTTGGAAAAGTGAGACCTTAGAGAAGAAAGACTGGGTTCTGGAACAAGTTCTAATTATGTATATTGACGTAAAGGTGGTTGATAATACAGTTTCAAACACAGTCTGCAAAGTGCAAAGAAACTACAGCAGAAAAATTTCATCCAACTTTTTAAAAATCACATTCCCCCAAAGACGAAATGCAGTCTACGAATGTAACGAAAGTACATAAAAGATGTACCGCGTGGTGTAGGCCGGTTTTAGAATAGCATCTCTTTTTGTGGATGTCGTAAAAAAGGCGAGTAAGGTATAACAGAGCCGCTACAACAAGCTGTGCGGAACTTGCCAACCCGCTTTACCAGCGTGCCGTTTTAAGAGCATACATCCATGGGACAATGTGTGTGCATTGTCCAGCAGTGGACGATAATAGGACTGGTGACTGTTACTTCAAAAACATATACTATTTATTACGCGAATAATACAATAATATAACTAATGAATGAAATACTCGATTTATTATTCTTTTAATTGACTTTCAAATCATGCAATTTTGATTATACGATAAGAGTATTAGACGAGTACGTCATACTCCTACGAGTCAGTTTAGCAGCGCCGGCTCTAGCTCATGTAGCGCCCGGGTGCAGGGCGCCCTCTAGTAGGCGTTTTGAACTCTGGAGGTGTCGCGAGCGGCGCTGGGCGCCCCCTAAGACCCTGCGCCCGTGTGCACCGCACCCCCTGCACCATAGGTAAAGCCGGCACTGAATTCAGCGCTCGACAGGCGCCCCCGGGCGCGGGGCGCCCGGGGTGCACCGCACCCCTTGCACCCCCTGGTAAAGACGGCCCTGCAGTTTAGCATAAAAGTATGCGCTATTCGCTAATATATGTAGCTAACGAAAAATTAACAAAGTTTAAAAATTAATATTTTGCAAATCTTTCATATATTGTTGCAAAAATCAATATTTAGGTAGGGTATTGGATACATCACAAAAGCAAACTCTTTTAATAGTACTAAGACGAGTTTTAATAGTATCAACATAAAGTTAATACTACGTTTTGAAATAAATTAATAAGATAATTACTTTTTAGTTGAGATTTTTAAACGAGGTGTTTTAATATTTCATTAAATTGAAAACCTCCCGTACAAAACTCATATTACTTACCTACGGGTAAAAATAAACTTACGTAAGTACTTTTGTACCTATTAACTATAGTATACGCTATTGTAGATACAGTAAAGACTTCTCGAAGCCAGGTGGATTTGGCGGAATCTTGGTCTACTATGAGCATCGTTTGTCTACAATATCAGTAAGTTATCCAATACATATAAGTGTTTTTATATAACGAGGTTGGCAGGCGAGCAAACAGTCCACCTAGTGGTAAGTGGATATGGAATATGTCGCCCATAGACATCCGGGATAGGTTCCAATATCAATCCCGAATGACAAACGTAATCACGCCCCCGGATGAGTTGTCTACCATTGGATATTTAGGAATCGATTTGGAAAAAGGGTTGAGAAATATGAAGTGTAACCCTTTATACTTTCTAACTCTCTATTCCATTTCAGCGTCCGTCTGATATAAAATTAAACATAGCAAAAGTTAATATACCTAACGAAGAAGTCCTTGTCCCAACAAGGAATTTTTCCTCATTTTATTACACTACACAATCCTTGTTGGGGAAGATGGAATAGGATGTTGTGAGGAGTATTATACTCAGTATTCTATGGGATTGGATGGCCAACGGGTACTGGCATATCTTGTACTTCCACGTACTTAATTACTTAATTAGAATATTAGAATAGGAACCGGAAATGTAGAATATTTTACGTAACTTGGTCAGTCGGAGCGCCAGTCCCTTTCGATATAAGTAAGTGACAGTTACTTCACTACATTCAGTTACATTAATTTTTCAGATACGAAGAACTATCAAAACGGTACGAAGCGCTTCTCCGAGCGTACGACGAGCGTTGCCGCTGTGTTAGCGCGCGAGACGCGTCGTTAGCGCGAGTGCGTACACGTGCTACAGTCGCGCAAGCACGCTTGGTGAACGCGAATAAGGCGGTACTCACTGTAGGAGAAAAGTACTTATCTCTAAAGTGCAAGAAACATGTTCAAGTATGTGTCGGCAAAACTTTTATTTTGGAATTACTGGTATACCTACAGATTTTTCACAGAAAAAATTTGTAATATACATAAATAGCTCACCCGGTAATGACAAACTTTGGCACAATCCTAGTCCGCTGCCTACCTTTAGAGATTTAGGAAATTAAAAAAATGGATTCGGAAAATGTAGAAGGATATCTACGATATGATGGCATGATAATGTACTCTGACATATCACTCACTGCCGAAATATGTACAGCTACGTATTGGGGTAAGAGGATAAAGTGGGAAATGCAATACATTTTAAGGTAGTCTTCTAGATATAAGAGAGAACTAATTTGGGCAACCCCTTGAATACAATATGAGCTCTTACACCTTAATTATTCTTTCATAAAATCAACACGTTAATCTATTTAAAACAATTATATTTAGAAATGCTGGTATGAAAATAAGGTGGAGCAACTGAAGAACGCAGTCCGCGCGGCGCTGGCAGCCGCTGCATGCGCGCGGCTGGAGCTTGACGCGCGCCTCACTGGCCAGCTTGCGGACGAGAAGGATGCTGACTATTCTGTGTTACTCGCCGAGGTACAGAATTATATAGAACTAACTTCTGTCCGCGACTTCCTTGGTCCACATAAATAATACTCGTAGCTTATGTTTTAATCCGGTTTACAATTTTATTTTATTTATTTACAATTTGTTGTTTTAAGAAAAGGCGGACTTAATACTAAAGAGCATTTTCTCACAGCCAACCCCGGGGCTATATAGTGATGGTATGGTAGGGGCAAGTGAACAACAATATATTAGGGCCTGACCCTATGAAATTGCCGTTCCCTCCATTTTGAAATCAGTTTCTTGCGTTTGGCTTAGAAATCCAAATTCAAATTAATTTAAATTTAAAGCTATGACATTCTGTTTCAAAATCAGTTATTCTTTTGCTTTTACGTCAAACGACTTTTTGCTTAGATATCGTTGTGTTTTCGATCATGGAAAAGATAAAAAATATTTTTATTATGAGTTCCGTCGTGGCAGCAACGCAACACAGTCGGCACGTAATATCAACGATGTGTACGGGACCAATCACGAAATGTACGGAGAAACGAATGCACGGTGCGTTTTTGGTTTGATCGTTTCCGTTCTAGAAATTTCGAGCACAAGAACAAGCCCCGTGGACGACCGGAGACTAAAGTCGATAATGACGAATTGAAAGCAGTGGAGCGGATTCATCTCATACCAGGTCTGAATTAGCAGCAGCCTTCGGCGTAGGCGACAAAACGATATTGATTTATTTGCGTCAAATCGGGAAGTGAAGAAGCTCTGAAAGTGGGTGCCGCATGAGCTTAATGAAAGTCAGCCGCAAACACGCAAAGCTTGCCTTACTTTTCGGAACCGGCACAAAAATGAAGAGATTCTAAATCGTATTGTCACTTGTGATGAAAAGTGGATCCTGTGTGATAATCGTAAACGTTTGTCACAATGATTGAACCCAGGATCCATAGCCAGTATTATCCACTACAGCTTCTTGAGATCTGGCACAACAATTAATGTAGATGTGTACTGTGAAGAACTGCAAACGATGATAGACAAGCTCGCTATTAAACAACAGAGTCTGTTCAATGGCTCTAGTCCACTGCTTCTCCGTGATAACGCTCGTCCACATACTGCACGACAGACAGACTCAAACACCCACCATACTCGCCGGAGCTTGCTCCTATTGTCTTCCATTTTTTTTTCGCAATTTGGATAACTTTTTACAGGGGAAAAAATTAAACTCCGATGAGGCAGTGAAAAAATCTTTCAGAGAATTCATCGATTCCCGTCCCCGGGAGTTTATATCAGAGGCATCAATAAACTTCTATTAAAATGACAAAAATGCATTGATAACAATGAACAATACTTCGATTTATTAAATATATTTTGATATATAACACTTTGATATATAACAGGGCGCACTCGACTAGCCTCGATACCCCTCTCTCACAGAAGACTACCTTGAAATGTACTGCACTTCCCACTTTATCTTATTTCCCTAATAAACGTACGTGTTTCGGTTGTGAGTGAGATGTGCCAGAACCTATACCCATCCTATGCCTCCCCATTTTTCCAACCCTATCTCCAAAGGTAGGCAGCGCATCCGGGGGCGTGCCAATGTTTGTCATTTTGGACGTTGGCATGTATCGCGGATGTTGGGCGACGTATCCACTTACCACCAGATGGACTGTATGTGGCATCTGGTGTCGCTATGAACATCCGCGATGCATGCAGGTAACGAGGCCAGTGGAGTGCACCTCGCGGCACCTTCCCCTCCAATATTCAGTATTTTCAGCTTCTGCGTTATTTCAGTGACACGTTGTATATTGAAATTAAATATATATTCCTCAGATCAAGAAATGTAACCGTCTATGCTTGGAAAACCTACAACTCAAGGCTCAAATCGAAGAACTAGCTAGCACCGAGACATGCCATGCAGGAAACTAGCGATAAAATTAGTTACGAATTATTTAAATAATACAAAATATTATCTTTAATATAATTTAATGTTTATTTAGATTTTTATATTAACGAATACATTCATTGAAACTATGAATGTAGGTACATCTTTGTAGATATATTTTATTTTGTGTAATAAAATGCAACGTTCATTTCTATAGCGTAATTTATTTAATAAGAATGCAATGCAAACGGCTTTTTGGTTGACGATCTCCATATCTGCAAAGAAAAGTCTTTCATGAGAATCATAATTACCTACCTAGGTAGTGAGTATGCCAGTCTCAGAGCCCATTCTCATCCCTTTCTATCCTGTCCATCTTCATTTTCCCAAATATTACGCCTATTCGGGGGCGCATCCAGAGGCGTGCCAATGTTTGTCATTTTGGACTGATGTTTGCATGTATCGCGGATAACCATGGGCAACAGCATCCACTTACCACCAAGTGGACTGTCAGCTCGTCTACCGCCTTCTTCTATAAAAAAAAAAAAGTTTAAAAACCTTAGTTTAAAAAAAGGTTAGGTTTAGTTTAAGTTTAAAAAGTTTAGTTTTTAAACTTAATTTCTATTTAATAATTTTAGTACAGTTATGATTTTCGCCGATTATCATAAAAGGATTTTTTTATCATTATTTATCTGTATAGAAAGAACTGGGCTGACGTGCAGACAGATGGAAAAAAATTGATATATTATGTTAATTTTTCCTATTATATGTTATATTATGAATTTCCCTCAATACTGTCCCCCGTTCTTTCTAAATGGGTAATAGGGAAAGCACAACAATGCGACGAGAAGAAATCGTCATTCCGTCCGTTATAACATAACGTCCAAATGTCAAAATGCCCAAGTGTCATAATGTCCAATTGTCAAACTAAATAAAGTGTACATTCAAATAGAGAAACGTAACAACAGCTAACAACAGAAAAATAGCACTTAAATAACAAACCTCTCGTTTATTTTATTGTACGATAAAACAACATTAATCTTATATAAATATTTCAATATTTTTTTAGTTATATAATATTTTTAAGAAATTCATGAGTTATTTCTCTATTATAGACACGCTTCATAGAAATTAAGTTTCTTATACTTTTACTTCTTATACTTAGTTATACTTTTTATAAAATATAATATCCATTTTACGCCTTCGTCGTGCCAAGTGCAGTATCTAATAATTTAAGTACGCGGGCGAGTCAAAAATTGCCCACACTTCGTTCTACAATTTATTTACACAAAAATAGGGGGTTCAACATGTACATCATTATCAACATGATCTACTCCCCTTGTCAATACACTTACAGCGTGTGGTACAGCGGTCCACAAGCTTGCGTATTCCTTTCAAGATAAAGATTTTCGGTTGGTCGCGAAGTCACTTTTGCACCGCTTCCTTGCCTTGGCACCCATCGCGCAAAGACTTTATGGAAGCCGAGCTCGTTGTTTATGATTTTATGGGCGGGACCATGACTAATGTTCAAAGAAGACGCTATATCATCTATGGTAACTCGCCTATACGCCAGAACCATCTCTCCAGCTTGCTGAATGTTGTCGTCCGTGGTGGAGGTTGACGGGCGTCCTGCTCCCCCTTCGTGGGTCACGCTCGTCCTGCCACTTTTAAACTTCTCGATCCACGAAAAAACACTTATACGTGACAAGCCACTCTGTCCCCGTATTGTAATAAACGTCTACGATGAATTTCAGCCCCTTTCACACCTTCCGACTAAAGAAATCGGATCACTGCTCGTTGTTCCTCCTCGGTGCTGCTAGCTACTAGCGGAGAGGACATATTTACATTGTAAAAGCCGGAAGACAACTGACGCGATAGGGGTTAGATGGCGCACACATGACTACAGTCGTACCCAACTCTGAAGGCAGTCTGACAACCTTAAAGGTTGATGAAAGTGTAGATAATTTTTGACTCTCTCTCGTACATGTATAATGCTTATGAATTATCTGAGCCTTCTATTTACCAGAAACAACCATCACAGCACGAAACTCACTCACTTGTCTCTGAAATGCCACCACTAAACCGTTTCTCCCCCACCGTTCACTTTGGTACGTGTTGTCTGTGCAGTCGCCGGACCTCGTCCACCATGCCCTCCAGTATGACCGTCAGATGGTCCGAGTCGGGGATCAGAGCTGTGTCAGCCATCGCCGCGAAACGCAACTCACCACCGTAGGATAGAGCTGTTACACACAAGCCTGGGAAAGAGTAATAAACATCACGTAACTTTATCCTTTACAAGCTAATACCAGATCGGGTTCTACAAATTGGAACCATTGTACTAATTGAAACAGATACCTTGAAACCTTTACTAATATGTAACATGAGACACGCGGAATTGACTTTTGAGAAATAATTAAATGATCAACTCGATAATGACATTCTTATAGTAATTTAAAATTATTTATTAGTTTTTCGAAAATAGATTGTTTAGGTTCGTTGATTTGTTGCTCATCTAAATACAAGTAATTCAAACTTTTTAGGTTGTTAGTTAGTTTACTTTTAGTACTATGTATGAACTACTTTCCCTTTGTATTACGTAATTTGTCTGTTGTGGTATCTAATCTAATGTGTATATAGATACATACTCACATATTGTGTATTGCACTGACACTGCATCGTTCAACTTGACGTATTTGGAAGTTAACTTTTATGAAATGAACTACGAAGTCTTAAACTACGAAGTCTTAAGAAACGTGATTATGTGTTATCTAATAAAAATAGGTACGTAACATGTTAATCTACTTTAGGTGTTAATAATATATGTGAAAGAGAAAATATTCGTTTCTTTATGTTTTTTGTTAGCACTTCTATAATATTCTTTGCTGATAGGTACCTACTCATATTACCGTACGATTTTGTGTAGTTACAAATATAGTTCTTACAAAAGTTGTGTAGCCTTGATTAAAGCCTTGATTTAAATACATATATGTTTATTTTATTAAACTCTTTATTGTATAATTGCTACATGATGACTAAATTAAGGAACAATAAGGGAATACAACGAGACCTCATTGATTTATAGCAATTTCGTACAGATAACCTTGAGACAGAGAGAGAGAGAGAGTTTTAATACTGACAAGTAAATCATTGAAGAACACATTCATTGGCTTTTACCTGTATTTCCTTTGTGCGGTACGAAAAACACCAAACTTTTCAACACGTTGCCTCCACAAATGCTCAAACACTCGGGACCAGGCAAGTTGCTAAACACCATGGTGGCCTGACTACTGTTTAGGAGTGGTTGCAAAATTTGTTTAGGGAAAACGCTGGTCACTATCTTGAGGAAGTAGTAATTTGTCTAGAAACAAAGAACATAAATAATATTTATAAATATCCTGTTGGCCACAGGTGCTGGCCACCAGATTCATTTACATTTTATTGTATCTTCTTGAATAATCTTTCTTTTTTACAATTTGTTTTTATATTATTCTTATAATCTTGTTACAAAGCTAATTTTACAAACAAAGATCTTCTTTCTAACATAGCTAATTAACATTAGAAGTGTAAAATACTTACCACAGGGTCAGCACTGTTACGAATTTGATCGCAACGTTTTTTGATTTCTCTCGTCTTGTGATTTTTAACGGGTAAATCCAATATGGTTACACTAAAATTGTTTTTTAACTTTGGATAACTATCAATTGTCGTTTTTGGGAATCTAACTGGTAAAACCACTGCTACGTCGTCTGGAACACGGAGTGCAGTCTGTTAATAAAAAAATAAAAGCTTTAAAATAACGATATCTTTTCTTTACACGACCACTGAAAAGTAAACATTACCTTTAAAAAATAAGTGTTCAGTCCACTAGACAGTGCCATTACTAAAACATCCGAGAATTTACAATCGTTCACATTCGTCTTTATCTCTTTAATCATACTTAGGAGATCTTCATCAGAATCTGTCCATTTAAAAATTTTCGACCCCGTCAGAGGTGAACCGTGAAGTGAATGATCGTCAGGTTTTCTCAGAACGCCGTCAACAAAGCATAAAGGTATTTTAAACAACTTTTGTATCATAATCAAAATTTCGTCGGGAGAGTTGTTCCGCATATTAATATTTTCCGGTGAAGAAAACATATTAATAGGGCAACTGTCCGTTTCGTCTGCTAATGTCTGACATAAGAATTCTATCAAAGCAACTCCATCGCCGACTGAATGGTGAATTCTGAATATTATTCCATATTCACCTCTATTACCATCGTAATTTCCGACTCTTTCTTTTGTTATCAAAATCTGAAACAGTCCTTCATTATCATAAGGCAAAGATTGGTACTCTATCTCTGTCATTACCTCTTCCAAGTCCGACAATTTGACCTTATCAGTTTTGTTCGGTAGTTCAATGATCTGAACATACTCTTCGATGTCTACAGAACTATATCTTCGCCAGTAATAGAAGCCGTATTTTTCGTTTCTCCTGTAAAAGATCTTTTCACCACTTCTACTGGGAAATACACTCTTTAATTTGCACTTCATGTCTTCAACGAGAGCTTGCGATGATTCTGATTCTATAACGCCAACCACATTTATAATACTCTTGGAAGTGTCATCTTCCAGACACCAGAAAACATCAAAGCTATCAAGGAACCCCACAAAATATTTGTCCTTACTTCTGATAACGATAGAGCACAGTAATTTGTAACAAAGAGCTAGCAATAAGGACGCTGTAATTAATGGTAAAATTGACACCACAATGATCAAAGCTATAGTCCTCGATAATGTCTTCTCGCTTACTAGTTCGTCAACTATTATCTTCAACGATGAAACAGTAAAACTATTGTACTGAAATAAATCGCAAATTAGTGTTATTTTAACAATTTGAAAAGGAAAAATGGTACAAGTAGTGATGGACGAGTGATTAATATTTTTCTATAATTACCAATAAAACATTGAAGAAGAGAACCATAATTATTCCAGTGATGTTACTAAATCCAGCTGCCAATAAAACTTCTACATTCATAGAATGGCTTCCATCTTCACTCGCATTATAAAACATGACGTCTAACATTGAACAATTCTGTAACTCTATAGCTTCCATTGTATCTAATTTTTTATAATTATTTTTAGTTTGAATTTAGAAAAATAAAAAATAAATGAGTAACGTCCTCCTCTAATAAAGAAGCTCTAACACATACGAAATTAGAACAAAGACTGAAGGTAATCTACGCATATTTACAACAGTTAACACACAAACTGAAGCCATACTCGTTTCAAGACATGATTTAATTAGGTATGTGGAATAATACAGTATCTAGTTATATAAGTAACGCGAACACCTACAGATTTGCTGAAAGTATAATATTATTAAGTCTGTGTTAATCTTAACATTGATTCCATTCTAATATAAAAAAAAAACTGCTCATAATAAACTAGAAGTTGCTACGAATACTTACGAGCTAGACATATAACCTCAAGTAACCTCAACTACGGGCTGAGGATCTGAACTCACGAATGAGATTCGAGAATAGATATACGAGTACTGGGCTTACCATCACTTACTACTAGAATAAAATTTACTCGTCTAATTAACAACGGTATAATTATTATATAATAAATTACAACCAACATTAATTTAATAAAAATATATTTCTGTATTTATTTCTCTAGTTGGACATCGATTTAGAAATAATTACATTTAAACAACACATATTTTAACAATTAAACAGCAAAATAACACGTTTATCAAAGAAAAAATGATGTTGAATCTTACATTAACTTGTAGTTCGCGCCTTCATTCGCGTGGTGCATACACTGATATCTTGTACCTATACTAAAACCTTTCAGAAAAAATAACCTACACGATAGTGAAAACCTCATCAAAATCCGTTCAGTAGAACTCAAATTATTAAGGAACAGACAGATATAAGAACATATAGGTGTTGCCTTTTATAAATTTATAGATTTTTACTTAAATATGAGGACAAATCATTTACATAGGTACGGTATCTATTTTTATTTTTTCAAAATCAGACAACCTTACGTCTACATTTACAACGACAAACAAATAAACTGCCACAGCATATTTTATTCAACTAAATATTTTTATTGTTTAGCTACTCGTATATTCACATTTTTAAATACATAACACAAACTTATAAAAAGTTTATAGTAATAATGTTTAATGTTAAAGTGAAATTACCTATACACTTATTTAAAACTAGCGACCCGCCCTCGTTTCGCTTCGGTTTATAAGTTTTATTTTTTCTTTCAAATATTTTTTTTTTTTCAAAATAAAATATAGCCTATATTATACACGGATAATGTAATGTAGCTTCCTATTTGTGAGAGAATTTTTGAAATCAGTTCAGTAGTTCAAGAGATTACCTCCAACATACAAACACACAATTTTACCTTTATTATATTAAGTATAGATAATTACTTTACATAACGTCTACGAGTAAGTGCATAAAACATTAGCTACCCGTAAAAATATATTAACTAGATTTTTTTTATAATTTTATATTATTTGATCTTTCGTAGAAGACTCGTCAATACTAAGTTTTTCCTCAACTATTTCAATCTTCTGCCGTTTTATAAAACATAGTACATTGATCCATATGAATGACGCTGACGCCACGTATACGACCCGCAAGTTAGGTGGGACGAAAAAGAAGTTGATCGTTTGACCAGGAAGCCAAAACGCCTGATTGGCCAATAAAGTCTTCCAGTATTTTATGCGAAGCTCTTCAAAAATATCCTTCTTACCTTCTAAGGCTCCTAACACTGAAAAATAAACGATACAAATCTTACGTGTAAATGTCATCGCATGTACATGACATTTTTACCAGCAAGATAGAGTGCTTGTCAGTTAGAGTGCGCGCCACCAAAAAAGTCCCGCGCAAAATAAGGGAACTAAATATACGATATCGGCTAACTAACTAACTAAATATCGGCCATTCTGCAAAATAAATATTATTGTCCGTTTATAATTTACTTCCTAATTTTGACACATCTTATCGATAGGTATAAATAAAAACATAATTTTATAAGATAAATTGAAACCAATAAGCTGGCAGGATTGTGTCGGCCGATCACAGCGCTGCGCCTACGGGACTTCTTTTGTGGCGCCTACTCTACAAGAATTTTATATGACAAAATCCTTTTGTTACGCAATGTTAAGTGAACTGGCACAATAACTTACGTGTAAAGAAAGTAGCCAGTAAAATGGGTGTCATAACGAATTGTTCTGCTGACACCTTTTTAGCTACCGTTTTGAGAGCCGTTCCCACGAATTTTGTGTCCAAGAATCGGTACCTGAAACATTTACTAGTTGAAGGAAACGTAATTTTTCAAACTCCATTTGTTGTTTAACCTTTGTTATTATCGAATCCCAACAAAACAAATTCCCTGTATTTTCCTATTAACTACATAGGTACATTATTTCGTCATTGTTAATTATATTGTAAATATAGTTACAGGTACCCATATTTAACTAATATTGACGTGAAGACTAAGATATTTATTTCGATAATTATTTAGCCATCTAAACATATGAGGTTGCTTCTCGCGATAATTAACATCATTTAAGGTACGGATTTCAGTATTACACAGAGTGTAACCAAAAATTTTCCGAACTACAAGTATGTAAACAAATTTGCATAAAACTCAATAATTTATTATTTTTTTACTATAAATATTTGTATAATTTTCAAGTCAATAAACTCAGAAACATGGTTTCAAGGTCGGGAAAGGTTCAGTTGCACCCTTTGTATGTACATACTTAAATGTAAGCGATAAATAATGATTACCTACTACATACCAGTAATACAGCGAGGGTGCATACAGGCAGCTGCCAACTGTGACGAGGCGCGCTGCCGCCGGAAAATCGTAGTCTGGCTTTTCAGGCTGGAAACAATAAGAGAAAAACAAAAGTTAACTAAAGAATAAAAAAAACCCGACTGCGAAACGGCTATTCAAACTGACAATGAAGAAAACTAGTTTTAGTTTAACCACAGAATTATAACTAAAACATGATTATATTATACCTGGGTGGATGAAACATAAACCGACCTGACTTTGCTTTATGTTTATAGCAAAAATCTGTCTTCCTTCTTTCATTGATAAAGGGATAACAAAACTTCCGATCCGCTGGCAGAAATGCATAGAAAGAGAAAGAATGTATGTAGAGTACATATAAATATATATTATTATGTATTGTATTGTAAGAATGTATTGTATTTATAATAGTTATTCAATAAAAAGTTATTAAGGAAGGTCGGTTTATATTTAATGCACCTTTTTATATTTATTTATGTGAATTTCACACTTTTGAACCTCTCATTAAACGTGATTAAATTCTGTTAAAGTACTCGATAACCAACGGGGTAGACGAGTCCTCGACAGGTCGATCGACGACTTAAAGAACTTCGCCGGTGGTGGTTGGATGAGAAGAGCCGAGGATCGTATGTGGCGGCGAGCCTTGGAAGAGGCCTATATCCAGCAGTGAAGAGACATAGACTGATGGTATTACATGGTAAAGTGCTCGTTGCACAGACTATGTCGCTAACCCCACATACATACTCTATGAGCACTTACAGCTACTTCCAAAAACAAGCAAAACGATGCATGATAGGTACATACTGCATTTTACTACATATTTGAAATTTGAAATGCTATTGACGACAGAGTCGACCATTATTTATCACAAAACCTTTGTAATGACAACCTTGCCAGCCATAACAAATTATTATGTCTGGACAATTTACATCAGAATGAACTATCCGGGATTGGATATTTTTATTTTTTTTAGAACACAAGAATACAATCACCAGAATCTGATTCAAGTATAGAGTATAGTACTAGACCATACGAATAATTAAAGTATAAGGGACACTCGCGCGGCGACCTCGCGTCTTAGCTGTCTACAGGGAGTCTCTGAAACTGCTTAAGTTATTATATTTATTCTAATGCCTAGACTATCACCGCGCTCACACGCTAGAGTACCTACCATCAACAAATTTTACTCACCGTATATAGCTTATTGAAGGTCTGTTGCGAGAATTCGGCAGCGGTATAGAAGGTTGCGTACACAGCTGTGTTTGTGATGACGGGGCGCCGGCGAAGCGTCTCCCGCCCCCACCCTGCTAATCGCGACATCATCTTCCAATCCGACCCACTTGCACTGTCTAGAAAAATATAACTTAAAATATGTATAAGATTGACCAAAGAACTAAAGTAACTACATGACATTACTATTAGGTAGTTTTCGAAGAAATACCTAATATATATTTTTTATCGAAAAAAAAGGCGGCAGACGAGCATACAGTCCACCTGATGGTAAGTGGATACTGTCGTCCATAGACATCCGCCATACATGTCCAGAATGACAAACGTTGGCACGCTCCCGGATGTGCTGCCTACCTTTGCAGATTAAGGAGTGGATTGAGAAAATGTGAAGCGAGAGGATAGGATGGGAATGGGCTCCGGCATATCTCACTCACTACCGAAACACGTCCGTACTTTGAGAAAATACGATAAAGTAGGAAATTCAGTATATTTCAAAGTAGTCTTCTGTGAGACTCGACTGGCGTGGCCAGTCGAGTGCGCCCCATTATACCTTATTGTGGATATCACGACTATTGAATTTTGCGTACATCTCCAAACACCAATCTATAATAAAGAAATTTATAAACAAACTGCAGGGCGTATTCCTAATGGATTGAAATTAAATTTGACACAAAGATGGTTTGGATCCATATCTCGGTTAAGTTCGAAGCTGAGCTAAATCCGGGGGCATGCCAACGTTTGTCACTCTGGACTGATGTTGGCATGTTCGTCTGCCGCCTTTTTTCGATATATATATATATATATAATTTCTTCGAAATCTACCTGCCACATGCCGTAAGGCGACAGTATTCACTTACCACCAGGCAAGACTGTGCTGGCTGCCACCTTCTTTCTATAATAATCATTAAAAGTGTCCTAGGTACGTAATTATTGCTTTCGGCAATCAGACGAAACTGTCTGAAGTCGCTGCATCAGCGTGACGTCACTATTACACAACATTTAGAAAGTAAACAACGGTTTGTGGACATTGTCTACTATCGGGATAATTTTTTACAAAACGAATTGACGTAAATATTATTTATACGAAGGTTCGTTCTAATTTGTAACGCAAAAATAGAACGTAATAATAGTCTTCGAGCGTTATTATTAGTGATTGATTGGTTACTGAAGCTGGTAACTCGTGTATTAATTTTCAATGACAACTTTGAAGAGTGTGATAAGGGACCTTATGGACTTGATTGCTATTGATTAAGATTTTCTAACTTAAAATCTCATTGTTTCAAGATTCTGTTTAAATAGAAATATGACCTAACAACTGTTTTATAAAGATAAAACAATAAAAACATATGTCATTATTTAAAGATTTTACTGAATATCTGGGAAACTAGAACCGGCGATAATGACCATTTTCTTAGACAAAAATGTCAATATAATTTCTAATGTCGATTATGTCGATAACACACTGTATTTGAAATAGATTACAAATAAGTATAAGCTGGCATGTCTAATAAAACTGTTTACAACGAACTGACCCACTTAATTAATCTACGCGCGGACACGTTAATTAAATGTAAAAAAGTGTTAATTTATATTTACCTGGTTTAACGTATAGGTAGTTGCTTTCACCACTGCGTTATTAGTATTTATAATAATTATTTATTAATCATTTTTAAAACAATATATTTTACTTTTTCACTGTTTACGCTACTCGTAGCACGTATCGAAAATTATGAAATAGTTTTATGTTAAATTTAGAATGTAAATTTAGGGTCTTACCTATGAAATTGCCGTTTGTTCATAGTTTGTTCATAGTGAACTTAGTTATCTTACATTTTGCTTGGAATTCCAAATTCAAATTAATTTCAATTTAAAGCTATGACATTCTTCTTCAAAATCAGTTATTCGTTTGTTTTTCCGTCAAACGACTTTTTGCTTAGATATCGTTGTGTTTGCGACCACGGAAAATTTAAAAATTCGCGTTATTTTCTTAGATGAGTTCCGTCGTGGTAGTAACGCAGTACAGACTGCACGCAATATCAACGATGTGTACGGAGCAAATACCGCAAACGAACGCTCGGTGCGTTTTTGGTTTGATTGTTTCCGTTCTGGAAATGTTGACCTCAAGAACAAGCCCCGTGGATGACCGGAGACTAACGTCAATAATGACGAATTGAAATGAATAGTGGAAGCGGATTCATCTCAAACCACGTCTATATTAGCTGCAGCCTTCGGCATAAGCGACAAAACTGTATAGATTCAATTGTGTCAAATCGGGAAAATGAAGAAGCGCGGGAAATGGGTACCGCATGAGCTCATTGAAAGTCAGCTGCAAACACGCAAAGCCTTACTTTGCTGAACCGGCACAAAAATGAAGAGATTTGGAATCGTATTGTCACTGGTGATGAAAAGTGGATCATGTATGATAATCGTAAACGTTCGTCACAATGGATGAACCCAGGAGGCACAGCCAAACAATGTCCCATACGTAAACTGAGTCAAAAGAAGCTCATAGTGACTATATGGTGGTCCTGTGCCGGTGTAGTGACAGCTTCTTGAGATCTGGCACAACAATTAATGCGCATGTGTACTGTGAAGAACTGCAAACGATAATGGACAAGCTCACTAACAAACAACCGAGTGTGGTCAATCGCTCTGGTCCACTGTTTTGCAATGATAACGCTCGACAGACAGTCTCAAAGTTACATGAGCTTCGACTGGAAACTCTCCATCACCCATCCTACTCGCCAGACCTTGCTCCTACTGATTTTCATTTTTTTCCGAATTTGGATAACTTTTTACATGGACAAATTCAACTCCGATGAGGCAGTGAAAAACGCCTTCAAAGAATTCATCGATTCCCGTCCCCATAATTTTCGTATAATGTTGGTAATTAATTTATCTTTTTATGAGACTATAATATTTTACGCCCGTACGGCAAGTTATAGTGATATACCTATGCTTTCTCAAGATCTTTTCAAACCTATAACTATGCAATCAATCATTTAACTTTGAAAACAATTTAATATTTTTTTTATCGAGACCTACTAGTAAAACATTCCTCTAAGAGAAAACGAGTAGCAGTAGATAACGTTTAATGGTACACGTAAACGAACGATATCTACCCACAAGCGATAAATAATTGATAAGAAGCAAGGCAGCCGCAGGTAAATTGCATAAACGTACTTATATAAACGCCGCTAGTGAATAGTGATAATTATAATAGTTTAAGAAGAGGCGAACCGAAACTACTACTCAAGAAAAAAATGTTTATAAACTCGCGACTACCACATAGCATTTCTGTCTTTACTTACCAAATAACACAATTAATAATTAATTAATAATTTGAATACTCGTAGGTGCTAAAAATAAAACTTTTGTCTTATAGAATGTCGATCACATGATGTATTCTCACAGCACTTGAAATTAAATTTATACGATTTAATATAATATTGTACAATTGTTTAACAATTGATATGTACTCGTACACAACTCGTATCAGCTGTGTATCACTACTAACTAAATGGTTCCGTTCAGTGCTTCACGGCGAGGCATCTATTCAATTGACTTCAATGGAATAATTTAAAAATGAGTGTCGTGTCTACAATAATTTGTTTAACACTGTAAAAAGTAAGTAAAACTGTTTTATAATAATATCTATATTTTTATTGAAAACTTACTTGCTGAAAGGTTATGAAAAGTAGTGGCAGATTAAAATAACTTAATCTTAACTAAAGAGGTTTTGCCGAAAAGGTCTGTTGTCCCAAGAAATCACAATATGGGTTGGACAATTGGTTTTCTGCAACGGGTTGGTTGTAAAGTTACTTATGTTAATAATATGGATGCTAATTATTAAACGTTACACATATTTAATTATGATGCACCTTGAATGTTTATTTATCTTTTTTTTTATAGACAAGTGGGCGGACGAGGAAGCGGCCCCACGTAATGGTAAGTATTACCGCCGCCGATGGACACCTGCAACACCAGGGAGTATGCGGGTGCGCCGCCGACCTTGAGAAATCCTATTCACAGCTTTCTTGAAAAACCCCATATCGTAGCTTAATGGACAGACCTCTTGAGGCAGTTTGATGCACAGCCTACGGGTTTGCAGTATAAAATGATTTTTGGACCGAACAGTACGCGACACCTCCGTATCGAGGAAATGGGGATGGACCGCACTTCTGTGCCGGGAGGCGCGGTTGTAGAAACTCGACGTGGGAATTATATTGACCAATTCTTCAGAGCATTCCCCATAATACATTCTTCACTTAAGTATGTTTATTTTAAGTGTATTTTAAATATCTAGCTAACGATGTTGTTTTTCAACGCCGAATCTGTATTTAATTAAACACTCGGTAATCTAAATACGACCAGGATTAATTAGGTCATCCTATAGTATGTAATTCGCGATCGGCCAAAAACAAAAAAAAACTGTCAACTTGAGTCAAACAAGAATTCTCATTGGGCTCCTGTGATTGATTATGGTCTGAAACCTTATCGTAACTGCGATCTGTGCATGTGAAGTTTTTAACGAATGTTATGATATGAAATGAATGTGGACTTGCAACTTCGTATTATGAAGGAATTACAAATAAGCCAGCGAATAGTCACATGATCTATGTATTACGTGCATGTGCATTTCACCAGCATCCACTAGCTTTGTATTACTAAGTGTCGTTGACTCAAAACAAGCCGGCTAAGGTGCCAAAACACGCTAATCAATTTACGGCTGTAACGTAGTAACTAGTAACTTTTATTGGCACTTGTTTTTTTTATTTATTTGATCAGAATATATATTATCGTTGTGTACTTTGATGAAATAACTACGCTGAAAGTACGACAACAATGAAAATATGAAAGTGCAACAACTGAATCGCTGGGCGAAGTAGACAACATCTTTAAAAAAAAACGTGTGCGGTCAGGAACGAAGATCCTCACGCATTTTTTTAAATTCCGAATGTAATTCGAAATAAAATCTGATTAGTTCTGAGAGAGAGAACTAGCGATCGGCTCGCTACCGAAATTTACCGAATACCGACGAACTGACACGATCGCGAGAATCGCGACCATACCGTGTCCGAGCGAGAGAAAGGCGAGAAAGAGAAAGGCGTATGGAGGGGGTAAAAATCTTACGTGACGTTACATTTTCTCTCGAATCACACCTACCGCAAGCCGCGTAAAGGAACTTCGTTCCAAAAAATATTAATTTAAAAAGCAATCCTAAATTAACTAAATTATAAATTATCTTTAACGTTTAACTTATCATTCAGATACTTAACTCAATAGAATATTACAACAGCATTTGATAAGGATATAAATAGATTTGGAAGATAAAAAAACGTGAAATGTAGAACTGATAGCAGTTGTCGGGTTATTATGAGTGTATTGCATAAGTATTAACAGATAAATTATTACATAGATAAGCGAATTTAAAAAAAAAACTACCTACTATAAACATAATCCTTTAATCATATATTTTGCAAGAACGCATGAAACAAAATATGGTGTTACAATACATACCAGGCTCTGAAGGTATTGCGACAAAGAGTTTTTATCTGTGGAATACTGGCTGGTTTTGTTGTCAACTAAAAGTATGATTTTTTTATAGAAAGAAGGTGGCAGACTAGCATACAGTCCATCTGGTGTTAAGTGGATACTGTCGCCCATGGACACCAGCGGTATATACCAACATCAGTTTAGAATGACATACGACGGCACGCCCCTGGATATGCTGCCTACCTTTGTTGACGTGGGTCTTTAACATAAAAACAAAACATTCCAATTAAAATTTCCCCTGTAAGTCAAACAAAAATATACCCTCTTTGGCATATAATAACCAAAATAAATAAATAATCAACACATTATTTTTTTTATTAAATAACTGTAATAACAACTTTACACACTTTGTAATAATATTTTTCGTACTTGCTGTATCCCTTATTAAGCAACCTTATTAACCTTATTAAGCAACCTTATTAACCTTATTAAGCAGCTTACTGTCTTTAATTATTGTTTTATAAAACACTTCGCACGTCATGTTGTTCAAATTATATTGAATTAAAAGCAAAGCCCGCACTGAAGATATAGTAAGTCTGTTTCGTTCTTATGACCACTACTCCCTATGATAGAGAAAACTCTCTATTTTCGCGTTCCTGTAATAGCAAATACATATTGACAAATACGCAATAACTCCCGTAATCTTGCAACACCTATCTATGGTCTTGTAAATTGTTAGCCATAACGTATGGAGCATTACATAAAATAATACGTCTTCCTGTTCCGATATAAAGGTGTTTAGAGCTTCAATTCCGTCAAATGATTTCACGTCATTAATGTGTAGTCCTTTTCCATTCAAGTAATGAATCGATGAAACAGTTTGGTCCAACACCAACCAATTGAAAACTTAAAAATCGTTTAAAGGCTCTATCTACCTGACCAAGTACTCAATGCTAGTTTGATGCATATTTTTGACGTCTTGTTTGAAAATTTCCTGGTTTTCCGAAGTGCACTCAGCAAGCAATTCTCTGACTATAAGAGATTCTGATTCTGCTCGTGCACATAGAATTTCATGAGTAGATTGGAGAATTCTCGCGATGTCCAAAACAGAGTTGTTTTCTTTTTCTATTTCTTGAATTCTCGCCTGAATCATTGACATCAAGAAATAAATAATATACCTACTTTATTTAGATCATTTTCAGAAAAGTTCTTCATAGTTACTGGTACTCCGGGTATAGTCGTAAAGTACTGTTTCAACGGCTCATACATCTTCAGAATTCTTTCGATGGCTGGGAAGAGGCTCAGCCATCCTGTCTTACTATGAAACAAGAGCTTCTGATAATTGACACCAATGTACTCGCATATTCCTTTCAACGCTTCAGTTCGTACCGTGGGAAAAATAATCAAAAAGCTTCATTCATTCGCGGCAGAGAAAACAAAATATTTGAAACAATTACGTTACTATTACATTACAGGACAGGAAAAATGTCGACTTTTTATGAAAATCAGGTTTACATATGGTAACCCTACGGTCCAAACCAATCGGAACCTCGAGTAAAATAAATAAGGTAAACATAAACCTTGAGACCCGTTTAAATAAATTTCTTTTTTCAAAATTTACAGAAATAACGAAGTCTTTTCCGTCATTTTCTAACGCCATGCGCCATCTGCATCTGTTTTTAATTATTTTATTTACATTGAAATGAAACCATATCCCATTTCATTTTTTCATGTATTCTTGGAACATCTAAAACCGCAAGTTAAATTAATAAAGTTGGTTCCAATTTATCACCAAGAACATGGTCATTTTAAACTATTTACTGTCTTTGAAGTTGGTTATTTGCTATGTATTAAGTAGTTAATTATATTTTTCACTTTTTAGTTATGAGAAGATCAAGTATGGTAAGTACTATTTTTTCCCGATTATTGCGTAACATAGGAAAGTTTACTAGTTTACAAGTTTAATAAGGACCAATGTGTGCTGACATCTGTACTAGAATAATCTGTTTCACAGGTGTAAACTCTTACATAATAACATTCAAAATAACATGAGGCAGAATCTCTTTTTAAAACTATGATGGTTAAATATTAAGTTAAATCTGTGTAAATGTGATTGTTGAAAATTCTGTTTAAAACACATGTGGCACTTGCCTTGTTTTAATTTGCATACTTCAGTCACTGATAAAATATACTCGTAATTAATATCTTCAGTTGCGGATAATGAATGATAAATTATACCTACTATTTACTATGTTATCAGTTATTATCACTTATACCTGTTAGGTACTTATCGGAAGATTTATTGCCCAACTACTATATTTATTGCCCATTCTTTTAGCACTTTGATTAAACAGACACGTTTAACCGTAAATGTTACCAGCCCTTTTATCATTCACTGCTGGACATGGGCCTCCTCACATGAGGGATGCATGACCTTAAAATGGCATGCTAGCTAAACGGGTTGGCGAGTCCACTCTTTTAGAGTTGGTGCCGTTTCTCAGAACGTATCGTAACGGTTTTATTATCTCTCGTCGTCTTTAGGTCACCCACGGGAAGAAATAGAATGGAGATATTCTAAAGCCAACCAACACCACGAGAACATTGTGCTTTTTATATTATTTCCAACATGTTTATGTTTACCTACATATTTTATATATTCTTCTACTGAAATGTTGCTATACAAACACATAGTAAGTGCTTACGTGGATAATAAAGATCCCTTTTTGCACAGGTAAAATCAAATACAACATTATTCGGGTTCTCAAACATCGTCGTGTTAATTTAAAGTAAGTGTTAATGCTCTACTCTACCAACTCTACTTACCTATGTAGTAAATAGTTACAAGCAATTTGAAATTGAAGTCGCATACGAAAGTTCAGTTTATTTACCTGGTGAGTAAGCACATACACACATGTTAACTGGATAGTTCAACCTGTTGCATTCTAGACTTGCTTTAATGAACTGTCCCCTTTTTACTTTTTTAATATACAAACTGCAATAAGTGAAAAGGTAATAAGTGTTTAAACTTTGATTTACTGTATTTTTCTCTCAATTTTTGGTAATAATTAAGATAAAATTTGTTAATATGATGTGACAACAATCCTTTTGTGTAGGATTGTAGTTGAAAATTTAAATCGTGCGGGGCGTGCGCGGAGTGAAGAGCGCCGTAGTTGCCGGTGCCAGGTAACAGGAGGTACGGCGGCACTGTGGGTGGACGTACGCATAACTGTGGAAAAAATACAAAACTTTTTAATGATATTTTTTTAATATGAAACGTGTTCTTCTCAAAAAATCAGGTTTGGATGCATTATTATTTTATTTGGTTTTAACAACAGGCGGTCTTAATGCTATAAACCATTTTCTCCCAACCAACTTTGCCGCTATTTAGTGATGGTATGAAAAGTGTAAGTGGAACAGTAAAGGAGAAAATAAAAAATAGAATAAACAAATAATTAATATGATTATATAGTAATTGATTTTTTATTTTTTATATATTTTTTTGCAAATTCAAATCCAAACGTCAATTTTTTGTTGCTCTTTAAGTAAAAAAATCACGGTAAGAAGTCGTAAAGAAGGTCGACATTTTTATTCTAAATATTATTATAAATACTAAATTATAAATACATACGGTTGTATGAAATTTACAAATAATAAAAAAGTAATGCACAATAGTAATTCGTGAATATAACTTAAAAACTTAAAAATGAAATAACTTAAAAACTATTAAATTGTATTTTACTACGTAGGTCACACTGAAAATTTCTGGAACTGGCCACTTACATGAAGATTATTTAAAAAGTAATTACAATATTTAAAAATGGGACTTTGGTTGTAGAATAAAGTTTGTTTCATCTAACATTCATTTGTCTTTTCATTGTGGCGTCATTTTAAAAATTGCGTGCCTTCATTACGATGGATTTAAGTAGTGAAAATTCTAGCTGTATGATTTTCTACGATTTTAAATATAATTTGACAGCTCAGCAGAGCCTCGCTCGGCTTCAAACTGCTTTTGGCGTTTGAAACCTAGCAAGACGACAATTTATAACTTATTTGCAGAATTCAAGTACAGTTGTGTCAATCTCAGTGACGAATTTCGTGAAGGTCGCCCGTCCACCGATGTCAACAGCAAAAATATCGATGCTGTGAGCCATATGATCGAAACAGACAGGCACGTGATCTATCATGAGATTCGGGCATCCTTAGGCACAGCCATGAGTCAGATACAATCAATCTAACACAAATATTTGGCTGTGTGAAAGCTGTGCTCGCGGTGGATGCCACACAATTTGACCGAGGCTCAAAAAACGGAACGCGCCACTTGGTGAATTGCCATGCTTACCAGATTCAACGAAGGGGCATCAATTTTGATGTGGAACATAGGAACAGGTGACAAAAGATGGATTGACAGCTACGACCCCGAAACAAAGCAGCAATCGACCATTTAGGTCTTTCAAGATGAGCCTAACCCCACCAAAGTGGCGCGTGTGCATTGTCGCGAAGCAGATGATCGCTTCTTTTTTTAGAAAAACGGGGCACGTGGCTACTGTTGCTTTGGAGAATCGTTGTACCGTGAATGCTAATTGATACACGACCATTTCTTGCCAGAAGTTATTGACGAACTCCGTTAAAACAACCGTAAACGCCCTCATAATCTTGCACCATGACAATGCCAGCTCTCACATGGCCAAACAGACAAACGACTTTTTGAAGGTGAGAAACTTAGAACTTATGAGCCATCCTCGATACCGTCCTGACTTGGCACCTTGTGACTTCTTCTTGTTTCCAAAAATTAAGAACCAATTATGGGGTCAACGATTTTCATCGCCAGAAGAGGCTGTCAAAGAGTATGAAAAATATGTTTCCGAGGTCACCACAGAGAAGTGGAACAAATGTTGTTGAAATTGGTTTATTCGTATGAAAAAGTGTATTGACGCTCAAGGAGAATATTTTGAAAAACAATGAAAAACGTTCACAAAAGAAAATCATTTCCGTTCCAGGAATTAAACGTAACAGACGTACAAAACAGACAAGTTAGTCACGAAATTGAAATGTTAATTATTCGGAAATCTGAAATATTGGTTTAAGAAAATGGAACACTGTGTGTTCTTGAAGCTTAGCGGTCGTCCCTCCCACATCACAGTTTATCTCTTTCTCGCGTCACCACACTGTCTCTGTCTCACCATACCGTCAGTTACCGCGGAACTCTAGCGTCATTTGCAGGTGTATCGATAGAGAACTAGTGATCTTGTAAAACGTTCGTAAATAAAACCTGTTTTTTTGGTAATGACTAGAGCGTTTCAGAAATATTTTATGAAATATATCATCGTTCAAAATTGTGTGTTTACGAACTAGTGATTTTTTTGAACCGGCGAGCTGTGTCTTAGTGTTGGTTTCGAAGTAGTGACAACAAGTTTTTCTTGTGTTGTTGTGTGTACGGTCCTTGAATTGGAGGCTTCAACGACGAAATTTGTTCCGTTCTTCTTATTTCTTTGACGGACAATTAGTGGACAAGGTATGCGTTTTACTTTTATCGGTTTTACGTAGAGTCAATACAGAAGTTAATTAAGTTTAAAATGTTTGTTATTTATATTTTATACTTAACAATATCAGAATGTACGTTTTCATAATAAAATATTTTTTTAAAGTGAAGTTTTTTAACTTCCCTGAAGTTTTAGAAAATTAAATACGTTAAAAGAGCCATAACGGTGAATTTCTACTTTGTATTTCCATAATAACTGGTCCTTCGAACCGGATAACGGATAAATAAAATGTCGAAACATTTTACTGTTGATCTCGAACCAGTGATCTGATCACTTGAGTACAGAGTTTGAGTACAGAATTTTATAAACTTTTGCATTGACCATCAGACTTTCAAGACACAATGGTTTCACCAGCTCTAAAACGTTACTTAGTTATGTACTCTAGTAAATGTTAATACATAAATTAATTCTAACGATTAGTTTAATTAATCAAGTTATTTTCCTAAGTCGAAAATTTAAAACTCATTTAATCACTAAAGATTATTAAATGTTCAATTTTGAAAACGGTTCGTCAAATTACGTTTCTACGTTTAAATAAGCAGGTTGGTCAGGTGTTCCATTTTAAGAGAGTTAGTCGTGTGTTAAGAAAAAATAGAGGCGACACTTGAATGTTTACCCTACTACCTGCTCAACAGTTCTATTCACCTTATCTCCATATGTTTGCTTTCCTAATATCAACACTAAATTTGCTTTCTTTCAACTCTTAGTAGTTGATGGTTTAATAAAGTTTAATTCATTGTAAGTTTGAAGTTTATTTAATATTATGTATTTTATATAATAATAAAAATTCAATTGATATGGAAATTCTACGTAAGTATTATTCAGCTATAATCATACTACAATTAATTCGATTCTTTAAACGTCAGGTTTTGTATTATAACAATTGAATACATAATTCATTCAAAAACAGTCATTTAGGAAATGATCATGTACCTATCTAGCGATATGACAGTTCTAAATGAAATGTGACAATCATCATAACATTCATAGGATAACACAACATTGCCAATATGGCTAAAGTTGTTGCCAAATTCCTTTATGCGTGACGTGTGACCAAGCGATGTTTTGTCAAAAGCAAAACGTTCTGACTCTGACTCACACCATCGGCACGTCACAGTGACGTCACTCAATTCAAACACATTTTTTCACTTTATATCGTGATCATAAAATACACAGGTTGTATACGCTTTCCACAAAATAATACTGGGAAGCAGTTATTGACAGAGGCTTTACAAAAGAAGGAACTTACACGACCAAATCGCTGATAAATACACAAATAAATGTGTAATTTCGATAATATTAATATTAAACAGAATGTTAATAAAATACTGACTATTCTGTCCCTATAAAGAATCTTTCGAAGAATTCATTTTAGTGTTTTTAAAAAAAATTGAATGAATGATGTATTTTATTATTTATGTTATACATTTTCCCACGTGCGATATTATGTTCAAATGAGTTGGAAATAACGTACCCACACAAAGAATGTTCATTTAATGTTATTATACATAGATGGGTATATTATGCTATTCTAACTTCTATTTTATTTTGCTTACCATTGTTTCATTCGGTCCAGTATTGATATGCCCTTGTGTTGTTTACAATAGCGTCTTAGAGAAAACTAACAACCGATAGTTTTGTTTTTATTTTGTGTCCGGTGATTACATCATTAAACTCAGTGGGCGTTACTGCATCATCAAAAAATCCATTTGCAAAAAATATCGAAAGGATGACAACATTGCACAAATACAAGTTACCATTGGATATACCATAATCGACTGTGTGAAGGCTGACCAAACTGTTTTTGAAAAGAGCTTACTCAACTTTTATTAAACCTCTACGGACGAGGTCACTTGCCTCCAATTAAGGTAACTTAATATTGTACATGCACTCATCGAACTTATAACTAATATACTTATAATGAAAATAGATAAGGTGTTACTTTACGAATATAGGCTAGTAAGCATTTTGTAAACGAGTGATTGAATGATACGAATATAATGGGTACCCAGTAAAAAAAAAAAGAAAAAGCTACCCAAACACTCCAAAAAAGGGCAAGCTTTCTAAATAATCTTGACGAATACCTACAGTTTTTCTGTCCTGCTACTCAAGAAATAGATACTATCTTTCTCTAAATACAGCCTCCAAATTTTAGTCTAACACTAACGTGGTTACAATTCGGATCTTCAATTCGCAAATCAAGCAGCTGTAGGTATTCGTTTCGTTTACGAGATGCCCACCTGACATTTAAATAAAAACAAACTGATGGATGATCGAAAACAAGCTTTTAATACACCGCTATCTACCTGCATCACAATAAACCTATCTTAATAATTTTTAAGTCGTCTTATAACAGGAGAGAGTGAACGCCGTCCGTTGGTCACGGTCGGTGCGCTATGCTGAATTGCCAACAATCTCTACATCTCGGTTCTGCAACTGCTTGGCTTAGCTAATGTAATTTATTTTGGGCCCATCTCGGTTATGTAATAGGAGGAAGTATTTAAAGAGTTATGAATATTTTCTTTCATAACAATCAGAAGTGAGATCAAGTGTACCTAAGTAGAAACGTGGGGAACTCAGAAAGTTTTGCGAAAAAGAAAAAAAATTTTCTGCGGGTTCCAATTCCTTTTATTACATTTTTTGTCGAAGTACTCCCCACTTGCATCTAGACAAAGTTTCATACGTCTGAATCAATTTTGGAAACATTTTTTCCACTAGCTCAGGTACCTCTTTCACAGCCTTTTCGAACGTAGCCAGCGCGTCTTCCGGCAACGAAAACTGCTTCCCCTCTAGTTGGGATTTAATTTCGAGGAATAAAAAAAATTCACAAGCTGCGAAGTCGGGACTGTAAGGCCTAAAACTTTAACCGGGGTACTGGCCAAAAAGTTCCTTGTTGTAAGCGCTGAGTGAGCGGGCGAGTTGTCGTGGTGTAGCAGCAGTCCGCGGATACCTGTGTTTGGATGGTTATTACTCACTGCATTAAAAACGTTTCGCAAGCACGTGGCTACGTACCATTCTGCGTTAATGCTGCTTTGGTATCGTAAAGGTATAGATATCAGGTAGCCAGATGTGATTAAAAATTTTCCAGCGCTTCTTGCTCTTTTCACTTTGGTACACGTCGGTTCATATTGAAACAGCCAAAGACTAAATTGACGCTTAGTTTCTGGATTATACTGGTAGATCCATGATGCGTCACATGTGACAATATCGTAAAAACCAAGACAACTCTGCTTAAAATTTTGTTATCATATCACGTCATCATTCGACACGAACTTGTTTCTGAGCCTCGGTGATGTGTACCCAGCGCGATACCATCCTCCTTACACATAGATGCCCATGTAATATTTCATACACACTCCCCGATCCAATCTGTAATCTCTCCTGAACCTCCTCGTATGTAATTCGCCTGTTTTCACAAATTAAATTTTTCACTGCCGCCACGTTTTCTACCTTAACAGCCTTTAAAAGGCAACCGCCAAACTTAGTCGACCACGCCTAATTCATTGTACCAACGATACACAATTGCCTTAAAGGGCCACTTGTCTGCAAACACCATTTGAAGTATATTAAAAGAATCTTCAGGTTTTAAATTTAAAGAACATTTAAAATCATAGCGCGGAAATGTTCCCGTCGAATATCCTTTTAACATTTGATTTGGAATCTTTTGTGTTTATATTATAGATAATCATAGTTTTAATTGTTATCAAAACCGGAACATACTAAGTTCGGGTTTAGATAGTACTCAGTAACATACATGTTACATCTTATAATGCGTAGATGTATGAGCTGTGATTTTCTTATTAATTTATGTTGTTTTTGTAAGCAACATAAACATAATTCATAAACATAACATAAACATAATTCATATTTTACACATCGGCTGCAGCACAATTTATACATTTTACATGAGCGCTTTGCAACATTGAATAATTTTGTCTCACAATAATGCTTGATTATAGTTAGACATAACGTTGTCAATTGTCAGCCTACACAGCGAACTGATTCAATTTTCATTGCCTCTTTAAAGTCGTTCTTTAAAAGAGATTCTTTTAAAATCAAATATAAAGACAAATAGCACATGAAATCATTGGATCACATGTTTCTCCCATGTTGGACACAGCCGCAAAATTTAGAATGTCGATTATTGTAGACGAGATTATAAATAGTAGTCAAGGGAAACGATTTAAGAATTAAAAACTTTAAGGAAAATACTATACTATACACGCCTACTTCTTCTTCACTGCTACAAGTCTCTCTCAAGAGTCATCACCGCACATGAAAAAAGAATAAGGAAAATTATACCCAAATAGGTATAACAAACTCAATGATAAATAAGGTTTAATTTGATTGAAACTTAAATGAATTAAATTGAAGTAGGTTTTCATTAAAATGTAGATAGTAAGTAAGAATCCTTCAGAAAGGTTTGGATAACCAAAAGCTATGATAACCTGCCAGCGACACCATTGTCTTCGATAACGGATGTAACGGTGCTAATCGATTCCAAGAGGCTCACAGTACAATGTCACATTGTTCGCATCGGCGGCAATCACTATGTGAAATGTAGGGTAATACGCCTCTGCTTCAAATGCTGCAAAACCTGCAATTATAGACAAAAATATAAAGTATAGACGGTAGGTATACATATAATTAGCTCAATGTAAAACCAATACGGCCAACCAATGTAGTTAAAAAAGAAAATTACGCAGAATCAGCGTAATCGAAGTTATTAATACTAACACATACCAAGGTGAACCGATGTGATGAGTTGAAACTAAAATAATTCATTGAATCGTTCTCCATCAAATGCATCAAAATTGTTTAATAAAGATTAGAATGTCGTAGTTTTGAATCCTAATGTGACTCTGTACCTCAAATCGACGGTTTGAATGTTCAATGAGAAGTAATCTTTGATCCTGGTATTGTTCTAACAAACACTAACCTTAATCAGCCCTTTCATCGTCCACAGCCTCCTCATGCACATTGTATTTTGCATGAGATTAAGGCCTCAAAAAGGCGCGCTGGCCAAGCCGGGTTTAAAAATCTACTCTTAGAGGTGGTATAGTTCCCCAGGGCTAGTGGTAGAGGCTTTGTTATCCCTTTACGACACCCACGGGAAGAGATGGGCTGGTGCTATTCTAAAGCCAGCTGACACCTCAGCCAATTGTTCTTATAATCCATTCAAATCGCGTTTCTCGCGTCAGGCGAATGTTGAAAAACACAGACCCATCTCCATCCGTAATGGCGGCGTGTTTACAAACTTGGGCCACAGTTTACAAAACTGAGATTGTTCACTCACGCGCATGCTATGCCATGTGCATGTTACGTATGAAAACATTGACTGTCACTTTCTAATTATTATTTTTACGACTTTAGATTCAGTAATGAAATTAAGAAGTCGATTGATATCTAAGGTCGAGACCTAGAAACATCTTCGTAAATGGAATTAACAAGAAGTCGTTTAGATATTTATAGCGGATATTAAATTTGGGAAAATAAAATGGCTTTGTTGACACATCACAACATAACATTAAAATGAATAGACACATTTTTATTTTTATAGAATGATAATTGTAACTATGACTCTCCAACTAGAGAACTTGTGCTTCGAGAGTCAGGCTTCTATTATCTGTGAGACTTGAGGTTAATTTCAATCTTTTCAAGATTACCCTAGAAATGAACTGAACTTTTTTTTTATGCCTATAGGCCAATAGTGCAATGAGCACATACTGTAGGAGACAAGTTTTGTTCGTAATAAACAATTTCAAAGTCTGAAACATATCCTGTCAATGTTCATTCCCGAAGAAGTAAGTCAGGAGTCTCTGGGTAAAGTGATAGTAGTTTAGGGTTGGAAGCACACGAAAAACGCAGTCCTATGCTTTTATTTCATTATCACAAACATTTCGCACAAAAAACACTTTGACGTTTAATAAACAATCACTATTAAATTACAAAACCTTCAAAACACAATTTTTATATTAATCAAACAAAAACTAAACTTCACTTCTCGAGTTCCCAAAAGTTCCAACTGAAATTAATAATTTAACTTTCTTCGTAAGTATGTAAAATAGGCTTTAGATATAGAACCCACTTGAGTTTCCAAGGAGAGGCCTATGTTCAATTGCCTTTGTTCGTAATTTGTAAATAACGGTTTTAAGTTTGAAGAAAACAGAAACGTAATATTTACTCATTATTGGGATTATAGTGAGATTATCAGAGTACCGGCGGATAAGTATCATTAATCGAAATCTTAAAATACATTGCCAACGGAGATTTGAAAACTTTCAAACACAAAAGTTTTTAAATAAGACCGTTAATGCACTAAGACCATTGCATCATCGCAGCCAGCTGGATGCAGTAATTGCACTATAGTTACACAACTTAATCTGCAGTCAGACAAAACTTACTTTTACGTGTAGCTGGTGGCGTCACTATCAGCCTTGATAACTATAAAAACTATGTGGGGAAGACACCAGCTCCGGACTTTAAGGAGTTCCTCCCTCCTCGAGAACTGAAGGTTCAATTTTTGTTTGATTAATATAAAAATTGTGTTTTGAAGGTTTTGTAATTTAATAGTGATTGTTTATTAAATTTCAAAGTGCGTATATTTTGAGATAATCAAATAGAAACAAATAGTTTTTGGTGTGCTTCCAAGGAATCCAACTCTTCTGTCTTCAGTAAACCTGCTAGCTTTACGAGCGACTCGCTAACTTACTTCCATTTAATCTGGACTGGACATTGACGAGATATGTTTTAAAATGTTTTAACTTTAAAATTGATAATTAAAAAATACATTTGACACTGGCACAGTGTGCTAATTGCGCTGTTGCCATCTAAGAAAATAAAATTCAACACTAGCTCTTGTGATATAAGAGTTCCGTACTTTAGAAGCTTGGAAATTCATTACAATACCATGTTAATAAAAAAAACTCCGTACATGCGCTGTCTCGTCCGGGTCCAAATTTTTGTATCATTTATATCATACAATCACATTGACCGGCTAGGTGGACTGACGACTTGAAGAAAGTCGCCGATAGTAGCTGGATGAGAACGGAAGTCCGTGTGTGGCGATGGTCGTCAGGAGAGACCTATATCCAGCAGTGGAGAAACACAGGCTGATCGTATGGTATGTCTATGTTATTATTAGCCTAAGTTTGTGTTCCACTGTTGAACAAAGGCTTACCGCCTCGCTCCGCCAAGTCCTGTGGTATGCATCTATGTCGTCCCCTCATCTCCTCGGTCTGCCTCTACATCAGTGTACATTTTGTGGCATGGTATGGTTACTATTAATATTTTAAAATTTATTTAATAATATTAGTAAAAACAGTTCTTTCTATATCAGTAATAATTATTGTAACAATCATTTCATTATAATTTTAGTCATTATTAAGGGCCTTTCTCACCACCTTCTGATAAAGTAACTGTTAACACTGAAATAAATTAGCTGCAAATTAAATCTAGCCGATACTGACTTTCTGATAAAGTATACTTAACTTTTTTTTTATATATACTAGTGGGCGGACGAGCAAGCGGTCCCACGTGATGGTAAGTGTTACCGCCGTCCATGGACACCTGCAACACCAGGGGGTATGCGGGCGCGCCGCCGACCATGCTAAAACCTATTCACAGCTCTCTTGAAGAACCCCATATCGTAGCTTAATGGAAAGACCTCTTGAGGCAGTTCGTTCCACAGCCTACGGGTTCGCGGTATAAAATATTTTTTGGAGCGAACAGTGCGCGACACCTCCGTATCGAGGAAATGCGGATGTACCGCACTTCTGTGACGGGAGGTGCGGTTGTAGAAACCCGAGGTGGGAATTATATTAAACAATTCTTCAGAGCATTCCCCATTGTACAGGCGGTAGAACAAACAGAGAGACGGAACTTAACTGACTCTTTATACCTTATCAGAAGGTGAGAAAGGCCTTAAAGTTTCTCTGACATTAGGATTTATTTCCATCTATGGTTGGCCGGTTGGCTACAGCTTTATTATCAGCAGGATACAGTTTACGATAGCTTTCTAAAGTAAACCACAGAATTTAATTTCAATTTGTTCTAAATATTTCCTTCAAAACTACCTTTTTCAAATAATTATCTTTATTCAAAACAGAAAGAAGCACAATACCCTCATAATTACCTTCGGGACTAAGGTTAGTTCCGAAGGTAATTATGAGACAAGTCACGCGGACAATGATTCCTATGCGTAACAAGTTCCCGCGGGAAAGGTTAGGGAAGGACAACCCTCGTTTCCCACGGTTGGCGTGACGAGAAACCTTAAAAAGTTTCAATAAAAACCGACTTGAGTGTCCCCCCGCCCCTCCCCACCTGTCCCGCCTCTTTCCGTTTCACATGACCCGGAGGAATGTCGCGGAACGTTGATCACGATGTAGCGAGTAAACAATAAAAGGTTACATTTGTCATATATTATACAGTATGCAGTAGACTACTATGCAGTACTGGTTAGTCTAGGGTTTATTCAAATACAAACTCCTTTGCAGTTATCATCAATATGTTTAACAGGCGGCTAAACTACAGTAACAGCAAACACTAAGTTGTAAAACAAATTTGTACATTCAATTTGAGCAATTATGAACGTTAATGTCACTGTAATAATTCGTTCACTAACGCAAAAAAGTTTGTAATCCAGCTCGGTTGGCCAAAGCATTCTATAGTTTTTATAAAACCAGCTTCTAATTGGTGGTTTCGCTCGTCTTTACCGCATTACAGATCCGATCTATTTCTTGTTTCATTCCAGAGAACATATTGTTGATTTATTTAAAACCTGTAAAATAAATTTTAAAAAATATCATCCGAGTTAGTTTGTAATTTATTAGAACATTGGTGGGTAAATTAGTTTTTTTTCTGAAAGCATTTTTACACTGGTAATAAATAAAAAAATAGTATTATATTTATTATAAACTGGTTCCAAATATTCGTAAAAGAATCGCTTAGCGTTAATAAGAACGCTCTTTAACAAAATACAGTCCTTTATTTACTTTAAAATATCATTTCCTCTAAAGCAAACAAAAAGAGGTTGTACTGGATACGACAATACGAGATATGGTGAGAACTTCTGAGAAGCCATTTAGATAGACAAATCATCGGTATATGTATATCTTGATGCCGTGTAAAAAGAAAATTATTTTAATCTTAATCACGACACGTGTTTGTACCAATTAATTATGATAAAAAAACTTGTATTGTTTAATAAATAAGTCGTAAAAATCACATACGTAAGACAGTTACTTTATAAAACAATTTCTAGTTAAACATTCGTATCTACCGCAATGTAACGTTAAAGCAGCAATTAACATGGTGAAAGCTAGTAAACTGTACATTTTCTCTATTTACGTATGCCTTGGATGATAAACAATCGACGTTTCAAACAAGAGACAGAAAAAAACTGTGTACTAAAATGTATGTTTGGTTTCACTTCCTCTTTCATGGTCGATGTGCGTTTTACGCGGAGAAATCCTCATGGATATCTCTCCGCCCCTGGAAGAACAAAGTTCCACTTTGTCACCTTGTGCTGGGATTACGGGAGCGCTATTCGCATTCGTCCACGACCCCAGCGCTGGCAGCTCACTAATGCAGGCGCCGCCGGTCAAATGTTTGCCCGCCAATGGGGGAAATATGCCGTCCACCCAGGCAGTGTCCCTTGTGCCTGGATAACCCTAATACCATAATAGTCGAGAATTATATATGTAATTTGGTTGCATACGTGAATCGTATACAATATTCTCGCCCTAACCCTTCGACAAACTCTCACCGTGTAAACGAGCCATTAGAGTGCAAATAATATAAGTACTTTCTTGATTGCACAGGTATCATAATTATTATCTTTCACCATAATAAGATTTAGTTAGATGGAAATATACCCAGATCAGGCCTTTAGAGGACATATTTTGTCGTTTAACAAAAAACCTGATATAAACGCTACACTTCATTCATATACAAACAGCTAAAGCCGTTTTCCTCTAAACGAGTGTATAGTCATTATCTTGACAAACAACACACTAGTGGAATCAAGACTTCTCGGAGTGTTTTAACTCACTTAATCCTGCTCCGCTCGCGGATCCGATTCCTCTTAGTTACTCCTTAACTCTTTTGATTCACCTACTTATTCACCTTCCCAGAGCGTTTCATTCCTTTTCTCTAACGGTTGTTGCATAAGCAAAAAAAAAAATCATGCTATCGTTGCATCTCGATTTTGGGCCCCCGACAAGTGTCGATGCGCGATTACACTCACGATCCCAGTTGGGGCCGGAATCGGAATGAATAACAATTGGATGGAACAATTAAGGGATTTTGCTCCGCTCGCGGATTCAACTCTTTTGATTCATTAACTCCGGAGTTACCCATCACTACAACACACCAAAGATAATGTTAATAATAACACTTATACTCGTATCACGTGGTCGCGAGTATTACACGGTATTTACACGTATTTACACGCGTAAATACCGTATTTACACGGGCAGCAAAAGAATACTAAATGAGTACCTAGCATATCTTAATGAACAAATTAAACATTTTTTTAATCCAACAGTTGCTGGGCGCGCTCGACTGGCCGCGTTACCCTTCTCTCACAGAAGACTGCCTTGAAATGTACTGCATTTTCCACTTTACCTTATTAGCCTATTACCCTAATATACGTTTTCGGTAGTGAGTGAGATGTGCCAGAGCCCATTCCCATCCTATCGCTCCCCATTTCCCAACCCTTTCTCCAAATCCATTCCTATATCTCCAAAGATAGGCAGCGCATCCGGGGGCGTGCCAACGTTTGTCATTTTGGACTAATGTTGGCATGTATCGCGGATGTCTATGGGCGACAGTATCCACTTACCATCAGGTGGACTGTCTGCCGCCTTCGTCCATAAAAAATAACTGAATTACTAAGAATGTCATCACAAAGTCGACGGAATCGAGTTCTATTTTTTATTTGTGATCCCTAAAGCTATCCCACCTTTATAGCTGCCCATTCAGTATTTTTGTAGCTCATTTAATTATTTCCCATATACCGTAACAACCCTTTTAGTATCCACTGCTGGAGATGGTTCTCCTCCTATACATTGATTGTTTTGTGCACGAGGGATGTATGACCTTAAAACGCAACGCTGACCTAGCGGGTTGGCGAGTCCATTTTTTCACATGGTGTAGTTCCTCGGTAATTGTGGTAGTCGCTTTATTATGTTCCAGTTGACAGAAATCGACATATTTGCAGTGTATTAAAATCGCCTCACTACACAACGCTCTATTTAGCTCGCACTGATTAGTATTGATTACAAGTCATTTATCAAGCAGAAACAATCGACACAAAACAAAGCCTTTCGTGTACTAATAAAATCGTACCTTCTTGCGAGGTTTCCAACGAGCTTTCTCTGTAGACTCGTCACGATCCAAGCACGCGCATACTTACTAAATGTAACAGTTGCTTTCTCGTGACACAATGCTTCTTCTCACATACTAGGCGATCGTCCGCAACCTTGTCTGCGCCAAACTCAGAATGCTGATCTTCTTCGAAAGTCTACATGGATTTATATACGTTTTATATACGAGTATTATGATAAAATTTAAACTTAGTTCCATCTAGAACGCTTTCTATAGTAACATGTTATATCAGTGGCCCTATACGACAACAAAGCCGTTATTCGGCTATATGAAAATTTTAGTAGTTTCTCCAATGTAAGTATTTTGAGTTTAATAGTGTTTCGTATGGGCAGACAGGTAATTTGATTATTGTTATAGAATTATCTAATTAAATAATTTAGGTAGGTACTAGAAATCGATTTGAGAAACCAAAATACTTTGAAATATCACTGAATTTTAGGGCTCAGAAGTCAAAAGTTACAGAAGAACTGCGCTACTGTCTTGATGACGTCATTATCACAGTAATAGCATTACAACCATGTGTCAATAACGGAGATGCCTATAGCTCCCGCCTCAAAAATATATGTATTTGTTTTCTTCGCGAATGAACCTGAATACATCAATTTCAGTACAGTCAATATAAAAAAATCTATCAACTAATTTTATAAATTCACACATTAAAAATGATAAACAGACAATTCAAATCTAAATAGATATGTATATCGATGTTTTTCTTGTCTGTACACATACTTACTCCCATAATTTACTACGCGTTCTTGCACCAATGGATATAGTATCTCACTCGCACACCAGGCTGTACAAATTGGTGTGAATGAGATATCAAATCTGCATGCAAATAATACATGAGCATTAAAGTGGCAGATTGTTCAACTTGACCTGGTTTAACGCCTCGCCTTGTTCTATAAAAACGGGCTTAATTTTCTATTAATGTATTATTGTTACTAGCTATTATTATAATATTGTTGCATTTATTACTAGCATTATTAATTTATCATAATTATTAAGAATTTGATACCAATGAGGGGCGTTACCATGATCTGGTTTGATATGTACCCCTATATCACTTTACGTAGATTACCGTGAAGTGGCCACTGATATAATTACATGTGTGTGATTATTTAGCCATATATCTGAAACGTGGCATCGCATTTTGAAACATATGTAGTGCTTGAATCAGAAATAAGAGAAGAAACAAATTAAAAATTAACTTCCATACGATTATAGCATACCATACCTTCAGAATATTTTTCACCACTACTTAATACAATCCCAAAGACTCACCACTACACAGGCTTTTCCGCTATTCACGTTCACCCACCGTTGGCAAATCGCTTCTTTATTACATTAAGTTACATTTAAAATAACATTACAATATGCCATTAAATTATGTCACACTTATAGTCACTTAAATTTAGAAAATTTAAGAGTATACTTTTTTCCTTGACTGTGTTTTCCATTCATTTCGCCTTTGGGACGATTTAAAGAACAAAAATATATTTCGTGCCATTGCGATGCAATTTTTGTGGGACGATTTGTGGAATTAGCCGATCCACGTGGCCGGAGGGTCTCCCGCATCGCGCTGATTAGATAATAGAAAATAGTCTACATTATGTGGCCACTGATTGTAGGTCTGGTCCATAAGTTTGAAGTCGCACAGCGAGCTACGGAGAGAGCTATAGGTACTCGGTGTTTCTAGCGGGGATATGATCCGAAACTGAACTGAAGTCACCGACACAGCTCATGTAATCAGCAGTAATCATTCTTATGTAATCATTCTCTAAAAGAGGCCACATACCAGGAAGTGCAGTTTGGAACGTCCTCTTAAAAGTCAACTTGAAAAGGTTCACCTGTGATGGCTGAATGAGAAGGGCCGAACATAGTGTGGTTCGAGCCTAGGGAGAAGCGTATATCCAACAGTAGAGATGGTATAACATGTTACAGACATTATTATTTTTAATATGTACAATTTCTATTAACAGTATTGATACATAGGTTCTTATGTTGAATTAAGTACTTGTATGCTATGCTCAAACTACGGTCTACACTTCAGCTAGACCGTTACATGACCATCAGTTCGTACACCATGGCCGCCCACATCCGCTCCACGACTCTACGAAACCCCTTTCGTACTTGTATAACGCCATAATGATCGACACGCGATCTGCGCGCCCAGTCACCTTACGCAATAGAGACATCATTAGTGTTACGTGCATTATAATTAGACGTAGTAAAGGCAATAATAATGTGGTAATTATGAAAATTTACCTTTGCTAAGAATTCAGATTCTATTCAGTTCTTGAAACTGCAGCTTTGCCGCTGTTAAAGAAATATTGTCATTTAGCGAAAATGGGTTTCACAATAAAGTTGATTGCATTGCTGTTTTGAAATAAAGTATTTCGAATAAAATTCCTAAACGTTGAGTGCACTAAAGCCAGACTACCAAAATTTCTCTAATAGAATAATAATTCAGACACTAATTTTAACTCAAAATGTCTTATATGAAAATGGACAATGCATTGCAAGGTATTTTACCTTATATTTTAGGTAGTTAGTCTGTATTATCCAAATTTCGCTTCCGAACTCCTAACTACAGATTGATCATTTTTACAGCAGATGATAAAAAGTGTAAAAATCTGTTGCAAAAATAAACTGTAAATGTTCTTTAAGAAATGCTTACCAAGTTATCATAGGTGTACTAAATTTTTAAGCGGAAACGTAGTTAACCGTAGCCTACGGTTAAATAGACGGATAAATTTTAAGTGTATAGTCAAAAAAACAAAATTCAGATATTTGTTAGGAGGTCTCAGTACGTAACCGTTGTTGTTTAGTTCGGTGATGGTGATGTCGTAAGATTGGTCTTAGTACGGAGAGCCTCTGACCTTAGTCGTGCACGGCGCGGTGAGAAAATGTAATGCTTCATTACATTTTCTCACGTAAATGTATTTTTGTTCAATAAATGTATTTTTATTTAATTTAAGTAATTGGTGTTACTGCTAAATGAGGATACAAGTATTATAATTATTGTTCCAAACAAAAAAGGTGAAACACGTATCGAAGTGTCCGTGGATGTCTATGTATGTACGAGTACATGTATTGCGTACTTACTTTGTTTACCCACATAGCTAACACGTTGTTGTGAATAACACATACACGATCAATTTTCACGTTCAAAAGAAGTTTTGAAATATATTTGAGAAATCATAAACCTTAGTTCAGACTAACCGAGGGAGCGCAAATGTAAGAGACCTATGTCCAACCGTAACTGGTTCACACACTACATTCATTTGTACAAACCACTTAGGCAATGAAGTTTAAATAAATAAATGAAAATAATAAATTGTACTTTAGTTAATGTTTATTCATGATTATTAATATTTTATATAATTATTAATGGCATTAGATATAAACTAGAAAACTGCCACTTTGCTGACGATTTACATTTTATAGCATTAATTTGTAAACTTCTTGAATCCATAGATTCAAGGATATTACTATTTATATGATAATTATAATGTAGCTAAGAAAGTACAGTTAGTTTTATTTTATTATGTGACTTATTTCAGTGTCTCGAACATTCTATCATAGGCCGTTCACGTATTGTTTTACGAGTAATTTACAATGTTATTTTGTATATTTTCCATTCATTTATTTAATCGGTGCCAGTAGGTATTGATCTCGCTGTTTGAACAGCTGTTGATAGCTCAAAGTTAACACTATTGTTTCTCATGAACTATTACTAGTTATGTTTGAATTGAAATATTCAGTTACAATGTTATCAAAGTGTCGCTCTCTTACCAAATCGTTAGTTTTATTATTCATTTTGTTATTCAGATAATAATACTGGTGTTCCACAAGGCGGTATTTTGCTCCCTTACTGTTTTCTGTCTTTATCAGTCATATAACTAACTACCAGCCTCAAATACTCTTAGTATCTTTGTGCACACCACCTACACCTATACGCCCAAGCTCAAATTAGTGATATAAATGTAGCCATTTCTGATCTCAATACTGATTGAATTTGATCTCTGAGTGGTCAACTATATTTGGTGTCAGTGCTAACATATATTAAATGAAGACTATTATTATCGGAAGCCGTCGTCGTTTGGCCAAGACCGCTATAGACTCTGTTTCACTCATACTATACAATAATATGGTCATTCCTTACTGCGCATCAGTCAAGGATCTTGGGCTAACCATAGACAACTCACTCACCTGGCGTCCACAAATAATGGAAGTGTGCCGCAAGGTTACTAATACTTTACGATATTTTATCGGCTCAAAAATTTCCTACCAGCCAAGACCAAAGCTATACCATGCAAACACTCATATTTCCAGTTCTTGTTTATGCGGATATGTGTTATCGCGACGTTAGTGAAGAACTTCTCAACAAACTGGATCGTCCCCTCATGTCCTGTATTTGTTTTATATTTGGTCTTCGTAAGTATGGTCATATCTCGTCCTATCGCTCTCAGCTTTAAGTGGCTACCTATCAAACAACGTAGAAGTATAAGAATATTGTGTACGCTTCATTCCATTTTATACGATCCATTTGTCGCTGAATATCTGACATGTAAATTTCAGTTTCAGGGTTGTCGCCCATAATCGTTATCTTCGCTCTGCCGTCAATGCCGACGGAGAGCTGTACGTCCCTTCTCGCTGTACTGGCTTCATGTCTAAATACTTCACTATTCAACACAGTAACTCTCTGGAATGCGCTTCCCATAGACACTAGGAAAGCACATTATTTATAATTTCAGAGTAAGTGATCTGTATTTTTTGCCCTACTTTTCGTCGTTCCATTATGTTTTCTGCTCTCTATTATATATGTATTATAATATTATGTATGCAAATATATGTAACTTTTTATTATATATATGTGCAGGTATAATAAAATATTATTTGTGTATATAACTTAAATAACTACATTGCACCCGCGTTCTTATTTCTGTTTGATCTGGTGATTGACTGGTAGAAAATGCCATATGCTATCAAGTCCGCTGTAGTGCTATCAAACTACTTGTGCAATGAAGTTTAAATAAATAAATAAAAATAATAAATAGCACTTTAGTTCATGTTTATTCATGATTAATAATATTTTGTATAATTATTAATGGCATTAATAATAAAAACTAGAAAAATGCCACTGCTGACGATTTATTTTCGGATATTTTCTTTGGTTAATTTTTTAAATAATAATTGGTTACTGTTTACACATAATTGCACATAATTAATTAATGTGAAACAAAGAACAGCTATATTATAATAAAACACCTACGTAATATTTAAGTTGTACCTATGTTGTATAATATTGTTTATTTATTCCATGGGGTGGTCGTACCTAACAGTTACCCGCAGAACTCAACTAGACTATTTTGGTTAACTTGATTTACTTACCGCGAAGAAATTTAATGGCCCTAAAACGGTTTTAGATGACAACAGTAATCTTAACTATGCCCTGGATTATTTTAAACACCGTTTGTAACTCTAAATTACCCGATTTATTACTTCATATAGCATCTGGAATGTTTTATAATTAAAAGACAAACTTTTTAGTGCATAACAAATGATGTCATTTAATTTTCTTTTGCGTATGTCTATGGTCCAGTTTGTCCATCATTGTCCAGTTTGTCTATCACTCAAAGTATATACCACCTGTTTGGACCAAGAATTGTAGGTTAACTGAAAACAAATATAATCGTTTAAATGACAAAGCTGCCAAATGTGTTTGCATTTTTTTTTTTAAATATAAGTATGTTTGTACCTATGTTTCGAACACCTCTTAGTAACTTTTGGTACCACTCTTGTTCGTACTAATGTACTATTACACTACTTCGTACTAATGTTTCATTGTCTTTTTCCCCGATCACCTGAAGATGTAACTGTAACTGGCCCTTTCAGTATCCACTGCTGTACATGGGCTTCCTCATACACATTCGTTTTGTGAATGAGCGATGTATAGCCATAAAACACCACGCTGGCGAAGTGGGTTGGCGACTCTATTCTTTTAGAGGTGGTGTAGTTCGTTAGAGATTGTGGTAACCAACCAGTGAGCTTCTAAATACTAGAGTGGCAACGTCTTACAAACTGTTCTCAGAAATATGTAACCACTTGCGACTTCAAAAGACGTAGCTTTGAAACCGATAAATATTCCAAAGTAAACTATGTTTGTCTCGTTTCTTCTACACAACTTCTTCGTTTAAACTAATCACGTCGAAATGAAACAAGACATTGTTATCGGAAAAAATGGCGAGAGTTGCCAGTGGTCAGAAATAATTTCCCCAGAATTAATGAATTACTTGGGTATAAAGGCTCTTATTAACAGGTATTATTAACAGATTGTAATGAAACTTTCAATAGATCATATAGATCTAATGAAATTGACAAGGATTACAGGTAGGAAGAAAAAATATTTATATGCGTTAACGAAAATATTATATTTTAAGACTATTTACATTGTGTAAAATTATTATTGTTTAAAATGGAATAATATTTTTTTTGTTTATGACAATCATTTTAAAAAAATATATTTCAATTGTAAATTAATTAAATTGTAAATATATTATTTTAAACCTCAAAAGTTATTATATTGATCAAACACCACTGTGTAACATGAGTTTGTTATATAATTGCCTTTTACTCTCTTTTTTGTTATTTAAAGTAAACATTTTACTTTCGTGGTATAATCTTATTTTGATATATTTGTGAATAATCGCGTTGATCAACAAAAGAGAATGATCCATTTGTAATGACGACACATGTTCCGCTGAATGAATTGCAAATTCTCTGATCGACAAATTGGTTTGAATTTTTTCAAGTGTTTTCGTAGCTAAATACATAGGACCATAATTAGGGTTCAAAGACTTTCCACCAGACATGGCAATAGCCAATCTTTAGGTACCCTGGAAAACAAATAAGAGATCATTCTACCTACTACTGACTATTTTATGATGATTACAGATTATGATAAAAAACATAAATTACTATTAATACTTTTGACTTACAGTCATTCATCATTTACAAACCTCCCAACGGTGTGGGAAAATCAAAATAGTTTTTACTGGCAACATTGATGGCAAACACAATGCGTGATAAATTTACTTCGTTTTGTAATGTTATTTTGGAAAATCTGAACAAAATTGTGCAAACTTACTTGTGAAAAGTAACACCACTTGCTTTATCATCCTTTTCGGACCGTGACATACAAATTTTAACGCCACATTTCACCATTTTGGTAACTTTATCGTTAGGCCGCAGATACGTTCACGCTCACCGACGTCAAGCTAGCAACTGAAGTCAGATATGCCTGCAGGCATCTACGAAGTGGTAACGTTAACTAATGAATACTGCTAATCTAGTCATATGTACATCAATGTAACCAACATGTTATCCCTTAGTCGCCTCTTACGTTACCCACGGGAAGAGATGAGTTGGTGGTTATTCTGGGCCATAAAGGGTGATATATACAAAGACATTAATAAATTTCTTATTCGTAGAAATATTGTAGCACAATCCTAGTCTCACACTTTATACAAACATTCCACGTGCGCAAGTTTACTCTATCGATCGCTAGGTCACATTGTTTAGTTACTAGTTGCTAGTTAGAATGTTCCCGTGACTTTGAGTTAGACTGTGCAAATTGACCATGTCTAATGCGCATATAAATGGCCTTCATTACGAAAACAATTTTAACGGAAATGGTTAAATATATTTCACGCTTTAATTGATACCGAAATAGTTGCAATTACAGTCCACGCAAACGTTTTAGGATTATGTGCAGCCGACGCAAGTACAAAACGCTTTCAGAGATGCCACACAAAGTGTACATGGAATAAGATGACTGGAGCATAAACCTCTAAAGAGCTCTACAATAATAATTTCAACGCATTGTACCTACCAAATATTATCTCATTACCATACACCATCAGCCTATGCCTTTCCACTGCTAGATATAAGCCACTCCCAAAAGCTCGCCACCGCCGAACATTTTCAAGTGGTTGGTGAGCCTTGCCGGAGAGCGTACCACACTGTGCTTCCCAGGACGTGGCCTCCACTCGAGGACTCGTCTACTCCATCGGTTCTGTGGCAAGTATGACCTGCCCACTGCCACTTCAGCATGCTGATTCTGTGAGCTATGTAGGTGACTTTAGTTCTTTGGCGAATCTCGTACTAGAAGTGCGTCATATAAAAGGTAGCCTTTAATAGGCTTCGTGCTCACGACCTTGGTTCTACTTAGTTAAGTTTCCTGATGTCATCACTTGTAATATGACAAGTGTATGCAACACGTGGCAAATGCATGTTTTACAAATTATTACAAGTATTTTAAAATCGACAATAAGTAGGTAGATATATATATATATACTTATAATCTAGGTATATGGTATACTTAGGAGATGCTTGGCCTAAGATCTAATGACCAGACTTGATAAAACGATTCACCTCCATTGACATACATTTTGAATTCCCTACACCTAACCGAACGAGATTTAATCGAAATCGACAAAATGTAACATTATCTAAGAAAAGGGACTACTGTGGGTTCTAATTTCCCAGGTTTCGGTGAAATTTAAAAAAAAAAAACATCTTTTTTATTGCTATACTTTCAAACTGAAATTGTTTATATTACGAAGAAAACTTGACACTGGCAGAATGTGCTAATTGCACCATTGCCCCATATGAAGAAAAAATATATTGTTTTTATTCTATCTAAAACACAAGATATTTCTAAATTAAAAGCAACTAACAATGAACTCCACTGAACCTTGATCTTAACGTATAATGACGTATACGGAGACGTGCCAAATCTGTCGTGCTTCTGGCATGCGTGATCAATGAATAGAGTGAGTATTCTATGTTACGTTGACAGCGAACTACGCTTAGACTTGAATAAGTAAGTAGATTCAATCGATATTTCGAAAATAACAGCAATCGATGAAACAGTTTCAATTCAATCGTAGTTGTTCAGTGTGATTTTATAAAAACAAGATGGGAATTCTAAAATAATGACGCAGTTGGCATTAAGTCGTTAAATTAAACCATATTCCAAAGCGATCGCTCGTGTACTTGTTCGTATTCCTGAACTTCTTCCTAATTCTTATATTTGTAAAACAATTATTCTATATCTCCCCATCTTATATCTTTACATCCTGACAGCCTCGTCGTCTCCACTTTGCTTCAAACTTTGTCTTCAGACCCCATAATCCTATATCTGAGGTTACCAATCCATAACATGTTATGCTGCCTTTCACGACCAAGTCGTCAAGCCAATATGATTCTTATATATTATACCATTTTCCGTGACGTGATATTTCCAGCTTCTTGCAAGTGCTTGAATTATTTTTAGATGATGTTGATGACAATATTTTTTGTTGTTGCTTATAAATTATTGTATACACAGCGACTAGAAAACCCACGAGAGACATAAATATCCCCTTAACCCTAAGTAAATATTGATTAAAACTTTTGTCCGAAGTTACACATTGTAGTAAAATAGATTTAACGTAAAAACATCGCGTGACAACAGACAAGTAATCTATTCCATCTCTATTATTCATATTGTCATTACTAACCTACCAGACCGCAACGACGTTCTACAAGGGTACGTTTTTGAGTTCGCGGAATGGGGGGGGGGGGGGTAAGGAGGGGAAATTAACTTACAAAATTATTTTTCTTTTTCAATGTATTCACCTGCAAGCTAATACATTTTTCAGATCTTCCAAATAGCTTGTGTATCTCTTCGAAAAACAATGATTTCTCTTTGTCCTCAAAATAAGCTGAAATTGAGTGCTTCACTTCTTCATCACTGGTAAATTTCTTCCCACGTAGTTCTTTTTTCATTTTTAGGAGCCAGATCGTATTACTTAAAAAGCGGGTTTTCTATAAAATATGGGCTTCTATTTAAACAACAAGAATACCTACTTAATGATCAACGAAACAATCAATATTTTTAAAACTGAAGTAAATAATTTTAAATTACCATTAAGTCGACGGAGTCTCGCTTCGCTGGACTCCTATACTTTATTGTCACCAGAGAACATAAATCTAACCCACCTTTTAATAATCAGGATGCATCGTGCACTCTCCCTCTTAAGTTTTATTCATTCATTCATTATTATTGCTTATCATTTAATTATTTTTCAAAAATTAGGAGTAGGAGAGAACTTATCAATGATAATTCTATTTTCCCTAAATACGAATTGAAATAACTGTGACAAGGTTTCATGTAGGATCTTGCACAAACAGTGGGTTAGTAGCTTAATAGATTACTTATAGATTACTAGAAAGGTATCGTAAGTTATAAAATAATAGTATGTTTACGGTTTGTTAGGGTACATAGAACTTTAAAAAACCTTTTTTAGTTTAGTTACACGAGATTTTAAAGTAACCGACAGTTTTTAACGTTTACCTTAAATAGTATTTTTATAACGTCTTGAACTAGAATAGAAAAGAAAAACCTTTTCTTGCCCTAAAATAGGGCATGAATGTGTGACAAGCGTTTCCGCTTGGCCTAGTGTAGGCATCAATCAATATAAGGTCGTTGGCCACACGACCTTACGTTAACAGAAGTTGAATAAATAAGGAAAACAGATTGTGATTAACCGGATTAGGAAAAGGTTTTGAAAACAGGTTAGAAATTATAACAATTAACATAAATAATATCAATGACACCAGTTTTCATTCTCATTTTAAGTCTGTTTCACGCGTTTTAATAACGTTAGCGTTAATAATTTGGGTATGCCAAAAAAGCAAGTAAAATACTACCTAGTCTGGCCATAAATACCGTTACACTAAAGAAAAAAATACATTTGAATTTGGAATCTGTCATTCTCACGTAAAAAATAAATGTCCTTTTCTCCCTTTGGCGCCAATCATTATTAAATATTGTACCAATATTAAAATGGAGTAGGTTGATAACCAGAACCGTATTGCTGTAACTGCATTACACAAAGTACATACAGCCAAATGCAAATATTAAAACTCCATCCGCTTGATAGTAGCCGAATGTTTGTGTACCGGGTTATTGGTAGGTCTTCTGTTTGTGACAAAAAAAGTTCTGGGCGTTCACGCACTATTCGTACTAAACAGACTATTAAAGCTGTAAAGGAGAGAATCCGCAGAAATCCCGTCCGGAAGCAAATGATTTTATCCAGAGAGATGAATATAGCACCCAGAACCAACTCTCGTATTTTAAAAGATGATTTAGGAGTGCTACTTACAAAAGACGTACTGGTTATTTAAGAAAAATAGGGTTGACAATTCAAAGCAACTTCTGCAGCGGTACGCAAAAGGAGCTCACAGACAAATTTTATTTACAGACGAGAAAATGTTCAGCATAGAGGAACGTTTTAACAAGCAGAATGGTCAAGTTTATGCTCATAACTCTAGAGAAGCTGCTCAATTGGTCAATAGGGTGCAACGTGACCATTATCCGTGTTCAGTGATGGTTCGGTGGGGTGTTAGCTATCAAGGAGTGACTGAACCATATTTTTGTGAAAAAGGTATTGAAACGTTGGCTCAAGTATATCAAGATAAGATCCTGAGAAGGTCGTAGAGCCACTTAATAACACCCTGTTCCATAACCAAGAATGGTCCTTTCAGCAAGACTCCGCACCAGGTCATAAAGGCTCGCTCAACACAGGCGTGCCTAGAAAGGAATGTTCCCGACTTCATTAGAGCTGAAGACTGGCCATCATCTAGTCTCTATCTTAATCCGCTCGATTATGATTTATGGTCTGTTTTAGAGAGCATGGCATGCTCTAACTAAAGTATCATGATACTCGTAATATTGAATCCCTAAAACATTCCATAATTGTGGCGGTTGCCAATTATCCCATGGAGAAGGTGCATGTTTCAATCGAAAACTGGCCACAATGTTTAAAAGATTGTATAAAAGCAAATGATAACCATTTATACTAAATGTTATTATATATTTTTAAAATGCTTACCTATTTATTTCTAAAATAACAAATTTTTCAAATAAATTATAATGTACAACAAAACATATCAACGTTTTCTTTGTAACAATATTTATGGCTAGACTGGGTATAAATTAAATGATGCCTGTCGGCCATTTTTGTACTTCCGACTGTGAGGAAATTTTAATCCTGAGAGACTGTATATAACATAGAATAGTTACACCGTAATGTAATGAACTCCGAAAATGTGTTTGAATGTTTGTTTCTTTTTTACTGTCATGCTGTAATTATGAAGGAATATGAAGGAGACTGACCGGTTAGCAACCGGTCAGTCATCCGTCAAGTCAAGTCCTTCAGTCAAGCTGGTTTGTTAAATTTTTCTTCTTTAGTAGGTATTCGTATGTATTTTTCTAAAACCCGAACTTAATGCAATCATTGGTTTTACCAGAATAACGGAAAAATATCTATTATATCTGCATAAAATTATTAAAATCTGTTATATCTGCACGGCGAATGAATCGACATTATGTAAATTGAGTCGTAAACATAATAATATTTCATATTTACGTTTCTCAGTAACACGAACATGGCAGCGAATACCTTTTCCTAGAATCCCACTTAAATTAATACACAGTTAATAATGGATGAAATGTTATTGGAATAACTTGAAGAAAGGTCTGGATCCAAAAGAATTCAGAGGCAACAACATATGTTTTTGACACGCTGCATCTTTTACACGATTACTCGATCTCTTGCCGCAATGCTAGATAGTTTGTCAGTTGTTTCTAGCTTTGAAACTTATTGGGACTGTAATTTCAAGTCTCTTCAAGATCTAAAGAAAGCGATCGCTGGTTGAAAATCAACTGTGTTTTTTTCGGAAAGGCTAAATTCTTGTAGCCCTAGTGGCCTTTCAAGAATCACCGGACCAAATTAGGTTCTACTTATACATAAATTCACTGGTTCACTAGTTACGTTCTATAGTCGAGCGTATTTATTTTGGCCAATCAACAATAATTATTTGTCCGATTCTAATTATATCTATCCCTATCTTGGTCTGTGGTGGCGCTTCCATAACAATACTACTTAATTTGTGAAACTACCCTGATATGTAACGGTTATAAATAAAAACAGTATATGGCAGGTACAGATTGCTCCGCTCAATAGAACTGTGGTGATTATTTCCCACATACAGGTCTATGTTAAGTTCTCGAATTATATTAGTATTTTATTTTAAGGGTGCTTTGCTGACTAATTGCCACGCACCCTCGTGAGATAATAATTTTGGTTTTGGAATCGTTTTATTACTAAGTTTTTAAGTCAAAACCTTTGTCTTAACACGTGTGCAGTGCAAAAAAATGCAAAATTTTACTTCTATTTGCATTTTTTTTTGTATTTTTATCCTTCACTGTCTGAGAACATTTTAGTTCTAAACTGTATAATTGCTTGGGTTAAATGGTCATCTTTTATCTGTACACGTTTTTCTGTAGTGTTATATTGTTTAGAATAGGTGTTAGTGTTCCTTTAAGATGCTGACAGTTTATGACTCTATGGTCCTTGTAAACGGCCCTCGGTAAAGGTTTTAAAGGCCCGATTTGTTGTTTACTTATATGTATTGTGCTCCTAGTAACTCTCTCTCATGCGGCCGACGAGGCATTAGCACCCAGTGCACTCTTACTTCGTTACTTGTCTATTTCAATCTGTAAAATTACGCGAACAATGTAATATTTACTTATACCAGTAGAGTTATTGAAGTCAACCTATCCTCAGAACTAGATACTTAGTTAGCTCTATTCCTGTACAGTATATTGTACATAGCAGACTATCGGACGCCTCATGCCATTTATAGCAAACATTCATAGTACACTTTATATCCACGCGACTATTTCGCTCCGAATAAAATACGAGCGAATGTGTCCAGACTCCTGGACTAAAGCCAACCGCAAACACGGATACTATACTGCTGGATAAGGCATTACTCGTCTACGATTGACGCAAATGCTGCCAAAGTTTCGAGTGATTCCAGTAAACTATCCATTTCGTTGTTAGTCCATGTGCCACTGCGGTTTAAATCGTATCTGATCTAAGAAGATTTATGTATGAGATCGTTTCTTCTGCGTCTCGCTGCAAATCGATTCGGTATGCGAGTTATTGTGTGTCTATGTATCAAACGGACGCGTTGACGCTACTAGAGTAATGCGCAGCACATTTTCATAGACAGTATCACAAATTTTGTGTCAAAGGTTTGTCACATCAAAGCTTTGGGCGGAGGAGTAATACTTTCAGAAGTTAGATGGGTTTATTTTTATTTGCGGGTTAATGTAAGAAAGTAATAAGTAAATCAACATACAGGATTGCGATTAGAAAAATTCGTAATTAATCTATATTCGATGATTTAATTACAAAGAATAACAAAGGTGTTTATTACAGAAACCGGGAAACGGATATAAATTCTTAACGAAAGTTTTCTTCGTTCTAGTGAGTATAAATAATGCACGAGTGCAAGTACTTCTTAAATGCACGAGTTAAATACGCCGGTAGTGGGATTCTTTGAAAAATTCTTGTACTGAATGCACATAATTGTTTTTTTTTTTAAATATAATGTACGGTTGTGTTCATAAATAAATATGTAAGATTTTCTTTATCTGACAAATATCATAAAGCGCTTTTTAAATATTTTTAGTAGGTACGGTACAATTATGAATTTGTGAGCTAGGTACTATAAAAGGGGGAAATAATTAAATAAGCAGCAGGAATAATGCAAGTGGCAGATAATCGATGGCAGAAAATTTAAATGTGCTTTTGTTTCTCTTGTGACAGTAAAGATATATGTATAGACAATAAAACTTTCTGTTAACATTCTTAGTTTATTTATTTAAACTTCATTGCAGAATGATATGTACACGGACGGACTTAATGCTATAAGGCATTCTCTACCGGTCAACCACCGCATTATACAGTAGTTATTCAAAAATAGTCTGTTTTGTTGATCATGATTTCCTGCCCTTTTGGATTTTTTTTATTGCTCGATTAAATACCAGCCCTATAAAAGTAACCGTAACATACTATAAATTAATTATATGAGTCTAGTCGAAGGTCAATCTCCCACGTGTTCATTCACTTTTTTAACAATCAGTGACTAATCGCATGACACACTACACATTGGATCCGTAATGGTTTAAACCATAAATGGTGCGACGCACATAGGGGTATTTTAGCGATCTAGCTGGCCCAAAGTCAATTCCAAAGAATTCAAAGCAGGTAGAAAAAAAAAGGTTATTAATGAAGTTAAATAAACAGACAACAATAGGCAACCCTTCCCCGCCTCTCAATGGCGCGCAGGTAGTTTTAGTTGGAACTTGACCGTTCGCGTCGCTACAAGTGCACGTATCTTTTTCAGCTTTCTAAGTGTAACCGTCTCAGTTAAAAAGTAAAAATTTAATGTTCAGTGTTATTCTTCAAAAATACAGTTATGGATCTAGAACAAGCAGGTAAGAACACATACTTTTGAAGTAGTTATTGTTTCATTTGTTAATGTAATAATAATATTCTGGGTGTTTGAAAAAAGGCTTTAGAGTTTTTAAATTTTAAACCACATTTTAACGCATTGAAAGGTTTTTGTTGTACTTCAGGGTGCGTCCCGGTTATAATTTTTATTGTAATTGGAAGATAGGAGTTTGTACAATATAATCATTATCAAATGAGCCGCAACTATCCGCAACTTCTCGACTTATGGGTCAACAATCATGATAGTGAAAAAATGACAGATATTAAATCAAAAATTTTGATTATGTTAACGTGGTATTTATTTTGTTTCATGGTCATCTGGGGGCTCAGGCGTAAGGGTGGTGACCCGTAGATCGCTGTACGATAAAATGCAAGAGCAAAACTTTCCCAATTTTGAAGAAAAGTTAAAATATTTGGAAACTTACCATTTGTCTTGCGAAGACTATTCAGATGACGAAATAAAGAACTTGAAGCAAAAGTTTTCGTATATTAAATCTGAATTCAAACAGAGGTGGAAGAAAGCAGCTAAAATAGAAAAAAAATTCCTTCAAAATAATGACGAATGGCTGCAGAAAACATTTGAAATACCGAGAGTGCAGAAGCGAAAATCGGGTCGACCATCAAAATCATTCACAGAATTGAGCGAAAGAAGTAAAAGAAGAAAAACAGTCGAGCTTCGTAGTGTGGCAGATGATGACGTGTTAATGCATGCTACGCAGACGAAATTACAAACTACTGGAAAAAGAGATGCTTCGAATATACTGAAACAAATGATTAGTTCTCCAAAGCGAGCTACGAAGTTAAAGAAAGCGTACGAAAAGGGTCAAGAAGACAATGAAAAACAATTAACGCCATTATTAGCTCTTTCAATGTTCGTAGAAGCTGATCTTTCTCGGCGGCAATGTGAGATAATTAGAAGCGCCAGTAAAAAGTTATATCCCAGTTATAGGTTGCTACAAAAAGCAAAAAGTGACTACTATCCGCGTAAAGAATCTTATGAAGTGACTGAAACATGCGCTGAAGTAAATCTACAAGATTTGCTAAACCATACTGTTACAAGATTATTAACGTGTTTGAAGGAGGTTATTTATAACTTAAGTTCAGAAGAACGTAACACATTAGAGCTGATTTGCAAGTGGGGTTGTGATGGGTCACAACAGGCGCAATTTAAACAGAAGATGCAAAATGATGCTGGCAATATTTTTCAAAGTAGCTTTGTGCCCCTTCAATTAGTTTGTGGTACAAATAAGCAGAAAGTAATATGGCACAACCCAACCCCATCTTCACCGCGATATTGTCGTCCTATCAGAATCAGATTTGTAAACGAAACTGTGGATATTACCCAACAAGAAATAGAACACGTAGAAAACGCCATCAATTCCTTACAAAATACCAAATTTACATTGGAAGACAAGGCATATTCTGTAAAACATATAATGACACTTACTATGGTAGATGCGAAAGTGTGTAATGCTGCCACACAAACAACATCAACCATGAGGTGCTATATTTGTGGCGCAACCTCTAAAGAATTTAATGATTTAACCATCAAAAAAGATGTTGATGTAGATGCACTTTCGTTTGGTTTGTCCATTTTGCACGCCAGGATTCGTCTGTTCGAAAGCATATTGCACCTTTCGTATAAACTCCCTGTGAAAAAATGGCAGTTAAGAACAGCTGCTGACAAAGCCATATTTAACGAGAGGAAAACTGAAATACAGGAAAAATTCAGACGAGAAACGGGTTTGATAGTGGATGTACCAAAAGCTGGATTTGGTAACACCAATGATGGTAATACCAGCAGAAGATTTTTCACCAATCCAGAACTAGCTGCGGAAATCACTGGCGTTGATTTTAATTTGATATACCAACTTAAAATTATCCTAGAAGTAATATCAAGTGGCCACAAGATCCATTTACAGAAGTTTGCAGATTATTGTATTGAAACTGCAAAACTTTATATACGTCTGTATCCATGGCATCCTATGACGCCAACGATGCACAAGATCCTTGTTCACGGTGCAACTGTGGTAGAAAAGGCATTATTGCCAATTGGATTGCTCTCCGAAGAAGCCGCTGAGGCACGGAATAAACATTTCAGGTTGTACAGGCAGAACTTTGCAAGAAAATTTTCAAGAGAGTTATGCAACCTTGATATAATAAACAGGCTATTACTAAGCTCAGACCCCCTTATTACTAGCTTGAGACGAACCCCCAAAAAGAAGACGATGGCTTTCACAAAAGATGCAATTGAGTTGTTAATTCCAGCTGAACCCTTCTCTGACAACGATAACTCCGATTCAGATGAGGTTTCAGAAGACGAAGAGAGTGAACAGGACGATGAACCGTGGCACTCATCATCATCATAGTTTTATAATGTTATTTTTCGGAAATTAAAATTTTGAGTTAAATATGATAATTTTTTTAAAATATATATGTCTCAAAACACTTTCTATAGCTTAAGTCAATTAGAAAACCTATTTAGAATAATAAAATCGAAAGAAATAATTTTGGCCGCCTAGATTGGCAAAATACCCCTATGTGCGACGGTCATCGTAGGCGCCATTCATTGCATCGAACACTAAATACCAAGTGATTAACTAATATGACCTACCTACACTACACTCAAGCAATCTATATTAACTTGCAATAAGCTCTACAGAATATAGATTCCATCAAATATCTTTAAAGTTCGGTCAAGATGGATTTAGGTTGATGTGTCACACATAGATAATTACTACTCTCGGCAATTAGTTTTCAAAGTCAACACCAATTTGTTTTGTTTCAAGAACTTTTTTTTATTCAGCAGGTAACTTATCCTCGTAATCACGACAGAGTTTTAGACCATATTTCGCCATGCAGATCTAGTGCTGATTGGTCGGTGAACAGTCTGCGTCTGGCAGTATGACCAAAAGGAAAGAGCTATTCCATGTTGTCAGATCAGTAGGTCAATCTGATCAACTAATCTAACCACATGGAAACTCCCGTGAATGTTACTCCTCTAATGACAATATATAATTATTTATTTATATCTAAAAACTAATCTAAACTTATGTGTAAAATAACTGAAAACTAACTTAAATAAATATTAAAAATAAAGTAGGTGTTTATTGTACAAAATGCTCAAAATATATAATTATATATTGAACATATTGTACAAATTCGGTCCCTGTGGCATGCTGGCATGTCGTATGCTGGATGAAAAGGCCGATGCGTTGCACGAGATAATGGCCATCTCGGGGGCCGCCAGTGCTGTCCACCAGGCGCTTAGAAAGATCTTTGAAAAACGAAAGCGTACTAGGACCCCACGGACCTAAGGTCTCGACACTTAAGGCAACAAAAATGTATTCGGGGCCGATGTCCTCTATATTTGACTGTCTTGCGTTCTCTGCTTCCTCTGCCACTGCCCCAGCCTTGGTACTAGTTCTGTGGAGGTGAGACGGAGCCAACGTGTCGACGCCTTATCTCTTTCGTGCCATTTGTCTCGCTCTCTGCCTCTTTATTTTTCATACTTCCCGGTGTTTTCAAAATGAATATCCGAACACCACTAAAGTAAGGTAACAAAGCAATATAACATATTAAACGCTGGTAAGAAGCAATAATTAACAAAGACAAAGACAATAAAATGTACAAACAGTGTACAGTGACTATTGTGAATTTTACGATTACATTTTGTTGTAGATAGAAATCAGGAAACCTTCGCTTATAAACTGCCTTTTGTCTGACTTTGACAATAAATGACTAACGTGACAGGCTATTTGATTATTATGTACCGTAAATTCTTACTTACCGTACATTAAACAAAGTACAATATCATGTTTTATTATTACGCAATTTACTAAATAGAGTAGTTAGGGACAGCAAATTACGATTACATTTAAATTGCGTTATTCGATAAAACAAATTTGTTAAGTGTTTCATTTGGCGAATGGACTAGTCAATCAAAATATATTAAACTAATTACGTGAGCACCTATTTTACTTTCAAAGATCGACACAATTTATGTATCATTCGACATTCTTCCATTTAGCACTAGCAACATATTTGTTAAATAAGTTACCTAAAAGGCTGTAGATTACCTAAATAAATAAATATGTATCTTTGGATGTATGAGGAAATAAACTAAAAGTTGATTATTTTAATCTTGTAAACTATTCCTAAAAGCATAAGAGCGTACGGACTAATGATTGTTCCATCTATCCCACTAGTCCCATTGAGAAGTCCCATGATGGGACTAATGGCACTTTTTCGTCCCAGTTGTCCCATGGGACAAATGAGACTAATATTTTACTTCAATTTACTCCCGTAAATAGAAGTAAAATATTAGTTGTCCCATGGACCGTAAGTATTCTCCTTATATTGTATAATGAAATTGTACCATAATGTATTTCATTCCATGTAACATGAAAATTTTAAATAAATAAGAGCAAATTATGTACGTCGGCTACTAATTAAAAAAAAAAATCTGCGACCTTTGTAACCTTAAATTTTATTTTCTAACGCCAAACTTTCTATGGTACGATGTCTCTCTGCGTACACACACCATATTCGCTGCTTATCATCACACAATTTCGTCATATACTTCATGCGGTGTTTACGGCATTGACTTATGAAACCACCACACGATACTAATATAACTCGATCAATTTTAAGCGTCGTTTTCTTGGAAACGTTGCGCCTATGACAATTAATGTTTCACATCGGTGGATTATATGATTCGTCATATGTCAAATCCGACCTATTAGAACGGCCCAATTCTAGTCTCACTTTTCCCATGGGACTTCTCAGTGGGGCTAGTGGAGTGAGTAGACCGTGATGATTTCTCTATTGCGCTGTATCATATTATTGCGACAGTGTCAACTACCTACTCGGTGTTGTTATCGGTATTATTCTAGACTTCAAAACTTTAACTAAGCTGACAATGTCATCACCACAACGTATTTTCTACGTTTAATTTTTCGTCTACAATATATACGATATTACATTATTGCACTTGTTATGTAATCGCCCTCAGAACAATAACGGCCCTGTGAACGACACTTGACACCGCGCGACATGCTTTATTTGTTTATATAAACTTATAAAGATTTATGGATAAACAGCGCTCTCAATAATCGAACAATGACGGCACTGTTTGCAATGACGTAATTCCCGCCAGCAGCTCCGAATGACTCGGATTTCAAGGCACTTCGTCTTAGACCTAGCATCGGTCAAGACGTGTATTTTTAGATTAGTTAGTTAGTATTTTAGTTTGTAGTATTTTATAATGTAGACACTTTGTCTTAGACCTAGCATCGGTCATGACGGGTAGTTTAGATTAGTATTTTAGTTTGTATTATCAAATGTAGAGATACTTCGTTTTAGACCTAGCATCGGTCAAGACGTATATTTTAGAGTAGCATTTTAGTTAGTAATATTATAAATTGTAATCTTAGTTTAATAAATAAAATCAAAAATTGATTTTTTATTAAATCCTCTGCTGTAGCCGCACATAACTGGCGCAGTCGGTAGGATAGCTAAAAGTTTCTAACATCGAATCTTGTTGCTATAAAGAATCTACGGCGTGCTGCGCAGAGGAGGAATCCAGAACTCGATTCAACGACGAAACTGTGAGTAGCTTGAATCTTTCAAGTGTATTCCCATGTCCTAGTCCTAAGAAATTATCCTATATCCCTTATCTAATATTTGTCATTTTTTTTTTTTTACTTTTGTGTCAATTTTTATTACTTTTGTGTCAATTTCGTATTTACTGCCGTGTAGGTGTAATTGCCAAAATTCTCCACCCAAGGAGATCTAGGCACAGTAGTTTAGATAGATCGCTGACTAAACGTTCTAGTAGGCTAGACAAGTTTAGGGATTTAGAAATGATATAAAATAAAATTTATTTAGTTGAAATAGTTATAAGTAATAATTTTGAGTTGAACTTATATTAAATCTTTAGAATGCTAGGGAAATATTCAATGTAAACAGGTTTGTAAATGATCGATGAATGATTAATTGCTAAAAATCTAAAATTTTATATTGAGGAAATTCATCACAGATAGTAGGATATCCGGAACAAAAACAAACTTCCATAATTAAATCAAAATACTCATTTATTTATTAAACAAATCAGTCTCAAAATTAAAAACTTACTAATAATAAAATTTTATGATAATAAAAACTTGTAATAATCCAGTAAACAAAAAAATATATTCATGAAACGAGATAATGAAACAATAATGTAAGAACATTAGAAAATTACTTTTATAATAAATACTAATTGGCACTCCTGAGACCAATATTTTTTTTGTAATCACAAAGATCAAGCCTGACCTGTAAAATAAACACCTTTGCTTCTTTATAATCGCGATATATCAGCTTTAGTCAACTTCTGACGCTATTTATTGACCGTTTACGTTCTTTTTTTTATTATCAGATAATTAATTATAAATATGTTCAACGTTATATTAATGGTTTTATTTTAATAACAATAAAAATGCAGAGAAAAATATATAAAACTTAATTATAAGTTACATCAAATATAATTTTTAAATTATCAATTATTATTTTATGCTCACATATTAATTTGATCATAATTTTAATCATGTTACCACACTATCAAGTTATTACGGTACGGATAAGGTATTATTGATCTTAGGGAGTACTATGATATAATTAAGGATCATACTACGTTAATAATGTAATGGTCATAGTATACAGAGTTCCCGTGGTTCTCTTTAAAATATATGATATTTATAAATACATAATACCAAATAGAAACCACGAAATCCTTATACCACCCTTTCCCTTCCTTGCTATTCACGAAAAAGATTTCAAGTTCATAGAGGCAGAATGTCCGAAGAACAGCAAGGGATACCTCTGCGATGAAACACACAGCTTCCGGAACCAGTCATCCCAAGATTGTATCCAGCAATTTATCATTACGCAACAGAGGAGCGAAATCTACAAGCCATCCTACGTCACACTCGAGAAGCCAGCTTTAGAAGAAGTCGTAGCCAAATCATCGCATCGCATCCATCATGGAAACTCAATTCCGTCAATCTGGACCACTTGCATACAACCAATATAAGAATTACACTGCAGTCGCCAATCGAACTCGAGACTAGTACAGACTACACATACTCATCATACCACGATCTTATTGTACGTGGCCATACTCAGTGCATGTGTACTCGTCTGAACGATCTGAACCATCTGAAAGATTGGAAACAAGAGGAACAAAATGTTGAAGAAACCTACGCCTAAATTCCAGCAAGGAGAAAGCCTGACGAGAATCAACCTTCAGCGTCTTTCTCGACAAAGGTCTTCAATAGCCGCTGATCTTCGGGGGGAGGTGTTATGTAATCGCCCTCAGAACAATAACGGCCCTGTGAACGACACTTGACACCGCGCGACATGCTTTATTTGTTTATATAAACTTATAAAGATTTATGGATAAACAGCGCTCTCAATAATCGAACAATGACGGCACTGTTTGCAATGACGTAATTCCCGCCAGCAGCTCCGAATGACTCGGATTTCAAGGCACTTCGTCTTAGACCTAGCATCGGTCAAGACGTGTATTTTTAGATTAGTTAGTTAGTATTTTAGTTTGTAGTATTTTATAATGTAGACACTTTGTCTTAGACCTAGCATCGGTCATGACGGGTAGTTTAGATTAGTATTTTAGTTTGTATTATCAAATGTAGAGATACTTCGTTTTAGACCTAGCATCGGTCAAGACGTATATTTTAGAGTAGCATTTTAGTTAGTAATATTATAAATTGTAATCTTAGTTTAATAAATAAAATCAAAAATTGATTTTTTATTAAATCCTCTGCTGTAGCCGCACATAACTCACTTTTACGCTTTATTATTGTTTAAATATTATTATTATTTTGAGATATAACTTCACTTTAGGTACCATACCTGACTAAATAAAATCATAATGTCAAGCTGGCTTAACCACAATCCCTGGACCACTCAAACTATTAATCAGTACTTACACTTTTGTGACAATTTTAATAGCGGTATTACAATTTGCACCGCAACTTTTTCTTTTTTTTTTTTTCGCAAAAGCAATACCAACATATTTTATGTGTAAAATTAAACCAATGCTAGTATCGTTATTAATGAGCAAATATTTGCAATTGCTCGAATCAGAACAATGATATACACAGTTTGTGGAGCATAAGAAACGCGATACGGTAATTTCTACATTAAATTCTTGAGCCAGTTGTTGTCTATACGAGTAGATAACGGTTCTACATTATCAGAATAGCTGTTTTCCGGAAGATCAGACAAGGTGACCAGTATAACTGTGAAATGATTGTCGCCATTAGGGCCAGTTACTGTTCGATACAAAATACAACCTAAAAAGATTGTAACGATCGAATACTACAAGAAATCTGCGAATGGGATTGTTCAGTAGTATGAATCGGTAGTCAGTGAATAGTCAGTAGCGCATCCGTATTTAAACTTATACTGCAGGTATCCATGGACAATAGTAACCACTTACTACCATATGAGCTGCTCGTATGTTTGATTCCTTTCTAATCAAAAAAATAATAACAAAGTACTTAATTATTTAACAAAACTGCATGGATATATTTAAACTGTTCTTATTATTTTAGGAGCGTATTTCAGTTAAACTGCTTACAGTATCTCCTTATCTTAATCTAAGTGTCAGGGTGTGTCCAATCTCTTATATATCAGCGGGTTCGAAATCTGAGTCATTATTAACCTTCGATACACGCAACTGTCTAGCAATCTGCACTGCCCACGTTTGGTAGATTACGGCCTGAAACACCCTCACCATCACTAAGGGAGGCCTTTTTCCTGCAGTATAAGATGAGAATCTGTTCGTGTACTGTTCGGGAAAGGGGGGAATTATTAACTCGAAATGTTGGGTAAAGGAAATAGTCTATGTGGAAGGTGCAGTTACTCAAGCAATTCGGAGAATTCCGCGAAAGCAAACATTTATCATCCAACACAGAATTAAAGAGGAGTAAATCTGTTTATATTTCACGATCACGGCCACCCGCGACATGTCAGTTTTTTGGTAAATTTCGGAACGGCCATATCTATACTAATATAATAAAGAGGTAAAATTGTGTGTTTGTATGTTGGGGGTAACCTCTGGAACTACTGAACCGATTTCAAAAATTCTTACATAAATAGGAAGCTACATTATCCGTGTCTAATATAGGCTAACTATTATTTTGAAATTTTGAAAAATAATTTTTGATAAAAAAAAACTTATAAACCGAAGCGAAGCGAGGGTGAGTCGCTAGTAGTCAATAAAAGGAGAAGAGTGTAAACATATAAAAAATAATAAACTGCTTGAAGTTTCTAGGTATAAATACTATTTCAGCAAATTAAAGTTAAACAACTTATACTGACTATCTCTCTAAATCGAGTGCTCTTCAATGGTCTCATTGAGGGCGTGTCCAATCTCATATTATATCAGCAAGGTCGCTGACTCAGTCACTCTCCACTCCTTTGACCACACACGCAAAAAATCTTCACGAACTAAATTATAGATTTACGATAAAGTTTCGACCTGTCATTATTGTAGCTAGTAAAATAGTATTGTCTATTGTAGATTGTAGATAACGATTATTTTGGATTTTATGATAACTAAATTATATCATTATTTACATTTTATATAAGTATGTGAATCTCATATTTTATGTATAATTTATGCTGCTAAATAATATTGTACATTTACAAATAAACCATATTAAATTTTTGTTACAGATTACGTGCCTCGTGCCCAACGTTTTGCCTGTTACAGTGGACTGAATTTTCGGTAAGCGGTTACTTTTTTTACCTATTCAGATACTCTTATACTCGGTTTCTTTATTTTGTTTATTCTTATTTAAATTCAAAGTGAAAAACTGAAATATTTCAGTTAAATATTATTTCAAGCATCTTTTTTTTAGATGTAAGTTTTTTAGTTTTTTTAGGGCATACAGTTAGTGTTGCCAAGTCCAGCGTGTCAAATATCGGGACGGAAGGTTAAAATTATCGGGAATTAGGTTTTCAAATCTGGACAGCTACAAAAAAAATATGGTTTTTGTGAATCGTCATTTATTTTTATCGGTCGGTCATTTTTTTTTATAATAAACAAATAAACAAAACAATAAATAATAAACAAAACTAGATAAATTTCTTTAAAATATAACAAAATTCAAACGTAACCGTTTTGACTAATTAAATCGAATCATAATCATCTTTATCTCGCCAACACAATACGCGCGAAGTTTAAAACTTTTATGATGACTATTTAGTCCGAGTTTGGTGAGAAAATATGAAAATGTGAATGTAAAAATATTTTTATCGATCAAAATACACTCAGGAGGTTAGTGAAAAATCGGGATATTCGGCGTCCCGATCAAGGGTAAATCGGGACGTGTCACCAGACCCCTGAAAATCGGGACACCTGGCAACACTACATACAGTCCACGTGATGGTAAGTGGATAGATACTGTCGCCCATAGACATCTGCGATACATGCCAACATCAGTAGAGAATGACAAATATCTTGCTTGAATTTCGACATACGGCCGCAATTTTTGCTGTTGTAGATTTTCGAAAGAACCATTGCGATATTTGTATGACAAAAAAGAATTCAACTCTACTTAGTCATATAATTTTATTGAGAAGCTGTCGTTAACTCGAACACAACGAAGGCAATGTTATTACTTCCACGTAGGTGAAGCCGCGGACAAAATGTAAAGTTGAAACTAAAACTGAAGAAGTTTAATGAGCCATGTTACACAACAGAGAGTAAAGGCTATGAATCCTGGCCTTGCGTCTCGTAAAACAAGTTTCTCTCGAGCACATACTTTGTTTTAAGTCTCCACATAGCTCCGTCGACTTTGATTTAAGTATTGCAATATCTACTTATACCACACCATACCTTTCTTACCTCATTTACCCTGTGCTTCACACATTAATCGAACTATAAAAGTAATGTGAAAATAAAGACGTAAATAAAACTTATTCGAAATGTTTATTTCGTCACGAGTAAGATCTAAGAATATTAAACCACTTTTGGATTAAAATCATTTTTGTTTTCGTCTTACGATAAAGTATTTTCAATCTGTCTTCGGCCTAACTACACTGGAACGTTTTGTTTTCGTTTCACTCGTATAAAGTCGATATTAAACCGGTTTTATCGCTAAACAGTTCTCATTCTCATAGACATTAGACTAACCGGTTTAGAATTCAACTCCTACTTTGAACACATTTTGGTATGTTGACAGTAAGAGTTGAATTCGAACTATTCGTTCCGACAACACAATTTTGATACCGATGGCTAGAATAAATCGGTTGATACTTCATGTAAAGTTTTCAAATCGGTTTCGCTCCGAATATAAATAAACCTTTAATTTATACTGTCATTATCCTATAATTGTTTTTAAACCACTTCTAAGTCTTACCAACCCAATAATTAGTAAACATACGTCATATATTTATATTATTATAAGACGAAGTTAACGATCTCGTAATTTGTATATTGTAAAAGAATGCGAGTCACGTTGACGACATCCGTCCGGGCGTCTCAGCTCATCCTGTGTTAAGCGACGGTGTTTTACCACATCCTCACAAACAATGCAAATGTTATACCGATATCCGTGACAACTTTATAAGTAGTGTGACAAATTGTACACTTCAAAGAAATCTGAAAAAAGTTATTCTACAAGAGCACTGCGTTTAGGTCGTACTCACACAGCAGCAAAGCAGTTGCGGTTAACTGTGAGCAAACAAAATGTAAGCCATTTGGCAAGCGCTTTAGATTTTAAGAACACCAACAGTTACATATATTCCCGTACACGGCAATAATAAGTTGATAACTCGAGATATATAACATTTTAAATACAAGTTCTAACATATTATCACTTCTGATCTATACATATAATAAAATTGTAACAGGCCGATGTCTGTACATTATAGATATTGAAAAAAAACTAATATTGCTCATTATTAGAGCAACAGAAGTCAAAACAACAGTTATTAGAAATTTTGTCTTTCTGTCTGTATGTTTGTACACGCATCACGCAAAAACTACTGCATGGAATTGAATGCAATTTTCACCGATGTATTGCTAGAGGTCTTACTTAAAATATAGGCTCCATTTTACCGCAGGAAAATATAAACCGAAGCGAAGCGAGGGCGGGTCGCTATAAAAAAATAAATGCAATATAAAAAAATCTTTCAATACTCGATATGTAATCGGAAAGTGGTCTTACGAAATTCATTCGGAAAAGGAATTGTCGCTAATTACGAACATATTGTTTACATTCTATGCATTAGCTGTAGCAGAAACGAGATTTGAAACGAATCCACGTGACGTCATCAATCTAACGCAGTAGGATATTACTTAGTGTTATCGTAACAGTTAAGTTTGTGAAACACCCCTCTTTGCGGAATAAAGAGTCGCGAATCCATTACTACGGTCAACCTAACGAAATTAAACCACTTGCCAGTTTAGTTTTACTGTAATTTAAAATCACTTTACAGCAGTTTGGTGTGTCGAATGACTGAGAGTCACGTAAATGAAATGGAGGTTCTGTGTTGCCAGGCCACAAAACGTGAATTATAGTGCTAACGGGGATAGAATTGCAGTGTTTTGATTTTTGAGGCAAGAAATAACCATTTAGATGAAAATAATCGTACATAAATTTCAAATATCTATCTATACATACATACATATAATAAAACTGTAGAACCAGCGTGTCTGTACATTGAATATATTTACCAAAAACTGATTGGGGGCGATGAGGGAAGAGTATCAGAATACAAGGAGACGATTTTGAAAATTTTTGTCTGTTTATCTGTCCGTCTGTTCGAACGTGCTAATCTCCAAAACTACTGAACGGATTTTCATGGGGTTTCCACGTGTTAATTAAGCTTATCTTGACGCTTCGAATAGGCTTTAGAGTTTAAAAACTAAAATTCCACGCGTACAAAGTCGCGGGCACAGCTCGTAATATATAATTTGGTTAAATGTGGGGCAATGAAGTGTCTATATATAATACTAGCCACCATAGCCGAGGTCTAGTTGCGGTTTTGACGTCCTATTCTCATTGACATTTCCGAATGTTCATATTTTTATAAGTTACGTTGTTATTTCATCGAAATATTGTAGTATACGATTACTCGTAGATTACTTCTAATTATTCAATTGTATGTAACTGTAACATCGAAAGCTGAAGTTGTTAACAAAAGTAACTTTTGTAACTTAGTGAAGTAAAGTAACTTAGTAAGTAAGTTTGGAGTTTTTTGATCAAAATAATTCGTTTTTTTTTATTTAATGATAATATGCGTGATGGTATCACCCGTGAATTTGATCATAATTACTTAAATTGCGTTTTACGTGAAACCCAGTAATATTCGCCATATACTTGGAAGACTACCAAGTGGTAAAGATACTAACCCTCAGTACGACGAGTTTAAAATTACCAATTTCATTAAAAATATCTTCTTAAGCACACGTTCTAATTTAATTCATAAGACCGCCTGGTTGTATTCTCCTCTTATAACATTGTTTCCGAATTTTGTCATAATGTAACACTTATAATATATAATAAAGAGTTTTAACTATCTATCTATTAATAGATGTAAAAATATAATAGGTCTACTGTCATTAAAATGCATCTGGCAACACTGGATACCGAACCACGAACATTGCGCAATTTGAGGTCGATGCCTCTCCCACAAACCGCGATCGATGTTTTTATTGTTCTTTCGACGAGTTCGCTTAGTAACTACGTTCTTATTATTTCTAAGTATTGAAAAACATCTTTACTTTTGTAATTCTAACCTTTTTTCGTTACAGATATTCGGTATTAAGACAATTAGCTACTATAAGTAACATAGGTTACAATTGTAGAAGAATAATTTTCTTTTGGGTTGTTTATAAAATGTAAAGCACAAAGTTTGTCTATACGTCTGTCTGAACGTATATCCATCAGTTTCTGTTTGGCTGTACCATATCATCAACCTGTCTCTACCCTGCTGGATATAAGCCTATCCCTACGACCGCCACCACACACAGTCTTCTGCTCTTCTTGTCAAGCCAATACCGGCAACCTTCTTCAAGTCATCAATTGTTATGGACTACCTGGACGGAAGTCGTCCCACAATACGTTTCCCGGCGCGTTATTTCTAAAGCGTATGTTTCATGAATATTATTCAGTTATTAGTTTTGGAAATATTGCATTATTTGAAGAAATGTTCGTGAACACTGATTGTCATGAATGAGACCGGGTAAGTTGTATGACCAATTGTAAGTTAAACAAGTTGTCTTAGAATAAAGTTAAACGAAAGTAAAGTGAAATATTAAACCCAAGGTCAGTTATGCAAATACAGCGTGTGTTTTCGGTCTATTTCGTACGAATTACTAATTCAATTGAACCTTTTATTCGCCGAAGTCGATTATTTCTTGCGAGAATAACTCGAAGAAATCTTTCTTTTTTTATTCGTTTTGTAACCTCGAACGCACACAATGCATAATAGTTAAGCCTAAGTTCAGAAACGCAATTCTGTCACGTGAATAGCTTGGATAATTTCATCAGTGTCAGAGTAGATGAACCATATGAAATTACAGTTGAGAAACGTTTTGCAAACTCACTCGTAAATTTTTCATAGACCACATTTTAAGACTATTATGTCTAGTCTACAATCGAATTTCAACAGTTGAAGTTCATTCGTTTATATTTCTTCTTCTATTGAATTATTTAGTAGACTTCTGCTTATACTGATTTCACTCATCATAACTGAATCATCATCTCATATTATTGTCCCCTGAATGCTCCCTTTTTAATTTATTTTTATACCAAAAAAACAATACATGACATTTTATGTACTTTGTGCCCTTAACCCTGGATGGTTTGTGGTGCATATTCGTATAATTAATAATTTTAAACAGTACAATTATTGTTACGTAGTGAGGTATGAACTAATTGTGAGTACCTACATTTCTTCACATCTTTATACTCCCGTTCCTTTTCTTTTTAAATTCTTTAGTAAATATGTTTAATTTCATTAGTTAGTATTTTAATATATAGAACTAAATCGTAGATATACGAGTAGTTGCGATCATTAAACGCTATAAAAGTAGCGTTTTCATAAATCCTGTTCTCCTGGTTACACAAGTCGCCGGATCATGTTCTCATCCAGTTCAACGACTTTGCCTGTTTTATTTATATGCATATATCTATCTACAGCATCCTTAAGAGGCCGGTAATAGACAACATTTTTATTGCATTTCACATTAATTTCTCAGCCGATTCTTTTATTTGCGTCAACTTTTTAACTTTCACAATCCACTTTTTCATTTAAATCCCGATTGCCGTCGCAAATGGTCTATTACCACTATTACAGGCAATAGGTAACAATGACTGCTTTTTACAACTTTTGGATTCATTTGTCGATAATACCGTAATATTAGTCGTTGCATAATGTAAATGAACTGGTGCTGTCGGTTGCAGTGCAGTCGATGCCTGAGTTCGGACCCTGCCGGTCTTGGGTCCTCCACATACTGCACCCCCTAGCATTTCGCGATAATTACAATTAATCAATGTTTTTGGAAATAGTTGTTTAGGCGGTATATATAATGTCAATGTTCTATATCACAGTGGCGTTAAAACAATTATAGTGACTGCAGTGGCTGTGTTGTTAGCAAAAAATAGCAAATAATAGTGCAATGATTTTTTATCTATATTGATGATGCCGTAAATGGAATTCCTTTAAAAATAATTTCAGAGCACCCATATTATATTGTACACAAGAAATATTCTGTTTTTGCAACTTTATCACAGTTCCATTAATTTCTCTATCAAATACCATTTTATTTTGAAGTGGATCGAAATAAAATGGCTAAAAGTTTCAATGTGCAATAAAATGTTTATTGTCTAAAGTTGATACATAATTCAATTATACGTGCAATGGCGAATACATTATGAGTAATATTGATTGAAGGATAACCAGTTTACGGAAATCGGTCGCGAGGTAACCGTGCAATAGTAATTTCACTGACTTCTCATTAAAATAAATCCAACTTTCTATAAAACTAAGAAAATTTATATACTATCTTGTGTACTTGCGCCAGGATAGTCTAAATTGAGTAAAACAAAGAACATTCTACTGAAACTAAAAATTCAATAGATATTTAATTAAACTCTCAGAACATTATTTTCATCGAGTTTATTAAACCACAGCAATGTAAATGTGACAAGATAACAAGGCCTTTATACAACCAAGCGTGCATCTTTCTTTGTTGAAGTAACATGCAACTTTGTATAACTAATACAGTAATCAGGATGCTAGCGCAGAGAGCGTGAAGTCATTCCGTGATCCAACCTTCGTTTACGAACCAAATTGTGGGTTCAAGTGAGATCGATTTACCAATAGTTAATGTAGCGTTTTTGTTTCAATTTAATACAGTAAATGTACGGAGCTGCTGATGTCTCGTCATTATATTTTATGGGAGTTTCTCGAATCATGAACAAGAATGTTCTACTAAAACCTGTTATATCTTCGGCTATTAAATTTCTACCGCCATATCATATTCTAATGAACAACAAAAGCGCGCGAACATCATCTGAAAAAGTTTTAGATGCTAAATTGCCAAATATCGTCATCTAAACAGTTTAACACCTTAAATATTTTTGAGTAATTTAGAGAATAATTTAATTAAATTAATATATAAATAATCTTTTTACTCGTTTCATAACTTTACAGACACTAAACTGTGAATTAACTAGGTGAAAACCCGTAAAAAATCAGGAGTCAATCTGTTAATTGCCACGTCTATTGCAAAGACGTCTTTTCTGCACCCAACCTAATTTTGTTTAGTAAAAATAGTCATCTAGAAATTTCTTTTTACAATGTCATTCGAGAATCTGTTCCAATGCACTAAGATTAATCAAATCTTGGAAACCTTAAAGGTTAATTCCACAGAATCATACGTCAATCGACTATTCAACGCTAAACCGTGTCGTGCCTGTTACTGGCTGACCCGATAACACAAATTCCTTATCAAATTCTTATGCACGTTTGAATAAGAAAACTAACTGGTCAAGATTAACTTAGTCTTTCTATGCTTGCATTCCTATATGATTAAATTCTTGTTATGAAAGTAAAGGAAACAATTAAGTAATTGAATAATTAAACATTAACATTACATGAATTTTAAAGATACTAACGGAAGTGATCAAAACTCAGCTCAAGCTAAAATTCGTCATTCGCGATGAGACTATAGTAAGAAAATGACAAAATATCAAGTAGCTCGATGTAGCATGCGACTAAACTAAATATTACAACGAAATGAGCAGTTAATTTATTACACACAGTAAACAATACCATTAACAACATCTTAATTTATCGACAATGTTAAAAATACAATAAAGTCTATTTGATCCGATAGGAGTGATGACAGTAAAAAGACAATGTCAGGAGTGTTATTGGTGTTAAGAACCGAATGGTTCGAGGCGTGGCTAGTGGAAGCCTGGTGGCAAGCACTGGTGCTACTTGCAAAGCTGTTTCTCTGCTACTGGCGGCTACTGCACCACGTTGTTAAGGGTTGGCAACAAAACATTGTTATAATATTCTTGTGTTCTATATAACTGTGGAGTTTCTATTTGTTTCTACATATAATGTGGAAGGAAAAATTGTGGAAGTTTCAGTGCTTAAAGGATCAACTGATTCGAATGTTACTGCTACTGACATTTGCCGCACAATGTAAATTAACGATTATCAGTAGAAAAAATGTCAGATTAATACAATCTGTACGAATAAAAAATACAGCAAATACTAAACTAGTAATCTCAATGATGCAACGATTGTGTTGAAAATATTTTATTCAGTTTTCGATATTCAGAATAGTTACATAGTAGAATGACCGGAATAAACGCTTGTGTCGTCCACTGCCGGACATTGGCCACCTCATGCATATTGTCGTGTGCACGAGGGATATGTGGCCTTAAATCGCCACGCTGATCAGGCGGGTTGGCAAGTCCACTCTTTTAGAAGTGATGCAGTTCCTCAGGGGTTCTGAAAAACAAAGCCGCTACTCGCTTAGTCACCTTTAACGACGCCCACGGGAAGAGCTGGAGTGGTGCTATTCTAAGGCCGACCGACACCACACGACCACGCCAAAATAGTGAATTCCACATAGTAGAACAAAATAGTGAATTAGGATCAGTTAACCACAGACTTAAGAAATTAACAAGTTTAAAGCATTCTTAAGCTTAACGTAGTTTAAAGAAATTAACAACCGTTCAGATATCACTTGTGCTGTGCAGCAGTTCCACAACTAGTCAAAATTATTACAGAACTTAACGTTAAGGTTAACTTAAGTTAAGGTTTCTAGTGTTATTTATGTAAGACATGCGAAGAAAAGACAATTTCTAGGACAATTTTGTCATAATTATAATACGATAATAATACGATCGATAAGATGTACGAGTATAACTCCTGGTATAAAATTTGGTACTAATTTAGCGGCATCAGAATCTTACCTGCGCAAAATAGGAACAAGTATGTTGAAGGATACACCTGACAATTGATCAACGATGGCTAAAGAAGAACTTAATTGGTATACTTTATATCAAAATTTTATCTTAATGTTAATTTTTCTTTGCCTTTCAGAGCTGAAAGTGCCGGCGGCGGCCATGATGGCGCCCAACTTATTCCAGAGGACCAAATCCCCACGCTCCTCCCCAGGGAACTTACACAGAAAACTGCAGGTCATTATTCATATTTGAAACCTACGATACTATTTGCATATATGTCCTCTCTACTGCTAGATATAGGACCTCTCCCAAGGACCGCCATCGCACACGGTCTTCAGCTCTTTTCATCCAGCCACTACCGGTAACTTTCTTCGAGTCCATCTGTCCGGAGGTTGTCCACGCTACGTTTGAAACCTAGATTTACTGAGATATTTTTTCGCAAACGATCCAAGAAATAGGTTTAGCGCTGATTCTAAATCTTAAAAAAATGTCTAAATTACGATTACGAAGAAAAATCACGATATGCCACTATTGTGGCTTTTGTTATTTTACTCTAACTGTAACTTTGGTTTTAATAATCTTGTTTTTTTATTTATTTTAAATGGCTATATAATATTATAAATAAATAATTTTATACTATTTTTTTATAAGGAAGTAGGCGGTCGAGTCCCACGTGATGGTAAGCGTTACCGTCGCCCATGGGACACCTGCAACACCAGAGGGGTATGAGGGTGCGCCGCCGACCTTGCAAAATCCTATTCACAGCTTTCTTGAAAAACCCCATATTGTAGCTTAATGGAAAGAACTCTTAAGATAGTTCGTTCCACAGCCTACGGGATCGCGTTATAAAATGATTTTTGGAGCGAACAGTACGCGAGCGACACCCCCGTATCGAGGAAATGCGGATGGACCGCACGTTTGTGACGAGAGGTGCGGTTGTAGAAATATTATAAAATATTTCATCCAGTTCAGCCTAAGCAATACCAGTTTCTGCTCAACTCTGAGTTTTTTTTGTTTGAATTTATGTAAGAAAATTCAAAACTACTCCACTGATTTTGAAAATTCTATCAATATTAGGAAGCTTAACTTGTGCAGCTTAATCGATATACAACTTGAAAAAAAGCCAGATTTAATCAACAGTACGCTGTGGATCTACTTCACAGTAAAGCATTCAACTTCGTCGATTCAATCTACCTTTTCAATAGAAACAATAATTGGAATTACTTTAATCCTTATAATTACTATTTACGACACTCGCGAATATTACAAATATATATAATGCAATAAATATGAACATTGGAATGTTTCCACCGCATTCCCCACTTTACCCATGTAATAATAAAATCTGTATTCATTATTTCAGAATGGCACGGAGCCCGCTGGCCAATCGGAACCAACTGCAGATTCAAGTCCCGCTAACTCCATCTCGGACGCTGAAAACTTCGAGTGTTACGGCGAGGCGGATGGCGAGGCACCTACCAGCACGTAAGTATTGCATCCCGATACTAACTCTGAGAAATAAAAGCGGGTACAATGCGATCTTCTGACATTTTATAAATAACGTCACATTCATTAGCCTACGCTAGGATTCCCTGTGTTGTAGGTTCAGACCAAAGGCGATAGAAAGACGAACACATCTTTTATGATCATGAACCACCCAAAATCGAACAAACATGAATATTCAATGGGAACTACACCACCTCTAACAGAATGGACTCGCCAACACGCTTGTCCAGCGTGGCATTTTAAGGCCACAGATCCCTAGTGCACAAGATAATGTGCATGTCCAGCAGTGGACAACAAATGAGCTGATTACCGTATTATAACATTAAATTATTTTTTTTGGAAAACTACCAAAAAATGTCCAACTGCCTCAGGTTTCTTTCCCTTAAAGGACCTGCAGCGTAATTTGACAAGTACCTATTCCAATTCTATTCCATCTCAAACGAGTATGTAGATAGTGTTTTATTTTAACTCTTAAAAACATTCCACGTTTTAAAATAAAATATCTTTACTGTAACAGCTATAAAATGTCCAATAGGCTATATTAATGACGAATATTTAAACCCTGTCCAAGTAAATAGACTTGAACGATGCTACATTACAGCGGTCAACGGTCTCGTAAAACGCTTCCGTATGTAATTCGGTTTTTATGTCTGGCATTTATGTTTTACTGGCTGCTTAGTTTGATTCCTCTACTTTCTAAAGCAATCTTTTCGATGAATGTCGGTACGTCTGCAGCTTCTTATCTTGAAGATCTAGGAAATAGAAACCTATTGGGAAAGTAAACATTGGGGACGTTGGAGAATATCACTATTCTATGTTGGCAATAATTATTCCACCAATTCGTTCATTGTACCATTTGTACTCATAGATCAAATTTCTTCCTTAGTCTGAGTTAGGTACAAACTAGGTACCGTACGACCTCTTTCTCCACTGCTGGATATAAGGTTCGTGAGGTCCTAGCGCGGTTTCGTTTTTTAAAGATCTTTCAAAGCTCCTGTTCGACAGCACTGGCGACCCTAGGGCTGGCCATTATGTCGCGCAACGCATCAGCCTTGCCATCCAGCGAGGCAATGCCTGCAGCATGCTGGGTACCTTGACACAGGGATCAAAGTACAACATGCTCCTATATTTATAATCCTATATTATGAGTATTTTGTGCAATAAACACCAATTATATTTTTAATACTTATTTTTAGTTATTTTGTAATGTGAACGTTACTAGTAGATAATTATTTTCAAAAATATAATATAATATCAGATAATTATTATTTTAGGAAATTGTATTAATTTTTAACCCCTGCCTATACATATCTTTGGTAGGGGGAGAGTGCATGCTGCATTCCTACAGCCACCTTGAAATATAGCACCCCCACGTTACCCCTCTCTCACAGAAAACTACCTTGAAATGTAGTACATTTCCCACTTTATCTTATTTCCCCAATGTACGTACTTTTTTCGGTAGTGAGGGAGATATGCCAGAGTCCATTCCCATCCCATCCTCTCCTTCCCCATTTTCCCAATCCATTCCTTAATCTTCAAAGCTAGGCAGCGCGCGCATCCGGGGCGTGCCAACGTTTGTCATTCTGGGCTGATGTTGGCATGTTTCGCGGATGTCTATGGACGACAGTATCCACTTACCATCAGGTGGACTGTATGCTCGTCTACCGCCTTTTTCTATAAAAAAAAAACACAAATAAACATTATTGTAAAAGGACTAAGTAAAAATATTATAACTTTTGGATGCAACAAGAGTAATTTATTTATTATTCGTCAACAGATTGGAGAATGGATCAAGGAGCCCCGGGAACCCCCTGAATCGACACTCCTGGACACGGACCAGCCTTAGAAGAACACCACCCAGGTGCGAGGACTTTTATGTTCTTTAACTTCCTTCACACTTTCCTCTGTACTTTTTTCAGCTTGGGATCATTATTTACTACAGTTATAGAAAACAATCTTGGGCTTATTTTAATACACAAAAATAGACACGTGAAAAGAATATTTGATATAAAATTATTCTTTAGTAATTTCCTAGCTCGCTTTATAATGTTTGAATGTTAATATCTAAGTCCTAAATTAAATCGTCACTCAAATTTGTTTGAAATGCAATGTACGAGTACACAGAATTGTTGCATACTTGGTGTTCTTTTATCTGTCCTTTTTTTTTCGGATTGTCTAAATTCTTGTGGCCCTAGTGGCCTTTCAAGAGTCACCGGACTTGTATTCTTTTACCTGTCCATATTATAAAACTTGCGGGGCTATGTAATAATCTTCTTATTCTATTTTGTTCCCGATTCTTAAAGAAATAAATACATACTTATTATGATCATCGTAAATCTCATATTAATATCAAATATATTTCAATAGCACCTACATAATAAGTACACATAAATAATAATACATATATATATATATATAGAAATGTATGTAGTGGTGCACAATAAAGACTTTTTCTATCTATCTGTAAATAGGAAAATATGAATTTTCCGAATTAATTTCTTTCAAAATTCACCTTTCACAGATTAGACATTAATTTACAATTGAATTTTATTGAAAATCTAACCATAATAATACTCGATACACAGTATTGTATTAATCGTGCCTTATTTATTTCATATTTAAACACTTACATGAGAAAATCGCTTACACAAGATCAAAATCAATTTCACATCTCATATTAACCTATAGATTGTTTTTGATAACTTTTTGGCCCGTTCTCTACAGCAGCTTCCCAGGCGTTGTTTTTATTTTGTTTTCTATAGTTAGTTTCCCGTGTTCATTTATTAATTTGTTCATTTTGTGTTGCTCACCTAGTTCGCTTCTTACGTGTTCGTGTGTTTCTTTCTAGTCACCAGGAGAACCTGCCGCATCGGCGATGGGGCTCCATGAGACAGTAAGCTTGCTTTCTTTTTCTTTGCATTTTTATTATTACACGTATCATTTACATCTTTTAGTTAAACACAAATTATTAGGCGATACCATTAGGAAGACACCAACTCTAGTGACACATATTTTCTACTTCAAAAACTACGGGATTCATATAATAATAGTAAAATTTACTAAATAACGTTTATTATTTATTTATTTGTTTTTATAGAAAAAAGGCGGCAGACGAGCATACAGTCCACCTGATGGTAAGTGGTTACTGTCGTCCATAGACATCCGCGATATATGCCAACATCAGTCCAGAATGACAAACGACGTGGCCAGTCGAGTGCGCCCAGCGGCTGTGGGAATGCAGCATGCACTCTCCCCCTTATTACACATTTTATTGCACATTATCCTACCGAAGTCTAGCTAAATATTTTAAGGTATTGTCTACCAGCCAACCTATTTATTTATAAGTCGAAATCTTTCTTATGGGTGCTTAAGAATGAATCCTTAATCAATTACAATTTCACGTAATAAAAATATCCTTAAATTTTAAATCACCAACTTTTGTGTCCTCTGGTCCCTAACTAAACTATATATTATAAATATGACGTTCGTTTCTAAATATAAGCAATTCTTAATCTGTGTGAATCACAATTGCGTGCCTCTTCTTTCCTCAATATGTCTAAGATTATTATATTTGGAACTACTCTTCCTACTTACTTTTAAAAGGGCCTTTACTTGCTACTGTAATTTTTTTTCTGTAAATACCTCAATCTGAACTTAGATCTCCCTCTACCCTATGGTGTAGTAACTAACAGGAACATTCACTGACAATACAGCTTCATTGGCTATGCATAAAAAATCAAAAGCGACTTCCCTTCCACTGCAAAATAGCCTTTACAATAAATACATCAGTGTGGTTAAGGGATTGGCGTTTTAAAACCAAGAAAACAAAATGTTTAAGTGACTTTTATTTGCTACTAAACTCTATTATACCACGAGAACTGATAGTGACGTCATCGCGTCATATCGTACTCCGTTATACACAAGAATGTAAATATCGTTTTGTTATCGCTAGTTGTCTATAATAAACAATAAAATAGATGAACAAAACAACGTTTCGTAGTACCGGTCGGTGTTGTCTTGTCTGATTAAAGCTGATGACGTCACTATCAGTTCTCATGGTATAGACTATAGGAAAGATACCTGCCCATTTATGCCCAGCGACTAACGTGGAAAAAAGTATATTTGTATATTAAACATCGGAAAAGCTCCAAATCAGCAACTCGTTGTACTGTAGGATTGTACTGGTTAATAGGACGAAAATCTCAATTTTTTCTCTTTAAGCAAACTCATTATTTACATATGTATCCTTAAACCTATTTGGACCTAGTTGGAGGATTTCCATATCCATATGTCGTTGGAGGAGGATCGGCAACTAAAATTATTGATAACATACCAACTTATTGCTACCAATAGTAATCATTTACGTACTAACTCTAACAGAAGACTAACTCTTCAAACTCTAAAAGAAGGAAGTCAAAGCCAAAATATAGTCATCAAAAAAGGGATTGGGGCTCATCAAAATATATTTGCATCATCGCTGAAACCTTCGACCACCTTCCAAAGATTAAAAAGTAGGGCTCCACAAGTTAAAACATAAAGGATCAATGTAATTACTGATGTCTCATTGATACTTTCCGAACTAAACTGATTCCACGTTGATAACCCGAGGCTCAATGGAATTTGCATTGCATAAAATAATTAACTGAATTAACGCCATCTATTGTCAACTTACGCACCTAGGTAGTTACATTACAGACTGCTAGAGTAATAAACGGTTATAAAGAAAAATTCAAGCTTACAACTTCAATATTAAGAGGTTTTAATAGAGTTATAAACAAATCGTCTTGTATCTATGAAACTTTATAAAATGTAGATTTAATAGATCAATAACGATAAACTAGAATAATAGAGTGGTTATTTGAGGGATTTTATTGACATATTGAAAACAGTAATAAGGATTTAAAAATTTGCATAATAATTAATAATCTACATTTCGCTGTACTCTCCGAGGATTCAAAGGAACGCTTATTAATACTCAAATGTTTGCCTATCACGCTTTAACTATATCACCACTTTCTAATTTTGAAGTGCAATTGTTTTTAGTTATTACCACGTAACTACAACATGCCTCGATAGTAGGTGCACAGTGAATAAAGTTGCAATCCTCCTACTGCAACTTTAAAAATACCACGTTTATTCAAGCCAACTACTTAACTCTATTGTTGGACAAAGTAAACTAGTCTCAAAGTGCAGTGCGTGAGTGCACTCAAGAGTGCGTGTCGATCGACAGTACTGACACTGAAGTCACTGCTAAAACGTCCAACCCGAATGGTATGACTCTGTACAACATGCACAATACCTTCTTTAAAATCCGTTGCTAAATCAATTTAAACTCTATTCGTTTTCTATTAAGAACAGTGAATAAGTTTCTTCGGGTGCAATAATAAATTAGTTTTTGTGAACACATTACTATTGTGCGCTGGAAACAATGCAGTCTCGCCACTATTTCCAGACTGTCAATGAGTCATCATGACATAACGTCAGAATTGGCAGAGCGACTTGATAGCACAATTGTTGCAGTCATAGAAAAACGAATTACAGTTAATGATAATTCCCGATGTAATCAGATTATGCCGAGTAAATGAAGCTTCATACGTCCACGAGTGACGTCAATGAAGCCTTATCCAAGTAATCGCAGTTTCGTGAACTAAAAACCAATTACGCCCAAAAATGTTGTAATGTTGTAATTCTATAATTGTAACACAATACCACACTGAATTATGTGAAGCCTGCAAATTGACGTTTACGTCTGTATTTGTGCTTCTCTTATCCTCCACTGTTCCGAATATAAGATCTGTAATTTTTTTTCGGTTTTAACTATTGATAATTTAATTACCATGTAAGAAAATTGGTTGCGTTTTACTTCTAGTTTTACGTTTCGACAGTTTAATTTATCGTTGCATTGCGCCACTTTAGACGTATCCAACACGATTGTGGTTACAAACCAACAAATATTGCAATGATTGCAACCACAAAGATATAACTTATGCAGCGACTAGATCTATGTAATTATTTCAAGCTATCATCGCAAGGAATATCCCGGTTAATCGTAAAATATGTGGCATAAATTAACGATAATAATAATAAAAACTCGTTATTGCATACAAAGGGTTATTTCATGTGCACATATCTTTAAATGACAGAACACAATAGGCGCGACCTTATCGCTAAGGCGATCTTTAAACAGTACTGTTGTTTTTCATGTCATAAGTAAAAATGTAACTATAATATATCACACTGCAATAGTTTTCATGAAAATTGTTCGCTAAGCACATAGATAATTTTGTGAGCTCATCGCGGTGCGTTAGGCACCGCGCATGCTCCTTAAGAAAGTGAACTGTTGTTCCACCCCGCTGCCGACGAACGCAGCGTTCCATAATTGCCCAACAATTTTACTCTATATTAATGCAGATAGGTACCTCGACCGCTAACTTAGGTAAATAATAGTCTTCAAAAAGTAGACAAACTAGACTAAAATCATTTCAATTTTCAAATCTATGACAGATCCTAAGAGAGGAGAGATGTTTTATATTGTGTTACTTTCTTATTACTAAACTTAATAATAATTTCTTTAATAACCAAATATTACATAAAGTAGGAATCTGAATGAATAAAAGACGGAATTGAAAAATACAATAAATGTGACGACTGAATAACTGAAGATTATTAAGGAGCGTGAGACTTTGGGACTTGTTAGCTCAATTTAAGAAGACCTCTTTGATTCTCCGGATAATATAAAGCTTTTATCTGATCTTCTAAAGTCCAAAGATCAAGTTACACTAGTCACATTAGGCACGGGAACGACCGCAATCAAACTGTGTGATGCAACGTTTAAATCACACGCGCGACCGCCATTGCTCACGAAACTGCTAACGATCGAGAAAATTATTATATTGTCATTGGTGCCATGTTTACGAAACGAAATGAAACGAAACAATAGAATATGTTGTTTCAGATCGTGCAGTAATTTAGGTAAAAGTAAAATTTGATATTGAATTTATAACGTTCTTAGTTGAAATCTCAATGCAAACATACTGATGCAACTTGTTGGGTACATTTACTTTGATATTTAGCAAATATGTATGTATGAAAAATGTATGTGTGGTGTCGCTCGGCTTTAGAATAGCACAACCCTTAGGTGTATTAAAAGGCGACTAAGGAATAAGAAAACCATTACCTTGTGGTAATGATTTTGTTATGCCTTGAGGTAATGCCTTGAGGAACAAAGTCATCACCTCTAAAAGAGTGGACTCGCCCCACTTGGCCCGTATGACGTTTTAAGCCCATACATCCCTCGTGCCCACTGTATGTGGAGACCCATTTTCAACAGTTAATGTTAAAAGGGCTGGTTATAGTTTTAACGGTATGAAAAACTTAGCTAAAACTCACAAAAATAGGTAAAATGTTTATATCAATTAACTGAAAATCATCATGGTTTTGATAATTGTCAAAACTTCGATTCGATTACTGTATATATTCATTTGAAATAAAGTGTCTTTATTCATCACTATACCTTATAGTTCATATGCTAATTAATATGTAGGTATAACACGCATAGTGTTGTAATCTATGCCACATAAACGTAGCATAATAAAAAAAAAAATCGCATGCAAATGTCTCGCATTGTTTACCAGTTTCTTAACCTCGACATGCATGACCTTCTATTAATCTAACCTTAAAGTAACTGCTACCTACTAGAGTTACTGTTGCATTGCCTTTAAAGAACTGGAACAAATGAAATTATCTACATTCATAAAAGAAAACTGTTATTTATTGCCTTGCAATACCAAGTTTCTATGCCATCAACAGCATCTTTGAACGCGACTCGTAGATATAATCGCGCTCGGCGGCTATGTTCGTCCACCGCCGCGAGCTGATTAATAATTTAATAACGGCGAGTGTTGCGCAGTCTACTACTGTGGATAATTCATGCCTCACGGTCTGCGTAGCCCACAAGTCGGTCCACAATTGCGTTCAGCGTTTGTTGATGCGTCAGTCAGTACCTCGCGACCACTCGTGCGATCTGCCGCGCACGTAATACTCCTTTAAATTACCACAATTCGATATTGAAAATCAGTGATGTGCATTTGTTTACGTTAGTGACAATCGAGTGTTTGCGAGTGATGTAAACGAGACACATTTGTATGGATTTACGTGTGATTAAGAACGAAGCGCAACGAGGTTTGCGAAGATTTAAAGCGTTACTATTGTTTATTAGTAAAGCTGGAGCGCAACGGTGTTTACATGCATTACAGAAAACGGCCATATAGGTATATTTTTCATTATAGTTTTTCTTGTTGTGAAAAAAAATTAACTACCATCATTATAAAGACATATTTTTCCCGTTTCTACAGAGTACTATTACCCTAAGGTGCCCTAACTAAAGACATCAATATATCCTGTTCTACTTAGGTTAATCATTTTGTCTCTGTAGATATTTAATCAAAACCTTTGTTTATGAATAAATAATTACCATACCCTACATCAAAAAATCTAATTTACAAAGGTCATGATAGATTTTGATTAAACTTGAACGTTGCATAAAATTGTCCATTTGCATTCACATAACATATTTTGGTTATGACGTGATAATTTAGTAGTGTCATTATTGCGAGGTACCTACAGTGGCATAATAGTTGCTATAACCAATGCCATGAGTTATTTTATTGTCACAGCAATAATACAACATTGTATATGTATGCATGGGTATTTTATCGTGTCCACTTCCATTGTGTTTGTCCGAGCGACAGCAAGGCAGTTTTCTGTCACGCGAAGGCAACGACCGCAAGTTTTTACAATCCACAAATCGAAAAAGTTTTATTTTATTTTTAAGATATTTATTGTACCTCAATTCTATCTATTCTGTATTTTGTGCTTATACTTATTATCTGTAGTAACGATTCAAAGATTCTTTCTAAACAGAATAGATATTTCTAATATAATATTTTTAATCCTACTGAAGAAATTTTTGGAGCCCTTTAAGAGTAATTTGAATTTGCCTAAATGTTTTTTCACATTTCTTTGATTAAATCGTTATGTTACAAACAAATGATGACTTTAATACATAGCGTTAATTTAGAAGTTGGATAACCTGATGGTTACAAGTACCTACTCGTAATGATAACTTAGCGCGCACGTCATTAGGTATTATTTCATCAAATCCGGAGACGTATACTTACTTAGTTTTCTAACCCGCATATTCTAACACGAGATTTATTGAAAAACGACCCTTATAGGTATATCGCGTTCAACAGGTACGTGCCCGCCAATATCGCTGCGGTATTATCTGTGCTAGGTTCTTTAAGATTTTTTTCGGATTAACAGGTATTTGTGGTTGTATATTGACCAACAAACGTTTGGAAAAGATCTTAGAAGTTTTTAAAGTTAGCTAACTTTAAATTACAAGAAACCATCTTATCGCTAGCAGTAAAAGATATTTGTGAATTCGAAAAAAATTAAAAAAGTGAGACATTTCATACACTGTGATCGATGGATCTGTGATCGATTATATACCTAGTCTAGCCACAAATACCGTTACAATAAAGAATAATAAATAAATTACATTTGAATTTGGAATCTGTCATTGTCACGTGAAAATTAATGTTTTTTCTCATTTTGGCGCCAACCATTATTAAATATTGTACTAATATTAAAATGGAGTGGGGTGATAACGAAAACCATATTTCTGTAATTACAGTACACAAAGTAGGCGCCGAGCCAAATGCAATTCTTAAAACTCCATCGTCTTGGTATTAGCGGAATGTTTGTGTACCGCGCTACTGATAGGTACATCGAAACGCCCCCCCCCCCCCCCTTGTTTGGGACAGAAAAACGTCTGGCCGGCCACGCACTTTTTGTACTATACAGACGAGACAAATACAAAGACGTTTGTCTTACAAAGACACCACCCAAACTCGAACAAATATTGCCTTAACATTTAACATTGCTGGATACATCTACTGGACGGGGCCTATCTAGAGATAACAATCCCCTCTAATCACCCGATAGATAATAAATGATTGGAGACAATGTCGCATTGCTCCAGTAGTCGGCATCACTGTCGTCACTTTCTTGCACAATTTCACGGCGCGCGCGCACCCATACCTCAATTTGTTGCCGCCGCCGATTTCTCTGACACTCCCCGCGGATATCCTGTCCGTTTACAAGTTATAGCCTAATTAGTGAAAAATAATATTTTATTGTTTTACGTTAACACTTCACGGTCACTTTTATAAATTATTTCTTTCGTCGGCAACAAAATTCTATCTGTTTACTGCTAAGTATGTATAAGCTAAGCTTCCTTTGATTTGTTGCGTGGTCTCATATTGTACACGAGTATAGTCTACGATCTTCGGAATCGAACAAAAGTTACTTCAAAGTGTAGTATATTAATTAGCACAAAACAAGATTTCACTTTTCGCTCAATAGAAACATCGTTTTGTCAATAAAACAACGTATCTAATCGAGTAACATAATTGTGCTATTTCTGTTATCATTACACTATTTACATCAATTTGATTATACTCGTAGATTCATGTGATGTGATTCACGTTCTTAAATGTCATGCTATAATTTCAATTTATATGATCCGCCCGAGCTCTTAAAAGCAATGATTTCATTTAGTGAGTAGTCATTAATAGCGCCGCCCCATCTCTTCCCGTGTGTGTCGTAAAATGCCACTAGGGGGTAACAAAGCCGCTACCACAAGCCCTGAGAAGAGGAGCTACACCACCTCTAAAAGAATGGACACGCCAAGTCGTATTATTGCCATACATTCCTCATGTCCAGCAGTGGACGAAAAAAAGGGTTGGTTACGGTGAGATAGATAGATTGGTACGGTAAGGTACAAGGGCGTCTCCTGCCAACGCCAGCCAATGGGCCGGGGGGAAGGGAAGGAGGGGGGGGAGTCAAGATTACAGAGAGAATGGGAGAAATATGAATTGTAGGTACAAATACATTTTTTTTCAAATCTAGGGAGTCAACTGTTCTCCCCTGCCACCCCTTGACAACGCCCTTGGTAAGGTAGATAAGTAGTAGAAGCTAATTGGTTTATGCATAAACTAATTGGTCTTTAAAATTGTCTTAAACTTTTTTTTTCTTACATTTATAGTAAAATATACACATACTCCTTAAATGCATGCGGAGTCCTTTAGTTGTCATATACTCATGTGAATGTTCTTGTGTAACAACTGCTTGTTGACCAAATAATAAAATAAATAAATAAAAGATCTATTGAAAAAGGTATTAATAGAAAGTTTGAATATAGTAGCGATAACAATGCATGATAATTGGAATGCAAATGGCTCATATCTATTGACCCAAATCGAAAACTAAAACAATTACCATAATAATTATAATACTACACACTATTGTTCCAAAAAAGCCTATAATTTGTGTACAAAAGCTACAATACATATGATTCGCGTACTATACCGCCAACGGACGACCCACATTATGCAACGCTACACTAGAGGTCAGGATGTTGACTCATACAAAGGTTATTTTAGCTACTGTTGCAGGTAGTGCTAGATAGATACTGTTAATAAGGCTAACAGTAAAACCATTCTAAAAAAATATATTTCCTGTATAAAAAAACAATTTCAGTTTAAAAGGCAGTTATGATTAAGCAAAATAATGCCACTAACAAATACCAAACAGTCGATTTTTCTGTAAATAAAGTTCGATTCTAAAATTTTAAATCCTCTACCAGCCCTTTTGGCATTATCTGTTGGATAAACAAAATTAAACTTATGAATTATGCGTAAACAATGCTAACTTGCATTGTTAGCGAGAGTAAAATAACAAGGTACATTTAGGTAACTTTTCCATACCGTAACGTGAAAGAAATAAAATTAACTAATTGATTACGGTATCGCGTTACTTATATTTCCTTCTTCCTCTAAAGAATGTATCCAATAAAGTTTGTAACACACCCAAGCATGTACCGCACGTGTTATTCAGTTAATTACTAAAGTAATTTGATTGCTCTATTTATTACTTGCTTACTACGCAGCATACGTAGACTGCTATGTATAGCCTACTTTTACCGCGTACGTTGTCACGCATGTAACGAACGTGCTAAGTGTTAGCGCACTAGAATATTTATTGTTTTGTTATAGCAAAAATTATAGCTTGCCACAGGGACCAAATTTAATTAGACTCGTCCTTATATACGTAGATATATATAGGGATTTTGTACAATAGATATGACTTATTGATTTTTATTATATTTATCGTACTAACATTATTTATTATAGACATTAAAAATAATTTAATATTAAACATAACTTCTGTGGGTGATATTATCTCAAAATAACGATAATTGCATATAGAAACTAACATTTAAATGTTACGTTTAAATTTGAGACTAAAATATAATAAGTATCACCTTTTCATGTAATCTTGATAAAAATTCCCCTCTCAACCCGTTCAGTAATTCTAATTATGTTGCAGTTGAATATAAAACGTTTTTGATTCACCAAGAATAAGTATTTAAATCTATTTAACTTATACGATAATAATTAACATCTCACCATAATTTTTATTTTCAGTTCTGGAAAGCGGCAAATCGGCTCTAATGTCTTAGCCAGGTAATTTTTTTTTAATTATGAATAAAATAGTTTTTCTATTATGTTAAAGCTATTACTAAAGTAATAAGCACTTTAAAAAGGAGAGCGTCGTTATATCCTATAGCAACAAGCAGACACCAACAGGTGATCCTTTTACTCTGCGAATAAAAACAATATTTTATAGTTCTGTAATGGTACCAGTAGTGTCATCTATCGAATATCTATTTCAAGAAGTTTAATACTCTGCCATCTAGCGATGGAGACGCACACTAAGCACGGAACCATTTGCTGAATTTAAACTAAGCGTGTTCCTAGACGGCAGTGCAACTTTCCTTTAGATACCACTAGATGTCGTTAGCTATTTCATTTTCCTTTTTTTTTTTTCTTTAAATTGCAATGACCGCCAACTTCGCTTTAGATGAAATTCGTGGTAATGAAATAAAAGTCTAATAAGGAGTATTATTTCAGCCAATTGTACCGGTCGTCTTCGTTCAACTCGTCGGGCTGCGGGTCGGGCGGGGAGCCGGCGGACGACATGTACTCTGATGTGTCACTGGAAGAGGACGTACAAGGTCTTAATTATAAGGTCAGTGATTTCATTCATCAATAATTGACTGTACATTATTTAAGTGCTAATAGGTCTTTTTGGTGTCCACGTGAAACTTAACACTAAAAAAATATGCTGTCGACTTATTTGGGTACATATTTAGAGGAGTGGAGTGTCCAGGCGGTCCGGCACCACCCGTCCTCATGCCTTTATTAATTTTTCTTCATTGTTTCTTACTTAACAAAATGCAACATAAAGTAAAAAAATACAATTATCTTTTACTTTTGATTATCTTACGATTTGATAATAAATTAAAAGAGCGTGTGTTGCATGAACTTGCATGCCTGTGTGTGTGTGGTGCGTGCATATGCGCGCGAGTATTAGAGCAGGAGATAAATGTATTTATATAAATATTTCGTTATATTTGACCGAGTTTAATTAGAAGGGGTTCAACCCACAATAACACGTTTTTTTAAGTTATTCATATTCGTGAAATTCTCTAATCAGGAAGAATTTTGTTACAAAAAAAACAAAAAATAATCCATATTTTAAAACAATTGATTATTTTAATATCATAAGTTTATGAATTAATATCATATTTGTACCGTCCTTTTAAATATGTTTGGTTAATTTTTATTAAAAACAGAAAACGACCAACCTCTAAGAAGGTCTGTATCTCTTAACAAAACTAAATACTTTTCAAGAATAAAAATGTTAACGCAACAACATTTTCCAAAATGCTGATTATCTCAAAACTACATGAATGTGTGTTGGACCCCTTATGATTAAAGTCGGTCATTTTCAATTACTCATAATTGTATGCATTTTACAAATGAGATATTGTCTTTTTTTTAATGAGGGTTAGTTGGAAAATAGTTTCATTAGATACTTTATTGTTTAGATACCATAACAAAACTGAAGTATGTACGATATACAATACGTTATTGATATGAGTCATATGCGAATTGACGTATCAGTGAGTCAAATAATGATGAAAACTGTGTCAACTACTTGGAAAATGTATATCTTTGACGTATAATTACGTATTTGTTATGACTCCTTATATCCTTCCTCAAAAGTATTACGTATATTACAATAATTACTCACTGTGCCTTCCTGTGTTAACGAAGTTCCATTACATAAATCTCGAATTCATTTATTTATTTATCTCGGGCATCAAGGCTTGTACAGTATACAAAAAAAAATGAAAATAAAACTAATTTAAAACTGAAAATGTGCAACTACGCTTTGCACAGTTCGTTGCAATGGCCGATAGATTTATACCCTTCGTCTAGAATTAACTAATTACTTATCCCCTGATTCAAGTATACAATAAATTTTAATTTTCTTTGTAAATATTGTGGAAAGCAACTCAAATTTCAATTTACACCTATGCCTTTACCGATGAATCGTTGGAGTATTTTCAAATACAAGTAATCCACAGTCATAGCATGATCATCACTGAAAATATCTAAACATTATATGAGTTCATATGTAGTATGTATTCGATAACATTTTTAATACACATTAAAAATACTTTCTCCTATATTCATTCTTTGTATGATATTGATATCAGCACTGAGAAGAAATAACCTTGATTCACTTAAAAAGGCCTTTATACAATTTTGTTTATTGTATTGCAATAAATTATACAATTGCAATGCGTTTTTAATAGTTTTGTTCCTGTGCTGAGTCATAACTGTAAAAACTGGAACGAGGACAAACTTGGAAGTAGTAAAATCATAATAATAGCGGTAACAGATTTGTAAAATAATAATAGGCAATAAAAACTCAAAATAAAATGCTAATTTTATTTGCTTGCGATGTCTTCCTAGTGCAGATACTATTTATACAAACTTTCTTGGTGCAAGGTCACTTTGGCAATCTTCCAAGAGCTGAAATAAGTTCGAAAAATTCTTTAAAAAAGTGACGACACGAGCATATCAAACTGATTTATTTACAATGGTACAGCCAAACAATATTAAAAATGTCAGCCAAGAAGGATAAAAAAGTCAACTTAAATAAAGTCAAATCCGATGAAAACAAGAGGAAACTCCATTCATCGTTTATTCATCTGATCTGAAAATGTTTTAAATATATGATAAAGCATTTTTTTAATTTACTAAAACTTCTATGAGAAAAATAATTATAAAGACTAGCCGGCAGTAAATGTCAAACAGATATGTAATGTACAGTCAGCAAGGCGTCAATGTACACATAACCATTCGATTCTAGCGCTTATTGCTAACGTTTTAATCTACCGATAGGTATGGTATAGCAATAATAAATAATACAAGTATATTATTATAATTTTTTATGGTATAGGTCATCCTGTCGCTGCAGGTAGAAGTACCACCAGACTCAAACATCGGTTGCTGGTCACTTTTCCATTATCGATCAAAATGTACCAAAATAAACTTCGACTTTATCGAAATTAAACATTTTAAAAGCCATAACTCATTATTATGTTCATAATTCCCGTCCAACGACCCTATTACGGTATAAACAGCGAGTTTTACCAAAGGAAAGGGTTTAAACAATAGATCGTCTCGCTTCATTTATTAGTCGTTCCTAGTGCGACAGTAATGGGCAGCGGAAACGGTCCCTCTGCGAATGCGCGCGCGCGCGTCCGGTCAGATGCATGCCGTCCTATATGATAGAGAAGCTAAATAAATGTATAAGTATTAGGTAGCCATAAAATACACTATTAAACATATTATTATTAATACTTCGTTTCATTGTTCTCATCACAAGCTCAGTACTCTGTAATCTGACTATACTTATAGTCTCCTTATCCGAAAAAAAAAAGTTAATTATACCGAGACATTTGAGCCCTTTCCACTGGTGATATCGGTTTTCTCCTACGATGGACTGTTTCATAGATACTGAGTAAAAAACCTAATAAATCCTATTGTTTAACTTTTCCTTTATAATTTTTTCTCAAGCTTTTTATTAAATTTTTAACACGATATTGATCAAATTTATGTTCTATTCAAACTTTAGACAATTTTATAAATAAACATTTCGTTTATTTATTAAATTTTCTTACGTATTGTATGTGTCTTGTATATGCAATGTCGTTAAATAATGGGTATTGTCCTCGATACCGGGACGATATATGTCCTCAAAGAGCATCATCATTTGCAAATATGTGTTTCAAATTGATCCAGATATTTAGTAAGTGATTCTCGCTCCGCTGTTGGATTTTAGACCCCTTTCAGTCTGTCCCCGCAGACTTACCTCATTCTCATTCAGTTACATTGTTTAATAAAGGTTTTTAACAATATATACCAACTCATAATTAGTAGTCCCCTAAGAACATGAGTCTTGATAAGTCTTGCTTTCGAATAATTTACTTATCCTTCTTATAGGTCTCTTGACAAAATTCATTATTCACTTTGCCTATCTAGACAAGAATCGGAATTAAAACAAACTGCATCATTGTATGTTATAAACAACCGCATTTACAATGCTTGATGCCTGCTAGGACACCGGGAAAGGGCCATGTCGTGTTCGACGTGGGCGGATCTAACTCTAATTTAATTCACAAATATATATCGTGCAGTCAAAACCAATCGCTTTTATAACTCCACGTCTAGTATAACACCGCACCAGAGTGCAAATAAGAATTGGCAACACGATATGCAGCGTAGCGGACAATTGGTTTAGTTCAGAGAGAAACTGCGTGCCAGTCACTTCTGTGTAATACGATTACCTATAGTACGTAGTATCTATCTACATGGAAACCAATGAATTCATCTAGATATTTGTAAGATCTACCAGGTAACCAATTTATTATACACTTTGTACTTGCAACTATTGTCGTTGCTAAAGATTATGTTGCTGTTGCTATTGATGCAATGCCTATTGCAAAAACTAATGCATTCAAAACTTGTCCGATTATAATAGTATCGGAAACTTTCGTCACCAGAGACATGTCGGCAGTATTTAGATTGCAGACCGAATCAACTTGCTAATCAAGTAATAAACAATAGACATGACTTGTGTTGCGTGCAGTGGGTGGCCACAGAGCGTGGGTTCAACTATGTCAAGGATCTCGGGAGCCAATTAACCTATCTTCTGCATCTCTACTATTAGTACTACTAATTTAAATTGGACGTGTAGCTGGACCTATTTATTATAGGCAGAATTGATCTCGAGACGTGAGGACGTTTCAACATAAATCAGCGGTAGGTAAACAGAATTGGATCAGACCGTTACATAAGTTTGATGATAAGTAGCTCTCACATAGTGGCAATCTACACATTTTATCATTGATATCCCTTATCTCCTTGATCAGAATAGAAACTGTGGTAGTAAATGTGGTATAATGTTATCTAACAAGATTACTATTTGCGTACAAGAACGTAACGTGAAACGGAAAGTGATGCGAACGAACGCGTGCGAAAACCAAATACGAGTACATTGTGTGCAGATCGTGGGTACTTATACGAAGTAAGAACAGCATCAGAAGTAAATATTACACATTTGTTTGCGGGCTGTAGCGTAATATTACCCGATATTGCCTTATCCACAATTTCATCTAGAGTATGTTTTATTTAACAAATGCGTACATTGATACGTTCCCACACAGATGATGTTTCTTTTCTTCTTAGTTATAACAAATACTTAATTAATCAAACTAATTTTGTTATTATAGAAACGTAACGCATTATCAAATTATTTTCAAAAAAACAGACCTAATTTAAAAAATGAGCCGATTTCAAAGATTTTTAATCACAGAAGTTTTACGCTTATTGCCGCATTATACTTTTACATTTAATAGTATTTAAAAATGTTAATGCTTTTGGTAATTTTAGGTCATAGTACAATTGGGCTAATATCTTTGTCTGTCGCTTATTCTTTTCTAATAATAAACATTATGCTGGGGGCAACGTTTCTAATCTAGGACAGATTCAAGTAAATTCTCAGAAAAAAGGCAATTGAAACAGTTTTTAGTACGCAAAGATCGACATGTGGTGTGAATCTTGATAAGATCTAGCGCAACTCAATGCGGGTAAATAAGTTAATAACCGTTGTTAGTGATATAATTATAGTCAGAGATGACACCATGGGACCGGGAACCAGCCGTATCAATAATAACTAATTATGATCTGAATTAATTAGTTGTTATTTTCCCATTCGGAAATAAAAAGATATTTACGAGTATAAGATAATAGAAAAACACTATAAGATAAAGAGATATGCAATTAAAATGTATAATCTAAAAATAGATACAATACAATTCTTCCTAATTCAAGAACTATCCTTCATTTATTAAATAGGTCACTAATAATAATAACTTATAGTAAATAATAATATAAATTATTATTAGTGAATATTATTATATTTTAGTATCTACAACAGTCTTTTATTATCTATCATCTTCCGTTGACAGCAATATGTAACAAAAACAATAAAATATAATATTTTACTGAATAAACAAATGAATAAAGAACGTAGCATAGTATTCGAATGTTTTTTACCTAATAAATTACTATAGGGGGTTAATTAATCTGAGGTTTGAAGTTACATAATTTGGTCTTGGTTGTTAATAGATGCGTTCACACGTATGTACATTAATGAAAATACTGCAGTTATCTTGTAAAAAAATAATCTACATCATTTGAAGTCTATTTAGCTACTTTCAAGTGAATAAAAATATGTAAGAGACATGTCGCAATACATTAATATATCAAGTAAACGGAATAATCCTAAGTGATAACATTGTCTGAAAACACTTCATTGTTTTTATAAATATTTCTTTCCATTTTATTATTTTTTATAAATATTATTGTAAACATTATAATGATGTGTTTAATTATAGGCCAACGAAAGGTCGATGCGAGGTGGTAATAATATGAAAATTAAGGACATTATAATTTATGTATGTATTATATGAAGTTTTATGTAAAAAGTATGTAGGTAGGTAGGTACTCGTAATATGGACAGCGTCAATTTGTCGCCTACCTTAATTAAAGATAATACGCTCTTGAATTCGACGTCACCTTGAACCTGTGTAGGTCGTCAAGTATTGTCTTAAGATGTTATGCGGAAAAGATGTTTTGTTTTGCACTGTCATTATTTTGTCATCAACGCGAGCATGTGGCCAACACAAAGCCGAACAATGACAATACTCATATGTACACACATACACTATACATACATACATATATGTATACATTATACATAGCAACGATTACTTTTCCTTGTCTCACTTGCATTTCTTTCAAAGAATCATTTACTGTGAAAATTAATTAATAATCGTATTAAACTTCAATAACTTTGTAAAAAGCTGTATAACTAACCAAAATGTCACATCGTGAGATGTTGTTGTTTTACCATAGATAATAAATGTAATAATATAAAAAACACAGCCTCTACAATAGGTAAAAGTAACAACACTTCTTTATTTCATTAGATCAACGCTCCCTCACGAACATAGCGAATCCCGCATTTAATGACTAATCCGTTTAGCAATTAATGTGAGGGGAATACCAAATGAAAGTTTACCATAGCGTGTCTCAATGTGATAAGAGTACTTGGAAGCTTTCATTAGAATGACATCAATTAATTTAGTGCCTCATTCAATTTAAAAGCAACCTCTTGTCGTGCCCAGACTTCTGATCAAACTGCATTTTTCTAATCGTGGTAGTGAATTTATTTCAAACCTGTGTTAAGTATTTTAGCTGTAGGCAGATTGGCATTTGTGTCATGTTTACTTTTTTGTTTTGTAATTTCAACAACTTGGCTTATATGCTGTGATCTTATATAACATAAAACAAGTAAATTCTAAATGAATCTTCAATAGTGATCAATGTTCATATACTTAATTACCTAACAACTATGATGTTAAATATATTATTTCAAGACTGTCATTAGCGATAATTGCCTCTGTTTAGACTCTCCTAAGCAATTTGACACAATTTATTAAAAGAAATTTACTTAGTCGTACTTTGAAAAAATATAAAGTTATCCTTTGTGATGCAAGTTTTACTTGACTTTTATTAACTACATAACTATTAAAAAAATCTTCGTTATCGTTGAATATGTTAAAAGTAGAATAAAGTACCAAAAATGAATAAACCAATGGAGTCTATTTTCAACCATAATTTGAAAAACAAAATGCACTTCACCAACATCCGTTGTAAAAACTGCATATTCAGTAATTAAAGTTTCTTATACGAATTCCATGAGTGGCTTTTGTATGTGAGTGGATTAACACTTTACCACGGGCGGCACGTTGGCAAAAACTATATTAATATGTATGAGATAGCATTGTTCCGCCATTTACAATTGTTTACTAGGTTGTATAATCGAGGTGTACTTGTATCTGTCTACTTTCTTGTAATCTATTTGAAAATATTTGACTCCTTGTTTACGAAATTCACTTTTTTATTTACTTTATTGTAAATTTATTGTGCACATTGTCATACAAAAGTAGAGCTTCAAGTATTATCTATCAGTCAACCTTTGGGTTAATCAGAGAGCATCATTGGGAGGTACGAGAAAAACGCCAAGCTTTGGTTTAATCAGAGAGCATCATTGGTAGGTACAAGAAAAACGCCAAGCTTTGGGTTAATCAGAGAGGTTCATTGGGAGGTACGAGAAAAACTTAAAAGGTGATGGTAATTATAAAAAAACACTGTAAAAATATAATCTTGTAAATAATATAAAAATAAAAAGGTAATAATTGTGACAAATCGCAACATGAACATTAGCATGCACAAACTGTGTTTGTGCATTGTTTGGTGAACATTGTTTGGTGGAATAGTAATTGTAACTTGACTGTAATGTAACGAAATGTTAATTACAAATACAACCACATAAGATAACGATACCCGAAGTACAAGACAAAGAAGTGAAGTTTAAAATCAAAACCGAGACATCTGTTCAGTCTTCGGTGTTTTCACGTATGGCCGGCTGCGTCTATTTGTATAAAGCTTCCTTTGAAGATTCAAGTGGCCATTATAGATAAAGGTGAATGGCATAGTATGATGTTTACCCATACATCGTAAGGACATAATTATTCTCAACATCAACATTGTTTCGTACAATCCCAGATTTCTTTCTCGAATTAGAAATCATTTCGACCTCTATTATTTCATTTATTTGTTCACAGTTTGTTTTATTTGCAAAGTGGTGTCCACAATAATAGTACTCGATTCATGGAAGACATCGCTCGCATTTCACACGCTTGTCGTTGATCCCGCGAACATTCGCTTCAACTTCGATTTTAGATTAAATAACATCCGCTTATTATTATTTCTTCTCTTCGACGGAAGTCCAAGCCATTGTTAGTTTGATTATAAAAATTCTACCATAACGATTGCTACTTTAAGCCTTTTATCTTCTTAGTGCATATCTTTGTTTTAAGTGGTCGTCTAATCAAGTAATCAAATAAACATTAAGCCAGTTCAAACGCGCACTCGCTAGATGATTGCTGTCGTTCACATCTTTAGGCACGATGATTTATCTTTTTCCTATCATTCACTTTCAAAGTCTCTAACAACAAATACTCTATCATTATTATCGATTTATCACTCTCCATCTACTCACGGTCAATATTTAATTTATCTTAATGAATTTCTTTTATTAAGTAGGTAGGCACAAGTATTATTTTATTGTACCTGATCGCATGTAACAAACATAATACGCAAAACTAAGATTTCAGTGCTCGACATACTTGTCTTCGTTTTAAACTCCTTCTTAGATACAATATTGACAACGAGGTCTGTTAAACTAAATCGCTTCTCCATCTGGCAATGTCGAACGCAATCATTGTAGCCCCTCGCCCGTAAAATTACGAGATGCAGCCAGACTGGGGGAGCTTATGGAAAGGGGTTATTGCCTCGGAACTGTCTATCAGTTGGTCGTGCATATGTATGTGCAGGGAGCGAATAAAGTTTATATTATTTGTATGTGCCAGTGGCGTCGGCCGGCTGATATCGTGTCGTGTCGATGGGTGGGGCGCGCCGGTCGAGCGCCTGCCGCCAGCCGCTGCCGGTTAGTGCTGAACGCGGTTGTGTGCCAGCATCACGCGCATTATCCGACACTGTGCTATAACTTTCGTATACGATATCAACTTCATTATCGCATTTATTCAAAGAGTTTATTGCTATCTTCTTTGAACAAACAAAGTTTATTGGTGATTGTGGACAGAATTATTGTTAAAAAAAACGATGTCAGAGCAACCGTCGAAAATTTTGAATCGGCTTCGACGGAGTCTCATATTGCCCGATATCATCTTAATACTTGTGTACGACGACAATTAGAGGATTCAATAAATTAGATATACCGTTCGCTTTTCTTTGACAGTCGGGAATTTCTTGTGAAGCCTTTTATGTGAATAATGTGACATAAGAAGATACCATATAGGAATGTACCCACCCTGGCGTTACGCGTATGCAGTGCAATTTAATAATTGCATTACGAACGAAAGTTGCAAACTATCGCAATAAGTTTTATTTAGTGAAGAGTGCCATTAAAAGATAAGATATATCTTAATCAAAATTATTCTAATCCATTTTGAAAGTCAATTAAGTTATTGATTATGAAATAAGACCAAATATTAGATACCTACTGTAAAATTAAGTGCAATATTGGAATACATCCAAAGTTAATACAAACATAAATTTAAACGAGTTCATTGAATTTGTTTGAATGTTCAAATCGGGGATATTCAACCGTTCGAGAGGCGCGATGGGTGAGGCGGTCGAGGTGGAAGATAGCCTTGAGCTGGAGTATGATATGTGGGACGGTCAATTTGACTTCGTGGGCCCACAGGGTCCGACGCCGGAGCCTCGGCCTCGGATCACGTCTGACGCCAGCCTCACAGAGGACTTGTTCACCGGAGGGCCCCTCAGCCCACACCTGACCACTGGATTGAACGGGGGGAAGAAGACGCCCGCACACCAATGGTGCGACAATCTATCGGATCAAGTGAGACCTCATTATGTACATATCTATTTAATTACTCATTCACACTCCTCTTTCATTTCATTCATCATTTTGTTCGTTAAAGGAGATGTTAGAAGCTCCACTTAATGTACTTAATACCTACCTACAAATCTACTTTGTTTGCGTGAACACATCTGAATTCCCTGTAATGACGTCAAATCTCAATTGTAGCAATTCATTTGTATCCTTATTTGACTCAGGCGTTTATTCATAATTTGACAAACAAACTCATTAAAATGTATTGTAGTCATTCCTTGTTTCATCGTTCAGTTTCAGTGGTTCAACACTTCTTTTGTACATGTTCAATGTCGATTCGATCGATTTTAGATTTCAAACAATACAATATAGTTCTTATTGAAAGAAGCTCAAATACTTTTAGTCGGTGCGTATCCGGTCGCGGGACTCAGTCGAAAACAAAAGTAATTTTTTTCGGTCGATTGGAGCGCGACCGCCGCCGCCATTCCCCAACCCTGCTCGTGCCATCGTGGCCTCTGATTTGTGCACCAATGTCACGCGATCTGCTAGGTACTTTAGTTTATGCAACATTTTCATCGATCAAACTTCCTTATCCACGCATTTTAATATAACTTCTCCGGTGATTGGTTACCGCTTCACATTGCGCGGCATCATGCTTCATATCGCGCGTTATCGCTTTTTGTGGATGTTTGATAAAGTATTATCTGTTGTCTCTTCCATGATTTAATTGCATGGTTTTTCTGCAATATAATTATCTTGTTACAAATTTTAATAAAATTATGTTGCATGGTTTAAATTTTAATTACCTGCTTACTCATATATCATTTTGGTTACACTATGAAGTTTTAGTGAGCTGAACAATGGTAGGAGAAGAAGAAAATATACATTATATTTCTTTTTACAATAGGTAATTAATTACTATCACCTACTGTTTTAGTTTAGTAACGTTAACATCTTTGTTAGGTTAACGTTGTAATTGTAATATAGCGCTGTGGAAAATAAAATTATTGTTCGTTAATTACTTTACTTCAATTTATTTGAAGTAATTTCAGCTTATCTGTGCCACGGTCGTAGGCTTCACTTCACGTCAAAATAATAAGTAGACTTGCATTATTGGGGTTATAAGTAGTAAGCGTAGGTATTGTAAACATGAAAAGAAATTAATATGTAGGTAACGCCCAACTTGACTTATTTAAATAAACTCGTTAAAAAATAAACGTTACCCAATAACTAGTACGATTTATGTGATTGTTTAACTAATCAATAATTTGATCCTGTGCATCTTTACAGATCACAATACTGACTGCCCTCCTAAGAACATAAGGCATTATATTTTTTACCAAAACCTTAAGTTACATTAGGTATACTAGGAAATTAAAAATAAGAATTCTATTTGTTTTGTCCAAATTTCCAAGTTTGATTTGACTAGCATGATTTTAAATTAATGAAAATTATACAATTTTTTTTTTTAATTAATCTCGAATGTCATCAAAATGCACTTGTGCCCTTTTTCTAAGTAGGACAGAATACTGCAGATACTCACTTAGTACTTACTTTTAATTATCTCCATTGATCACGGTCAACGTGTAACACATAGGTAGCAGTGTCAATCGGGAAAATGCTTCTCGTCTTTATTTGAGTTGGAATGAAGTAAATTAACATTTAATTGCTTAGCTACTAATTCGCAGAAGGATAGGTCGTTATATGCTAATCTAGTACTCAGGGCCGGCTTTACCTATGGTGCAGGGTGTTAGGGGGCCGAGCGCCGCCCGCGACGCCTCCAAAGAGCCTACTAGAGAGCGCCAGGGCGCTACATGGGCTAGAGCCGGCTCTGCTAGTACTGATGGCAGCACATTAATTTATCCAAACCATTCGATAGTTATTACAGTGTTCATGGATATAGATTGATTTATCGCCGAATGAACTTGAATCTTGCGTAAAGCATTTTATTATAATACTTAAAGAGTACCTACGTACCAAGTTGCGAATGTTTTATGTGACTTTAAACTCATCCTTTCTAGGTTTAGTTTAACGACCGAGGTAGGTAAGTAAGTAGCTATACATCATGCATTTATCAATCTAATCGATCGTCAAAATTTTATCAGAATCAAGAAATACTTAGAACTCATATTGAGATATCTCTAAAGTTTTGGTGTATTTCTAAAATTATCAATAAAAAACTTGTTGATAAGCTACTTATCACAGTTATTTACTTTAATGAATTTATTTTTCCCAGTTCCTTCTGTGTTCAACAAGTGTTCAACTTCTACTTGCTCTTTCACGACGCAATCACTTGCAAGGCACTCCAGCGATGTACCCCTATGAACTCAAAAAAATCTAAATTAGTTTTGTTCCAAAATCCATAAATCGACTTAATTAATGATCAATGATCGTACACGCGTTAAAAGGACGTACAGATACATTACGAAAACATTGGGCATCGGCTAATCCGGAAACACTCAAACGCGTCACCCACGGCTATGAATTACCGTACCTCTAATTGAATACTTTATTGCGTAGACGTGGATGACGCGTTCGGGTGTTTCCGCATTAACCGATGGCCAATGTTTCCGTAATGTATCTGTACCTACCTACTTATGTCAACGTTTAATAGTTTATAAAATAGTTGAATAGTTTTTAATCACTAGCTGGCATGTTCCACAATAAAAAAACATCTGGACCATGTGCACCCACCAATCCGCTCTGGGTCGCCATGGTGGAATATGGTTCGAAACCCCCTAATGATGTACCTACTAGCGAAGGCGTGTGCTCTGCGGTAGGACGTTAAAAATACAACAAATAACTAATGTAACAAGAGAAAAGGCATTTTTATACGAGCTGAAGGAAAGAATATTAAATAACTTTACAATAGATATTATAAATAAGCAATTTTTGTTGACAATCATTCGATTTCTCGATATTCACTCGAAAATCTGGAGATGGATCTACATCAATCACCCCTTTCCTCACAATCTCGCTATCAGCCCTTATGTTTGATAAATTTTTGATAACGTAATAAATTTATTAAATTTAAATCGTACATCGGCCGCCTGTCCGAACTATTTAACTCAAAAAATTTTCCACTCGCATATTTTTAAACAATTTACATACCATAGTCAATGCTTCAACGTAGAAATATTTTTTATTGGACTCAACGAAATATTAAAATATGAGAATAGAACTCCCTATTCTCATGTCAATTTCACGAACTTATTTGCCCTTACCTTCTTTTGCTTCAAATTTACTCCTTTATTTATTTATTTGTTTAATTTGGATAAACAACAGGGGTAACAATAAACGCGTATACATATAAAAAGTAGTGGTTACATTATAATTGTTCCCCCATTTACAGGTTATCACTGCATGCGATTCAAATTACATTTATATTATATTTGAAAATAATGATATAATTTAGAAAAAATAAAAATAATAATTATAATTTTAAAAAAAAGTTAAAAAGGAAAGTTATAAAAGGTACGTTATATGTATCAAGGTCACCGGGGCTGATCGAAAATTTATTAAAGGTCCATGATTTGATTAGTGATGGGAATGATAGGTTAGTTCTGTGTTTGCACGTCTGAAACATTCTGATTGGGTAGCGGGGTGTGTTCTGGTTACGAACTCTTAAAGTAAATTTACTCAACAGATTCTGGCTATTAACAACATTATTAAATCATTTCAATAATAATGTCATATACAAGGTATATCTTCTTGATTCAAAAGAATACATATGGAAATTTTTGAGACTGTCAACATATGATGTTTTGAGTTTAATTCTACATCGATAATACACATCTGAGTCTTATTACACGTTTTTGTATCCTTTCCATTCTATTTATATGGGTCCTGTAAGAAGGTGCCCCGACTGTACTGGAGTATTCCAGTTTGTTTCTGACGAAACTGTTATACAGCTATAGAATAGTGTTTTTTTTTAGTTTTATTGTTTGGCTTTTTGAAATTCCTACCACATCTAATCACAAAACCGAGAGATTTAGTAGCATGGTTTATAGTATTGTTTATAGATGGCACGAAACTCAAGCGAATGTCTATTGTGACACCTAAATCGCGCATTTCTTCCACTTCAGTTATTTGCTTATTTCCTTTGCGGGGAAACTTTATATGCGGACACGAGGAAGGGTTTAAAAACATTTTGTTCTTCTCACATATGTAACTATTTATTTCTATTTATTTTGGTACAACAGTTGACCGTTGCCTTTCTCGCGAATAGCAAATATGCCACCAATGAATGCATATTGATTTGCGTGAACGGTAGGCTCATTATCACCGACCCAATAGTTTGCATTTATTAGACTATCACCGGTGGGAATTGACTTAATGATCGTTGACCCACGACTACTGTTATAACACGTAACGTTACGACCATTGTTACATATAAGTTCCTTGTGGTTTAACCAAGTAGCGTGAGTAACATTTAACAAGCATAATTCCCATAACTCACATTCCAAGGAGATAAAGTCATATATGTCTCGATAACTATTTACTTGTTTGTGGTACTTCGGTACGGTGAAGTTATTTGTCCTCGTTTGTGAGGATTGAAGCTGTTCTTTATTATTGAGGATTAAGGGCTCGTATCACTGCGACCATTGTCGATCTATTGTGAACGCCTTCATACAGTTCGCTTCCAGTGTATATGGCCTGCAGACATCGCAGGATTGTTTTAGCTGTAAGTTGTTGGACGTCTTCCGGTTTTAACAGATGATCGCCCATACACATGTACTTTTTGTACATCAAATTGCCACATTCGCAAAGCAGGTGCATTCATCCAGCTCGGAGATTAGAGCTACAAAAATCTTACAATTACTTTAGGATAAAACTAAATAATCATAAAACTGCGCAGCAGTTGACGTCATTAAAACATAATTACTTGTGACATAAACTACTCATACTTTCAATAAGTTCCCACATATCTCCGACACTTGATTACCGACCGACGTAGTTTCTTCTGTGAACGTTCGCTAAGAATGATAATTGAGCTGAGCATAACATTAACATCACACAAATATGGCTGGGAGTAAACATTCTCTTGCAGTTGTTAACAAACGGTGGAAAGTTGCAAGACTAGTCGTTGAGCCAAGAAAATGTTTCGAGGAAGTCACGAGCACTCATTTTACTACACAACTAAAGTGCCTATTGATTGCGCACTTAAGATACTAATCATAGTTTTACGCTCAATCACCTCTAGAAGTTACAAAATTTGTAATTATCAAAACTTTATTTTTTGTAAAACTGTAACCAATAACCAGCATGCGGTCTAAGACAACTTACGTAATTAAACCTAATTCAGACCTATCTGCGAAAAATTTTTTGGATAACATTTATGTACGGTCGATAACAGGTCAACCTATACTCGTATAGGCGCTTTGATGAGGTTTTAATGAATAAAATAAGGTCTAAAATGGCTACTATGCAATAGTTTGAAATACGTTATCATGTTACCGATTGTACATAATAAATATGTGTTTTTTGTTAAAAATAGGATCTACTACCTATAGTTTAAACATCACATGTCTGGTGGATGATCTCAGAGCGGTTTGTCTGTAAAAATAAAGATAATGTTGTTTACTTATGCTACTTAATTAACGAGGTTATCGCATAATGGCCTTTATAAATGCTTTATTTTTCAAGCACTGCCCACTTAAGCTATAATTAAATTATCAATAACTTTGTAACTAGGTAGGTAAGTAGCAATAACTGGGCAGACCAATAAAATTCTACTTTCTCTCAATTAAATACTTTGCTTTGATCATTTCTAACTTCTGAATATCTTTTACTGATATCGATAACCAATGTGAAAATTAAGAAAGAAAAATGCTTCTTTCTCATTCCTTATCCTTAGTGGCCCTTTATATCCTTATGTCTACAATTCTTTTAACAAAATACATTCATTTAGGTATATTCAGTAGGTATATTTAAGTACAGTACATGTATTCATTAGGTATATTTAAGGAAATTTTACTACGGCCGTTTAAGTTACATTTTTATTTATAATACTTTTCATCGCACCTCGCAATGTATCTCTCTGATCAACCCAAAGGTCACCTGGTAGAGAATGCTTTAAGGCCTTTTGTACAACAATGTTCACTAAAGTTTATTAAATAAATAAAAAATAAATGAATATCTTAATCACCCTAAAATGCAAGTAGTAATACACTGCCGTTGTTGTTCGTGGAGTTATTATGATAATTATGCTTAGAATTTTGGAGGGGAGGCCGCACGCTGCAATCCAACACCCGCTGGGCGCACGTCACTGGCCCCGTTACCCCCCCTCTCATAGAAGACTACCTTGAAATGCATTGCATTCCCATTTTATCATATTCCCCAATGATGTGTTTCGGTAGTGAGTGAGATATGCCAGAGTTCATTCCCATCCCATCCCTTCCCAAATCCCATTTCCCCCAAAACCATTATTATGTCCATGTGCGACAGTATCCACTTTACCACCAGGTGGACTGTATGCTCGTTTGCCACATTCTTTCTATAAAAGAAAAGTGCCATTGATAAAACGAAACTCTTTAATGGACTCTTAAACCCATTTTTTTTTTAATTTTGTTATAGACAAAAAATTCAAGTTCTAAATAAATCTTAACTTCATCAAGTAATACCTAACTTATCTTTGAACTTGATCTCTTTATGTATAAAAAGATTATGTAGCTGATAGCATTTGAGTGTTATGGTGTCTTGTCACATGACATTCTCGTCTGACATCATGTCTACCTTTAAATTGAAGGTAATAAATTTTCACAAATATGCGATATTTACAATAAGCCTTTATAATAATTTCTGTGAAATTCCGAAGAAATGTCTCTGTTTTACAGATAACGAATTTCCAATTGAACAAAAATAATACGTCTCAACTAAAGGTTATCAGCTAAATCCGAAATACCCGTTAGTTTCTAAGTTTATATGTATGTCTATAACATGAGATGGAACGAAATGTATGGACAAACTATAGGGCGAATTTCTTAACCAATTAAAATGAAATTCGCCACAAAAATTGTTTGGGTCTATATCTCAGGTAAGTTTGAAGATAAGTCAAATCGGTTATCAAAATATCAAATCGGTTATCAAAATATCAAATCGGTTATCCAAAATATCTCAAGCAAATCTAAACCTATTTAAACAATATGTCATCGGTACGTCCATCAAATATATTTTTTTTAAACCTAAGCCGACTGTTCCATCAAATATTTTTTAAACCTACTGAAAATCTAAATTTCCGACTAAAAAACAAAAATGTATTCCGTTTTGAAGGTATTTATAGATATATCAGTATGCAAAGAAGTCGTCGCCATGTTATTAGATTTCGCGATTATAACGATAGCAATTATTACTTAACATTTACATGACATTTGCACAGCGAGTTACTCGTATTATTTATTTATTTATCTGAGTAGAGTTTACAGCATTCCCACCATTGCGGCCTACTCAGAGCCCCAATCCTGTCACAATGCTGCGTGTCTTGCGTGGGTACGAGTATATATCCTGATACGCTGGTAAACGCTGACGTATTATGTGAACAATGCTGCGCCACGCGATATCTGTCAGTATGCAAGTAATTGCATAATAAATCACTGTGCCCCCTTTGCATATGGTTTCTTAGTCAATTGTTGTTTTATTCTCAGCTATCATCACTTGAGATGCAATTAAGAAATTAATTTCACTTTCTCGCGTGCGTTTCAGTACATCTACACGGATATGCACTTTTAATTGTTATAGTTTATGCAGTAGCACAAGTCTGCTCTTCTTAACAAATAGAGTCCATGATTTAGAATACAATTGAACATTGTTACTCACACTATATAGGTTTATTAGTAACAGAGTATTCATCTATATATATAAAGAGGATGTTGGTATATCTGATGTTATTAGACTTCGACACCGTTTGACCGATCACCATGAAAGTTGGCATATATATGTATTTTTTCATGGAGAAGGTTTTTATGTTATCGACTTTGTTGTAACTCGCCACTAGATGGCGCTGCAGCACATCAACTTCTATACCGTTCAATCGGTCGCAAAAATCATATCGACGGCAAAACAGAATAATTTGTGATTTTATATACAGAGGTAAATAAATATACACAGGCAGGACAACGTCTGCTGGAGCAGCTAGTATATTATAAACATATAAGTATATAATATATTTATAATTACTGTCGTAGATAATAGGGAATATTTAACACTTTATTTTTAAATCTTCAATAGATAGCAAATATCAAACACCTTCCGCCTCTATCTTCACGGCTGTTATCTGTACCGTATAGATAAATTTTAGTTTCAAAAGTAAGTCATAAATCACAAATTGAATTATGTGTGTGGACATTGAACAAGTTTCCTTATGTAAATAATTTATCAAATTTAAATAATACCTAAGGGTGCGATGTTATTCATTCCTGTGATCGTGTAAACGTTGAAGCCCTTCATTCATCTATGAATTTTTATTCATAACATATGAGCTTTTATCATTCATGATGCAGCTGGTCTTTATATGAGCAATGTGTTAGATAAAAATATAGTAATTTGAAACAAATTCCAGTTTACTGCACATTTGCTACAATGAAAATTTGACACTGAATAAAACATATGTATATTAATAAGAACCTCTGTTTTATTTATTTAAACTCGCCACAGGTTTTCTTTATATCGCTAATCAAAAGCATTGTTAATAAGAAAAGTAGATCGATATTTCAAATAATTATTATATTTTTGACAATAAATAAAGCGAAGCGAATAAATAAACGATGGTTTATCTGTGCAGATGTAGGATATGTGGGTTATCTGTGTTGTGTGTCTGGATCTCGTTTTTGCTACGAACTGTATTAAACAAGCTGCTTTTGTAAGTTTGTAATATCTATGGACAATATACACATGAAATTTAAACTTGTGTATTCATATAATGTATAATGTATCGTGGCGAATATGCAATAACCCCAAACGTTCTAAGCACATTTCCAAACTTGATTGATTTTGAAATCTTGACAAATTAATGTTATTTCATAAGATAACTTCAAACACACGAATGATCAGGTGAAACTACTAGTGTGTAAACTTGAACTTCGATGAAAGTAAACGCACTACCTTAAGCATTACCTACGATGTTGCTGCTCTTTGGTATCGATCGAAAGCGAGATTTCTTTGAAACTCGTGTTAGATCCCATTGTTGTTTCGACCTGTTTATCTACTTTCTTTACAGTTGAATTACTTAATTTATTTTTATCATTCAATATAATTGAAATTATCATTAAATGCAATTACCTTTAGTGACTAAACAAATGCAATCTAAAAAAAATTCTAAAGCAACCATAGAAAAAACTTATCACGATAACATAGATATTACCGCAAAAAAAAATTTTTGGAAGAGAAAATGAATACATTTTCTTCAGTTCCGCTCTCCATACCTCTACGTAAAACTGTAAACCAAGAAATTATTTCAATATGAATCTATGAGACATTCCAATAGGAATTAGGAACGCGTACCGCAGACACCGCATTACTTATAATATTGACACAATTTACGACATCAAGTTATATTGGTTTACTTTATCTTGAAATTCTCGAAATATTTGTTTACATAGTACATAGATATAAATATTTGTTTACATTCATCATTAGATTCATTAGTCAGGTACTTATTTTTTCTGTTCATATGCATCCTTGCACGTTCCAAAATAAATCTTATCAACGTAAAAATTATCAATAATATCGAAGGAAATATAGCCCGGAAACGGGATCTTTTTTTTTTATCTAAATTTTATCAACCTTGACCACCATGTGCTTCGGCGCGTGATAACATCGCGTGAAAGTTAATGTTGGTAAAAATTAGAACTGATATCGATCCGACACGATTTCATTGATAATTGTCCGTAACAGGTTGAAATGTTCACACTGTATGTTTTCGCAGCGCTAAAATTATCTCGTAGTACGACGGTGAGAAGGCGTGTCATCGGTGATTCGGGGAGGCAGAATGTGAATCATTCCTTGGCCTGTGGTCAACTTTAGAACTCATTCAACGTAAAATATATTTTTGTTTCCAGACTGCTCACTAGCGATATTTTACTCTGAATTATCAAGTAATTTTTGCGAATGATGTAATTCTCCGCGTACATGCGAGAAATGTTTTATTTCGATCATCATTACTTACGTAGTTTCTTGAAAATGATAAATTGTTATATTCGGGACGAATTTTTTTACAGAACTAAAGTGGCAGTATAGCAGACAGTTCATCTGATTGTAAATGGATATGTCGATATCCGCGATACATGCCAACATCAGTCCAGAATAACAAACGATAATACGCTCCCGATGCACCGCTACCTACCTTTGGAGATTTAAGAATGGAGCATCGGGAGAATGGAAAACGATAGGATGGGATGGAAGTGAGGTCTGGAATATGGACTCTTGACGAAGTTTAAATATTTTCCGAGCAGAGTTTAAGGTATCATAACTTATAAGATATTAAATAAAGATAAGCAAATATCACCGGATAACACACCTGATAGAAATGCCAATCTATGTTGGACAAACTATTAAAACCCGCGATCAATATTAGGCCCATAATTATATAGTAGGTACATAAACATGTGCTGTGGTCTTTCCCGTTTAATTTTAATCTTGTCATTTCCTAAACTTAATCATAACTAGTGATTGAATTAAGTTAGTGGTGCTAGTCACGTAATGTCGTACGCATCACGTCATAGTAATCGTTCAATGGTTTAGTAGGCAATTGTAAATCACTTCCTTCCTGTTTGTCACTGAGCGCTTTCGTGTGACGATACTGTTACTCTTATTGCTTCATCTTTTTGCGTTTCATCTTACCATACCATAGGCCTTGTATATCTTTCCATTGCTGGATATAGGCTTCTCCCAAGGTTCATCACCGCACATGATCTTCAGCTCTTCTCATTCAGCCACTGGTGGCAAATTTCTTTAGGTGGTCAATTGTCGATGGCCGGACGGCGTTCAACACTGGATTCACGTTTAATACTACTTGGGGGGCTCATCCATAAATTACGTCACGTGTTAAGGGTGAGGGAGGGGGACCCCAAATTGTGACAGAGCGAAGAGCGAGGTTCCCGGGGGTGGTCTTAAAACCACGAAATTCGCGCGACATAATTTATGGATGGCCCCTAATGATGGATAATGGATGGATCTAAAAACTTTCTGTAATTAATTGAAAATAGTTTCCTTAATTAAACTTCCACAAAAACAAGTAGTAACATCATTTTACGTGGCAATTGATTAGCCCGTAAAGTTGAATTAAATGTATTTGTGAGTAAACTTACCAAAGATCTGCAATTAGCCACGGAGTGTCCAGCGCTCAAGGACGTAGAAGTGAATCCGATCGAGATAACGACGCGAATAACTCAGATTATTTGAAACCTCTGTGCTTCTTAATTAACCACCAACGACACACTTTGTTAACGTGGTAGCTAAATCGATAAATTGCGTAAACGATCCCTTTAATTGGGTTTAAGAGATAAGTAGAAACGCGAATACTAACTAACATTTTGAACTCATTCGTTTAAAATCCGTCGTCAATATTCACAATTACTTTCGTTGCTCTCTTTATGCAATTGCCTTTGCCGCGATGTGTTATTGAATCATCTTTCGTCTTTATAAGATCTAGTTCAATGAGATTGTAAAAGTAAGTATTAATGTACTTGGCCGTTTTTTTAAATGTCAATATTTTGTGTTTGTTGTACAGGTTCAACTACTGCAACAGCAGGTGACGTCACTAGCGGACACTCAAAGCACAGCGGACGAGCGCTATGCCAGAGCAAAAGCAGATAATGCGGTATTGCAGGCGCGCGTTCACATGCTGGACGAACAGATACGAGAGGTAAGTGTTAACTCAGTTCCTACTTCTGCTTCATAACCTTTCATCATATTTATAGAGTACAATTTAATACAGTATGTTCTATGCTTTCATCTCTTCAATTATCGACAGAGTCCAGTAACGCTCTTATATCTTTTTAGAAATTTTGTATCTTTTGGTCTTTATAAAGTTCACACTAGTTGATCATACTTTAAAGGAGAAGTCTTACAATTTGATTTTTTATATATTGCTTGTATTTTGCTTATAGTTTGAATATAAATACATAGCAATATAAATAATAACATGAAATGATAACAAAGCCGCTATCAATAGCCCCGAGGAACTACACTACCTCTAAAAGAGTGGACTCGCCAATCCTCATGCACAAGACAATGTGCATGAGACGGTCCATATCCAGCGGTGGATGAAAAGAAAAGGTCTGGTTACATGAAATAATGAAAACGTCTGGTACTATATGTACTTCCCAATGAAACTGTAAGACATATTTCAAAGTCCACAGTCAATCTATGCCAAAAACACAACTCAACGAGATAGTACAGTTTTGCCAAAATAGTCTGCAGTTATACACGTAACTGTATTTGCGTATTATCTCTAACACATGGGTTGTTTCAGTTGTTTACGTGGTGATGATTGTCCTCAGATTGAATGCAGATGCGAGGAGCGTATAGCGGAGGAGCAGCGGCGGTGTCGGGACGCCATCGCTCGTGTGGAACGCGACCGAGACACGCAGCTCACGGCGCTTAATGACCGGCTCAGTGCCGCTGAGACTGAAGCTTCGGATCTCAAACAAGAGGTGAGCATCTTTTGAAAATACATAAACATTGATTGAAAAAAGGGAATAGCAAACGTTTGAAGCTTTGAACATTTAAGAGCATTAATAGTCTTTCGTAGAAATAAAGTTTCTGACAACTCTTACGCTTGATGTTGATTTGCTAAAAAATAACGCCACAGTTGATGGAACCACATTAGAATTCGCTGGCTATGGTCCAAAGACACATACATACAAAGATGAACAGACAACCCAGATCAGTCCAAATACTTGAAAATGCACTTCGATCCGGTCGAATTTAGTGAGGGATTCAGTTGCACGTAAAAGTTCTCTTGAAACCCTTAAGGGATCATGTCGAAGTATCCAAGTGGTAATAAAAGTAATAATTGAAATTATTATTAAAAATCACCATTTAAATTCCTCCAGGTGGGGCGACTCCGTGGTGTAGCGGAAACCTTACGAGCGAATGCTGAGCTATCAGCGCGTGCACATCGCGAAGCTCAAGAACAAGTCGGAGAATTGGCCGCTCAGCTCAGTGCCGCGAGGGAGGCCGAGCGCCGCGAGAGGGAAGCGGCGACCTCGGCGAACGAACTGTTAGCTACAGCCAAACTAGAGCTGCAGAGGTTCAAAGACACACCGCCGCCGCCGCCCGATCCTCGCCTCGAGGAGTTGAGGAACGAACTGACGCTGCTCAGGACACAGAACAAAAGTAAGTAATAACGTTTGCCCGATTTAGAATCGCGTTTGAAGCCGAGATATGCAAAGAAAACCGTGATTGCTATCAATAAAATTTTAAATTCAGTGAAACTTGAGCTCAAAAGTAACGAGACGTGGAAGATCCAGTATCATCATTAGAAAATGACGAGGCCAGATCTAAAGCAGAGTCTTGTATATGAGAAGTTCCCCTTTAAAAAATATTTACCTATGAATTTGAATGAATGAAAAATTAACCAAAATATTGATAGGTACTCCCTCCATATAGATTATGATTCTAAAAATTTTTTTAGAATAGTCTTGAATCCTTTAAAAATAGCTGGCGCTCAAGATCTTACTTACGGCTAACACCTCCCAATACATGTCAAAGCCCATTCCCATCATATCCTAACTCGTCCCTATTTTCGCAATCTTTTCTTCAAAATCGTTGCCTAAATTTCCAGTGTTTAAGCATCCGAGGGCGTACCAATTACCACTTTATTCTATTCCCCAAAATATGTACGTATTTTGGTAGTGAATGAGATATCTCGGAGCCCAACCCATCCTATCCTATCGCATTTTCCAACCTTGTCTTCAGTCCATTCCTAAATCTTTGCAGGTCTCTATAATAACCTAATATATAGTCTCTATATAGCGGATGTCCACGGACAACAGTATCCACTTACTTATCTCAAGTATATATGTATAAAATAATTTATTTCAGTTACTAGTATTTATAGTAGTTTTTACTAGTAGTTATTTATAGTTATGTTGACATGTTTATCTATTTAAACGGGTCTCAACGCGTATGTTTACCTTAATTAAGTTACTCGACGTTTCGGTTGGGTTGCACCAACCGTGGTCACGAGCTGACTAGCTCAGCTCATCAAAATTGCACCATCTACCTTTATTTGATTTATTGTTATGTGTTTTGTCCTTACCACTCAAAGGTTGCCTGGCAGAGATCGCTTTGGTAATGAGATCGCCTGCTGTACTTCGTGTCTTTTTCAACATGTGTTGGTGTACAATATATATTGTGTATATCTATCTATCTATCTTGTTTATTCCAGGTCTAAGCGAGGCGCAAGAGGAGCTCCAAGCGCAGATATTGACCCGAGGTGTGGAAGAAGGCCGCAGTCTTCTGGATGGCGTCAGCGGACCACTCGTTGCCACCAACTCACTGGCGCACGAACTCTCACAAATGAGTGACGACCAGGTACACACAATATAATTTCACTATTGTATAAAAATAAACAATACATAATATACTTAACACGACAACCAAGAAATAATCAAATCAAATCCGTTTATTTGTAAACGTACTAGTTCTGCCGTAACGCGTACAAATATCATGTGATTTTTGTTACAAAGTTTGAGTAAAATCATTAAAATACAACTTCATAATTTGATCCTAATTTATATTAATAATATAATCAAATTAATTAATATAATATATAATAAAGCCACACTCAATAATGTACCTAATATAATGTTTTAGTTAACCTTCATCAGCCCTATTATAGTCAACTGCTAGGACACGGCCCTTCTCACCCACATTATCCTGTGCATGAAAAACGTATAACCTTAAAAGGGCATGCTAGCCAAGCGGGTTGGCGAGTCCACTCTTTTTAATAGAGTAAATCTTCAAGAGTTGTGGTAGCGGCTTTCTTATTCCTTGGTCGCCCACTACAGAAGATATAGAATGGTGCATTTAGTTAACATTGTGAAGTAATTTTAGATCTAAACAATACGTATGGCCGCGTGGAGGAAGGCCACTGGGACTTTGCAAGAGTTATTATATTACAGAAGAAAAATAGATGAACAAACAACCTGGAAAATAGCAGTTATTCGTTTATAATATGAATAATATTGTTTATAATGTGAAAAAAGCCATATTACCTTCCATTTTACTGTCTGACGTTTTATCAACTGTGTACACGGGCGATAGAGGCGATAGAAATGAACACAAACTTGACTTGCAGAGTAACCAGCAGTTTTATGGTCAAACTCTTCCCCATCAGTTTTGGGTAATGCTATGTAGGCATAGACACATTTGGACAAGATAGTCGACTTTCTCATCCCTCGAGAAAAATAAAGATAGTCTGAAATAGGTAAAAAAGTGATAGGCAGAGTGATGAGGTCACCACGGGACGATCGCTACCATGACAATCATCTGTACTGCTTGCCTTACAATGCCTACTTCATCCGCGGCAGATTTGTTAAATCTATTGATTGATACGTTAGTACGCTTGTTATTTATGCATAACTCCATCAATTTATGATTCAGTATCGCCACAAGGATAACATTACACGCAACATTACAAATATACCACTTCCTGATACCTTCATAACTTATTTGTACGCTGCAATTAATTTGCTTCCAAATGGTCTCAATGCTAAAATTAATCGTGATTTCATATTAATGTTTACACAAGATACACTGTGTGATCAACCCCCGTCGCTTTGCTTCATCTGCCTCTTTGATTCATTTGCATTTATATATTTTTGCATTTGCAGCTCGATGGTAGCGATACACAATCAGATCTCAGCATAGAGTTGGAAAAGGTACGCAATTTTTACTAACTGTGCATGGTTGAACCTTTATCTATCGCTAATTCTTGCATGCTTGACATATCAACTATGTAATTATCCCTCTTACCCCCTAAGGCAGATATAAAACTGTACCTTTTCAAACACTATGTAAATTACTCCAATAAATCTGCAATAATCATCCAACCTTACACCCTCAGACAGATATAAGATTGTACCTTTTCAAACGCTATGGAAATTACTCCAATAAATCTGCAAATAATAACACATCGTCCATATAAACCAATGCATGATTGGGAACTTGGTGGAATCCTAAGAATACATCTATATTCTTCCTTCACTGGATCGTGTAGAACATTAATTCTAAAAGAGTGAATAATATTTGTTTTATTACAGTTGCAAAAAGCTTTAAAGGAACAACAAGACGTGAATCATCAACTGCGCGATTACATCGACGGAATACTTCTGGCAATTGTCGAAAACTATCCACAGTTGCTAGAAGTCAAGTATCAGAAGCAGCCCAATTTACAGTCATAACATCAGATCATAAACGGACACCATCAATGTTTTCTTCGTGGTTTAATTTTTAAATGTGTCGTATAGTTACAATTTCATTTTTTTTTTTAAATTAACAGATTTCGCTTTTATTTTTATAATGTATTACTGTGATAAAAGAAGGGATAACATGTTATTATTATTTCGCGTATCTATTTGTGACTAACTTTTAATGAAAGTGTTATAACTAAATGAATAATTATCTAACGCTAATAGAATTAAAAATATTACTACGGAAATTATTGGAAAATTGAAAATTCTTCTCATAAATACTTTTTAATAAATGCGAACAGTATATTTAATATTTCTAACATATAACAACGTAAACAACCTGTAAATATTGTGCATAGATATTACATATATATAAGAATAAACACATAAAACTGTATTCAAAAATTATAGAGAAAAATAATGTTCCTTAAAGTTATCTCAGAACTCTCATAATTTGAATGTAGTGAACTGTATTGTAATAGCAAGTATTATAGCAGATCTGTATGACATAAATTCGTATTGTTTTAATATTCAGCAAGGCCAGGCCGTCCACAGCGCAGGTACTACTTAATGTATAGATATACTGTTACTGATAAATTATGAAAGACTGGGATGTTTGTTAGAGGGTGCATAATTAGATTTCTAACTTCTATGATGTTTAAAGTAAGATGAATTAAAGCCATTTAAGAGTCATGTGTAAAACCTATTAGGGGCCATTCATTTATTACGTAAGACGATTTTTGCCAGTTTTTGACCCCCTCCCCCCCTATGTAAGAAAAAATAAGAATAGTTCGACCCCCTCCCCCCTGTTTAATATTTATTACGTAAGAATCTGAAGGAAAAAATGAATACATGTTTGGTTTGTTTTAATTTTTACCTATATCCGTTTACCTATATACATCCGAGCGCACGCCTCGCCACTCGCAGCGGATGCCCGCGCTTTTTCAAAGTATAATCTTAACTTTGCGCATTTTTGTGATCTTACGTAAGAACTAGCAAGACTCCCTCTCACCCCCTTGTAAGAAAAAATAAGACATGGTCGACCCCCCCCCCCTAAATCGTCTTACGTAATAAATGAATGGCCCCTTATGAACATTATGGAAGTGTCTACCGACAGTACCTAATATGATTTTATGTGTAATTATTATTAAGAGAGATATAGTGTACCTACCTATATTTTTACAATGAGATATATTTAAAACCTAAGCTAGTTTAGAGATCTAGGATTTTGTGTAAATTTTGATAATTCACCATGTAAATGAAATGAAAAGATATACTTTTGTAAAAGTTATTGAGAATTAAATGAAATGCAATATGGTATATGTTCAGTCTTTTATTTCGTAGTTCAAAAGATACTTTACATATTGATGTAGATAATCTTGGGAGAGGCTTATATCCAGCAGTAGACAGACAGACATGGCTGACAAAAAAGAATCCTAAATAATTTATCAATATTGAAGTCCTTTCTTACCACCCCCCGATAAAGTAACTGTTAGCAATCTGATAGATAAATGATCTGCTAATTACATATAGCTGATACTGACTTCCTGATACCTTATCAGAAGGTGGTAAGAAAGGCCCTAAAAGTTTATAGCTCTTCATTTTCATGTCCAACTGTTTCAATAAGTTCAATGTCATCCTTTTTGCTTTGATCCAAATTACTTATCACTTTTTGTACATCCAATCGTAGCATCATAAATCTTGGATCCATGTAGTCCTGAAAGGAACGATTATTCTTGGTGTAAAAACAACAGTAAACAATTTATAAGAATTTCAGTTTAAATTACCTTAAACGACCCTGGTTCCATTTGAAGAGCTTCTAAATTATTATCATCCCCTCTTCTATCTTCGTGTCTTGGATCTGACTTATTTATATTACCCATTACAGTACTATGCTTTAGATTAAAATTTCTACCCATCAGATGTGCCATTTCCAGTTCAATAGCATTCATTGCAGAATTCACATTGGCATTATTATAGTCCCTTGAAACCGGCACATTCAAAAATGTTTCAGTCATGTAAGCAGGTTCAAAATGTGTTGAAATATCTTGAGTGGTTTTACACAAAGAGCATTGTGGTCTACTCTCTAATTGCTTTCTTTCGTTGTGGAGATTCAGTCTTTCTCTCGAAAGCGCGACTTTTTCTTTTGCGATCTGTTTCTCTCTCGCATTCAGTGACACTACATGCTCTTGAATACGTCGTATTCTCTCTTCATATTTCTTTTGTATGAACTCTGCTTCTGCGTACTTTTTATCTGCTTGCGATTGTTTTTCAATGGCTGTTTTTGCGAGTAAGTCTAGATCACGACTCCTTAAAAAAATATAGAAATGTGGGTAGACGAGTAAATACTTCTAATATACATGCCAACATGTCAAAAAGACGGAAGTTGGCATGTTCGCAAATACGCCGCTTGCGAACATGCCAACCTTTGGGTATTTAGAAATAAGCATTGGAAGGATTAGAAATAAAGAAACAACGCGTACATCTAATCGAATATAAATCAATTCAATCACTATCAAATGAATGTAACTATTCTATTTTAAATATATCTCATAAATAACACGACTAACTTTGCCAGAATCCTCTGCTCTTCCATGTGCGTTTGTTGTTTTTCAACATTTAATTTCGATCTTTCTTCTGTAACTTCTTCAAGTTCAGCCTGTAGTTCTGTTTTCATTTTCTGTAAGAGAAATTAAATGAACCATCTCCTTCAATTGTGCTTTAAATAAATATCGATAAATGAGAACCGACGAGAACTCCCCAAATATTTTCTCTTTTTACTGAATAATACCTACGTGTCCGGGATTCACAATTATAACCTGCAAATCTTCAAAAGGATTAACAAATCATGTCTATACGAACCTCAAGTTCTTGTTTAAGACTGTTTATAGACGCCTTATCCTTTGCAACTATTGTCGCATCCTTTTGAGCTTTCATTTTTTCTTCATCTATTTTTGCAGTTTTTTCTTTGTATTCCTTCTCGATATCTCCTCTTAACATCTATAAGATAAACACATTTGTTACATAAACTAGATAGTCATTATTATTATTTCCTGTAAACATCTATTTGATTGTTACTTTAATCTCATCTTCCTGTCTTTTGAGGATATTCTTAGCAAATTCTGTCTGTTTACTAAATGTCGCCTTTTCAAATTCAAACTCCATTCTCTTCTGCTTTAATGTTGCCGATTCTTCCTCAATCATCTGAAAAATACACTTATATTGGAATGATTACTAAATAACTACCTACCGGAATTATTAATAACGAAGAATTGCGTTGAAACTAATAAAATAGTTCCACAATTAGATTTCAGAAAACATTACCGATGTCATTTGTTTTAATCTAGTCTCAAGCATTCGAACCATTTCTCTGGTTTCACTCTTTTCATTTTCGAAATTCTCTCTTTCCTTTTTTAGCTGTTGAATCATATCTGTAAAATACAGAAGTACTATCTAGTTCGGAAATTTTTATAATCTTAATCGCTAATTTATTAGCAAACATTATATCTTCATTTTACTATATGCATTAAAATGCTTTAACACCTGTTCTTCATTAACTAACCATTAATCTGCGCTTCTCTTGTTCGTAAGCTCGTTCCAGTGTCTTTCTGCGTATTTTCTGCTAACGCCTGAACTGTCTCCACTAGCTGTTGGCACTGAGTTTTATTCTCTTTTACGTCTAACACCAGTTCGTGTAAGTCAGAGGAAAAAGCAGCCGAATCTTGTATTAGGACCTGCTCCTGTTTTACTGCGTTTCTGTTATGTAAATATCGTAATTTAAAATAAATAGGAAATGAACTAAAATGATTAAAACACTGTAGAATATCCTTTTTATCTGTTTGGTAACAGTTGACAAAATTAACATTCAATTGTATGTAACAATGCAACAGGTGATAGATTAGATGACAATTTGCCTGATGGTAAGTTGCCACTGTTGTCCATGGATATTTTGTAGTATCTACTTATGTTCCATCAATCAAAAATATCAAACACTAGCTGTGCCCGGCATGCGTTGCATACCCGTCAATTTTTTGCACATAATATATAGCCTATGTCCATCTGGAATAATGTACCTTTCAAATGGTGAAAGAAGTTTTGAAATCGGATTAGTAGTTTCGGAATTACCTCCTACATCCAAACTTACAAACTTTACCTCTTTATAATATTAGTGTTGATTTACAGATGCGCTGCATATCTTTCAAGAATTTACATTTTTATAAAATATTTAGAAAAAGAACAAACAATAAGTGGGAAATAACATGAGATAAAGAGAGGTTCTGGCAACTCTCACTCTACCGCATTACGCTGATATATTTCGCGGCACTATTTTGTGAGAGTGCGTCCGTAGGCGGCGCCCGGTCGGCTTGAGGATGTATTGCCCTCTAAACAGCATCAATAAACAGCACACTTTTGTATGTATTTTCTTTTGTAACTATTTTTATTTTGTGTGTACAATAAAGTATATAAGTAAATGAATAACTGCTGGTATAGATATATACCTAAGTCGCCGCCCGTGCCGGGTCGCTCAATGGGTTTTCCGCAAGCGGAATCCACCCGGTAGGCTTGATCGCGTGGGCGGCGTGAAGAAACAGGACTCACCAGCGGCAACCCAATTACTGGGAAGCTACCCCAGGGACCTGCCCGTAGTAGCGGGCAGCGAAGAAACATACGTGGGTGGGCGCACAGTCCAGGAGCCTTCCACCCCTCGTAAGGAGGGTGTGAGACGGCTACGAACGGTTTTTTGGTATAGATAATAGATTTTCACTACCATATGAAAATATGACAAGAAGTCTGATCTTTGTCATTACGACAAATCCCAAAACTTGTCTAATCATGTGCCCAACCTAACGCAATACTTACTTTATATTCTCCAAAAGTGCAGCATGGTGTTCCTGTAAAACTTTAACATTCTCCAAGTGTTGCTGTCTGAGAATTTCATTTTCACCCTTATGTCTCTCAGTCACAGCGTTTAAATTTTCTTCAGTTAACTTTTTGTACGACTGGTGATGCTCCTCCAACCAACCAATCTTCTCTGTATAAAACTTTACAAGTTTGTCGCTCTCCTCTCTCATTCTCTCTTCAGTCTGACTTAATGATACTTCTAAGAATGCTAATTGTTTTCTGCAAATTGTTTAAATGATTTTTTTATTTTGAATCTGATTAGTCTCGGGTTCGATTTTTAATCGGCCAAATATTTCTTTATAGTGTAATGTTTCTTTGGGTCTGGGAAATTTGTATTCATTTTTGCGTGTCTCAGGTTTTATGACGCAAGGGATCTCAGAATGGGGACATTGAGCGTGAATTCCCTCAAGGCTTTTGATTTAGAAGTTACTTATTGTTGTCATTCCAATTTGAAAAATGATTCTTTACATATATCGACTATGAACTAGGATCGTCATTAATTTCAAAGAAGAAATGCAGCAGATGCTAAGCAGCTAAGCTTAAGTAATGTACAAACCAAAGTTCTATAGTTAATATGCCTACTTATGTGATAGTATGAAGTAAATGTTGATGTTGATAATTATAGACAACTGCCCACGACCACAGGAATTACCTAGGTACCGCGATGTACCATATGGCTACCGTAAGGTATTGGGCCTAAATGACTCCCAAATTCGCCAATTCGCAATGGCCAGGACAGGATTTTAAGGCCTTTATCCCCTTTGTGACTTTTAGCCCCCTCGTTAACGACACGGTTCTTCTGTGGTGCGTCGAATTCGCCGCGCCGTAGAGAAATGGTGTATCGCTGTAAAATTATGTTACCTGTAAGATGTTTCCATAAGATCAATTTCTTTATCATGGTTCTCTTGTAAAGATTTCACAAGTTGCAGTAACTGCTTCTTTTCTCGCGATTGTGGGTTTTCTCTGTGTTCACTTGGTGGATTTTCACATTCTTCAGTTGGATACATGTTATCTTCTGTTCCTTCACCGGGCGTTCCTAGTAGATCCTGGATGGTGGTAATATTTATTTAATTAACTACTTGATTTGCAGAAGTTTTTAGCGATAGAGAATATTCTAAAGAATTCGCTTTGTTATTAGAATCATGTCTCGAACAAGTAGGTAGCTCTTTCACTCTAAGATCTATTGAAACACCTTAATATTAGGTCCTTACCTATGAAATTGCAGTTTCATATAGAAAAATTCAATTATTTTTTTTTGTATGAAAATTATATATGTATGTTATTATTCGAAGTATTGTCCATTATTATGAATGCACTTTTTCCATTTTAATGCTAGTTCATTGATGCCTCTGCTATAGAACTCCTGGGGACGCGCATCGATGAATTCTCTGAACGCGTTTTTCACTGCCCCATCGGAGTTGAATTTTTTCCATTGTAAAAAGTTATTCAAATTCCGAAAAAAAATGAAAATCAGTAGGGGCAAGGTCTGGCGAGTACTGTGGGTGACGGAGAATTTCTAATCGAAGCTCCTGTGACTTTGAGACTGTCTATCGAGCAGTCTGTGGACGAGTGTTATCACGGAGAAGCAGTGGAGTAGAGCAATTGACCAGACTCGGTTGTTTGATAGCGAGCTTGTCCATCATCGTTTGCAGTTCTTCACAGTACATATCTGCATTAATTGTTGTGCCAGATCTCGAGAAGATACAGTGGTAATACCGGCGCAGGATTACCATGAGCTTCTCTTTACACTCAGTTTACGTTTGGGCCATTGTTTGGCTGTGTCTACTGGGTTCAACGATTGTTTTACATACAGGATCCACTTCTCATCACCAGTAACAATACGATTTAGAATCCCTTCACGATTCTAAAAAAGAATGTCGTTGCTTTAAATTGAAATTAATTTGAATTGGGAATTCCAAGTCAAACGCAAGATAACTAGAGTTCAAAGTGGCCACTATGAACAAACAACAATTTCCTAGGTAAGGAGACCTAATATGTACGAGGGGCGGCTGATAAGTAATCTACTTTGATTTTATTAATATTGCGAAAATGATACATACTAGTCGCTTTGGCGTCGTAGTATTTGTTTATTATTTTTTCAAAAATACCAGCATTCATTTGTTTTTGTATTTGAATTTATTTTTTTAATGTTTTCAAGCATCTATATCTCCATAATTTGCCTTTAGACATCATAATAACAGGAAAAAGGTACGCACATAAAGAGTGTCACCATACCATCAGCTTGTGAGACGCTGTTCATTGTTGAATAGTTATGTCTCCCGGGCCATAATCCCCCGTTAAGTCATCGGTCTACCTGACCAGAAGACGCAACATTTCTCAGTACCCGATTTTCACCAAGGACTCAACTGTTTCATCAATTTATCGGTCCTGCGATAGATGAAAGAATGTACATACTTACCTTTATTCTCTGTGTGATCCTCTCCTGATGTGCAGCTATGATGGCCTGCATCTGCAGTCTATGGCTCGCCTGCCTCTGTAATATAGCGTCTAATTGCGCATGACTGGCGAGCGCTGCCTCGCGTTGTACTCGTTGACTCTCTTTCTGGCGCACTAATTAGAGGAAAATATCTAATTATTAAAAATATGATACAAAGTATAAATAAATATACAGAAACTTATCATCTAGGTAACCTAGGTATGTGTATACCGATCATGTACCTACTGAGACACAATGGTGTTGGTTCGCATTAATAATGCCTATGTCTAGTGCGAAGACCTCCAGTAACTTAAATTAAGTTTCTTATTATTTTTTTTATAATTAAAGCAGAAACCATAAATTTTGGTAATTAGAGGTTTACGCGACTACTAGCTAGGGCCAGAATAGATGGCTCAAATCGCAGATAAGAGATGATGACTAACATCGTAATGTTTTTAAACGTAATTCCAAGGCTTAATATTTAACTAAAAACTTCATTAAATTTGGAAAACTCAAGTAGCATTAATCATAAATTCTAAGAAACGCAACATAAGTTGACATAAGAGTATTTATAAATCCTTACACTGCATAGCGGCGAGTTTATCATCTTGTGCTTTTAACTGCAATGCCACCATCAACTGTGATTCTTGCTGCTGTAGGTATAAAGTAGCTCCTTCCGCTGTTATATCGTCATTACTAGCTGTTAATATGTTGGTTTTAGGTACCATTTTTGTAAGGTTTTCTAGAGTAGCTTGTAAATTTACTCCTTGGCCTGTTTTACCTTGTTCTCTATCTTCATCAATTACAGGTTCTTCTTTGGGAACTTCGTTATCAGCAGCTTGTTTAGCTGTGAATGTTATAACCTGTTCTACACGTTTCTTTTTCTTAGCATGTCCACCACCTAACCAAGCCGGCATACCAGAATCATCCTCGTCATCCTCATGTGGATCTTTGTCTTGAAACATTCCTAGCCAATCCTCGCTTGACTTTTTCTTTGTCACTGCTGTATCTTTCTTAGGTATATCAGCTTTAACAGTTTCCTTCTGTGCTACAGTTTTAGTGACAGATACAGTTTGTTTCGACTGGGTTTTTCCTAAGATTGAATCAAAATCAAACTCCTGATTTTTAGTAATGGCAGTGGTCGGCCTTGTTACCTGTGATGAGCCGGTTTTCGTTGAAGACCCTCCCAAAATATCATCTAGTAGAGATTGAGAACTTTTCCCCCGTTCCAAAGGCTTGCTGGTTTTTGGTTCACTACCTAAATCGCCTAATATATCAAACTTATCAACACTGGAACTAGGCTTAGCATTAGCTGGAGCCTTCCCTAGATTTGTTTTATCTGAAAGTGGATTACTTTTTGAATCCCAATCCTGAATCTTAAAAGATTCCTTGGAAACAGTTCGTCTGAATGGTGACGGCGAAGGATTAGGGGATGGAGATTTGGTCTTCTCAATTTTAGAATCGATATTTCCAGTATCAAACTTAGTGCTGGCAATAGTTGCTTTAGGTTTATCGGTTTCCCCCAAATCAAATAAAGTATTCTTCTTCTCCGCTATTGGGGTGCTTTTCTTTTTCACGGACTTTTTTTTACCTAATATATCGTCATCAAAAAAGCTATCGTCACTACCATCACTGAGAATGCCAGCTAAAGGATCGTCAAGATTAAAATTGCTCATTGCGTTTATTCAATACACCTATACTTATGAATTGAACAAATAATTTAACTTTTAATCACAACTGAAATAGAGCACTAAACACCGATTTTTAAAATAGGACGGGTTACAAATGTTTACAAATTAGGCGCCATGGTGACGAAAATAGGGTAGGCCTACAAAAAAGTTTTTCTCAAATTATCCGTAAAACGCAAAATTATTTTTTACAATTTCAATTTATGTTAAATTCATCATAAGTTTTATCAACTGAAATTTTAATCTACGTAGATAAAATTTCGATACTTTTGGAAAAACTGATATAAATTTGTTATATGAATGTCAAATTTCCGAACGCAAACAATAGTTGAGTTGAGGTTGGTTGCTGACGAAAATTTGTTGCTTCATGTCAGATGGTCGGCTGAACAATATCTATTTTCAAAACAATTATTAGACGATATTGTGTTTTTATTTTATAGTAATTGATATTTATATACATTTTATAATTTACATCAAATTATGGATTACATCGGTAAGTTTGCAATACATCAATGTTTATTTTATCATAGGGTTTGTGACAATTTTTGTAGTCCAGCGTAAAGAGACCTTTTGTTCTAGAAATTTTGCTAACTCACGATTTATTTTTGTTTACTAGCTTCTGAAAAAGGTGATTCTACTGAGAATCGAGATCCAAATTCTTTAGCCAACGGTACTTCAAAGACTGCTTTAGAGAAATCACACGAGGATAATGAAAAGTCACACATCGAAGCTCCCACTGAGAGCACGGCATGCACATCAGAGCCAACCGAAGAGTCGGAAGTCTGTGAAATACCGGAACAAGTCGAATTTACTGTAGTTTTTAATAAAGTCAAACATGAGATAACATTTGCATATGATGCAACTATATTAGAGTTAAAAGCTCACTTGGAAAGAATATGCGGAGTGTCGCAATCCGCGCAAAAATTAATAATTAAAGGCATGGCTCGTGACAACATGACATTGAGGAGCAGTGGAGTGGTGAAGGGTGGTAAAGTGATGCTTGTAGGGTCTAAAATGGACGACATTCTGGCTGTGAAGAGTGCACCAAAGGTAAACTTTCATTTCTCATAATATACAGTGTCACCAAAATAATGTAAAACCTGAAACACATCAACTAACAATTATTTAGGGTTTGGGGATAAATTATTTAAGGGAAAAAACAAAAGATAAACTTGTAAAGTTTTGTTCTATCTAAAGTATTCATAGCATTCATTACTCAGCGTAATGACCGGGCATGGCACAGGTGACGTGCATAGAATACAACTGTGCATAAAATAAAAGATAAAAAGTAAGTTTTTATAACAAAATTATTGTAAAACTGGTGTAATTGATTTATTCTCGGTGCTGAACAACCAGATTTTGCATTACTTCAATGACAAATAACCTTAATGACATTTGCAGGAAATTTTAGAGGAGAAAGCTACTAACCAATCAAATAAGGAACCACTCTGTATGCAAAAGATTCACAGGAAAGTTTTGGATAAGGGTATTCCCCCCGATGTGATGCCTGGAATTAAAGGAATCAAGGTACATCTATTAGTAATTAAGGAAATTTTACTAAATCTATAAAAATATGAATTCTAATAAACATTATAAATGGTAATGTAGTCGATATTTCAGTCTAGTTACAAATGAGTTTTGCTATGAACATGATTCATGTAACTGGATGAAAAAAAAGTTATACAAAGTAAATAAAAATCATGCATATGTTTACCAAAACCAGCCCTTTTAACATTAACTGCCAGACATGGGCCTACTCATACACAAGGGATGTACTGATCTTAAAATGGCATACTGGCCAATCAGGCTGGCAGAGACCATTCCTTTAAAGGTGGTGTAGTTCCTCAGAACTTGTGGTAGCTACTTTGTTAACTATTAGTCGCCTTTTACGACACCCACGGGAACAGAGGGGAGATAGTGCCAATTGTAGATTTTAGATATGGTTTCTGTAAAAATACCTAATTTTAGGATTCCTAGTTAGCAAATATGAATAAAAAAGTTAATGATTTGTAAATTTTTTATGTGAATGAAGTCAAAATTATGAATGGAATCCATGGTTTCAGGTATCGGGAATGGGTCAACCATTTTTTTAAATTTATTTATTTATACACTATATATTTCAAAAATCCACTAGGGTAGAGATGTAGAAACTGTATATGTTAATAAACCGGGAAAATTATTATAGGAATCATTGCCACCTGTGCCCCTCAGTGGGATGTTAAATAAACATGGAGGGAAAGTACGGCTCACCTTCAAACCAGAACAAGACCAGCTCTGGCTCGGAACCAAAGAGCGTACTGAGAAACTTGCCATGACTTCCATCAAAAGTTAGTATCATATTTTTCTATAATTTGCTTTATGTAGTGTAGAATTCTGTATACAGTTACACTATTGATCAATTAAAATTTATTAACTCCCAGACATAATAAAATAAATTTGTTTCTTTTAGGCATAACATCAGAACCAATCAAAGATCACGATGAATATCATATCATGGTATGTATACTACGTATATTTTTTCATTGCCATTGAATCTAGTCTCTCACTAACTTTGTACTCATTGATTATTGTAACAATTTTAAATAATATTGTTGTGTGTTAAAATACATAATACTTTTTTTACTAAAAATATTACATATACAAGGACTAAAAAAATTACCAAAAATATTACAATATTCTGGAGGTTTGGACAGAGAACGGTGAGCAGAACAGTCGTCCACGACCAGCAACCCTTCAACTCGGCATACTATTTTCGTATTTCTTCTTCAAACAGCTCAACAAGTCATCCAAGCCGACTTGTTGGCTTTGTATGTGACAGGCAACTGTTTCAAGTTCTTGGCACAGCATAGTTTTTGTGCTTTTCCTATTACCATAAGCATCCCTTTTTCTGTGTCACTCATATTGGCGGCTATAAGCACGGTGATTCGTTCTTTGGATAGTTTAACTCCCACGCATTTCTCTCCTTTAAATTTTAGTTGTGTCCGGCGTCATTTTGTAAAAAAAATACCCGTTTCATCAGCATTGAAATCTTGACCACACTTTATCCAGCCAACCATTACTGACATTTTTATCCACATTTCGTGCTTCTCCATTCATTTGACCATAGTTTATCTAGTGCCGATTTTAGCTGCCCAGTCATCCTTCCGAAACTTTGAAATCCATGATACCAAGTTGTCCAACAAATTTCTCAGCCTGAGCTTTCACAATCGGCCCACTGACTGGCACATTAATAGAGCGGTTTTTGAAACCACGCCAGCATTGCCTTGTCCAAATCTTCAAATTTCGGTTTTTTTATTTTCTTGCAAGAGCTTCCTTACATTTCAACCCGCAGAATCTTTTCTTTACACTTCCACACAGTAGCCACGGTAGATGCACTAAGGCCGAACGAAGCGTTTACCGTTATCTTTTTTTTTCTCGCAGTTCAAATTGCATGTATCAAAGTTACTTTTGGATTAACACACATAGACTTTCTTTTACAAGCCATTTTCACTTCACTCTTAGACTGCCGAGTTACGAGTGATAATAAGTTTAGAATCTAATCCTAAGAAAGCCTATTCATTCAGCATTATGTACCTATTGACTTGTTTTCGGTGTAAAGTGCAATAAAACAATCTGTTTCGGCCTTTCACGAATGCATTGTCTGCTTTGGGCTGGGCATCCCGAGACGAGCTTGAACTTACCGAAGGCAAATAATTGCTGATATTACACAGGTGTGCGTTCAAGAATGTGGCATTTTTTTGATGTTAATTGGGTGACCAATGTGTTATAGCGAATAATCAATGTATGAAACAAATAGTTTGCTATTTGCATGCATGAGTTTTTCTTAATATTGAGTTTCGCTATAGCTTTTTTGACTGAATAGCTATTGAGCTAATAGCGCTATAGCTATTGAGTTTTGACTGTATATTATTTTCGCGTATACACACTAGTGTTGAACTATCGATGGTTGAAAATAATATTAATATCGATAGGTCTATCAATAGCGCGCCATGTGGTAGTCTGGCAAATGAAAGTTGAAACAGGAAAAGCGCAGTAAATACAGCCGCTTGGCGCACTCGACTGGCCACGTTACTTCTCTCTCACAGAAGACTACCTTGAAATGTACTGTATTTCCCACTTTATCGTATTTCCCCAATGTACCTACGTGTTTCGGTAGTGAGTGACTCAGAGTGAGATATGCCAGAGCCCATTCCCATCCCACCCTATCCCTCCTCAATTTCCCAACCCTTAATCTGTAAAGGTAGGCAGCGCATTGGGGGGGGCGTGCCGTTTGTCACTGCACTGATGTTGGCATGTATCGCCGATGTCTATGGATGACAGTATCCACTTAGCATCAAGTGGACTGTATGCTCGTCTGCTCCCTCATATCCATTAAAAAGGTTTTCAGTATCACTAAAAATAGTTGGAAAAATAATGTTGATACATGAATTCAATAATAAAATTATTAAATTTTTCAACCTTTTTTACAATTGCCAATTGCCCCATTGTGCCAGTCTCAACTTCTATTCGCTAGACTAACACTATTGACGAAAAGCAATATTATGAATAATATCGGATATCAATAGCGGCTACCTTATCCACAGTATCGTTTGTCATAATAATTAAAAAATGCTACGAATAATTTTAGAATTATCGATAAAAAAAATCACATTAAAAAATTTGCTTGCAAACAACATAACCGATAGTTTTAAACTATCGGTACTCGCTATCGACATCTGATATTATCGGGCGTCACGGGCCGTCACTAACTAGTATTACCACATCTGTGCTGTCGACCAGCGCCGGCTCTAGCTCATGTAGCGCCCGGGTGCAGGGCGCCCTCTAGTAGGCGTTTTGAACTCTTTGGAGGTGTCGCGAGCGGCGCTCGGCGCCCCCTAAGACCCTGCGCCCGTGTGCACCGCACCCCCTGCACCATAGGTAAAGCCGGCACTGAATTCAGCGCTCGACAGGCGCCCCCGGGCGCGGGGCGCCAGGGGTGCACCGCACCCCTTGCACCCCCTGGTAAAGACGGCCCTGCTGTCGACAGTATCAAATAATATCAAAAGATTATCGATATTACAGCTATAGTCTACTATCGGTAGTTGGCTATCAATCAGCAACACTATACAGCATGTTTTCCCTAGGGACTCCAACTTGGACCAACGGAGGCTTCTCGGTACTGGGTGTACTGGGTGCCTGCTCAATACATCGAAGCCATAAAAGATGCAGTACTCGGGGTGTGGCAGTTTTTCTAATTGTATTTTGTTCAATGTTGACACCAAACCAACTACCAATCTACCTTCTACTATTTGGGTAGTTGCAATATATAAAAGTTTTTATTCGGTGTCCATTTTTAATCAGTACGTCTGGGTCATAATGTCCCCTTCCTAAAATATTCGCCCCTAAAATTACTTTTTCTTATATAAAAATGCCCATTTTTATTTTCCTAAAATGTCTGCTTTCCAAAATATTTGTTCCTAAAGAGACTTCTTCCTGTACTGTCCTCTTTCATTTTTCTAATTGAAGTATATTAGTGTTAAAAAATCCGTCTGTACCTTCATTAAATATATATTGTTGACATAATATATATCATAATTGTTTACATAATTCCATGAAACAACGGGCAAGAACTAAATGTATATTTTGGTCATTTTCCATGCCTTACGGCTCCCATACCTCAAAATGAAAAAAAAAAACGGAGAAGGGGTCTCTCTGCCTGTGCGTCAAGAGCAAACATTTTAGGAAAGCGTTATTGTATGAAGCAAACAATTTAGGAAGACGACATTAAAACTCAGCGCGGTCTAATCGTACCATTTCTGTGTTACAATCAGAATGCCTATGTAGCAAATCGTTCTAATTCGAACAACGTCTATCTAACGTCATCCAACTCGCACAATAATCCAAGTCGCTGAAAGTCCCAAGTATGCAGAATGTATTAAAAACTAAAGGTCTAAGTCGCAACACGCCTAGATATGTACAAAAATAATTAAATATCTATATTATGCAATATACAATTTGACGGATATAATAAGCTGTTGCAATGAAAATCATCGAACCAATAAACCTTTAGAGGGGTAGCATCGTATGTTGGCGCGTGTGAAGCCAAAACCTCTTTATTCCTATTTCTACGTGCCCTAAAAAAGAAGCGGAGTGGCCAGATCTGAGTCTTTATTTGAAGGAAGCCTTCACAGGAAAAGCGTCTTATCGTTTAATAAATATGTAAAAGGGAAACTAAAAAATAAATAAAAATGTAGGACCCTTTGATTTAAAAAGTATTGGACGTATGTCAACAATATTGAATAAAAGCTTCAGCTTCTTTAGTTCACTAATTATAAAAATATTAGAAAATTAATTTTTAATTCGTTTTGTTATTGTAGCCATATGACCTTTAATATTTCTGTCATCGATTGTACAAGTTGCGAGTCAGACGTTTTGCTAATTAGACCCTTAGCTTTTAGTACATTCTGCACGGCATTCTTCCGAGTTGGACGATTTGCTAAGTAGGTGTTGTGCGAATTAGACGATTTGCTACATAGGCATTCTGATCCCAAATCACCATTTCTTTTGTGATATACTATGCCATGTCAATTAAAATTGTCCATTCAGATTGGCATCTATCTGGTCAATGCGGAAATTATTTATTTTTAATGTGAGTTTGCATTTCATGCATTTGGATTCAGTGAGCTGTATAAAGCTATTTATAAATCGATGTGTATCTGTTTATATCAGTGTGCATCTGTTGAACTTTCGACCCCTCACACCTAGAATCCTGATCTCTTTTTATGTAAACTACAATATTGAAGGCTCTGTTCCAAAACGAGCTAAAGTCGCTTTTAGACGAATTTAAATCTGGTGCATCATTTTCTATCTTCATAATACAGAAAGTTACACAATCATTGTTTTGTCAAAAGGCGATAATCGCACGTTTTGCCACCGTGGCCCAATTATTGTGTGAAGGATTGGACAAAACTGCAACCGATTGACTGTCAAATATTTCTTATAGATGTTTAATATGTATTCTCAAAATTGTAGTTGCAGTATTCTAATCGCGTAAGTTGGTATTTAAGCCAATCCTTTACTAAAGTTTTGAATATAGAATTAGACAATACAAAATTTTGATCTACTGACATTGTTTGATATTTATTACTACCACCCACTATATTTTCAAATATAAAGTGTGATTTCGATATCAGCCTATAACGTTCCACTGCAGGGTATAGGCCTAGTAAAATCACTTTCGGGCCATAAAGGCTCGTTTCCACAAGGAGTTTCTTGAGCAGTTCGGGCGAGAATATTGTATACGATTCTCGTATGCGATGCAACCAAACTACATACAATTCTCGCCTACAACTGTTCACATGATGACAAAAACTCCATGATGACAGTGATCAGACGAATCACCATGGTACCGTCATCATCCTGTTATCAAACAGTTTATACTAGAAACTGACCGATGTTCCAATAACCTCGCGGGCCCAGTTGATGAATACACATGAACGAAGGCGGCAGACGAGCATACAGTCCACCTGATGGTAAGTGGATACAGTCGCCCATAGACATCCGCGATACATGCCAACATTAGTCCAAAATGACAAACGTTAGCACGCCCTCGGATGCGCTGCCTACCTGTAGAGATATAGGAATGGATTTGGAGAAAGGGTTATGGGGAGGGATGGGATGGGAATGGGCTCTGGCACATCTCACTCACTACCGAAACACGTACGTACGTACATTGGGGAAATACGATAAAGTGGGAAATGCAGTACATTTCAAGGTAGTCTTCTGCGAGAGAATGGCAACGTGGCCAGTTGAGCGCGCCCAGCGGCTGTTGGATTGCAGCGTGCGCTCTCCCCCTCTGAATTAAAACATTAATTCAGATGTTTTAATTCTCGAGCACATGGATGATAATTTTATTTTTTGCAACAAAAACCACCATAAAAAATTGCAAAAATTGTTTATTCAAAAAGTTATATTATTATAATAATAACTAGTTAAAATAAATATATAGAAAATATTGCAAATATTTAAAGCTAATTTGGCAGAAATGGTAATTGCACTACATTTATAATGGCACCTAATTTCTTATAAAAAGTAAAAAATAGTATTTATAAAAAGTGGCATAGTAAAGTTTTGGCATTAGGTAGGATATGTAAAAATAATACTTATTTTGTACTTAAAACATTGTAAATAGAAAAGTCATATCATTCACCCATATTCAGATTGTACAGTGAGAGAAAATTGCCCTTTAGGAATCCTTGTGGCATGATACCAAAGACGAGTGTCTAGCAACACTGAAAAAGAAACATAATGCATAATCTCTATTCTCTAAATAGGTTGTAAAATGCAACGTATGTGTCCTTGTCTGTATGTTCGCTTATAACTTGGGTTTTACTGAATGGATTTTTTGATGCGGTTTTCACTATAGTGTAGGTTATTTCTTCAAGTTTATACATAAGTGGCACTTGAGGAATTGTCTACCCTATTATGGTGACAAATGTGACTATGGCTGTCTCCTGCTCTTCTCATTCACTTACTACCTGCAACTTTTTTTAAATCATCGATCCACCTGGCCAGAGGACTTCCCATATGTTTCCCCGTATAAGTACTTGAGGACCCAAATGTGACCTGCCATTTGCCACTTCAACTTAATGATCCTTTGAACTATGTTGATGACTTATGTATCATACTATCTGTCTTTCTACTGCTAGATAACAGGCCTCTCCCAAGGCTTGCAACCATACACATGGTGGCCTTCATGGCCTCCATTCAAGGATTTGTCTACCTACCTCCTTTTATTTAAGTACAGTAAAACTTAAAAATTTAAAAAGCTACAATCAATAGAACACCCAGAAAGATAGTCTAATATGGTGAGAAATGTAATTTCCGTGTACTAACCAACATCACCCGGTTCAACATAATATTCAAATTTAAGACAAATATGGTCACATTCTGGCACGGGGGCAATAGACCATGTTTTGTTCCCTTGCACCTGCCCCTGCCACATCAGTCGAGGTATGTAGTCTAACTGAAAATAGAGGAACATGTTTCTACATATAGAATGAAGGTGGCAGACGATCAAGACAGTCCACCTGGTGATAAGTGGATAGTGTCAAATAAATCTTCAATCCACTCCCAGATGGGCCGTCTACCTTTGAGGATTTAGGAATAATATGAATTTTAAGATTAAATAGGAAGTATAACGTGACAGGTTTTCTTCATTGCATTACACCTCCCAATCCTTCTTGGGACATGACGCGCTCCCTATGGGGCACTTTTCACTAAAAGTATAATGGGATGAAAAGTTTTTATATTTTCCATTAAATAGGATCGGAAAAAGGAGCTGATATTTTTCACTATCGAAACTTAAAAACATTGGGGAAATATAGAACCGTAGTTTTCTGTAAAACTACCTAAGTACATGATTTTGTTTATATTTTCGTAGTTTTGTAGATACACGTTTTCTAGATTTGAACATTTCTGATGTTTTTAATATTACTGTAAATTTTTGATAGTAAATTATTGTTGTTATGATAAAAATGTCATTAAATATACTGATTACCAGCATCAGTATACTTACCAAAAAAGTATACTAATTTAAAAATAACAATGTTACGGTTAGTGTGACATTAGCTGCAATTAATAACAATGTTACGGTTAGTGTGACATTAGCTGCAATTAATAACAATGTTACGGTTAGTGTGACATTAGCTGCAATTAATAACAATGTTACGGTTAGTGTGACAGTAGCTGCAATTAATAACAATGTTACGGTTAGTGTGACATTAGCTGCAATTAATAACAATGTTACGGTTAGTGTGACATTAGCTGCAATTAATAAACAACACAGTGTAGGGTGTCTGTAATATTGGGTGATATTCCAAAGTGAAATTCTCCATTTTACAATGAAGGTTGTCATATTTAGACAACATAAAAGAAAAAATGTCCAGAATAGGATGTAATAGAGGAATGTGGTAAGGATAAAACCCATCTACACATGGAATTTGTATGAAAAGTGCTGTGAAGAATATAAAAATAGAAGCAATATTTGTCAAATAGCAAACTTTGCATGTGTTAAGAGGTTTATAAATTAATGTGGTCTTTAATTAAATCAGTATATTTACATGCATAACAGCTCCTATCTCATAGCCGAAAAATATATTTTCAGTAGCTGGGAATTCAGCATCTTCAGGCAGAAAATCAGGTATAGAGTAATACTGACGAACTTTAGCTAAAATATCTGGATGACAATTTCCCCTGAAAATAATAAAAAATAATATTAGTATAGTTGGTATTAAATATCAATAACCCATGGGGTCCTTTATCACTGAATTATTTCTAATTACATTATTGTGAACCATGGGTTTACAATGATGTTACATTTAAAATTCAGTACAGATTACAGTTGTGTAGCGCTCTAAGGGCATACAATATTAAAACAAAGGATATTACAGAAAAGACCATTCTAATAAGTTACAATTTATCAAATTAAATAAGGTGATGTTACGTGATACATCTTCCATTGCATGCTTATCAAGACAGACTTTAATAGGCATGCAAACACCAATGACAAATTTTATCACAAATTATTTCAATGTTTCATAAAATTTTCAAAATATGAATATATTCATATAATGTAATATTAACAAATTCCATTTATTTAAAAATTTTAGTTTTAAATATAGGATAACAAGGACAATCCTCATTTCCCCTTTTCATCAAGTTTCTGTTTCATCATTTTCTTTTTTTTTTCAATAGTTCTTGCAACTCATGAGTCAACTTTTTGGCAGGAATTTGATAACTGTAGTTGTGTTTTTGTTCAATTAATTGTAAAAATTGTGTACTGTATCTTTTGTTAGTTAATAGTGATAGTTTAAACGTTTTTCGTGTGTAATGTTTATCATAAACATTACACATGAAAAACAGGACTTGACAAGATGCATTTTAAATTGTTTTGACTTTACACTTGACAAAACTTGACACTGGCAGAATCTGCTAATTGTACCATTGCCATTTATGAAAAAAAAAACTCATGAGTTGAACTTGAACATGAGCTTGTCCGTAATAACATGTGTGAAAGATAACTTTCATGTCAATGTATTTAAAGGTATATTGTGAAGAACAAGGTATCTTTTTATGTGTATATGTGAACTTTTTACTCATCAGTATAAGCGAGGCAGATGCGTGCTCGTGAGTTGGAAGAAATATACTTGGAACCTATTGACATAGTGTTGGGCATAATATCCTATTGGAATAGGATACAGGTTTTTATAATACTCACCAGCCTACATACCAGGGCTTTTGCCCTGGTTCATTCTTCTGTCTAGCCTCTGGCATACTGAATACTTCTTTTAAACTGAACAAGTCAGTTTTAAAATTGAGAAACTGGCAGCCTTCCTCCATAGTTTCATAGCTATCAGCTGTCTGCTCATAAAGCTTCTTGAACATTTGAAAATTAAAATACTTTCTTGCTCTCCACTGGGCAATTGCATTTTTTACAATTATAGGCTTTGATATGTAGGCATAAGACTGAAATATGAAAGCTTTATTAAACATAGTTTTATTGAAGTAAAATACTAATCCCTTTAAAATTATTCCCAACTCAATAATGACTGACATATCTTGTTCAAGAATTTAAAAATTATTAGGAGCATATGTATGTAGATTAGTCTGAAATCTTCTAGTAATTTTATTCAAGAGAGCTATGAACAGGATTCTGGAAGGTCAGCAGCCACAAGCCCCGTGATGTTGCAAGTGTCCATGGGCAGCAGTGACCACTTACCATAATGTGGTCTATATCTATTCTATAAAACTATGAGATCTGTGCAATGGGACATTATAGGGTGACATAGAAAATACTACCTCTGACTTTCAGATGGTAGGTTTTGTGAATAGAAAATAGAAATTATCTTAGTATAGGTGGCAGTAAAAAAGTTCTTGTAACAATGAAGTGATAAAAATCATATTTTGAACAAGGTGTCAGTAAGTCTCTTACAGCAAAGTCTCGTCGGCTTATATTACGCAATATAATGGGTTTTGTAACATTCGCACAATAGCTGCAATCGGCGAGAGGCCGGGTCGCCTCCCACACCAAATAATTGCTAGATAATAAACATCTTGAGCTTAGTATACTATTTAGTGCACTGCAGCTTACAACTAAAGATACAAAGACTGTGGTTACAGCTGCTATTAGTTTCTTGTTCCTTAAAGTTTCATTGTGATTATAGCAGATGTAATTAAAGTGTTTCAACAACACCCAATCCAAGCCACCCTCAATAGCACGTTTTTGAACAAGGTTTATTTTTTTAATTATTATACTTCTTTCACAGGATAGCTTTTGCATTATATACACTTAAATTATGTTACAAAACACATTTTCTATAAAAAAAAACTATAGTTTGATATATTATGTGTGCCACTTTTCAGTTTTCTCCAATAGGATATAATGACGTCACAGGTCAGACACAGTTGTGTTGTGACTTTGCGAGCTGTCAAATAAATACTGACATTTTTATAATTTATTTCGACACTGGCATAGCTATTGGTCCATTTTGACAAATAATAAAACAGACTTTTTTTATATAGAAAAAGGTGGCAGACGAGCATACAGGGTGGCAGACGAGCATACAGTCCCCCTGATGATAAGTGAATACTGTCGTCCATAGACATACGCGATACATGCCAACATAAATCCAAAATGACAAACATTGTCACGCCCCTGGATGCGCTGCCTACCTTTTATCACATCATTGTCCAATCCCATCAAAGTAGAAATCACTCAGTAAAGTAATAGTACATTTACTGAGGACAGAGCTGAACTCCCTGGAAGAACAAGAAAAATGCAGTCTCACACTTTTATTTAACTATCACATACACTATGCACTTTGGCCACTATCATATGTAAACATCGTCAGATGAATGCGTCCAAGCTGAGCGAGCATCTTAAACCTTTAAGCTTAAATGATTTCTATCACCGCTCTAATTTGGTTCTGAAGCGACGAAGGTCACAGCGTATCAACATTCAGACTTTTTTTATTGAGTTGTCGATCTGGCGTAGTCAGCAAAGCTCTCTCTTGCCCTTGCTCCGTAAGATCCACTTCTCGTATAACTTTCGCCAAGTTGTCGGTCATCTCGTCAACATCAGCCGTGGTTTCCAATGCATTGAATTGATTTTGGAGTACTAACTGAAAATTGGTGGAGCCCATCACGGCGTTTGATGTGATGGTATAGGACTAAGATTGGCCTTACAGCGTATAGTCGATGGTTAGAGTGCCACGCTATCTGTTTTGATTGTGAGTTATTATCAGAGGTCGGGGTTAGGTAGTGTGATTTTGGTACTTGTGACAACATTATATTAATATGGATATACTCCGGGATTCTGAATCTGGTTGCTAATGATGTTGTACCTACTTGCAACTATGTCTATATTATTGTGTGTGTATTGGATTATAAAAAATAGATACATTTTACCGTGAGTACCAAAATCACACTACCTAACCGCGACCTCTGGTTAGTATTAATAATAACACAGTATTATAATAGCTTTGATAACTGTTGTAATTTTTAATTGAGACCGGCCCCATTTCAGATCCATTTTACCCTTTCCATAGTTTTGTCGCAGCAAAACTATTCAAATATAATACTTTGATTCTTTAGTGGAGAAGTGTGACAATACTCTTATGTTATTGTAATAAAAACCCGACTAGAGCGCTGAAATTATTGAAATATGTAGTTTAAAAGATCAGATTTCAACACCACTGTTAGTTATTATGAATTAATTATGTTACAATTAATCAGAGATAAAATAAACTGTACATTTCTTTTACTAAATAAATGATACTTTATAATTTGGATACATTTTTTTTGTTCCCTACATTTTTTCATTCCTCTTTGTTTTTTTTTTCTCAACAAGGAATTCAATCCCATGATATTGAAAAATTTGACGCTTTATTTAGCATTTATTACGAAGTCAAAATAAATGCGTCCTACGTGAATTGATACGGTATTTTATACATATACTCGTATGTTATGTGAAAAGAGATTAGATATTCTAAAACAAATAAATGATTATTATAAAATCAAAAATCGGTGCTCGAAAACGAGAATGATCCTGGCGCTATAAAGCGATTAGCTAGTAAGGCAATGATGAAATGTAGTCAAATTCACTCATGGACAAAGTAAAGCCAAAAATTGAAACAATTTGTTTATGGTTTTACCTGACGCTAGCTGTCAAGTCAACGAACGGAGAGTACCGATGAACTTGGCGGTTTCAGTGATATTTTAGATAAAAAGTTAACAAAATGCCCCCAAAAAAACGAGATAAGGACAATGAAACAAGCAAAAACAATAAGATTGACCATTTACAAGCTGACCATGAATTGTTTTTGCAGGCTTTCGAAAGTAAGTCATCCCGATTACATTCGAGTAAGCATTCACTACTCCATAATTTGTGTTAATATTTATTCAATTTCTTATTACAGAGCCCACTCAAATATACAGATTTCTGCGAACTCGTAACATGCTTTCGGTATGTACTTTTCAATTAAATTATTGTCAATTTACATACATGTAGTTAATATTTGTAATATTGCCCTTTTCCATATTTCTAGCCCATATTCTTGAACAGAACACTTTCATACATGAAACGTAGAATGTCGAGGAGTAATAAAAGCCGCATTGGCTTTAAAGTTGACTCCTTATTAGAAAAAGTGACCTTGAAAAGGAGCACTGAACTTCAACCAAACAGTTTGGGAGGTTACATGACACTAACATTCCTGGGATTTTATGATAAAAGTCTGGAAGATCCAAGAGACTACCAAGTAAAGGTAGAAACATTGTTGTTGAAAATCTGCCACAAGAAAAGGAAGGAAAGCTCTTCAGCTATTGTTGAAGTCTCTGTAAGTACTGCTTCTAGTTAAAGATCTTATATCTGCACCTTTAAAAGATTCTCTAAAAAAAGGCACATAAGAATTATACAGCTTTATAATTGAATATTAGTATAATTGTACCTTTGTTATTGATGCATAGAGATTATACCATATAGTCAGTCATTATCAATCCTCTCCAGGAATGGATGCATGAATAAAGTGCTTCTTATTAGTACACATATTTGGTTTCCTTTAAACTTTCTCATAGGACCGAAGAACAGTTTTAATTAACATCAACTATATCTAAATTATGTGGGCAAAGGAACCTTATTATCCATATGGACATATTGACTGGTTAAGTTTTCCTAAATTAAAATGTTTCAAGATTATGTTTAAACAGAAAGATGCTTTAACATCTGCATTTTAAGATAATGCAATCAAGAATTATGCTATTCTTTTAAGATATCACTAAAGTCTTTAAAACCACCCTTAACAACTATAACTTACTAGGCAGTACATTTTTTTTTTTAAATAATGTTACACTACATTTTCTCGCCCCAAACTTGGATTCACTGTACTATTCCTACTTTAAATCATTAATAAATACTGTTAGAAATGTTGTCCATTGTTAATGATGCACAAATTCAAATGTTTTAATTCATTAGTTTCTAAGTGTCTGTGTAACACTTTTAATGATGCATTAACAATCGGCCAGTGCTGGCAGATTGGGGCTAAAAAGCACCATGATCACATAGATGCTGCTGAACAGCACTGAAAAAAAAATCAGGCACTTAATAATAGATAAGTATCTATTATTGAAGTCACTATGACCAAAAATATCTTCAAACTCATAGTTTGGTGAATAATCACGAAAAAAAAAATCATAACTTATAAACTACAAAAAATTGCTGAACAATCATGGGGTGATTCAGGTATCCCTGGGGGTGCTCTTCCTTTGGATTTCCGCTTGACAACATTTCTTGAGACACCTGTATATCTATTAAACAGGCTTAACATGTTTGGTTACCTGTTTTATCTTACTTACTGTTTCGCCTGGGTTATACAACCCATGATCACGAGTTGACAAAAGAGGCAGGTAGTCTATGTCAAACAGGGCTGTCAGATGGAAAAATGCAAAGGTTGTTGATACTGAACTGAAAATGCAAATCCAGAATCGTTTACGGATTCCCGTTTTGAGCCTTTATCGTCCATATTGTTTCCATCACTGCTTTAGATCACTAGTTTAATAGACAACTATGTAATTATCATAATATATTGTCTGCAGGTGGGCAGTTGCTCCGTTCCCCTCAATCCTTCCACATCTGAGCCTCCAGCAATGGCCTCAGCTGTTAGCATCTCAAGTGACACATTCAGCCCTTCTCAGGGACCCAATGTCAAGTCGTACATGCTAATGTTGCGGGTCACTGTCACTAAGGCCTCAGTGAACAGCAGTGGGAATGGTGCAGCAAGCTCCACTGAAATCACTAATGGCGATAGTGAGGGTATGGTAATTCCATTATTTGGGAAATTATTTTTTACATAGGATGTAATCAGATGTATTTCCAAAGACTGAAACCATGGATTTTTCATAATTTTGAGTAAATTATTTGTGTATATATTTTTTAAATATAAAGTACAAAACATCGGAGCTTTACTGTATACTCGTTTGCCACCTTCTTTCTATATATAAAAAAAGTACATATATAAATATAAAAAATGTTCTTTTGGGTGGAATATTCTTATGGAAACATTATTAAAACCCATATCCAGAAGTGGGGAGACAAGCTGATGGTATGCTATTCCTTTGGAATGCCTTCCTTTAGGTAATTTATTTTAGCAAAGATTGATTTTGAAATGTAATTTTGCTATTTTATCTGTTATTGCCACCTGAAACAATCTGTATTTATTTGGTTGGTATTACTAACTTTTTTTCATGAATTTAATAGATTGCTAGCTTAAACTTCATGTTTAAAATGTGTTCCTCTAACTTATAATATGTAGGGTAGCTAAGCATTGAACTCTATTCTGCTTATTCAAATAGACATTTATTTCACTTTCCGTTATTAATTGTAAGTAATATATGCTAGACGCGCAATTGTAAAGTACATATGCTTGTTCAATACATATTTTAAACAAGTTATAAATAATTTTAGAGCCAACAACAAAGCGACTCAAGTCCTCCTCAGACCTGAATTCCTCAACCAATGACAGTAAATGGAGCAAGCTCTATGGCAGTGAGCTGATTGTATATGACAAGCACAATCGCTGCCTCCTCACTAACGGGGAATACGACTTGGTGCTTCATGATGCAACTCCGGGCGGGAGAAGTGCCACTATCACAAGGTCACCCCATAAGGCACTTATGGCACAATGGGAGACCATTCCTAATGTAAGATACTATTATTGAACGTGTAATGTAGTTAAGTATGTATGTATTTGTTTATACATAGGTCACATTGAAAATTTCCGGGACTGGCCGCTTACATAAACAATATTTAAAAAGTAATTACAATATTTGAAAATGGAACTTTGGCTGTAGAATAAAGCTTGTTTCATCTAACAGTCATATGTTTCTTTCATTGTGGCGTCATTTTAAAAATTGCGTGTCTTCATTACGATGGATTTACCTCGTGAAAATTTTCGCTGTATGATTTTTTACGATTTAGAGCCTCGCTCAGCTTCAAACTGCTTTTGACGATGAAGCACAAAGCAAGACGACAATTAATGGCTGGTTTTCAGAATTCAAGTGCAGTCGTGTCAATCTCAGTGACGAATTTCGTGAAGGTCGCCTGTCCACCGCTGTCAACCACAAAAAATATCGATGCTGTGGGCCATATGATCGAAACAGACAGGCATGTAATCTACCATGAGATTCGAGCATCCTCATGCATAGGCAAGAGTCAGATACAATCAATCTAACACAAACATCTTACCTTGAAGAAGAAATCACGAATTCATCACGAACGAAACACCAGGGGGTATGCGTACCCTGGTGTTGCAGGTGTCCATGGGTGGCGGTAACACGTACCATTACGTGGGACCGCTTACTCGTCCACCTACTTCCCTATAAAAAAAAAACCTGCATTTTTATAATAATAATATTATCTGTAAATAGGGACCTTTTTGTGGCTTTTAGTTTCAGATATTGATACTTAAGTGAAATCTTAAAATAAAATGCTTTATTTTAAAAATCTTATGATAGAATATGTTTCTGTTTTATTTAAACAGAATTTTGAAAAAACAAAATTTTAAATTAGAAAATCTTAACCGAATCGACAAGTTAATACTAACAATAAGGTCCCTTTGCTCAGAATAACGTCACATTTATCTCTATAACAAATAATTGTATAATTATTTATCCTTTTTCAGGAAAATGACTTACAAACAGACACAAGCCCGTTTGACATTTTTAAAGTGAGACCTCTGTTAAAACTGAAACTTAGTTGGAGTCAGGAGCCTACTAATGGGCTAGTGAACAGACCCAAGCTCTACCAGCAGACCAATGAAAGCAATGGTGGCAAAAAAGATGCATCCAGCAAAGATAGACCTTCAAACAGTACACAGAAATGTGCTAGTGAAAAACAGAACGGTGAGTTTAAATATTGTCAAGTTTTAACACAATATTGTTTCCATTTTACACAAGCATCTTTCTAAACCAGTCATTCCCAAAGTGGTCCATACGGACCTACCTACCCACGTGCAATGATCTCATCAGAGAGGACAGAATAAAGTATTTTTAGCAGGTTTTATTATATCATAAAAGTTAATTCACTTGGGGACTCATAGTTAAGTTTTTGTCATGGTAAGGGGTCCATGGCCGAAATAAGTTTGGGAACCACTAAACAAAGCATAAACTCTAACACTATACATTATTATCAATACGTCATTTTGTAGGTTTACACAAAAACTATCGATCTAGCACAAAAATATTGAGTTAAGGGTTTTGAGGTTTTAAGGGTTGAGTTAAGAGTGAGTTAAGGTTACACAAAAATGTGTTTGCAGTAAATTAGAGAAAAAATAAATGTTTGTTACATAATGTTATGTTTACATACGTAATGTACGTTTACGTAATGTTTACATGAAATTTCATGTTTGCTATTTTTTTAAATTCTATTATATCAATATTTTGGTATAAATTGTATAATTAATCAATCGTCTCGAATGAGATCAAATTCATCTTTTTGTGACTCCTCTGTTCATTTATATTATCTTTTGATTAGTACATATCTTATTTAGACGATTAAAAAATTAAGGTGGCTGTCATTCAAGGGGGTTGGGGGAGTGTGTAGGAAGTGGATTGGAAGGTTGTTTTTGTGATAAAAATCATTAGTCAGTGTATAACAAACACTACCTTAAAATATTGGTTATCGAGCCCCAACACACTGTTTATACTTATGTCTGTGTGACTGCCAGCTCGTTACTACCGCCAATGCACCCAGACAGTGTTTAAATACGTGTCATTGAAATAACGCAAAAACTGAAAATAGGTTGTTCAGTATCAAAAGTAGATTCAATTCTACCAGTTTTTACATTAGGACAATAGTTTTTTTAACTTATTGTTCATTTCCACTTTTATTACAAATATACACTCGTTGTAACTACCGGCACGGCACTCGGCCATTAGTTACCGTGTACTGAGTAATGAGCGTTACGAACGTTTTAGATGGGACCTTTATTTATTCCCTAAAATTATTTTATTTTTCTCTAGAACGGTGTTATAGTTACACGTTATATATCATATCAAATATTTGCATACAGTCTCATTTTGATTAAGCCCATAGATAATTCCCATAGATGTTTTTTTTTCTTTATGAAAAATTGGTGGCAGACGAGCACCTGATGGTAAGTCACTGTTGTCCATTGACATCCGCAATACATGCCAACATCACTCCAGCTGTCAGCTGCAGCTCACGTTTGGAGATATAGAAATGGATTTGGAGAATGGGGAGGAATAGGATAGTATGGGGTGGGAATGGGCTCTGGCATATCTCACTCACTACCAAAACACGCACATACAATGGGAAAGTAGGATAAAGCTGCTGTTTGACTGCCAGCTCTTTTCTGTGACTGGCACCACCCGGGGACAGTAAATAAGTGTTTAAATATATAACGCAATTAAGACTTGTCATATTACGTATTTTTATAATAATAAATACCAAATTGACACACTTAATGGTATCATTTATTGTTCGTAGGCGAGAAATCCAAGTCAGACTCAGCAGAAGGCGAAAGTAAACGCCAACAAATTATCTACCAGTTCCTGTACAACAACAACTCGCGACAACAAACAGAGGCATGCGACGATTTGCACTGCCCTTGGTGTTCACTTGACTGTGGCACTCTGTATTCTTTGCTCAAGCATCTCAAACTTTGCCATTCGAGGTTCAACTTTACATATTTCGTAAGTATTTTCTTAATTTCTATCTATGTTTGCTGCTATCGTATTCTATTTGTTATGTTTGCTTACTCGTTATATATGCTGATCTTTTGACACAGGACACAAACATACCTTTGCTGCGGTTTCTGGTCATTATTTATAATATGGACCTTGTGCAAATTTGTACACATTACCTACATATGTTCCAGATTTTCCCACTTAATCCTTAGGCATATGGGTTTCCTCACGATATCTTACTGTTGAGCTAGTAATAATTACTGGCTGTGCAGTAAAGGAACTAGTTATTATAAGTATTTACTAATTATAATTATTTATCGATTTGGCCGCTTCATGCCTAATCTTTACGTGTGAATTAACCCTACAGTATTGTATTATTACCAGTTACCCTAATTGGCCTTATACGACGACACCCACGGAAGAGATGGTGCGGTGTTATTTTATACTCGGCCACGACCACACGGCATATTACACTATAGTTACATTAGGTCATTACGTCCTCACAGCCAATCCCAAGCGGCGCACGCATTGACGTCTCGATCAACGAACTATACGATGGTTCCTACACTGGTTCTCCTCACGACTTGGCCACATCTACTGGCCGTGTGGTCACTGCTGGCCCGTCCTGCCCACGGGCCGGCCCTGCCCGGAGAACCTGCCTCACACACGTAGTGGTGTGGAGGCCGCGGGCGAGACGTCGCCAACAGAGACACAGTTTGGCAGAGTTTCTGGAACTAGATGATGCGGAGGTCATTGAAGCGCAGCGACCTTACATCACAGGACACAACAGGTGAGTTCATTTTCAGTTTAGTACATTTTCAGCTGTGAGGCTGCTCGTTGCAATCCCGCAGTCCACTGCCCGAGTCATCGTACACTCAAAAAACACTGTACTTCGTACGTAGTACGTAATATAGTACGTGCACTTTAAATTATAATAAACTCGCTTTTATTACGCAACTAGTGACCCACCCTGCCTTAGCTCAGGTGGCATAATGATTTCCTAGGGAACCCAAACATAATCTACGTTCATTTGCATTGGTAAAGCTTCCCAAAAGTCATTGAATTATTAAAATCAGTTCAGTAGTTTTGAATTTACCTCTTATAACAACAAACAAAAACCAGTCGTTTTATTATATTAGTGTAGATGTGAAACACTAATGTGGCATGGTCATACATTTTTGATAAAATGTATGACCATGCCAGTCTTTTGATTGCAAGATGCCAATGCTCGCGGCTCTGTTAATTATAATGTTATATACGATAATAGTTAATATACACGCCTGCCTCTTTAACCTTCAACATACCATCTATGAACAAAAACAATTGTATCCTTTCAGACTGTATCATCACACAATAACGTGCCTGCCAGTTTACCCCAACGAACTAGACATAGACTCGGAAAGCGAGACAGACCCACTATGGCTACAACAAAAGACTATGATGATGATTGATGAGTTCACAGACGTTAACGAAGGCGAAAAAGAACTCATGAAAATGTGGAACTTACACGTCATGAAATACAATTACGTGGGCGACTGCCAGATACCTCTTGCTTGCCAAATGTTCCTACAGATGAAAGGAAAGGAGTTGCTAGAAAAGAATTTATATAGGAACTTCATACTCCATATGTGTTCATTACACGATTTCGGGTTATTGAGTCCAATAGCCTTGTACCAGACAGTACAAATGCTGAACCAAATGCTGGCAGATAACGCCGAGGCCAAAGAAAAGATGGGTGAATCGCTTAAATCGCAAAGAGAACACTGGAATGCCGTTGGAAAGTATCAGCAACCAGTCATTATTGAACAGAAGACTCAAATCACTTGTGCTAAATTGAATAACGCAGAAGCCACTCCATCGGTGAGAAGGAAGATGTCTAATTTACAAAATGCTAACCGAATGGCGAGTAATAACTTCAACAAATCATCAAGTCCTGGCCCCAGTAACAGTGAATCGAAGCGGAAGATGTCGGGAAGCATACAGAGCCGAAAACGTGGTTCTATATCGGAAAGAAAGAGTTCCGTATAGCGAATGTTCAGCTGATGATTTGAATAAGGACTGGTCTCCACCAGGCCCGTAGTCAGGATCAGTGTTTGGGAGTTTCTGTTTTTCAGTGTTAAAATGCTAGTGGAAAGCATGCTGGATATGTACCAATTGATTTTAGTGAACGGCAACTGCAAAAGGTATTTAGAATTGAAATGTTGCTTAGCGAAATGTTATCACTATCGATTGTTTCAATTGCATAACGAGATCAAATAAGTTTCAGATAAACTAATAATTATGTTCTAATGAATGGGTTATTTTGAATAAAGAATCGTCCAGATTCATTGGAAAATTAAGTAATTATGAGCTTGGGAATATTTGAAGTGGATCTTGTTATCTGTCTCCCATTAGTTATTAGTTATTTTTCTAAAGATAGTTCAATTCCCAATTGCATGTTTTAAAGATTTGTTTATTAACTTATTTTCTTAGAATATACCGACCCAAACCAATGAACTTAAAAGTCATACATATTATTTGTGTATTTATGTGTGAATAGGATCTCTTCGAGAGAATATTGATAGTGTAAATTTTGTTCAAACAATCGATAAGAACATCTCGCAATTGCCCAAACTAATTGATTTAACAAAATAATTGTCAGGAATCCAATCAATATACGTCTAACTCGCACGTAAACGTTTTGTATAAAATTCTACACTTTTAAGGGAGGTTTAACCTCCTATATATACCCCCTTTCTCTGACTACGGGCCTGGTCTCCATATTGAGGCTTTTAACGTAGAATGTTCATGTGTTTGTTGAAAGATTCACCATAGAGGTAGTTGAAAGAATGTGTTCTTGTGAAATTGTATTCTAGTACAATCTAGAGAATGTTCTAGCGTTTTTCAATTGGCGCCATATCAATCGTTTTGACAAAATTATCGGCCTGGTTGTAACATTTTTTTCGACTGGATATTCGATATTAGTTTCCTTTCGAAATGTTTCGATTCGATTCAACTCTCATTAATAAATTAATCACAATTTTAATTTGAATTAATCACATTCATCAAAATTTTCAGTACATGTACATGTGGATACTGATTTGTATACAATATAAATATATACAACTAGCTTTTGCTCACGGCTTCCTCCGCGTGGGGTTTTTCTCTGGAAAAACTAATCAATTTTCTGGGATAAAAGTATACCATGTCCTTCTTAGGATTTCAGGCTACTTCTTAGTTAAATTTCATTGAAATCGGTTCAGTAGTTTAGTCGTGAAAAAGTAACAAACAAACACACTTTCGGATGTTTAGTGAGGATGTGAATTTGATAGTTTTTTAGGTTGACATGTGTCCTCTCTCACAACCTTCTTGTCAAGCATGGCAGTACAACCTACCAAACTATCTGTGGACCTGTCAAAATACGTCAAAACGCCGGTACGGCCAGCACACATTAAGATTTCACATTAAATAAACAAAACCAGTCAAAATCTACAATAATTAGCAAAACTTATATTATACAAAATCGCAGAAAACGATAACTGTAAACCATCGAATGACGTACGTGTTACTGTGATTGCCTTGGAAACGGTACTGAGCGGGCGAGCGTGGGGTGTGTAGGTCCACAGATAGTTTGGCCGGGTTGTCATCATGTTGTGTTACAACATGAAGTACGACTGATGTTAACACCTTTTCTATACGACCACGTTCAAAATCCAAGAAATTTTAATATCCAAGATAGCCGCCATAAGTAATAAATGGAAAGTGCTCGAACCATTATCATTCAGGGTGAAAAGAGCTTCTTGGTGGACAAAAATTGTTTTTCAAGATGGCAGATACAAATGGCGGCCATTTTTCAAGTTTCTCCAATTGGTGTGAATGTGCAGTTTTTGGGGACGCTATTTACGAATTTGGAACCCGTTTTCCGATTCCGTATTCTTTTTAAATGTCCACCATATAATAACTATCCGATTTCAATCGAAACGTATACAAATAAAAGTCCACCTCTGTACGTGGCTGGAACTAGGGTTTAAACACAGAGTTGAATAGGTGTCGCCGGCCTTACTTAGTTAATATTCGTTACTGCCCGATTATGATAGTTAAGTTATGAATAATTTGTCCATAAAATGGACGGCAATAGTTAAGTTACTAAGTTATCGCGTAGACTGTAGGCTATTCTCTTTTGCGGATCTCTACTTCAATGTCGTTTTTTGTTATAATGCAGTAATTAGGGATGTTACTGATGTCTCATATCGAAATCGGATATATTTAATAAATATTTGCTTGAAACTGGTCGTTTCTGCGTAGAATACGGTTCCATTCGCTTCGTACCCGATTTCTCTTAGAATACGAATTCGCCCGCTTCGAATCCGGTTTCTTCCGCTTAGAATACCTTTTCACCCGCTTCAAACTCAGTTTCGCCACTTGAAACACGGCTTCACCAGTTTAGAATCCGGTTTCTTCGCATGAAACACTCGAAGTTTTTGAGTACCTTGTGTTACAAGACTGCCTATATTTTCAAAACAACTGAATAGATTTTGTTAGAAAATACATAAAACCTCTCGTAATAGAGGACATACAAGACTGAAAACCGCATCCAAATCCGTTGAGTACATATATCTTTAATTTAGTCGAGTTGGGTACTTTTGAGTACGTTGAGTTTATCGTGAACATACAAATAAGCGTTTTAGTTACTCATGTAGTAATTATATCGAAATTAAATTCATAATAGGATTATCCAATTATTTTTTCACATTTACAGCTTCCTAATACAAGTCGAAATACACTTGACTAAACTTTATTCCCATCAATTTTTAGTAACCTAAGAGTATAAAAATGTAATAATAATAAGTTCTGTGGTGGTGACCATATAAATCAATACTATCACGAAATGAGTACAAACTATACCTATTTTACTTTTACTATACTTAATTTTATTACTGCATTTAAACTATACTTTTTTTACTTATCATAATTACGTAAAAAGTACTAATCATTTAATCGTTTTTACATTTTGTTAATTTTCCTTACTCGTCTCTTTTTTCATACCGCCACAAAATATCAATATGAATTTTTAGTAATAATTTGTATAATAGTTTTTAATTCAATAAATTGTTCTATGAGAGGCGAAGTAAAGTACCTACATAGCGAGCAATTATATTTTGTTATATTTATTATGCGTTATAATCATGTTTACTAACCGTTATAATGATGTAGGATACGAGTTTGCATACAAAAAAATATCAGTATGTCGGTAGTTTGGAAACCGAATTCGCAGCTCCGTAACATCCCTAAGACTAAATTGACTATCAAAGGTATTTGATAATATTTCAAATGCGTTACTTGTTCGTTATACGATGGGTGGCGATAAATTTAAATTCAAAACTTTGATTTACAGAAAAAATTGGCTGGGTATATATTCCTGACTCGCGTTTCGTTAGGCCCGAATACTTTCTTAAGTTGGAAAGCGCTCAAAGAGTTATTAATTTCTTGGTTTGGCAAACTTAACTTTATTTATTTGCTCATTTATTTATAGTTTCACATAGTGTTAATGTTCTCCCCCGTTCAGCTGTTACTTATCACCTCCCATTAGGCGTATGCTGAAATTATTTTATCCCACTTTTATTATTCTTCCCACTGCAGGGCAAAGGCCTACATTTACAATCACGATACGTTTCGGAACCCCGATATTATTATTATTATGATGCACTGAAACCACTTCTATTTTTTTAAGAAAAAAGTGTTTCGGGTTAGAATTCATTACCCCAGACCCAATGTGCATTAATGGATATTAATTAATAAATACAAATTCTACACTAGGATTGTCTGTCTTGGGTCCAAAGACATCTAGAAAGTAAATAATGTACATTCGATATCAGCTTAATAACGTCCCACTGCGCGTCCTAAAGAGGGTGTCGGGCCCTAATTCATCACGCATGTCCAGCGATACACATACTCCAGAATGATTCGCGGATTATTTTAAGATATATTTTTATCGCCATTCTAGTGATAATTTTAAAAATCCGTACTTAAGTAAGAAACTCAGTGGTAAGGACTGTGTATTTGAACGTCACGAGTTCAAATCCACAGTCGCCAAGAGTCATGACTTCACCTCATGAATGAGAGTCAAAAATAGTACTATCACCGCTCTTGATAATTCACATTATTTGTTTCAAAATATGCGAAGTAAGTAATTTTACTAACAAACTAGTAATGGATGTGAATATTCCATTTAACACCTTTGATAATAGCGGTCTTACAGTAATAAATGACTGTGATCGTAGAATGACATTGTTACTGCCAACTAGTGCTATTTAGTGGATTGTCTGTGAAATTTGTTTTACACGGCTAGTTTTGTTAATTGCCCTATATAGTTACTAGATTACTTGTATATCGTGCAGGGATTGAAACTGGTTTCAAATTAATCGATGCTTTTAAGTAAAACCGTGTTTTTGACTTAGTCTTTTTTATTTCGATTTCGTTCGAATAAAAGGATCGGAAACGAAGTTTCAACCCGATAAATCGGTTAATTCCGTCCTATGTTCACATGGAAATCGGTATGTTTGTACTTTGATTAAGATAAATAATCAAATGAATAGCAGAAAATACTGAATAGGCAGCACCAATGGTAGCTTTTTTTTCATGGTAGTACCAATTTTCTGGTGCAAAGTCCCTCGAAATTCAATTTAATAGTAATGACATATTATAATTAAAAACTAGTATGATTCATCAAGATTTGTTGCTCATCTAGTATTTTGTTGCTGCTCGTTTAAAAAAATGATTTATATTTGATAATTGAAAATAGCCTTTGATTAAACGAACCGAAATGGCGATTTGGAGGCAATTTCGTTTTAAATAAATCGGAGAAGGGGCTTCTAACCCAAAAAATTTAGTTCACAACCCCAAAAAAACCTCATACAAGCAACCGCTTTGTAACCGATATTTGAACTTCGTTTCTTTATTAACTTTTGTACTTATTTACCGATACTAAGAACTTTTTAAATGAACGGGATACGTTCACTTACGTTATTTAATTCTGCTCTAAAAAACCGGTTTTCAACCCCTGGTGTCGTGTAACAACATTATAGCAAAGAATGATAGTCTTTTCCAAATATAGTTTAGGTTGATCAAGTCATAGTTAGCTATTTCTTTTGACGTGCACATTCGTTTCAGAAGGATTAAAGTACAAAGGCACATTGGTGTGTAAAAAAAAATTTTTTTGAACAGACCCGGTTCACTCCTCACTTTAGATATGAAAGTATGACTGCAGATATCGGCTACCGGGGCCTTTTCCATTGAAATAGTTATTGGCCAAAATAACTTATATCAAGAGCCATATCTGCTGACTCACAGATTCAATTTACTCGCTCGGAGCAGCGACTCGTTGCTTCCGTATTGCATGGTCTATGTAGCAAAAGTCTTAGTAGATAAAATATCCATATAACATAAAATCAAATCCCTAAATAGCAAACTTAGTTGCAGAATGACCAAAATGTAAGCTGTCTAGCAGAGATATTTTAGAGGTATTTGCAGTTGTTACTAGCGAGTGAACGTTCTGTAGTACAATTATAGTCCGTCAACTTTGTTCGCGATGGTCATGTGTCGCGTGGGGTGGCGGGGGACAAGGAAGATAGGCATCTATATATACAGGCTGTTTGAGATGTGTTCCCGAAGAGTGAAGCCAAAAATTCTATTCTATTGGTAATTGATATGAAAAATTTACGCGTGTTCTTTTTTTCAAAATTTTTCATACATCTTTTCCCAATAAAAATCATAATTTTTTATTACAAAAAGTGCTTACATAAATTTAATTCGGTTAACTCAATCATAAGTAGAATTAGTTTGTTCTTCAGTACATACAAAACGCCCTTTGAATATATTTAATTTGTGGATATTAACTTTAAATCTCACGTGAAGTGTTAGCTTATGATTCTTTCTTGAACATATATCTCACATAAAGCATTTGTAGTCATAGCTGTCAAACAATGTGTCCGTGCCTCCCCCGACCTCCCCCGACCCGACCCCCCACTCCCCCACCGCCGACGTACCGCCAGCACAGTTCATGGACTATAGCAATTCTGCAGTTTGAATACGCAGTTGAATAAGATATTTGAGATGGACTATAATAAAATTTAACGATAATAAATTGTCCTTAGAGATTTCATAGTTCTCGAATAGTGGATAATGTAGACCTATCCCATCGACGATCATTATAATTGTATAGCCATCAAATTGTAACCTAAGTTCATGAATTAGTAATAAAGACTGCAGGGTGCACATTGCCTTAACTCAAATTTGTCTCAATTTACTCATGTTTCTCACACAAATAGTGTAATTGTTGAGAACTGTTACATCTGTAACTACAATATACGTCATACAGTATACACATTTAGTTATATGCTTATTTTAATTAATTGTTTTGTCAACTTTAATTTTGCATTAATGAATTGGATAATTTGTTACTTTTATATTGTTCAATTAAAATGATTTTTACTTATGAAAGGAAATATAACAAATTATTTTTAAATACTTTTGCTGTTTTATTAATTTTAATGTAGATTACAAGCTAAGACAAAAAAAGTAAAATAATAAAGCAGTTGCGTTGTTTAGTGTTGTTTAGTGTTGTTTCATCAATCACGAGTTAACTATGCATGATGTATGCAACAGAAAGCTTACATGTAAAAAGTGAACTGTGATATTATGCATCTAGTATTATATTTTCTGTTGTACACTGAACCTCTTTGGTCTGAGTATAAACCATAGACTAGGCACACCTCATATCTATGAAAATACGATGCCAACGCGAGCGCATAAAACTGGATATTCGCAATATGTTTCGTTCTTAGTAAGGGCAATACTGAATGAAATTGGCACAATCGAAATAAGCAAATTGACATTTGATGTTGCCGACATTCTGTGACACATAGTATGACCAGCTCGTTGCAAGTTTCTTTTTAATACGGAAGTGGGCAAACGAGCAAGCGGTCTCACGTGATGATAAGTGTTACCGCCGCCCATGGAGACCTGCAACACTGAGGGGTATGCGGGCGCGCCGCCGACCTTGCAAAATCCTATTAACAGCTTTCTTGAAGAACCCCATATCGTAGCTTAATGGAAAGACCTCTTGAGGCAGTTCGTTGCACAGCCTACGGGATCGCGGTATGAAACGATGCTAGTTCTGTTGAAGAAACGTCATTTCAAACTACTAGAGTCCGGTTATTCCGGACCGGAAGAGCGCTGACAATTCTGTATTTAATTCATTTTATGTACTGTTTCTTTCTTATGTCATAAAATAACAATAAAATAGAAAAAAAAATATTCTTAAAGAACTATCGAGTTGTAAAATGATTTTTACTACATACGTAAGCGGACCATATTCAGCCAAAATTTGACATGTGTGTACTAATTTTTTTAGCTCATCACTGTGGCTAGTTTTATTAGTTTTAAATACGGACAATCAGACCACGGATCATTGAACCGTTGGGTTTTCTTTCAACACTGTTCATAGCATGTGTGACCTACTTTATGCTTAACTTTGTCAAAGGAGTCCAGATACAAACAATTCAACAGGTCAAAAATATTGAAATTAGAATGTCAAAGTATAACCAATAAAGAGAAAAATGAAAGCCATTTGACAAAGTTCATATACTGAAATTTGTTGTTAAAATATGTCATACTCGAAGAATAACCAAAAATTGTCTGATAATAGTTTAGAGACACAGGACACCGACAGGAATGAACATGCAGGTACAATTAGTTTATATTGGAGGTACGTATTCAATTTAAACATTAATAAAATGACAATTACGTATTGTTCGTAGATGAAATAATAAATTGTGATACGACCGAGAGCAGTACTTACGCTGGTATGTAATAATAATAATAATATTCAATGGTAGGTAATTGTTTTTATTTACTTATGAGATATAAGATCTTACTACACACGGTGTTGCAGCTCTTTAACATTGCTTTATAGCCAATCAGGCGTTCGAAACATTACAAATGTCTTTGTAACTCGTTATTAAGTTATTCAATAGACGGTTACTTGACGTTAACTGCAAAACAGTTGTATTACAATCTTATATTTTTATAATAATAAACGTTATCGTCCGGTTATTATAGAAAGAACAGTGACAGTTGACATAAATCTTTAACATGTAGTCGATAGTCCTTTAAGAATATTTTTTCTATATATTTATTTGAATTATGTTATGTTATGATGACTTAAGAAACAAACGGTATTTACATAAAATTAAATTAAACTTATGTTAACTGCTACTCTTCCTACGATACCCGGCCCATAATTTTCTTAGGCAAGCTGTTTGCGAATCGCAAAACGAAACTGTTCTGAAAAGTTTGGCACGCTGTTTAATGCTAAAATATGGAAAGTGCCAAGAATAACTAATTATTTATACATACCCATCTGTAAACAGAATAGAAATAACTATTAATCATCAATGATTATTTAATTAATTAATCATTAATGTAATAATTGTCACATAAGACTGCCATATAGTAAATTTCGTAGGTACATGTTTCGGATGGGAGTGACACACACCAAAGCCTATTTTCCATCTCATATCATCAAGTGCGGAGTAGAATTATAACGGAGTTCTCATATTATAGTTGAGTGGCGCGTGTGTGCCTTGCTTCTAATGGTGAATGTCCGTACAGTATCGGCCCATCGAGCGTTCGCACAATCAAACTCTTGCAGCTCATTGTCAGCTTATTTATATTTGCGCGAACCGCAAATATAACCTTGTAGAACAAATCTATTCATACTCTTTGAGCAACGAATATGAACTTTAAAATCATCGTAATAACACGTTTATGAACATAAAAATAGTTTGTAATCATGCGAACGTTCCGTTGACCAATGCTTTACACATAAAAAGAGATCGTATATCCTTCACAATATACCTTTGATAATGTATGTTAATGTAATTAACGCGAAAGTTACTTTTTGTTATACATATGGACATGAATAAATTTTATTGACAAGCAAGGTTGATGCCGAGTTCGTGGGTTTCAAGCACTATATCTGATAAAAGATACCTTATTATCGGTTCTAATTTCCCAGTTTTGTAACTGGTGAAACCTTAAAAAATACTGCAATTTATTACATTATCTTAAAGTTCAGATGTAATAGCGTATGTTTTTATTTAAACAGAATTTGAAATAACGCAATTTTGAGTTATAAAACCAAAGTTAATAAGTTCATATCGACAATAAGGTCCTTTTGCTCAGATAACGTCACTCTTTTCACTATTTTATCATCTTTCCGTCTACTAACTTTTTTTAACGAAGTATTTGCCAACAAGTTATATCTTATGCCAATTCGAAGGGGTCCAGTCCCTTGGACTCTCTCCAGCCCTTTCGATAGACAGAGATATCATAATCATTTACTACAATCCGTGCCTCACGCTTTATAAACATCTAGTGACAGTATCGAAGAAGCCAATTGCCGCAGAAGAGGACTGCACCCTTTGTTCTGGACAGAAGTCATTCATTAGCATACACTCAACCGACCAACTCTGTCAAATAGCTGACCTCGAAAATCCATCAAGTCTCGAGGACTGCAACTTAGAAGTGCTCACGCTAAACGATGTGTTCCCCTCAACATCGGAAGAGAGTCTAACGAATGATGATTCTCCTGTCCACAAAAGACAAAAAAATTCTAAGAATAACCAGCCAATGCCGAAGTCTCAGTCAGAAAGTGCTAGTAAATCGCCATACGTTCCAACAAACAGCAAGTCTGCCACAGTGTCGGGCCGACAACGGGACCCTGGCGAAGGACAAGCTTTCGTCTTTTCAGACTTTGACATATCGAAAAGCACACTGTATGTAACTGGCAGCAATCCTGGCGAACCCAAGATGTCTTACTCTGATTCTCCGAAGAAAATATCAAAATCGGTTCGTAGTCAATTTGAATATTATGTCGTTCTCTTGAGAAAGATGGTAGCAGGCGAGCAAGCACTTGATGGTGAAATTATTATCTTACATAATTATAAACCATTGTGTGCATAGAATATCACTGCGTTCTATGGACAAACAAAAAACACCCGAAAACATATTTAAATGTATTTACAGTATCGTGTTCCCCCGCAGCGCCACCATCATCTATTGCGATCGGTCATGAGAAAATGAACTTTGATGGCAGCGCTACGACAGCGCACACTCTCCGAACTTATACTTGCCAATGCCATTTGCTACTATTTCCTGATGTCAATCAATGTACGAGCGCTGTTTATTATGTACATATAGAAAAAACATTGATATCCGAAGGAATTTTATTTCTGTTAAGAACTTTACCAGTTGAAAACGCCTGAATATTTTAGATGAGCATGTTTTGATTTTGCACCAGGCAGTGAGTGGTTGGATGAGAAGAGCGTGCGTATATGTAAGATCGTGAGGCAATCCTTAGGAGAGTTCTAAATCCACCAGTGGATTAGAACCTCAATCTCAGGACTGCGAATAACAATTATATGGATATACTATATATATAGTATATTATATTATCTCTGATATAATGTAAAATACTTAGTATAAATACTGATTAAAATGTAAACACTGATACTTAGTAAAATTTCAGATGAAAAAATTTCTCCGAAACATCGACAAGCACAAGGGCGAGCAAAGCACCAAGGCCGGTGAGAAAGTGATCAGCAAACTGACAACAATGCGTGGCATCCTGAAGGACGGTCGTTGCGGGCCCGAATGCACCGGCGACTCATCCGTACATGAAGAGGAGTACTTTGAACGTATGTACCTATACGTGGGGAACTTAGAAAGTTTTTCCATTTCCATTTTCCAAATTTTTTTTTACAATATTTCAAAAACTCACTATTTGCATTTATACAAAGTTTTCATACCAAACCAATTTTGAAAACATTTTTTTCCCTCTTCCTCGGGTACCGTGAAAGCACGGACTGCTTCCTTTTTAGTTGGGAAATAAAAAACGTGGTAGGGTGCCTAGTCGGGACTGTAAGGAGGATGGCCTAAAACTATCCGGGTTAATGTCCCAAAAGTCTCTTGTTTTAAGCTCTGTGTGAGCGGGTGCGTTGTCGTGGTGCAGCAGCAGTCCGCGGAGACCAGTGTTTGGACGGTTGTTACTCACTGCAGTAAAAACGTTTGGTAAGCCCGTGGCTACGTAGCATTCTGCGTTAATGCTGCTTTGGTTTCGTATAGGTAGCCATAGGTATGTCAGGTGGCTACAGTCAAAATGTAAAAACTTGCGAATAAAAATTTTACAGCGCTTCCTGCTCTGTTCACTTTGGTAGGCATTGCCTCACTTTGAAACATCCAAACAATACATTGATGCTTAGTTTCTGGATCATACCGATAGATCAGAGATTGCTTCAAATTATCACGGCACCGTTCGACAGGAAATTTATTTTGAGCCTCGGTGAGGTTGTACAGGACCCAACGCGACACTCTCCTCCTGACTCGTAGAGGTCTATGTCCATGCAGCTTATTTCCAATTTGTCATAAATTTTTTTTTTCTCCCCAGTATAAACAGATATCTAAGACTTAGTTTTTGGCATTTTCCTAAGTTAAAGTATAAGCGGTTAATTAGTACTTTTTCGCACAAAAACATAAAATAACTAACCAACTGTAATACCACACTATACTCTCTAAATATTATACAATATGACAATGAAAAGGATTATATTATTATCTTCTAATGTAGAATCTATAAATATATGGAACAAAATTGGCTCTTCCGTAAAGGACAATTTTCGACATGTCGTTTTGCACTTAGGAGCCGTTGAGTGTTCCCGTCGAATATCCATTTTTTATTTCGATTCAGCTCGTAAAAAAATATGGAGGGAAATTTTAATTTAGAATGTTTTTTTTTTCTTATAATGGCAATGGTACAGATAGCAAATTCTGCCAGTGTCAAGTTTTCTTCCTAATAAACAATTTCAAAGTCTAAAACGTCAATGTTCAGTCCCGTCAGAGTAAGTCAGGAGTCGCTCAATAAAATGATAGTAGGTTTGCTGAGGACAGAAGAGGACTCCTTGGAAGCACGCGAAAAACGAAGTTCCATGCTTTAATTTAATTATCACAAACATCACGCACGAAATACACTGAAGTTTAATAAAATATCACTATTAAATCATAAAACGCCTAATATACAATTTTTACAATATAATCAAACAAAAACTAAACTTCACTACTCGAGTTCCCGCCAAAAAGCCTGTTTTTATTTTATAGATAGTCATAGTTTTAATGGACATCAAAACCAGCCAGTGTTCCATAGATTCTCCATTTTCTTTGTCGCAAAATTTTCTGAGTAGTGTGTGTATAGAGCGATTTGGCCGGCTTTAGAATAGCACTATCCCATCAATTCCCATCTCTTCCCCTCAGTATTGTAAAAGGCAACTAAGAGATGAAAAAACCACCTACTCGCTCGGCCAGTGCGAGCGTGGCGTTTTAAGACCCATCCCTCATGCACGAGTCAATGTGGACTTTCCAGCAGTGTTCGTCCCCTGTAGGTAGTTATAGTACGCGACGGGCGCTGCAGCTCTTGAGTGGCGGGGGGTATCAGGCATGGGACGGAAGCTCGCTCCCTTACACTCCTCGCATACGTTGTGTTGCGCATCATTTAACACATGACGATAGTTGGCTGTTGTAATTGTCTCTCTTTTTTACACTTGTCACATCCCTAGTACATTTCTTGGGCCGACTGTCGCGGACTATACGATAGTGCGATTCAGTAGCTGCCTAAGAGTTATATTCCGTTATTACACCTGTAGACAGTTGTACCTACAAAAATCCGCTATCTATCTCTATCTCCGCTACTATCTCCGCTGCTGGATATAGGTCTCTCATACTCTTGCCACCATACACGGTCTTCTCGTCCATCCACTACTGGTGACTTTTTATTCGTCAGGCTACCTGCAACCCACTTTTTCAGGGGAACACCTTCACCATTTTATTGCTGTTGTATTTTAAATAGTTGGGATAACGTTTTGTTATACCATATAATAGAAAGACTCAAATTTATTAGTTTTATTTCGTTTAAATTGTGCCACAAAGAAACTCGATCACGTGTGGCATTTTTAATATTGAAATAGATTTTGAATTACAGCGGATTCAGACATAAGGCTACCCTATCCGATAGAGTTCGGACCGCAAACGATTAGCTACACAAAGCAGAATCCAGACAAAAACGTAACGTTCAACACGCAAGTGGTCATTATACACTTCACGGGAGACCTCTGCGTAGGGCAGAGCGTCGAAACACTTAGCAAGGAAAAAGATCAGCAAGCGAGGAACTCTGAACTAAGGAAAACGTTTCTAACAAAGTTCAATGAAAATTGGCCCACACAAAAATAATTTTAAGCCTAGAATATAATTCCGAAATGCTGTCTTTAGTTCATATGAAGAGGTGAGCAGAATTTTGAAGATTTTTAATTCGAGATAATGTTAATAATGTTTTTATTTTTATTAATATACATACACAAGCATTTTGTACTGTGTTGAAATTATGAGAGTTGGTTGTCGACTGTGTATTTATTTAAATTGAAGAAATTTGTTCGATATCCATGATTTAAATTCAGTGATTTGCATTAAAAATCCTTTAAACAAATTGGTATTTTTATTTTATCAAATGGCGACAAACAAAATATCACACCTAATTGGTTGACTAAGATGATATTATCCGTAAAACTAATTCTTAACAAGTTCGTGAATGAAGTACCTACTTAAGAAAGTCTAGAGGAGTCTGTCGTATGGTCCATTCAAGTTGAATGAACGTTGCCTGGCTTTAATTTGTTTAGTATGTTTCATAGCGCCAAACTCAGTGATCTCGTTCATTAAAAATAAAATTCCTTTCAAAGAATAAATGTCTATGTTCTGTTAACACCATAAAGTAACATACAATATCACAGCTTATTATTTGGTTTAAAAACTGTATTTTCCATAAAATAACACGCTCGTAAAGAAAGTTCAGAGCCATCTGTCGTATGGTTCAAGTGAAATGAACTTTATCTTGTTTTTCTTTATAAAGCCAACAATATTTCGTAGCGTCAAATTCTTTGATCTACTTACATTAAATTAAATTAAATTCCTTTAAAAAAGTAATGTTTTTATTTTCTGTCAACACGTTAAAATAACATAATATCACAGCTTCTAATTATCTGGTCTAGACGATATTTTCCATAGAACTAAGTCCTTAACACGGTCGTAAGTGAAATATTTAGAAAAGTTCAGAGGCATCTGTTGTATGGTCCAAGTGGAATGAACGTTGTCAGACTTTACTTTCTCTAGTAAAGATAGGAATGTTTCGTAACACGGCGCTACGGAGTCCATGTGTTCAATGGTAAAAACGTAGCGCTTCTCCAATGCGAGGTACAAAGTTTTAGGTGGATTCGTATTTAGTATCTTCTGCATGGTGGAGACGAGGGCTGCAGTTATATCGTCGTCGTATACAACTGGAAAAGTATTTAATAGTTTAATTAGACTATCAAGAAAACTAAAGAAATATAGTTACGCAATATACAAGGTCTGAAAAGACTGCTTACGTAGCCTGCAATTTGAAGTATACATACAGATAAAAACATCTGATACTTAAACTTTTAACGTTGAACATTGTGGTGATCTGTTCCCATGAGTTCTATATCTATACAGTTTGAACAACAAAGCTACGAAGCGTACAACTGCTGCCCGTAAAATAATATCGCTCTATAATCGATATTTAGACTTCTTTCCTTCTTTAGGTAGTGTCCTTACTGTTTAATTTACCGATTCCTCAAACATTTCAAGTGAACATATATTTTTATTGAGGATTTCTAGCTGTTGCCCGGGACTTCGTTCGCGTGGTCTTGTACTAATTCAGAAACCTTCGCGGGCGTGCGCATGCGCACAACAACTCGCCAAAGTTTCATCGCAATTGGATGAATGATATAGGAACGCATACGGTACAAACAAAGAAACATTCATTTTTTTATATATAGATTAGGAGCTCTGGAAGGTTATAGTCTCGTATCATTGCAACCATTGCTGATCTACCGAGGTTGTCTCCTTCTTGTAGTTCGCTGCCAAAGTCTATCTATCCTAATTGTATCTCGGGATAGTTTTGGCAGCGAATTGTTGGACATTTTTCCGACTTTAGTAGGTGAGCATTTTGTACATTAAAGGGTTCACTAAGCGGGTGCTTAGCGAGCGGAATTATGGATCATTTACATAAGGAGTTTCTCGAGCGCGTGCGGCGGAGAAAATCTGTCAAGAATCTGCCTAGTAATAATAGTTTGGTTCAAATAATTCTACCAGTTCGACTGCTCGGAATAAACTGTATAAAGAGTTGCTACATAGGTAAATAAGTGACTAGGTAAATTTTGAGATACTGAATTTTCAAAAAGTGATCTCATTTGAAGTGTACTGTTTTTAAAAAATATCATTTATTTGAAATTCGAATTCCGAAAGCCATTTAGTCAAAACGAAAAAAACAAACATGTTGTATTCACTTTTTTATTGCATTTCGCGAACTTTTATTTGCAACAATGGAATTCGAACGAGAACATTTTAGTTCAATGATGTACGATTTTAAATTTGGTTTAAAATGAAAGTGAGTGTAAAGATATTGTATCCGCCTTTGGGGACCTCACACCGTCCCGTGCAACATTTTTTAGATAGTTTTCTCAATTTAAACAAGGAAAATTTTCCTTGAAAGATGATGACAGAAGTGGCCGCCCTGCGACTACTGTAACGAATGAAAACATCGTGGCGGTAAAGGAAATGTTGCACGAAGACCCCTAAAACTACCTACAAACAGAGGAGACTGACGATTTCATCGTCGGTCATTCATGAAATTTTACACCAACACCTTCAAGTCAAGAAGCTTTGTTCGCGTCGGGTCCCCCATTCACTGACTGCTGAACAAAAACAAGCTCGCGTGACGTGGTGCAGGGAAATGATTGTAGAATTCGAAAATGGAGGATGACGGAATATCTATATGTATACATATAATAAAAATGTAACTGATCGCTCTGTACATGGAATATATATGAGAAAAATATTATTGGGAGCCTTTATCAACGCATTAGAACCCAAAACAATGATTGTTAGAATTTTTGTCTGTTTATCTGTTTGTTTGTGCGTTTGTGCGCGCTAATCTTAGAAACGGCTTAACCGATTTTGGTGCGGTTTTCACTAATGTATTGTGGTAAACTTCACTTAAAATTTAGTGTTTGTTTTATTTCAATCAGTTCATAAATAAAAAAGTTATATCAATTTAAAGAATCACGTCGAACATTTGTTCGATAAAAAATAAGCTATAAGAAATAATGTGTGTGATCGTTTTTGAAAATACCAAATACCCCTAAGAAGGTAAAGAAGGAAAGTCCACGCGGACGAAGTCGCGGGCAACAGGTAGTATTTAATATTATTACTGGCGATGAGTTGGATTTACCTAGTCACCCACGTATCATGTGATCACTGTTTAACATCGAGTTTTATGATAATGCTGGCGAGAATCGTATGAAAATTAGTTGCATACGAGAATTGTATATCTACAATATTCTAGCCGGAACCGTTCAAGAAACTCACCTTGTGTAAAAGAGTCTTTAGTGTTTCATTCTGCTCAAGAAGAAATATACAGGAACGTAACCGTTATTTGAATTCAGTTCAAGAAATAAGAAAACAGTGGCTGCGGCGCTTCGCGTCACAAAAAGCGATTTCAATGTGCACTAGGTACTTACCATCAGCAGCAAGAATGATTTCAGCATCTTTTATCTCATTAGCTAACTGTTGACTCCACGCAGTTTCAGCGAAGTCCAGAGACATGACTTTGAATTGCGATTTAATCAATTTGGCGTTATAACTAGCATTTAATTTTATTAAGTCTAATATTCCTCCTATATTGATATCTGAAAGAATATAGTGAAATTTTATACAAAGTAAATTAAAAAATACCTGCGGCCTAAACGTCAGGCGCTGCTCGCAACTTCATTAGTAGACATCCAACTTTCAAAGACTATAACTTCGTCATTTTTAGATAGGTAGGTATAGTAAAAAAATTCCGACTGTAATTGTTCAAACCTTTTTTTAGGTAAGAAATAAAAAAAATACGAACTTTTCCATTCAGTGTGGCGTTATTTAACAACAATCAGTCCCAGTTCAAAAGCGATATCGGCCTACAACGTCCTGTCGCAGGGCAGATCGGGCAATCTTGAAATGGTTTGTCCAAGTTCAGTACCTAATTAATTATGGTTAAAATATTTAATGGGAGTTTCTTCTTATCGAAAGTGACAGACGAACAGACTGTCTTCCTGGAGGATAATGTCGTCCTGCGACATCTGCGATACATGCCGACAGTAGTCCATAGTGACAACTGCCTACTTAGGAGTGGATTTGGGAACATTGTTGGGAAGATAGGGAATATAAATTACTTATAAAAAGAAGAGTATTCTTCAGCCCATACGTCTTTGGGGAACCCCATCCCACTATAACGGAATAAGGATTCTTTATTCATAAAAACTCTCCATTCGATGGAATGGGTTCTAGAACATGGAGGTTATAAATGTCATTGTCGAAGATTTTTACCTGTACACACGACTTTCTTGGCATATATAGCAGCAACAAAACTGCTGATTCCAGTGCCTGCGCCAAGCTCCAACACGTTCTTGTCTTTCAACTCGCCCTTGAGGCCTAAATGTATCACCAAATCGCCCAGCAAAAACGCCCCTCGCCATACTTGTAGCCCCACTAGAGCTATTCTGGTCTTAGAACTATGTTCTAGAATAAAAATAATCAAGAAGTAATTAAAAAAGCACCAAATCGATGGTAGCAAATTCTAAAGGTTAAGTTCTCTTATGCTAATAAAGAAATAAAAGTCCCGATCCATCGACTTGATATTCTTAGTAATTAAAAGTTAATTACTTCATTATTAAAAAAAGGTTATTTTGCTGATAATGATTTGCATTTAGTATTTTTTGCTCCTCGTTTAAATACAAGCCAAAAAAAAAACTAAAATCAAAAGATTGCTTATGGAAGAGGGTGACATAGTTCTTGCAACACAAGAGCCTGCGTCCGCCTTGCTTGTGGTGGTGAGTGTCCATACGATTAAAAAGAAACCTTATGTCCTTCACAATATACCTTTAAATACATTTACTAGTTACTTTACTTACGTATAACTTTTCTCGTATTATAGACTTTTCCCCTTAAGCAATAATGACGCACGCTCGTGAATTGCAAGAACTATTACCATACAGACCTTAACCAGGTTCAATTTTTGGGACTATTTTTCAAAATCAACTGGTATGGACCGGCCGTAGGATCACGGAATTTAATTTTGGATCTTTTCCATGACATTCCTCAAAGTCGTTAAAATTGACTTCTGACAGGTTCTGACTAATAAGTTGTACTCAATTCAAAATCGTAAATTAATATCACTTGACTATGTTAAAGAGACAGACTATCGTAATGATAAAGCCTAAGAGGGAGCTCCCTGTAGTACACTGATAGTATCACTGTAGCATAGGAATCTCCTCCCAACAACCGTACGACACGGATGCGTCGTGTATGGACACGCCAGCGATCTTCGGCGTCTCACATATATGTCGAAGACTGTTGGCTATACTCACAACGTCATACAAATTTAAACGATGTACATTGGAGATAAAGTTCACTATTGGAATAAACAACCGTCATACTTGACGAGCGAACTTTTGAGGAGAGGGGAAGATCAAGAATTACATTCCACGATTCTACATTCAACACGACTCAACGAAACAGCACAACGGCATATAGGGAATTCTTCACTGGGCAACATTTCTTGAATAATAAAATGGAATTTGTAGTGAACCATAAACATTTTGATACTTTCGTTTTGCTTGATGTTTCTTTTGTATCTATTAATTATTGTGAGCTTAACAAATCATATACTTAATGTTAAAACTGGTAAAAATGATTAGATATAAGCCACGAAGTAATATGACAGAAATATAAATTTGGAAGTAAATGGTTTTAGAAATCATAAAATATAAAATTCATTTTGTCCCAAATTCCCGATTATAGGGTTAACGGGATTTATTATGTTTGCCACTCTTTTCTTGTGCTACGTTTCTTTGGTCAAACTCAACTTATATATGACTGACATTTGAACCATAGCATGCTGTTGCCTCAAATTGCAAAACGTAGGTAATATATTTTATTTTAAGACTGTTTGTTATTGTGTGCCTTTAGACTAACACCACCCCATCTCTTCCCATGAGTGTTGTAAAAGGCTACTCTAAGGGATAACAAAACCGCTACTACAAACCTTGAGGAGCTACGCCACCTCTAAAAGAGTAGATTCGCCAACCAAGTGGTCACTGTGCCGTTTTAAGGCTTATTTATGTCCCCCGTGCACAAGACAATGTACAAGAGGAGGCCCATATCCAGCAGTGGATTATAAAAGATCTGAAGACATGACGATATATTATTTTGAGAATTTGGGAGGGATTTGACCTCAAGAGAAAATTCAGAGAAGCTAAACATTCAGATTAATCACTCTTGTATACATATATAAAAGTATAGTTTTAATATATGGATATTGTTTACGGATTACGTTACTTAAGGAAGCACATCACTAAAGTTTTTATCTGTTATAAACAGAGGTCGGTTAGGTAGTGTGATTTGTGTACTTGTGACAAAATTATGAGTATATTAATATGGATATACCCCGGGATTCTGAATCTGGTTGTTAATGATGTTGTACCTGCTTGCAACTATGTCTATATTATTGTGTGCGTATCGGATTATCGAAAATAGATACACTTTAAATACCCACATTATTAAGATGCTTATTGTTTGTAGTGAGGATATATGTAAAGAAAACTGAAAAAGGTTTAAAAAATATATATTTGCTACAGTAAAGTAAGTTACATAGCGAAATAAACTTAGGTAGATAGCAAAAATAGATTAAAATGACACTTGAGAACATGATTCCCGGAAGAGGGAAATGTCCATATTAATCTTTCTTACTGCAAGTACCAAAATCACACTACCTAAACCGACCTCTGGTTATAAACTATTGATTATGTGTACAAACAAATATATATATATATATATATCAAGTATCCATTCCCAGAGGTCCCATTCACAGTCCGGTTGACCGGACTAGTGAGAATTTTTGTTCTCAGAAGTCCGGTGGTAGTATTCAACCGGACTACTGGGAAAAAATCAACCAGACTACTCATTAATAAGATAAGATTTAAGATTAATATATATTCATACTTGACTCGTTTTAAAGTGAATGACGTGGAGGAAAAATTGCCCATTGATCCCAGTTGTGACAAGTGACACATAATTGTTCTTATTCATTCATACATCTAGTGTAAATAGTTTCTGGAGCAAGTAGTTTAAGGGTAAGAAAAGAATTGTTTCTTACCAATTTTTATGACTTCTCTTTGTGGCCTTTCAACATCTAAGTCATTATCTTCATCAAATCGAATATTGGTTTTAATTTTAGGCAATAGAAATGGAAACTCAGATATGACATCTGAAATGTAAGTTATAAAATTACTAAAATACACTTTTAATTTTGTAAATCCTCTAAAATCTGACACGTAGACCTACAGATATTGCATTATTTTATAATAATTATTATATTTTGCTGCCTTCAATATTAATAAACTTATTATATTATAAATAACTTACTTCCTTCAATACTTGGTACAGCTTTAGTTCTATAATCATACTCCTTATATATCTCTGATGTCACAGTTAATTCTGGCATCTACAAACAGAAATAAAATACTTCTCACATATACATAATGTTTAAAAATTTAAATTAGCATGAAATTAATGTTTAATAATATTTGATAAGCGTGAGTTACAGGTTGTAGATTGCTCATAACAAAATTTATTATTCTACGTGAAAAACTGTGAATTACATAATCAAAGGGCTCTACTAAAATATCTCATGGTGATTTTAAATTGCAAATACAATTTTCTTGCCAAATAACAAATAATGTTTCAAAGTATGTATTACATATTTCATATTTTGTGTGTAAATGATAATTACCTTTGCCTGTTCTCACTAACTCTGTTACTAGAAACTAGCTATGAATTACTGGAAACTAATTTATCGAAAGTATCTACAGGAAGTTGGGCCGCTTGGGCATAAAAATTGGACCATGTCCAATTGTAATGCTTTCAAAATAAATCTTGCTAATGTTTCAGGGCTAGTTATGTAGTTATGTAGACCAAATATCCATAATATTTGGTCCGGTTGTATCGCGCATTTAGTACATTGAGAATTTTTTAAATGTGTTAACAGTTGAATTAACAACAAAAGTTTAATTAGTAACAAACGAAACAAATATATTTGGAAGCAAATAAGCAGAACTTACGGCGAACGGCTCCATAGAAAGATAGCATGTATTCCTCCCATGACAAAAAGCAAAACCAAATAAAACCCCTGCACGGAATAAATAAATAATTAAAATGTGTTTATTAGTCGTTCACTTGATGGGGTTCAGTTCGTTTATGTATAAAAATTGATTTCTCTGGTTTTATATTTTTAAAATATCACAACAATAAATTAGAAAAATGGATTATCTTGCATTCATGTATAGTCAAATACAAAATTGTATAATTTTAATTAATAAAATTCAAATGAAGCATTTTTACTGTTAACATTTATAAATTATAAACAATCAAGTGATTTTGACATACATTTGACATAAAAGAATACAATTAGGGTTGTGCTCAAAAACATGCAATATTCGCTTCTTGACATTGCTGCATCTCTTTTTCTTTATAAATAAGAACATAAATAAAGTGTACTTAACCCCTAAAAAGCGACACAAATTTGTTTAATCCAAACAAAAATGTTTTTTACTTACCGTGTTTGTTTTTCGGTGAACATTGTGTTAAATGAATCAATGATAGTTATCATATCATTTAGAACACATCTTAGTCAAGAACTTATTGAACACAGTCTAATAAAAGGGGACAGTTATTCAACTTCATGGTTTTTGTACGAAAACACTTAATGAAATTACAGAAAATCAAACCATTGCACATAAATATAGTTGTTGTTTACAGACTATTCGATGGCGAATGACAATCCTTTAAACAACTCGTCGCGCTAATGCCCAGCTGTGTTACTGAAAAGTCTTTTCAAAACTCATTGCATTGCATATAATAATTAATACCTATCAATAGTGCGACGAGTTGTTTTCTTGGGCCTCCTCATATATATAGGTTCATTGTCTTGTGCATGAGCGATATATGGCCTTAAAACGCCACGCTGACCAAGCGGTTTGCCGTGTCCACTCTTAGGTGGTGTAATTCCTAAAGGCTTGTGGTAGCCGCTTAGTTAGCCCTTAGTTGCCTTTTACGACAACCGCGGTAAAAGACCGACAACCGACGCTCGCCGACATCACACGGCTCATTATTACATTACAAACATAAATTCTATGAGTATGTACGTAGTTAGTTGCCTCTGCAGTTCAGATCAGACTTGTAGAAGGAATTTTATAAGTCAGAGTAAGAAACGTTGAAGTCTATATACATATATCCGTTGAATGAAGTTGAAGATAATCCTCAAAAAGCTTTTATCTCGATGAACTATCGGTTGATCATCACCATTGTACTATTATTATACTCTGTGGATATAACCATATTGTTGATTGTTTGCAAAATGTGGGAATTATTAGTTATTATACGCAAAAATAATAATTTTCCTTAGATTAGTCAGTGCATTTCGTAATTTATTTGAAGAATGCTTTCGCAAAAGATCTTTATTTTTCAATGACCTTGTTTTTTATTAACGCCTTGTTACAATTAAAAAAAAAAAAATCAACCAATCACTGCCATACACACGATCGACGCTGCCACGTCAAGTGAGACGGTGACTTCGTGAATGAATGAAGTGGCATAAATTTAGGCATTTTACAGAACTTCGTCTTCCGAGTAGGTTTTAATTTTGAAGATTCGGCTAAATCATAATGCGTATTTTATTATTTACAGTAGCGATAGCCCTACTGGGCGCCGCTATCGGAGACGAAGTTCCAACAGAAGACAACGTTCTTGTGCTCAGCAAATCCAATTTTGATAGTGTTGTGTCTACGACTAACTACATCTTAGTTGAATTCTGTAAGTTAACATTATTTTGTGATCTAGTAATAGTAATTATAACCGGCATGTATCATTGTGTGAAGGTGTTGTAATAGTTTTTTTTTTTGAAAGCGATGACACGTCTATAACGTACCGGTAAATTTCGTGCACACCTGTAAACGTGTTATGATTTTGTAGATGCGCCATGGTGTGGACATTGCAAGTCGCTAGCGCCTGAATATGCGAACGCAGCCACTAAGTTGCTGGAAGAAGAATCTTCGATCAAATTGGCAAAGGTCGATGCCACTCAAGAGCAGGAACTTGCAGAGAACTACGGAGTTCGAGGGTACCCCACACTCAAATTCTTCAAGAATGGAAGCCCCATTGATTACACAGGTACTTTCATAATAAATTTAAGTAGTATGAATTGTATTATACCTAAATATTCACTGAAATTGTTATCAGATTTGTAACATAAAGTTGAGTTGGAAAACTATTAGTCATGCTAGTTTAAATATTAATGGGTTTACCATGCCATATTAATTTTCTTTGTGTTAATTTCTGTTAAGCTATTTACCAAGTATACTGTATTTTTGTTGCAATTAAAGTTTGTGTAAAATACATAATTTACCTCTAGACATAATTTTCAAAAACATGTCACATGTTTAATTTTTTTCTGACGTATATTTATACCAATTAATAATTTTCATCAAATATTTTTTTCTATACAAACTGACACTATTTCACATTGAATTTCAAGAAATCCATTCTGTTTAGTTTTTATGTCATAAAAGGAGGCTACTGTTCAAATTTCATTTTTATAGCTTCAGCAGTTAGGGCTTGACTTGATGAAACAGTCAGATTTCTCTTTATATGTATAGATAGATATTTTTTCTACAATGTCAGTATTTGAATAATAACTGAATTAATGCTATCATGAATTATAGTCTTAAAATAATTTTCAACTCAACAGGTGGCAGACAAGCTGAAGACATTGTCACCTGGTTAAAGAAGAAGACAGGCCCTCCGGCCATCGAAATCTCATCAGTGGAACAGGCCAAGGAACTGATTGCTGCCAACTCGGTCATTGTGTTTGGTTTCTTCCCCGATCAGGACACTGCTAAAGCCAAAGCCTACCTTAGTGTTGCCGGCATTGTTGATGATCAGGTGTTTGCTATTGTGACCGATAAGAATCTTATTAAGGAATTGGAAGCTGAGGATGATGATGTTGCCTTATACAAGAATGTAAGTTTTATATAAACATATGCACTTATTTTAATCAAACACTAAGATTTTCCTTTGTAGCCCATGATGCATATTATGTACTATAAATATGGGTTAGACAATTGGTTTCCTTAGTATCCTTTTTTTATTTACATTTTACATCTAGATTTAATGCTAAACCCACTTCTCGATAAACAATCCACTGCATACTAAACCAAAGAATGGTTCATTTTAATATACTACAAATGTTTTATTTTACATTTCTTTTGACTCTTCCTACATTTTTAAGACTCAGAATTAGATAATTTATTAAAATTAGGTATATTCTACTATCTGTTGCTCATCCATACATTCGCCCACATGAATATAGGATTTAAATACCATTCTATCAATCCATTATTCCATCCCAAAGAAACATACAATATGTTGATTTATATAAATTATAGGTAACAAGCAAACCAACATTTATATCAATAATATTAATAACCATGTATGTTTCAACATGTTTTTTATAATTGACCTATTTGATCTTAGAAAATTAATTTATTAGGAGTCCATTGCACTTTAAATAAAGAAAATATAACAAAGAAATTAAGAAACTCATCAACCTTTTATCTATATCGAGGTAATAACAATAACATAATTGGATATTGACTCTTCCAAAGTATATATTTATCAAACTATTCATACAACCAGATAAGTGTAGGTCTATTATTATAGTGTGATAAGGAGAACTGGTTCCTTTCCTGCCACTGTAATTTTATAAAACTTGTTTTTTGTATAAATAATTTGTATAATAATCTGATTTAACTCTCAGTAAAAAATAAAGGATTAAACACTGTAGGATTATGATCATGGCTATGATTTGAGTTAGACAAAAAAGTACCTTTTCAGAAATACTCTTATTTATAATGTGAACTTCTCCTGTTCGTTTGACTGCTTGAAATACAATTTCGTCAGAGAAATTATAAAGTATAAAAAAGCCCTTAGAAGTCTCTTGGGCTAGGGACAAATCTAGCGAAAAATTCGCGGCGGAATTTCACTCCATCGTGGCATGTTGAAATATACTGCAAGTACCATATCTGGGCGAACAATCCGTCCGCGCGCGTTATTCCGTGCGTCCGCGACGTTGCCACGCTGACGCGTGAATTTCACAACGTTGTAACACACTTGTCGTATATAAATTATCGCTGAATTCCGTGTACTTGCTGGTTATTTTGTGTGGTACTGGGACGAAATTTCCGCGTGCTCTGCTCAGATTTCTTGAGTGGTAGTTGTAGCAGAAATTGGCTCATGATATTCCTCGCGCGAAATTTTCGCTAGATTTGTCTCTAGCCTTAGACGGCCTTAAAAGCCCTCTGTATTTTCTAAACTGCTGATTCTGCTTCAATATCTACCTTAAAAAATGTTTTCAATACTTTACGATAAATACGATTTTATTGTGATTAACTATACAGATGAAAGCATTATTGGTAATTTTATTTTCCGTCGTCGTCCTTTGCACGTCCTACTAGACGACCCCGACGATTCAATTACTGCTGCCAATGCAGTTTTTACACTACCACTCACAGGCGACGGAGACGAGGACGTCCCCCTCACTACTCACTACCGGTGAACACACACCGGCGTTCAGCCAACATTTATACCAGGTAGCGGCACTACCGGTAGGGGAGCCCTTAGGCTTGTTGCTGCACACACTCTTTGCTCCTGGCTGAGCGCTGTCTACCCTCGCCCTAAACCATACATGTCCGGTGACTCTTGAAAGGCCATTAGGGCCACAAGAATTTAGCCATTCCAAAAACAAAAATAGGAAAAAAAAAATGTTATATTAATGTAGTCATTAAGAATATAGTTTAAAATATTTTGTTTGATTGTTTTAATGATATTGATTTTAATGATTTACGAGACACCAATGTAACTTGCCATCTGGCAAGTTACATTGGTGTCTCGTGGCCAATTGATCAGTAAAAAAAATGGTGTTAAAAACATGTTTTGTCAACAGTTCGAGGAGCCACGTGTCAAATATGACGAAGCATCCTTCAACGAGGATTTGTTCAAGAAATGGGTATTTGTACAGAGCATGCCTGTCATAGTTGAGTTCTCCCATGACACAGCCTCCAAGATCTTCGGCGGACAGATTAAATACCACCTGCTGCTCTTCTTGTCCAAGGTGAGAATAAACAGATAATTCTCAAACTAAGTCACATATTGAGTCCTCTTTTTAGGACTTATGCAGTGTTGATAGAGGTAAGTTTCCAACTATTTATGACTAAGATTATTAAGGAGTGTTCTAAGAAATTTTATTTGGTCAGCACTAAATATAAAATATATAAAAGTTAGAAAGATAATGAGGGTGAGAGGCAGTACCTAGAAACCGTAAGACCAGGAAAGGTGGATGAGGCTGAAGATGGCCATTGCTGGAAGGTAGATGGACTGATATTGTTGCAAATTTAAAAACAGATGCAGATGAATGCAGTTGAAAGATATTATGAAATGAAAAATATTTAAGAGATGTAAGGATGGTGTTAGGGTAATGTACAGGTGATATTCCAAATTTCTTAATAGTGTCATACTATGTTCTAAAAACCTTACCATCCAGCCTATTTCTCTCCACTGCTGCATTTAGGTCTCTTCTAAGGCTCATCATAACACATGTATTTCTTCAAGTCGTCGGCCCAGCGGGCCGGAGGGCGTCTCATACTGCTCCTAAAAACTTTAAATTTACTTAAATTCTAACATTTTTATTTATTAAACATCTTAAAATATATTTTAATCTGAATAAAAATGTGCAATAGTCTATGTTCTTCGCGTGACGGTAACGTAGAATTTAATACATCGATGGTGAGTGTAGATCCTAGATTCTGTTGGGATGCATATGAAATTTCTTTTAAAGCAGTGGTCGATTTCGACCTCCTGGGGTCCATTTGAAGGGGTCGATAGTTTTAATATAAAAAATTTGGCGGTCAACGATAGCAAAAAAAAAATCAGGAAAAACATATATATATATATATATAAATATATTTAAAATAGTTTAATAGCAAATATATTACATAACATACTAAACTGTATAATAAGCTCAAAATACTAAACTAGTTCCTATACTACCTTGTATTCGAATAGTAGTCATATTAAAGGATTTGTAATAGATAGTTTAAATACCTATACATACAATGGATAATTAAGTTTGATTTTATTATTTAGTATAGGAATGGGTGTATTCGCCTATTTGTTACATCCCAACAGTGTCTGTGTATAATAATAGTTTTGTAACTCTGTACACGGTGCAATAATAAATTAATAAAATAGATCCCCTTATCACTGCTATATCGTTTGTTAGTTCAAAATATCTATGATCCCAATAGGTACCTAATTAAGCAGATAAACATTTTTATCTCTATGTACACCGCAAAAAGAGTGACACGTGAGAATGCATGAATTAGTAACACGTAGCACAAACATATGTGTGCATTGTCTTATCAAATGTAGCAAAGCAAGTGCAGGCATAAATTTTGTTAATTCTGTCTGTATATGATTATTATTTCACTTCATTTTTATATGTAGTAAAAAGATTTAAATTTTTTGTACTTATTTTGAATTTCCATTTTTATTTCATAAATGCCAGAAATTAAAAAAAAAACTGCTCGTATTTTTTGCTTTAATTTTCACTAGTGCAAGTTTCGAAATTACACGCCAATATCCATACATTTTTTTTATCTTTTTCAATCATTAAATAACCCGTAAATAAAACGATATCTAGTGAAATATTTAATATCGAGTACTGTGCAAATTTATTAATTTGAGTAAGTAAAGTAAATTACTTGGTCAACAGTTTTAATATAATAGTTTTTGGGAAAGGGGTCTGCGACCGAAAAAAATATGGGAATAAGGCAGGGGTGCCTTAAAGAATATCTGCTAGACATTAATTTATCATTTTATGACTATAAAAGAATCGATAAAAGCTTTAGCATGATCCAGTTTGTAGAATATAAAATATAATAATTGTATAAATTTTATTGATACCATTAAATTTATTAATGATGATTTCTCTATGAAATCATCCACTTTCACCTATTTCAACATAAAAAGAAACTGTCCCTCTAACCGTTGAGTCAAGTGACCTTTCATCGATGGTTCCTTGTTTGACTTTCGTTGAAACGCCGACGCGCCGGCCGCTGTGTAAAAATGTAAGATAGTAGAAAGTTCACGACGGGTCAAGTTCGAATCACGCGTGACGTCGCTAAGGCACCTTTCACATGCAACACAATGTAGCCAATCCAACGCCACCAAGCGTCGCATTTGCGTTCATTGAAATTCGAACGCGAAATTCATAAATGTCATATTTCTCATATGACAAATTCATATTCTTCAATCGAGCTCGAACTTTCGGACAAATTTTAATATGGTCAATAAGCCAACATAACATATACCCAAATTATATTATTAATGTATTAAGATATATGTATCTTAATACATTGTTAATAAAAGCTAGAATGGAATGATTTCAGATACATTTACGTGGTGCTGACTATACGTATGTACGCATACTCAGCAAAGGAGTATGTATATACTCCTTTGCAGTAGTCGTTTTAAAAGATATGTAGTTTATATACCTACACATACAATGGTTAATTAAGTTAGATTTAATAATAAAATACGCCCTCCTATTTGTTACACCCCAACAGGGTCTGTGTATAACAGATACAAGTTTGTTTTAATTTGTAACTCTATACATGGTGCAATAATAAAAATAACGAGTATGTATATACTCCTTAGCAGCTCGGACAATACATAGTCCTATCAATTTATTCAATAGGCAACTTGGTAGCACCAACCGCAAATACTACGCTTATATTTTGTAGCTAGTTCTACGTTGTAGAACAAGAGTTGTGAAGGTTGATTTGACAGTATGTGATGATTACTTTATTTGGAAAGCGGTGTTTTTACGACAGTTAGACTTGATATATCGTAAAATCTGTATAGTTAAAACTTAAACATTCAATGAATGTAACATGTATACAATCTCAGACCTATAAAAGTATAATTAAAATTAGATAAAGTAAGGTAAACTATCCCTAGGACGCTCCGATGAGTCAACGTTGTGAGAGATTTTTACACTATACTTTACTAGCTGTGTCCGGCATGCGTTGCATGCCCGTCAATAACTATTATCGTCATATATATAATATAATAACAGAAAACAATATTAAATTATACGTATAAACCTTCCTCTTGAATCACTCTATCTATTGATGAAAACCGCATTAAAATCCGTTGCGTAGTTTAAAATATCTAAGCGTACATACAGAGGGACAGACGGCGGGAAGCGACTTTGTTTTATACTATATATAGATACGAGCCATCGACATTGCCCAAATAATTAGTAAGTTGAAGTGACAATGGACAGGTCACATTTATCACATAGGATAGAGATCTAGTAAATGTCTTCGTCAATCGAGAACAATTAAATCGTACTATTGGAAATTTAACATGTTACTATATATAGGAGATCCGATAAAAAACTAGTTCGTGGTGGCTTTTACAAACGTCTATATTTGTAATCTGCTAAGTTTTTCTATGAGACTAACTCAAATCAATCACGCTTGGCTATTACAAGTAAAGATCCTAAACTATTATTTAGATATATATACGAGTACTTTATTGTACACCAAAAATATAGAGAAAGACAAAATACAAATAATTAGAAGTAGAATCGCCATATTGCTAAAACGATGTCTTCCAGCCAACTTTTGCGTGGTAAGGAGGACGGAGTCTGTAGAAGGGTGAGATAAAAAGTAGAAACATGTCAACAATGGCCCTATAATAATGATAGTGCATTTATTTGAGGTACACATGCATATTACAAATAAAAATTAAAACTAATTAAACATCTTATAAATTAAAACAAAAAATACAATAACGTGTTGTTAGCGCGGTATAAAAAAAATTGCATGGTGAAAGTGACTTGAGCTACGTTTGCACCGCGATAAAGGTCATTTTTGTGTCATTTCTTTTACGTGTAATTTGCCCTTTATTGTACAAAAAAGCAAAATAAGACACTGGATAGAAAAAAGTCATGTGGGACAAAGCTCCATTGTGTATATAGCTTTATATCCACGTCGTACCGTGAAAGTAACTCGACCGTTCCCAGTGGTACGACTCGATCGCTGATCGAGATAGATGCTGTGCAAAAAATCGCTTCATTTTTTGCGCCTTGCGTATTTGTAGGTCAGGTTTTTTCAAATACCGTTATCTGTGAATGTTCAGTTTATAAGATAATGATTTTTAATGGACTGCTTCCATTTTTGTTAACTATACGTTGAAATAATAATAAATTGAAGACGAATAGGCTCTCAATAAATTATTTTAAAATTATTTTAAAAAAATCATTGCTTGTAAGTAATATACAATATTTTGACTATATCAACTATAAATTTACGAACCCTTATTATTGTCTTACCAAGGATATAACAAAAATAGCATATTTAGACGCATAACTAATTCTAAACTAACGCGACTATCCTTAGTATATAAAAATCATAGGTGATCGACCGCGTAAGTTCAGTAACCTTACATCCTATCCGACCGCTATGCGCCATCGAATGAATATGTTCAAGCATTTTTATTTCAAAAATCACATCTAAATGTATTTTTTAAAAGTTGGAGTATGTGGAATATCGTTTTTTAAATGCACTTTAAAATAGAGATCTTATATCAATGATGGCAGATGAAACTATGTACATACAACTATTCCCAACGAGTAAAGTGTGGCATAACCCGGTGTCTATACCCACTACCAAATACTTTCCACCGCAACCAGTTTCTAAGTCATAATAATACATTGGTCGGACCGACAGCGACAAGGGGTAACAAATACTTGTAAGTTGTATGGGGCGCTCTTTTGCATGATAGCATAACCAACGTGACGATTTGCGCTCCCTAGTTTTGAGATAGTTGCTATGTCCCATGCGGATACAGATAAGTTGTAATTTAACCGAAATAACTTCACTTTTAACCTCTGTTGATATACCAATATCATTCGTCATCTAATGTAATGTATAACGCAGGTCACATAGGCGATGTACTGGATATGTATTCATACTTATGGAATACTAGCTTTTACCTGCGGCTTCGCTCGCGTGTTCACGATCTCAGGGGAATCTTAGTTTTGTAGCCCATATCCTTTTCGTGGTTGTAGAGAAATTTCATGCAAATATTTCAGCTTGATTTCACTCGATATTAGTTAGCATAGATAAGGAGCACATACTTATGGACCACATGTACTTGCGACGACATTATTTCCCCAAGAACCTCTACAGTCAGCAGGCATGCTCAAACGTTCGATCGCATTGACAAGTTCGTCGCAGAAATAGTTCTATATAACTGCATTCACTAAAAAAAAATACCTTCCTTCATCTCTCTTCCACGTCACCGCGAACGTCACCGATAATTTATCATCTGTTACTATTTCACATGACTTAATTATTTTACTATTTCACGGGTCTTGCGATTTTGTACCTACTTTTCGCAATACTGATAGTTCATAGTGAACTATTCGTATAACTCAATTATGCAATAAATACCCTTTAATAAAAGTTATCTGTTTTACCTTCCTCGCCTGGTCGATCACTGGCCGCCCAATTATTATGCCATAGAATGCCGAAGTTTGAGCATCCCTGCTGTGAAATATGTATATCCAAGTAACCCTGTCCAATTGCACATTTTATCTCTGTACAACAATTCAATTTTGTGTTGTAGAAAAATGGCGACTTCGAAAAGTACCTTGAAAATCTAAAGCCTGTCGCCAAGAATTACCGCGACAAGATCATGAGCGTTGCCATCGACACTGACGAGGATGACCACCAGAGGTGAGTATTAACGTTAATTAAACTGCATATTCCTAGTTACGTCAAAAATATTAGTCACTGGAGGGTCCTACATAGTCTTCTCGTTATCTTATATGGCAATAGTCAAATTACGCATTGTGATGTATCCTATATTGGAAATCCTCTTATAAATAAATAATTGCTGTATGATTTCTTACATTTTTTACAATCAGAATATATATTTTATTTATAGTGATTTAATATAAAAATATAGTGTATCAGCATCAACCGTCGTCTGTCGTGTAGCGTTAGCATGCTGCGGGTTTCCTCATGATGTTTTCCATCATTTGAGAGCTAGCGATAATTTAAAAATCCGCATTTAAGTAGGGCTTCACTGATTTCCTTCTATTCGATGAACATTCGCTGAAATTACCTTCGATATAACTTAGTGAACCCCTACTTAGACGTTCAGCGAGCATCGATGACTTTTTGTCGAACGCTTATTATATCGAAAAGCTATTTCTTCAAATTTATGTTACATCGAAACAACTTTCCTCGATTATAAGTTATAAACTCAGCGTTATAGAATCGAACTCACGGCCTGACGAATGACAGTCGGCCTATAGGTCATCACCGCTCTCTATTACCCCCTCCTCCCCCCTCTTACTACTTACTCCTGCTACTTCCCTCTTACCCCTGTTCTTACTACTTTCGTATGTTTGTCACCAGGATCCTGGAGTTCTTTGGCATGAAGAAAGACGAAGTTCCATCTGCGCGATTAATCGCGCTCGAACAGGACATGGCTAAGTACAAGCCCGCCAGCAACGAGCTCAGTGCCAACGCTGTTGAGGTAACTAACTTTGGTTCATATTTTTTAACCCCAGACGTAAAAAGGAAAAATAAACTTATATTATAACCAGATTTACCTAACCCCGCACCTTTGATTATAACTTATAAATTTTACTTGTATCTTTTATCTGTCTGATAAAAGTGGAACAATATGATCCACATGCTTTTAAGTTAAACTTACAATTATATTAATACTCTCACATTGAATTTTTTTTTTGGTATTTTTGACACATAATTTTGGAATTTACACAGTCATAATTTTAGAACTACTCAACCAATAGAAATTATATTAGACCTGATTTACTTGTAGTTACAATATTTTATTGTAATTACTATTACAATAGATCTAATTTTTGCCATCAAACTTGATAGAAATGTACCTGGGAAAAAGGTAGTGAAACTATTCTAATTGCACTTTCTATCTGAAATTCTTTAATGATTTAATGATGCGTTGTACAATATGCACTCGTAGATGTTCATATTGATTTTTAATCAAGGAATGCAAACTACAGCGCTGCGCTTCATGTAAAATCAACATTGATAAAGTAACGCTAGAATTCTGTTACTGATAAAAGTATTACCATTTCATTTGTGCTTACCATACTAGCGACCCGGCTTGGCTTGCCTGAGCTTACGTGACGTAACGCATTCACAGGGAATCCAAACATAGCCAATGTGCGTCTATATTAGTTTAATTTCCTAAAAGTGTAAGAATTTTCAAATACGGTTTGAGTTGATCTCTCACAAAAAAAAAAAAAAAAAAAACAAAACGTAAACTATTTTACATTGTAATGTCAATATAGATACAATATATAGATAATAAAGATCATTCTTATGTGTTAATACCCAATGATAAATGCGTCAGACATATTTATATGGCGCGTACTGTATATCTTCTCGTATATGTTCGTGTTTTTTTTTATTTAGAAGTTTTTACCCATTTAGAAGTTAATTTTATAAGTTTTATAACTTTCTCTAAAATTTACTTTTGGATGAATATTCAAAAATACACCTCTGTTTATTTTAAATGTATTTTTAGTTTATTCATCGATCAGCATGGTGTTCACATTTGCGCATCACGCAAAAACTACTCGGCGGATTTCAGTGAAACTTGGCTAGCTCAGTTTTTATGGTACCTTTTATCTAGATCAATTGTAAAGTTCTCACGGGAATCATGCTAACCACACACACTGTAATGTGTACGCTCACGAAACCGCCGACATCGCTAGCTTTTAAATAATCCCTTACTCCATCGATGCGAATACTAATTATTCGTATATTTAAAAAAAAATGTAGGGCTAACGGGTTCTCTTGAGGCCAACACCTACAGTTTTGTTTGCTTACATGAAAATTTGATTTATCAGTGAACCATATGTTGTTAAAGTTGATAAAGCGGTCTCTTAAGGTTGAACAATTTTAGCTCCAGATTAAATGAGTGTGTAAAAATGAACGGTGCACATTTAAACGCGATTGCTTTTCATAAATGAAAGTTTTATTAACGCCCTTTAAAATTATAATAAATATGTATTAATTATGCAAACTTTTAGTTTTAATTTTGACAATTCATAAACTAAAATATTTCCGAGACACCTTTGTTTCCCTTTTCTATCACACTGACTCCACGTATTAGAATTTTTATATTATATACACGTTTTTACCATTACGCGTGTAAAATGATCGTAAAATTTTAACAGTATTGAGTAGTTTAACTAAGTGGAGATTAATAGATGTGTGAAGGTTGTCTTCCAAAGTTCAGAATTCTTACTTGAAATATTTTTATTGAGGGTATTTTTACACATTGAAGTAAACCGGGTATTATTTTCCTATGAAGAACTATAATTATCCAAGTCACTAACATTATATATAAATAGGCCGTAACCGATAAATTCTAGGAGCAATAATTCTAAAATCGTAACCGATTCTAGGATAAATCCATAGATAGATTTTTTTCACGAATCCGAGAATAACGTTATTTTAATATTGACCGATGTTTGAAAAACTGGCGCACGAGAAACTCCTTGTGTAAATGAGCCATAATTGTAATTGAGTATTATTTGAAGTGTATTTTTTTCTCGTTAGGAATTCATCCAGTCGTTCTTCGCTGGAACACTGAAGCAGCACCTCCTCAGCGAGGATCTGCCCGAGGATTGGGCCGCGAAGCCCGTAAAGGTGCTGGTCGCCACCAACTTCGACGAAGTCGTCTTCGACAACAACAAGAAGGTGCTTGTCGAATTCTACGCGCCGTGGTACGTGGACACCAATATTGTTTGTATTTATATTTTATTTATGAACAGAAATCCACAGTTAAACAGCGATGTGAACTTATTATTATACATGTAAATACAAGAGGGCTCTCACGAAATGTGGATGTCAAATTTAGGTAAATATTTTCGATTTTATAACCATGCCGATCGGCTGCCAGTATACCCTAATACTATTTATAAAGGAAAAATAATTTTGATACTTAATTGATAGAAGACAATAGTCATTCACTCGCATTTAAACGGCATATTGTCAATATGTATTATATTTGAATAAAAATTGTGTTACTATGTAGCTACAGGCATGTAGTATACTGTGGTGATACAATTTGTTGCTGTTATTATTGAAATGATGAGAAATATAGACCATAACGCAGCGAAGCTTTTGCTAAAATTACATAAAATGCCAATTGATTTTCAAAATATTTCTGTATGGAAAGAAAAAAATGTTTTCAAGCGATATTTCTTCATAATTTCGTAAAAATAAGCTTACTAGCTATTTTTCTCCCAAATGGTTTACAATATATGAGAAATAGTGATCAACAACGACAAATTCTGAATTTTGCGTGAACGCTTGTGGAGACGAGCGTTTTTTTTAATGCTACTAAATACAGATGAAAACTTCTTTTCAGGCGAATGTCTAGAGGAAGGACAGCTCTTTCTATTGTTACAATTGTAAAAGTCATTGTTACAATTGCAGTTATTTTGCCACAATCGTCCGTGGAAAACACCAAATATGCGTGAAATCCGTGAGCACCCTCTTAAGCTTATTGCCAATAATGGATTTTACTATACATCAAATTTATATTGTTAATATCGTGTGTATGTGTGTATGAAATTTCTTTTCATAAACTTATACTATTTTGCATGCATTACTGGTTCGTTAATAATGCTATAAGATAAACGCCTAAAGTTTTTATAACTAACTACATACATAAGGCGTGATGTTTAGTATGTTTGTATAATAGTAACAGAGAAATAGTACAAAAGAAAATTCCCTGAGTTTACTCAAGTGTTCTTCGCCACGTTATTTGTTTGTGTCAATAATAACTGTAGGTCGGTGTAAAAAACTACGTTTTACAAAATATTAATATACATATATGTTATTTGGCCAACGTAGGCTATTATCATATACATATATCAATCGAAAATTAGTTTGTTTTAACGATTTAAATAATTAATGTCTCATCTAATAGCCCACACTATTGGCCCTGTTCGGCCAAGCAGCACTTGACGGACCAAACAAATTATTGTCTTACTCGAAATCGAATTAGGGACTTTTTGCACAGTAGGCAAGGAAACTTACTACTAAAAAGCGGTAAATTTTTTCTTATATTTCAATCAAATTTATTGTACGTATTATCTTTTAAAAATAATGTATTGGGTGCGGCTCACGTTATGTATTGGTGCGGCCGGCCACACGTTGACAATGATTCATTTTATAATATTTTATCAAACATAATTTTATTTGTGACAATATACAGATAGCTGTTTCGTAATAGTCAAAAACTGAAAATTACGAGTGTTCAGTGTTCACTAATACTATAGTGAAATATTAAAGAACTTGTGTTGTGAAACTAAATAGGACATGGTCAAAGGACCCTTCATCCAGGCCTATAAAAAAAATTTAAGACATATAAAAAAAAAGATTCATGTCATATAACGTCTACGACAATAAACACATTTTACTGGCTACGTTGCTTAGTGCGCTGCCACGAATTACTTACATTACAATAGGCACAACCCGTTGCAAATTATAGCTTATATCACTTATCACGAGCACACCTGTGAAGGTTACATTCAAACTCGTTTCGTGTAGTCATTTCAGTAGCTTTACACATATTGTATTGCTATAGTGATAAGGTTTTAATTTTGATATCAACTATAAAGTTACACATAAAATGTGTTACGAATTTACATAATGTTATAAGTATGTTATAAGATCATTCACTGGTCGTTAAATGTTTCTCGATAATTTTGTCCATTTGTTATAACAAGTGCAATTCATGGAAAATATTACACGATAATTTTGAAATATTGTGTACATTATCAAGCGAAAATTGTACAGACACTGATATGAACCACAGACAAATGTTAAATAGGGTGGCAAATACTTCGTGTTTTAAATTCATGCAGCAATGAAACCGGTTGGGTTTTTTTCACAGGACATTTTTAACAGAATAGTTTAATAAATAATTTGTGAACAAATTTATTAAATAAATAACAATGTCTCCATCACCCTCATTCCTAAAGTACTCGTCGCCTGCAGGCGACAGACATTTTCCGAGCCATTGATTCGCGTGATGTTTCGCATGCATTATTATCGACTCAGTGAGTCCGTCTAACGAAGCGCCTCCATCACGACACTTGCGTAAATCGGGCGAGATAGACGTTACGTCATGCTTTCTCATTACACGCTCGCAAATAATACAGAACCACCCCACCAAAGAGACAAATTAGATAGGATCTGCTTTAGATGAATATACGCATGGCATGTCACGGCATGGCATGGTATACGCATGGCATGTCACTTATTTTTTCCCTACAATAGTAGCGGAATCGCCTATGTATCAGTAATTAATCTTACACGAATCTCCAATAAAGATAATAATATTTTGATAATTACGAAAATAATAGAGTGATATTGGAACTTTCTCTCATATTCTGTCTTCAGTTTGTCAATAATATCAATGCAATAGTCGACAATCGTCGATCTATAAAGAACACTGGAGCCCCCTACTCTCGTTGACTTTTCCAGTTATTCGGATAAAAACGCACTGAATTATAAATAAATTGCTACAAATTATTACAAAATCACCGTTATAGATATTTTGTTAATGAATTTTTATTATTTAAGCTATTAAAAAAATATTCTGAAATGAGTCAAATACTAAATATTTTATTGATAAATATTAGATTTACCACCGACGAAATTTATCGAATTACAGTTTTCCATGATACTAGAGTACGAGCTGTATAGTGTCGGCTGCTTTTAGAATAGCCCACTATCGTAAAGAAATATTCTTCCCGTGTATTGTAAAACAGTACGCGAGTCATTTGGGGTACCCTCGCGCGTACCTCATTCCCCGACCGCCACGAAGGTAGTCCCCATCTGTTCAGCCCATTTAATTATGTTTAATAACAATTAAATCGTGTCATAAAACGTTTGTCATTTTGGACTAATGTTGGCACTATCGCGGATGTCTATGGGCGACAGTATCCACTTATCATCAGGTGGACTGTATGCTCGTCTGCCGTCTTCGTCCATAAAAAGAAAATCATTGTAAAATCGAATCTTCAAAAACTACAATAAAATTTAAGAATATAAATTAATCGAAACCGAATAATACTATTTACCTTTTACTTACGTAAGGAGAGTTAATTAATGGATAATTAAATCGTTCTGTAGTATATTTATTTGCACAAACGTTATACTTAGATACTCGTACGGCAATAGTTCTACTTCATATTTAATGACACCATTAAGACTGTCCTTTACTACCGACCAGATATTAACTGTTAGACATTCTATTTCTATTACAGTTACCGGAAAATAAATTGTTATATAGTTACTAGGGCAAAGTCGGATGGCAAAGGGATGCGATAGAGAACAAGATCAATTAGCACTTGAACTCTATAAGATAGCTGTACCTATTATTTATATCGCAAAGCACTTTGCTGTGGCTTTGATGAGTGATGAGAAAGTTCAGACCTAGAAATTGAAATCTGTTTTAAATTAGTCTTAATTATAGCAGGATCTATATTTTTGATACATGTTTAATGAAAATTAACTCGAGTAGATTGGTACATACTACAAATCAGGGGCGTGCACCTCATGTAAGCAAATAAGAAGAACTAGCGTGGGAGAAGTCACGGGAGATCGTTAGTGTTGCTAGTGCTCCTCGTATTTAGTAATTGATGAAACATTTCCATCGTGTCATTTTCCATCGGTCCCGGTACCGGAGACGATAAGAGTAGTCAGCTTGGCGTTTTAAGTTTATACTTCCCTTATATACAAGACAATGTGCGTGAGAAAGCCCGTGCCCAGTAATGGACGATAATAGAGTTGGTCACATTGACTATTCACGCACTGACGAAAATTATATAAATTTCCGCTTTACAGGAAACTAGAGTAGCGAACCGAGATCCCTTTTTCACAAAAGTGAACACACTTTAAATTCACACTTCCTTACACTTTTTCATAGGTGCGGTCATTGCAAGCAACTAGTTCCGATCTACGACAAACTGGGTGAGCACTTCCAGAAAGACGATGATGTCGTCATCGCTAAAATCGACGCCACGGGAAATGAGCTTGAGCACACTAAGATCACTTCTTTCCCCACCATCAAACTGTACACGAAGGACAATCAAGTGAAGGACTATAATGGGGAGAGGACGCTCGCTGCTATGACCAAGTTTGTGGAGACTGATGGGGAGGGCGCGGAGCCAGTGCCCAGTGTGGTGAGTTGTTACTGTTATTCGTTTTCTTACAGGTTTGCAGGACTTCAAGTGTACACGTGGTTGTTGTTGTTGCTCTTTATTGTACTTAAAATGAATTGTTACAATATGACATTACAGTATTACCATAAGACCAAAGGCGGACTTATTCCTAGCAGGAATCTGTTCCAGTCAACCTTAGAATAACCGAAAGGAGTTATGTTATTAAAAAGCAGACTACAACATATAGCAAAAACCGCCAGATATTTGTAGATATGCACAAAAGTATGAACGTAGCTATGTTTTGAGTTATAATGGGGACGTTTGCTGTCAGCACCAAGTTTATTTATACTGATGGGTAAGATGCTATCATTGGATATAAGGAGTAAAGAATATAATGAGAGCTTTTCTTATACCATTATATTCCACGACGGGATGGGAATAAGGTCTAGCATATCCTACTCCCGATATAAATACATATATACTACATTTAACGTCAGTGTTCTGAGTGCGGCATATCTCGGGGCCCATATGTTGCAAAAACTACACAATGTGGATGCCTCTGCACCCATCATGTGATAAAATATTATTGTGGCATATGAGCGCAGTCTAATACTACAAGTATGTACTTGTAGTATTAGACTGTAGTATTTAGATTATTTGACATTTTATATTTGGATAAACATATCACAAAACGGAACGTCGGTTGTCTGCGATGTACTTCAAAATATTTTTTACTTTATATTTTATTCATATAAAAATATTTTATATAGTACGTTGCTTCTATGATTGTCCCAAATAATTAAATAATTGTTTCAGAGCGAGTACGAGGAAGAAGAAGAATTGCCCGCAAAGGACGAGTTATAAAGCGTCGCGGCGCAACTAGCTTAGTCCTTGTATAGATTACTTTACTTTTATACTTACTCACTAACACACTACACGCACTAGACTGTTACTTACCGTTGCCAGGTTGTATTTGCGAACTGTTCATTTAGTGATTTAATAATATTTTTATATTTTAAACAAACACTGTCGTACGTCGGATGTCGGATCTCACACGCGCCCAGTAATTTATTCAGTAAATCGCATAATTTATTTTATACGACAGTGGATAGTATTTATAATTTCTGTATCATAATGGTGTGTTCTAACATTCCTCAGTACAAATACTTTGAGTTACATCGAACAATTTATATGCATTAGATATTTTTTTATACTTAAAAATCACAATTAATTAGTTTTTATATGATGGACTCTGCGGCAATTATGTTTTTGTACTTTTAGCGGTCGGTTAATGTGAAGATGCTTTAATATCAATCTTTATACTTGTTAATACATCTCTGTTTCCTTATTGGTGTATAATTAACAATTGTATGAGTAATTCTGTTTAAATATCCATAAGTGTAAGATTGCCAAAAGCATTTTGCGTCTATTGTGGATACAGAAATTGATAAATAAAGAAAATTAAAGTTATTTGAGTATTTTATTGTCCTCCTTATTCAACAGTGTCAAATACATCTATACAGACTTTTCTGAAATTGTTTTATAATCTATTTCGACAAATAAATAGAAAAAAACGTGGATGGTATGATTAGCACAGCAAGTTTCTTTCATACAGAACGCTTAAAACAAACTTAATTTTATTTTTCTGTCTAAGGAGTAAATATAGCTATAAATGGACTACGGGAAAAACTACGGGATCAATATTATTGTCCATAAAAAATGTCCGTAGTCCATCTAGCTAGGTGAACTGGAGCCACCGCGTGGACCACGGGCACGGAATTAATTTAAAAATATAGGGTTTTGTGTTAATAGCAAATGACGTTGCCGCTGTTCTTCTGTTTCTCCTCGAGTCTCAGTGCAGTACCTATTCACCAACTGGAAAAGTAGAATTCGCTTACAAAGTACAAAGAGGTCAATGCAACAATAGGTATATATTATACATATAAAAAGACGTTTTGTGCTAATGTTTGTGATAATCAAATAAAAGCATAGGACTGCGTTTATCATGTGCCTCTAAGGCAGGGTACTACCTTTTTGTAGTGACGGACCATTTTAAAAATTTCAAAAATCTGACGGACCATTTCCAATCTTAATTGTAGGGAAAGAAAACAAGGCATTTTGAAAAAAAACTGTTTATTACCACAGACAAAGTAAAGATTAGCGCGTGACGGTTGTTAATGAGACGTACTCCTCCACTGCGTAGTGGTGACAAGCGAGCTAGCGAGTGATAGCTACCTACCTACATTTTTAGATGGATCACGCGCATCATTTATTGTCTTCATATCTGACATGGACCCCCAGGACTCTTGCCACGGACCCCAGGTTAAGAAACTCTGTTGTAAGGAGTCCTCTTCTGACCTGTGTAGTACTATCACTAGTGAGCGACGACGGACTTACTTCGAAGGGTCTGGGCATTGACAGGTTACGGTTATATAGTAATCTATTTATATCTCAAGTAAAATGCAAGTTGAAGACATGTTTAGCATACAGACGTCTCATTTATAATAATTAAACATGTGTATCGGCGTTTTTTGATATTTGACTTGGGGACGACGACATAAGGGATTCGAAGAAAATCTCAAAAACTAAGTTGGGATCTTGAAATTTGATATAGACTGCTCATTTATCTCGTCATTCAGCCCCCAGAGTGAAACGGGGTGGGTGTATTATATTATAAATCAGTTTTTTTGTTTTGGCGGATTTCAATGAAATTTTGGCAAAGAGGTAGCCTGAGATCTGGAAAAGGATATGCACACTTATTCCGGGGAGTTCATTATTATCAAAACAAAATTCACGTTGACAAGAAGTATATAATGAGATTCGACATAATATATAATACTTGTGAGATACGTTGAAGTGTAGTTAACGATTGATCTTGTTTGATGCCATTCGGCGGTCAGTGACCACTTGGGTTAAGATAAATTGTGACGATATCTTATGGTCGGTATGAGTTTATTAACATTGATTAATTAAGATTTTCTAACTTAAAATTTCGTTGTTTCAAGATTCTGTTTAGTAGAAACGTGTTCAAAGATCCGTTTTTTTTTTAAATAATGTCCTTGTGCTTTTTTAAGTTAAGTAATTTATATTTACCTATATTATTTCTTTTAAGTTTCATTAAGGATTTAATATCTGGAAAATTAGACCCGACACAAGGTCTCTTCATCTCTGATATTGTCGTAATTAAAAATCAATTAAACACAATAGGTATAATTTATTTTATTATCTTAAATATAATGATTACAACACATAATAACTTTTTTAAATAATAATTAACGTTAAGCTTGTTCTTGTTATCAAAGATATCACATTAACACCAAAAGAACATCGAATTAAAGACAATGGAATGATTCATTAAAATACACGCGTTAATACAATTAGTGTTACTTTGGTAAAGTAGGGTTAACAAAAAAGGTAACTGTTAGTACATTACAGATGCCAATGGATGTTCCTCAAACGTACAGAGGTGGACACTCAGTTATATACACGTTGGATTTTGACACCGACAACGATCAGATTTGGGCTGAGTTACAAAATGTGCGAACATTTTTTTTGGGAATCGAAAAATGTTGCATCTTTTTTACCAAATACAGGAAAGGATGCGACATGAATTAAGTCAGTGATTTTCACACGTTTTGGAACTCGGCGTATAATAGTCCGTCACGTCAATTACAAAAAATATAGAAAAAAACGTGTTAAATATATAGCAGCCTATATTTTTCAAAAATGTTATAAACATTAATAATTGTATATCCTCCTATACTGTATTCGTAAATGCATACGTAGATGCAATTATTTTAGAAAATAAAATTATATTCATAATTTAGATTGCCAGCTTTAATGCACGGACTGATTTGTTTGCATTAACAGGGATGGCGTCCGAGTTGTGACTATTAAATCGGTGAGCAAGAGTTTAAAATAAATATTCATTTTTATTAGGTTTCCAAAAAAGTATTCTATTGCAGGTTCTAAATTTTTATTATTGTACTCTATTCTATATTTTTATTATTGTATATAAACGAATGCCCCCTCCTATACAAATATTTCTAGAATAAGGGTAGGTCACTCGAACCTTCATGATTTCAATAAAACAAATCAAAATGCAGTCTATACTCAAATATACTTAAAATGTAGATATACAATCCACTACGTCTAGTATATGTTGCACAATGGAAAACGATTATTACATCGCAAAACAATACATTATCACATTCATTCAATACGCTTCGAATACTATAAGTATTTCCGAATTACACCAAGATTTCAATAGCCACCTCGTAAATGTTCGCGACATCAATGTATTCGTCCAATCGAACAAAAACAAACTGTTTTGCAGCTCATTATTATCATATTCCAAAGACGGCTAACTAGCGCCAACTGCAAATATAACGTTGCACAACAAACCAGGGATTATTTCACAATTTTCCCCTAGAGATTCCCCCTGCAGATTAAAATCTCATAACAATATTATAACAAACAGAACGACGGAGAAATAGACTTTATGTATGTATATTTTTTTATGTATAAATATAAAATTGCATTAATGTGTGATTTAAGTTTTTCAAAATGGGTTTTATTATTATGAAAATTGACGTCCTCGAAGAAAACATACAAAAATACACGTTTCATTTTAAAACTCATAATTAATTATATTCTTATTTTAATAGAATGAATCAACAAATTTGACAGTATGTATATATGCAAACTTATTTTAATATAACAATGGTTTTTAGGAATGCAAATTTCTGTTTGTTTTATTTTCCCCCTTGCAAAGGTCAGGTGGGATATTTTGGACAAAATTTGCTTTGGTCGTTTTTTTTTTTTTTTATGTACGAAGGCGGCAGACGAGCATACAGTCCACCTGATGGTAAGTGGATACAGTCGCCCATAGACATCCGCGATACATGCCAACATTAGTCCAAAATGACAAATGTTGGCACGCCCCCGGATGCGCTGCCTACCTTTGGAGATATAGGAATGGATTTGGAAAAAGGGTTAGGAAAATGGGGAGGGATATGATGGGATGGAAATGGGCTCTGGCACATCTCATTCACTACCGAAACACGTACGTACATTGGGGAAATACGATAAAGTGGGAAATGCAGTACATTTTAAGGTAGTCTTCTGTGAGAGAGGGGTAACGTGGCCAGTCGAGCGCGCCCAGCGGCTGTTGGATTGCAGCGTGCACTCTCCCCCTCACAAGGTTTTTCTAGTTTTTCCCCTAAGAGGTAATCTCTGGGGAGATTTCTGGAATAAATTTAAAACTATATCTTCAGTTGGAGCATAGATAACAAACAGGCAAAGTCACCACAATAGTTTAGTTTCGTGGACGCAAAAGAAGTTTGTATGGTACGAGTGTTCGATTGGACAATGCTTCACGACTTAATTTCTAATGCAATACATAATCAGCGCAAATAAATACATGATTTTTTTTTGTTTTTGTAAGTTAAAAATGCATTTTTAGGTTACACGCGCGATGATACCATCGACTGCAGGGTCGTTTTTTATATAAAGGTGTCGGATGAGCAGAGTCCACCTGGTGGTAAATGGATACTGTTATGGATATCCGCAACACATGTCGACCTCAGTCAAGAATGACAACGTTCAACACTTTGGAGATTTAAGAGAGCGGAATCAGAAAATCTATTTTATAGAAGAGGAAGTATAATTGGATGAGAAATTTTCTTCATGTTATTACACTTCTCGCTTTACTTTGGGAAGGGATGGAGTGGGGAGTATCAGTATAAGTTTCCTTTATCAGTTTTAACACATTATATGTTCTCTATTTGATGGGATCGGATGGGAAGTATAATAGGATGATAGATTATGCTTATCCCTGTTATACGCTCGAAGTGATTGGATGGAGATTAAGGAATACAATGACTTGAGAGACTTCCCTTTTCCCATTATACTTCCTAGTCAATGGGATGGGAAATGGGTTATGGTATTTCTCAATCAATTTCGAAACACGATAGTGCATTTCATGGCAGTCTCCTTATGTGATGTCCGGTAGACTGTGAGAAACAGCATTGTTCATGTATCGATTTAAAATTGTGTTTATGCAGTTAACTCTCGGGCTAAGAAAAGTGAACTAAGATATGAAACTACCTCGTACATGGAAGCATTTTAAGTTGAGTTTAATGATCTAGCCGATCAAGGAACAATAGTAAATATTTTATTTTTCATTTACCGTTGATTTAAGTTGTTTCAAGCCGGCTGGCAAGAAAGGCATTTTTTGATAATCCAATAATTACGAGATCGGGTGACCAAAAATTAAGCTCACTGTTCTAATTTTTTTTTTTAATTCGAGAATATTTATGTAAACAAGAAACGTCGTTGTCAAATTGACATTTCAGATATAATGAACATTTCTCTTATGGGACTATTTTTGAAATGTTATTTATTTTTATTTTCAAGTACTATTATATATAATTCTAATCAGAATGAATCTGTCTTATATGATTCCATAATATCGAATTATGTATGTATAAATTTAAAAATTTTCTAGTAAAACAAACTATTACCTACTTCTACATTCAATTCAATTCAAGATGCATACTTTGGGGCCGTTCAAGTATTACGTAAGCACCGAGGGGGGGGGGGGGGGGGGTGGTCTTTGCTTTGTTTATTTTTGATGACATGGGGGACAGGGAGGTCTGAATGGCGATTACGCCAGCAATATTTATTTATTTACTTTCGTATTTTTTTGGCTTACGTAATACTTGAACGGCTCCTTTTAAAATACAGTACTAATAACGTCTACATTCAATACGAGACGCATGCAAGGTATTAAACCGATTTGTATAAGGCTTTTACATCTTTATAAACTAAACAAATAAACAAAAAGACGAACGAACCAAATATAAATTCAATAAACAAACGTAAACTCAACAATAATAGAACTTGAACAGAACAAGGAACGAATTCGGGCAGTCAGGACTGATGTCTGATGTCAGAAGCCGAATGACAAAATAGCGACCGGCAGCGCAGCATTCGGCCGACCGCAGCGAGCGAGCGGCGTAACCTTGAATTGTTTCAATATCTTGTATCAAACTTTGAACCGGCTAATAATTATTATTAATTTAATTATATTATTTAAAAAAGGACCAATGTTATACACATCTGCAGTGTTGCTAGTGTCATGACAAATCAATTTACCACAAAATCGTTTCATAATAATATTTCTAGTTATGGCAGTTGCTTACACTAAATTAGCGATTTAGTGTTTATTTAATTCAGATATATCGATAGAAGAGCGAATAAAATATTATAACTTTATTTTTTGCCACAAATCGGTAAGTTACTATTTGACATATTTTTTTTACAATGGTCTCCTTTGTTTACATAAATATTCTCGAATTAATTTTTTTTAGATAACTTTCCCATTTATACTTATGTAGTATTACTGTGATCCTACTATAGTAATACTAGTATTAATGTGATTTAGTATTACTGTGTGCACTGTGTAAACTCTAATCGACCCACATCAATCGTGATCGATTTTGTTATTCTTCAATTTTAATTTGTTTACGGGAATTAAGGCCCTAACGCTAGCGAACATCCCCTGGCAAGCTAAGACGTCTACTGAAAACTATTTTTGGGGTCTAAGTAACCCTAAATCGACTGGCCAATTTGCAAAGGCTAGTGAAGCATTTTGAAACCTTTAATCCCATGACTCCCTAGTAATGGGATTAAAGGTTTTACTGTTATTCGAGGTGTTAATATCATAGGCAATATAGGCTAATATGTAAGGTTATTCAGAATAGGGGTAATTGGAAATAAGGGTAAATTAAAAGGTGGGTAATCGAGAAAAATAGTTCCAATAACAGTCTGGAGAATAGAAAACTGAGGGATCTAGGATAATTATAAACATGGGGTTATTGGGTATAAGGATAATTGAGAATTTGGGTAAAGGGAAAAGAGGGTGATTGGGGAGAAGGGTAACTGAAAAGATAATCTAAGGGATTCGTATATTTTACGATAAATTAAGCCATAATTCGCCAAATTACTCGAAAGGAGTAAGTGTCTATCACATTGTCCGGGAACTTCTGACATACCATAACTTCTTGGGATCAAAATTTACAGAAAGGACAAAAATAAAAAGCGGTTAAGTATATTTAATTATTCTTAACTAAATACTAAACTATAAATAAACTTAACAGAATATTTAACCTATTGATTTGGCCCGATATAGGCTTGAAAGTATACAATAAAATACATAGGCAAACAATAGGTAAAAAAATTGCACAAATTAATTTGATTAAAGTACATTAAATACAGTACAAATAAAACAATTTTTCGCGTGTCCTGAAAATCTGGATCCCAAGAAATTTTGAAATTGATAGACGAAATGTAAAATGGAATTGATCACGATCACGAAATTAGTCAATAAGCCCCCCGAATACATGTTTTGTGAGAAAATGTGGATTCATGACGATGAATGATCATCTACTTAATTTGTGTGAAAGTAATTTACTCTTAATATAAAAAGCGTAAAAAGATCACTCTCGAAGTCTGAAAGGGGGTAATTCGATACATGATTTTAAACACCCCGATGATAATACCAATTTTTAATACTTTGCATGTATTATAGTTGGATGAAATTGCAAGTGCATCTAGTAGACAAAATTAAGAAAAAATATCAATCAAATCGAATTAAATCAAAAATTATAATAATGTTAAATCATGTTAAGTATAAAATACTTATACATACTTGATCGGTCAAACCAGACTTGGTTCAAAAGAAAAAAAAATGAAGTTTAAAGGTAACTTAACAGGTAAATTAAAGCGAGTCACGTTATAATCATGTATCTAATGTGTTCGAGGCTTTAGGAGTGATCCCTTTACACGTGATTGATACTGATCCACTGGTAAGTCAGCTTAAAATATTTCAATAATCTACATAAGCCAGGCACCATACGGCATATTGAGTACGTGTTATTAATACACGGTTATTGAGGAGATATCGGCAACCTCTTAACATTGAACTTCACCTTAAAACAATTAATTTAGGTTCTTTTTATTATTATCATTTTTTTTTCTTTCAACGCAGAGGGTTGCTGCAACAGTGCATCATTTTCCCCCCAATATTTTTAATTGACAAATTTTAAAGATAGTAATTCGGTATGAAGTTAGAGAATGGTTTTAACGCCAATAGTTAAATATGATCAAGTCGTCTTTATTTTTGTGAATTGTTAAAACGTCAATAGTTAAATATGACCAAGTCGTCTTTATTTTTGTGAATTGTTACAACGTCAATAGTTAAATATGACGAATTCGTCTTTATTTTTGAACGCCAATAGTTAAATATGACGAAGTTGTCTTTATTTTTGTAAATTGTTAAAACGTCAATAGTTAAATATGACGAATTCGTCTTTATTTTTGTGAATTGTTAAAACGTCAATAGTTAAATATGACGAAGTTGTCTTTATTTTTGTAAATTGTTAAAACGTCAATAGTTAAATATGACGAATTCGTCTTTATTTTTGTGAATTGTTAAAACGTCAATAGTTAAATATGATCGTCTTTATTTTTGTGAATTGTTAAAACGTCAATAGTTAAATATGACCAAGTCGTCTTTATTTTTGTGAATTGTTACAACGTCAATAGTTAAATATGACGAAGTTGTCTTTATTTTTGTAAATTGTTAAAACGTCAATAGTTAAATATGACGAAGTTGTCTTTATTTTTGTGAATTGTTAAAACGTCAATAGTTAAATATGACCAAGTCGTCTTTATTTTTGTGAATTTGTTACAACGTAAATGGTTAAATATGAATAAGTCGTCATTATTATTGTGAATTGTTACAACGTCTTACTGAACAATTGTTCAGTAAGCATAATGCGTGGTAATGTTTGTCAATTGTTTTAACGTTAATAGTTCTGTATGAGAAGTCATCGTTATTTTTGTGAATTGTTTTAATGTCAGTAGTGCAGTATGAAGAAGTCCTCGTTACTTTTGCAATAACCGTGTATAGTCTCGTCACGTTATCAGTATCAATATTTGCGAAGTTCGCTCGACACGATTGAACGAAAGATGCGGTTTCGCGGTAATATCACTATTATTTTTATGTATATGAAATAACTTTTGTTTATATATAAGGGCCAAATCTCTTTTTAAGGTTTTTTATCATATCATACATGTTATTTTTTTATTTATATTCTGTTAGGCGTAATATGGATCAATGTGTATAATAAACGTCTGAATTTGATTATTCGCGATATTTTTAATGAGTTATTTATTACATAATACATACACATTTTTTGGTTTTATATAGTATTACAGTCAAAAAGGTTCAATGATAATAAATAATTTGATTTTCTCTTTAATTTTCAACGTTCACATTTTTTTAACTATAAAAAAAAGATAGCAGCACGATAATACCGTACAACATCATTTCATTTTAATCCTTATTTTCAATAAATTAAAGGGTCCTTTATGTATTGCCTGTGTTACTCCTATTTTCTTGTATGCCCTATTTCATTCAAAGGGTTAAACTATAGTGACAACCGCATCGTACGTTTCACTTAGAGCAAGAGCACAAACCACGTATAATAAATACATAAGTGTAATACATGATTCGATGCCAAAAACAACATATAATTAACATGTAAGGTGTCGTAGCAAAGCATATCAGAGGGCGAACATGGAGTCCTGGTCTTCCTTCTTGATTTGTCGGTGACGAGGGGTTTGTTGGGGGGTATTTTGGTCTTTATTATCACCGGCATTGGGTAGGGTGTCGGCTGCAGCCGCACGTTCCGCTAGAAATTTGTCGAAATCGCTGCTTGTGACGCTCTCTTGAGCGCCGTTCGCTTCCGACGCGGCCTGAAAATGTTTTATAAATTATTATACATATATAATAATATCATATATTATACACGCTGTAACCGATTGATCCCCGAAGCCTAAAACCACAGATATTGACGGATAGATAACGCAAGTTGTCTGTTGTTGCGTGCCCGAAATTGGTGCTAAAGTCCCACTTCTCTTGTTGCTACTTTTGTCACGTTGTTGTTACAAAACACAAAAATGCAAAATTGCGCTGTAATCAATTGTCAAAGCGGTGAAACGAGTCAGGGGAGATGTTCCATCGGTGAGTGATTTCCCATCACTGAAGTATACTCATGACGCGATACGTTTGGTTTCCATACAATTTCACGAACTTGCGTTGTATATCTACCTATGTCTATAATTTTGAATTGACATACATTTTATGTATTTTTTTGTAATAATATAAATAATTTGGGCTTTGTAATTAGCAAATATGTATGAAAACTTGCCAATTGTAGGAGTTTGACTACAGATTATAGACTTTTACGAAGGAGTACCTGTAGTAACGTAACTATAATATAAATTCGAATTATATTTTAAGGGAATCTGTAGGTAAGATTTATGTTTCATTAATTATGTTGACACAGATTATAAAGACTTATGACTTTGACTCTAAAATAGCATATACGAATCTTGTTACGAAATTATCGTACTCTTATTTTGACAAATATTATTTTTCAATGTTGAATAAAAACGTCACTCGTTTTGTAAGTATTGAATTGACTTATATCGTGCTTATGTGATAATATTTAAATACTTTATGTGATTTTAAGTCATAATATTTTCATATTACGCAAAAACAAACTAAATAGCCATACTTCGTAAATGTTTTGATGTCGTCATAGCAACAAAAACTAACCTAAAAATCGTCAGTTCCTATAGAATTTTCTGCGTAGACCACACTGGATACAAACATATATTTATATAAAGGGTTTTCCAATAAGGACTTGACAACTTTTTTTCAAAATAAAATGCAAACCATTTGAGATATTTCAAAAACTTTATTATCGGGTTGAAGTACAATCAAAACATTTATGAATGGAACTCGACTTCGTTCATATGGCCACCGCGGGCACGTTTGCAGCGGTCGATTCGTTGGATCCAATTTTCGATGACTCGGCCACACATTTCGGCCGAAACGGCTGCTATTTCGCGTTCAATGTTGGCTCTGAGCTCTTCCAACGTCGTCGGCTTGTTGGCATAGACCAATGACTTGACGTAGCCTCAAAGAAAAAAGTCTAGAGGCGTTAAATCGCACGAACGAGGCGGCCAATCGACTGGTCCATTTCTTGAGATAACACGCTCATCAAACTTACTCTTCAATAAATCGATTGTAACGTGTGCTGTGTGGCTTGTGGCACCGTCCTGTTGAAACCACATGTTGTCCAAGTCCATATCTTCCAATTCGGGCCAAAAATAATCGGTAATCATGGCGCGATAACGATTACCATTCACAGTAACGTGACGATCATTATCGTCGACGAAAAAATATGGCCCTATGACGCCGCCGGCATGCAAACCGCACCAAACAGTTATTTTTTGTGGATGAAGTGGTGTTTCATGAAGCAAATGTGGATTTTCACCCGACCAATAACGCATATTTTGCTTATTGACGAACCCATTGAGCCAAAAATGAGCTTCGTCACTGAAGATGATTTTGCGATGAAATTGATCATCTTGGCGCATCTTTTCCAGAGCCCAATCGGAGAACGTACGTCGCTTCAAATGGTCCATCGGCTTCAATTCCTGAGTCAGCTTGATCTTGTATGGGTGTAAACCAAGATCCTTACGCAAAATTCGCCATAAAGTGGTCTGGGCGATGTCCAACTCTTGAGAACGCCGTGGAATTGACTGCTTTGGATCATTTGCTACGGACGATTCAACGGCAGCGATATTTTCGACACTTCGACCAACCCGTTGTCTCACTGGCACGGCAACATCACACAACGAATATGTAGACTCACATTTTTGCACTAAACTTGTTACTGCCTGTCTACTAGGGCGAGAATTACGACCGAAAATCGGAGTTAACGCTCTTAAAGTAGCGGTCACCGACTCCGAATTTCTGTAGTAAATTTTTATAATTTGCAGACGTTGTTCGTTCGTGTACTTTACCATGATGAAAATGTTAAGTTTACTGAATAAATTGACAGTGACAGTTCGATGATTAGTGAAAGGGTGCGTTCACAAATTGAATTCAAAGTTGTCAAGTCCCTATTGGAAAACCCCTTATACATATGTATATATTGAAGTTACGCAAATAGCATTACATATTATGAAAATTTTAACACTACGAAAGTTTGCAAATGGTGCCTGAGCTCCATGCTTTCGTGGGTATTAAAACGGAATACCCACTTCAATGGAAAAGGTGACCAATTTCAAACGGGAATTGGTCGGTCACTATTATAAATATTAGTGTATTTTTGATGTTTAAACTTAAACTTGGTGCGAGCCTCGTGAATTGCTATAGTCAAAGTTGTTTGATATAATATTAGTATTGAGTGAATTAATTTAGCCGTGCAATGATGTCTTGGATGTCCGTCAAAAGTTGGAAATACATAGACAGACATTTTAGCATCCCCATTATGATTAGTGCTGTTCGAAACAGTGTAGGTAAGCACTAAACGGTGAGTGAATGTTTCTATTAAAAAAAAAAAGTAAATATACAGTGTAAACCAACCTCGGACGAAACTTGAAACCATTGATTCTGCTCATGATTTTGATTTAGTTGACATATAATGTTACGTATTTTTTGTAGAAATATCAATTTTATAGACTTTGTATATTTAGCGAATTTGTATAAAAAATTTAGTAAAAACTCTTTTTTTTTCAAAAAATATTTATATATTTAAAAAAAATCGTAAAATATTCAAGTCAATGAACTCAGGAGTCATAAACGGAATCCATAGTTTTAGGCTTTCTAAGCTTTCTAATATACACTCTGTATATAAAAAGAACAAATAACGCTACACAACACACCTTCTCTTGGGCAAGCCAAGCGGCAATCTCATCGATCTCCCTCTGATCCATCCCCGAGGGCTGTCGAAAATAATTCAAATAAAAATAAACAAAATAAAAACAATCACATAAATACCTGACCCAAGAGGAAATAATAATTTTTGGACAAACATATAATAAATATAACACATCTAATTCTAGGGCGGTGAAAATAATAAAATTACATATAGTTCTTTTGGAATTGATTCTTTTGTTAGAAACAAACAAAAATCATAATGTAAAGTACCTACTTACCAAGGGCCGCGAGGTGTGGGCCGGCTTTACAATACCACCACCCTATCTCTTCCCGCGGGTGTCGCAAAAGGCGACTAGGGGATAACAAAGTAGCTACCACAAGCCGTGGGGAACTACAGCACCTATGAAAGAGTGGACTGGCCAACCCGCTTAGCCAGTGGGACATTTTAAGGCCATATATCCCTCATGCACAAGAGAGAATGTGCACGAGGAGGCCTGTGTCCAGCGGTGAACAGTAATGTCGCCACGCAAAATGTTCAAGCAACTGCAAATTGCGAAGATGTTCAACGCATTACGCATAGGTAATATTCAATACACAAGAGATAATGCGCATAGGGTGGTCACACACAGTTTACTAAAAGGTAACAGTTTACTTTGCGTATTGGTGGATGTTTTGCGTATTAGACATTTTGCGTATTGGTGGATGTTTTGCGTATTAGACATTTTGCGTATTGGTGGATGTTTTGCGTATTGGACGTTTTGCGTATTGAACATTATGCGTTGCGACGGACAGTAAATAGCTGGTGAGGGTGATTGTTGACTTACCAAGGGCTGCCCCTGCGCGGGCCGCTGGCCGGCGGCGGTGGCGAGCCCGGCCGCCTGCGGGTCCGCGCCGTCCGCGTAGCTACTGCCGCTATATATCAAACTGCACTTAATGTTACGTTGTATACAAAGAAAAAGATCAGTAGAAAAGGACAAAGATATATTTAAAAACCAATCTACATATTATATAGAACCTCATAGAAGCCCACGAGCTTGGGTTTGCTAGTGTAACTGCAATTTTCATAAAATAATTCGCAATTATTATGAACTGCAAATTTTATAATAACTGCTGACGACAGTTATTATATTTCTTTTTTCAGTTTCTATCGCAGTTATTATAAACCGATGAATGTACAGTGACCCATATAAAACAGTAATGGTTTCCAAGCGCTAAGAAACTAAATTATGTCATACAATATTAAGAAATAAATAAAAAATATATATTAAGCCCACATTTTCCCAGCCGCAACAAAAGATTTTTGAAAATGATTTATTTATTAATAACATTAAGATTAACCATTTATCTTATTAAGGTATATATTAATAAACGGTTAACTATTACTATAGTGACTTCATTTAAATTAGTTAAATAATTATGCTTCCATTTTATAATGGTTCACTAATTCACTATTATGTTTAGAAAAAGAATCAGTTTCTAAACGGTTCTAAACGGCAAGAATTTTAAATGTTTAAAAATAAAAATTCCGAACTGGTTTTGACGATTTCTTAAAATTATGTCTATTGAATTGCAATGGAATAGAAATTTAAAATGTACTTACTATTTAAATAAGTCACGGCCAGTTTTATCGCACTAATATTATAAATGCGCAACTTAGTTCGCTACTCAATAAAAAAATAATATAAATGCTTAGTTAGTTACCAATCACATTCAAATGGCTGAACTTCGTTGAAACTTGGCAAATAGGTAGATTGTAAACCAGATTAATACCGAACGAAGTCGCGAGCTAAAAAGCTAGAGACACAAAGTACTCGTAGTGTCACTAAATATTGGGACATACATTAATAATTAAGTAAAATAATTCTCACCCAGTCTTTGAGTTCTCGTAAGTGACATTCCGCGACTGCGCGAACATGTCAAACTCGTCCTTGGAGCTGCCGGGCGACTTGTCGGGCTGAGCGTCTTTCACGGCTGCAAATAACACATCTTACTTTATACACGGTTCTATAAAAAATATCTATACCCACTTGACAATAGAGTTAAGAAAATTTCTTTCGTGAAAACTAAAACCTGTTCTAAGAGATTTTGGAATCTAGATATTATCTGCTTAACTATAGGTGCATTTCTTAAGGCGCCACCTACACGCTGATATCCTCGCCCGAGCCATTAAATCGCTAATATATGCCACGGACGGAATTATCGCTCGTGTACACCGCTCGGCGATAGCTCATATAGTTACGAGGGAAGGTCTGAAAGTTTCTGGCCTGACAAAGAAGTTCATGAAACTTCATCTTTATTTTTCAATATAGTCTCCGTCTATTTGAATACACGTTTCGGATCGTTTAATTAGCATTTCTATTCCAGTATAAAAGTCAGAAGTTTTGTCTTCAATATGGGCGAAAACCGCAACGATCATTTCATCATCAGTGGAAAATCACCCCTTAAGTCAGCCTCGAGTTTTGAGAACAAATAGTAATCACTGGGAGCCAAGTCAGGACTATAGGGTGGGTGGCGAATTTCTGTGAAGGCACATTTTGAAACAGCAGCTTTCGCAACTGCTACGGGCGTGGACGGGTTCATTGTCACGCACACCGCACACCTTTGCGCTTAGTTTTCCACAACGTTTCTGCTTGATTGCTTCTCGTAATTACTCTACAAGGTTAGAACAATAGCTTCCAGTTGCCGTAGTATTGCGTTCTTTTATGTCTATAAGCAATGTTTTTTGACAATCTCAGAATATCGAAGCCATAATCTTTTTAGTGGACTAAGTTACTTTCTAGGCGGTGTATCACTAGAACGACGCCACTCTATCGACACCCTGTTGGAAAGGGGATCATAGTAAAGAACCATAATTTCATCCCCAGTTGGAGTGAATATAGGAATTGACTGCTAACAATCGTTTTTAGTTTCTCTGAAAGGCCTCCAAAAGTTCCCTAGAGCACATTACTCGTTCACTTCGCTGCACACTTGAAAGAAGTTTTGGTATGCACCTCGCACTAACTTTATTCACATGAGATGTTCATTAAGAATCCTAAGGACTGTAGTTTTTGAAAGCCCTGTCCTTGCTGTTACTTCGTTCGTCTTTGGCCGTCGATCGCTCAGAACTTCTTCTTTCACTAATTTGATATTGTTTAGAGTGCCTCAACGGGTCGACCGGAGCGAGATTCGTCGTCGATGGACTCTCATCGTAAACGAAATTGCTTACACGGTGGTGACGGTAGAAAATGATAGAGAAGAATCCCCGTACACATTATCCAATCTTTGTAATCCAATACATTATCGTACACCTCTCTTTGTAAGGAGCTTAATCACGGAATGATATTCCAGTATAAACATCTATTAAAACTATACACGAATTAGCAGGATATATGACAATTACAATGACGTGAAATTTGTTTTTTTTTTAGACATCTAGCTGAAACAGAAACAGATATCAGCCCTGAAACTTTTAGACCTCACTGGTATTATTGAATTTCATTAAATATAAATACATTTAGTATTAGCTCGGGCGAGGATATCGCCGCGAGAGACTCGCTCGTGTAGGCGGCGCTTAATAGATTCACACGTAATTTGGCTGAATTAAAGTTTGCGGTCTTTATAGGGGTTATGTTTGTAGAAGGGCTTAATTAGTTCAATAGTTTCAAAATGTTAAAGTATACAGCATTTTTTATTTATTTCTTGGCTAAAAAAGGCTTTGAAAAACCTGGTGAAAAAAGTTTTAGGATGTCTTTAAAAATGACGAAGTTATAGCTTTCCGAAGTTCAATGTTGACCGAGCAGCGTGTAACGTCACGATACATTTACAATACATACAAACGACATATAGTTGAATAGTTTTCATGAAACTATGTTATCTAAACATTTTTTTCTAAAGCATACATACGGTAATAGCAGAATCTCACTTTTAATTATTGTAAATAACGTCCTATTTAGAATAAGGTTATCATCGCGAGCTTGAAACTTTTAATAGCTACATCTCCGTCATTTTCCAACGGATTTCAATATATTTTTACTATACGTAGTATTTTTACTATACGTAGCATTTTTACTATACGTAGTATTTTTACTATACGTAGTATTTCTACTATACGTAGTATTTTTACTATACGTAGTATTTTTACTATACGTAGTATTAAGCATATATTTATCGAGGCCTCTGTGCCATTTGTCAGTTGGTTCTAACTCGTTTTCGCTTATAGTGAACGTACTATTAGTGTGAAATCTCACTTAGATGCTGCATGCTGCAATTAACAAAAAAAATCAGGAACAAAGATTTTATCTGTGATAAAGATACTGAAAATAATTCCAAATAGATTGAGACAACATGGAGTATACATATAGTCTTAACAAAAACATTTATTTCACAGTGAAACAAAGACCTACAACATATAGTATATATATATATATATTATAACAAATTCTTAAGGTTTTTAAGCTGACTTTATAAATGAGTGCACATAGCTGGTATAAAATAGTGGCAAATGATAATCACAACATATGACTTGTTAGTATAATGTTGTTATTGGTGGGGTAACATTTTATAATTTAAAAAAAATATATATTTATTAAAGACTTACTCAATTTCGTGATGTCAGGTACATCATCGCTGAGATCAATCAACGCGTCGTCCTCATTCTTCTTTGCTGTAAAGTAGTTAAAACACCTTTAGCTTCATCAATTAATGGTACATCATTAACACAAAATAGAATACAATAGAATTACTAAATATAACAAAAGTCGCACAAAAACTGCAATACAAAAGTATAGATTAGATATACCTAACAAAATGGGTAGTCATTACTTGAGAGCTAATTTTGAAACTAAACTAGCTAATTACTTAAGTTTCATCCCATTCTATCGCATTCAATAGAAAACATAATATAATAAGGGATGTATGTCGTCATCTCATTATACTCTCCCTACTCTCCATCACATTCTATCCAATCCTAAATATGGTGAGATAAAGGAAATCTATGTCATTGTACTTTTTACTCCCCATCGCATCTCCCTACTTCATCGAGGAAGAATAGTGAGCAAAACTAATGAAATGAGGAAACTTCTCACCCAGTTGTGCTTCCCCTTTATAATATTAGTGCAAATAATATGAACAAATTTCATACGTGATCCAGTGGTCCCGGGCACGCCCATCGCAGCGCCCAAAATGGCCGACGGCGTGGCCGCGCCGGTTGCGGCGTTCCTGACATATACATCAAATATCATAAACAAATAACAAAATACCAATTTTAGCTATATAATTCACGATCTATACTAATATAATAAAGAGGTAAAATTGTGTGTTTGTAGGTATGTTGGGGTAATCTCTGGAACTACCGAACCGATTTCAAAAATTATTTCATAAATAGGAAGCTACATTATCCGTGTCTAATATAGGATCTATATTATATTTTGAAATTTTGAAAAAAAAATTGAAAAAAAAACTCATAAACGGAAGCGAAGCGAGGGCGGGTCCTCCTCCTCCAATTCACACTTAGGCCGCGTGGTATATTATGACCGGATACTCCCAACATAACAAAAAAAACAAAATATACAAAAGGACGCCGGTGACCTGCCTGCACTTGAACGATATAGATCACTGATACTTTATCAGAAGAATTTTATTTTATTTATTTACTCCTGATAAAGTAACTGTTAACAATCTGATAGATATATTAACTGACACCATCTGATAAAGTATCAGGAGGTGGTGAGAAAGGCCCTAAAACTGGTAGTAGTATCTGTTGGTATCTTTTTACAACAATTTTATTTCCACCCACAAATTCCAACCTATAAGACATTGCAGAAGAGATTACTGCAGAGAGGAACTTCATACTTTACTGCTTAACTAGCTGGTGCCCGCGACTTGGTTCGCGTGAAATTTAGGGTGATTCCCGTGGGAACTTCATAATTAATCTGGATAAAAAATACCCAAATGTTAACGCCACATAACTTTGCCAAGTTCATTAAAATTCGTCCAGTGGTTTTTGCGTGATACGTGTTCAGACAGACAGACAATAAATTCCAAAAATTGTTGTTTTGGACTTTATATCATTCGTACTTCATATTGAAATCACTTTTCAAAAAAATATTTTATGTATACACACGGTTTTATTACGTTTTTATTATATGTATAAATTTAATTTACATTTATTTAAGATCATCGTACCTACATATGTTTGAAGTTATTAATTTTCAGTATTATTATTTATTTCAATTTTATACAAAATAATAATAATAATAGTTTAGTTTAACCGTTCGTGAAATTACAGCCTATTAGAACAATTACAGAAAAAATAAACCTATATTAAAAAGATTTTAATAGGTTCATCTATACTAATATAATAAAGAGGTAAAATTGTGTGTTTGTTTGTATGTTGGGGGTAATCTCTGGAACTACTGAACCGATTTCAAAAATTCTTTCACAAATAGCTACATTATCCGTGTCTAATATAGGCCATATTTTATTATGAAATTTTGAAAAAAAAAGCTTATAAACGGAAGCGAAGCGAGGGCGGGTCGCTAGTTAAAAATAATTGCAAATAATAAAATGTGAGATTGGCAATAGTTGAGGTGTGCAAATGGCGCTATCTCTGTTACTCGTTTATAGTTTAAATGGTACTGTGTTAGTAACGTCATTAATGCAGTTATTTCTAAGCCAGATATAACTCAGATATTTTGATTTCACGGATTGATGTCTATTGCCCAGTGGAAAAGTATCAAATACGCTATTTTGAGAGCGTTATAAAAACATAACATAGGCTTTCAGTTACGTCTTGTTCTTATAAACCTAAACACATTAATGTTGTCACTTTAAGTGTGTCATGTCGACAAACCAGGCCTCCCATTGTGCGTAACAAAAGGAAAGCATTATTGCGTTACATTTCTCTGCGGGAATTTCGCCACGGAACATTAATTATTGTATCGTGTAAAATAAGTAGGTTATTTTTACACATACGTATTTTAATTTATTTAGTTACGCTTCTTGTAGGTAGCACCTGTGCCTGTAGAGGCTCTTATACAAGTGGTCGGTCCACCTCTCCTTGGGCCATTTGTTCACTTGTGCCGTGGTGGGTATACTGACCTGTTGCGTTGCAGCAGCAAGTTGTTAAAGTGGTCATCAATAGCAAGATTTGCAGTTAGCGTGCATGCGCCCGCCAACCGCCGCACCATCTCCGCAGCGTATCTATTGACTCCTGCCAAAATGTACCTACAAGTAGTCCATCCACTTGACCAGTTGTGTCCTGGTGATTGTGCTCACCTGTTACTAATGAACCCGGTGTGTCGTAACAGCAAATTGTTAAGACGGTCATTAATAGATAGATTTGTATAATAGTTAACGCACATTCGTCTGCCAATTGCCGTAAATTCGGCAGCGTGTCTGCCAACTCTTATCAAAATGTGCCCACTATGTCAAAGGTCAATCCACATGTCCGGAGAGGTGTTCTGGTGGGTATGCTCTGCTCACCCGTTACTAATAAACCTGGTGCGTCGCAGCATCAAATTAGTCATTGAAGCGGTCATTAATAAGGAGGATTGAAGTTAGCGCGCCTTCGACCACCTACCGCCTTACTTACCGCCTGTACTATATCTGCAGTGTTTGGCAACTCCTGTCAAAATATGCTCCATAGGGAAGGGGAATGTCCTGGTAGGTGTGCTCACCTGTTACTATGAATCTAGTGTCGCTACAGCAAATTGTTGAGGCGGTCATTAACACGGAGATCTGTGATTGCCCAACATTCACCCGCTTATTGCCACATCAGTTCCTGTTAAAATGTAGCTACAAGTAGGCGATCCACCTGTTCTTGGGCTATTTGTCTACTTTTGTCCTGCTGATTGTATTCGCTCACCTGTTGCTAATGAACCTGGTGTGTCGCAGTAGTAAGTTGTTGAGGCGGTCATTGGCGTGGAGTAGCTCCTCGGTGAGCGCGCTCTCACCCGCTAGCCGCCCCACTAGCTCCGCCACGCGGGTCTGCATGGCTCGCAACGTGTCTGACAACTCCTGTCAGAAGGGACACGAAAGGCTTTAGTATGTCAATTTGACGTTGCTTTAATAATGCTTATTAACGTTGGTCATTCTGGACAGAAGTTGACATGGACCGCGAATGTCTATGGGTATCCATTACTACCCTGGTAGTAAGGTATCCACTTACTACCAGGTGGACTATATGCTCTTCTGCTTTCCTGTTCCCGATATATTATTATTCCGATATAGAAGTTTTGTGCAGGTTAGAGTGATTCCTAAAGTTATATGAACCGCGACCCACCTAAAAAAAGCGACAAAGTTTGGGAGCCACTCTACGCTACGCCTTACATGACAATAGCATTGTGTCGCTGCTGCAGCATGTTCTCGTTTACGTAGCGTAGTTATGTGAAGGGTTGTATAGTTAAGAAAATAAGAAAAAATCCAGTATCCAGTGATGACCGAAATTTTTAATAAGTAAAAATAAGATTAAATCAGAACACTACTTAAAATTAGATTAAATTATCTTTTTTCGGGGCCCACCCAATAATCGCTCGCGACCCACCAGTGGGTCGCGACCCATACTTTGGAAAACACTGGGTTAGACCATACATGTGTTCATAGCCTAAATATGTACTAAACTATAAGAATAGTAAATAATACAAGTATAGAAGGGTCTCCTCTGTGCGTGTCAAATAAAAATTCCCTCTCAGCCCGTAACAACCCCAGATTAGTTAAATTATATATAGTTATTATAATGCTTAATTAATTATAAAAATATGAAACTGTTTTTCATCAATAGTTTCATAAAAAAGCAAGGTGGCAATGTATCAATGTGTGTACAACCCCCACCGTAAGAAACCATTTTATATACGGCTTCTACCGTCATGCCTTCTCGCTCGCACAAATGTAGCCACTTTAGGAGCTAGTGCGAAAGCATGAGAGTGAATTTTTGGTTACAGTATTGAAGACGTTTTTATCAGATACCTGATATTAATCTTATCCTTATCAAAGTCTAATTCAAAATGGTGTGCGTATGGCGCATAGATACCTAGTTCACGTTTTAGCACCCGGGTTTGCTTGACTTATTATTTCAATTTCATTGATTTAATTTTTTAAACTACATATGTTGGACACAAAAATGGTACAGATAATAAGTAGGTACGGTAGGTACTTAGGTATAACGTTAGGTAAGTACCTCTTAGATTTAAATTACACTAGATTAACTTAAGTGTATAATTTTAAGTTTGCTTAAAACTAAATACTAAGGCGTCAGGTGTAGCGGCGCGGCCCTGACTGACGGCTTGTATGATACAACGCGAAACTATAGGCAATTATGGGGACCTTGAGCGTGTTCGGCGCGCGAGTTTAGTTTCTATAGTAGTATTATTTATTATTCTTATGACTAAACTTTAAATTTGACGCCGCGTTTCGCATACGTGTGCAATTTGTATTTGAATAAAGAAAATTAAACAGTATCGCACTAGAACTCAACATGGCCGGTTGCATTTAATAACCACACTCCTCGACAACACTGGATCCTTAGCATACAAAGTCCATAAAATTCTAACATACATACCATATAACATTCCCAATGTAGGAAACGATTCCGAGGAGTTTAAAGTAAGCTACGGGAAGAGCAATACTCAGTTTCTCAACGAGATAAAATCCGAAAAGAAATTCGTCGAAGAAGTAGTCACCAAGATAGTATACAGAATTAGCAAGCTGAAATAAGAATGGGCAGGTTATATCTCTTGCAGGACCGATAACAGACGAGGGAGACTAATCCTTCAATGGAGACTACCGAGGGGGGTAGCGTGGGACGCTCTTCAGCGACGGTTTGAAGAAGTTAATGATTAGATGAGAAAAATGGAAGATCGGAAAAATAATTTCACAAGATTTTTTGTAATTTTTCAAACGTCTTTTTTATGTAAAAACAAAAAAATGTCCATTCAGAAATATTGCCATATAAATAATTTCCAATTCCAGAAGCCATTTTGTTTGGCAAACTATATAGTGTATCGTGTGTCGTGGTTACTAACGTTGAGAAGCTCGATGTCGCTCTGGTGGTGTTGCGCGGGCGGTTGCGACGTGAGTTCATTGAGCATGTCGTTCATCACGGACATGTTGCCTTCCACCACAGCCAAGTCGCCACGCAGTTTGTTTGTCTGGCTCTCTGAGAGTATCACCTGTACCACAACAACGATAAAATTGGTACTTAATTATACACGAGTTTAACATCATAATGAAGAAATAATATATTTTTTTATATTTAAACACAACAACTATATATATATTTATGGCGTTTGGGACACTTATGATAACTTTAAAATCGGTGTTTTCCTGTTAAATAAAGGTTCATACTGTTTTTATTCTATTTTCATTTGGTTTAAATAAGAGAAGTCTAGATTTACATGCAATAAATTGATTTAAAAACGTTGTTTCTGGAATGCTATTTTTCTTTCGGCGATAGCCTAGGGGTATCGTGGGGAATGATCGTGAGGCCCATGGACGTGAGGATTTGATCACTGAATTTCTACTTCAGTCCGGATTTAAAAAAAAAATGACACCAACTACTCGGTGGTGAGGGAACCCACATGCTACAGAAATTTAAAAAATCTGGAGTATGTGATCTACAAATCCGCACGGGGGCCGCGTAGTGGATTACAGCGCAGTGATTTACTAGGGGATGCCTGTGCCCCGCAGTGGGACGTTATAGGTATACAAGTACTATAGGTATAATGTAAAAATAAGTTATCATGTCGCTTGGAAGTTTGGAGTTGTTATATGTGTCCCAAAAGCCACAGATGTTCGTGCGCGAGCGTATACGCGTATGTACGAGCAACCAATTGAAAAGCCAGTTTAGACACCAGTTTAGTGTGATAAGGTTCTAGACTGGCATACATAGGTACGGTTTGCAACACGCTAATATACCCTAAAACCATTCAAAACTAGCCCTCATTAGTTGCGAATTAAGATCCCCATAGGTGTAGGTTGACCTGTTGCTGACTGTATACAGAATGTGTCGGAACCTTTCCCGAAACCATGGATTTTGCTCATGAGTTAATATATATTTATTTATTAATAAATTGGAAACCATACGGCACATGCCTAATGTTCCATTTTTCTATATAATATTTAGTCCAATAACAATGCCACATAAAGGCCTCCACACCTATACAGCTTATATATCCATAACAAATTATTTTGTTTACAGAAATCTTAAAATGTTACCTGTTTATCTTAAGTTATAAGTTATTAATAAGTTATAAGTTATTTATCTTAAGTTATTAATCTTAAGTTTTATTTGAAGAAATATCCATATTTTATGTTTTGTAATAAGGGAATTTGCGCAAAAAATATGATAAGAACTGAAATAGATTGACAAAAAGATAATATTCTTTGCAAAACAAAAATCATGTCAATGAACTCAGTGGCATGAGCAGAATCCATGGCTTCAAGCTTCGGGAAACGTACGGCCTCATCCTGAATACATATGAGTATGCAATCAGCCCTTTCAGCCGCTGGTCAAATGTGTGGGTTGGCGAGTCCACTCTTTCAGAGTTGCTCTTCAGTAGTTCCTCAGCGCTTGTGGTAGCGGCTTTGTTATCCCTTAGTCGCCTCGTATCTTCGGATTCAATTTAAATTACGTTAAGCAAATATTTTTAAACATGGCGGGTGGCGGTTAGATAGGTAAAGCGAATGATCAATCATTGCGATGCAACCTAGAGAGACGGCTATCGAGGCTTGGCTAGATAAGAGCTGAAAGAAATAAACAACTTACAGTAGCAACGATTTGTTCCTGAGTGGGCCGGATGGGCGAGTTTGGTACCACTGAGGAGCGTTGAGGAGAGCCCACAATAGGCTCGCCGCCATCCGGGACGCTCTGCATGAAAATTTAACTTTTAGATTGTATATTTTCAACATCTTTTTGTATACGAGACGGGTTTCGAACACGTATTATATTACCTACATGTATAAGTAGGTAATATAATACGTGTAGCAGATCGACGGCCGCTAAGTAAAATATCAAAGCTGCTAATTGCTTACTTCACAGAACAACAATTGTCTTGTAACTGTTATAAAATTAGAACGCAAGGAACATCTTTTTGTATACTAGATGAGTTTTGAATATGTATTATATTACCTACTCGTATACTTATATCGTACTTATATTATACTAGCAAAACCCCGCAGACGTTGTCCTGCCATAGAAGTTGATGTGCTGCAGCAGGGCCGTCTTTACTAGGGGGTGCAAGGGGTGCGGTGCACCCCGGGCGCAGGGTCTTAGGGGGCGCCGAGCGCCGCTCGCGACACCTCCAAAGAGTTCAAAACGCCTACTAGAGGGCGCCCTGCACCCGGGCGCTACATGAGCTAGAGCCGGCGCTGTGCTGCAGCGCCATCTAGTGGCGAGTTATAACAAAGTCGATAGCTCGAAAATATTCTCCGTGCTCAAATACCTACGTATACCAATTTTCATAGCGATCGGTGGAACGGTATAGAAGTTGATGTGTTGTAGTGCCATCTAGTGGCAAGTTACAACAAAGTCGATAGTATGAAAACCTTCTCGATGAAAAAATATATATATGTGCCAACTTTCATGGTGATCGATCAAACGGTCTCGAAGTCTATTAATCTCCAATATACCAACATCCTCTTTTATATATGTAGATTACCCTATCTTACCAATGTGATTCTACATATGTTTCCAATGTACCAATGTTTCGATCGGGTAGTAGATTGACGACCGTTAAGTAAAATATCAAAGCTGCTTACTTCACAGGACAATTAGAATGTTGTTACAAAATTAGATATAAAATGATATAAAATATATTTCTTATATTGGCAATACTGAATGTGTTCAGTGACGTAATGTTGAAATCTTATTTCTCTCTTCCTTCCGGCTCTCCAATGTGAAAGCTGTGTCCAATGTAAGCCTAGATATAAGCAAAATTATTATAAATCGAATTCCGCGCACTTCTCATTACATATAATACATGATTTATACTTATTTTTCACATACCTTTTTTCATTTACGATATCATTCGATTAACAACTTAAGAAACAAAAATTAAGAAATCAAAATTGCAGATTGTATAAAATATATATAAAATATTTTTAAATAACGCCACACTCAATTGTCCACACTAGGATTCCCTAAGTCGTGGGTCCAGAGACATACAAAGACAAAGACAAACACACACCCAGACCCGAACATACATTTGTCTTTTTTTTTAAACAAATGTATGCCCGTCCGGGAATCAAACCCCACCAATGCCCAGAGCCCCTTACAATGTTACTTAGCCAACAGAATAAGTAACAGTAAAACTACTTTCATACAAATATATTGAGTATTGACTGCCGCCCTGTGAAATTTTAGCCTGAAACCCTCGTGATTCGATATATCGATTAAATCGAGTATTCAATAATTAAATACATGGTATATATGAAAAATAACCCTTACTCTTTGCGGTGTGAAGATGGGGGCCATTGCATCCAGATCAGTCATGGGAAATTCCACGCCTTTTGTTTTAAGCTCATTGTAAACTTGCTGCACACCCTGAAATAAATAAATACAAATACATGATTGCCTTTAAAATAATTAACGAAATTTGAAAACAACTATGTAAACTAGACAATTTATGTGGCACTATTTGAGCAAAGGGCCCTAGATGTCAGTATGGTTTTATTGGCTGGAATTTCTGATTGTAAATTTCCCATTTCCAGATTGTGCTTAAATAGAAACATGCTCTAATATAGGACTTTTCAGACAAAGAATGTTAAAATAATAATAATTATATTTATAAGATGAACCTCTAAAAGAGTAGACACGCTAACCTGCTTGTCTAGCGTGGCGTTTTAGGGTCACACATCCCCCATGCACAAGACAATGTCCATGAGGAGGCCCGTGTCCAGCAGTGGACGATAAAAGTGCTGGTGACGGTATAGTCTTAATATCTGGAAAACTAGTTCCGACAATAGGGTCCCTTTTCTCAGATGATGTGAAAGAAATTGTTAAACTAGACAATATGTAACAAATATGTCGCAAAGTGACAATCTACTTTACCCCGCCCCTAGTCAGTGACAGGATCATTCAAAGTGGATTAGCAGGTAAGCCTATTAATACTGCTATAGGCATTGTCTTAATTTGTTTATCATCGCCCAAAATTTGTCTCACAGGAATATGTTGTAAATCATTCAGGTGATAATTTCTCAAACAATTCGTAAAAATTAGATTTGATTATTCTAAATGTCTTAAACTTTTCAATAATAAATGAACACAACACACTCAATAGGTTACACTGTGTCGTGGATTCAGAGACATATACAAAAACGAATACAACACATGCAAAACTCAGACCTGAACAAATACTTGTCTTTAAACAAATATTTGGCTGACCAGGAATCAAACATGGGACCTATTGCACAGCATAGGGGCACTATCTATTGGGCTAATTGCTCATGAAAATTAGATATGAAAACGAAAAACTTAGGAACCCAATTAAACTGAATGGAGTTTGATGACACTTATTTGATCATAGGAAATCCATAAGGTTTAATGAATTACTAAGACAGAACAAATTGTTTCTTTTTGAAAATCGTTGCTAATGATTTTACAAGCTTTGACGGTGAATCCATTCAGTATAACTGGATTTTGAGGTCAAAACCCAATAAAATACACATATACAATCACATAACTCACGAACCTCCCGATTAATCAGTATATGCATATATTATAACTAACAAACATAGATAGGTACATATTAACTTTATTCATATTGAAGAATATGAAGTAAATTCAACATCACAGATAAATCTTAAAGGTTTTCGTGATGCCTATAGTTAGGTATAGGCATAGGCAATAAAACTTAAGATAACATTAAGGCAATAAGGCTTAATGTTATAGGCAATAAAACAAAATATAAATTAATGATGTTACTTATATAATATGAGTACATCTTTATAATTCACAAGGTGTTTTTCAAATGTTTTTTTTATGGTAATTTCGTTAAAAGGTTGTGATTCAATGATGCATAAATCCTAGATAGTGTTATAATGTCCTTGTACTAGTATTATTGTTGTTTTTTTACTGTTGCTTCAAAAATTTCAAATATTCTTTTTTAGTTCCATTATTTTTTTGTGCCGTTTGGAATAATCTTTCAACAAAATGAAGTAGTTCATCACCCACTCACATATCAATTAATATTCATCAAAATTAATTCAAGTATTTTAGTGTATTTTTTATTTGTAAAATGAAGTGCCATTGACAGAGATGCTATACCAGACCATCCGCAAGCATCTGTTCGCTACTGAATACACCTCCAAAGGTCTCGCCTAAGGTTGGCCTCACACCACATTCAAAGGGTTCACAGCGCATAAATATTAAATATTTTTTAATAACATGAAATACGAAATATTTTTCTACCAAACAGTTTTTAATTAGAAACTAATATGAAGTTATTATAAAATAAATATAAAGAAACTAGAAAGAATTTGTATTGAGAATTATTTATAGTTTGTTAGCATTATTTATAGTACAATAATGCAAATTAATTTGTTTTTATAGTTAGATAATATGTGTACAATTGAATAAAAAATGATGTCTTGATGACAAGTTTACCAGTTGTGGGTGGGTGAGGGTAGTGAGGTATGGGGTATATTAATTCACCTGCAATTCTGGTTGGTTCTGGAAGGCATCAGCCCAGCACTGGATGAGACTCAACACCTTCTCTTGGACCACTGTAGGAGGATCGTTTTTAGGGCCAATTAGTTTTACCTGTGAAAACAAAATAACAATTTTAAACCTTCCCAATTGGATTTCTGTGATGAACTCAAAGGTTGGCTGGTAAAGAATGTTATAAGTCATTAAACTTGCCTTTTATATGATAATGTGCAATGAAGTGTATAAATAAATGTTGAAAAAAATAAATTCAAAATTGATTGAAAAATTAGTTGTAAACATCCTTTTTTAACAATTTAACTTTTAAAAAAAGAGTTTCCCTCAAATACCTGATAAAATTTTATGTATCTTTGTTTTTCATATCAATAGTAGATGCCACCCGGATAGATTGAATTTTAAAACATTCATAAGCATTTGATATATATTTTAATTAGAACTGTTCTGTTATAATATCAATCACTAATATACTCAATTTTTATTAAACAAACCATATAAACAAGGTTAATTAGATTTGACTATATGAATAGTGGTTTCCATGTCATGTGGTTGTTTAGAATCAATGCAAGATATTCTTCCTGATTCACCTTTTTAATTACTTGGTTGTCTATTGTTAATGGTGAATAGTTACATATTTTCTTATTATCTGCTGCAACTATTATATAATTTATTTTCGAGATATTTATATAGTAAGTAGAGAAAATGATTTTTGGATCAATAAAAAGGTAGAGGTCTCAAATAAGTTACTAGAAATTAATTAAATAAATGTATATTAGCTTTAAATTATACCATAAACAGAAATTAGTTTTAATTGCTAGCTTTCACAGCTGTTTTAACTGTGGATAAAATTCAGAGCTTATTTTATAGTATTGACTTTGATAAAACCTAATACTTAATTAAGGTATCTATTGTAAAAAATATATAATAAAATACCAATTAATTGTAATTATTCAAAGACAATACAATGTATTATTACATATTAGCAAACATAGATTCAGTATTTTATAAATGTTGGTATTGCAAAAATCATATTACAAAAATATATGGACAAGTAGCAATGAAAACTAATGTCAATCTCTGAAGTTTAATTTTGAAGTTATCACATATTATCAGTAAAATCTGATACAATATTGTGTAAGTAGACAAAGTCATGCTTTATCAGACAAAATTTCCTGTCAGATATCGTTCACTGACATTACAGTTAATTCTTAGATAAAATAAAGTTGTACAAATTGTAGGTAATGTGCTATTGTATCAAATAAAGAATAATTAGTTCAAATAAAACTAATGGTATTTAAAATTTAATATATGGCTTTCTGCTCTTTAATTATACTTAATGCTTTGTGGTATTCTCTACCAGTCAATCCACGGTTAAAGCAGAGAATACTAAGTAGTTAAAAGAAATAGTTAAAAAGTACAATGAGAAAATATTAAATAAATTACATGAACATAATTATGTATCATATACATGAATAAATACACACAAATATGTGAATAATACTAAAACAAACTATAATTATTAATAATAGAGTATAATAACCTAAATGTAATAATATCTACCTAACACCAATAAATTTTAGTGCATAAGAAAAAAAATTGTAATTTAAAATTATTTGCTGTTGACATTAACAACAATAAAATAGATTTGGGATATTGGATTATTTATATTATATCCACCAATATGACCTAAAATTTCCTTGTGACTTACTAGGAGAGGTCTATCCCGACACTAGGATAGCTGTATATTATATGGACATTTATCCACAAGCAAGGACATTAATGGACATTGATGTAATTATACAACCTATATATATTAAAATAAATAATGCATTTGAATAAAAATAAAAAATAAATCACAAAAGTTCCAAGATAAACAACCTACACCACTGTGTAACATTTATCACTATAAATGTTTCATCTAACCACATGCAGCCATACTATTTCTGTATTAAGCAGATAAGCAAATAGAATGTTGCTTTTTAGAATCATAAAATTATGGGAAATGAAAAGACCAAGTAGGTATTTGTACTGTATCTAATCTAGATACAATAAACACCTTCAATTTTAACATAATTTCCAATTAACAAATTTTAGTATTAACTTATTTTAACATTAACTACAGATAGAAGAACTTCTTTGTAAAATAGTTTTGAGAAACACTGTATGATTATTTATTGAATTATCTCATTAATATAAAATGTACATTGTATCTCAATAGTTAATTTGTAGACTATATAGTCTAAATATTTAAAGAATTTAAATTATTGGTATGTCATGTTTTTTCAACTTCCCAATTTATCCTTACGATTATTTGCCTACCATTTAGAATGTCATCACTTGTTATAAAAGATTTATGACTAATACAGATATCAAACTATTATTGTTTTATTAATACTACTTGTATATTTTTATTTGAGTCGGGGATATGCAATGTAGAACTGAGTCATCTAAGTACAAATTTCACTCTGATTGACAGTTCTACATATCATATCACTGACTCGAATAAAAAATCTGACTTTAAACACTACTTACCAATTCCGAAATAAACTCCTTGCTGCAAACTAAAATGTGGAAGGGTTTTCCACAATTTTTCACACAAGTCTCGAGTACGGTCAGTGTGTACATGACCACATTGTAGTTCTTGCCAGCACTCTGTGTGAGACGCTTTCTAATAGCTTTTATTGCATCTTTAGGTACATCTGCATTACTGTTTATAATGTCACATATTTCCATGTTAAGAGCCCAGTTCTCCGACGGCAGGAATCCATCTGTAGCTTGTTCTGAAAACAAAGGAGTGAAGGCTATAGTACTACAAACAAACAACTTACAATTAAAGGGTCAAACCTATTAACATATCCCCGGCAATCGGTGACGTACTTTATGCAATGACGATAAAGAATAAGTTTTATTTTTTGCAAACCCAAATTATCGTCAACTACCTTACAAGAAAGGAAATCAAAAATTCTTTAGATAAATAGTGCGCAACAAAAAGAAAGGTGGCTTTCGACCACAAAAAAATAGAAAGTTTATCAATGTTGATATTGTATTTTTATAAGATACATACCTATTTTTTGACCAACTGGCGTAGAAAAGGGATTTCCTACCCCAAAAAAGGACATTTTTAAAATTCAACCAATATTTATCACGATTTCAGCGATTTCACTTGTCACCGTTTTCTCGCAACAACCAAAACGCAATTGTCAATGTCAAACTCTATTTATTCAAAAACATGAAACCTGCAGGTGAACAAAAGGTGAGTCATATATAGTGTTGCCAGGTGTCCCGATTTGCGGGGGACGTCCTGATTTTCAGGGGTCTGGTGACACGTACCGATTCACCCTTGATCGGGACACCGAATGTCCCTATTTTTCACTAACCTCCTTAGTCTGAATTTAGACAGAGAATTTTGACAGGAAAAACGAATATATCTGTAAACTGATAGTCCATAAAAATATTTTTGCTTTCACATTTTCTCACCAAATTCGGATTAAATAGTCATCATAAAAGTTATAAACTTCGCGCGTATTGTGTTGGCGAGATAAAGATGATTATGATTCGATTTAATTAGTCAAAACGGTTACGTTTGAATTTTGTTATATTTGTACTAACCAATGGTAACATACCATTATAAAAATAATTGACCGATCGATAAAAATAAATGATGATTCACCAAAACCAGATTTTTTTTTTTGTAGCTGTCCTGATTTGAAAACCAAATTCCCGATTATTTTAACCTTCCGTCCCGATATTTGACACACTGGACCTGGCAACACTAGTGATATACCTATCATAGACATAATTTTTTTATGCATAACCTAGCCACAGAATATATTTTTAGTCAATGTCAACTTCATTCTTTGGATCACGAATGAGATTGAGTCTTAACGAGAAATTAAAGAAAAGCGATGATTTGTTAATAAATAAAGAAATCACTCGTAGCAGATGATTCATATTTTAGTCATGTTTTAATATTACATTTTTACTTTAGAATATCGGAGACTAATATTTTGCTTTCCAAGTCAAACCAACAATATTTTAATGGGCCATAGATTTGAACAAAATTGTCAAAAAACTGTACGTGTATTAGTAAAAAAAATTATGTAAGTTTAAAATAAATACTATGGTATATATTGAGAAACATTTTAAAATCTGTGACTCTAAATAATATACGTTTTAGAACGTTTAGTTCTTAGCGAAGGAGACTTTTGGGCGGGAACTCGAAATTTGAAGTTGAGTTTTTGTTTGATGTAATATATTGTTTGCTGTTCGTATTGTCGACGATCCCACTCTCACGGGAGGTTTAGAATCCCTCAACAGTCGGAGAGACGTTGCGTCTTTCTGTGTGTTCTACCGTCTGTACAATGGGGAATACTCTGAAGAATTGTTTAATATAATTCCCACCTCGGGTTTCTACAACCGCACCTCCCGTCACATAAGTGCGGTCCATTCGCATTTCCTCGATACGGAGGTGTGCACTGTTCGGTCCAAAAATTACGAATGTGGAAACGTCCTGTGGAACGAACTGCCTCAAGAGGTCTTTCCATTAAGCTACGATATGGGGTTCTTCAAGAGACAACTAATAGGAATAGGATAGGATTTTGCAAGGTCGGCGGCGCGCCCGCATACCACCTGGTGTTGCAGGTGTCCATGGGCGGCGGTAACACTTACCATCACGTGGGACCGCTTGCTCGTCAGCCCACTAGTATATAAAAAAAATATAAAAATTGTGTTTTGTTTTTTTTGTGATAATGTTTGTGATAATCAAATAAATGTATGAAATTACGTTTTTCATGTGCTTCCAAGGAGTCTTTTTCTGTCCTCAGTAAATCTACTCTATCGAGTGACTTTGACTTTCACTTCGAAGGGACGGGCTGGACTGGGCAATGATGTGATAAAAACAATTCTGTTATTCTTTGCTATGCCAGTCTTCTAATATATTATATTAAAAAAAAATAAGGATATTATACGGTTGTGGCGGTAATTTTCCTAAATAGCTATTTGTATTAATATCATATTTAATTATTGTTTTAATAATTAATGTTTACCCAAACTTTTTTTATTGATTATTATTATAAAACATTTTATATCATATTATCCTGTTAGAGATGACCGAAGTGACAGAATGATTGTATTTGTTACTCTTTGAAACTATAGCAACGAAATAAACAACGAATATTGTACTCAAACTTGTTTTTTATTTTTGTCACAAATAACTACATAATATAAAATGAGAGAGATAAAACCTGTGAAAAAGAATTTGAACGCTCAAATTATTCATCCTGCTATCGAACCTGGCGTTATAGACAATGCTATGCTTACTAGATGCATATTAGAATATGGTAAGGTTACTTGTACTTATTCGTCACAGTTTTTACAATACTTACTTCGCATATATGCCTATTTGTACCTATTTTGAATTTTTTTATTTGAAAATTAATTAAAGTTAAAATTTATTATATGAAAAGGCCTTATTTGAAAGAAATCACACAACCCTTAATTGTACATGGCAAACTAAATGCTTATGTACTCTATTTAAAACAAAGAAAAAATAAGGCATTTTAGTAATTTATTATAAGCCGTAAGTAATGGCTTCCTTGCCTTAGTGGGGTTTATGCCTAATATTTGCTAACAACAAAAACATTTTCAGGGCCAACTGAAGAAGCAGGAAAGTTATTTGCAGAAGAAGGTGTTCATTTAGATGAAGCGCCAATAGTTCGTCTCGAATTTCAAAATATTTTACGAATAGATCATCTGTGGATGCTCAAATCTCTCAGAAAATTGACACTGTCACATAATTTGATTGAGAAAATTGAGAATTTAGAGCTATTAACCGGTCTGAACGAATTAGATTTGTCATTTAATAAAATTGAACGCATTGAGAATGTAGAAACATTAGTAAATATTGAAATTTTAACTTTATTTCATAATAAAATTAGGAAAATGGAAAACTTGGATACTCTACAGAAATTACTCGTTTTTAGCATTGGCGATAATCTCATTGAGGATTATAAAGAGGTAGTATTCTTTGTTATATAATAGGTATGTAAGATTTGGGAGGGGGAGGGTGCATGCTGCAATCCCGCAGCCGCTGGGTGTATTGGAATGGCCATGTTATCCCTCTCATAAGACTACCGTAAAATAAACTGAATTTTTCACTTTATCCTGTTCCCCTAAATATACTATACATACGTGTTAAGGGAGTGAGTAAGTTATGCCAGAATCCATTCCCATCCCATTCTATTCCAATTTCCCAACCCTTCCTCCAAATCCATTCCTAAATCTAAGGTAGGCAGCGTATCCGGGGGTGTGCCAACGTTTATCATTCTGGACTAATATTGGCACGTATCGCGGTTATCTATAGGCGAGTGTCCACTTACCACCAAGTGGGGGGTCTGCTCGTCTGCCGCATTATTTCTATAAAAAAAAAACATAAGTACCATTTTATAAGAACTGTTAGAATCAATTAGAACTTTATAAGTATACCTTACATCTAGTTAGAACTGCCAATGAGATATTAATATAGCTTTATACATAGCTACATACAGTAATTACTTGTATGTGTAAGTATGAACAGTTGCACATTTAAATGAGCCCTTGAATTATTATTTTAGCCCAAGACTGTTTGAACGTTATGATCATTAAAAGCTGTTCTATTGCGCTTAGATATTTAGGGGGAGGGGAGGGCACGCTCCCCATCCAACAGTCGCTGGGTGCGATCGACTGGCCACGAAACCCCTCTCTCACAGAAGACTACCTTGAAATGTACTGCATTTCCCACTTTATCTTATTTCCCTAATGTGTTTCGGTAGTGAGTGAGATGTGCCAGAGCCCATTCCCATCCTATCCCTCCCCATTTTCCCAACCCTTTCTCCAAATCCATTCCTATATCTCCAAAGGTAGGCAACGCATCCGGGGTCGTGTCAACGTTTGTAATTTTGCACTAATGTTCGCATGTATCACGGACGTCTATGGGCGACAGTATCCACTTACCATCAGGTGGACTGTATGCTCGTCTGCCGCCTTCGTCCATAAAAAATAAATAAATTAAAGATGTTACATCGTTACCCAATTATAGCCTCTTGTAACTGATGCTGTAGGTATAATGTGACTCGTCTCATAAATGTAACAAGATATCATTTACATACGTACAGGTCGCGGAAGCTAAGTTGAGCACAACACATTCGTGAAGGCGATGAGATAACACCCCGCCTCCCTTTAGCGAGTTTAACCTTATCGACTGGAAAGAGATAGCTGAGACATGCGTGTGTGTAGTCCTCAACTTGACCGCCTTCTTATTATATAAAAAAAACTTTCTATTAAAAATATTCACCAAACATAAATAAACTCATACCCATCTACCAGATGGCATATCTTCGAAGGTTCCGTTTCCTTCGCTCAGTGAGTTTCAAAGGCAACCCGTGCTGCGACGACCCCATGACGTACCAGTTTCTCAAGTCCGCTCTCGTCAGGGTTACGTACCTCGACTATAAACTTGTAACTGAACAGGAGAGAGAAGATGGGAGAGCTCTCTTCAGGTATCTTATTGTTAATAATAATATTAATAAAAGTAACCGTAGCCAGCCCTTTTAGTATCGACTGCTGGGCATCCTCATGCACATTGTCATGTGCATATGCCTGATGGCTATACGACCTTAAAACACCGCAGTGGTCAAGTGGATGGCGAGTCCGCTCTTTTAAAGGTGGTGTAGAGCGCTTGTTATTAATATTATTAAGTGTTATTATATTATTGTTATTAATTTGTTATTAAGATAATAACAAAGCGGCTACCCGCTTTGTTATTATCCCTTGGTCGCCTTTTATAACACTCACCCACGGGAAGAGGTGGAATGGTGCTATTCTATAGCCGGCCGATACTACACGGCCCACATTATTAAAAGTAGTTTTGAGCTATTCTGAAAACGGATAGAAGAATGCACGAACAGACAATGCAGCTTTTTTAATACTTTTCTAAAAAACATTTACAAATAATTGCAGAGGACTTCTGCGAAGATTAGACGAGGCGGACGAGAAGTCGGAAAAAGAGAGAATAGCGAGGGAAGAATACGAAGCTCGGGTGGAATTCTACGCGCTCTCGTTTGTGGAGTATTTGAGTGGACCCGAAATGCTTGAGAGCATGTTTGAGAAAGACGCTGATGGCACGCTGCTGCTCAAAGTCGGCGGGGAACTGCTCGGGTTCTATGAACAGTAAATGTCGCTACAAGTATCCACTAATTTGTATTGTTAGAAAGTCTAGGAATATACGGACAGTTAGAGCGCTTAATTGAACGGACAAAATACACGAACCGTTCAAACTGTTTGTGTTGATTGCTTGCCAACAAATGGTAGACGTTCGTAGGGTGGGGGAGGGGGGGCAGACAAGAATGACGGGGTGCGGAAGAGGACCACCAACTTCGCTCAAGCATTAAACAATTTGAACACTCGGTGTACCGTCTTAGGTGACAACTGGCCTGTTTAAAAACTGGGCCGCGGGCGAATTTACCACTTTCAAGTGGGGCAGTTTTCAACTTACAAACAGATAGGGGGGATCTAAAGATTTTATTCTTACACTTGTTCTTTTTTAAGACGACATAAAGCAACAAAATGTTGTTTTATATAAAAAAAAGGCGGTAGACGAGCATACAGTCCACCTGATGGTAACTGGATACTGTCGTCAATAGACATCCGCGATACATGCCAACCAGTCCAGAATGACAAACGTTGGCACGCCCTCGGATACACTGCCTACCTTTGCAGATTAAGGAATATATTGGAGAAAGGAGATACCATATAATGCAGTACATTTCAAGGTAGTCTTCTATCAGAGAGGCGTAACGTGGCCAGTATAGTGCGCCTAGGGCTGTTGGATTTCAGCGTGCAATGCAAAACGCCGCTCGAAATCATATAAAAGTTACATAAAAAACGATAATTTTTTGAAAGTTACCTGGCGCTTTTGTTTGCAAACTATTTTACATTTTTTTCTCGCTTCAGACGCGACTGATGCACTCGAGCATCAGAATACAACCGACACGTTAGGCGCAGACATTTTTTTTTCTTCAAACAATATTCATTGTGTAATCCTATCTCCTGTGGTAAACTTAGGCCACCCTACCGTGCCTACTGGCGTGGTTAGAAAGAACCAGCCTAAAATCAATCAGTAAAGTGTGAATATGGTGAAGGTTTTTGATATTAAGTATCTTCACGTTAATGAAATACCTACAAAGTTTTCTTCCTTCGAGTAGACATTTTTAAATCTCAAAATCTCAACTTTATTATGGAACATGTATCTTTATAAGTCTTTAATGCAATGAGGTCCAAGGAATGGAAAATACCTGCTTCGTTTTTTATCCACTGACATCAATGGCGAGAAGAGGATTTTTATGTAGCTAATTTTTTTCTCTCATTGGAAAGAGATAAATCGTTCTTGCAACCACTTGAATTGTCAATAATGTGTTATTAACAGGTACAAAGAAGAGTACGTGACTACAATGGCCTGTCTAGTTGAATACGCTCAAAATGCGTACAACGCGCGGCAGAACGAGATAAAGCTATTTAAAGACCTCGTCGACAATGCCCTAGAAGACAGCGTGCGGAAAAGCAAAGAGTAAGACTATATACAATACAATATACAATACAATATACAATACTATATACAATACTATACTATATACAATACAATATACTATATACAGTATACAATATATTGTTACCAACTATATGGTTATTAGGGTAGACAAAGGATAAAGGCACCACCTCTAAAATAGTGTTGTCGCCAATCCGCTTGACGAGCGTGCCATTTTAAGGCCATATATCCCTCATGAATGAGAGAAGTGCATGAGCACTTCTTCATGGCCAGCAGTGGATGAAAAGGAGTGATAAATTATTATAGTAGATGTACAGAATCTAAGTGCACAATGGCAGGTCTAATTGGATTTTCTTGAAATGATTACAACGCACGGTAACTTAAGTAAGTATTAGTCCTCTTATTAGGTGATGGCAACTGAAAAGATTCTTCCCAGAGCCTGTCATCACTGATAGCAAATGGATTGCGATCACTACGAGTAGACGCATAGAGCTCTTAAAAGATCCGTCAACAACGACGTGTGAAAGATATAACCAATAACCAGTAGTAGAATCAGTCCTCTCCACCTCATTTATATTATAAGGAATAGGTGACAACTAAGGCAACGATAGACCTGCAATGTGCTGCAGAATTTACATCTTGGTAAAAGGTGGCAAAATACAAAAGGTTGAAAACGATTGGTTGAATTTAATGTTGTCACTAGTTGTCAGTGCCTGCATCAAATAAGAATATTCTTATTGGCACCAGAAGGTGAAGTGCTGCTTAGACAGAAACGACTTTATTCCAAAGATTCAGGGAGTTTTAAAATTTACTCAAAGGGGTTGACTCTCTTTTGACTTATAAGTTCAACTGGACCTAAGTTGGTAGACGAGGTAAATGCCCGCCTATGATAAATGCAGCAGTCAAAAATGAACGTTGAGACGTCGCAGATGCACTGCCTACCTTTACGAATTAGGATTTAAGAATATTTGCAATCTCCGTAGTATGATAATATCTGCAATAATATCTAATATTTGCAATTTTGAGAGATGGGGAACAGGGAGTGCAGCGGGATGAGAGAGGACAAAATAAATAGGACCAGAATTTATCGAGAAGATATTTAAAATATACTTCATTAAAATCAAATAATTCCTTATTCAATTTTATTAAGATCCTTTTGTATAGATTACACGAGAAGCAGGAGACCCATCTGATGGGGAATGATTTACTCACTTAGAGCTCACTGAAGTACGCAATCCCAGAGAATTTCTAATATTGTGCCCATTGATATAATTATCGCATAAGAGACTGGTTCTAAGAGTATGACATTCTCAATAAATATGCTTCGTAAAATCTAGGGTAGTAAAAGAATTCGAAGAAAAAAAGAAGCCTCTGGTGAACCAAATGAACGAGCTGATACAAAAGTTCACAGATAAAGCGGCTACTATAGAGCAGTTGGAGCCGCAGATTATAGACCTCGGGGAGGCGTTCAATGACCTACTGCACGAGACATGGAAAAGTCTTATGATGATTGAGATGAATCTGTTTGAGCGGTGTGAGGTGAGTTTATTAACTACTATTGTATTGTAATGAGTTTGTAATGTATCATAAACATCTTGAAGTTTCAATTAAGTACTCGTTTCTTTTGATTGTGTAGCGAAAAGTAGTTTCGAGCTTTGAATTTGAATGATTTATTTTTACAAAATGAATAACATTTATAGCAATGAGTTAGAATTTAAAGTTTTTGGAATATTAACAAGCTGAACGTATATTATGGGATGCAAAATACCCGTTATATTTACAAAATTCACAATGCGTGGGCTAGAATAAGTGTTTTTGGAGATTTCAGAGCCAGGATTGGAATGAAAACCATATCTAGTTATAGGAAATACATGAAGATGGTAAAAGATTTTATACATGAAGATGGTAAAAGATTTTATACATTCGAGAGTTGGTGCAGCTACAATTACTATTGCGTGAATACAACTGTGAACAATTAATGTGAGCGTAGGAAGGTGTTCTCGGGACACGTAGGTTCACGGCTTTAATTCTCGGCGCTATTTCACGGCGTGAGTTTAGAGCCGGCTTAAAGCAAATGACGAACCTCACTGGAGCGTCTCAATCTCGATTTAAACAATAGAAGTTTATTTACCATGATCAATAAATAGATCATGGTAATTCCTATGTTTTTTAGGAGTCCCGTGTGCAATTCTCAGTGAATATGACAGAAATGATAACGAAGCTACTGGAAGTTTCCCGAAACGCATTCGGAGCATGGAGGGAGATCGAAGGTGTTTGGTCTACAAGACAGTTCGAAACTCTCTCAAAATTGCTCGGGAATAAGGTCATGCTGGGAGATGCGCCGTCGGAATTGTTCCAAGTTAGTTCATATATGACATTATCACAGAAAATGGACCTTATTTTCGCTTGTAGTCTTCCAGAAATTGAGACTTTAAAAAATAACAACCGAATAGAACGAGTTCATCATATTGACAATAAGGTCTCTTTACTTAGGTAACGTCACAAAGTGTTTTTGCATTTGTAGGCTACTTTTGTATCGTATCGGCCAATCGATCGTTCGCACAAATACAAGTTCCTTTGCAACTCAATATCAACTTATTCAATAAGTCGTTGATGAACATAAATTGTTGATAACCGCAAATATAACGTTGATGAACAAACCTATTTATTCAAGTTAGAACAACTAAAATGAACTTTAATGAAACGATTACGTAGGTATGCAAAAAACTTTGTAATCGTGGGAATGGTCGGTTGAAAAAAAAATTTCTTATTTTTTGGGATTTTTGTCTCATTTTTGGAAATGTCAGTACCATGATAACATCAACATGTAAACAGTACATTAGCACAAATGAATCATTTATTGTTCAAACGGGCTAATGATAAATTTTTCGTACATTAATTTCATGATTTGCTATCCTTGTCATCTGTAAATTATATTTTTTGAAAGTAAAGACTAACTTCGTATGAAAAACATTGTGACAAACGTCATGACACTGCTATTCCAGCAGTGACAATGATACCTAGAATGATAAGGATACCTATTTCCAGAATACCTGGTTTCGGCAATAATATAAGTTAATTATTATTTACGACTACATCTATTAAATATACGATGTAACTTTATGTAATTTATGTTTCAGTTTTCTCATACATTACAGTTAATATAGACATTAGGTACTGTTTATTAGTGCATAAAGGGGCTAATTCCGGGAATCGTAAAAACCAATATTTGTATAATATGCTCCTAGGGTTCAAAGTAACTTTAAATATATTAAGTAGGTAATACCAAACAATGATTTTCAACTCATTTAATTTAATATTTCAGTGCAATATTTTTACAGTACACAGTTATAACCTTCTGAAAAGTCGTAGACAATGGAATTAGCCCCTTTGGAAAATAAACGACTCAATTTAAACTACTCAATAAACATATTTAATTTACTTGTACAACATAGAGGTGTACAACATCTTAGCCGCATCTGAAGATGGTCCCGTTAAGGTGCTGTACAGCAAGGATGCTCAAACTTATACTATCGGCGATCTACAACAAAAAAATTAAGCGGCAAGCGATCTACTGGGCCAGGCAGGAACTAAGACAACTATTTATTTATCAAATGGAATTTATTGCATATACAAGTTATACGAGTCCTTTGCTACTATAACTGTCACTACGCGATACGTACGAGGGGAGGTCCAAAAGTTTCCGGCCTGACAAAGACTCAAGTTCATGAAACTATTTTTATTTTTCAATGTAGTCTCCGTCTATTTGAACACACTTTTCGGATAGTTTAACTATCCCAGTATAAAAATAATTAGAAGTTTTGTCTTCAAAATGGGCGAAAACCGAAGCGGTTATTTCATAATCAGTGGAAAATCTTCTACCCCTTAAGTCCGCCTTGAGTTTTGAGAACAAATAGTAATCACTGGGAGCCAAGTCAGGACTATAGGGTGGGTGGCGCATTTCCGTGAACCCACACTTTTAAACAGCAGCTTTCGCAATTGCGGCGGGGCGTAGAGAGGTGCATTGTCACGGAGAAGCCGCACACCTGTTCTAAGAGTCGAGGAATCAAAACTAACGAGGGTTGAACTCTAAAAATTATACACGTATTGGCAGGATAAATGACAATTACAATGACATATAATTTATTTGTTTTTGGCGTATAATTTTTGGACCTCACTGGTAGTTTAAAATCCTATGTTCGGTGAAATAGTAAAAAAAATTAGATGATTTGAAATAGTAATAGGTACGTAAAGTTTATCGGTAGCGTCCGCGGTGCCGTGTCCGACGGACAATGAAGTTTACATTGTAGGTAATGTAGAATAATCGACTGTAAAAGCAGTCGCGATCAAGTCGATCGCGATCAACCGTTTGAGCACCCCTACTGTACAGCATACCCATATCCCAGATATACGAATAGGTGATGATGGACCGCGACGCCATGATGAACCTAGTGGCGCAATCGTCCGACAGCCACATGCGATTTATAGACGCCCGTGAGGACTTGCTCACGAGTCGTGCCAACTCATGGCGCGACGACCTTGTACAGGGGACCACTGAGTGAGTGGCATATTTCTTTTTCTTTTATAGAAAGAAGGTGACAGACGAGTAGGTACAGCCTTTTTTAGAGAAAGTGTACTAAAACGAAATACAGACAAAATTATTTTTTTACGAGGATTAGTAAGGAAACTTTTTTCCGAAAACATTCGAAACTGTCTAATTATCCAATTGATTAATTTATATTTAAGTGTTTTGTGTTTAAAATTTTATGTTTTTATCAAATGTTTTTATATTCCATTACGCCTAAAATATTTTAGTATTATAGTTAAATGTGGAGATTTGATAAATCAGCATTTGTTACGTATTAACATTCATATTTGTCGTTGTACCTAAATTTATATTTCAAATGACTAAATCTTCTTTAAAAATAAACAATACAATTTTAAAAATACATATATGGCTGTGGCAGACGAGCAGACGATCCAGGTGGTGTAAGTGAATACTGTCGCCCTGCGAAATCGTGGTACATGCCAACATCAGTCCAGAATGACAAACGTTGGCACAACCCCGGATGCACTGCCTACCTTGAAAAGTAAACTACCGTTTGAATTGTATTTGGATTGAATGAAGTTAATAAACATAAAATATTACCTATGCAATTTTTTATTTGCAAATATGTAGGTATTAATTTAACAAACATGAAAAAAATAATAAAATCTCCAAAGAATTATTTTTGAAATTAAAATTGATAAAATTTTCGTGCTAGTTAACTTATGGCTGATTTACACAAGAAAAGTTTTTCGGAGAGTTTCTACAACATCAGTCAAAAGCTACTATAGACTCATCTGATTACTATTATCCCTGTTATCATGGAGTTTTTATCGTCACGTGAACAGTTGTAGGCGAGGTTTTATGTGGTTTGGTCGCATACGAGAATCAATGCGACCAAACATACAATATTCTCAACCGAACCGTTCGAGAAACTCTCCGTGTGTAAATGAATCATTAGTCATGAACTGAATCCATGGTTTCATTCTTCGGGAATACATCTGACAATTTGTATACTTATAGATTTTCTTTTCGGGTATAGTTCAGTTACAAACTATATATAAATTTTGTTTCCTAAATTCTAGCAATGAAATAAAGCGCAATCGGGACAGGATTTTGGAGATAAATTTCTTTATCGACAATCAAAGGGAGGAATGGACCGACATGCAGATGGGACTTGCGGAGACAGTTGATCCCGAAACAGCAGCTTTACTCGGAGATGACTTTTAAAATTATAAATGTGAGATATACAGGGTAACTGGCATCATTTTAGGGGTCCTGGTAAATAAAAAGGCATTAATATAAAGTCTTAAAATAATCCTCATAAGTATTTTTATGTGCATAAAAACGTCATTCTCATACCTTTATTTATATAATTAAAAGCTTAAAGACTTTTAAAAAAGATATTTTTGAAATTGATAATTTTGGATGGTGATTAATAATATGCGCGAGCGCAATTTTTAGCGTAAATAATAGAATAAAAAGACCATGCCAAATATATATGTAGTTGTTTCATTTCAAAAATCAGAAACCGTACATAAGTAATAAGTGGTTGTTCTAATTCATTTAAGGTGAAAATTTAAAAAAAAGCAATTTCACATTCCGATTTGTTTTCTTAATAAAATTGCATAATGCTTAAAATAGATAATCAATTCTGTTGTTTTTGGTGCGGGTAGTTCTATGTTGTACTCATTTTAAAGTTGTTAAAATGTGATTCTATTGGTGTTCGTTAAAGTACTATCCTTATGTTTTGAATGTAAAATCATTTAAAAAGTATTTGGTTGTTAGAAATAATAAAGATGTGCAACTATAAAAAAACAATCCTTATAATTCAAAAATCTCTTAAATACTATTTTCAATATTCTCACACTATACAATACAAATATATAATACAATCTCACGATAAATAAATGATTACATACAAAAAAATATATGAAAAAGTAACACTTAACTTACTTTCCAGCCTTTTGTTTTAAAGCTGCAATATACATTTCTAAACCTTGTTGTACTTTGGGATTCTGTACATATTGTAGGAACACATTTAAATCTTCTTTGCGGCTATCTTGGAGTCTCTTTAGAGAGCTCTCTCTGATCTTCTGTTTGGTAATAGATCTTGCCAGTGGTGGGATTCTTTCGAATTTTCTGATGAATTTTTTGCATTTTTCGATGCACTCCGCTTTATCTGCTCCGGTTTCATCGATGAGACCCACCTGTAAAAAATAAATATGTTTTGAATATATTAATTACATGTTAAAAACCTGTTTCCTATTAATTAATTATCTTTTATGAATTAATACGTATTAATAATAAATTTTATTAAAAAACTAATTACCAAAAACATTTATAAAATTATATGATCAATGACAACGAAGACGCAACCCAGAGTTTTTCCCGAAATCACCAACCATACATACAGAGACTACGGTCTTATCCCAAGTTTTCGCGCCATCCCTAAGGATTTCACAAAATCACGAATTACATGATCCCACGCAGACATATCGCACCATCAGTGAAATAAAACCGTAGTCTAAAATGACAACTTTTCAGGAAAGCAAAAACAGTAAAATGTCGGATAACTGACAGACTTTTATCAAAATGGAAACAACCCACATTAATTAAATCTTCCGGGCTACTTTTTCCCCGGGCTTCCGGGGAACAACCCACAATCATACTTTTTCATAATAAAGAATTTTGTAATAAAAAACTAATATTTTGTAATAAAATCAATGGTTCCAACCATTGATATGGGAATAGACTAGATTAAATTAAATTATTCCATTCTGATTAAAGCTGGTTTACTTTTTATTACTTTCTTACGAGTTCTTTTATATACGAGTAAGGATTTACAGAAATAGTGTTAAATATTCTATTGTGATTCAGTGGGTTGGTGGGTTAATGACAATAGATCCCTACTCACCAATAACAATTTCTCTGCCCTCGTTAGAAAAAAAGGCAAGTGTATTTTGATTGACATTGAGAAAAACGTAAAAAATATATCTATGATTTTCATCAATTTAAAATCAACCTAGAAACTTGGGAGATTTGGATAAAACAAAAAATATATAACGCTTGCTTATTTTTTTTTTAAGTTCCGAATATAATGTTACTTATGCTTTCGTTAAAAATGTTACTTATGCTTTCGTTAAAAATGTTACTTATGCTTTCGTTAAAAATGTTACTTATGCTTTCGTTAAAAATGTTACTTATGCTTTCGTTAAAAATGTTACTTATGCTTTCGTTAAAAATGTTACTTATGCTTTCGTTAAAAATGTTACTTATGCTTTCGTTAAAAATGTTACTTATGCTTTCGTTAAAAATGTTACTTATGCTTTTCTTCTTGATGACAGCAGATTTCTGAATTTTACATTAACCATTACATAGTATGAAAGACTGAAATAAATGAATGAAATGAAGACTGAATGAATTAAAGACTTCTGAATGACAATTTCGAATTGAAAATAAAAACAAATTACCTTCAAAGCTTCATCAACAGTAAACATCTTAGCAGTGGTTAACGCGAACTCCGCCTGCCTCACTGGTATGGTGTGACACATGGTGTCCATGAACCAAGTTGGTGCGATTATGCCAAGAGCAGTCTCATTGAGCCCGATGGTGAACTTGCCACTTGCCATCACTCGGTATTCACAGGACATAGCTAGGAGGCAGCCGCCGGCTGGTGAATGTCCCTGGAATATTGAATTAAATTTTATATATTTATGTAATAGTTACTAATAAGGAATCAAAGTCAGTTATATTTTAACAGTCAGAAACAGCTAATTTGATTGGCAGAAAATTTATCTATCAGATTGTTAACAGTTACTTTATCAGAAAGTGTTGAGAAAGGCCGTTAAAGTTTAAATTTATACACGTTACGTTAATGAGCGGACCTGTCATCGAGGAAGTAATTTGATTTGATTTTTCGTGGTGTTATTACTTCCGGAACACCGGTTTTTCGCCTGTTGTCCATCATGGTAGACGTTATGTGAAGAGAAATCTTCGTTTATTTTAGCTATATGTTGTGAGACCGGTTCCTAGTTTAGGAATATTTCATTTCCTACCGTTTGGAGCGTCATCAAGAAATCTCGGCGCCCGGTATTGGTGAGTCGGCCAACTACATGTATGGACTCATTTGTATAACTTTTCTTAGGTAGTTCAGCTTCGAGTGTTATCAATGTTGTCATACATAATAGATTCCACGAGAAGACTGCCGTAAAAGTTGGAGCACATTTCGTGATTGAATGAAATATGCAAGAGCCGATATTCCATCCCATCTTATTCGATTGAATATAGGGTATAATATGATAAAGAAACCGATATACTCTTTATGGTATACAGAATGACGTGTAGAGGCAGCGCCAGTCGGAAAACTAGATTTTATTGTTTTCTATACCTACTATTTAGAAAAAAGTATTTAAGCAAAAAGTGTTTGTTTGTTTATAAGTAAAATTATTGGTATTGTGGATTCAGTGCCAAAATTTGTTCAGACCGAATGCCTAGCTAAGTCCATGTTACACGTTACACTAATATTTTTTTATTATTAAAAAGAAAAATCTTTGATATCTATAGATCATTGCAGTCTTCTAGAACTTCAGGTCAAAAAATTTAAGAGACAAACAGTTGAAACACCTCATTAACCATATCAGGAACTATTAGTAATTAACTGATAATTATTAAAACCGAAAGTTTCCTCCTTAGTCAACGGTTGACGAAGTTTTTTGAAAATAATTTTTAATTAACGTTTCGAACTTGGCAGAAAAGTTATTCGCCTCAACACAAGTAGATTAAAATTATATATGGGAACAGAATAGTAATAACAAAACTACTATTTATCATAATACAATTATTGGAAAGTTTTCGGTTGTTATTATATGTAATAAGTTACTATAATTTTATTCGTTTTTTATATATGTACCTAATTTAAATTCATAATACATCACCTAGGCAGTTTCTGGCATTGTCCCTTTGCAAAATCGGAACTAAATGATCTCTGCAATAGGTACATTTCTTTGAATTGTTACAAAAATTAGACACGACCAGATGTTTAATCTACTCATTTCTTAAGATAAATCATTATTAGAGGGAGAATTAATGAGTTAAGGCCTAAGGCCATATATCACATTTAAACATATAATTATGTTATTTCTTCCATACATTAATAGCAGCCGCTGTCGCAAAACTGGAGCCAAATAGTTTGAGCCAAACTTCCTGAAGTGTTGTCCAAAAAGTCTCCACTCTTTTCACATCTGGTTTGTACATTTCCATTATGTCTAGCCCTGCTGAAAATACTGTTGGGGATGCCTGTAATTAGTAATTAGTTACATATAAAGAAATTATTCAATATTTAATCAAAATAAATTTAATATTTATCGCATTCAGTTTTCCTAGTTTAATTTTTATACCATTTAGTAAATATATATACATATATATCTGTTTTTTTTTTTGTACACTGAAATTACATAGATAAGAGAGGAAGTTTCTTCAAATATTTGGCAATTGAGGGAACGCATTATAAGTACTAAATTGGTTTTGATTTTTTTTTATGGAATACATGGATGACGAGCGGGGGGGAGGGAGATTCCTGATAAGAAGTGTTGGCTGTAGGTTGGTGTGTGTTCACGGTGCAGCGAGGGTGTATATGTGTAGCCTGTGAGTATAGTGTAAGAACCACAATGGCAGCAGTAATTGGGTCGTCGGGTTGTCTCAGACGTGTAGGTCATTCCTATCGGGCACTAATGTTTCCCTAAAATGTTCCCTGGGGACTAAAATTATTAATGTTTCCATTATAATTCATACCATAACTAATTGATTCATTATATAAGGACTGTCATTCTCCTTATTTACGCAATGTCAAGGAAATGCGGATGAACCGCATGAAGAGTGGTGTGATGGAAAAACCCTAAGTTGACATCAAATGTAGAAAATGTAGAGAGAAACAACATGAGATAAAACAATACAAACATATAAACACAATTTCAAAGATCAATAGGTATGTTAACACTATGTTTTATACATCAGTAATCAGTTGCAATCGCAAAATTCGATTATTATTATTTAATTGGTAGTATTGTGTTATAATGTTTCCCAATAGACAACTAACCAGAAATATTAACAGTTCCACCATGATGTTTATAAAATGAATATCCCAACTAGCAAAATGACATTTTAGAATACACTAATCACAAAAGTGATTTTATATATAAGAATTATTAAAGTATCCATTGTGATAATTTGTAGTTTATTGCAAGGGCATAGTTACATCGCAATTATAACACTAAGTGCACTACATCACATCACACTACATCACATTGTCACCCTTATGCCAAAACCACAAATGTGCAATTAGATAGTTTTGAGAAAAAACAATTTTAAAATTTTCGTTTGCTGTGAAAAATCGGGATTATGACTTCTCGGATTTCTCAGAAATATTAGTCCTACATGCCCTATTTATACTATGTGAGGTTCATGTTATGTACAATATCTAACAATAAGCCCTATAAACATTGCATTATCTAACAATCACCAAATTTGCACATTCCTGGTCCTGGCATAAGGGTGACAATATTATATGGATGTTTCATCATATCACATTTGTATAACATGATTATATTACTAAAGTGCACCAAATGTTGTCTGTATAAATGTATATAACTTTTTAAAACTAATTATTATTAAGTTTTGCTAGTTGCTAGTTGGCAAATAATGTTCAAACAAAAACATTACATACAGATGTCAAAACCATTCCCAGAGGTTTGTTCTTGCCGACTTCATCAAGGGACTTGCTGAATTCCTGCAAAAAGTCCAAGTTGAGGCTGTTGACCGGAAGCCTCTGCATCGTCATCACTGCTATTCCATCATCATCTGTTACGCTAATTAGAGGACCTTTTGATGACATTGGTCTAACAGTTGGAAGCACTCGTTTGGCATGATTCACTAGCTGCCTTAGTGGGAACATTCTGTAAAAAAGAAATACTGTTATATATTATAATGTTATTGTATGGTAGGGAGATGTGACTTTGCTACACAGAACAATTAATGTATTTCGTAAAACTCCTCTTTTTCTGGACATATTATATGCATTTATATAAAAACATACAGTAGAGCCCCCATATTTGCAGTGTTGGCGCCGTTCGTCTTCCTCTGATAGTAGCAAACCCCATATTTTGAAGGAATTATTAATGGTAGGTAGGTCCATTTAGCGTTTAATTGAAATCACAGTTCGTCCAGATGCAGAAGGTCTATATTTGCAGTAAGTCTAATAAGATGTTTTTTTTTTAAACTAATCATTCAATTGGAGCAACAAAGTTTGTTGAACAAATATAAACTTTTACTATAATAACCAGATAACGAACGCAATAAATGTGGACTGTTGGTTGATCAATGTTTTACATGAATTCATTTATGGTCATCTATATGAAATACCTGCGATAAAATACTTAGGTGCAACTGGAGTCCTAGAAGCCTTAATTATTCACAAATTATTTTATCTTTCTTCACTATTTCAAATTTCCAAATAAACTTTGAACTTTGGACTAATCAGATATAGTTATTTAAAAATGTAATGTAATTTTGAAACCTTTGTAATATAATCAAGCAAAACTAAGTTTATATTACAAATGGATTCAATACACAAAAATAATGTAATTTATATTTAGGTAATTCTGAAAGAAAACGAAATACAAAGACGACAAAAGTTTTTAAAGTTCCAAAACCTATTTAAAAAAAAAAGCTTTTTGACAATCATGTGCATATTTTTAAATTTTATTTGAGAAAGTTTTTTATAAATAGCAATAGTGCAATGAACACATTCTGCCAATGTATAGTTAACAATTTCAATCTAAAACGAATCCTACCAATGTCCAGTTCCGTCGATCGTCGGAGTAAATCAGGAGTCGCTCAGTAAATTGATAGTAAGTTCACTGAGGACAGAAAAGGACACTTGGGATTGCGTTTTTCAGTAAACTTACTGTAAAAAAATATGAGGACTCCTGACTTACTTTGACGGGACTGGACATTGACGTGATGCGTTTTAGACTTTAAAATTATTTAGAAGAAAACTTGACACTGCTAGAATGTGCTAATTGCACCATTGCCATATATGAAAAAAAGAAAAATGACATAACTGATGTCTGATGACTAAAATTTATAGTGATGAGTTTATGACAGTATTGACAGTCAATGCTTATTGCTGTTTGTTGGGAGGTGAGACAAAAACACGGCCAGTTGCCTTTGATGAGACACATTCATACATTATTTTCCAACATGTAGTTGGATTTAAATTATACTTTCAATTAAATAAATACGTAATAAAAATGTCTTTGGAACAGACAGCCTGCGACGGTAAGTTCCTTATGAATAGATATTATCTTACCTGAGAAATGATTACCTGAAAACGAGCATCCTCTTGTTGTATTTCCTTTTATACACTGAAAACTTGTGATTCCTTGCTGAAATATTAATAGACATATTAAATCGATTAATCCCCAGTCAAGTGTAGCTTATGACATTAATTTGTTTGTCTTGTAGATTTGAAAGCGTTCGAGCGTCGCTTAACGGAGGTGATAGCATGTTTGCAGCCTGCAACTATGAGATGGAGAAGTAAGTTATAAAACAATTAGATGCTCTACTTTGTTTGCCCACAGCGAATTACGAAGACAATTATTGTGTGTATTTGAACAGTACCAACATACATATGAAGTGTCGGTTATAGAGAAGCTTTTTATTTGCTCGTTTCGTCCCACTGTGCAATGCCAGAGCAATTTCTGATAACCTTACAATAAATGAAGAATGTAAGGTTTTAATAACATCGCATCTTATTGCTTTCCATCCCTGCATACACTAGATAAGTAAAGGAATTCTATTAAATAAATAACACCACTAAGCGGTCTAAACTGTAGGATTCTCTGTTTGCTCCAAACTTTGAGCCATACAGTGGGTAGCAGGTTAGCAGGTAGTGTTACTATAAATTAAGGCATGTTTTCAATTGTAATCTTTCAATTATGTGTTGATATGTTTTCAATTGTCCTTCTGTATGGCTGTACTGTACTGTAGAGATATTTGGAAACAGGTGTCTATTTCCAAATATCCTGATTCACTCAATATCTTGAAAAGTATTTTCCAGCCTGTATACAAAAATTTGGAATATATATTCTTATAGGAAAATATTGTGCAGACATTCACTTGTTTTTTTTTTTTGCAGTACTCCTGGCAGTAGTGTCTGTGTGCACAGCAATAGCGGCGTGGCACTGGCTCACAGACCCACTCACACCCGTTGTCTCCCTGACGCAGTCGCTTTGGAACCATCCCTTCTTTGCCTTCACTTCCACTTTTCTAGGTATGCTCTTGTTAACTGTTTGTATCACACCAGCAATATCTACTGCTGGACATGGCCTTTTCATAAGGGATGTTTGGCTTAAAAATGGCACACCGGCCAAGTGTTGGCAAGTCCCACTCTTCTAGGGGCATAGTTGAGCTGGGCTTGTGGTAGCCCTTTAGTTATTCCTTAGTTGCCTTTTACGGTGAGATGGGGTAGTGCTGTCTTAAAGCGGGCCAACACCACATGGTAATTTTTTAGGACAAGAAATAGTGCTGCCCATTTAGTACTGAATCATGATCACCAAAATCAACCTATTTTTGATTAAGTAAAGTAATAAATTGAAGTACTAAGAATGTTTTTTTTTATTATAGAAAAAGGCAGCAAATGAGCATACGGTCCAGTAAGTGGATACTGTCGTCCATATACCTCTGCAATACATGCCAACATCAGTCCAGAATGACAAATGGCAAGCCCCCGGATACACTGCCTACCTTTGCAGATTAAGAGATGTAAAAATGGGGAGGGATAGGATGGATGGAATGGAGAGATAGGATAGGGTGGGATGGAAATGGGCCCTAGCATATCTCATTCACTACTGAAACACGTACATACATTGGGGAAATACAATAAAGTGGGAAATGCAGTACGTTTCAAGGGAGTCTTCTGTGAGAGACATCTCAGAGACATCACCAAGTGAACAAAGACTGCTGTATCTTTATTGTCACCAGAGAATCTAATCCTAACCCACTTTTAAATTTGCGGCTATCGAGTTGCTGCTCATTTAATTCCCAATTTTTTTATAAGAAATAAATATTAGCTACTTCTAGCTAAAAAAAATAAAATATTTTTATGTTTTCAGTGTTACTGTTCATGATGGGAGTCCACCGTAAGGTGATAGCGCCCAGCATAATAACGGCGCGCACGCGCTCCGTACTCAACGACTTCAATATGTCGTGCGACGAGACCGGCAAGCTCATACTGAAGCCGAGGCCCACCAACAATTAGCTCAATTGTGTACTTGTAAATAGATAATAATTAAGAATAAATACATTGATCCTAGCCAAGATGGCCTTTTACTTTATTAATTAGAGTACTCGACATGAAACATGTTGACTCGACAGTAACATGAAATATGGCATTTGACTAGTTTCAGATAATTTTATAACTAGAAAAATAAAAATATTCATGTAAGGTTGATCTATTGGACAGACTATATAAGAATTTTAGTCTGGGCTGATCTCAAGAATGAGTTTTTGTTACCGATTTTATCATTGCGTGTAGAATATTTACCTTAAAACAATGGTTTTAGTCTCTTTTGTAAGTAATGTAGTTAAAAATAAAATTGGTATACCAGTTTTATAATCGAAAAACGGATACTCAGAAATAATAATATAGGTATATACATATTTATATGTATTTTATTACTTTATAGATATTTTATTCGGTTTGTTCGCATATGGAATATAGGTTATGTTATTTTCATGCACAAATCGTTATAAACTAAAAATGTGACCATCTCTGAATGATTCAACGACAACACTAAAATTAACTACCTTCGTCTCTCTATGAGAATCTATTCATAAGCGAACAAACCTTTTCTTCTACTTCTGTATACATATCTATACTAATATAATAAAGAGCTAAAATTGTGTTTGTAGGTATGTTGGGGGTAATCTTTGGAACTACTGAACCGATTTAAAAAATTCTTTCACAAATAGGAAGCTACGTTATCTGTGTCTAATATAGGCTATCTTATTTTAAAATTTTGAAAAAAAAAATAAGAAATAAAATCTTATAAACCGAAGCGACGCGAGGGCCGGTTACTAGTATATATATATATATATATATTTACTATTTATACGTACCGAACAATATCAAAACTCTCCAAGGTTAAGTCCAATGTAAAATATATCATATGCAAAATATATTATTATATACCTAATGAGCCCAACTAACGTGGAAGTAACTAATGTTGCAGGAAAAAGTTACTATAAAATACGGAAAACAACAAATAAAACACATAGTACAAGAGCCTAATCGAATTTATTTTTAATTATAACTTTGGTTGTTTATTATATTTACTATCAATAAATGACAACTAATAAAAATAGTCCTATTGTACAAACCATTTGAATAACAGAAAATGTATCAAAAATCAATACGAACAACAATGGAAAACTACAAATTGCATTACCTTCTAGAAAAATTTGCTAACAATTTTACTATGGTTTTTAAACATGACCATTTATGGTGGGGTAACATTTATGAAGAAAATGAGCATTCAACGGTCGCACACAACACTGGCCTCCAAAGAAAAGGCATTAGTAAGATTTTTAACGACAGCATAAGTAACATTATATTCGGAAATTTAAAATAAAATGGTTATTCTTTTTGTTTTATCCAAAACTCCAAAACTCTTTTAAAATAAAAGAAAATTTACCAATTTTTAATTTTTTTTCCTGAATGACATCAAAATGCACTTGTGCCTTTTTCTGAAGGCACAATTCATATTTCAACATGCGTGTACAATACACAGTGGCCACAGTGAGACTTTGTCCGCTGTATGCGAAGTCAATAAAAAAATTAGAGGTTCATTTATAGGAATTATATTATTAATAAATAAAATATAATGGGTCTCTCTTCAGAACTAACTCCATGACCTGAGCTGCTTGAAAATACCTTTTAATGATAATTCTAAAAAGTCACAAAGTTGTTTCTTTTTTATTACTCTTCATACATGAGGCAATGGTGCAATTACCACATTCTGCCAGTGTCAAGTTTCTATTCGTAATTAACAATTTCAAAGTAGAAAACATATCCCGTCAATGTCCTGTACCGTCGGAGTAAGTCTGGAGTCGCTCAGTAAATTGATAGTAGGTGTACTGAGAGGACAGAAGAGGACTCTTTGGAAGCACACGAAAGCAACGCAGCCTTAAGCTTTTATTTGACTATCGCAAACATTATGCACAAAAACATTCTGAAGTTTAATAAACTATCACTATTAACCACAAAACGTATAATACATAATTTTCACAATTAATCAAACAAAAATAAACTACCAACATCATTTCTCGAGTTTCCGCCAAAAACTCCCCTTGTAAAACTCATCTTGCATTACCTACTGATTACTTGCATCAATATTTTGTATTTAATTTATTTATAAATAATACAAGTCCTGCAACCTGTAACTGGTAATGTCAGGTGCATAATTCTGTATCAAAATATTTCATACCGCAACATGCACACGTCAATACGTTGCCCGTAGGTACATTATGGTCACACAGACCACCGCTAACGGTCCATTAACACGTAAAAAAATTAATTACGTTCTTTACTGTGCTTGTGGCAGTCAAAGGTCATGGGGTCTATGTATCACTACGAAGAATTACATCAATGAGAATACCACGACGCAGTAGACTCTTTTCTTTCTTTCTTTTTTTATGGCTTTGTTGCTTTTAGGGAAGCACAATTTTGGCAATGTCTAGTAGGCAAATCACGTTACATCGCGAATCAGGTCCGGAAGAGTTATGAACAAAAACTACTGTTTTTGTACTTGTTCTAACTTTTCGACAATTTATACTTAAGCAGAGTTCCTTGATCTCTGGAGCAAAACTCTAGCTAGAGTATTTACACGTGTAAAGGTGCCTACAGATTTGCTCGATTTTTGACGATCGACACGTGTGATCAAACAAAATCGAGTAAATGTGTAAGCAACAGACGAACGACATCGTATTTTTTGTCGATCGCCACTGTGGATCGTTTTTGTCGATCGATAAATCAACAAGTGATGTCAACCAAAAGGCGAGGTGCCTACATATTTGCTGGCTTTTAACCTTGTTATTTAACGATCGTTAACAGGCGACAATAACGATCGAGAAAATCGAGAAAATCTGTAAATAGCTGACAGATCTTATTGATCGTCAAAACACAGCATATCGAGCGACAATAACGATCGTCAAACATTGAGCCAATCTTTAGGCACCTTAAAATGCATTTTCTTATCTGGTAGGTATGTATCAAAGAAGATTAAAACTTCTGGGTAAATAGGCTTATGTATTAAACATATTCGATTTTAACTCTATGCCTACGGAATTTAGGATCCCGCATATGTGCTATGACCCAATAAATAGCGTCGCATGCAATAGTCGACTGTTATTATTTGAACATAACAATCTAATCTTTGAAGAAGAACCTGTCTGTAACACGTTGACGTATCCAAAAAAACTACGATTTTAGCCTTTATTCTTAACGAATTCAGGTGCACTTAGGATATAATTTGACGTGTATGACTTGATATTTAGACGTTGCGTACAACGGCCAATCATTGATTACAAACTGAACACAATAATCTAATACATTCTACGATCACAAGCAATCTCCACTCGCCTCTACCTACTAAATTCATATCGCTTAATGACAAGTTTAGACTCAACATGGAGTGTCTAATTTGGAATTAATAAACTGGAATTTTAACTTATCCATTATAAAAAAATACAAAATGTCTGGGCAGTGACAATTTTCGGATTGATATCTTTTTAATTCAATAATTTAATTCAACACATCAATTCCTCATAGTAAATGCAATTTGTTGTGATTACGCTCGCAAGCAATATCTACTAGGTATTTTAGGTATTAATTATAACAAATAGACATATTAACAAATCTTACAGCAATAGTTACAGTAAACGATTGTGCCAACTGTGCAAGTAACAAATAACCACCCTACGTTTAAATTGATAATTAACATTTTATACACAAAAAGAAGTAGAATTGTCGTGCTTCAGTGATTGGCTACAATAATCAAATTCACTTATTTACTTTAAAATAAATAACGACATAATTATATTTTTTTGTTAAGTAGAAATTCAACGTATTTATCTAATAGGACAGTTACATTCACAACATTTTGAAAGTGGATTTTGAGCATTTGTAGCGGCTTAAATATTCTGTAAAATATGTGTATTTTTTTGTCTTTATTCAAATAATTGATGGTACCAAAAAGAATTTGTAAATATACTTTAATAGCGAGAAGATGTAAATTATAAATCGGTACATGCTTAATTAAGTATATGTCTTATATATTTGATACATAATCATTAATATTGAAACACATATATATTTTCCCTTTAAATCACTATGTTAAACAACAAGGCAGTGGTACTTGCATAAATTTAACATTGCTAATACGACGTACTTAACATTTATAATAATTTAAGAAAGGCAATGTTGCTCACTTAATTACATAATTTTTGTATTTATTTCAAAATGCCTTGGGCTTTATTTATTTGAAATAAACAAATATATAATCTAGATTTTCATAGTATTTTCACTGTATTAGTACATACATATTGTTTCAAAGGAGAAATGGATAATATGCCATTATGAAAATTATGCAAAATTACTTTAACGAGCATTGAATTTTCAGTCTTACTTGAAATAAATACATCACTTTGTAGTCTGAAGAATATGTAGGATAGTTCGATCTGTACACATTGGTTTCATTGCCGAGACAATCGTATCAATAATAATTATCATAAGTGAATACTCATAGTAGATATACAATATCTATACAAATCTAAGAGAAAGGATTGTGAATTAAAATATATTGCACAATCAACGACGTGGTAACAGATAACTATTATTTCAAGGCAGACTTTTTAAATTGATAAATATAAATAATACTTCTTTTCTTAATTACTAAACCAAGTTTCTAAGTTAAAGTATGGTTTCAAATAGAGTTGCCACAGTTCATAAAAAAATATAAAAAAGTAAATGCAAAAATTATTTTCTGTTTTGAGACTAATATTAAGAAATGAATTCAAACCTCCCGTGGGAAATAATTTCATGATGAAAAATAATATAATAAAAAAAGAATAACCCTGATATTATATAACATGGCAACCCTATTTTTATAAAGTTTATATAGTTAACCTACGATTTGCGACTGACTGTTGTTAAAAGACGTGGGTACAACGTTATGTAAACTTTGCACGAGTGTGGGTGTCTACACAATTGGGAAGATTTCTCAAACAAAACTGTTTTAGAAATGATTGTATTTGCTTTGGAAGCATTTGCTAGCTGCATACTTTAAAAATATGTGAAATTATACCTATACAAATTCCATTTCATATCACACATGTCCACAATAATGGAATACGAAATATAGATAAGATGAACGTGGATACATTTTTTGTTGTATTTTTAGGAAAACAATATTTTATGCAAATATTTAGTCATGATATTTCGCACGAGTTTAAAACAGACGCAAGAAAATAGATACGCAAAAACAATTCGCTACATCAGGCACACTATATGGAAAATTCAACATTTTCATTAAATAGCTATTGAAGATCTTAAAAATATTAAAATTTTGAAAAATATTGAAAATTAGTGATGCAACGAATATAAATACGAATATCAAACCTACTATTCGTCGAATACGAATACCCAATATGTAATAAAAATTAATGTCTGTTTTTTTTTCTAGAAAGTAATTTAATATTCAAAATTAAAAACTGGCAGTTTTTATTTAAAAAAAACCACATATTTGCAAATTCTATGGTGAAAGGAGATTTCGTTTCGTATATTGTGCCAGCTGTTAAAGAAATAACTTTTCTGAAGTTTCAGTGATAAATACCTCTGTGCGAGTTTCTTCAGTCTGGGAAAATGTACTCACGCCAGAAAGCCAATGGATCTGCAGGTGGTGTCAACCTTTTATGTATTTATTTTCAAGTAAATATAAAGATGTATCTAGACTGGGGTCGATCGACATGGATCGATAACATCGATCGTTCAGATCGAATCAATGTGGAAGCATAGCATCAGGATCGACGTCAATTGACATTTTCATTCGATCTACATCGATTCATTAACGCAGTTCGTTTCAAAATATTTAGTCGTAAATATCGATCGATAGTCGATCGTCTACCGTCCTTTGAGGCGATTAATATCGACTGGTTAATTAATATCGATCGATATCGATTAATATCGATGTCATGGCGCACCTTTAGTAATTACATTTGGCGTTGAATATCATTAGACGCCGTCTATTACTTGCTTAATATTTAGCCAATACGAATATTCGTTGCATCGCTATTAAAAAATAACGTTACATGCAATAATACAAGTGAAAAATATAACATTTAATTATGTTCAATTCGCGTTTTTTTCACATATTTATCTATTTAAATCAACCGAAACGTAGAGTAAAATAAATAAGGTAAACATACGCGTTGAGATCCGTTTAAATAGATAAAAAAGTGCAAAATAACCGCGCGCCGAGAAATCCCCACGAGTATTATTGTCTCATTCCCCACAGCAACATGCAAAGCTGGAGTGCTGTCCTCACGCCGCTAAAAGGCTCCTTATATTCTTCGGTGTCGTCGGATTATTAAGATGTTTCGTGGTGTACCGTAACGCGTTCAACAGAGGTTCTGCCTTAGCTGGTGATTGTTGCTGGAGGAACTTGACACAGCCCTTGACATCAACCGAGGAGGAGCGGCAGAACGCTCCGGAGGGATGAACCCAGTCATAAAGAATGATCAGACCTACCATTACGCGGAGAACTAGCAGAGAGGTTTCTTCGCACTGGAATTGCGCCACCAGCTTCCTGAAAATGTAGAATGGAATAATTAATTTTTGTGTAATGTCTCGTTAAATTGATAAAACGTGTTAACACTAATAATAATATGATTTTTTTTTTTATTTTTGATACCAGCAGTGGCCGTTAGAGTAAGTGTGGTTAGTTTGATGCCAGTCGGAACTTCGATGCCAATTGGTAGATCTGAATAAAAAGCACCATAAATATTAACCGAAGCCGAATATGAGTTAGAATATAAATATAAATCCATAGAGTAGTTTTTGCGTGACGCGCGATCAGACGGACGGACAGATCAATTTATCCAGACCAATAATTATAAAGTTCGTATGGGAATTATGGTGACTATGTAGTCTAACTCGCACTCTAACGTCTACGCCATAACATTATGCTGAGTCGGGGACATTTCTCGTTACCACTGAACTTTATTTGGTTGTAGATTACATTAATAAGAATAAAATATAGTTTATCTCGTTTGCAAAGCACAATAGCCAGCGCAATGAGAATCTATATAAATAAAAATGTAAACGTTCGTTTGTTCAAAATCTTAAATCTCCGAAAGTTCTTCACCGATTGCTTTGAAATATTTACACAACGTTGCAGTCGAATACGCGCGTGTTTTTATATACCTATCACAGGGTAAAAACATGCTTTTGTATCTAAAAATAGGTAAAAACAAGGTAAGCACCATCTGTTGGGCAGCCACAGCAACGCGCGGCAGCGCACAGCTAGTAGTTTATAATTATTTATAAATAATATATACATAATTATTTATAACTATTGTCATTGCGCTGGGTATTGCGTTTTGCAAACGAGATAAAATATATTTTATTTCAAGCCGCACCACTAGTTCTAACATAATGTCATTTATACGAGTACACCACTATACTTGGAACATTTCTTTACCAGAGCTACGTATTATTATTACCTACATGAAGGTGGGAGATTCTAACCAAATGTTTGGTTGGTTACGTTTGTTTCTGGTCACAACACATGTGTGTTTATACAATCATTGAGCGGGATTTACAGTATAATAAAACTACGAACGTGTATAATTCGGGACGCCATTTGCCAGACGTCCTGTACTCGTGTGTATTGTAGGGTACAACTATTGTTACTGATTTAGTAGTCTGAACTGATTGAAAGTAACCATGTCATGAAAAGAAACTTGGGTCTTTTTGTTCGGTCTATATATTAATCAGATACTTTTTCATCTTTACGTATATGCTGAGAATATTTTTTGTAACGGTATAATCAGGCATGTGTACAATTTCATCCTTCATCGCATACCTCACAGGTAAGTTAAACGAGTGATCCAAAAATGCCCTAGCGCCTAGAACTACAGAAATATTAGAAGAATTTAACAACTCGTAATCTTGGATTTTGCCTCTTATTGTGTCTGTTCAAGTTTAGACTTAACTCAAGATTTAATAATAAGGGATAATAATCCCTACATTTAATACTGTCTTTCAGCCAGTAAATTATATGTAAAATTGCATCTGTTATTTGTTAATCCTTTATGTTCTAGACTTCGCGATACAGGCCTAGCCTAGTGCAGAGACCTCCGTTACTTTTATATTATCTAAATGTATGGTTGTATCAAATACTTTGATTTGCAATAACAAAATCTTAAAACAACATAAGAGGTCAAAATTGATTCGCGTTGCAATGTATTAATTGCATAGTTCTACAAACAACCGTATTTTTTTTGACACAAATGTAGGGCTTTTAAATATAATTTATAATCTATCTGCGGATTGCTCAGACGGGTACACTCATTGCTTAATTGCAGTTTGTATGTAGGGTAGGGGACGTCATTGAGCAACTGTGTTCCACTTCCAAAATGCGCATTATCCACTGGGCGATTGACGACTTTAGCACGTGATGGTGTAACTCATATTGTTTTAGGTGGTTTTGATGCCACTTCAGAGTCAGTAAGATGTCAGTAAAAAATAAGAAATGTGGCTTCCCCACACTCCCGTGCGCGAAGTCGCGTTCTTTAATAAACCGCTAATTTGTTTTATTTTGTTAAACTATATTTAGCCACTGTAAAACATTTTATTTTAGGATATAAATAGTGCCTGTAGCGTGGCCTACAGAGAAGTAAGGTATGAATGACAGCAACACTTATTACAACAACACAGAGATGCAAATAATTTTCCATATCGTACTTTATTGCAGTCATATTTTCAATCTATTTTATATTACAAGTTGATTATTTATCAAATCATAATCAAAAGGCGTTGCCACGTGCCTGACACAACACAAGGAAGTTGCTACTTCTAAAATTTATGATAAGGTATAACTATTTTTGCAAAGCTACAAGAAGGTAACAACTTGAATCATAAGTATGACACGATTCACCGTGCCCAATTTTTCCTAAGCCTCATGTAGAATTACTAAGAATTATTTTATGGGGGGTTTTAACTGCGGTAGGACCGACTACCGATGGGGTAGACGAGTCACTGAATGGAGACCACGTATCAGGTAGCGCTGTGTGTGTGTGGGGGGGGGGGGGGTCTTCCAGTCGAAAGGAAAGGTAGGCTAATGCCTACCTAATCTAGCAGAAGAAGTTTTCCGGTAATGGTTGGATGAGGTTTGGGAGGGGCCTGTATGGTGGAGAAATATAGGCTGATAGTATGGAATGGTCCTTCAAAAATTGTAGTCTAACATTGAATACAATTCAGTAATCAAAATTCTGTGTTAGCCGCCATTATTATTCTCGCCACAGAGTACTATTGTCACTTTCAATGGTCACCGGCTATACGTTTGGTAAGGAAGTGGGCAATCGCGCGCGTCACTCCATCGTCCAAGTGGCGACGTGCCCCAACCAGCGAATACGAGTGTACGATCATTCAACGGTTATTTTGATAGACGATAAGTGCGCTTCCGGTAGTGAATATCCCGATAACGGACTACTTGATGTTGAATTATTTCAAATAGTTAATATTACATGGAATTATTACAAGTATTTAGGATTTGTATGTATTGTATATCTGTATGTATGTATCTATAGTGTGTATGTACATATATAAAGGCATTATTTCTTTATTACAACATCTGCCTGTATTCGTCTACACCCAAAGGTTGCCTTGGAAGAAATCCTTTTAGCGATAAGGCCGCCGATTGTACTATTTCCAATTACTATATTTTGTGTTTTCTCTTTAGTTATTGGTGTACAATATAGTATATCTGTCTATCTAAATGGAAGTATCTAGCAAACTTTAATAAAAAGAGCTCAAATCAGTCGAATGAAGTTTCATAAAGGGTGTAAAGGAAAGTTGCAGCGGCGTTTGCCAAGGTCACGTTTTTGCGGGTCACGGGTACATAGTTGATTATTCATCCTCAAGAACAGAACTGATGCTGCTTTTGCTTTTTTAAAATGTTTGTTACTAGGTATCAATTATTCAAAATCAGTAACATTGTAGCGGGGAGTCATAATCATTAATATTGTTTAAACAATAATTAACAAAACTTATACAGGTGACCATTGGCTGAGCTGACCAAGGAGGCCAAGCTTGAAAGTTCTGATAGGTCAGCTCCATGAGCTATCGGATGACCACAACTTGATCTTAGTGAAAGTCGCACGGTTTTCGAGATATTGGCCTTTTTATTTTTTTTATAAATGGGCACCCTTTGTCTGTAATTTGCATGCTGTAGCTACAAATAAAGGAAAATTCATATTCTGTTTTGGGTTTATTATATTCGGAAAAGTTATTGTGTTAGACGTAAATCCAGTATGTTTCATTTACTTTTATGGTATCTTCCAAAAGTTTACGTTTGTCTCAAGTTAAGGTACAACACAACATTGGTCTACCAATTTGAATTTAACCTTCAGTTACCAAAAAGGGGGTAGAAAACGTAGAAACCATTTCATTTAAAAAAAAATCACCAATTAATGTAGGTTATAAAATGGCATGGCAAAGGAGCTATTTTTACCAAACTAGAATTTCCAACTAAATGGAATTAAATTTTAACTGTACATTTTTGAGTTCAAATGTTTTCCTCTACTCCCACGATAATGTTTCTGTTTTCAAATAATAAGCAATAAACATTTTAAAAAAATCATCTAATGCATGTGTTTTTGAGGATTAAAAAGTTTTGAGGATTTTTAAGCTTAATTGACTCGACTATATTTTGTATCGTTTATCAAGTAGACTATCTGCTTGCTTACAAACCTATTCCGTAAAAGGTAGTCTCGAGAACTCTGATGATATTTCATGAAACTTAGTTTTCTAATTTTCCCGTGCTTTAAACCTCTTATCGCCAGTCCGGACCGATCCTTTTCAATCTATTTTTCTAGATACTGACTTCTAAATGTTCAGACTTCAGAGGTAGACAGCGTATCTGCATGTCAATGTTCGTGTTTTTTTATTAACGTTGGCATCTGTCGAAGTGTCCTTGGAGTAAGCAGTAAATGCTTACTATTAGATGAATTCTGCAAAAAACGGCGCGATGGTACGCCCTAATCGTGAAGGTAGATTTCACTATTTTCCATAATATAAAAAAGAAATAGACCAAATTTGTAGTTTCTCGAGCCCTGGCCGATCTAACAACATATCATTTAATTTTGTAATATTAGCTTCGAATTTGTTTTGCCATTACAAGTTGTGGAATTATTGTTTTGGATTCAGGCGATAAAAATCTTAGTTGAGATGTAGTGAATTTTTTCCGAAATTTGACAGTCGTGTTCAATAATTTAAATGATGTTCGAAGTGTAATTGTTAGTTTATTATTTCAGTAACTGATACGCGTTTAGTTTCAGACATGATGGCATTGATGCAACACGTAATGGACGTCTTGGCGAAAATCAATAACTGTCTTCTATAATATAAATATATATAGCTTATCTTTGTTGATGCATAACCCTCCCGTATCTTGACATTATCATGTTGGAATGCATATCGAACATTCCAAATAGATTAATCTTGAAATATCTACAGAAATTATATTACATAGTTATTCATATGTACCTACAGGAATTCAAAATCATTTTACCAGTTCAATGGGGGATGTATGGACTTCCCTCATGCACACGACTGAAAAAATGTCTTGTTACAGCACAGAATAACTAATAGTACAAGTACAGACGACACACTCCGTAAGACGACTCTGAAAACTTACAAAAACATACCTATAAAATAAAATTATGTTCAGCGCGAGCCAAATTGAGTCCTACGCTGCACCGAAAAAGGCCACGCACACAATGACACTCCATGCGTGAATCGCAAGGGCTGTCACCCATAATTATAATATGACTAATTAATTATTTACGTTACAATTTTTCTATAGAAGGATAAATACGACTATTGCATTGCAAACATAGTAGAAATCATATATTCATTGGCGGTATTTATATGATTATAAAAGCAGTTAATGATATCATGAAAACGTACATAAAAATGCAATGAGAGATAGAAATGCGATCCAACCATATGTCGGTATCTCGGATCGAATGGGTTGCTATTCGATCCTGTAATCGATATATATAAGCGTATATATCGCAGCGTTACAGCGTTGAGTCTGTAAGCGTAAGGATAGCGTAAACCCCCGTTATATAAATCATACAAACAGTCTGTATTGTGTGGAATATTAGAATAATACACTATAATGGGAATATTAGAATATTAGTTGTACTTGCAATGCTGTGGTCTCGCACACGCGCGCTTGACGTATGAATTTCTGGTTTGTAAGTGAAATTTGAGATTTATGAACTGGTTTGTGTTTTAGTCTAGTTTCATGATTTATTCTGGTTTTAGTTTACGACTTTATGTAGTATTTGGAGTACTTCATCCGTTTCAAGCGAGCTTTAGTATTATAGCAACTCCAGAAGGTTATAATAGCATAACTGGAATCGGAAAGGATTTCATTTACGCTACATAACAAAATATATATTTTATTATTTACTTGCTGTATTTACACAATTTTATTTTACTTATTTATTTAAACGAAGGGTGCCATAAAAGTTTATCACGGCACTACATATTCGCTGGAGGGTAGTTAGGTAAAATTGATACTAGTTGGGCCGGTTTAAATCTATAGTCCATTTTTTAATTCCATGGAATTCTGACAATTGTCATTATATGACAATCATCATTTATTTATGATATTATATGTACAGATATATTTTTCTCCCTCGCTATATTTCGTCCACTATGTTATTTTCTCAGTGATAGATCGGTTTAGTCATGTCCGAACTGCATCATACTGGTTTCGATTATCGATACAATTCTAGTACAAGTTGCATTCGTTTTTATAGATTCGATTTATTAAGAATATTTGACCTAAATAAATAATTTATTAATCACAAAAACGTATTTAATACGAAATGGATTGTATTATCTAAATATATGTATACAATAAAATAATAAGTTATAAAATAGTAATAAAACGCATTTTTTTATTCTAGCAACACTGGCTATGGCGAAGCGGCGTGACCGCCATGTTAACTCACAACTAAACAACTAACATCTTAACTACCGTCACTCACTATGATACGCCCGTTCTAGTAACTGTATTTCTGTTCCCTGAGTATTTTTTTCACATTTCCTATACCTGTGTTGTTGTATTTGCGCTTTTAAAGATGAGTTGAGTACTTGTCCTCTTTAACAGTACATTTACAAAATGCCGAAGGGAAAGGTGGTGAAACGATAGACAAGGGAATTCGTGAATACTTTGAGAGAAAATCAAAATGCGGCCCCCATATACCAGTGTCGCAACTACGTGAGCGTGTTGCGGCAGCTCTAAATATTAGTACTCCAACTATGTCGAAAATAAGCAACGAAGTCTACGGCAGCAGCGGCATGGAAAAAAAAAGGAAAAAAACGAAGACCGTGTCCCATGACAGCAGTTGATAGCTTTGGCTATTTTTTTTTTTTTTTTTTTTATGTACGAAGGCGGCAGTCGAGCATACAGTCCACCTGATGGTAAGTGGATACTGTCGCCCATAGACATCCGGGATACATGCCAACATTAGTCCAAAATGACAAATGTTGGCACGCCCCCGGATGCGCTGCCTACCTTTGGAGATATAGGAATGGATTTGGAGAAAGGGTTGGGAAAATGGGGAGGGATAGGATGGGATGAGAATGGGCTCTGGCATATCTCACTCACTACCGAAACACGTACGTACATTGGGGAAATACGATAAAGTGGGAAATGCAGTACATTTCAAGGTAGTCTTCTGTGAGAAAGGGGTAACGTGGCCAGTCGAGCGCGCCCAGCGGCTGTTGGATTGCAGCGTGCACTCTCCCCCTCAGAAAGAAACGGAAAGAAATTCCAACATTGAGAAAGTTAGTAATCTCTCTGCGTGGTAGTGGTCTGTTCCGTGGCCAAAAATCATCATTATCAAAGATATTGAAATTACTTGGCTTTTTTTTATAAAATATTCCGATAAGCGAAAGATTTTAATGGAACGCAACCACATTGATGCTGTATGCAGCAAATCGCAAATTGCGAGAAGCAAAAATGTGTAGAAGACTGGAAAAATGTAATTTTTATTGATGAACCTTGACTCAATGCGAACAACACAGTGTTAAAGACCTGGACTGATGACAATGCTGCTTCTACCTCAATGGTAATGATGAGAGGGAGAATGGCTTATTGTATGCTATACAGGAATAAAAAAGGTTTTGTTTAAAATGCTCTATTCGCATTCAAATCACAAAAAATGGTCAACTACCATGAAGAAATGAATGCTGAGGTATTCGAAAAGTGGTTTTCCAGGACATCCTTGTATCAGTAGAAGAACCATTATTATCCTTATGGATAAAACATCCTATCACCCCCGACTACTAAATAAAATGCCAACACGTGCCTATAAAAAATCAGATATTATTAACTGGCAACGTGACAATGGAGATAATGTGGATGAATGCATGCTAAAGGTTAAAAATATTGTTAAAAATAATGAAAGAAAGAAAACAACAACCACATTATGTTGTTGACGAAATGGCAGCAGAACATAGCCACACTGTCCTCAGGATTCCCCCATACCACTGTCAAAATATAACGCAATAGAGCTGATATGGGTACAAATTAAAGGATACGCCGCCAGAAATAACATGACTCCTCCATTTACGGCAAAAAACATACTTGAATCATTAAAGGACCCGTGACACGTGCACACGTGACTACTGAAAACAGGGCAAATGTGGTGGAGAGGACAAAAAGCTTAATAATGTCTGATTGGGACCGTGACATCCACTTTGATAACCTGCGTGAACAAGAATTTATAATAAATATAAATGAGGACACATCAACAGACGAGACAACTTCGTCAGATGAAGAGGACGAAATTGTCTGACTGTTAAGAATAATAAATAACTATAACACATTACTTTAGTTGTTTTATTTGCAAATAAGTACCTACCTAATAATTTTTCTTCTAAATAAATATACTTTTATTTTAAAACAATTATTTTCGATTTATTTTATGTGTGCCAGCTTATAGTCTGTAGTATGACTCAGAAAACGTCAATATTTCTTCGCCCTCAACCATATAGTATGGCATTGTTTCGAGTACACTTGACTGTCAAGAAATACGGAACGTGATAGACGTGCAAACGTCAAATAGAAAATAATATAGTGGACGGAGTATAATTGTTTCAACATTGATATTAATTTATTAGTGTAACTTAAAATTAAAATAACTTTATAGTACTTAATTAAGATTTAATTATAAAATTACGATTTTAAATATTTAAAACCTTGGAACTATAGCCAAATATTTTATTGGAACTGCTTACCTTTCTTATGGGAACATTTTTGTCGTCAGGTAACATCAAGAAATGACAGAATTCTATCGATTTGAAAAGTATACGAACTTTAATTTATAGAGGTTGCTCAAAGTTGCATTAATTGAATTGTGTTATTGTGAATACGCCCGTAAACTATACTTAATCAACATACAAGTCATCCCACTAAACTAGTCTACTGATTTCACGAAGTGTTTTCTCGAAATCACTAGATTCGTTCTGAAGATAGCGTAAAGAGACTGTCCTATAGAGACGCCCTATATCTCGAGTTTTCGAGATATCCCCAATTATGTGATCTAACAGCGACATATTATTGTACCAGTGTGCACACGCGCACCTAAAATGAACGCTCTTCACTCGGCTTACGGCTAACGTTCGTTTTAGTAGAGTTGTGTGCTGCCCCCGCGGCGGCGGCGAGGTGAATCTGACGTACTCTTCCTCGACTCTCTCTCTCTCTCTCTCTCGGTTTGTTTTGTGACTGTGGTGTATATATTTATTATGTCACGAATGTAAAAATTTGGTTAAATCCATGTATGTCCGTCCAAAACTGAATATTGCATATGAAAATACCATTTATAACTTATTGTGTTTTAAAACCCCGACATGTTATCGAGATGAGACATACCGCAGTTTTCCGTCCAGACAGTATCGAACAGTAAAACACCTATATATTATGCTGGTTCGTAGTTCTGGCGTGATGCCCAGACAAACAGACGAATATTTTAATATTTTTCTGTTCTACGTCTGCTAAATAGTCAATTGCATTTTTTACCCAACTACGACGAAGGAAGGGTTATGAATTTGCCAGCCTATGTATGTTTGTATATACGTGGGGAACTCAGAAAGATTGCGAAAAAGAAAAAATGTTCCAGTTGCCCTAGAAAGGCAACTGTGTAAACGTCAAACTGTGTTAGTCTGCAAACGTCATTTGAAGTCTATTAAAATAATCTTCAGGTTTTAAATTAGCATGTCAGTTATAAATACTATTTCACTTTGTAAACGTTTACAAACTGAAATACAGTTATGGTTTTTTAAAATACAGTACAGTGTATTTCAGTGATTCTAACTTTTTAGCTACCTACTGTATTTTATTATACTCTGTATTTATGAAAGTAAGATATAATTAATTTTATTAAAAGGCAGTGGGTGTGAACTGCAGGGTGTGAACGGATTTAGTGTAGGTTTACGCTCCATTTCTTCATCAGAAATAATAAGGTCACCGCGTGGGTGTTTCGCTGTAAGTAGCTACTATGTTTATATGCTTCTATCGGCCGTGACCCGGATATCCACTACACATTTCATAGCTAACACTGCCGGGAAGAAAGGGACGTAAGAAGCTACGTCCTTAGATACAACCCGAAGATGAATTATCTACTTTTATGTTATTTTACTAGTTTTTCGTCAACATTTACCCATTATAATGGTATAAAAGATGTTTCCATAATGCTATGGTACGCACATTGAAACATTGTATTAATTCCTATTTCTGTTTCTGTTCTGGTGGTTGACTGTTAAAAAAAATGCCATATGGTATTAAGTCCGCCATTTATACAATTTCTTGTGCAATGAAGTTGAATTAAATATATATATATTGTACAGAGCGGTGATAGTTTAGGGACATCTGTCCTTTCGTTTGTGAGGTCGTAAGATCTGATCTTGGTCCGTATTACTGAGTTTCTACTAACATATGAATTTTTCAATTAAGTATCACTAATCCGCATGGTCAGTATTTAAAGAAATCCACCAATCACCACTGGGCCTGCGTGGTGGATTATAATCCGAAAACCCCGAAATGGGAAAAATGGGGAATGTCTATGGGGAAAGTCTGTGTCCCGTATTGGGACAACAAGAGATCAATCTATACTAATTAGTACCCTAAAACTCTAGTAATAAGTGCCTAACTTCAATGGTTTTGTACAACACACAAGAGATAAGAGAAGATACCTGCACTTACTATAATGAATTAATGATTGATCGGTTCAAGTATACTTATGAAAGATGTGAAGTGAATTATCACTATCGCCATTACATGACCTAATCACAACGAAACATATTTCACTCATTGTTATTATCACAAAATATACACACAAGCTCGGCCACGTCAGGAATTGCTTTGTTATAGAAACCAGTACACGGATACTGGATGCTATTCCAAAACATGAATGTAGTTAGATCTATCAATTGTTTGACATACAATATAAACATTTGTTCTGTTACGGAAACTCACGTTTCAGCTGCCATATATAAAGTATCGGCCAATCGAGCGTTCGCAACAAATACAAACTTCCTTGCATTAATTCCTTCCTTTAATGCGAAAGTTTACTACATATATTCATTTTATTCGACGTATCGTTTGGACTTTTTTGCAGCTCATTTTCAATTTATTCAATAAGCAGTTAGGTGGCGTCAACCGCAAACATAATATTGTAAAACAAATCTAATTTATTCAGCTAAGGCAACAAAATTGAACTTTAAAATCCCCGCAATAACACGTTTACGAAGGCAAAAAAATATTTGTAATCAAAGCTCCGTTGAATAATGCTTTAGATCATCTTTTTCTAGAAACAATGCAGATGGTCAAAACAAAAAAGCAGATGGTTGACCTGGTGGTAAGTAGATATTGCCGCCCACTGACATGATACATACCAACATCAGTCAGAAATGACAAACGCCTCCGGATGGCAGCACATCCTTTGGGAAATTCTGGAGTTTATTTAAAAGAACGATTGAGAAGGTTAGGGAATGGGGAGTGTAACGGGCTGAAGTTTTCCCCCTATTACACTCCACACTCTTCCTCCCCATAAGATGAAATAAGAGTATCCTAACTAAAATAAAAATGAGTATACTTATGTTTGCGTGTTTGTTTGAATAAATACTTACGGATTTTCCAACATCCTCAGGCAGACTTTGGCCATCGTGCTCAGCGTTTCTGTAGTATTCTCTAAGTCCTGTTGATTGTCGTTGACAAATTGGCTGGTGGCTTCTGAAAGGACCTTCAGCATGGGGGTGGCTTGGGCGTAGAATAGCGACATTCTATTGGCTACTTCCGCACTTATGTGGGGCTCCTCATCAGGCGGAGGTTCGGCATTGATGAGACCACCGCGCGACACGCTCCGCCTGTAGTAGCTGAAGTCATTCTGGATGGCTGGTGTCTTCATCTATAGAGAAAGCATTTAGATATTAGAATTGGGATTGAAACTTATTAGCTTTTAGTTGTTTATCCTTCTCGAATCTTTATATTGATATTGTTTTATTAATGTTTACTTTTCTATGCAAACGTAAAATAAAAAATAAGGATAAATAAATAAAAATTGTATAATATTTGAATGTATAAACGGCAAAATAGATGTTTGCATTCAATAAGCTGTTCAGACTAGGCGCTCAAACAACTGAGATACAGAAGCTACGAGAGCCGTCTGTCAAATTTAGTTATACGTTCAGTGACTCAGTTCGTATCTATCTGTGTGCGTGTGTTGTTAGTGAGTGAAGCCAGTTGCGTGCAAACTTATCTATTTTGCCGTTCGTACGTCTGGGTAAGAAATAAAAGCGAATGAAATTTCACGGAGTGGGAGAAATGGCCAATCAATTTCAGTCCACATCAATCCATTTATTTTTGTAATTATCGAAATAAATTATTACCGAATCAAAAATTGGAAATACAATCATCGCGATTACATCAATCAATCCGAAAATAATTGGAATTTTCGATTCTGACCATTTTATTGAAAGAATTAAATTTACCTAGCTGATGGGATTCGTGGCTGCTATGTAAGTTCGAGGTCCGTTCCTTCCGCCGGTTTCCCGGCGGGGGAGCTCTTAGGCTCGTTGCTGCACATACTTTTTGCTCCTGGCTGAGCATCTTCTGCGCTCGCCCTAAACTATACTTGTTCGGCGACTTGAAAGGCCATTAGGGCCACAAGAATTTAATCACTCCGAAAAAAAAAGCGACAATGTAAGACTGCGAATGTACAGGCACAATTGCCTGTAGATTGCCGTTTGTTCATAGTGGTCACTTTGAACTGAGTTATATTGCGTTTGGCTTGGAATTCCAAATTCAAATTGATTTCAATTTAAAGCTATGACATTCTTTTTCAAAATCAGTTATTTATTTGTTTTTCCGTCAAATGACTTTTTGTTTAGATATTGTTGTGTTTACGACATCGTAAAAGTTAAAAATTTGCGTTTATTTTCGAATATGAGTTCCGTCGTGTCAGCAACGCAGTATAAACGACACGCAATATCAACGATGTGCACGGATCAAACACTGCAAACGAACGCACGGTGCGTTTTTGATTTTATTGTTTCCGTTCTGGAAATGTCGACCTCAAGAACAAGGCCCGTGGACGACCGGAAACTGAAGTAGATAATGACAAATTGAAAACAACAGTGAAAGCAGATTCATCTCAAACCACGTCTGAGTTAGCAGTAGCCTGCGTAAGTGACAAAACGATATTGATTCATTTGCGTCAAAACGGGAAAGTGCAGAAGCTCGGAAAGTGGGTACCGTATGAGTTTAATGAAAGTCAGTGCAAACACGTGTCGAGCTTAGTTCAGTTTATTGAACTGGCACAAGGGATGTTGAATCGTATTGTCACTTGTGATGGGAAGTGGCTCCTGTGATAATGCTAAACGTTCGTTACAATGGTTGAATCCAGGAGACAGTCAAACAATGTCACAAACGTAAATTGAGTCAAAACAAGCTCATGGTGACTGTAATTGGTGGTCCTGTGCCGGTATTATCCACTACAGTTCCTTGAGATCTGGTACAACAATTAATGCAGATGTGTACTGTGAAGAACGATGATGGACAATCTCGAGTGTGGGCAATCGCTCTAGTGATCTCCTTCTCCATGATAACGCTCGCTCACACTGCACGACAGACGGTCTAAAAGTTACAGGAGCTTCGACTGGAAACTCCGTTACCCATCGTTCCTACTCGCCAGACCTTGCCCCTACTGATTTCCATTTTTTTCGCAATTTGGATAACTTTTTACACGGGAAAAAATTCAACTCCGATGAGAGTGAAAAACGCATTTGGGGCATTCATCCATTCCCGTCCCCAGGAGTTCTATAGCAGAGGCATAAATCAACTTCCATTAAAATGGCAAGACTACATTGATAAGAATGGATAATACTTCGATTAATTAAATATATATACAAAAAAAAACCATTTGATTTCTTTTTTTCAAATATAAAAGGACAATTTCTGAGGTAGGGACCTAATATGAATGAATGATGTCTCGCTATAATCGCACGTATGAAACATAACAGTATTATTAGAAATACGGCAAAATTAAGAAGATCGTGGCTCAACAATTATTTCTTTCGAACGTACCCCTGTACTTTAGGTTTGATCTTCAAGATTACTCCTACATCTTATTACGATCATCTTTACTCCTACGCTGGATTAAAATCAGGTAAAGGTCATCTTTACGCAATATCAAATAACACGAGACAGACAAACATCGGTCCCAAAAAATCGACTTCAAACATTATTTCAAATGAAAGCTATTATTTCATAGACCTTTTAATGTTCAAGGCAGTTAATGACAAAATCGTGGGCGAACCATGATATTGACCGCTTTTTTATTCTTATGTTTTATTTGTTAAAATCTAATTTATTAAAATACCCATTGTTTTAGCAGATAAAATTGTTTAATAACGATTGTGGGTAAGTGGGTCAGTCATATTAGAAAAATAATCCCAGTTAGCTGAATTTTGGCAAACACCTTTGTGACTGTATTGTATAATAAAAAAATATTTAAAATTCCACAGAAGTAGCAGTACGGCTTGTCAAATGGGCAAATGAATAACTATATATTTCCTGCGCTCTACGACGAAAACGGTTGCTTCTACGAAAATATATATAGAATCATTTCTGTAGAAAATTTTCTGATTTATAATTTTGAAACAACCTCTATTGATCTCTGAGCTACAGAAAGCGAGATTTTTGCGAAAAACTATATTTCGTGACACTTGACTTTGAATATCTCAAAACGCATACGCGATGTCAATGTCGTTTTTTATTTTTATTTTTTATAAACAAGAAGGCGGACGAGCAAGCGGTCCCACGTGATGGTAAGTGTTACCGCCGCCCATGGACACCTGCAACACGATGGGGTATGCGGGCGCGCCGTCGTCTTATCAAAATCCTATTCACAGCTTTCTTGAAGAGCCCCATGTCGTAGCTTAATGGTCTTCCCATTAAGGTGAGGTAGTTTGTTACACTGTCAATGTCGTTTTTGGATATGTTGAACAGCTGAGGTATTTTGAGATGAAACTTAAAATGTTTGGGCTATAGATCATAATAAATACATTGTCACTAATTTTGTTTGCTATTGGGTTGGGACGATATCTATAAATTATTCCCTTCGTCCTTTATGTTTCAATTTTGATAAAGGTAGATACACATTTAACAAGGAAGTCGCTCGCTTCGCTCGTTTCAACGATATCAAAGCATCGATAAATAAAAGTTAAACTGTGTCTCTCGAAGCATTAGTCATTGATTGTTAGCCGGACTAAAATGGTAACCGATCAGCAGATTGTCAGCCATTGTAATAGAAAGCGAGCTTTGGCGTGACCTCGCTGTGAGTCATGTCGGTGCATCTGGTTACCCAATAAACGCCCAATTCGTTCGAATTACAGATTTACGTGCAATTCAGATATTAGATAATTCCTGTTGCAATACCTTTTCTATGATTAGGCAAGGCGTTGAAGGCAGTCTGTGATAATATACCGCGATAATGTGTATATCTTTCACTAGGTAGGTATACCCATATATGTCTAGACGCTACCGAGTACTGTTCGGCCATTCACATTTGTCTTGAGTCGACCTATTGGTATTTATTTATTTCAGGCAACTAAGGTCACTCCTTAACATGGTATATACTTAGAATAATTACTTGGATTAAACTTTAATTGGATTCTTCTGAAATGTACGTATTACCCTATGCAAACAGTTGGCAGTATTTGCAGTTACAATGCCGCTTATGAACCCATTCAAACTTACCCATATAAATGCCCGTCTCTGCACATTATGATACAGGGAGCATTGACACCGCAAGCTTGGGATAGAAAGGACTCCCGAGTTATTGCTTAGCTACCCACGAAATATACGACTGGGGATAGTATCTACGCTTTCTTTACATTGTTATGACATCATTTTAGATTAAACATACGTGTAGATCGTTGGAAATACGAACATATCCATTACAATACTCGCCGCAATTGTATGCCCCTATTCAAAGACCATATAAATCGAATCTCTGCATATGAGGCGCGGAGCATTGACACGGCAAGGTTGGGGTCGCAAGGGCTCCGAGCTATTGTTCATTGAATTACATTTCATAATTTTCATAACATTTCATAATTTCGTAGAATTATACTTGTTTACATACTATTGTTGTTGCCAGAGGCATATTGACCATTTAATGGTAAGTGGCTTGACGTTTATATTCTGTCACCTTACTTAAAGATACTAGCTCAGACACAACCGCCACCCAAAGGTTACACCATACCATCAGCCTCTCTTCACTGCTGGATATAGGCCTCTTCCAAGGCTCGCCACCACACACGCTCCTCGGCTCTTCTCATCCAACCACCACCGGCGAATTTGTTTAAATTGTCGGTTCACCTGGTTCCGCCCTCCGGCGTTCCACCCAAAGTTTGGCTGGAAGAAAACGATTTAACGATAAGCGCCATTGTACTTCTAATTACTTGTATTTTCGTGTTTCTCTTTTGTATGTTTTATTGTAGAATAAGTACGAGTATATCTATATAATCGCAAAGGACGACTGTTCTTTCTATCCATTTTTGGAAATAATTTGATCAACTGAACAAATCTGAAATCGCAAGGTTCGCCTTACTCTCATAACGATGATACAAATTTGTATTTAGTACAAATAAATATAATTCTGCCTATGTATTTAATAATCTCTTAAAACATTAGTTGTGTGTTTCCTTGTCATAGTCGGCGAGATAATTATTTAAGTTATATCTTATCTTGTGTGGTTGCAATAAAACATGAAAGTAGGTATACGATACGATTGTCCCTTGCTATTTACAGAAGTTTTACATTATCGCAGTAAGACTTCGATAGTGTATAACATCATTCATTATAAACAATTGGCTTTGATGATGACAGAGGAAATACGAGTACGACGCACCCCTGCGTGCACCACGATTCAACACGTAAACATTTGTGTTTTATATCCGGAATCACCTAGCTGCCTCCCTAACCACGCAGTGAAGCAAGATCGTGTGGGGTAAGACAATTAGCCGTTCAATTGGGATGAGGCTAGAATAGTATTCCTGTGGTTTCGTCGGCTCTGATCACATTCTAATTGAACCTGGTACGGTTAACGGTTTATTCACAACTATTTAGGGTTACGATGTACTGTCTTTCTGCCCATAAAAAATACGAATCACAATAGCATCACCGGGCACTTTACAATTAATAGCAGTAAGAAGACCAGAAGTAATCTCAACCAGAAGGATCAATAAATAGGCATATAAACCAACTACAGAAACATTATAACAAATTGGGCCCAATTACATATTCACGCTTTTTTGAACTCTGCAATTTTTTTTATGGAATGGAAACAAAAATGGAGGTTATTCCACGTTATATTTTTTCTAAAAAAATTCTTTGGGAAATAATACTCGAGATATTGTCTGGTGTACAAAAAGGAAAAAGTAGGTCGAATGCAGACGTTCAGAATTTCAATGCCATTTCAGGCGTTTTCGGTGTGCAGTCTCACGTCTTAGTAATGTGGGGCTGGCCACGAGTTCTTGTTATTTGTATTGAGTTTTGCGGAAAGGCCACATGGGAAAACTTGACTGGAATGAGTATCTTTGATGTTACATTCACTGGTAGCTCGTAGAATCAGCATGTTGAAGTGGCAGTGAGCAGGTCATTTGCCGCAGGACCGATAATCGACGGGGTAGAGAGTCCTCGAGTGGAAGCCACGTACCGGGAAGAGCAGTGTGGGACGCCCTCCGGACAGGTGGACCGACGACTTAAAGAAATTCGCCGGTGGTGGTTGGATGTGAAGAGCCGAGGGGTCATGTGTGGTGGTGAGCCTTGGCAGAGGCCTATACGCAACAGGCTGTCTCTCCAGACAGACTGATGGGATGGTAGTTCACGGGAATTATTAGGATTTATTTAACATATTTTATTAGCACATTATCGTATAAAGATGAGCTTTAGACATTGTCTACCTGCTTATCTTTGGGTTAAACAATGAGATACATTGAGATAAGAAGTATTATAAATATATAACTTAAACGACAAGAGTATAATTTCTTTAAATATACCTAATGAATACATAACATACATATAACTACAGTGGATCGCAAAAATTCCGGGTCGCTAATAAAAACCGTGATATCTCCATAAATTATATACCTAGATCGCTCGAATAAATAATATGTAGTAAGGAGGTTACTAATGCTTGTTCTAAATCTCTAAAGAGGTTTCATTTGTACAAGTTACAGATTTTAAAAAAAATATTCTGCATTTTGAAAAATTTCAAAACTTAAAATTAGGAAAAGAATATTTTTTCTGCTTTTGTTTCAAACGGAGCTGTCATTATAAATGGTTCCTTGGATTGATCAGAGTATTCAATGCAATATCATGTCGTTATCACCTGAAGAATGTACACGGATTATTACCATGGTACAAGAAGGAAGAAGTCAGCGTAGCACTGCTAGAACAGTAGGAGTATCTTTATCAACGGTCCAAAGAGTACTCCAGCGATTTCAAGAGACCGGCATGAACATCAGGAGACCAGGAAATGGCAGGCCAAGGTGCACAACTACACGAGAAGACCGATTCATCGTGAGCACTATGTTAAGAAATCGACATCTCACGGCTGTTCAGGTCCGAAACAGTCTTCAAGAAATTCACCACAACAATGTGAGCTCTAATACGATTCTGCGACGTCTTCGTGAAGCTGATATAAAGCCTTATAGACCAGCAAACGGCCCCAAACTGCTCAGAGAACATCGAGTTGCCAGGTTACGGTTTGCTCGAGAACAAATCCGATGGACAGATGAAGATTGGTCCAAGGTTATGTTTTCCGATGAGTCCAGATTTTGTTTATTTACGCACGACGGGAGACGAAGAGTATTTAGACGGCCAGGAGAACGGTATCATCAAGCGTGTTTTGAAGAAAAGGTGCCATTCGGTGGAGGATCAATAATGGTTTGGGCTGGGATATCTTCAGAGGATCGCACGGAGTTAGTGATCATAGAAAACGGTTCTCTGACTGCTGTCAGATACGTAGGAGAGATTTTAAATGAGCATGCTGGTCCATTCTTAGTTAATATGTGTGCAATTTCCATTCTTATGCACGATAATGCGCGACCACATACTGCTCATTTGGTCAATATATATATTCAAGACGTCGGTATTACCTGCATGGAGTGGCCAGCTCGCAGCCCAGACTTAAATCCCATAGAACATGCATGGGACGAGCTCGGGAGATGCGTGAGACAACGCTCTCCTGCTCCCGTTACCTTACACGAGTTAAAGAATGCGCTAGTGGAAGAATGGGCAAACATAGACCAAAATCGTATTAAAATTTTGGTTTACAGCATGCCACATCGTCTTATTGAAGTGATACGGGCTCGTGGAGGAAATACAAAATATTAAATTGACAAAAAAACTTTTATTTTTTAAGATTTACTGCGAAGTGTATTTTTGTTGTCATAAGTTAGAAGCGAAATTTTCTTATTTTTTAGTATTTAATTAAAGTTATATAGTGTACAGAACGTGTTACACATTTTTTATATACAGGGTGTGTCGTAAATAGTGGTCCAACGTTAAAGGGTCGATACACCATATATTCAGCTATCACATACCAGAATTTGAAATTTTTTTTTTCCACGGGTCTCTGTTTTATTCATTATTATTATTATTTTGAAAAATCGATACCTTGCGTTACTAATTTGGCTGTTATTTCAACAAATAACATTATTTTTTTATTTTGTTTCTTGTTTATTATTGATAAATACATGTGCTATCACATGCAATCATTTTTTTAATGGAAACTTAAAAGATATTAAAGAAAAAATGTGTTTATTTCAAATATTAACTCTAATCTGTCGCAAATCATGTGAATTCGGAGGCGAATGGTGTAAAAAAAATGTACTACACTATCTGTGCCCATTATTTTAAAAACTTGTCCAATAAATGCAGATTCTAAAATGGTATTAATAATAACCGATTTCGTAATGAAAAAAAAGTTATTGCCATTTCAACGGATAAGGAGCCGAATTAAAAAAATATACTTTTTCATTTTAATTAACTCACCGGTATTGCAAAATGTTTTGAACCCAATTAGAAGTAAATTTTAACTTAACTATTAACATCTGAGTGTTATTTGAGTCATGCACAAACATATCACCGGTAAAGAAATGTGTCCTAGGTAATAAAAGGGTAGGTACTTGGTCAGATAACAAAAGATTCATTGAAACGTTTCGGTGTAGCGCGCTACTCTACTCATGTAGTGAAAAAAAAACTAGGTTTTTTTTTATTGCTATTCTCTTAAGTATAAATGAGACAGACTATGCCAAGTAGAAATTCGTAATAATCTTATCAGTTAAAATGCTTCAGTGTGATCCCGTATGTCGCATGCGCTTCTAGTTTCTGTGTGTATCTCCTCCGTTGAATTGCTTGTTTTATTCCAGGACTCTGATTTGCTTCTGTTTGGACTTGTAGGTTTTTGTAATCCCTACGACATCGGCTACGTTATCTGGACTTTGATTTGCTCAACGATTTCGACAAACGTGCAGTGAAGTGAAGATTAGGCGATGTCTCAGTACACGCCACCTCGCTCACCGGACCTCAATCCCCTGGATTTCTTTTACTGGGGTGTTTAAAAGAAAAAGTTTATAAAGAAGACATCACTTCTGTGGACCAACTAAGAGAAAGAATTCGGTCAGCAGCTGAAGAAATTAGTATAAGCGGATTTACTCGACGAATAAAATGTTCATTTATCAGACGGTGCAGAGCGTGCATAGCCGCTAATGGTGGTCGTTTTGAACATTTAATGTAACGATGATGTGAATAATTTAATGAATAATAGTTGATTTATGGAGAATGTTTTTTTTTACATAACCTCACTCAAATACTTATCTTAAAAAGTGTAAAAATACTTCTAATTGGGTTCAAACCGTTTTCTATGCAACCGTTTGCATGTCAGCATATTCACGCGGTGTGTACTGAGACATCGCCTAATCTTCACTTCACTGCACGTTTGTCGAAATCGTTGAGCAAATCAAAGTCCAGATAACTTAGCCGATGTCGTAGGGATTACAAAAACCTACAAGTCCAAACAGAAGCAAATCAGAGTCCTGGAATAATACAAGCAATTCAACGGAGGAGATACACACAGAAACTAGAAGCGCATGCGACATACGGGATCACACTGAAGCATTTTAACTGATAAGATTATTACGAATTTCTACTTGGCATAGTCTGTCTCATTTATACTTAAGAGAATAGCAATAAAAAAAAACCTAGTCATTTTTTTCACTACATGAGTAGAGTAGCGCGCTACACCGAAACGTTTCAATGAATCTTTTGTTATCTGGCCAAGTACCTACCCTTTTATTACCTAGAACACATTTCTTTACCGGTGATATGTTTGTGCATGACTCAAATAACACTCAGATGTTAATAGTTAAGTTAAAATTTACTTCTAATTGGGTTCAAAACATTTTGCAATACCGGTGAGTTAATTAAAATGAAAAAGTATATTTTTTTAATTCGGCTCCTTCTCCGTTGAAATGGCAATAACTTTTTTTTCATTACGAAATCGGTTATTATTAATACCATTTTAGAATCTGCATTTATTGGAGAAGTTTTTAAAATAATGGGCACAGATAGTGTAGTACATTTTTTTTACACCATTCGCCTCCGAAATCACATGATTTGCGACAGATTAGAGTTAAAATTTGAAATAAACACATTTTTTCTTTAATATCTTTTAAGTTTCCATTAAAAAAACGATTGCATGTGATAGCACATGTATTTATCAATAATAAACAAGAAACAAAATAAAAAAATAATGTTATTTGTTGAAATAACAGCCAAATTAGTAACGCAAGGTATCGATTTTTCAAAATAATAATAATAATGAATAAAACAGAGACCCGTGGAAAAAAAAAATTTCAAATTCTGGTATGTGATAGCTGAATATATGGTGTATCGACCCTTTAACGTTGGACCACTATTTACGACACACCCTGTATATTAATCAGTCATCTACAATATACTATAGTATCGCAAATTAGTCTTATGTATTTAAGAAACTATCACGCCATTTATTAGCGACCCGGAATTTTTGCCATCCAGTTTATATACATGTGATCATTTAATTACAGGTAACAAAATAGAGCGTTGACAGCCTAGGGATATGGACTCGCAACGTGAGGTCGCGTCGTGAATGAAATTATACAACTGATTGACGGTTGGAAATATCCCGGAGTATATGGATGAATGTGGTGGGCCTTAATGGGATAGACAATGATGCTTGGATACGCAAAAATAATCCTTGTACTCTTGAATATATTTTTCTGAGCAGTTCCGGGCAATCCATGGAATTAGTTTAATATCTGGATAATACTGGATTTTAGAACAGCATTACCCCATCTCTTCCCGTGAATGTGGTAAAAGGTGACTAAGGGACAACAATGTCGCTGTTATAAGCCCTGGAGAACCACATCATCTCTATAAGAGTGGGCTCGCCAACCCGCTTTGCCAGCATGGCGTTTTAAGACCGTACACCCCTCATACAGAGGTCAATATGCGCGAGGAGGTCCATGTTCATAATGGACGATAAAAGGTCTGATAACGAGTGTCATTTGAGTACAATAAAATACATTAGTGTGCATTTATTTACTAATCTGGGAGTTTAATAGTCGCTCGTGGTATATCAGCAGGCTGCTCCCTAGGAGTATTTCCACACTTTTGTTACTGTAGTAAACATATATTGAAACAAAAGAGAATTGAAATTAAACAAACAAGAGTAGCGAGTCAAAACACAAGCAAGTTGAGAAATCAAACAAATGTAATTTGTTTTCCGAACAATACAAACATGTTTTCCTTTCAACCACAGTTTCGCGATCGCGACATGTTCATGTGATATGGCATCATATGTAATCATAATATTCATTTCGGTAAAATAAGATGAAACGTGTATTTGATAGAAAGCGACAGACGGGGAGTACCATAATATTAACCGGTTACGTATATTACCGGTAATTTATTACAAGGTACAGAATTCAATACAAAATTAAGAAAATGGTTTCTAGGCTACTTTGTTTATGATATAAGTGAATATTGAAATATAATAAAGTACTTAAATAATAAACAAATGTAATATTGTTGATATTAATTATAATTTAATCAAAATAATTTATAATACGATTTCTAAATATTTGAATAGATCACCGCTCACGGTCGCGTGATGTCTGAAATCGAGGTACGATGCACAATACTGTATGCAGTACTAAAACATGTTAGATATTTATAGTAAATACAAGATATAAGCGTCTATTCTTCCCACTCAATTGTTGATGTATGATAAAACTCACTTTATGTTCGTCGAACTTGAGCACAAACTCCAATATTTCCGCGAACTGTTTGACGAGGGCCTGTTGTTGCTCCAAGTGTTGCGTGGGACTCATCGTGCCGCCCACCAGTGAGCCGAGGAGACGGGGAACCACCTGTAACAAACATATTACCCAATATTTACCTATTGTTAAATATAACTCAACGAAATGTGAAGATACTCAAATGGGTAGATTGTTTTTCTAGGAAGTTTTTAATGTTTGTTTGATCAATATTGGTAAAGCATCGGCCAATGGAGCGTTCGCATTATTGCTCATTTTCAATAAGCGGTTAGATAGTGCCATACGCAAACATAACGTTGTTGCACAAACTTATTCATTCAGTTAAGTGCAACGAAAATAAACTTTAAAATCATCGTAATAACCGGTTTACGAACGCAGAGGCCGGAACCTCTGCAGTCTTGCGTGCTGAAGCGCGCGCGAGCGTAGGTTCTAGTGAGAGGAACTCCTCGTACTCGAGCTTCCTCTCGGGAGGCTATGGTCGTTGGTTGCTTCATACGAACGCAAAAAATGTTGGTAGTCGTGCAAACTCTCGGTGGCAATGCTTTACAGTGATTGCTATTTCATATCCAGTGACACATTTCCATAAATAAGTGCTATTGGGCAAAAACACAATGACGAATACCAGGTAGAGTGACAACTCAACTTGCAATGGCCAGCGTCTCGTTTTAAGACCTCTCTCTCGTGGCTACAAAAGGAGGCTTGTGCCCAATATCATCGTGAGGATCACAGAAAACAAGTTAGATTGTTTTGTTTATATTACACGTCGCCAGCAGTTAAGTAATTAAATTATTATTATAGTATATTATTATAGTAAGTAACACTTAGAATACGTTTGTACTAAAATAAGTCTACTTAACTAGAAATAAATATGTTTGCTCTTCCTTTAATAGCACTGTATATTTTAGAGTAACGTGCAAGTGTCTATTTAAAATTTAACACATCTTGGATCGTACTCCGTCCAGAGCACGTCCTCTAGTGGGGCGTGAATCATTCGTAATTCAAGCGCCTGAGCACCCCCCCTCCCCCCCACGACGGTCCAAGATAAAAAGGTAAATACAAGTTATGAAAGTCGAGTACTCTCAGACAATGTCTCATAAAAGTGTTTATAGATATAAATTATAAGATGAGTGTATGTATGTAAAGTATACCATTAATATGTATCTCATGTATTTAGTTAGTGTCTGTGTTTACTTTAGATAAATAGATATACTTTATTGTACAACAAAACGTACAGAAGAGAAACACAAAAATACAAGACAAGTAATAAGAAGTTACTGTATGTACAATAGGCGGCTTTATCGCTAAAGCTTGCATAAACTTGGGTGGTAAGAAATTTGTTGATGAATAGAGGTAGATGATGCATTAAAGAAATAATGTCTCTATATAAATACAAAGATACATTAATACATACATATACCTACACACAGAAAGAACTAAGAAACTAGAAAAGATAAAGGAAAATATATTGGTTGTAAAAGAACTGTTAATTGCAGGTGTCCATGGGCGGCGGTAGCCACTTAAAATCACGTGGACCGCATGTCCGCCTGCCACCTTCACCATAAGCAAAACTGCGAAATAGTGTTCTTTCACGAGTCTTTTAAAATTTGAGCGCATGAAACTTTAATCGTCTACGTTTTTGTTCTTTAGGTGAATTAATGAATTTAAACCATTTTCTCATAAACGAAGCTATCAATAACCTTCATAATATATCCTGACATTTATCTCGTGGCCAGTATATTATCTTTATATGAACATTTTTGATTTGAGGCTGCTCGCTGTAAAGATCCAGCTTCTAAAAGGATCCTGAAATCTAAGTTGATAAAAATTATTGTTCATAAAGTATTCTTTTAAATTATAAATAAATAAAGCATCAAATTCAAGTGTACAAACTTCTGTATACAAATTTCAATAGCCTGTTAAACACACCTCTTCCTCCTCGAGTCGATCGGCCATCGTGACCTCACTGACCTAGTTTGTTTTATTCTGACTCCTCGCGACGTTGCGAACTTCTGTCGTGTGAAACTCTCAATTAGTTTCTTTTATCCGAGTGTTCCACATTGGTCTTTGTTTATTTAAATGTACTTATATTTAAAAGTAAATTTTACGAAATTAAAATTCGACATAAGGCCCCGTATGTATGTATGGCGCACATCTACTAAATTCTGCCCTTCAAGGAAGAAAAAGCATAGTAATATTTTTAACGAAAGCATAAGTAACATTATAGTATATTCAGAAATTAAAAATATACAAACAGAATAAACAATGGTTACTCTTTTTGTTTTAGGCACCAAGTTTTTAGCTTGATTATAATTAAATGAAAATTTTACCCTTTTATCTCGAGAATGACATCAAAATCAAAGTGCACTAATTGTGTTTTCTCAGGAGGGTAAAATTGCGTTAACCTGAATTTTAACCAGTTTCTGCGTTTGACACCTTCCTTCCGCAGAATCTAAAATTTATTTGATGCTTTGTGTAGTCGAGCTAAAATATAAGTTAATGTCAATGATGCTCGAGTTCTTGGTCTGTCCTATACAATAAATAGACTAATAATAATAATAAAATATTGATTTTTAATTTCACCAGTTATACAGTTTTAATTCACCCCAAACAGCATTTTTTGTAATTGAAAAAAAAAAAACGTTATTAAAAAAATACTTTCTTGTCTGTACAACGGTTGTTCAAGTAGAAATCGATTTTAGTAATAAGACTGTGTTTACAATTTTTGCATTATGTCTTTATTATTGTATAGGTGTGCAAAAATTATTTTATCTATCTACCTATATTTATACACGTTTCAATAGTTCTACTGTAAATTCTACCGGGAGAGGCCAATATCCAGCAGTGGAGACTTGGAGAGACATAGGCTGATGGTAAATGGCAATGGTGACTGTTAATTCCATTCAATATGATTTTAAACAAACACACTTGGTTTTTGGGAGGGGGAGAGTGCATGCTGCATTCCCACAGCCGCTGGGTGCACTCGACTGACCATGTTACCCCTCTCTCATAGAAGACTACCTTGAAATGTACTGCATTTCCCACATTATCGTATTTCCCCAATGTACGTACTTAGTGAGTCAGATATGCCAGAGCCCATCCCTTCCCATCCTCTCTCTCCCCATTTTCCCAATTCATTCCTTAATCTCCAAAGGTAGGCAGGGCATCCGGGGGCGTGCCAATGTTTGTCATTCTGGACTGGTGTTGGCATGTATCGCGGATGTTTATGGACCACAGTATCCACTTGCACGTTTTTTTCTATAAAAAAAACTGCAGTACTAAATATAGAAACCTGGCACTGTTTCTCTGTTTATTGTTATTAAATCTCCCAAAAAGGGCATATTATAAGGGCATAATTATTTTTATAATTAATTACATCGCCCATTGTGTTATTGTTAGGTCGTACAAGGTTATTAAACCTATGTCATTCATTTAGCAACGTCTTTGTCGCATTCAAAACTTTGTTAGTGAAATGGAGGCCAATGTAAACGTTAAACAATGTCAGGAAGCTACTTTGAGGCGTGTATACGACGTACACAAACATCACTAGAGCATTAGCGCAAAGGATAGTAAGATTACAAACTTTTCTTGCATTCATAGACAAGTTACTATGTATAATTTAGCGTTCGCATTAGTTCCTCTGACCGAATGATAGGTTTGTTTTACAATGTTATATTTGCGGTTGACGGCATCTAGGTGCTTATTGAATAATGAGCTGCAATGGAGTTTGTTTTTATTTGAACGTTTTGTTTGCCAACACCAGGGGTCTCTAAACTACGGTCCGCGAGCACCTGCAATCCGGCCCGCGGCAGCAAGCTGGGCACGCATGCCATCCGGTCCGCCACACTTACCTTTATTTTATAATAGAACAAAATAATAATCAGATAATGTTCTTATTCACATTATTCTTATTCTACAGACTTCTTACCACCCAAAGGTTGCCTGGAAGAAATGACTTCAGCGATGAGGCCACCGGTTGTACCGCTATATGTTTTGGTATATGCTATAGTATATTTATCTATCTATTTATACGTGTTTATTTAGAGCTGACATAATTACTAAATAAAGTCTATTTCCATTTGCCACCACTAGCGTCGCCACCACCGGTGACAATTAGGAAAAATCTTCCCATTTGCCACTAATGATGGTAACAGGGAATGAATCCGTCCCTATTTACCATCACTGGTGGCGAACGGGACAAGTTTTCCCAATTGCCACTACCTGGGACAGTCGTATCTTTTATTTTAAGACAAAATTACTATCATTTTGGAGTACGAAAGATTTCATTTCGAGATACTGAAATAAATATACGATCATGTTATACATATTTCAAATGTTTTATTCACAATCAATCTTCATTTATAAAGAATAAAAGTACTAAGTACAATTAAAAATCAGTCCTCTGTATCACAGTATTTTAAAAAAGATTAACATTAAACTTCTAAAAGTCATCTTAATCAACTTGGTATACATGTAAGTACCTAATAAAAAATATTAATAATTTTCAACAATTAGTAATTTTAGTAGTGAAGCTAGTGAATGGTATATGTATACAAATATTTACGTATACTTGATTTAGTGTAGGTGGGTCGTATGAGGCCATGTACTTATTACCATTGTCAAAATTGAATGCCACATTTAACAGAGTACCTATAAGTTAATTTTTCATATAATTTTGGGCTCTCAAATGGGCACGATAACTCGAATTAAGAGTCTCGTTTATTTAAGTAGGGGGATATTATGAAAATGTACTCGAATTAATTCTTTCGTCACGCGACCCGAAAGCAGTCTTGATAATCGATACATTCATTTATATTTTGTATTAATATTCGTCATTATCATTAAGGCTTTTATCGTCCACTGCCGCACATGGTGCATCTCATGCATATTGTCTTGTGTAAAAGGGATGTATGGCCTTAATACATTATTGGCCACGCTGGCTGGCCAAGCGAGTCCACTCTTTTGGAGGTGGTGTAATTCCTTAAGGCCTGTAGCAGCTTTGTTATCCTTTAGTCGCCTTTTACGACATTCACGGGAAGAAATGGTAGCTGTATATTAATTAATATATATATATATATATATACATTTAACGAAATAATTACTTGGTCGCCTGTATTTTAGAAGGTGATTTACTCGGGCGAGGATATCGCCTGTGTAGGATATCGCCGACGATAACTCATATAAATGTTGAAATTATATGATGAACTCGTATAGTTACTATTGAAAATAAAGGCACGGGCGAGGATATCACTGCGAGAGACTCTCGCGTGTAGTTGGCGCCTAAATATAGATGAGTTTATTATGACTTTATGAGATAGACGCCACGTTAGGGTCGCGAGGTTAGATTATAGTCCGAAATTCTCTCGAGATTACGAGGTCTGTGTGCTGTAGTGGGACGTCACAGCTATAGTTATAACATATATATATAAGTTGTAAAGCTATAACTTATAAAAGTATAACACTAAAAAGCTTGTAACACGTGATTTTATTTTAAATAAGTTTTATGCGCCAATGTGTGTTATCACTTCAGAGCCGGCTCTAGCCCATGTAGCGCCCGGGTGCAATCAATACCCTGGCGCCCTCTAGCAGGCTCTTTGGAGGCGTCGCGGGCGGCGACGCCCCCTAAGACGGCGCCTTAAGACGCTGGGCGCCCCCTAAGACCCTACGCCCGTGTGCGCCGCACACTGCACTATAGGTAAAGCCGGCACTGCGCACAGGTGCCGCGCCGCGCGCCCATTTCAAATGAACTTACACTCTATTCACTTAGAGATCATTTTGCTACCGGGCGGCAACGTGTCAAACGTACATACATACACTGTCTTTGGATTAGAGATTTTGCCGCGCGCGTGTTGTATTAAATAAAATTGTTATTTGTGTAGTGTAGTAATGCGGTATGACAAGCGCCGAAAGCGTAATAAAAGTAAAAAAAATATTATTGTTAATGACTATTTTTTTTTTGCTTGCGCATACATATTTGTCGTAAGTAACAAGTATATAAAACTGTGCAATGGCGTTAAGTTCAATGAAATATCCAAAAATTCAGCGCTCGACAGGCGCCCCCGGGCGCTCCGCGCCCGGGTGCACCGCACCCCTTGCACCCCCTGGTAAAGACGGCCCTGTATCACTTACCACAGAATGGGACAATATAATGTAGGGTAAATTATTTAACGAAATGCTGAATTTTCCTTCTAAAATTGGAAATTTTTCTGTAAGTAAAATTAGAAATTTGTATATATACTAAATACTACAGTAATACCAAAGTATATAGTATAAACTAAAGTTTATACCTATATGCTATAAAGCTATCTCGAGGGCGACGTCTAGTTCACAAAATATTTCGAGTTCTTCAAATGGTCCAAACAGAACTCTTTTGTTCTGTCTGTCTGCCGAAACCCTCCCTGAAACCGTAAATACAGGGATTATAATGTAGAGATACACCCAAATAGCAAGCGGTATGGAATTTAAGGAAAGTCTAGTATGCGAGTCTGCCAGGCGTTTATCCGCCATGTTGAATTCGAGGGATTTGTAATTTGTCTCTTACTAAAGAGCCAAGCATTTTATCCAGAGAGTATTTCAAGTATTGAGAACATATTGAGTATGAAAAGTGTTGCATATTTTTATTATAGGAAATATTCGCAGATTTAGGGTTTAGATAAGCCTATGTATCTACTAATGATAATCAATTATTGTCAAATCAAAGTGCATATGTCTTTAGAGTTACTCAAAAATGATTGAACAGACACCAACGAAACGTACTCCGCATAGAGTTTATAAAACGAAAATTAAAAATCTATACTAATATAATAAAGAGGTAAAATTGTGTGTTTGTAGGTATGTTGGGGTTAATCTTTGGAACTACTGAACAGATTTCAAAAATTCTTTCACAAATAGGAAGCTACATTATCCGTGTCTAATATAGGCTATATTTTATTTTGAAATTTTGAAACAAAAAAAAAACTTATAAACCGAAACGAAACGAGGGCGGGTCGCTAGTTCGTTATAAAACGGTGAGGTTAAAAATAAATTACTAAAGAATAGTACGAAAAAGAAAGAATAATGTTCCGAAAACTTGAAGTTCACAATTAACATGCAATTATTATTGTGTAATAAAATGAAACATACGTTTTTATGGTTCAGTTTATCAGTGAATTTAAAGAGACTTCCTGCGGCAGCCACACTCGTATTCGTATATTAATTGTGGTGATTCACAAAGTGAGCTGAATCACGTTGTTAGGGAGCTATTTTTTATCTCGGTGGTCCAGAATATGAGGATAATTCTTGAATACGGCTGGGATGATGTAATGTGCCATAAATGGTATGTTTAAAATGTGACCGACACTTGTTTATTAGAGTTTCATAGTTTTATTTTTAGATATCTCCAGAATTCTACACGAATATAAGGAGTTACTTCGTCATGTAGTTTGTCATCGACTTGTAACATGTCTGTTGAAGTTAAATTAAAAAAAAGTTAAATTTAAGCGAATTCCTAAATGTAACGTGCTTTTACAAGAATTGTCATTGACAATTCAAGCGTGTCTTGGCCCAACAGGATCCCTAGTAATAAAGAGAACAATTGAAGGTCGTCATTTGTCATCGATTTTAACATCTGTTTGGAGAATCGAAGTTAAAAAGGGAGCAAGTTCCTAAATGTTACGCTCATGTATAAGAATTGTTATAGACAATTTAAGCGCGTTTTAGCGTAACAGGGTCACTAAAACAAAAGAGAACAATTGAAGGTCAAAGGTTGATAGGTTAAATGAAGTAGTTTACATAACAAAGTTTAACTCAATGTATAGGACTATGTTTGTATCGTTTTTGAGATATCTAGACTGCATTTGTTTTAAAGAATCAAGGTGGCAGACAAGCTGATCCGCGATTCATGCCAATTGATGTTAAGAATGACAAGCATTGGCACGTCAGAAGGCGCCTCTTTGAAGTTTCAGGGGTGGGATTAGCAAAAAGGATACGGAGGGATGGGGAATAGAATACAATGGGATGATTACACTCCCTAATTTTAAATACTCGTATAAATAAAGTATTCATTTGAAACATAGTGTTCATTTGAAATAATATATGCTAATAACAGTTTTAATGAGGTACTTCAATAAATAGGCACTAAGAGGATTATTTTATCTGTTAGCAGATACTATGATACAATGGTCTTTAGTGCAATTTATTTTTATCTGTAGATAAAATAAATGGACATACGTTTTATTGCATACCAACACATGTAACAAAAAAGAAATAAGCCGTAAGTACCTAACTGGAAAGTACAACAAGCGGCCCTGTTTTATTTTTATTTATTTTATTTTACATGAAAAACAGCATAAAATAACAATCTATAAACACATGTCTATCACCTATTTCCTAGGTAAGTTACCCTAGGTAGTTAGATAAAAAAAATTAACCACATAAAATATTTATTTACATAAAAATGTTTTATACCAGATGAATACATATTTTTACATGCAATTACGCAGCAAACATTCTCGCTATGAATATTAATTAATCATGTTTAAACATAGGCGTTTAATTGGATAACTGTACATGTACCACACGGTTGCTGGTCGATCGGACACAACTGTAAACAATTAAACACCGACTGCTGAATAAATTAACTGTGTTGATGTGATAAAAAGTACACACAATAAGTGTAATTAAATAATACTTGTTGTACTTGTATCAGCCCATAATGTCCCACAGCAGCATGCAGGCCTCCTCGTAATTCACGGGGGTGGGGTGGGGGGTTGTGCGTAATCCACAACGCGGCCCCGGTACGTATTGGTCGATAAAAATAATTTGGAATATTCTAGATTTTAATGGGATTTAAATATTCTAATGGGATAAACGAGCGGGCGGGCCACATGATGGTAAGTGGTCACCGCCGCCCATGGACACGTGCAACACCAGGGGGCATGCGCGTGCGCTGCTGACCGCGCACAATCCCGTTCACAGCTCTCTTGAAGAATCCCATATCGTATATAGGTCAAATGAAAAAGTTATGTTTAAGGTTCTAAAGTTTGAGGTGATTAACAGTGGGGAGGTAACTTTCGGAGCGATTACGACGGTAACTACAGTGCACCAAGTATCAAAATTCAATTTACCCTCACATGGAAAAACATTCATGTGAATGTTCATAGGAATATTCCTCAGCCTCAGATTAACAATAAACATGAGTGGTTAACATTTCAATTCCATGATTGTACCGTGGACGGCAGGTCAAACTGGTACCACATATACACCTTAAATCTAGGCAGCAGGAGCTAAAATGGAACGATTTTGTGTAATCCGATGTGTTGTTAATACGTAGTTGGCTTTCCAGAGCTTACGATTAGTTGGTCGATCATTCTACAGAGCAGCCAGAGCATAACGGCTCTCATATTGAATAATCAACTCAGTAGTGTAAATAATAAAAATAGGTATGATGATGTCCACTTAACACATTAGAGACCCTGCCCCCGGTACTGCTTGTCTAGAGTTGGGTAATAAAACATGCTTAAGTTTACAATGGAAATGAAGTTCAGTAATTACATTTAATCTAGACCAATTATCATGTAAGTAATACGAGCAGGAATAATTTCGGTCCTAACTATGAGGTCAGCCAACACTGGTGGGACGGTAAAGAGATTTGTATAAAATCGATCACCGACCAATAATATTCAATAATTAAAGGTTCAATAATATTTGTATTATATTTTAGTACTCATTTACTATCGTTCAGTGAGACAGCAAAAGTTCCTATCAAATGAATAGAGTAAAAATGTAGTATTTATCGCATTAAATACAAGGATTATTTTTATTACCAAGGGCTCTGAACCCTTTTATTTCGCCAATTACCATCGTAGAGCAAGCGTGTGCCGGTTATTAAATTAGCACTGGTTATCGTTCAATTGTGAGATTTGAGCGATAAACTCGCCAGATGGTCGCAGATAGTGGGACGACGGGCGCGTGCCCAGCGCATGGGGTTACGACGTCTATTAATACTTATTCTTTGTCACGACATTTTTTAATTATGAGGGCATGGTACCTACTTTAAAACTCGCGTATAGTCAACGGCACATAAAACTATACAAAAATTAGCTGAGCCCGCGACTTCATGAGCGTAAACGTTACAGTATACCTATATGGTTAGCTTGATTTCCGTGGGTACTTTAATATTGATCTAGTTAAAAAAGTACCCTAACTGTTAACTCGTTAACTCGGGTTGTTAACTCGTTAAATTGTTAACTCGGGACATCATTTATAATTATGGCAAGATTCAATAAAATCTGTCTAGTAGATTTTGCGTGATGGGTTTGTGTCTTTCAGACAGACACAAAAACCTCCAAAAAATGTTGCTTTGGGCTCTGTGTCATTCACACTTTACACTGCAACGACTTTTTTCAAAAAATATTAAATGTACAGATTTTTTAGGCATATGAATATAAAAGACATCATTCTAGCATTTTTTAATCCATAAATTCGTAGGTATACAATGTATTGGTTTCATTTTCGGCATACAAACGGGCGAACGCATGGGACAAGCAATGGGTGCAGAGCATAATCCAGCACGTGGACCCAGTGGGATCCACAAGCCCCAATTGTTTTATAATTCTCAGGTTTCCTACATAAGTAAAAAAATGATATTACGGGCTAAGGTTCGAACTCACAACTTTACGAATACAAGTCCTGAATAGATACCCTAAGGCTATCACCGCTGTTAGGTCATTAGGGCGGGTTTATTACTTCGGAAGTAGCAAACTGATATTATTGGGCTCGGTTTCTAGAGCAATTAATTTCGTGAAGGGATCTTCTGAGATTTATGTACAAGAAAATTACTCCGCAGATTTTGTAGACTGAACGGAAATTAATTCTTCTCTTAATTAGATAATAGCACGAAACAGACTAAATGCTGGAGAAACTACGTTTCCTGTAATTATTTCAAGGATATTGATTCGATACCTAGATATTTAGAATAGCATCGGCTTTGGAATAAACACCTCCCCTTCGCTTACTGTGGGTGACATAAAAGGCGAAAGTCGCTACCATAAGGCCTAAGGAACTATATATACCACCTCTAAAAGAATGGACTTGCCAACTCCCTTGGCCAGCGTGCTGTTTGAGGGCCATACATCTCCCATGCACAAGAAAATGGGCAGAGAAGGCAATGGACGATAAAACTAAAAGGGCTGGTCACTGTGTACGGTATTAATGGATAATTTACCAGCTAAAATATAATTCATATTTCCATTTTATTTACTATTTTCCATCCTTTTCTCAAAATCTTTATCCCTTGGACTGTACTGACGATGCTTACAATTATACGGACCCTTGTGTTCATACTCCATCTTCTCCCATATAAAGGTACATTTTGGATTATAAGTATAACATAATACTGTATACAAGGATTTCTCAGGTTAAAGTGTGAGTATTTTAATTTTACAAAATGTGGCGGTGAGTCACACACAATACAATAGTACAATTTAACCTTATTTATTAATATTGCACAATTGCATTAATTAAATACAACGTTTGGTCGCAATCTGTGTTTGAAAAATGTGGTTAAAATAAAAATCATATCTAAGAAATGTTTGTTACATAGTGATGAAAGGTACAGATTACATAAAAGGGATCATAGGGCGATATTAAGGAGACAATTTGTAAGTCCGATTATGTTTAGACAAAGAATTTGGATCATTAAGTCCGACTTTAAATTATTCGGAAATACTGAAAAGGTTTGAATTGATTGTGACAAGTCTTACTTGAGGTAAAACGAAGTTTCAGAAATTTAATATTTCTCCAGTGCTACAACATTATTATACTTTGAGAGAACTGATATTATTGACATTAACTTTATCTTTCGACGCAAAAACTTCTTAAACTGTTCCTATGGTATTTACTTGAGTTATTAAAACATACCATCAACGTGTATGGTGCTGACTGACACCATACTGTCTTTCTCCACTGACGAATTAGAGAGTCCAACCTCTCCTGAGACTCGCGAGCGAACAAACGCTGATACTTCCAGTATTATCATTCATCAACTAAATTTTAAAACATATCACTATTTATTGAGTAGGACAATTGTGATTAACTGACTCACACACTGTATAAATCAACGGTAGAAGAAGCAATTATAATGCCGATAGCGTCACGACGACAATACCGATCGTACTTCTTAGTACAATCAACATAACATTTTTTGTTGATTTAGCACTTATGTCTACGCATTAAGATTTCCTGGTGAGTTTAATGTGTTGTCAAGTATACGTCCATTACATACTGTGCATGCTGTCCACAGATAATCATGATGTGGAACCGACGTTATTGGTGCATGCACTGCTCTGCATTTGCCTCTGAGAATGCATACTTTCAGTTTGTGTTGCAATTAATACTTAAATAGCAGTCTAATAAATCAGCTGTAGTTGCCTCACTTATTTCAGTCAACTTCTATCGAAGATCTTAGTGATAAATAAAAAAATATATAACCAAGTAGGTATATTATTATAATCTTAACATTAAATTGCGATAATACTTAAGTTAGACCAAAAGACCGTTTCGTTACGTTAGTCAAAGTTCCGCATCCATTTTTGAAGGGGAAAGTGCACGCTGCAATCCAACAGCCGCTCGGCGCGCTCGACTGGATACGTTACCCCTCTCTCACTACCTTGAATACCTTGACTACCTTGAAATGTACTGCATTTCCCACTTTTATCTAATTTCCCTAATGTATTTACGTACGTGTTTCGGTAGTGAGTGAGATGTGCCAGAGTCCATTCCCATCCCATCCCTCCGCATTTGCCCAACCCGAAACCAAATCCATTCCTATATCTCCAAAGGTAGGCAGCGCGCATCCGGGGGCGTGCCAACGTTTGTCATTTTGGACTAATGTTGGCATGTATCGCGGATATCTATGGGCGACAGTATCCACTTACCATCAGGTGGACTATATGCTCGTCTGCCGCCTTCGTCCATAAAGAAAAAAAAATCCAGTATAATATTTGTTTTAAAATGTTTCAAATAACAGGAATTGGTGTGAAAATGTGTGAAAAGTGAAAATTTAATGTGAAAAGTACAGCATAAATTCTATAGTGGTATAGAAATAGTGAAAGCGTCAGGAAAATTAGGAAATAGTCAGTCATATGCATTTAGTATAGTAAAATAAGAAATTAGTCCAAACTATACTTTTTTATTTATTATAGGTAAAAAAAATGGTTATGTTTATTTTCGAATCATATTTATATTTCAGTGTTTTTAATGAAAATTACCAATATATTAATTTCCTGTTCTTTATCCGTACCACCATACAATTCTTTGTTTTTTTTTTATGTACGAAGGCGGTAGACGAGCATACAGTCCACCTGATGGTAAGTGGATACTGTCGCCCATAGACATGTTCTGTGAGAGAGGGGTAACGTGGCCAGTCGAGCGCGCCCAGCGGCTGTTGGATTGCAGCGTGCACTCCCCCCCTCAATAAAACGTGAAACCTGAACTTGTTAACGTGAAACCGCCAAACAACCTCTAAACCTACATCACATCTCAAGTGGTGCGGTGATCAAGTTTGAAATTGCGTTTACGTTATCCTGATCCTTTGGTAATCCAACGAAATAAAAATAACTTTTGCGCCACAATTTAGGCCAAGGCCTTGGGATACGGTGAGTGGAAGAAAATGTGGAATATGATGTGACGTATTTAAATTTTATAAGTGTTTGTCGTACTTTCATTTTTAAAATTTTGATATTTGTAACTTGATATACAGACGCGACAAGTAAAATTAAAAAAAAGTTAAGGAAGAAGGTAGTTATTATTTTTAAAATAAGCGTAGGCTTACTCTCATTAAAACTTTCGAAGGTCGAATGAAGACGACTGCTAATAATTCATCGAATTATTTAATTGTAAGTTAAATGTAACATACATATGTATGTATCAACCAATCCGCATTGGGCAATTATTAACTAGGAGAGGCTGGAAACCTGTGCCCTGCAGCTGGACGTCATAGACTGATGCGGAATGTTAACTGTAAGGTTAACTTTCCGCATCATAGTTGTCTCCCCAAGGTAGATTTATTTAATTTTTTTGGCACGAGAAATTTATTGAATTTTCCAAAACTTCTTTTATCATGAAATAAGAGAATCTATTCTAAAATCCCCACGATACAGTACAACACACGCCATGTGGGTAGTGCACACTATAAGAGAAACAATATTAACACAGTCTGCAGAAGAATGACACAAAACACTTCTTTATTACAAGGTGGGGCCTGCGGCCCTCAGTGAATTAAAGTAATAAATAAATAAACTGTTATTTCAGATAACTGTGATCCAAATATTTGTTAGTAACAAATCTAAAAACTATGTTAATAAATGCGTACTCTAAGGTAAAACTACTAAATGTTACTAAATGTAAAACTCTAAAGTACTCGTAGGTATACCTTATGAAGCAACCAAATTCAGACCTCAGCAGACGGTAGACGCCTATTCCATTAGAATACAGACTTAGTGTCTCGCATTGTTCAATTTATAATATTGAATGACCTAATTATTACTATTACTATCAGTCTATTCCTCTCCTGCTGAATATATGATAGATCTCTCCCAAGTCACGTACGACACCATACATCAGTCCAGAATGACAAACGTTGGCATGCCCCCGAATGGCGCTAACCTGTCTTTGGAGATTTAGGAATGAATTTCAAAAAAGGGTTGGGGGATAGGATGGGATGGGCTCTGACATATCTCACTCACTACCGTACGTACATTAGGAGAATATGATTTAGTGGGTACATTTTACGGTAGTCTTTGAGTTCCTAGTACGTGGTCTAAATTCGAGGACTTGTCTACCCTATTTTTTTATATCGAATGACCCAATTTATTGAATAAATTAGGAACTGCGAAGAGAGACTGATGTATCCTAAATATTACGGCACTCTGACATAGTTTTCCAGGGTGAGCGGTGTTAGTTTTACGAGGCTTACGGCAATTTATTCGGAATCACGGCTACCCTCGAGCTCGGTTGCCGTCTAGTAAAAAGTCGTCTGTTTCGTTTCTACCCTTTTGTATATTTAGAATTACATCGGGTACGTTAAATATAAACATGAAATTTGTGTAGTTTGTCTCTATATGTGTTATGATGAAATTTATTTTAATTGCCACAAATGAAATGTATGAAAGATGTTATTAATTTTAGGCACTTTACAATGTTTTTTTACAAAGTTAAATTCTTGTGGGCCTAGTGGTCTTTCAAGAGACACCGGACATGTATAGTTTAGGGCGAGCGCAGGAGGCGCTCAGCCAGGAGAGCAAAGGCGGCGGAAGTATAATGTGTCTTTGTTCGAGGTACTATTTCTTGTACTTAGCTTTTAATTGATTTTAGTTTTCTATTGCATATTTGTCACCGAAAAAATACATATGTAAGTATTCGTATATTTCACAGCCTCTTTTTTAACGTGTAAACTTGCCACAAGTCTTTTTTATATCGCGAAATTAAAAAAATACCGTTGATGAGTAGACCGATATCTCAAATAGTGATTATACTTTTGATATTGCTGGCAACTATAAAAAGGACTTATATAAAATTGTAAATACCTATTTAATTACTGACATATAAGACGGAGGTCTTTACCCAACGGTGGGAGACACAGCTCCAGACTAAGTAAAAAAAATGCGTCTGGCGAATATGCAGTAAAACTTATTAATAAAATTGTCCATAAAACCTATTAATTCAAATTCAAAATAGCAGCATAATTCTATAAATAAGGTAAATAAATGAATGAAATATTGCTGGATTTGCTCTGGATAAATGAACGTTGCCAGTGATTCCATTAATTGATCTTTAATTGTGTATGGGAATGTAAAATGAATGAAATATTGCTGGTTTTGCTCTGGATAAATGAACGTTGCCAGTTATTCCATTAATTGATCTTTAATTGTGTATGGGAATGTAGTAGTAAGCTTTTGAAAATCTTACACCTGCTACCACAAAGTATACTGTATTCAGCCGTATTTATTACACACGGCAGCTGCAATTTGGATGGAACCACAAAGAACGCAGTGCGCTGAATACCGACAGATACTTGTAGTGAACATTAAAAGAAATAAAGCAAGGATGTCGACTATTCATAATGTTGTGCTTTTATGATACAAGGATAGTTATTTGAGAAAAATAGAGAAATATAAATTGCAGTGGTGAGCAATCAAGGCAGCGCCACAAACAGAAATATCAGTGATATTGTACAATATATCAAAATGTATATATGTATAGCACACCACAATGACGATGAATATGCCCGATTCAAAACTGCATAAAAACTTTTTCTTTGACTTAACATTACTTTTATGTTTCACGCCTTCATCCACAAAAATGCAGGGTGGCTCGATTCAGGTGTCCGGGAGTATATAATATACAATACGAGACGTATTAGGTATATTAGATTTGTTCTATTAAAAATTCACTGAACCCCCAAACCAAGAACTCAGTTAAAAATAAATTTAACTTAACGATTTGGAAATTGACAGCATAATCCTTCGAATATACATCTTTGAATCATCAAGCTCCGTGTGTTATGGATTATTCATCAACTCATTATGGAGGGTATTCACTCTTGAATTCCCAACCTTATTTACACACTTATTCTGCAGATGTACTTCTGCAAATCTTGTGTCGACTGTTTGGTACACACTTAGCCGATGTTACTTATTGCACCTGTCCAGTATTGTTGCAAGGCAAGATGGATATAAACAGCTGTCGCTGGTCACATCCAGTTTGGATCACAAACATACCATTTTAATTGCGGACTGGTGAGGAATAATGAGACCACAAGACTACAAAGTTTTATTTGGCCTAAATTGTATAAATTCGACATTTCTTTGAAATCGTTTATTATAGACTAGCCAACTGCCAAAATAAATACACAAAGCGTGGAAAGGTACCTACTATCGTTTTCAAGCTAAATGAGAGTAGCATAATATCTTTATCGAAAATGTAAACAAACACGGTGGCCTGAGGTAACTGACACGGCCTTAAATTAAAGTAATATTTTAACACTAGCGACCCGCCCTCACATTGCTTCGGTTTATTAAATTTAAAACAATCGGAATAAGATATGTTCCTGCGGTAAAATAGAGCCTATATTTTATGTTAGACCTCTAGCAATACATCGGTGAAAACTGCATTCAATTCCATGCAGTAGTTTTTGCGTGATGCGTATACAAACATACAGACAGACAGACAGACAAACAAAATTTCTAAAAACTGTTGTTTTGGCTTCTGTTGCTCTAATAAAGACCCCCCATATTAGTTTTTTTTTTCAATATCTATAATGTACAGACATCGGCCTGTTACAATTTTATTATATGTATAGATATATTTGCCTCAATATTTAATTTTAAGGCCGTGTCAGTTTTACCTCAGGCCGCCATGTTTGTTTACAATTTGGATTGGAATGGATATATACCTATTAAAATATATTATTACGCAAAGTATCGCGTTGCGGAACACCGCAATACACAATGGACCACCACAAACCGTATCGCGCCTAAATATGGAAATCTAGCCAACAACACAATGCTGTTACTGCATTTACAGACTGATATTTAGAGCTAGTATCTGTTACCAACGAATATTTCGTTATAGTCACGTTATGTTATAACTGTATGTAAAGGTTTTTTAATTTACCGAGATTATCTCTATAATTATTTACCTACCACAAAATGGTCCGAAAAACGGCACCCTGCATTTGCATTTTCAGTTCATTTTGCAGCTTCACAAAATGCAATGTTTCTTTGTTTTTATTCTTAGGTATTTTTAAGTAGAGAGGTGCTTACTGTTTATTTGGTTTTTATGCTTCAAATCTATATTATTTGTTATAAACATATTTTTTCCATTGAAGGCTATGAAGGAAACGATGTTATGAATCATTGTATAGTTACAGGCATTCGGTATTCTCGCCCGTTTGGCAGAATTGAAAGTAAATGTCGACCATCTTATGCAATATCGAGTAGACTAAAGGTTGGATAATGAAGCTTTAGAATTCTCGACTACTTCTTTAATACTGAGCAAAACTAGACTTCAAAAATAAATATGCATTTATTGCATTTACATCAAGAGATGTTACGTTACAGGAATATTAAAGTTAGGTATACGAAGGGTCTATCTATCTCATTGGGTAAATATACGTCCTCCCACAAATAATAATTCACATAATAATGTGAAGTACGAAAACAACAGCACATTGTACATTTACAAGTCATATTACATTAAATAATACAAGGGAGAGTCAAAAATTATATACACTTTCATCATAACACACCTTTAAGGTTGTCTTCTACTGCCTTCTACGCATGCATGCTTAGAGTTGGTACGACTGTAGTCATGTGTGCGCCATCTGACCCGGCTGCGTCAGTTGCCTTCCGGCGATTACAGTGTAAACAGGCAGCTAGCAGTTTGCACTAAGGAGGAACAACGGAACAAGGAGCAGTGATCCGATTTCTCTAGTCGGAAAGTGTGAAAGGGGCTGAAATTCATCGTAGACTTTTATTACAATACGGGGACAGAGTGGCGTGTTTTTTCGTGGATCGAGAAGTTTAAAGCGGCCGGACGATGTGTGACGCAGGAAAAGAGAGCAGGACGCACGTCAACCTCCACCACGGACGACAAAATTCAGCAAGCTCGAGATATGGTTCTGGCGGATAGGAAAGTTACCATCGATGAGGTAGCGTCGTCTTTGAACATCAGTCATGGTTCTGCCCATTAAATCATCCACGACGAGCTCGGTTTCCATAGTCTCTGCGCGATGAGTCCCAAGATAGCATTCAAACCATCAATAAGTTGGGTTTTGAGGTGCTGGAGTACCCTCCCTACAGTCTAGATTTTGCTCCCTCTGACTTTCATCTGTTTGGGCCGCTCAAGGTTGCTTTGCGAGGCCGTCGATTTTCCACAGACGTAGACGTGCAGGAAGCAGTGTTAAAGTGGCTTCACGACCAACCGAAAACCTTCTTCTTGGAAGGAATACGCAAGCTTGTCGACCGCTGGACCAAGTGTATTGACAATGGAGAAGACTATGTCGAAAAATGATCTACATATTGAACCCCAATTTTTGTGTAAATAAATTGTAGAACGAAGTGTAGATAATTTTTGACCCACCCTCGTAGAATACATGTAAATATCAGACGCAACAATATTACTGTTTTATATTGAAGAAAGAAGAATAAATTGTAGATACACGATAAAAACATTAAACACAAGTTGAGTTCGAGGTCATGGAAAATAAAATAGATTTATTTATTGCATGTTGTGAGTGCATGCAGAGAAACGTGGAAGAATCATCGGGGAAAAGTGGACAGAATCAGTGACAGCAATATAGTTGATTTTATTGAATTGGAAGGTATGTATTGGTAAATGTGGAAACAGATTGAAAAATAAACGAAGGGTGAGAGAATGAGAACAGAGAAATCGAACGCGTTCTCTCGGATAATTAGGGATCATGGAGTTCCTGGAGTGAGATGTGTTTTAATAACGACGATCGATTATTATAACATGAAAGTTAGAATTTGAAGCGAGGATATGAAGCACACGTTACTTTCTGTAAGTAATAAGACATTATATAGGTAGATATACAACACGTGGATGGTTAATTATTGGATCAGTACATAAAATAGACGGATTTAGTTCTTTTTGTTCACAAAACGAGATGTTCAATTAACGACAGAATAAATCAGAATGTCTACGTACAAAAGTTCCCTTTGGCCACAGGCTTTCACTTGGAGACACGGGGTGTCTATAATAAATAATTATTTAATAGGATGACAAAAAATGAATGATAACTAAGTACCTCATGAAACAAGACCGGATTCTGCATATGACCGTGTTAAAGACGTGATAACGTCACGCTAGTTATCGAGGGTGCTCGCTTGCTTATACAGCACATCAAGCGTAATACTAGTTCTTAATGGTTTGACATAAAAGCTAAAATAGAACAAATATTACGGGCAATATGCTGCGACCGTACGAGTACGTCACGGTGAGATAAACATACCGAGTGGATGCTGGATCGCACGTCAGTGAATTTTAGATATAAAATGTAGCAAAGAATGTAGCATAATGCAGGCAGTTACGCCCAAGCAAAGTCTATCTATAATGTAAATAAAACAGGATGGTAATATCTGTTTTAAGAAAGAAAAAAGGTAAATAGAGAATCATATGATACGCATACTTGATTTGTGTGCTTATTTTGGTTTCTTATATATATATATACAATAAATGTTTTTACTGTTTAACATTTCATTAATTAATTAATAAACGGTTTTTCATACATAAGTGCTTAATTTTCCCTAACCGACTGTGACTCCTTGTGTATGTGATCGCGATCCTCTTGGGGTTCGCGACCCTCAGGTTGAGAAATAATAATCTAACTCTAATTGATACTGAAACTTTGCCACTTCCACCCCTACGTTTACCGCGTTTCATGATGACAATCATCCAATCAAAACGATCACAACTCGCATAGAACTCTGTGTGAGAATTATTTAAATAACGTGGTTACATCGCATCCTTTGGGGGCAATGGAACCATCAATTGCTTAATTGAGCGATACGATTTATAAAACATAAATTAATTTAAGTACACAATTGCAGTTGGCGATAAAGTATTCATTGTTGATGTTGTATCTTTGTGCATTTTGATACAATATGCATTATGACCTGAAAATAACAATTTGTTACTTACTTTCAACATTACAACGTAAAGCATAACATTAGAAAATATTTAAACAATAGGGATTCGTACGCAAAATTGAGAAAGTTTTAAGTTTTTATTTTTATGAATGATATCTGAAAGCCATTTATTAGGCCTAACGTTAAATAAATAGCAAGCTTATTTATGATTCCTTTGCAAGATGTCGACCTAAGAGGAAATAATAATTCAAACAATGTGTTTGTACTTGATAAAGTTGCAATGAATGTGTTCTCCGTGGCCCCACGCAGTGCAATATTTTAGAATAAGCGGTCGCAATCTGCGATAGGAAAACGTTCAGACTGTGTATTGTTGAAATGTACTAAAAGAGAGAAAAGTTCTCCAGTTAATAAACATATGACTTCTATTCGTATGTTAAAGGATTTGCTTTAATCCGCTCATTTCATTTCTGGAAACTTGTTAGTGGAGAAAGGGAACGCGGGGCGGTTATTGTCATTGTTCAATGTGTATTGTGAAAATATCTTTGTAATTATGTACATGGTGCTCTTGTGTATTGATTTTTGCAATTTTTGTATCAATTTATCAACAGTAACAAGTTCTATAATTACTTGTACTTCAATGTAGATTTCACGTTAATCTTGATTGCATTGATTGCTGTTTTCTAAATTTTTAACAAATTAATTAGTTTCTAAAATTAAACGTCACGCTTCAAGAGTTTCATGTAGCTAACCTATAGCGTTAGAGGTGATCGTGGCCTTGGTTTTTTTTATTTTTACCTAAAATAGGAGCCACCTTTATGTTCGTACGGTATTATAAAACGTTGATGGAGGTCCAGAATTTGGAAACTTTATTACGCGTCGAGCGTAGGTAGCGGATATGGACAAGTGCTCTTATAAAATTTAGATTTGGTTAAATGCAGTGACATTAAATGTTACTGTTACTGCTTTTGACCAAATGTAAAATACTCAGACACGTTGACTGACCCGGAGGTCACGACTTCTATAAAATATGTTACGATATGGTCAAATAACATTTATGAGCCATAATTCAAGTAAGGACGATCTAAGGCCGTGTGGTGTCGGCCGGTTTCAGAATAGCACCACCCCGTCTCTTCCCGTGAGTGTTGTAAAAGGCGACTAAGGGATAACAAAGGTGCTATCACAAGCGCTGGTGTAGTTGGTCAGCGCTTGTGATAGCGGCGTTGTTATCCCCTTAGTCGCCTTTTATGACACCCAAAGCTGGTAACAGTTAATGGCCGCGTATAAGAATTTATTCTAAATTTTGAATCTTTATTGGCAGAGAGGTAGCCTGAAATTCGGAGAACGACATCCGGTAAAATCGATTACTTTTTTCACGGGGATCCAATTACTTTTAAAACAAAATCCATGCGGGCGAAGCCACGAGCATAAATTGGTAATTGAAAAACGGTAAAGTATTGCTTCGAGTATAGAAATATCTTGCGCTTGACTTGACAACGTAATTTTAAATCAGCGTGTGGCAAAAGGAACGCAGCCCGTCTGGCAATAACTTTAATTGCTTCACGCCTTCTACGCAGAGCATTATTAAATCCTTCCACTACGTTTAAAGCGCGCACGCAATCGCACTAGGTTCAACCTTTACCTTTGCTCGGTGACGGAGACTTTACGGCAGAATGAACACCCTCCTATCGATATTTATTTACACTGCTGTACTATTAATAAAGATCTTTTAATGCCTTGGTCAATTCTCGCGGGTAAAATTGGCAAGCAGAAAATTTTATAAGAATGACTTAGTGCGTTTAAGTGGTATGGTTTGGTTAATCGAAGCGCAATGTGGCACGTATTCCGGCCAGATGACCGACCATTTAAAGTTCGCCGATGGTGGCTAGTTGAGAGGAGCCGAAGATCGTGTGTGGTGGCGAGCTTTGGGAGAGTGGCCTTGGCCAGTAAAGAGACATACATAGGCTGATGGTATGGTTTGGTTAATGAAGGTGGATCGGCTTTATTGCTGGGAGTTGGAGAAATACATTTATAATAGTTTGTGGAATTTGTCTAAATGAGATAATACTGATGAACAGAAATTCTATTATTGAATATATCAATTCTTTGGGTCAGGTCCTGTTATATATGTTAATGTGGGTAGTTTAGTACACTTTTCTGCTTTGTTAATAAACAATGTGGATTAAGGGGCAGATTCATAAAACGATGACAGGTGGGTGGTTTTGCAATGGCGACCGAGCCGAATATAAGATCTCGACTTACAATGTGTCTCAACTAACTACGGGACGTAATAGGTCCTTTAATATAAACCAGTTCACTAAACTGGTGCACGAAAAATTGACTCTGTACAAAATCGGCACTGCGGTGTAAGAAATAGATGATTATTAGAGTTAGTTCTGAGTCATGTTGATGGGCACCTTATGCATTCTGCATAAAGGGTTTCCAACTTCTCGGTCTAAGTCTAAGCCAAGAATGATCTCAGAAATCTCTATTAATATTAGAGTAGTAGTAGTACCCTCAGAGTAGTTGAAAGAATTTGCATGTGTAATAATTATTTTGATAGTCATCTAGCTGTGGATAAGGTCCATGTAGGTCACCTAGCTTATGTTATGCTTTACAATATATATGACTTGTCTATACAATCATATTGATTGCAAATACAATTATTGTATTTGCTAATAATAAGGGAGCATTTACTTCAAACATGGCAATAGTTAATGACTTTGTATAAGAATATACTCTAAATTTTTAATCCTTATTTGTTTCTAAGGATTAGTGTTAGTTTAAATAAAAAGGCACTGGAATTTGTAAGAAAGTATTTTTATTGATGGGTATTTTTTACTCTGTGTAGCTGAATAAATCCTCTACTATAGAAGTCATATTTAATATTATTGGGAAGTCATATTTCCAATTTAATAATAACAATAATATAAAGTGCACTCAAAGTTTATATAAGTAATTATATTTATTATCATGAAATACAAAAAAGATAAAAAAAAATAAAGAATCACTTATTTGAATGAAGTTATTCCTATGTGGAATGGAATTTTATTAAAATTTTTGCTAAATAACTTAGGTTATCAAAATATATCAGTACAAATATGGTGTGAATGGGTAATATATGTGTTCATTTACTGCATAAACTGAGTTATCATATCAGTTGGTTTATCAGTAATGATTACACACTGTCACCACAGATAACTCTCACAGATAAAATTTAAACAACACATCCTTTTGAACTGACATCATTATAAATAGTTGTATATATTTTCTAATGTCAAGTTTCTTTTTAATCGATCATAAACATGATACGAAGGGTTCAAAATTAGATACTGCAACAAGTAACACCCTGGTTATATTTACAAATTCAGAAATCCATAATCTCCTTTATATAAAAACTGTGAAGGGTGAAGTTAATTCCTTTGCAATTAATCTTGACTGAAAAATCACCCTAACATCCTAGCAGTCCAATTGACCATACCGATTAGAGATGTCAAATGAAATGAGTTAAAATTTCATAGACCTTTCTAGATAGTAATATACACTCTAGCTACTAAAGGTCAACTACTTGGTATCCACTTTGCATGTCAAGATTTTGAAACATCTACTGATAGACATGATTGCTCATATACTGATTGCAGACACCAATGGGGAAAAGTTTTATTTTTGTGGAAAGATGGTAGACGAGTAGGGAGTCTACCTGTCAGTAAGTAAATATTGTCACTCATGGACATCTGCAGTACCAGCCAACATCAGTCCAGAATGACAAATGCTGGTTTTCCTATGGATATGCTGCCTACCTTATTTTAGATACTTAGATATTTAGATGATAATGATTGTGACGTAATTAGCGAGTGCACTATTTGCTGTATACTCGTAGTGAACAGTTGGTCATGCAGCTCAGATGGAGCAACTGTGATGATATGTGATGAAATCTGTATATTTCTTTTATTAATAGAATATATATTGTTGTGACATATCCTATGAACCATGGGCTTGTACTATTCCACTATAGCAAGTGGGAAATTTAAATTGTTATTTGCATAAACACCTATCTATATATTAATCTATTGCAATGACATACATTTTGTTGTTTTCACTCAACTGATAGAAGAATTGAGTTGAAATTTTGCATGGACCTTCTTTGTAAACACGAAAAGGAAACAAGCCACGAAACTAAGGTTCCCGTGAGATAATGAGAAAGTAGGCGAAGCTACGTGGAAGCTAGTAATGAATAAAATGCAATAAATATATAATGATTTTTGCCTGTTTGCAATTTTAAAATATAATCCAGTGTTTCAAGTAATAAATGATTACCTGGTTATGTATAATAATATTACTAATAAATAATAAAGATATCGATGTAATGACTCACCCGCTGTAGCTCCAGTGAGTGATTATAACATCTGAGTAGTTTGTCCACCAGAGGTTTTACCGCTCGCCACGCTCTCTCCTGCGATATTCGCGAAGGATCCGCTATAGCTTCCCTTATTTCTTTCCCAGCTCCCTTATAACACTGTATTTCTTCCAGAATTTTCTCCGAATCCAGCAGTACCCTCTGAACTTCGTCGTAAACATTGCGCTCAGTATCGGTAGGTGCAGCGTTCTCGAAATCCAAAAATATATCGTAACGGGGCGAAGAACAACAGTTCGAGTCATCACGAGACAAAAGACTCAGTAATTTACCCATTTTTATAAAGTTTTATACACAATTTCTAGATAAAGTTCCTTAGCAGCAAATGCTGCATTGCCTGTGAAAGACTGTCAATATTCTCACTGTTCTGTAACACTGTAGTGTCCAATAATTCAAAACTGATGCTATCTATGAATGTTTATTATTTGCGGAACCTATTTACGTTGAACTGTCTGTATGGATTAAATTGGTAAAAATAGGTAGACAACCAAATAATTACGAGGTGGGTGAGCGACTGCAACATACCAACTGTCATGTCAGAAAAAGTATTCATAGTGTTGTACTGTTGTAAGTTCAAACGCATAGTAGCATATTAGTTACGTTATTGCAGTAACGAATTAAAAAGCTTCTTACATAAAATCACGTTATAATTATTAGAAATAGTATGTTTTGTTTCTTTGAATAAAAAACGTTTGTTTGCGCCGCTTATTGTATTGGTCAAATTTTTGAACGCAGCCTTTTAGCCCATGATAAACGACGACTGACAGCTATCAATGGTTTTGTGAAGGAAAATTTATAATTTCCTAACTATCTTAGACTTATATAATTCACTTTACATAGTCAAACTAATAAATTTTTATAGTATCTACTTAGTATTAAATATTTCACTAGATATTATTTTATTTTCGTTTTATTCACTTGTTATTAATAATTAAAAAAGATAAAAAAAGCCTAAGGAATATGGCATTATCATGTGCAACATTTAATATCGAAACTTGTACTTGCGAAAATTAAAGCAAAAAATACCTACATGCAGTGTTTTTTTTATTGTTATTTGACATTTATGAAATAAAAATGCAAATTCAAAATAAGTACAATATTAAAATCACTTTATTATCATCATCATTAAATATAAAAATGTAGTGAAAAATAATCATGTACAGAGAGAATTAAAAATCAACCGGATTATAAAAATGAATACCAAATAAATTAGCTTGGAAAAATGAAATTGATGAGATGGGTACACCTGGTGAACTGTCAACAATTTGTGTCTGTGTCCGGAAATGACTTCTATGTATGTATGTCTATGTAGAATACACAGAATACATTGATGTCTGGTTTTAAATTAGTGAGTTGCATTCACAAATCTCCACTGAATTCACAAATTTCTGTTCTGAAGTGGATTTAAAACTACACTGAAGGCTCTTTTTACCAGGTACGAAGATAAAAATGCCAGAAAATACAGGGCTGTGTGGTGTCAGCTAGGAGACTAAGGGATAACAAAGCAGCTGTCACAAGCCCTGAGGAACTACACCACATCTAAAAGCGTGGATTCGCTAATCTAGTAAGGCGTTTTAAGGACTTACATCCCCCATGTACAAGACAATGTGCATGAGGAAGCCCATGTCCAACGGTGGATACTGAAATGGCTGGTTGCATTACATTTCAGAATAATGAGGAGAATTCGCTTTGATACACTTTATGACATTTTCTTTACCCCGAATCAATTAAGTTAATGTCTTCAAGATTGTCTTTGATCTTGGTTTGGACATTGTTTGAGCTGGTGAGGTGACGAGGTGACAAACAATTCCCACGGCCTTGGTAATAAAAAAGACAAAACGACAAAGTACCTAGGTATTTACTTGAAACAGAAGATTTTTGTTAAACTGTCCTCTCATTTAAGTCCTGTAAGGGGGTCTATTTTTAGCCATCATCGACTCAATCTATTTTTTTAAATTAAACCTATCTATATACACTTGCAGTTTATATACATGCCTATATGTAGGCAGGTACACAAAATGCGAAGGGTTTAGAAATAAAAATGATAATGGGCATTATTTATTTATTTATTATAAGTGTATTACATCGACACATTGCCATTAAACATACCAATTTTACAAATAAAATTTTCATGTCTATATTTACAAACAAACATTCTTCGATCCTTTTAATATATTTGCTTAAGTTAAATCAATTCTAAGCATGCTCGTGACGTGAGCAATATTGAGGTATATTTACTGTATTTATCCGTCTGGTGCTTTGTTTCATTTTTTTCAAGATTATAAATTCGAAGCCCACTGTTTAAATATGACACTACAGAATAAATAGAGAGAAGTGGACAGAGTAAGTAATAATTCTGTTTAGCAAATTATGTCTGTTACGTATAAGATAATCTATTAAACTTATTTATATTTTATGATCGTATATATTTTAAAGATCAGTCTAACATTCGATAAAAATTTACAATTTAGTATCTAACGTTTATAAATATTTATTATTAAGGCTACGACCTTTTTTTTTTCAGGTCTCGTCATATATCCCTAGAATCAGTTTCAGTATTACAAGAATACAAACTTAATTTTTTTAAGATATGATAAACGAAGAAATTCCAGATCATAGAAATTCCAAGTATAAAAGTTTAATATTTTAGGCGTGTTTCTTTTGACAACAAATATGTTTTAAGAGATCATTTTAGATTAAAGTTTCTTGTTTATTGTACCCAAATTAAAATGTATGGGTACCAGTACGCTGTGAGTAAAGGGGTTTAAACGTTTCACATGTCGAGTGAAACGCTATTAATTTTTCTAGATTTTCTATTAGGTAACTTAGTTAAATGCTTTTAAAAAAATCAAGCTGATAGATAGAGACATAGAGCACTTACGTTATAATTTGATCTAATCTCATTGATTACTCTATCGGGTAAGTAGATTTTTTGTAAACTTTAATCATATTCATTTGCGAAGGAAAACATTCTTAACGATATATAAAATTAAAACTGAATTTGGTGTTTATTTGGTTTAGGTGTTGAATAACACACGGCACAGTTCATTTTGACAACAATAATACAATACAAATAACATCTATTATCTACATTCCCTAAATTTATACTTAGTCTTAATTACTTGGTGTAAAGATCCGCATCATCCCTAGTTAAAATTGTTACACGTTGTAATTTTCAACATTCTTGAATAAATCATTTTGTGTAGTGATCTAAATTACAGAGACTATAGTTTTTATTCAAGTTATCACACTTTTAAATCTAAACATAATCCTAATTATCGGGAGGTTGATTTAGGACATATTTTGACACATAGTCTTGAAGAAAGTACAAGTTTGCTTACATTAACGCAATATTAGCCGTGTTGAATTGAATTTCAACTAAAAATTGCATTAATATTAAGCAATATCATACCAGCTCTATAACGGTATTTGTCCTGATATACCACAAGGGCTCACTATCGTTACAAATCGCGGGTAGTAGTTAATTACTTTATTATGTTAAGATCGTCTTTTTATTAAGGCGTTCGATAATAAGACTTAGAGCCGAAGCTATATTTGTTTGTTGATTAGGCTATACTAAATTAGAGCAATGATTTTCGAATTTTGCGTAGTGTTTTATAGGCGTTGAATTGTATTAACATATCATTAAACAACACATGTTTACTATACAAGTTATGTATATACGCATTTATACATAGAATATTGTATGTATTCTATATAATAGTGTTTATGGTAGTATGTAAGATTAGACAATAGTGAATTACAGTTGTATAATTTTCATTCTATGTATTTATATTACGGATGTAGTTTAATAAGCTAGTACAAAAACAAATGTTGAAATAAACGTTTTTATGATTAACATTAAACCATTATATTAAGCAGACCTATTTAACTGTAATCGCTAAGCTTTTTAGCAATGTAGGTAACGCGTTATTACAAAAGTTGACGATTGAGTAAAGAAATCTCTTTCATAGAATTTACCCTTTTTTCATGTTTGGATTTATTTTCTGGTAGAAGCGTCGAAGAAAAGTAAATGCTAATAAAATGCGAGAATAAGGGCCTTTCTCACCACCTCCTGATAAAGTAACTGTTAAAAATGTGATAGATACATAATTTGACAATTAAATCTAGCTGATACTGACTTTCTGATAAAGTATAACTGAATTTCTGATACCCTCTGATAAAGTATTAGGAGGTGGTGAGAAGGGCCCTTAATTATTGGTAAGTATCAAATGCAGTATACTGTTACATAATAGGTATCTATTTAAAATACTATTTTAGATCTCACAGGAGTATATAGACTTTAGATGCGTTTACTTGTTTCTGTGAATATAAGTTGGTAAAGTTTACAATATAACTGGTAAAATATTTAAAAAAAATAAGTATTTTCGGAGATAAATCCCATGAAATATTTTTGGACGCAGGGCCGATAAACGCGATCAACTTAGTTGTACAACATTATTTGTATGTCATGTTGTGCATACAACATACATACTTATATTGTATGCTTTCTTTCAAATTGCAAATCAACCAATCTAGGAACAAATAAAAGACCTAAATTATATTTAAAGATTCGGTCATTCACCATCGCCGTAGCGCTTACCACCTGTCAATATTTACCAATTCAATTCAAATTCAATATTTACCACCAAGTGTACATACACGTTCGCGACATTTTACTTTCATAGTAGCCTAAATGGTTTCTGGAGACATACTCTAATAGGCATCTACCTTGTTCTTTTCTGTTGAACGTTCAACTACATATAGCCTCTCTTACTCGAATATACTCGAATTCTACCAAATATTAGTCTTTGCTTTGTTGCTTTGCTAGTTACTATGATTAGGCGCTCTCTATACAATAGGAAAGAGTCTACCTACCCCACCTAATTAAATTTTGCAGATAAGATTAATAAATTATGTTTCAAAAACATTCTAAATTGTTCGTGTTGTGATGATACTTCTTAGTACTAAAATTATGATAAATCGTGCATTTTTTTTATCACACATTCGGGTTTTTTCTTTTCGGTATTTTTATTTTATAATAAGGGGTTATATTTCATTGTAAGGAAACAATGAAAATTGCGAGTGAAGTTAATTACGTATCAATTTCATATGGCTGCTGTTGGATTAAAATTATAAAAGTGAAAAAAATTGTTCTTAACAATTCCGTTGACTCTGTCTAAAGAGTCCAACATTATTTTCTTTAGTCTTTGGACATTCTTTATAAATTTTGTATGATTGTCAATATGTATGAAGGAATACCTAGGATAAGTCGTTGTTCATCGATTTTTTTAAGCGCAAACAAGCTGGAACTTCTCTATGAGGAGGTCCGAGTCAAACCGTGATATGAGCTGCTCGGCATATTTATCGTGTCATTTGTTTGTTGTGTGTAAATCATGTTAGATAGACGGTGATTGAAGTTACTGGGTGGCATCACATTCTTTAAATTTATATCGAAGTTGTTGAATGTATAACATCTGGAACTTTCGCGTTTTTCTCACACATTTATCTATTTAAACGGGTCTGAACGCGAATGTTTACCTTGTTTATTTTACTCGACGTTTCGGTTGGGTTGCACCAACTAAGGTCACGAGCTGACAGAAGAGGCGGGTAGTCCACGTCGAGAGTTGCGAGCAGTTTCATCAACTACCCGCATTGGTCTTCATATTTCGGAAAGTTGCGGCACACAACACTTACAATATCAGAAGTAACGTTAGACGAAAAATCGCGAGGTTTAATTTTATTAAATTTATTAATCACTAGATTCCATGTCGAGGACAATTTGTATCCATCTTCACGATTGAAATTTCTGTTTGTTTATTTCAATGGCGATCAGTGGCGAGGATTGTTGGACTATGGAGTTCTATTCAGTGATTGATCTCGGCGTTGAGTACATGGTCCGCTATCGCCGATTTATTCGTCTGGAGATTCTTCACAGCTGCGATATGTTCTTTGACCCTTTCTGCTACGGTGCGCTTTGTTTGGCCTATGTAAGAACTACCACAGCTGGAGTCTATCTTATAGACACTTGGCTTCTGATAGAGTATTACATCCTTTGGTGTGCGTAAGTTTTCCGCTACTTTGGAGGACGGTGTGTATACAGTCTTAATGGACTGTTTTCTTAATATTGTTCCAATTTTGTCCGTCACTTCGTTAACGTACGACATAAATGCCCGTTGTTTGCTGACCTCTCTTTCCCTACGATAGCGCCGATTTTGCCCTCCACTCACTTTATACTTTATATCCGAAACGTCGAGTAAAATAAATAAGGTAAACATTCGCGGTAAGGCCCGTTTAAATACATAAATATTGTTGAATGTATTTAAGCTCAGAAAAATCGCGACGTGGTAAAAACCATCTGCTCAACACACAAACACGCTCGTCAAAGACGGTGGCCACAGAACTATCTCTGAGGCCTATCTCTATATAGACATACATAGATATAGATATACATAGATCTATATATATAGGTAGTCGTACAAGAGCAGACACATCGCTATACTCTACTAAGCTTAGCCAGTATCAAGCTGGTAATCAAGTCGTTGTTAACAGTATATCGTATAATAATAGTCGTTGCTATGAATATACGAGCAGAAATATCTCAATGAAAAGAGATCTGAGTCCAAAGTCGTGACGAGCGTGTCCGTTGTGCGATTCAAATCAGTTTACAGATCGTAATGCACTGGGACAGTGGACAGTGGGATTAATAAACAGCTAATAAGTTTGTAATGGAGTTGTTCATCGAAAATATTTAAAGGCAGAGATGAGCAGGAACGTGTCACCGAAATAACGCAAAATCTAAAACATGTCAACTAATTTCAAATGTGTAAACCGTTTTAGCGAAAACTGTCATTATTTTAGGGGATAAAGTTACAATGTACAGTTTGTTGTTCTATATAAAACGTAGCGATCATTACTTGGTACAGGGTACTGACCGTGCGCCTATTTGCAGCGAGTGTTTTGTGTAACTAATCGTAGAGAAAAAGAGATATATTAGAAATTAACAATAAGTTATGAAAAATATCTTATTGTAAAAACTGATAGAATCGTTTCTACTGTCGATATTGAACAACCTATTTGTTGGCTTTGTAAACTAAATGTTTATGCATATGTCATGTTCAAATTGATAGTTCATCTAAGTGTCATTCGACTTTGACAACTCTCTCTCCAAAGGCGTCGCCAGCCAACGCCAGCCAATGGGCCAGGGGGGGGCAAGATGAGAGAGAGGATGGGAGAAATATGGATTGTAGGTACAAATACAAATTCTTTCCAATCTTTAGAGGGGGGAAACTGCCCCCCCCGTGCCCCCCATTGGCGACGCCCTTGTCTCTCTCTCTCTCTCTACCCGATGTCTTTTCGGTACAGACCTCTCTCTCTCCGTTGTCCAGACAATAAATCCTTTTGGAAATAAATTTGGAATCCGTGTTTATTTTGGCGCATAACCCATCGGTCATCACTATGGTCAGCTTTTGCGTTATTTTAGTGACACGTTGTATAAAAAGTTTGAGTTTCAAAGCGTGATGTGGCTGCTTGGCCGACGAGTGCGCTCGATGTGTGAAGCAAAAAAGTTTAAAACGTACTGAGGCCGGGGTCAATAAGGGAGATATTACGTTGTATAGGTAAGCTTGCAATTAAGTCGTTGTTCACCGAAAGTATTTAAGCGCAGAGACGAGTAGAAACTTCTCTATAAAAAGGTCCGAGTCTAAAGCCGCGATGTGAGCTGCTCGGCCGACGAGCGCGCTCGCCGTGTGAGGCAAAGCGTGTTGAACATCGTAACGCACTACCGAGACTGTGGACGCGCGGGCCGCTAGAGGAGATACCATGTTGTGGACCTGAAAAAGATATTGGCTTTGGTTAATCAGGGTTACTGAAAAATATGCTTTAATCAATTCATATTCAGTTGCAAGTAGAAATAACTTTGTATAATTTTGTATAACAGTTGTAAAGGCATATGTTTGGCATAATTAAAAACTGTTTATCTATTCTGTAAAGTGATAGCTGTTTAAATAAATAAATATTTTACTTGAATGTTATTAATTATCTGTAATTAATAACACACTTTTAGGTCAGTTCTACTACACTGACCTAAAAGTATATATAAGGATCTACATATCCTCACATCAAGAGCTCCATTCGTTATCATCAATAAGTACATTATTATCATTGAAACATTATGTACACACATTTTTTTCTTCTTCATATATGGAAATTGTGCAATTAGCACATTCTGCCAGTGTCAAGTTTTCTTCGTAATAAACAATTTCAAAGTCTAAAACGTATCCCGTTAATGTCCAGTCCCGTCAAAATAAGTCAGGAGTCGCTCAGTAAAGCGATAGTCGGTTTACTGAGGACAGAAGAGGATTCCTTGATAGCACATGAAAAACGCAGTCCCACGTTTTCATTTGATTGTCACAAACACCACGCACGAAAAATACTTTGAAGTTTAATAAATACACAATTTTTACAATAATCAAGCAAAAACTCAACTTCACTTCTCGAGTTTCCGCCAAAAGTCCTAGTTATTGTACGTAGTTGTCACATAAAATAGAGACAATTCTATATTGAGGTTTTAAAATACGAACCATTTCCCTGTAGGCCTGTCCCAACAACGATGTATCCTTAGCTGCCGCTTTACAGAGCTCGAGTCTCGCGGAGTGCAACGGAACATATCGGTCCTGACCCGAACCGCACAGCAGGATGTGCTTGAAATTATGCAGTTGACTCCGCTCACTCAGTCTGTAGAGGAACGACTGGCGAGGGTCGGATGCGTCGCGAAGGGATAGTTGAAGAAGAGAGCCCGATTTCTTCCACTTCTGCATAAACCACATTCCTGGAATTAAAAGGAGATGAAGATTTAAACGAGGGCGAAGTGTACAAGAATATGCAAGCGTGTTGCTTTCTCAGTCACGTTGTCAAGAAGCTTTTTTATATTTGAAGAGATTTAATGGATTACGCCGCGCGCCGTGGCACTCGTACATTTCTACTTGTTTTATTGTTTTGTATATTGAACTCATTGGAAGTGCATTTGCCTGCATTTGACTCTTGTATATTGAATATTGTACATTTGTATATTGAACTCTCGACGTGGTCTCTTCTGTCAGCTCGTGACCTTAGCATTTGAACAGCTAAATGATAATTTTAATTCAATTTACAGGCGGACGCGACTCCCCTACACCTGGTCAGTTGCGCCTGACTCGCCAAGCTCTCTCACAGAATACTACCGTAAGCGCTACTATCAGAGCCCTTTTTCTATATTATCCCATCCCATCCTATCCCATCAATCATTCCATTATATTATCTACTCCTCATCCTCGGTCCTTCCCGAGAAGGGAAAGTAACGGGACGAGCAAAACTCCTCATCCCGTTATTTTCTCGTTCTTCATTTTCCTATAATCTTTTTCCTAAATCCACTCGTAGATATATATATCCAAAGGTAGGTTGATGTGTCAATATTTGTCAACTTGTGTATTGCGGACGTCGCAGAGAGACTGCATACTACTTACCACTATATCAACTGTCTACTTGTCTGTTACTTTGTTTGTATAAAGAAATATTGGTAAAAAGGGAAAGTTTTATTTTATTTATTTGTTTTCTTGTACACACAAAAAATAACTAGGTATATAAGATTAAATAACAGAAGATGTACAGAAGGTAAGCTTATCTCCAGCAGACCAGTGAAATAGACGCATTTTAAAGATAATAGTCAAAGTAATAAATTGAATAATTGCAATATTTATCTTGAAAATAACAGTTCCACGATACCTGCATTGACTAATCCACTAGGATTATAAAGCGTCCCAAGATGAGGCCCGCTAAGTGACAGGAACGTATGAAGTTTTCCTAGGAATGGCTTCATCTGAGGTCTCGCTAGCGCCGACCTGATGATAATGGTGCCGAGGGAATGACCCACAAAGCTAATCCTGGCAGGATCACTTGAATTTTGGATGTGAGTGAGGATTTCTTGGACGAGCCTGGAGTGTGAAAAATAACCAGTAATACTAAGCGACACGATTTCGATCTCTTATATTTACCGAACTAATTTTCTTATCTATAACGCTTCTTTTGAATCGAAATACGTTGCAATTCCAAGGTGCTTTCGATTAGAAAAGGCACCAGTTGTTACGTGGGAAATAACTGAAACTGATAAGAAAATTGATCCTTTCTAGAGACTTAATCTTTATTATGTAACTTAAATCTTAACGTTTTATTATTAGAACCTTGGATATCTTTGCTATTTAATTAATTATGACTATCTGGTATTTTTTAGTCTTGCATTTGTATTGTTTAATCCTGAACGTTACTTATTGTAGACCAAAGTGAATATCTTCAGAAGTCATTATAATTAACATCACTTCGTTGTCTGACACACTTGAATTATTATAACTTAAAAATATTCTGTTGTAATCTTAGTTTAAATGCGTAGATATTTCGTCATCTGCTTTATTATTAATTGGCATGATTTTAATATCATATTATTATACTTTTTGCTGTATAGAAAATAAATTACAATTTAAAAAAATATAGTAATCGTTCACCTGTCTGTCATTTTATCGAATTCTGAGAAGGTAGCCCCTTGGTTCCTTTCCGACATGAGGAAGTCCAGCCTGGCGCCCGGTAGGCCGAGTTCCAAGTATGTTTTGACTAGGCGCAGGTCCGCTGCGTTGCCATCTAAGCCATGCACGCAGATTATCAGGTGTAACCCTGGAATCCAATAACATGTCATCAAATTCAATTCTATACCATGATGTTATCTGTTTTAGCGAAGGACATGGAGTCTCAAAAGAAACCCGAAAGCTTTTTGTAGGTACTTAAATAGCCTATTCAACAACATATCCTTCCCACCCAGAGGCTGCCTGGAAGAGATCGCATTTGCGATAAGGCCGCCTATTGTACTTTTCGTGTTACTTAAATTGCCTTTTTCCAACATGTATCGGTGTACTCGTACAATAAAGAGTTTATCTATCTATTTATTTTAGGGAGATTTTATAGAGATCGACCATTTGCGAAGATCAGTAATTCGAAAATTACGATTTTCAAACAACTAACTATTTGACAGATCGCGCCAAAACTATACATGAAAATTAGCTATAATAGTGCCAACCTAACAGCAATATATTTTTACGCAGGCATTTTACGCGGCTATTCTTTTTTTCAAAATTCCCGATACTTATTTGACAGTAAGTATATTCAAAGATAGAGGCAGTGCATCGTGGATGTGTAAACGTCCGCCATTTTTGACTGAACTTGGAATGTGTCGCACATGGGCAACAGTATTCACTTATCACGAGGTGAACTATCTGCTTCCTTGTCACTATCTTTCTATAAAAACACTTTTAGGTTCTCAACAGTTCAACAAAGTTGAAGCCTTTGCAAGAAGTCATGATTATGAACTATTTGGTATTATTGAGAGATGTTTATCAATTTATTTATTTATTGATATACAAAAGCATTAAACAAGATTCTTTACCTTCAGGGTTGAACATCCTATACTCATCGCTGATATGGAAGTACGGCAGAGAGTTGTCAACGGGAGGGAAGTCAGAGTATATGGCTCCGGGATATTTCACGCTCCTCCTGAATTCCTCCCTACACTTAACGAACAAACGCTCTGACTCCGCTAAACCGAAGATGCTGACTAAATTACTTTCACGTTGCTCTGTAAAGAGGAAAATATTTATTTATAACTCACGACGTCACTACAACTATTTCCTTTCCAAAGGAAGAAAAACAGGAAAAGTTTAGTAAACATTGGTTTTGTATTTAGGTAGGTACTGCTAGAGGCGGTGTTTTCGTAAAGTTTGTGGCCAGCATCACAGTGTGAAAAAAGTATGATATAATGTGGTGGTTTGATGTCATGCGAGATGTCTTGCATTTGTAGCGTTCATTCTTAGACGTCAGTAAAATATTGTAATAATTTAGATATTTCTGCTAAAATATTATTTATGACATGCTTATTATAGCTTTATATTATGGATGAGATTAATTTGTTATCTGGAACCTTACCTTTACCACTTCCATTTTCATTTCTAGAAGCTAATTCTCCTGTACTTTGACTTTTGTTTAGCGTACTGGTTGTAGGTGCTGCCTTTGAACTCTGAAGAGGTCTCATTTTCCTCCTCTCCAAAATACCTGGTTTCAAGCCGAAGCCAATGTTAGTCGTATTATTAGCAGAAGCAAATACAGCTAAGCAATAAATTAGTAGTCAAGTATGTATTGTCAATTAATGTGCTTATTTTATTTTTACCTTCACACACGTGGTATAGAGGATTATCTAATTGTAGGCTCGTAGGTTCTTGTTTTCGCGGTGTCTTTGATGGCGTTGACGATTTACTACTTTGTCTGCTTAGTTTAGGTGATTTTGTCGGTGGGTCCTGCGAAAAATGCGTGTAACTTTGAATGATCTATTCTGATTTGATATAATGCTGATTTTAAATTAATTTTAGCGAAAAATTCTTACCTTGAATTCATCGGGAGGAGGTGGAGCATCTCTGAATTGCTGCGGCGGAGGCAAATTCAAATGTTCGTAATCATTATCTCCAATGAAATGAGCTAAATCAACTTCAGATTTAGCCTTGCCGTGGTATTTTTGTACAGCGGCTACTGTTCCAGGAGCTGTTTTCTGTGAAACGTGACTTTTGCAAGATCGATCTACTGCCAAACTTCGTATTTCAGCTGCAATCAATTTCTCTGTGTATTGTATTCTATCCTTCAATTTAGTTTTTCCTATTTTGCTAGACTTTGCTGGAATTTGTTGTGATTTCGGTGTAATTTCTTTACGTATATACGGGTGTAAACTGTCGCTAATCGTTTGAGACTTCTTTACTGTTGCTTCGCTTGAATGTTTAGGCGTAGTGTTGTATGATTTACCTTGACCGGCACTAAAAGAGTTGTGTCTTTGATTAAGTTTTGGGTTAGCTTCAGGACATTGCTGGAAACAACTCGCCGTACACGTGTCCGAATTGCAACCTGCATCTATACCGTTACTGTGCATTAATTTATTAAATTCGCACTGGCTATCAGTACATATGGAATCGCTACATATAGTGCATTCCTCACACACTTCTTTATCACAGCACTCTATTTTCTCATTGGGGTTATTTTGAGCGACTTTCACAGCTAATTTTAGCAAACGCTCTCGCAACTGTTCTCCGTTGAGAACTGTTCTTTTGAAATCGCTTATCGTCTCGCCTTCATGTTTTCGCTGAGCTTCAGCGGCTTCATTATAGTTTTTACTTGAAACCTTAGTTGTAGTTGAATTGCTTGGAGGAGGGAAATTTTGGTTTAATTGACAACTTGCATTATCCGGTGAAGATGGTCCTGAACTGCGACCACTCGACACCCAACCACTCTGTTCACTTAAGCTAGACGTCGAGCTACTTCTACTCGTATTTTCTTCTTTATTTAAGAAACTTTCAGGTGGTTTAATTTTGAAATCTTTATCGGCTATATCTAGAGGTGGCGACTCGAAAGCTGGTGGAGGCGCTAAGTTTGGCAATGACTCGGAACCGAAAGTATTATTTAAATTCGGTTCATCTAAAACAGATGCAGCACTTCTACAGTGACGTAACAATTCTGGACCGTGGTCGAGACTATATGGTACACTGGCAGATGATTCCAATCGTCTGAGTTCAAACGGTATACTTTCATTGCTTGAAGATGAAGCGGCTTCAGACATTAGTTGAGTCATTTTCTCTGAAGCTTTATATTTAGTTCGTTTTTCAGGCTTTCCACTAGATCTACCACTTTTCGGTGTTGCAACACCAGACTTTGGGGTAATTCTCCCAGATTTTGGTGTTGCGAGGCCTGATTTTGGCGTAATGACACCAGATTTAGGCGTGGCCTTACCGGATTTCGGAGTTCCTCTATCAGATTTTGGAGTACTACGATCAGATTTTGACGTGTGGCGATCTGATTTACTATCTCTCGATCTTATAGAATGATGACTACTTAATGAGTCTCTACTTGAATTTAATTTAGCATTTTCTTTTCCACTGTGATTTAATTTCGATTCCTTAGATCGACTCTTTTTATGTCTAACCGAAGGAATAGTAGAATGTGGTGTAGACGGAGGTGTTTTTGAATATGTTGATTTAGAAGTACCATCGCTGCTTCTATCCAACGTCATTACAAAGCCACTGTCGTCACTACTTTTACTGGACTTCTTTTGATAATTTTGTATTAAACTACCAGTGTTAAAATCATAACTCCAGTCGCCCTTTTGTAGGTAATAGTTCAGTTCGTGTCTCAATTGATTGCGAGCAGCTTCAATATCGATTTGCTGACTATCCATATTTTGATGAAACACGTGCGTAGAGTTAGATCTATGAACGTGTTTATTAGAAACTAAGCTATTTTGATCACTCACTTGATTTTTACCACTAACCGGTGGGTAAGAATTACGCGGAGGCAACATAGGACGGGGTAAATTTACACTGTAGCCTCTCTGAAATTCTAAGGGATTACGAATAACATTATTCGTTTGCATATTACCCTGATTACCGTAAGTATAACCGTACACTTGATTAGGATTCGACTTTATCACTCCGTCGTACTTATAGCCTACATTATGAAAAACTTCATTATTCATTCCGTGTGCGTTAATCAGATTACATGGATTCTTATACTTCTCTCTAAACTCGGTTATATTCCTTCTGTAGTCGTCTCCTTTCGACCCACATCTAATTGTAGTATTTGTTGGATAAGCTGTAGTAGTAACACTCCGTGGCAGTGTCGTAGGCTTATGTTGCTGAGGTGGCAAGTAAGGCTTTGGATAATTCATAGATTGATTAGAGCCATTTCTCACATTTTTAGTCAAAGCCTGCGCGTTACTAATTGGTGTCATTTGTGACACTCTTAACTGGTCTAAAGATTTGCTGTGTCTCGCTGGCAATGTACTCACTCCACTAGTAATTTCATGTTTCTGATGGAACACTTCATTCGTATCATTTCTGTCTTTGCTCATTCGAGAAATGTTAGTTTTACTTTTTGTGATGTTGATATCTAGTAAAGTTGAAGCTGAGTATCTAGACAACTGTTGTCCTTGTTGTATAGAGCACGACGCAAAAGCACTGTTTGGTGGAAGTTGGATTTCACTTATTTGATTGTTTTGAACTATGTATCTATTTCTTCCTGTTAATTCCAGCTGCTTGCTGGATCCTTTATTCATTTCAATGAGGTTTTGTTTAACTACAGTTTTTTTCGGAGAGCCACTTGCCGATTTTTGTGGCGCTAGAGTCAATGTTGCTTGTACAATACTTGAGCTTGACTTCGGTGCATTGAATTGTGGCTCGAGGACATCTATGATTGTTTTGGGTAACGTCAGCGTGACTCTAGATGCTTCAGAAGACGGTCTTCTGGAATCCAAGAGTGAGCTCACACTGCAAGCACAGTCATCTCCAAGTGATTCCGAGCACAGAAATGGATCTGAAATATCAATATGAGATTGATTAAAACAAAAATACAAATATGTCATATACCTACTGCAAAATTGTCGATTAAGATTTACTCACCACTACCAGATTTACTTGCACCGGAGTTCAAAAACGAACGACGTCTTGCAAATTCTGCAGTGTCTTGATACCTGAAACACATATTTTCGTTATTTAATGTGTATGGATACGAAATGAAGAAATGTATTTTTTCTGTATATTATATAAATGATCAATATCAGCCTATAATGTTCCACTACAGGGCAAAGGGTTTCCTCTCTGTGGCCCTGTTTTATGATTCAAAACATTCTCTGATAAAATTCTCCACGAACACGGATTTGGTCAAGCTGTATTTTTTCATCGCCAAGTTAGTGATAATTGAAAAAAAAAAACAATACAATGATCTAGTAAATGTTTTAACATATTAGTTAGTAATAGCAAACTCGGCCGTACCGACTATGGTTCCAATTCATAATATCACGAATATGAATTGAAATTACGTCCCTAGGCTGTAGCCATATCATAACATCATTGTTCATCTGTATGTTCACTGTGGGTTACAGGTCTGTCACTTGGCTCGCCACCTCATCTTCTCACCTCATTCTATCTGACTGGAGTTCCGCACCCAGTATGTGGTGTCCATTCAAGGACTCGTCTACCCCATCGGTTGTCGACAATGCCTATTGCCACTTCAGTATGTTGATTCTAAGAGCTATGTCGGTGACTGTAAAACCTAGCCCTTTTTATCATCCATTGCTGGACATGGGCCTTCACATACCCACTATCTTGTGCATGAAGGACATATAGCTTTAAAACGCCACGCTGGCGTTGGGGGGTGTGGCGATGGGTTGGCGAGTCCATTCTTTTAGAGGTGCTATAGTTCCTCAGGGTTCGTGGTAATGGCTTTGTTACCCCTTAGTCGCCTTTTACGACATCCACGGCATGAGATGGGGTGATGATATTCTAAAGCCGGCCGACAGCACACGACACGATGACTGTACCTGTCCTCAAATATGATGGGCATGATGTGCGGATCGCCGTCGAGAGCGATGCAGTGTACGGGTAGCGGTGGCAGCAGCGCGAGGTAGCGCGAGCGACGCGCCGTTTCACCCACGCTCTGGTACGACTGGTAGTTGCTGTCGTAACAACCCGCGAGCGAGTGTCGCGGGTTGTCCAGCACGAAGAAGCATTCCGAGAAACGCTTTATTCTGTAACCGGTACATTTTAAGTTATTAATAATGTAGCTCGTGGTTAAATGTGACTTTTCATTTGAATTCTAATGTCTTAATATTATTATAGAAGTAATATTAATATAATCACTTAATATTAATATTAATATGAGAAGCGCTGAAGACCGTGTTTGTTGGCGGTCCTTGAGAGATGCCTATATCCAGCAGTGTTATAACACAGGCGGTGATGGTGGTAGTATTAATATAATATTCGCTAATTAATGGTTACCTAATTGTAATTTTTTCTCGTTTATAAATATTATGGCGTATACATAAAGATATTTCTTCTGCTCGAAGTTTTTGTCGTACTAATTGTTAGCTATTTGATTTTCTATACAGAAAAAAATACTTTACGTAAACGCGATATTTGCGGTTACTAACGAAAAAAACGAATGCTGAAGTCATACTTACCTGACGCGTAAATTTGATCGCGTCAATTTTAGTAACACGATACATTTGATCTAAGACGGTAAACTCAGGAAAATAATGCTGTAGTGTAGTGTAGTAGTGGTCTCAATTAATTCTCAATTATTTGAATATGCAGCGGTCCGCAGCGCAATCCCGGATGCCTACATTTATCATTCTGGACAGATGCTGACAGTATCCACTTACCATCAGGTGGACTGAATATCCGTCCGCCGTCTTTTTTCTATAAAAAAACATATATAACTTTCGACTTTCAAATTGTTTTTGTATAAATAGCTTTGTTAGCATCAATGCGCATTTTACGTACCTTTATAATTAGTGCTATGGATAGGTATAGAGATAAAGATAGTACCGAAGAGCGTGGTGCCTAGCGGCGAGCGCGTGGTGTACGTGAGGGCGATCCGAGGTGTGGTGCAAGAAGGCACGCCAGCGCAGAGTCACTTCCGCGCACAAACGAGCGATGTCGTGCGCCGCGCCCATCGCCCACTCCTCTTCCTCACCCGCTTCTGACTTCTGTGACAACCACACTGTTTGAACAACTCCCCAAAATTGACGACAATATAGTCTCAGTTTTGGCATTTTCAAAAAAATATTGGCAACCTGTCGATATTTGTACAACGTGTAACTGAAATAACAAAAAGCCTGACACACGTCAATTAATATAAAATTGTTCTATTTTTGTTGCTTTATTTAAAACGTTCTTAGCGCTCATTACTCAGTACAGGTTAATGATCGGACGTTATGCGAGCGACGCGAGTAGAATATAACTGCGCGTAGAATAAAATATATATAATATTAGAAATGAACAGATAGTTAAAAAAAACGATTGTAAAAACTTCTATTCTTGACAGTAGAATCGATTCTATTCTCAGTATTGAACAACTTATTTTAAGCTTTTGCGTTTTTTCAGTTACTCGTATAGCCTACTGTCGAAACAATGCAACAAACTTTACTCTATACTCTACTTTGTACTAAACGTGGCCCTAAACCTATCTATTGGTTTCTTAGAAATTATTTATTCTGCACTACTAAACTACCTACAAAGGATAAGAATTAAAATTAATTATCCTTCGATGCGTATGCATTGTTAATACTGTTAATGTTAATGTCCGTGTAGAAGTTATCAATACAAATATATCTACATATAAATTACCATACTTTAATTGTCTCTAATATTGATTTTTATATAATAGAAAGAGAAGATAGAAAAAATGCCGATTAATTTTTCTTCTACTACTATTCTATTTAGATAACTAGCTGTGCCCGGCCACGCGTTGCTGTGGCTGCCCAACAGATGGCGCTAAGGGTGGACAACCCTTATCACTAAGGGGTATGAAAAATAGATGTTGGCCGATTCTCAGACCTACTCAATATGCTCACAAAATTTCATGAGAATCGGTCAAGCCGTTTCGGAGGAGTACGGGAACGAACATTGTGACACGAGAATTTTATATATATAGAGAAGAGAAGATATATATAGAGATAGAGATAATCTTTTTAAAATCAGAAATGTAGTGTTCAGGCTTTTCGAGAGTTGCGGGAAGATTGTAATACAGTAAAATGATTTCTGAATCAATGTCGTCAAGGAGACTCTGAAGATTGTGAAATAACAAGTCTCAAGAACTTTACGCAACCCTAGGTTCTATTTACTCACCTTCCCAATGTCGCTAAGATCTTTAATCCTTTGCGCCACTTCATCGACAACGGTGTTAGAGGACGTCTCGTCAGGAGTAAGCAGAGTGCCTGTCGAACCGCATATTGCCAGAGCATTTTGTAACCCTTCCAAAGATCCTAATAAAATTCCACATACCTCGGCGTGCACTTGCCTGGAAATTAGAACAGCATATTTTAAAGCTATTTGTAGTGGATGGGGGTCTACTTATAAGCAATTTTATCATAAGTAAGTAATTTCTCCGAACTGTATAATAATGAAACAATGCTTTTATTGTGGTTTCCATAGATTTGAAAATGTAGTTTTATCCAGATCGAATCTCAGTATATTGGATCGCGAAATAATAATAAGAATTCATTTATTTCGGGCTGTTTGTCCATGGCTGATGTCGTTTAAGGATCGACGATATAAAAAAGTTTAGTGGTAGTGGTTGGATAAAAAAGATTACATGGCATGGATAAATAAATTACTTGGTTATTATAAGTAGTTATTTATTGCTCGCATAATTTTTTTTTTTTTGTTATCCTCAAAGCTGCAGAAACAGTTACATGTTCATTCAGGTTTAAGTACCACGTTAAATTTGACTTTGGCAGTCTTGTTATTTTGTTCTATAGTTGTTCTTTAGATAAGTATTGCAGATACGTGTCTCACCTGGCATGAGCAATTTTACTAGAATTACCGCCAGCACATTTTCCGCTGGAACCGAACAATACATTCTCGAAGTTCCCCGACCCCGCGCTCTTCATTAACTTGCCCCATTGTTTGCTTGATCGGGGTGTACTGAAATATGAACACAAAGTTCTTTAGTATAAATGTGTTCTATGTATGACTATGTAGTATTGAAAAAGATTTAGCTGTAATTACTCACCAGCTTTGCACATAATGCATAATGCTCTTCCTTCAAGAACAGACATGTTGACAATTCGATTATTTAATTTCGAAGACAAAATGTTTATTATTCGAACTTGGCTAATTTACAAGTACAATTTAAAATAATTTTCAAATATTTATCTTACTTACTTGATGTAAGGCTGATGTAAAGCGACAAGACTGGCATGTATGGTAATGGAGACTGCCGACAGGTGGAAGTAGTCGAAGAGTACTGGTAGATGGTAGTGCAGACCCTGGGCCGGCTGGAAGTGTAGCTTGAGTACTCGGCAGGATACCGGGGCGAGATTGCTCGACTGAGCGCCTTCGCTGCACCATAGCTCCACGCCGAGGCTCCATTCTGCACGCTCCAGGGATTCTTTCAGGTTACGGCTGTCGACTATATATAATATATTTTAGTTAGTATTTGAAAAAGTGGATTGACTTTTTTTCGATGTGTCATGTTCGTTAAGTCTACGATAAATTAACTATTTACTATTTCATTGTAGTTATAAGTCGATAAATAAATTGATTTTCATGTTACGCCTGTACTATCAATGGGAGAAAGAAGAAAGAGGGAGAAACATTTGAATGAGAATTTTGTTGGCTTATAAGTACCTACGCGTTTCGGATTTTCATTTCATTTGGCGTGTAGCGCATACATGTATTGCCAGAAACATTCGATACCACCCAGCAAGCAAACAATGAAGTAACAGCTGCTGGATTTTCAAACATGTCGACAACACTTGTTATTATGTTTGAACTTTATACGAAAACTGGTATTGGCCAGCCGGAGTTATTATTTGAAACACAAAACCCACAGTATAAACAATAGTGGTGTTGAGTGTGCCAATTTTATATAGATAAACCAAATAAAGTTTACTTAATTCGTTTTCCGTTACCTACTAATCTTATTACTGAAAAAGTATGATTTCTTTAAAGAATCATATATTTTATCAAATATGCAAAAATATAATATGACTGAGTCTTTTTTATGGAATAGGAGGTAGACGAGCCGTCGGGCCATATGGGCACCTGCACCAGCAGGGGGCTTGCGGGTGTGCTGCCGACCTTGCAGAATCCTGTTCACAGGTCTCTTGAAGAGCCCCATATCGTAGCGTAACGGAAATAACTTAGCTGGCAGTTCTTTCCACAACTTTCGGGTTTGCGGTATAAAGTGTCTTTTTGATCGCACTGTACGCAGCGACTCTATGTCAAGGAAGTGCGGCTGAACCGCACGACGACGACGAGCGGTGTGATATTAAAAACCCGAAGTTGGCATCAAATTCAACAGCTCTTCAGTACAATCCCCATTATAAAGGCGCTAGAAAACTCAGAAAGATGCAACATCTCTACGGATGCTGGGCGATTCTGAACCACCTGTGAGAGTGGGATCGTCGAGGGTCCAGCTGGTACTTCGGTGCACCGGCTCCGAGGTGTGACCAGCATTCCATGTGGGATTTAACTTGAGGTTTAATATGACAGCCTACATAATTGATCAACCCCTTTGAACATAATTCGGAATGCTCTGGTTTCATTGACCGAGAGCTGGGTCCTCGCTGTGACATATCTACTAGATAGACGGATAGATAATTAAATTTAATTATTTAAACCCATACATATGATCTATATCAGAAACGAAGACTTGTTTCCAAGGCCTCGTATAAATTAGGACCTTAAGCGATACTATTTTCTTAACTTATTCTTAACTTAAATGTCGTTAAATTTTTATTTTGGAATCTAACAAACGAACAATATGCCAATTAAAAAGTCATGAAGTATCCTAAACCATCAGGTTTCCCATAGTAAGCTTATACAAGTAGTTAATGATACTAGGTAACATGAATGCCATACAAAATTTAAACTATTGGACATTCCTGCTAAAGCAACTAACTGCCTAATAGTTGTCGTGTAATTCGGATATCGTTTTTGTTTAAACGGATTTTGCCTCGTCGAAAAAATGTCAATAACTGAGTATAACTTACATTTATAGACAGTGTAACAAGAGCCCGAAAAACGTATTGCCTAGGCATATTTTCGCTCAACTCAAATTTTCGCTAAATTTCAACATGAAATAGATTTCAATGACGATCACTAAAGAAGAAATATTTGACTAAGTATCAATTTTAGAGTTAATAATTTCGTACAAGAACATTAATTAGATCACTGATTCTTTGACTGGTATGCCAATTAAATTCTTACCTAAAAGATGAGCTCTAAAATGCACTATGTCCCTCAAAGTGACTTCCTCGTTCCTGTACATGATCTGGAATGTTCTGGAAGCAGGGACGCCAACGTCGACAAGCGAAGCGTTGGCCGAGAGCCGGGTTCTCGCGGTGCCATTACCGCTTGAAACCGAGGCCTCGATGTGCACCGGGACTTTAGGCGACACGCGGAGACCAACGCGCACTTGGTATAACCTGAAAAAATAATAACAATAAACAATAAACCACACTCAATGGCCCACACTGGGATTTCCTGTGTCGTGCATCCAGAGACACACAAATACACACCCAGACACGATCAAACATTTGTCTTTAAACAAATGAATGTCCGACCCGGAATCGAACTCGGGATATTTTACACAGCAAGCAGGATCGCAACCAACTAAAACTTAAAGGTACCTAATTAAAGCATTTTGCTCGTAATTAATGAATATCGCGTAGTAAAAGAATTTGGTTGTCTGGTGTCGTTCAGCTTGAGTGGATGTCGTAAAAGGTGACTAAGGGATCTGGGGACTAGGTCCATCGAGGGAAAGGTTACAAGAATTCGGTATTCCGTCTGTGATCATGGTAACGGTTCATGTTTACATTCTTTCTATATAGTTATTTTTTTATTGAATTTTTAGTTGTGTCGGTCTTCCCAATTAGCGATGTGTAAAAACTGTCTACGTCTGCCGCCGTCTTTCTATAAAAAATCCGTCAATTTCACAAAACTATTCTATATGTATGTATGTGTATCATAGATATCACATGTGTGCGTGATTCCATTTCTTCCATCAAAGAGTTGACGGCATTCTAGTTCGCGTGCTAGGCTCGACCACCCACTGCCGATGCCGCCCCGGGCTGAATAGCTTAGCCATAAATATCTTCTACATTTTTGCTAATCGATGCCCTATCTCTGCACGTAGGTTGCCGAATTCCTTTCAAAGCTGGTTTCAAGTTTTTATGCCGGTATTTGGACGTTAACAATTCATAATTAATATTTAGATATTTTTATTTAATTAATGTGTGTAGAATCGTTTAACTTTTTTAACTTTTAATGTGCATTCTATAATTTTAATGGAGTTTTTGGCAGACAGATAGTCGGGTCCACCTGATAATAATAATTATAAGCCCAAAAGCTGGGTTTTTAACTATTTGGCTGACTATCGTATCGTACTTCATCTAAAGATCTGATAATACAACTGATTGTTAGCTGTAACATTGCATTATAAGCAAGCTGCTTGGTTTAGTGGCGCAGTTAGCTAGAGAACGTTTATTTGGGTCCGGCTGAGAAGTCCGATTCCGATATTAACTTTATAGGCATTTATGAGAGTAATATCAATTCTATCTTCATGCTATGAATAAAAGCCGTGTTACCCTCAAATAAGTTTGATGGTAGCAAACAATTGGTCGGTGGCTTGGCCCTTCAAGTCTTACAAATACCTATTATCCTTTAAGTAGGTCTAGAGAATGGCAGTTTTCTTATCTAATATCACTTGCAAATACCACAGCAGGCTGCTATTATTAGGTATGTCTGTGGATCGGCTCTCTCGTTAAGATAAAATCTTTTTTTTACCCCAATTCATTTACGTCTACCGGTCCCGACCTAAATCAATTTAATTTAAGCGCAGCAAAGGGCCCACCACGACATATGTTTACCGATCTACAGAAGAAACCTTTTAAATTGTTTAATGGTATAAATGTTCAGTAAATACATTGGTTTGGGATGTTTGACACTGTTTGATTTGAGTATCCTGAGTTGTTTTTGTCCTCTTTATATATGGAGGTTTCTTTTATTGGGTTTTTCTTCCAGTTATTTATTTGCATGCTGGCATCAGTCTATGTTTAGTGCTTGCTTCTACGTCGGCGTCGAAAAAGTGACACGGATAGTTATAGAGAGTCAATCTAACTAACAAGTCCAATTTCAGTAGGAGATGTGCCAGCGTTGAAAAGGACGCATTACTTCTTCTAGTCGCCTATAACACAATGCTTGAATACGAAAGATTTCAACCAGTACAAGAACGGACTATCGTAAACCTACCGCAAATTTGACGATATTCACATATTAAAGGTATTTAGTGAGCGATGAAAACGGCTTTATATACTTATCGATCCAAACGAAGAAATTCGTTAGATACTAAAATTATCCACGTAGTTCAAAGGATTAGCAAGTTGAAGTGAAATTGAGCAAAACATATATTTTGTTGCAGTATAAACAACGGATGAGGCAGACGAGTCCTCGAATGGAAACCACGTACCGGGAAACTTAGGGTGGGACGTCCGGAGAAGAGCGGAATATCGTGTGTGGTGGCTTTTTTTATTTTTTTTTCGGAATGTCTAAATTCTTGTGGCCCTATTGGCCTTTCAAGAGTCACCGGGCTTGTTTAGTTTAGGGCGAGCGTAGAAGGCGCTCAGCCAGGAGCAAAAGTATGTGTTGCAACGAGCCTAAGGGCTCCCCCGCCGGTAAACCGGCGGAAGGAACGGACCTCGGCTTAGGGCGTTGCATTGGGGGGATACCGCGGGATCGCGAGTCGGCGAGAAACGCCCAGGCACGTGTCTATACCTAGTGAACATGTTGGCTGAGGGCCGGTGTGTGTTAACGGTGTATCGGGGGGGACGTCCACGTCTCCGCCGGCGGGGACGGTGTCTGTGTGCAGTGTTCGAGTGCAGTGTGAGAACCGCATTGGCAGCGGTGATCGGGTCGTCGGGATCGTTCAGGATGTGCCGCGGCCGACGATAGCGGGGAGGGGCACTGCTGTCCGGTGTGTAGGTGAGGGAGGAGACAATCAGAGGATTGGGATGATGTGGGATAGCGTCATAGTAGCGTCGGGCAGAGTCTTTTATGTATTTTACGATGGAGGGAAGCTCAAAGTCCTTGTGGAGGTCGACGTTACGCAAGTACCATGGTGAAGTCACGGCCTTGCGCACGAATCTGTTTTGGAGGCTTTGGAGGGTTTTGATGTTAGAGGGAGCCGTGTGTGCGAACACAAAGCTAGCATAGGTCATGATGGGATGGACGAGAGATGTGTATAATGTCAACTTATTTCTAAGCGACATTTTACTTTTCCCGTTTATGAGGGGGTTGAGGCGACCGATCACAAAGGCGGCTCGGTTTCGGACAGTTTAGATATGATCTCGGAAGGTCATTCTGTGGTCTAGAGTGACTCCGAGATATTTGGTCTTTTGTGTGGTGGCAGGCCTTGGGAGAGATCTATATCCAGTAGTGGGGAGATACAGCCTGATCATACAAGCAAGGTATTGAGATACAAGAGATCAAGAGATTGAGATCATACAAGCAAGCAAAGCAGCGACCACCCGCTAGTGTTATTATAGCTTCTGATATTTTACAGTCTATTAAAAACAACTTTATATAATAATAATAATAAATAGGTACTCTTTATTGCATACGAATAGTTATTACATGTGCACAAATAATATATGACAGAATACAATAGGCGACTTTATCGCTAAGGCGATCTCTTCCAGGCAACCTTAGGATAGAGAAAAATAAAAGGGATATAGGTAGTGCAAAATGACCGAAATCCACAGAATGGATCGTATCATATATATGTAGATGTCTATGTATCGTGTACCTATATCGTGTAGGTGACGTGTGGCTTTGTAATAACGGCACCACATCGCTTCCCGTGGGTGTCCTAAAAGGCAACTAAGGGTTAAGAAAGCCGCTACCAAAAGCGCTGAGGAAACTATACCACCTTCAAAAGATTGGACTCGCCAATCCGCTTGGGCAACGTGGCGTTTTAAGGCTATAAATACCTCATGCACATTGTCTTGTGCATTAGGCATGTATGGAGGTCCATGTCCTCCAGTGAATGTTGAAAGGGCTGGTTATGGTACGGTACGGTACCTACGTGTCTACTGCAACTACTGATTACCTAGTCTCAATACTAATGCAAGCCACTGGTAGTATGGTACCTAGGTACTTATATGCTGACATACTATTATACTTCGACACTGGATGAAAATTTCTGAGATTACCTAATTAGAAAACTTTTATATTATATATATTTTTCATATACATATATTACAGGTTTATACAAAATTATTTAAACTTACACACATTTACATTTACACATATTAACACATTTACTTTACATTTTACATTTATACAAAATACATTTAATGAAATGAAACCGTGTGAGTAATTTCATCTCGTTTTTCGTGTTTTCTATTTTACTGCGTATTAGAAGAGCTAAGCAGTGTTTTATTTAGAACTAGGTCAGAAAGTGTCCACAATGCGTAGGTGATTCGTCACCAGGAATTTATGAGCTATGGTTGTTATTTGTAAATGTGAACTTTTATAAAAAATATACACTGAATACGAGAGAAACTTGAGAAGCTACAATATATGTCCACATGCTTTGCTACCAATTATAAAGAACTTAGTAAAATAAAAAAAAAATGTAGTACGTTCTTGGGCCAATTAGACCGAACGGCGATGACTTGAACAAGTTTGCCAGCAGTTGCTGGATGAGAAAAGCGGAAGACTGTGGTAGGAGAGGCCTATATCCAACAGTGAAGAGACATATGCTGAAGGTAGAGACATAGGCTGAAGGAAGAGACATAGGCTCTACCATTGTACCATTGATTTATTGTACCATTTTCAATCTAGATCTAAGATTTATTGTACTTATTATTTATTAATAATTAAATATTTGGTAACTTAAATAACAATTGTATAATTTATTGCACAAATTGTAAGGAAGTACTTGTAAGTATATTTTTATATTTTAAATACCGAGCCTCATAAAGTCGAACTATTTATTTATGAAACCTGTAAGGCCTGCAAGTGTTCTCTCGAGCGTATACGAGCGGCGGAACCAGTACGAGGAAACTATTGTCTATACATGAGGTGTGTTAAAAGAAAATTAGGTTAGGTTTGCAATCTAAGCGTACTTAGGGAGTGTACTTAGGTTCACAATGTAGTAGACACAATAAATACTAATAATACCTAATTATATAATTCTAGTAATGTTCTAATTAGGTGCAAAAGATAGTGTTTATTAAAGGTACGAACCGTTGTAATTGGTGGAATACGAAAGATGATATTTAGTAGATTCCGCTGCGGTTCAACGTACGTTCGGTTAATTTTATAGGTTAAAAAATCACCCACCGAGCATTTCTATTGAAAATTTTATCGAGCGTTAGGTGTTCAGTACGATAAATTGTCTACATTAGATAATGATCGATGTTTTGTTACAACATCGTTGTTTTAGTTCGATATCTATGTGTAACGCAACTTTCATGGTGTACCTAGACTTATCATTTCACATACTAGCTTCGATACTTTCATGTGATTTTCACTTCATATCCTTTGATTTGATAATAGGTCACTTATATAAAATAAAATTTAAGTATCTGAATAATAAATGTTGAGTTCCAAAATCAATAGAAAAAACTAATTAAAAAATATTTTGGTGTTGAAACAACAGAAGCCATATACTTACTTAAAAGGTTTACATTGACTTTTACTTTCAAAGAGTTATGTTAAACTTTTATAGGTAAAATATAAAGTAATTGCGTCTTGTTTATTTTATCTTGTGCCGAGCAATTTAATAATCAATAAAGTGCTTACAAGTCAATCAAATAACAAGAGAAATTATATTAATTATGTATAAAAGGTACCTACCGGATTATATTTATACTGAATACTTACTTTACAAACTGTAATTTAAATCAGGAATGAAGATCATCGCAATCGGCGGAAAGTATAATGTAGCAGTGATTGGTACGATCAGCTCTTATTAGCGGTGTATAAATATATATTTCCATAGTAAAAAATTGACTGATTGTCTATTCAAAATAATTAATAGGTATTAATAATAATTATCATATTAATAGGAAATCCGTACGTACATTAGGGTAAACGTACAGTGGGGATAGTGGTGCATTTTAGGGTAGTCTTCTGTGAGGGTGCGTCCAGCGCCTGTCGGATTACAGTGCAGCATGCACCCTCTCCTTATCTAGGTTTGGTTATTCATTAGGTACATATTTCAATATTCCGGTATTTCTATTAGATCATGCTCGACATAATTCCTTACACAAAGTACATGATCATTATAAATTATATATAACAGATTATCATCTTTGCTCGCGGCTCGCACCATCCAGCGCGACGCGTACCTCTTTGTATTTTATTGTAAACATAAAACTCAACTCTGTACTCAATGTGTTTGTATTACAACAACGTAGAGAAACTCGAAACATTATTCATACGTAGTAGATATTAGTGATGTTCCGAATCGGCATTAAAAGCCCAAAAGCTCTATAATTACGATTACAAATCTTGGAATCTGTCCACGAACCATGTCCACGAATCTGTTACAATGTCCACGAAGAAAAGTGATTTATTCTGTTCTCTTAGAAGCAGGTTCTGAAAATATAAACTTCAATGAGATTCATTTTATCGTTTGAAACATTTGTCATTTAGTGGGTGAAATTGCAATAAGTTCGAGATCAATTTAATTAGTATCCATAAGGATTTTAAGTGTTGATCCAACCTAATAAATACTTACTACATTACTTCTCATTTTCATATTTTATTCTCATATTCATCTTATATTCATAAGGTTTTTTTATAAGGATACAAGGTTTTTGATATTCAGCCTCGGAATATGAAGGTGGAGTCAGTCTTGCTCCGCATGTATCCAGTGACATCCGTCATGGGATACTTTGTTAAGTATCCCATAAGTATCAAAGAACATTAATACAAAAAAAATATTCGTGTAAGGCGTAAGCGAATGCAAGTTCTCGGAACATCCCTAGCGAGTTAAAAATACTATCGGTTAAACGGAACTGAATCGGCCTTGCAGTAATAAACGACCTACAAGAATACAGTCAACAAACAAAGACTGGAGACTTATTATTATTTGATCTAGGTATAAAAAAAGACTTTAATTTTATCACGTATGACGTTATCTGAGCAAATGGACTTGTTGTCGGTATGGAATTTGGTTAATATTTTTAACGTAAAGTTTCGTTGTTACAACATTAAATAGTTCACTTAAAGAGAAATCTTATGATTAACTTGCGTTTACAGTACTCCAGTATACAAAGCATAAATACTTACTTACTCTTTTATATATATATATATATATTACCCATTATATATAATATATTAAAAAAATGTGGGTAGTTATATTATATTGTCATAAACGTAAATGTTTAAAAAAAATGTTTAGTGACTATAAACATTTATAGTAATTTTAAACTTTTGTTATCGTGGTTGAAAATAGTAATTGTTATGCAAACTAGTTACTCACGATTTATTATTTATTTTATTTATATTTCGGTCCAGTTGAACCGGTCCAGGCACATACTCAGTGATTGAACTTTGTAAACCCAGAAAAGTAGATGCGGTTTCAAACTCACGTTTAATATTGTTAGTATAGTGCGCAAGGAACTTAATCAACAAAAACATGTTCAGTGTGGGTAGGTGGATCAGAAACGAACACGACGGAGGGTAGACAGATTTGTCTGCCAATAGCAACAACATCTTCACCCGCCTCGGCAGTCTCGCCGCGACCACGGCTCATGTAACCGGACCGAAATATTGGCTGTAATAAATCGCGAGTAACCCGTATAAATAACAATTGGTTTTAATAATTATTTCTTTAATGTTGTTAGGCAAATAGTTGTATAATTGTATAATACCCCCATGGGTTCGATTTCTTTTACCATAATTATTTCTAGTTGTACGTTATTCCAGCTTATGTCTGTTCCTCAGTTGAATTTTGTGCGTTCGTTGATTAAGAGTGATGTTTGAATGAATGTTATTTTTTAATATTTTTCGTATGAGTATGCATTCTTAAGTTTAAAGACCAAACATGCTTTAACAATTGATTTTTAAGATAGAACGCCAGATAGTTCCGTCTGTCTTATGTCGAGATCTGGTCAAAATTAATTTAAGTGATGATGCAAGGATGGAGTTTACATTCATGGACATTCAAAAATGAACTTTTTGTGTAATGTTGCAAGAATGCTATTCATGAGATAGCTTGTTTCAACTTGGTGTGTTAAGTATGATAAAAATCCATTAAGCGGTTTTTGCTTGTTATGTGTTCAGTCATAGGTATGTAGATATAGACATAAAAATAGAAAATATATGTATATATAAGTATTTGCTTTCTGCCTCCCTTAACTATTGCGCTTGCCTATTAGATCAAAATTGTAGCCAAAAAAAATAACGAAATTTATTAAACGACTGCCAATTAGGTGCTGTGATTCAATTATAAATCTCTTCTGAGAGTGGATGAAGGGTTTGTCAGTTCTCCTTGCATGGGGTGACAGGGGAGAATAAATTGATATTCCCTTATTCATTTACATAATAGCATTCATGATAACGTCTGAAAATCGATCAAGAGTCCCTAAAAGCAAAAATGTTGGCGAATATATTCGGCACAACAATCTCTAATTAACCATTTTTTGCTAGAAGGTAAAATTTAAGGTAGGAAGCCTAAAAATCTGAGTCGATGATACTTGTATTTGGACAGGTCACGTAGATAGAGGATGTTTAGGCGGTAATCACCTCGCTGGGCAGGCGGATTGGTGATCGCAGTCCACCTCTCCCTCGCTAATCTCTCGCATCAGTGATGTTGTTGTCCGTCACCGAGTTTTGGCATTTCTTACATTTGAGACCACGAAGTATCAGTAAGCTGAAGTGGCAGTAGGTAGGCCACATATTATTATCCCCCAGGAACGATAACCGATGAGAGAGACGAGTCCTCAAATGGAAGCCACGTACCGGGAAACGTAGTGAGACACAATCCGGTCAGATAGACCGATAACTTGAAGAGAGTAGCCGGTATTGGCTGGATGAGAAGAGCTGAAGACTGTGTGGTGGCGGTCCTTGGGAGAGGCCTGTCCAGCAGTGGAGAGACACGGCAGTGGTATGGTACGTAGGCTACCGTAGTCATGACAACATTATCAAATTCATTGTTTCGAAAAACACTGCATGCATAAACTGAAGAATTAACGTCTTCAGTTACCGGAATATTTAAACGAGTCGTATATTCGTAGCAGACCGAATTAGATATCAACTCGTTGTTGAGTTTTCTTACTTGTATTTCTATACTGTAACTTCTTTAATTAAACTAAACAAGGTTTCTATTAATTGTTTGCTTCTTAGAAGTATCTCAGTTGAATTATGAAACTTATTGTTGTTTCCAAAGCAACTTAAACGAGTTATAAGTCGCCTCGTGCGTTCCATACTGGCCGAAGTTCCCCTGGGCGTTTAGTAACTAGTTGTGACAGTTTGATGTCATAATGTCATGCCGATTCACGCCCTAGCTGTGGAGTTGCTCTCCAATATTCTTGTCTCGTATTGTTAATAAGGACAGTGTTCGTTATATAACCGTAGAACTGAGTTAGTTTCAACTATAAACTGACGTGTATGTACCACTAATTCGTTTAGTGATAGTTCAATTCCTAGTTACAGTACCTAGATAATGCCGGGATGTGTGCATGTCCATTGCATAATGGATAGTCTAGATTAATTAAGGACCTATGGACAATCCCGCTATCAGTACATCAGCATTGAGCTTATATTAAAAGAGTTGCTTGCTACTTTTAATTTAATTTGTATTAATTATTTCTTAGCTTTATCTACCTAACTAATTTTGGAGCAGGTTATTCAGTATGCTACTTGAAATGAAAATTGTAAGTAGTAAGTTTTTGTGTACAAATTTCATCCAAATATAAACCGGTCTAGTGGCAGCTTTCAATAATTTTATCAATTCTGGGATTGTCTGACGATTTAATTGAGCTCCATTTTTCATTAGTGATAAGTTTATCTAGGTTTTAAGCTCACCCTCTTTGGAAGAGGTCGACATTGTAGAATTTGTATAGTTCGACGGAGAACTCGAATGTGGCCTGCAGGTCGCTCATGGTGCGTGCGGGGCGCGGGCGGCGCGGCGCGCCATGCCGCGGCCGCTAGCACCCCGGCGAGCGCATCACTGGCCCGGCACCGGCTCACCGCATGTGCTACAAAACAACACCACCACACTGCACCACACGCGACCACACCCCGACTTCAGCGCCGGACCGAACACTCGGCGATCGGGCGCTTTCCCGGTCTCACCGCGCAAAAATAGCGAGCGGAACGCAGCAGCGGCGACGAGCGTGCGGCTCACAGTGCGGGAACCAGGAATTCATTTTTAATAGTGAACAGTACGCATGCGCAACGCCCCCGCGCCGTCGCGACGCCCGGCCCGGCTGCAGTGCGCGCTTCGCCTCGCCCACCTAGACAGGTGCGCTCGCAATAACCCGCTAATCCGCACTCGAGACGGGGAGCTTTGATGTTATGACATGACTGTACTAACGTTTCAGGGATATGCCGTGAGGTAATGCGGCGCGATTACCCTCCCGCGGGAGAGGCTTAAAGGTCAGGGAGGCCGCGTGCACCATTCCTCCGAACCCCCCTCGTCCCGCCGCACGCGATAAAAAGTAACCTTTGTAGAGGTAGTACCTGCCGATAGCGAGCCTTACTACCTCTATACAAGCGATGACGCCATTTTATGAATACGTGTCTATATCGGGGGTGCGATTTGGGACGACCTTTATTGGAGCGGGATTTGATGTTTTACGGTCCCACAAAAAGCTTTGGCGATGTCTACGACAGCCGTGGAGTAGCTATGAAAATTAACACAGGGATATACGTAGATATTTCGAGCTCGCACCACGTGTTACGATATTTTTAGTCTACACGCGACATATTTTTCTTAAATTTGTTTCCGCGAAAATAAGTCGATCGATACCATTTTATTTGAAAATAATTTTTACTCGATTGCACACATTACTCGATTTAACATAGTTTACTATAGAGACAAACAAAAAAGACATTACTTATACCGACCATGAGGTCCATTCTGAAGAGAAAAGGGGGCATAATGGGTCCAACAAATTTTATATACGAAAATAACAGCGGCTTATTCCTTATCGTAATACGGTCTGAAATGCGCAACTATAAATAAAGCCGCCTACGGATGGATATTTCATACTATGTACGTGGGGTACTTAATAAATGCCTCATACACTCTGTTAGCAGGTCCCGCGAAGCAATTCCGTGAATGTTTTGATATAACAGCAATAGCAGCAAATTGGGTTTTGCGAGAGAATGTAAATTTCATTGGTTCCCAACGAATGATGCTAAAGGTCATAGTTCAAGTTTGGGGTGGTCGATACAGAAAGGGTCAGGGAACGTTGGTGGAAGGATTGTAGAATAGTAGTGATGTCACTGCAACAAGGATTGACGAGAACTGTGACTTGTTAAGGACTGCCCAATAAGCACGTTCTCTCTAATAAGATGTACGTGCCGAATCTAACTCGTCACGTCTTTGAGGGCATTTTGAATGGTAGTAGTAGGATTTGCGAGCGGATGATGACGTAGGTATAACTAACTTGGTCAGTAATCTTTTTCGTACGTTGATTGGTCAAAGAATATCCCGAATATCCCTGAACCCAGGAAAGAGGAAAGAGAAAGAAGTAGCATGGAATTAAATCAGGGCTATAAGGAGGCTGGCTCAATTCTTGGATCTCTATTGTCTTCGAAACCTCTTGGGTAATTTTTGCTTTGTGAGATGATGCATTGTCATGATGCAAGAAAAGCCCTCTCAAACCAGTTTTAGGACGTTTTTGATTTAACATATCGAATACATTTGTTAAACACACTTGACTGTACCACTGTGCCTTAACAGTTTTTTGAGCATCTAAACAAGTTGTCGCTAAATGGCCACCCGGAGAACAGAATGTTGCTACCATTTTTTCGCTCACACTGCGCCCACGTCTGATATTCTAGGGAGGCTCTTCGTTTGGTAACACCCACAGTGTTCATTGCCGCTTAGTTAGTGGGTTATACTGATTGATCCAACTCTCATTTCCAGTAATAATATTAGATATATTCCGTTCCTCTCCACTTTCGAATTTTACAATCATTTCCCTGCACCATGTTACGTGAGCTTGTCTTTGTTCAGCAATCAGTGAATGAGAAACCCAACGCGAATAAAGTTTCTTGACTTGAAGGTGTTGGTGTAAAATTTCATGAATGACCGGCGATGAAATCTTAAGAGTTCCTCAATCAGTTTGTAGATAGTTTTGGGTCGTCGTGCAACATGATCTTTACCGCCTTGATGTTTTCATTCATTACTAGTTTTCATTCGGCCACTTTTGTCATCTTTCAAGGAAAATTTTCCTTATTTAAATTGAGAAAACCATGAGAAAAAAAATTGTTGCACGGGACGGTACGAGGTCTACTAATCTATATTTATTCTCACGTTCATTTTTAAACGAACTTTGAAATCGTATAACATCATTGCATGAAAATGTTTTCGTTCGAATTACATTGTTGCAAAGAAAAGCGCGCGAAATGCAATAGAAAAGTGAATATAACATTTTTATCTTTTTCGTTTTGACTAAATGACTTTCGAAATTCGAATTTTTATAAATGATGTTTTAAAAACGGTACAGTTCAAAAGAGTTCTCTTTTCGAAATTTGAGTATCTCTAAATTTACCTAGTCACCTTATATTCATTGTGTAGTCTACAGAATACGGGGTCGTTGGATAAATATCCACAACATTCTATTTTTACCATTTTTATTCTACGTACAAAAATAATAGTAATTATATATAATTAGTGCAAACGATAATTTATTACGGACGTCTAAAATATGTAATTATTACAATTTCCTTGAATTATACCATACTATACCATATCATCAGCCTATGTCACCATTGATGTCAGACGTACCAACTTCTTGGTAAACATACTAGTTTTTAGTGTCACGTACCATGTACCAAGACTACTCGGTCCTTGTACGCAAAAATACCAAGATTGGCCGTTGACCGACAAAAATACACTGACAACATAGAATAACCGACAAATTTCAGAGATGCATAAAAAAAAATATTCCAATCAGATTTCCCTAATGTTATAAAACTTTATTACAACAAGCAGTCTCGATGAGCAGTTACCATTTTCCACCGTCGTATTCTCAGGATGTTAGATTCTCAGGATTTGTTTACGTCTGAGTTATTTTCCATTGTTTGCTCAAGCGAACCGTCGTTTTCGATAAAAATCTTCGTTATAAATCATTTATTTATTTTTTTCAATATATTTTACATATTATATCCGAAATGCAATATAATATCAAAAAGAAATGTTAAAAGTGATATTTCTTCCGTGTGTTCAATAATTACTGCCCTCTATTAACGGTATACGAAATTATAATGTAATTTTTTTTTACTGGGATGCGATTTCCGATACAGTTTGTCTCTCAGTATTGGCAGCGCTAGAGCGGAGCACAGGCGTACTAGTTTCCCGTCTCCCATACCAGCTTTCAGCCAGCTCGGTAAAAGGATTTCTAAGTGGCCGTCTAACATCCCTGTATGTCACTTCACTGCTCGATATATGTGTAGGCTTCTTCTAAGGCTCGCCAGCAAACGATTTTCGACTCATCCCACCGTCCCACACAGCGCTTCTCTAACGAATTGATAATTATCTTTACATATAATAAAAATGTAACTGATCGCTGTCTGTACATGGAAGATATATGAGAAAAATATTATTGGGGGCCTTTATCAACGCAATAGAACTCAAAATTAATGATTCTTAGAATTTTTGTCTGTTTGTCTGTTTATCTGTTTGTCTGTGCGTTTGTGCGCGCTAATCTTAGAAATGGCTTAACCGATTTGGGTGCGGTTTTCACTAATGTATTGTGGTAAGCTTCACTTAAAATTTAGTGTTTGTTTTATTTCAATCAGTTCATAAAAAAAAGTTATATCAATTTAAAGAATCACGTCGATCATTTGTTCAATAAAAAATAAGCTATAAGAAATAATGTGTCTGATCGTTTTCGAAAATACCAAATACCCCTAAGAAGGTAAAGACGGTGATTATAAACTAAAGTCCACGCGGACGAAGTTGCGGGCAACAGCTATATATTAATAAAACTCATAGCTCTGGCAAATATGCGGTGAAGCGTATCCGTGTAAACATAAGACACATTTTAATATACAGTAGAGCCTTGATATTAGTCCGGATTAGAGCCTTTAGGGCTGCCAACCGTCCGGGTTTCCCCGAATTTGTCCTAGCATCCGGGGAGCGGCTAGGCGGGGTGTTCGATAGGTCCGGGTTTTTATAATGGCTAAATAAACATTTAAAACTTCTGTATCTTTTTAATACGTATCTAAAATTTCAATAATTTACAACTAAACTGTACAATTAGTACGCTCAATATAGTATTTATCTAATATGTTTAATAATATTTGTTTATTTATATAAGATTTACTGCAATAAAGTTGTACAGGAGGCGAACTTAATGTCTAGTACCATTCCCTGCCACTCAATCTTGGTTAAACAAAAATGCAATAGGGTGGTGCACGGTAATTTATGTAGATATCTTTATTAGGTGACCGGCAGCTAGAATATGAAAAAAAAGGAATAATTATAAATAGAACCAAAGCTAATGATAGGTGACCAGTATACAGTTAATAAATTTATATTAACACCAAACAATTAAACATATAAAAATAAATTAAACTGTTATAACGTGTACATGTGTCTATTATTATTTATTACTTATACTTAGATAAAAATTAGTAAACTATAAAAGTGAATATATTATAAGGCTGTATGTGCGTGTGTAATGTCCTTGTAAAGTGCATAAAAAGACTGCATACAGAAATATATTCTGTGACTCATTCGATGAGGCAACCCTATTCTGGACTCGCCGATGCCCGGGCGTAGTCCGGTGGTCACTGTAATCCGGAGGACTAGCTTGCTAATTGTCGGTTCATTTATTTAAACCGCCAATGACAAGTCAAGACGATTAGCAGTTATTATTGTTTACTCGTTGTTTACCTACCTTCAGATCGTTTCGTATTGTGCTTTTGTCAAAATGTTACCCAAATGGTGACTTTACATTCCACTTTATGTATAGAAAAGATTACACTTTCCTTTGCATTAAAGAAAAATCGTGTCCAAGTTCTCAAACGTTTATTTCCTTTCAAGTAATAATCGTAGAAAATACACGACAATCAGAATTGATTTTTTTAAATATACGGGTCATGAAACAAATATCATAGACAACTTTGATTTAGCTAACAACAGTAGCTAACAACAAAACAACCTTTTTTTTCATGACTGAAGTACATAATTTTAAGTTATTTATAATGTCATCGTCAAGTCAACAGAGTTCCGCTTCTCGGGACTCCTACTTCTTTATTGTCACGAGAGAACCTAAACCTAAATTTTAAATTTGCAATATAAACTGGCTTCAATCACGAATTACTTTTTTACACATAATTTCAACAGTTATTCAATTAACTATTAATCAAAGGTCATAAATAATAACTCAATTTTAACTTAATAACTTCCCGTTATTAAATATGTCTTAGAATTTTTGTTCACTTTAATTATCGGGTATTTTGAAAAAAATTCAATAGAATTTTTTCTGCAAGGAGCCCAGAGAGATTTATTTTCCTGCGATATGACTTATTGAATCCTCTCTCCTTGGTTCTCTTTGGTCAATTAACACGGGTCCAATATGTGTATAAATATGTGTAAAAAACGAGAATATCTCAAATGTTACAATGCAAATCTCTTTGTTCTAGTCATATAGATAGTGTGCATTGTGTATAGTATAGTTTCACTGTAGTTTACAAAGTAAGAAAGCAATGTGAAGCGCGGTTCGCAGCGACAATGCAGCTATCACTCACCACTATAAGTGCAACCACTCAGCATATTGCTATGTGCTTACAAAAGAACAAAACATACTGCTGTATGTGTATGCAATGTCGCCTCTTTGGGAATGAATATCTCGATAGAAAAGGGCAACAGTCAGAGCTCGCTTTTAAAATTTATTATTGAATATTAAAATTTTGCACATGAGAAGTGAAAGAATTTTTCAAATAGGTGCAGTGGTTCCGAAGATAAGTATATGCAGGTGGGTGGATACCCATGATATGATTCTTTTTTTTTATTGTTATTTACATTATTTTTATTGATGGTAAATTTAAGATGACAAATTATAATAAATTTAAGATTCACTTTGTACAATATTATTATTGTAATATTTTTTTGCAAAATTCTTAAGGCAGTTTACGAATAAATAAATCTGAATCCGTTCCTTCCTATAATATAACTCAGGCTCTAGTTGAAGCTCGGTCTTTGTTTGATAACGTGCTGAACATAAAACTTGTACCCACCCCTGGTTGATAATGAAATTTATTACTCCGGATGCATTCGTACGACCACAGTGTATGGAAAACCCAGCGGAAAAATTACATATTTAGAAACGAATTTATATTTTATGAAGTACTAGCAGAACCCAGCAGACGTTGTCCTGCCTGTGTATATTTATTTACCTCTGTATATAAAATCACAAATTATTCTGTTTTGCCGTCGATATGATTTTTGCGATCCGTTGAACAGTGTAAAAGTTGATGTGCTGTAACGCCATCTAGTGGCGAGTTACAACAAAGTCAATAACATAAAAACCTTCTCCATGAAAGAATACATATATGTGCCAACTTTCATGGTGATCGGTTAATTGTCATACTGAAACTATCAGATGCATAGGTAGGTACATACAAATACCTTTTTTTATAATTGTTTTTATTGATAAAAATATTCATACTTTGTCACTGATAAGTACCTATGCCGCAATTTGTGCTGTATTCTTACTGGATTTTCTATACCCATGCTATCAAGATCTTCCACCACTCGCTCTGTCTAGACATTACTTTTGTTTATACCACAATGTAAAAGACTTTTGAACGATTTCTTTGTTATTCGAGTCCTGTAAGCAAATAATGGATATTTTTTACTACATGTTACCGTTTTAAGAACAATACCATATTATAAGCCTATCTCACATATGATTTTCCTCTTTTCTCATATAAATGTTTGAGTATATATATTATATATAATTTGAATTTCACGACAATTAATTGCAAATTTCGACCTTTTATGAAGTAAGAAAACTAGTATAAGAATAAAAGAAAGATTCGATTAATTATAACGAAATCAGATACAATTATAAAATCAATTTCTAAAATTGATTTCACAATTAAGGTTTGCATATCACAATTAAAAACAATTTAATTCATAATTTAAAAAATATCGGAAAACAAGTCACGAATCATTTGTAAGTCTCATACACTGTACATTTATTTAGTGCTAATATAGATTAAATCAATATCAGTTATTATTGGGGGAAGTTCGCGTATCATACGGATAATTGTGGGGCAGTCTGTTATCTTATTACTACAAAATTTATTACCTAGAATAAAAAAATAGAAATTATTTTAAATTATAGTAATACTAATATTGATTTTGTAAACCTGATACTATGGGCGTAGCTACAATGGTGCAGGTTGGGGCGCTTGCACCCCCCCCCCCCCCGAGAATAGGGAAGAATAAGTTACACTACCTCTATTTAAATTATAATAAAATTGGTTACTTTTGCCCCACCCTGACTACGCCCTTGACTAATACTTTAAATGACTATGAAATCCTTTCCTTACTTGTATGAAATCCTGTGTGCTGAAATAGAATTTTTTTTTTTCTAAAATAGTAAAGATGTACTTCTAAATAGATATAGGACACAAGGAAGACTCCTTCCTTGGATTTCTTACCCTGTCACGATAGATATGCACTGCCATATTTGAATATCTGAATATGTTCCTAATTATCGTTCTTATCTTATCTCATTTGAAATGAAGTCAATCCGAGTTTAACATTTTTCAAGCATTCATATAGATTTTATACGTTATTTGATCCCAATCGTTATTTGATTTCAGCTCGTCCTTATATTGCTCACATTCGCACATAAAAGATCTTTCATTAAAAATAACCAAGTCACGTGATGCGAATACTATTTAACTGCCTTGTTCTTCTAAACTTCGGAACAAAATTGATTTCCATTATTTTTTTTCTCTAAATGACTAACAACGAGCACACAGTCCACCTGGTGATAAGGTAGGCGCGCATCCGGGGGCGTGCCAACGTTTGTCATTCTGTACTGATGTTGGCATGTATCGCGGATGTCTATGGACGATAGTATCCACTTACCATCAGGTGAACTGTATGCTCGTCCGCCGCCTTTTTTTTAATAATACTAGATCAATTAAATAACCAACAAACAATTAAAGCCAATGTTTAGTATATGACAAAACAAATGAAAATCAATGCAATGCGCTCTTCGCTGTAATAAATATTTAATTTCACTTGCATTCGAATTAATTTAAGTTCCGTTTTTCAAAGCATGTCAATTATATCAATCCACAGCGATCTCATGCCTTAAAACGACACGGCACTTGTACAGAGTTACACCACCCTTGAAGAGGTAAAAAGGGTACACTAGCGAAATCTAGCTCGCACAGAACAAATGAAATGGAAGCGTGGAGAATGGTTTGCTTTGTGGGCAACCGACACCTTTCTGCCTTTTTAGGTCGACACTAGGTACCTCACTAGCGCTAGTGAGGTGAATTTATCATTTTTATCGGTTCCAGCCGAGGGGCAACGGATGCCCTTTTCGGGTTTCCTTTGTGAAGTCACAAAAAAGCGATCTGATAGGTCAGATTTCAGGTGGCTTGCTCGGTTTATTTTATGGGACGCCCGTAAATGTGATTACTGTTATCTATCTAGGTAAGTATCTAACATACCTACAGTTGAAACGGCCTAAGTTTTAACGCTTTATGGATTTAGTATTCATTCACGTTGAATATTTAACCTTTAAAGTTAAGATTACTTTCTTGTTTGAATGGAATAGATCGCGAAAAAGAACTACAGGGGAGATATCACATTAAAAAATGCGCCAAATACTTGAAGTGAGAGGTGGTGTGGAAAAGTGTGCATTTAAAAAAAATATATGAATTACAATTCTTGACATTGCCATATCTCGCAGGCAGACATTACTATGAAAAAAAGTATTAAGAACTTTTTGTGGGAAATTATATGCGATATAAATGTGGTCAGAAACATTTTCAACATAAGACCATTTAAGAGATATTCGCAAAATAGCGAGTTTTTTAACTATTGACACCTGCATAATTTTTAGCAGCATGCGGATCGATGGTATCTTTTGACATTTCATTCAGAAGGATTCTGAATGAAGGACAGGTTCGTACTTTTATGTCTATTTTTACTGGACTACATAGGTATATTTCTTTCTACCAAGGATATTATATTCTGTATACATACGAGTGGTGTGTTAGAAGTATTTCGAAAGATGGAAACGGAATTCTGTTCATGATTCTGGATAATTGATATGAATTTATAAATATGATACGAATTGCTACGCATTAAAAAATACAAAAAAGTTAGTAACATTGTAGTCAAATAAGTCCAAATCAGGTTTCAGGAAAGGTTCAGATATAACCCGTATACCGTAACCGTAAACCAGCCCTTTTTGCCCACTGCTGGACATGGACTTCCTCATGCATATTGTCTCGTGCGTGAGGAATATATGACCGTGCGTGAGGTAAACGGCACGCCGCCGGCGCGGCGGCGGGTGGCTCGTTGGTGAATCTATTCTTTTCGGCGTAGTGCAGGGCTTTGGTATTTAGTAGTAATCTTTTACGACACCTTTGTGTACAAAGAGATGTAGTTGTGTTATCGTCAAGCCGGCCGACATCATGCGGCCAAACAGGTTAAGCTTCGTTAAGCAGGTTGCTTAAACCAGGTAGGTGTATTAGTAGAGTTGACATTTTTCGCAATTTTTTATTCATTTAAAACTGAGTCGGTCTAAATCGACGAGGTTGCACAAGATTGTCAGCAACGAGTTGCACAGTGTCAGAAAGAACAGTAATTCGTCTTTATTTCTGACAATATGTTACTTAAAGGCAAATGTTAGTTCAGATCCGGCTGGTGTTCGTTTCGTATATGTCTCCTGGATACACGACACAAAAAATCTTGCTTTTATAGAAAACAAAATCGGCAGATGAGCATACAGTCCATCTGATGGTAAGTGGACACTGTCGCCCATTTAAATCCGCGATACACGCCAACATCAGTCTAGAATGACAAACATTGGCACGTCCAGATGCGCTGCCTACCTTTGCAGATAAAGGAATGGATTGGTGGAAAGGGTTGGGAACAAAGGGGAGGGATAGGATGGGATGGGAATGGGCTCTGGCATATCTCATTCACTACCGAAACACGTACATACATTTGGAAAATACGATAAAGTAGGAAATGCAGTACATTTCAAGGTGAGAGAGAGGGGTAAAGTGGCCAGTCGAGTGCGCCCAGCGACTGTGGGAATGCAGGGTGCACTCTTCCCCTACAATAGCCCATTGATTATAATTATACAATTATAATTATATTTAATACTGTTATTGTTGACGGTGTGGTGCCAACGGAGGGGTTGTAGGGGAGAAAAAGAAAACGCCCTTAATTCCACACAATTCCAAGTGCACGGGGAGCGGCCATCAACATCGAACTCACGTTTGCGCAGAGGTTCCGCGGACTAATTACTTTTATATATTAACAGGGCGATAATTCAAGTGGGACTGTATCGGGAGGATCGGACCTCCCATAGTTATAGGAGTGTATTGCCATGCGATCCCCCCGTTCCCCGAGGACTTTATTAAGATTCGCATTCCCATACTTTTATATAGGTTGCAAGCTACCTTATCAAATATGTCCATATCTCTTAATTATCGTTTATCACTCTAATTCTAACTATTTTCTTTATTTAAGGACACGAAATGATAGCCCTTTAATCAATTGTCTCTACTGTGCATGCCCAGTACAACAAAGTGCTCCTGATACACGTTGCCCGTTGCGTAACCATCTTTAGACATCCCCATTTTCCTCCGAGACTTTGGAACGTTAGTACACATGTAATTGACGTGTTATTTACGACACTGTTTCGTAGACACTCTGTTCTGAAACTACGATTCTTTTGCGAACGCATTATTTTTACACAGTTGTTTATCATAATATCACTTTGATATCACTGGGCACATTGAACTGTCTGTGCACTTGTGGTTATGTCGTACACAATTATGATTACGTAGATTTTGATTGACTATTTAGTACGTGATATGGGCCTACCTCAAACTAATACGTTTATAAACAAAATATGCGTTATTTTGTAGAAAGAAAGAAATCTATGGGCTTTCATACAAGACAAGTCTTCTATGAAAGCCCATCGCAGCGAGAATTCAAGTTATGAGTAGGTATATCTCGGCTTCTACTGATTTTGACTACGATCAACACTGTAATTGTTATTGATGAAACAGCTTACTGAAGTACTCAGTTTTACGTAAATTCTTTTATTCTAGGATACTTCGTAGATTTAAATGATCTACCATAATTTACTTCAATTTATTTATAAAGTTGTGCATTTGTATGGATGTCACCTACATTTATGCCTTGTACGAGTATCTTAGCTCGGTGTGCAATGAGTTCGGCACACTATTTACTTATGCATTTAAACCTTAAGCCGGGAAAAATACTGCGGGCTACTGTTTATCCGGGAGCTCGCTCTTTTGTTTGTACTAAGCACACTGACACACTTTTGAAATATTTTGTTGTTCTCAAGTTTTTGCCACGGGTGAAGCTGAAAAGATTTTACGTTTGAAATATGTAGCCGACAAATATTTTTTCTTTGTTAGTGTTAATAGTGTGGAGATGTGAAATTGAAATAAAATGGAAACCTAATACATACATACAATGCCTAATAATATCGCAGGACTCACGTGGCTGCGGTGTGGTTGGTCACGTGGTTTTTTTTTATAGAAAAAAGCAGACGCTCGTCTGCCATCTGCCGTCAAATGTCCTGTATTTCCTACTTTATCCTATTCTCCCCATGTAAGTACGTGTTTTAGTAGTGAGTGAAACATGCCAAAACACATTTTCATCCCATTCCATCCTATCGCAACTTTCTCTACAACACCATTCCTAAATTTCCAAAAGTAGGCAGCGCATCCGGAGGCGAGCCAATGTTTGTCGCTCTGGACTGATGTTGGCATGTACCGCGGATGTCAATGGATGACAGTATCCACTTACCATTTAGTATACTACTCATTATTTGGTGGACTGTCTGCTCGCCTGCCATCTTATTTATATAAAAAAATCTATCCACTTGATCTTAGGTCTTCGTCTTCGGACAAGTATGGATAGATACAGCACCCGATTTCTATACATGAAGATCTTCTCTTGACATGCCCAGACGATCGCAGCCTACTGTCCTGTAGCCCAGGAACTTATTGGCTACGTCACGTACTGCTTCACACAATTCATTGCGCATCTTGCCACTAGGCGTAACGTCGTACTTACTCCTGTGTATCTTCATTTACTTGTACGTTGGTCTTGTAAACCAGCGCATTAATTTAATAGATATCTTTTTATCGCATGTTACATGTACACATGTAACATGCGCATATTTAAATTAGATTGATCCTGTATTTAGATTGAGGAAGTTAGCTGTTCAATTTGGAGTCTGATTTCTTGAATTCCTTGATTCTGTGACATGCATGATTTAAAATTACGTGCATCGTCAACCAGTGACACGGGCTAATACATTAATCATGGTAAAGTGACCCAGTCTTGATGCAAGGTGCACTCGAATACCTCCTACCTTCCAAATTGTGTACACATTATCATATTTTATCTCATCATCGCTAAAAGAGTGGACTCGCCAACCCGCTTGGCGAGCATGGTGTTTTAAGGCTTTACATCCCTCATGCACCAGCGAACGTGCATGAGGAGGCCCATGTCCAGCAGTGTATACTGAAAGGGCTGGATGCATTGCATTGCACATTGTAACACGCATATCATTTTATATTGTAAATCGGGTCAGATCGCGTAAAATTAAAGGTTTTTATTTAAAGCTAGAGCATGTGTAATCTAGGGCATTGAACAAATCTACATTGGATGCTTCATCAAGACAAGACCTCGCAGTGCGGCGTTATACGCCGGTATTGACCTTATTGATTTATATTGTGATGTTATCTTTCATCTTTTCCAATAATTTTATCTAATTAAATAACGATTTTGCAAATAAAAGTCGTATTTATTTGGGAGCGAGTTGTTCGCCGACAAATGAGCGGGCAGCGTTGAAATGGAAAAGAAATTACGGGTTCGCTGTTGATGGGATTTTTAACGAGCGGAAGAGATCCAACCGGCGGAAAATATTCACTTAATTTTAGCCACTTTACCTTGTTAAATATCACGATTTATATTCCCAAGAATAACTGGTTTCAGGGTGCTTTTTTCTGGCCTAGTTTTTAAGAGGGGAATTTAATTTTTAGGGCAACTGTATGTATGCAGGGATAATTCACTACGATTACTCGTAAAGACAAAATTATAAATTTTGAAAAATAAACCCTATATATTACATTTACAAGCATAAAACTGACATACACAACAAAATATTTCTGTTTTCATATTACGTGAACTTAAATAAAAAAACATCACGATAAATTACATACGTTGTCCAAACATTATTATCGACACAAAATAATATTGTCTCATCATCGAGCGACTCCTATGGCTGTAGGAATTCTCGCGCACGACGATGTCGTTAACTGCGTGTTACATTACTTATTGGTGTTCGTTAGGCTCCAAATATTAATCACCATAAGAGGCAATATAGTTAAAAAGAAAAATCAAAATGATGAATTATGAGAATCTTATTAGAAGTATGGAATTACTATATCTTAGCGTATTTTATATAAAAACAGTATTTTTTCTAAAAGAAAATACTGATGAAATGTTATCCTTTATTGGTATAAATTACAAGTCGTGGAAGAGTTTCCGCGATTAGAAACGCTGCAAAACACCATGTTTTAAGGTGTACGTTTCAAGAACAACTGAATCACAACACGCGCCCTGGTGGCCTACGCTTCACCAGTGTGGCGACAAGCTCACCCGAATTTACTTACGACTTCTATTCTCCTATTGAAACACACTGTATACTATCACCTTTCCGTTGTGGATAAAAGTATTCAAATTTGTCTTTTCCTATTAAAAAGTGTGTGATCGATATCAATCACCCTATAATGCTTCATTGCAGGACACATGCCTCCCCTAGTAAGTCGCTAGGAAGCTTCAGGCCATTGTCGACCACGCAACTCAATGCGGATTGGTGGTATACAATACATGACCGATATTCAGAATATACTTTTGACATTTTCAACTATCGAGCATTACTTAATTTTAATTTATATTTTGTTTATATTCTGTGTGCTACTAACTATAGGCTAAGAAATTTTTTAAATAAGTTCTTACTAACAATAAAATATGATAAAAAATGTTATGATCCTGAGTTGGTCGAAGTAAATAAATAAATAAAAATAAATAAATTACGGGTTTCTATATTTTCCTTAACAGATGAGCTGATTATAATTTAAAAAATCCGTATTTAAGTAGAAAGTCAGTGGACCAAGGATTTGAACTCGCAACTTGCGAACTTTGTGAGCAGCCTTAAATTTCCAAAGGTGGGGCAACCGGGGACGAGCCAACATCTGCCAAATGGAACTGATGTCGGCATGATCTGGACTGACTGCTCGTCTGCCACCCCTCTTTCCATAATCCACCCTCGCTATTGTAACCAATCTACATAAAATATTCATCAGGTAGTCTATTATCCACGCGGCACTGATGACCCTAATCAATTCAATGAAACAACCTCGCTGCAAAGGTGTAATACATCTCGCACCGTCGGAGTGCTTTCAACTAACACGTGACTGGGGTATTAATAAGTCCACGTGCTGGCGAACGCCTCTTTTCCCCTCCCCCACTCGCCTGCATATTGGATATATGAACAGTACGCTAACAACGTTATTTAATAAAAAAGACACATGTTCATTGGACTATATATTGTGGTCTGGTAATTTTTGCCCGTGTAATATCGGCCATCTTTAGACCACCCCATCTCTTACTGTGGGTGTCGTAAAAGGCGACTCAGGAATACCAAAGCTGTTATCACAAGTTCCAGGAACGATATCACCTCAAAAATGTGGACTCGCTAATTCGCTTAATCAGCGTGGCGTGGAGGTCCATGTCGAACAGTGGATACTAAAAGGGCTTGTTACGGTTAAGCTAATTTTATAGTAAGACGATGTAGGTGAGCCACAGTCCACTTGGTGGTAGAAGTGGATACTGTCACCCATGAATATACGCGATTAATGTCAACATGCTCCCTGCTACTCATATACACATAGAGTACTGTTCACATCTCTGGCGGCGCGGCGTACCGAAATAGGCGCACGCTTTGGATATTGAAGAGTGGATTAGGAAAAGGATTGGGAAGGATGGGGCGTCATGGTCTCAACGGGACGAGGACTTTTCTTCATTGTCACACACCGCATTCTTCCTTATGGAGAGGGTAGTTTAATGTGGTAAGATATTTCCTTATCCTATACTCGCTACTCAATAGGACGAGATGGGGTTTTATGGGATGGGAAATAGGCGTTGTATATCGAGATTATAACTTCTGCCGTTATCAAGCGATTGATAGACCGTCGAGTAATAGAAATAAAATAAAATGTATAAAATTGTACAAATAATACAATAACAAAGTAATAATCGTCGTGGATTACGAAAGTGTGGAAAGGATGTGTGGTCAGCTGTCCGGTCCCGGTAACCGAGCCGGGACACCGGCCTTCGTGTGTCTGTCGCACCCCACGGAAATCCGCGAACGCACGAACACCAATGTAGAGAGCATAGTTTTCGACACATGAAATTAACTTACTGTTTATGATACTGTATTGAGCCTTTTATTTGCATATTTTAGTCCCAACAAGTCTGCGAAAGCGTGAAATTTTCAGGAAATGCTCGTGTACGAATAATATTTTAGGTAATTCTATTTTTAAAACTATGTACATATCTAAAATTCACTTTTAAAAAAAAAATAAGCTTGTTTATTTTTTTTAACCGATATAAAAAGTCACCGTACTCTAGTTTTGTAGTTTACTTTTAATCATAAATTAGATCTTCATCATAACCTTTATGTGTTTTATTTGATTACCAGCTATTGTGACTTTCTCTGATGAATTGAAAATAATTGAATTGAAAATAAATCTAAATGTTAATCCTTTCGACGAAGTAGGTAGGTATACGTAGTACATAAACCAAATTTGGTAGCTACTCGTTGATTTATCGCATAGTTGTTATTGTTGCAGGTAAGAAACAAACAAACCAACATTCGCATTTGTAACATTAGTAAAGATAATACGGTATTTTACTACTTTTATATATTATATATAAATAAATAATAGGTAGGCAGCGCGTCCGAGGGCTAACCAACGTTTGATTTGTGGACTAATGTTGGCATGTATCGCGGTTGTCCACTGTCAACAATATCCAATTAACACCTGATGTTAAGTGGATACTGCTCGTCTGCCACCTCCTTTCCATAAAGTAAAAAAATATATAAAAAATCGGGTAGATACACCAATCCGTACTGGATCCGCGTGGTGGATTATGGTTTGAATCCCTCTAGTGATTTCCTAAGGCAGGTCCTGTACTCTATAGTAGGACGTTAATAAGGCTAAAAAAGGCACATTTTAACCACAAATCAACTACCCTACTATTAGGATAGCGAAGCCAATGTGAACTGCTCGTGAAGTTATATTTAATTAAATGTGAATAGTGATCATGGTATGAATAGTAATAATTTTGAAACCAGTATCAGGAAACGACATCAAAATCAATTAAAAGAGCAATAAATAACTATAGAGCAATAAATAAAATAGTAACTATTGTCGGTTGTAAACATGATGTCATCGACCTCGTGAAAAATATTCGCTCACGAAAATAAATTTGCGAGAGTGAGGCAAATTGGTGCCATGCACGTTCTTGTTAGGCGAACGAACCCTGATGAACAGTTGATGTATCGAAGAATGTTTCTCAGGCATGCAACTTTTGTTTTCCACTATGACGTCAGACTTATTGTCGACTTTAAAGACTGATGTTTTTAAATGTTATTTTAATGTTGCAGGTATGTTCCAGTCTTATATTTCTTTTATTATTTAGTTCTAGTTATCTTGTAGTGCATGTTCGATTTATTGCTAACAAATTAATTCATAATATTTTTTGCATCGTCCCGGGTGATTGCTGCCAAAATTTACTCTTCATTTGTTTCGCACCACATGTCAAATCGAACAAGCACTATACACGGGCCGGGCCTGCTGTATTTAAAGTACACTCGGGACTTTTTGGCGGGAACTCGAGAATGAAGTTGAATATTTTATTTGATTTATAATAAATAATATGTAATTGTGCGTTTTGTGATTTAATAGTGGTTATTAGTTAGTAAAACTTTAAAATGTTTTTTCTGCGTAATGTTTGCGATAATGAAATAAAAGCGTAGGACTGCGTTTTTCGTGTGCTTCCAAAAAGTCCTCTTCTATCCTCGGCAAAGGCCCTCAGTAAACAACTTTACCGTGTGACACCTGACTTACTTTTTTTCTTTTTGTATATGGCAATTGTGCAATTACCACATTCTGCCAGTGTCAAGTTCTCTTTGTAACAAACAATTTCAAAGTCTAAAATGTATCCATCCTATCAATGTCCAGTCCTGTCGAAGTCAGGAGTCGCTCAGTAAAACGATAGAAGGTTTACTGAGGACAAAAACTCAACATCGAGTTTCCGCGAGTTTCCGGAACTAACCACCTGTCGAGTTTCCGTTAAAAAGTCCTCCTGTCTTACTTAGACAGGACTGGACATTAACAGGATACGTTTTTTTAGACTTTAAAATTGTTAATTACGTAGAAAACTCAACACTGGCACAATGTGCTAATTCCACCATTGCCATATAGTTATAAAAAAAGGTATACTCACCTCCATGTCCATGGACTACAGTATCCACTTACCATCAGGTGTACTGGTCCTACGTGATGGTACAGTGTTACCGCCGCCCATGGACACCTGCAACACCAGGGGGCATGCGGGTGCGCCGCCGACCTTGCAAAATCCTATTCACAGCTTTCTTGAAGAATCCCATATTGTGGCTTAATGGAAAGATTGAACGGATTTTAATGAAACCTGACATATTTATAAGTTATAATTTTACTGTACTTTTGTACTTTTTCCAGATCAATTATGAAGGGGAATCAAACTAGCCACACAAACTTACTCTAACGTCTACGTATACTACAACTACAGAGTATAAAATAGTAACAGCTAACCTCTAAAGTGGTATTTTTTCGTATACCGTTAGCGGTATTTTTTATTATCGAATTTTCTTCTATAAAGCACCTTGTATTTTCACCAAGCAGGCGCGGTCACGTAGAAAGTGACCTAGATAGGCGGTTTATACGTTAGCTTCGCATGTTTCCGGTTGGCACGCGATCCAAGCAGTTTTATAGATAAGAAGAGAAACTTCAGTAATACTCGTAGTCCTTAAGTTAATCTAAAATTATCGAGTTCTAAAAATAAGGAAAATCGCAATATGATATTTTTGAAAGTGACTGTTTACTAATTACATATATAATGTAGTATCATCCGCATGTAATACGAGTATAAATGGTGACAGACCTAGAAGTATTTGTTCTTAATTGTTACAGGCTAGGCAATAAGGCAGGGCTGTATTCAGGCATTGGCCTAGAGACCTGGTGTTTAGGATCTACCCTTCGCGCCACTTTTAGCTTTAAGTTCTAGTGCCTACCTACATGTAATTTAATGACTCATCTCTGTCTTTCGGTGAGTAACGCGTCGTTGTCGAAATTAGTGGATTTTATTACTAAAATTATACCCAGCCATACCCATAATTATACCCATAATCGATTTAAATTAACTTTTAACTTATACTTTCATTTAAAACAAATAAAAAAATAATAAAGAGTAAAAGTGAAATGTTCATTTGTATTCTGCTATCGATTTTCAATTCCTTAACCTCATCTCATACGTGGTCCAGAGCTCCGAAATCCCCAAAGAAATAAATCCATAAATAATTAATTATTTTATTGGTCTTTACTTAAAAACTATTTTTACATTTATCGCTAAGGTAACTATTATTTATTTCCTACGTTTGACTATGGACACAACACATGTCCCGTTGAACCTTAGGCTCGGAGGTTACACGTTTAATAGAAATAGATCATTAATTAGGCAGTGATCGTTTAAACTTGAGTATTAAATAAGAGTATATTTTATTTAACATTTTTGTAAATATTTGGACAACGAATATAAGAACTAAGTATGTTTTCAAATACAAATGTGTATTATTTGAGAAATGGGACCTCATTCTAATTTCTCAAAAATTGAAATTTTAGTGGAATCTTAAAAATAATATGCTTTTTAATTTTTTATCGTAAAAACTAGTTGTTTCTGTAGAGCATGTTTTTATTTAAATAGAATCTTGGAACAGCGAAACTTTACGTTAGAAAATCTAACCAGTCCATGCGGACAATAAGGTCCCTTTGCTCAGATATCATAAATAACAATTTGGCATGCAAAATTTGGATGTACTAAATGAAAAATAAAAATATGTATCGCTGAAATTGCATTTCCTTTGACAAGAAATAAAACAGCGAGTTGTGTGTACTTAAATGCAGAGCTGTTCATTATTCAAAATTTAGAACATAAGGAAAAGTTACTTGAAGATTAAATTTTTTATTTTCTTTTAAGACACCTGGAAACTAAATTTTTAGGTTAATGATTAATTTCGTAAGTCATAATTTTAAGACTTTTCTTTGTTTCATTTTTGGCGCACTTATTTGGTGCTACCATAAATATCCTACAATATTTTTTTTATTTTTACCTTTAATTATTTTTAGCATTTTTATGATACTGACCAAATATCCTTCAAAATAAAATTATACTTATAGTCAATATTATAAAATATTATTCATCATAAATTAAAACATACAAACTTATAAAAATATACATAAATTAAAATTAAAAAAATAGGCCCAATTAAATATTTTTTAAATCGTTCATTTTAGTATGTAATATCAAAATATATATTATATTTTATGTCTAACAAAAATTTAGACATAAAATCGTCAAATATCGTTGATTTTTATATTTTTTTTAATGAAATTCTTGTCGTAAGATATACATACAATAATGAATATACTTTTCTAGTACAATTTGTTTCGAAGTCTTTTAACCTTTTTACGTAAAAATGCAAGAAACAACATCCTGCAAATGTTGATAATTATGCGACGTTGATTTGATCAACACGTAAAAACAACACAAAACTGAAATTGTACTGCAACATCTAGCATACTATGCTCACACAACAAAAAAGAAACTACTTAGTGTCCACATTATCAATCGGACCGAACTTCACAGATGAAATAAGTTTCGAAGGAACACGGCGAATCGTTCCACCTCAGACCTTTGTCATCTCTATTCCACAGTTCTAAACAGTTTTCTTCTTCTCCGTTCTCGTAACGGAAGTTGTTTGGTTCCCCAGCGTTCCAGTTGACGAAGGTGAGGGGCCTACCATTGGCCATCCAGAAGAAATTGCCCTCTTCTGCTAAGTCCGTGCCTGACGTCCAAAAGTGTTCTCGACCGTAACCTGGAAAATAGATTTTTTCAAAATTAGTTATCGTTGTCATCATTTTCAAAACCATCAATTGTACGAATTCTACAATGCCAAAAAATATTTTGAATAACGTCAAGTCTCATAACGTTAAAATTCCGTTATACCATGATCCCTAAATATCAATTGAGCTGTCTCAGAAATAAAGTTACTGCAACCTCCTTGGTCTGACATCAGGAAGTAACTTACCAGGAAGTAACTTACCACAAACGGTTTCAACTATCATGTAATATTATTGTAATAAATAAACTGAACAAAATAGTTTTATTTTTGATATATAATTTGAGATATATTTTGATTTTTGATATACAGTAATTTTGATGAAAACTATCAGAAGTTAAAACAATTCGAATAGCATGAAAAGCATGAAATTTTTGGAACTGACATTATGGTTCAGAGTGCTTCAATTTTATTTGTCATTGCCAGGATCAGTTTCATTTAATAAAACAGCAAAATATTTCGGGATTTAAAAAGAAAATGGTATTACAGTAATGAAAAAAATGTGTTCATGAAAGATCCACTCATGAACGTTCCGATACAAATCTTATAAATAATTGATAAATACTAAATTTCATTACATTTATATTGGATCGTAAAAGTATAGTAAATTATAAAGTACGTCATAGCTTGGGTTAGATTATTGGAATCCGTAAATAAACTGAGTGGAACCTTTCGTCAATTTAATGGTTCCGTGTAATTATTGTTTATGGGTTTCAGTTATGGTACTAACTTTAGTTACCTTCAGTTAAAAATTTCTGTGTTATGGCTGTGTGTCTAATATTTAGAGAAATACATGAAAATCTTCAAGTACACGAAGGAACGATTTCTCCAGAGAAACTCCGGAGGAATGGAGAGCTTGAGGATGACCTAACTTCAGATGACTGGATGGCGTAAACGAGGATGCCTAAGCGATTGACAGACGAAAGTCAAGGTGACCAATAGATTCGAATGGAAAAAATTACTTGACCAGACCAAAGCCCACTGAGGCTGTAGAAACGTTGAAAATCTCGATGAAAACATGGTCGTATCCCTTACCGAACACTAAAATATAGTGACGCTTCGGAAAATTGAAGCGTAAACATAACCCTACAGATAAATAATCGGTTTAAACTCGTGCTCGGTCGTTCAAGCCGGCTGCAGTCGTAGCAAATCGTATTTTGTATTCCGTTCCGAATCGTCCAGCAATCGGGGCCAGCCTGGATTTTACGAGCTGTTCCCTCCATGGAAATACGTGCAGAATTTCACAACGTCTGGCGCCGTTGCTACCGTTTAATTCACAATTTCTCGAATCGATCTAATTATTTCATTGTTAGTTTTGATAATTCAAGTATTTTCCTATAGTAATACAGTTTTTTTAAACTAGTTTATAATGGAAATTTCCCACTACAGGGTGCCTGCCCTTGCAAGGGGGTTTCGGATCATATATTCTGGGTTATGATTGTTTCCACAAGATGTTTTCTATTCCTTCACCGCCGAGCTAGTGGTAATCCGTACATCCGTAACCGTAAGCAGCCCTTTGTTTTCGTCCACCGCTGGACACGGGTTTCTTCACGCACATTCTTTTGTGCATGAGGGATGTACGGCCTTAAAACTTATTTTAGAGGTGTTGTAGTTCTTTAGGACTTTGTTAATCCTTAGTCGCTTTATACGACACCAACGGGAACAGAGGAGGTCGTGCTATGCTAAAGCCGACCGATTTAACTTAACGATTTAACCGATTTATCATACGGTTTAACTTTTGGGGGAGAGTGCACGTTGCATTCCCACAGCTGCTGGGCGCACTGGACTGGCCACATTGCCCCTTTCTCACAGAAGACGACGAGTATCTTGAAATGTACTGCATTTCCTACTTTATCGATTTCCCCAATGTACGTACGTGTTTCCATAGTGAGTGAAATATGCCAGAGCCCATTCCCATCCCATCCTATCCCTCCCCATTTTCCCAATCCATTCCTTTATCTGCAAAGGTAGGCAGCGCAGCCATGGGCGTGCCAACGTTTGTCATTCTGGACTGATGTTGGCATGTATCGCGTATACCATCAGGTGGACTGTATGCTCGTCTGTCGCCTTTTTCTATATAAAAAAAGAAATTAGATATCTTCTTAAACGAATATATATATATATATATATATATATATATATATATATATATATATATATATATATACGAATATATATATATATATTTGTATTTATATCATTATGCTACAGCATTTTAATTGTATCGTCGCTACAAGATTACTATCAGTATTCAAGCATTGGAGATCGATGATTCCTTTCTTGGTCGATTGTTTATTTAGTTAGATCACAAATATGCTGCTTGCTATCTTTAGATATCTAACCAAAAATATCAACAACACGCTGCAATATTATGCAGAGATCGTTGTTATTTTCAATGAAAACTAGTGTTCCTAGTTTCGCGTCTGTGCCTTATTGCTAAACTTCTCATTTTGTATTGTTATCTCAAGCACGTTGTTTGAAACTTCAGTCAACGACTTTTATTTCTGCTAAAGATTATATCGGCTGAGTAACACAATAAATAACAGCAACGATTATTTATTTTTATATGCATGTTAAAAATACAAAAAATATCTGCAACCTTTTAAGACTGAATTTCTTTCGCGAAAACTAATAACTTGTATTCTATGACTTCTTAATAATCAGTATTTTTTCTTCACATAAACCCTTCACTCATTCGTGGTGCGTAGGTTCATAGAGTGCGCGCCACCAAAGAAGTCCCGCGGAATTTAGGGGAACTAAATATGACAGGTCGGCCATTGTGCGAAATAAATATTATATCCGTTTATAATTTACTGCCTAATTTAGAAACATCTTTATGGGTAGGTGTAAATAAAAATTCATAATTTGATAGGGTAAAGGGTAGCTGGAAACATTATGTCGGCCGATCACAGCGCAACGCCTACGGGACTTCTTGTGTGGCGCCTATGCTACCTTTATTGTACACAGATTTACATAGATATAGGATATAATAGTAGCGGTTCAATTAATAGCTGTTTAAGAATTCTTACGAATGGTAACACGAGGTACTCCGTTGAGTATGTGGTGTTGCCGTTCGTATTAGGATGTACTCGTAGCTACTCGCTATACAGAGTAACAAAGTCAGAGACTTCATTAAAAGAATCCTGAAAATATCAAGTAAAAATGCTTTACAGACACAGGTGTTAGATTTAATTATATAAATTTAGTGTTAAAGGGTGCAGGTATTTATTATTTCACCAGAATAGCCGGAGGCAAAGTTTTTCTGGTCCAGAACCATTTTACAATTTCAATATTTTTGCCGCGTCAAGTACAATGCTTTGTATTATAGCTACTAGTTATGTCCGTGACTTTGTTCCTTTGTTTATTGCGTACAACTCGAGAGAACTGTAAATGTCTTAATGACTATTGTTAAAAGTCAACAGCAGCAGAGTTACTGTAAACGGGATTGGGAACCACATCCAGGGCCTAACAAATCACAACCACAGTGACTCCTTATTTCTTAAAGAAAATTACGCTAGTCTTCAGGTACTTAACGCTGGGAAATTGCAATAAGGATCACCTACACCTCTTACAAAAAGACACTGTTGCATGGCAGCATGGTAATTTACAATACTATTGCCATATAAAACTAAAGAGCCTTGAGCGATATAAAGACAGATTGACAGATCAAGCGCTTCTCTAAAACGAGATCACGTTCACGAACAAAGGTCATGACTTTTTCTTTAGGTCTCAATGAGAACTCAGTGGGGTCGCTTATCACTGTTGCTGATGTATCAGTAAGCTGTTCAGCTATAGCAATTTTAAATAATCTATGTAGTTATTGAAGTGGAAACAAACCTGAGTCTTTAACGTATTTCTCTAACTTGTCGTTTTCTTCTTGTGACGATATCGACGCGAGATGCATTCCATGAAACCGGCAGTACTGCTGCGCCTTGAACCAATTCGCCTGGAATGAGAAAATGAACTTATGAATGGACAATTTAGATTTTTTAAATGTACACTGAGCCTATATTTGCAGTACTTTTTATGGAAACATTGCAAGGAGACATGAGCTACCTCTAAACAAAATTTCTTATAGAATGTTATTTCTATGTTTATGCACACTTTAGATTTTCGTAAACTTAAATGATATCATGTAGGTACTCCTTATCCATGTGAAAAGTTACTATAGTGCAATTTTCATTTTTATTTCGTTCATATTCATTTCATAAATTAATTTCATATAGTGCAATTAATTATATGCAGCACAAATTAGTCAATACGGTTTCCATAGATACTATAAGTCTATGTCCATAAATAAGAATTCCGCGAGATAATTTTACTATATCTGGATTATATTGAATGATTTCTCAAAAATCATAATTATTGCAATAAATTGCGATGATTATTTCATAGATCCTAAAACTATGTTCACGTTAAGAAAAGAGTGATGTCATCACTATCAGTCACGTGATTTCATCTATTGTCCAACTACGAGAAGGAGCGTTCCTGGATTGACCAATTAACGCTGTGTTATGCTACATTGGAAGGATGATGTCACTTTTTTCTTAATGTGAATATACGAGTAGTATAATAAATAATAAAATGAGTTTATATATCGATCGCATATACGAAACATGAACATGAAATATTAAAGTAAAATATACAAATTATTTAGATATCATACGGCCCATAGAAGCAAAAACATAATTGCGAAATGAATACGCAACTTCAATATGGCTACGATCAAGATGTCATCTTCAAATAGCATTTGCATGAGTCTGAATAAGTACAATCACCAACAGTTCAAACAAACTCGTGTATTTAACTTTTCAATTGTCTCTAACATCTACAATATCGATGGTGGAAATTTCAATGGACATAAAGGACAAACCGCTACTTTTTACGACGAGCAAAAAACATTTTTTATTATAAAAAATCCTTTGTAATTTAATATAATTAATATTTTAATAACTTTAATAAGATCAAACCAATAGGGTCATTTCTATATCGTAATACGAAATGTAACAAGGCAATTTGATTGCAAATTGCATTTTTTTTAAAAATCCATAATAATTTGGCAGGTCAGTAATACGTAATACTGAATAATAATATAATAACACCGAATAATAATAATAATAACATGGAATAAGTAAGTATAAAGTTTTGAGCCGTATGTTGTGTTCACTTTGATTTTCACTTTGCATTTCATTTTTAACCTTTTTGTATCGTCGATTGTACTGCACTATTAAGGGTTCTTTTAAGACAACGAGACCTACTTTCGCTTTCATTGAAACAAGATTCGTTTATTACTGCTATTACTCATTGCGATAGAAAACATCTGTTCAATGAGAGACGTTAGTCGATAATAAAAACCTTTGTTAATAAGCACCTACTTATAATAAAGAATAGTGTAGAGTAGCTTCTCAATGAAATTAGAATGGACAAGTGCTCTCGTTTATTTCGATTGCGCCGCGAAAGAGATGTTTTTATTTCCAATTTGATGAATGTGTAAAGGCAGTGTGCAGTTAGATGTATCTTCTTAAATATTTTCTTTTATTTTCAATCTCTCTCTTGCAATCTTTCCACTGGAGATTTAACAGTACAGTTAGGTTGTATTGAATGGAAAGCAGATGGAAAGTGACACTAATGTTGACAATTGACTGATTTTCGTAAATCACCATACACCGTAAATACGTCATGTTGTATGTTCGGATTTTCCTTTTTATTTTTAGATCATACGGATTTCCTCACGATGTTTTCCAATTCCATAGGGGCAATTTTAAAAAATGCGCACGTAAGTAGAAACGAAGTGGTACGGGCCGAGGATTTGACCGATCACACGAATGTGAATTGAGTTTACAATTTTAATAATAATAAATTTGAGGCTAGTGGCCTAGTCACTAGCCTCAAACCACGTTAAGTCGTCAAGTCGTCAAACCACGCTCGTTCGGCGTTGAGTCTAGACCTCGCTCGGCAGCGAGAGGAGAGGCGAGGGTGAGAGGACAGGAAATATGAATGCCCAAGAAATGAACGAGCACGACATAATATAGCGCGTTATTTCTATCGTTTTCCGCTAGAATATACAGTTAATTATATGAATAAATTATCAATACAGTTAATAAAATTTATAAATTCCAGTTACAATTCTCATTTGAAGAAAATTTACCCCTATTGCGGAGAACACGACTTTCGAACATGACCTCCCGAATGATTCGAAAATAGATAACTATAGGATATCACCGCTATTCTCATAATTTCATGTGAATGTAAGTAAATCGTCGGGTTTAATACAAAAAGTCTCTCGTGATTGCAAGGGATTGCGTGATCGCCTACTATTTTACCCCCTTTAAAAAAACACAAGAGCGTTTCGATGAATTTCGAGTAGAATGCATTTTTTTTTGATAAATCCCACTAATAGATACATATTATAGATGCGAATGTCTGGATATTTCGATGTTTGTTACGTCGAAAATCGAAACGACTGAACCAATTTGCCTATCTGCAAAGCTATGTAGACTGTAATTCGGATCACCATATAGGCTACTTACTATATACGTAGACCACGCAAGTGATGTTGCGAGCAATAGTTGTAGTATTTGATAAATCAAGCTAGAATCTTAGTTTTGGACTCAACACAAAGAATGGCCATTGTTTATACTCTTTGTTCATTTTTAATTTTAGAATATAGTGATGTTACATGATTTCGTTAAAAATGTTACTATGCCTTTTCTTATTAGGAGGTCGGTAACGTCCAACTGTGTAACGTATATTGCTTATGGGAGATATTGAAGCTAAAAAAGTTTTTATATCTTAATTTTACAAGAATGTTTAACAACCGGTCACAGAGAAAGTAATTGCGTGAGCCTGCGTCTCACGTAATTGCCGTTAATCGAATACAGTTGACTTATGCGGAATGCTAATAATAACTGCGTATTTTTGCGTGATTTTATTTGTGTTTTCAGTTTTCTTGTTAAATACCAGTTTTAATAAATATAAATAAAAAGACGTTATAAAATAACAATATGCCTGACACACACGGCAAAATAGATAAGTTTGCAGGCAACTGGCCTGGCTCACTACATACAACAACACGCACACGTACGTGCAACAAAATTTTACTGACGGCTTATACAGCTGCCGAAGCTCAGTTGGTTGAACGTCTAGTCTGTGAACAAAGTTTATTATTGCACGCAAACTTAATCTATTGGGGCGTTTGTACAAGAGAGAATTCTTATTTGTATAAATTGTGAATTTTGACCTTTCAAAGCAAAGAGTGGCATCACACAGCCGTGTGAGAATGAATATACGTTACAAACTGGTTAGTTTACAAACTTTACTATCGCCACGTCAAACGTTTCCATATTTATTTTATTTATTTAACATTTACAAATGAAGATAATTTCTTAGTGCAATAACACTGTGAGTTTATTACAGCACTGCATATTCGTTTGAGGGTAGTTAGATAAAATTGATACTTGTTTGACCGGTTTAAATACACATACTTTAATTTATACAGGTTGCTCAAAGTTACACTTGCCTTTTTTTAAATTTGATATCTTACTAATAGGGTACGGTTTTCATTTTATTAAAATGGCCTTCAGTTTTCCTTTTAGTTTGAGTTTATTTTTAGTTTCTTAATGCATAATCTAGAAGCGTTGCTGGACTCTCTATAGAAAAAAATACATCTTTTTTATATATGGCAATGGCGCAATTAACACATTCTGCCAAAAAGTAAAAAACGACACAATCGCGATTGTTGCGTATTCAAAAGAAAACACTTACATTTACTAGGGCCACAGGAAAGATGCGTCTTGAAAGACAACATGACATAACACGTCGTATTTGACATGAGATGGCAGGGGATCGAATCGAATCGAAAAACTATCGAAGTTTATCTATTCTTACTGTGTATGTATACAAATCAGAGCTTGCCTCAATTTACTATGTTATAGGTTTGATTTTCAAATTTATATTATAAAAAACTACAATGTAGGTAAACTAAAATCACCACACTTTATAGTGTTGCGTTTTTACAACTTACAAAATTGCAGTTTGCAACATTACCTATTATTGCTTACACTAGGATGTTATAGGTCGACAAACTGACATAGTGGCGATTATTATTACATCCAGACATATTAAATTGTCTATGGAGTTAAACGATGTAGGTACTTATTATATTCTAACGGTTTGATTTTTTTTAGATTTGGTTAGATTTTTAAGTTTATTAATTTACAGTATAAATACTAAAATTAAATTATGAACATTATACTTATTGGCTTTTATTAAAATTCACGGGTCGACAAACCTACATAAACAAACTCCAATCAAATACAGAACTATTTACTGAGTTAAAGGAATCATTAATGGCTAAACTCTTAACAAGAAGCATCGCTATCAAGCGCAAGGGAAAATGCCTTTTAATGCCAGTATAAATTACATAGTAATGGGCAACATTCCTATGCAATTCATGTAATCAGAACCGAGAAATGATGTAAAGTAATTTTGTTATTACTTCACGTCACTTCTCTGTTTGAAATGTACAGTCAGCGTCAAAAGTTGGCGATCAAAAACAATCGGTGAAAATATATGAATGTATTCTACATGAGATTAATTTTCAATATAACTGAACTCATTTATTAATCAAAAATAAGTGATCTAATTGATTTTTTTTATAATATAGAACATATGGCAGACAAAAAGAAAATGATCAATCCACACTTCATTATAAATTTTCTGTTTAGTGTGTCAGAAGTATAAAATTACGGCAAAACATTTACAAATCGCTGATCAAATAAATGCGGAGCTACCGTTTTGACCTTCCTTGATTTTTCGCGTGCTTTTGACTCATTAAGTGTAGCTCTTCTTCTTTCAGAATTATTCTATTATGATTTTGATATGAATTCAATAAAATGGTCTAATAGCTATAGGTCTGGGCGTTCACAAATGGTACAATTTTTTAAAGAGGATATTGTTTTAAATCGCATTGTTTCAGAAATTCTACCTGTGGACCGTGGAGTACTTACCACCACGTGAACTAACTGCTAATATTTTAGTCTGCGATGTGCTGTAGTAGCTCTGAGACAAACCTACGTTAATATTACAATTATTTCATTTTCCTTGAACGAGATTTTTATTATAATATATGACAAATATTATTATACTAAATCTGTATTCAATGTTAAATAATTATAACTTAAAATATAGGTGTTTTCAAAGTAATGCTATTCTATTCTAAATATGTATTACATCTTCACGATGTGATTTTGAATACCGACGGCAATGATCCAGATATTTAATTATTGATAGGCAATATGTACACTGAATTTCGTTCGACCGATTAAACCAATTGAAAGGTCTAATATAGATAGTGAAAAATCTTTATTTTAAAATTTATTCGCAAACTTTTAGAGTCGAAATTATGTTGTTCAGAGTTTGACATACTGGCGTTTCAGTTTTATGCTGTGGTTCGTGTGGAATGGTGGTCAGTTTTGAGTTTCCAGTACATTTTGCAGCGCGGGTAGCACATTGCTTCCGGCCAATGGACGCCCCATGCTAATTCCGTGGAAACTGACAAGTTGCCTTAAAATTCATGAGTTTTTAGCACCATTTGTGGCCTTTATCGGCTTTTACACGATTTGAATGTGAACCAGTTTTAGAAGTCTTATTGGCGTTTGGAGTAAATTGTTGACTTTAAAGTAAAGAGGATTTTTAAAAACTTTTATTAAGTCCTGGTAATTCCGATTCTTTCCGATTTTAATTTTCAATTCTAGTATTCTCTGTAAATATTAAACAAATCTATCTCTCTTTAAAAAGAGATACATATACTTTATTGTACACTACAACGAAGAGAATAGAAACACAAAAATACAAGTCATTAGAAGTACAATTGGCGGCTTTATCGCTAAAGAGATTTCTTAGTTGCAACCTTCGGGTGCTGGGGTCTGTAGATAAATACTCTCTTTACTATTTCTTCCATTTTTTAATATTGTGCTAAGTAATTCATATAATATCTTATCGATGCTTTTCTAAACGCCTTATTTAATTTATAAGCTTTGCTATTAATTTGGTGACTTGCAATTTATCTGATACTAGCGACCCGCCCTCGCTTCGCTTTATAAGTTTTTTTTTTTTTCAAAATTTCAAAACTAAAATATAGCCTATATTAGAAAGGGATAATGTAGCTTCCTATTTGTGAAAGATTTTTTGAAATCGGTTCAGTAGTTCCAGAGATTACCCCCAACATACAAACAAACACACAATTTTACCTTTTTATTATATTAGTATAGATAACTCCATCAAAACTCATTTGAGTAATTTGCAAACAAACATTTATACGCAGCACCTGTCGCTTTAAAGTAAGTAGGTATAATGAAAGTAATTTGTACTGAACAATACAACATGAAGGCGCGGCTAGTGAGAGAAAGCTACGCTATTGATCGGAGGCACGCTGCGACCGGGGTACGGAGATGCGTATGCGCATCTCGCGATGTAAGAGATGACGCGTTTTATAACCGCATTGGCTTTCGACGGCCTTGGAGTAGTGGTTAGGCGGGAAATATCAATGGTGTTAAGTCATTAAGGTCAAAGTAGAAAGGGTGTATTTTCGACCTTCTTCTATTTTTCCCTTTTATTTTTATCGTCTTCGCCTCATCGTAACCAGCCCTCGGGAGTTGTGGTTAGGCGGGAAATATCAACGGTGTAATTTTATTTTTTTCTAAGACTTTATTTTTGTCGTTTTTGGCTTCTTACCGTAACTAGCCCTTTTTTCGTCCATTGCTGGACATAGGCCTCTTCATGCACTTTATCTTGCACATGGGGAATGTACGAATATGACCATAAAACTACATGCGGGTTGGCGAGTCCACTCTTCAAGAGGTGATGAAGTTCCTCTGGGCTTGTGGTAATAGCTTTGTTATTCCTTAGTCGCCCACTACACGATGAATCAATTTATTTGAATAGTAAATTAGCATGTAAATTCGCACCCGTATACGTTACATGGAGAGTCGCTACCACTTTGCACCTGCGGTATATCAAATTCATATACCACTTGGCAACCTTTCGCGGTTTGAAGTAGATGCACTCGTATGTTCGTATATATACGATACATTAGAACCTAGTCGTTTTGTATTGTATAGTGGATACAACTATCTTTTTGGCATCACTGAGCTGATTCATAATTCGATAGAAACGGTCTACTATATAATCTGTGGTCTTCTCTAATGTAGATAATATGCCAGGAAACGTGGCGTGAGACGTTCTCCAACAAATTGACTGTTCGGAATAGGATTATTTTCCCTTTGCCATGCATTTAAAAAATGGTTTAACTGTTCTTTGGTTTTATTTTGTTTTATTTTATTTTTGTAAGAAACCAAATAGTCCTACGAGAAAATTTTAGAGCTCCCAAATGTGACTAATTTAACCAATTTATTTTTCTATTAAGAAGAGAAGAATAAAATTTTAATTATCATCAAAATGTGTAGATACCAAAAGAGAGATTATTTTTTTTATAGAAAAAAGGCGGCAGACGAGCATACAGTCCACCTGATGGTAAGTGGATACTATAGCCTATGAAGTTGCCAACATACATGCCAACATCAGTCCAGAATGACAAACGTTGGCACGCCCCTGGACGGGCTGTCTGCCTGATTAAGGAATGGATTGGGAGAAAGGGTTCAGAAAATGAGAAGGGATGGGATGGGAATGAGCTTTGGCATATCTCACTCACTACCGAAACACATACGTACATTGAGTAACTACGATAAAGCAAGAAATGCAGTACATTTCAAGATAGTCTGTCTTCTCTGAGAGAAGGGTAACGTGGCCAGTCATGTGCGCCCAGCGCGGGTGTGCGAATGCAGCATGCACTCTTCCCCTACTTAAAAAACTAAAGGTGTAAATATGAAGTTATAAATAATAAAATATTAAAAAGTAATTAAAATATTTATCTATAAACAGTGGTTACGGTAGATAGATACTGTCGGTTCTTCTATAATTATATAATAGGTATATTATAAATGTTCACAAATTTCGGAGTGTCAGTAAAAAAATTGGGGCCTCGAAAGAAGATGAAAAGGAAACCATCGTAAGGTACATCTTATACATCGTAATTTAAATTTAGGGTGTCCCAGGTTCCGCGTATCGCAGACGACACGTATCTTTGAATGATAACTGGAAGAAAGTCTGGAAGAAAGAAAAATGACTGGTTGAGAAGAGAAGGAGATCGTGTATGGAGCGTCTTTGGTAGTCCCGTCCTTTATCCAGCAGGATGCGTCGCTTGCAGTATGGGATGCCTATGGCTGTATTTATTTACCAGACTACCAGAAATACTTACCTTAAAAAATATTCCTAAATAATATCTCTTTTCGCCCGTTTTGTGTAGCGGCATCGTCCACCGCGTGATGCCCAGCTCATCGTCGTTACAACTTGTGCACTCTGTAACAATGGAAAAATAATTATAAATTATACATAATGTAAGTATCTATCGTGTTGTGGTGCCGTGTGGTGTCGGCTGGTTATAGCACAACCACATCTCGTCATGTGGGTGTCGTAAAAGGCGACTAAGGGATAGCAAAGCGGCTGCCATAAGCCCCGAGCAACTACATCACCTCTAAACGAGTAAACTCGCCAACCCGCTTGGCCACCGTGGCGCTTTTAGGCCTTACATCCCTCATGCACGAGTCAATGTGCGAGTCAAGTCAATGTCCATGTCCAGCAGTGGATACTGAAACGGCTGGTTGCATTGCATTTATTTATCTACTTGTATGTAAGAGTGTGATGTGAATATTTATTACAAGAGCCGTGTTAGCCTAGAAGTATTTTTCACTAGAAGTGCTTACGTTCCATATCGAATTCGTCTGTTAATTGCAAATGGAGGTACTGATAATACCTTGATATTATTATTCGATATAAAACTAAAGTAACATTCGGTAATAAATTAGTAAGTAATAAAGGGTAAGTAAGTAAATTTAACCACAAACATTACTTAATTGGAAAGGTAAGCCGAAAGAAACATACTAGTAGGTACAGACCCTTGATTTTCACTAATTCGCTATTGGTCTGATTACGGATTTCCTTATAAGCCTGTCCCTACAATATCCTATCCTGCAGGGTGTTTCGCATACAGGACACACCATGCAGTGGCGATACTTCCAAATACTCGATTTAACTGAACAAATCTGAAATCAATAGATTAAATGCCATTCGTTTTGAGTATACACCAAACTAAAAGTATAATGTAACAAACTAAAAGTATAATGTAACTATCCAACACTATTGGTTTGAGATTTGTTAGGTACACTGGTCGTTATAGACGGATTCTAATGATAGGTACATACCTAGATAATTTAATATAAATAAATGTCCGCATATTTAGACACATCATTTTCTTCTAGGATTACGTTATGTAAATTTGTTATAGCTAAAGCTTGCAAATAACCAAAAAACGGGTATTTAAATTAGGACAACATTCACTAAACAGGCCAGTGACATCACGATGATGTGCTAGTAAGAGGTCATCTAATGTCGCTCGGATATTGTAGAATGAACATTTAAAGGCGACATATTTGATAGTTGAAGTTATAAACATTTTGCTTTAAACGTACAAATAAACAGATGTAAAAATATAAATAATACATATATATCTATTACTATCCTTACTAATATTATGAATGTCAAATTCAAGTCTTAAAGTAATATTTTATATTATTTTCAGACTTGAATTCAAAAAAAAAATCTCAAATAAATGTGACTAGCTGAATTCCAAACACCAATCAGTTTCGAAGATTATATATTAGAATATATTAATTATATATTAGATATAGATCTTAGATATTTTGTAAGATATAGGTCCTGATTAAATTCGTAACTTTTTTTATAACGACAATGACAATGACAATATATAATGACAATGGAGTAATTTTCTCAAAAAATTACATAAAGAAAATTTCTATCTCAACAAACGATAATATTGTTGAAAAGAGCTTATCAATACTTTTAATTAAAATAGTTTTTCTAAAATGTATGAGATATATCGATCGCATTCGCCATTGGCCTATTTTAATTGGCAGACGAGCCAGACAATGGTACAATATCTGTACTGTCACTCATGGACATTCGCCATACATGCCATCATCGGTGAAGAATTAAAAACGGTGGGGGGAATGGGTTGAGGATTATAATATTCAGGGCCGTCTTTACCAGGGGGTGCAAGGGGTGCGGTGCATGTCGAGCGCTGAATTCAGTGCCGGCTTTACCTATGGTGCAGGGGGTGCGGTGCACACGGGCGCAGGGTCTTAGGGGGCGCCGAGCGCCGCTCGCGACACCTCCAAAGAGTTCAAAACGCCTACTAGAGGGCGCCCTGCACCCGGGCGCTACATGAGCTAGAGCCGGCGCTGATAATATTTGCAACGGCAGCTGGTAAGGTTAGCCTTTGCCGGCGGGTTCACGAGCTAAAGGTATGCCAAATTTGGTATCGATTGGGTGATTTGTAGATTTATTAGAAAACACACCACAACAAAAGAATTTATAATTTTAGTATAATTATGGTCAAAAACTGCTTGCAATTTAACCGATCATAAGGTCAGTTGAATCTCACAACTTTGTGAACTATTGTTATAAATTGCACAAAACAATTCGCAAACTATGGCGTTTAGCATTACCAAAAGTTCGCTATAACATAACAATTTATGTTGTGACGGCTATAACGTGTTACGTCACGATTTATGGCAAAAAAAATTAGGCGAAAGTGATATGACTCGTTATTTTAACTACACACATCATCACGCCTAGAAAGCGTTCTCTAAAAAAAATTGTTTCCGTATCATTAAGTATAGAGACAATGTTGCCCGTTTTCTTATTTGTTTTAACCATTTTGTTGTGTAATGATTAATGAGTTTTTGTACGGAACTCACATGCAACACGCGATGTTAAAATATGCACTTTCAACATGGCAGGTCGTATTCTTAAATATAATACTAAGAGCCTAAAGCGATAAGCTTTAAAAGCAGTTAACAATGTAAGAGAAACATTTTCACAATACGTGTTTTGTTTGAAAATTAATAACCTAAGAAGTTGATTAACGTCACTGCTTTAGAAGTTTCTTGAGCGGGCGACAACGAGGAACTATATCTGCAGTCTTTGAAATCTAGCTTGATGACAGCTGTCAAAGTGCCTCGAATAGTACTCAGACAATAATGATCAAATCGAGGTAATGTGTTTATTTATCGACTGAGTGTTATGCACTACATAAAAAAAATACGTGCGTGTACCTATAGCAAATACCTTCGGTGATTTTTTAGGCTTATATAGATTAATTATTTTTATTGAGCCACTATACGAGGCACTTTGACAGCTGTCACTCCAATCAAGCTAGATTTAAAAGACTATATATTTGGAACATCGCTTGCAGTTCTTTATCTTTTTATCTTTATTTTAACTTGTTTACGAAACATAGTCTTAATCTGATTTAACATTAAAGTTTTAAACAACAGAATAGAACAATAAATAATTCTCGAAAGCACAAAGAATAATCATCTAACACAGATGTAAATAAATATTTGAGATAAAACGTGAGAGAGATGTTATCTTAGGACTTTTGATATTTTCTTTGCTGGGACATGTTATCTGCAATAACATTGTGTTTAATGGCTAAAAGTTGCAGTGGATAATACTGGCAGAGGATCACCTGAACATCTTCTAGGCTGTCCGATTTGGATCTGATTTTAGCTTCGACACTGGAATCTATGTTGAACAGGATCAATGTTGAATTGGGATTGTTAAACAGGACCCTACCATATACCTCTTTCATTCATTCTATTCATTCTTTCTGTCAGTTTGACAGAGCAATGTACGCCTCTACGCAGTCACGTTGGTAATTGTTCAGTTCGATTGAACATCATTTTCGAACTTTTTGATATTGTTGATTTGATACAATTGAATTAACATTATTTTGAACTTTTTGGCGGGAACTCGAGAAGTGAAGTTAACTTCACTTCTCGAGTTCCCGCCAAAAATTGTAAAATGTTTGATTATTGTAAAAAATGTGTATTAAGCGTTTTGTGGTTTAATAATGATAGTTTATTAAACTTCAAAGTGTTTATTGTGCGTGGTGTTTGTGATAATCAAATAAAGTGTGGGACCGCATTTTTCGTGTACTTCGAAGGAGTCCTCTTCTGTCCTCAGTAAACCTACTATCGCTTTACTGAGCGACTCCTGGGGCCCTACCACCATCTTTTACAAAACAATATTGTTGCAGGAACATTTTGTTTCAGGCTTAAAACAACATTACTCATATTCGTACCATGACCTCCACCAAAGTATTAATGCTTAGTGCTGCGAAAGAACGAATTATTTCAATTTTATTTGGCTATTCCCTGCTAAAAAACAAAACGAGACAACGCTATATGAACTGTATAACGCCATTTCTTTCATACAACGTTCCTATTTGCACTACAGTAAGCTATCGAATTGTGTTGACGTCACCAAAACTTTCTATTAAAACATTAATAAAATAAGCTTACATTAAGGACGGCGTGGTACGAAATTGAAAAGTAAGGTTAAAATAATACTGCTATAAGGAATGGTGGTAAGGCCCCTGACTTACTCCCACGGAACTGGACATTGACAGGACTTTGAATTTTTTTATTACGAAGAAAACTTGACACTGGCAGAATGTGCTAATTTCACCATTGCCATATAGGAAGAAAAAAATAAAACATGTTTTGAGTAGTAACATCAAACTCTGCTAAAGTTCAACTCAGCTATTTCGTCTACTGATTCCTCTTCACCATCCAAAGGTTGCCTGGAAGAAATCGATTTAGCAATAAGGCCGCCGGTTGTACTTCTAATGACTTATACTTTGTATTACTCTGTACGTGTTTGGTGTACAATAAAGTGTATCTATCTATCTATATAAAGTTTAGGAAGGAACCGCTTCCACAATCGTTTTTAATGCGTTGTTATTAAATATATATTCGGAATTCGAGTCAAACTATATTTAATTTCAAAACGAAAACACATCAATGAACAGTTTCATATTTTTTTTTTATAGTAAGAAGGTGGCAAACGACCATACAGCACCTGGTGGTAAGTGGATACTGTCGCCCGTAGACATCTACGATACATGCCAACATTATACCAAAATGACAAACTTTGGCACGCCCCCGGATGCGCTGCCTATCTTTGGTGATGAAAGAATGGATTTGGAGAAAGGGTTGGGGACGTGGGAAGGGATAGGATGGGAATGGGCTCTGGAATATCTCACTCACTATCGAAACACGTACATACATTGGGGAACTACGATAAAGCAAGATATGCAGTACGTACATATGCAGATAAAGCAAGATATGCTCTGTGAGAGAGGGGTAACAAGGCCAGTCGAGTGCGCCTAGCGGCTGTTGGATTGCAGCGTGCACTCTCCCCCTCCAATATTATTATTATGTAATATTATTATTTTGAAAGATAATGAATAAACACAATGTATGGTAATATGCGAGATAAAAAATAGTGTGAGAAAATACAGTCATGTTGTATAAGTGATTGTGATTATATATTATTTATTCTGCACAGGCATTTTGTAAAGTGGCCAAAGAGGAATTTTAATTCAAGTCGCGAGACGCTCGCGGTGTACGCGTAAATTTTCCAATCGTGTTTTGTTGGCTTATTTTCTGGTCATCCGAAAATTTTAACGTACTTTTTGCACTTGCTGCACCATGGTCAGGAAAAAATCTTTGCAAAGTGACTTATCGACTTTTGATTACTAGTAACTTGTCCAGTAATTTTATTATGATATCGTCATCAGATTAATCTTCTCATCGGCGCTAAGGCCATCAGGCTAGCGTCTATTTTGAATCTTAAAAAAAAAATATTTATTTACAATCTCTATCTATGTATGATTTTATATAATATACCAATACGTAGTTTTATCATATTGGTAATTTTCTACGTTTCCTTATGATAGTAAAAGTGGTAAATCATAAAAAAATCATAACGATATGACATTTTATGATGAAAATTATTTTTTACATCTGCATTATGTCTGCATCTGCAAAGATAATAAAGTATGTCTCCAATAGTTATAATATCCAATGTCTCTGTGCATATACCTATTATATGTACTTCATTACGACTTATTTCATCGTGTTGAAAATATTACATAATACACGAGTAGGTATTACATAGACTGTTAAATTTGTTAAAATTACGTTAATGAGATAATGATCTGTTTTCGGACGAAACAATACGTATTTTGCGTGATTCTTTGCAACTTCGCGCGATTGTAATACTGACCTACAAATCCACTATTCAGTAATAAATACGTTTTTGTAATTAAATGTATCAGAATTAAATGTACATCAGCTAAATGTATCAGCTACAATATGTATTACCTAATACATATTGATAAGTAGATATTAAAAAAATATATTATTTATTGAAAAAAATCCTTAATATTTCTATCTCAAGATTTTCACAAAATTACATAGATATTGCTATACTGCCCTGCTAAGTATAAAAGGCACAAGAATATTATATTCGGAAGTTAAAAAATGAATGAATGTTTGTTTGTTTGTCTTCTATGCGTTCCTATACCATTCATCCGATTGCGATGAAACTTTGGTGAGTTGTTGTATGCACGCTCGCGAAGGTTTCTGAATTATTACTTGAAGACCACGCGAACGAAGTCGCGGGCAACAGCTAGTATTTAATAAAGATAAGTAATATTCATAATTAATATTGCTTTCAAGTGATTATGTATGACATTTATAGACAACAGCAACACTAAGATATCACCTTTGTAAGTAGGTGTTAACGCTCGTCTCATGTTAACGAAACAGCATAACGACTTGATTATTTGGTAGTAATAAATTTACTTGATGACTCTATGTAACAGCTTATGAATAAATATCAGGTCGGTAGGTGACCGCATACCTGACGTACCCAAGCTAACAATTCACGAAGATTTTTATTATAGTAGGCACAGTAACAATTAACAAATTAAGCTGTACATAAAACAACAATTTGCACACTGATGATAACTACATTCATACGACTGCATGAACGTAGTGCCGATCATACGATCGCCACTACATTCGTATGATGAAAAACAAAGTTATAGTTACTTCAACAGCTAAAAATTGATCCTAGGCATATTATAAGCAGGTTGAAAAATAAAAATTAGCATGTTCATAAATAGCTACAGTAATTTTATAACTTTATATTACTTCAATGACTTTAAAAGGCTTTTAATTAAAGACAAGGAAGATATCTATATATATAAAAGAGGATGTTGGTATATCTGATGTTAATAGACTTCGACACCGTTTGGCCGATCACCATGAATGTTGGCATATATCTTTTCATGTTGACATATATCAGTTAAATAAAATCTTTTCATGGGAAAGGTTTTTATACTATCGACTTTGTTGTAACTCGCCAATAAATGGCGCTGCAGCACATCAACTTCTATGGCAAGACAACGTCTGCGGGGTTTTGCTAATATAATATAAATACACAAGGTTTAAAAGTTTTGTTTATTGTTAATTACCCACCATCATACATTTTCCTGCAGTCTGACTGGTACTAAAATGAAAAAACTTTCATATCTTTCCTCATATCTTCAATCATACTTTCTTCTATCTTTCCTTATGTATTATTCCTTATCGTTCTTTATTCGTTTTGTAGTTACGAAAAATGTAGTCTAAAAACAATCCAGTAGCAATTAATTTCTAACCTTCACTATAAGCAAAAACAATACGAGTATAATCTGACAAGTAATAAGTAATAAAACAATACCAATATTAATATGTACAACAACGTATAAAATGAAAGCTCACATTTCGGTACATGCGATAAGAATCGGCGTGCGACCCCCGCGGTGACTCCGATGTCCGTATGTAATTGTGACCATTTACCACCGCATAATTTGATTGTTATTTTATTGTTTTAATAAGCAGATTTCATAACAAAATAAATTATTAGTTTTTTCAATTTAAATTCCTGTGCCTGTGGATCAAGTACGGTAAGAAAAGTTAGACTTCAAAGATAAATAATTAATAGGTAATCTGTTAAGGATAATATAGTTTAAGAATAATCAATTTGTAGTGCCAGTTTGTATTCTGCCTGCTGTGTAAAAGGTCCCGGGTTCAATTACTAGTCGGACATTCGTTTGTTTAAAAATAAATGGTTGTTCGGGTCTGGGTGAATGAAATGGTGGTAAGAAATCAGGACTAGCATCAGAAACCACGTTTCGGCACCGTACGTCATAACGTGCAGAAGCCACTATTGTTAAATACTTTTGTCTTTAAATATTGTGGTGTTGGAAAGAAGCGGTGGTGTTTTTTCCTGAATGCTGTGCAACCGAACTGGATACATGTGTTGATCTCTACTCAAGTTAGTCTTTGCTAGGACTGTCCAAGATGAACATATTCGTGTACAACTTCCAGTGTTGTTTCCCCCACGCTAGCCAGCTCCGTTAAAGTCCACTGCTGGACATGGACTTCCTCATGCACATGTACATGAGGGATATATGGTCTTAAAACGCCACCATGGCCAAGAGGGCTGACGAGACCACTCTTTTAGAGGTGGTGTATTTTCTCAGGGCTTGCGGTAGCGGCATTGTTATCCCTTAGTAGTATTTTACGACACCCACGGGAAGAAATAGGGTGGTGATATATTAAACCCGGCCGAAACCACACGATGCTAACGAGCACTAAACTCCATATTAATAAAGCTATTTTCGCTTGTATTTACACAACCCATCAGCTTGACCGGTGGTTGGCAAATAAAGATTCACCTATAAAGGTCATCGGTGTACTTTACTACATTTGTAAATGACACGAAAATGAATTACAATAAACGTTTACGCGGTATTTCATTATTCCATTGCCATTTTAAGATTAAACTTGTGTTGAAGCTGGTGGTTCATACATCATAATAAACTTTCTACCCACTAATACTGACAGCCTATAAAATCCCACTGCAGGACAAACGTTGTAACAATACTTCAGGGCCGGATAAATTCAGGCTGGACGAGCTGGGCGATCGCTCTAATCGGAAAAACTGATTTTTCATAAACAATGGTTTTATTAAATTTTGTTAACGTATTGTTCTTCTTTAGTCCTTATATAGACTGTCCCAGATTGACCGCCGGATTTAAATTTCGTATTGGTATTGGAACATGCTACAGGAGATTTTTTGGCACCAATCGGAAGATATGAACCTCGATCAACTCCAACAGGCACTGTCCTGTTAGAACAGCGGGAGGAACAATGACTTTACTTGCGGAGAAGTTCCAGAGCGTTTAATCTCAAGACGGTCGGATGTTAATTGGCTGGTCAAATCTTGCGGTTTAAAGTGACTTCTTTTTGTGGGGATATCTTAAATTGAAGGTTTATTAGGTTGAATGATGCGCTAAAATGATTTTATTACCATAATTGCCTATAAAAACGAAAAATTTAATCGTACATAAAATATTTTTCAAACTTAAAAGACGTTTTTGAACTTAAATATTTGACATTATATATATACAAAATAAACTTATATATTTCACATAATTTCATAGTATGTCGCGTCATGCAATTCTTTAAATTGTTTAGCGTCGAAGCGAGTTCGTGGAGATATTTCGGCGGACTCGAATGGAATTATAAAATATTCGTTAAGAAATTCCTTATAAATCGACGCGAAAAAAACTTTATCGATTCAGTTGTCGTTCAAGTGTCAACATTGTTTTTTTAATTTATTTCGAATATTTCGAAAAATTCACGAGCGTGTGTTTCTTTATAGATAGTGCAAATTATGCATAATAGCAGTGACCTTCTTTAGTACTCGTTTGACCTTTCTACGAGTAAAAGATACATAATATAATATTTTTACTAGGATGTAAGCAGACGGGCACTTATCTATCTGTTACACGTCTAAGTAAACTAATGTAATGAAAAGAATTTGTTTGTTATTTTGTTTATATGCCTAGAGGCAAATTCAATACTTAGTGGATCGATTTTGATTTTTTACTTTGTAAAAGATAAACTAATAGAAACGGATGTAGGCTATGTTTCAGTTCTCTAGAAATATGATATGCCATCCAAGCGAAGGCAGCGCGGATGGCTAGTTGAGGCTAATTTCCGAGGCAGACTTACGGGAGAAGAGATTATGAATGCAAATTTAAATTCCATTGTTTTATCGTAAATACTAAAAGAATATACCAATGTCGTTGTATCTGCTGATTCTATGACCTATGTCGGCGACTTTAATTCTTTGGCGAAAGTATTCGTTACGGATCTTATTCCGCAAAAAAAACTCCGAGCTCTTTCTCCATCAGCATGCTGAAATGACAATAGGCAGGTCATATTTGACGCAGAACCTACAACTGATGGGATAGACGAGATCTTGGAGGAGGCCATGTACCGGGAAACGCAGTGTACGACGTCCTCCGACCAGGCCAACCGACTACTTAGAGAAGTTCACCGGTGGTGGCTGGTTGAGAAGAGCCAAAGATTGTGTGTGGTGGCGAGCTTTAGAGCTATCTATATCCAGCAGTGGATACACATACTGATGTTAAGGTAAAGCCTGACCAGTAAAATAAAAATCTTGCTCTGGGGGCGCCACATTTGCTTTTCTATTAGTCAGTAGAAGATATTAGTTCTATTAGTTTTACGCATCATGGCGAGGTTTTTTATTTTCTTTTTATTGGTATGTAACTGGCTATTTTTGTGAATGAGCTTGTGGATTGAATTTTATGAGTGACTATCTATTTGAGAAAAATTACCCGAAATAGATATTTTTGATTGATTTGTTTGCCAAATGAATTATGAATTTAAAAAATCTTGTAATAAATTCACGAATACATTTCGTATGAGCGGGGTTCATGACCAATGTTCAATAAGAAAAAAATACACATAAATTAATATAAGTATTACCTGATTTTGCAAGATTATTTATTGCAGTCTGGTAGTTCACCGTCTTCGTATCAGCAATCCAACTCATCAGGAGTAACAGCACACACAAGTAATATTGTCGGTGACACATTTTTAATGTTCACTATTTTAATGGTTAAACACGAACGACTGAGTTCTTCCGCGGTGATATTACGCGGCAAATGTAACCGCTGCACCGTGACAAACCAGACGACCCACTTGTTACCAGTTCCACTAATGAGGTTGTATGTGACATATTATAATTATTTATTGCATTAGTAAATCATTAAAATTATATCAAACATTTCACAGTTTGGTAAGTATGTAACGCACAGAATTTCTGAATGTATAATATCTTTATCTATACTAATATAATAAAGAGGTAAAATTGTGTGTTTGTAGGTATGTTGGGGGTAATCTCTGGAACTACTGAACCGATTTCAAAAATTATTTCATAAGTAGGAAGCTACATTATCCGTGTCTAATATAAGCTATATTATAATTTGAAATTTTGAAAAAAAAATTGAAAAATAAAAAGTTATAAACCGAAGCGAAGCGAAGGCGGGTCGCTAGTGCTATATATAATAATACAAGTACACTATATATTTAACGAATACTTAAAGTGTTCAATGTTAAAATTCGACTTCCTTTCACTAAATAGTAAAAAGTAATATTTAGGTTTAGTAAATAAATAGTAGTCATTTTACTATGAAAAAAGGGATTAAATATTAACACGTTAACCTAATGACGTTTGCAATGAGATCTGCAGAGAGCTTGTTCATTCACTGTTCAATAGCGCTTTTTTGTTGCCAACAGAAATGAATGAACGGTCGGTTTTATTACTTCGAAATTATAGAAATCAGCAGTAGGTTTTATTATTATCAAATAACAGAAATTAATTAAAAGTTTATTTCATTACTGTGATATTATAGAAATTAGTTAATAGTTGATTTTATTATTCTGATATTATAGAAATCAACGGTCGGTTTTATTATTCTGAAATAACAGAATTCAATCAACGGTTGATTATATTATACAGGAAGTTATAGATATTAATCAACGGTCTATTTTATTATACTGAAGCTGTAGAAATTCAGTCTACAGTTGAGTTTGTTATTCTGAAATTGGTCCATGGGCGATTTTATTATTGTATTGTATTAATTTTTCTGAAAGAATAGTAATTAATATACAAGACTTTTAAGTTTAAGTCAATTTAAGTTTTAAGTTTAATATCCGTTCGAAGTCTAGGATCGCACAGATGTCGAAAGTATCATTAGCGAGCGATGTGTACATGGAATGGTTGGTAATACCTAGATCAAAACTAGCTTAGCCGAGAATGCAATAACACTATTTAAGTATGTATTATAATTAGTACCTCTCACATGCATACGTAAGTATATATTTCGGTGATACTGAGGTCACTCTTGAAAACCTCTGTTAATTATAATGTTACTATGAATAATGTATTTATAATACACTTATTATTATAAAACTAGTTGTTGCCCGCGGCGTCGCTTCTCGTTTTAATTTTCTTGCGTTTAATTCTCGCTTGGTATTTGGTACCTACATGAAAAATCTATTTATTTGTTTGTATATCGATAAAGTGAATTGAATTATTAATAATCTAGAGGCGTTACATTATTTAAATGATTCCATATAAAATTTGACATCCTATATTTTAGCCCCCTGACACTATTTTAAAACACGTATTTAATTAATTGTATTGTAAAATATAAATAATTATTACCAGGTGTCAAGTCAATAGGACCATCAAATATTTTTTATGCAAACTTTGAAATTCCGTTTCATTCCTTTAGGGGTTGAATTTCTAGAAACCCCTTATCAGCAACTCTAAAAGGTGTAAATCTGTCCACAACTGTCCAAATCTCATGGTTCTGGCTTCAGTGGCTTTGACTCGACATCGATGAGTCAGTCACTTGCAGTCAGTCAGAACATTTTTTCTATAATCCTATATATGCATAATTAAATCGTTACAAGGTTGTATTTTCTGTTCCTTTTCCTATTAAATTCATTATTTATTCATTTCTATTTATCATTTTTAATTTTTTTTTGTTGGTGATTCACTTGATCAGATATTATGATTTATTCGCAAATTAGAATAATTATTTAAAGTATGTTAATCTTTTAATGCCAAACATTTACAGCTATTCACGTGTGTAGTTTTTTTTATAGTGACTATCTGGATCAGGTAGCATAACGATTTCTTATGGAACTCAAACATATCATATATTCATCTGCATTACTTGAATGAATGAAATAAATGAAAATTATTTATTGCATTCATGTTTTATCTACTAATTTCATTGTAACCGATACAATGCAATGTAACCAGCCATTTCAATATCCACAGCTGGACATGAGCCTCCTCATGCACATTAACCGGTGAATGAGGGATATATGGCCTTAAAACACCACGCTGGCCAAGTGGGTAAATCTATTCTTTTAGAGGTGGTGTAGTAGTTCCTCAGCGCTTGTGACAGCGACTTTTGTATCCCTTATTCGCCTTTTACGACACCAACGGCACGCGATGGGGTGGTGTTATTCTATAGCCTAACTAATTACATTATCCATCTATACTAATATAATAAAGAGGTAAAATTGTGTGTTTGTATGTTGGGGGTAATCTCTGGAACTACTGAATTGATTTCAAAAATTCTATCACAAATAGGAAGCTACATTACTCGTGTCTAATATAGGCTATACTTTATTTTGAAATTGTGAAAAAAAAATTAAAAAAAACTTATAAACCGAAGCGAAGCGAGGGCGGTCGCTAGTAAAATATACAGAAGCAATAGGCGACCTTATCGCTAAAACCGATCTCTTCTAGCCAATCGACGGACAGTGAAATATAGGTTAGTTTAGCTTCTAAGAGTAAAATAATTTCCAAAATCAGTTGAGTACTTTTTGACTTTACTTCTTACATAAAAAATAACTCTTAATCTCTCTGTATATATAATATGTATTAGTATTTATTACAGACTTGTAATTTGTACTTATGTCATTTTATTGAATTATCTAATGTCATTTTAATAACATAAGTTAAAAATATATACATACAATAAAATCTATAATACAAGTGATCCATTCACTTGTTATTCTAAGGTTGACTGGAAAATATTTTGTATTTATTGTAACATTGTCTTATTGTAACAATTATAAGAGCAACAACAAGAACCTGTTTCGTCTCGTTAAGAGCCTTTTAACACTTAAAACAGTATAATTTAATTGTCCAGCTTTAGCTATGTAGGCCTGTTCGGCACCAAGCTGAAATTATTGGAAATTAACAAGAATAATGACTTATTTTTATGTAAACGGTCAAGTGATTGCATATTATGTATCCATGTTTAAACATGTTTTTTGAAAAATTACAGTGCACGAACTGGTACGCAGAAGTTAATAATTAAATGAACTAAAATTACGCATAAATCGATCTTTAGAGGATTATTAATTTTAATTTTCTTCGATCATTAAAATGTAATTGAACTATTAATCTTACATGTATCCTTACTACTTCCTTTGACTAATTTTAGTCATGAAAATCACTAAATAATATTTTAAAAATTTGCATAGTAAAAGATCTAATACAAAAGTAGACAATAAAAATTGTTTAATTAAATTTAACATTTTTTAAATTAATACAATGAAACCGTTTTGCATAATAAATGGAAGTTACTACAGAAGTAGAAATGAAAATATAGTCCGACGAACAAAGATATATTTACTCGTTACATTTTTTTTTATTTTTATTATTAACAATTTTACAAAGATTAAGTATATAGCTAACATAATTGTATCTAATAAACCATACAGATTTGTCTAAGATACAAGTACTGCTGGAATCAGTAGTCGAGACATTAAACACCTACCTGTGAGCAGTGAACAAATTATAATTTGGACAAGAAATATGTTCTTAATTTATATTTTAAATTATTTTCGCTGATATCTTTTTTAAATTTAGGATCTAATTCATTTATTAACCTGGGAACAGAGTAAGCGCTGGTTTTTTTTTTAATTCTTTTCGGAATCCCTAAATGTCTTCGGAGAAACCATAGTTGTATAAAAATTAAATCGATTATTTTAATTTAATCATTATCTTTTCAGTCTGTTCCGAAACATGTGTTTTGGGGAGGGAATGAAAGTAGTCGTGGGTATTCACGACTCCTCCGATTGTTTCGGCCCACTTAATGAGGCTCCGCTCGAGGATCCGACTCCTCATAACAATTCCTTGACTCCTTTGATTCACCTACTTATATTTATAAGAGCCTGAGAGCGACTCATTCGCTTTGCACCATGTTCGTTCATGTAACTCAGCAATCCAAAAATTAAAGAAATAAATAACTCCTCGGAGTCGATAACAGTTAGCCGGACTCATTAAGAGTTTCAGCTCCGCTCGCGGTTTCCGATCTGTTGATTCAATGAATCCGGAGTTACTCATTGCTAAATGAAAGTTAGTGTCCGTTACTTTTCCTTTCGCATCCCACTCAATTTTATTGAGTTGGGAGTATCATCGAATGTGGAAAGTTCCTTTTCCATTTACTACCTGTTCTCCTTCCTTCAGAATCCTTTCTTCTGAATCCTCATTTCTAAATATTAAAACAGCACAGCAGGACTTGCCAACGTTCGTTGTTTTTGACACGTGTCGCAGGCGCCCATTGTAGTTATTAATTATTATTATTAAAATTATATAGGTCGCAGTCATAGGTGCTCATAGGTGCTCATAGCTCATAGGTCATAGGTGGTCATAGGTCATTATATAGGTGCATAGTGTCGAAGGCGCCCATTGACACTATGTCTGCTTACTAACAGACGTACTGTTTGCTCGCCTGTCACCTACTTTTTATAAATATTCCTAAATATAAAATGGTTTCCACCATATTATAGACTAAAACGACACACGAGTATAACGCCACATATTGTGTGACTAGAGATATACGTTGATAAAATTATAAATAATTATTATCAAGCGATCGTGTTCGAAGCAAGGGTAACAATTCGACCTCGTCACTTCGATTGCTGCAAAAAACAGGAACTTTAAGGCCTTCGTGCCCAACAACGCTATTATAGCCAAGCTATTAGCGATCAGAATTTATTATAATTACAATATTTACCGACTTTACGTAGAGTAAGCAGCGTCTAGCAGGAAAGTTTAAATTGACAGCTCGTAAAGTTCTGCGCGTTGTATTCGATGGCATAGTTGTCTTACTGGACGGAGGACTTTATACGGATATTTATAAAAGTAACTTTTGATAAATTGTCGTGGGTTAAGCGATGGAGGTGTTAAACGTTCTTTTTTGCCATTCGAATTCTTTTAGAGTCAATCGAACGGTTGAAATGTCACTAAAGGGTCGTTGACATGTGTTGAATGATAAATTTTAAAAGAGTAAAATGCTTTTAATCTCCTATTCTTATATAACTTAATCTATAAAGTCGATAATAAATTAATAAATGAAAGAAAATTCTGTATTGCATTCTTATTTAAACTTAACTAACTTAATAACTTTTAACTTAAGGAATAGGCGGCCTTAATTAGATCTCTTCTCGGCCAACGAGCAGTGAAATAACTAACAGGAAAATCATAATCATATACATAATAATTATAAAATCATATAATTATAATAATGCAATACCTAGTTGAGCCATAAATATAGTTACACGGAAAACATTGATATAGTTTTTTACATTATCATTTTATTAAAAGGATTCCTGTTATTTTAGAAATAAATAGTAACGAGCATTTTAAATAATAAGCATAATAATAATAATAAGCATTTTAAAAATATAACGTTTATTCGAAATGGTCACCACTTCATGGCCACGTTGCACCCTATTGATCAATTGAGCAGCTTCTCTAGGTTATTTATGAGCTAGAGTTAGCAGAATGAATGGTGAACATTTTCTCGTGCGTAAATAGGATTTGCCTGTGAGCTCCCTTTGTATACCGCCGAAGAAGTTGTTTTGATTTGTCAACCCTGTTTTTCTTTAAATTACCAGTTGTGAAATGACCAACACGTCTTTTTGAAATACGTGACATAGTTCTGGGTGCTATATTCATCTCTATGGATAAAATCTTTCGCTTCCGGACGGGATTTCTTCGGATTCTCTCCTTCACAGCTTTAATCGTCTGTTTAGTACGAATAGTGCGTGGACGGCCAGACCTTATCTGTCACAAACAGAGGACGTTTCAATGTACCTACAAATAGCAAGGTACTTAAACATTTGGGTAATACCAACAGTTTTAAAAATTGCATTTGGTTCGGTGCCTACGTTATCACCCCACTCTATTTTAACATTAGTACAATATTTAATAATGATTGGCGCCAAAATGAGAAAAAACATCATTTTTTTACGTGATAATGACAGATTCCATATTCCAATGTAATTTATTTACTTTTCTTTATTGAGACAGTATTTATGGCTAGACTAGGTATTATAATATTATATACATACTTATATAAAACTATTCATACCTACAGGAAGTGAAAAAAGTAGTATAAAAAATAAAATTATTAGATAAGAAATTATTAATACGTATATTTGTGATGAATATATTCATTGGAATTCATGAGGATTCAGTCGTGTACCTATGTGTATTTACCAATCTGCTTTTTGCTAGCGTTGATGATTATAATACCTCGAAAATCTGCAGTGATTACCTACAAGAGAAGGCATAAGCTCTTCAGTAAAACGGTATATGTACAAATACATAATATATGTATGTATACTTTTTTACCCATTACGTATTATAATATACATACACGTATATGTATGCATATTGTGGAAAATTCTACCAACATACTATGTTCTAAATGTTTTTGAAAACTGAATATGTGGCTTATATTAGGTTGACACGTCACTATACCGATGACATTGTATAATAACTTCAATCCGGACTTAAATTTGAGTGAGATTAGTACTGCCTTCAGACAGCTTAGTACGGTGAAGGCGGACGCGTCTGTCTCAGAATGAACTTAGATAAGACAAAAATCATGTTCACGTTCTTCCGGCATCGGTACACTTCTGAAGCGTGACACTTGAAGTAGTTGGCCATTATTATATCTATCTTGGACAGACCAAGGCCAACTTCAGCAAAGAGGCTGACAGAGGCATTCAGCTCTGCTGGGCAGCATTTGGGAAAATGCGTCGGCTCTTCTCGTCGCCTATGCCACAATGTTTGAAGGCGAAAGTCTTCAATCAGTGCGTCCTGCCAGTTATAACGTACGGTGCCGAAAAATGGCCTCTGAAGGTAAGCGTGATCCGTATGTTCAAAGTCACTCAGCGAGCAATGGAGAGAGATAGCTCTCTCCAGTTTCTTTGAAGTTTCTTTGCGGGATAATATCTGAACTAGTGTCATAGTTCATAGTATCAGTATGCTGAAGTGGCTATGGGCAAACCAGGGTAGACGTGTCCTCAAATGGATCCCACGTAACGGGAAACGCAGTGCGGTTCGCTCTCCGGCCAGGTGGACCGATGACTTGAAGAAGTCAGCCGGTGAATGAGAGGAGCCGAAGATCGTGTGTGCTGACGAGCCATGGGAGAGAACTATATCTAGCAGTGGAGATACATAGGCTGATAGTATGGTATGGTTTTGTTATACTACAATAGGATTTAATTTATCACAAAGCTAAGACGTTTTATTTATTGCTTATACAATCTGATTCTATAATTAGGATTTTTTATAATTTTAATTTAATAATTTTACATTACGAAGAAGACGTATCTACAATTTAATCTTGACTATTTCGCCTCGATTACTTAGCACATCGGAAAATTAATTGTGGTTCAAAGTACCGCTTGCTCGGTTTAATATCACAGGAAATTGGTGTCGCCCCTGAATGTCCGTCTACCAGGCTCCGGCAGAGCAATATTGGCTTTGAGATGCAACACGTGCAACACAACACGTACCTCACACAGTCGCTTAAATTATTCGACATCCCAGACCAAATTTAATATATGAGTGAAGCATCTCATTGCACCTAAACATAACACATATATATATATATATGCCTTTCGAGGTAGCTTTAAATTCGTTGCCACCAAATGCTGGAATGACATCCCGCCTCCCATTTGTCAACTGAAATCTATTTTTGCTTTTAGAATTAAATCGAAAATGATAAAAAAGCTAAGGGCTAGGTGGCAGCGACACACATAATACACAGACTTTTGGCATTGTAGCAACTGCTTGTAATTCATATTCTTTTCGATTCTAATGTTTGTATAAGTGTAATGTGTTGTTATTAAGGCAATAAATTATTCATTCATTCATTCAATAACTTGTACACGCGGTGAAATAGATACTTCGTACAACAACACACCTGCACATAGATAGATACGACGCTCTAATTCACTGAACATGTAACAACATTTTACTGACGGCTCTCATAGGGTCTGTAGCTCAGTTGGTTGAGCGACTAACAAAGTCTATAGTGTGCAAATTTATCTATTTTGCCGTGTTGTACCTTCTCAAATTTATACGTATTTTTTATGGAAGAAGGTGGTAGACGAGCAGACAGACCAACCACCTGGCAGCAAATGGATACTCTCGCCCACAGACATCTGTGATACCTGCTAAGTTCAGACTCCAATGACTCCAATGGGATAAGAAAGGATGGGATGGAATGGACATTGACATATATACGTTCATCAAGTTTCAAAAGTACCTAATTTGTAAAATATCTACAATTTAAAAGATTCGTTTATTTTAATATCCATAGCAAATTTAAAACAATTAATTCAACAATTAACAAACAATTTAAAAGTCTTTCATTATTAGAAAGATCAATATTATGGAACTCCATTGTAGGGTCTGGGACTCGAAGTCTCAACCTTAGAAATGAGAGTCTAGCTAGAATATATAAATATCCCTTAGATTATCACCGCTTTCTTTAATGAGCCCTGTAAATCTGTTTTGGGATTGTCCAAAAGAGACTTCTGATATATTCCGAAATAGAATACTTACAGGAAGACCAAACGAGGTTCTCATAAATTAGTCATATAAACATTGATGGTTATGCTTGATGGATAAAAGGTCGAAGTTCAAAACACTTGTTTACGCATCATTCACATCCACATACGCTGGATATTTGGCAATACTTTAATAAGTTTTGCATAGGTGATTGGTCTAATCTAATATACAGTAGGTACCCATTTATATACAGGGCAAGTCGTAAATGATAAATCGATAATGTCTATTGTTATTTCGAAAAATATGAGAGTTAGAAAAAACACGACATTATCACTTTTAGACAAGTGAAAATTCCTAAAATGTACAACTTAAAAATGTAGGAAACGCTTAGTTAATTGAAATAAAATTGGCCGAGTGGTGTCGGCCGGCTTAGGATAGCCAACCACCCTATCTATTCCCGTGGGTGTTGTAAAAGACGACTAAGGGATAACAAAGCAGCTACCATAAGCACCTCTAAAAGAGTGAAGTCGCCAACAATCATCGATTTGGGAATAGACTTGATGACATATCACACGTTGATATCAAAGAAACCTGGCTGGAATCTTTGCTAGCGGACGAGGAGAGGTTCACTAAAAAATGAAATTTGACACTAGGAAACTCTAAGTACTCCGTTATAAGAATGTTCTATGTGCAAAACACATGAATTAAAGAATTCGAGAGCCGCTGAGCATAGAACACCATTTGACTATGACGTGGTTGCCCTAGAGTGCTTGGTATAACATATCTTGTACGTATTCTCAAATCGATGCCAACAATACTTCGCCCAAGCACAAGAAATATGGATGAAGAGGCCCATGTCCAGGAGTGGACGATAAAAGGGCTGGTTACGCTTAGTTAAAGATAATTAATTGAATTAGCCATGTATATTTGTCGCTGGATATTATTGTACCTAAAGAAATTTATTTGAGATTACTTAAATAATGTATTAAACGTACTTACATCGAAGGTGAAACTACATATAGCGACTTTACAATATTTTATATAGAATTACCGTTAAATTACATGCATTTTGTCATGGGAAGCAAGTAACAAATTACACGAAGTGATGCAACATAGAACGGGTATTCAAAATCAATATACATATATTCAACATGGTTCAAACCCTCGGTCACTAACCACTGAGTTTCAGCGTTTTTAAAAAATATCACTACCTCGGCGGTGTGTATTATGGCCCGAAACCCCCTAGTAATTTACTAGGGGAGCGTGTGCCCTACAGTGTAACTTTTAAAAAGACTGACATCATCCATCATTCAATACAAAAGACAACTCATACAGTTACATACAAATGGCTAAAGTAGACACTAGTAGTTTGAGATCAGACTTATTGTCACATTATAACAACGACCCCAACAAACTACGTATAGCGTATATTTTGAGGGTCATTTCTTACGAAGAGGCAAAATTTGTGGCGGTTTGGACACAACTATGAATTTCTGTATAACGCAACATTTTGATACGATTAAATTGTTGCAATAAACAGGCGTGCATATTAATGCATTCTTCATGCAAAAGACACTGTGCATGAAGAGGTCCATGCCAGCAGCGGATGGTAAAAGTGCTGCTTATGGTTACGGTATACGAACTTAAAGATTGTAATTTCAGCTTTAACTGACATTTTTAATACATGCACAACCATTGCGTGGCATAGATGCCAGCTTTGTTGCAAGTGCAAGCTATAATGTTATGCATTGCACCATGCAACGTTAATAATGTTGGAATCCATAGATCACGACTGCCATTTTAAATTTTTGAATTTTGCTATTGACATTTTACTGACATTGATCTTATAAAATTCAAGTTAAAACGAATATATCATTATAATTCGATGTCTCGTTTTCAAGATTATATTTAACAATGTGGTAGACGTCTATGTATGCCGTCGACTCAGAAAACGTTAAATCTCTTTACGCGTGACATCTCATATTTATTCTTTATTGCACAAAGTGACAAAAGGCGAACTTAATGCTTAGAAGCATTATCTCCCAGTGAACCATTGGGCTAAGCAGAGGCGGCGCGGTAGGTATAATAACAGGTCTGATAAGAAGTAAAACTGAAGTGAATAGTGATGCATATTAATTAAATCACATAATATAAATAAACATATACAATACATACATGCATACATATTATACATACATACTTAATTATAACATACGTTTAATGATACCCCCTTTAATTGGTTCTATAATTCTGGTTGAATTTCATATAGGTACCTAAGTTATTTTAACCATAAATAAATACAAGTTTATACATGTTTTCTGCTCATTACACGTCAAAAGTACCTAGTAATTTATTTAAAAAAGTATTTGTATCACATTGTGACGTTATTATACAATTATGAGTATCATTATATTTTTAATAAGCTTTAGTAGTATTGTAACAGGTTATTCACGTTTGTCGCAAAAAGTAATTCAAGTGCAGCTGACAAATAAATATATGCTTATGTAAATTGAAATATGTCATAAATTAGTTCTAAAACTTTATATATGTACTTTATATATGTAAGGTCTTTTGAAATTAAAATTCAGTCTTAGGGTACTGTCTCATGCCGTAATAAAAGGTGTTTCAAATGTCTTATTGTTTTTTTTATGGACTCGACTCCCTTGCCTGCGCCAACGCAAGCTTTCTCTACTCACGCAGTCCTGTCACTGTCACTGAATGTCAAGGTTATATGAAGAATATTGATCCTAACAATCACTCTGCATAAATTAATTATTACGTCTGTCTACACCTACGTAAAAGAATATGCAGTGTGATAGGTATCTGATTAGCAATTAATACATACAGTTTTGAATTACCTATATATTATATTTCCGTTTTAAAATTTACAAATAAATAAAAAAAAAACATTTATACCTTATGGAAAATTTAAAATCAACCTCATTAGCCACTGGTTGTAACACAGAATCCAATTTGTTTTTTTTTTTAAATTGAACGTTTCGTATTATGTGTTGTTGTGCGCGCGCAAATACGAGCGCGCGTACTCGCCGCGATAGTACCGGCTCTACTAAGGCGTTCAACAATGATAATATAGCGAAGCCTTTATGCAACCTTCGACTCGAAAGCCGCATTCTTGTGGTCAAGTTGGTCCCCACCGGAGATGGCGCAAACGCATCATCTTCAGAAACGTTCAATAGTTAACCTTTGCAAGGCTTTTTGAATGTACAGTGCACTGATGTAACGTTCGGTACATTAACAAAACTAAGCTCTGGGAACCATTCAATTATTGAAGAATGCATGCAACTAAGTAACTTTTTGTGGATATTGTATGTTTTCAATATACGATTAGTCGTCAGTTTTAAGCGGATGCTTGGAAAGGAGCGTAGCATGCAGCGTAAACCCTTCATCAAGGGCCATTTTGTAGCAAGCCTAATCCTGGCTACTTAGCTCTTATTTGACGTCTCTTTAGCCATCATGCATAGTCAGGTATTGTAAGCTGGATGATTTTTAAAACTATTTTTGTAAGCGTTGCTAGCGATTTAATATAGAAGATATTTTCCACATTGAGTAGATTCGGTGTTGGTAATATAAAATCATCGTGTGTCAATAAGTTTTTATTGCATGTGAAATTAATCTTTACTTTGAATTTAAATATAATAAGAGTGCATTTTATTTAATAATCTATTGATATAGATAATAAATTTAAGATAAAAAATATTTTTATTTTAAGGTAAAGATATGAAAACGAAATTAGTAGTTGAACATTAAAACATTACCTCACGATATCTGATTTGGTAAGAGCTTTGAAGATGCCCGAGTTTACTCAAATTTACTCACACCAACGACAATTGCAAATTACTTTATAATATTGCCACACAAACCGTAACTAACAACTTTTTTATGTAATAACGTGTAACGTAACAAAGCGTTTATGTTGGCATTTAATGACAATTGCCACGGTGCCCTCTAAAACATAAAAATATGTTACTTACCAGCAAGGCAAGGGATGTTACTTGATGTTGAAATAATCAACAACAGTAGCTACTGCGTTTTTAATTTTAGTGAATTCAACTATGGTTATAATGTATAATGATTATAATTGTAGGTTAAGTAACGATACAATAATATGGATTAATGAAATTTTAAATTCGATTGCTGTTTTCAGTTTCTGATAAAAGGGAAAGTATTCCAAGATTTTCTCCCCATGTATTGTAATAAAATATTGTTTACAAACAACTTTGGTTCTATTAAAAATAAAAAATAAAAAATAATCATTTTATCATTTAGTCGCGATGATACATTCAACGATTTATGTAGGCGCAATTTACAATGCAAGATAGATTTTTGCGTGCTTTCACTATTTCTTATTTTATTTTTCTTTGATAATTTATGAATTAATATTATGTAGTTTGCTAAAGTATGTACTTATTCACTTATTGTAAAAAAAATGATACCGTCTATTTTGAGGAAAAAATACAGAATAAATGCCAGTAATCTACAATTTGTTTTTTCACATTTCGTGGCTGTAGGTTTTAAGACGATTCAATATACCACTGATAAGCGGATGCCTAATGCAGTTTATAAACATTTTCTTACACATTTTTAATTTTAAAACAAATAAAAAGTAACTATAACTTAATAACGATGACACAAATTAACACGCAACGCTCTATTATTTAAAACAAATATATAATAACATCAAACACATTTTCTTAATTTAGTTCATGGGTGTTTTTAAAAATAACAACTGAATAAAGATTGTTTTTAAGATGTACATTAAAAATACTGTCAGAAAGATGAAGCACATATTCAATGAAAATAATCAATAATATCAAACGAGTACAATGTTAAATGTCTTTAACCCACTGATGCCGGTGAGTTAACGACCTACAAAGGGCAAGGTCTGTAGATTAAGGTCTAATGAATAGGTGCCTTTTTTATACTCTTTGTGCTGAATTACTTATTATGAAGCTTTTCCATTTGAAATGTAAAAAACGCCGATAGCAGACACAAGTCGGAAAAATATTTGGAAATATTTGGAAAATAGCGAAATGTAGCTATATTTGTGGAACTTTTCCGGCTCTATCCAACCACATATTGTTTCAACTCGTATATTGACTTTGAAATGGCTTTTTGGAGTTTACGCTTCCGTAATTTCGAAATTACTCAATCGATTTCACCCATCTAGGAACTCAACCGAGATTTAGACCTATAGAATGTACCTATAGAAATATTTTAGTGCAGAATTTTATATCTCACAGAGAAAAAAATTGCCTAGGGCCTGTAACAAACTTCGTTTGTTTACTGGTTTTTAGATTAAAACGTTGGGCGGAAACGGTGGCTACTTGCAACACCAGGATAGATATAGGTGAGCTCCTTACTTCCTCACCTATGCAATGCAATGCAACCAGTCCTTTCAGTATCTACCGCTGGACATGGGCCTCCTCGTGCACATTGATTTGGGCTTTTATTATTTGTTTTTATAGAATAGCAGACAAGCAGGCGGGCCACATGATGGTAAGTGGTCACCATCGCCCATGGACACCTGCAACATCAGGGGGCATGCGCTTGTGCTGCTGATCTCGCAGAATCCTGTTACATATGTATCTAATGTTACTTGCCAACAATTTGTACGAGTATTATCTTCTTTATTTTTGTAAAGATTATTACGAAATTTTAACCCACGAAAATGCGTATCATTTGCTGTATAATTTGCGTCATTGAATTTCCAACTATTGGCTAATTTTTATTCTACACAAATACATTTGAAAGTCATATCGTCAATTAATTTCGAAGAATTCGTTGTGTTGAAATTGACTTGGTAGACTCGGATTAGTATTTTATAATGGACAAGTAAAGACTTGTATTTAATGTATTTGTTGTTATTTATCAATCGAGAGGCCATGTTTGTGATATCAAATTAACTATTGAAGCGATTCTCATTGCTTAATAGGTTAAAATGTCTAGCGGTTGATGTATTGGGTTCACTCTTACAAAACATACTACAAAACAGTTGGAATGTTAATGCATTCCATGTTTAAACGTAATCATTTACCTTTAAAGCGCGCTTAATCTCTGGCAAATTTCAAGAGACTCATGAAAGAACAGTATCTCTCAAATTAACACTTCACCTATCTTTCCTTTTTTCCTTTTATCTATTCAAGTTCCTTGGTTTTTTCTATGTGGGTATGTATATGTGTTTGTATCTATGCATATACACATATACAGTTATATCGCCTACGTTACGGTATGAAAGAGTTCCCCCACACCAATCTACAAAACAAAAAAACTTTTCTTGTTTGTCTAAGTAAGAACTACCGATTGGAAAAGAAATTAAAGTGGCGTACAGTTATGGCTATTTTTTCTTTTTTGACACCTATTTGGGGGTTGCCTGTAGTATTATAGACTGATATCGATAGATATCGACGTATCATATGTTCCATAGTAGGGGTCGCGTAACCGCAATCGGATCTACGAAGGCACAAGGCCTTATAGTCGCCGGTTCAAATGTCACGTCTGTCTAAATATACCGGTCAGTCTGGTCTAAATGAATTCAGATGGGTGGGTGGCTAAATAACATTTGGATATATTTAGATAGTATTCACTACATATTTTAATGCAGTATGTCATAGATAAAAAGGACGATGTAGAAGTTTTGAAAAACAAAATTTATGCGTATGCGTATGCGTCAATTGACAGCGTAGGGGTATCTATACTTGACTCCATTCGTGTGAGCGTGAGTTCAGATCCTCGGTCCGGACCACCAAGTTTATACTAAAAACGTATTTTTTAAAATAGTCACCAAACTCGGGAAACGTCGTGAGGAGACCCGCGCGCTACAGAAATTTTAAAAAAATCTACAGTATGTGATACCAACCCACACTATTAAATCACTGGGGGGTTTCGGCCCGTAATCCACCACTACGGACCCAGTGCGGGTTGGTTTCGCATACTGTATCGCATACTGTTGGTATCGATTTTTTTAACTATCACGCCATGCCTCCCCAGGCATGTCTTGCAGTGACGTCTTTATAGATATATAGGCTGATACAAGTACAAGGCATCTTGTTATTTAAAGAAGTTTACTTATAAGTTGATAATAAATAATGCTACTACATGAAAATTATTGCATTTCTTTTTAACACAATCGTAACAACTCTATCTCTTCTTCACAAATATGTGTCTGTTTGTTCAGGCAAATCTCGGTAATTTTGAAAATAAAAGGCTTGGTATGGTATATACATCATATTCTATACTACTTTGGATAATCAGTTTGACAGTGTAGATAGTGTTAAATTGAATCGTACAAAAATTCTAAATCTATGGATAAAGTTTGGCATAAATGTCATTGAACCCTCTTTGCCTCTTTTTGATCCCACCGTTCGTCAAACATTAGACAAATGTTTGGCAAGCGCTAAACCCTTTCAGCAAATATTTATATTGTTCGTAATGTTGGCCCATTCATCAAATATTGGGTGTTTGTGTAAGCGTGAGAGCAGAATGCAAAGATCAAGCGGCAAGAATATTTATCGCTTACGATAACTGTTTGCATCCAACTCGGCTACGTATGGGGTGCTCTTATACTTTTTACTCCTACCTGAAACAAAGACACGATAATTAATCAGATGAATCAACTGGATGTAACAAAAGAGTTTATTTATAAACTAATTCTTTCACTCCTATCATTTTTTATTCTTTTTGGCTATACCTATATTTCTTTTATTTTGGCTCTGACTTCAAGAAGTCCATAGCAAACAATTGCTTAAAATACATATAAAACACGTAATAATTATTCCCATCTTTATTTTCGTCACAAATTGCAGAATAATCTGAAAATAAAGTCCATTTCTTCCATGCAAAAAATATTTTGGTTCATGTTACTCCATAGGAAATCGCTTTCAGAGCATACCCCTTAAGATATCGGACAGTATCGAGGTCCATGGTGGTCGACATTTCTAGCAAAGTTAAATTTAGGAGTCATTTTTAAAACAAGGCCAAATTCGCCTCCAAAAAGCTTCGTGTGTTGAACATAACAAATCGGTACTTTACCCCGGGGCAACGTTTAATGCTTTACAAAGCGCAGGTTAGGCCCCATGTGGAGTACTGCTCACAACTCTAGGCCGGTGCACCTAAATATCAATTGGACCCATTTGATTCCATAGTATGTAGGCAGTGTAATTAAAAAAATGGTAGCAACATTCTTCTCTGCGGGTGGCCATTTAGCGATAAGTTCTTTATACAAAAAACTGTTAATGCCTAATGGTACAGTGAAGTGTGTTTACCAATTTTATTCGATGTGTTAAATCAAAAACATCCTAAAACAGGTTTGAGTGTCATGACAATGCATCATCTCACAAAACAAAACTTACCCCAGAGTTTTTGAAGGCCACAGAGATTTACAATTCCCCAGAGGCCAATTCTTGAATTGGGCCACCCTCTTTATAGCCCTAATTTAGCTCCATGCGACTTCTTTCGCTATCCAAAAGTGAAGCTTGGAATCCGTGACAATCTTTTTGACAGCCCTGAGGACGCTCGGAATGCTTTTGCTTTTATGGCAGCTGTTGAGGACCCCGCTGAAGAAGAGTATCGCCATTGTTTTAAATCTTGGTTTAGACGAATGAATCGCTGTATAGAGACAAATGGAGAGTAGTATGAGAAGTAGTAATAAAAAATTGTGATGTATTACCTAGTCACGTAGTCCATTTTTCTCTGACTTAATTTACAAATATTCCATAGTGAATGAAATATTCAAAATCGGTGCAGTATTTTTTAGTTTACCTATACACAAACAAGAAGAAGCCAACTCACCGTATCCATAAAATATTCGTATCGGTAGTATAGATAAAGTAGATGCAGCCTTAAAGAGTAATTTAAAGTTTCAGCATAGTTTAATATTCTTAATTATTTTTTAAATATTGAGTAGGTACGTATACTTAGTATATTAAAATGGAGAATCTTGTTATATTTAGAGGTATAATTTTCAGGTCAGGATTGACTTGGATTGCCGACAACTTATTTATGATTTTGACCTACCACAACTGCATTATACATTGTGGTAGGTCAATATGCATTATGCATAATGTTAATCTTTCAAAATATCTCAGTCGTTATTATTATAATGAGGGTCTATTTTAGCAAGGATGACGGAGGCTCAAAGTACACTACCCCTGTCATATGAGTCTTCATAAATCGATAAATCGTTGAACAGATTAAGAGATTAAATTCAAGAGGTTTATTAAAATTTGAGATTATGGCATAAATATACAAGTAATTTTCACTATATTTCCCTGACTAAGGTCACATAATTACAAGAGAAGACTTGCAGTGAGACGTTCCGAGTTGAAATGAAGTATTACTCCTAGTAAAAAATCCTTTCGTAAAATTCGTAATTTTTTCGACTTTTAACTGAAGATATTTTCTTGTAATGTGACCTTAGTCTATGACATTTTAATTACAATCTTATATCATATTCAATCACAATTAAATTACATACGAATAATAGTCATGTATTTTGTAGGAATATGTAATTTATACATATTACGTATACTTGTACCTATATAATAATTATTACGTTATATTTTAATGAAAGCCCGAGTGTAAAGGGAATAAATGAAAATATTTCGGTCCTTTCGTTGGCTCCCAAAAGCACTATCCAGATAGATATCCACATTGACTCATGCGAGTCAATGTGCATGAGGGAGACCCGTGTTCTGCGGTGGATACTGAAAGGGCTGGTTGCATTGCATTGCAATAGACATTCACAGCGTATTGGAAGAAATGTATTATTTAATGTAACTAAACGTGTTTCATTTGTCATCGCATACAACAAAGACAGCTCTATGCCTGTATGCATTTTCTGCATTCAGTCGGTCTTTTCAACTGTCGCATTCGATTTGCGTAATAATTTACATCGCTTTAGGGACACTCCAACTATGACATTCTTGGGAAATATAGTTAAAATGAGAACATAATTTTCATAAGTACAATGTAGTTCTATCCACAATGGACAGATATAGTTAGTTGGTTAGTTAGTATATGTATGAATTTGAAAATAAGTTTTAAAAGAACTGGTTGTAATAAGTATTCTGGAATATAAAAGTAATTATTCATACAAATACATATTTAATTGCTTTAAATTAAGTATTAAAAATTGTTTTATCGGGGTAAGTCTGAACTTTTTCGGAATCCTGAAACCATAGATTCTAATTATCATACTTCTTTGTAAAAAATTTTGTTTGTGCTATGAATTTAACAAATTCCTGTTAAAAAATTAGCAAATAAAGAAAAAAAAATGATCTTAAAAATAGTACGATAACGGAAAGTGTGGTACGCGGGAAATTGCTAGTATGTATTTGCTAGGAGGCAGTGTATCTGTAATACTCGTTCTAGTTATTGCTGGTGTCCATAGGCGACAGTAAGATGGTCGTTTGTTTGTCTGCTATTTTTAACATAACAAAAAACTTAACTAAAACTAGCGTCACGCCCACTGTACCTATTAATGTTGTCTGTGGTAAGTACAAAATGTTGATTCTACCAGTGATTCTCACAGAAATCTCACCCAGCAACTCCGACGAGATAGGTTGTAAACACACCGCCGCGGGCGGCGTCACTATTCCATACACGGAAATGGGTCAGCACATAACGACGTTCCTTTTTTCAATTTTTCTCCTGTTTCTCCTCGTAACGGCGAGATGGGCGAAAAACTGACGGGATAACTACGGGATGTGGGGAATAAACAGTTTTGAGAGCTCTCGTAAAGTTTGTGTGATTTGTAAGTGGCATTTTGCCAGGAGTAGGAAAGTAGTTCAATCAGTTAAGAGGTCTTTACTTAACTGGATGACAGGGTTTCTTTACTTCACGCCGCAACTCGTACGGCGGCGTCCTTTTTTCTTTGAGGTTACTCTGGTTTAATTTAAAACATAATTCAGATAATTTTCACCAGCCCCACAACACTATTTTTTGTGAAATCTAATGTAACGTAATGAAACTAATGTAACATAGTTTGGGATGTCCTTCGCCCAGGTGGACTGACGACTTGAAGAAAGTCGCCGCTAGTGGCTGGATGAGATGAGCGAAAATTCGAAAAATGTCTATGGTGGGGGTTTTTGCGAGAGGCCTATTATATCCAGCAATTGTGACGTTATTTGTACAAAATTGGTATAAAATAACAGCCACCGTATATCCGAATAGTCGGAACTATGGATGAGAGTAAGGTCCTGATTCAAAACAGATTATTAGAAATTCAGTCGAATTAAGTCTTACTTGTATACGCTGGATTAGAATTCTACTATTAATTTGCTGTGCGTATATAAAAGGCAGTGTGGTGGGGTGTCAGTCGGATTGGGAATTGCATCATCCCATCTCTTCTCGCGGGTGTCGTAAAAGGCGACTAAGGGATAACAAAGCCGCTACCACAAGGCCTGAGGAACTACACCACCTCTAAATGAGTGGACTCGCCAATAACCTTGGCCAGAGTGGCGTTTTGAGGCCATACATCTCTCATACATAAAATAATGTGCACTAGGAAGCCCATGTCCGAGAGTGCCGACAAAGGTTCCGATACTGCTGTCCTGGGACGGATATCCGATTACTTGAGATTTGCGAATGAATCGATTCCAAGCCTCAATGTCTTTAGCTTTTTCAGTTTTAAAAAGCTAACGCGTGAATAACTGACATTCTATGAATTAAATTCATTTCCATACTGATTGAGTTGATAGTACTAATTGACACTTATAAAATATTAGACACCGAAGAAGATAAGAGATGTGATTATCAAATTGTTCAGATAATAACTCCTACACAACTTAAAAAGGTACTTTGACATTTATAAGCATTGTAAGACATTTATAATAGTAGTACATGATGTTTGGTGATAGTGTGACAAGTCAAGGATAACGCCGAATCAGTAGAGCGTCCGAAAGATGTCTAGCAAATGTTGTGTTCATAATTATTATAAATTCTTCCTTTTGCGGTTCCTTATTTGTGTCTATTATTTGTGTCGTGATATGAGGACAGGGTCAAAGGCTTTGGATAAGGTTTTTTAACTTAAAATGTCGTTGTTTCAATATTCAGCTGAAACAGAAACGTGCATTGACATATTATGATGATTTTTGATATACAGCAATTAAATAATATGTTATTTTTAAGATTTCACTAATGCCTCAATATATACAAGGTGTGTCGTAAATAGTGGTCCAACGTTAAGGGGTCGATACACCATATATTCAGCTATCACATACCAGAATTTGAAATTTTTTTTTTCCACGGGTCTGTTTTATTCATTATTATTATTATTTTGAAAAATCGATACCTTGAGTTACTAATTTGGCTGTTATTTCAACAAATAACATTATTTTTTTATTTTGTTTCTTGTTTATTATTGATAATAAGATGTGCTATCACATACAATACTTTTTTAAATGGAAACTTAAAGATATTAAAGAAAAAATGTCTTTATTTCAAAATTCAACTCTAATCTCTAGCAAATCATGTGAATTCGGGGGCGAATGGTGTAAAAAAAATGTACTACACAATCTGTGCCCATTATTTTAAAAACTTGTCCAGTAAATGCAGATTCTAAAATGATATTAATAATAACCGATTCCATAATGAAAAAGAAGTTATTGCCATTTCAATTGAGAAGGAGCCGAATTTAAAAAATACACTTTTTCATTTTAATTAACTTACCGGTATTGCAAAATGTTTTGGACCCATTTAGAAGTAAATTTTAACTTAGCTATTAACAGCTGAGTGGCATTTGAATCATGCACAAACATATCACAGGTAAACAAACGTGTCTCATGTAAAAAAAAAGGGTACGTGGCCAGATAACACAAGACTCATTGAAACACCTCAGTATAGCGCGCATGAGTAGTGAAAAAAATCACAAGGTTTTTTTTTATTGCTATTCTCTTAAGTATGAACGAGACAGACTATGTCAAGAAGATATTCGTAATAATCTAATCAGTTAAAATGCTTCAGTGTGGTCCCGTACGTCGCATGCGCTTCTAGTCTCTGTGTTTATCTCCGCCATTGAATTGTTTCTTTTACTTCCTGGACTCGGATTTGCTTCTGTTCGGACTTGTTGGTTTTTGTGATCCCTACGACGTCGGCTACGTTATTTGGACTTTGATTTGCTCAACGATTTTGACAAACGTGCAGTGCAGTGAAGATTAAGGCGATGTCTCAGTACACACCGCGTGAATATGCTGACATGCATTTTATTCATGGCGAATGCATAGGCATCGGCAGCCTGACTTTATTGGGACAGACATCCAGATCGAAGTCATCCAGATCTTCTTTTGTTTAATTAACGGCGGGATACCCAAGTTATAAGAGAACAGACGGACAATCAAACAAATAAATATAGAGGTATTGATAAAACTAGAATTTTGTTTGAGAAATTGTGTTGAGATTTATTTTATCAGAATTTAGTTTTTTTGGGAATTGTAGTCATAGACATTTATTGATATGGGAATTGACTAGATGACATATCCATTCTTATCAAAGAAACCCGGTTGACAACTTCTAGGGGTAGGGAATCAGATGAGGAGATTAATGTAAAATTTGAAACTTAAGTAATTAAAAATGTTCTATTTTAAAAACACACATGAATCAAAGAATTCGAGAGCTACTGAAAACATAGAACACTATTAGACTGTAACGTGTCTGCCCTAGAGTGCTTGTATAACATATCTAGTATGTATTCTCAAATTGATGTAGACATTATTGGACACAAAATTTTCTTCGAATTCAGAGTTCTTTGCACCCTACAATTATTAGGTATTTAATTATTACTTATTAACACCCGAGGTTTAACTGGAAGGACGGATAGATAAAAGAATTTCAGAAACTTCTCAAATAACGAATGTAGAATAGAAACATTACAGTATACTACGAGTATGTCGATAACACACAAGGAAATGGATGCTGGACTTTTTGGCGCGAACTTGAGAAGTGAAGTTAAGTTTTGTAAAAATTGTGCGTAGTAGATTTTATGGTTTAATAGTGATAGTTTATTAAACTTCAAAGTGTTTTTCGTGCGTGGTGTTTGTGATAATCAAATCAAAGCGTGGGACTGCGTCAGACGATGTCTCCAAGGAGTCCTCGTCTGTCCTCAGTAAACCTACTATCGTTTTACTGAGCGACTCCTTACTTACATCGACGATACTGGACATTGACAGGATGCGTTTTTGACGTTGACATTGTTTATTAGTTTTATTACGGTTAAAACCTGTCTCTGGCAGAATGTGCTAATTGCACCATTGACATATATGAAGAAAAAGAAACAGATGCGTGACAGTACATATTTATCAGGACCGCCTGCTGCTCTGACACCTCTCTTGTAAAAAGGACAAATTATTCACTGTATTATTTTTTATTTCATTATTTTAATAGGGTGTTTATCACCTCTCAGTATATTCTTTAATGTTAACTTATTAAATAATAACTTTTATTTTTATACATGACCTTTCCAAAAGGGTAAATTATGGACAAAAACTTCATATTTTTACTTATTTCATTATATTTTTTGGTTGTGAGACAGTTATTTGGTTGTAATATACCGTGAAATCGCATGCTGAAGACTCTGTCATAGTACAATTTTATTATGGGTTGACTATCGTTTTTTCGAAAATCTCTTCGTTTTGGATTTTATCCCGCCAAGAGATTCCGAGCAGAGCTAGAGAGCAATGGAGAGCTATACATAGTTCGCTGAGCGACTTTAAATTTGTGTATCAAGCTATCCGTCAAAGGGTATGTTTTAGTACCGTACGTCATTACTAGCAGGACGCATTGATTGATTTTAAGCACTTCTATTTTACTTTCTAATTGTTAAGACTTCCAAACTTAAGGTTTTCTTAATTACATTTTCCATATGTAAACTATCAATGTGACAATAGATATCTGTGTTATAGATGTATATACATATATATATATACAGGGGTTTATGTACCACGCGAGTGGAGTCGCGGACAAAAGGCTATTATTTTTAACAAAACAAGAATTCATAAACTATTTGCATAGCAAATAGGTATCTTGTTATTGGCGTAATAACAACATACCTATTTGCTATGCATGAGAGACGATTAGCGATGATCATCGATTGAGTCGTTTTAATTTCAATCGCATCAGGAAAGGTCTGTAAACCAACCAGTTTATAACAGGACCCTTGAATGTTCTTTTCGTTAGTTTTAAGATATTAATAGATCGTCCTTCGCGGTAACATTGAACCTTGTAAGGTTCTCTTCGCGAAATGTCAGCTCGGAGGCGTGTTTTATGGATGAGCATAAAAAAATAGATTGAATCATGTTTTTTAAATGTCGTGCGGTATGTAAGTACATATAACTATATATTTATAAGAACATAATTTTTATTTTAAAACAGCATAATGCAACAATAGCGAAATGAGGGAAAGAATCTGAGTAGTATTTTATAGATGAGATTTATAAAAATTACATTGAATCATGTTTTTTTATTAAATGTGTTAAATAAATACATTGTGTTAAGTTTTTAAAATATTTATAAGTTCATATTTAAATTACATAATGTATAAACAGTGAAAAGAATGAAAGAAACTGAAGCGTGTGTTATGATGGCTGAGCATAGAAATAAATTGAATCGAGTTTTTTAAATGTCGTTGCGCCGTTAGTGTTAAAAGTTTAAAAACGTTAATTCATAGGACATTTATTTGTAAACAACATAATACAACAACAGTGAAATTAAAGAAATAACCCGAGGCGCGTTTTATGAATAAACATAAAAAAAAATATTGAATTATGTCTTTTAAAATGTAGTTGCTATTAGTGTTGAATATTTGAAAATTTAGTAATATATCTGACAGACCGTTCAGTTTTTTGCTTTTACTCAAATATGTACAATTTAACCTTAGGAATGTAACGAGAGTACTTTACCGAAAGCGAAATCAATCAGAGTAGGTACCTTTTTTAATATTCGTGTAATTATTCTTATTACAAAAAATACGATTACATTACGTGAGTAATAAAATATGAGTAATATTAAATAATCACACATTTTAAGACATTGTTTATGTATAGTAAGTGGCTGCTACTACTTGCGTTGCGGAACTACACCGCCCTTAAAAAGAGTATACTCTTCAACTCGCTTGGCCAGGTGTGCCGTTTTAAGAAAATATACAAGCTTCACGGCCTTCATGTACAATACAATGTACATAAGGAGGCCCACGGCCAGCAGTGGACGATGGAAGGGCTGGTTACGGTTACATTTTAATGCTTTGTTTATATTATAGCAAGTACAAATCATATACAGGGCATAACTGAAACTTATCGAAGTTTGAATCCATGGATTCTATTCATGATTCTGGGTTAATTGACATTATTATAATATTACCTATTTTTTTGTACAAAACGAAATTTTTTCCCCAAATATGATTCAATATTCAATTGATTACATAATAATCATTATTACAGAATGTCATTACAAACATTATTTGCATATTTTCTATATCATAATTTTGTCTCTCTTAAGCCGTAGGTATCTCATATTTGAACTAATCATATCAATTTGAGATGTACAAGTTACTTTTTTGTTTTTTAAATTTTGAATGGTTTCCAGGAAATAAAATGTCTTTTCAGTAAATTTATTTTCTGGTGCTATTACTGATATAAATTTTATATTATAATATTACTAGCATAAAAGATAAAATCTATACAAACTTGCATGTATTTATGAAAGATTTTTATTACACGTAGACAGATAAGCTATGTCGAAATTTACGAACGTTTAAATTGTATTTGGCTTATTTACAGTTAAAACTGTTAAAAGTTATTACACGTAAGTTACAATGGAGGTTACTATTGTACAAATACTTCGGTAATAAACCTACTTACGGGACAAAAAGTAAACATTACATATGTGATAATTAAGTACGTAGATGAAGCAAATCATTACCCTAGCTAGTAACTCGGTCGAGCGGCACTGTTGACAGATTTTCGCAATTATTTCGTCCCATGCCCGTCCAGTTGCGTTACTCTACGCACGACTGTATTTGTACACGAATGTTTGGACGAACTTTGAGCATGTACATTGTACACAGCCATTTTATTTGTAGGTACATCTGATAAAGTTCGTCAGTAAAACCTTCGAGGACGCGATTTGCGACCAATCCGTATATAGTTCATGCAACTCATGAGCGCGTATCTATCTATCTTGCTTGTAGTGATGAGTGTCCATACGCGTAAAATGAGACCTTATATCCTTCAAAATATACCTTTAAATACATTGATGCGAAAGTTGCTTTTCGGATATACGAACAAGTATTCACAAGCTATATACACGCGCACTCGAGACTTGCTAAACTATCCCTATAATTCTGTAGAAATACTCATCTGGAAATCTCCAAATCGTCAAAGAGTCAAAGCACTCATTATCTACACATACTTTTTGCATTTGATCAAATATTACCTAATAAGAGTAAGTATCAACAAATCCTTTAAGCTTATTTATGGCATTGCGTATAGTGTTGATGAAGCAAATATTTAAGTAGAACATGGCCTTAGTGGACCCACATGGTCATAGAGACATACAAATAAATGTACCTATGTACTCGTACTATAGATGCCACTTAATTTTCGTTACGAAATCGATATGTGGGCTCGGTTGTCAATTGAAGGATTGTAAGTGTCTTTACAAAGTAAAGGAATGTAGTAAATTATATATTTAACCTTTCCCGAAAATAAGTTTGACGATACATTTAATATCCAATTACGTACTTAATATGTACGTACATAACTGGTAAAATTGGTGATAAAATTGAAAATTGATTGACCCTAAGTTAATTCGGAAAGTGCTAAATAGTTATGTTCAATCATTGGTCGTTTCAAAATTAATAAATTATAATACATTTCCTTTTTTTTTAAATAGCTTCTTAATGTTTCACTACTGGATAAAGGCCTTCCCCTCGCCCTTTACGACCTTATATCCAATGGCCTATGTTAAACCAACCTATTATCCAACCTCTACCCACTCACCCTAAATGTACTTTCAGGTGGCCTATAATTATTATGATCTCCTATTGTCAATCACTGAACGCTGTAAACTGAGCTGCCTTCAATTTCGTATTTTAAACGCGCTACAAATGAACATTGTAGAAAGGCATCTCACCTAAAGGGTGGATTTAAAAACTTTTCAGTATCACGAGACAATGTGCAGCAGAGGGTACTGAAAGGGCTAGTTGCATTGCATTGCATATTAACCAGATGTCATAACGTTAGCATATAGATAGTCAACGGTACTGTTAACAAAGTATTCGTATTTATTTAATATGGAACTGTTTCAAATAATAGGTAATGTGAAGAGGATGACTCATATTATTATGAGTTTAATTATAAATCTGAGCAAAGGGACCTTATTATCAACGTGGATTTATTGACTTTGATTAAGATTTTCTAACTTAATATTTCGTTGTTTTAAAATTTTGTTACATCTGATTTTTAGACAAAGCATTAAAAAATTTAGTTATTTTTAAAAATATAGTAATTTTTAAAATTTAAGAACTAGGGAATACCTATAACTGACAATAAGATCCATTTTCTTAGACTATGAGACAAACAATTAATACATGCCGTCAGAATAATATGAGTCAATCTGCTCGCTTTCCACCGTCTGCAAGTTGTCGTCCTCTGCATAATCTTGACTCTCCTGCTGCTGGTTCTGTTGTTCCTCTTGGTCTACTGTCTCTCTCATATTCCTTTCATCAGTCTTCTTCTTCACGGGCAATATCTCATGGATCGAAGGTGGTCTCGCGTGGTGTCTGCCAGCAAGACCTAACTTCTTTTGGATAAACACCTCCAGTATCTGCTTGGTGATCTTGTTCTGGCGCGCCAGCTCTTGAAAGTCTGTGAAGAAAGGAGACAGCAGATAAAAATGACAGCGCGGAACATCAATTGGAAGAGAAAGAAGTTGAAAGAGAATTTGGAGTATTTTGTACACTAGACGTCATTTTTATCTGGTTCCCCCTTCTTGCTAGGTACTATAAAAATATAATAAAGAGTAAAATCTTATTATAGAAATAAGGGTATGGATGAAGGCTGAATTGATTATGATAGAAGCGCTTGTTAGTCTTTAAAGAACTTTTAACAATGCTTAAAGAAATCTTTGAAACACCTTCACGATTTTATAGGGGAAGGCTTCAGCCTTGTAGAAATACATCTAAAATTTAACATAGATTAAATGTCTATGGAATAAAGAGAACAATTGTGGAGTTGGTTATTAATGGGTCGTACTAAATTATTCATTTTTAAAAGATTTAGTAACAAACAATAGAACTAAATAAACAAAAACAGTTCTAATTTCTATTGTTGTTCTTAATTTGAAAACTGAAATCTAAACAAAAACTCGTTTGATTGTAATTTTAAGAAAACAATCAGCTATCTAAATACGCCTACGATATATTGTTTCAGTAAGTGGATTAGAATGCACTCGATTATAATATCTCTATCACTCACTATTGTCAAGCAATATATCTTTTAATTCTGTGCTATTGTTTAATGCGTCCATTGCAAGAACAATGGACAGCGCTTATCTGGCAATTGTCAGCATCCGCCGAGTAAGGAAGCTTTATTGAAGCAACATTAATTGTAGGGCGTAGATAACTTTAAAAAACATGTTTTAAAAACATCTAAGTACCTACTACACCTTGCATTGTTTTTACTTTCAAGGGTCAAGGTGAAGTTATTTATGACCTATTGTTGATCTGATCACTTCTCTAATTAAAAACGTGGCGAGAACGCTCGTGATAACATCAACTTGTATTGGGTTACATGTGACGAGGACGTGGAGTGAATGTATGTACATATTTATGTATGTTCACTTGGACAATGTGTGTGTAATGTACATACATTCCATTTTAGTCAATAGAAGATTTGAAAGGTAAGAGAAATTTATGGAAGAAAATATCTATTTTAAAACGGCAATTATTTGGATCTATTTGGTTTACAATGTATTTTTTAATAAATTGAGAAGGAAAGGAGACAACTGTTATATTCATTATACTAGTATGGTGTTACTAGCGCTTCCCGTTACTTCGCCCTTTTGGAAAAAATCTTGCGAAAAAAGTTGATCACCTTGCATCACAAAACCCTCGCGTGTGTCCTTAATTTGTAATATTTGTAATATCCAATATTTGTGCGTCCTCAAAGCAGGAAGTAGAGATCGGATGTGTATATTACGTATGTGTGGGGATTTAGTATTGGTTCAGTGAATCACTAAAAAAAGGTGCTTTCCTTTCATTCCAATTATTTCCTGACAAATATTTTTCTCGCTAAAGCGCTTCTCTTGCTGTGCGACAAACAATTACCTATTCTATTATAAAATATCTCTGTCTCAAATTAATAGATAATCAATACTGGTATTACATTAGGTTGTATTAATTATGGTTTTGTACGACAGGAGATTGAAGAGAGGCAAAAGCATCAAAATCTATTAATTCTCACAAAAAAATACTCTAAATCCTCGGGGGATAAATACCCTATACCTATAGCAGTGAAGACCGCATTAATACATCCCGAGATTATTTTTAAAGACTTAATAGAGGCTGTTCAAGATACAGGTAAGAAAAGAAATAAAATTGTGCATGTCAACAACCTAATTCGAGATATGGTAATGATCTTGATTTAAAAAAGTTGCTGTAAGGCATCTCAGGACACTTGATACACGACACATGACCGCGAAGACACTGCGATGAACTTGAGGCTGATCACTAATTAGCCTTGGGTTTGACCTCGGATTCATCGCAATCAATATAAAAAGGTACACATTTTCTAGATTACTTTAATCTTGATTTAACAAGGTTGCCGTGAGGCCTCAGGATATTCGATACACGGCACACGACCACGAAGACAGTGCGATGAACCCGAGGCTGATCAGTGATCAGCCTTGAGTTCAACCTTGGATTCATCGCAATATAAAAAGGTCTACATTTTCTAGATTACTTTATAGCAAGTATTGCTTTAAAGACTACCTTATAATTTATTTCTCTGAACAAAATAAGAACGTTTTACATCAAAATCAGTAACCGCTTTATTACCCCAGGTCGAACAACAAGAAATCAATATCTCGAATCCTCAATATTTGACCTTATACGCTTTACCTAATTTGCTAGTTTAAAAAAAGAATTACATAAACACTGAATAGATTTTTTCTATTTGCTTCGTGATCATTTTTTTACAACAAGTAAACAATGTTTCTAAGAGAAAAACGTCTCTAAATGTTGAGGGTTTCGTCTAATATCATAATATCGATATTTGGATCAATTTGGAAATATTATTTTTCGAATATTTAATTTTTTTCATAGTCCATTTACTTCATAGTTGCCATCGAATTGTGAATACATACATTGTCCCAGACTTTTTCAATATTTTTATTTTATTTTACAATGTACAGACTTCATCTGCATGGATGGATAATTCAGTAATTTATATTTTTATTCTTCTTTCTTTTTATTTTTAACAATCACAACTTCACCCGCTTAAGAAATGTGGCGTAAAACGTCAGCATAATTTTGGTAGGAAGCATGACTTTTTTATTAACTCGGTCTTTTTTTTATTAACTCGGAATCATGAACGGAATCCATGATTTCAGGCTCCGGGTTTCAGTTCGGAATCAGCCTGTACATATTTTCTTCAATAAATCGGCAATTAGTCCATAGTTTAGAAAACTGTCGGTATCGCTTGTAGTTCTTATTAAAACATTTTATTTGATGCAAACACTGATATTAAATATTACCAAGGCGTTTGAACGGCCTCGTGACTACAACAGGAGACTACAACTAAAACGTGCGGTGAGCTTATTATTGATTGCTGGTTGATTAACAGATATAGGTGAATAAAATTAGGAGCTACTTTGTTATTAAGTTATATCGAGAAAAATTTTAGGAATTGTGTTTGTGCCAATGGTGTTTATTAGTAATATTCTTTTACATTTTTCAGATAAAAAAGCGGACAATTATTTTAAAATTTAAATCTAAAATGAACAATAATTATGGTATTACTGACCTTTAAGATCTCGCTTAAGAATCGCTTAAGATTAGCCATCAACAATAATTGAAGCAGCCGTGCATTGGTTTGGAAACTATGTAAAATAGCAGTGTCAGTATGCAGTTACTTATATAAATATCGACTGACTGACTGGTAAATGTCATGACTTCATGACCAATAACATTAGCAGTGAACGCCCGCGGTACATTTTCGTTAGCCGAGGGTTTAGCGTAGATAAGTAGCAGTTAAATAGTAGTTTTCTATATCGGCAGCGTACCCGCATACCTCCTGGTGTTACAGGTGTCCATGGGTGTGACCATCACGTGGGACCGCTGGCTCGTCCATCTAGGTACTTCCCAGGTGAGGTTAGGCAGTACTATTAGACCATTAATGACTAATGGTATCTCATAGAAGCAAATCCGATGAATAACGCCGGAAAAGCTAGCCCAGTTCCAAATGGTATCAGAAATTTACCAACTTCACATAAACAAGCCACTAGGTAAAGTGCCACTAAGTAAGTGAAAAGAGGCCACTAAGTAAAGTGCAGACAGTGGATTTCACTGATGATGAACTGCCTGCCAAAGTACCAACTAAGTGCAGCCCTATACCACATATAAGAGTCGTACCTCAACATAACCTGTTAGCATCAAGACCACCGTTTCCTTTTAATATTACTCCTCGGAAAGTGTATATATCGGTAAGTGGTCCACAAGCTCAAGGTTTGAGACCTGGGCAAACTATTGTCTATAATCCAACACCAGGACAAAAATACAGAAGCCCGTCAATGACACATTTTATGATTAGAATGCAACAAAATCAAGTCCTAATGAGAGTCCAAGGCACAAGGCATCCGATTCTTTTGCCAGATGTCTCTAAACAATACCAACCTCCAAATTGGAAAGCACTACCCCCCGCACTAGACTTAAAGCTATCTAAAGTGGAAAATGGAATAAAGAATGGAAAATAGAAAATTATGTAGAGGAAAATTACGAACAAACAGACAAATAGTTGTCTACTTCTATAAAATAGGCGCCATTGGTTTCGCCTTAAATAATTCTCAAAAACTGTCCTGATTCTGAGGTATTCACTTACTCACCCGAAGAAACTGAAGCTGATAATAGGAAAATTGGATACTAAATCCTATTGTCGGCATCTAAGTGGAATTGGCTGAGTTAGTAACTAAAACTTACAATACTACGGAACTCTAAATAACCATTGTATTATTTAAAAAAAACAATACTCTTTATCATAGAAGAGGAAACGAGTGGCCAGTGTCACGATCACGAATGACTTTCTTTTCTCCTAGCCCGCGTAAGCAGGTTGCTTTGAACACAAAGTTTCTTGTTTATTTTCAAAAAATATGACCAAATTAACTTCTTTTATCTGATCAGTGTTTGTTTTTTTGAAGCTACTGCAACTACTGAAAATAAGTTCATTGTATTATTTTGTCCTTTCGCTTTTGTTCGCTGTCATAACTAAAGACAAACCGACTTGCTACAATTTGTACGATATCTGTTTGGTTTATCTGAACAGATTTTGAACTTAAAATGCAGTTAAACACTTATCAATTTGGTACGTCTAAATTGGCCTTAATATTGTAAAGAAAGACGGAGTTTTTTTATTGTTTACTAGCTGTTGCCCGCGAACACTGTTGCCCACGTGTAATTAGGATTAAATACTGTCTTCTATGTTAATCCGTACCACGAAGCACGAAGTTATACAATTGAAAATCTCGATAAAATATATACCTACATTACTTTTGAGTAGGTAATCGTATTAAAGGTCTATTTATATTTTGAAATTATTTCAATTTAAGGAAGATAAACTAATGCAGATGGACATAGGCAACGTTTGAATTCCTTGTGAAGTTCTGGTGCCACCTCAACTAAGTAAGGCGTAGTCGCGTAAGTTTAGGTATCATGTAAACTATGTGCATAACTTGTGTTATCGGTCAATCGACCGTTCGCACAAAAACAAACTCCTTTACACCTCATTATTACCTATTTTCATAAGTGGCTATATCGCGCCAACCGCGATGACCGGTTGACCTTTAAAATCACTGACTCGTTTGCGAACGCAAAAAAAGTTTGGTCAATGCTTGAAATAGATGAACGCAGCCGTATGTAGAATCGGCAAACGTCCACCAGCGTCTGTCCAAAGCCGGTCCCAGACATGTGTATAGATATGTATATATATTTCTACAAATGTTTTGGGAAATATTTGTAAACTCTTTGTAAAGAGCAGCGCAAATATTTGTGAATCAGTTTTAGCTCCATTAGTATAGAACAAAATAATCGTCCGTTCTGGATAGCGTCAAACAGCTAACTGACTCTTTGCAAGTGTGTTGGGTTTGCACCCTTTGATGTACCGATACAGTGATGGCAAATACGAAATATTTGTACAAGTGTTTGCAAAGAAGATGAAATATTTGTACAAGTATTTGAAAAGTGCGTGTTTGTACATGGGTCAATAAAATAATACGTCCACACTTAGAAAAGGTTACGAACGAATATTTTTTTATTATAATACCTCTATTCTATTCGGTAAAGCCATTAGTAATATTACATACTTCAATGATTTAGAGGGGGCGCGACGTTCATAGATTATTTTATTCGCTATTTCTAAAGAAACTAAAGCGCACACCTCATAAACTGTCTTTTGCGTTATTTGCATTCAGCGTTAGTTATATCGTAAATAAAACAAGTTGAAATGATTCTTTGTTTTTCATTTACTTCTTAATACACAATGTACTATTTTGGCATAATCCTTAAAAGGTAAGCAAACTCTCCGAAAGTTTGTGACAGACTGTCGGCTTGTCGGTGCAATCAAAGCATGCTGCCGCCGTGCAAACAAAAGAAAATTAAATATTGAATATACCGTTGAGAAGTGCCATTTATGTGTCTGCTGACGAAATTCTTGAACGTAACTCAGTATACGCGAGCAAAAATATTTTTTTGGAATACAATAATTTAAGATTATTTTTTGGAAAAAAGTGTACAATTTATTGTTGTTCTATATTACATATGATGAAATTTATAATTCCATCTTTTTCTGTAATAAAAATGAAGCTACGGTTCCTCGGAAGAAGTTATTTTCAATTAAATGTTTAAAAGTCACTGTGTGTCAGGAATATTTTGTATGGTAAGTGTTTTGTAGACTGAGACCATAAAAACCATAAAACCATAGACCATAAAACTGAATAAGATTTTCAGAAACGTAAACGCGCTTCTCGTACTTCCCTATTATTTAAAGTTTATGATATTATTGTAAATTAGTGTTTAAAACTATTTTTATCATGAACTGTCAATGTCGGGAACAGCAGTGTGGGTAAAATAGCTGATTGACTCACACATATGTACACATACATATCTGGGACTCTCATATATGTACACATGTTTGGGACCGGGATAACAAAATCAACGCTAAAAAATTGCTAGACTATTTCAAAACACAGATTTTGTTTTTAAATAATCTTCGATTTACATAACGACATTACGTTATTAACTTATAATTTACTCGTATCGTTTTATAGATTGATTCCAATAAATTTCGAATAAATTTGAGTTTTTATCAAATACGTTTAATTTGTTTCTGTTGGAACTCTATGCGTATTATGCAGCGGGTTCTGTATTAATTATATTAATCTAATAACTTTTAATAATGACCTATTTGTGTAGATATATATTTGAGAATAGAAAAACATGGCCTATTGGAAGTCTATGGGCGATCTAAATATTTCACATCTCCATCCACAATATTCATGCACGTTTAAATTTCCCGCCATTGACTGTCTCTCTTCATTATGGCGGGTCACATACCCATTGCGTCCTCAAACGAGAAATAGAAAAACAAATTAACCTGCCTACAGCTAGGCCCAGCTGCAACTCTCACATTATAAATAAAAAAATAAGTGGCAGAAACAGTGCTGTCCTATTGAAATCATACTGGTTTGCGAAGAGGATGTGCTCAACATGTTGTTACAGCTGGATTTCGATGAGTTCACCTTATTCTTTTTCAGACGTGCATTTTATCTTTTTTAGCCAGTGAGAAAATGGAAAAAAAAACTAACATATCAAAGGAGAAAATGTTTTTCATCATGTTCAATAACAAAGATTCTTCCGTAACAAAGATAAATCAATAGTATGTGCATGTATATATATATATATATATATATATATATATATATTGGAATATATATATATGTGTGTGTGTATGTGTATGTATGCGCATGTGCACATGCACGTGTACATATGCATACATGTATATATAATCAGTAATAACAAAATCTTAATAATAAGTACTAACATAGTCTATAAGTTAAAATTGTTACTAACATTAAAAATAAAAATTGAAATATGGACCTTGTCTGAAATAAATGAAAAAAAAAACAGTATGGTTTACCGTAAGGCGTACCGTACCTCGGTTGTAAAGTTGTAATTTTTTTATCAATCATGAACATTTACACGCGGAGGTACACATGTTAAACAACTTGTTTTTTTTTTATTGAGGACGACTCGTTCACCTCAAAATATGATACACAGAAGTGATCTTGAAACGCCCGACTTGTAAAACGATTTATTATAGGCTGTATAAGGAAACGTCATCATCGGCATTTATGCGTAGAGGATATCGTTATGATTCAAATTAGCTTATTTGACGATACATAATACCTACAGAATGTACATAATAATTGAAGAGAAGAAAACTAAATGATAACTTAGTAATTACCTACCCGAGATTTCTGATTTATATAGTTTGTGGCTAATTATGTATTCTGTGCGCTATGATTTTATCTGTGACGATATCTAACTAAGATTTATGAAGGACTTTTTGGCGAGAAATCGAGAAGTGAAGTTGTTTTTATTTGAATAATGATTACTATAAAAATTGTGTATTGTGCATTTTGTGATTAAATAGTGATAGTTTATTAAACTTCAAAGTGTTTTTTGTGCGAAATGTTTGTGATAGGTAATGAAATAAAAGCATAGGACTGCGTTTTTCGCGAGCTTCCAAGGAGTGCTCTTCAGTCCTCAGTAAGCTCAGTAAACTTTACTGAGCGAATCCTGACTTACTTCGACAGGACTGGACATCGACCAAATCCGTTTTGGACTTTAAAATTGTTTATTGCGAAGAAAACATGACACTGGCAGAATGTGCTAATTGAATCATTGTCATATATAACAAGAAACGAAAAAATATTTATGAACTTATTGACAAGATGAGATTTTCTAATTTAAAATTACGTTGTGTTAACATTATGTTCAAGTAGAAAAATGCTCTAACATCGAATTTATAAGTAAACCATTAAATAAATATATATATTTTTAACCCAACCCATCATTAAAAACCCAACCCAGCTAACCCAGCATTTAAGTTATAACTCTATGCGAAGTTTTGTTAAAATCCGTCCCGAGGTTTTTTGTGATGCGCGTTCAGACAGACGGACAGACAGACAAGGTTATACAGGCTTCTGTTGAATGAAATTTTACTCCATTTACAGAATTTTATAAAGAGCTGAATAAATGATAATCCGAAGATGCTATGTCTGGACTGGATGGAGGATGCATTACAACTTCCCAGCTAAGGTCCATAAATTTTTGTTTAGTCATCAAAGATGTATGCAGTCGAGCATTGTCGTAAGGGAAAACTACACCTTTTCTATCCATTAATTCTGGGCGTTTTTCTTCAAGTGCTTGTTTCAATTTTACTAATTGCTGACAGTAGACAGAATTAATCGTTTGGCCATGTAGCAAAAGCTCGTAATATACAATGCCTTTCCAGTTCCAGTACACATAACATTACTTTGTTCGGAGTGGGGCCTGGCTTTAAGACTATTTGTGATGGCTCACCTCGCTTGGACCGAGATAGTTTTCTAACATTGTTATCGTAGGTGATCCACTTCTCATCGCCTGTTACCAATCTCTTCAGAAATGGATGGATTTCATTTCGTCTTAGCAACATTTCGCATATGGAAATTCTATTCACCAAGTTTCTGCCATTTAAATCACTCAAACATCTAGCTTTTTGCAAAATTCAGTTTATGCAGGGGGTCCAAAACTGTTGAATGGTGAATGCTAAGCTCTTCCGCAATTTGATGACTGCTTACGTGTCGATCCGCTTCAATTTTTTCAATGATAACATCAAGATGTACCTTAATAGGACGACCACTGCGAGGATCACCATTCACATCAAAATTACCAGACCTGAATCGACTGAACCTTTTTTTTTCCGTAAACACCACAAATCTCTTTGCGAGCACTAGAAGCATTCATATCTTTATCAAAACAAAATTGTAAATCTTATCTAATTTTCTCCTTGTTAACTTCCATTTTAAAATTGTTGAAAAATATGAAACGATAAAACTTTTAACTTGTAATTTCGATTTGCCGCCATTATAAAAAAGTCAGCTGTCAAATAGTATATCACTTTGCCGCCAGTGATCAGTGTTACCAGAAAATACTAAATTTATATAATATACTAAACTTGTTAGTCCACTTGAAGGATGTTCATTATTAGTCACAATTACGCAATGTTTAAAATATTTAGTAGGTAGTTCTTTAAATTATTTTAAAGTCATTTGATGATTCAAAAACGGATTCGTAAATATATAATACTTTTAATTAATGTTGTTTATGGTGACAAACATAAAATGAATATTCAAAATTGATCATTACCGCAGGGCGCAGGCCTATACCGTAGAACGAAAACAGAGAATGGTATATTCATATCGCAAGCCATATGTTATTATAGTATTTCAGTAATGTACAAAATCTGAAATGGACCCTCTTGTATAATAATTAGAGATCGGATATTCGCGTGCATATTTACCTGAAATTGCTAAATTTGTTGGATAAGTATGGAGTGCACTTTTGTATCGGGCGAATGCCGCATTCCCGGGATCGACAAACTATGTTCCGACTATAGAATACGATGCATATAACTAAAGTTGTAAAGTTAATGGCTAAGAACCTCAGAACTGCATTCCTACAAATTGCCATTAGAACTAAGAATTTGAGTCCAAATCCGAAGTTCATATCTTCAATAGCGCCTTAGATCCTATCGACTCTGTCCTGGTCATCATCAGACCTTCAAAACTGCTGAGGAGTTTCATAAATAAGCATCCTATTAGTTGTGAAATCCCGGGATTTCGGTTGATATTTATTTCGGTTAATATAATATTTAATCAATAATAGCAAGACTAATTCGCGCCAAGGGTAAATTAGGTAACAAGGTAAAGGTAGCGAAAATTCTATTATCATGAGGAAGCGCTAGTTGTTTATCCCTATACCTCATAGGCCATACAGGTCTATATCCAGCAGTGGACTATAAAAGGGCTAGTTACGGTTTAAGGTTTCATGAACAGTTACTATTACACCTGATGGTACCTATTGGAGAAAAGCATTATGAGAGAAGGAATACATATGAACTAGTAAAACTTCTTATCAAATATAAATTACACTTAAAATTTCAAAAGCAAAACATTTGCAATGTAACTGCTATTAGAGACAGTTTAATAAAGTAATGTATTTAAATTTAGACAAATTAAATATAGCAGTACAGCCAGTACAATTAGATTCTCTTTTTATCACATGTATGGATGTTATTAATATCAAATTCTTATGATAAAATCTAAATGCCTTTGCAGTGATGCCATGGTGCCACGAAACGAAAAATACGTATCAATTTATTTCCAAGATCGTTCATCTAAATTCCGTATTACACGAATATTCATTAATTACATTGAAGATATGTCGACTCTCAACTTCGTGACTTCCGGTCATAAACTAGAGGGTCGCACCCTGTTTAACATAATCTAGTCAACTTATATGTGTGTGTGGCGAGATTCGGAACTAATCGTCGTTATTTGAGGTCCCCTGGATTACTCTGCAATCCCTGTAGAATTAAAGCCCAAAAAATTAATAAAAGCTTTCAATAGTAAACAAGTTGTCCAAATATAAGTTTCTAAACATTTGAGTTTTGTACACATCTTATATTGTAAATCGGGTCTGAACGCATATAACAATTGAAGTGATCACGGCTGGTGCAGAACGTAGAGTAGAAATAAAAAGTAAACAACTACCTTTTTTATATGCGTTCAGACCTGATTTACAATATAAAATGTTATCAAATAGGTACTATAAGTTTTACCTATAGTCAGAAGAAAATAAAGTTAATAGTAAATAGAAAAATTAAGAAGTATCTACAAGGCCGAGTATTAAGAAATATATGTATACACACTCTATATATAGATATGTATACTTTATTAAAGAAATGTAACGGAGAAACTGATGTCAAAGGGCGAAATAGAGAACAAGAGACTAGAGGTAGAAGCTTAAAGTGGTGGTAAGACAATCGCATGAAAACTGTCCTTTATCTTGACAGCGTACATTTTACGGTACAATTCTCAACAACGGGACAAAGATTGAGAAGAAGGACTTTAGATTTAAATCGGCTATCAAATAAAACACACTTTAGTGTATTAGATGCATTAAATGTATTTACTTTTACGAATTTAAGTCGGACATACTTTAAAAAGGCCTTTTACTAAAAAAAAGGCGAATGTATGGTAGGGTCTGGGTTTGTGTTTGTCTTTGTATGTGTCTCTTGACCCACGACACAGGGAATCCTAGTGTCATTGGGTGTGGCGTTATTTATTTATTATTATGAGAGAAATACTTTTTGTTTTGCGATTGAAACCGATAGTGGCGCGCCTCTAGTTATATGTTTAGACAAATTTGCCGAACTGAACATAAATACAAATTTTGTCACTCACGTCAAATAATTAAGGTTGTAAAAACAACAATTAGTAGTCTAGAAAGACTACTAATTTATTATATTCGCAAAATACCTCATGAAAGCATGACAAATGATTCAGTTAATAGCTACGGCTAATGTTGCACTGTCATTGTTCTGATAATGATGCATTTCTGAAAAGTTTAAAAATGTAATTTGTTTATGTAGTTTCACTAGACACAATATTGAACCTGCAGTAGGTTCAAGTATATCCATGAAATAAAAAAATATCTAAAAATCTCAAGAGTGGTTGTATAAAACATGTTTGGCGATACTTTAGTTATAAACGCACAAACAGGATAAAATCGCCGTTTTAATATGCAGAGATTAATTTATTTATTTTATATAAACTTTAGTGCACAAACAAACATTATACAAAAGGCGGACTTAATGCCTAGTGGCGTTCTCTGCATGCAAGGCGGTGCGAATATGAACGGCGGTGCATCGTGCAATCATTAAAGATGACTACTAACAGTGCATATAATACAAAACACAAATACACATATAATATCTAGGTACAATAATACATATTATAAAATATTACATAATAATATACATAATATTAATCTAGAATTATCAAGATTAGTTTAGAATTTTGAACTCCAAGATAGGCTATTTATAGATTTCGTATAACCCGGCTTTTAAAAAATCATGGATACTAATATGAGTACCTAATCTGAATAAACAGAACATTGGGCAAGAAGTCAAACTAGACAGTCGTCTCGATTCGTATGTATTTTTAATTAAACCTAGACAAGTTATCACTAAGAACATTTAAGAATAAATACATATTTTTTCAAGTCTTCAACTGACAAAAAATTGTGAGAAGTACAACAACAATCAATTAATAAATTATGATTTGTAACAATCACTTTTAATTTGCACGACAAAACGTGCATGGAACTACAGGCGGATCAAGATTATCTCCTTTAAATAGTTCTACGCCTATTCTTTTATTTAATAAGCTACTGTCGTTCAGCAATACCGGTTCAGTTAGTATTATAAACAGTTTAGGACCAAATATCCAGTAGTATGTGTGTCAAGTGCAATGGTGGGACAAACGAGCTATTGTCCTTATCGATGTATAAAATCATTCGCATGGTTCGCGATATCTACGGTAATAACTCTAAAGACTCAATGGAGAGAGTTAACGACCCTAACGAACGATTTTAATCGAACAAATCGGTTACGAGTTCACATTACATCACAGTCCCTTGAAACTCCAAGCTTATCTAATATAGCTGCGAGGTCAGGTCGGACAAAAATGCGACATTAAGATTCAAACGGTTGAGAGAAATCTCTGAACGGATGAATTAATTGATACTCATCAGTTTGTAATGAAGTTTCTAGAACTCATAAATAATATATTTTTAACGTGTTAAGGATACTGATGAATAAAGACCTAAAGTCAACTTAGTCTACTTTATGGGATGGAAAAGAGAAATTTGATAAAGTTCCTAGTATAGGTATACATATATACGAAGAAATCTTGAACATAAGTATTATGTTTTAAAATAAAACTAAGTATATTTTTGGTACAAAAGTATATTCTATGTTCGTACAATTAATTATTGATGCGTTTCTTATGGATAAATCTGACGACTATTGACTTTTTAAATTATGGCGACTGTTTTTAGTATCATAATAATTTAAAGAGTTGGTACCCGGATAGTTATTAAATTTAAAGAGTCCGAATAATATAAAGAGTTGGTACCCGTATAATTTAAAGAGTTAGTACTCGTATAATTTAAAGAGTTGGTACCCGAATAGTTATTAAATTTTGAATATCCTAAGAGGCTGACTAGGTCTAAGATTATTGTATGCTATGTAGGCACACATGTTCTATAAATAAATTATATGACTTTGATTTGCTTACAAAGAACGCAGGCAAAGAAACTACGTAGCTAATATTTACTACGTAGCTAATAGCTAATAATAGCTCCATAGGTAGAAAAGAAGATATATTCATATCATTGCCTCATCATTATTGGCTATTAAATTATTTTAGTAAGCATTTAAGACGAATCACCGAACGATCAGGTAATTATAGCACCTTCCAATTATTTAGTTGCAACTTGCGCAACTACCGTTGCGTCTACAATCGAACTTGACCCGAGGTGGGCCTCGGCATTCATCACACTAGGTTGACTGTCGCAATAGACGATTGATGTGTGTTGACGTTTCATGGTGTATATTCTGCGAATGACTGAAGTTAAAAATATGTGAGGAACGAATAAAGATAAAATGGCGCTGAATAAAAAAAAGAATATACCAAATAAACTAAAATATTTATACCAAAAGCTAAATAGAACAGTAATAAATGAAGTTATAATAATCTATGAAACATTAATATATATTCAAATAAAACAGTAACAATCACTTGAGTATCGATGTGAACCGTAACTTAAAATCAAGAATACATGAATTAAACTTATCTATCATGTAAATGTTAAAAGAGGAGATTTGATATAGCATTGTGAATAGTGCTGAAAACAATAATAGTTAATTGAGCCAAGATCAAGATACTTGCTAAATAAGTAATCGAAATTAAATAAACAAGTCCGCTACAAGTTCAAGATTGTATAAAATAGTGAATGCTATATTTACGTTTAGGTCTTGAACTCTTGATCAAATAGCCAATAATAAATTAAATTGACAAAGTGAATGGACGAATAAATTTGCTCTTAAACAATTAATTTGCATTTTACATTGTTTAAGGCACAATGCAAAACTGATAAGAATAGGTAAACTATCACAGCTCGTGATCACAACCAACTGAACATCGATAAAATTCTATTCAGCTTAGTTTGAACATCTCAGGCAATGTAAGATAAAAAATATAAACGTAAACTCTAGCTCGTGTTATCTCCATTTAGAAATAATTTCCGGAAATAGAGTGTAATAGTTATTTGGCAAACGCTGAGACAGCAGTACTCAATAGTACAGTTATCACGATTATTTTTGTTATTGCTCACCGTCAAGAAGCCTAATAATATTCCTGATCCCAGGATAAGAAGTCCCAGAATAATAAGATGGATTTGAAGAAATCTAGTTTAAATAAAATATAAAATACGTATAAAACGCGGAAATTTAAAAAGTGTAGGTGGAGCTGTTTCGGAGAAAAGTGTTCTGAATTTCATGAGTAGATATCTATGGATAGGGAAGTACAAATGCACTTTACGTGACATGTCTGTTTATCACCTTACTCTATAGAAAACAACCTTGGAATCAGTCTCCTAAATAGATTGAGGTACCAACAGTCAGTGATCAAACATCTCTCGGTTGCGAACAAAACCTACCTATTGTCAACTAAATTAGTACCAATTTCACTAGACCTTGTCCCACATCACCCGTTAAGCTCGCTGCTACCCGCACTATCCTAATTTAAGTCACCTTGTCTAGATATTTGTGAATTATTTGTACGAACATTACATTTGAGTCTGATAAATTTTATCTAAAAGCCGTCATGTCAATGTCAACTATTGTTTCAACATAAACTCTATTTCAATATAGTTTATCGATAATTATTACTCTTCCTTATTCATAGGCGTTATAAATAATAAATTTTTTTTGATGTTGTTTTCTAATTTATTCTCTTTATTGATTTCTTTTGATAATAAAAACTAATTGTAATTGTTTATTGCTTGTGTATTGGCATCAAATTGGTAATTTACAGCATAAAAAAATATCGTTATTGAATGATGCTTCGTAGAAATGAATCTCTGATAAAAATAGTTAGCGCTTTCGCGCATTGTAATAATCTCTGATAAAAATATCTCTATTTTAGTGTAGAAAACATTAAATCAATGCGAGTATAACAGTTTACATTATAAATAATTTATTGATTTACAATTATCTGATCATTTATTTAAAGATATTTTTGTCACTCGATTGACACGCGGATATAAACAGTTATCTGATTGAAAAAACGGGGTTCTCTTGTACGCAAAAACACACATGTCACTAATAAATAAGTAATGGATCTTCGACACATCAAGGATGAACAGTGAAGTTTAATGAGTTTTTTCTTCCCTCAGTTTTTTTTTTACCGAAGCGACCAGAGACGGTCCTTGGACACTAAATTGGTGACTTGTTCACCTTTTCAGTTACGCCATGGTTTAATCTTCTGCGTGTTCACTTTCCGGTTACTAATTTAAAATGTCGTACCGATAGCTATCGTGTAATAACATCGTACAAACACGTCAAAGATGCTGTCACAGATTAAAACCTACTAATTTGCACACAAAGACAGGAAACTGTAGATGATATTTGGAACTTAAAGTTCATCTCAAAATTTCAGGAATTAGAGTAACCTTCGCTTATTTTGTTACTTGTCAAACTACTTGAGATATCATCGGTTAGTAAAGGAATAGATATTTTTCCTAATTTGTTGAGGAGTCGAGATTAATGGAAGGAAGTTTCAAAAAGACATACCCGTTGTATCGAAAGTAAGTTACTTAAATGCTTTATTTGACCTTCATTCGAATAACTGCAGATTACAAACATCTTGGTCCGTATACTTCGGAAGTCATGATTCTTTAACAGACAGATTTTAATAAAATTATGTATAACATACATACATACTGTCAAATAAGTATCGGGAATTTTGAAAGAGAATGTCCGCGTAAAATGCCCGCGTAAAAATATATTGCCGTTAGGTTGGCATTATTGAAGCTAATTTTTGTGTAAAGTTTTGGCGCGATCTATCAAATAGTTGTTTGAAAATTTTCATATTTGCTAGAAGACGACCTCGAGTGTACTTTGAGAATTTTACAATGGATAAAAATAAGAAACAGAGAATTTGCCTCAAATTTTGTGTTGCTAAAAATATTTCTCGTGCGGAATCATTGAAAATGTAAGAGAAGGCCTACAGTGAGTCGAATTTATTAAAAACAAGAGCCTATGAGTGGTACAAAGCATTCAAAGATAGGCGAGAAGTCTATCTTTGAATTAAAAACTTGCCTCGTTCTGGTCGACGTTCAACGTCTTCGACTGAAAAAATTATTAACAAGGTGAAAGACACGGTGATGGTAAATCGTCGCGATAGCTTTAGAGTGATAGCTCTAGAAGTTGACGTGTCACGAATCCTTTCGCACCATTTTGGCTGATATTTTAAGTATGAAACACGTCGCGGTACGGCTAACAAGGAACTGAATTTTCTTCAAAAAGATACCCGCCCACAGGTTGCTACAAACATGCTTGGACGAGCCAATGCGGATCCCACATTCATGAAGCGCATCGTAACGGGTAACGATACGAGGGTTTATGAGTTTGACATGCAAACCACAGCCGACAAGCTTCGGAATGGCGCTTCGATAGCGAACCGACACCGAAAAAACCACGTCCAAACCACTCAAATCTCAAAGTCAGAATTCCTTCCGGAGGGTCAAACAGTCAATAAACATTATTATCTGGGCGTCATGCGGCGATTACGAGAGAATATTCGTCGGAAAAAACCAGATTTGTAGAACAACAATTCTTGGACACTGCACCACGACAATACGCCGTCTTACACCTTAATCGTACGGGAATTTCTAGCCAAAAATGCAACGAATGTCATGGACTAAGCACCATATTAGATAGATATGGCACCGTGTGACTTTTTCTTATTCCCTAGACTCAAATTACCACTTCGTGGCAGACGTTTTAAGTCCGTTGACGTAATAAAACAAAATTCGCTAAAAGAGCTAAAGGTCATACCGGAAAGTGTCTATAAGAAGTGTTTCGACGAATGGATTATTCGCTGGCGAAAGTGTATTGGGTTAAATGGAGCCTATTACGAGGGCGACAAAATAAATTTAGACGTCTGAAACAATATTTTTTGTTTTATTAAAAGAATCCCTAAGCTTATTTGACAGAGTACCTAGTATGTCATTTTCCCTAGCATGTTTAGTAGTCACCGACGTATTGTAGGTGTTTACAAACATATTGTTTTTTTTTTGTAGTTTTGATCTGAGTTTATGCCAAAATATATTTTTACAGTAGAGGTGGCAGACAGCTCATATGATGGTAAGTGGTCACGCCTACTCATGAACACCGGCAACACCGGGGTAGTTGCAAGGGAGCGCTGCACGCTGACCTTGCAGGATCTTAGTAGAGTGAGGCTTGTAATGATCCGTCAGATGACGGTAGCTTTTAAAATAGCGCTTACATTGTTTTCTAGCAAGTTAAATATCCATTAGATAAAATGGAATCGATTATGTATTTACCTACACATAATGGACTTGAATTTGTCAAAATGTTAACGAGTTCGTGACTTACTCGCGATCCGGTGTTAAGGTCACGACCTTGGTCTATGACTCACAATTTGTATGATGTCGTATTCATATGTGAAATTTATATTGTTGAAATAAAAACTGAGTATTTTGACACGAGATGCTATTCATAATTATTACCATACCTTACAATCAGCCTACGGCTCTCCACTGTTGGATATACCTAGGCCTCTCCCAAGGCTCACCACCACTAACGATATTCTGCTCTTCTCATCCAACCACCACCGGCGAACTTTATAAGTTGTCGGTCCACGTGGGCACGTGGTCCGCGTCCCACGCTGCGCTTTCCGGTACGTGGCCGCCATTCGAGGACTCCTCTATCCCATCGGTTACGATCCTGCGGCAAATATGACCCGCCCATTGCCACTTCAGCATGCTCATTCTACAAGCTACGTCGGTGACTTTAGTTCTTTGGCGGATATCTTCGTTTCGGATCATAATTAAATATTTACATTATGAGTATTTTTCCGTAACTTACCATAAAAGCACAATTGAAGTTCAAAATGTTATAAACCTATGTATGATGTTTCCTTGTCAATTTTCGTAATTTAACATTTTTATTTAATTTTAACATAATAGAATAAGCCATTTTCAAGTGGATGCTAAAACGTTTGAAGTTTTTTTTCGCAATTATTCTCCCGCCACCACCGACGAACTTCTTTAAGTCCACCTGGACGGAAGGCGCTGCACTGCACTTTCGGGCAGTCGTTATACTTATTTTAATATTATTTTATTTTAGTAAATATACGAAATCCGCCTAAAATAATGTTCTGTTCTAATAGTAACCACTCTAATAATATGTAATATATATAGTATAATATGTATAGTGATGCAGAACTGGATATGGGTCGACCGACTAAGATAACGCGTATCGAGGGCATCAACCCTAGCTACAGGCTTAGACCCTATTACAAATAGCCGCTATCTGTTACGACGCTATATGTAACTCTATTTGTAGTTTTCAGCCAAAAGTAAATCAGCTACCAATTAAAGCTTGACATTGTTATATTCCTTGTTTTTCTTCATTAAAACATTCGATTATCTGTTTTCAATTAGATTTGATTATAATTAAGATAATTTAATAAACCGATTATAGATTTATTAAACTGATTGGATTCCATTTTTTTTTAAAGTGGCGTGGCAGATCCCTTATAGATTTATGAGACTGATTTCGTTTCCATAACAAAACTTTTTTAAAGTGGCGCGGCAGATCCCTCAATATTTATATTTTAGGCGGAGGATGTGGATGCACGCTGCAATCTCACGCTCGTTGGGTGTACTCGACAAGCCATGTTACTCCTCTTTCAGAAGACTACCGCATTTCGTCTTTATCCTATTCCTTCAATATCCGTACGTACGTATTTCGGTAGTGAGTGAGATATAACAGACCTCATTCTCATCCCATCCATACTATTATCCCAACTCTTTGTCCGAATCTTCCGAATGTAGGCAGCCCATCTGGGGTCATGCCAATGTTTGTCATTCTGGACTAATGTTGGTATTTATAGCCGAAGTCCATGGGCGTCAGTATCCTTCTTTTTATAAAACACCGTTCTTAGATAAACGAAGACAGTCATAGATAAACAAAATATATCGCTTGAAACTGGCGTCTTTCTACTCGATTTTGCATGAATCAGGTTTATCATGCAAACTTCATACACATACTTGCGTTATTTGTCGTTGGGCCTTACGAGGTAACAAACTTAGATATCTGCGTAATGATTTACCCGCACTGAACACGTTCAGTGACACGATGGTGACACGCTTGACGTAATAGAAAACGTCACGACAACGTAATAATTACGTCTTTCGCAGCCAGAATTTTTGTTAACTGTACGCTGTAACTCAGCGTGCAAACAATATTTACGTGCACAATAAGCAAGAACGAGACGGAACCAACTGTCAAATGCAATGCAATCAATGGTCAAATCTGTGGGTCCCATCAATGTGAAATGGTCACATGTTTTAAACTAATATAGAGAGGTCCAGCGACCAACAAACATGTAGGTAAACAAACAAAGCGACTTATGGTATATTTCTGTATGACAAATCATACACTAAGATATTTTTCATGCAACGCCAAATTTTATATAGTGCATCTTGTTCTTTTAAGTTAAGTTTATATACACGGCCAACTTTAACAACGGTAGTTATAACATACCTATGCAATAATACTAATTCATCTTCAAATTTTGAATTTGATCATGACAACATTGATGCCATTTGATAGGATTAATCAAAGAGTAACACCACAAATAACAAGCAGACAACCGCTCCTCCCTATTTCCAAAAGTCGTTCCTCTTCCCATCACTCCCCACCGCTTTAATTCAATGTATAGTAATTGCATAGTTTCACCCCTGTTTCAGTCCGACAGGAGGCGCGTGAGACTGCATTCACAATGCAATCCCCCAATCTTAGGCTAAAACAATTTGCGCGTCCGGAATTTGGCGCTTGGCCAATATAGTATGGTTGTGGGGAACACCAGTGTGGGAATTCTGGATTTTATTAAAAAAAAAATGCATTTTTCTCGAATGTAATCAAAATACACTTGTGTTTTTCCTAAGGAGGGCAGATTAGCGCAATGTCAACCCATCCGGGATAGGCATGCAAAAGTAATAATTTGTTTACTTTATTTACCCTTTCAATAATTTTGTTGGATCGAACACGATTAAAGAATATTGAATCTTTAGTGGATATTCAATATTGTTATAAGAGGTAATGTACTTTAAACGAGTTCGTCGAGACAAAATTTTAAATGGCATAAAGGTTCTCAATAAAATTGTAATCCTGGTGGTGAGTCAGTCAAGAGCGATGAGATGAGCCTTTGTAGTAAATTTAGAATAAGGATTGGAAAACTATGTGAAATAGGAAGCATAACGTAACAAGAAGGTTTTCTGACTACTTTACATAGAACAACTATGTATCTATATATAATATATGTATTGACAACCATTTTCCTGTATATAGATTATTCTCTTATTGCTACACAGGTATAATGGAATAATAATTTAGTTTTACATTTTTTAATTAAAATGCTTTTATATTTTATAGTATTAATTCCGCCCTTTGTTTAATCAATAAATTGTAAATAAATTAATTCTAAAACGATCAATAAATAATCTTGTATAATATATGAAAGCCTCATTTTTTGCCCCCTTCTTAGCCCGCCACTCACATCAGACAAGCTGCGCGTGAGCGTGCAATTCCGTTGTAATATTCCAATCTCGAGTTAATGCAATTTGCGCCTCCCCTACTGGCGTGGCGCCAATATAGTGTGGCGCTACACAGTGTATGTAAAATTCAGTGAAGAAGGTATGTAAGTACAGGACAACGTTCGTGGCGGGCTCAAGGAATGCGGCTAGTGCGGCACGGCACGCTCGTCCAGGTTAACATATCGATAATCGATAGTAAATCAAAACAAAAAAGATTTTTAAAAAATGTTGTATTATTAATATCTAAATATTATTAATCGGATTCTGAATCAGATCAGGAGAGTAAGAATTTTCATTACTTTCGTCCTCGCTATCACTGCCTCCCAATTGTATGATAAATTCGTCTATTGTGTTTTGCATTAATCCGTTATCCTTCCAATATTACTCTTCAACAGATATATCATGTCTCAAATAACTTTCCTAGTCATTTGTATTTAATTGAGAAATTGCATCTAAAATCAAATCTAGTAAATTTTTGAACGATATATCTGCCTGCATCATGCAGACACGTTATGTTCTCGGTTAATCCCCTTGATTTTACTCCTTGCTAGTTCAATATAACGACATGAAAACAAGTATCGGCATGAAGGATAGTGAGAGAACTGTGCGGCCGGTACTAGCGCGTGGGCGCCATTTGCCTCAAGAGATCTTTCCATTACGCTACGATGTGCGGTTCTTCAAGAAAACTGTGAATAGCATTTTGCAGGTGTCCATGGGCGGCGGTAAAACTTACCATCACGTGAGACTGCTTGCTCGTCCGCCTACTTCCCTATTAAAAACATGTCTGGATTTGTTTAAAAGTGCCAAATATGACATTAGTAAACGTACTCGTAGTAATAGACAATAGTATAAGTAATAGTTGTAAAGATCGTTTAATTTCGCATTTTTGCGTAAGAGAATCAGGTGATTGGTTTGTATTTATATATTTTATTGCTTGTGTACAAAGTTTTAGAATACCAGTTTCGTTACAATTATTATCAGTTTTCTTACTTATCAGTTGACTAACAAACCTTAAAGGTACCTACATATTTCCTGCAAATGATCCATATTCTCTACGCGGACATATTGAACATTTTTTTATTCGTAGTTATTCGATTTTTCCTAGAGTTTAGTCATGAATCATGATGTTTTACTTTACCGCTTAAGTGGAAATTTATTTAATTCTGGTTATTCAGTATACTGTGCCGCTACGTGTCCTAACTTTGACAACCGAGCGATTTACGCCGACGACGTTTCCTTTCAAATGCTCGCTCAACTGCTACATAAGCTTTTTGACGCAATGAAACGTTTTGATGCATAATAGCTTGTATAATACAATATTTTTATAATTGTATAATATTTTTATAATAGCTTCCTCAGCAGTTGTTTGAGCGTTAGTTGTATTCATTATTTTTCTCTCACTTTCTACGTTTATTTGAATGGACTTTGTTGAAATTTACCTGATTTAAAGATTCTTCATGTCGACTAGGCCTAGTTAGGCAATTTTAAGTTTAGAATAGAATAGAAATACCTTTATTCACTGCTAGTAATTTGAATAAGTACCCTACGTATGTAATATAATACATATCATTTAAGATTATTAAAACATGCAGGAATATTACAGAAAAATTACAGATACTTACAGATTATATTACAGATATTATCTGTATGATTATATATACTTACAGAAAAAAAATCTAAACTAAAATTTTTGTTTATTTATGTAAACAGTTGAGCCCATTGCAAAAAAAAAATATGTCAAATAGTACCTACCTTACTTACCGATTTGCGACAAAAAACTTATATAACAAAATACAAAGTTATAACTTATTCCATGTGTAGGTAATTTTTAAATTGAAAAATGAAACAATTTAATTTCACATTCAATTCTAAATATGACAAGAAACATAGAATTAAGTGCAATGCCAATAAGTATGGATGGTACCATGGATGGTAACGCATTTAAGTGAGCACTCATTAATTCAGTAATAAACTTTATGTACTGAAACTTCATTCGCCCACTGATGAGATTAATGAGTGCCAATCAATGCATTTGCATCACCACTGGATACATTACTTCCATTTGTAAGTAATGTATCCGAATGTACTTATCTGTATTACAGAGAATTCTCAACAATTTTAAAAGTCACTTTAAAGTTCAAAGTACTTATTTCTGTTTTAAGTGTGAAAACATAAACTGCAGTTGTTTTATCTTCGTGTTTGCGAGCTCTGAAAGTAGTCGTTACCCAGTTATAAGGGAAGGATTTACTGCAACCGGGTGAACTCCGAATATTTTCGCGAGTTCAACATGGAGTTCCCAAGTTTCGATGTTTGCCTCGATATTTATGATACTTGCAGTCTCTGAATTATTCAACAGGCGAGCAAGAAGCGAGGAAATGCATATGTTTTAAAGATTACAATGACAACGTAACTTAATATTAAACCTCTTTAACTTAACTTATTACCTGGTCGGTTATATTTTATACGAAATGATTTATGTCAATTTGACATTATGAATACTTCTTCGCTTTCATCGTGTGTATTTATGAGCAAAAGACAAATACACACCTAATCATCAAGAGCTATGGATAATATATCAAGTTCTCGTAGCAGCATATCCATAGATAGTTTAGAAGCAGACTTCCTCAGAAAAACCTCAATGAAAAATAAAGCTTTAGAAGAAAATGTCGAAACAATACTGGTACCGTTTTACGAAAACGATGTGCTCATGAAGATACCAAAAGAATCGAAAAGAAAGCAAAAAGAAGAGGACAGTAAACGTAATAAATCCAAAGACAAAGTGAAGAAAGAGTTGCAACAATCGAACAATTATCTCATTAATAATAACAAAAGCAGACGTCCAAGTTATTTAGAAATGTTTCGCAAACAATTCACTCAAGGGCACGTTCAGAAAAAAAAGGATGAACAAGAAATACGTTCGATATCTCCACAATTTGGTGACACTGAAAGAGAAAGTATTAGTGATGATGGCAACAATCCTGTTACAGATTTTTTCAATACTGAATCGTACAACGAAATCTATTACGAGAAACTTATTCAGCAGGAACATGAAAATTATTTAGATAAGTCCTTTCGGGAAGGTTTGGAGTTTACTGATGATATACAAAGCAAATCTCTTGGTGTAGAAGTAGAATATAATTTGAAAAGTGTTTCAGAAGTATCACAGCCTCGTCGCCATTTAAGGAGAGTTACTGTTCAGCCAATTCAAAATGTGAAACTAGGGGGTTTGGGGCCTGACATGGAAAAGATAAAACCACGACTAGAGAGAGCACGAAGTCTTCAAAGATATTCTGAAAAGGTCAGAATGGAAAATCGTCTGAAAATTTATAAGAAGTCTGTTCAAGCAGAACTTGATAAAAAAGTTGAAAGAAATTCGTCAGCTAGAAAATCTAAACATTTATCCAAAGAAAGTCGAGAAGACAATATATCTTATTTAGTCAACAAGTCTTCACCAGAAAAGAGCTCCAAGATGATCAAAACGATATACGGTTCTAAATTAAATTCAGCTGATGTTCACAAAGGTAAAGACCGATTAATTATGAAAGATAATAAAGATGGACAGGCGAAAAATAAACTCCCGGCTCAAACAGTGAGCAGTGCAAATGGGAGATCAAAGTCTATGCCGAAAGGCGAAACTCTGTCAAGAAATGCCATTGAGAATAACGAAGGAAGAACTAGTGGTGCTGATACTAAAAGAAGTATAAAGTCAAGTGCTAGAAATAAGAGCATTAATACAGACTTGAACCCCCTAGTTCCACCATTACAAATAAGTTTCCTTGTGAACGTTGGTGACTTACGACCTTCTAGCGCATTGAAAACATTAGAAGAAAAACATCGAATGTATCAAGAACAAGTAAAGGCTTTCACTTTGGGCCACAATAATCTTTAATTTTTGTATTTTTATTAATTTTATACGGCTTTTTGTAACTAGTTGAGTCATATCATTGATGGATTTTGGTTTCAATAAAAAAAATTCTGTGGAATATTATTTTAGAAGTCAATCACATTGACACAACACTTTAGATGCACTTATTTACGAGTATTAATACATTACCATTTATTTAAGCACATTCGAGGCTTGATTTCAATTCTCATCATGATTCAGCAGATTGTGGCTCATCTTGTATAGGTAATTGGCTCTTAAAAAAGCAAATAGAGTCTAAACCAAAGCCCACGGAACGAAGATTAGGGGAGATAACGTCAAATTTGATAGAATGAGCGACGGCGAGGACGAGAGAAAGTGTAGTGCGGACATGTTATGTCCACAAAATAATTAACACTTTAATTTGAGTGTTTTCTGACGCTTTTACAATATTCACAATGCCTACTATACTATACCACGCCTGTGTTTTTTCACTGTTGATCAATAGGTATCTCCCAAGATTTCGTACCAAGCTCGGTCTTCCGCTCTTCTCATCCAGCCATTACCGGCGTCTTTCTTTGAGTCACCGGTCCACCTGAGCGTAGGGCGTCCCACGTTATGTTTCCTGGTACGTCGTCTCCATTCGATATAGGTCCTTCGGCATAAATGACCTGTCCACTGCCACATCAGCTTGCTGATGTTTTGCTGATGTTTAACTAACCAAATTGATTAATACGTGTTTATTCATTATTTATTTATTTATTTAAACGTAACAGAAGTACATTACAGTTAAAAAAAACAATGCGTACATTCTTTATAATGATTTCTCTAAGAATTCCACAGCATACCTGCTTGAGCATACATTTGAGAAAAAACATCTATGTCACTACGCCTTGCTAACATTTGATTAATATAACGTATAGCACGTGACACAGTACATGGAGACGTTTGGGATTTTTTTATGCCGGTTCAGCAAAGTAAGAAGACAAGCATCGACGAGTGTTTGCAGCTGACTTTCATTAAGTTCAACGGTACCCACCTTCCGAGCTTCTTCACTTTCCCGATTTGTCGCATATGAATCAATATCGTTTTGTCACTTACGCTGAAGGCTGCTGCTCAGACGTGGTATTAAATTAACCCGCTTCCACTATTGCTTTCTATTGGTCATTATCGACTTTAGTCTCCGGTCGTCCACGGGGCTAGTTCATGAGGTAGAAATTTAGTCAAATGTCGTACACATCGTTGATAATGCATGTCGTCTGTGGTGCGTTGCTGCCACGACAGAACTCATATTCGAAAATAACGCGTAATTTTAACTTTTCCATGGTCGCAATCACAACGATATCTAAGCAAAAAGTAGTTTAACGAAAAAAACAAATCAATAAAACTGATATTAAAAAGAATGTCATAGCTTTAAATTGAAATAAATTTGAATTTGGAATTCCAAGCCAAACGCAAGGCAAAGTTTAAAGTGACCACTGTGAACAGACGACAATTTCAGGTATGGCTCTAATATATGTGGATCATCGCGATTCTTCTTTGTGAAACGCAATTATTGCATATTTTTTAAAGATCCAATGAATATTTTAAACATAGCCTAATGTTTGCTGACGTAATATTACAAAAAACAGCTGCGTAGTAGATGTAGGTGCCTAATTTTTAAGTCAATATTATATCATACATCAATTCTAAATAATCCGTAAATTCCGGTTCTCTACAGAGAAAGTGGTTTCAAGGCGTTCTCTCCCGCCGCGTCGCGAGTCATAATACCAACGAAATGATGTTACCGCCAGCGTTAAAAAGAGAAAATAATACAAATGTTGATTTTTATTTAACATTTAACGTTATTATCTCATTTGGGTTGCAGCAAGAAGTTGAACAAGGTGTTTAAGAGGTAACAGAGCATTGTACGACTTTAAAGCCTATCATATTGCTGTGTTTATTCAATTCGGTGCTTATTTTTGTCCATTTATCAACTTTCATAACTTTGCCAGTTGTATCAACGTAGAGGATATTTTGTAATCCTTTATGACTAATACATTTCTCTCTAAATATGATTAATATTGGTGTGGACGTGTGTGCACAATTTTACTATTTCATAATGTAATTTCGTCAGGTGTTACAAAGAAAAGTTACAGCGCGTTACATGCTGGCTGCCTTTTGGACATTATTGTCTAAAACAATTGCTGGTACACATACTTCCTCAAAGACGTTTCACTTCGTTTAGTGGATTGCACATATATTTCACAGTTTGTGTCGTTAAATAACTGCTTGCATTCACTAGGAGAATGCCTTTATAATTACACACTCTGTGCTTATTAAACATCACTTAAGAAATATGATTGTAATACTGTTGGTAAAATAGATTAAGATTTTCATAAAAAAATCGGTGACCTTGCGTTTCAAGATATGCTCTGTTTATGACGGCATAGCGATCTGCACTGGATTCGCTCGCTCATAATGATTTCCTAATTAAGGCACCCATAACCTATGTCCATATGCCATACATTAAGATGTCTACAGATTTGCTCGATCAGTCGATCGATATTGTCGCTCAACAAGCTATGTCAAAGCCATTCAACAAGACTTGATAAACCTACATATATAGGTATATATTTCGAATATGTTGGTACAGCAATCTATATAGATTTGCTTGATTTTATTGATCGATATTATGGCCCGACAAAGCTAATCAAAAGCGAATCGACAAAACCTGTTAGTACTTTTCAAAATGTCGAAATACGACGATGCGCTGATTCTTGCAGCTGCAGCCCTTTGTTATATTGTTTGCAGGGAGATTTGAATTGCCCCGTGCATATTAGATGTCTAGCTTGGAGCTACAGAAATGATTTGATTTATCTTTAAAGGGGGGAAGCAGTCCTATTATCATATACAAGCTATAGTCGGTATAGAATCCCCGTCGCCCGTCTCTCTGTTTGTTGATCTTTGAAACGAATGCACTCAAACTTAAAATATATTCACTGCATTTCCAAGAAGCGGAAATACTCATACAACTTGTCTGCATTCAGCTTAATGTTAAGGCACTGATTAAGTGAATTCGTTCTGCAATCCTTTTATGACCCTCATATCGAAATTCTGTGTCAAAATCTAGGTTGAAATTAAAGACCAGTTGGTGGCAACTTTTACCGTCCTTGGTGCCCTTGATACTTACGTGTAAATTCTACCATTCGCATTTAAAAACACCGAAAAACTCATTTGTCATTATAATGAGAGCTTTCAACGGTAATTATGTATTCACTGTTGATGTTTAAATTATTAAAATGAAACGGCCATGTTTTTGAAATGCAGTAAATACCTACAGAAATTTTATTAGATATATCTACTTTTTGTTATATAACCTATAACAAATCAGTGTAGACATAGTGTTATAGTGTAGACCTATAACAGTCTACAGTATCTTTATTGATTTTTGCTTAAATATCAATAACTAATTCATTTATACTGATTTTAAGAAGTTTCACTAATATGTGTCGCACAAGACCGACAACCAAATGGGGTAGACGAATCCATGAATAGAGACCACGTATCTAGAAGCACAGTACGAAGGCAACAGAACCAGCTCTGGCCAGGTGAACCGACGACGTCTTAAAGAAGTTTGCCGGTTTTTATGAAAAGAGACAAATATCGAGCGTGGTAGCATGCCTTATAGTCGGAATTTTAATTCGATTCCAGATTTGACAATTTCAGTGTTGCAACGTTATGACAAGTACTAAATAGTAACGTTGCGAAATTATTCGATACGGAAATGGAATATTTCCGGATCGATTCTTCTCGTTTATCATTTTATTCTCGTAAACTAAGTATATCAGGAAATTAAATATTTGTGAACGGATAATTTAGTTATGACGATTAATTTTATTACGGATCTGAGAGTTTTCTTTAATAATTGTGTGTGAAATAAATAAATAAATGTGATCATGAAGGAACATGAGAAATAAAACAAATAGATGTATTATGGTAATATTTTATTTTATAAATCGTCGCTGTCATCGCTATCGCTATCGCTGTCACTTTCTGTAACATTTATTATAAATGTGTCTGTGATATTGTCAATTAACATATCTAGCCTACTCATTTTTTCCTCTTCTTTGACAACATGGGATACGCATTTAGACCATTCGGTGGCCGTAATTTTTTGAATGCCTTCCTCAAATAAATTTCTCACGTCTGTCAATTTGAAGGTTTTATTATTTTGAGCTACATGCCCCTTTACCTGAGCCCATATCAATTCGATAGGGTTCAGCTCGCAATGGTAAGGGGGCAGTCTTAAAACCGTGATCCCATGTTGTGCTGCCATTTCGTCTACAGCGTACTTATTAAAAGACTCGTTATGTGGAATCAGTTCTAAAAGCGTAGCTTTAACCATATCTGGTTCGTAATGAATATTTTTATTTAAAAGCCAGTCTTGAATGGCAGCTTTTTTCCAGCTCATTTTTGGTGCCGTTTCCAATTTTCGGGAGTGGTAAGGTGCATTATCCATCACCACAATTGAGTTTGGTCTTAATTTTGGTAAGACTCCAGCGAACCACTCCTCAAAACAAACTGCATTCATCTCATCATGGTAATCTTCACAATTTTTCTTTGCTTCAAAAATCATGAGCCCCTCTTCCAGGAAGCCTTCTTCACTACCTATATGGCTAATTATGAGACGTTTGCCTTTCCCAGATGGGTTTTTTAATCCAGTGGTCAGTCCCTCCAAAAACGCTTGCCGAGATGATGTGACTTGCTTGTCCACCCAAGTTTTTTTTACAGTATGACCTTAAATCACATATAGTACATGAACATTCAATATTACTATTAAATTTAATGTAAATGTATATTAATTCAAAATGTTAGCCTTACCTGCGTTAACCCAAGTTTCATCTTGATAATATATATGTCTCCCTTCTCGTCGAAACTGACATATAGATCGCAAGTAACGCTGGCGCCATGTTATTATATCATTTCGATCAATAAGTGTGCTCTTGCGTGACCGTGCAACAAATTTAAAATTAAGATGCTTCAAAATTTTTCTGAGGGTGTCTTTGGAAACCTTGGGCATTTCTGGATCATCGTTCATCACTTGTAAAATCTGAAATAGTAAATTTTATAATAGTTTGGAATCATTACTTATATATAAAAGATGTAGGTATAAAATAATACTGTCTGACTGATTGACTAACCTTTGCAATGGTTGGAGGTTCATTTCGGTAAAAGAATAGGGAAGACTATATTCAGCAATAGGGAGATATCTCACAGAATTAGCAAACTGAAGCTGCAATGGGCAGGCCACATCTGCCGTAGGACTGACCGTAGACAAGTGTATGAACTGTATCATACGAATCGTACAAACCACGTTACTACACTGCTAGATGTAGGCCTCTCCCAAGACTCGACATTATACATGATCTTCGGTTCTTCTCATTCAGCCATCACCGGTGAACTTCGTCAAGGGCGACCTACACTGCGCTACCTAATACGTGGACTTTATTCGTGCACTCTTTTGGTTCTACCTAATAGAGTTAGTTGTCTACCCTGTATACCTACCTGCTACCTATGTCTACCTATGTCCTGCGGCAAATATGACCTGCCCTATCATAACAATTCTACCGCACTGTAAAATTATTTCCGAGTAGGTAATAAATAGTTCTCTTCATCGAGCGAACTACATTTTATTACAGAACACTTCGTTTAATCGTTTCTTTTAATTTTTTTTGAAAAGAATCGTTGCAGTGTAAAAGTGTGTACGAGTGACACAAAGCTCAAAACAATGATTTCTGTAATTTTTGTCTGTCTGTCGGTCCGCCTGTCTATCTGTCTGACTGAACGCACATCACGCAAAACTTATGTGCCAGGTTAATATTTAGGATACTTTTTATCCTGGTCAATAGAGTTCCCATGGGAATCAAGCTATCAAGGCTACGCGCACGAAGGTGCAGGTACTGTTAATTAAATAATAATACGAGTAATTTTAAAGCACTGCGTCACCAAGGTTAGGTTGTCATAACCCAGGTTGGCATTTGATCGTCCCTGGTGTCTGGCTGTTGACCCCATCGGCCTACTTTTCACAGTATTCTTCCATGGAATTAGATCAACGGACAGAATGCTTTCAATCAACAATAATGTAATAGAATACAACAGCTCTTGAAAAGGTGATTTAACTGTGATTGACACGAACACAGAACAATGGATAGTTTCTCTTTTATGCTATTAGATGAAATTATTCTGATTTTAATATAAATTTAAGATTTGTATTACTCAACTAGCAGTGCCCATGACTTCGTGCGAGTAGACATTGGAGTATGTGTGGTTAGTTTTATTCCCATGGGAACTCTACAGTGGATCCCAATAAATAGTACTTACTCTAAATGTTAAACCGGCACTTAAACTTATGGCGGGACATGGCTGTATACATTTTAAACGTAACAACTTCGTAACCTATGGTCCAGAATAAAATGATTTAATTTGAAACTATAACTGGTTCATTTAAATCTGTTCAATGGTTTTGTGTGATGTACGTTCAGACAGACAAAATGTCCGATAAAATGTTGTTTTGGTCTCTGTATCATGCATGCTCTGTATTGCATTGTAAATTTCAAATTAAATTTACACTTAACTTATTTTTACACTACAATGACTTTTTTTTTAAAATACTTCACGTGCAGCCAAGGGCTCTGCTACGATTTTATTAAACAATGTATAATATATATTTTTTGTATAATATATGTATAATATAATGTATAATATATGTATAATACAAGGTATAACTGGTAGTGATTACAATTACTAAAACTTGATTACAATTTGTGTTTACAAATTGTTTTTTTTTAAAGCTAAATGTAGGTTGCCACATATATTATGTAGCCAAGTAGTGAAACCCTTGAGATACAATCTAGACAGTAATTAAACAAGAAAGAAAAAAATAAGTTACGAAGTCAAAGTTTAATCAAATCGAATTAAGAAATTTTGCTAAGTATATACATGTATTATATTATTATATATTATATTATTCTTGCTATATTTTGCTTTTTTACCGGAATTTGTCAAGAATAACAGTTTCTCAATCTCATTGAGTGAACATAAAAGCAAAAATGAAAGAAGGAATTAACGGTAGCTACCTAATCAGAACAAATTAACTACATCCAATCTTATCAGAAACCGTCCAACTTTATCAGTGCGTATTTAAGCATTGCATTTTTAAAAAAACAGCTTCAGCATCTAGGTCAATGATCATTTAAATTAAACCACATGCCAGCAAGTAATTGCGAATTAGTTAAATGCCCATTACTTAATCTCTTTAACAAATGTCTCTGTGATAAAATAAAACGTATGTTTATTTAATTGTCGTTATATTTGTCTGAAACAAAGATAGATAACAATTTAATCGAGATGCATAGATTGCATTGTTATTGCTATGTATAAAGATGTTATCGAGAATGAGTTGTGTAAGCGGATGTTTCGTTCTCTCCGAGTTTGAAATGTTTCAACCAACAAAGTATTGAAAGATAATAATAACTGCTTTAGGCAAATTGTAAAATATTTTCCAAATACAGTTTGAACGAAATTGCTGTTTTCGGGAATACATCCTTCATATACTGGATACAGTTCTTCACAAAATTCCTAATAACCTTTCCAGAGGCTTAATTTCTAAGTACGAGTATATATAATACTAGCTACCCGCCCTCGCTTCGCTTCGGTTTATAAGTTTTTTTTTTTTCCATTTTTTTTTCATAATTTCCAAATAAAGTATAACCTATATTAGACACGGATAATGTAGCTTCCTATTTGTGAAATAATTTTTGAAATCGGTTCAGTAGTTCCAGAGATTACCCCCAACATACCAACAAACACAGAATTTAACCTCTTTATTATATTATTATTATATTAGTATAGATGTATTTTGTATTGTATATTGTTTAATATGAGTTGTCCAATGATTGTTTGTTAATCTTTATTTAAAATTGTTATTGTTTTTTAATTGTTGAAAACAATTTTTAAAATAAATACACAAGATTTCCTGGTAGAAATAAATCGATCAATGACAATGTGTTATTTTATTTGATAAAATTATAACCTTTTGATTTCAAGCGCTTAAATACCCAATTATCAAAGGAAAATCTAAAACATTTGTTTTCTCGACATTAAAACGTCCGCTCTTATCCCAATGCACCCTTACGCATCAAATTCAAATTCAAACTTATATAATCTGTAACTTTCGGCCAAATGCATATATTTTTTGAAGGTTTTTCATTTTACAGCCACATGCTTTATAAACCCCTTGAAAATCTGTATTGAAAATAAGCAGTTACTGTATAATTGATAATGTTTATATTATAGTGACATATTTTTATATTAAATATGGAACCTAATAATGCTTTAAAAGACAAGAACTACGTTAATTCAACATCAAGCACTCTAAAGGAAATTGAGAACATTATACAACACTAGGCGTATTACAAATACTTCTTAACAGCTTGTAGCGGTCTTAAACGCTTAATAACGTTTAATTAATTAGGTTTAATAACGACTGTTTAATAGTTCTACAAACTGTGTTCATTAAGCTCTATCGTTTATTAACTTAAAATCAACGAAATTCAAAATTTACAGTTACAGTTTAAAGTAGGCTATCTGCTATATATATTCCCGACCTGTTAATGTGCCACTAAACTTTGACACAACCCAATCATATTTTTATCATTGCAAGTCAAGTCACATCCAGGAACGATCGCATCATTATCCAATATTGTATTTCATCACAATTGACATACTGTTTAGACCGGTGCACAGTGGTTTCATCACAGACATGTGAAACAAATTCATTACTGCTGACAGCTTGCACTTTGCCCTTGTAATTGTCATGTCAATTGTCGATAATTTGACGACCCCCGCAGATGTAACCTGCATCGAAGTCAATCTATTTGCTCAACAGTGACATTATTATACGATGTTGACTGCAACGTTATGACAGTTTTGTACTTGTTTTTAATAAATATTGGACTTTTTGGTGGGAACTCGAAAAGTGAAGGTCAAGTTTTTGTTTGATTACCTACTTTGAAAAATATTTTGTAGTTAATAATGATAGTTTATTAAACTATAAAATGCGTCATCTTTGTACTTAATGTTTGTGATAATCAGATAATTATACCTACGATAGACTGCGATTTTCGTGTGGCTCCAATGTGTCCAAGTGTCACTTTACTGAGCGACTTCTAACTTACTTTGTAAGCGCTTGATAGTACGTCATTAATTGGGACATGACATTGGCAAAATAGTCTTCGCGCTTGTGTCGACTGCCATCTACTTTTTGACATACATACAAAGATTCCGTACTAGTCTTTATTCTACTGTGAACTATGTTAATTCTCTTTTTGGGCCTGCATTGTTCCCGGAAAGTGGAGCGGTAAGATAATAGATATGGTAATGTATCGCCGTTTTGTTACCGTAATATTCATATGAAACATAGTTTTGTTACGTAAACTCGGGTATTTTATTGTCGCCCCGTGGAAATCGTAAAACTTTCCGTTTGTTTTAGACGGTGTGTTTTAGGTGTTATTCTTTAAACATATTTACGGAGTTGTCTCCTCTAGGTATATGTATTAGATATTGTGAAATAATTATGCATGCGGCGACTTTTAATTGTTAAACGATTTATTGTTTGTGTCTGGCCAAAGGTTGACTAACGAATATCGCCCTAAGTCCGTCTGTTGTAGGTTAGATTTTTGTCCAATAATGTTTAAAAAAATCGATAAACTACTTTCAACGGCTTGTATTTTTAACGAGTAGCAACTGTAATAGAATACTAAGAATGTCAACACAAAGTAGTCGAAGTCTTTCATCCTATGTCTTCATCGTCACCAGAGAACATAAATCTAACTCACCTTTAAAGCTGCCATCGATTTGCTGCCACTGAGTATATCTGCTTCTCATTTAATTATCTCCCATTTTTAATTATGTAAAGAAGCTTTAATATATCAAATCGAAAAACTGTGAGCACGTACAATGTCAATGTATGTTACATTATTGATATTTCAAATGTCATTCTAGCTATACATAAACGAACGATATATAGGTTGGTTTATCTTTACATAGTATAAAACAAAGTCGCTTCCCGCCGTCTGTCCCTCTGTATGTACGCTTAGATCTTTTAAACTACGCAACGGATTTTAATGAGTGATTCAAGAGGAAGGTTTATACGTATAGTTTAATATAGTTTTAACAAAACCGAAGCGAAGCGAGGGCGGTTCGCTAGTAATAAATATAAACTAACATAATCAGAGCTAACTACAATAAACCAACGAAGAAAACGTGAACCCAAAAAGGAATTTGAGTCCATTCAGTATATTAATCGGTGTAGGTCAGGTTTTATTTAAGTTGAATCATAAATCCAAATAACAGTTATAAAATTTTATGAATATCTAATTGAAACAATATTGTACATATCTCAATATGGGTATATATCAAGAAACGAGGGGCTTGTTTTTTCCTTTTAGTCCAGAAAGGAAAGCAAATTTCTTTTGTTCTGTGACTTTAAATTTCCAATTTACGATTTAATGTTCCTAGTCTGCTGATTAAAACAGAAGTATTATCACTGAACCACCATTTAAATGATGCCCAGGATAATATCGAGGAGATCATGATTGAAAACTGGAACCGAGAGCCACAACCAATAGTGAAGTGATAGTGCGGAGTTTACTAGTTCAACCTAGGCACCTTAACGAACTAGCAATAAGGGTTAGAATTCAATGCTTGTCGTTTTGCTAATATGAAGATAGTGATTAACGTTTCCTCCAGCCGCAGCACGATGGCAAGTGGGTCGCAAGCAAACTTTGATTGCGACGAGAAAAGTTAGATGTCCTGTTAGTTTTGATTTCCAAAGCAGACTTAAATTCATATCTCTTTTTCTGCTGATGTCTATTTAATTAAAACTGTAATGATTACAAGGATTACAACCCTCAGATGTAATCAAACATAAAAACATTCCAGTTAAGTGCCGAGCAACTTGGTCTGCGTCCAATATACGAGTAGAACTTGTTTAGCGTTATCCAAGCGATCAATCGAACAAAGCACATATCTCACCCTCAGCGGTATAAAAACATAATAATCCGAAAATAATAACTTCTCAGTATAGCCAAAAAACTGTAGAAAGTTGGATACTTTTTATTATTTTTTATATAAGTATAAAGTAAGTTTTTATATAAGTATATCATTAAAAGTATAAAATCTTAATCATTATATGTTGTTTTAGTGATATGTTATGCATACGATGTTTTATAGACTTCTAATAAAATTGGTTTAAACTGTTCATATTATTGGTCAAATCAAAATTTCGACACAATACGACTTACGGCTTTGTTAAACTGAGGGCGCGATATGAAGTTCTTACTGTGAGCAGTGTTTTAAGAAAATCTGCTCGTCGCGCGTCGGCCAATATAGACGGTCCTAAAGTCAATTAAAAAGTCCGTAAAATTTACGAAAAATCAAAATTTAATGAAGCAAAATTTAGATCAACTAATAAATATTATTGTCATTTCATATTGAAAGTTATTTTTTAATTTATTTTTTATTTATCGATGAATTATAATTTATTGATCTAATGAATTAATTAATTTAATGTAATGAACAAATAGACTGAAATTTCAAACTATTTCAGTCCATATTGTATGTCCCTTTTTATTAGGATATAGTCATGAGGTATTGGATTATTATTGTTTGACCAAAAAGGACGACCAAAAGACGTAAAAAAACATGCACTATAGGTAATATTATATGAACATTCCTTAAAATGTTTTGGAAACATTCCTATCGGGAATTTAATCGATTTTTATTATCGACTGACACAATAAATATTGCCGCAATTTTACAGCGAAAATTCACACTCAAATATCATGTGAAACGCAACCGCAGTTAAATGCAGTCTGTCCAATTTGCCTTTATGTGTATAGTCACAATGATAGCGGGGTGAGGAGACATTTTCAATACGCTTGTTGTTCAAAGGTTAATTGTCGTGTCAATTATTTGTAGTGGCGGCTAAGATGGAATTAAAAAGTAACCTTTTTATTTAATCCATTATATTTTAATAAAACAATCTAAAATATAAAAGTATATCTTAACTAATTCACAACTTAACTACTATTATTTTCGCGGTTGTGTTGTCGAGATTCAAATAATTCCTGCTTTTTTTCGAAATGGCTAAATTCTTGTGGCCCTAATGGCCTTTCAAGACTCACCGGACATGTATGGTTTAGAGCGACCGCAGAAGGCGCTCAACCAGGAGCAAAAAGTGCGTGAAGCAACGGCATCTGCCATCTAGTAACGCAGGTGGCCATTGCAAATTAACAGGCGTCAAAGTTGTTGTTTTTGGGATTGCATACTCAGGGCTCCAATAGTTATATTGTTGTCGGTGTTGTATTCGTGTGTACTTGTAGGTCCGACTTGTACTTGAACGCTTCTTTAAACGTAATCACTTAATTGCAGACGGTTTATTTGTGTAGAAGTAACACTTATCTTTCCCAATTATTGAGTTTGAAATATATTGAACAAAGTATATAATCTATGTCCAGTATTGTATATAGACTGGCTCGCCATCACCGCTCTCCTCAAACAAACAATTTTAAGTACAACCGCCCCCTGATTCCTTTGAAAGCCGCGATCACACTTAGCTAACTATCAGCAGCTCATTTTGCGCGGGATTATTATGAGTCGTAGTGTATGTGTAAAAACGATGTTTTCATTCGATTCATACTAGCATATTATACTCAGCGCTCACAGAAAGTAACTAGAGACAGTCTGGATTGTTTAGATGAGTCAACACGCGGAACACCCGCTAACTCAGTACCTACGACAAAGACAACTACCAACTACGCCATTACCATACTACCCTCACCGTGAGCCATTACATAGAACGTAATGACCGACTGTCTACTTAATGTGATTCAGGACCCTAATTATATACGGCGTAACGCTAGCACATGTGCGTAATGCCGCTGACTGTGAGTTAGATGTGACTGGAGCCTAAATCTCGCTGTCCGCTCCGCGTTCACTGCGACCAAACAACAAGAGATGTTCGTTCTGATCGAGTGGAAAAGCCATTACTGCTGTTTGCCGGCGGCTTAATCCACGTTACGTCAGCGAGTAATGTATATTGCCTTTTGCTGGCTGGAACTTGTTAACGTAATCTATCCGGATGTAGTGGCGTAATATCTATTTGGTCTATGTTTGTTTAATTTAAGCCTGGCTAATATTATAGTGACCCATCACCTTGGATTTAATTCGAAAACATCATCATTTTAAGCTCTCCGTTCACTATATTCTTCAAGCATTGTAGACGACGCACTATGTAATTTTGTAATTTTTGTCTGATGTTGGCATGTATTGTCTGATGTTTACTTACCATCAGTGGTGGACTGTCTACTCGTCTGTCACCTACTATCTATAAAAAACATTTTCTTGTGATATACCTACATATACCCATCGGTACGTTAATGCACTAAGAATGGAAGAGTTTTGGGCACATTAGCGTGTTGTTGACTGTACATAAGTAGATTAGTTAAATCTAGGTTTTGCAACCTTGATTTTGTAATTACGGTTACCTTAACAGTACCGAATTGGACACTTGATTGGTCAAAGAAATATATTGAAAAAATTAACAATTACATAAGTATATTAAAATAAAATCCGTGAAATATGATTTAAATATTTTAAAAAATTACTGAGACCATTGATATGAGAATACACTAGATACGGTATGTAAGCACTCAAGGGGAACCGGCCGGCATACTGAGACAAACGTCTTTTTAAAGTCACGAGTTAGAAAGGTACTACTTACCTACAATATAAGACAATGATGTCATTGTTATATCGCGTCAACACAACCAGTGACAGAGGTAACAATAACTGATCATCACGTCCACATCAGAAATATTCGGAAACACACATCAAGATAATTTTCCAATGAGTTTGGAAATATCTTTACTAATATAGTTGTTCCTCCGTGGACTCGGCATCCACGGTTCGGTAAAAGCGCGCGAAACTATTCTAATATTTTCATTTCTTGTCCTACTTAACTTAATTAATACTACTTAATTTTTATGCAAGTTAAATTTTATTTGTGTAACAGTATAAGAATATTTGTTTTTAACTTTTACTGTTTTGGTTATTGCTTCACATACACGAAAATATGGGGTTCGCTACTATATTCGCGGGTTCAAGTATCCGCGGCAGACGAAAGAACCCCTCTGACATATGGGGGCTATACTGTATGTATATGTTTTCATTAGTGTTGCAACGAATAGTACATTCGGCCTTCCGCCGAATATCGAATATTCGGTGGGGTCCTCGGCCGAATAGCCGAATATTCGGCCAAACTATTTGTGACGCCAATTTGTCTAGACGCACAGCTCACACTGTCTTTTGATTGGCTCGCGCTCCCTTCATTCCGCCGCAATCGCGTTGCTTTAAACTTTAAAAACTTTAAAAAAAACAGCAAAAATTGGGTTGGCCTGAACACAAACTTATCCAAGACATCAGCACTAGATGGAGTTCTACGTACTATATGCTGGACAGACTTCTAGAACAAAAACACGCCATTTCCCTTTACCTTACCGTATCATCAAATATTTCGAATCTGATTGCTGTTCAGTGGGAGTTTGTAGAAGAACTTCTTAAGCTACAATACTTAAGTATTGCAGCTTAAGTTACTAGTTCTTACTAGTTACAAAAATTACTAGTTCTGAATATTCTTGTACCTATAACTGAAGCTTTTCAACATGTTGTAACTCTGAAGCGTTACTGTGACAAAGTCAGTGCATCCGAGTCTTCCTGTGCGTGCTCATCTCCCGCGCCCGATTTGTAGTACTGCTGCTGTTCATCCTGCAGCCAGTAGGCGCCTGCATCGTGGTACTGGCCCCGGCGAAACCCGACGCCGCGACGTCCCCCGCCGCTCCGCCCGCCCCGTGCGCCTCCGCGGCCTCTTGAGCCTCCGCCATCGCCGCGCTCCCCGGCCGACCCGGCCGTTCCTTGAGCCGCACCGATAAGTCCCCGACACATTCGCCGAAGATGTCCGACTTGTTTACACAAACTGCACACGTAGTCTTTATATTTGCACTGCCCCGTGCGATGTCCATTAACCCCGCACACTGCACACGTAGAAATGGTTATCTTTTGCAAGCCGACTTCAACCACGCTAGTAGCCCGCGTGGCCCTTGCTGTGGTCTGCACTGCGATTGCGTTCCGCTCGGCCGCTTCGATGGTACTTGCAATATTTACCGCTTGTTTGAAATCAAGACGGCTTTCCGCAAAAAGCCGCTGCCGTATCACGTCATTGTGCACACCGCAAACAAACTGATCCCTTAAAGTATCTTCGAGCACTGTCCCGAACTCACAATACCGCGACATTTTTTTTAACTTGGCCACGTAATCCGCTACCGACTCGCCCGCCATTTGCCGCCTTTGTCGAAACCGATACCGTTCTGCCAATATGGATGGTTGTGGCGCCAAATGCTGCTCCAACAGATCCACTGCTTCTTTGTATGTCAGCTGAGCCGGCTTCTTGGGACTGGATAGTGTAGCCAGTAATTCATACGCGCAATCACCCATGACCGCTATCAGTGTAGGTAGTTTTACTTCGTCTTTAATCGCGTTGGCTAGGAAATACATTTCCAGCCGCTCGACAAACACACTCCAATTTCCTGTTTTTGGGTCAAATTCCTGGACTTTTCCGACTGCCATGATCACTATTTTACGGTAAATATGTATTATATCCCACCACGTCGCCACTGATAAATAAATGACCGCTATGCGTTGTTGTGCTTATGTATTCGAGGACTGACTGACATAACCCTCGTGCAGGTAAACCGCTAAAATAAATATTCTTCTACTACCTACATAACACCCCCAAGTTAAAGCTTATGATAGTGAATATGCAACAAAGATTAAAGCAACGTTTTTCAAAACTTGATGACGATAAAAAATATTTGCGGCGACTCTATTAGACCCTCGATTTAAAATGGATTTCTTTTCTGACAAAGTGCAAAGGGAGAAAAAGTCCAATAGCATCTTTTACTAGAGGGTTTATTCCGTGAATCAAGCAGCGACGAAAGTACCAGCTCGTCTCTTGTTAATACCAAACGAAAAAGGACCAACAATGAGCCTAGTCAGAGCATTCACAGATCCTTCTTGGAATGTTTTGAAGAGATAATTGCCGCAAAACAGCCGAAAGACGAGTCAGGTGTTGACAACGAAATTGTAGCAGACCTAGACCATAATCTAAAATAATTATATAGGAATAAAAATACATTTTTGGTGGGCAAAAAATAAAGCAACATTTTCTCAAGGGCTAAAGTAAAGCTTAGTAAAGCTTGCCGCAAAGTATTTGCCCCCACCTGGAAGCAGTGTTTACTCGGAGAGACTTTTTCAAAAGCAGAAAGTTCGTATGAAGAGAAGAGAAACAGGCTTCTTCCTCGTAATGCAGAAACAATATATTTTTTACACCACAATCTACCGCTTTTAAACTTTGATTACAACAATATGTTTCAAACAATTTCAAACAATATGTAGACTTGTTATTACCAATAGAAAAATAAACACTTAAGACACTTGCAAGGCAACTTATAGATATTCGGTATTCGGCCGCATAATAATTTGATATTCGGTATTCGGCCGAATATCGAAAAAGGGCCGAATAGGCCGAATAGTAACCGAATATTCGTTGCAACTCTAGTTTTCATACTTATTCTTTTCAATTCCCTTGCTTGCCGCAGAAACGCCTACTTAACTAAATATGCTTATAGCAGAGTAACACATCTTTCAACAGAACACCCGATAGATACCATCTATAGTCAAGTATCCTATCACATACAAACTTACTGTTTGTATAAATAAAAAGATCTGGACGCTATGATGTAAAATGACTAAAACTTGGCAGAAACTAATACCGGTTTGTCAACAGATACGACCATTTTAGCCAAAGATTCCGTACAAAAAACAATTTATGTAGAATTATGTGGAAAACGTATTCCAACTTAAACTGATTAATTAAACAGCGAATTTTTTGCAAGTATTTTCTATTTAACATCACCCGTTTTGGTGTCAATGGCTGGAAAAAATGTTTTTAGGTGTTAGTGTCATCAGGGTTTGACCTTAAAGAGGTGTAGAAGATCAGTTTTTAAATTAACATTACCTGTTCAGCCAATAAAATTTAAAAGGTGTGCTTGATTTATACGTAACGTATTTACTTAATACATTTAGATCTGAAGAAACGATACACTTACAGCTAAACCTATAGCTATAACTTACACTTACGATGTACTTACAGCCAGGAGACACTTAATTAGTCCGATTAGTCTATAATTGGTAGTGACGATGGCAGAAAGGTCCCGGGTTCGATTTCCAGTTGTAATGTTTGTTCAAGTGTTTGTTCGATCTCGATAGTTTGTGTTTGTTGTGACGTACGAGTATGTCTCTGGACTCATGTCTCGCAAAATAGTGAATGTTTAAATTTTCTCAAGGAAAAATGCAATAAAAGTAGTAAAAATAAACCATTAACATTCGTGAAGCTGTGAGTTCGAATCCTGAAAAAAAATTGAATAAAAAATTTGGCGGTGAATGAAACGTCATGTGGATACCAACATGCCAGAAAATAGAATCTGGGACAGTGTAACCAGTGTAGGGCAATCCACCAAACCGAAATGACCCCGTGTGGTGGAATATGACCCAAAACTCTTCAAGATGAAAATGCATGTGTCCTGAACTAGAACGATATGTGCTGATATTGCAGATACATGAGGCGAAACTATCATTGCACAAAACTATCACTAATTAAATGTGAGAACTACAATTTATATTCATTATCTTACCATTCTTACTATGGTAAGAGGACAAGTAAATGTATCCGAAGCGTGCTCCAGTTAGATCGCTTACGCAAGCGAGTTACAATCGCGGATGTCTTCCTAGTGCCGTTAGTGGACGCTGTCCCTTCTATAACTCATGGAATTAGGTTCCTAGAAGTACCTATAAGCTACGTTCATACTGTATTGCAACAACCTATATCGTTTCACTGCTAGGCATATATTTTCCTTAACGACGAGCGAGCCACACCATATCAATTTATCTTAGTTTATCTAAGTTTTTTCCGTTAAACATATCTCTGCTCTGATATTATTTTACACAGAGTTGAAAACTAATGGGGGATAAGTGTGAGACATCCTCCGGACAGACGGACTTGAAGAAATTTGCCGGTAGTAGGTGGATGAGAAGAGCTGAAGCTGAGAGGCTTCTATCCAACAGTGGAGAGATATTGGTTGACGGCATGGTATGGTATGGCCCCACAAAGTACGGTTTTCAGACTTTTTCAGACTATGTAGTATTTATTTTTACGAAATAAGTTATCATATCTCTTTTTATAGAAAGAGGGGGCAGACGAGCATGCAGTCCACCTGATGGTAAGTGGATACTGTCGTCCATAGACATCCGCGATACATGCCAACACCAGTCCAGAATGACAAACGTTGGCACGCTCCGGGTTGCGCTGCCCACCTTTGCAGATTAAGGAATGGATTGGGGAAAGGGTTGGGAAAATGAAGAGGGATAGGATGGGAATGGGCTCTGACATATCTCACTCAGTAGGAAATGCAGTACATTTCAAGGTAGTCTTCTGTGAGAGAGGGGTAACGTGGCCAGTCGAGTGCGCCCAGCGGCTGTGGGAATGTAGCGGGCACTCTCCCCCTACATCGAAAACCAATTACCCCCTAATAGTAAACAACTAATATTCAAGTTACCACAGTTATCTAGTGGCTAAGTTGCTATCAACTAAGTTCGAGACATCAAATGCATTAGACATCTATCAATATTTATGTAGATAGCAGATATTATGCATAATAACTATTGTAGACGTATGCCAAGTTTTGTGTGCCTGCTTTTTGCCAACGATTTGCATGCTATGCCACAGTCTACTGAAGTGTATCAACACCTTAATAATCGAGTCTATTATTACGAGTATTTCATAAGAATTGTGCAAAATTAGATGGTAAATCTTCCACAATTGTAGATTGTAGACGCTGCGTCTGTCACATATTTACAACGAGATATTATGCCAGAAAGGTATTCAAATTCAGTAATATCAGTCGATATCTAAATACATTTAGAATATTCGAAAGACTTTTGCCTTTTAAGAACTCGGTTTCTAATTTTTATAAGCTTTTACTTCATCACAAGTCCACCGGATGGTAAGGGAATTCTGTTGCCCATGGAGATCAGCGACACAAGCTAACAGCTGTCCAGAATGACAAACGTTGGCATGCCCCCGGATGTTCCGCCTTTCTTTGTATATACAGGAATGAATTTGGAGAGTTTTAAAAATGGGGAGCGATAAAATGGGGTGGGATGGGAATGGTCTCTGACATATCTCACTCACTATCGAAACACGTAAGCATTGGGGAAATAGGATACAGGATAAATTCCTAAATTATAACTTTTTAAACTTTCGCGTTTTGTTCACATTTTATATCGTAAATCGGGTCTGAACGCATGTAACAAAGTTATTTATTTACCTTTTATTTCTATATTATTTTTATAATTAAAGGTAAACAAATACCTTTGTTATACGCATTCCTAAATTCCCAAAGGTTGGCCGGACATTTGGGGGTGTGGTAACGTTTATAGTGGATTGATGTTAAAATGTATCGCAGATGTCCATGGGCGACAGACAGTATTAACTTACCACCGGGTGGAGCGTATGTTCGATCAACGCCTTCTTTCCTTAGAAAAAATTAAATAGTTCTAACATAAACACAGACAAAAAATAGAGTAAGTATTAAATAGTAGTAATAGAGTAATCAAATAGAGTGATTGATCAACAACTACTTTCTAAAATATAACTTTTATATATTTCCATTTGTGTGTAATCCTGCAACAATAAAAAGATTCTCGTGGTTTGATGGTTTCAATTTTTCAGGCTTTTCCCCATTATTACAATGGATATGTACCATTTTTATAATTTTATGCAGGAAGTTTAATGTCAAGTTAGAATGAACTCCATCATTAATTATAGTTTTCGTAAATTAAGCGGTGGATCTTACCTAATTATTCAGAAACTTGAAACGGTAATGATGTGAAATCAATCAATGTTGAAATTTAATGCGGATGTAAAATATTGATTTTAAGTATTGATTATTTGTAAGGTGCGTGCGGCCTTAGATTCATTTGTGCGCCTTATCACACAATCTCTTTGTGCGAGTACGTAATTAACATTTTTTTGAAGTCATAAAATCAGTATAGTTACGAATTTAATCGAACATTAGGTATATACCCTTATCCAATAAACCCGTCGTTCTAACCCCTTAGGTGATAAAAATTTCATATTTATACTTTCATATATTTACCCGCTATTTAATTAAAGATGATATATATATATATATATATATATAGTTATAAACGTAACTTAATATTGTAATAATTTCACAAAATTCAATTGTATACAATGAGAATGTATTTCAACATCCCCAAAGGATGATTTTGTTAGACATACTCGAAGTTCAAAACGACCTCCATAAGCTTAATATTTAATTAATTAATAATAAGCTTAATAATTTATAACTTTTTAATAAACAGCAAAAAATAATAAATCGGCCGCAAATCGATGACAGCAAAAAAGATCATTTCGGTTTTCCGGTTACAATAAAGAAACGCGGACTTTGTTAACATATTTTTAGTAATTTAAAATTATTTATTGCAGTTATTCAAAAATATATATTTTTTTATAGAATGATTGTAAGTGGTAATGGTGGTGGTAAGTTTGTTTTGTTGATCATGATTTGCTGGTTCATCATGATGATCACGTTAAATACAAGCCTTTTTTATCATTTTTTTTGAAATCCTGTTTTTTTTTATATTGCGTTTATGTTGTTTTACAGTTCAATGCTTGATTAAACGTCTTACGGACAAGTTACGGACGCCTTATGGGTCGTTTATTTTACATTTCGTTCCTCTTCCTATCTTGCTCGGCTCATCGGCCTCATTTAAAATCCATCATCATGATAAAAATAATAAACACATAATTTTTCATTAAAGAAATAAAAGATCCCATTTTAATTTACTAGTTTGCATAAGATACCAATTTTCAACGAACATCTAAAAGTATTTTTAAATAATAAGCCTATGAATGACCCACGCTTTATCTATAAATGACCAAACGTTCAATGTTACGGTTCAAACGTCTTAAGAACATACATACCTAACAAAATAAAGTCTTTCATTTCTCGGTTATTAATCCCGCCAAATTGGTCACAATCGTCCATCAGTAATTTATGCAAAAACTATCGCATAAATATCGCGAATCTTTTTGGGCAATGATATGTGTCTTCTCTATGTACCTCGTGCTGGTCATTGATATCTATGGGAACTAAATGCGCTAGTAATAAAGTCCAGAAGTTTTTTTTGGGGGAGGGGGTGATGTAAATATTATGCGTGTTGTTGATTGTACAACGTTTGTCAGGTAGATTTCAAAGAAATCTACCTATTGCAGGCATTACCACTTTCAGGTTTCGGAAAAATCCACCCTTCGTTTGTCTATTTAACCATAAGGCTGACTAGCAGAGAATGCCACTAGGCATTAAGTCCACTTTATGTCCAATGTTTCTCTGTTCATTAATGTTAAAATAAAAAAATAAATAAAAATACAATTTAACTAGGAGTGAGCAGCAGACTCCAAAACTACAATCGCTTTCAAAATGTATATATGTATTTGTAGTGACACAGTGTTGTCCCAATGCGTGCATTGGGACGACACGACAACGTAACGTAACACAAGACAACGTAAACACGCACGGTGTTTACGTTGTCAGTAATTTGCGGTATAGTGTCACTGTCCACACTGCTCGCCAGTCGTCTCCCCCACACCTCACGAGATGTATGCAACCAGTTCTTTCAGCATCCACTGCTGGACATGGGCCTCCTCATACACATTGTCTCGTGCATGAGGGATGTAAGCCCTTAAAACACCTTTTCAAGCGGGTTAGCGAGTCCACCATTTTAGAGACCACTCTTTTTTTTAAGGTATAACACCACTAAAGTATATATAAGGTATAGAGACCACTAAGGTATAACAAAGCGGCTACCACAAGCTGTGAGGAACTACACCAAGAGATGTATATTTGTATTTAATTCTTGTGATCATTTAATATAACAGTATGGAGGACGATTACAGTTTATTTTGTACAACCTTTTGATACATCTTTCACATAAAACCAAGAACCTCCAAAGTGGTGGCTCCCGACTGAACAATGAACATTTAGTGAATTGAAAAAACAAACTGCAGGGCTCCTTTATTTGGATTTAGTTGGATCAATATCTGGGTAATGTTCGTAAAAGGGCCAAATCGGATCAATAGTTTCTAAATTGACAGACTTTAATGAGAATGACAGGGGAGAGATAATAGATAGGGGGGGGAGGGGGAGTGCACGTGCAACCCAACAGCCGCTGGGCGCGACTGGCCAGGACACCCCTCTCTCACAGAAGACTACCTTAAAATGTACTGCATTTCCCATTTTATCTTATTTCCCTAATTCGTGTGTACGTGTTTCAGTAGTGAGTGAGATGTGCAAAAGCCCATTCCCATTCTATCCCTCCCAACCCTTTCTCCAAATATGGATTTGGCAACGGATTTGGAGTTATAGGAATGGTCCTATATCTCCAAAGGTAGGCAGCGTATCCGGAGTCGTGCCAACGTTTGTCATTTTGGACTAATGTTGGCATGTATCGCGGATGTCTATGGGCGACAGCATCCACTTACCATCAGGTGGACTGTATGCTCGTCTGCCGCCTTTGTCCATAAAAAAAAAAGAATAGAACCGACCCACAATCGTACTTTTCTTCTATTCTTCATAATAAAGAATTTTGTGCCAAAAAACTAAAATATTGTGCATATTTTTACAATCAAAACTTTTAAAATTTAAATTAAGACCTTGGAAATCATATATTGTACTTTATCTCAATTTTTTATTTTTATATTTATTTTATATTTTGCAATATGCTCCAGTATCTTTAAACGACATGAATATTTATTGGATCCATTCTGATTAAAGCCGGTCAGTTACAAAAGTGTAAATGTTCAAAGAAATCACAATAAGTGAAATCTTTGTACACAACGATATATTGTCGGATGAAGCTTTACTTTTGTTTTTTCCTGAAGTATACGGAAAATAGTGAAATATACCCTTTTAACTGAAGCGTAATATCCGCTTTTTTATCATGAAGGATCCTTTACAGACAGTCATGGGTTTTTAAGACTAGGCTTTTTCCTTGACCAATGACCATTATTTAAAAAAATATGGCAGATAGTTATGAAATATGAATTTTTAATATGTTGTATCTCATTCGCTGTAGGTACGTGAAAGTTATATAAAATCCATACTAAATCGCAAATTGATTCATGGTATTGCCATAATCGTAAACCATTTAAATCATCAAGTCGATGTTACCTCGCCACGCAATACAATCATTAATTACTATTATTGTTAAAACAGATCTTCAAAGTTGTGCAAAAACTACTTCTAACTTTACAACTTTTTAAACATTCGTAGTTTTGTACATTTTTTCAATGTGAATCGTATTTAAACAGATTCATTCGAGGACTCGTCTACCCCATCGATTATCGGTCTTACGACAAATATGCTTTTTCTACAAGCTATATTGGTGAATTTAGTTCTTTGGCGAATGACTTCGCTTCAATATCAATACCGCAAAGAAACTCCGAGCATAGATCCATAGTTCGCCGAGTGACATTGAACTTATAGATCAGTCCTATCGTTAGAGGCCACATTTCAGCACCACACGTCATAACTGGCAGGACGCATGGTGAATAATTGAAGACTTTCGTCTGCAAGCATTGTGTGGTATAGGCGACGAAAAGAGCCGACGCATTTTACCAAATGCTGCCTTAAATTGAATAAGGTGTTGAAATTTTTGCAGTCACTTATGTTTACGTTAAGTATTTTATGCTTTTAAGTCTACTATTAAAACTATCGCAACAAATGAAGTATTATTGATTTCGTCTTGTTATAATTAATTCCCTACTTTTTATATTATCCAACAGATGTCATTTTTTGTGTTATTATAATTATAATGATCTCTTTTTTATTTATAATTTAACTTATGAGACTACATTTTAAATAGTACATTTTAAATTTTACTTTGAAAATAACTAAATACATGTGAAGCACGTAATGACACGTAATAATTTAAATGGGACGGAAACGACTTTGAAAACCTTGGTAATCTAAATGTATTCGAGATAGAAACGGTATCTTTGACACGTCTTTCCTTAGTAGCTACAGCAACGCCTATCAGAAGATCTATCTCATTGCAATACTTCCTCTGCCATTTCACAACCGCGAACTCAAAATTATTTAGAGCAGTGAAACGCTATCGCAGGATATATCTGAGTCTTTTACGATGCATTTACATTAGACGATTAAGTAGCGCGGTAGCAGGACTGTTTAGCCGTATCGCCTTCGCCAGCAGTAAGAGAGGACTGTACGATACACACACAAATATAGAGGCATAGATAATGCAAGCTGTCCTTCGTTGTATGCTCGAAGTTGTACTCCTACTTCTCGCGATGCTCGTTCACTCTGTTCCAGTCTGCGTCGTTGTTACAAAACACAAAAATGTCCAATTGCGCTAGCGCATTTCCTCGATACGGAGGTGTCGCGCACTGTTCGATCCAAAAATTACTTTATACCGCGAACCCGTAGGCTGTGGAACGAACCGCCTCAAGAGGTCTTTCCATTAAGCTACGATATGGGGTTCTTCAAGAGAGCTGTGAATAGGATTTTGCAAGGTCGGCGGCGTGCCCGCATACCCCCTGGTGTTACAGGTGTCCATGGGCGGTGGTAACACTTACCATCACGTGGGACCGCTTGCTCGTCCACCCACTAGTATATAAAAAAAAAATCAATTGTAAAAATTCGACAAATATGGTGAACCGACTCAAGGGAGATGTTTCGTTTCATCGGTGAGGAGTTTCCCATCACTAAAATTTACTCTTGACGCATTTGTTTTCCATGCAATTTCACGAGGTTGCGTTGTCTATATCTACGATCGCACACGAGCACGTCGTGCGATGGCACACACGTGCGTGCAATCATACGATGTGCTCGTAAGTGTTGGGTAAAGATAGTATTTCTACTGTAACTCTCTAGTGACGAATCTTGTCGAGTTGTAGTCACGTTGACTGGTAATACTGATACCTAGCGCTACAAATAAATAACTACTCTTATTTAACCAATAAACCTTTGACCTCTTATTGTTTGCCTATTGTTTGCGGGATGCAAAAATCCTCACGCCGCCTGTTACCGCCATTCTTACACATTTTAACAGATGTCTTTCATTCACATTCAAAATCACATTCATCTCTTTTACTCCTGTTGCCCCAAAAAAGGCACCGAAAGAGATGGACGACAATCATCGACAACGACGTTTGTTCGCCACTTGTTCGCTCAATCAGTCGCATCAACAATATCACGGCGAACGCGCACGGTGTTACAGCTAGATTTATAAAATATACTAAAACGCGTACGTTTCCAAAACCACGAGTTTTTAAGAACTCTTCTAACCAAGTGATAATTTCTACTCCAATGCAAAGTGGATCTTCTGGTGTTCTGAAGTGAACCAGCGCGGAGGCGACCAGCACGGTGGATAACTTCTTATATCTCCAAGTAAGTGCGTTATCTAGCATCAGAATATAAAAACCATCGCCGTAACAGACGCTGTCGGAAGCAGCGCTACTAATACTAAACTGCACAGCCTGGCTGTCTATTGTGTAGACACCCTTATTGCAGGTCCTTGTATTGCATTTGTTTAGAGCCGACGAGTCACGTTCTAAATCCGATCGGATTCCTCTGTTGAAATTAATTAAGACTAGTTAGGACATAGGCTATTGAGTGCGTGAAAGTAGTCTATGTTAAGTTGCCACGGCCATAAATCTACCGGCTTTAGAGACACGTCACTTAGACGATTCGTCGGTTAATAGTTGATCGACTACAATTGCCATGTCACATGTAACTTCTATGCTATACTTTGTTATAGCTTGTATACACGTCCAAAACAATGGCATTCTTATTAATATGAAATGTAAAGGTATTCAAGAATAATTTTCATTCAGTCATTTAAAGTCAAGTGTAATTAATGGATATGGGCAGTGGCGTATTGAGATCTTGCGGGGCCAGAAAGTAACGCCTTTTTAAGGCTCGCGCACATTACGGCGGGCCGCACCACAGCGCATAACATTGTAAAAATCCTCCTAAATCATTTTCATACATTTTGTATAAACCATCGCACACTTCCAGCGGGGCGCAGCGCAGCGCACTATCAGATCGCTCTTCGTCAATGTTTTTGCGCTGCGACGAGGCCCGCCTCAATGTACGTTAAACGGGTGCAGTTAATGCAAGTAATTCGAGAGTTATTCGCGACTGTGTGATGACGTGAAGAGCTGAATGTCAACATCTAACTGATTTAAATTATTGCGTTGAGCCGCGGCCCGCCGCATCTGTAATGTGCGCTGTCGCAGTTTCGGGGCTGTAATGTGCGAAATATAAACTACAAAGTTTTAAAACTAGGGTTTAAAAATAAAAATGTTTTCTATTGGTTTTTAAAAGACGGGACCTCCTCGAGGGTGGGGCAGGTTAGTCTGCCACTGGATGGGGAGGCGCTAGTTATTTTTTTAATTCACATTATATTAATTCTTCAATAATTTGTCATCACTTTTTATTACTAAAATATCGAAAAGTAATGGGAGATCACATCAGTTACATCAAATACAGTTTAATTGTTCATACCTAACTCCATGATATCTTTTTATCTTTTTAGAAGATACAACGCGAGCGACTATACCTTAAGGGTTTTTCTCACCACCTTCTGATACTTTATCAGAGGATATCAGAATGTCAGTTATACTTTATCAGAAAGTCAGTATCAGATAGATTTAATTGGCAGATAATAACAGTACTTTGTCTGGAGATAAAGTATCAGGAATAAAAAATACTTCTAATAAGGTATCGGTAGATGGTGAGAAAGGCCCCAATAGTTATATAAGGTACTTACTTCAAATATACGTAGGTGAAGAAAGGTAGTTAAGCAGATATGTAGAAGTAGAAGTAGGTAAAATATGTAGAATTGAGAAACTTACCTGAAAAAAAGATATTTAGCATAAGTAATCAGAATCACTCTAATTAAGCGAAATAAATTATAATAAATCGTCCATGATTATGCCAGACTCAAACGAAAACTCTTAATTAAAATGATAGTAGTTTTATTATAATTTATTGTGCTTATGTTCGCAGTCACCTCGAACACGAGTATGCTTCACAGGTTTGGAATCCCACACACACACATATAAATAAAATTGAAAGAATTCAGAGTGCATTTACACGATTCATTCACTACAAATTTAAAATAGCGGAAGCTAATTATAATCTACGTTGGGTTAGATTACATTTACTTCCACTTAATATCCGTAGAAATATAGCTGAATATATTCTTAATGAAGAATTGCTAAGGGAGTGATTGCCAGTCCAGATTTGTTAAGTAGGCTTGCTTGCTGTTAGGATGCCTTCTCATTACTCTCGCTCCGTCAAAGTATTTCACATCTTCACTGTTCACACTAATAACATTGACCAATTGAGACGGTTATTTATTTATTATAGGAAGAAGGTGGCAAACGAGCAAACAGTCCACCTGGTGGTAAATGGATACTGTCTCGCCCATGGACACCCGCGGTACATGCCAACTTCAGTCCAGAATGACAAACGGCACGACCCCAGATACGCTGACTACCTTTCGAGATGTATTAATATTACTTAATTAATAATATTAACCACATTTATCACTCTGACCGTAACATATATTAAAATCAACATCCTATGACATCATTGAATTTATTATTAAAAAGAGTATACAATTAGTCTTATTAACTGTATTCTTAAAAGGCAACATAAATATCATAATTGAATTAAAACCAAAATGACTGATATAAATGCAAATTGCAGAATCGTAATTAACAGAGCATCTAGTGTAGTTACACTGCGTTTTTCAAGGTAAACTTTTACGTAACATGAAACGAAGCACGAAATGAAAAGCATTTTTTCGACACGCGATTTCTTCACTCGACATCAAGCCTTCTTATCTTATTCGCCACATATCCAGAGATACATTAAAGTAGCGAACGTAAAAACATTAACGCGTGTGGTAACTGATATTTTGCGGTTAAAATTCGTTTTATAATTGGAGACAGACTTTTTTGTTGGCAATTTGTATGCGAATTGATAAAAACGGACATATAATAATAATGCAATACGCAATAATGCAATATTAATCATACTACAACCGACAGATTCTTGCCTAAGATTATATTATTAATAGTATTTAAACGTTTTGCATAGAAATGATGGGCGATAGACATTTTTGTGTCTGTAATTCGTAAAATTCTCAGCTCGTCAGTTGTTGAATCATAAAAAATACAATAAAACAAATGTGAAGTTTACGTAATAATTATTCAAAATGTTTGATAACGATTTTTTTTAGACGGTTTTCTATATTTCTGTATAATGTATAAAATAATAATGATTTCTTTAAAAACATTTATCAGAAGGTACCTACCTAATACAAATATAGAATATATCGTTATACAGAGTACTGTCCATGGAATATTATGAATTATTTATATTATTCCCCAAATAAGTAATAATATATTGTGTGCTTATATAGTACATATAGATATATCTACCCGTCGGGCATACGGCCCACGTGATGGTAAGTGGCTACCGCCATCCATGGACACGTAAGAATCCCATTTCGTAGTATAGCGTAAGAACCTCAGGTGGCAGTTCATTCTGTGATTTTCGGGTTCGCGTTATAAAGTGTCTTGATAACCGCACTGTTCGTAGCGACTCTGTGTCACGAAAGTGCGGATAAATCGCACGCCGATGACTGGAGTTGCGTTGGTAAAACCCGAAGTTGCAATTAGAATGATTATTGTAAAATATTTTTTAAAATTGCACATGCTTGTGAATAGGGTTTTACAAGGCCGGCGCACACCCGCATAAGCCCTGGTGTTGCAGGTGTCCATGGGCGGCCGTAGCCACTTTCCATCACGTGGACCTCATGCCCGTCAGCCACCTTCACCATAAAAAAGAACTTAACATTTAAATTACTTATTTCTTTATTAGTTGTTCAAGCAAGAGCTAATAATTGTGTACAACAATTACTCATATGCAACCACTAACACAATAATAATATGTTATTATTACAAGTATTTGTACGTTGGTAAAAATTTCGTAATAATTGGAAGAACGGAGTTGAAGGTTAAAATTTTCACAGGTCATGAGTCAAGCTTCTGTATTGCAAGTAATTACATGCTTCGTGAATTGTTTGGTATTATTTTATTTGCAGACGATTTTATTACTTTATATATTATTAGAGAACAATAAAAACAATACCTATATAATAATGACTTTACAAATATAACTATAAAATAAAATATGTATTCTATATGCTCATAATCTGAATGCATACAAGTAAACATAAGTCTTCATAGTCATGTAGTCAATGATAAAGGCTCTTGAACACGAAGGTACCTAAATTAATAGTCATAGTCTGAAAATCGGCACCCCATCCTCTGATAAACTACTAATTATAACTCTATTAAAAAACTTTAACAATTAGTGTTTGTAAAATGTATTTAAATAATAAATCGCCATAATTAATTACCTCCATTAGATCATAATAATAAACGACAACTACATTAAAACCCAATTGAATTGTTATTAATAAAATTAAGAGCTAGATAAGAGTATAAACTGGTAGAGTTTATGCAATATAGTCTCAAACCGGACAGTGAAATGATCAGAAATGTGGCGTGAATATTAATTAAAGTCTGCGTGATATATTTACATACTTATATTATACATGAAAACATTTTTAAGCGTTAATTTTAATTAATAAATATGCAAATAGAATAAATGAAAATAAAGAAGTAAAATGATACTAATTTAGAAATAATACAAAATCGTGTCTGTCACTTCTGAGAAGTCTGCAGTGTAAATTACGAGCCAAAACATCAATTTTTGAATTTTTTTTCTGTCTAAATAATACGCAAAAACTACGAGACGGGTTTTAATGAAACATCATAGTTATAACTTATGTGCCGTGTCAACATTTAGGGTATTTTTTGTCAATACCAAATATAGAGTTCCCACGGGAATTAAATATTAAATGCTAGTAATAAAATATATTAAAGATATATTGCACATTATTATTCCCAAAAAAGGTTGCCTGTTACAGCAACTACATTCGATTTCTGTTGTTACACATTGAGCTTCTCTTTCTCCAATAAGACCACTAAAACAATTGACATTAAAATGTTAAAGGTCATATGACTAGATAGGTTAAAAATGCAAACATACCTAGGCAAGCTGAGAATTTTAATCTTCACGGTATCCAATTTAGTACACACCAAGCCACACAATCAATTTTTCAACAAAGAGTTTTTGGCTATGGAAGGTAAGGTGATCTTAATATTATAACTATCCATAAAAACATAGCAATTAAAATTTTCCTCTTTGGCATTCCAATTCAAATTCTGAAATTAAAGTACACTATATAAAAAAAAAAGAACAAATGTGTAGTTCCATTCGGTATTTATAAAGGGCAAGAGAGGAGAAATTAAACATTAATTTATACTATAACTTAGGTTCGTAATAAGATTATAATAAGGACTTTTATAATGCATCATTTATATTTACTTATTACACGACTAGCAGTGCCAGCGACTACGTTCGCGTGAACTTTAGAGTGATTCCCGTGGGAACTCCAAAGAGGATCGGGATAAAAATGTACTCTAATCGTTAACCCAGGTCATAAGCTATAACTGTGGCGAGTTTCATTAAATTCCGTCCAGTGGTTTTTGCGTGATGCGCGTTCAGACAGACAAAATTTCGAGAAATACAATATGAATTTTATCATTCATACTTTATATTGCAATCATTTTTTCATGTACAGACACGGCTCTGTTACGATTTGATTATATGTATAGATAATTGGTTTTAAAACAAGTATGCGAACAATCTAGTTTTTTTTGGCTAATCATATCGCGATAGTCTGTGATAATGATAACGAATGTCAAACTGTATATGTAATTATAATTATACCCGAGGGGAAGTGAGACGACGACTTTCACTCAATTCTCACTTTCGACACTCCAATATTATTATATTTAGCACCTACATACTTATAATATGTTTCCAAAAAGTGTACGTATAATTGGAGGTTTTATATTCACAACATTTTTTTTTTGTTCTACCAACTACCGTGTTTTATGATTAGCCAGTGAAATTATAAAAATATTAAATAACATATAACGTAACAATACTCTTCTCATATTTAAGGATCCGAATATTTTGTAACAGTATGATTTTATCTTCTGAATTGAATTCTATTATGTTATTATAACACTGTTATTTTGCTACTGGGCTCTAATAAATAACTTTTAGGTATAAACGTTATAATTAGGATAATTAACGATGGACATGCCAAATATTTTTTGGTAAACAAAAAAATTAAACAGAAAAACGTCGATTAAAGTATATTTTAGAAAATGCCCTTGTACTTTTAAGTTATTTCAATAATACAAAAACTAGAACTTTGTTAATTAAATCCGTTGATTGTAATAAATAAGTCACTTATTTAAAAAAATAATAGTTGCATCTTTTGACCTTGATATTTAATACAAAAAAAAAATGAAATATTACGTCCCTCCTTCAGTAACCATCAATCTTGTAATGTTAAACTGATATTTAATTTACCTGTACAATATTTTATAATTTATTTGCTATTTCCAAATTACCTTAAGTTAGATTTTGATTTTGGAAATACTTGACTAGATGTCAGCTAAGATTTTATAATCAAGTATCATTTATAAAATAGTCAAAATAGAGAAATAATAGTATCCAGCTTTTTTATTTACGTGAGGTGTCATATTCCGGATGTTTGCTTCATCACTCACAGCAGGGCAGACACCGATTTCTTTTTGGATTCTCTTTTATCCGAACGTTTTAATTTCCTGTAATATTTTTTCCAAAAGAACAGACCGTTGATTTATGATTGTTTATAATAATTATAATAGTGTCAATGCAAAACATAATGCAAGTGCATTCTTTTATAAAGAGAGATAATTAAATGAGCTGCAAAAAATACTGAATGGGCAGCAAACCTATGGAAGCTAATTTTAAGGTGGATTATTAGGTTTAGGTTCTCTGGTGACAATAAAGATATAAATACAGTGAAACAAACGAGACATGAGCTTTGCGTTCGTGTGAGTGCACACTGATAGTGTACAATGCGAACCATTTCGATAATCGAATTGTACAATTCGGCACCCACTCACACAGATGCAAAGCTCAAGTTTCGTTGATTTCACTGCACTCCTATATCTTTATTCGTCGACATTTTTAGTAATTTAAAATTATTTCCTTCAGTTACTCAAAAATAGAGAGAGAATAAAAGAAAGAAAATATATATACAAAACACAAAACCACAATTACGTATGTGATACATTAAATAAAGACATATCTAAGTATATTGTGTGTCGCGACAACAAAGTGGAACTGGCTCAGCAAACGCCACAGATAATGGGTTGATTTGTTGATCATAATTTGCTTTTTTTATAGGAAGTAGGCTGCAGACGCGCTTACCGTCCATCTGGTGGTAAGTGGATACTGTCGCCCGTGGACATCCGCGATACATGCCAATGACAAACGTCGGCACACCCCCAGATACCTTTGGAGATGTAGAAATGGATTTGGAGAAAGGGTTGGGAAAATAGGGAGGGATAGGATGGCTTGAGGTGGGAATGACCGTATAGTATTTTATTACTGTTCGTTTAAATACAAACCTTTTATAAATCTTTTTAAGTTTCACTGATATTTATACTTATTCTTTTAAAGGGTTAATATTTTGTAATAAAATCACCAGACAGACACTTCACGCTATAAATAAAAACTGTTTGCGTGACAGCGTCTCCCAAAACACCCGTAACATATTGTTTGACGGGACTCCGAGCCTCTACGACTAGTTGTAAAGTTGTGCTAGTTGACAGTTAGTACCAACTCTTCCTCGATACCAAATTATAATTCCCCACTGCAACACACGCCTCAATGCGAAATGAAAAAGCCCGTACTTAATTATAGCGGTGATAGCTTGTGATAGGTGATAGTTTAAAAATCCTTATTTAAGTAAAAACTCAATAGTTTTTACTTATATAAGGATTTTTAAATTATCACTAGTCCAGCGGTGAAGGAACATATCGTGAACAAACATGCGTGCTCTAGAATTAAAAAAGAATCAATAAGTCTTGTTAAATATACCGACACCACAGGTCTCTCGTGGTCTCCCGAAATCCTTAGCAATTATTAAGGAGGCTTGTGCCCGTTACAGGGCTGCTCTCAAGTCTAGTCAATAGTCACGCGACTGTTGGACGCCGTACCTTCAAGCTACCTCATACAACTTCTTTCGAGTTATCGGTCGCCAGGATCATGACCGAACGCTTTCGAACCGAACGAAAGTTTGAATTATCGCTCGCACGATATATAAAATATGTTAATCTTTTCAGTGACCAAGAATTCTAATCTAAGTTAATCAGTAGTGTTTCTTCCCTTTAAAAAATCAGCAATTTTTTGACACCCATTTGCCCTCTCACTTGTCTGTCACCTGTTGTACAACCCTTTGTTCACTACAAAAAGAGTTTAACGGGGTCATTAATTACCAATCAATCATATATCCAAAAGTAATACTGTGATTTTGATTATATTGTACGTACTAGATAAAATCTATCTTAGAGGTCATCTAGCCTAAGTTTAGTTCTCACAATGAAGCTTCTTCGTTATGAAATTCGAATTAAAATAGAATTTAACTCGCATAATGTCGGCAGAGTAATCAATCAATCTGCAGTAAAGATTTGATAATTTTAACGAGATAATAACGCATTGCAATCGGAGATGTTCGTCGATCTTTACTACAATGCACGTGGGTGACCACAACTGCGCCTGAGCGGTGTAGAATACCAGGTCATTGCCGATGGATAGGGTTGTCGATATCCGTATTACCATCCGGTTTACATGTGATCGAAATGTTTGACATTATGAATGCGTGACACCACTTCGCGTTATTTAACCAAAGGCGTGATGTGACGTTCTTCATTTATGAAATTGCAGTTGATTATGTAGGTACATGAATAAGAACAAAATCTGTCCGTCCGTAGACTGATTTTGTTGTGATATTCACATGTAGTATACGATATATATTTTGGAATTTATAAAACTCGGTTTAATAGTTTATCCACTGTTGGATATAGGCTCTTCCCAAGACTTGCCACCGCTCACGATCTTCCACTCTTCTCATGCAACCACGGCACACTTTTTCAAGTTGTTGATCTACATAGCCGAAGGGCGTTCCACACTGTGCTTCCAGGGACGTCTCCATATACTATAAAAATAAATCAAAGATTTGTTAGAAGTTTGTAAGAAATATTTGTGAAATCTAATAATTTGAAGTGGTGAAGCCATCACGCATTTTCCTTTTTAAAGTTGATTAACGCTACTTTTAGTAGAATTTTCCTCAGCGGGAACTAATTCCTAAAACTCGCTTTTTAAAGCATCTTAAGAATTCGAATATTACAAAATTGGTACAAGATACGCTACGTTCTTTCCTAAAATCATAATATTAAATGAAACATATATTTATATCTCATGCCACTTGAGTTAAACGACCATTTCCTGAAAATAATAATGTTTAAAAGTATTAGGTGCTTTTTAAATGCATTTTTAAAAGAAATTCTTTGTGTGATCAACCCTAGCTTTGGTCAATAAATACGAGCAAAGATCTGTGCATTTGCCGAGCGAACACATACCCAACGATTTCATATTTTTTCTTATGAGTATCCAAATTAGAATATGAACGTTAAGTACATTATGCATAAGGTCATCCTGATATTAGATGAGATTTCAGTGTAGATTGAATATGCAATATTCTAGAATATTGATGACTACACCGCACTTCGTAATTTGTTAACATTTTACCTCTTCTCTACATATAATAATAATAATATCATAAAGTTGAACGTCATCATTTGGTCTATTTGGATTAATCTTACTAATTACTAAATTGATTTACCTGCGGTTTTAAAATTATATAGTTTACTTAATTTATCTGCACTTTTAAAAAAAAAAAAACATTAGGTGAGAGGTGTTTAAAATGAATGACTCGGGAAAGTGAAATCGTTATTAACAGCAGCCAGTAATAAATAATTATTATAGGTAGGAAAACAGATTGTTAATTTGAATGTAGAAAATTGCATGATACTAGGGTGCAGCTTCAGTCCACTATACGTACCTAGATCTACCTTTTATTATTAATGAAATATATAAAATCGTCCTCCAATTTATTGTTCATAGCTTATTATTTAGAATTATTTAAGAATCTTATGTGGACGTAAGCAAGAGGTTAGTATCTGCATATGCTGCATTGTCACAGCCGCTGCGCGCACTAGACTGGCCACGTTACCCCTCTCTCACAGAAGACTACTTGAAATATACTGCATTTCCTACTTTATCGTATTTCCCTAATGTACGTACGTGTTTCGGTAGTGAGTGAGATATGCCAGAGCCCATTCCCATCCCATCATATCCGTCCCCATTTTCCCAATCTATTCCTTACTTTAAACATTGATACTTTTTTTTTATAGAGAAGAGGGCAGACGAGCAAGCGGTCCCACGTGATGGTAAATGTTACCGCCGCCCGTGGACACCTGCAACACCAGGGGGTATCGCGCCGCCGATCTTGCAAGTATAATACTTTGATACCTTGATACTTTGTAATAAAAGAGAACTATTCGTTTTCGCGGTCGAGGTAACGCTCCTCGAGTTGTAAAAATTAATTAACTACATATAACTCGTTTTTGCGTTGCCCCTTATTTTACTGTTATAGTATACTATAATCTGGTAATGATATACTAAATAAATACAGTAATCTGTATCTCAGTTACTTAGTAATTTAAGTAAAGTTACCTAATAGGATAGGATGTACAAGTAACCTTTTGGATTTTAAGCTACGTAATAGGATAGGATGTACAATATTGTACAAGTAACCTTTTGGATTTTAATTATGTCCAGGTGCCAACAAATGACATCACATATTCTTCAGGTGCAAAAGGTTCTAGGTTTTATCTTTATCTGCACTTGACATATTTAGATACATACTAAATTAGCATATAACCATTATGATGAATGCATGCCAGGTCTCAAGATAGGGTATGACATTGCGGTACACGCTTACGGTGGTATACCTTACAAGAAATCAATCTACATAGTACAGATTGCGTCGTCTTAATGTTTTCGTAGCATTTATGTGTGTGGTATGAATTAACAGAAGGATAAGGAGAAATCCCATAACCACTGCGCAGAACTAACTGACAGATTTATTGCACTTTCTAAGAGACTACCAATAACATATTATCACATAATAACATAACATGAAATTATATTATACAACATATTATCTTGTAATACTATTTTTTTTTCTCATTCTTATTATATAAAAACTAAACTTGAACTAAATTTTAAAAAGGTGTCAGCGCAATAGCATTACGAATATAATCTTCTTCTCCTTGTTGTGCCTCTCCATCTAGCATCATACCATCAGCCTGTGTCTCTCCACTGCAGGATATAGGCCCCTCCCAAGGACCGTCACCGCACACGGTCTGCAGCACTTCCCGTTCAGTGAGAAGAGCTCATCAACTCATTGGCTCGTCTCTCCAACTAGTGAATGTTGGCAATTAGCTCCAAAATGTTTGTCCTGTCTTTCATGAGGCGAAATAGTACTGCCTGCCTCTTAAAAATATTGGTTAAAAATTAAAATAATACCATCTGTTTGCCAAAATCACGACTATATTTTTAGAACCCTGCTCTTGTCCACTCACTTCATAGAACTGCTATTTGAACCTTTAGTTTCACTTAACAATGCAACTCTAAGCTAGCGATCCGTCTCACAATATATTTCTTCTCAGTAGCACCGATCGTTCGACCATTGAATGCAAATTCCAGATGCAAATCAAACAGCCGACACTTAGAAAGCTGCGCTCGTAAAGTGGAGTAACAAAACCACAAAATGTTATTGTACGATATGTAAGTTGCCGTAGTACATTTGTTGACGGTTGAGCCTACGTTTCAACCATTGTTTCTAATGTGTGGGATTATGTCTTATTGTCAATGTTAAATGTTAAGTGCTTATAATACTTCTCCAGATGCTTGTAAGAAGTTAAACAGTTCCATTCTAACTAATTATTATTATTAGTTTCATTTTATTTACACCGAAGACTGTTATTTAGTTTTTAAGGCCTTTACCACGAGATTTTTTCTCCTTCTTTGTATATATATATATATATATTATATATACGTATAATAAAATATTATTACTTGAACTTGTGCAATGAAGTCTAAATATTATATATAAATAAAAATATGTAGATAATATCAAAAACTTTTTTCTGGTAACTCTGATACATCGATCAACCAAAATTTGGTTAATTAATGATTTGATACCAAAGAATAAAACAAAAATCCTTTGATCTGACTGAAGAGTAGAACATGTTTCGTGATCCTGCTCTACCTAAATCCTGCTCTTCCTTTAGTAAATCAGGGGTGAATGGTTAGTTGTAGTTCGTGGAAATTTATAGGTACTAATTTTACAATTTAAATAGATATTAGGATTTATTATGTTACCTGATTGAAGCCAGGACGAGTCGCTGGTATGAAATAAAATGGACATTGGTCACACTTATGGCTGCCACTTTCGGAATACCGTAAACACGGAGACTAAAAAATGACACAAAAACAAAACAGAAAATTTAGTAGCAAATTTTTAGTATAAAGTTATACTTTGAGTTATAATCCATAACATATTAAATGTTCTCGACGTGATCATATTGAATTAATAATAATAATAAACACGAGATAATCGATGTCTTTGGCTCATACACTAACGCTTTAATTTTATACGCTTTGCATTTGAATCACTACAATAATCAACTTTTAAAAGAATCTATATTAATATTAATTATTACTAGCCCTACGTTAATATTTTTGAAACTATTACTTTTCATTTTTCTGAGATTTTTGAATGCTCGTCACAGCCTCGCCTCGCCACCTACGATCTACGATGTTAACCCGTAGCTCGGGTAAGTATCCTTCAACCCGAAGACTTCGGGTCAAACACTGAGGGGTGGCAGCCCTAGTCATACTCGTCAGAAAAGCACAAATATAAATAAGTGGCACAACAATAATAAAAATATGATGTGGTATCATTGGAATGAAAACGAAAACCTTCCGACTATAAAAAGAAGAATAACTGTAGCACCCATCTTTTGGGCACACTTCAATCATGTCCGTCAATAACATGATTCGCAGAGAGAAATCACACCCACGATTGTGTCACGGAAAGTAAAAGTAGTACCGCCGGCGACCGCCGATCCGAAATACGTTCAATAAGTAATAATTTTTACATTCCTATGCACAATTATGACTGCGTATTACGTAAAGGCCTGAATTAATATCTTGATACTTTTTTAAACAGGTGCAAATGTATCGATCTTCTCCAAGCACAAGACTCTTAAATGGCGATTTACAACCTGCGCTCTCCTAATCTAGCCAATACTTAATAAATCCCTGACAGCCTAAATAAATATCCTAGATTCCATAACTCCGAGCTGCTCAAATTAATTTGTGAAGTTATCTGAACAAAAGGACCCCATTGTCTTATTTCATTTTATTTAGAATAAAAAAACAATTGTGCAATAAAACTTCACTTAATCTATTAATAAAATGAAATACCTTAAATAATTGATGATTTGATACCAAAGAACAAAAATCCTTTGCTCTGGTTGAAGAGTGGAACATGATTCGTGACCCTGCTCTTCCTAGTAAATTAGGGGTGGACCGTTAGTTGTATAATAGTTCGTGGAAATTTACACTAATTTTAAAATTTAAATAGATATTAGGATTTTAGGAAAATCAGCAGTAAGTCAATTAGCACCGTTATCCCCGAAATAAGTATTTAGGGAGAGATGTATTAACATATTTATTATTATCTATTGATACATAGATGACAATTACAAAACTATAACAATACTATAAAAATGTAAGTAGTACAAGAGAAAACATTAATCATCACGCATTACCCGCTCGCAGCCAGGTTGAGACACAGACTTAAGGTCTACTAATGCAGTTAATACTTGATTTTTATACACTAAGCATAAGTAATTTAGTATCCGAGAAGACACGAACCAATTAAACCTTTTCCAGAGGACAATTATCCACAGAGTAAGTGTGATTGATAACATTTTTTTTGTACAAGTTATAGATTTACATTTAAACAGGCTAGGGTGTAACTTGTTAACAAAACAGTAAGCTGATAGAGAATCTGAATCTTGATGAAGTTTATCACAATTTTCAATTATGATAGTTTATCACAATTATGATAGATCTTACGGTCTTCGGCATAAAGAAGATATTGATTTTTTTTTTAAAACAATTGCCTATATCGTTAATAAAAAGGATAAATAGTAATGGACCCAAAATCGAACCCTGGGGCACGCCAGATGTTACGTCTTTTGTGTTCTATTTGTAACATAGGAGTTCATAGGACATAAATTACCACGTATCCCGTTATAAGCCAATTTACATAAGAGAATCATATGATCCACTTTGTGAAAAGCCTTACAAAAATCGGTAGGTATATACTGCATCTACCTGCTCACGATCGTTTATACTCTCAAATAGAAAAGTAGTATACACTAAAGATTACTCGTAGTAGAATGAGTTTTTACCAATCCACGTTGTTCGGGGATAATAATATGCATAATAATGCAGATACGGATAAATAGCATTGTGTATAATCTTTTCGAAGACCTTTGACACAGTGGATAACGGAGATATTGGACGATTATTAGTAACATCGTTTTTGCAACCTGTTCTATAGACCGGTGTAATATTAGCAGTTTTCCATATCGCTGGTACAACAACCTTCAGAGACACACTTGTTAAAAAATATAACAATAGATTTACTAATAAATTCAACCGTATTCTTTACGGAAAAAGGTGATATACCATCAGGTCCCGATGGTACCGGCCGCTTACCCGTCTGCCTCTTTTCTTATCAACAAAAAAAAATCTTGATTACAAATTCTGTTTAAATAAAAACAAGCTCAAACACCTGAGTTTTTCAACATAAGGCAATAAACAAATTATGTTGTAAACAATAAACGACACAATATATGTACTAGTAACAATTAATATATAAATTGTGCACAAATCATTTCTAATGTGCAAAATTAATCTGGTATTGAATGTAAACAACATTTTACAAGCCGATTAGCCTTTGAAGAAGGTGATATTGCTACGACACATTTCTGTAGGCTATCGCTCTCGTTTAAGGTTAGTTTTGAACATTGAAACCTAAAGAGACCTTTAACTAGAGAGCAATAGGTGATTATTTATGATTTCCGTAAGCGTAATAAGCCCTTTTATTGTCTACTGCTGAACATTGGCCTCCCCATACACATTTCCTTGTATATGAGGGATGTATGGGCCTTAAAACGGCACGCTGGCCAAGCGGGTTGCCGAGTTCTAAACCCGCCGACACCACAATATTATGACTACATGACTATTATTATTAAGTATGTTACCAAAACGACATGCGTGTCTGTCGATAATTTTATAGCCACGAAACCTTTATATATTAATCTAGGATATATAACATTTAGATTGTAAATTAGATCGTGGTACAAACAAATGTCGCGGTTTGATTTATTGTAGATACTTATCAGTACGTCCGTAAATACTATATCTAAGTACATAGAGGACAAAGGAAATTTATAAGTTAAACGTTTTTATTATTAACGCTTATGGATAGCTTAAAGGTTTTTTAATAATGTTAATTAGTTTTAAAATGAATAAGTTGTATAAAACGAAACATTCAAATTGATTCAAGATTTAATATTCCAATGCAGTTCGTTTATTTTATTTTTTGGTAGAAGATATTAAAAAGAAATCTATTATTGGCTTGTTTAGACGGTACGAGGTGTTGATTGGAGGCCGCTTGTAATCGAATAGCGTTTTTATCGTCTGTACATATAATGTTAATTTAAGACCAACCAGCCTAATTGTAAATAGAAGTAATTGTAAATATGCTAAAAATTGTTGTGACTAATTTTTTGTTGTATCCCTGTTTTATATTGATCAATACGATTAAAATTCAATAAGTCAAAACCACGACATTAAGATTTATCAATTTCGAAATTGTAATTAAATAACAAATAGAAAATTTGAATTACAAATATTTTGCCCTAGATAAATTAACTAATGCCCTAGTGTCTTCTGAGTTTGTCGTATGTATCTAGATTAGTACCATTTACGCGAATCTTTATAGCCAATCAAAGACCTTCAAAGTAAGTCCCTAGCTAGAGTATCATCTCACATGTGTGAAAAAGTAAAAAAACTTTTCACAGAGTTTAAATAGGGCAGGACAAACTTTATAAAGTTTGTCAGGGCAATTTTACTGATTTAATTTTTTTTTTAAAGTCAGTACAGTGTAGATAGAGTACATGTAATACATAGCCCAATACAGTATTTTTTGCAATTTTTATCTGTCTGTCTGTCTAAACTCATACCACACAAAAAGTACGGGAGGGATTTTAATGAAACTTGGCATAGTTATAGCTTATGTGCCGGGTTAACATTTAGGTACATTTAATCCCGATCCTCTACAGAGTTCCCACGGGAATCGCTCTAACGATCACGTGAATGAAGTCGCTGGCACGGCTAATATAAAATAAAGTTATGTTTAATTCCCATTTACATAAAGATGCAAATGAGAATTGGTTGACATTTACAAAAACTATTTACCTCTAGTTCATCGGTTAATTACCTACTTTAAGATCTGGATCCGAGATGTTTTCAAACATTAGGAGAACATTATTTATGGAAGACTATGTTTTACATATATTTGTAGACAAAACACTGGCTTGTATACTTAAAACAAGAATTACTACATAAAGTTCCTAAACTAGGTCAAATTCTATTTTATGACCATTTTATAAAGAAGTTATGCTTCCAAAATTACGACATTAAGGTCTATCAGTTTCGAAATAATTAAGTTACAAGTGGTATAAGATTTAAATTGCAAATTATTTGTCTCAGATAGATGAATTTTCTTAATTGCCTTTTTTATGTTTACGAATAGAAATGTAAGAAAATCACCTATCATAAATCGGTTGTTACTTCCTTCAGGACCAAATATGTTTCGAAGGACCAATAGTTAGGTACATAAGTATTGTATAATTGAAATAAAAATAGAAAAATTGAAACGAAAAATTATATTTATTGCGATCCAGACGTTTATATTACTACTTTGGTTATAATCATATTTCTCTTTGATCGTATAAGTTTTAAGTAAGTTTACATTCATATAAGTTTATGAACGCCTCCATGTGGGTACTTCCTCTTTTATCTCTCTTTAGTGCCCATTCCTCTTTTAACGCCTTCTTTAGCTTCTTCGATGTTTTCAGGGTAGGAATTTCATACTAAAACCCCTCATTTGATATGTGAAAATTCTTGCTAAAACTACATAAAATATCTAATATTGGAAATAGTTAAGGTTTTATGTCTTCATTAAATTCTAAAACTAAAACCGAACAATTGAAGACACGAATTAAACCTAACATTCTACAAATAATTAAAAACAATAATTAGTAGTTAAACTAACACTAACCGGTGTCTCTGCTTAGGTTGTTGGATGTTCTTTGAGCACTAGCTAGTAGAACTAGCGACATCAATAGCACACTCGGTACGTTATTTCCAAAAACGAACATCATTTTTAAATCACTTTTTAAAATGTACCAATAAAAAATAATCACAGAGATTTCCGCGCCCAATAAAATTTAAAATTTAAAAAGTTACATTCGAATTTAGAAACTCGATTTCATTTTCGCGCGAACATCGGCCGCGGTCGAGGTGCGCGTGCGTCGCGGCCTTTGTAAACTGAACTGAGCGCAGGCTACGTCGCAGGTGATTCTACGAGGTAAAAGAAGAACGCATAGGAATGCGTGTTCGTCTGATTTGGACCGGCCACTTAGAGATGATTTGAACACAATCTATAGACCTTGTTACAATACCTAAACCCGGTTTACAATAGTCTATTTATACAATAGACTCTTAACGAATTGTTGGATATTTATTAATAATATTGTAGACTAAAGTTTGTTACTAAAGTCTGCTTATACTGTAAGCGGACAAATTACCGTGTTTTTTGGATGTACGAGTACCTGGTCTATATTGCTTGTCAAGAAGTGATTTATGTAATCTTTGATTAATAAATCATCTTAAAACTTAGCGTGTTGTATAAGGAGAATAAATAAATAAATTAATAAAATTTATATTCCCGCCAAATAATAAATAAATTGTTAATTTATTTAATCATGTCAAACTTCGCGCTACACTATATAATTTCGTATTATGAACTTCATACTCGTATTATGAAGTTGTAATAAAATCTCAAATTCAAGGAAACTCCTTCGAAAATAAAATTATTTTTTAAATAATCCAGTTATCTAGCTCGGGGTATCGCCCGCTTTACTTTAGGCATATTACAGATTGATTACCTAGGAATAAAAACAAATAATAGCTAAATTATTTATTCTTATGAGGTGGTCTGAAAAGTTAGCATGTACTACTACTATTAATGAAGAATTCAAGGAATGCATTGGTGAAAGTTTCATCAAAAATAATGCAATTTCTTAGATCTATCAAGCAAACCAAAATTCTTCGTATTGTTTTTGTAATATAATGTTACACATTAATTAATCTGCTCTCCTAAGCAGAAAAGGCATAGTATAAATATTTTTTAGCAAAGGCGTAAGTAACATTACATTCGGAAAATAAAATAAACAAAGAAATTATACAATGTCTTTTTTTTGTTTTATCCAAAACTCAGACTTTACTTTTTGTATTATTTTTTTTTGTATTCTTCTCAGATGTCATCAAAATGCACTTGTGCCTATATTTCTAATAGGTAGGTTTTAAACCTGTGGTTCGGATATGGAAACTAGCTTATAATAGTTAAAATATAAATCAAAACATTCATGCAATGAAGATTCTTTCATTGATTTCATTCTTTTATTTCCTCTTATTTTTTAATCTCTGCAATCTTCAATCTAGTCGTGGAAGGGAGCTAAATATTCTAGTTCATCGACGATTAACAAAACCGTGCAGTGATCTTAATAAATACGTCTCTCATGTCTATCATTGATGTTTTGTATCTACAGTGTAATAATAACGATATTGTCCAGTATAACTTGATCCCCCTAAATCATTATATAATACCAAATGGTAGGCTAATCTTATTTCGGTGCTCTATTAAGATCATTATCACGAATCTATGTTGAAATGTAAAGTCTGCACGTTTACGGAAGTAACACAGTGGAGAGATAGTGTCGTTGATATGCATCTGGGGTTTATGTGTGTTCTTGACACTTCACGCTAGGTGTTTTAATAACATAAAATGTATTTATTTATACACTTCATTGCACAATATCTTAAAAAAGGCGAGCTTAATGCCTTAAGGCATTCTCTACCAGCCTACCTTTGGGTTGATCAGAGAGGTTCAATATGGAGGTGCATGACACAATTTAATTAGATGGTGTGGTAAAATAAATGTATTGTTATCTCGTCGTTGTGCTAGTTCTTTCTTTAATCTCGTGATTTCTTGTCGATCTTTTTTTTTTTATGGACGAAGGCGACAGACGAGCATACAGTCCACCCGATGGTAAGTGGATACTGTCGCTCATAGACATTCGCGATACATTAGTCCAAAATGACAAACGTTAGCACGCCCCCGGATGCGCTGCCTACCTTTTGAGATATAGGAATGGATTTGGAGAAAGGGTTAGGAAAATGGGGAGGGATAGGATGGGAATGGGCTCTGGCACGTCTCCCTCACTACCGAAACACGTACCTACTTACATTAGGGAAATAAGATAAAGTGTGAAATGCAGTACATTTCAAGGTAGTATTCTGTGAGAAAGGGGTAACGTGGCCAGTCGAGCGCGTCCAGCGGCTGTTGGATTGCAGCGTGCACTATCCCCCTCAAAGAATATGGTTATGGTCATTGGAGAGAAATTATAGGGCGCACATTTTCTTAACCGGTTGAAAACAAATTTCGCACAAATAATAGTTTGGCTCTATCTACGAGTATATCTCGGTTAAGTTTGTAAATGAGTCTATCGGTTTAATCGTTATAAAGGTATGACGGTGTAAACTTTCAAAAATTCTCGGGGGAAAAAAAAATTCATCGTCTATATAATATACAAAAGGTACGAATAGGGCCCAACATTTGTCTAAACCATATATGGGCAACAACCAGCCCGTGGGCCGGATCCGGCCCGCTGTAAGATATGATCCGTCCCGCGAGACATTTTGAAAAAACCCAATTAAAAAAATATTACATTAGGTACTTATACTCACGGGAGTGACAGTGAGGCGGCAAACATCAAATCCTTTGATGTTTGCCGCCTCACTCTTTGATAATCGCCGCCACTCGGCTTGCTCGATCAAATTCTTTGAGGTTTGCCGCCTCACGGGCGACACATCAAAAGATTTAATGCTTCTCAATTATTCTAAACTAGTTTATTCCAGATTATTCCTTCATTTTGCCTATATAAGCGGGTGGATGGCCCGAACGTTAGTTCAGTTCTATTTGAGCTACCGAGGTGATAACTTGGACAAGCGATATCCTAGCGAACTGCTCGAGCCGTCAACTTGCTTTGTGACTTTGTGTGCATCTTGAGTGGTTACTAACTATAGTTTGTTATTAAGTTTATTGAACGAAAAGTAAACAAAAATGATGTCTGGTGGAAAGAAACGAAAAGTAGATACAGAGGGTCGCCAGTTTGAAGAAAAATGGACTGAAGAATTCTTTTTTATCTTGCACAATGGTAAGCCTATTTGTTTTCTGTGTAATGAATCCATTTCAGTAATGAAAGAATTCAATATAAAGAGGCATTACTCAACTAAGCATGCTACGCTGCACTCACTGACAGGACAATTAAGAACAGACAAAATCCAGAAGCTTACCGCAAATTTGGAAAAACAGCAACAAATGTTTCATAAACAAAGAACACAACTTGATAATGTTGTGAAAGCTAGTTTTATAGTTAGCTCAAAATTGGCAAAGGCATTAAAACCATTTGCCGAAGGAGAATTTATCAAGGAGTGTATGTTAGAAGTTTGCGGTATTTTGTGTCCTGAAAAGAAAAATGAATTTGAAAAAATTAGTTTGTCAAGACGAACTGTTGTTCGACGTATAGAAATGATGGCTAATGATATAAAAACAACATTGACTGACCGTATGGCTGGTTTTGAATCATTTTCCATAGCATTAGACGAGAGCACCGATTTGTCTGACACAGCTCAACTGGCTATATTTATTCGAGGTGTTGATAAGGAGTTCACTGTTACTGAGGAATTGCTTGCTTTACAGCCGCTAAAAGGAACCACTACAGGAGAGGATATTTTTATTGAAGTTCAAAAGGTATTCACAAGTTTTGGCTTGCCATGGTCAAAATTAATTGGAGTATGCACTGATGGTGCACCTTCTATGGTCGGCTTACGTAAAGGTTTCATCGGAATTTTGAATGAAAAAGCAACAGAATTAAATGTGCAAAAAGATGATTTGATAGTCCTTCATTGCATTATTCACCAACAGAACTTGTGTTCTAAGTCCATTCGACTCCAGAATGTTATGAATGTGGTAGTATAAACCATCAACTTTATTCGATCCCGAGGGCTTAACCATCGTCAGTTCAAGGCGTTTTTGGATGAAATATCAGCTGAATATAACGACGTAACATATTATTGTGAAGTCAGATGGCTGAGCAAAAGAAAAATGTTGAAACGGTTTTACGAGCTTAGAAATGAGATAGCAGACTTTATGAAAATAAAAGATAAACCACTATCTGAATTAAGTGACCCAAAATGGATATGTGACAGCATTTCTGGTCGATCTTACAGGCTATTTGAATGATTTAAATTTGAAACTTCAAAAACAAGGACAGTTAGTAAATGATTTGTACAGCCATTTGAAAGCGTTGTCTGGTAACAGTTACCATTTCAACACGCTCTCTGCGTATGAAAATATTGCTTATGCTCAATATGCTGAAGAACTCAAGTTACTGTCGGAACAATTTTCGAACAGATTTAGCGACTTCAAAAACATGGAAGACTGTTTCAGTTTATTTGTTACTCCTACAAAATATAATGTACAAAATGCTCCAATACACTTACAAATGGAGTTGATCGAGATTCAAGAAAACTCACTCCTAAAATCCAAATTTGAAGACGTAGAGTTGTGCGATTTCTACAAAAAAATACCTAGAAAAAGACAATTTTCCGCAGCTTAGAAAATTCGCAAGAAGATTGGTTTGTGCGTTTGGCAGTACTTATAAATGCGAACAGTTCTTTTCATTGATGAAAGTTAATAAATCAACACATCGTACAAGACTGACTGACGATAATTTGGAAAATTCTTTACGTCTTTGTATCAGTGGAATTAATCCAAATATCGATGGATTAGTTTCCCAAATTCAAGCTCAAGTGTCTCATTGATTTCGGTGTATTTAACTTTCGTAGTTTGTAACAATTGCAAATTTAACGATTTAATTATAATGTACCATTTTTTTAAATTTCATTTTGTTATTTTAATAAATTGTACTATAATAACATTGTCGTATTATTTCATGTCTAATATCTATCGCAAAAAATATTATCACTACTTTAAAATGCACTAAGTACTTTTAAACGCGGCCCGCGAACGTATTTGCACGCTAAAGTTTGGCCCTCAACATGTCAAAGGTTGCCCATACCTGGTCTAAACATTTTTTTTCTCTGGAATATAGGTACAGAAAATTATTAAATTCTCTCTTACTGTCTGGCACGTGCAATCAGAATTTTTATTGTTTTGTAAGCAAATTCAAAAGATAAATTAATCCGGAAGATTTTTCATCTGTTTTTAAACAGATCGTCTAATGGGAAAATCTTTTTGCCTAATGGTAATTTACCGGTAAGTTTATACGAAAACTAATTGGCTTACCCCTTAATGCACCCGCTTAATGGTAAGTGGCTTACCGCCTGGTGGTAAGTGACATAATGTCTATAAATCTGTACAATGTCTAATTACTTATACTGAAAACCAGCGCTCTGGTTTGTCCGCAGCTAATGCTGCGTTGGAGACCATTTTCGGCGTCGCAATGCCCATCTGAACTCTCGAATTCAGTTCTTTCCAATTTCCTATTTTTCTGTAAATTGTTTATTCCTAGTTTATGCGTTGTTGTGTTGGAATAAAGTGATGTCTCTGTCTATAAGTAGTTTAGGGTTCAAATACCTACCGGTAGGTGATGACGGGTCATTATCAAGTATACAGGTAAGCTACTACAGCCAGGCGCTAAAATAGTGATACCTACTCATATATCACACAATGCCAGGCGGTGTTACCCTTAGACTATAAACCAACAATCAGTACCTATGCCTGATAATCCGCAAAAAACAAGAGTGTACGTCGGGCGCGGACACTATGATGCTAATGCTAATTATTAATGAAGGAAAATAGCTTAGAATTCCGTGTGTAATGTACGTTTGAATCGCTAGACTGAGTTCTTAGCTAAATCCCAAGGACAACATAGAAAGGCTCATAAGGCTGTCATTTATGATTAAGCAAAATCATTTCAGATTCACTACAAAAAAATGAGATTAACCGCGTTTTGCTTGGTTTCAAGATAAAATACGCCAATATTGGATATATTTTCGGTACGACGCGACGCCAGTATTCGCTTTTAGGAGTCAAAATTCAAAGTCCGCCTCTTTTAATTAAAATCATTTTAATAAGGTCCGTCTCTGTACCCTTATAGCAGAGCATGGTTAATAACCTTTTTCGGCGGGAACTCGAGAAGTGTAGTTTTGAGTTTTTGTTTGATTAGTTGTAAAAATTGTGTAGGTAGGTACTACTGTACGTTGGTTTAATAGTGATAGTTTATTAAACTACGTTTTTCGTGTGCTTCAAAGGAGTCCTCTGTAGTCCTTACTAAAGCTAAACCCTTTGAGTCTACTATCTTTTTATTGAATTACTCTTGACTGATCTACCAACTTCGACGGGACTGGTCTTTTTTTTACATATATGGCGATGGTGCAATTAACACATTCTGCCAGTGTCAAGTTTTTCCTCGAAATAAACAATTTCTAAGTCTAAAACGTATCTTGTCAATGTCCAGTCCCGTCGAAATGAGTCAGGCAGGAGTCGCTCAGTAAATCGATAGTAGGTTTAGTGAGGACAAAAGGGCTCCTGGGAAGCACATGAAAAACGTTTTTATTTGATTATCACAAAAACTACGTACGAAAAGCACTTTGAATTTAATACAATGCCTAATACAAAACAATTTAACAACAACAATCACAAAACGCATAATACACAATTTTAACAATAATCAAAAAAAAGCTCAACTTTACCAAGAAGTCTATTAATTGTCGATCCCATTTTTGAATTTTAATAGGTAATTATTTTTTAAATCTATTAAATTATTGGCAAGTTACAATTTGACTTACTTTTACCATTGACATATAAATTAAAAAAATATGTAATTATGTGCTTTATTATTGTGAACAATAAAAAAATATTTTTTTTAGGATAAGACACAAAAATATTAGATGTGTGCCACAATAATAAAATTAATTATTAATGGTAAGTACCTGATTTATCTTTACTGTGAATGAAGAACATGTTTGTATGTCTTGAAATACTTGAATCCAGGCTGTTAAATAATATTGATAAAGACAACTTTTGAAATGGCGTTGTAGTAGACGTCAAATGTTTTGCGATGTTTGTTCGGTGTATAGAATAATTTCAATTACAGTATAAACTATGGCTGGTTTTACGGAAAATGCGTTAATTCGCAAGTTGCAAGAATTAAATTCGAGTCAACAAAGTATACAAACTTTATCCTTGTGGCTGATACATCACAGAAAACACCACGCTGCCGTCGTCAAAACTTGGCATAAAGAATTCCTGAAAGGTAACCTTTAAATTTTGTGTTTTATTACAAATTATTTACAAAATATCCTGTAATTAAAGGTAGTAAAATCACCATTTTCTTTCTATTAATCCTATTGTAATTCGTTTTGTGTATGTAGTAGAAAAAGATTAAATAATCATTCCAATTCCAGTTTTTATATTTTCGGCATCTTGAAATGGTTAAAACTGCGATGATAATAATTGTCGATTACGTGAAATTATATTGCCATGTTATCAAAAAATCTACTACCATAACATTACTATGTCAGTCTTTTTAATAGAAATCATAATAACGATTTCGAATGTAATAAAATAACATAGTTTACGATTGTATACTGAAAAGTAAATTAAATGTTACTCTGTGTTTTAGGTCAAGGGTTACGATAATACAGAATTTTTAAGTGCTATGTTATAATCGCTTCAATATCGGAAGGATTACCTACATAGCAAAACAATGAAGTAATAGAACATCCACATTGCAGTCCTAAAATCAAAATGTCATAGTAGCAAAGGGTCTATTTAGGTACATATGTGGGCAACTCAGAATGTTTTTCGAAAAAGAAAAAAATGTTCTACAGGTTCCAATTTTTTTACTACTGTTTTCCAAAGTACTCTCCACTTGCATCTATACAAAGTTTCATGCATCTTAATCTACTTTGAAAACATTTTTTCCCACTCTTTCTTCTAGCCAGTGACTTTTTACGGCAATGAAAACTGCTTGCTTCCTGTTTAGTTGGAATTTAATTTTGAGAAATAAAAAAATGTTACACGGTTCCAAGTCTGGACTGTTGTTACTCACTAACTTTTTGCAAGTACGTGGCTATGTACAATGCTGCTTTGGTTCCATAAAGGTACAGATTTCAGGTAGCCAATTTAAATAATAAAACTCGTAAGTAAAATTTTCCCAGCTCTTTTCACTTTTGTAGGCACTTTGAAACAGCCAAACATCACACTTAGTTTCGGGATCATACTGGTTGATCTAAGATTCGTCCGTCACCTGTGACAATGTCCTAAACACGCCAAGATGACCCTAATTTTTTTACCATTTCATGGCACCATTCTACAAACTTGTTTGAACCTCGGTGAGGCTATGCAGCATCCAGTGTGATATAGTATCACACTGGATGCTGCATAACCTAGTTAGGCTGATGCAGATGCTTCCTGTAATATTGACACACTCACCAGTCCCATTTGCAATCTCCACATATGTAATTCCCCTATTTCATAAATTAAATTTTTCACAGCCACCACATTTTCTACTGTAACAGCTGTTAAAGGGCGGCCCCTTCTTTCTTCACCAGCCAAATTTAGTCAATCATGCTTAAATTCATTGTACCAACAATTCACAGTTGCCTTGGAAGGGCTCATGCCATTTGTTATTAAAATCTATTAAAAGAATTTTCAGATTTTAAAAAAACTTATAATCATACAAAATCATAGTGCGGAAATGTTCCCATCAAATATCAATTTTTTAATAAGACGATATTTTGATTCATCTCGTAAAAAGGAATACTTTGTTTTTATGTTATAGGTCTAATCATAGTCTTAATTGACATCAAAACCAGCCAGTGTTCCATAGATAACTTTGTCACAAAACTTTCTTAGTAGCCCAGGCATGAGTCATGAGTCATACAGTCATGAGCAATAAATGACATGTCTTTGAACAATACTGTTGACGGTGAGGGCCAAGGGGGTTGTAGGGGAGAAAATTCGGAAATAAAACGCTGCTCTGATACACACAAACTGCAGGGGCGGGTACAGGGTGAGCGACAATCGGCTGGAATATTTTGCCGTGTCTCTCGCGAGACGAAACAGTTTGGCGAACTCGCGATGCTAGTCCACTTCCATATGTTACGCAGCCATGACTATTTGCATTTATAAGAAAAGTTTTTTAGCTTAAAGTAGTAGCAAGCTCAAGTGGCCGTGGACAGTGGAGAGACACAGGCTCAGGTATGGTATTTATAACAAAAACTAAAAATCAATTTTAATGACATAGATGTCCTGACTGATTCATCAATGCCGCGCCAAAACCATTTTAGCTAGAAACATGAAAATTATACAGTAGCTTCCATTTATGACATAAACACTCACTAATAAGGGATTTCTTGAAATTCAACCCCAAAGAGCTAAAACGGCATTTTTTTTTATATAGATGTGGATGGACGAGTAAGCGGTCCCACGTGATGGTAAGTGTTACCACCGCCCATGAACACCTGCAAAACCAGGAGGCATGCGGCTGCGCCGCCGACCTTGCAAAATCCTATTCACAGCTTTCTTGAAGAATCCCATATCCACAGCCTATGGGATCACAGTATACAATGATTTTTGGACCAAACAGTATGCAACACCTCCGTATCGAGGAAATGCGGATGGACGGGAGGTGCGGTTGTAGAAACCTGAGGTGGGAATTATATGGAACAATTCTTCAGAGCATTCCCCATTGTACAGGCTGTAGAACACACAGAGAGATCTCTCCGAATGCTGAGGAGTCCTAAACCGCCTGTGAGAGTGGGATTGTCGACAATACAAACAGAATGTCGTTGGATGGAGTCAAATGGTCCCAATTGATATTTCGGTGCGCCGGCCCAGAGATGTGAGCAGTACTCCATATGGGCCCTAACCTGAGCTTTCAAAATGGCCGCCGCTTCAAGATGGCGGAGTACCTATTTCTTCACAACCTCCTTGACATGGGTATCAAATTAAAGGGTGTGTCAAGCACAATACGTGAAGTCATTCTAATTTGATTAAAATAATAAAAGAAAACATTTTTTAAAAACAAGCTTTTATTCAAGCCATGTACCAAAAGGAATAAAATAAGTTTATATTGAATTATTTGTTCTCAAAAAGCTTGTCACGCGAATTGTAAATGGTACCCGCTTCTATGAATATTTCGCGACAAGCTTTTTCAGAACAAATAATTCAATATAAACTTATTTATTTTATGTTACAGTCAAAGATGGCAGGCAGCTGACATTTATGTATCTAGCCAATGATGTCATACAAAACAGTAAGAAGAAGGGCCCAGAGTATGGCAAAGAGTTTGGAGAAGTTCTCGTAGATACCTTCAAGCACATGGCAGTGACTGGCATCAATATCAAGACTAAACTCTCGCTACACAGAATACTGAACATTTGGCAAGAAAGGGGAGTATTTGATGCTCAAAAAATACAGGAATTTAAGGAAGCCGGTAAGTGCAGTTCACCAATGCTATCTGAATAATAATAGGTAGTCTGGAAAGTTCGCGTCTGGAACTTATGATTTTAGCGTGCTATATTTCTGGCAGCAGTGATCACTGGTAGGAAAGTGATATACCGTTTGATTCAGGTCTGGTAAGTTTGATGTGAATGGTGTTCCTCGCTTTGGTTGTCCTATTAAGGTAAATGTTGATGTTATCATTGAAAAAATTGAAGCAGATCGACACATAAGCAGTCATCAAATTACGGAAGAGTTTAGCATTCACCACTCAACAGTTTTGAATCACCTGCATAAACTGAATTTTGTAAAAAAGCTAGATGTTTGGGTGCCCATGATTTAAATCACAGAAACTTGCTCAATAGAATTTCCATATCCGAGATGTTGCTAAAATGAAATGAAATTGATCCATTTTTGAAGCGATTGGTAATAGGCGATGGGAAGTGGATCACCTACGATAACAATGTTTGATAATGATCTTGATCTAAGCGAAGTGAGCCATCACAAATACTCCCTAAGCCAGGCCTCCCTCTGAACAAAGTCATGTTATGTATATGGTGGGCCTTTCCAGGCATTGTACTTTTGATAAGTTGTTGCCGCACGGTCATACGTTTAATTCTGATGTCTACTGTCAGTTTTTACTGACTGCAAATACTTGTTTTTTTCTACCAACCCACTTTAGTAACGACGCTGCCGATTTGTTCGTCATCCATGCCAAACTCGGCCGTTACTCTATAAAATCGGTAGATGTACATAAATGTACGTACATACCCATTACCTACACAATATTATGCATAATATATTTTGATTTTTATTATAATACAGGATATTACATTTATTCAAACTACTACTTGGCAATATTTTATAGATTTGCACTTTATCTAAAAATGTTTTTGACTACTGGCAGTAGATACAAAGGAGCCTACTGAGGTATACCAATATGTCAGGTTTGAATCAAGTATTACTTAAAGAAATTCGTCAGTGGTGATTGGATGAGAAGAGCCGACGATAGTGTGTGGTAGCGAGCCTTGGGAGAGGCTTATATCCAGCACTGTAGAGATATAAGCTGATGGTTTGTTATGGTATTACCACATATAAAAGTTGGAACCACTGGATTTAAATATTTTCTGCTGTCAGTTGAACTGTACAGTACTACTAATTAAGTAATGTCAGCTGCTTTTCCTCATATTACCGACCGTGTTACATATAGTGGTTACAATGTAACATAATGAACTTTGAAAGTGTATTTGAAGGTTTATTTCTTTTTTAGTCATCTTCTATTGTTGTGTTTCTCTTGTATATGAAGATGGCTGACCAATGACCATACTTGTTTAATTAGTACTACTGTAATATCATCATTGTCATCGTCAGCTCTTATTTAGCCCACTGCAGAGGAGAAGCCTCCTCTCTTTTACACAATTTATCTCGGTTTTGTGGTAGTCGCATCCAGGTCTTGTCTGAGACTGTTTATGTCATCGACCCACTGGGCTGCTGGAGCAAGAGTTTACAAATTCCCTTCGTGATACGGTGGTTGACTGTATTTGAAATTGGTATTATGTTTTATGACTTATTCCATTATTAGATAAGAAACAAATCGTATAGTAAAATTAATTCATTAATTCTAAAATTTATTTTGGTAAGAAAATTAAATAGATGTGAACTTGTGAATATTTGATGTGGGGAGCTTTCTCTGTATTTGTTACTATGTATTTACAATGTACTATGTATTTGTTGACGCTCCTGTATTAGTGACGTCACCAAAGCGGTAGTGCAGTTTTTCTAACTTTGACTTCTAAGCTCTATGGTAATTTTTCAAGATATTTCGATTTTAATTTTACAAGTCTGTTTCTAATATCCTCAGTTATTTAATTATATAATAATTGTTATTTATACAGAGTCTGTATTGAACGTTTTCTTTTATGCCTTCACAGTTGACCCCAACGATGCTATACACAAAAGTGTCAGTAAACGCAAATCTATCGATAAGGAGCCAAAGGATCCCGAGAAAAAAGCTAAGATAGAAAGCAAGGATAAGCGAGAAAGACGCCGCAGTGAGACGAAAGTGGAGGTGGACGGACACATCGAGACTCACATCACACTCAGCCCAAAAACTCCACCAGGAGACCCGCCAGAGCCTGAGGAACTTATTAAGGTAGGAAATAATTACCATACCATCAGCCTGTGTTTCTCCACCGCTGGATATAGGCCTCTCCTAATAAACGCCACCACACGGTTTTCCGCTCTTCTCATCCAGCCACTACTGACGACTTTCTTCAAGTGGTTAGTCCACCTGGCCCGAAGACGTCCCACGCTACGCTTTCCCGGTACGTGGTCTCCATTCGAGGACTCGTCGTCCTCATCGGTTATTGGCTCTGCGACATATATGGCCGGACCACTGCTACTTCAGCTTGTTGATTCTTTAAACTATGTCGACAACCTTAGTTCTGACGAACTAAGGAAATATTTATTGGGTTGAAAATCTAAAATATCTAAGTGCCTATAAATTCACCATGCCTAACAACACTATATATCTCAAATAATTCTTAACTTTATCTTTTATAATAACTAACACAAATAACAATAACAGAAAGTCTATATAACTATATCCATATTAATTTGATATTCAATGCATTCTTCTTCTAAGGAAGATAAGAAAGAATGTTGGTTCAAAAAAGGTTATTACATAATTTGGGTAAATTACATAATAACTTAAAGGTCAAAAAATTTGATCAGAATTACTTAGACCAGATATTTAATAAATCCTGTCTTCATTGGACATGCTCTTTTTCTCTTTGAAATAACTCTTTTAAATGTTTATATTGTTACATGGTTGGAGTGCAATAAATGTGCTACCATATTGATTAATTATCTACTGTGGCCACCGGTTATCTAACTAGTGTATCTACCTACGCTTAAATAAGCGTGGATATAGATATTACATTAAGTAGCTAGATAGCTACACTATTAAATCTAGCTTGATTAGAATGACAGCTGTCAAAGTGACTCGAATAGTGCTCTATAAAAATAATTAATCTATAAAAACCTATAAATCACAAGGTTTTTGCCACATCTATTTTTTTATTTGTGCTGCACGCAGGGCTACAGGAAAAGAGATTTAGTATAGTCAGCCGGATACCACGCATGACAATAAAAATATATAAGATTCTTTAAATGCGTTCGGTACACGCGGTTAATGCACGCCGAGCTAAATCCGCATGACAGAAAAACACATCGATAAACACATTACCTCGATTTGATCATTATTGTCCCAGTACTATTGGATGCACTCTGACAGCTGTCACTCTCATCCAGCTAAATTTAATTTAATTCGTAATGAAATTTCACATTTTACAACTTTGTTATAATGATTTTCCTAGGCTTTACTGGAGTTAGAATCAAGCGCTTCGAGCGACGAGGCTGTTAGAGAGAAGATTGCTTCGCTGCCTCCAGAGGTGTCCGAAGTGCAATTATTGTCTAAGTTAGAAGGTAAAACATCCCACGACAACTTACTATACTCGCCAAATAACATTATCAACATAAACTTAACTTACATACAACTTTTAACTAGTAATTGTGAAATTGAAACTTCTATTGCTTATTTCCCACCGGCAGACTTATTTGGCGAGCATTGTACACCCATTTACTGTAAAAAAATTGTACCTTTATACAAATAAATTGATGACTTGGTTGCGAGTTTTTGTTTCATTTCAATAAAAAATTAAAGTATGGTTATAATTATCTCATTACACCTTTTCTGCCCTCCTCAGAAAAAGAGGCACAAGTGCATTTTGAGACGTTCCCGAGAAAATGCAAAAAATTCGGCACAATTTTCGTTAATTTAAAACTAAGTTAGAAACTTGGAGATTTGGATAAAACAAAAAGAATAACCTTTCTATATTATTTTTGTTTATTTGTAATTTTCTAATGTAATCTTACGCTTTCCTTAAAAATGTTACATATGCCTTTTCTTCTTAGAAGGGTTAATATTACACACAGTTTGATTTACAATTTCATACTTTTATTTAGTCCAATAATTGTCCTAAATATAATTCGTTTTTTACGACAATTACATTCATTACAGTTTAATCCTGTTTTATTCATATTATATACATATGAAAGTATTTGTTCAATTTTTTTATTCAACATGTACATACACAAACAACGTTACGTTATTTAATTAGTTCTATGCAATGAGATATTTTTCAATTAATTCATAAAGTAGAAAGATTTCATATATAACCGTTCCTTAGTTTTTGTGCTTTATGAAAATAATTTTACACAAGTATCCAACTTATTTACACACCTACATATATCCCATGTCAAACAGTGTTCATTATTCTATATTCTAGCATTAAAAACATTACTATAGTATTTAAACAGTATTACACACCATTTGTTTTCATTCATAAGGCTCTTGATATGTATATATAATAATAATATTATTGTTATGAGTATATAACGTCCATATAAAACGCACAACTCTTTGTAAGAACTTTATAAATGTACACATACGAGTTATGCTACAAAATACATTCTCGAAATGGAATATATGTATATATGAATAGATACAAATATATTATTTACTGAATTTAATTGCACAGACAAAATGTACGAAAGGCATACTTCATGCCTTATGGGATTCACTGCCACTCATCCTATGTATGTTTTCGAAATAAAATTAGTTTTTTAAGAAATAAACACTGCTACAAATAATATAAAGTCTAATAAACAGTTAGACATTTTTTATTTTATTATCTAAAAGAACCTCACACATTTGTGTTATATACTTCGTGAATGTTGAGCAAGTGTTTCAACAAAACGAATAGGAATATGTTCACGACAAAAGGTTTGTGTCGCGCGCCTTTGAATATGCAGCAACTACAACAGGATTATTTTAAAAGCAAATTTAAAAATTACACTTACGGCCCTTCTCTCCACCTGATAAAGAAACTGTTAACAATCTGATAGATAAATTATCTGCCATTTAAATCTAGCTCATACTGACTTTTTATTACCTTTCAGGAGATGGTGAGAGAGGCCTTTAATGACACCAGATCTTGACTATAACAATGAAAGTTCTTTTTTTATCTGAAATCCATTATTCGTATTATCATGTGCGTTTGCGATGTGTAATGTGGGCCAACACTACGGCCAATTTTAATTTTCCACATTTTATTGAAAAGTTTTAAGTTAATGATTCCTATTTAATCCGTGCATTGGCGAATGTGTAGAAGCTAATTCTGTAACATTTTCCATTAAGCGTTTTTTACGCTTCCTTCCAGATAAGGAATCGGCGGTAAGTCTCAGTGCAATCGTGAATTCAGCAGTACAATTGCTGGCTGACTATAATCTGAGGCTTTCTGAAGAGTTAGAGAAGAGGCGAAAGGTAGCAGGCATGTTGAGAGACTTCGCACAGGCACAGAAAGATCTCGCTAAGCAGGCGGAAACTAGACTAGAGGTAAGTTGTGTGAAATAAGGGTTTGGTGCCGTTGTCCCCACCACAATGAGTGGGAGCAGTGGTATTGTATTCAAATTTCCGTTGTGCCTACTCTAGTCTTTACGAAATACTCTAAGTAATGGCTCATTTACACAAGGAGATTGTCTCGAACATCAGTCGAAAGCTAGTATATCATCAACAACTGTTATCACCTGTACAACTGATATCATCATCTGATCACTGTTATCCTTTACTATCGAGTTTTTATAATCATGTGAACAGTTTTAGGCGGGAATTGTATATAGTTTTATCGCATACGAGAATCATATATACAATATTCTCGCCCGAACCGTTCGAGAAACTTTCCTTGTGTAAATGAGCCTTAGACCATAAGAAAAGAATGAGCACGAGCGTCAAAGGATATCAGATGTTATTTACTAAAATTACAACTACACTGGATCGCAAAAATTCCGGGTCGCTAATAAATGGCGTGATAGTTTCTTAAATACATAAGACTAATTTGCGAAACTATAGTATATTGTAGATGACTGATTAATATATATAAAAAAATGTGTAACACGTTCTGTACACTATATAACTTTAATTAAATACTAAAAAATAAGAAAATTTCGCTTCTAACTTATGACAACAAAAATACACTTCGCAGTAAATCTTAAAAAATAAAAGTTTTTTTGTCAATTTAATATTTTGTATTTCCTCCACGAGCCCGTATCACTTCAATAAGACGATGTGGCATGCTGTAAACCAAATTTTTAATACGATTTTGGTCTATGTTTGCCCATTCTTCCACTAGCGCATTCTTTAACTCGTGTAAGGTAACGGGAGCAGGAGAGCGTTGTCTCACGCATCTCCCGAGCTCGTCCCATGCATGTTCTATGGGGTTTAAGTCTGGGCTGCGAGCTGGCCACTCCATGCAGGTAATACCGACGTCTTGAATATATATATTGACCAAATGAGCAGTATGTGGTCGCGCATTATCGTGCATAAGAATGGAAATTGCACCCATATTAACTAAGAATGGACCAGCATGCTCATTTAAAATCTCTCCTACGTATCTGACAGCAGTCAGAGAACCGTTTTCTATGATCACTAACTCCGTGCGATCCTCTGAAGATATCCCAGCCCAAACCATTATTGATCCTCCACCGAATGGCACCTTTTCTTCAAAACACGCTTGATGATACCTTTCTCCTGGCCGTCTAAATACTCTTCGTCTCCCGTCGTGCGTAAATAAACAAAATCTGGACTCATCGGAAAACATAACCTTGGACCAATCTTCATCTGTCCATCGGATGTGTTCTCGAGCAAACCGTAACCTGGCAACTCGATGTTCTCTGAGCAGTTTGAGGCCGTTTGCTGGTCTATAAGGCTTTATATCAGCTTCACGAAGACGTCGCAGAATCGTATTAGAGCTCACATTGTTGTGGTGAATTTCTTGAAGACTGTTTCGGAACTGGACAGCCGTGAGATGTCGATTTCTTAACATAGTGCTCACGATGAATCGGTCTTCTCGTGTAGTTGTGCACCTTGGCCTGCCATTTCCTGGTCTCCTGATGTTCATGCCGGTCTCTTGAAATCGCTGGAGTACTCTTTGGACCGTTGATAAAGATACTCCTACTGTTCTAGCAGTGCTACGCTGACTTCTTCCTTCTTGTACCATGGTAATAATCCGTGTA